>OX940949.1:11385877-16185877 GCA_954870475.1 Euphrasia confusa | reverse complement strand
ACTCCAACCACAAGGTTACCAAATATTTTTTAACCTTATCAATGAACTCTTGCATCTTTGTAGAACTACCCTTCAATTTTTTGATGCTCGCTTTAATCATTTGAAGTTTGTTTCTCGGATCCCAAACTTTGCTCACAAAAATCAAAAGGTTCATAGTATCCCAATTATGTTGGTTATTTTTGTACAAAATGTCTAAATCCGAAACATAAAATAAAATAACATCTGGACTAGAACAGTACTACTGATCTTTACAATTCCAGAATAAAATAAAATAAAATAAATAAATAAATTAACCTTGAATCGGGCATCGAACATAAACTTGTTGCGGGTAGTCGAGGCGCTTTCGCTATCCGCAAGACTAAAACGCTCCGTGTATGCTACGGTTTTGCGACGTTAGTCCCAAAGATACAACGACTTTCAATCATCTTCTAGTTTGAGGCACACCAGCTAGAAGCTCTGGCGAACGAGAAAAAGAGAGAACCGAGCATATGCAAATGCAAGGAACTAACTAATATTGTTAACACAATATTCTAACACTAGAATGCTTATGAAGTTAGAGAGAAGAGATTCTAATGTGGGATAAATGTGTTGAAATTGTGTTATGGGATTATCTTCTTCTCAACTAAAAGCTCCTATTTATACCCATCAAGGGGGGAGTATCAAAAGACAAAAGCATACCAAAGGTCACATGCAACTCAAAGGTTACATCAATTATGAGGAATTATTTATATATTTTATTAAATATATAAATAAAATGATAATGACTTTTCAAGTCTTTTGGGCCGTCTATTCAAATTCTGTACAACCCATTGGGCTGACTATTTAAATTCCGTACAACCCATTTAGCTAGGCTAGCCCAACAACTTAACTCAATTAAATATTTCAACTAATTTACTCAGCCCAAAGACTAGCAAGCCCAAGCCATAATAACAAACATGTTATTATTTAACAGGCCCAATACAAATTAAATTTGTACTTATTAAACTCTTATAGGCCCAAGAAAAATCTCGGAGGCCCAAAGTCTAAATCATACTCCATTTAACCCGTGAATAATAAATCAAGGTTAATAGACTTACTCAATGTTGAAACATTTCACTACTCCTCATATAACATCACAAGAGTATTGATTTTCTCTCCACATTCAATGTGGGATTGTGACTTTTCACAATTTCAACAATTAATACACAAGACCTTTTATAATGGTTCCCACAAACCAATTATCTCTCACATTCCGATGTGGGATGAGACTTAAGAATTCTCATTCAATAATGCCTTTTCACTTGGCTAATTGACGCTACCGTCGTGGAGTAGCGCAAAATAATATTTATAGTTCCTAAACTATTCACTAGCACAAGTACTAGTAGCAAGTATAGGGTCGATCCCACGAGGAGGCGATTTAGCTTATAGTTTTCCCGGCTTTGAATGCTCAATTGGGTTGTCACGTTTGAAAAGATTTTGTTTTGAAGAGCAGTTGGGCACTGCCGAACCATGGTCACCGTGTTGACTTGACTGGAAATAACAAATAATTTAAATAGAAATAAAACTAGCATGCAACCTAATTAATATACTGAGTAATTAACAGACTCGACTAAGCAAAATAAGATGAAACAAATAAAGACTAAAGTATCCAGGCATTGACTCCCCTGACTTCCCCCTTGATCTATGTGCTGCCGATCATCGGTACGTATATCATTTTGCTAACAGTTTTGTCTTCCAGTTATAGATCCCAAGTATTAACATCCCCATAATGTTACGCATATTAATACCCCGAACCCTCATTCGCTCTTATGTTTAAGTCCTATTAGATCTCTCTCAATAGGTCTCCTGACGTTGACCAATTCGACACTATGTGACCGCATTAGTCTAAGTTGATCAAGTCGCCTTCATCCTCCAAGCAAACCCGGAATGGCCAATAGCATGCCTGGACAGACCCAAGTCATACGACCACATCTCCAGCAACATGTTGTACTTCGCGGACGCCCAGTCTCCCGGTCGCGTTGATCCACGTACTCCTGTGTTAAGCAAGTCGGGGTTCCCACTGGTCACTGTAGGATTGCCCAAGTCCCTAACATGCTTAAGTTACTACTC
Organism: Euphrasia confusa; assembly: GCA_954870475.1. Classification (NCBI taxonomy): domain Eukaryota; kingdom Viridiplantae; phylum Streptophyta; class Magnoliopsida; order Lamiales; family Orobanchaceae; genus Euphrasia; species Euphrasia confusa. The sequence continues at coordinate 16,183,789 of OX940949.1, read as the reverse complement.
TGTTGAATCGGGAACAAAACTCAGCTAGTTGCTGTCATCAATAAGCCTCCCGGCACGATCACGTCTTAGGGTTGGTCAGGTTCTGTCTTTGCCCAGATATAAACAGATTAGCTACTTGACATAATTAAAACAGAAAATAAAACAAAGAAATTAAGACGAACTAAATTATGCATTGAAAACGGGAAATTGTTCAACAAAGAAATAAAACTAAGTACGGGAATCAAAAGCATAAAACATAAAGATTGTTTTTGGCCCGAGGGCTTAACAATAAATAAACGCCGGCGAGTCGATGTGCTCACGCGGCTGCCTTCTTCACTGCTGGTCAGGTAGGGTTCCGATCCTTCTTTCTCGCTCATGTGTTGTAGGGTTTCTTCATCAGTCGCTCTTCTTATAAAGACGGGCTTGGATGGATAAGTGACGTGAGGGGGAAATACCTCTAAAACCGGACGAGAGTCCATCTTAGGCGGGAGTGTGAATCTGGTCCTCTTTAAAAGACTCCACAGAATTCAGGACTCCTGGTACACCGCATGCCCAACGTTCCGTCTCCGTCAATGTTAGTGCTTGCCCATGTACTTCCTTCTCTGACTGATTGAGGTAGCGGACCATGTGCGGTACTTGGTCGGACTCAAGTCTTGCTCCACCTGCTGACGTCCTGGTTGCTTGCTCAACTCTGCTGGACCCTTTTCGTCAGTCTGGCTTGCTCAACGAGTGCTCTTGACCATGGAAGGTGATTTCTTTGCCTCTTTCACACAGTGCGCTCCTCTTTCCACTCCTTTACCTGCCCACCTGCAAAACTTGCCCAAGTACCCAAACGTGCCCTCCCAGACACAAATAAAATAAAAACAAACTAAGGACTCGATATACTTGACTCTAAAAAACTAAAAATGAGCCAAAAAATATGGCTCATCACTAATTCATTATTTATTTCTCACTCACCGAAAAATCGGATCTTGACGAAATAAAATACAATAATTAACTACGCAACATCGTAGAAAATTATCAACAAATTAATTCCAACTTGAATTAATATTTAGCCATAAAAAATCAGTCAAATATTGGTTAAACCAAATATTTTATTCAAATTTTTCCAACAATCCCCCACATGAGTGGAAATGAATGCATGTCATCTATGCAGACCTAGTGCTCGATTCTCAAGAGAATTTATTGCTTCAGGAAAGGTAGTTTGCGGCTTTGAACCTCCCGTAGTAAATTATCATCGGAAGTACAGGAGGCCTAGTGGACGCGATGCCTTGAACTATTCCCCCACAACGTACAACGAGTCAATGATATTTACACAATAAATCCTCAACAATTTCACGTTCTTTAGTTGTGTCCGTTTTGGCCATGGACAACACTTTGGATTCATAAATGTTTACATTTGAAGCGGCCCTCACTTCACATTTATATAGGTGACCTCCCACAGACATACTTTACGTTTCAACGGTTGGGATTCATTAAAAGTCTCCACGAGAACTTAACCTTTTACCACAAATCAGGATTTAGCACTTGATTTGCCCTTAGGGATGAGTTCAGAAAATATATAAATATTTAAAATATATAAATATATTTTTCAAGTGCTCAAATGAATTTTCATAACTTAATTTTCCATTTGAACCAAGTTCCTGGGATCTCCATTCATCATGGTAGGGTTACCGTTATGATCGTTCATTAAATTGTGGTTTTTCAAACTCAATCCCTTTAGCACATACTCAATTGATCTCTATCAATTCCTTTCGTCAAAGGATCAATCAATTTTATTTTATTTTCTTAGATTTCACACTCTAAAAAAATTACTCCAATATTTGAGATCAACTGTCTAACGGTGCAAATTCTCCGACGAACATGTCGAGATTTACCGTTATACATAATGCTTTTTGTTCTTCATATAGCAACTTAGCTATCACAGTGAATTATCACAGAAGACACAAGCATTTTCCATTACTTTTGGTTCAGGTATATACACCTTAGCCAAACACCCCCACACTTTAAATTTTTTATAAGACGGTTTACGATTTTTTTTTTTTTTTTTCAAAAATCCGTAACACCTCTTATTTTAATTTTATTTTTGGTGGGTATTTATTAAATACGTGTTTAGCTTATCAAAACAGCTTTCCCCACATGTTCTAAAATTATTTATAATTAATCAAAACGACGTTCATCAACTCTTCGAGAGTACTAAATAATAATAATAATAATTATTATTATTATTTTATTTTAATTTTTTCGTTCAACCACACCATTCAATTGCGGTGAAAACGAACCGTCGTTTGAAAAAATTATCTCATTTTCAGAACAAAATTAATTTCTCAAATGCAACACCCATTTGGAAATACTAACTGATCGACATGCCTTCCAAGCTATGTATACATGATCAATTGATACTCTTGGAATTAAAAAATCACATTCTTAGTCTCGACCATTTCATAATTCAAGAACATACCGACGATGAACATTCTAGTTCCAACATCCTCAATCTTGTATTTCTTCTCCTTAGACACACAAAGTGCTTTGGACAAAGTCAGACTCTATACACATCGTATAGATCAATATTAAGTCCGTTTAGGACAATATTCCGGCAAAGGTAAAACCTTGCTTTTATGCTTCAAACGTTAAACGTTTCTTAGCATCTTTCTCATTCTCGTAGATGACCAAAGGTCCATCTTTGAGATACCTTACCGGACCCATCAGTCCCGGAGGTAGACATTTAGTAAGAGTTTTTAGTCTTGCGTTATTGGTTATTTTTGTACAAAATGTCTAAATCCGAAACATAAAATAAAATAACATCTGGACTAGAACAGTACTACTGATCTTTACAATTCAAGAATAAAATAAAATAAAATAAAATAAATAAATTAACCTTGAATCGGGCATCGAATAGAAACTTATTGCGGGTAGTCGAGGCGCTTTCGCTATCCGCAAGACTAAAACGCCCCGTGTATGCTACGGTTTTGCGACGTTAGTCCCCAAAGATACAACGACTTTCAATCATCTTCTAGTCTGAGGCACACTGACGCTACCGTCGTTTGAGTAGCGAGCAAAATAAATTTATAAAACCTAAAGCTTCACACCAACAACAAGTATTAGTGGTAAGTATTAGGTGTCGATCCCACGAGGAGTTTATCGTTATTTTATCACGGCTTTGCCCAATGTGGGTTGTCACGATTTTAAAAAGTTTTGAGTGAATAACTGAACAACCAAAATAACTAAAAACAAATAATACATAAACAAAATCAAATAACAAGAAATAAAATACTCAGCTACTGAACTTGACCAATACTGATAGAACATAGAATCGTAGAGATTTATGTGATCATCTATATTTGTGTAAATATGTGAATTTATGTATATTAGGTAGATTAATATTCTAGTTATGGTAGGAGAATAAGTTAAATCCCTTTCATTGCGGATGAGAGTTGTATATATATTTGTTTGATGATTAATGAAAACGAAGGACAATATTCCTTTATGGTATCAGAGCGTCCATTTTTTTCTTCTCCTTAATCAGTCGATTTTATTTATTTATTTTTTTCATGGCTCCTTCTCCATTGCATCCCGCGTTTACGGTGGGTAACATAAAGAATTGGATACCTCTAATTCTTGAGACTGAAACAGGGAAGTATGTGTCGTGAGCGGAATTGTTCAAGATCCATTGTGAAGTCTTTGACGTTATTGATCATATAATTCCACCGGGGAACCCTGCGACTACAGAGACATCAGACAAAGCTCTATGGAAGAGATTAGATTCCCTTGTTCGCCAATGGATTTATGGGACTATCTCTCCAGATCTGTTGCAGACCATACTCGAACCTGGTTCGACTGCACAGAAAACATGGGAACGTCTTGAGGGGATTTTTCGCGACAATAAACATTCTCGGGCTGTCCAACTTGAAAATCAATTCTCTCAGATCATTCTCGATGATTTTCCTAGCGTCTCGGCCTATTGCAAGGAGTTAAAGAGCCTTGCTGATCAGTTGGCCAATGTAGATGCGCCAGTTTCCAACAATCGGATGGTGTTACAGGCGATAGCAGGGTTGAATGAGTCTTACGATAGTGTCGCGGCAATCATCCAGCAGAGCGACCCTCTTCCATCTTTCTATGAGGTTCGGTCGAAACTTGTGATGGAGGAATCAAGGAAAGCCAAGCAGGCGAGCATGGCGTCAAGCGTAGCGAATTCAGCCCTCATTGCTACGAGTTCAGACGGTGGTGTTGAGGCTAAAGAGTCATCCATCGGTAGTGGTGGTCAGACACGAAACAACAAGTCCGGTCATCAAGGAACTAGTCGTGGTAAGAAGACAGGTGGACAAGGTCAAGGAAATCGTGGCCATCATCAAAATCCTAGTCGGCAACAAAATGATGGTGAAAATGGCAGCAGCGGTAGACCTCAGAATAATGGACGTGGACGAGGACGCGGCAATTATAATCAATCGCAGAGTCGTCAATGGCAGCAGCCACCTCAGTGGTGGAATTACCAGTCGGGTTGGCCATCTCAACCCCAATGGATGTCTCCGCCGTGCCCCTATCCTACTAATGGGTGGGTTCGCCCTAATCCACCTGGTCCTCAGGGAATGGGTCAGAAACAGGCTCAAGCTTATAATGTTCATGGGCCTGGAGCTTCTTCTTCTACTTATGTACCGATGGACATCGAGATGGCCATGCATACGATGTCACTAAATGTTCCTGATGATAACCTTTATATGGATACTGGTGCCACTTCACATATGATGGGATCATCGGGTACGCTCTCGTCTTATTTTAATTTGAGCAACAAAAATAAATCGATAACTGTCGGGGATGGTAATACTATTCCTATTGTTGGGTGTGGACAACGTACTCTCTCATCACCTTTTCCCCCTTTGAAATTATCAAATGTTCTTCATGCACCTAAACTCGTAAAAAATCTGATTTCCGTTCGTCGTTTTACAACTGATAATAATGTGAGTATTGAATTTGATCCTTGTGGGTTTTCTGTGAAGGATATTCGCACGGGGGCTCGTTTAATGAGATGTGATAGTACCGGGGATCTCTACCCTATCACCACCACTCAGAAATTGTTCTCCACCCCTACGTCAACTTTTTCTGCTTCTTGTCCTCGTTTATGGCACAATAGGTTGGGTCATCCGGGAGCTCCTGTTTTTCGCTCCTTATGCAATAAAAATTTTATTCCTTGTAAGAACCCAAATTTGGATGGTATTTGCGTTTCTTGTGTTTTTGGTAAACATGTCAAGTTTCCCTTTCTTCCATCTACTTCTACTACAATTTTACCATTTGATATTGTGCATAGTGACTTGTGGACCTCCCCCATTTTGAGCTCTTCCGGTCACAAATATTACCTGTTGTGTTTAGATGATTATAGTAATTTTTTGTGGACATTTCCCATTGGAAATAAATCTCAAGTCCCAGAATTATTTTTTACATTTAGCACTTATATTTCCACTCAGTTTGAACGGGTAATTAAGAGTTTTCAATGTGACAATGGGCGGGAATTCGACAATAATCAATTTAAGTCGTACTTTCGGTCTAAGGGTATGAGCTTTCGATTTTCATGTCCTCACACTTCTTCTCAAAATGGGAAAGCAGAGCGTAAGATTCGCACGATCAATAATTTAGTTCGTACTCTTCTTGCTCACTCTTCACTACCATCTTCATTTTGGCATCATGCATTAGCAATAGCTACATATCTTTTAAATATTCTCCCCATCAAAGGTCTTAGGAATTTTTCCCCCACGCAAATTCTCTACAGACGAAATCCCACATACACTCATCTTCGAGTTTTTGGTTGTTTGTGTTTCCCCTTAATTCCTGCTACTAATATCCACAAGCTCCAAAATCGTTCGAATCCGTGTGTTTTTCTTGGGTACCCACAAAATCATCGAGGTTTTAAATGTTATAATCTCACCACTCACAAAATTATTGTCTCTCGACATGTGGTGTTTGAGGAAAAAGTTTTTCCTTTCGCATCGATTCACCATTTACCTACTGCAAATCGTGATTATTCTTTTTTGGACCAACAATTTAATCCATTAGTTCATGGATGGTGTGATCCTCAAACTCCTCCAGATGCTTCTTCATCATTTGTACCTATCTCCTCTTCTGGATCCCAACTTATCCCACCAGATATAGCTCCAACACATGCTGCACCTCATGTTTCGGCCGCTGGTCCTTCGGCCATATCCGAGTCGCCTATTCCTCCCCCTACCTCACTCGACCACGCCAGTTCTAATGCTGAAAGTTTACCAACTTCAGCCACACTTCCGCCTCCTCGGTCTATGACTACGCGGAGTATGCGTGGTATCACCAAACCCAAACATCAATTTAATCTTTTTTCTTCAGATACCCCTTCTCCTGTGCCATCCAATCCTAAACTTGCGTTGTCTGACCCTAATTGGAAGTCCGCGATGGTTGATGAATTTGATGCTCTAATTAAAAATAAGACGTGGGTACTAGTGCCCCGTCCCTCTAATGTGAATGTTATACGTTGCATGTGGATATTTTCTCATAAAAAGAATGCTGACGGTTCTTTTGCAAGGTATAAGGCTCGTCTTGTAGGTGATGGCAGGTCGCAACAAGTGGGCGTGGATTGTTCGGAGACATTCAGCCCGGTAGTGAAACCAGCGACCATTCGTATTGTTCTCAGCTTGGCACTTTCTAACTCGTGGCCCATACATCAGTTGGACGTTAAAAATGCATTCTTACACGGTGCATTACAGGAGACTGTTTATATGCACCAACCTATGGGTTTTCGAGATCAGAATCATCCGGACTATGTTTGCCTCTTAAAGAAATCTCTTTATGGTCTAAAGCAAGCTCCGCGGGCATGGTACAAGCGTTTTGCCGACTTTGTGGCTTCTATGGGGTTCACCCACAGTCGTTCCGATCATTCCTTGTTTGTTTATTCTAAAGGTCGAGATCGTGCATATTTATTGCTCTATGTCGATGACATAATTCTTACTGCATCGTCTGCTCCGCTTCGATCGTCTATCATGGAGACTCTCGCTTCTGAGTTTGCAATGAAAGATCTTGGACAATTAAATTATTTTTTGGGTATTGCTGTGACCCATATTTCTGGAGGACTTTTCTTATGTCAACGCAAGTATGCCGAGGAGATACTAGAGCGTGCCGATATGTCTTCTTGCAAACCCTCAATCACCCCAGTGGACACTAATGCTAAACTGGGAGGCTCGGCTGGTTCACCGTATGAAGATCCTACGTTTTATCGACGTTTAGCCGGAGCATTGCAATATCTCACTTTCACACGACCCGACATTAGTTATGCGGTTCAGCAGGTTTGCCTCCATATGCATGATCCTCACCAAGAGCATATGGCTGCTCTAAAACGCATTTTAAGGTACATTCGCGGCACCCTTGATCTCGGTTTGCATCTCTCGAGATCCTCTTGTAACTCTCTCACAGCTTACACCGATGCGGACTGGGGTGGATGCCCCGACACCCGTCGTTCAACCTCTGGTTATTGTTTATTTTTGGGGTTTAATTTGATTTCTTGGTCTTCAAAGCGACAACCCACTCTATCCCGTTCAAGTGCTGAAGCTGAGTATCGCGGTGTCGCTAATGCCGTGGCTGAATCTTGTTGGATTCGTAACCTTTTACTTGAGCTTCATGTCCCACTATCTAAAGCTACTTTGGTATATTGTGATAATATAAGTGCTATTTACTTGTCCGGTAATCCAGTTCAACACCAACGTACGAAGCATATAGAGTTGGATATTCTGTTCGTCCGAGAAAAGGTGACAAAGGGAGAAGTTCGGGTTCTCCATGTACCGTCCCGTTATCAGTTAGCTGATATATTCACTAAAGGGCTTCCGCGCGTACTTTTTGAAGATTTTCGGGACAGTCTCAGCATCCGTCCTCCTCCCGCTTCGACTGTGGGGGGCTGATAGAACATAGAATCGTAGAGATTTATGTGATCATCTATATTTGTGTAAATATGTGAATTTATGTATATTAGGTAGATTAGTATTCTAGTTATGGTAGGAGAATAAGTTAAATCCCTTTCATTGCGGATGAGAGTTGTATATATATTTGTTTGATGATTAATGAAAACGAAGGACAATATTCCTTTAAATACGAAAATTAAACTACTCAACTACTGAACTCGACCAATATATAAAACAGAGCATCTGGGCACAGTCGTCACCTTGTCTACCTGATCAAGTTTCTACTGTTCATCGGCACGTAAGATTTTGCTAACAGTTTTATCTTTCGGTTATAGGTTGTCCAATTAAAGTATAAACGCCCCTATGTTGTCACGCACGCAAATACCCCAACCCTTATTCACTCTTTCAGTTTAAAGTTTTACTAGATCTCTCTGAGCACAACTTCTAGTATTGATCAATTCGACACTATGTTAGCCGACATGAGTCTAAGTTGACCAAACTGCATTAATCTCTAAGCGAACCCGAAATGGCCAATAGCATGCCCGGACAGACCCGAGTTATACGACCACATCTCCAGCAACATGTAATACTATGCGGACGCCCAGTCTCCCGGCACGTTTGATTCGCGTATGTGTGTGTTAGGTAAAAAGGGGTTCCTACTGGCTACTGTACGTTGCCCAAGTCCCTAACATGCCTGTAGATACTACCCTGTTGAATCGGGAATAAAACTAAGTTAGTTGCTATAATCAAAAGCCTCTCAGTATTTTAGACATCAGACAGACCAAGTTCGGACCTTGCCCACACGCAGATTAACTAGCTACGCATGAACATATAGAAAATAAATAAAATAAAATAAAAAGAAAACATGCTGGGATTAAACTAAGAATTCAAAGTAACAATTGTCTTGAATTAACAGAAATTAAAAGAAGAAAATAAAAACATAAAATAAATCGAAATTGCCCAGCTATGCCCAAAGGCGATAGCCGGGGAGAACTCGTCTTCTTCTTCCTCCAATCTTCTCCGTGCTTTTCTATGTATGGTGTTATGTGTTGCTGCTCATAGCCACGTGATTTCTAGGGCTTCATGTGTTTTTATAGATGCTGGAAGTCTTGGGCTCCAAGTAAAATCGCTGCCTTGATCAGCTTAATTGAGATAAGGAAAGAAAAGATTCTTTCCTTATCCTTTCCTTAAAAATAAGGATTCTGCCGCGTCCTTGACCAACTCCGTGTATATATAGGACTCTGATTGATGTAGAGACGTGTTGGACAATGACTCTAAGGTTGGATGAGAGTCCAACTTTGATACTTCTCTGAATCTGGTCGCCCTTTGATGTCTTTTAGATTTCCAGGACTCTTCGTACACTGCTTGCTCAACGTCCGTCTCTGGTCAACTCCGATCTCTGTCCAACTTCTATACTTCGTACGGTACTTGGTCAAGCTTCGATCTTGATCACTTCCTGACTTTGGCCAATATGTCAATGGTGTTCATGTCAAGCTAACTTGCTCAACCATCATACTTGCTCAATGCATCGATTTCTTTCCAAATGTTCGTCTTTTCACGTTTCACCTGCATAACTTGACCATAGACTCCAAATGTGCCCTCCCAGACACAAACAAGGTGAAAATGACTAAAAATACTCGATTAACTTGACTCAAAAGAACTCAAAACGAGCCAAAAAATATTGCTCATCACACGCACACACTTTAATTATGCTTGTCCTCAAGCGTGTGGTATGACTCGCGCTGCTCAAGTAGAAAACAAGGGAGGGAGGGAAAGAAATAAATATAAGACACTAGCATGCTTTTCAGAATACAACATTGAGCAAGTAAACAGACAGTCAAAATCATAGTCCAAGGGATGCATAAAAAATAGTCAAGATGCTGCAATAGGATTTTTGGTTCTCTCCCTAAGTGTTTCTCTCATTCAGTGTATGGGTAGTGTATCGCTCAATTATGTTTTGGAATGCTCTCTGCCTTGGGCTTGACCGATTTCTATCCTATGACAATTCTCAGTTGATCTAGGCATATCATCAGGACTTTTTAGGGTGTTTGTGTAGACTTTATTGGGCATATCTCCATGTTGACCGTAGGCAGGTTGCTTATTTTACATAACAAGTTTTTTTCGTACCTCTAATTCACTTCCCTTCTTACGGGCCTTAGCACAACCCTTTTATTCTGGAGTTTTTTTTTCTTTTTAACTTGATCAACCAGTTCGCAGGATTTGCTTGCTACCATTGACAAGTTTTTTTTTTTTTTTGGCTGAAGACTTTCTTTCTGACTTGCCCATTTTTCATACTCGGGCAGGTTTTCATGTTGGTCAGAATTTCCCCCAGGTGATCAAAGAACAGGCTAGGCTCAAGGGGCTATCAAGGGTCTTCTTTGTTTATTGACAAAAATGAACAAAAATTGCCTAAGTCATCTAATACCTCAACATTACAATCAAATCACACAAGCAGAAATAAGGCAAACCTCAGCATTACGACATTCCAAACAAACTCTCAAGAAAGAAATATATTCATAATGTTGGCTCAAATCTCACGGCTACCTAATTGCAGTTCCATCGTCCCAATTCTTATGCATAGACTAATAATTTTGAAAACTGTTCAAATTGACCAAGTATATTCATCAAGCATGCGACACGACCAAGGACACGAGTTGCTCCTACCCGCTCCCCCACTCACACACTTTGCCTCCGACAAAGTGGGTGAAATAGTAATAAGATTGGGCAGGGACTTCCCTTGACACAAAACTCCAACTCCAAACGACATTGGCGCACCTCTCCACTCACACACTTTGCCTTGGGCAAAGTGTGTCAATGAAAAGATCAACCCTTGACTCGAAAGAAAAGAAAAAAGAAAAGAAATAAAGACTAGTGGGAGGGCAAGTGAGGAGGAGGTAAAGTCAAGGTAGAACTTGAATTGAGCATGGGTGAAGTGGATCGTTAATGATTTCAGCAGCTTTGTGAGGTCTCTTAGCATGTTGCCTTGATGCCTTAGGACTACGCCCTCTCAGTCAGTAACTTGGGCACGTCTACCCAGGCCTTGACTTCTCTCCAATGGTCATCCTTGCGACTTCAGGGAACTCGTCCATCTTCTAGCATAAATTACTGAAAGTTGACCAAGTAGACTTGCGGTATGCTCAAGCAGCTACCCTTATGCCCTCCTTGACCTGCACATAAAAAACAAACAAACCCCTTTCTCCTTTTGGGTTCAGAAAAGTCAAAGTTCTCTATCTGATTTTATTCAAAATAAAAGAAAATAAAACTCAAATAATATACAAGAAATACCAGGTTGCCTCCGGGTCAGCGCCTTAGTTATCGTCATGGGCATGACGTGATGTATGCTCACCATTATTCATGATGGAAGGGCTTGAGCTTCTCCTCGTTATGGCCATAGGAGGCCTTCAGGCACTTGGGTAAGTCTATGAAGTTGCTCATCATCCATCCATGTAAAGTGCCTGGTGGTTTGCCCAAACCAAATGGTATTTACATGTTGGTCAGGGGAGAATTGCTCTTCTCTTCCGGATTTTGGGCGAACAACCCTTGTGTCTTCCTTTCTGAACCTTCACTTAAAACATCACTGTTGATCTCATTGATTGTATTTACATGTCCAAAGTAGAGAAATTTCGTTTGCTTGGGCAATATCATCAAATTTTCCTCGATTGCCCATTCAAAGGCTGGCTCCAATCTCTCTTCTCGAACATCATTCTCAGTTTGACTCGTCTGGATTAAAATATCAGATGGCTGAAACATGCCAATATGAAATACCTCATGTTTCTTCACTTGGACGATATTTAGTTTCTCCTCTTGGGCAAGTTGCTCCTCTTGGGCAGGTTGCTCTTCTTGGACAGGTTGCTCTTCTGCCGCAGGTTGCTCCTTTGGGTGGTTGTAATGCCCGTAACCAAAATTAGGTGTGTTGGTCAGGGCATACTGGTCGTAGCAATCCTGTTCATCTTGCTCAGAATTGTGCATTGGCCAACCAGCGTTTCTTCTCTCACAGTGCAGTGGTGGGCGCTGGTCATGATCAACTTCATTTGTTTCGACTGCTTTGAGTGGTCTTGTGACCATAATCTCCACGAGTTTCTCAATGGTCCCGCAAAGTTTATCAATTTTAGCTTCGGCAGACATGGGCATAACAGTTGTCTGCTTGGGCAAGTAGTCTTCATCTTCACGGGATCCTTCGGCCAAGTCTTTCAATATCTTGAACGCCTCACTTGCAGTTTTATTGAGAATAGAACCTCCACATGCCGCATAAACTATCATTCTTTCTTGTCTCCTCAGTCCGGATCTGAAGTATTGGATCAATTCATGATCCGGAAATAAACGATATGGGCATAGTGCTAGAATCTCATTGAATCGTACCCAATAGCCGTGGAAAGATTCTTCTGTGCCCATTTTTATGTTGTAAATCATCTTCTTGATCTGCATTATCCGAGATATGGGGAAGTACTTCTTCAAGAATTGATGTTGGAGCTGCTGCCATGTTGTAATTTCGCCCTTGGGCAAGGTGTATAGCCATTTTCTTGCTTCGTCAGCAAGGGAGAATGGAAAAGCTAATAGTCGGATGTACTCAGATTGCTCAAAAACTAATTTATAATACCGAAAGATTTACGAACGTAAATCCCCCAAGTCGATCTCAAGGAGCAATGCTATCGGCACGTGAATGTTACTTTGTGTATGTTAAGTACGAGTCTCGAAAAGGGGAATAAAATCATTATAACTAAGGGGGGTTGCAAATGAGTGTTTGTTTAATAGCTAGAGCAAGTATTTAAAACAAGTATTAAAAGATGAAGTTGAAACAAATGAGTTGGAAAGCAAGGGTGTACCGATTACGATTCCTAACGAACTAGAGTTGAATTAGATTTATAAACTCCCAATTAACTAATAATCGGACTAAAGAGATCACGGTGTTGTCACGTTCTCCCTCACCAATGATCGTCTAATCACACATCGACCGCATGGTCCACTAGCGATATACTACGAAGTTGTTCGACACGAGACCACAAATCGAGAGGTGTAATCGTCCAATTACTAGAAATCGAGCTACTTTAAAAGATCAACTCTAATTCATTGAGGAATTTCATCAAACACCCTCACACAAGTTTAGCTAGCCATCATCAAGCACTCAATATCACAATCCACAATCGAGTAAGCCATAATCGAGAGTTAAACGAAGAGAGTCTCACCACGAGAATGATGGAATCGATGGACGAAGTCGAGGATCGAGCCGAGCTTCCGAAATTGAGGTCGGACTTTAACGTGTCACCCGGAAAAACCGCTCCGATGAAAACGTCGGGCTCGAGGAGAGGAATATCTTTCGTGAATGAGATTTAATCGGATTCTCGACGTACGGGATTTGGATCGTGAATTTGTGTAGAGAAATTGAAGAACACAAAAATGGGAAATGGATTGCTTGAGAAGAAAGCTAGAAATATCATGTGCAAAGTAAGGAATGAATGTTGGTTAATTGGGGTCTACTCTCACCAAGCTACAAACAACTATTTATAGTTTATCCACAATACTAACCAAAAATACCAAAAAGCCCTTAAAACAAGTCAAACATAAGTCAAGACTTTATTCCTTCTCAATTTTCGCCCAAGAGAAGTGCTGATGCGTTCTTGGAGTAACTGGAACTTGCTCGCTCATTATATCGCCGATCCAACCGTTGATATTGTAGATATAGAAGTTAGGAACATCCTGTTAAAATTTCAGGTCAATCCAACGATTAACGAAGCCGCAAAGACATTTTTCCCGAAGTCGCGCAGTGCGCGTCGCTCGCGGTAAATCCGCGTCGCTCGCAGGCTAAGTGCACTGCCCCACACGTCGCTGCAGCTCATATCGCGTCGCTCGCGGTGATTTTGTCGTCCGACAACTTTGGGTGTCGTCCGACAGCTGGGTGTCGGCCGACGGAAAAGTGTTGTCGTCCGACGTCTTCACGATTTCACTCCTTTAAAAATCTGGTTTCTTACTCCGACTTCTATGGCTTATATCTTCGTCCTCGGAACTCATTTCTCCAAAGTGACCGTTGAAACTGTAGCTCTATAAGTCTTCTACGTGCTGTAGAAATTTGGGGACGATCCAACGGCGGAATTGTCGGGGATGACCATTCTTCTATGACTGCGCAAAGCTGGAATCGACATGAACCCTTTTGTGTATTTCTTCTCGTTTTTGCTCGATTCTCGTCCAAACTCTACCAAACCAAAACCATGACAACATAAACACATAATCACATTAATAGGATGAATAAAAGCACAAAAAAATACAAGAAAGTTACACAAAACAATAGAAAATGTCGCACAAAAACGTACGAAACATACTCTGCCAGGTTGCCCATAGCAGGTATAGTCCCACATGCTAGCTCAAAATTTCGCAAATGTAGTTGAGGGTCCTCCCATGGCATATCGCTGAACTTGGGCAACAGCTGCAGAAAACTGGGTTTCATTGACCAATTTGTAGTGATGTTGGGCAAGGTTATGCCCACAAGTTTTAAGTCCAAAGAGTTAGGGAAACTCAATTCCCTCAATGTCTGCTCCTGTGACGCCCGGTTATTTATCTCATTTTAAAACAGCGGAAAATTTAAAATTTTTACAAACCGAACCTATAACCGGACTCACGCTGACACCTCACCTCAGACACCAAAAATAATATACATAAAAGTATAAACAAAAAACCTAGTGTCTAAACATCAGAGAATAAAATTCCGCGGTGGCCCCTATCCATGATCACAATGCCTGCGTCGTCTCTCGTCCAGACCAAAACAGCACCACAAGTACCTACAAAATAGAGAAATACACACGGCAAGGTCAGCGTCTAATACGCTGGCAAGATTTATAATCCTCTACCATATACCACACAAACATACAGTCATATAACACATAATGACCATCCGGTCTCAACCATCCTCGGACACACTGTCCTCCGGTATCCCAGAACCGTCGTGTCTCCACTATCCTCGGACTACATCACGTCCTCCAGTATCCTTGACACGGCCTACTCGTGCACATCATGCCTACCCTATAGGCAGTATCCCGTATGGTACAAGTATCACCTCTTCAACCTGAGATGTAACACCAGTAACGATGGCTCACGTAGAGATAATCATAAGACATATACTTAGCTAGGGTAATATGTCCCACGATATCGCGCTGTCCATCGTACTGACGCCAATCTTGGCTAGTCAGATCACCCGTACCCACGTTCAACCGAACGAAGGCCGCTCGACCTCAATGCACATAATCACATATCATGCACACACATGAAACACTGGCCTGAAAGCCACTCATGCTATCCATCAGCATATAAGGATCAGTGTAAGATCGTAAAATGATCACTACACATCCCTCTCGACTAAGTAGTCATCAGTTCATCAATCTGATGATAGATCACCAACGGTCTATCCCTGATGACACTCCTACGAAGTCAAATCCCTGTACATGGTCTATCCACGACAGGATCCGAATACAGACTAAGTGACGAGTTCACTGGTCCCGGGAGACACTCGCGGTCCATCCCCAGTGACACTCACTCACGAAGTCTAAACCCATACACACGAACATAACAAATGTCGTCGATGGGGTCGATAATAGAATCCGTCGATCGCACACAACGAATTCTAAATGTCATCCGGGTAAGCAGATCGTGAAGCTGTCAGAAGGGCGCGACCCAAACTACAGGCGAACACCTCTGTCACTACCCGTTGGTTAGACCCTCGTCAATAGTGACCCCGTCACTACAGACCTCGGTCTACATGGATTATACTACGCACCTCTGACATCCCAGATGCCAATCAAAAAGCGCGCTCGAGGCTGCGCATCTACATCCATGTTCGCCTCCCGTAAGGCTATCGGTTGTCACCGATGTACGTGCATAAACGGCAACAAAAGCCAACACGTGTCAAACACAAAACTCGAAAGATCATAAGACTCAAATCGAGTTAATAATAAAATCACGGATCACCTGATCTCAATCCACAAATATACCACATGATATCCACCTCGGCATCATATACCCATATGCACATATACTACAAGTATAATACATATCAACAGGCATATAATAAACAATATACCACATGATATCCACCTCGGCTATACCAGCCATCATCGGTATCATATACCCATATGCACATACACAACAAGTATAATACATATCAGCAGGCATACAATCAACAATAATCATAGTCTACATACACAATCATATAAATCATATATGATAGCTAATCACCAAAATCATCATCTCTATACAATCATAAAATCAACTGAAACCAGCCCTATGTCGAACTACGCAGAAAGACGATTCCGAAACTATATCATAATAGTCAAACGGAGTTACGAGTCAAAAATTATGAAATTCCGAAACTATATCATAATAGTCAAACGGAGTTACGAGTCAAAAATTATGAATTTCTGAAGTTCGGAACGAAAAACGATCGACACGACAAAATTCGCACCCGCTGCCCGCCGGCAGCGGTCGCGGCCCGTCGTTTTCTCGGGCGGGCTGCGCGTTTCTCCGACCTTCCGGCAGCGATATCTTTTGATTACAAAGTCGAAAACGTGAGTTCTATATATCGAAACGATCCTCGCAACGAGAGCTATCCAACGGTATATAATTAAAGTAGCGAAACTCAACAACACAAAATCGAGAAAGAGACAAAACATTATCGATATCGAAACTACAATAACCTAAATCACTTGCCTTTGTAGACTGCAACGAGGTAAGTTCTATATACCGAAATGATCCTCGTGAAACCAGCTTTCCAACGGTATATAATTCGAATATCGAAACATAATAACACATAATCGAAATGTAGACGAAACATTATCGATATCGAAACTTCGAAACCTAAACCACTTGCCTCTGGATTTGATGTTCCGGCTTGAAGTATGAACTCACGGGATGTATTTCTAGCTCTCCTCCTAGTTGATTTCCAGAATTTCCAAGCTCAATTCACGGCCTGCCTCCCTCTTTGCTCTTCTTCTTCTTCTCTGTTTCTTCTTCTCTGAATGTGTGGGTGGGATTCGTATGTGATTTAGTAAAGGAGGGTCAGGTGTGAAATATAAAAAGGGGTAAATGAATTGATACTTATCAATTCCTCTCCCTCCCTGTTTCTTTCTTCTTCTTCTTCCAGTTTCTTTCTCTCCTTCGTTGCCCTCCGTTTGTCCCTCCTCTCTGTTCTTTCTTCTACTCTGTTCTTTCTTTCTCTGAATATGTGTGTGTTGTTGTGTGGGTTTGCATGTGTGTGTGATTTAAAGGAGGGGGCACGTGTAGTATCTATATATATGGATGTTAATCCTATTCACCCCTTGTAGCCGCCTTACTAAATACATATATACATATTAATATTATTAATAATAATAATAATATAAATATTTAATAGGATATAAAATATACCTCTTTAATATTTTAGTTCTTCTAC
Organism: Euphrasia confusa; assembly: GCA_954870475.1. Lineage (NCBI taxonomy): Eukaryota > Viridiplantae > Streptophyta > Magnoliopsida > Lamiales > Orobanchaceae > Euphrasia > Euphrasia confusa. Next base: position 16,166,485 of record OX940949.1, on the reverse strand, counting down.
ACCAAAATCATTTATAAATTACACATCAAATAATCTTGGTCTCGAAATATTAATCTGAAAATATCCAATGACCGATAAATTGATTTGTCAGTTATAAAGTCAACGGTCAACACAAAATATTATATCTTAATACTGAAAAATAAAACGGGTATTACAGCTCCACTCCTTGGTTGTTCAAGTCATTCATCTTTTCTGTCCTCTGCTCAATTTTGGATCTTGAGCAAAGGTGGGTCTTTGGGCTGCACGTGTTGCTTGGCCTGCTTTCCTCGTCCTGCTCCTTGCTGTCCTCTTTGGCCAACCTGGAACAAAAACAAAAAAAAAATCACAAGTCAAATAGCACAAAGAAAATAACTAGAATATAAACTCCCCGGCAACAGCGCCAATTTTGACGCTACCGTCGTTTGAGTAGCGAGCAAAATAAATTTATAAAACCTAAAGCTTCACACCAACAACAAGTATTAGTGGTAAGTATTAAGTGTCGATCCCACGAGGAGTTTATCGTTATTTTATCACGGCTTTGCCCAATGTGGGTTGTCACGATTTTAGAAAGTTTTGAGTGAATAACCAAACAACCAAAATAACTAAAAACAAATAATACATAAACAAAATCAAATAACAAGAAATAAAATACTCAGCTACTGAACTTGACCAATACGAAAATTAAACTACTCAACTACTGAACTCGACCAATATATAAAACGGAGCATCTGGGCACAGTCGTCACCTTGTCTACCTGATCAAGTTTCTACTGTTCATCGGCACGTAAGATTTTGCTAACAGTTTTATCTTTCGGTTATAGGTTGTCCAATTAAAGTATAAACGCCCCTATGTTGTCACGCACGCAAATACCCCAACCCTTATTCACTCTTTCAGTTTAAAGTTTTACTAGATCTCTCTAAGCACAACTTCTAGTATTGATCAATTCGACACTATGTTAGCCGACATGAGTCTAAGTTGACCAAACTGCATTAATCTCTAAGCGAACCCGAAATGGCCAATAGCATGCCCGGACAGACCCGAGTCATACGACCACATCTCCAGCAACATGTAATACTATGCGGACGCCCAGTCTCCCGGCACGTTGATCCGCGTACGTGTGTGTTAGGTAAAAAGGGGTTCCTACTGGCTACTGTACGTTGCCCAAGTCCCTAACATGCCTGTAGATAATACCCTGTTGAATCGGGAATAAAACTAAGTTAGTTGCTATAATCAAAAGCCTCTCAGTATTTTAGACATCAGACAGACCAAGTTCGGACCTTGCCCAGACGCAGATTAACTAGCTACGCATGAAAATATAGTAAATAAATAAAATAAAATAAAAAGAAAACATGCTGGGATTAAACTAAGAATTCAAAGTAACAATTGTCTTGAATTAACAGAAATTAAAAGAAGAAAATAAAAACATAAAATAAATCGAAATTGCCCTTCTATGCCCAAAGGCGATAGCCGGGGAGAACTCGTCTTCTTCTTCCTCCAATCTTCTCCGTGCTTTTCTATGTGTGGTGTTATGTGTTGCTGCTCATAGCCACGTGATTTCTAGGGCTTCATGTGTTTTTATAGATGCTGGAAGTCTTGGGCTCCAAGTAAAATCGCTGCCTTGATCAGCTTAATTGAGATAAGGAAAGAAAAGATTCTTTCCTTATCCTTTCCTTAAAAATAGGGATTCTGCCGCGTCCTTGACCAACTCCGTGTATATATAGGACTCTGATTGATGTAGAGACGTGTTGGACAATGACTCTAAGGTTGGATGAGAGTCCAACTTTGATACTTCTCTGAATCTGGTCGCCCTTTGATGTCTTTTAGATTTCCAGGACTCTTCGTACACTGCTTGCTCAACGTCCGTCTCTGGTCAACTTCGATCTCTGTCCAACTTCTATACTTCGTACGGTACTTGGTCAAGCTTCGATCTTGATCACTTCCTGACTTTGGCCAATATGTCATTGGTGTTCATGTCAGGCTAACTTGCTCAACCAGCATACTTGCTCAATGCATCGATTTCTTTCCAAATGTTCGTCTTTTCACGTTTCACCTGCATAACTTGACCATAGACTCCAAATGTGCCCTCCCAGACACAAACAAGGTGAAAATGACTAAAAAGACTCGATTAACTTGACTCAAAAGAACTCAAAATGAGCCAAAAAATATTTCTCATCACACACCAGCTAGAAGCTACGGCGAACGAGGAAAAAGAGAGAACCGAGCATATGCAAATGCAAGGAACTAACTAATATTGTTAACACAATATTCTAACACTAGAATGCTTATGAACTTAGAGAGAAGAGATTCTGATGTGGGATAGATGTGTTGAAATTGTGTTATGGGATTATCCTCTTCTCAACTAAAAGCTCTTAATTATACCCATCAAGGGGGGAGTATCAAAAGACAAAAGCATACCAAATGTCACATGCAACTCAAAGGTTGACTATTTAAATTCCGTACAACCCATTTAGCTAGGCTAGCCCAACAGCTTAACTCAATTAAATATTTCAACTAATTTACTCAGCCCAAAGACTAGCAAGCCCAAGTCATAATAAAAAAACGTGTTATTATTTTAGGCCCAATACAAATTAAATTTGTACTTATTAAACTCTTATAGGCCCAAGAAAAATCTCGGAGGCCCAAAGTCCAAATTATACTCCACTTAACCCGTGAATAATAAATCAAGGAATATCTTTCGTGAATATCTTAGCCGACATGAGTCTAAGTTGACCAAACTGCATTAATCTCTAAGCGAACCCGAAATGGCCAATAGCATGCCCGGACAGACCCGAGTCATACGACCACATCTCCAGCAACATGTAATACTATGCGGACGCCCAGTCTCCCGGCACGTTGATCCGCGTACGTGTGTGTTAGGTAAAAAGGGGTTCCTACTGGCTACTGTACGTTGCCCAAGTCCCTAACATGCCTGTAGATAATACCCTGTTGAATCGGGAATAAAACTAAGTTAGTTGCTATAATCAAAAGCCTCTCAGTATTTTAGACATCAGACAGACCAAGTTCGGACCTTGCCCAGACGCAGATTAACTAGCTACGCATGAAAATATAGTAAATAAATAAAATAAAATAAAAAGAAAACATGCTGGGATTAAACTAAGAATTCAAAGTAACAATTGTCTTGAATTAACAGAAATTAAAAGAAGAAAATAAAAACATAAAATAAATCGAAATTGCCCTTCTATGCCCAAAGGCGATAGCCGGGGAGAACTCGTCTTCTTCTTCCTCCAATCTTCTCCGTGCTTTTCTATGTGTGGTGTTATGTGTTGCTGCTCATAGCCACGTGATTTCTAGGGCTTCATGTGTTTTTATAGATGCTGGAAGTCTTGGGCTCCAAGTAAAATCGCTGCCTTGATCAGCTTAATTGAGATAAGGAAAGAAAAGATTCTTTCCTTATCCTTTCCTTAAAAATAGGGATTCTGCCGCGTCCTTGACCAACTCCGTGTATATATAGGACTCTGATTGATGTAGAGACGTGTTGGACAATGACTCTAAGGTTGGATGAGAGTCCAACTTTGATACTTCTCTGAATCTGGTCGCCCTTTGATGTCTTTTAGATTTCCAGGACTCTTCGTACACTGCTTGCTCAACGTCCGTCTCTGGTCAACTTCGATCTCTGTCCAACTTCTATACTTCGTACGGTACTTGGTCAAGCTTCGATCTTGATCACTTCCTGACTTTGGCCAATATGTCATTGGTGTTCATGTCAGGCTAACTTGCTCAACCAGCATACTTGCTCAATGCATCGATTTCTTTCCAAATGTTCGTCTTTTCACGTTTCACCTGCATAACTTGACCATAGACTCCAAATGTGCCCTCCCAGACACAAACAAGGTGAAAATGACTAAAAAGACTCGATTAACTTGACTCAAAAGAACTCAAAATGAGCCAAAAAATATTTCTCATCACACACCAGCTAGAAGCTACGGCGAACGAGGAAAAAGAGAGAACCGAGCATATGCAAATGCAAGGAACTAACTAATATTGTTAACACAATATTCTAACACTAGAATGCTTATGAACTTAGAGAGAAGAGATTCTGATGTGGGATAGATGTGTTGAAATTGTGTTATGGGATTATCCTCTTCTCAACTAAAAGCTCTTAATTATACCCATCAAGGGGGGAGTATCAAAAGACAAAAGCATACCAAATGTCACATGCAACTCAAAGGTTGACTATTTAAATTCCGTACAACCCATTTAGCTAGGCTAGCCCAACAGCTTAACTCAATTAAATATTTCAACTAATTTACTCAGCCCAAAGACTAGCAAGCCCAAGTCATAATAAAAAAACGTGTTATTATTTTAGGCCCAATACAAATTAAATTTGTACTTATTAAACTCTTATAGGCCCAAGAAAAATCTCGGAGGCCCAAAGTCCAAATTATACTCCACTTAACCCGTGAATAATAAATCAAGGTTAATATACTTACTCAATGTTGAAACATTTCACTACTCCTCATATAACATCACAAGAGTATTGATTTTCTCTACACATTCAATGTGAGATTGTGACTTTTCACATTCTCAACAATCAATACACAAGACCTTTTATAATGGTTCTCACAAACCAATTATCTCCCACATTCCGATGTGGGATGAGACTTAAGAATTCTCATTCAATAATGCCTTTTCACTTGGCTAATTCATTATTTATTTCTCACTCACCGAAAATAATCGGATCTTGACGAAATAAAATACAATAATTAACTACGCAACATCGTAGAAAATTATCAACAAATTAATTCCAACTTGAATTAATATTTAGCCATAAAAAATCAGTCAAATATGGGTTAAACCAAATATTTTATTCCAATTTTTCCAACAAATTACCCCAGTACTTCACAAATTTCAGCTTCATAGCACTAGCAACCTTTTGAAGAATGAGATCAGAATAATCGCTGCTTCTTTTATCAATCTCAATTTGTAAAGCAACCATTGATTGATAGATTAATTGAGAAGTCGGGGTTTTTGTTGCACTAAGTTCTAAAGTAGCATCGCCGAACTTTTTTAAGAAGTGTATAAAAGCTTTCGCATTCTCCCAATCTTCTTCATTAGGTGGTCCTACCCTTCGTTTACCTTTCTCGTCATTGTCAAGAAAGTAATTCATAAAAGGCAACCATTCTTCGCTCATCCTTTCAAATACCCTTCTAAACTTCAATGCGACTTCAAGCATTTTATAAGTTGCATTCCACCTAGTTTTCACATCCATTGGTACAGTCGATGTACTCGGAAGTTTGGCTAGCACGACAAACTCCCTGAATTTAATCAATCTAGAAGGGGAAGAATGAATAAATATAACACAATTCCTTATAGATTTAATAGAGTCATTGAGCTCCTTCAAACCGTCCTTAATATATCGATATATACCGATATACGTGGCAGTAGGGCCCTAAGTCGATGATGTGGCATTGACCCCAGAGTTTGACCACTTGACAAGTCAGATTTTTAACATGCCACTTCAATTTTTTGTACCAATTTTAATAATTGAATAACAAAAAAGACTACTTATGAAATCGAGCTTGTGAAAAAAACCAATAATGATATTATCTCCGAGTATAAAAAACACCTTTGAATAGTGCCAACTAAACATTACATATTTGTCTACTCGCAACAATCCATATGCATTAACTAACAAAGATTTGTCTAACTCCCAAATCAGGTGTGTAAAATGCCAAACATGAATGATTTGCCACTTTTAATATAATGTAACTCCAACTCCAAAACTCCCTATAAATTCTTCCCATCATTTCTACAATCCACAACACACAAACACACACACACAACCAAAACAAAACATTCTCTGTCTATACACATCACTCCAATTAATCGATCCCATGGCCAAAAAACCTAGCATGGGTCGACAAAAGATCAAAATCGAGAAAATCGAAGTCAAGAACCACCTACAAGTCACCTTCTCCAAACGCCGATCGGGCCTCTTCAAGAAAGCCAGTGAACTCTGCACCCTCTGCGGCGTCGAGATCGCCATCATCGTTTTCTCCCCCGCCGGGAAAGTCTTCTCCTTTGGCCACCCCAACGTCGAGTCCATAGTGGACATGTTCCTGGCCCGAAGCCCGGCCCACAACAACACCAACGGCCCATTCCACCTCGTCGAGGCCCAACGGAACGCCAACGTGAGGGACCTCAACTTGCAATTGGGCCAATACCTCAACGAGCTCGAGATGCAGAGGAAACGGGGGGAGAATCTCGACGGCATGAGGAAGACGAACCAGAGCCAGTATTGGTGGGAGGCCCCAGTCGAGAAATTAGGGCTGGACGAGCTCGAGCAGCTCAAGGATGCCATGGAGGAGTTGAAGAAGAACGTGAGTCAGCAGGGGACGAAGATGATGATGATGAACCCAAGTCCTCCGGTTTACCTGCCCAACGGGGTCTTCGATCAGTACGAGATGAAACCTAGCCAGCTGCAGGCAGTTAACAATATGATTGCAGCTTCTTCTGCTAATGCTAATTTTGGATATTGCCATGGCTTTTTCTGATCTCTTCATTATATATGCGTGGGCTAGTATCTTACTAGCTACCTTCTTCTTCTTATTGTGGATTAATAATTAATGTCATTTTTTTTCAAGATTTATACACATTATGATGATGATGAATGAATTACATTTATTTATGCCTTAATTTGTCACAATTGTTTTTATTATATATTTTTATTTTTAGGCTAAGAATGTATATCACTTTATGTTAATCATATCTCTAAGTAACGGCAATTGTTACTTTGTTCTATCCTATGTATTATGTATACATTAATCCATATTATAGCATAATAAATCTATAAAACCCCAATTTGTAACATACATATGATATTTTATTCAATGAAAATACCTGAACTTTACAAATGCAGCCATCTCTCCCTTTAAATACTCAAATCTAGCTTTTTTGTAAAAAAGGACTAAATTGAAAACAAATTCAACATATTTGGGATTAAATTGAGAAAACGAATTTATGTATGATTTAATCGGAAAAAAACTACATTTATGGGACCAATTTTTTATCTTAATTTCAAATTAATAAAATAAATTAGTTATGAGTAAAATTTAAGAAAGAGTTAAAAAAATATGCTACAATTATTTATTTGTATGGAGTGTGACTTGCTTTTGTATAGGATATGAAAAATTGAAAAATACAGTATAACGTAAAATATAATTTAACAAACGAGTTATTCATCTAATTTTTGTAAATAGTGTTATTCACTACCATTATTCATCTATATTATTCATCTAATTTGTAATTGACTACCATTATTCATCTATATTATTCATCTAATTTGTATAAATTGTCTTACTACTATTATTCATCTAATTTGTAAATATTATTCATCTAATATGTTGTGTTATTGACTACTATTTTTCATCTAATTTTTTTAGGTGTTTTTTTTAATAGCTTTATAACATAAAAATAATAATAATGGAGTTTGATGTTATAATATACTGTATATTGTTGAAATATGTTTATATTAAATATATAAACCTGATTTATTAATAAAATCTAGATATGTATCTAGACTAGTAATTTGAAAGGTTGCTAGAGAATGTCAAAGGTTAAGAGTCATCTGATTCATATTCAATTAGGAATTTCAAAGGACATTTGGTGATTAATGTAGTAGCTTAAGAGTCATTTCTAGTAGTATAAATAGTCTTGTAATGTGTTGAAGTTTATCAAGTCATTTTGAAGAGTATCTTCCTAATAAAAAATACTTTCTATATTTCTCATCTTCCTATATATAGCCAACAAAGTGGTATCAGAGCGATGGCTTCAAAATCTCTTTCTTTTCAATATCCTCACCTTTTAAAACTCAACTATGAGAATTGGTCGCTAAGAATGAAAGCGATTCTTGGATCCCAAGGTTTATGGGATATAGTTGAAGATAGTTTTGTAGAGCCTCAAGATATGACAACTCTATCACAAATCCAAAAGGAGAACCTGGAGAAAGAAAGGAAACGAGATCAACTTGCCTTGACGATGATTCATCAAGGTTTAGATGAAGATATGTTGGAGAAAATAGCCAACGAATCAATATCGAAGAATGCGTGGGAGACGCTTCGCAACTCCGTTGTAGGAGTCGATAAGGTGAAGAAGATTCGCCTTCAAACTCTAAGGGGTGAGTTTGAATTAATCTCGATGAAGGAGAGTGAATCGATATCCGACTACTTCACGAGAATTTTGGCTATTGTCAATCAAATGAAGAGACTTGGAGAAGTGCTCACAGATGTCCGAGTAGTAAAGAAAATACTACGGTCGTTGTCTTCAAAATTCAACCATGTGGTGGTCGCAATTTTGGAGTCAAAATATTTGGAGATAATGACCGTTGACGAGCTAAACGGATCATTACGAGCTCATGAAGAGATGATGAATCGAGGCGAGCAAGCCAAAGAGAAATCAGAAAATCTCTTACAAGCAAAGACGACCTCGCGAGGTGGCACGTCGTACAGAGGTCGTGGCCGCAGTCGAGCAGGAAGCCGAGGACGTGGTCAAGGACGAGCGAATTCCCAAGAGAGAGACGAGCCGCCATCTCAAAATGGCAGAGGCAATTCGAACAGTTCAAGGGGTCAAGGAAGAGGACGAGGAAGAGGTAACCATTCCGGTTACAATGATAAAAAGGATAAGTCGCATATTGAATGCTACCGCTGTCACAAGTACGGGCACTATGCTTCTGAGTGTTATTCCAAAGTCGAAGGCGAAGAGGCAAACTTAGTCGAGAGCAAGGAAGCCGATGGTGAACAATCTTTGTTGCTCGCACTAAAAGAAGATTCCACTGGTCGAGATAACACCTGGTATCTCGACAATAGAGCAAGTAATCACATGACGGGAGATAAAAGTAAATTTTTAAAGCTTGATCCGAGCAAGAAAAGGCTTATAAGTTTTGGTGATGATACGAAGATCTCAATCTAAGGCAGAGGTTCGATTCTTCTCGAAACAAAATCTGGCGGACACAAGATTTTGAGTGACGTCTACTACGTTCCGAAATTAACGAGTAATATATTGAGTATTGGTCAACTTTTGTAACGAAATTATAAAGTTCACATGGAAGGACGTACGCTTTGGCTTCGCAATCAAGATGGCAGCCTCGTTGCAAAGGTGAATATGACAAAGAACGGAATGTTCTTGTTGGATTTGAAGAATTGTGCACCTATGTGCTTGAAGACGTCAAGTCTGGATCCATCATGGATTTGACACATGAGATTTGGCCATTTACATTTTGTAGGACTAAAAGATTTGGAGAATCACAAGATGGTGATAGGAGTTCCAAAGTGTTAAGTATCCCACATCGGTTGGCAAAAGACCTTTTAAGGTGTTACTGGCCCAACTTTGACATGGTATCAGAGCAGGCCCAACACGATGTGGGGCCCCGGTCGATGGAATTTCCGACTGTGGGCACCCCCTGCCGATGGAATTTTCGGCCACGAGTAATTCCGATGGAATTTCCGGCTTACTCGTGAGGGGGAGTGTTAGTGAGGGGGTGTTAGAGTGAGTAATTCCGATGGAATTTCCGGCTTACTCGTGAGGGGGAGTGTTAGAGTATCCCACATCGGTTGGATAAAGAACCTTGGGCTCACATATAAGTTGGACAACCTTAATACCTTAACAAGGCCTTTTAAGGTGTTACTGGCCCAACTTTGACATGGTATCAGAGCAAACCCAACACGATGATGGGTGCCCCAGCCGATGAAATTTCCGGCTTGCCCAATGATGGCACTATGTCCACGAGTAGAGCCGACAAAACCGAGCCTACTCGTGAGGGGGCGTGTTAAGTATCCCACATCGGTTGGCAGAGCCTACTCGTGAGGGGGCGTGTTAAGTATCCCACATCGGTTGGCAAAAGGTCTTTTAAGGTGTTACTGGCCCAACTTTGACACAAAGATTGATCAACCTGATCAATTGTGTGAAGCGTGCTTGCTGGGCAAGCATCCAAGAAAGAGCTTTCCAAAACAATCCACTTCTAGAGCAACGAAGCCACTCCAACTTGTGTATGCGGATGTTTGTGGACCAATCAATCCTCAATCATTCGGTAAAAGTTCTTACTTCGTGCTATTCATTGATGATTATAGCCGAAAGACGTGGATTGCTCTCTTGAAGCAAAAGTAAGAAGCTTTTGATGCATTCAAGAAGTTTAAAGCTCTGGTGGAAAAACAAAGCGGATATGAGATCCTAGCTTTGAGAACAGATAGAGGAGGTGAATTCACTTCGAATGAATTCAACAAATTTTGTGAGGAACACGGAGTTCGTCGACTTTTACCGGCTCCAAGGTCACCTCAACAAAATGGTGTCGTTGAGAGAAAGAATAGAACAATTCTTAATACGGCAAGGAGTATGTTGAAAGCTAAAAACATGCCAAGGGAATTTTGGGCAGAAGCAGTTGCATGTGCGGTGTATCTATCAAACCGGTGTCCAACCACGAGTCTGAAAAATATAACACCACAAGAAGCGTGGAGCGGAAAGAAACCGAACGTCTCACATCTACGCGTGTTCGGATCACCTGCTTATGCTCATGTTCACGAGCAGGATAGAACGAAGCTTGATGATCGCAGTAAGAAGCTCGTGTTCATCGGGTACGATGAAAACACCAAAGGATACAAGTTGTACAATCCGAGCACCGGAAGACTTGTAGTGAGCAGAGATGTTGAGTTCAATGAAGCAGCTTCATGGGATTGGAGTTCGCCAGAGGAAAGAGAATCATATGATTTTATTCCTTACTTTTACGAAGAAGAAGAAGAAGAAGCGAGGCCCGATGAACCTCCTTCTCCGGTCACACCGAGGTCACCAGACTCACCAGGAGAAAAGACGCCTAAATATCGAAGTCTCGAGGATATCTACAATCAGACCCATGAAATCGAAGACTTTAGTCTGTTTTGTCTGCTCGCAGATGCTGAACCAGCGAGCTATAAAAAAGCAAGCGAAGATGAAAAATGGAGGAAAGCCATGGACGATGAAATTCGGTCCATCGTGAAGAATGATACTTGGGAGTTGACATCTCGTCCAGAGCACCAAAAGACCATTAAAGTTAGATGGGTGTTCAAAGTGAAGAGAAATGCTAATGGCGAAGTCGAAAGATATAAAACTCGACTTGTAGCTAAAGGCTACAAACAAGAAGAAGGAAATGACTATGATGAGGTTTTCGCCCCAATAGCTCGCATGGAGACAATTCGCTTGTTGATTTCAATAGCCGCTCAGAATCGATGGATGGTGCATCAATTAGACGTGAAGTCTGCATTTCTAAACGGAAATCTAAACGAGACTGTCTACATTGATCAACCGCTCGGCTATGAAATCAAAGGTCATGAAGATAAAGTCTTGAAGCTGAAAAAGGCGTTGTATGGGCTCAAACAAGCACCACGAGCATGGAATGACCGTCTTGACAAATATTTGCAAGAGAATGGATTCTCAAGATGCATCCACGAGTATGCTCTCTACGTGAAGAAAGAAGGTAGAGACTTGTTATATGTCTATGTGTGTGTGGATGATCTCATTTTCACAGGGAACAACGTGAAAATGTATGAAGAATTCAAGTCGGCGATGGCACGGGAATTCAAGATGAGCGACATGGGACAAATGTCGTATTACTTGGGCATTCAAGTAAATCAATCTGAACAGGGGATTTTTATCTCGCAAGAAAAATATGCCAAGGAAGTTCTCGAGAAATTTAAGATGTTCAATTGCAATTCGGTGAATACTCCTATGCAATTTGGAACACAACTGAGGAAGGAAGATGGAAAGATCGATCCAAGTGCGTTCTGAAGTCTTATCGGAAGCTTGAGGTACTTAACTTGCACACGACCTGACATTTTATATGCCGTCGGTGTTGTAAGTCGATTTATGGAGAGTCCAGCCGAGGCACACATGTTAGTTGCAAAGAGAATACTTCGCTATATCAAAGGTACTCTTGATTATGATATTTTCTACAGCTCTTCGAGCAACTATATGTTGTCTGGATAATGTGATAGTTATTATGCAGGAGATCCTGATGATCGAAAAAGCACGTATGGGAGAACATGCAATAGCTTGGAGTTCGAAAAAGCAAGCTATAGTAACTCTTTCGAGTTGTGAATCGGAGTATGTGGCGGCAACTTCTTGTGCTTGTCATGCAATTTGGTTGAGAAGGTTGTTGAAAGAACTTCACCTTTAGCAAGGAGATGCAACAAAAGTCATGATCGACAACAAATCGGCACAAAGTCTAGCAAAGAACCCGGTCTTTCATGAAAGAAGCAAGCATATCGATACAAGGTATCATTTCATTCGAGAATGTGTTGCAAAGAAGCAGATTGAGTTGGAGTACGTGAAGTCTATGGATCAAGTTGCTGATATATTCACAAAGTCACTCAAGTTCGATGATTTTAAAAGATTACGGTTCATGCTCGGTGTTCGGAGAAATCAAGTTAAAGGGGGAGTGTTGGAATATATATATTTATATTAAATATATAAACTTGATTTATTAATAAAATATAGATATGTATCTAGACTAGTAATTTGAAAGGTTGCTAGAGAATGTGAAAGGTTAAGAGTCATCCTATTCAATTAGGAATTTCAAAGTACATTTGTTGATTAATGTAGCAGCTTAAGAATCATTTCTAGTAGTATAAATAGTCTTGTAATGTTTTGAAGTTTATCAAGTCATTTTGAAGAGTATCTTCCTAATAAAAAATGCTCTCTATATTTCTCCTCTTCCTATATATAGCCAACATATACTCTTGTAAATTTATCTAATGGTTATCAATTAAATAAAAAGGTTTAATCAGTTTATAGATTAAGATATACTAGTATACTCCAATACAATATTGTTTACCTATTAAGTATTTGAACAATCTAATTTACAAAAGAAAATAAACCTCTAATTATATTAATTTCATAATAAATTTAAGGTGTGCACAATTTAAATATTCATAATTGAAAAAATTACAGTATTTTGTCATCCATTAAAACATTCTAAAAGCTAAACCCATACTCCACTTGTGGAGCAGTACTACAAAAATAGGCTTTTACATCGGTTAAAAATCAAGTGTTGATGCATTTTTTCCACATTCCATGCAGTTTGGAAGAACAAGAGATTTCCATGTCCTCTATGAGTACAATTGTCATTGTGTGTATTTGCCAATGGTAAACAAGAGAATCACACTTTGATAAATAATGCAATAAAAACAAGCTGATTATATAATTACCCATTAATTAGAAGCATAATCACCCCATAAAATCTACATGTATTATTTTCTAAATTTTGAACATGAATCCTTGATTCCCAACACCATGAAATGATATATTAACCACAAACACAAAAGAAAAAACAAATTATTGATATCCAAATTTAATTCACAGCATCTGACCTCAACAAATTATTTCATCAAATCAAATCAAAGCACCCTCTCCCCCAACTATAAGTAGGCCTCACTCCTCATAGATTTTTTCCATCCCATCATTCCTTGATCCATTCCATTCCCACCATCAATGGCGAAAGGAAAAGGGCGGCAGAAGATCGAGATCCAGAGGATCGAGAACGACATCAACCGGCAAGTGACCTTCTCCAAGAGGCGTGGAGGGGTGTTCAAGAAGTCAAGCGAGATCTCCACCCTCTGTGGAGCCGAAGCCGCGGTAGTCATATTCTCCCCGAGCAGCAAGGCCCACTCCTTCGGGAGCCCTTCCGTGATGTCGGTCACTAACAGGTTCCAGAGGCAAACTGCCCTCGGGCTAACCGAGCCCAACCGCAGCCCATCGGCCTACAACAACCCAATCGTCAGGCAGCGCAACCAGGACCTCACCTCCCTGGCGAGGCTCCTGGAGGAAGAGAAGCAACAGAAGAAGGAACTCAACCGGCTGAAGCGGGCCCACCAGCCCAACCTCGACGACCTCAGCCTCGACCAACTCGTCGATCTCAAGGAGTTCCTAACCGGTTTCAAGAAGGCCTTTGAAACCAAACTGATCATGAAAGACGATGCTGCGGAGGAGCCCATTAAGGATTCCAACGTGGACGAGGATCCATTCAAGAAGAGTGAAACTCTGTTTGGAGGTGGGCCCCTCTCAGGTCCCGGCGGGCCCTCCCTGTTTGACATGGGCTCATTCGGGATTGAGGACAACTTTGAGTTCCCGTACGAGGCTGGAAGTTCGAAGCTCCTCGAGTTCCCTTACAAGTACGGGTGCCCCCCTGATTTCGTGCCTGATGACGTGGCAACCGATGATGGGAAGGATTAGGATAACAGCAGAAGCGGATTAATAAGGCATTTTGTTTCAACTACTTTAATAAATGGTTGTTTTTTAAGATTTCTGGTATTTTGTCGGGGTGATTTAGACTCGTTTTTTTGGAATGTTTTCGCGTTAAATGTTTTCAATAAGAAATGCCTTTTTGCAGTTAAATAAAATGTGTGTTCATTCATTCAGTACTCATCTCTGCGAATTCAAATGGTTATAATTAAACATGGAGAACTATAAAAGGATCGATTACTCCATCGGACCCAAGTACTCAAGTGAAAATGCAGATATTTTATGTATATAAAAACATAATACACACATGTGAACATCAAGGGAAAACACAATTTCTACATCCGGCCACTTAGAACATCAAAGAATATGCTTATATGATCATATATGTCAACCATATTTTAAGGAGGATTTAATTATTATTTGATAAATTTCGTACCTTGGATCCAAGTTCACCTTCTTCACTCGTACTAACACATTTGTTTCTAGGGCGTCGTCGAAGAATTTCTCTGATTTCAAACCAGTGATATCGTTATCCACGTGTAGGGCATGCAAGTACGATCAAGGCTATCCGTACGTGTAATTCTTCATTATTCCAGATATGGATACATACTATTTAATGTTAGTTCTACGCGGAATCGCGACATTCACATTCACTCTTACTACTCCTCATGCAGCTAGCTATCTAGGACATCAATCAATACACAGTACTAAGAACATAAAAAAAGGAATAATCAATATTTAGCAGCTGCTGCCTCAGATATAAATTTATGTTCGTCGCCGAGGTTTTGACATTAATGTTCAACATATATAAACTATTTGTAAAAAAAAGTTAAGATTAAATAAATATACTACGATACAACAATATTGTTTACATAATAGTTGAAGAACAATCTACCGTAAAACTTCTATAAATTAATAGTGTTGGGATCGAAAGATTTTTGTTAATTTATAGAAATATTGTATTGATAAATTAATAATTTATTAATTTAAAGAGATTTTAATGTATAAGCACATTTGTCCTTCAAAGTTACAAATTCTTTGAATAACTTTAAGTATACATGCATATATAATTATTGATGAAGATTAAGTTAAAATACAAATGTACTAGTTGAATTCCATGAACACAAACTCACGTGGAAGTTGGAGTGGAAGTTGGAGTGGAACTTGTTTAAATTAATTGGTTTTAGAATATACAAAAATATGGTTCATTGGATTAATATTTGTGCATTGAATCATGGATGAAAGATAATTGTCTGAAATGATTTCACCCGGAAGCCAAAGGAAAAAAAATCGAGAGAAGAGAAGCAGATTTGCTGGAGTAGTTTTTATGTATTTTTCTTTCAGACATGAGGATCATTTATATAGCCTAGCACATAAGAGTTGCTGAGGGTTCATGCATGAACCTGGACACTGTTGACCGTAACGGTCCGATCATAATGGTTGAGCATTAATAATTATTGATGAAGATTAAGTTAAAATACAAATGTACTAGTTGAATTCCATGAACACAAACTCACGTGGAAGTTGGAGTGGAAGTTGGAGTGGAACTTGTTTAAATTAATTGGTTTTAGAATATACAAAAATATGGTTCATTGGATTAATATTTGTGCATTGAATCATGGAT
Source organism: Euphrasia confusa (assembly GCA_954870475.1). Taxonomy (NCBI): domain Eukaryota; kingdom Viridiplantae; phylum Streptophyta; class Magnoliopsida; order Lamiales; family Orobanchaceae; genus Euphrasia; species Euphrasia confusa. The sequence continues at coordinate 16,150,659 of OX940949.1, read as the reverse complement.
GAAAGATAATTGTCTGAAATGATTTCACCCGGAAGCCAAAGGAAAAAAAATCGAGAGAAGAGAAGCAGATTTGCTGGAGTAGTTTTTATGTATTTTTCTTTCAGACATGAGGATCATTTATATAGCCTAGCACATAAGAGTTGCTGAGGGTTCATGCATGAACCTGGACACTGTTGACCGTAACGGTCCGATCATAATGGTTGAGCATTAAGGCCTCTTCAATGCCGATTTTGAATTCAAAAATTAAAATCTGAATGCAATATTATTTCATTTATTCAGTAAATAAATAATATTCATTCATAAGCTATAGTAATTCATTCATAAGCTATTAATGAGTAAGCCCTTTATATACCCACTTGGGTTTTAGGCTTTTTCCAATGTGGGATAACATCCCCTTTGTATTTTCTTTTCTTTTCCCCAATATTTTGACAATATTCAACCATTAATTTCTCATTCATTTCAACTACGATTCGAGCAAATGAGATGTCATTTTCTTTTTGAAAATCCACTTAGATCCATTCCTAGGGGTTTACTTCCCGGAGGAAGGTCCGTTAATTCCCAAGTGTGATTTTGCAAAATGGAATTAATTTTACTTTGAATCGCCTCTTTCCATTGAGGGCCATCAGAAGAGTTAACAGCTTCTTTAAAGTTTTGAGGTTCACTCTCGAGCATGTACGTTATAAAATTAGGACCGAACGATTTTTCTATACGAGCTCGTTTACTTCGTATTGGTTCAGCCTCGACGTCGTCTACAATTTATGTGTTTGCATGCATGTGTGACGAGCTAGCTTCATTGCTATTGTCAATGCATGCTTTACATGGAAATATATGTTCAAAAAATGAAGCATTTGTCGATTCCATAATTGTATTTTTGTGTATATCGTCGATTTTAGAATCGTACACAAGAAACCGTTAGGCACCACTATTATGTGCATAACCAATAAATACACAATCAACAATTTTGGGTCCTATTTTAACCTTTTTTGGTAGTGGAATTGCCACCTTTGCTAAACACCACCATACTTTCAAGTATTTATACGACGGTGCTCGACCAAACCATAATTCATATGGAGTTTTGTCGATTTTCTTTCGGGCTACCTTATTTAAAAAGTAGTTTGCAGTTAACATCGCATTTAACATTTCTTTCAATGTTCGGTTTTTGCGTTCGGCAACACTGTTTTGTTGAGGAGAATAAGGTGCAGTAGTTTCATGCCTTATTCAATGTTTTTCACAAAAATCAGCAAAAGGAAACTCATACTCACCTCCTCGATCACTTCTTAATCGTTTAATTTTCCGATTAATTTGATTTTCAACTTATGTCTTGTAAAGTACAAACTTTTCGAAAGCTTCGTCTTTACTTTTAAGGAGATACACATAACAATATTTTGTGATATCGTCTATAAACGTGATAAAATACTTATTTCCACCACGTGTTTTCACGGTTTTTAAATCACACACGTCCGTGTGAATTAAATCGAGGGGTTTACTATTTCTTTCAATAGTTCGAAAAGATGATCGAGTCATTTTCGCTTCTACACAAATTTCGCATTTGTGATTTGCATTAATTTGGAGTGTGGGTATGCTTTTTAAGTTCATTAATTTTCTTAATGAATTAAATTTTACATGTCCTAAACGGCCATGCCAAGTTATCGATGACTCAAGCAAGTAAACGGAAGTAGAAGCATTCTTATTCATGTTCTTGTTGATAGTCATTACATTGAGCTTGAACAGCCAATCATTCTCATACCCTTTGCCCAGATACACCTCACCCTTGGATATTATAACATTATCCGACTCGATTACAATACGAAAACCATGCTCATTCAGAAGAGACCCAGACACTAAATTCTTACGAATCTCAGGCACATACAAAACATTATTCAGAGTTAATTCTTTTCCAGAAGTAAACTTCAGCATTATCTTTCCTTTCCCTTTGACATCAGAATTTGCTGAATTCCCCATGAAGAGCTTTTTTCTCCAGTAGCACTTTCATCAAGAGTGTGGAACAGCTCCTTGGATGAGCAGATGTGGCGGGTAGCCCCTGTGTCGATCCACCACTCACGTGGGTTAGACCCAACCATGTTCAGTTCTTTCTGAAACAACAACAAAAAAATTATTATTTTCAATAACAAGTGCATTGTTTCTTTTAGGCTTTATGCACTAGGAAGCCCGATGACCAGGTTTATCACTGTTGTGACAATTTCCAGCAAACTTCTTTTTGAACTCTCCCTTTTTTGGAGCAAGCATCTGGTCAACTTTCATTTTGCCTTTGTCTTTGTAGGTAGGCTTGGAGCTGGCCTTAACCACATTTGCCTTGGGCTCATGGCCATAGAGACGAGCATTCTTCTTGTTGTCCTCTTCAATGCGAAGGCGAACAATCAGCTCTTCCACGTTCATCTCCTTTCGTTTGTGCTTCAGATAGTTCTTGAAGTCTTGCCATCCGGGGGAAGTTTCTCGATTGATACATTTTTTAGATTGATTCATAAATCATTTTTTAGATTGATTCATAAATCGTGACAACATATGTTTAGGGTTATAATATAAGATTTTTTTATCAAAAAATCATTGTTTAAAGATTTTTTCTAGTACAATGAGAATAAGATATATAGATATAAAAATTTATATTCTAATTTTTCTCATTGCTTAATTAAAATATGGACATGACAATTTAATATTTTCTAAATTTAAAAAAAATGGCAATGTTTTATAAAGGAAGTTGGAATTAAAAACAATTATAAAAATATAATAAATCATCATTGTAAATTTGAATAAAACAATCAGTATCATGGATTCGCATCACCATGTAATAATTAAATAAGTTCAATAATGCAGTACTTATTTTTATTCAATTTAAATAAAAATTAGAATTTTTAAATTTTTTAAAGTAGAAGTGTTATAGTATTTTCAAAAAAAAATTATATAAAAAAAATTATATATCATGGATTCGCATCACCATGTAATAATTAAATAAGTTAAATAATGTACTACTTATTTTTATTTAATTTAAATAAAAATTAGAATTTTTAAATTTTTTAAAATAGAAGTGTTATAGCATTTTCAAGATAAATTATATAAAAAAAATTATATTTTTATATTTTTATTAATTTGGGTGAAAAAACGAGAATCATATTTATATCAAATAAATTAACTAAGGCAATAGAAACTCAAAAAGTACACCTTAATTTTATATCTATATTATGGTAAAAATAATAACGGTATTTGAAGTTATAATATAGTCTTAACATTATCTAATGGTTCTCATTTAAAAAAAGTTAAATCAATTTATAGATTAAATAGATATACACAATACTATACAATATTGTTTACATAGTAGTTGAAGAACAATCTAATTCACAAATGAAAATAACAATCTATTAATATTGTTTTCATAATTAGTAATTGAAAAAACTTGTCATGGATCCCTTAAAACATTCGAAAAACTAAACTCAGGCTCAACTTGTGGATAATCGAGCGAGTTCAAACTCTCGAGTCCGGTCAACTCAGTTTCGATTGTCAAAAGCAAACATCAAGTGTTGCTGATGTATTTTTCACATTCCATACAGTTTGCAAGAGTAGCCCACAGCAAGATTTCCATCTCTTATATGAGTAGAATTGCTATTGTGTGTGTGTGTATTTGCCCGTGGTAAACAAGAGAATCACATTTTGTTAAATTATGCAATTAAAACAACCTGATTATAATATCATTACTCATTAATTTTAAGCACAATTACTGCACAGATTTTAATACATGGCATACAATTATCTACATGTATTATGGTCTAATTAATGGCACAACTTTTATATACATGGCATAAAATCTACATTATTATTTTCCAAGTTTTCAACCAGCATCATGTATTTGCATAACCATGTAATAATTAATCACAAACACAAATTAACCAAATTCTTGATATGAAAATTTAATTCATTAGCAAATTATTTCATCAAATCATTGAATCAAAGCACCCTCCCAAGAACTATAAGTAGCCCTCCCTCCTCATTGAGTTTCTCCATCCCATCATTCGATCATCGTTGCATTATTCCTCTGATGGCGAAAGGAAAAGGGCGGAAGAAGACCGAGATCCAGAGGATCGAGAACGACATCAACTGGCAAGTCACCTTCTCCAAGAGGCGGGGAGGGGTGTTCAAGAAGTCAAGCGAGCTCTCCACCCTCTACGGTGCCAGAGGCAGACCGCCCTCGGGATAATTACCAAGGCCAACACTTTTCGCGCTAATGTGTTTTGTGATTGTTGAGTGTCATTTCATTCTCACATGTCCTTCTGAGGCATGGATTGAAAATGTGTTTGTCTTTGTATGTTTGTTTGTTTGTTATTTTCAATAATAAAAAACACATTAGCCCGAAATAAAATATGTGTTCATTCATTCGATGGTCATTACTACTGCTGCGAATCGAATGGTTACAAAACATGGAGAACTAAAAGGGTCGTCGATTAGTCAGACCCAAGTAATGAAGTGATAATGCGCAATGTTTGTACATCAAGGGAAGTTCACTTGTACGTATACTGCGCCACATTAATTTCTGATTTTGAATCGCGCAGTTGATCGTTATCCACGTGTAGGGCATGCCATGCAAGTACGTACGTCCGACTGATCCGTGTAATTCTTCATCATTCCGATCATCCTTAAAATGGATACGACTATTTAATGTTAGTTCTACGCGGAATCGCGACATTCACTCCTACTCCACATGTAATCGATCAATACATAGTACTAATAGCTGCTATTGCTAATTTCTGTTCAAGAGAAAGAAAAGTTTTGATCACAATGTTTCAACATAAAGTATTTGTAGAAAAAATCACAGCACTTAAAGAAAGGTTTTGATCACACAATGTTTCAAACTCTAGACTCGAGTCGACTCGATTTCCATTGTCAAAGCAAACATCAAGTGTTGTTGCATTAATTTTTTCACATTTCTCAATTTGCAATAGTAGTCCACATAATTTCTGTGTAATTGAGGGTGGGAATCAAATTAATACTGCGTCATCTATTTGTAAATCGTATTATTGACTACTATTATTCATACCGAAAATATCTAATTCACTATTTTTTATTAAAAACAAAATTGATATTGTGATTTTTTGATATTTTTGGTACAGTATGAGATGTGTTAAATTTATAAATTATTTATTTGGAGAACATAAATATTATAATTATTTAAATTATAATCTGTATATCTTTATTAAATTTTATAACATAAAAATATGGAGTTTGATGTTGTAATAAAATTATCTAATGGTTCTCGTTTAAATAAAAAGGGTTAAATCAATTTATAGATTAAGATAGTCTACTCCAATACAATATTGTTTACCTATTAGAACAATCTAATTTACAAATGAAAATAAACCTCTAATTATATTATTTTCATAATAAATTTAAGGTGTGCAGAATCTAATTATTCATAATTAATAAAACTACAGAATTTTGTCATCCATTAAAACATTCTAATAACTAAACTCAGACTCAACTCGCCGATAATCGAGGCGAGTTCAAACTCTCGACTCGGGTCGACTCGATTTCGATTGTCAAAAGCCAACATCAAGTGTTCGCTGCATTTTCTTTCACATATTCCATGCAGTTTGCAAGAGTAGCCCAACCTGATCAAGATTTCCATCTCCTATATGAGTAAAGTTGCCATTGTGTGCATTTGCGGGTGGGAATCAAGAGGGTCACATTTTGATAAATTATGCAATTAAAACAACCTGATTATATAATTATCCATTAATTAGAAGCACAATCACTCCACATATTTTATATACAATAGCATAAAATCTACATGTATTATTCTCTAAATGTTCAACAAGCATCATTGACGATCTGGTTTCAACAAGAATGCCTTTGAAACCAACTCGTCGATCTCAAGGAATTCCTAACTGGTTTCAACAAGAATGCCTTTGAAACCAAACTCAAAGACGATGCTGTGGAGGAGGGGGAGGAGCCCATCAAGGATCCAAACAACCCCGATTCCAACATTGACGATCCATTCAAGAACAATGAAACTCTGTTTGGAGGCGGCCCCTCCCTGTTTGACATGGGGTATTGTGTGTATATGCCACTGGTAAACAAGAAATTCACATTTTGTTAAATTATGCAATTAAAACAACCTGATTATAATATGATCATTACCCATTAATTAAAAGCACAATCACTGCACAGATTTTATACATTGCATAAAATCTACCTGTATTATTTTCTAAGTTTTCAACCAGCATCATGTATTTGCATCACCATGTAATAATTAATCAAAAGCACAAATTAAACCAAATTCTTGATATCAAAATTTAATTCATTAGCAAATTAAAAAAAAATTAACACATTAGCGCGAAAAAAAAATTAATAGAGATATAAAATTAAGGTGTTCACTTTTTGACACATCACCATCATTCGATCATGGTTCCATTATTCCTCTGATGGCGAAAGGAAAAGGGCGGCAGAAGATCGAGATCCAGAGGATCGAGAACGACACCAACCGCCAGGTCACGTTCTCGAAGAGGCGGGGCGGGTCGGGCTCTACAAGAAGGCTAGCGAGCTCTAGCCACCCTCTACGGTGCTGAGGTCACCAACAGGTTCCAGAGGCAGACCGCCCTCGGGATAACCGAACCCAACATTTTTCGCGCTAATGTGTTTTGTGATTGTTGAGTGTCGTCTTTCATTCTCACTTGTCCTTCTGAGGCATGGAATCAAAATGTGTTTGTGTCTTTATTTGTTTGTTTGGTTGTTGTTTTCAATAATAAAACACATTAGCGTGAAAAAAAATGTGTGTTCATTCATTCATTCGATGGTCATTACTACTGCTGCGAATCGAATGGTTACAAAACATGGAGAACTAAAAGGGTCGTCGATTGGTCAGACCCAAGTAACGAAGTGATAATGCGCAATATTTGTACATCAAGGGAAGTTCACTTGTACATATCTGCGCCACATTAAGTTCTGATTTTGAATAGCGCAGTCGGTCGTTATCCACGTGTAGGGCATGCCATGCAAGTACGTCCGACTGACCCGTGTAATTCTTCATCATGCATTCCGATCATTCTTAAAATGGATACGACTATTTAATGTTAGTTCTACGCGGAATCGATATTAACTCCTACTCCACGTGCAATCTATACATAGTACTAAGAACATAAATAGGATTCAGTAAATAACTGCTAATTTCTGTTCAAGAGAAAGAAAAGTTTTGTTCACAATGTTTCTACATAAAGTATTTGTAGAAAAAATCACAGCACTTACAGAAAGGTTTTGATCACACAATGTTTCAAACTCTAGACTCAGTCGACTCGATTTCCGCTGTCAAAAGCAAACATCAAGTGTTGCTTGCATTAATATTTTTTTACATTCCATGCAGTTTGCAAGAGTAACCCACATGATCAAGATTTCCATCTCCTATATGAGTAAAGTTGTCATTGTGTGTATTTGCCGGTGGGAATCAAATTAATACTGCGTTAAATGGTTTTATTATTCATCTATTTTGTAAATCGTCATATCGAATACTATTATTCATCTAATTTAATTGAATTGGTAAATCGTCTTATTAACTACTATTATTCATCTAATTTAATTTAATTTGTAATTGGTCTTATTGACTACTATTATTATCTAATTTGACCGAAAATATCTAATTCACTATTTTTTTTATAAAAACAAAATTGATATTATGATTTTTTGATATTTTTGGTATAATTTATAAATTGGTTTGATTATGAGGTATGTTAAATTTATAAATTATTTATTTTGAGAACATAAATATTATAATTATTTAAATTATAATCTGTATATCTTTATTAAATTTTATAACATAAAAATGGAGTTTGATGTTATAATAAAATTATCTAATGGTTCTCATTAAAATAAAAAAGGTTAAATTGTTATAAACTCAATAGACGAGAATAATAGAGTAGCAACAGAGAGAATATGAGAGGAGAATAAAATTGTTCTGAATTGTTATTTCATTTATATGGGGAGACCTCTTTATATAAGATACAAAGTAGGGTTTCTGTCTTGTTCACCAAGAAAGGGTAAATTAGTCATTCACTAATTAATAATATTCATAACACTCCCCCTTGAATGACTATTTATAGGATTGTTGCTTCGTTAAAACCTTGTCAGGAAAACCTAGTGGGATAAAACCTCGACGAAGGAAAAAGAGTACAACTTGCTCCCCCTGATTGTAATCACCAAAGATCTTTGAATTTGTGATCAATCAGTCTCATTAAAACCTGTAACTAATAAAACCATATAGAGAAAACTTAGTTATTCAAATATATATTTTGGTCTTCAGGACACAACCTTCGAATTGTCGAGTTTCACATTAATTTGTATTATTGTATATTTTTCGTCCTTCTGGGACATGCTTTTACCAGACATCTATTGACTAGAGCATTCGCAATTGCTATAACCGGCCGGTAACTCTTTTGGAGTATTTTAGATGTGTCTAGTGTTCAATATACATTTCTGGACAAATGAACAATAATGTGAAATTCAATCATTTGAACTTCAGGTTCAATGTCTCAATTTATCTCGAAAACAAACTCATATGGAACATTCTGATGTCCTCATTAATTATTATCGAGTGACGTACATGTCTCCTTGAAAACCTCGTTATAAAACTCTGTAGGAAAAAATACGAGGAAAAGAGTACATGACATTCACATTTATATTGTAGTGACTGTCTCGTTAAAAACCTTTAACTAAGAAAACCCCGTGGGAAAAACTTAGTAGAGGGAAAAAGAGTACAATCACTGGTCTTCGGGACCAATCACTGGTCTTCGGGACCTTATATTCAATATCATATTTGTCCATAATGACATATGTAATATGATACTATACATGTTCCGATTTTCATTTCCTTTCATTTCAGGAATCTTAAAATCCATCAAGGATTTTCATGTATGTACCTTTCTAATGACTTCTAAATGGTCAGATCATACATTCATGCATATCTATATTTATCGTTGTTGCTGCCAGAAGTATAAGGTAGCGGAACTGAATGTCATCCTTAAAAATATCGAGTTTCTGCGAAAAACTCTTGAACATCTAATCTGGCTTTTATATCTCACCACATCATTACTCGTTTTTCGTACGAACACCCACGTATATCCTTCTGCGATAATATTTTGAGGTGTGTACTATAGAGTCAAAATATATCTTTATTTAGTGAGTCATGCCCAACCTCAATTGCTCGTTTTTATTTCTTTGAGTGCTGCTGGCACACTATCATTGATTTAAGTTTTGGATCCAGTTTTTCTAGAGCAACTCTTGAGGCAAATATGTCGTTGACGACTTTTTCCATGTTGATGACAATTAAATCTATCAATCAAATCATTCATTATTTCCCAAAATATTTAATTTGGTTGTTCCGCAATCCCACGAAATCTATTATCATGTGCATGCTTTTTCAATGGGATTTCTATCTAACTCTCTTCAGGAGATATTGAGGGTGACTAAATTTTATTGCCGCAGATTTATTTTATATCTAGAGATCGATCTACTACGCTTCGGGCGTATATTAGAATCAACATTTGAGTTGATCTCTTTATTATTTGAACTCTTATAGTTCATTTATCACAAATATATATGATTTTGTCATACCTTCATTAATTTGGCAGATTACTTGTTGAATATTGCAAGTTACTTATTTTCATGAACTTCAGGTTCAATTGATTGATGCGTGGATCTAGAATTCAAGATCGTTTTCGTTCAATGAAACTTCTCGGCATGTATATCTTTTATATTCTCATCTCCCCCTAATGCCGGGAAATGATCTTTATTTAATATGCAAATCAACGTAATTGTTATAAACCGATCTTCTGGATCGCGGGCTCGAGATATTATGCTCGTTCATAAAAATACACTTTAGTGGTGATATGAATATAAGTTGCATATTTCAAATAAATTCGCAGATGGGAAATGTTTGATTCATTTCTACGCACAATCATGATATGTATCATTTTCATGTTTAAGTACATTTGTAGTACTCGTGGAGATAATTAGTAAAACTCTTCCGGAGTCCACTCTTAACATGTCATCATTTGCATAACAGTATTTACCAATGATCCTTCGGGGATACATTATCTTTACCAATCATCCTTTGGGATCAAAATAAATCTCAATATATAATTTTCTGAGAAATCGAGTTTTAGTACACTCACATAATAAGATACATTTGTTCTCGATTTTCAAAATATATCCTTCAGGGATAATTCATATGCAATCATTGTTTCAACGAGAACAATCGATGTAACTTTATTTAAAACATTTAATGTTTGAACTTTGCTTCTTCGGGAGCAATCAATAAAAATATTTTTTCACGAATATTTTGTATAGTATCAATATCGATTTAAAATATTTAAATTTTAATTGCTACACCATAAGCAATTTGATTTGATATTTCTGCGGGAATATCATATCATAATGTTTTTCGAGAACATTTAAACTTAATTGTTAATGTTCTTCAGGAACATTTAAAGTTTAATTTCATATCATAATGTTCTTCGAGAACATTTAAAACTTATTGCTACTACGAGAGCTTATAACTTATTGCTACTATGAGAGCAATTTAATTTGATATTTTCAAACTTATTGCTACTACGGGAGCAATTTAATTTGATATTTTCAAACTTATTGCTACTACGGAAGCAATTTAATTTATTATTTATCGAATAATATCAAATCATGATGTTCTTCCAGAACGATCAATATAATATTTAAACTAGTATATATATATATATATTCATCAGGAACATTAAATTTAATTGATATATTAAGAATAATTGATTTGATATTACTTCAGGAATATCAAAGTAATGTTTTCATAGGGATTCGAACTCACGTGGATATCCCCAATATTCAAACAAATAATAATCGGGTTATTCCTAAAGTTTGGATTCACTTTTCCTAAAGTTTCACCCACTTTGAAATTTAGTAAATACCTCAATTGATTCATGGGTCGAGTTCGCACATACATAACTTGACCACAAAAAAAAATCGCACGATGTTCTTCAGGAACATTTAATTTTAATATTTCTTAAGGAATATCATATCATGTTCTTCATGAACATTTAGTTTTGATATTTCTTCGGGAATATCATATCACAATGTTCTTCAGGAACATTAAAAATTTAATCGATTTACTAAGCATAATTAATTTGATATTACTTCAAGAATATCAAATTATAATGTTCTTCGGAACATATGATATTACTTCAGGAATATCAGATTATAATATTCTTCTAAACATATGATATTACTTCAGGAATATCAGATTATAATGTTCATCGGGAACATATTGAATTTAAGAAGAAGAGAAGAGAAGTAGATGTATTTATAATTATTAATGAATATAAACAAAAATATAAATTCTTGCCTTTGAATTCGAATCTTGGATGAGTAGAACTTCGATGAAGAACGCGGTTGAACTTTCTTAGGGCATCGTGCTGATAACGTGTTATAAACTCAAAAGTAATTGAGAGAGAATAATAGAGTAATAAGAGAGACAATATAAGAGGAGAATAGAATTGTTCTGAATTGTTATTTCATTCATATGGGAAGACCCCTTTATATTGGACACAAAGTAGGGTTTCAGTCTTGTTCACCAATAAAGGGTAAATTAGTCATTCAGTAATTAATAATATTCATAACATAAATCAATTTATAGATTAAGATACTAGTATACTCCAATACAATATTGTTTACCTATTTGAACAATCTAATTTACAAATGAAAATAAACCTCTAATTATATTATTTTCATAATAAATTTAAGGTGTGCACAATCTAATTATTCATAATTGAAAAAATTACAGAATTTTGTCATCCATTAAAACATTCTAAAAACTAAACTCAGACTCAATCGAGGCGAGTTCAAACTCTCGACTTGGGTCGACTCGATTTCGATTGTCAAAAGCAAACATCAAGTGTTGCTGCATTTTTTTCACATATTCCATGCAGTTTGCAAGAGTAGCTCACATGATCAAGATTTCCATGTCCTATATGAGTAAAGTTGCCATTGTGTATTTGCCATTGGGAATCAAGAGGATCACATTTTCATAAATTATGCAATTAAAACAGCCTGATTATATAATTATTATCCATTAATTAGAAGCACAATCACTCCACATATTTTATAATGGTATAAAATCTACATGTATTCTTTTCTAAATTTTCAACAAGCATCATCCACATATTTTATATACATGGATAAAATATTAACACATTAGCGCGAAAAAAAAAATTAACAGAGATATAAAATTAAGGTGTTCACTTTTTGACACATCACCATCATTCGATCATCGTTCCATTATTCCTCTGATGGCGAAAGGAAAAGGGTGGCAGAAGATTGAGATCCAGAGGATCGAGAACGACACCAACCGCCAGGTCACGTTCTCGAAGAGGCGGGTCGGGCTCTACAAGAAGGCAAGCGAGCTCTAGCCACCCTCTACGGTGCTGAGGTCACCAACAGGTTCCAGAGGCAGACCGCCCTCGGGATAACCGAGCCCTACATTTTTCGCGCTAATGTGTTTTGTGATTAATTGTTTAGTGTCGTCTTTCATTCTCACTTGTCCTTCTGAGCCATGGAATCAAAATGTGTTTGTGTCTTTATTTGTTTGTTTGGTTGTTGTTTTCAATAATAAAACACATTAGCGTGAAAAAAAAAGTGTGTTCATTCATTCATTCGATGGTCATTACTACTGCTGCGAATCAAATGATTATAAAACATGGAGAGCTAAAAGGGTCGTAATGAAGTGAGAATGCGCAATATTTGAACATCAAGGGAATTAAGTTCACTTGTACGTATACTGTGCCACATTAATTTCTGATTTTGAAGCGCGCAGTCGATCGTTATATATATATATATATATATATATATATATATATATATATATATATATATATATATATGAAAAAAAAAGTGTGTTCATTCATTCATTCGATGGTCATTACTACTGCTGCGAATCAAATGATTATAAAACATGGAGAGCTAAAAGGGTCGTAATGAAGTGAGAATGCGCAATATTTGAACATCAAGGGAATTAAGTTCACTTGTACGTATACTGCGCCACATTAATTTCTGATTTTGAAGCGCGCAGTCGATCGTTATATATATATATATATATATATATCCACGTGTAGGGCATGCCATGCAAGTACAACCGACTGATCCGTGTAATTCTTCATAATTTCGATCATCTTTAAAATGGATACGACTACTATTTAATGTTAGTTCTACTTACGTGGAATCGCAACATTCACTCCTACTCCACATGTAATCAATACACAGTACTAAGAACATAAAACGGATTTAGTAATTAAATAGTAGCCCACAGCAAGATTTTCCTATTCCATGCAGTTTGCAAGAGTAGCCCACAGCAAGATTTTCATCTCCTATATGATCAGTACAATTGCTATTGTGTGTGTATTAATTGCTGCATTATTTTATATTTACTTTACTAAAATTTATAATTATTTTGGTTTTCCGCTTGAAAATCGGATCATACCGAAATTTATCGGTTCGGTTCAGACCGGTATTATTCGTGTTCTGTTTCAGAATCATTGTTTTTCATGATTTTTGTTCAGGTCCCATTCAATTCCGATCCAATTCATGACCGATGAACACCCCTAGTTCCCACCAAAAAATATATTTATTCAAGCACGAATAATAAAATTTCAAAAATATTGTCTTATTAATTTTTTAATAAAGCATGTTTTAGATAATTTTGCATGCCTAGTTGAAAATTTACTCTAATTGCAAAATAACTCATGTATCATATGGATATTACAATCAAGGTCATCGTTGAAGTTTTATCCTAATTGTGAAGTCTGAAAGCATTATAGATTTTGTTTGTCCTATTGAGATGTCCATTTTTCGCACTATATCTCGTTGCTGATAGTGATATAATTAAGGTTGCAGAATAAACCGGTCGGGTTATATATCATCTGGAGAAGATGGAGTGAAGGGAATATATATATAGAGTGGATGTTGATATTCCAGCATCTGACTGGGCCAATATTGCTGATTTTTACCATGTTCTGGTATTTAACACTGGTCACTGGTGAGTCTCCGTTTTCTTTTCTATTCTTCGTTGGTTGATGAAACTTGAAACAAGTATTGTTTCCTACAGTAGTTAGACATTATCTAGGGATGATTTCGAAAAGTAACCTCGTGGTTTGACTTTAAAAAAGTAGCTAACTTTCAAAATTACAAATATAATACCGAGGTTTGATTCGTTTTTTATAACATGGTAAATGTAAGGCAAAACTTTTACTGCTGGGGTTTTCTGTAATTGTGTCAAACCTCAATGATACTTGTTTTGCAATTAACCCTATTTGATTTATTGAGTGATTGTTATATAACTGTTTTTCTGTACTTTTCACCTGGGCTCATCAGGTGGGGCTATAGGGTTTGTGGGATGTAGAAACTAAGTTGAGTCACCCGAAATCATTCTCTCTTTCGTCTATCGGGGATGAATAACGAAAAACCTCCCCAACTTGACCCTTTGTCTCAGTCCCTGCATCCGTCCTCGGATGTCGCCTCTTCCAGCCTTCCCGTTCCTCCCCCGAGTTTAGATGCCATCCCCGAGTCGTCATCTACCGTGGAATGGACGATGACTAAATTCCCCCTGTCAGAATTATATGCTAGGCGGGCAGGCCGATGACGCGTATAAACTCCTTTGTGAGATCCTTGCCGATTCACGGGGTCCTCCTTCCTCCTTTGATTACGCTCGGTATTCTCGCGAGCGTCCCTATAGATTCGTTCCGCGGAAGAGATTTTGTTACGTCAAGGTGTGTCACGACACGCCCTTCGACGCGAGCTGGCGAAAGAGTATGGTGATCGAGGAGGAATCGCAGGGGATAGGATGAGAGGGAAGTGGTGCATCCCGAACGACGTTCACTTGTACGCTCCGGCGGATGACGAATTCGCGGACTCCCCCCCGTCGGGCATGGTGGCCGTGAACTACTCGATGATGGAGATCGGGCTTCGATTTCCTCTGCACCCCTCGGTGGCCCATTTTCTTCAGTTGCAAGAGGTCGCTCCTATGCAGATAACCCCGAACGGCTGGGTGATGATATATGTTTATTGTATCATGCTCGGCTTCTACGGGCTGTACAGGGGGCCGACCGGTCATGAACTCATCTATCTCCTCTACATGAGTTCCACGAGCGGTGGGGATTATTATCTAAAGCAACGGCATCAGATTATAAAGGAGTTACCGAGCAAACAGGCCGAGTGGACCGAAAAGTGGTTTTTTGTGGCGGGGAATGGAACGCATCTCCTCGTCAGTGCTTAATAATATTACTAATTATAATTTATAATTTTTTTATTTATAATTTATAGTGTGAACACAATATTATTATTGCTTTCCTATTGGTGTATGTATAGATAGAATTAGTGGATTCTGAAATTATATATGTATAGATAGATAGCAAGTAGAATTAGTGGATTCTGAAATTATATATGTAATAATAGATAGATATATTTATAAATATATTAAATACTATTTCAACATTTACAAGATCAAACGAAAGAAGCGCACCCTAATATTAAAACCTTAATAAGTACTCAGTTAGTTATAAAAAATGGTATTGCTATTCGCACCCCTCTTTTTTATAAATCGTTTTACTTAATAAACCTCTATATAAAATATAAATTTTATAATTTCTACTTAGTACACCTATCAATCTACTTGATATACACCTATATTAAAAAAAAAATACATTACTTTTTTACAAAATACAATAAAAATTTACTAAAAAAAGGGTTATAAAAAATCAAATAAATTCGCGAAAAATAAAAATAAAAATGGAGAAACATTAAAAAAAATGAGACAAATCTCTTATTTTAGAATAAAAATAATTATTAATAAAAAGACAATAAAAAGATAAAAAAACACACATCAAAATTAGTTGGAAAAAATTATAATATAAAAATATCATAAACAAATTGAAAAAATCATGATAAAAAACACAATAAAAATAAAAAATAAAAGCTGAAAAATATTAGAACTTGAGAAAAAAAAATCTATTAATAAAATGACAAAAAAAATAAAAATAAAAGAATAAACTTTAAATTTTTACAATTTATATTTTAATAAAATACTTTTGAATTTGGATATTTCAATATTTTTAAACTAAAAAATTAATTAGACATAACTTAAACTTAAACTAATGTGTGTATATTTAATTTTTAAATATATATATTATTAGTTAGGGTATTTTAGATTTGTACTTTAATGATATTATTACTAATATAATTATAGGGGTGTACTTATAAGAATCAGGGTGGCAAATAGTGGGTATATCCAAAATAAAAAGAAGAAATATAAAACAAATGTGCCTGAAATATAAAATTATAAGAAAAAAGTTGCTTGCGCAAGTAAAAAAATAAATAAAAGAGTGTATGATAAGTTAATTATGTAATTAGATTAGTAAGGTTATAATTGTTTTTTAACTAAATGGCATTATTGTAAATAAAATTAAGTTGATATACTAATAACTTTTAGGGTGCAAATAGCAACTCCAGTAAAAAAAACTCATTTCATACAACTCGTTGAGTTTGTATCTTTAATCGATGAGTTCCATAATGAAAGTGACGACTCAGCCGCCGCCACCACCACCACCGCCACCACCACCACCGCAATCATTGGTTGTTGTTGTTTCCATCGACGATCTCCTCGTGGAGATCCTCGTTCGCCTCCCCCTTGAGACAGGTGGCTCGATTAAAATCTGTTTCCAATAAGCACCGGAATTCCCTCATCTCCGACCCTAAATTCCAGTCCGCCCTCGCTCGAAAACCAACCCCCCATCCGCCCTCATCTTTCAATCCCGAGTTTTACATTCTCTTCCGACCCCCCAAACGGTGTTCTCAAAGATACACATTGCCTCGATCCAAAAATCGACCATCACGCAATCGGACCAGCTCAACGGCCTCTGGCCTCGCGGCGTCGCGGCTTTGAACTCGTGCAACGGGCTCCTCCTAGGCGGACCCGATCACGTGCCTGGTCTAGAGATCTACCACGTGTGCACAGGGGCGGAGCCAGCTTTTCGACTGAGAGTGGGCATAAATTATAACTATTTTTTTTCGAGTAAAATAATTTTTTTTATAAATAAAAAATAAAAATAATGAAAATATAGTCTCATATATTTATATAAATTTTATTTTTAAATATATTTTTGTAAATAATTAAATATTAAAGTTATGATATTCTTATTAAATAATAAGGATAATAACTTTCAACTAGACACAAAAAGTATTTATATTCTAATTAAATTATTTATGTAAAAAAAGTATATATTTTTTAATTTTTAATCAAAACAAAAATGGTAAAAATAATTTGTTAAGTTAAAAAATAAAATTCTTAGTAAAATTTAAAAAGATGATATAAAAGAGAGATAAAAATTTATTTTAAAATAAAGATTTTATTTTATTTTAAAAAATATTAATTTTTAATAAAAATAAATAAATTATTAAATAATCAAATTTCTATAAAAAATCACAAAATTACATGCAAACAAAAAACTAAATTATAGTACTTTGAATTATTTACGGTACTAATAGCAAACAATTACTACTAATTGATTTTGTTAGTGCTTGTTTTTTTTTTAACTGTGAAAACTTTGACTACAAATGGGTCAAGTGATAAAATATGCATGAGGATTAATTGGTAGGAAATAAGAGTATACTATATTTATACGGATCCAGTACTATATCATGAGAGGGTGAGAATAAAATATAAGAAATATATTTATATATATAGTACATGTTAAATTATTATTTTTCAGGGCTCGTCCTCAAGTAGCTCCGCCCCTGATTATTGTAAACACACAACAAACAAAATAATCCAAAACGTGGTAAAATCCAAAGCGAAACAAACCTAAATTTTTACATGAAATAATCCAACTGAATGTAGAATAAATTTTTAAATGAAATAATCCAACTGAATGTAGAAGCTGGTCACAAATATTCAATATTTCCAACTTTAACAAAGTAAATAATTATTTTATTTTCTAAATTTATATTTCAATTACAATTTTTTTTAAGTCAAGTTGTTAGCTTTGGTTGAACACTCGAATTGAGGATCAAAAATTATTGATCAAGAAAAAAAATTATTTTTTTACTTCCTAAAACATTTTAAATTAAGGTGGGTAAGCTGTTTAACCTTTTCAAAACAAGTAAGATTTTTTTTTTAAAACGGTTACTAGTTTTGTAACTTAAATAATAAAAAGACCAAAATATTCTCTAAAATTATTACATTTTATATATAAAAAAAATTTCAAATTTATTATTTAATTAATATAATTTTTTTAATTTTTCTATATATAACAATTTATTTTAGACAATTTTATTTATGTAAGTTTTTAAATTATCAAATATATTTATTTTATTCAAAATAATTTTATAAGGTCATTTAAATCGCGTACGGTAATTGTCTAAATTCATAATCATCAGTCAGCCACGTCAACAAATACAAAGCCATCCAAAACAAATTTGATAATGTAAGTACTGTATGTAACCGTTAAAAATGACGAATTCTCCCAAACCCCGCAAGCTCCATATACACAAACGTGTGGCTCTTCATTTTCCTTATTATTTTCAACATTTTTTCATCCTCAAAACCCAAAATTTCAGAAAACCCATCAACATATCAGTCATTCCCATATCAAAGATTACTCCTTTTTTCCCATTTTTTTTCAAATGTTCAACAGAGCAATAGTAATTTACAGGGTAGCTCCTGTTCTTTGAGTTTCAGTGTCACTATGTTGGATGCAGTGACCTGCTGCTGCAATCGCAAAGTAAGTTCTCATCGATTTCTTCAAGTTCTTTGGGCACGAAAGTGTTTGATTTTGGGCACGAAAGTTTCTTGATTGTTATGTGTTAATTAAAGAATCTTGTATTTTTTTAGTGCCTGCCTTTAGTTTTCGGTGATTATTTGTTTTTATTTCTTGAGAAAACTTGTGTGAAGTAAATATCTTGGAAGTCTTGGTTGTGTAGTTGTTGACCTCAGAATGACAATAATATTGAATACCTAATTTATTGAATTTGATGGCCATTATTATAATTCGAAGGAATCCATTTTCATCAAAGAGAATTTGTGATGACTCAGATACCGTGTTTGTAAGAAAATTAATCGTGAAGAACACTCGATATTCTGTTCTTGTGTTTCAAACTGCTCCTATGAACCTTATTCTAAGTTCGATGTATCTAATGCAGGGCTATGACATAATTTTCCAGACTAGTTCTTCTAGAAAAATTCCATTTTCTAGCGGCATACCCCCACAGTACCACAATGTTCGATCGCTCTCCATACATCCCCGGAGAAACTACAATTTTCCGTTCAGAAAAGGAAACTGTTTTAAGGGGGCGCCATTATCACCTTATTATGTTAATAGTGGGGAAGGGATTTGCCTTGGCAACTTCAGACAAGTCAGACTCAGGACACGTGCATCTCTTGATGTTGCAAGTGCTGTTGATGTTATCAATGACTTGGGCCTGGATACTCTGACATTCTTAGCCGTGACAGTGTTGGTGGTTCCGGGTTTCAAAATGATTAAAGCTAGTCCTGTGAGTTTACTTTACCTAATAAAAAAGTATTATTATAATAATTATTGAATTCATTTTTGTAAATTTATTCAGTACATGCATGAGTTTTTTTCTTTTTCAAGTATACCCTCTTTTGTTTCAAGATATTGTTAGACTAATTTCCTGCTATGTACTTGTAAATAGGCATCTAAGATATAGCTTTTTGATTAGTTGGATTCTATTAGATATATCCGACTGTTGCTAATTTCTTGAGTTTTTTCAGATTCTAGGTTTCTTCTTCGCAGGGGTTGTTCTTAATCAATTGGGTCTGATTAGAAATATCACTGATGTCAAAGTTCTGTCCGAATGGGGAATTCTCTTCTTGGTAAGTTAAATGATTCATTGTCTCATATGTGTCCTTGTGAAGAAAGAAACTAACCGAGAACTTTCATTATGTTGTCAAAATGTATGAACTCATTCATCATAAATATTATTCAGTTTCCAATGATTAGTATGTCAATTAGATTTTCTCGTGAAAGCCCTTACCGAAAACTAAAGCATTAAAAATGTTTATTGTAGAATTTCACCAAATTTGGTTACATTTTATATTGAGAAAGCTCCAAAACTGACTACCGAGGAATGGACTATTGGTTCTTGATATGCTACAATAGAATATCCACTCCTATTATTTTTAGTTGACGTTTTTTTTCTTCTTATTTTTACTTCATAGTTGATGCTTTGCCAATTTGACCTCCTATACACTTATTAATT
Source organism: Euphrasia confusa (assembly GCA_954870475.1). NCBI lineage: Eukaryota > Viridiplantae > Streptophyta > Magnoliopsida > Lamiales > Orobanchaceae > Euphrasia > Euphrasia confusa. The sequence continues at coordinate 16,130,358 of OX940949.1, read as the reverse complement.
ATCTTTCATTAATTATGAGTAATCTTCTATTAGTTAAATTGATAAGAGAGAGAGGTGATTGAGGGTTAACATCAAATAAGTAGCTTTAAATTAGTAGCATTAAAGAAGGTTTAATTAGGTAGATTTTTTTTATTGATAATTGTGCAAAATGTTAAAATGATAATATGAATTTGTTTAGGAAGGCCATGCATGGAGTATAAGTTTATAATAGCGCTGGAGTCTTTTGTATTGGGTTTGTGATATATTTCAGCTGCACGAGCCACTTACTTTTCATTGTCTTTTTATAAATTTTTGTGGTCACCTTCCCGTAGCTTTTAATGGCTTCATGTTTATGATGTCTCGTATTTCAGTGGTTTCTTCTTTTTAGTATGAATTGGTTCTGTCCTTTTTTATAAAGGGTATCAGATAATGTTACCCGACATATGAAACCTTGCAGCTATTTGAGATGGGCTTGGAGCTCTCACTTGCTCGATTGAAGGCTCTTGCTAAATTCGCTTTTGGGTTGGGTCTAAGTCAGGTATTATCCTTTCCGTATTCAACATAAGGCTGCATTAGCCTTTCCCTTTTTCATTTTTTATGAAATGTATCGTTTTAGGGTGTCTCCGTTTTAGCATTCCTTTAACCTCTCGTTGTTTATCTTTTGAGTGTGCTTTTTTTCTTCTGGTTCTTCTTTGTTGAAGGTTTTACTATCAACTCTTGCTTTCACAGCATTTGAGCTGCCACCAAATGGTGCTATTGGAACAAAAATATTGGAGTTTCTGTTCCATTCTAGATCCGACTTGGTGAGACAATTTTCTACAGAAGCAAATTGTTTAAATTTACTTTGCTAAATGTATATAGCTTTATTAGGTCTCCGTATTCGTTCAATTCTTAACAGTTTTTTTGTGCAGTTTATATTTAGATTTTGAATCTTATGAGCTGAACATGAGCAGTTCGGTTTTGATTTCTATTTTGTAAAAGTGAAATGCAATTTTAATTGCACATATTATACCTCAAAATTAGTTAAATTCTTCAAATCCATGTACCTCGTGCCTATAAATTTTGAATTCTTACCTATCTTTTTTGGATAAAAACTGAGTGATCCCCAAAGACTTATTATGTCTTTACAAACCATTGTAGGTCAACATTCGAAGCATTGATGAAGCTGTTGTAATTGGTGCTGCTCTATCTTTGTCTTCTTCAGCCTTTGTTCTTCAGGTACTTAGCTCAAATAACTTTAGCAGTGATATGTTGTTATGTAATCATCTCCGTATTCATCTGTCAGTTTGTGATATTTGTACCCTTTCGGAACCATGTGTTCAGATGTGTTTGGTGACGTTATTTATCAAAATATACCAATGTAGTTGTGTGCCCACGGTGTTGGACTACCCTTTATTTATAAATGCATATTATTCTTACATGCAATGTATAGCTTCTTGCAGAGAAAGGTGAACTTCCGACTAGATTTGGATCGGCGACTCTTGGGATACTTTTGTTGCAAGACATTGCAGTCGTCCCACTTCTTGTAATACTGCCTGTGTTGGAGAGCCAGGTACATTAAACATTTAAACATTAAGAAGGTGTCTTAGTTCTTAGTAAAAACATCCTATAAACTTTTTCCAAATTTAGTATATATATATATATATATATATATATATATATATATATATATGTATGTATACTCTTCTGAGATATGTACTTGTACTAAGATATTGTAAGGATTTTTTTATTGGTTAATCACGGAATTTTTCATTATAAATAAATCCCACTGCTGCTTTTTGCTGGCTACCAATCTTCCACTGCAGCTTCAAAATGTATTGTCTGCAGAATTTGGTCGAAGAGAGTATTTGGCCGATGCTTGCGAAAGAAAGCTTAAAAGCATTACTTGGTTTAGGCCTGCTGTCTCTCGGCGGGAAATATCTTCTGAGGCGGATTTTTGAGGTGTGCATGCAAGCATGCAGTCTTGTATTTTAAAGAGAATATAGCGCGAGACATGACTTTTATTTGCCGTATTCATTGGATTTGGTTGTTGTCGGTTTTAAGGTTGTTGCAGATACAAGAAGCTCAGAAGCATTTGTCGCCCTTTGTTTGCTTACGGTTGCAGGGACATCACTCATAACACAGAAGTTGGGCTTTAGTGACACGGTTTGATTTTATTGTATTCTCTAATATGGATTGGTATGCATGTATTTTATAATTATCCAAAGGAAAAGTTTTTTTTTTTTTTTTTGTAGCTCGGAGCTTTTCTAGCTGGGGCTATTCTAGCGGAAACAAACTTCCGCACACAAATAGAAGCTGACATAAGGCCTTTTAGGGGCTTGCTCCTTGGGTTGTTTTTTGTGACAACTGGGACTTCTATTGATATGCAGGTATTATATGTTCCAACATTGATGTTTTTTATTTTAATTTTTTCGTCATTTATTTTTCACCAAGCTTGCTCATTTTTCGAAAGTCACTAACCTTATCACGTGTCGGATATTCCTGCAGCTTCTTATCCGAGAGTGGCCGAATGTATTTTCACTCTTGGCGGGTCTGATTGTTATCAAGACACTTATTATAACCGCAATAGGTCCGCGAGTCGGACTGAGCCTCCAGGAGAGCATTAGGATAGGCTTGCTTCTCTCCCAAGGTGGTGAATTTGGATTTGTAGTCTTTTCCTTGGCAAACAGGTTACAATTTTCTTTAAATACTAAGTATTTCGTTTAAGCGCCTTCTGTATGTTGCATTCAGCTTATTATTTTTAACAACGTGATGACTTTTAATCCTTCTTATAGGCTCGGGGTGCTGCCACTTGAACTAAATAAGCTTCTTATAATTGTTGTCGTCCTGTCTATGGCTCTGACCCCTCTACTCAGTGACGTCGGAAGAAAAGTTGCTGAATATATTGGTGAGAGATATGAAGGCGAGACAGTAAGTTTCTGAAACACATTTTTGTTCTTTTTTTATAAACCGATACAAACCAGAAATTATGAACTTATCTCCTTTTTTATAAAAGATAATGACTAAAATATCATGTTCACAGCCAATCGACGACTCTGTAAACTTCGATGCCAGTGATCCAGTTGTTATAGTTGGATTTGGACAGAAGGCTCAGGTACAGTTATTTTATTAAATTTGTATTTACATTTCAGGTTACCGTCGTCTACCTTTCTAATCTGACCGACATGCGCCTTTAATTTCTTGAACAAGGTCCTTGCCAATTTTTTGTCCACTCCATTGGCTTCTGGATCAGATAATAGCAATGCGGGGTGGCCATACGTTGCTTTTGATCTCGACCCTTCTGTTGTGAAGGTAGTGTAGTCCTAGGAAAACAGGCACTTGTATGGTTGATACTCGATTGATTCAAAGAATTTTCTGTTATTCCCATAAACAGACGTCTAGAAAACTCGGTTTTCCTCTTCTCTATGGTGACGGATCGCGTCCAGCAGTTTTACAATCTGCCGGTATCAATTCCCCGAAAGCTGTGATGGTTATGTACACCGGGAGAAACAAAACGATCGAGGCTGTTCAGCGCATTCGTCTTGCCTTCCCAGGGGTAATGCTTTTTTTTTTTTATAACAAAAAGTGAGCTTGACCAGGTTTTGATTCGGTGTTAATATTTGAGTTTGTAGATTCCTATATATGCTCGTGCTAAGGACATGATGCATCTGTTGGATCTAAAGAAAGCAGGCGCAACTGATGCGCTTCTTGAAAATGCAGAGGTATCAATGAATATCATTGCCTCAGTATTTCGTTCTCCCTAAGGATTTTTCTTAAAGTGATCGAGACTTTTAGCTCTGTTTGTGTTCTATTTTCTGCAGACGAGTTTGCAGCTCGGCTCTAAGCTCTTGAAAGGGCTTGGAGTTATGTCCGATGAAGTAAGCTTTCTGAGTCAAATTGTAAGAGATTCTATGGAATTCAAAGCACAGGAAGCTTTACTGAGAGCTGACGAGCAAGAGCTGAATGTTATGAAACCATTACAGGTAGGAACATAGTAAAATTGGAATCGTATAGTGTCTTTCAAAAATAGGGGTGTGCAATCGATTAAATAAACTATTTTTTTTTTCGAAAAGGTGAAAGCTTCGGACTTGATCGGGGCATATAGAGCACCCTCAAACGATGACGAATTCCAGAGGGCTAAACAGACGAGCAAAGACCGCACGGATGAAGAGGCGAGAGGCGTGTTGTATTGTGACTTGAATACAGATAGTAATAACATGCAATCCCGTGCGGATGAAGACGACGTGAGAAATCCAGTAGGTGTTGCTAACGATGAGCCTTAAGAAAAGTTTCTCTTAGGCTTCAGTGTTTGTTGCGCGGAAGTTTTGATCGGTAATTCTTTCTTTGATGTGGTTTTGGAGGAATGAAGAAAGGACAGTGGAAATGTGTCAAACTCACTAGGGATTATACGACGAATATGTATGTACATATTTGTATTCATTCATGATTCATCTGTATAAGTTGTTAATTGTAATGGTAAGTGTTGACATTGAGCTAAGGGGAAATGGGCAAATACTTTTCCATCCCACATCGTAAGAGGAGAGCCGTTTATACGTGTTCATAAAACAGAAGATACGAAAAGACGTTCGCCGAGCTCAGTAACAAGGGCTTGTAACCCGAGTGGGGGCTGTAGGGTGATTGGACTTTGAACAAGCCCACGAAGCTGAGGCCCAATGGGTTTAATTGCTGGCCTGCCCGTTCCAAGTGGGGAGTTGGGCTCAGTGGGCCTCACGAAAGTGTGGGCCTGCTCTGTTAGGCCAGTTCCAAGTGGGGACCCTCTCTCACGTGTTAGTGGATGAAAATGCGAGATTCCAAGTACTCCAAGTTCGACCCTCTCTCACGTGTTAGTGGATGAAAATGCGAGATTCCAAGTACTCCAAGTTCTTAGTGGATGAATGAAAATGCGAGATTCCAAGTACTCCAAGTTCGACCCTCTCTCACGTGTTAGTGGATGAAAATGCGAGATTCCAAGTACTCCAAGTTCTTAGTGGATGAAAATGCGAGATTCGCAGTGGATCGACCCTCTCTCACGTAATTCACCGTGTGTGTGTGATGTAGAGCTGTAACTGAACTCATATTCATAGCCTTGAGTGCTTGAATAACACGCTAGAACCACCTTCCTCCCCGAGCACGTAGATCGGTTTTCAATCGATCGAAGCTCGTAAAATCGTGTGTCATTTCGTGTGATTTCTTTTGTATTGTGTTCCTGGAAGTTCAGAGATACTTTTAGGATCCTTAGATCGATCATTAGTCGTCGTATCCCGATTTCACCATTAGAGCTCGAAGCTTCCGGCGCCAAGCTTTTGTGGCTCCCTCAGCTGTGATTGTGTGGTGTTTGTTTTCTTGTTCGAATCCTCAACAAGTGGCGCCGTCTGTGGGAATCAAATCCAGCTGCTGCGAAGATGATGAAGGGTGGATCTGCGAAGGTCGATCTGGAGAAATTCACGGGGAAGAATGACTTCAACCTCTGGCGAATCAAAGTGAAGGCGGTTCTGGTACAACAGGGTTTGATCTCAGCGTTAGATGCTCCGTTGCAGTCGCCAGCGCCAGAGGGCAAAGGGAAGGAGATGAAGGAGTCGAGCTCTGCAGAATCAACACCTGATCCAGTGGAGATTTCCATGCGTGCTCATAGTGTGATCATCTTGAGCCTGGGGGACAAAGTGTTGAGGGAAGTATGCAAGGAGTCGACTGCCTATGGTTTGTGGAAGAAACTGGAGAGCTTGTATATGACTAAATCCTTGGCAAACAGGTTATATTTGAAGCAAAGGTTGTATACCTTTAGGATGTCTTCGGATAGATCTGTGGTTGACCAGTTGGATGATTTTGTGAGGTTGTTAGATGATCTGGAGAATGTAGATGGTCAGATGAAGGAGGAGGATCAGGCACTGTTGTTGTTGAGCTCTTTGCCTTCATCATATGATCAGTTTAAGGATGCATTGTTGTATGGTAGGGTTCATGATTTGACTCTGGAGGAAGTGCAGGTTGCACTGAGGTCAAAGGAGTTGAACAAGAAGGATCCTAAGGCCAAGGAACAGCATCAAAGTCCAGAGGGTCTAACTGTCACAAAGAAGAAGTCATGGGGAAGAAAGGACAACAAGAAGAAACCACATGGAGGTGGTGATGCAGGTGCATCAACCTCAGAATCTAGGAAGTGCTACCATTGCAATAAGACAGGTCACTTGAAGAAGAATTGTTACCAGTTGAAGAATCAGCAGGGCAAAGGGAAAGAGCCAGCTCATTCCGTGGATGTGGTTGAGTCAACTTCTGATTTGGAGGATGCTGAGGTACTTGCAGTTACTTCTAACTCTAGAAATGAGGAGTGGGTGCTTGATTCTGGTTGTACATTTCATATGTGTCCTGTGAAGCATTGGTTTGAGGACTTTGAGTTCATAGATGGTGGTTCGGTTGTTCTTGGAAATAATCTTACATGTCAGGTGGAGGGTATTGGTTCAGTGAGGTTGAGACTCTCAAATGGATCAATCAAGAAACTGACTAAGGTGAGGTATATTCCATCCCTCAGGAGGAATTTGATTTCTCTTGGAATGCTTGACAGTTTGGGCATGAGCTTCAGTTCAGTGGGTGGTTGCCTTCAGGTTAAGAAAGGCACTACTGTGGTACTTGAGGGAGTCAAGAGGAATGACTTGTATTTCTTGAAGGGTTCTACTGTTGTTGGTGAGAACTCCTTAGCTGCTGCCTCAGTGAAGGTGGAGTTATGGCATAGGAGACTTGGACATCTCAGTGAGAAGGGTCTTCATGAGTTGTCTAAGCAGGGTGCATTCAAGGGAGGTCAACTTGACAGGCTCAAAGTATGTGAGTATTGTGTTCTGGGCAAAGCTACTAGGGCCAGTTTTGGAGTGGGAAGGCATACAACCAAGGGAGTGTTGGATTATGTTCACTCTGACCTATGGGGCCCAGCTAGAACAAATACCAAGAGTGGAGGCAGGTACTTCTTATCCATCATTGATGATTTCTCAAGGAAAGTATGGGTGTTCATTCTGAAGAACAAGAGTGATGCCTTTGAGAAGTTCAGAGATTGGGTAGTTGAAGTGGAGAGGCAGTCAGAGAAGAAGGTGAAAAACTTGAGGACTGATAATGGTCTTGAGTTTCTCTCTGAGGAGTTTAACTCCTTTTGTGTTGAGAATGGTATTTCTAGGCATAGGACTGTGGCTTCTACTCCTCAGCAAAATGGAGTTGCTGAGAGGATGAATAGGACCTTGCTGGAGAGAGTAAGGTGTATGCTTCTAAGCTCTGGGCTAAGTAAATCATTTTGGGGAGAAGCAGTGTCTACTGCAGCCTATTTGATCAACAGGAGTCCAGCTGCAGCTTTGAGCATGAAGACACCTCAGGAGGTTTGGGCAGGGGAAGTTCCAAACTTTGAGAATCTGAGGGTCTTTGGCAGTTTGGCCTTTGCTCATGTGAGGGGTGACAAGCTTGAAGCCAGAGCACTGAGGTGTGTGTTTCTTGGTTACCCAAAGGGAGTAAAGGGTTACAGACTGTGGTGCATTGAACCTGGGAACCAGAAGTGTGTGGTCAGTAGGGATGTGACTTTTGATGAAGACACTATGCCCATGCTCTCTGAGAAAGAATCAACTGAGATGGATCAGTTTGAGGTGGAGTTACATGGTAGAGATGTACTCAAAGCTCAGAGAGGTGCCCAAGTTGAAGATGAGGATGACTTTGAGGTCAGTGCTGAAGAACCTGAAGTCAGTGATGGGTATCAACTTGCAAGAGACAGGGAGAGAAGGGTGATACAACCTCCTAAGAGGTATGCACAGGCAGATACAGTGTCTTATGCCCTATTGGTAGCTGAGAACATGGTTAGTGATGAGCCAAATTCATATTCTGAGGCATTGAGGTCCTCAGATAGGGCAAAGTGGCTTCTAGCTATGCAGGAGGAGCTTCAATCTTTGGATAGGAATCATACTTGGGATGTTGTGCAGAGACCTAAGGATCAAAGAGTAGTTGGCTGTAAATGGATCTTTAAGAAGAAGCAGGAAGGATCTGGTATAAGGTACAAAGCAAGGTTGGTTGCTAAGGGCTTTACTCAAAGAGAGGGAGTTGATTTCAATGAGATCTTTTCTCCTGTGGTGAAGCATTGTACAATCAGAGTCCTATTAGCCATTGTTGCTCAGTTTGACCTTGAGCTTCAACAGATGGATGTGAAGACTGCTTTTCTCCACGGGGAGTTGGAGGAAAAGATCTATATGAGGCTGTCTGATGGTCTAGAGGGGTGCTCTGATGTCAACAAGGTGTGTTTGTTGAAGAAATCCCTGTATGGTCTCAAACAAAGTCCAAGGCAGTGGTATAAGCGGTTTGACAGCTATATGTTGTTGATAGGCTTTGTGAGAAGCCAGTTTGACTGCTGTGTGTATCTAAAACTGAAGACAGGGAGGGTTGTTACCTATCTACTGCTCTATGTGGATGATATGTTGATTGCCAGTTGTTCCAAGGTGGAGGTGGAGTCATTGAAGAGGTTGCTAAGTGCTGAGTTTGAGATGAAAGACCTTGGAGAGGCAAAGAAGATTCTGGGAATGGATATTTCCAGGAACAGGTCAAATGGGACTTTGTTCTTGTCTCAGACTTCTTATGTTGAGAAGGTTCTCAAAAGGTTTTATATGCATGAGGCTAAGGCAGTGACTACACCACTTGGGGCTCACTTAAAATTCTCAGTGGATCAGTCTCCAAAGAATCAGTTTGAGGAGGTTGCCATGAGTAAGGTTCCTTATGCTTCAGCTGTGGGCAGTTTGATGTATGCTATGGTGTGTAGCAGACCTGACCTTGCCTATGCCCTAAGTTGTATCTCAAGATACATGGCCAATCCAGGGAAGTCACACTGGGAAGGTGTGAAATGGGTATTGAGGTATTTGAGGGGCACTTCTGAGTTTGGTTTGATGTTTAGAAGAGTGAGGAGCTCTGGAGATGCTCTTACTGGATATGTAGATTCTGATTATGCCAGCAATGTGGATACCAGGAAGTCACTTACAGGGTTTGTGTTTACCTTGTATGGTAGTGATGTGGTCTGGAAAGCTTCCCAACAGTCTGTGGTTGCTTTGAGTACCACTGAGTCAGAGTATATTGCATTGACTGAGGCTATCAAGGAGTCTATATGGTTGAGAGGATTACTTGAGGAACTTGGGGTTCTGCAAGAAAGGGTATCAGTGCATTGTGATAGTCAAAGTGCTGTGCATTTGGCCAAGCACCAGGTCTATCATGACAGATCCAAGCACATTGATGTGAGATTACACTTTGTGAGGGATCTGGTTGACAAGGGTGTTGTCAAGGTGGAGAAAATTGCAACTGAAATTAACCCTGCAGACAGTTTGACCAAGAGTATTCCAAGTGACAAGTTTCAACTGTGTCAACAACTGGTCCAGTTGGTTGACATTCCACAATCTCAGTGAAGATGGAAGTGTGGAAGTGGCAGCAGGCATGACAGTTCTGCTGTGGTTGTCAAGTTATCCAAGAAAATACTCAAACGGGTCAGTTTTGAGCATTTCATGGTGATGGCTTGAAGGTTTTTTGACTCAGTGGTTTTCTGAGTGGTTTGGGCATGGCCAGAGGTTCATGTTGTTTATAGTGACTTGTATGCACTGAGGTTTGCATGGTTACTTCAGAGATTTGGATTTTGAGGCATGGAGTTCTTGGATTCAATTTCTGGTTTGGTCTAGTGACTTGGTGTTTCTGAGTTGCTGAGGGAGTTTGAGGCATGGTGATGTGTTGGGAAGTCACATTACATGTTTGGAGTGTGTAGGTTCTGGCATTGGAGGTTTTGGTTCAGAAAATCCCAGTTTGTGTTCTTGGGTAATTTTTCTGGAGAAACCAGTTTGGCTTGCTATGGTTTTCTGCTGTTTGTGGAGGCTGTGGTTGGAGATAATCCATGGTCTATAGCTTGCTAGAAAGAGGAGAAGGAGAGGAATCTGCATTGACTATTGTGAGAGTTTGAATCTTGGTTGAGCTTCCAGGATGATGGTCCAAAGTTGGCATTCTGAATCTCTGAGTCAAAGAACAGGTCAGTTTCTTGATTCTTGATTCTGGAGATGATCAGGTGTTGATTGGTTGATACATGATGTTTGCTGGAATTGCAAATATTGTGTAAGGTGGAGATTTGTTGGAATGTACACAAGATTTGAATTCTAGAAGTGTTTCTATACATTCTGGAAGTCTGGGCAAAGTGACCATTTCATCGCGCTTTGAGTTTGGGCAAAGTGGTCATTCCAGCATCTCATTTAAATCTGCCGCCAACAGAGCAAAACGACGCCGTTTCGCCTGGGTTCACAGAAATGTCGCGGCGCAGTGGATCGACCCTCTCTCACGTGTTAGTGGATGAAAATGCGAGATTCCAAGTACTCCAAGTTCCTCGCCAGCTCACGCACAACATGACGATCACAATTTCTGTTAGAAATGTGTGGTGTGGATTTGCCCAATCTGATTTGATCGTAGGGTTCTTACGGATTTCAGATTTGGGGTTTTTTGTGTGCGTGAGTATAAATGTAATTCACCGTGTGTGTGTGATGTAGAGCTGTAACTGAACTCATATTCATAGCCTTGAGTGCTTGAATAACACGCTAGAACCACCTCCCTCCCCGAGCACGTAGATCGGTTTTCAATCGATCGAAGCTCGTAAAATCGTGTGTCATTTCGTGTGATTTCTTTTGTATTGTGTTCCTGGAAGTTCAGAGATACTTTTAGGATCCTTAGATCGATCATTAGTCGTCGTATCCCGATTTCACCATTAGAGCTCGAAGCTTCCGGCGCCAAGCTTTTGTGGCTCCCTCAGCTGTGATTGTGTGGTGTTTGTTTTCTTGTTCGAATCCTCAACAATATTATATATATAATTTTTATTTTTCTTCATAATTTTTACCCGTATTTACGAGTCTCGCTTCATAATCTAAAATCATTTAAAACTAAAGTTTAAATATTTATTACTAGCCGATTGTATTATGAAATACTATGACATTTGAAAATTTCTTTAACATCACTTTATTAATTTACCAATACTAGTAGCTACTACGTCAAGAATAGAGAATTCGCGATATAGTAACATACGTGCGGGTGTATTGACCAAAATTTTTAACGCATCTCAAGTTCCATAAAACAGTCAAATTTTTTTATAAATAATGATGCAGATATATATTTAAATAAAGTAAAAATTGTTTTTTATTATCCAAATTATTTTATTTTAGTTTATTAAAATTTCAGTATTTTTATTTATACGTTGTTCTTTTCCTTAGTTCAATAGTTGTTTATATAAAATAAAAAGTGTCTTCCTGGGTTGAGAGTTTTTATCAAGTTTCTGTATTTTTTGTTGGAATTATTTTTAATAATTCATGTATTTTGATCAAAGTTGTGTAATTTTTATGGCAATAAAAATGTATTCGATTTCGAGTTTAATCGTTACAATTATTATCTCCGTGTTACGAGGTAATCGTGGTATTTTATTTCGTCAAAATCCGTTAATCGGTGAGTGAGAAATAAATGTTTGAAGATTGCCATAAATACTACTTTGGTGAATGAAGCAATTATTATTTTGTTGGGATAAATGTTATCCCACATTGGAAGAATACCAAAAGTCATATCTCTTTAAATGTGATAAGAGAGTATGAGTGTTCAACAAGTTGACTAAGTCCATGCACCCTTAGCGGTACATGGCAAAGGCCACACGCGCGCGCCCCGCCCCGCCCCGACCCGACCCGTCCCGTCCCGACCCGTCCCGTCCCGTCCCGTCCCGGGCTCGGGCTCGGGCTCGGGCTCGGGCTCGGGCTCGGGCTCGGACTCGGACTCGGACTCGGACTCGGGCTTGGTCCTGGCTCCTTGGTGATTTGGTCAATTGGACTCTGGGCTGGACCTGGGCAAACTGGGCAAACTGGGCCAGTTGAGCCAGTTTGGGCAGACCGGTCTATATCTTTTGGACACGATCCGATTGAAGTATTTGGGCTCGTCTTGATCGACCCAATAGTTGAACACATATTAAGTCTTTGGGCTCGGCCCAACTGAAAGATAATGGATATTAATTAATTTCGTAATTAATTAATGGGTTAATTGCTGAACGTGGGCGGTTATAGATGGAGTGGTCAAACTCCACTCGGCTGGAACTGCCTGGAACTGCCCTGAACCGCCAACTGCTGTGAGTGGTGTGTAACTCCCCGAGTGATGTCTATATATAGACCTGTACATGCATCATTTTGCACACGAAAAAGACACACGAGAAAGAGACGAAAAATCATATCATCATATCATTTGCATCGAGTGCTCAGTTTTCACGGTTTCCGTTCAACCGAGGGTTCGATTCAGTGTGCAATAGTTCGAGCCCCGCTGCCGTTGTATCTTTGGGATCAGAGAGCCTGTAACCGTAGCATACACGGGGCTTTACTGATTTGCGGAAAGTGCAAACGCCTCGGCCAGCAACCTATCGTTTTTTTACTTTCCGTTTTTATCTTTGTTATTCCGGTTTGACTAACCCGTTTGTTACATTTTTCCTAACAATCGCAAATCAGTAAATAGCATGTCTAACGGAGGAGGTAACAACGATCAGAACAACAAGGAGGTCCCCGTCATCGACGTCGAACAACCCCTCAACAACAAAGAAGTTCTCATCGGGAAGATTCCAGTTGCTTTGCCCATCCACACCCAAACCATCCCGAATGCCGATAAGCCCGAGAAGTTCACCGGCGTTGACTTCAAAAGGTGGCAGTCCAAAATGATGTTCTACCAGACCACCCTTGGACTGCAGAAGCATTTGACTGATGACCCTATGACAATAACTGACAATGACTCTGATGAGAGGCGCTTTGCCTTTGAGGCCTGGGGGCAGAGTGATTATCTCTGTCGGCACACCGTCTTGAACGGGCTGTGCAATGAGTTGTACAATGTGTACAGCATGTATAAGTCTGCCAAGTCCCTTTGGGATGCCTTGGAGAAGAAGTATAAGACCGAGGACGCTGGTACTAAGAAGTACGTCGTCGGCAAGTTCCTGGACTACAAGATGGTCGACTCAAAGTCTGTGATCTCTCAAGTCCAGGAGTATCAACTGATCTTGCATGACATCGCCTCTGAAGGGATGAAGATCAGTGAGTCATTTCAGGTGGCGGCTGCCATCGAGAAGCTCCCTCCCGGGTGGAAGGACTTCAAGAACTACCTTAAGCATAAGCGAAAGGAGATGAGCCTTGAGGAACTCATTGTCAAACTTCGGATAGAAGAAGACAACCGTGATCGAGAGGTCAAACCGGGGAGAGTTCCTATGGAGGCTCGAGTGAACTTGACTGAGCCACAAACTGCCAAAAGGAAGAACACTTCTAAGGGCAAAGAGCCAGCCAAAGTCTGGAAGTTCACTGGAGTTTGCCATAACTGTGGCAAACCGAACCACATGGCCAGAGACTGCAACAAGCCAAAGAGGGCAAACGGGCAGAAGAAAAAGCGACCAAGTGCCAACGTGGTTCAACACGAGCTGACATGTGCTGATATGACTGCTGTGGTCTACGAGGCCAATCTGGTTAGCAATAACAAGCAGTGGTTCATTGATACCGGAGCCACACGACATGTATGCTCTGACAAGGATGCCTTTGCCTCGTATGCTCCTTGTACTGGTCGCAAACTCCACATGGGTAACTCCGCATCGTCTGAAGTTGCTGGAGTTGGGAACATTGTCCTCAAACTGTCTTCTGGAAAGGAGCTCAAGTTGACTGATGTGCTGCATGTCCCAGACATCCGAAAGAACCTGGTTTCCGGTTCTGTTCTTGTGGAGCATGGCTTCAAACTTGTATTTGATGCTAAGAAATTTGTACTTTCTAAATTTGGACTGTTCCTAGGTAGGGGTTATCTTGATCAAGGTCTGTTTAAAATGTCTGTAATGGCTGTTCGCCCCCCCTTTGCCCAGAGCAATAATGAAAAAGTTGTTTCTTCTTACTTGATCGAGTGTTATGATTTATGGCATTTTCGGTTAGGACATGTAAATCAAAATGCAATAAAAAGACTTATGAATTTGGATTTAATTCCAACTTCTAAAATAAATTCACAACATAAGTGTGAAGTTTGTGTTGAAGCCAAACTGGCTAAGTTACCGTTTCGATCAGTCGATCGTTGTACTGAACCTCTTGGACTTATTCACACAGACATATGTGATTTAAAGTTTGCACCGACAAGAGGTGGTAAGAAATACTTCATCACGTTTATTGATGATTGTACGAGATTCTGTTATTTGTACTTATTAAATAGTAAAGACGAAGCCCTAGAGGCATTCACTAAGTACAAAACCGAAGTTGAAAATCAACTTGATAAACGGATTAAGATAATCCGTAGTGACCGAGGTGGAGAGTACGTAGCTCCGTTTGAACAATTATGTTCTGAAAATGGAATAATACATCAAAAAACAGCCCCGTACTCACCTCAGTCAAATGGCGTTGCTGAACGAAAGAACCGAACATTAAAAGAAATGATGAACGCCATGTTGATCAATTCTGGGTTACCCCAGAACATGTGGGGGGAAGTCGTTCTGACGGCAAACCACCTACTGAATAAGATTCCTCTTAAAAGGAAAAATGAAACTCCGCACGAACTTTGGAAAGGTCGTAAGCCATTTTACAATTACCTCAAAGTGTGGGGGTGTTTGGCCAAAGTGTCGGTTCCTGAGCCAAAACGAATGAAGATAGGACCTAAAACGGTCGATTGTATCTTCATTGGATATGCTTTGACTAGCATGGCATACCGATTCTTAGTACACTATTCTGAAAATCCAGAAGTGACTAAAGGTACGATCATTGATGCCGAGAAAGTGCTCAAAAAGTTCAATGCCCTTGATGGTCCTGAATGTAGGACTCCGTTTGACCGAAGTGTCAACTTAACAGTCAATTTGGGCAAACCGATAGCTCAGTTGGATTACTCCCGAGTAATAGGTAGTCTGATGTACCTAACAAACTGTACTCGTCCTGACTTAGCTTACGCTGTGAGCAAACTGAGCCGGTACACGAGCAATCCAAGTCATGAACATTGGGATGCTTTGAAAAGAGTGTTAAAGTACTTGAAACACACTCGAGACTATGGACTATACTACACAAGATATCCTAGTGTACTTGAAGGATATTGTGATGCTAGTTGGATCTCGGACTCAAAGGATTCTCATTCCACTAGCGGGTATGTCTTCTGTATAGGAGGCGGAGCAGTCTCGTGGAAATCCACGAAACAAACTTGTATAGCCAGATCAACTATGGAATCTGAGTTCATCGCTTTGGACAAAGCCGGTGAAGAAGCTGAATGGCTTCGAAACTTCTTAGAAGATATTCCATGTTGGAAAAAGCCTGTGTCTCCAGTGATGATGCACTGTGATAGTCAGTCGGCCATAGCGAGGGCACAGAGCAATATGTATAACGGAAAGTCTCGACACATACGTCGAAGACATAACACCGTTAGGCAATTGATCACAAATGGAGTAATTTCCTTAGACTATGTTAAGTCACAGGAAAACTTAGCTGACCCTTTGACCAAAGGGATGACTAGAGATCAATTAAGTGTTTTGCTAAAGGGAATGGGTTTGAAAAACCACAACTAAAGAATGACCATGGCGGTAACCCTACCATGCTGAGTGGAGATCCCACGAACTTGGTTCAAAGGGAAAACTAAGTCATGCTAGTTCAGTTAAGCACTTGGAAATAAAGATTTCCGTTTCCATCCCTATGGGCAAAGAAGTGCTAGAACCTGAAATGTGGTAAAGGCTAAGTCGTTGAGACTTTTAATGAATCCCACACCTCGGAAAGGTGGAGTATTTCAGGGTACTCATGCTGGGAGGTCACCTATATAAATGTGAAGTAGAGGCCGCTTCAAAATGTAAACATTTATGAATCCAAAGAGTTGTCCAGGGCCTAAACGGACACAACTGAGAAATGGAAACTGATAGGGATTTGTTGTGTGACTATCATTGACTCGGTGTACACTACGGAGGAATAGTTCAAGGCATAGCGTCCACTAGCCCGCCAGTACATCCGATGATTTTCACTAAGGGGGGTTCAAAGCCACAAGCTACCTTTCCAGAAGCAATAGATCCTTCCGAGAACCGAGCACAAGAGTCTGCATTCATGGCATATGCATTGATTTCACTCATGTGGGGGATTGTTGGAATTATTTTTAATAATTCATGTATTTTGATCAAAGTTGTGTAATTTTTATGGCAATAAAAATGTATTCGATTTCGAGTTTAATCGTTACAATTATTATCTCCGTGTTACGAGGTAATCGTGGTATTTTATTTCGTCAAAATCCGTTAATCGGTGAGTGAGAAATAAATGTTTGAAGATTGCCATAAATACTACTTTGGTGAATGAAGCAATTATTATTTTGTTGGGATAAATGTTATCCCACATTGGAAGAATACCAAAAGTCATATCTCTTTAAATGTGATAAGAGAGTATGAGTGTTCAACAAGTTGACTAAGTCCATGCACCCTTAGCGGTACATGGCAAAGGCCACACGCGCGCGCCCCGCCCCGCCCCGACCCGACCCGTCCCGTCCCGACCCGTCCCGTCCCGTCCCGTCCCGGGCTCGGGCTCGGGCTCGGGCTCGGGCTCGGGCTCGGGCTCGGACTCGGACTCGGACTCGGGCTTGGTCCTGGCTCCTTGGTGATTTGGTCAATTGGACTCTGGGCTGGACCTGGGCTTCCCGGGGCAAACTGGGCAAACTGGGCCAGTTGAGCCAGTTTGGGCAGACCGGTCTATATCTTTTGGACACGATCCGATTGAAGTATTTGGGCTCGTCTTGATCGACCCAATAGTTGAACACATATTAAGTCTTTGGGCTCGGCCCAACTGAAAGATAATGGATATTAATTAATTTCGTAATTAATTAATGGGTTAATTGCTGAACGTGGGCGGTTATAGATGGAGTGGTCAAACTCCACTCGGCTGGAACTGCCTGGAACTGCCCTGAACCGCCAACTGCTGTGAGTGGTGTGTAACTCCCCGAGTGATGTCTATATATAGACCTGTACATGCATCATTTTGCACACGAAAAAGACACACGAGAAAGAGACGAAAAATCATATCATCATATCATTTGCATCGAGTGCTCAGTTTTCACGGTTTCCGTTCAACCGAGGGTTCGATTCAGTGTGCAATAGTTCGAGCCCCGCTGCCGTTGTATCTTTGGGATCAGAGAGCCTGTAACCGTAGCATACACGGGGCTTTACTGATTTGCGGAAAGTGCAAACGCCTCGGCCAGCAACCTATCGTTTTTTTACTTTCCGTTTTTATCTTTGTTATTCCGGTTTGACTAACCCGTTTGTTACATTTTTCCTAACATTTTTTTGAATTCAACGATATTTTAATCTTTAATTTTCGGGTATTCTTATAATCAACTAGTCTTAATCGTGTGTTTAGCTTCCGCATGCATCAGTTCAACCCGTTCAAATTACAAAATTTCAATTAAATGACAAGAAAATTAAACCCAGTGAATTAAGAAACTTTTGAAATTTATTTTATTAATTACTTTTTTAATTTCAAATTTATAGTCACATTTTTTAATTTACATTTTAAATTTATTGAAACAAAGGTAGTAAGTACTAAGTAGTATGATACTATTGCTTGATGTATTGTATAATTGTACATGTGTATTAGGTGAACTTAAAGTGTTCACTAAGTTTCAAGATAAAATACTTGTAAAATACTAAGGTGAGTATATAAGTTGAATTAACTAAATTAACAACATCAACTCCCACTTATTTTCAATTAATTAAGTAATCAAATATTAATAATTCATTTTTTCAAAAACGATTTATTTCACTATCCAAAATTTAAATTTTAAAAATAAGAAAATGATTATTTAAGCATTTTAGTAGATTATAGAATTCACAATCAGCACATCCACAGTAATAAATTAATTAGATTAGGATTTGATTAATGGATAGGGGGATAGCCACAACATAATAATAATAATAATAATAATAATAATAATAATAATAATTCCATCTAAAAAATCTCCAAAAATATTATCCATCCAACAAACCTCCATTAAAAAAGATATGTGTTTCACCTTCACATCCTTAATCACTAAATAGAAATACTACTGTATACTAATTAAATAAATAAATTAGAAAAAGTCAAGAGGAGAAGTAAAGAAAAAAAAGTCACGACCGAAGACGGTATTCACACGGTGGGCGTTGGGGGCGGCGTTCATCCGTAAAAAACCATCAATCACAGTATTTAAAGCCAAGGTATCTTTTTTCTTTCATGGGGAGCGAGGAAAAACCAAAGGATCCAACCCCGAATCCAAACCCAGATCAAGATCCGAAGTTGGGATCCGACCCGACTCAGGAACCTTCTTCAACAGCAGATAAGTCAGAGAACGAGGCAGCTATGGCTAGAGATCCTCCTACACCATTATCCACCAACCCTTCTTGGTTTACTCCCAAAAGGTTTCTTCTTCTTCTTTTTTTTTCTTTTTCTGGGTCAATTATCTCTTTAATCATGATGAATTATGCTTGACTTCCTAGGTTAATTTTGGAAAAAATCGATTCTTTCACGTTTTTAACATGTGGGTCAACTTCTGTTTTCTTGTGAATTGTGTGATAAAGTGAAGAGAAATTAAAGTAGTTTTTTTTTGAAATTATTGTTAACCTAGATAATTTCAATGGTCTATGGGGGAGACCAGAAAATTGAGGTTCTTGACTTACTATTTACTGGGATGATGACGTTTGAATTCATATTCTCATGAAGTCATTAGTGAACCTGCATCGTATGATTTTACACTATTTATTGAGTAAAGATGTCATTAGGGTTGATTCGGATAATTTCAATTTTCTTGAATGGATGGAGGGACCCGAAAATTGAGGTTCTTGATTTCCTATTTACTGAGACGAGGGTTGAATGCATTATCCTCTTTGTCGTATAATTTGATATCACTTTCTTTTTTCTTTGGCAGGTTGCTCGGTATATTTTGTGTGATCAACTTAATAAATTACATAGACCGCGGGGCTATAGCAAGTAACGGTGTAAATGGGAGCCGTAGAACTTGCTCCGAGAGTGGTGTTTGTTCATCTGGTAGTGGGATTCAGTATGTTCTGTAACTACATTTTTATAATTCGTCCATTTTTTTATGTGACACTGATGAATAGAAACTTTTATGAAAGTCTTGATGATTTCACGTTTTTTAGCCTCAACTTGTTAAAGATTTAATTATTGTGATATGGGTTAGTAGAGTCGTGGAAATATAATAAATTATATTTCTTGTTATGGGAGGGGGAAGTATGACTTCGTATTTTCTATTTTTAATTTTCACAGGGGTGATTTTAATATGAGTAACTTTGAGGATGGAGTTATATCATCTGCTTTCATGGTTGGACTCCTCGTGGCATCTCCGATATTTGCATCTTCAGCCAAGAGGTAATTAATGTTTCGTATTGTAAGTGCCGCAAATTGGTGAATGATTGATAAATGGTTTTAGTTGTATTTTTGCGAAGGATTGATAAATGGTTTTAGTTGTATGGATAATAATAATGATAACTTACATGGCTACAATTTAAATGCACGACATAAATTTCAGGGACATTAACTTTGTCTCCCTAATCTTTTTAATATTCATTTTACCTAATTACATGTTTAAGCTTGGATGTTAAAAGAATCGGAAGAGAACTTTTGATTATTTTCTATTTTTTCTTCCTTACTTGGAAATATGAAATCACGTTTCTGTAATGACCCCACTTATCATTCTTATGATTGCGTGAACTTTGCAGTGTCAATCCTTTTAGACTTATTGGAGTTGGATTGACGGTATGGACCTTTGCAGTGGCATTTTGTGGACTTTCATTTAGTTTTTGGTCCATAGCAGTCAGTCGTATGTAAGTACAAGAATCTGAATTAGACAAATTTTATGGCGTGTTTGCCTTTTTTTCTAAAGTATTGATGCTCTTTTTTGTGCTACTTTTTTCTGCAGGCTAGTGGGTGTTGGGGAGGCTTCGTTTATAAGTCTGGCAGCTCCATTCATTGATGACAATGCCCCAGTTACTCAGGTCTTTTGTCGTTTACAAAAGTCTCATCTCATATATAAGATCTGAGATTAGTGTATCCCCCGATTTTTTTTCCTGCCAAATTAAACGTGCTATTGTGGATCATTTATCCATAAATAAATTAAAGGCTCGTGTAACATATTGAAGAAATATGAAGATAATTTTCCTTGATATGGATTTATGACTAGCTTGAGTTTTATTGCTCTCGAGCTTCTTTGTCCTGGTAAAAGACAAAAATATAGTATTTTATCTTCGTAACAAGAAACAAAGTAGTACCTTCAGTGTCATTTATGACTCAACTCTACCATGTACCATGTTCCATATACTTTTTATTCTATCGCATTCTTATCTCTTTTGAATTGACATTACAATTTTTCTTATCTTCCTTGTGACAGCGAACGGCATGGCTAGGGGCATTCTACATGTGTATACCAACTGGTATTGCTGTGGGATACGTTTATGGTGGAGTGGTATGTTTTATTTTCTTGAATACTTATTGATTGTATAATTAACTCGACTTCAGTCATAATATTTCCTTTTCATTATCTTCCTTCGTTTGCTGACTTGCCGTCCACAGTACGCTCTCGACTTGGTGTCATGATAACCTCGTTGTAATCGGATCTGCTTTAATTCTTTAATTCGTTTTCATTTTGTATTTGTTTTTACAGATGGGTAGTCACTTTGGATGGCGCTGGGCATTTCTTGTTGAGGCCTTTTTGATGCTCCCTTTTGCCATTTTAGGATTTGTGATGAAACCGTTGCAGTTGAAAGGTCTGTAAATAGACATAATAGAATGCTCTTGATTTTTTGTTATTGATCAACCGTTTGTTAATCTGCCTAATTCATTCAGGTTTTGCTACTCTCGATTCTAAAAAAGCATCGACAGCTGTGGATGATGGCTCAGAAAATCAAGGTGCTGGATTATATAATAAATCATTAATGTAAACTAATTTTGAATCACTCTTTTATTTTGGGTTGTTAATTCTTAATTACAAAAATTTAATATCTACATCTGTTACCTGATTTTTTCGATCAGCATATAAGTGTGAATGAGTTTTTTAAGGGTTCATTTACTATAATAACATATTTGAGTAGATACCATGTAAATTTATAATATACAAAAATAACACAACCCATTTGCTCATTTTTTTTTTTTATTCCTTCCTTTCTTTTTTCTTAAAGAAATTAGTGTATATCTTTTGCACTTGTATGTTCTTTTCTTTCTTCTAGATAATGATGATATGTTCCAATTCTTAAAGGTGGTGACCTTTCCAGAACCATAGAGGTTGCAGGCGAAAGTTCAAAGCCTTCAACGTAAGAATTCCAAAACCTTCACTTTCAACTAATAAGTTATAACGCTTTGTCACCAGTAGATTTCCTTCTGTAAATGCATCTCAGAGGGGGCCCGAAGTTGTTTCAGAAATTAAATAGCTAAATGCATATTTTTCTCACGATGTGTTGTATATTTCAGGCCGGGAGCTTTGACAGTATTCGGTAAAGATATGAAGGCTCTTTTGGCTGACAAGATTTATGTGGTGAATGTTCTAGGTAATTCATCTCTTTGTATGTTCGTCTCAATGTTTGATCGGTAACTATGTGTTACTCATTCTTATAATTTTTTTTTTATTTTCGGATGGCTGTTGCAGGTTACATTGCATATAATTTCGTTATAGGTGCCTATTCTTATTGGGGACCCAAGGCCGGGTATAATATTTATCACATGGTGAGCTATTTACAATGGCGCATTTTCAAGGGTGACCGCATTTTGTCTGGAATAATTACAAAAGTACCCCTGGGGTTTATCTTAATTACAAAAATAAAAATAGTTCTTTTAAAATTACAACAAGTACCCCTGAGGTTTTATTCCGTGTGAAGATTTTTTTTTCATAAATAATTAAATACAGAGGGTAATTGCGACACGTTTGTAATTTTGATACCTGCTTTAGTTTTTGTTTTGTCTGTGAGCATGTAATTAAGTGCAACCGACAAGTTTACTTTCTAAATCCATTATTTCTTCTGTATTTTCCTTTGAATTTATATAATTTTTCTAGAGGTAACATTTAAGTTTCTTTCCCAGAGCAATGCCGATTATATGTTTGGAGGTGTTACGGCAGTCTGCGGAATATTTGGCTCGCTGGCTGGTGGATTCGTTCTCGACCGTATGACCTCGACTATACCTAATGCTTTTAAGGTGAGCCCTTCTATTTATTTATTCACATTTCACTTCATAATAATCCTTATGCAGTTACATTACATATCACATCCACTTTCTAACGAAGATCCGTTCTTAATGTAGCTTCTATCCGTTGCAACACTTGCCGGAGCAGCATTTTGCTTTGCTGCATTTTGCTTTAAGAGCCTTTACGCATTTCTGGCTCTTTTTGCAATAGGAGAGCTGCTCGTATTTGCGACCCAGGTACCATTTATTTTCCCAGCTATCCATCTTATTGGCGTTTTATTTCTTGACATTGTTGCATTTTATTTCTTTGAATGTTTTTGCAAAAGATATACTGTTTTTAGTCAACTGATCTGTAGTTTTAGCTAAATATGACGAGTTTGACTGAATAATGAAATTTTACGTGACACTGCAGGCCCCTGTAAATTTTGTATGCCTGCATTGTGTGAAACCTAGTCTGAGACCATTATCCATTGCAATGTCTACTGTAGCAATTCACATATTCGGTGACGTGCCTTCCTCTCCCCTTGTTGGGCTTCTCCAGGTTCGACTCTTTGATTAATTATTCAGGGGGAGCCGAAGAAAGTTAATCGAAAACACATTATTTGAGTGCTGGAAACGAAGTGTAATTGGAGTTTCTAGATGCTTGGGATATGAAAACAAAAAATCCTAATAAAAGCATGGAACTGACCCCCGTTGTTTCGATTCAGAGTACAGTCGTTAATTATTTTACTTTGTGCAGGACCGAATTAACAACTGGAGGGCCACTGCTCTAATCTTAACTTCGATTCTATTTGTGGCGGCTGGTATTTGGTTTATTGGTAAAGTCCGGCTTTACAATTTTTTTCTTTTTTTTTTCTTTTTCGTATTGTGGTGAAGTTGGGAACCAGTTATGAGTTTTGAAATTACAAAGATCTCCCGTTACCTTTCTTACTTTTTCGTATTATGTTTTTGTGGCTGATTGTTTATTTTTAATTCTTGAATTTTATAGGGATTTTCTTTCGAAGCGTGGATAGGTCTAACGATGAAAGTGAGGAACCAGTTACAACGTTGGTCGAGAAGTCCAACGCAACTCCGTTGCTTGCTGAGCGAACTACAGGAACACCGTAGTCTTTTCTTCGTTTTCGTCCTGGATGTAAATAAAGCTTTTCTTTCAGGGAGATTCATTATTCTGATATTTCCTCCTGTGATCAAGGGCAGAATGGTCCAAATCTTAAGAAGATTGTAATTGACTGAACTGCAATTTTTTTTGTATGTATCTATTGGTTTATTACTTTATTATTCCCTCGTTTCTAATTATGTCGTGAATCCTCATGATCCGTTCTCTTTGTTTAATGATTATTTAATACTTATTAGTGTCTCTTTTTTTTGAAAATAATTTAATTTTTATAATAATTTTATATAAATTTGAAATGAATGAACCTGCTAATTCACAATCACTTCATTTTGTTATTTTATTTTATATTATTTTTTGGTAGATAATAATACAAGATGTTTTGCAGTTTTATTTCACTTTTTAATCATTTAGACTTTTTAGTCACTTAAATTTATGAAAAATTAAATTTCATCTTATTTTTATATTGCAAGTTGGTTGTAACCTGTGTGATTATTTACTTTTGTACTGTGCGTAAATTATTTACTCATGTGTGTTTTGTCTTATTTAATATCACAAGTAAGTTGGTTGTATCCTAGTATGTGATTATTTATTTTCTTATTTTGTCTTATTTGATAATTATTTGGTTGTATCATGTGATTATTTATTTTCTTATTTTGTCTTATTTGATAATTATTTTTACTGAGCTAAGCAAATGACAACAAAATATGATAACTAAAATTAATGTATTTTCCTTTTTAAAAGGAATGTTTTCGTGCCCTTAGAGCATGTACAATGGTGGGTTCAGTTCATACCAACCCACCACAAATTAATAATTTATTAATTTATTTTTAATCACTTTTCTAATTAACTGAACTACATAATCTATACTTGCATTGGTTTTTTGGTTTAAACCGAATTAGGTGGGTCACACAAACTTTTACATTTTTAATTATATATATTTTTATTAAATAAAACATACATTTGAATTACAAATATTTATTATTCATTATTATGTATAAAAATAATAAATTGTATTTGATTTTGTTAATAATTTAAAATTATGTGTAAAATAATTTAAATTAAAAAAATAATTATATTTTAATTTAATTAACAAATAATTTAAATTATTTAAGTTTTTATAAATAAAAAAAACAGCAAAAAAACTAAAAATAAATTAAAATTCATAAATTAAAGAACATTGTTAGATTGAGCCCAAAATTCATAGATTAAAGAACATTGTTGGATTGAGTTGATTTTGTTTTTCCTTTGTGGAGGGAGAGTTTGACTAGATTGAGTTGATTTTGCTTTTACTTTGTGCAGAGAGAGTTTGACTGGATTGAGTTGCTTTTACTTTTGCTTTTGCTTTGTGCAGAGAGAGTTTGACGGATTCAGTTGATTTTGCTTTGTGCAGATAGAGTTTGACTGGATTGAGTTCTTTTGCTTTTGCTTTGTGCATAGAGAGTTTGACGGATTGAGTTGATTTTGCTTTTGCTTTGTGTAGAGTTTGACTGGATTGAGTTGTTTTTGCTTCTGATTTGTGCATCACTGCTACCACTTCTGTAAACACTTTCAATACTATTGTAGTTAGCATTGAAGTGGTTCACTTTCTTTTGAACCGTGTTATACCAATGTGACTTCATTTGGCTAACTAGCCTTGGACACATGCTTTCAGTACGATTATCATTATAATAATGAGTAATTCTTCCCCAAAATGCATCGCTTTTTTGATCATTCCCGACAATTGGATCTTCACTAACCATGACAAATGATTTTGCAAGCAAAATATCTTCCTCTTTGGTCCACCTTGAATGCTTCTTACCTCCGCCTTTTGTGATTACACAATCTTCAACCGGATTAGACGATTGGAATTGTGTTTCTGGGACGAATGACGGACTAAATGGTTTGGTGAAAATGTTCTCCGTCGAGGGCATACGAGTTGCTCGTGGAGTAGAAAATTGCCTTGACGATTGTTGCAAAAATTCATACGTAGGGGTTTGAAAATTTGGAGATGGATAATCTTCCGTATTTTCATATGTTTGAAAATTTTGAGAAAAATTTGGAGAATTGGAGAAGTTTGTTGGAGGAAATTGAGAATTGGAGAAGTTTGATGAAGGATAGGAATTTTGTAAGTTTGACGAAAATTGTCTATCGAAAAAATTATTGAGAAAATTGTGATCGTTATCCGCCATTTCAAGTGAAAAATAAATGAGGCTAAATTTGGGTGTGAAATATGAATAGGTAAATTGTGTATTTATAGGGAAAATGTGAAAAAAAAATTGTAATAATAAGTACGGTAGAATATCCACATTTTCAAAATAATATAAAAAATAGAAAAATAAAAGAGACTTAAAAAATAATATGAAAAAAATGTAAGAAAATTATTTATAAAAATAAGAAATAAATATAAAAATTAAAGTAATATTAATAATAATAATAATAATAATGATAATAATAATATAATAATAATAATAATTAAAAAAAATGAAATGAACGTTGGCGGCGGAAGAAAATATAAATTAATTGCGCATTTGGGGCGTGTCTTCCACGCAGCATTTCTGTCCATTTATTTGAGAATATTTGTCCATTTATTTGAGAATATTTGTGTACTCTGACAAGAAAAAAAAAAAACTCAGTTCATACCTTTGAACCGAGTTCAATAGTAAAAAAAAACTCAGTTCATACCTTTGAACCGAGTTCAATAGTTCATACCTTTGAACCGAGTTCAATTTGGTGGGGTGGAATAAGTAGGGTGGGTATAATGAACTGGAACTCCCAATGGTACGAGTTCACTTTCATGAGTTCAAACTCAAAAAAATTTGTACCATTGTACATGCTCTTATATAATTGAATGAATTTCATACAAGACACGAGATTTGATATCTCGTAAACTTAAAACTCTTAAATATGAAATCGAGCTATGTAACTGAGATTTGATATTTCGTAAACTTAAAAGACTTAAATATGAAATCGAGCTATGTTACTGAACATATATTTTCTTTATCCATGCTGATTATATAGAAGAAAAATAAATCAGGATATGATGAATACATTAGTTGTATGACTGAAATAAAGAAATATCAGGCACAGTTGAATTCCGATCAGACAAGAGAAAGTTCACCGGCAGGAATCGATCTCTTGACAAGTTTAGCCCAGGACTCATTTGTTTCCGTGATAACCTTGAGAGCAAAATCCTGCCATAATTAAAATAGAGTTGTTTGGCTTATTGACCTCAAGAAGACGATGAGAGAATTTCAAGAAATTATTCGGTACCTTATTTGCCGGCTTGTTGTCAAGACCGAACCTGTTAGCCGGTTTACCGTCAGGGATCTTGTAGTCTCTAAACCACTCCCTAATTGCAGTAAGAGTTCCCTGCAACAAAAACAAAGGTATACTTGTTGAGCTTCATTCATATAATAACATACGAATCACATTCTACAAAACAGCCATTTAAGTGAATACACACCGGAAAATGCTTCTCAACATCATCGACATCATTAACAAGGGATGCTCTTGGATCGTCCAGTGAGATCGCGACTATTTTCCAGTCAAGCTCCCCCTCATCAATCATGGCCAAAGCAGCCAATGGCTTCACTTTCAACACTTGGCTGATTTTACCTCGGCTTTCCCCAATCTCAACAACATCGACTATGAAAAAGAAGAAGCCCGAGTAAATCAAATCTAACCGGAAAAAAAAATGATTGAAGTCTTGATATTGAGGTGATTACAAACGAAAACCTGGGTCGTTGTCTCCGAATGCCCCTTCAACTTCAGCATTAGCAAGCGAGGGGTCTTCCCATGTTTGTGGAAGCAAACCATAGTTCCAGTTGATGTTGTATCTACAAAAATGATGTTTTGAAGACGATATGTTGTATGAGAAACGAGCAGCAAGGTTCGCACAACTAGGCGGATCGAAAGGCTCTAATTTTATCGATTAAAATCAGCTGCAAGATGGGGATCTAATTTTGTGCGTGTGAAATGCATTGAAAATCTCCATCATCCAAACACAGACTAAATAGTTCTTTGATTCTTTCTCTGTAATTATATGCCA
Organism: Euphrasia confusa; assembly: GCA_954870475.1. Taxonomy (NCBI): domain Eukaryota; kingdom Viridiplantae; phylum Streptophyta; class Magnoliopsida; order Lamiales; family Orobanchaceae; genus Euphrasia; species Euphrasia confusa. The sequence goes on along the minus strand of OX940949.1, from coordinate 16,103,096 downwards.
ATAATAATAATAAATAAATAAATAAAAATGTAAAAAGAAGAAGAAGCATATTACGGATAGTATCGGAGCTTCCCCTTCTTCGTGTCTTGCTTAATCGGAGTAAATAATTCGTCAGTGGCGACCTCCATCTTCGCGCTCGATTCTTTAGGAATCTCGACGATGAAATTAAACACACCGTTTCCGGAATGCAAGGGTATATCATGCCAGGGAGATATCTACACGCCGAAATCAATCAATCGATTGATCGACAGAAAGAATGACTGACGGAAAAAGAAGAGGAGTAAATACCTTTTTTCCAGATTTATCGAGAAAGAAAACACGGTGGTCTAGGGTTTCGGGGTGGCCCTCTTCTATGGTTTGAAATTGGGGATTGTAAATGGCGCTGCAATTAAATTGGCGCCTTTTCTGTCTGAGGCATAGGCTGATGCTTTGAGGTCGAAACGGAGTTCTGGAGAGAAGTGTGCCGGAGATGGCGATGCTCGCCGACGCAATCACCCTCGTAGTCGTGGCCGCCATTTCAGTGAGTGAGAGAGACGACCGCGGATTGGTGGATGATGGATTTTGTAAATTAAAGATAAATAGAGGCCTTCGGAAAAATGCCCCTCTCAATAGTAAGTAAGGGTTATTTAACCCTTACAAAAATAAAATCGGATATCTACCCCTCCCTCAATTAAAATAAATGTAAAAGAAATTAAAATACAAAATATTTACACATTAACCCCTAAAACTATTTACACAATAACCCCACTTTCATTTCTTCTTCTCCCCCATTTTCGCTCTCCCGTAACCTAAATCGCCCAAAACAAAAGCTCCGACATTCTCAATTTTCCACCAACAATTCGACGTAAAAAGGTTAGCATTCACTTCTACATGACTTGTGTGTGTGTTGTTTTCAATTTCGAGTTTTAATTTTGCGTTTCAAAGCTTTTCGAAACAAAAAAAAAATGAAAATCGCAGGCTGTGCGCAGGTGCGCAGGCCTCAGCCTGCACACGGCGTCAAAACTGACGCAGCCCTTAGCCTGCGCACCTGCGCCAGTCTTCAGCCTGCGCACCTGCGCCAGTCTTCAGCCTGCGCACAGCTTCACTCTGTGCGCAGGCAGTGGCCTGCGCACAGCTTCACTCTGTGCGCAGGCAGTGGCCTGCGCACAGCTTCACTCTGTGCGCAGGCAGTGGCCTGCGCACTTACCAGTCCAGTTTTGGAAATCTGATTCTTCCCGTTTTATTGTAATTACAGGCATGGATAAGAGCATGGATAAGATATCAATCACAATACATTATAGTGGAGAGTGGAAGCTCTTCGAGGGATATTGGAGATGGATAATGAGCGATTTGAAGCACTCGAAAACAATATTGATTGATAGGAGCATTTCGTTTAATGCACTTATTGAGAAAGTGTGTGGAAAAATCGTCATCGATCCATCATGTAATGAAGTTGCGATCTCTCGATTCCCAAAGGAAAAGTGTCCTCCTAAATATATTAATGATGAAGAAACTTGGGCCACGACTTTATGGCTTCATAGAAACGAAGATGAAATGGAGTTGTTTGTGACCTACAGTCCCTCTGTACCGAGAAGTCCTGCCCGTGAAAGTCCTGCCCGTGAAAGTCCTGCACGTCAAAGTCCAATTCGCCCAGAAAAACTTCCAACTCGACGAACTTCAGGTGAAACATCTGAATATTACAGTCAAGTAATAGTGTCATCTACTTATGATCCGTCTGTATCTATTTGGGATAGCATTGATTTATGCAATAATTATGATGGTTATGATTATGATGGTGGTGCGGGCGGTGATTATGATGATGGTGGTGGTGGTGTCGAAGTCGATGATAACGACGATGATGTTGTTGATGACGATGGTAATGATGGTGGTGACGACGGTTATAATGAGGGCGGTAGTTCTTATTATAATAATCCTGTTGTGGACGAGCCTGTTGTTCTTGCTTTTAGACTTTGTGATCGAGACGGAGGTGGTCGGTATGATGGTTCCGATTTGGTAGTTGGTCAGACTTTCAAGAACAAAGACGATTTCAGCTATGTTGTCGGTCGGGTAGCATTGCAGGGCAAGTTTGAATTCGTTGTGCACAAATCTGATCACAATCGAAAGGTGGTGAAATGTGTTGAAAAAAATTGCAAATGGAAAATTCGTGCAACGAGGAAGAAGGCGACCGATGAGTTTGTGATTAAAACCTACACCAATATCCACACTTGTTCATTGATTGATAGAAGCGGTGTGCACAGGCAGGCCTCTAGCAGTCTTATCGGCAATCGACTCCAGGACCAGTTCTTGAACGCAAAGAAACCTCTGACACCGGCTGCAATTCAGCAGTTTATGCGTACTGAGGAAAATATTACTGTCAGTTACGACAAAGCATGGAGAGCGCAGCAGAAAGCCCTGGAAAATGTTCGCGGATCCTATGAAGATAATTTCTCGAAGCTTCCTTCGTATTGTTACATGCTTGAAAAAAGGAATCCAGGTACGTTCACCCGTATTCAGACAGATGTCAATGGTGAATTTCAGTACTTCTTCATGGCTATCGGAGCGTGTATTCGGGGATTTCAGTACATGAAGGACGTTATCGTCATTGATGCATCGTTCATGACCAATAGATACAAGGGAACGCTTCTTATTGCTTCTGCTACTGACAGTGAGCATCACAGTTACCCACTTGCTTGGGGTGTGGGTGATGCAGAGGACACCAGTTGCTGGACTTGGTTCCTCGAGTGCTTGAAGTTTTTGATTCCAGATAGATCTGATCTGGTAATCGTGTCTGACAGAGGTCAGCCAATTATAAATGCTGTAGCTGCTGTTTACCCTAATGCGGAACATGGACACTGTTATTGGCACATCATGCAAAACATCAAGTCCAAGTACAGCAAAAGAAAAGACTTGGTTGGTCATTTTAAGAAGGCTGCGTGCTCGTACACTTTATCCGAGTTCAATCTCAATTTTTCAGAGCTTAGAGCAGCGAGCGAAAAATGTGCGAAGTGGTTAGAAGACATCACGTTTGAGAAATGGTCAAGAGTCCACCACCGTGTGAATAGATACGAGGTGATGACGTCTAACGCTGTGGAAGTGATAAATTCTGTGATGAAAGACGCTAAAGACCTCCCCATATGTTCCTTGATCAAGTTTATTGTGGATAAGATGGTTGAATGGTTTTGCAGACATCGTGAAGAAGCTTGGGCGTTCAACGGTGTATTGACACCGAGAAGGGAAACAACGTTGCGTGAGCGTTATGACCGTGCTCCTAAATGGGTTACCAGAAAAATAAGTACTTGGATGTACACTGTGGAGTCGACTAGATGGTGTGGGGTTGTGGATTTGGAGGCAATGACGTGTGAATGTGGTGTGTTTCAGATTGACATGATGCCGTGTGAGCATGCCATAGCCGCAGCGTGCGCCAAGGACCCGAGTCGGGCAGGACAATATGTTTATGAGCTGACTTCTCCTTATTTCACCCGTGAGTATTTCATGCAAGCATATAAGGAGAACATTATACCTGTTCCTTCAGAAGATCAATGGACGGATATTCCCGAACATGTCCAAAGCATGATAGTGCTGCCACCACCGGTGAAACGAGCTCCAGGGCGGCCGAGAATGGACCGTTTCACGAGCCGAATTGAGAGGTTTTCGAAGAAAAAATATCGTTGTGGCAAATGTCAAGGAGAGGGTCATAATGCACAGACTTGTCCGATTCCGCCAGAGTAAACACTGTTGAACTTTTATGTAGTTGTGTGTGTTTTCATATATATTTTTTTGTAAATTGACTTGTGAAACATTTACTATGCAGATTGTGAAGTGAAGAGGAGGAAGTTGTAGAAGGCCGGTGTAGCGAAGAAGAAGACGCTTTGGATTTAATTTTCTGTTTTGAGACTATTATGTATCGAGACTTCGTATTTGAGACCTTATATTTGTGTTGTACTTTATTTTTCATGTTGGAAGTGCTGGAATTGTGTGTAAATGTGGTCTGAACAGGTTGGAATTATAAAAAAAACAGCCAAAGTCATGTCTGCCTTCTGTTGTGCGCAGGCTGGCGCAGGCCTCAGCCTGCGTCAGTTTGTAATCAGTGCGCAGGCCGTGCGCAGGCTGAGCGCAGGCTGAGCGCAGGCTGAGCGCAGGCTTCAGCCTGCGTCAGTTTGTAATCAGTGCGCAGGCCACAGCCTGCTTCAGATTGTGTCTCGATGGAGTTTTCGCTATTTTTCGACTACCTCGTGGATAATCGATGTAATTTTAACCGTTGGATCATCTTAAAATGTAGTTTTACATGTCCCGTGCAATTTTCGTGAAAAAATAATCTCCGGAAGGGCTCGATCTGATAGTGTCGAGAAAATCGACAAATTCTCGACGTTATCGATCCGAGCACTTCCGGACATTATTTTTTCACGAAAATTGGACGAGACGCGTAAAATTGCATTTTAAGATCATCCAACGGTTCAAATTTATTAAATCACAGTTTAATGTTTTGTCATACCTTGAATATCATAAACTCAACTCAAACTATAACATTTATAATTAAACCTTAGAAGTAATAAGTGACCAAAACACTAAATACTTATACCCGTGGATAATTAATGTGATTTAAACCGTTGAATGATCTTAAAATGTTGTTTTACGCGTCTCGCCCAATTTTCGTGAAAAAATAATGTCCGGAAGTGCTCGGATCGATAACGTCGAGAATTTGTCGATTTTCTCGACACTATCAGATCGAGCAATTCCGGATAATATTTTTTCACGAAAATTGCACGGGACATGTAAAACTACATTTTAAGATGATCCAACGGTTCAAATTACATTAATTATCCAAGAACTAACGAAAATCGCATCGAGACGCACCTGTCAAAGGCGCCGGGTGCGCAGGCTTCATCCTGCGTCGGTTTGTAATCAGTGCGCAGGCCGTGCGCAGGCTGAGCGCAGGCTGAGCGCAGGCTGAGCGCAGGCTGAGCGCAGGCTTCAGCCTGCGTCAGTTTGTAATCAGTGCGCAGGCCACAGCCTGCTTCAGATTGTGTCTCGATGGAGTTTTCGCTATTTTTCGACTACCTCGTGGATAATTGATGTAATTTGAACCGTTGGATCATCTTAAAATGTAGTTTTACATGTCCCGTGCAATTTTCGTGAAAAAATAATCTCCGGAAGGGCTCGATCTGATAGTGTCGAGAAAATCGACAAATTCTCGACGTTATCGATCCGAGCACTTCCAGACATAATTTTTTAACGAAAATTGGGCGAGACGCGTAAAATTGCATTTTAAGATCATCCAACGGTTCAAATTTACTAAATCACATTAATTATCCACGGGTATAAGTATTTAGTGTTTTGGTCACTTATTACTTCTAAGGTTTAATTATAAATGTTATAGTTTGAGTTGAGTTTATGATATTCAAGGTATGACAAAACATTAAACTGTGATTTAATAAATTTGAACCGTTGGATGATCTTAAAATGCAATTTTACGCGTCCCGTCCAATTTTCGTGAAAAAATAATGTCCGGAAGTGCTCGGATCGATAACGTCGAGAATTTGTCGATTTTCTCGACACTATCAGATCGAGCCCTTCCGGAGATTATTTTTTCACGAAAATTGCACGGGACATGTAAAACTACATTTTAAGATATGTCATTCTTGATATGTACTCGAAGTCGTTGTGATAAATTCCAAGAACTGCATTAATGTGCTGCAAAAAAAAAAAAAAAAAAAGATTGGGCACGTAAATAATTAGTCTGTAACTATGCAACATAATATTTTTGACAATACTTACGTAAATATCCATATCGGTGTCTCCTGCACTCATCCCCTCGAACCAATCCCGATCCACCGGCCATTCCAAACCAACATCGCGCCTGCATAATGTGGATTAATAAGACGCTAATGGTAGAAAACATTGTCAAACTTAAAAGGATAGAGAACTAACAGCGTTTTGTCATTCCTGTCCGCCAAATAATCTCTAAACCTGTCCACCGCTGGCCTTCTAGGTAGCCCCTTCCTGGGGAGCGCGTTGTACGGTGATCTCACGAAGTGTGAAGGACGACGAATACGTACGTCTCGCATTCTTGTCCTGTCCACGCTCGACGACGAAGCTTCGTTCACTACATTCGACTGGAATCGCGGAGGTTGGAATGGAGTTTGAAAATCCTCAACCTCGCGCGAGAGTGGCACAGGAGAAGGATAATACTCGATCATCGCTTGCGGTTGTGGTTGTGGACTATCCCAAGTTGGAGCAGAGTAATACTCCATTGGAGGAAACTGAACAAACAAACAAAATGAGTTCAAATAATAGGTCATACTAATTTTTGAAATATATTAATAGTAATATATTTTTAAAAATTCATATTTTAAAAAAATACACAAAGAAACAAACAAAACAAAGGAACTAATATAATTTTTTCAAAAAATATTAATAGTAATATAATTTTTTCTTGTTCAAAACAACAAAAAACAAACAAACAAACTACGGAACCTCGTTCTGCCTATCTCCTAAGTTGCAATGCTCCCTAAAGCTCGCCTGGAGTGAGGTGATCTGATCACCGTGCCCTCTCAGCACAACACCATACTCAGTCAACTGCACACCGTACCCGTCGAGCTGCGTACCGTACCGAGTCAACTGATCCCCATACCCGTCGAGCTGCGTACCGTACCGGGTCATCATCGCATTCTGCTCGGCGATCTGAGTAGTCTGCACGGCGATCTGTCTACTCTGAGCAGATATCAACTCCCTCTGGGCCCTCATCTCTGCCATCATCTCAGTGTTCATCTGCTGCAAACCTCCCCACCACGAAGGTAGACCTGCAGCCTGATCTGACGACTGACCTGCAGCCTGAAAGTGCGACTGACCTGCATCCTGAAAAGACTCAGGAAATGCGGAGTACGTCGTGTGGTGTGCAGGTGAGATGTGGTGTGCAGGTGAGAGTGTCCTCTGTCGTCGAGGTGGGGATGGGGATGGAGCTGGAGCTGGAGGTGCAGCAATGAACGACACGTAGTCGTCGCAGAAGATGTCGTCGTCGTTCAACCGTAGAGCGTCTGCGCGTCTGGCAAAATATCTCCGCTCGAACCAGCACAGGGTGCCATGAAAATACGAAGACCGCAACTCGGCAACGTCCGGCTTCAAGCGCGGATACACAACCTGCATGTTTGTTTTTAAAATTCTATAAGTTTTAATAATTTAAATTCATACAATAAAATTGTTCAAACATTTACCTGCACATCGTTCACCAAGAACTTCTTGAAATCTTCGTTCTTGGGTGAGTTATTACTCAGAGACCATCGCAGCATCCTGGGGTACGAATGCCTGTACTCTCTCCTCCGGGTTGCGTCCAATTGTACATCCGCACCCTCCAAAGCCTCAAGCATCCAAAACTAAAACCAAAACAAGTTTATATTATTAAACAACACTAAAACAACTATCGACTGCCATCACAGGGCGATAATCCTCATGAAAAACACAGGAAAAAACAAAACTTTGTCAAAACTGGAATCTGCAGGTGCGCAGGTGCGCAGGCCTCAACCTGCACACGGGTTGACGCAGGTCTCGGCCTGCGCACGGCCTGCGCACGGCTTCAGTTCTGACGCAGGCCTCGGCCTGCACACGGGTTGACGCAGGTCTCGGCCTGCGCACGGCCTGCGCACGGCTTCAGTTCTGACGCAGGCCTCGGCCTGCGCACGGCTTCAAAACTGACGCCGTGCGCAGGCCGTGCGCAGGCCACGGCCTGCGCACCTCACTCAAGAACACAGAACACAGAATGCAGAATTTTCAAAAAACTTAATCTCGACCCAAAATTAAAGCTACGACAGTTTAAACACTAAAACAACTATTCAAGTTTATATTATTAAACACTACAACAACTATTCAATTATCAACAAAACTAGTTTAAAACATACCGCATAAAAATGAATGAACCCATAGGCATTCCATGCGCGCGTTCGGCCGGGCCCATCGATTTCCCCTATTCTATTGAAGCAATCATCTACGATAGCGTCCCACGCCTTTATCCCCCATGGATAGTTCTGGCATGCATCGAGATTACTGCAAAGCTGTAATAAACACAAAAATTAAAAAAAGAAATAAATTATTTTAATAAACAATAAAAAGAAAATTTAATTCGCGTATTACCTTGAAAAACTCATCAGGGACATTTAATTGTCTGTTAGGTATGTCTAACAGATTTGTAACCAACCAAACAAATGTTAGGTTGATTACAAATGGGTACCTCTCCGGATTATTCTTGCTCAAAAGTTTTTTGATTTTTTTAAGCAGCAAGTCGTTCGGAACCTGTTTAAAAATGAAAAAAATAATTAAAACACTACACACACAATATATATTTTTTGACAACGAAGTATTGTTATAAAAATAGAACCTGTTTGTTGGACTCCTCATAGTCCGGAAATGCTATTTCTTTCAGGTCTTGATCCTTTTCCTTGTCCTCATCGGTGCGAAGGTCCTGAAAGTGCAACCCGGTGATCATACTGAACTCCACGGGGCTGAGGCGAACTATCATGTTGTTCACCTCGAACAACCTACATTGGACCTTCTTCGGGTCAGGCCAACTGCACACTCGAGCCATCAACTGATGGATGGCCGCATTTGGCACGTTCCCTTCCCCGTTCAATAGTAAGAAGTTCCCCAACTGAGGGTAATCATCCACGACATGTGGGAAGGCCCTCAACAGTGGTCCGGCTATGTCGGGAATGTCCTTGTACCCGTGGCGCGTGGTTAACTTCCCAGGCCTGACCACATCGCCGTATTTGCGTGGGGGTAACTCACCGATATCGACTGCCATCACAGGGCGATAATCCTCCTGAAAAACACAGAAAAAACAAAACTTTGTCAAAACTGGAATCTGCAGGTGCGCAGGTGCGCAGGCCTCAACCTGCACACGGTTTGACGCAGGCCTCGGCCTGCGCACGGCCTGCGCACGGCTTCAGTGCTGACGCAGGCCTCGGCCTGCGCACGGCCTGCGCACGGCTTCAGTGCTGACGCAGGCCTCGGCCTGCGCACGGCCTGCGCACGGCTTCAGTGCTGACGCAGGCCTTAACCTGCGCACGGCTTCAGTGCTGACGCCGTGCGCAGGCCGTGCGCAAGCCACGGCCTGCGCACCTCACTCATGAACACAGAACAGAATTTCCAGAATTTTCAAAACACGTAATCTCGACCCAAAATTAAAGCTACGACAGTTAATTGAATTGCATTCGAGCCAGGGAAGTAGAGTGGTACCTGATAATTCATTTGGGCCTGTGTTTCCGGCAAGCCGAGGAAACGATCGTCGTCGCGGTCGTGCATCGACTTCGAACGGCCTTCATCCGCCGGGTTGCTCTGAGCAGTTGGGGACGGGGATGGCCGACGAGGCCTTTTCCCTGCCCTGTTCGCGGAAGTTGACGCGGTCGACATTGCCGGAATTCTGCATTTTCAATTTTTTTTCAAAACTTGAAATTGGACTGAGAGAGAGAGGTGCGGGGCAGAGAGAATTGGGAGGGGTACTTACCTGAAAAGTGAGAGGGGCGAGACGCTCTTGCCGGAGTTCGTTTAGTCGTCGGTCGGAGTTCGGTTATTTCGCCGCCGGTAGGATTTTGTGTTCTGTGAAACTGAAAGAGAAAAGAGGTAGAGAAGAGGGGCAGCGGGACTGATTAGGGTTTAAAATGGTTGAGGGACTGATTTGCAATTGATAAAAGTTCTTAGGCTAAATGGTAATTTTTAAAACTTTTATTTGATTTTTGTTTTATTTTTATTACATTTTGATTTAAAAATAAAGAGAAAATGAAGGGAGGGGCATTTCTCTGAAATGGTGTTTTCGGAGGGTCACCCTTCCCAATTCCCTCATTAAAGGTGATTTTATTTACACCCCTCTTTTTACTAACCACACCTCAATTTAATTTAATTTTTTAAATTTATTAATTTTATTTGTTAAAATACCTAATTTATCCTTTTAAGATAAAAAAAAAAACAGTGTTTCTGCAACACTTCCATCACCGCAACACCTTCTATTACAGCCATTGGAGCTTCTCAAACTCATCCAAATTCACCCTCTTCCTAATTTATTACTCCCTTCTTCACCCTTACTCACCCAACTATTACGACAATGGAAGAACATGATAAAAAAAAACCTTAATCTCTACACTAAAAAGAGAACATGATAAAAAAACCTTAATCTCTACACTAAAAAGACAAAGGTATCGAGAATAGGTTTATGGGTTCGTTTCGCATCATCAACTCGGATTATTTGTGCAAGACCAGAAACAATTGAGTTATTCCAGTAAATATAAATAAAATATGGAAGATTTTCAGAATCTCATATAAATAAAATATGGAAGAATTCAGAAAGCCATGAACATGTATTTGATTACAGTTACATGTATTTTTTTTTATAAATGTATTAATTAACAAACAATCTGATCGCAAGAAAGCTAATAAATTTAATTAATTATTAAATAATTTATTTTGTAAAGATTAGGTTTGATAATCTGGAATGACACGGTGAAAAGGGGGAAGAAGATGAATAATAAATTAATAGTATATTGTTTTTTTAATAAGAAGGATAAATTAGGTATTTTAATAAATAAGATTAATAAATTTGAAAAATTAAATAAATTGGGGGTATACTTAGCAATAAAAGGGGTGTAAATAAAATCACCCTAAATTAAATTCCGGAAGCCCATTAAATATTTAATTAGTACTACTAAAATTTATTTTATTATTAATTTATAAATAACTATTTTTAAGAAAATATGATAAGTGAATTTTTCTAAATAAAATTTTGATTATTTTATATAGATTGATTACTCATTTTAAATAATCAATGATTTGTTTTTTTTACTTTTCGTGTTTGAGTTTTCGTTGGAAAAAAAAAGTTCGTCAAAATCTCTCATTATTATAAAAAAATTTAGAAAGTAAAATTTAGTTATATTTTATTAAAAGAAATCCATTAAAGTTCATGAATTATTAAAATCTATAAACTCTTAAATATTTATGAATTTAAAAAAAAAATTAAAATCATAATTGAATGCCTATAAATTTTAATGAACTTTTAAAAATCTAAAGTGAATACATCCGAACTTTAAAAGTCCATTAAAATTTCAAAGATTTCTAATTGAATACATTCCCCTTAATTCTAGTGATATTGATAAATCTTTATATAAACAAAATTTCAACATAACATAATTTCAAAATCATGAAACTCTAATTGAATAAATCTTCCTAAGTTATAGTGATATTGACAAATCTTCATTTATAAATACAATTCCAAGATAACATCATTTCAGAATCATGAAATATTGGTAAGAGTATAAAAAATACAAGTACTATAATTAAAGTATTGTGGTTTAACATTATTTTTTAATTTATAATTTAATAATCTAATGAATTTATATTGTTTTGGGTTGTTTTATGCTTTGTCGGTAATATCTGCTTTGACGGTGAAATTTGCTGGTATCGGAGGGTTAGCAAACAACACAAAAACTAATATGATATGATATAGAAACAAACAGATCGAGTTTATATGCAGAAATCATAAGTAATGGAAATGGAAGCTTGAAGCTCCTCTTTATTCATATATCCATACTTAGACATTTTAAGAAATACATAGTAATTTAATAAATAAAGGTTAATAAAAACGATAACGAAAATGACACGATCACTAGGCATCAATGCCCCCTTTTCAGGTCTTTATTTCTCTTATAGAGTATTTAGGCCATAGCCATTTTAGGAAGTGAATTCCTTTTACAAGTGTTTTTCTCTCTCTTTCCTTTTTCTCTCCCCCTTTTTTTACATATGAAGAGCATCTATTTATAGGCATTTTATGCATGTGATGCTTCTCTATTCTTATGACACCTATCAGCCACATACTTAGCTTTATTGACAACTATTTAGCATGCAATTGACATGTGTAAAACATGTAGTGGACCAATAAACCCACTATCTTTGTTGGTTACTTTACTGGTTATCGCCCCGGGAAGTCACTGTCTGCTGCCTGGTAACTCTTTTGCTCTTCTCTTAGTTTTGCCCTAGGAAAAGGTCTTATTTTCCCCGTGCGATCTTTCCTGTCCGATTTCTTGTATTCTTTGGATAATAATTCTTGCTTTGGCTTTGACTGGTCTTCTTTAATTCTTTCTTTGATGATGTGGCACCGGTCTTCTTGACACGTGTAGGTGGCGGATTTTCATGGCACAACATAGGCCCCCAGGAAAATTGATGGATTATACCATCGATTTCCCTGTAGTTTGAAGTTGATCTTCTTTGTTTGCTCGATTAGATATGATTCGAGTCTTTTACCTGCATAAGATAAAAATCTTGGAATATTTTTCCTGTTAGATACTACTGTAATATATTGGACTTACTTAGTCCTTTTTGGATTTCTGAATTTTTTGTTAATTTGATTCCATATTTTTCGGGGACTTATTGCAGGATTTCCCCGGGCAATATTATATCAGTCTCCTGAGACATAGATGTATCGAGTTTTGTCACGGATAGTTAATTAATTGGTGCCAATTAAATTGGTCTTATCTAATAAATAATATTGATATTGGAACTTGTTATGAAGATTGATCATCTAATTCCGAAATTAGGGAATCATCTTCTCTGGTGTTAGATCCAGGGAATCTTAAAAGATTCCCCGTGACTAGTAGAACTATGCCAAAGTTTTTGGATTTTTCATAGATGTGTTTTCATCTTGTATACACCCTAGGGAATAAAGATTGACTTTTGAGTCTCTTCTCATTTTTCCCTGTGAGGGATTTTTAAATTTCTTCGGGTCCTTAACTAGGATTCTCTGGGAATAAATGTAATTGCCTGCGGGCGTTTTCATCTAATATATCAAGTCTCATGGACTGTGTTTATTCAGTGCCTTATTAGGTCTTGGTTGGAATTATTTTCATAGTCGAGATAGGTGTAACCACCACGTGTCTCTTTTATTTGAGTGTCTTTTAGTTTGCACCGATGAGATGGTGTCTTTGTTGTTTAAAGATTGCACCGGAGAAACAGTGTCTTTTGTTGAGACTGTTTGTTTCCGGAATGAAGATATTATTTAGAGACGTAGCAGGACTGTTTTGCCTTCTTCAGGCCATCCCTACTTAGGTAAAATTATTTATTCTCATTATACTTCCCAGGGCAAATTATCAATTCGCCCGGTGTAATGATATAAACTTGCTCTGTGCAGATTATTATCCTATAATGTTCAAAGTAAAACCTAGCGATATTCTGAGAATACCAGAGAGTTCCGGTGCCTCGATCTCATCGGACCGTCGACTCTTTCTAGAACACGCATATCGGCTCTAAGAATTCGGGGCGACTGGCATAAGAGAACACGCATATCGACTCTTTCTAGAACCATAAGAGGAAAGGGCTCCGTAAGAATTCGGGGCGACTGGCACTCCCGCATCTCGCACAAGGTCCCACCTCTTCTCCACCCAGGGCGTCCCACTGGGGGTCTAGATGGTGTGGACTCTTATAAAGAGCTCGGTCATCTCCTCTGATGTTGTGATGTCTGAATCGGCTCTAATCAGTGGGAAAATTCCTACTGGATCCTCGACTCTGCTGCAGGTTAAAGATTGAGTGTGCCAATTAGCATAAAAAGCTTTATGGTCTTGTAAGCCATTTCTTTGGATGGCCCCTGGGTATAAAACTCCTCAACGGGGAGTTTCCCTTTCTGTTTTTAAGATCATAAACCGGCGAGGCGGTGTTTAAAGATTTGCATCGCCGAGGCGATGTCTTTATGTTTAATATCACATTAACGAGAAGGTTTCTTTATGTTTAAGTTTGCACCGATGAAACGGTGTCTTATGTTTAAGTTTGCACCGATGAAACGGTGTCTTATGTTTAAGATTGCACCGATGAAACGGTGTCTAACGTTTAAGTTTACACCGATGAAACGGTGAATTATGATTAAGATTGCACCGATGAAACGGTGAATTATGATTAAGATTGCACCGATGAAACGGTGTATCATGTTTAAGATTGCACCGATGAAACGGTGTCTAACGTTTAAGTTTACACCGATGAAACGGTGAATTATGATTAAGATTGCACCGATGAAACGGTGACTAACGTTTAAGTTTACACCGATGAAACGGTGAATTATGATTAAGATTGCACCGGCAAAACGGTGTCTAACGTTTAAGTTTACACCGATGAAACGGTGAATTATGATTAAGATTGCACCGATGAAACGGTGACTAACGTTTAAGTTTACACCGATGAAACGGTGAATTATGATTAAGATTGCACCGGCAAAATCGTAATTCTTGTGAACAGATAATTCTTGGCTCACACCCACGTTTTATTTTAAAACTTTGTTGGGACTTCTTTGTGAGTTCTTTGTCCTGCAAAAGTGATGTTCGAATTTAGTTACCTCTTGGAATTCTCTGATTCTGAGTAACATTTTTCTCCTCCATCTCTCCTTTTACAAAGACTGTCCGATCCTGTGGTTTGTTCATCATGAATACCCTTTTGAGGTTTAGATCATGATGAATATCTCTTAGGATTGTCCTCGGACCAATATCTTCCTCCCGCGCGATTCTTGAGTTTCTTTTACTCTGTTGAATCCGTACGCAGAAAGAAGTGTTCGGCCCCATAATCTACAGATTTTTTGGGTCTTTACCGAACTTTAGTATTCTTTCTTACTCAAGAATACTCAAATACTTTTATTGCACCGGGAAACTCATATGATTTCTCGGGGCAATATATTTCTGATTTACAGACAAAAGATGTAAAAACCAATATTTTTTAAAGGATAGGAATACTTTTTATTATTTAAAAACTTCATAAACGCATATTTTTCAATGGTAAGGGCTTACATAAGTTGATCCTTACGGGAAATCAAAATAACTTTAGCTCGTAGGCTTTAAAGATTTACAAAAGTTGTTTCTTATAGAAAGCCAAAATAACTTTAGCTCGTAGGCTTAAAGATTTTGTTTATTAAAACATAAGAGATTTGCCATAAAAGATTATAAGATTTTGTTTTTACAACATAAGAACTTTGCCATAAGCAGAGGGTGCTAACGCACATGAAGCTTTGGGAATCATCAACTCGTCAAGGTATCGGGCTGAAAAACTCATGCCCGTCCCGAGAGGCTTCGAAGGAGGTTAACTCCGAATTCTATGTAAACATCTCTTCAAGGAACAGAGTGGATCACGTCGTGCCGGTTTAAAGAGGTTTCGAAGGAGGATAAATCAGACTCCAATATAATCGTCTCTTCAAGGTATTGAGTAGAGCATGTTGTGCCGGTCCCGAGAGTTCCGGGAGAGTATAACTCAAACCCCGTAGAAATCACTCATCGAGGTACCGTGTAGAACATGTCATCTCGTCCCGAAAGGCTCCGGGAGAGGATAACTCACTCCCCGGAAGAATCATCTCTAAAGACACCAGGCATAACACGTCTTCTCGTTCCGAGAGGCGCCGGGGGAGGATAACTCACTCCCCGGAGGAATCATCTCTTTGGGTACCAGGCAGATCATGTCTTGCCCGTCCAAAAAGGTACTAGGGAGGATAACTCACTCCCCGGAGGAATCATCTCTTTGGGTACCGGGCAGATCATGTCTTGCCCGTCCAAAAAGGTACTAGGGAGGATAACTCACTCCCCAGAGGAATCATCTCTTTTGGGTACCGGGCAGATCATGTCTTGCCCGTCCAAAAAGGTACTGGGGAGGATAACTCACTCCCCGGAGGAATTATCTCTTTTGGGTACCGGGCAGATCATGTCTGGCCCGTCCCGAGAGGTTTTGTGGAAGATTTTCGTTGGACCAAGCCTTAGATAATTTTTATAAGTTGTGTTGCTATTTGCAAACATATTTTCTTTTGTATAAAACACTTCGCAATATGTAAGACTCAATTAGATTTCGAGATAAGAAATATGTTTATACATGATAAGAATAATTTACTTAAAGCACATAAGAAACATGTTTGATTCTCCAAGTACGCTAATAGATAAGGAAATTTTTTTTGTCCTTTATAAATATAGTATTTTCATGTGTATGATGTGTGAGATTTATCCTATGAACATTCCTTTATTTTCTAAAATTACATTTTTCGAAATTAATATCGTATTATAATGCTCAAGAATCTCAAAGATTTCAATTAGGTTTTTTCACATGATAATATTCATTTTTAGTTATTACGATAATATTGGCAATGTGAACTTTTATAGTTTTACCAATATAATTTCCAAAAATAGTATTTACTAACCTTTGAATTGTAGCGCCAGTATTTTTGAGTCCAAAAAAGCATTTGTGACCTGCATCCAATCATCTACTTCGTGTAGAATGAAGTTTGCTCGACGTCGCCTAGGTGCTCCAGGATTTGATGGTATCCTATCAATAAATGTTAGTTTGGCTCTCAAAGGCCTCTGTTTATTTCGATCACAACTTTATGTTTCACCCGGGTCTTAACCTTTAGATCTAGGTATTCATCCCCGGGCATCGGCCCCAGCCTTTTCCCGACCGATTGGTAGAGACTACATCTACACAAGAGTCCTATGTCCGTGAGATTGTCTCCAATCACCGGAGTTTGTTCTTGCTCGGTTACTCCAGCTATAGGCCTTTCTGAGGTACTCACATTGACCTTTCTGGGTTACTTGCCCCGGCCGATCAGGAGTACTTGCACCGTCCGATCGGGCTTAATTGCATCGTCCGTTCCGGAGTACTTGCACCGTCCGATCAGGGTTTCTTGCCCCGACCGATCAGGAGTACTTGCACCGTCCGATCGGGCTTAGTTGCACCGTCCGTTCAGGAGTACTTGCACCGTCCGATCAGGGTTACTTGCCCCGACCGTTCTTGGTAGTCATCCTGGGCTTCGGGTGCTCACCGATATTACAGGCCCCAAGCTCGGGATTTTGTTTGTAAAGTTTCTTTAAGTCATTTGGAATTCTTGTTTCCTTTTTCACCGTGTTCGTCCGGCGTTAAATTGCATTTTAGCTTTAAGTTTATTTTAATATTTTCATTTTGTGTTAGTTCGATATATCAATCATAAGAGAAATACAACAAACATAACTTAAAAATTAAATGATCGCCCTGCACCGTGCAATCTGCCCCGGTGGGGATCAGTAAATTAAAAGATCGCCCTGCACCGTGCAATCTGCCCCGATGGGGATCAGTACATAATTTGATACAAGAGTATTAAGGCGAGGCCACCGGCTCAAAGGATTTCATAAATGGTCTGCCCTGAAGAGTGTTACAATGCTTAAATTGTAGCATTTATTTTTGCCGGTGGAGTTAAGAATTGCCCGGGATTCATCCGTAGATTTACCCCGGCCAACTGCAAAATCCCCTTGGCCATTTGCACAATATTTGCTGAACTCTGTCCGTAATTCGGTTTGCATGAGTTGAATTTTTGGTTTCATGGACACATGCTCGACCTTTAGGTCCAGGGGCTCTCTTGGGTAACCGATCGGTGTAGGCAAGATCTGACTCCCACTCAATATTCTATATTCGAGAATCGGTGGAACAGATCTGCTGTCATCGGGTTATCACCTAGGGCTACTGAAGCTCTTCCCGGTGAAAGGCCTCCCGGGCGCCCGTGCATGTCATTTTGGTTGTCTCGGCTTCGTCTCTCCGACGGAATGGCAACATATTCTGCTTTTTCGTTACGATCAAAAGCGAACTTCTGCCAAAGATCTCATCTAGGAGTGCGTCTAGACTTCCATGGGCCCCAGTTGTACTGCCCCGGGAAATATATGGACTTTCCCGGGCCCTCAATAGAGTTTCCCGAGGCCTCACTGGAATTTCCCGGGGCCTCTTTCAGAGGCTCGCCCAGGTAGTCTTTTGAGCGTGCATGCATGCTAATTGCATGTCTAACAAGATTAGTCAACATATACTTTCTAATATAAAAAAGGTACATGCACCAAAATTATCAACGATGATAGATCTCTTTACGCATGAGAATGCCTACTTTGGCATTTATAATGAGGATGAAGGGCTGCATGTCTTACCTCAATATCGTTTATTCGATCTATGGGTGCATGGTGGCCTTCCTCCTTTCCCGTGGAATCTGCTGGCAACCTTTCCGGGACAATCTGCCGGCAACTTTCCGGGGGCGATCTGCTGGTCTTTTTTCATCAACCATTGTTTCCTTAGAAGCTTTTCTGCAACTCGATTCTTGATGCTCCGTCCTTCTAGCGCCATCTGTTTTGGGTTGTTTTATGCTTTGTCGGTAATATCTGCTTTGACGGTGAAATTTGCTGGTATCGGAGGGTTAGCAAACAACACAAAAACTAATATGATATGATATAGAAACAAACAGATCGAGTTTATATGCAGAAATCATAAGTAATGGAAATGGAAGCTTGAAGCTCCTCTTTATTCATATATCCATACTTAGACATTTTAAGAAATACATAGTAATTTAATAAATAAAGGTTAATAAAAACGATAACGAAAATGACACGATCACTAGGCATAAATGCCCCCTTTTCAGGTCTTTATTTCTCTTATAGAGTATTTAGGCCATAGCCATTTTAGGAAGTGAATTCCTTTTACAAGTGTTTTTCTCTCTCTTTCCTTTTTCTCTCCCCCTTTTTTTACATATGAAGAGCATCTATTTATATGCATTTTATGCATGTGATGCTTCTCTATTCTTATGACACCTATCAGCCACATACTTAGCTTTATTGACAACTATTTAGCATGCAATTGACATGTGTAAAACATGTAGTGGACCAATAAACCCACTATCTTTGTTGGTTACTTTACTGGTTATCGCCCCGGGAAGTCACTGTTTGCTGCCTGGTAACTCTTTTGCTCTTCTCTTAGTTTTGCCCTAGGAAAAGGTCTTATTTTCCCCGTGCGATCTTTCCTGTCCGATTTCTTGTATTCTTTGGATAATAATTCTTGCTTTGGCTTTGACTGGTCTTCTTTAATTCTTTCTTTGATGATGTGGCACCGGTCTTCTTGACACGTGTAGGTGGCGGATTTTCATGGCACAACATATATGTTATAAAAGCCATAAAATAATTGGATCACTACAAAAAAACCGCGGATCCCCTACGGGGATCCCCTACGGGAAATTTCCCGTAGGCCTCCCCTACGGCATCCCCTACGGGGTATTCTATATAGCTGATCCCTACGGGCACCCCTACGGCTGGAGCCGTAGGGGTGAATCCCGTAGGGGATACCCGTAGGGGGAAGCGCGCGCTTTGCCGCGCCTAACTTCCCTCCAAAACGTACTACGGGGTCCCCTACGGGAGATCCGTAGGCCATTAAACCCTACGGCACTGTACCCGTAGGGGATTATAATTGAGAACCCCTACGGCACTCCCGGTAGGGGAGCCCTACGGCTGAGATCCCGTAGGGGTGGCTTACGGCAACCACCCCGTAGGAGAGTATTAAAACGGCATCGTTTTAGATACTCACTTATGCCCTACGGGTAGAGCCGTAGGGGACTCACGTAGGGAATTTCTGAAATTAAAAGATTAGTTTTAATAATTAAAATTTTAATGATCGACATTTAAAAGAAATTTTCTTAAATGATTTTGATTTCTTCTTGGCTCATTTTGATTTGTTGCACTATATGCGGAGCCCGCACGCAACTAGGATTTCAATTTCAAAAACTAGTTTAATGACCCCTTTTTAGACTCCTAAGTTACGTTTTGCCTAAGCTCTTAGCCTCAAGTCGTCTAAGCGAGGTATAAATCCTCATTGACTCGCCTTATTCACATTTAACTACTTAGATTGTTATTTTTTGATGAGTTATAATACAAATAATTAAGAACCGAAAAACAACTCAAAAATAAAGTAGACAAGCTAATTTACATGGAAATTCAAATCGAAAAAAAAACTCACGGCAAGAACGACGACAGATCATTTTGATTTGTTGCACTATATGCGGAGCCCGCATGCACAATGGATTTCAATTTCAAAAACTATTTTAATGACCCCTTTTTAGACTCCTAAGTTACATTTTGCCTAAGCTCTTAGCCCTCAAGTCGTCTAAGCGAGGCATAAATCCGCATTGACTCGCCTTAACTCGTATAAATTTGCTTAGTTTCACATTTAACTACTTAGATTGTTATTTTTTGATGAGATATAATACAAATAAATAAGAACCGAAAACAACTCAAAAATAAAGTAGACAAGCTAATTTACATGAAAATTCAAATCGAAAAAAAACTCATGGCAAGAACGACGATAAATTCACTATAATCACAATAATTATAAAGGATAGATATCTCCATAAACCTTCTGTAATCTCTTTCTCAATAATTAGAAATGATAGACATCTCTATCTCTAAACCCTCAAAACGCTACTCAATTTGGCTCTCTTAATTGTGTCTCTATGTAGATACTAATTTATAGATGTAGGAAATTCCTAAATTAAGATTAAGATTAATTTTTTTTTTTTAATATAACTCTTCAAAATCTCATAAGCAATGAAATAATCAAAGACTTGATTAGCAAGTCAAACCAACCATCTTAGCCTACTCCATTGGTCAATTGCTGAAATTTATCACACACATGTCCCGAGTTCGAACCTTGGATTTTACGGTTCTCAATTCAAGTGATCAACCAACTAAACAAACATCCATTGACAACCAACCATCTTAGGAGTCCAAAAACTCGCATTTGGAAATCATGGACCGATCCCGAGTAAAAGTCGGCCCGAAAGCGCCACAGCCTCAACAGGCTGGCACAATTGAGCTGCTCCTAGCGCTAATGCGCCACAACCTGAAAAAGGATAGCTCGAATGAGCGGCGAACGCACTAAAAACGTAGTTTTTGCCTCGTTCAACTAAAACTTTCTCGTCTCTAACTCCAAAGCGGTTTTGAGTCAATTTCAACATAGATTGTCGTCGAACGACTCGATTTTGATGTAAAACTTGATAAATCGGATAAAATAGATGGTTTTTGATTAAATTTTGAGTATGAGAACAAAGTCAACGTAATATTAAAGACATGTAGTAGTAACTATAAATTATGTAAAAAATTAAATTTGAAAATTATTTTGATTATATTTACTATGTATGTTTAAACTTGTGATAAATATCATGTTTAGATTATTTATTAATTATTTTTTCTTCAAAAATATTACATTATTATAAATAAAAAATATATTTATAATATTAATTAATTAAATAATAAATTATTTTTCATTTTTAGATTTTTTTTCCTATATTAATCTATATATCAAACAATTTTTCCAAGTGAATTTTTTTTTTAGTATAATATTTTAGCAATCGATATCATTTGTGGCTAGAGTTATTAATTTATATCATTAAAGTCTTGATTGTAGATTTTGTGTTTGATACTCTTTTGCATATATTTTCACAATAATTACGTTGAGACTTTCACCCATCATATAGTTTACATAAAATATCTATATATTTTACATAAAATATCTATAAAGTATTTAAATCATATAAAAATAATATTGTACTTAATCATGTATTCAATTCGTGATCTATAAATATGAAACCTTTATCCTTCTCATATTCATCTCTTCAAATATATAATTTATAATTTATAATTTATAATTTATAATAATGATAATATTATAAAATGAGAAACTATTTTACTAATCTATAATAATGTATGATTCATATAATTTTAGGTTCACACTGTAAGTATTAATTATTAACAATAATCAATTATTTAAATTCTTAATTTTTCCGAAATATTAAATTTGATGATCATTAATATCAATATATTTTCTTGTGATATTGACAAATTTTCGTATATAACCAAAATTCAAAGAGAACATAATTTCAAAATCATAAAACGTCTAATTGAATACATCCCCTTAGTTCTAGAGATTTGTCACATCTTTATATATAAACAAAATTTCAAGATAACATAATTTCGGAATCATGAAACTTTTAATTGAATACCTCTCCTTAGTTCTAGTGAGATAGACAAATCTTCGTGTATAAACAAAATTTCAATAATTGAATACATCCTCTTAGTTCTAGAGATTTGTCACATCTATGTATATAAACAAAATTCCAAGAACATAATTTAAGAATCATGAAACTTTTAATTGAATACATCCCCTAGTTCTAGTGAGATAAACAAAATTCTAAGATAACATAATTTCAAAATCCTGAAATATTGGCAAGAATATCAAAAATACTACTACTATAATTAAAGTATTGTGATTTAACATTATTTTTAAATTTATAATTTAATAATCTAATGAATTTATATGTTCTAAAAGCCATAAAATAATCGGCTGATACATATAGACTTTATAATTTAATATTAAATAAATCATTAATTAAAAAATTAGTTTTAATAATTAAAATTTTAATCGATGATTCACGTTTAAAAGAAATTTCCCTAAATGTTTTTGATTTCTTCCTGGCTCATTTTGATTTTGTTGGACTATATGCAGAGAGCCCGCACCTAGGATTTCAATTTCAAAAACTATTTTAATGTCCAACTTTTTAGGCCCCTAAGTTAGGTTTTGCTTAAGTTCTTAGCCCCCAAGCCATCTAAGCGCGGCATAAATCCGCGTTGACTAGCCTAAACTCGTTTTAGCTCGTATAAATTTACTTAGTTCCACATTTACCTACTTAAATTGTTATTTTTTGATGAGATATAGTACAAATTGACGCAGGGAAGCTATTACACTAATATTAAGACTCGTTGATTCTATGAATACTCGAGAATTAATGAATTAAATCAAAATTCGTTGATTCCTCAGAATACCGAAAATTGATAAACTTCAAGAAAACCTTAAAGACGAGAAAACTCTCTTTTTATTTCATCATAAACAACTACGTAGATAAATGACAAAAGCAGAATATAAATAGTACTAATAAATTAAAATAATAAATAAAAATAATACTAAACTTGGACAGAAAGAAACAATCTTTTCTTTCTATATATTTGCATCATTCTCCCCCTCTAGGAGAAGGTTCGACCGCGAACCTGAAATCGAGCAAGAAAATGCCGGGATCAAACACCAATCGTCGGTAACCTTGAGGGCACAACGCAAGGGCAGCGACACGTTGACATGGCGCAGGGACAATGGCAAGAAGAACCATCGCAGGGGCATCAACTTGAACAAGCGACACAAGGGCAGCGGCAACGACATCGGGATGAAGCGCAAGGACAATAGCATGCAGATGTGGTACAGGGGTAGGATCATCTCCTTTCATCGCAAGAGCAACAACATGTTGATGTGGTGCAGAAGCAACGACATCAGGATTCAGCACAAGTGCCACGGGGATTTCTGAAAAGAGCTCTTCGTCAAATTTAGGGGGACCATCATACGCAGAGATCTCCAAGCCAGGCAGCGGGGACAAAAGAGGTATATTGTTCCGGAGGTGGTAGAGTAGGTCACCCACTCCTCCGACCATGTGCTCTTCGAGCATGGTCAATGGATCAACTTCATCAAAACGAGGAGGGCCATCGTAATCAAAACGAGGCGAGTCGTCGTAAGAAGATGAAGAGGGCAGCAGTGACACCAGTAGTCTGTTGGTGATAACAAGGCGAAGTTCCTCGAGTTCGACGGCAAGGGTTGCGATCTGGCGGCTTAAGGCGGCGATGTCGGCATCGTGACGGGTTGCGGCCTCAACGGCGGTTTCGCAAGCATACTGGCGACAGGGAGACATCGTTTCGCCTCTGATACCAACTGACGCAGGGAAGCTATTACACTAATATTAAGACTCGTTGATTCTATGAATACCCGAGAATTAATGAATTAAATCAAAGTTCGTTGATTCCTCAGAATACCGAAAATTGATAAACTTCAAGAAAACCTTGAAGACGAGAAAACTCTCTTTTTATTTCATCATAAACAACTACGTAGATAAATGACAAAAGCAGAATATAAATAGTACTAAAATCCTAACAGAATAAATAAAAATAATACTAAACTTGGACAGAAAGAAACAATCTTTTCTTTCTATGTATCTGCATCACAAATAAATAAGAACCGAAAAAACTCAGAAATAAAGAAGACAAACTAATTTACGTGGAAATTCATATCGAATAAAAACCCACGGCAAGAACGATGATAAATTCACTATAATCAATCACAATAATTACAAAGTATAGATATCTCCATAAACCCTCTATAATCAATTACAATAATTACAAAGTATAGATATCTCCATAAACCCTACGTAATCTCTCTAAATAATTGCAAATGTTAGATATCTGGATCTCCAAACCGTCTAAACGCTGCTCAATTTTGCTCTCTTAATTGTATCTACAGTATATAGATCTTAATTTATAAATGTAGGAGATTCCTGAATTAAGTAACCAATAGGATTAAGATTAAAATTATTTTTTTAATACTATAATTCTTACAAATCTCATAACCAAGGAAACAATTAAAGACTTGATTAGCAAGTCAAACCAACCATCTTAGCATAGCATATTGGTCAATTGCAGAAATTTATCACACACACATGTTTGGAGTTCGAATCTTGGACTTTAAGGTCCTCAATATAAGTGATCAACCAACTGAACAAACATCCATTGACAACCAACCATCTTAGTAGTCCAAAAAATCGCATTTTGAAATCATCGACCGATCCTAAATAAAATCTGGCACAAAGCGCCACAGCCTCAACAGGATGGCACAAGTGAGCTGCTCCTAGCGCTAATGCGCCACAACCTGAAAAATGCGAATGCGCTAAAAACATAGTTTTTGCCCCGTTCAACTAAAACTTTCTCGACTCTAACTCCAAAGCGGTTTTGAGTCAATTTCAACATAGATTGTCGTCGAACGACTCAATTTTGATGTTAAACTTGATAAATCAAATAAAATAAATGGTTTTTGATTAAATTTTGAGTATGAGAACAAAGTCAAAGTAATATTAAAGACATATAGTAATAACTATAAATTATGTAAAAAATTAAATTTGAAAATTATTTTGATTATATTTACTATGTATGTTTAAACTTGTGATAAATATCATGTTTAGATTATTTATTAATTATTTTTTCTTCAAAAATATTATATTATTATAAATAAAAAATATCTTTATAATATTAATTAATTAAATAATAAATTATTTTTCATTTTTAGATTTTTTTTTCCTATATTAATCTATTTGCAAGTGAAATATTTTTTTAGTATAATTTTTAGCAATCGATATCATTTGTGGTTAGAGTTATTAATTTATTTCATTAAAGTCTTGATTGTAGATTTTGTGTTTGATACTCTTTTGCATATTTTTTCACAATAATTACGTTGAGACTTTCACCCATTATATTGTACATAAAATATCTATAAAGTATTTAAATCATATGAAAATAATATTGACGTTAATCATGTATTCAATTCGTGATCTATAAATATGAAACCCTTATCCTTCTCATATTCATCTCTTCAAATATATAATTTATAATTTATAATTTATAATTTATAATAATGATAATATTATAAAATGAGAAACTATTTTTACTAATCTATAATAATGTATGATTCATATAATTTTAGGTTCACACTGTAAGTATTAATTATTAATAATAATCAATTATTTAAACTCTTAATTTTGCCAAAATATTAAATTTGATGATCATTAATATCAAGATATTTTCTTGTGATATTAACAAATTTTCGTATATAACCAAAATTCAAAGAGAACATATTTTCAAAATCATAAAACGTCTAATTGAATACATCCCCTTAGTTCTAGAGATTTGTCACATCTTTATATATAAACAAAATTTCAAGATAACATAATTTCGGAATCATGAAACTTTTAATTGAATACCTCTCCTTAGTTCTAGTGAGATAGACAAATCTTCGTGTATAAACAAAAATTCAATACATCCCCTTAATTCTAGAGATTTGTCACATCTATGTGTCAAATTCCAAATGGGGGTGTTCAACTAGAGATTTGTCACATCTTTATATATAAACAAAATTTCAAGATAACATAATTTCGGAATCATGAAACTTTTAATTGAATACCTCTCCTTAGTTCTAGTGAGATAGACAAATCTTCGTGTATAAACAAAAATTCAATACATCCCCTTAATTCTAGAGATTTGTCACATCTATGTGTCAAATTCCAAATGGGGGTGTTCAAGTGCGGTCCCACGCCTAGCGCACACAAACGAGAGCGGGAGCCCGAATATGCACTAGAGAGTCTCTTTCTAACTTAAAACCATATGGTACTAAGTAGGAGAACTCCCTAGGCTTATATCATAGACTCTCCTCTCACAATTATTCGATGTGGGACAACTCACAAGTGGCCTTCAACACTATGTATATAAACAAAATTCCAAGAACATAATTTAAGAATCATGAAACTTTTAATTGAATACATCCCCTTAGTTCTAGTGAGATAAACAAAATTCTAAGATAACATAATTTCAAAATCCTGAAATATTGGCAAGAATATCAAAAATACTACT
Organism: Euphrasia confusa; assembly: GCA_954870475.1. Taxonomy (NCBI): domain Eukaryota; kingdom Viridiplantae; phylum Streptophyta; class Magnoliopsida; order Lamiales; family Orobanchaceae; genus Euphrasia; species Euphrasia confusa. The sequence continues at coordinate 16,076,814 of OX940949.1, read as the reverse complement.
ACTATAATTAAAGTATTGTGATTTAACATTATTTTTAAATTTATAATTTAATAATCTAATGAATTTATATGTTCTAAAAGCCATAAAATAATCGGCTGATACATATAAACTTTATAATTTAATACTAAATAAATCATTAATTAAAAAATTAGTTTTAATAATTAAAATTTTAATTGATAATTCACGCTTTAAAAAAAATTTCCTAAATGACTTTGATTTCTTCCTGGCTCATTTTGATTTTGTTGGACTATATGCGGGGAGCCCACACCTAGGATTTCAATTTCAAAAACTATTTTAATGTCCCACTTTTTAGGCCCCTAAGTTAGGTTTTGCCTAAGTTCTTAGCCCCCAAGCCATCTAAGCGCGGCATAAATCCGCGTTGACTCGCCTAAACTCGTTTTAGCTCGTATAAATTTACTTAGTTCCACATTTACCTACTTAAATTGTTATTTTTTGACGAGATATAGTACAAATAAATAAGAATCGAAAAAACTCAGAAATAAAGAAGACAAACTAATTTACGTGGAAATTCAAATCGAACAAAAAAAAATCAGGAAAGAACGACGATAAATTCGCTATAATCGCTCTCAATAATTACAAATGATAGATATCTCGATCTCTAAACCCTCAAAACCCTGCTCAATTCATCACTCTTAATTGTGTTTATGTAGATCCTAATTTATAGATGTAGGATATTCCTAAATTAAGTAACAAATAGGATTAAGATTTTTTTTTAATATAACTCTTCCAAATCTAATTAGGAAGACAAACCAACAATCTTAACCTAGTCCATTGGTCAATTGCAGAAATTTAAAATACTCAATTCAAGTGCTCACCAATTGAACAAACAACCTTGACAACCAAACCATCTTAGGAGTCCATCGCATTTTGAAATCATCGACCGAACTCGAGAAAGAAGCCTGCGCGAAAGCGCCACAGCCTCAATTGTCTGCCACGAGTGAGCTGCTCCTGGCGGCGACGCGCTGAAAACTTAGTTTTTGCCCCGTTCGACTGAAACTTTCCCGAATCCAACTCCAAAGCGATTTTGAGTCAATTTCAACATAGACCGTCGTCAAACGGTTCGATTTTGATGTAAAACTTGATAAATCGGATAAAATAGATGGTTTCTAATAAATTTTCAGTATAAAAACAAAGTCAAAGTAATATTAAAGATATGCCGTACTTTAAATTATGTAAAAACTTAATTTTGAAAATTATTTTGATTATATTTACTATGTATATCTAAACTTGTGATAAATATTATGTTCATATTATTTATTAATTATTTTTTTCTTCAAAATATTACATTATTATACATACAAAATATTTTTATAATATTGATTAATTAAACAAAATTATTTTTCATTTTTAGATTTTTTTTCTATATTAATCTATATATCAAACAATTTTTCAAAGTGAAATAATTTTTTAGTATAGCATTTTTTTACCAATCGATATTATTTGTGGCTAGATTAGAGTTATTAGTTTATTTCTTTTTTTGGTTACTATTAGTGTATTTCAACAAAGTCTTGATTGTAGATTTTTTTGTCTGATATTCTTTTGCATATATTTTCACAACTTTCAAATCTTTCACCCATCAAATATTATAAACAAAATATCTATAAAGTATTTAAATCATATGAAAACAATATTGACCTTAATCATGTATTCAATTCCTGATCTATAAATATGAAGAGCCCTTATCCTTCTCATATTCATCTCTTCAAACATACATACATACATACATACATGGAGTTGTTCATCAAAATTCATCTTATTTATGTCTTTACGTTTCTGATCTTCTATCCGGCTACGTCAGCCGATGAACGATCAACTTACATCGTCCACATGGACAAATCTTTCATGCCTAAGGCGTTTGCCGACCACACCCAATGGTATACCTCAATCGTCGATACCTTGAAAGACGACGATGACGACTCTTTGATCTCGCACCCCCATCAAAAACCGCCAAGCATAATTTATTTTTATAATCATGCGTTGCATGGGTTCAGTGCATTCTTGTCGAATGGCGAACTGAAGGCCTTAAAAAAATCGCACGGTTTTGTCTCTGCCTATCGTGATAGAAGTGTGAAACTACAGACAACTCACACACCTCAGTTTATGGGGCTTAATCCTTTAACAGGATTGTGGCCGGCTGCTCGTTATGGCCAAGACGTGATCGTTGGTGTTATAGACAGTGGCGTGTGGCCCGAAAGTCAAAGCTTCAACGACGATGGAATGACTGATGTCCCAACGAGGTGGAAAGGAATCTGTCAAGAGGGGCAGGAGTTCGACTCTTCCATGTGCAACAAAAAGCTGATCGGAGTCAGATATTTTAACAAGGGTGTTTTAGCTGCGAATCCTAATTCCACCTTGAGTATGAACTCGGGAAGGGATACGAATGGTCATGGCACATTTACATCTTCCATTGTCGCTGGGAATTCAGTCCGAGGAGCTTCCTTTTTCGGCTATGCAAAAGGCACGGCAAAAGGTGTTGCACCTGGTGCTCGGTTGGCCGTGTATAAGGTGTTTTGGGACAAAGACGGAAGTAGCTCTGACTTTGTTGCCAGTATGGACCAGGCACTTGTCGATGGAGTTGATGTCATTTCTACCTCACTTGCAGACGATGCTATTCCCTTGTACGAGAACTCAATCTCTATAGCTTCTTTCGGTGCTATGAAGAAAGGAGTTCTGGTTTCGACTCCAGCTGGAAATGGACGTGATATCGGGAGCATTTGGAATGGACATCCTTGGGCATTAACAGTCGGTGCAGGATCCATCGACCGTTTCTTCACAGGAAAGTTGACTTTGGGGAATGGGATAACAATCACTGGATGGACCACATTCCCTGCGTCCTCTCCGGTTAGAAATTTGCCTCTCATTTACAACGGAACATTATCGCCTTGCAATTCAAGTGAGGTATTGTCGACGGCTAAACATGGGATCGTCATATGCGAAAGTGGTCATTATTTTGACCAAACATTCTATGTCTCACAGTCCAATGTCACAGCGGTCGTCTTTATCTCAGACGATCCCCGAGCTATCGAATACAGTGAATTTACATGTCCTGGTGTCGTGATCAGCTCCAAGAACGCAAAATTATTGATCCGTTACGCTACTCGTTTCCACAAAAAGGCAATCGCTAGCATAGAGTTTCGACACACATTGTTGGGGACAAAACCCGCTCCCGTTGTGGCTTACTACACTTCGAAAGGCCCATCTAAGAGCTACCAAGGCATCTTGAAACCTGATGTTATGGCACCCGGAACATTAGTTTTGTCCTCTTCGATTCCTAACGCTAAAACTGCTCAAATCGGCTCGAACATTTCTCTGACTAGTGATTTTGCACTTGTAACCGGGACGTCTTTTGCTTGCCCTCATGTTTCGGGTATCGCGGCACTTTTGAAAGGCGCACACCCTAAGTGGAGCCCGGCAGCAATTCGATCGGCCATCATGACCACAGCCAACCCTTTGGACAACACCGGTAGAAGAATTCGAGATCCACATTTCAAATACGAAGATGCGACCCCGCTTTCCATGGGATCCGGACAAGTGGACCCCAACCGTGCACTTGATCCAGGCCTAGTTTACGACGCATCCCCACAAGACTACGTGGATCTTGTTTGCTCCATGAATCTCACTCGGGCACAAACTCAAACCATCGTTGGATCAGGCTACAAATGCTCTGCAGGCTCGAGATATTCCTCTGACCTCAATTACCCGTCTTTCATCGCTCTGTATAGCTCCAAACAACATTGTCAGAAACTGACCAAAACATTCAAAAGGACAGTCAAGTGCGTGGGGAAGGATGTTCCGGTTAAATACATGTTCAAGTTGGAAGAACCCAACGACACCCAGATCAAAATCTGGCCAAAGATTTTGTCTTTTCGAAAGAGGAATGAGAAGCAGAGCTATTTCATGACCATTGTTTACGAGGCTCATAATGATTCTTCATCATATGCAAGGCATGGATCACTCACTTGGATGGATGACTCCAGGAAGCACACCGTCAGAAGCCCGATTGTGGTGTGTCCGAGGATTTAGTAATAAACTTGTAATATCTGTTTTTGTTGTTGTTGTTGTTGTTTCTAAAGGATGTTTATGTCCTAGTATGTTTTAATGCTTGAAATAAAAGTTAACTAGTTAACTATGATGTTGTTCTTGTGGTATGTCTAGCAAGTAACAACTAACAACTAACAACACACAACATGCGATAGCAATTTGAATCCACGGAAAGCCAGCCGCTAGCATAGTTACATCAAACATTTCGAAACAAAATGCCAGAAACTAGATAGAATGCGACTTTTGTTCGCTTTCCATTACGTTCAATCCAAGTCACTGAATCGAGTCGATGATGAATCTCAATATCATCCTTAAAATGAACATTCAACTAATACATCAGTTTTTCACAAGTGTTTAGGACTCATTTTGTATTATTAGGGGTCAAAATGTAATTTTATTTAATGAATAAATTATTACATTTATCTCAAAAAATTATGCACTACCTTCCAACTTGTGTATAATTTTTTGAGATATAATTTCTCTTTCCCATATGTATGACCTACTCTCTTTTTTATGGTCTTACTTCTTTTGTAATTTACAAACGAAGCAGAGACTAAATATGAGACAAAAAATATATTTATTAAATTATTGAAAAAATATAACTAATTCGGTTTATTAGTTTGGATCAGAATTTACCGATTTAAAATAAAAATTGGGTTGAAATCATCCGCACTCCAGATATTCTCAATTTATTTACTTTTGATATCATAATGACATATACATGAAATCACATTTTTGTACTTTTGCATAAAGTCTTTGTTTTAGATTCTTGATGTGATTTGATACTAACTTAGGTATATTTTCACAATTGTTACTAATTTAATTAATTTTAACATTTATAAATAAGTAAATAAGTAAATAAACTAAGAAATTGTTATTTGAATGTAGAGTTTATAGAAAATATTAGAATTATTTTACGAATAATTTGTCGAGATTAATTCGTCGAGAGTGATAACTCATAACTTGGCGCCACTGTATAAACACGTGTTTTTTTCATCGCATTTTGTACTCACGTCACTCGTATGCACTCGAAACACTTTTCAGTGGATCCTTTATCCCAAAATTACTTTAGAGCAAGCACGCTTAACTTTAAAATTCTTATAGAAGGATATCGAAAAAAGAAGATATATTATGTTGGTATAAATAGCATATTCAATCACCCCTAGTGATTCGTGTGTTTTTGTGTTGATTTACCGTGTCCATTTGTGTGTGAGTCGTTTCATTTGAGTTGTTTCTTGGTGTATTTCTCGTGGCTTTGGTGGGTTTGATGTGTTTGTGAGTGTGCAGGTATTCGAGCTCACTTGTGTCGAGAAGGACGAAAGGAGGAGCTCAAACGAGTAGAGTCGAAGCAAAGTAGGAGCTGCCAAGACCAGGCGCCCGCCCAAGGAGCCAAGCGCTCGCGTGCCCAAAAGACTGAGGCTCTGAAAACCAAGCCAGGCGATCGCCTTCCCCTCAGGCGACCGCTTGCCCACTGACGCGGGCGCTCGCCAGCCTCCCAAGCGGTCGCCTGCCCTCACTTTCAGAGAGCTGGAATTATCACCAGGCGACCGCCCTCCAGGCAAGCGGTCGCTTGCCCACTGACGCGGGCGATCGCCCCCTGCCCCAGGCGGTCGCCTGCCCCTCTTTTTCAGCGTTGACGCGATTTGACCCCCGTTTCTCGATACTACTTATGGGGATTTGAACCTAGGGTTTTAGGCACTTCTTTTTCAGACATTACTTTCGGTTTTAGAGAGAACTCTTGGAACTCGTAACATCTAGGTTTCGATTATTGCTTTGGATCTTGAATTTTTTGTTTTCGAATTCGGAAAAAGTCGGAGATTTCCGCCGACGGGTTCTTCGGTTTGGATATTGATCTAGTAAGTTTGATTTCTTTTTTCAATTTTTTTCGTTCTTCAATTCCGTTGCGATTGATTGCTTGTTCTTTTTACTTTTCGTAATCTGCATTCATGAATCTTTATTTTCCTAAATTTAATTCTTTTCTTAGTGAGATGATGAGTAACTAAATCTTTTTACTAGGGTTAGGGGTAGAGCGATTATTGAATTAGGGTTCGAGTTTGAATCCCTTTTAATCAATGCCAACCGGGAACGGACGTGTTGAATTAATTTGTGAATTCGGATTTTAACTTGAAAACAATAATCGTGATCCCCGAAACCCTAGTTCATTCATTCCTTGATTTCAAAACAATTTTACTTACTTTTTAATTCGATTTCTCGCCTTTTCATTATTTAGCTAATTTTTAGAATTAATCAAAACCCAAAAACAAACTCTTGCATTATGCTATTTCATTTTCTTAATCCCGTTGCAAACAATTAAACGCTTTTACGCCGATAGTAGTGTTCCTCGAGAGATCGACTCGGGCGAGTTGCTTTAGCAACTAGTTCGATAATTTTATTTGATTTGTGACGCTACAAAAACGACTTAATCACCTAGCACTTGTATTGTCTGGGACGTTACAATCACCCCATCTTTTATTGCGCAACATCCTCGTTGTGCGCCTTAATCCCTATTTTTCCAGGACCAACCATCTGTGCATGAATGCCCATTGCGGGGCTCTCACCAACTTCTGGATAGAACACTTGGCCCCGCAAAATACTTAATTTCCGCAATTCTGGTTGTCACTTGCTTTGATACCATTTGTAATGCTCTGGCCCTTACGGGTCGAAGCCCGACTTTTATAGGTCAGCTGTATCAACACGTGTTTTTTCCAGTGCTTATTCTCACTCGTGCCGTCGTGCGCACCCAGAAAACTTCCCTAAGAGTATGTCATCTTAAATTTTTTCTAGTGCAAGCACGCATAATTTTGAAGTTCTTATGAGAAAATGCCAATAAAAGAAGATGCATTTTGCGGGTATAAATAACATATTCAATTCCTTTAAACACTTGTAAGACGTTACAATTCAACTATTTATAAATTTTAATATTTTATTGATTTTCTTTCTTTTAAAAAAATATAAATAATTTCAATCTCTAATAAAATCTACTACTACTCAAATTATGAATTGTGAGACATATTCTTTCTAAAAAATATACTACTATTATACAATTTTGTACTATTATACAATTTGGTGGATAGAAGTATTCAACAATAAATTCGTCAAAACAATAATAGATTCGCCAAATTTAGTTCTTCATTCGAGAAAACAATAAATAAATTCGCCAGACTCACATTAAATTGATTCGACAAAATTCATAAATAGAATAAATGGATCCATACAATTTTTTTGCTTAGATTCGCCAAATTCTGTTAGCATTAGACCTTAGCAAAAATGGATTCGCTGATACATCATAATGAATTTCATTCTCAAAACATTTAATTCATCCGACAAACATTCGACAACAATAATTGGTGATCCGTAGTGTGCTTATAAATTCAAGGGAATACTGTCAATAATTAAAGTGAGAGGTATTTGTTAGAATTTTTAGGGTGGCTCGTATAGTAATTCTTGAAGAGAGGGATAAGTCATCATAAGATATTATTCATGTGTCGAATGACACCCCTAAAGAGTTCTTATTTCACACGACTATTTATAATGTCGTGTGTGACTCTTTAAGTACAATATTAAATATGATAAAAGACTTATCATATACTAGATACATAACCTTTCATATTTCTCTAAGAACCTATATTCAAGTTTACTACATTCATAATTTCAACACTCCTTTCAAAATTTCAACACTCCTCCTTAAACTTGAATGCTCGTAAACTTTGATGCACTTCTTCGAGATTTTGTTGATCTTCAAGAATGAATCGGTTTCACCCTTTGGCACATAAAGAAACAAAGCTCTTGCATCGGCTTGTTAACTTTATGATTTTTTTATGCTACAATTGTTGTGCAGCTTCCTCCGAACTCTTCCTTTTGTTTTTACTCCCTCGTTATACCTCATTTTGATTGAGATACGAATGTCTCCTGCTTTGGAACACTCTCATCCAACAAGGATACTTTGCAAACTTGTTGGGAAGACTAGTTTTTACGATTTTCTCGCCTTGAACCAATTTTGGCAATTTTGAGGGTTTTTAGAAAAGCCGACTTATAGTCGTCATTGAGAAGGAGAGTAAGAAGGGTTTTTAAACCAAAGGTAGCTCTGATACCATGTTAGAATTTTTAGGGTGGCCCGTATAGTAATTCTTGAAGAGAGGGATAAGTCATCATAAGATATTATTCATGTGTCGAATGACACCCCTAAAGAGTTCTTATTTCACACGACTATTTATAATGTCGTGTGTGACTCTTTAAGTACAATATTAAATATGATAAAAGACTTATCATATACTAGATACATAACCTTTCATATTTCTCTAAGAACCTATATTCAAGTTTACTACATTCATAATTTCAACAGTATTTTGGTCTTTTTTGGTAGAATAACACATTTATTAAATTGTAGTGTAAAAAACATGTTTTGTGTTTATGGTATTTTTAAACATTATCACAAATTTATATAATTATTTTATTTATCTGAGTTTGTATAGTTTAATTTTTATTTTATTTTCGGAACTATTTATTGTTTATTAGTTTATCTAAGCGGTTTGTTAATTTGGAATGGGAACTGGTCTCGACTGTATGCAAGGTTCGATCGGAATGATATAAGATATATGCGTTGATATTTCAGTGTATTTATATTATTCTATCTCTATCCCTTAAAATAGTGCACAGATCTTTTGTAGAGCTATATACTGTTTTAAAGAATGGAGAGAGTATTTAATTACTTTAATGTTTGGATGCATGGACTCGTCGTTATGTGATTTTTAACTGCGTAGCTACTGCAACTTTAAGTGTCACTCGGTGCAGCTAGCTATCTAGTGTTGGATTTATGTCCTTCATTCCACGTGTGTTGTATCGAGATAAGTTATATAGTGCGTCCTATGTAGATGGATCGATTAGTCGGTGTTATGTGTCTTGTCGAGAACACGAACTCAACACTCGATGATCATGCCAAATGAGTCACACGGCCCTCTTGATCATGTATACTTGGAGTATACAAACTTCGGTTGGGAAACGGGGTGAAACGACGAAGAAAACGGAGAGAAATCATATTCTGGACCGCCAAGCGGCCGCTACGCCCTCCAAGCGGTCGCTTGGGGTAAGTCGGTGGACCAAGCGGCCGCTTGACCCCCCAGGCGGGCGCTTGGTCCTCCAGATCGCGTATTTTTGGAAAGTTTGCGATTTCCTTCCTTTTTGGACTCCTACGCCTAATAGGAAACCCTATGGGATTACTCCTATATAAAGGAACCATAGGACCACGAAATTTACAACTACATTATCATATATTCGTGAGAGAATTTCGTGGAGAGGCCGAAGGAATCGAGGAATCGAGCGGGGTTCGTTCCAAGTCCAAGTTCACGTCGTTTCAAGGATCAAGGAGGGTTCGTGCAACGAATTGAGGCCGGGTACTTTCGCGGCTGATCCATCTACGTCCGGGCATCAATTATTAAGAAGAATCACAAGGTACACGATACTTAAACTAACTCATTAATTGTTCTTACTACATACGTGCGCACTAGATCCATGATTAGGGTTTTACGTGTTTATGCATGATTCTTTCTTCCGCACCTTTTCATGCTTGTAAAATACGTAAATCCATCTATTGGGTATGGATGAGATTCATACAAAACCCAACAGTGGTATCAGAGCCTTGGTCGTGCGTTTGCGTATGCGCGTAGAACAAGTGCCTATAAAAATTGGTTTTAATTTTATTTGTGAATTTTTCATGGACTATTTTTTGGAAAAATAGAGTTTGATTGTATGTTAATTTAATTGGATTATTTTTGCATAAATCAAGTGTCCATGAATTTTTTGTGATTTATTCATGTAATATTTTTTGGAAAAATAATACTTGATTTGATGTTAAAAAAATTTATTCGATTAATTTTGTATGCATGAATCAAATCTCCATGATGTGAAATTCGAAATTGATAAATTTATTTGGAATATTATTTGTCAATTTTATCTCTTAATCATGATTAATAAAGAATTTAGAATTCTTGTATTTTTCATGAAGTTCATGTTTTATCAAATTTTCAAAACAATGGATAATTTGTATTTCAAAGATTAATTTCAAGCCGATTTATTCAACACCTCGGGGAGTGGGAATGAGACCAGAGTGCTTAAATTAGTCGATGACGCAAATTAGAGACTTTCGAACCATGGGATGGTACGATCGTCTGATTGGCTCCCCCATGTCACATGGGAGATAGGACGCAATTGCATGATAAATCGCTGGTTAGAAACCTCGAGTTTTCGCTTACGATTTATCGCGTTTTGATTATTGGGATGATTATGACGGGGATACAAATAAAAGGCGATTATTGGGAATAATCGTTGTTGAAACAATTAAATCTGAATTTTATTGAGAATAAAAATTAATAGGCATTTTTGAGTTAATTGTTGCATCTTGCCTGCTAGGACTTGAGAATTCTTGTGCTTGCTCGATGTTATGCTCTGCGGTAGTATGCATGCTTTAGGTTTATATTATGCGTTTTCATCATGTTCAATCGATTAAAACAAAACCTACATGTATAGTCTCATAAAATGAGTTATCGCCTTGTCCAATTAGACACACCCCCTAAAGCTCTCGATCATCAATTAGTAGGTTCCGCCTCCGCGGGGTGCTATATTTTTTTATCTTGAGATAAGGTGAGGGTAGAGGAACAACGAGGCATCTACAACGTGTTTTTGGTTTCTCATCGACGAACCCACTGGAGGCGTGGTAGTCGAGGATTGAGAGATTCAATGTCCTTCGTGACATAATGGATACAAAGCTTCAAAAGGGGAAACCTGTTGGGCCACACGTGCAAAAGATGATGGGTCTTTTTGCGACGAGTGAGCGCCTAGGATTCCCATATGAAGAGGCATTGGCAGTAGATATCGTTCTGCACTCGTTGCATGATGGTTATGACTCCTTTAGGACGAACTATCATGTGAACGGAGTTCAGAAATCGTTGATGGATCTACATGGTCTTTTGAAGACTGTAGAACCCTCGATTAAGAGCAACTCTGGGAGAGATGTTCTTATGATAAAGGAAGGAGGAATTTCCAAAAGGATGAACAAGTCAAATGTCAAAGGCAAGGGTAAAGTTGTTACTAAACCAAAGGCCAAGGACAAGAAAAATGCGGTGGGACCGACATGCTTCTACTGCAATGGCGAGGGCCATTACAAGAGGGACTGTTCTAAATACAAGGATGATGTGAAGAATGGGGTCGCCCCATCGTCTTCAGGTATTTTCGTTGTAGATATACATTTTTCTGACACTACTTCATGGGTATTGGATACCGGTTGTGGAACTCACATTGTTCGAAATGTGCAGGGACTGCACAGAAGTAAGAAGTTAGAGAAAGGTGAAGTCCATCTGCGCGTGGGGAATGGAGCGAGGGTCGCTGCATTAGCCGTAGGGACTTATAGTTTATCTTTGCCCTCTGGGCTCGTACTAGAACTCAATAATGTTTATTTTGTTCCTAGTATAACCATGAATATTATTTCTATTTCTGCATTGGATGCTGAAGGATTTAATTTTACGATTATTAATGGAGTTTTTTCGTTGATTAATAGTGATGTATTTTATGGTTTAGCACGTCTTGAGCGTGGCTTATACGTGCTCGATTTAGATAAACAAATCTACAATATAAATACCAAACGAGCTAAATCAAACGAGAGTAACGAAACATACCTCTGGCACTGTCGTTTAGGCCATATAAACACTAAGCGTGTTGAGAGACTCCTCAAGGAGGGTGTTCTCAAATCATTTGATTTGGAATCATTTGATACATGCGATGGGTGTCTATTAGGCAAAATGACGAAATCACCATTTCTGGGAACTGGTGAGCGAGCTAGTGATCTATTGGGCCTTATACACACTGATGTGTGTAAACCAATGAGTTCACCGGCACGAGGTGGTTACGTATACTTCATAACTTTTACTGATGATTTAAGTAGATATGGTTATGTCTATTTAATGAAGCATAAGTCGGAATCTTTTGAGCGATTCAAAGAATTCCAAAATGAAGTAGAAAATCAACTTGGCAAGACGATAAAAGTTCTTCGATCGGATCGAGGAGGCGAATATCTGAGTCATGAGTTTGATGATCATCTAGTGAAGTGTGGGATTAGATCTCAACTCACCCCTCCTGGAACTCCTCAGTTGAATGGAGTGTCTGAAAGAAGGAATCGAACTCTGTTGGACATGGTTCGATCTATGATGAGCTCAGCAAAACTTCCTATATCCTTTTGGGGACATGCACTATCTACTGCTGCTCTAATACTAAACAGGACGCCGTCAAAGGCTGTGAGTAAGACACCATATGAGATATGTAGTAGGAGGGTCCCGAATTTGTCTTATCTCAAGATTTGGGGTTGCGAAGCCTATGTCAAGAGAAATATCTCTGGCAAGCTTGAACCCAAATCTGACAAGGTTTTCTTTGTGGGATACCCAAAAGAAACCCGAGGATATCATTTCTACAACAAATCAAAGAACAAAGTTTTTGTTGCTCGTGATGGTGTCTTTCTGGAAAAGGAATTCTTTTCTAAGAAAGATTGTGGGAGTAAAGTTGTTTTGGACGAGGTCCATGATGAACAACCAGTTGCCGAGGAAACAAACGACGAGGTCGTAGTGATTCCTGAACCCTCGCAGGTGGTAGCTGATCCTCGTAGGTCGGGAAGGACAATAACTCGTCCCGCTAGATATATTAATATCTTAAGGAATGAGGAACCATCCACCTATAGTCAAGCCGTGACAAGTCCGGATTCCGAGAAACGGCTGAGAGCCATGAAATCCGAAATGGACTCCATGTCTGAGAATCAAGTCTGGGACTTGATCGATTTACCTCAAGAGGCTAGGCTTATTGAGTGTAAATGGGTCTATAAGATTAAGACCGACATGAATGGAAAACCCGAGGTTTTCAAAGCTAGATTGGTAGCGAAAGGATTTCGCCAAATCCACGGGGTGGACTACGACGAAACCTATTCACCAGTCGTAATGCTTAAGTCCATCAGGATACCTCTTGCCATTGCCGCTCATTATGATTATGAGATATGGCAAATGGATGTTAAAACCGCCTTCTTGAATGGAATTCTTGAAGAGGATGTGTATATGACACAGCCTGAGGGTTTTATCGATCCAAAAGGGGCTAAGAAGGTATGCAAGCTTAAGAGAGCCATTTATGGACTCAAGCAAGCATCTCGGAGTTGGAATCTGCGTTTCGACGAAGCCGTAAAGGAATTCGGCTTTGCACGTAACCCAGAGGATTCTTGTATATACAAGAAGGTCAGTGGGAGAGCAATCGTTTTTCTTGTGCTGTATGTCGATGACATACTCCTTATTGGAAATGACATTCCGATGTTGAAATCTGTAAAGGAGTGGCTAGGAAAGTGTTTCTGAATGAAGGATCTGGGAGAAGCACAATACATATTGGGCATCAAGATCTACCGGAATAGATCTAAAAGGATGCTTGGACTAAGTCAAGAGTCTTATATTGACAAGATACTTGAAAAGTTCAAGATGAAGGACTTTAAGAAGGGTCTTCTACCCATGACACATGGCTCAAAACTTAGTCTTAAACAGTGCCCGCAAGGACCTGTTGAGCAAAAGAGGATGGATAATGTTCCTTATGCTTCGGCAATAGGATCGATTATGTATGCCATGATATGTACGAGGCCAGACGTATCGTATGCTTTGAGCATGACAAGTCGTTTTCAGTCGAACCCGGGTGAGGCGCATTGGACTGCGGCCAAAAACATTCTCAGATACCTTAATCGGACTAAGGAGAATTATCTTGTCTATGGGGGACAAAATGAGTTAGAAATGACGGGCTATACGGACGCGAGTTTTCAGACTGATGATGACGATCAGCAATCTCAGTCTGGTTACGTCTTCTGTCTGAACGGAGGCGCGGTTAGTTGGAAGAGTTCCAAGCAAACCTCTGTCGCCGACTCAACTACAGAGTCTGAGTACATTGCAGCCTCGGAGGCTGGAAAGGAAGGTGTATGGATGAAAAAGTTCCTTGAGGAACTTGGTGTCGTCCCCAGTGCTGCTAAACCTATGGTTCTCTATTGCGATAATAGTGGAGCCATAGCTCAAGCAAAAGAGCCAATGGATCACCACAAAGTCAAACACATACTCAGGAAATATCACGTCATCCGCGATTTCGTGGGAAGAGGTGATATAGAAATACGCAAGATAGCAACCGAGAAGAACGTTGCTGATCCATTTACTAAACCTCTCCCGCAGTTAAGGCATAATACCTTATTTGATGCGATATGAATTAAACGTCTTGAGGACTAATTCTTAAGTTGTAATTTATTTTACTTCGGAGATTACAATGTAAACATTCATTTTTTATTAATAAATCAATTTTATTCATATTCTCTTGGTTTGGATTATATGAACTGTTCAAAAGTATATTTTAAATTTTATCTGAGTTATGTGATAATGTCACATAATGAGGCTCAGTGATTGAACTAAAATTAAAATCAACTTAAGTCCCTAATCTAGATCACCGTGTACGAACAGACACAATTGATCAATATAAAGATTAGATTGCAATTTGTACTATAGCGCCACCTCATGGGCTAGACGTGGGACGTCGAGTACAATTGTATAGACAACAGCTGGGAGCTGGGTGTCGGACGTGACTCGCCTAAGAATGGTATATAAGGCAGTGTGTCATAATACCAATTCTTATAGCTTTCGGACGTCTCCTCAGACCTGAGTAGTCTAGAGTAGCTACATTGTGGAATGTTGTGTTTTGACGCTGTCAAACGCTTTCGGTAAAACGGAGCTATAAAGATAGTCGTTGGATACCTCAAGAAGCAAGTGGGAGCGCTTAGATTGACAAGATGGGATTATCCTCCTACGAGGTAGGATTAAATGTCTTAAAGGCCACTCGGAGAGTTGGAATTGCAAAACTGCATGGCCATGCCCGGATATGTATCATGGTGATCATCCGGTTCGCAATCCGCTCATGAGATCCGAGAAAGGTTCGAACGAAACGAGGGTGACACTGGTCTTACCTCTAGTTAGGACTTAGACATCAAGCGATAAGGGAAACGTGGATACACACTGGAACTGAAGTCCAAGTGGGAGATTGTTGGATTTATGTCCTTCATTCCACGTGTGTTGTATCGAGATAAGTTATATAGTGCGTCCTATGTAGATGGATCGATTAGTCGGTGTTATGTGTCTTGTCGAGAACACGAACTCAACACTCGATGATCATGCCAAATGAGTCACAAGGCCCTCTTGATCATGTATACTTGGAGTATACAAACTTCGGTTGGGAACCGGGGTGAAACGACGAAGAAAACGGAGAGAAATCATATTCTGGACCGCCAAGCGGCCGCTACGCCCCCCAAGCGGGCGCTTGGGGTAAGTCGGTGGACCAAGCGGCCGCTTGACCCCCCAGGCGGGCGCGTGGTCCTCCAGATCGCGGATTTTTGGAAAGTTTGCGATTTCCTTCCTTTTTGGACTCCTACGTGTTGGTGATTTAAGTGAAATCTTAAATTATCGGTCATTTAATGTAATTGGAATCATTCAAGGTTTTTGTGTTGAACCTAAATCACTATAATATGACCTTGGAGGTGCGGGGTGCACAGTCATATAGAAGTGATACGGAACAATAAGTTGGATAAGTAAAAATATGCATGCTAAGTTTAATCACGTGGCTGCATGGATATGCATGGTATAATATGAATTATTATCATATTTTGCATGGTAAATTCATAGTTACATGAATAGACATGTATGGTTATTCGTAAGGGTGCTTTACGAATGGGTGTCTTCACCAAAAGGTACTTATTCAATGAAAAGGTGTGTCCCTTTCTAAAGAGGTATGTCCCTTTCTAAAGAGGTATGTCCCTTTCTTAAAAGTGTGTCTCTATCTTAAAGGGTGTGTCCCTATACAAGGAGCTGTGTGTCCCTTAAGAAAGGGTGTTTTATACTATATAAAGGATTGTATACTTCATACAATGAGAACACAGAAAATCATATTCATATGAACACACAAAACACCTTTGTTTTATCAAAGCCTTGAGAAACAAAGAAATCATAAAGTTTCATAAGTTGCTTGATTTCTAAGCCTAAGAAATCAAGTGTGATATTGTCTTATCCTGCGATAGATTTCGTGTAACCTGGGCTATATAGGTCGAAATACTCTTTAAGGAAAACGTGTTCAACGTGATTCAATTATCTATCCAAGTCTCCAATACCAGAAGCAGACCGAAGAACCCAACAATCTTAAAGAGTATTTCCATTTCTGGAAATATGGAGATTTGTTCGTAAGAAGACAAATAAGTATGGAAACCTCGAAAGATTTAAAGGCGTCAATTTATGTCGCTAGCTAAATGGAGATTAAAGATTAAATATGTCGTGAACACAAATTAAACGGTATGTTTGATTTTATTTTGATATACGTATTATACTTATATATATCGAAAAAAAATGATTAATTAATTTTATTAATTAGTTGAGTTATTGTATATATTATATTTTTTGTTGATGATATAATTTATGTGTCCGAATGTAAAGTATATACTTATTATGTTTACATGTTTTTATGCAAATATTTATAAATAAACTTGTATGAATAATGATGGAATTATATGTTAACGGTTGTATTCAAATTTCATGCAAACCTATGACCCTTGACCGTTAGTAGTTGAATTGGTGGAAATGTTTTCATGTAATTGAAGTGTGTTGACGTGTACATGCATGTGTAAATGTATTATGTATGTGACATGCGTGTGTAACATGTATACATGTGTAAGTATGCGGGGAAAATGTGGTTACACGTTAATCATGCATGTATGTATGCATGTGATAATTTAATGCTACATCAGATTTAATTAATTATTGATCTTGTCAAAATCAAAATTCAATTAAATCGAAATTGTCATGAATTATGAACGGCTGGCTGGTGATTAAAAGTCATCATGACTTTGAGATTGGGTGTATCCTTTCTCATTGCAGAGTTATTGAATAGTCGTGTTTATATTCAATAGACGTCTCAACTCTATAAAAGGACCGACCAAATTCAGTTTCAAACAAAAAGAGTTTTTGTTGGTACAATTACAACTTGTGGTAATTTGCGCATAGAAATTTCTAAAGGCGCATTAGGGTGTAAAAATCCAAAGACGAGAATGCTCTAAAATCCTCTTCCATGAATATGGTGGAAGCAGGTGAGAGTTCTGTTTAGAACTAAGGGAATGAATATTCATTCAACAAACAATTATGTTGGCACATGCGACAATATTATGTCTTGTGTGGGAGACATCGAGATACGTTTTGTTTTGCGTACTCGGAGGAAATCAGTAATATGGAACCTTGTAAATGAGGTATATTGACTGGTTGATATAAGTAAAGAGACAAGTGTGTCGGATAACTCGTAAATCGCGGAGGATTGCGACTCGAGAATGCACATAGGCATGTGACCTATGGTGATCTCATCTGTTTTATGTTTAAAAGTGTAATGACTTTGACTAAAGTATATAGTCATGGAAAAAAAAAAACTTTGACGTTATAATTAAACGTGGTTCATGAACTGATCACTCATGGAGAAATCTTTATAGATTTGATGAGATTAAAAGGAATTTAACTAATCATTTGACGAAGTGATTAGTTAGTGACTTGGTTGTAAAGTCAGTCATTGGGATGAGTTTAAAGCCAATTCTAATATTCAAATATGGGATACCCAATTCACTTATAATGGGATTAGAACATGAATTCAATGTGGAAAGCCTATATTTGAAATTGAAACACAAGTATATGTCCCAAAAGTTTGTGTTTGAACCTGCATGTCATAGGTTGAAGTTTATCTTAATAAATCTTTTGAAAAAGTGCATTTGCAGGGCACGATGAAAAGATTTACCTATATGAGTGCGAAGTGTGGCAACTTCGAGAGCTGTGGCTTAGCTTTATATGCACTCACGAATGGATAAGGACACATGGTCTATTTTGTGTCAGATTTCGTTATGAAATTGTTTTGAACTTGTGTGTGTTTTATCTTCAAGTATTCAAATGGGATGATTGGTTCAATCTGTAAAGACACCATGATTCTCGAATATTTGTAAAGTGTACTACACGATGATGAAAATTCAATCTTTGAGACATTATCATCTTATGCATAAGTTTGGTTTTCTTTGTTAAAAGATGATTCAAGGATTAAACTTAAATGGGGGAGGATTGTTGGTGATTTAAGTGAAATCTTAAATTATCGGTCATTTAATGTAATTGGAATCATTCAAGGTTTTTGTGTTGAACCTAAATCACTATATGACCTTGGAGGTGCGGGGTGTGTTGGAGTTGTGTACTTAATGTCTAGATTTAAGTAACGGTAAACTCCCGGTCATAACATTTAATCTGTTAAATTAATAAACAATTGTTTGCGTTTAATTATTTATAATTAAATATATGCAAATTATAGTCCTGGATTTTATACGTTGTAGTTAGTATGGTGTGTCGGGCCCATACAGAAGATCATACTATCGGTTACTCGTATTTAATCAAACAGTGGCTCACGACCTAGATGGACACGGACCAATCCATCGGTATAGTCGTTGTGTGAAAGAGAAAATAATTTGTCTTAATTATTTTATCACACTTGTACACTTGGTGTATTGAGCGGATCGTTGAGATTCATCGATTAGGATTGCCGGCGATAATCGATTCGAGTCTCAGTGTATTTTATTCTTAATCCCCGATATTATTGCGGGTATGTATATTTAATATAAGTGACTTTGATTTACCAAATGAATTAACCGATTTAATTATTGGGTTAATTACCGGTTAAGTTGGGTCACTATATTTTATATATGGCATGCCGTGAATACTTGACGGGACAGTGTATCCCGGAAGGGTTGATAATATCCCCGAGATGAGTTCATAAGGAATTATTGTGTAAACCTCATGAGTGGATTCGTTCCGCACAATAATTAAGGTTGAATGGTACTAGTCTCGGATTAAAGAGATGAATAAATTAATTTTATTCATGGATATTTAAATCTTAAATACACGGAATAAATAATACTACCGGAGAAATATTATTTGATATAATATGGTTTAATATTGGGAGTGCAATTAATTTATATAGTGGAAAATAAATTAATTAATATTGATAAGGATTAATGGACTTGAGCATTGGGCTCAATTTAATCTTCAATATTGGAAGCCCAATATTCCACCTCCTTTAGATCCCCTACGTAGCCTATAAAAGCACTACATGGTCTTCACAATTCAAGACACCATAAGATTATCATACTTGATATTCTAGAGAGTTCGTGAAGAAGATCCATAGGAGTTCGATAGATCGTCGCCCACCCGACGTTCGAACAGAGTGCAAGGAATACGTAGGAAGATTCAAAGGTCTTCAATTGATTTCGTTTCTCCGCACAACGAATCAAAAGGTATGATCATAAAACTCCTTGTGTGATTTTATGTGAATTGATTGTGATACATACATGAACGCACGATCCGGGAAAACGACGAACTTCGGGGATGGGGATTCGTGATCCCCGCCGAAGGTTCGAAGGACCCTCGGCTGGGAGCCGAGGGATGCGATCGAGCCCTAGGGGCGTCGATCGCGGGGCCCACACGAGGACGCCCCGGCTGGACGCCGGGGCATGCGATCGACCTCACGGTCGATCGCGGGGGCAGCCGCGTCTGAGCCGCGGCGGGTGCGCTGGGCGCACCGCCCTCCTCGGCGGTGGCGGTGAGTCGCCGGACTCACCGCCGGGGGCTGTTCGGAACAGCCCCACGGGGATGCGCGTGCATCCCCGGCGATCGCTAGGGCAGCGATCGCGAGCCCCGGCGGGGGCTCGGCTAGGGTTTCTAGCCGCGGGTTTTTCCCGCGGCGACGACTCTCTTGTCGTGCCCGGTTCCGTTTGGTGGTTCGCGTGTTTCCGGCGATGGGATTTCGGTCGGGGTTATCGGTTCCGCTTTTTTGATACCCCGGGATATCGATTTCCAGCAGGGTGCACAGTCATATAGAAGTGATACGGAACAATAAGTTGGATAAGTAAAAATATGCATGCTAAGTTTAATCACGTGGCTGCATGGATATGCATGGTATAATATGAATTATTATCATATTTTGCATGGTAAATTCATAGTTACATGAATAGACATGTATGGTTATTCGTAAGGGTGCTTTACGAATGGGTGTCTTCACCAAAAGGTACTTATTCAATGAAAAGGTATGTCCCTTTCTAAAGAGGTATGTCCCTTTCTTAAAGGTGTGTCTCTATCTTAAAGGGTGTGTCCCTATACAAGGAGGTGTGTGTCCCTTAAGAAAGGGTGTTTTATACTATATAAAGGATTGTATACTTCATACAATGAGAACACAGAAAATCATATTCATATGAACACACAAAACACCTTTGTTTTATCAAAGCCTTGAGAAACAAAGAAATCATAAAGTTTCATAAGTTGCTTGATTTCTAAGCCTAAGAAATCAAGTGTGATATTGTCTTATCCTGCGAGAGATTTCGTGTAACTTGGGCTATATAGGTCGAAATACTCTTTAAGGAAAACGTGTTCAACGTGATTCAATTATCTATCCAAGTCTCCAATACCAGAAGCAGACCGAAGAACCCAACACTACGCCTACTAGGAAACCCTATGGGATTACTCCTATATAAAGGGACCCTAGGACCACGAAATTTACAACTACATTATCATATATTCGTGAGAGAATTTCGTGGAGAGGCTGAAGGAATCGAGCGGGGTTCGTTCCAAGTCCAAGTTCACGTCGTTTCAAGGATCAAGGAGGGTTCGTGCAACGAATTGAGGCCGGGTACTTTCGCGGCTGATCCATCTACGTCCGGGCATCAATTATTAAGAAGAATCACAAGGTACACGATACTTAAACTAACTCATTAATTGTTCTTACTACATACGTGCGCACTAGATCCATGATTAGGGTTTTACGTGTTTATGCATGATTCTTTCTTCCGCACCTTTTCATGCTTGTAAAATACGTAAATCCATCTATTGGGGTATGGATGAGATTCATACAAAACCCAACATCTAGACCAGATGAAGGATTCGTTTTCTTGATGTTTTATAGTACAGTACTCGCCACTATTTTAACAAGTGTGCCGAAAGCGCCAGCAATTTCGATAACATGGCGCGCATTACAAAGTATCGATATAATCGAGTTGGCGTCGCTCTTTCTTTGTGATTGTGATCATTATTCCTTTGTATATGTACGTACTAAATTATTATAAGCTGTAATTTCAAATTTAATTACTTTAAACAAATTAAAATTAATTAATACTAATAAAGTTGAATCCAGCTATAACTTAATCATGACCCAACTAATCACACTGTATATGCTTAAGTTAATTCCAGCATAATAAAGTAGAGTACGTGTTCTTCTTAAAACTACTTAATTAATTAATTGTGTTTAATTTTGACTTTTTAACCTACAACGTGAATTCTGAATTACACGTCAATTGTACAAGCACAGCAGATCTTCATTGACCCTAAAATACGCAGCACTACCTGTATCACACCCATCTTCTTCTTTATAAATTTTCCATCAATATATGCAACATAGTATATATCATAATATATATTACTATAATACTACAAGTACATGTACAATTATTTAATTATAATTAATTATTTGGATATAATATATATAAAACTTGTACATGTATCCAATTGTCTTTAATTATACCATACATGAATCATCAAGGTTTTGATACACACATTATATATTTAGTGTTAATTAATTATATATTGCATTCAAAGAACAGCTATAGTTTTGTCTGCATTTGTAGTACTAAGAAATAAGCCGGCCACTTGCCCTCACGGCATATATATAGTAAAGTATAAAGTTTGTGGTGTGATTCTACGACGTAATTTCGATCCTCAAGTGGCACAAATTGTGAAAATCTTGTTGGCCGGCTCTCTTTCTCAATGCATACTATTTAGAGATGGAGAGAGTATATGCAGATTAATTGGAAATGTGCACTTACTCGATGATTACAATGTTTCTACTATCTATATATAGTGTGTACAATTAAGGTTTCTATTTTGGTAATTCGGACTCTCTTTATTGGGCTTTTTACTAACGAAATGACATTTTTGTCCTCCACAATCGTTGCCTAGCCGGGCAGATTGCTGAGTTGGTTTCCCTTATTGTATTTGTATCCGTTTAGGCATAAGGAAGCCTATTAGACCTGGATTCAGATCCGACAGGGGAGACTAGACGCCAATCGTTTCATCTTGCACGCACCATCATTTCGCCATTGGGCTGATCTCTATCTGCCTGTCGGGGAACTGGATTGTTGGGCCTTTTATTGGGCTGGTGTTTGGACTTTTGAGAAAATGGGGTACACAGCAGCTGGTATATTATATATGACATGCTTTTCTTGTTATTGATGGTGTTATCTTCATAGCCGCTGCAACTTTACTGTCGCACCACCATTTCGCCAGGAGTAGTGTCTGTCATAATCAAGAGCCGATTTGGATAACATGGCGTGCATTACAAAGTATCGACATAATCAAGCTGGCGTCGCTCTTTCGGCACTTATAAATTAAGTCGATCAGAAGTCCCCTCTTCATACTAGCTAGCCAACACGGTATGAATCCGTCACTAACTACGTCATTACTTTGTGATCATTATTCCTTTGTATGTACTCAAGCTGTAATTTCATACTACGGAGTATTTACTTTAAACAAAAATTAATTAATAATAAAAAGTTGAATCCAAACTATAAATTAATCACCCAACAAATCACACTGTATATCTTTAAGTTGATTCCAGCATAATAAAGTAAAGTGTTCTTAAAACACTTAATATTATAACTACTAGAATTAATTTTGTGTTTTTTGACTTGTTAACCTACAACGTGAATTCTGAATTAGACGTCAATTGGAATAAATTATACATTAAAAGAAGAAAAAAAAACACAACGAATTGTAGCTGCACCGCCAGTTTTTTTACTTAACAAGATCTTCATCTTCTGTCAAACTAAATGCATAATCCCTATATTCAATAGAATGAAATACTGGTATCTACTAGTACATCAACTAATCGGATTGAAATACATGTTCTGAGTATGGAGAGGATGAGATGGCATATATATATATATATATATATATACACTAATACACACACACACGTGATAATTAATAACAAAATTAACTTCGGACTAATCGATCGATCATTGATTCTATATATATACACAGCACTAGTATCATCCATCTTCTTCTTTATAAATTTCCTGCATTTGATGAATAATATCCATGCAACATAATATTTTACTTGTACTAAAGTATTTTCCTTATATGTTTCACATAAGTTGACACACTTTTTTTGTAATTTACAAAAAAAATTGTGTTATTTATTCAAAAATAGAGAGAATATATAATATTACTATAATACAAGTACATGTACAATTATTTAATTATAATTAATTATTTGGATATAAAAAAGTCATACATTTATCCAAATTGCCTTTAATTATATGATACATGAAATCATGAATCATCAAGGGTTGTGGATATATACACACATTTTATAGTATTATACTCCCTGAGAAATAACCACGGTGGTAAACATTTTTTTTGTCCGTCCAATACATATAATAAACAGTGTATAAAAATTATGAAAAATAACTAAAATAAAATTTAAATATTTAATTTTATTTAATTTTAATAATTTTTTCATAATTTTTTACACTATTTATTATACGTATTGAACCGACAAAAAAAGTCATGTAACTATTTTTGTGGGATGAATTGAGTATAGTGTTAATTAATTATATATTGCATCCAAAGAACAGCTTAGTTTTGTCTCCACTTGTAGTATTAATAATTAAGCCGGAGACTCTCTTTCTCAAATTTCAACATCAGTTAAGTCTTCAATTCATACAATTAAAAGACAGCTCGTACTAATAAATTGATTCTTGCATTTTATATTAAGATACGTTGCTTGATTCTATTTACAGTAATAATTATGATCATGTGTACGAATAACATTTTTGTGTAACTGAAATAGTGTAAGCAACTTAATAAATAATTTACATATATGATTGAGGAATGATCAGATATTTGAATTCACATTAATATCCATTCCATGTGAAGACTTTTTCTTATCAAGATCACCTTGGCTATAAATGTGAAGCTGCTTTCTTCTTTATTTGAATTGCAAGCAGAAGAAAAAAATTAAAAAACACATTCCTATAACTGCAGCTTCCTAGTTCATACCACTGAAAGTGAAAGGCAAGTTCTTCATTTTTCAAACCCTTGTGACTTTTTCGACCCATTGAAAAATCGCAACATCTGATCTTTGTTTGATTTCATCAATTTCATGCAGGCCGATCAATCATCATAAATTAATGGAGATCTCAAGCTTCAATTGCTTACCTGATTTGGGAATGGAAGACCCCTTATTCATGCATCAACATTGGCCTCATGTCGCCGATTCAACTCTAATTCTCGAAGATTACGATAATAATAATAGTAATTTTCATCAGAATCACTACTCTCATCACGACCAATTTCTCCTCGACTTCCAAAGAGGAACCATTGACATCAACAATAGCCTTTTGGATTCTCAGCTTCCAAGCACTACAGAGGAGGCATGGTGCAATACCACTAACTCCCCGTCGCCTCTCGACCACTCAATCGGTTCGACAAACTACATGCTGAAATCGAGTAACAATAATAATAACAATGTTTTAGCCGAGAGGAAAAGGAGGGAGAAGCTCAGCCAAATGTTTATTGCTTTGTCTACTTTAGTCCCTGGTTTGAAAAAGGTACTCTTCTTTTTTTGTTTGTTCTAAAGATTGCATTTTTACACGTAAATCTCGACAGTTTTTTTTTTCCGTATGTTTTAAAGAATAGTCGAAGATATAACCGTTATTAATTAATGGGGCAGATGGACAAGGCTACTGTTCTCGGAGATGCAATCAACCACATAAAACAGCTCCAGCACAAAGTGAAGACACTCGAGGATGAAACGAGAAGGCCCGAAGCGGAATCTTTCGTGCTCGTCAAGAAATACAAAGTTCATGCAGACGACACTAGTGAGAATAGTTGTTCCCCACTCCCGGAAATCGAGGCGAGATTTTGCAACAAGGATGTCCTCATTAGCATTCACTGCGAGAAACGGAAAGGGGTCCTTGAGAATACTGTTTCTGAGATCGAAAAACTACATTTATCGGTTGTGAACAGTAGTGGCATGAGTTTTGGAGATTTGTCTATCAATATTACTCTTGTTGCACAGGTATGATATGATAATCAACCCTTCATCTCGTTCAATCCGTCGAAATATCTTTATCAAAGACTAATCTTCTTTTTGTTTTTCTTTTCTTCTTGCAGAAGGATGAAGAGTTCAATGTGAATGTGAAGGAGTTAGTGAAGAATATACGCTGTGCTCTCAAGAAATTCATGTGAGATGTTGAAGATGTTGAAACAATCTAAGCTAGTTTTTGAAGGGTTAATTTGGTAATTTCTGAACCTAAAGGCATGTTTGGTCTCTCTCCACCTTTTTGAAATGAGGTTCATTTTTGAAGAAGGGTTTTTTCCACACCAGATTTTTTTTCATGGTCTCACATAATTTTGGCCATGTTACTTACCCTACTTATGTAATGTGAATTACCTCATTTTTTGTTGTCCCAAACAAGCCCTATCTAGGGGTTGGGAGGGATTTTCATTTTTGGTGGATTAGAGACAACATGTATTTGGAGAATAAATGTTATTGATTTGTGTGTGTTTTAGAGACTTTCTAAGAATATTATGTATCCTTGATTAGGTTTCTTTTCTTTATTGTATGTGGCCATAATATATAATTTTATTTAACTTTTCAATAAATTAAATTTGAACATTTTATGGAGCTCAATTTACAAAATTATGGATCATTTTCTATCACTATTCACTGATTGATTTGATAAGGATTGAACTTTCATATGCGACTCGAATTTATCCTCCCGTTTTATGCGCTGTGTGTGGAACCAATCTAACACACCTCCAGAGTCAAGTCTATTCATCTGTGACCAATAGTCGTTCATCCAGCCATGTGGTAACTTGGTTTGTGGGTTGACCATTGTAGGAGTACTTTTGATTGATTTGTTTGACTCACAAGTGACTTGTGAATGTAGTGTAGTAGTTGGGAAGTTAACTTGATGCAAATCCAGAAACTGGAAGGCGATGTTTCATTGATGCTTACCGCAATACAGAAACCATAGTCTCGACGAGCCTTACTTAATCCTGTAAATATTATGAACAAACATACTGTGAAAGATATTTGTATACGAATTTAGCTTGATTTTTTTCTCCTGATATCCTTGTAATTCGTTACATGGTTACCTATCTAAAAAAATACATATCGAACACTATCCTCCAAGAGAAATATAACAAAGAGTTTCTATTTCAGTTTCTTAGTGCACGAAGTCATCCTCCGTACATGTGTGCTGTGGAAGGTCGGTTTTGCCACAGGCAACCTCACGCGTGATGATGGCTGAGAAGCTGCAGCATCGTCTCCTAAAGGATCATCTGTCTTTCCGGCCCTCTTTAGTGCTAAGACTTCGGGAGAATTTTCGAGTATTGCATCAAGTTTTTGACCGGGAACTAGGAAGGAAGTGAGTTGGTTCTTGGTTGAAACAAGCCTGTAAAAAAAATAAGTTACTACTCTCTCCCCAAAAACTATTAATGCTTGCCTTTTTGAACAACTTTTATTTCATAAATATGCTAAACCTTGTGGGTAGTTTTGTAATTATTCTTAAAAAACAAGCTTACCCTTGAGGCTTAACAGGAGGCTTCTGAAGAGGAGAACTGATTTTTCGAAACTTCTCCAGCCTTTGCATTGCTTTACTTTCACGAGGGGAATTGATTGGTTTTCCGACCATATGTTTTCTAGTATTTTTCGGTGTCACAGCAGCTACCGGTTTCGATCGCTCCTGCCCTTTTGGTATCTTTTTACCCTGCAAGAAATTTTTTGAACTTTTTATTTGTATGTATATACTACGTATATACATTAAACAAATTAACACCTAAAAATATGCAAAACATGCTCACTTGACAATCATTCATTTGTTTCATCTGCAATTTTCCTTTTAATGCGCTCGACGTCACACTTTCACTTTGAGGAACTGCGGGTTCAGTTCTTCTCTCCTTAAGAATCCCTCTCTCCTGAAAATTAAAGTTTTCAGATTTTATTTCCTATATCAACAAGGCAAAAATGTTGTACAGATAGATTGCTTACATCAGTTCTTAACCTAAATGGTTTCGGATTTGTAGCCTTTGGTTTCTGGAGCTTCACCACGGAACTAGACGAAATCAGACTATCTTTCAGTTTCTTATCCTGTGCTCGAGTAACAACCTATTCCCATCCATAAAAAAATAACGATAAGAAACTAAAATGCGAAAGAAAAATACCACAAATACAGAAAAGTACATACCTTTTTTCCATTTTGCATCCCGAGTATTTTCTTTTCGTTTTGATTCGGGTTCTTTTCGTGCATCCTGCAAACAATAATAAAGTACTAATAAGTACCGCACGACTCGTAATAGATATAATACCGGAAGATACACGCAAATGTGCCCATAGGCTTCGAACCTGTTCTCGTCAGAGGCTGCAGCATTTTCTTTGTTATCATCATCCACCGGCTTATATGCATGCTGCTCGTCTCTTTCCTGTCCGGTTGGGTTATTCTCGATCAATTGTTCTACTGTTTCTTTACCGTTGCTGATACTATTCTCCTGTATATAACGACTCTCTTCTCCTTTTGAACCATCTGATAAGGCCGAATCTGAATCGTCTGTAGAATTTTGCAGCTCAAACTCTTCTGCAACTTTCTGAGCCGACATTTCACGACTCTCTTCGTTCTTCGAGGACTGATGCTTAAGTGACTTTCCTTTGATCTCACTTTTAACAGATGATTTCGATTCTTGATTGGAGCTAGTTTTCAAACAAAGATCAAAATAGTTCCCTTCTCTAATTGAATCATCTGATAAGGTCGAATCCGAACAGCGTGTAGCTTCTTCATGGGTAGGTTTTTGCAGCTCAAACTCTTCTGAAACTTTCTGAGCCGGCAACTGCTCTCTAATTTCACGACTCTCTTCGTTCTTCAAGGACTTTTGCTTAGATTCTTGATTGGAGCTAGTTTTCAAACAAAGATCAAAATAGCTTCCTTCTCCTTTCGAATCATCCGATAAGGCCGAATCCGAACAGCGTGTAGTAGCTTCTTCACGAGTAGATTTTCGCAGCTCAAAAGTCGAACGCTGTTTCATTTCACAACTTCCTTTACTCTTCAAGGACTGCAGCTGAGATGACTTCCCCCCTTTGATCTTACTTCTAATAGACTTTCCTAATATGGAACTAGTTTTCGAACAATGCGTTTCCTCGGGCTTTCTTAGCACCTTACGTCCGCTACTCAATATCATAGACGATTTACCAGTATACCCCTTCCGCTGACTTGAAATCTCGAGCTTATTAATCCCTTCACAGAGTTTCGAGACTGGTGTGCGGAGTTCGACAGATTTCTTTACCTTGACGGCCCTTTTGTTCGGGGAGTGAAAAGTCAGAGCCTTTGCCACCATTCGACTTTTTATCGCTTCTGTACTATCAGAATTCGTATTCCGAACACTTCGAAAGGAGTTTTCGTCCTGTGAGCCTTTTCTGAACCTTGGAGTCGTGAGGTACTTTGCGGAAACCGGCTTGGTCTTAGCCACCGGGGTAGACCGTGGTTTCAATAGAGGCCTGGCGACCTTTACTTTTTCGTTGACCTTTTTCGGAAAGGATGAAATGAAGGTCAATCTCGGCTTTGAAGCCTTTGGAGGAGCCGAAAGAGGGTATTTTCTGGAAGGCATATGATTTGATCAGCACAAATACATTGGTCATGAAATGAAAATACGATTGAGGGTATACTTACCGGGAAGCGTCTATTTTCCGAAGCCTTACTACATTGGGACTCCTAGCTGCCATTGCCTGTAGGCACAAAGCTTTTCCGGTTATTACAAGGAAGTAACAACTGTACTATTTTACTTGGCTAATAATTAAGTACTAACCCGGAGAACAAACTTGTTGTAGATTGCTTCGGAGTCCATTTCCTCCTCGTGCTTTTGGTCACATCCTGAAACACAGTCTAACACTCACGATTTGTTCGATAACCTATTAAACTCGGGACTACAACAGCTTAAAAAGGTCTCGTTAAGCTGATAAGGTTGTCCCCTCACGAGCAGATTCGGTTTTTTGGGCAAACCGGAAGCTATGTCTTATAAAAACTAGATCAATAACATCTTAAAAGGTCTTGTTAAGGTCCTTCATTCACCAGCAACCTTGAAATAAATATTTTCCCCAAATTTAAAAATACAAACATTCATTTTTTTTTTGTCAAGGTCAATTGCGTAAATAACAATGAAATAAATTACACCCAATAATATGAACAAGAGAAACAGAGATTCAACACTAACCAACACGGTCGCAAAACCAATAGCGATCGTCGGGGCAGTAATGATCAGGCGCGGTGAAATCGACGAACTTGGGAGCCTCGATCGCCTCGTAAAATCCTTCATCTCCTTCGAAAGATTCGGTGTTGGAGGAGTTGAGCGAATCTCGATTATCCCACGAAGAAATTGATAGTAATTTAGTCGAATTGTCATGATGTTCCGCCATTGTTGCCGAGTAACGGGCTGCACTTTATTGATTTTCTGGCAATAATTCCAAGTGGAAATTTTGGAGAGGTTGAACTTTGGAGGAGCGTTGTGGGGGTGGGTTTGGAGTAGGAATTTAAACTTGGGGGAAGTAGCCGTTAGATATGCCTTACCTGGACGGGTTATGTAATTAGACCCATAATTGCAGGGTAACTTGGGTAATTGGGTTTAGATGTGTCACATTATTCTTCAGGGTTTGGGCCTCCGGTCGGTAGCCCAGTGTGGAGTCGGGGCAAATCCATTTTATTTGTATTTTACAAACAAAACTAGAATTGTTGAACGAAAATTAAAAATAAATAAAACTTTTTAGAAATTACATGTTTTTTACGTGTAAAAACTTTTTAGAATAAAAAGTAATATTAAGAAAAATGTAAAACTTAATAGAATAACTATATAAAATTATATGTACATGTAATTTTATAAAATTACAAAGAATGTATTATCTAATGCAAAATTTATATAAAAAAAATATATTAATATTTAAATTTATTACTTATATATTCATAATTTTTTAGGACATATAGCAAAAAAAACTAAGTTTAAAAAAACTCAGGTTCAGAAAGTTTCTTCTCATCTCCAGAGCTTCTTTTTAAGTTTCATCTTAAGTCTAGAATAAAACTAAATTAAAGAAAAAAGTTTACAATAATAAAAAAGTTTATGAATGTATTTGAAAAAAGTTTACAATAATAAAAAAGTTTATGAATGTATTTGTATAAAATTAATTATCCTAGATAATTATATAATTATTAATAGTAGATGATAAATTATTTTTTAAATTTTTAAAATTAAACATTCGTATGCACCATTTAATTTTATATTTCAATTAGAAGAGTTTATAGCTAAGTATAGAATATAGAAAAAATCTAAAAGTATTTTTTTAAAAATTTAAGAATTGAGTAATAACTTATTTATAGAAAATATCACTATCAAAGAAAGTTATAGAAAATTTCATAATTTTCAATATATTCTGGTGACTAAAATTTCATAATATCCAAAAATTTCTTAATTTTCATTGTGACTAAAATTTCATAATATCTAAAAATTTCTTAATTTCTAAGATATTCTAGTGACTTCTTTATTGGTAGTTTTTTGTATTTTTTTTAAGTTAAAAAAAAAAAGATTTAGACGTGTAGTTAGGGGTGGGAATGAGCCAGGCTACCCGACAGGGGCCTATGGCTCGGTCTACAAAAGCTCGGGCTCGGCTCGGCTCGTTTAATAAACATGCCAGGCTCAAGCTTTTTTAAAAGCTCGTTTATATAAACAGGCCGAGCTTGAGCTTTCTTTTAAGCCTTTTAAGCCTAACAGACCGGCCTATTTAATATATATATATATATATATATATATATATATATATATTCAGTACTTCATATATAAATATTTAATAAGCTTATAAATTAAAATACATAAATATATTAATAAGGTATTTATCTAAATTAATGAAAAACTACAATCCATTTAGTTTAATTTTGTGAGTACTTATTAATATATCATAGTTAAATAATATATATAATTAAAAAGTGAAATAATTATTTTATATTAATTAGAGAAATATTTTGATTTTTATTTTATTTATAAGTGGTTGTTCACTTGTTTTATTATTATTAATTATTTAAAATTAAAAATAGTTTTATGAAATGAATTAAATATAAACAAATTTAATTAAAATATTTTTCATTGAATTTTTGACTAATTGTTGAATCGAGTTGAAGTTCAAATTGTATTTAAAAAGGCTTATAAAAGGCTTTCAGGCCGGGCCTATTTATTTGAAAGGCTCAGGCCGAGCCTTTAAAAAAAGCCTATAACAGGTAACAGGCCAGACTCAAGCCTAAAAATTTCACACCAGGCCCAGGCCTATTTAAGTAAAGTCCGGCTCGGCTCGGCTCGTTCTCACCCCTACGTGTAGTAAAAAAAATTAAAAGTAAACGAAGATAATAAATATTTTTTTAGTTTGGGTCAAATTATTTAGGAACATCATTTTACTTTATATAATACAGTACATAGATTTTAGCTTGTTTTACATTTATATAATACAAAGTCTTTTGGTTAGAGTTGAATCTTATTCTCAAAATTACAAAACTTTAATTTCAATTAATTGAAACATTTAGAAGAAAAATTAAGTTATATATTCAAGGTTGAAAAATTAAGTTATATAGATTCAATTAAAAATAGAGTAAAAAGTCGGGGCTGAAGTATTAAAATTTAAAACCAAAAGGTGGTTTAGTGTGATTTACTCAAAATATTTGGACTCCACACTCCAGTCGCAAAATGACGAATATATCCCTGATTGCCTGATTGGCCAGAACCCTAAACCCCAAATCTTTCGTCAGAATCCCAATTCGAGTTTCACAACTCTCTCACCGACCCCTCCCCGTAAAATTCTCAGGTCAGTTCTGTATTAAATTAAATTTATTGAAAATTTAATCTTCATGGATATCTTTGTTTATTCAATTCATTATTATTTTGATTTTGTTTACCGGATATAATTCATTTCAACATCCTTAAAATCCGATCCGCTCTCGGTCATGTTCGTCAATTTCCAGAATGTTTCTTGTATGTGTATATGTTTTCAGATTCACTGTATTCTTCAAGTGCTGGATTTTTGTTTCCAGTTTTGTTCATCTTCAACTTCATTATTAATGAGCTAATGAGCTATGATTATCAGTAGAGATGTCTTAGTTTATTTTTCAGCTACTACCTGTATATGCTTGTGTTCTGTTAATAGTGATATGGTTTGATTCTGCAGATCGAATAACTGGTTTTGTTGATGCTGTCTTGAAATCAAGCCTCGTTTCCAGAGACCCATACTTTGGTTGCATGGAAAATCACAACTTCGCCATTGGGCAGGAGTTTCCGGATGTCAAGTCATTCCGAAGTGCCATCAAAGAAACCGCAATCACACAACACTTTGAACTCCGCATTGTCAAAAGCGATCTCATCCGTTACGTAGCCAAATGCGCTGCCGACGGATGCCCGTGGCGAATACGCGCCGTGAAGCTCCCAAACGCCCCGACTTTTACCATAAGGAGCCTCGACCCAACACACACATGCGGTAAAAAGGCACACAGTGGGCACCATCAGGCTTCTTTGGACTGGGTAGTCAATTTCATAGACCAACGCCTACGTGGCAACATAGATTACAAACCGAAAGATATTTTACGCGACATATACGAACAGTATGGGATAACTATACCCTACAAGCAGGCCTGGCGGGCAAAGGAGCGTGGGCTTCAAGCCATATTCGGATCTTCCGAAGAAGGGTATTACCTTCTTCCGGCTTACTGTGAGCAAATCAAGAAAACCAACCCGGGAAGTGTAGCTGAGGTGTTTGCTTCTGGTTTAGAGAACCGGTTTCAGCGTTTGTTTGTCTCCTTTCATGGTTCTATAAGCGGGTTTCTCAACGGTTGCCTCCCTATTATTGGGCTTGGCGGAATTCAGCTGAAAAGTAAATATTTAGGCACGTTACTTTCAGCCACATCGTTTGATGCCAATGGTGGGTTATTTCCCATTGCCTTTGGTGTTGTCGATGTAGAAAGTGACGAAAGTTGGATTTGGTTCTTGTCGGAATTACACAAGGCCTTCGAGATGAATATCGAGATTATGCCATCAAACCTTATTTTCATGTCCAAATGGCAGAATGGGGTTGGAGATGCTGTGAAGATAAAGTTTCCGGGTTGTTTTCATTACGTTTGTATGAAGCACTTGGGCGAAAGCATT
The DNA here is from genome assembly GCA_954870475.1 of Euphrasia confusa. Classification (NCBI taxonomy): domain Eukaryota; kingdom Viridiplantae; phylum Streptophyta; class Magnoliopsida; order Lamiales; family Orobanchaceae; genus Euphrasia; species Euphrasia confusa. The sequence continues at coordinate 16,043,386 of OX940949.1, read as the reverse complement.
GTTGGGGAGTTCAAGAACCCGCGGCTTGTGAACCTCCTTTGGAAAGCAGCATCCACCACCACGACTATCAGGTTTAAAGAAAAAATGGCCGAACTCGAGGAAATTTGCCCGGAAGCCCAAAAATGGCTGTTACAAAAATACCCTCCTTCTCGTTGGGCGTTGATATATTCCGAGGGAACGCGCTATGGCCATCTCTCATCAAATAACGATGAGCTCAACCATTGGATAATGGAAGCTCGGGAGCTCCCCGTAATTCAAGTGGTTGAGCAAATCCACTTAAAACTAATCTCTGAATTTGAGGAAAGACGTGAGAAATTTAAGTCTTGGTTTTCAGTTCTTGCCCCGTCTGCTGAGAAGCTATTGGTCGATGCCATCAGCTGTGCCTCTGACTATCGGGTCCTCCAATCGGACGAGGTTGAGTTTGAGGTCCTCTCAGCCGAGCGGTCAGATATTGTGAACATCGGGACGCGTTCGTGTTCTTGCCACGGTTGGATGTTGTATGGACTACCGTGCTCTCATGGGGTGGCGGCTCTTGTCTTCTCGAAAAAAGATGTATATGCATTTACTGAGAAGTGCTTTAGTGTGGATAGTTATTATGCGGCGTATGCAGAGGAAATTCGGCCTGTTCCTAGCAAGATGGAGTGGAAGAATGGCAGTGAATTCCGAATGGATGATGGCATACGGGCTGTGAGGCCCCCGAAGGTTAGACGCCCACCCGGGCGTCCTGAGAAGAAACGAACGTGTATGGAGTATGTTAATCGGGAGAAACATATTGTCCATTGTAGTCGTTGTAATCAGACGGGGCATTATAAGTCGACTTGCAAATCGGATGTTTGTGGGAATGTTGAACAAAGTGTAGATGTTCATTCAGTTTTGTAATTGGGAGAGCAGAAGAATAGCTAGATGTAAGATGGTGGTTCTTCACTTCTTCGTGTTTTTGGATTTTGAGTTTAGGTTGTTATAAGTTGTAGAAAAGGTAGTGGTTGGTTTTGAACTGTCTGGTTTTCAGTGTACTGTATACTCTCTTTTGATTTATCTAACAAAAAAATTAGGAATTTGCACAAATAAAAATAAATACTTGGTAAATCAGACATCATTAAATAAAATAAAAATGAAAGTTTATTCTCCCTAACTTCTTAATCCCACAAAAGATTTTCCAACAAGCATAGAAAGAGCACATAAATTCACAACAGTTTTGTGAAGGAAAAAAAGAGAGACCAATTTAGGATAGAGCTGATGCATCAGCAGGTCCTACTTGTACAACTGCTTGAATCTTCTACATGCTTCCAACACATTCTCCCTGTGTCCAAAGGCACTGACCCTGACGAAACCTTCACCACCAGGTCCAAACCCGCTTCCGGGAGTGGTAACAACATGGGTCTTCTCAAGAATCTCGCTGAACACATCCCACGAGCTTTGCCCGGGAAAGTGGACCCACACATAGGGTGCGTTTTTACCTCCGTATACCTTAAACCCGAGCGAATTAAATGTGTCCACTATGATATCTGTGTTTTCCTTGTAGAAGCCAACCACTTCGTGCATTGCCTGCATATATTTGGTTTTCGGAGATCAGTCGAACAATCTATTTCAAATGAGTGTGTTATTTCTCTTTTTTTCTTGAAGCTACCCTAAAGGTTTAAGGTTAATAAAGAATATGTGTCGAGTAATCTTTTAAAATACCTCTGGACTCTGGTAGTGTTACATAAACCCCTTAGAGAGGGTTTGAATTTGTTTAAACAAATTACTCTTTTAATAGGGTGCAATTGTAAAATAGAAACATATGATAAATGGGGTATTTAAAATATGAAAGAATGTCCTTTTCATAATTAGACTGAATGTAATAGGTAAAAACAATCATTTTCACGTCAAATGGTCTCTTAAGGTAGCCTAGGTAGGTAATGCTAAAGAGAATAAAAGATAAAGAAAGGTGGTAAAAATATCTGACCTTAATGCCTTCGTCTGATACGCAACCCAGTCCACCGGCTTGTGCAATGTTAGATGCACCATTGAAACAAGTACAAACTATGCGATTAAAGTCTTTAGCCAACGGGAACCCATCAGAATAAAGAAGCTCTTTTGGAATTGCTGTCCAACCAAGACGAACTCCAGTGAATCCAGCATACTTAGAGAAGGAAGAAACTTCGAGTGCAACCTGCAAGCCATTAATTTTGGTATGAGCAAGATAACAAACCAACAATAGAAAAATATGAATAAATAAAATCAAGTAATAGAGTGTACGAATCAAGGTTTCAGCACATGGAATAAAAAGGAAAAATAGTGTCTTGTAAAATCTGATATACATGATGTAATATCATAGGCTTTTCTGCTCACATAAAACATGCATTGCGTCATAGAAAATAGAAGTACACTGTCCAACAGACCCAAAATGATTTTAGTGGTATGAACTGTCAAACCCAAAACACTAGCACCTTTAGCTATTACATCTATTTTTCTTAAGTACTGGAAAACCATGAAAACAAACAGTTCATTTCGGTATACAAAAGATGAAATATAAGGAGCAAGTCTAACTCAGCTTGCTGCCACCATAAAATAAGAACTGTAGCATATCACAAGACAAACATTTATGAGTTCAGTGTTATATATTTCCGTAAGACAGATATCAATTATTGCATTTTGGTAGTTATGTTATTATATCAACCTTTTCTAGTGTACCATATACCTTTTTAACTTTATGGTTATCTTTTCAGGGATTTTTTTTTTTAGTTTTTCAGTTTCTTTCCAAATTTTCAAGTTCTGTTTTTAGATCCTAGTGTTTTTCATTTTCAAATTTTTTTCTATTTTTTTCAGTTTGTTCGTCACTGTAGTTTGTAAGAGTTCTCTAATTTTTGTTGAATCGGGATTTAGTTTTTGTTACTTGATCCAACGTGAAACAGGAAACTGCCGCATATCACAAATATAAGAGACTTTCAAAAAAGAACAAACACAAAGCTTTAGAGAAATCAGTATCAAAACAAACCTCCTTGGCTCCAGGAATCTCAAAAATGGATCTTGGGCTATCATCTGACACATACATCGCATAAGCAGAGTCGTAGACTATGATAGAACCATTTTCTTTAGCAAACTGCACAAGCTTGGTTAGCTGCTCTCTTGATGCAGCATAGCCAGTTGGGTTATTGGGAGAACAGAAAAATATGATGTCCGTCCTACGGACTGTGGATAAATCAGGAAAGAAACCATTTTCCGGTGTACACCTCATGTATTCAATATTTCTATACTTCTCTACGTCTTTCTGGAACTGTCCGGTTTGACCAAGAATAACGCTTGAATCCACATAAGCCTGTTGTAAAAAGTTAAAAAAAAAAAAAAAAAAAAAAACATAAGCCTACAGTAAACGGTTAATATAATTTCAAAATGACCACAAAAACTTTAAAAGGCAGATCATTCCTCTCACAAACCAGTAACCTCACTAACTGCAACAGGGTAGTTAAAATAAATAGCACAAAAACTAGAAAATACAGGATGCCTAAGAAAATTGTACAATAAGGATGTCAAATTGTAACAAAAATCAACATAAGATTCAATGAAATTACAAGGCACTGATGTGTCTAGGCAATGTTTGGCTTTCTCATTTAAGAATATAAGCATAATATGTTTACCGGGTAAGATGGGTCTTGAACAGCCATTGTGACAGTGGATCCAAAAAGAACCTGGCAAAGCAAAAAATTAAAGGTGATTGAACAATATTTATTAACAGAGTAAAAAAAATCTTGTAGGTTTCTGAAATACTAACAAAACATAATAAAAGAAAGCATACCTGAAGACGAGAGATGTCACTTTTTGCACCATCTGACACAAATATATCATCCGCCTCTATGCCAAGGTCTGCATAATAGGTTGAAGCAATGGCAGCTCTTAATTTCTGTACGGAAAAGATGTCTTTGTTACCAATAATATCAAACTAACCAGACCCCGAATGAAGTGAAAAACAAAAAGAAACAGAAGTAAAACATTGCTGACCTTTTCCCCTTGTTCAGCTCCATAACCACTATAACCATCTAATGTTGACAACGCATGTGACCTCTGAAAATAAATTGAGAACAAAATTTGTAAAAATAAGGGGACAAGCATGAATAAACCAATGCTGAAAAGATTAATAAAATCAGCAAACAATTATCCAGTTAAGAGTAAGTGAGTAACTCTATCACAGTCAATCAAGCATTCTGTATTTGAGTGTATATAGTTACACAAGGACTTCTTGGTAAGTGAGTAACTCTATCACAGTCAATCAAGCATTCTGTATTTGAGTGTATCTGGTTACACAAGGACTGCTTGGTATGTGCAAACATGAAAGTTGAAATACCACAAGATGCCAGTATCCTTGGCATAGGTACAACTGAAACGGGGCCTTTGAGAAAACAAAATGATCCAAACAATCTATATTGTACGAAACTGGAAAAGTTGCTAACATAAAATGTTTAATGATTATGCAAAAACATAGGGTTCACAAAGCTATTATATTACCTGTGACATAGCAGAAGTAATAACTTCTGGAATCGGCTCGGTTGTGTCACCAATTCCAAGGCTGATCACTTGGGCATCAGGATATTTCAATATGTGAGCAGATCTTCGTCTTGCAATCTAATAATTGAATTTTGGGGAGGGGTGGAGGTTGCTTGCTTAGGCAAATCTATCTTTATCCATAAAAATGTGAAATAATGTACCAAATATATACAAATTTTAAAACAAATAGAAAACAAGATATAAGCTCATAAGTGATCCAAGGGAACAAACTGGATACATGATTTTCCATTGTATTCAATACACTGTAACTGTTGAAAATCGCAACAGTTTATAGAGACTCAAGATGATGTGATTGTTCTGCATAATTTATTAGCATTATAGGAACCATCTTAGCAATAATTACATACACCAGAAATGAAATGTAGGTTAAATGAAATTCAAATGAACTACAATACGAATTTTCGATTGACGACGAGAACTAGCAAGCAAGGTGAAACGGAAATGCATAAAATTCTAAAACAGACCTCGGGAAATAGGTACCCAGCTTGAAGCTTAGCCATGTTTTCATTGCGTGACACCTTCGTCTTGTAGGCTTTATCATCACAGATAGAATAAATGAATTAGCAGTCCCAAGTTAAATCGGCAATCAAAAACTAATATTGCAGAAAATAAATTAAAATTAGTATACATAATAAATTAATAAAAAATGCACCACCAACCAGTCTTCTCCGCTGATGGCGAGGCAACACATTTCACAACACCACTAATTTTCCCAGTAATCGCTACGTTGGAAGGCCTGAAAAAAAATGCAAATTTACAAATTAAAATTCATGTGGAATTAATTACATACGATAAGAAACAGAGCTGATATCGAATCAAAAAAACACGAAAAAATACAGAAGAAATAGAAAAATAAACGGAACTTCGTGTTCTTGAGATTGTTGTTGCCGAAGAAAGTGGAGGTGGATGAAGACATGGAGGTGGAAACAATCTGATTAATGGCAGACATCTTTGAGAGAGTGTGAGTGTGAGTGTGAGTGTGAGTGTGAGTGAGAGTGCGGGGTTATCTAGTGAAGAGGGGGTTTCCGATTTTGAGAGATCTTTAATAAAAACCCTAGAAAATTTTAATTTAATCATTTTAAAAATATAAATCACTGTACTGTATATTTTTTGAGAATTTTAGAGAAAAAAATACTTTAGGTAGTGATACTATAATAAAATACTATAGTTTGGAATAATTATAAGCAATGTATAATATACTACACTTTACACCGATTTAAGTTACTTTAAAGATTAATAATTACAATTGAAGTATCTTTTTCAAATTTAAAATGTCCTAAATAGTCTTTATATATCGTTAATTATGTCTAATTTAATATATGAATTAAATTTTTTCGAATCTCATCTATGTAATATATAATTGTTAAGATTTCTTCAGATTCTTTCAAATCAAGCGTGAATTTTTTATTTCAACCATTTCGTTTATGATTTCATATACTATTCTACACTATGAAAATAAGAACTAAGAAAACGTCTGTTCTCTTTACCTTATTACAAAAAATTTTGGGCTTGACTTGTATAATTAATTCCTCAAAATTAAATTAATAAGTTCATGGTGGCCATTTGGTTCTGTAGGAAGAAGCGGGCGGAATTCTTGCGGCCGTTCACTCGAGGATCAAACTCGTTGCCGGCAAAGGAGAAGACTAGTCACTTGGACGCCAAGCTAATTACGGCCTGAACCTCTTTTCTCAATGAATGGGCTGGAGAACTTGAACCTCGTAGGATGTGGGTAGTGAATTGGATGCGAGGCTAGTGGTCGGGTTGCTAGTGGGCGGACTGACAGGTTAAAAAAAATGGATTCGAGTCTAGTGGGTTAGGCTGTTTCAACCTGAGAAGCCAACGAGCACGAGTGGCTGGGTTCGGCCTGCACATCTGGGCATCACCACTCCTTTCTATTCATTTAACATTTTTCTGTTCACCAAGAGACGGCTCCAAAACATGACCTTATCGGCCTACTACTCCTTGGCAACACGCATCGACGACCGCGGTGGGACGAGCATCGCGAAGAGACAGTCGACGCTGAGCGTTCCCACGAACTCGACATCCCCCTCTCGTCCTATATATATATGATGCCCACTCCAAACTTGACATCGCCATCGAAGAGTTCGATATCCCAATCTCGACCTGGCCAATGGTCGTTGCGACGCGAGAAGAAGATAGTGGAGTTGGCTCCAACATTGGCTGATGGGAAGGTCAGCATCAACGAGGTTTGATATTTTTTTTTGTTGGTGGTTTTATAATTTATTTTCAATTCATAATTAAATCTCTTGTGTATCATGACATGAATTCTTAATTTTGATTTCGTTATTCAATTTTTCATTTAATTTGAGATGCTCCTTGACCTTGTGTGTCATTTTATATCAGGCTATGCCATCTTTCAACTTGGTAAGAGAGCCCGGGGTCAGGAACATGTGTTTAGAAAATGAGATTCGATGTGTACACCATGTGGAGTTGCTGGAAGCTAACAACATCGCGAAGGTGAAGCTGCTCAACGCCGACTCACTCGTCCTCGAATCGCTCTCGGGTTCCAGCATTTGCGTCACTGTCGGCATTCCATATTACATGCTCGATTCGTAGCCTGAAGTACTCTTCTCTGAAGGCCGCCGAGAGATGGGTCCATGACAACCTAACCCGCTATGTCTCCGACGGAACCTACATGGTTCTCATTGAGTGCCGTATAAGACCCCTTTTTTTCAAAGCTTTGGTTCGTTTTAGGGTGATAACCAAAAAAGTTGTGTGGTTTATTTATGTTGTTGCAATTGGATTAGTTAAAAATTCCGGACATATCTTCTAGCACCAAAATTTGTGTTTGTAATTTGTTGAGTTTGCACAATTTTATTGGGAATGGAATCTTTGTTACTGTAGTTGGACCTCATGAAGGTGACCCTAGCCGATGCGGTCATCGGTTGTATACGAGAAGAGTTTGAGATGCCCCATGTGCGAGGGAGAGGGGACGAGTCGAAAATTAGGAATAGTGCTCAGTTTCATATGTGATGAATTTTGTCGGAAGGTGTTGAAAGAGAGGTCTCGATCAAAACTTGGGCAACAATGTATAAAACTAGTGGTATCGATGGCTTTTCATGAAAGTTGTACTGTGAAACTATGTATGAAATCAGTAGTGTAACCATGTATGGAACTATGAAACTATTTTCTCTTTTCATGTAACTATGCAAAAATAAAACTATGTATGGAACTATTCTCCCTTTTCGTATAAGGGTGCAAAACAAAACTAAGAATGAAACTAGAACGAAATTAGCTAAAACTAATAATTGTATTACACAAAACTAAAAACAAAATAGAAGAAAAAAAAACTAAGAGCGAAACTAATATAAATATTGATCGATACAAGTATAACTCGATTAATTAAACGAAACTAGAAACAAAACTATAAGAAAGTTGATAACTCGATTAATTAAACGAAATTATGAACAAGTGAAAGATCGGTCGATACAAGCCATATTTATCATAGATTAAAGTTAATTAAACATAATTACAAAAGACATAGATCTGTATAAGAGACATTACATTTTTAGATAACATCAGTGAAACTAGCTAGATAACTACAATGTGAATAAACCTAAAAACTATCGAAAAATTCACTCTCCATTGTACTTGACCATCTTCCATGTCCCAAATACCTGAGAGAAAGTAGAAACAAAAGCTTAACTCACTTTGAGATATCATATCACACATACAATATATGGATCTACTTACAAAAATTAGCATTGCATATTTACAAAATGTAATAGAGTAGATATACCTGATTTTCAGACAAGGACGAATATAGTTTTGCATTCTCAGTCATAGTTTGCCCCGCAAGAGACATAGAATATATTATTGAGGCAATAACGTATGGATATGGTTTGCATTCTCAACCAAAAGCTCAGGTGCTTACCCGTAATACAATCCTCGTCTTAAAACCCAAGTTCCAATAATATCGAATTATAGCAGGTGTGCCTCCAATCTATTTTTCAAACGCATGCAAGCATATCAATATATATATCTTGTCACAAATAAATAGAATGCACAGGGAAACACGTAGTGTATTGATCATACCTTATGTACATCCTCCATCACGTACTTACCACTAGGCTTAAGATTGGCAAGGAATGGTACTTTGTCGCTAACCTTTTGAAAGTCGTTTAAAGTTAATTGCAGACCTACAGACCTGCAAAAATCTAGTTATGAGATGCTTATAAATAAGTAATGTTACTTATTTTCGTGATATTAGATCGAGTCCTCAAAAATCAAAATTAAATTAAAAAAATGCAAAAACTACCTAAAGTCCTAATTAGAAAAATACATAGACCATCACCTGGCAATGAAGGTATCCGATATTTGATGGTAGTTGAGCCCGAAATCCTAGCAAGACAACATAAATCCAACATGACCATGTGTTAAAACAAAAGCCAAAAACCCAAAAAATCTCAAAAAAATCAACAATTTAAAAGAAATTCCATAAACTCAAACATTGAAAGTCGATCATATCGACAGTACCTCGGGAGTATAAACCTGGGCCAGGAACCATAACCTTCCAGACTCGATTGCAAGATAGCAGGACATGGCCGAGTCGACTGGATGAAAAATGCTAGCCCTCTTCAAAACACTGCTGGAAACTAGATCTAATCAACACGAGCAACCAGAGATCGTCGCTCAGAAAAGATCGAACCTTTCCTCCAATCCATGTCGGACATAAAACACTGAAAGGAACTAACAAACAATTTCTCCTCATAATGTTTTATATTCTAGGGAAAGCAGTCGTTTAAAACACACAACAATCACATATATGCACCATCAATATACAACACACAACAATCCCAAATTGCAATGTTTAAGTCGCACGATTAGGAAAATCATTGCATCTGCTCAATTTCTTACAAAACCGAGCAAAAACCCCATGATTAAATCAAAGCAAAATTTATGAATATTACCTTAAAACTAGAAGAATAGATCGCACTATTCTTCCGTCAGAGTCGCACAAATCCGGTTTGAAATCATTTTACAGTAACTATCCGACGAAGTTACTGTTTGAAACCAAACGATAAATCTGATTCTTTCATCAGTTTGGCTTGGATTTGGGGTAGACGGTAGTTCTAGACGATCGGGCATATAAGATAATCGTTATCGTTTGTTGGTTCACAAATCCACCGTCTAGATCTATTTCGCACCGGTGATATCAAGAACTTCTTGAGTGCGGATGGTTCTATTATTCTCAAGCACTCCGCCGACCGATCAGAGATCTTGAAAAGTATGATGATAATGTTTTTGATTTTGTACCGGATACACAAACTATTTAAGGATCAGATGAGAGTAATATTAGGTATGATTTTTAATTATTAAAAACACAATGAAAAAACGAAAGAAAAGGATAGTTTCGGAAAACTTGACTTTTTTATTATTAGACTAAAGATTAGTATTTATATATATTAAAATACTTACAACTTACTCTTTATGTGAATGCCCCTTTTTTTTTTCCATCAAATAAATTTTGAATGTAAGAAAATTTTATCATTTTGTTTGAAAAATTTATTTTATTTATTTTTAAAATTCAGTTTAATTTTTAATACTAAAAACTTGTTTTTTTAGTACTTAAGGAATATATTTGAAAAAATATTAATAATATTTTAATATTAATTAAATTTTATATTTGAAATTATTGAATTAAATTATTTTTTATTTTTTTATTTTAGTTGATTCGAAACAAACTACATTACATCAATAATGCACGAAACCATAGTAGTTGAGATTATTTGACCAAAACTAAATGAAGTGAAATCTTAACTAAATTAAAATAAATTGAAATTAAATTAAAAAAAATTAAGAGCTATACATTTTTAAATTTTTTTTTTTTTTTATGAATTTAATTTGATTTCTCTCAATTATTATTATTATTATTATTATTATTATTATTGTTATTATTATTATTTTTATAGTAGTAGTTATACGTTCGACAACTACTAGTGTTGTTATCTAAGTATCAACGTGATCATTTTAGAGAACGATTGCATGAATTCAGTAGAAAATTAAATTAAAAAATATATATGAATTAATTATGAATTACTCATATTTTGTATATTTCAATGGTTTAATAAAATTAGCCCGAGAATTAAAATTTTGGGAAATAAAATAAAATATGAACAATTAAGATTATTGATTCCGATAAGATGTGACTTGTGAGTAGGGTTGGAAACGAGTCGAGCTGAGTGAGTCGAGCTATGAGCTTATCGACCCGGTTCGAAAAAAAATTAACATACTCGAGCTCGACGAGCCGCTCGGGAGGGTGCTCGAGCTCGGCTCGCGATTTTTTTTTATGCTCGGGCTCGACTCGATCGAGCAGCTCGAGCTCGGCTCGCTCGAGCGCTCGACTTTTGATCGGTCTATTAATGCAACTCCAGCTTGTTCGAGTAACTCAACTCGTATTGCTCGAGCTCGACTCGATTCAAATTGCTCGAAAAATTCGACTCGATAAATACAAATATTAAAAATATTTAATTAAAAAATTATATATACGAGCTGCTCGCGAGTCGCTCGATTATTCATTAATGGTGCTCGAGCTCGATTCGTATAAATTAATGCTCGACTCAAGCTCGGTTCGAGCTCGAGTTTGACAGAGCTCGAGTCGAGCGTTGACTCGAACAGCTCGCGAACGCTCGTGAAATGCTCTGTTCGTTTTCAACCCTATTCATGAGCATTGCTGCCCACAAGTGTTTTGACTAGGGGTGGGCGTGGGACGGGATGAGACGGGATTCTTCTAATCCAGTCCCGTTCCGGAAATAAATTTTCGGGATAGGACGGGACGAGATTTGCATTTTAAAAATCTATCCCGCACGTCCCAATCCCATTTGGGTTCGGATCAGGATCGGGAAGTCCCAAAATATTAAATAAAAAATAAATAAAATTAATTGAATAAAAAAATTAATAAAATAATAATATTAACGACTTATAAAATAATAAAAATTCAAATAAAATAAGAATCGACAATTTTTTATAATAAATATATATACATGTACATACACGGCCACACGGGCATATATATATTGAATTGATTTTAAATTTAAATTTTAAATTATTAAATAAGTAAAATAATATTGAACTTATTTATATTCAATTTAAATGACATTTTAATTTTATTTAATATTTCAAAATAAAAATGTTAGTATTTTTAAAGACAAATTAGAAAACAAAAATTAAATTATTTTGAAATTTTGTGAAATTAAAAAGAAATTCTTTAATTTAATAATAAATTTAATTTGGAGTATGATTAATATTTTAATATTTTATTAATTTTTTTGAAAATATAAGAATTATATTATTATTAAATAAATTATCGGAACGGGATCGTTCCACTCCCGTTCCGTTATGAAAAATTTAAAACGGGACGGGATGGGACGGGATTGCCATTTTCAAAAATGATCCCGTCTCATCCCTCTAATTTTCGGGATATGATCGAGACGAGATCGGGATTCCGAGACGAAGTGTCCACCCCTAGTTTTGACCCATCTTGAACTGGGCTGTGTTTCTAAGCCCAATTATAAAATTCTGGCTAAAAGCCCAACCCTCGATTTTAACCTCAGAATTTTCGAATCCCTCAACCAATTTCCCCCAATTGTCCTGATTCTTCTTCTTTTTCTTTTTTCAATTCGTGGTGAATTCCTCTACGCAATCGCGTAGATCAATGTCCATATAGATATTTCAGGGTTTTATTTATTTTGTTTCGTTGAGAATTCAAGTTGGTCGACCGACGTCGTTCAGGTACATCTTCGTCTATTCGATTGAAAAAACACCCTAATTTTTGTTTGTTTCATCTATCATCATATTTTATTGCAAATAAATCTACAGGGGTTTCTTCGTGCATCTGTCGGAGTTTCAATTTTTTGTGTGTGATATTTAGTATCCGAAATACTTTCGGTGTAATGTGTTAAAGCTTTCGTTTTTCTGTTTTTTTTTAATCTCGTATTTAGATTTTTAAAATATATACTTATGTGAATGATTTTAATGATGATTGAACTGTAATGTGCAAACATGTAATGAAATTGGTTCAACTGCTGTGCAGTATATTCTCAGCATACCGTTTGTTTCAACATGGATTTGGCGACGGAGAACCGAATAGCTGCCATTCTTATGAAGGAGGCAGCGGAGTTGCGTTGCCAAGCTCAGAGAGAAGGTGCACTTGCTTATCTAAGCCGACCCACTGTTAGGAATAGACCAAATTCTCGTTTCCTCACGGCAACAGTTCGTGGGGTTCAACAAGGTTAGCCTTTTCTTTTACCTACAGCATAAGTTTCTAATTTATGACGAAAATTGTGGATATTTGTTATATTTAAAGGAAAAATATCACGTATGTTTTAACATATATGTGAGGTTTGTGTTGGTGGGTTTTGGTTACATATGAAAATTCATGATCACGGTTTGTTTTCTGATGAAAAATATATGTTTCGCATGTATGAGATTCGTCCGGGAGTCCAATTGTCTTCTATTTATGATGTGGTTATAAATGTCAAAGTTGACCATGATAGTAGGCCATATTCTTGTTAGACATTTGATTATCATATTTGCTATGGATTTGTTGTACTATCTGTTATCTTTCAATAATTTCCCTTGATAATTTATTCCCCAGCTAACCGTGCGGTTGAAGTTAGTGAGATGTGGCGACTAAGGGAGAAACAGATAGAACTGGACAATAGGCTTAGAGGAAGAGGGTCAAGAAATGAAAAATGTTACAGGGATGCTGTTTCTGATTCTCACAGGAGTGGTAGTAGCAGCTGTAATGAATCGGAGACGAGTAGAGGTGCTTCTCTCTCTTCTAAAAAAAGATGTATTCAGGATCTTGATCTAATTGAGGACGAAGGCTTAAGGGATGACGAGGTCGACAGATTTTTGCATTCCAGGTGTGTTCTCTCACTCATGCTGTTCTGAGTACTATAAGGTTTTCGGAAACTTCTCCTTCAGATTTATAAGCTCTACTATTGGTTTGGCAATGCTAATTTATTTTTATTTTTAGTTATCATGAGGTGCTTTTGAAAAATTATAAGCACAGTTGTTTTCTTTTAGTAGGAAAAGGGGGTGTTAGAATTATTTTTACATATTTGCCTTTAGTTTGATTAATGTAATTATAAAATTATCGTTCATAAGATACTCAAATACATAATATTTTGAATTGTAATGACTTGGAATCCAAATGAATGCTACTCCACAGTCCACACACACCCAATGATTTTGTCAATTTCCCCTTCATATTTAGAAGCTCTAATTGTTTCTTTTGGTAATTTTAAATATATATATTCACCCCCTTGATAACTTTTTAGCACCTAATTCATTTTTTATAATGGCAGGACCAAGAGAGGCCGGGGTGCTGTTGGCTCAAGAATGGATGAAACCGGTCCATACCTTCCTTCTTGTCCAGATCCCAATACAACTGAGGAGAAGAAAACGAAAAAAGCTAATAATGTTGTGCTTGGCCCGGAGAAACCTTATTATTTGAATAATCCCAGAGAATCATCTGATGATGAATCTCGTCAAGACAAGGAAAGGAAGGCAAGGAGAGGCTCAAGCAAACGACACTCTAAAAAACACAAATCGAAAGAGAAGGCGAGAGATGAGAAGAAGAAAAGGAAGAGGAAGGAAAAAAAATAAAATGTGAATAACATAAATGGCCAAGCCCTGAGTATTGTTTGTGTTTGCCGAATTTAGAGCATACAAGTTAGGATTTATTTGAGGGATGATCGGCGCAGACTATATTAAAGTGTGTTGATTTGGTTGGCATTTGATCTTTGTACACTAAACATGTCAAAGTTTTAGAAGTTTCTTTATAATCAAATTTGTTGACTATTGAAATGGAATGTAATTGTTTTCTTTGGTTTATAAATAAATACAGTATGGTGGAGTTTTAACATCATAATGAGAATCATTCAAGTTGCCGTACTCCGAATCATTCAAGTTGCCGAGTGTGCTGTTGACATATGAATGGAACAACTCGAACATCTATTAATATTAATCATCAAAAACATTAATCACTGGTTTTTATGTCGAAACATTAATCATCATTAATTATCGAAAAAAAACATTATATGTTTTGAGTTTGATTCATATGTTCTTCCATCTTGATTTCTCAACATCCCTTATGGTCTTGATTGGTCCAAAATTAATGTTTGAACTTTGAACATCATATAAACTTATTCAAATAACGTGGAACAACTCGAACATCTATTAATAATCAGACATATGAATGAATTGCCAAGAAAAATGATTTTGAATCCCCTTACAAAGTGCATTATTCTAACCTAGTTTTGAATTTGATTATCCAAGCATTTATTTTTGTATTAAGTTTACCTTATAAATAAATAAATAATGTTTAAATGAAAATCAATACGTTCGGTGCGAAGATATACAGTATAAAGTTCAATTGCGAGGGCTTCACATTTTCCTGTAATTTTGATAAAAATAAATAATTAAAAATTAACAAACAAAAAACAAAAACCTAGGTGCGAAAGAGATCTGGATCATCCGACCTGCTCGTGCTCTTCTCTTTCGATTCCCCAATTTAGGTAACATCTGAGTTTTTTTTTTCATTACCATTTCGATTATTCATTCAATATTCTGCATTTTTTTATTGTTTGTGGATTGTCGAGTTTCATTTGTTATTTTCTGCACGACTGATTATAATCTCATCTGTTAGAGCTGAGCGATTTTGTTTCGATGTATTTGGGATAGATTGAATGAGCTGATCTTTTGCTGTGGTTTAGTTTCCGCCACCTTGTCTGAGTTAGACATTCTTGCAGACCTGCACTGCGTTGCTCATTGATATCCATTCATATTTTTTTCGAGCTTTTTGTGCATACGGCGACTAAAGCTTACTTACGTTTAATAGCAAGTAGCGTTATCTGGGATGTAATTTCGTTAAAAGATCGAGTTTGCGATGAGAATTTGTATAAAACATGGTTTACGATGGGGCTCAAGCATCTCTATTATCTCGTTTGTGCCTATGGATGTCTAAGTGAGTGGTAATAACTGATCAGGGACGGAACCATAAATTCATAGGTTAAATAATTTGATTTGAAGAAAATATTAAGTTGGAGGAGCCGCCTGCCTTGATCCATCACTGGTGGAGATTCTTATTTTTTATTGGTGGGTGTGAATCCACATTTGTTATGACTTAGAAATGAGCTTTTTGCTGAATGTATTGAATTTTAATTCTTCTAAGTTGGAAGAAGAGGCTCGTTTATCAGTCCCTGGTGGCGATCGGTGATCCTATTGTTAAATGATGTGTATAATCCCACATTTGTTATAAATGAGTTCCATGCTATATGTAGTGAAATTTTATAATTTGGCGTTTTTGGTATCTCTTATCCCAATTTGTTGGACTTATACTCACGTGCTTTTAAATCATTTCAAGCAGGTTATCACAACTGAAAACAAAAAAATGTCAAGGAGACCAAATACATCTCGTCGGTTTGCAGACGGTGGGGGCATTCCTTTTGTGGGTGGATTGCACTCCAAGTCTCGTCCATCTCCCCTATTATCAATAGGACTTGTTGTGATAGTAAGTCTTGGTGTCTTTTACTTATTGTATTATACTTGTAAAATGTCACTATTTTATGCGTGCGGACACTTGCACTTGTATAGTCAAGGCAACTGTACTTGCATGCGCAGATGGGTTTTCTCATCTTCAGGCAAATGCATATTGCTCAATCATCATGTTATAAATCTTACAATGTTCGAGGTTTATGTGATGTGGTTTTTTTAGGTAAGTCATGTTGAGTTGTTGTGTTATCTTAAGTGAGAAAGTCGTGTTGACTTCAAATATTTATTTAACTACGATTTTCATTTTTTTAAATTGTATATTAATCTTTTGGTTGTTATTAATGAGTTGGTTCGACCTGTTTCAATAGCTACTTTATTGTCTTTAGGACAAATTCACTATTTGTTTTAATCATAGAGGATCTGGCCAAAGGATGTTGCCCTGATTGTAATAGTGTGTACGAAAGATACAGAGAGCTATATTTTTTATTTCACCATGGAAATGTGCCATCTAGATTTAGTTTGCATGGCCTGTAGATAGGTTTCTATATAGATTCATTCCTATCCTCTCTCCAACCCCGCAATAAATTCATGGGAAGTAAATGTTGAGGATCCAGAATCCAGATCCTTCTGATTTCACATTGAGAAAACTAATGGGGTACTTTCCTTCAATTTTCAGGGATCACTTCTGATTGTTGGTTATCTATATCGTGGTCCAGGTTCGTTTCCGACCTGTTTAGATACACACACTGACAACACATTTAATTATTGTAATAAATTAACTGATCTGATAATTTCTATTTTTTTCCCTTTCTCTTATCCTGTTCTCTCAAACAAAATTTGTTTAGGTAAGCTTTGGTATTGTGGAAGATGTTGGAGAAGGAACTTAGCGTTTGATGATTTTAATCATGTGTATTTTGTATTAATTATTTCCTTACAGGTGGCAGTGGTGGTGACGTATCTTCTGTGAATAGACTTGAGGGTAAATTTCTGTCTGTTTAAAGAGCAATCTTTAATACTTCAAATGCCATTTTTTTATTTGTTCTTGTTCAATAGAGGTTTCCTATAGAAGAATAGTTTTATACTAAAAAAACGTTTACTACTAGTAAATAGACCTTGCTTCAAATTAATAGGTCCCATTGACACGTAAGTATAAATTAGTGTTGATTGTGCTTGTTATGGTGCCTCTGATGTTTTAAAGTAATCTTATGGCTGTGGATAGACAATCTTCTTTGCATGTCTTACTTTTTGATGTACGCGAGTACATTCTTCCATTCTATTCCTGATCTGATATATGCCACTTGATGCACCACTTGGCCTTTTCTAAGATTTTATGTTTCAAACCAAAATTAATTCTACTAATCATATGAGAACACCTTTTGAATAATTCATTCATGTATATGCAGGTGGTGTTTCATGTACACCAGAACTTCAAAGGATAATACCTATTCTGAAGAAAGCATATGGCGACAGTACGCGGAAAGTGTTGCACGTGGGCCCTGAAACCTGCTCGGTAGTTTCTCAGTTATTAAAGGAAGAGGATACTGAATCTTGGGGTCTGGAGCCATATGAGTTAGACGATGTCGATGTCAATTGCAAGAGCCTTGTCCACAAAGGCATTGTGCGTGTGGCTGATATCAAGTTCCCCCTTCCCTACAGGCCTAAGTCATTTTCTCTTGTTATTGCGTCAGATGCATTGGATTACTTGTCACCAAGGTATCTTAACAAGACTGTTCCGGAGCTTGCGAGGGTGTCTTCTGATGGCGTGGTCATATTATCTGGTAATTAGAGTTCTTACTTTCCCTAGAATGGGGGCAGTTGCCCTCACATTTTCCTTATATATCATTTAAAGGTTACATATATTAATTAGGTAAAATAAACAAAACAAGCAAACTATATCCACTAATAAGTTCAGAAGTGTTCCCTTAAAATAATTTTTGGATGCAACTTATAACTATATTTATTTTTATGCTCCCATTGTTATACAAATCTAAATCCTTCCCTGTATGCATTCTTATATTCTTTAGCAATCATACAATATGTTGCTATAACAAGAGTTAGATAATTGAACTAGGCCATTATTTTATTAATTTTGTTTGACTTTTCTTCTTTAGTTTTCCAATTTAACTTTAGAAACAACAAATCTTTTGGAACGGACAGTTGAGAAATTTTGATGTGAGTCTTTTATCAATAAGCTTAAACTATTCCAATTGAGTTACTCTTATCTAAGCTCATAATGGACAATTCCAATTCATTATCCCTGGGAGTTTGGATGATGGCAGGGTATCCGTATCTTTGTGTCTGGTCAACCTTTCCATAATTCTGGTTCAACCCGATTAGTGTTACCAGTGTCAAATTCACTGTGGAGTTTTACTGATTTTGTGTATATATAGGTTACCCTGGCCGTCAAAGGGCCAAAGTGGCTGAGCTATCCAAGTTTGGACGCCCCGTAAGTCTTTATCTCGTCTCCTTTTCCTTTAAGCATTGGCCTTTATATTATTCTTTCTATATATATATATATATATATATATATATATATATATATATATATATATATATATATATATATATATATGTGTGTCTGTGTGTGTGTGTGTGTGTGTGTGTGTGTGTGTGTGTGTGTGTGTGTGTGTGTGTCACATGCTATTCTTATGCAAGAATCTGAACTCATAGGTAGCAATTAACGGTCCTAAGCTTGAAACCCTTGAAAATAAACTATTTGCGTACCAATTGTTTGTCCATTGTGTAGGCCAAATTCCGGAGCTCGTCTTGGTGGGTGAAGTTCTTTGCCCAGACTAACTTAGAAGAGAACGACGCTGCAAGCAAGAAGTTCGAACAGGCTGCAACCAAGGATTCATTCAAGTCTGCCTGCCAAATTTTTCACCTCAAACCTCTGAATTAATTATCTGACTGAAGATTGTATTCTTTGTTGCCAACGGCACCAATCGTGCCGCACGTCTCGTTAGTAAGAAATAGAAGGAGTCGTTTTAGTTTATCGTTGAAGGAGCCGTGTTAATTCGTTTATTCGTTTATACCGAAGACTAGAAAGACACCCATTCATTTATACTCGGTCTTGTAGCAAGTGCTATTAAGAAATATCAGAACCTTGTTGTAATTTTTTTAATGATTATACTGATAAAATAAATTTTTAATTATGTTTCAAAATTCATGTACTCCATCCTTTTTCAGTTTTAGTTATTCATATTCAAAAGAAAAATCTAAGAATAGAGTTAAGCTTAAGCAAGAAGGGTAAATGAATGAATTAAGAATTTGTTGAAGTTTGATTATAAATTTATTTATTAATATATTTATTTTTATAAAAATAAATATTTGAATAATGTCAATTGTTTTTCGAATTTGCATGTAAAATAAAAAATAAATAAAAATACAGTACATTTGGTTTACAGAGCGTGGCCGGCGCTGTCTCCGCACCCGCCCTCCTCCTCCATGGCCGCGAGAGAACTCCATCACAGTTCCAGGAAACTCACCGCTTCCACTTCTTCACTCGCTTCACGTCTCCTTCTCTCTCTTATCTGCCTCGCCTCTTTCTTCCTCTGTTTTTCCCTCTTCCGAAACGACACCGTATCGCCGCTAAAATATTCTTCGGTTTCTGAGAAGATTCACACTAATTCTAACTGCAACTACTCGGATGGGAGGTGGATCTACGACCCCAATGTCAGATCTCCGCCGCGGTACGACCACACCTGCAAAGAGATCTTCAAAGGCTGGAACTGCATCGCCGCTAATAAATCCAACGCACTTGATATTCTCAAGTGGCGCTGGAAACCCTACGGCTGTGACCTCCCGCCTTTCGATCCGTTGCGCTTCCTGGAAAGTTTCAGAGATACCAATATTGGTGAGTAAATCTGGTCTGTGTGTATTTAGTGAAAATATGGCGTGGAATTAAACTATTGACTGATTAAATTACATAGAAAGATATTCAAAATTTACGTTGGTCTTTGCGAATTGTGTGTGAGTTGATCTATATAAAAATTCACTAGCATTATACGAGAAAATTGGGAGGGGTAACCCTCCCAAAACAACAAATCAGATTTCTACCCCTTCTCTTCATTTTCTATTTATTTTTAAATTTAAATATAATAAAAATAAATCAAAAATCATATATATATTTTTCACAATTACCAATTAGCCTATAGAGTTATCAAAATTGCACTTTGGTCCTTCAAAAATCAATACACAAACCCTACCCCCAATTCCCTAAACCCGCTACCCCTGCCCTCTTTTCTCTATCACAGAAACTGCAAATTGCGACGAACGAACTCCGGCGAAGAAACGAACTCCAACCGACGGGAAGAAGAGACGAACTCCGGCAAGAGCACCACGACCCTCTCTGATTAGGTAAGTACTCATCCCGCCCCGCCCCTCTCTCTCTCTGGTTTCGATTTCAAGGTTTGAAATCAAAATCAAAATGCAGAACCGGCGAGCTTCATTCCGGCGACCTTGACAATGTCTCACGACGCATCCTCATCAACTGGAAGGGGCTCCAAAAGGGCTCGTCGGCCGTCCCAGTCCCCTGCCCCGTCGGCCGGTAGCGGTGCGGCTGAGCCGAGAAGAAAGGCGGCGCACGACCGCGAACCGCTCCTTGGATTGTCCCAAACACAGGCTGAGGCGAATTATCAGGTACCTCTCTTTAATTTGGTGTTGAATTGCGATTACATTTCTCTGAATTTGAGTTTGAAAAAATCTGGTTTTTTTGTGTTCTTGGGCGTAAGGCGTAGGCTGAAGCCTACGTCAACCATTTTTTGGGCGTAGGGCGTAGGCTTCAGCTTACGCCCTGCGAAATGTGGGCGTAGGGCGTAGGCTTCAGCTTACGCCCTGCGTCAATTTTTTTTTGGGCGTAGGCTTCAGCCTACGCCCTGCGTCAAATTTTTTTTGGGCTTAGGCTGAAGCCTACGCCCTACGCCCAAGGCAGACCAGTTTTGAGTTTTTTAACTGGTTTTTTTGTACTGTGTTTTTCAGGATGAGTATCGCCCTGTTCCGGCTTCGTACATCGATGAGCTACCCCAGCGCAAGTACGGGGACGTGGTGATGAAGGGGAAGTTAACGACGCGCCACAGCTACACGAAAATCCCCAGTATAGCGGGACCTCTGTTGGCCGCCTTCCCGAACGTCGTGACCGATTACCCTCAACTGGGTAATTTCTTACTCTTGGACGGGCAAGGTGTAGTGCCCAATGCGGCCATCCATCAGTTGATGGCTCGAGTTAGCGTGTGGCCAGACCAGAAGAAGCAGCGATTCCGGTTGTTCGTGACGAACAACATGGTAGCTCGTCTGAGCCCGCTGGAGTTCAGCCTGATTACAGGGTTGCACTTTTCCGACTCCCGCTCCCAGGATGACGTGGACGGGGATGATGCGGACCTGAAGGAAAGAGCATTCCCGGCTCATGAAATGGCCAAGAAACAGGTGACGACGGACGAGCTGTTTAAGAAAATTGAGTCGCTGTTGGCCAAAAGGCGTCCGGAGAGGTACCCGGATGTAATCAACCTAACCTTTGTTTGGTTGATACAGACTCTGTTAGACTTACCTAACAGACAATCACATATCCCCGACGAGTACTTCGAGGTAATACGCGAATTAATTCTTTTTTTTTTATTGTTTATTGAAATTTATTTCTAATTTTTTAATTTTTGTATTTATTACAGCTTTGCAGTAACCTCGATGTTTGCCAGAAGTATCCGTGGGGACGGAGGGTGTACAAGGCAATCGTCGATGATTGCTTCGAGCAAATCGGTCCAATCGACGGGCCAGGGACGCGGTCATGGAATGCATATGGATTCATCCATTTTTTTGCGGTATGTTTATAACTAGTTTGTTGATAATTGAATAGTTTTTGTAGTGTTTAATAATATATACTCTTCTTTTGGTTTTAGTTCTATATGATGGAGGCATTCGAGGGTGCGGTTGTAAAACTGAACGCATCCCCCAGGAGAGACTACATTCATTCGTACCCCAGGATGCTCCGATATACTCTGAGTAACAACGCACCTCAGGGCGATGATATGAAGAACTTCTTTGCTAGCGGTGTGCAGGTAAATGTTTGAACAAGTTTATTGCGTGAATTCAATTTATTTAAATTATCCAGACTTATAAAATATCAAAAACAAACATGCAGGTTGTGTATCCGCGCTTGAAGCCGGATGTTGAGGAGTTGATGTCTCCAGCTTTTTACGGGACCCTGTGCTGGTTCCAGCGGAACTATTATGGTCGCGAAGAAGCAGACGCTCTACGACTCAACGACGACGGCATCTTCTGCACCGACTACGTGAAGTTCATTGCTCCAGCCCCAGCTCGAGCTCCACGACAGAGGACACCCCCACCTCCACCCCAGACGACGTACTCAGCTTTTCCTGAGACAGTCTTTGACCATGTCGGTCCGTCGTCTTCTCAGGCTCAGCCGTCCGGAGGTCCCCCGTATTGGTTTGCTGATTATATGCAGATGCATAGGGACGAGAGGGCAGCCGACAGTCGGCGAGACGAGGAGATGAGGGAGCGTGAGAGGCTGCGAGACGAGCGTGAGACGCAGCGAGACCAGCGTGAGAGGCTGCGAGACCAGCGTGAGACGGCTATGCTAGCAGAGCTGACGGAGCAGAAAAAGCTGGTTAGAGAGTTACTTGAACGGGTGGACAAGTACGGGGTGGAGCAGGGAAAGCAGGGAGAGATGATTGCTGAGGTTTGTACTCGGATCGACGCTCTTCAAGCGGCCCTTAAGCGGTGCAACCTAGGAGATAGGGCAGATGAGGAGGTTCAGTAGCTGTCTTGTTGTTTGTATTTTTTTATTTTTTTTTGTATTTTTCAAAAACATGATTTTAAAAATTATATTACTATTAATATATTTTGAAAAAATTTGATTACTTCTTTCTTTTTTTGTTCTTTTTTATGTGTATCTTAAATTATGTTTTTGTTCAGTTTCCTCCAATGGAGTATTACTCTGCTCCAACTTGGGATAGTCCACAACCACAACCGCAAGCGATGATCGAGTATTATCCTACTCCTGTGCCACTCTCGCGCCATTTCGAGCAGCCTCAGGTCGAGCAGCCCCATTTCGAGGAGACGACCGTTGGCGATAGCTATCGCACACCGGCACAGACTCAGGCTGTCTGGGGAGATAGCGGTCATTCTTCGCCACCGAGGGTGCTGCGTGATTTTCAGGGTGTCTGCGGTCCCTTCCCTGCGATTCCCACCCACGGCATCTTCACTCCGACTACTGCTGATCGGCCAGAGTATGATCCTGGCTTTATTGTACCGAGGGGGGCTGATATACCGCAGGAGATCGTTGATGTCGAGACTTTTTTTCCGACTGGGACGCAGGTCCAGTTGTTCAAGATGACATCTCCCGTGGAAAATGAACACTTTAATGAGGTTGCATTGTCGGAAGAGGAGAAAGAACTTGGGGATGATGAGGAGGAGGAGGAGGATGTCGCCGAGAGTAGTCTCGGACCCCGTGTGAGGAGGCCCTCGGCAGCTCTTCGGAGCCCGTACGTCCAGCAGTTCGCACGGAGAGGCAGCAAGAAGCTTAGGGGGCTCTATTCGACCTTCCGTCGTCACGGGCATGGAATGAGTGTCTATATCCCTTTCAACGGAGTTACTCTGGACCAGGCCTACTTCGAGCGGATTGAGTCACTACATTTTTGGTACTCGGACATGGTAAGTTAATTTGTAGTTAAACATTGAAATTTATAATGTTTATTAAATTGTGCTTAACTGTGATATGTATATTTTTCAGGAGATTGACATGTACATTACGTACCTGCGGGACAAGATAAAGGTGAAAAATGCCTTAAAAAATGATGAAGTCACTCCAAAAAAGACTATACTCTTGTGTACCGAGTTCTTCGTAAGATCCAATCATCCTATCAAATACAAGTTTTTTTTATCATTTTCCTAATTCTAATCGTTTAAATTTATTTTTAATTAACAGCACGCTATGAAGACCCAGTATGCTGGGATTTCGATCACGAACGCACATGCAAGGAGAACGAACTTGGAGAGGAAATATGAGTCCTGGGCACCGCCGGACTTCATGCTGAAATACATCACGGGGGACGATAGGCACGAGAGTTGGGAACACGCACGAGAGGTAATTTAAAGAATCGTACATTTTTATTTTTTTAATTCAATTTAATATTTTAATTTAATTGTAAATAACGTTTTATTTTATTTTTATTTTTGTAGGTGATAACGGTCTGCAATACCGGGGACCATTGGGTCGTGATAAAGATTGACCTGAATCTCTGGACTATACAGTTGTACGACTCGTTGTGGTGGCGTTGTCCGGAAATAAATCCCAAGTCTAATGTACTAATGCCGGTGTTGGAGTTGTTGCCTCGTCTTTTGGTAGCTGCAGGATTTTGGGAGGGTCCAAACTTGTTTCGTCGAACCCACAAGAAGACTTCTATGCAGGTCGAAGCCCCGTTGGAGCAGTTTATGCAAGTCGACAACAACAACTGCGGCCCGTACGTGTGCATGTACTTGGATCGTCTCGTGAACAAGCACCTCAATCACCGGGGTAAAGAAATCGACGACGGGTACTTGATGAAGTATCGCCGATATGTAGCTCGAAAAATCTTCAGTATGAGTCATCGAGTCTGATTTGTATTTTGGATGATTTTAGACTTTGTATTTGTGTTGTATTGAATTGTAAATATTAGAATTGTTTGAATGTGGTGTAAATGTGTTTTGGACAGGTTGGAATCACAAAAAACGGGGAAATCCATGAAAAAATTTATGAAAAATCGATCCTCGGGTTGATCCTCGGGTTCCACAGAAAAATCTGTTCTGTGGTGGGCGTAGGGCGTAGGCAGTGGCCTACGCCCTACGCCCGCTCTGTCTCATGCCAAATCCTGATTTTGGTGGGCGTAGGGCGTAGGCCATTGCCTGCGCCCTACGCCCGCTCTTTCGAAAACCAAATCCTGCTTTTGATGGGCGTAGGGCGTAGGCAGTGGCCTACGCCCTACGCCCAACCTGCCTACGCCCGCTGTCTTACACTCGACTGACGCAGGGCGTAGGCCACTACCCTACGCCCTGCGCCCGTTCTGACGTACCCCCCCCTGCGCCCTACGCCTTCACAGTTTGGATTTCACGCGGTTTTGGCAATTTATCGACTTACCCGTGGATAATTAAAGCGATCTGAACCGTTGGATGATCTTAAAATGTAGTTTTGCGTGTCCCGACCAATTTTCGTGGAAATATAATGTCGGGAAGTGCTCGATCGGCTAATGTCGAGAATTTGTCGATTTTTGCGACATTAGCGGATCGAGCACTTCCCGACATTATTTTTTCACGAAAATTGGAAGGGACACGTAAAACTACATTTTAAGATCATCCAACGGTTCAAAATAACGAAATTACATTTTATTGTATGGTCATACCTTGAAGCTACTTAACTTCAACTCAAACTATAACATTTAAAGTTAAACTTAGAAGTAACTTAGAAGTAATATGTGATGAAAACACTAAATACTTATATTCGTGGATAATTAAGGCGATCTGAACCGTTGGATGATCTTAAAATGTAGTTTTACGTGTCCCGACCAATTTTCGTAAAAAAATAATGTCGGGAAGTGCTCGATCCGCTAATGTCGCAAAAATCGACAAATTCTCGACATTAGCCGATCGAGCACTTCCCGACATTATATTTCCACGAAAATTGGTCGGGACACGCAAAACTACATTTTAAGATCATCCAACGGTTCAGATCGCCTTAATTATCCACGGGTAAGTCGATAAATTGCCAAAACCGCGTGAAATCCAAACTGTGAAGGCGTAGGGCGCAGGGGGGGGTACGTCAGAACGGGCGCAGGGCGTAGGGTAGTGGCCTACGCCCTGCGTCAGTCGAGTGTAAGACAGCGGGCGTAGGCAGGTTGGGCGTAGGGCGTAGGCCACTGCCTACGCCCTACGCCCATCAAAAGCAGGATTTGGTTTTCGAAAGAGCGGGCGTAGGGCGCAGGCAATGGCCTACGCCCTACGCCCACCACAGATAAGAATTTTTCATGGATTTCCCCGTTTTTTGTGATTCCAACCTGTCCAAAACACATTTACACCACATTCAAGCAATTCTAACAGTTTGTTGCACAATTAAAACACTTCTAACATGAAAGATTCATTACAATACAAAGTTTGTTGCGAAATTGTCTCAAAACACAAAATAATTGTAAAAAATCAAAGAGTTCTAGTCATGCCCTCTTCTTCGCTACACCCGGGCATCTACAACTTCCTCCTCTTGACATCACAACCTGCATCATCACAACCTGCATAGAAAATATTTCACAAGTCAAATTACACAAAAATATATGAAAACACACACACAACTACATAAACGTTCAACAGTGTTTACTCTGGTGGAATCGGACAAGTCTGTGCATTGTGACCCTCTCCTTGACATTTCCCACATCGATATGTTTTCTTCGAAAACCTCTCAATTCGACTCGTGTAGCGGTCCGTTCTCGGCCGTACTGGAGTTCGTTTCACCTGTGGGGGCAACACTATCATGTTTTGGACATATTCGGGAATCTCCGTCCATTGATCTTCTGAAGGAACAGGTATAATGTTCTCCTTATATGCTTGCATCATATACTCGCGGGTGAAATAAAGAGAAGTCATATCATAAGCATATTGTCCTGCCCGACTCGAGTCCTTGGCACACACTGCGGCAATGGCATGCTCACACGGCATCATGTCAATTTGAAACACACCACATTCACACGTCATTGCCTCCAAATCCACAACCCCACACCATCTAGTCGACTCCACAGCGTACATCCAAGTACTTATTTTTCTGGTAACCCATTTAGGAGCACGGTCATAACGCTCACGCAATTTTGTTTCCCTTCTCGGTGTCAATACACCGGTGAACGCACGAGCTTCTTCACGATGTCTGCAAAACCATTCAACCATCTTATCCACGATAAACTTGATCAAGGAACATATGGGATAGTCTTTAGCGTCTTTCATCACGGCATTTATCACTTCCACTGGGTTAGACGTCATCACCTCGTATCTATTCACACGGTGGTGGACTCTTGACCATTTCTCAAACGTGATATCTTCTAGCCACTTTGCACATTTCCCGCTCGCTGCTCTAAGCTCTGAAAAGTGTCGATTGAACTCGGGTACAGTGTACGAGCACGCAGCATTCTTAAAATGACCAACCAAGTCGTTTCTCCTGCTGTACTTGGACTTGATGTTTTGCATGATGTGCCAATAGCAGTGTCCATGTTCTGCCTTAGGGTAAACAGCAGCTACAGCATTTATTATTGGCTGACCTCTGTCAGACACGATTACCAGATCAGATTTATCTGGAATCAAAAACTGCAAGCACTCAAGGAACCAAATCCAGCAACTGGTGTCCTCTGCATCACCCACACCCCAAGCAAGTGGGTAACTGTGATGCTCACTGTCAGTAGCAGAAGCAATAAGAAGCGTTCCCTTGTATCTATTGGTCATGAAGGATGCATCAATGACGATAACGTCCTTCATGTACTGAAATCCCCGAATACACGCTCCGATAGCCATGAAGAAGTACTGAAATTCATTGTTGGCATCTGTCTGAATACGGGTGAACGTACCTGGATTCCTTTGTTCAAGCATGTAACAATACGAAGGAAGCTTCGAGAAATTATCTTCATAGGATCCGCGAACATTTTCCAGGCATCTCTGCCGCCCTCTCCATGCTTTGTCGTAACTGACAGTAATATTTTCCTCAGTACGCATGAACTGCTGAATTGCAGCTGGTGTCATAGGTTTCTTTGCGTTCAAGAACTGGTCCTGGAGTCGATTGCCGATAAGACTGCTAGAGGCCTGCCTGTGCACACCGCTTCTATCAATCAAAGAACAAGTGTGGATGTTGGTGTAGGTTTTAATCACAAACTCTTCGGTCGTCTTCTTCCTCGTTGCACGAATTTTCCATTTGCAATTTTTTTCAACACATTTCACCACCTTTCGATTGTGATCAGATTTGGCCACAACAAATTCAAACTTGCCCTGCAATGCTACCCGAGCGACAACGTAGTTGAAATCGTCTTTGTTCTTGAAGGTCTGACCAACTACCAAATCGGAACCATCATACCGGCCACCCCCGTCTCGATCACAAAGTCTGAAAGCAGGAACAACAACATCGTCCACAACAGGATTATTATAATAAGAACTACCGCCCTCATTATAACACTCGTCACCACCTCCACCATTGTTATTATCATCGTCATCAACAACAACAACATCATCGTCGTTAGCATCGACCTCGACACCATCAAAACCATCAAAATAATCACCACCCACACCACCATCATAATCACCAGAAACACCA
This sequence comes from Euphrasia confusa, assembly GCA_954870475.1. Taxonomy (NCBI): domain Eukaryota; kingdom Viridiplantae; phylum Streptophyta; class Magnoliopsida; order Lamiales; family Orobanchaceae; genus Euphrasia; species Euphrasia confusa. The sequence continues at coordinate 16,015,005 of OX940949.1, read as the reverse complement.
CCATACGAAGTATTGCATAAATCAATGCTATCCCAAATAGATACAGACTGATCATAAGTAGATGGAACTATTACTTGACTGTAATATTGTGATGTTTCACCTGAAGTTCTTCGAGTTGGAAGTTTTTCTGGCCGAATTGGACTTTGACGTGCAGGACTTTGACTTCGACGTGCAGGACTTTCACGGGCTGGACTTCTCGGTACAGAAGGACTGTAGGTCACAAACAACTCCATTTCATCTTGTTTTCTATGAATCCATACAGTCGTGGCCCAAGTTTCTTCATCATTAACATAAGTAGGAGGAGACTTTCCCTTTGGGAATCGAGAGATCGCAACTCCATTACATGATTGATCGATGCCGATTTTTCCACACACTTTCTCAACAAGTGCATTAAACGAAATGCTCCTATCAATCAATATTGTTTTCGAGTGCTTCAAATCGCTCATTATCCATCTCCAATATTCCTCCACGAGCTTCCACTCTCCACTATAATGTATTGTGATTGATATCTCCTTATCCATGCCTGTAATTACAATAAAACGGGAAGAATCAGAATTCAAAACTGGACTGGTAAGGGCGTAGGGCGCAGGCCACTGCCTACGCCCTACGCCCATCTGGAAGTATGCTGAAGGCTGCAAAGGGTTGGGCGTAGGGCGCAGGCCACTGCCTACGCCCTACGCCCATCTGGAAGTAGGCAGTGAGCTACTTCCAGATGGGCGTAGGGCGTAGGCAGTGGCCTGCGCCCTACGCCCAACTTGTTACAGCCTTCAGCATACTTCACACTGGGCGTAGGGCGTAGGCAGTGGCCTGCGCCCTACGCCCGCCTGCGATTCAAGAGCGATTTTCCAGAATTTTTTGGTTTCGAAAAGCACTCAAATCGCAAAATTCAAGCTCGATATTGACAACAACACACACACAAGTCATGTAGAAGTGAATGCTAACCTTTTTACGTCGAATTGTTGGTCGAAAATCGTCGATTTCGTAGCCGTTTTTTTTGGGCGATTTAGGGTTACGGGAGAGCAAAATTGGGGAAGAAGAAGAAATGAAAGTGGGGTTATTGTGTAAATATTTTTAGGGGTTAATGTGTAAATATTTTTATTTACATTTCTTTTACATTTAATTTTAATAGGGGAGGGGTAGAGATCCGATTTTTATTTTGTGAGGGGTAAATGTCTTGTACTTAAAATTTGGAGGGGCACTTATCCAAAGGACTCGCATTATACTGAAATGTTTTCTCTTGATCTCTGTTTTTCGACTTATTGATCTTTTAACAGTGCAGGGTTTGTTGGGGACTCCTTGAATAGGAACATGTTTGTGTCTGTTTTTTGTGCGTTGAAACAAGTGTCTCCCGAGGTTAAAAAGTGGCGTCCGTTTGGAGCTGACCGTGGTTTCACTTTCGTCAACTACAATCTTACCATTGCGTATCACCGAACGAATCTTCTGGCACGTTATGGTAGGTAAGCCAAGTGCGATGTTAATGATTTGGATATGCCCACTCCCCACCCCCTTATTCAGTAATTCCTCCATTAAGACTTGATTTTGTACTATTTGTTGTTAAAGAAAAACAAGAACAAAAACAACGTGGGATGAAACTTATTAATTTTGTTTTCTTCCAATAACATGTTTGTTTATGAACAATTAGAAGTTTAGTTGCGCATCTAATAAATAAAAATAAAAGGATACTTGAGGTGGGGTTCTTATGTTTGCGTCCACAGCCCCACCCTAAAATTTTAGTGTCCATGCGAACCGTTGAGAAGATAGACGGGCTTATGAATTATTGCTGTTTAAACATGCGGTCAATTCCCGATGAATTTATGAATTACCTTTGTAAAATGCTTTTGAACATTTAATATTGTGCAGATGAATTTGGGCATCTTGATATGTATTTATACTATTAGATGGGTGCTATTCTTATTTATACACACGTTTAGTGTCTGAATTTGCACTGATATTGTTTCTGATTGTACCTATCACTCAACGAGCATAATTTAACTCCTTTTCCTGTTAGTACATTCTTAATATTTTTTTCCTTTTTCTTTCCTTCTTTCTTTTCGGTGCTCTCAGGTGGTCAGCCAGTAGTGATAGTGGTATATTGGAGACACTTGGTTATAAGGAGGGATATAGAGTTGATGTCGATTTACCAGAAGCAACTTGGGCAAGTGCTCCGAGTTTCCACGATATACTCATCTTTAATACTGGGCATTGGTAATTCAAGTTTTGTTTTCCTGTTTTTGTTTTTTTACTTATTTGGCTTCTAATTTTGTTTCTTGATTTCTGCTTTAGGTGGTGGGCTCCGTCAAAGTTTGATCCCATGAAATCACCTATGATATTCTTTGAGAAGGGTCTACCTGTTACTCCTCCTGTCGCAACCGGTGCTGGGCTAGATATGGTATTAAGAAACATGGTATGACTCTGGGTTCCAATAATTTTTAACTTGATACATTTTGTTGTGTAATAATCCTCTGTCTTAATGACGAGAATTTTTTCGGAAGTTCAATTATGTGTTCTTACCTTTATTTTATTGCCTATTATGTTTTAAATAGGTATCGTATGTTGAAAAGAATGCACGTCCTGGTGCAACTCTGTTTTTCCGAACACAATCACCTAGGCATTTTGAAGGAGGTGACTGGGATCATGGTGGGACTTGTCCCCGTGTGCAGCCTCTGGTGCCACAAGAAGTAAGCCTTTTCTATGTCCGTTCGTGTGTGCTTAATTCGGAATTTAGGCAAATCCACAGGGTTTATTTTGAATTTGGTTATGTACATGTAGTTGAGAATTTTGAGTTACATTATACATCATCTTCAACCAAGTATAAGCAACAAAGTATCACAGGAGTATTAGTATTATTTTTTCTATTTTCAGGTAGAATAGTTTTTCTCTATTAAGAACAATGGAACGAATGTGGAGACACGTCTGGTGAACGAGCACCTGCATTGGGCCCTCGAAGGATCAAAATTCCGGATATTGGACATAACACATATGAGCGAGTTTAGAGGTGATGCCCATCCATCCGCGGCCGGTGGGAAAAGACACGAAGATTGCATGCATTGGTGCTTACCGGGACTTACTGATACTTGGAATGACTTGTTCATAGCGCATTTGAACAACCTCAAGGCTTGAATCTATTATCTTTTTCTTTCTTTTTTCTGCTAGAGAGTTCAAATTATAATTAGAATGTTGCAGGAACAATAAACCTCAGTGAGCCTTCAATTTAAGGCTGTCATCAGTAGTAGATTATTAGTCTTGAGTGGGGTCCACAACTCGTGGATATACAATTGTGTGTGTATTTATAGTTATTTAATTTTTTTTAAATATTGTAAAAAAAATATTTCATGCTAAAAAAGGAAATTAAAGCAATTTCACTGGAATGATGAGAATATAATTCTTGATTTTGATCTCGATTCATTTCGATGTTATTGTATTTTAGTCAAATTTTTGGTTATCAAAAGGAGTTTCCAGATTATGAAACCACGTTGAAAAAGACTGGGTTATCTTAAAACAAAAAAATATTTTTAAAATATCATCATTTTTACTTCACAAAAGTTAATAATCTACTAAAAAAAGATTACAATACTCTTTTATTTTGGTCAATAACTATATAATAGTAATAGTAATAATTTCTTAACTTTCGTTTCTTAACTTTCGTGTCCATTCTAGCGTAACAAGATCGGATGAAGTATATTTTTTGGCACAAAAAATTTCAACAAAAATAGTATTTTTTTTAACTCCATGCTCATACTAATGTAACAAGGTCTAATACTACGTATAATTACGTATACGGGTTCGACCCGACAACCCGGACTATACTAACCAACTACTACGAACACACATTTATTATTGAAGAGACCCTCTCTCAGTCTCTCACACAGTCACTGAGAGCTGTCACGAGTCTCCCAAATCCCAATCATCTTCTCCACAAACCATTTCTGATAATCGATTCATCGCAATTTCTTTTGCTTCAGATTTTGATTAGAAATCAAATACCACATTTCAAGTCACTGCGCAACTGCAAGTTCCGGACCCTAATCCTAGTTTCTGGGTACTTGGATTCTTCTCGAGGTATGCTGTTTTTATCTGGATTTACTCTTGTGCTTTTACAGTTTATGCTTTTACAGTTTATTCTTAGCTTCTTAATCGTTGAGCAATTAGACTGTGGAATCACGATGTTCTTCGACCTTTTCTGAACTCTATTTGTGTATTTTCGAGACGAGGGTTTTACTTCAGGAAATTGATCTGAAATTAATGTTTTATGTTTGCGTTGTTTATCCGTTTGGGGGTGTCTATGTGTCCTTCTTGCTCTTGCTCTTGCTCTTGCCTGTGTTAAGTGCCAATTAATGTCGAAACATAGATTTTTGCGTAATTTTCAGTAGTGGTTTTTTGTGTCTCTGGTGCGATCGCAAGATGCTATACGTTTAGATTCACACATTGGGTTTTCGCGCGAAGTAGACAGTTTTTCTTGTCTAACTAATTTACTATGGAAAATGTCAATCACTCCGAGAGTTGTTTATTCTTTTGCTGCCCGGGTTCTCATTTGCTTAGTACATGGAATGTGATTACAGTTTTTTTGCATTTTTCTTTCAATTAATGATGCAGAATTTCGTAAGGAATGACTCTTAGTCCTAGTATTTCATTGAAAGGGAAGAGGTCAGTGTAATTGCCGACCAAAGATTGGATCGGAATTATATCTCTGGCTAGGGTTTTGGTGGAAATTATCTATGCATGGATTTTTTATTTTATTTTTAAGGAGAATGTTGAGTCTTGAAAATATGAATGCATATGATATTAACTGTAGTCATGAACATTATTTAGTTTGATAAAAAGTAGTGAAATATTGTTTGGTAGTTAAAAATCTGTTAGTATTTGAATTGTAGATTTAGGGAAAACCATGTAATATAACGATTCATGATGTGGAGATTTAAAAAAATGAGTGGCTAGTGTTAATCTCTGAAGTAGAAGAAGAATAAGAAAACGTGCAATTACATACAGGTTACCCATAGTTAGGACATGTCCTTAACATACTATGACTTCAATGATGGATAATGGATTTATAGCATGGAACTATGAAAAACATTTTTGATGAGATTTTGTATAGGATTCTTTAGAAAAAAATATTAATATCATTAAGTGGTAAATACCACCCCCATTCGTCTCAATAGCTACCCAGTGGGAAGTGTGACCTAACGTTATTACTTAATTCGGATAATTGACGAAAATATGTAGATGTTGTTTATAAGTAAGTAAAGAAAATTAAAATGGTTGTAGACTGGAAGAGTTATTGGAAAGTGTGATATAATGTTATTACTTCGAATATTTCTGTGTGTGAGTTTTCTGATGAAAATTTCGTTTTGGGATTCTCCTTATTTATATAGATAAGTACGCCGCTGCTTACTAATGAAACATAGGCTTTAAATGTTAGATTTCTTTAGTCAGTATATTCCGATTACTGTTAGCTTGCAACTCATAATAAACGGCTGAAATTACCAGAAACTGACAAACCTTTTATTGGTGTAGTGTTATATTTTATTTGTTTATAAAAAGAGGAAAATATGGATCGTATAAAGTAATCTTCTGAATTAAATTCTTTAGGAAACCAAATTGGAAATAATAGGATTCAAAGATTCCAAAACTAGTTGAGGCTTTTTTAGCTCACCAGAACCTGTTGATATTGTGAATTTTGTAGTAGAGAATCTAGAGATTGGGAGTCCTCACCTTGTAGGTTATTATAATATTTGTAAGGAAACGAAAATGGTGAAGAATGCCCGCTTTCTCTATTTGTGAAAAGTTCGTAACGTGTTTCAACAGAATTTTTTTTAATTTTAATTTTGAAGTTACAATTTTACTATCTTACTTTCAAAAGTGTTTTAACTGTAATCCATTGGTTCCTTTAAATCAGCTGCGTGAAAGGAGAACAGTAAGTGATTATGTACAGGCAGTCCCCAAGTAGGAACCAGAGATCCAAAGGGGTCAAGGTTAAGTATGCCATCCAAATCTGCTTGTTGCTTGCCGTCTCTTTCTGGCTTATATACCAAGTCAAGCACTCTCATGACAAGAAGAAAGAATTCGACGAGACTGAAGCCAAAGCCTCCATCCATGTGCACAACAGCAACGGAAAAATTCTTGGGAGGAAAGGGATTAATGCTCATGATGATGAAACAACTTCCATGAATGGTGATAAGCTCCACGAATCAATCGAAGAAGAGGAAAATGTAGAGGAAGAAGAAAATAAAACGGAAGATGACGAAAATAAACTGGAAGAAGATGAAAATAAAACGGAAGATGGAAATAAACCAGAAGAAGATGAAAGTAAAACAGAAGAAGATGGAAATAAACAAGAAGATGAAAATAAATCGGATGAAGACGAAAATAAACCAGAAGAAGAGGAAAATAAAATGGAGGAAGATGAGCACGAAGAAAAGAACACCGACCATGAACAAGAAAATTCGGATGCCGATGAGACCGAAGCTCGAGAACTGGACTCCGGAGGTGTTCAAACAGAGGGTGAAAAACGTTTGTCGGATGAAAGTGATCACGATAGAAATGTTAATACTAATAATAAGAGCACACACGAAGCACGTGATGAGAATTACAAGGCTGACGATGCTTCCAGTGCCGTGACTCATGAAGCCCGAACAGAAACTAGTGAGAAAAGTGGTGAGAATGTACATGAACGTACGGTGAATTCAAACGAGCACCCGGAGATCAATGTGTTAGAAGAGGACAATAAAGAGGCTAGGAAAGATTTAGAGGTGGAAGGTGGTGAAATTGCTAGTGTTGACCAAAAGTCAAACGTAATGGTTAGTGAGCCAAATGTGGAATCATTGGACAACTTCGAAAACGGTTCGCCTCCAAATGACACATTGATACTTGAAAATTCCAGTCGTGATTTAACTGGCAATGGCTCGTCCGAGGTCAAAATTGAGAATCATGACTTGTCAAAGTCCAAGCCTGAGTTGGATAACAACTCGCAAGCTAGTGGGCTCGACTCTAAATCAACAGATTCTGCTGAAACTAAAGATGCCGAATTACAAAAATCCGAGGATTTCTCTGATTCATCTAATAATAGTACGGAATCTTTGTCATTTGATTCTTCTGTGGGTTCAGGAAATAAAAACGAGTCTTCCCCCGAAATGGAGGATGGAAAAGAGGTAGAGAAATCGGATTCAGATATTGGTACGTATGAAAAGTTGGAATCTACAGTGACCGTGAGTCCTGAAGGAGAAATTCAACATGAGGACGGTATTGATGAATCTGATGCTTCAGATTTACTGGAGGAGAAACACGTCCGCAACGATCTTGACACACTTCCCGATATACAAACTGAAGGGACTAACAGTGAAGATGATGTTGCTGTGGAATAGAAAGTGTTTGGATGAGTTGAAGTTTCACCCTTGTTCTGTTTTCAAACATCAGCTTCTAATAGTGTTTATTTTTTCCTTTTTGTGTGTGGTTTCTTTTGTTTGAAATGTTGTGTGGAGCTTTCACTTTCAGCTTTGCAGGTAAAAATCATGGAAATTTGAGGGTGTTTTTAGGTTATTTTATAATATTTCCTTTTGTTACTTTTGAGGTTTAATGCAGATATGATTGTGTTAATAAGACAAGCAGCACAACTGTTGTTTGTCTATAATAATTATGACTCATTTTATTAGTTGTGCTCATCTTTTTATTAATTTATATGTACTCTGTTCCAGATAAATTGAAATTTTCTTTTCTAAAATACAAAGAAATTAGTACTAGTATAATAATTTTATATGAATGAAAAACTATAAAGTACATTTTTATAAGAATGAGCAACTAGTTTGGGATTGCTATATGCATACCTGCTTTGATTGAATATGACACGAAACAAACCATTGCAGTTGAATAGACTAAACAGTTTTGTTACTTTGTAAGTTTGTTTTTTCCAGCTTCAAATACGCGGAGTATATTGTATACTGTATGGGCATGATTCTAAAGAAAATTCCGTGAAATTGAATTTCACTACCTAAAAGATCTAGACAAAATCTAAATAAATATGCCACTTGTGAGACAAGTTCATCAACCCTCAAGCATATACCAACATTGAGAACAACTACATTGTATTGTGTTAATTTTACATCATTTAATTGATTGAAATACTCGTACACGTAGCATATAACGATAATACTCGTACTTTTGATTGTCATACGGTCGTACCAACCACACATCATTCATAGGATTCCCTTTCCTCAACAGATTCAAGCTTTACTTTATTCATTTCAAAACTCTGTCAACCAATAATTAATGAACAAATTAAATGAATCCTAATAACAATAATTAAATACAGTAGCTAATGAATGAATGTACACTACTACTGTACTACACTCCCACCCCAGTAAAAAATCAATTAATCCAAAACCCGAACCCGGCCCGAATAAGACCACTCCAGTCCTACTCGATTTCCGTCTGTCTTAGCTCTTTCCTCAGCTTCCGCGTAAACGACCTGCAAGCGTCCATGCTCAGATCCATGGCCGCCGCCAGCGCCACGAACGCCGCCGCATCCTCCGAGCACGCCACGTGCTGCACCCCAACCTCCACCTCCGGCCCCACGCCGGCCATCCCGGCCCCCGCCACCGTCGAAGACATCACGAATCCTCTGTACAGAAGGTGCGCCCACGACCCGGACCCCGACGCCGACCCGAGCTCCGACCCGGACCCCGAACCCAGATCGAAGCTGCTGCTCGGGCTCGCCATGGGCGTCGGCGCCGTGGTCACGTCCACGTTCAGCTTCCCGCCGGATTTCGCGCTGACGGAGGACTTGGCGAGCGTGACAGAATCTCCGTCGGGGATGAGGTCGAAGCGGTAGCCTAGGCGGGACCCGTCCCGCCACGCCTCCAAGCGGCCCCACGGCTTCCAGGTGGAGTGGCCGGGGCGGAGGATGAGCCAGGCCCCCGGGTTGGCGCGGCTGACGCGGTCGGTCCCGGGCGAAGGGACGAACGGGGTCACCATGGAGGCGGCGGCGACCGGCGACCCGGAGAGGTCGTGGATGGTGACCGACCATCCTTTCCGTTCCTTGGGATGCTGGCGGTGGCCGTCGGATTTGAGCTGGCCGAAGCAGCTGGAAGAGGTGCTGCTCGGCTCCGACATCCCGGATCTGAATTAATTTTAGAATTAGTCCATAAATAAATTTGGTGCCAAATTTAAATAATTAAAAATAGAAAATATAATTAATGAATTACCTATCCCCTGAATTTCTGAATCCGAACTTGCAAGTGAAAACCGGCTGTTTGATATTCCCGTTGAGCTGGAAGACCTGCGGGCTGCACTCGGGCTCCCGGTCGAACCGGAAAACGAATCTCGGGTCGGACTCGGCGCGCACGTTGAGATGCAGGGTCGCGCCCGACCCGCCGACTCCGACCCAGCCGTTCTGCACGACGCAGGCTCGGCTATTACCCTGCCCCAAATTCTCGAGAATGGCCTTCAAATCCAACCGCACCGCCACGCTCCCCAGGAGCTTCCCTCCGCCGGTGCCACGGCGGCGAATCTCGATTTTGAGCCGGCAGAATTTAGGCGATTTGACGGCCAATTTCTCCAATTCGGTCTTCTTGAGGGCGAAGCAGGCGTGGATCCGGGCGTCGACTGGTTCGATTTCCGGGGCGAGGAGGGGGAGTTCGGAGAACTGGGAGGGGAAGTTGGTGAAGTGGAATTTGCAGTAGTAGTGGGAATTGGATTTGGGGGTGGGCGGAGATCTGAGAGCCAGGTTTCCGATGGCGATCCGCACGAAAGGACATGGATCCATGTCGAAGCACAACAAACAGTAGGGAAAATTGTGGCGAATCAGAGCTATATATATATATATATATATATATATATATATATATATATATGCGCGAGTGCGTGCGGGATGAGCTGGTGAGCACGTACGGCTGGCAAGTGACAGAGAGGAAGAGAGAGAAGGTATGTATGGTTCGGGTTCGTAGGGTTAGTTAAATCCCTGGATTTGTCGCCTTCTGAAATACTAGCTACAATGTGATTCATTGATTGGTTTATTTATTTTATTTAATTATTTATTTATTTGGGAAGTGAAAACCTGGAATACAGCTGTTGAAGATGATGATGATGATGACTCAGTAGGGTTGGACCCTCACTCACCAATTACCATATTGTACTACTACTTTGTATGTGAGTCCCACCCTCCCCTCCTCCCCTTCTTTCTTTTTTTGTTGTTTGAGCGTGCAAATTAGATTTTTTTTTTATTATTATTATTATTATTATCAAGTTAATAAAAACTAGTATCACTGCACTTGCGATGCACGTGGTATTTTTTTTTAAAATTGATACGAATGAAAATTTATTTTATTTCATAATCTAATCTCGCTCTAATTTTTAGGAGTGGACATGAGACAAAATTAAGAAAATTGTCCTAATAATTTATATTCTTTTTTTGAAAATTGATACGAATGAAAATTTATTTTATTTCATAATCTACTCTCGCTCCAATTTGTAGGGGTGGACTTGAGACAAAATTAAGAAAATTGTCCTAATAATTTATATTCGGATCGAGATGATCGAGACTTCCCAAAATTTTAAATAAAATTATAAATTTAATAATAAAATTAAATATTTTTTTTAAAGTTTTTTAGAAAAATAAGTTCAATAATTCAATTTAAAAGACTTTTTACAATTTTTAAAATATAAATATTTAAATATTTTCAAAATAAATTATATAAAAATTAAATTATTATGAGATTTGTGCAAATTTATTAATTAAGAAATAAATTTAATTGAAATTATGATTAATATTTTTTATGTATATTAATAAATTTGAGGGACGGGACGGGATAGAACGGGATCGTCCCGATCCCACGCCTTCTCATATCGAAAAAAATAAATCAGAACAGGACGGAACGCGATTGCCATTTTTAAAATTGATCTCGTCCTATCTCGCTAACTTTCGGGATGAGATCGGGACGTAATCGAAATTCCGAGATAAATTGTCCACCATACTAATTGGTAAACTGGTATTGAATCTCATTATTAATCGTTATCTCAACTATAAAATGTTTTATTTAAATTGAAAATTTATGCATGGTTAAAGTAATACACAGCATTTAGGGTTTTATTTGTGAGTGTTTCATTTTAATTACAACATAAAAAATATAAAAAAAAATTAATAATGTATAAATCATATAAAAAATATTATTAAAATTTAATTACATATATCTTTTCATAGTTTACAAATATATATTTGTTAATTATAATAACTGAATCATATTTTTTGGGACAATTATTAATAATTATAATTGAACAATATTTTTTTAATTAAGTTATATTAGTATTAATACTAATACAAAATTCAAAAATATGTTTTAAAATTGTTTTACAATAATAATTTTCAATATTTTCGTCGTTCATTTAAATTATACTCTGTATAACTCTCTCCAGTATTTAGAGTAAAAGATTATATAGCTAATAAAATTAAATTTTTATTATTTTTTTACTGTTTTATATTATATCGTTATTTTCAATGTGTTTATTGATCTTTTAAATCATATAAATTATTTGATTTATAAATTAAATTGTTGAAATCAACTATTTTTTTTATAATTCAAACTTCATAAATATATTAGGTGATCTATTAAATTAAATTGATAAATAATTATTATTAGTTGTGGTTAAATTATATCTCATACTCAATGAAATAATAATAAAATTATGAAAATTATGTATAAAATCTCATTATAAAATATATTTTATTTATTTGATTATTTTTAATATTTAAAAATTCGATATCATTATATTGATCTCACATACGGTGGAAAAAATATAGAACAAAAAGAGCAAGAGTCTAGAATCATGGTTAAGTTATGATGAGGGCAGGTCAAGGTCGAGAACCACCGCGACTGCGGCCCGTATGTAATTACCTCATCCAAAATAGAACTGTAAAATAGAAAAGGTTAATTTTTTTTTCTTCCGATCGATTAAAATTGCAATCAGCAAATAAATATGCAAACTTTTCCATAGTTGTCGTTGTCAAATCTTGTATCAATTCTACAACTACTGAAAAGAATCACATTCCAAACGGATTGTAGGCTGCAATTCCAATTTAATTTATGAGATATTGAAAAAAACAAAATCTACTAATAAATTATACCTGAATTTGATTATGGAAAAAAAATCCAAATTTAGATTAGGACATGTTCTTCTGAACTTAATTTCAGTCAAGTTCAGTTCATTTCGCTTCAGTTCAGTTCACTTCAAATCGCTTCAGTTCAGTTCAGTTAGTTTCAAAATAAATTAAAATAAAATAAACAAAAAATAATTTTAATCTATAATTTTAAATATAAAATCTAGTTAATGTCATAATATTATTAATATTTTTAAAAAATATTTAATAATTTCTAAAAATGAAAAAAATGCATAATTAAATAATTAAAGCTTACATTAAATTCTGGAAAAGATAAAAAAAATTGACAAAAATAAATACGCAGAATTATTGAAGCATGAAAAAATGAAATACCTCGACGAATTGATCTCGAGATGTTCTATGAAACACGATTGGTTTTTTCTTGGGAATATGAGCGGATCGGTTGAAATTTGGGAATATGAGAGAATGAGTTTGATGAGAATCAAAAAAATATTTTTTGCAAAAGAAATAAACATATGATTAATTACAATTACATATTTTTAAACCGTGAAAAATTATTGAATATAAAAATCTATAGAAAAATTATATTAATGTATAAATTTTGACTTAATAATAATTTTTTATTATTTTATTTATAATTTATAGTTATTATTGGTTTTATTTATAATTTATAGTGTGAACACAACAATATTAAACATTTTTTATTGGTTCACGTGTCATGGATAGATATATGTATAGATAATTTATAGTTATTATTGTTTTTATTTATAATTTATAGTGTGAACACAACAATATTAAACCTTTCTTATTGGTTCACGTGAGAGATAGATTCAGGAATTATATATGTATAGATATCAGGATAAAAATTTATTTTGAATTGAAAAAATATTTTTTTTCAATAAAATTAATAAATTAGGTAAAAAATTGAATATATTTTTTATTTTAAACTGACAAATTAAATAGTCATTATTTCCTTTTCACTTATTCTATATTAGGTTAATTAAGAATAATGATATTTTATTGAAATAATAAGTATTAATTATGAAACGTAACTTATTGTTATATCATACTATATATATATGTAGTTGTAGTTTATTTTCAAATATTAAAAAAAATAACAAACTCATTTTAATTGGACTTTAAAAAGAAGACAATTAATGAGACAATTTGTCTGTTTTTTAGGACAGAAGTAATACTTTTTTTTTTATTGTGGTAAATAAAATATATCAATACGAAACAAACCCTAAGAATAATCATGTCTAGAAACTAGGAATTAATTTGCGTAAATACTACATACCGTTAACACGATGTCTCAAAATTGGAGTTTGCAATATTCTGGATGGTTCTTTTGCAACTTTATTTCTCTTCTTTGTTCAAAATATGAGTTTGCAGCCGAAATGGAAGAGATGAGCTCAGGAACTAAGAAGGGTAGTAATTTTATGAGTTGCTTTAAGTGGAATCGGGGAATTTTATGAGTTGCTCAGTAACACAATGTTCCACAAATATTTTCTTGTTTTTTTCTATAAATTTGCAAAGAAACCGGAAAACACTTTAGACCATGTTTATCGGAGGACGTCGCCCCTTCACATTCTTTATTTATTTTATTGAGAAATGTAATTATGTGATTGACAATTTACTTAATTTATATATGCTTAAATATAATACTGTATATTTGATATTATATATAATTATATATAAAAATAGTTATACCAAAAATTTTATTTTTTTATTCTATGCAAATAGAGACCATTATTTATATATTTTTATTTACTATATAATTGGGTAATTGTAAATAATATTTAAAATGTACTTTTTAATATTTTATGTTGATTTTTTTTTCAATTCAAAATTATTAACGGAAGTATTTTAATAATTTAATATATTTTATAATTTATATTAAATACAAATTTAATAAATAAATATTTAGTAATTATTTAATAATAATAATAAATGAAAAATTGAAATAAGTTGTAGGTTTTGAATAAATGATGAAAAATTAAAAAGTTAATAAATTAATCAATTGATAATGTGGAAGATAGTGAAATGAATAATCTATTAAAAATTTGAAATGAAATAGGTTACGTACATTGTTGGGGAGTATAAGATTTGATAATTAAGGTTTAAACGAGTGAGGGTGAAAGGTGAAGGTGAAAAATGGGAATTTTTAGAACGGTGAAAAATACACGGGGAGCTAATTACCCACGTGGATAACTAATACCACGTGCTATCAACTAATAGCCCCCAATTTGAAGAGTATGTGGTCTGCACCTGATGGTTTCAGGCCAAAAATCAATATTTTCCGATGAATTTGGACTAATTTGCGTAAGCTTTTGCAGTTTTAAATAATAAATTAGAAATCAGCCTTTTGGTAGTTTTCAATTTTTCATGCTCGAGCTCGACTCGATTGAGCAGCTCGAGCTCGGCTCGATCGATCCGCTCGCTCGATTAGTTCAACACCATCTTGTTCGAGTGACTCTGCTTGTACTGCTCGAGTTTGACTCGACTCGAACTGCTCGAAAAGATCGACTCAACTCGATATATATACATATGTTAATAATATTTAATTAAAAATTTATATATACGAGTGGCTCGCGAGCCGCTCGATTCTTCAATATTGGGGCTCGAGCTCGACTCGAATAGAATAATGCTCGGCTCGAGCTCGACTCGAGCTCGAGTTTGACCGAACTCGAGCCGAGCGTTGACTTGAGCAGCTCGCGAGCTGCTCGGTTCGTTTCCAGCCCTAGGAGGGACGACCAAATCAGATACTAGCCTAGCTACTTTTGATGGACTAACAAAAATTGTCCATTTTTTCCTTTTAATATCTGGTTTTGATAGCACATGTTATGTTAATATTAGCATCAACTTTGATTTTTCATAGATAACAATTGATTTTTTCCTCTTTAAATCTCAATCATATTATTCTTCACGTAAACTATGGTCGACGAGATCGAATCACCGTGGCAGAATGCGCAGACCTTCCTGAACCGCAATTAACAGAGAGAACACAACAAGATTTAAACTTATATATATAGTTTGCATAATTAAATTCAACAATATGATGATCATTATATCCATATTTGACGATCCCGAACCGCAACCGAGTTCTAGTTTGTTTGAAGTAACACGTTTTTAAACACACTTAAATTGATTTGAGGCTATATATTGATAGATGGATATTTGTTTTTTGATTGTCTTGATTTAATTTGTGTTTGAAGAAACTATTTATAATTACGTCGGCGACGAAACAGAATTACATGTGGATTGATCGATTGTAATTGCATGCCCTACACTACACGTGGACAACGACCGACTGCTTCCAAATCAGAAAACTTGTCGACGTCTGGGTATAAATTAATGTGGCGCAGTACCTTCACATGAACTTCCAAGTTGATTTATCGTTTTAAATCCTTTAGAAAACGCGTAAAATAGTACCATATAAGCATATTCCGTTGATGTTCAAATATTGCGCATGCATTTGTTAGAACTTTTAATTTAATTTGACAACAATCAATATAAAGAATAACACAAAAACATAAAACACAGAAAATATAGTACGTACCGCAATTATAATTAATATATATTTGTACTCATACTTGCGCTATAATTCTGTACCGCAAATATATTTGCAATATATTTATATATATAATTTGATACTAGCGCAAATATATTTTAAGCAGCGCAAATATATTTACTGATTCTTACGCAAATATATTTATATATATATAAAACTAACTTGTTGTGATAGAGGCTTGCGCAGCAATCTACTATATCTCTGAAATATATTAGTAAACATAAACTCTTCTTGTTCTGTGTTTGTTCAGTATTTGTTCTGTGTTTTTCTGTATTCTTTTTATGCTTCGTGATGTCTCCTTATATAGGCTATAAAACAAGAGCAGTTACAATTTTCTAAACGTTACAATTTCTGAACGTTTCTAAACGTTACAATTTCTGAACGTTGCATGAGTTCATTCAAAAAAGAACTCATCTAAAAGTTGTAACCTCTCGCGCTAACGGCATAATATTATCAGAATATTTAATCAAAATAAATAAATAAACATAAAATAAAGTTTTAATTTTGGCACGTCATTAAGAGCCCGTTTGGACGAGCTTATTTAAAAGAGCTTATAAGATGTTACGTCTTATAAGTTGTTCTAAGAGCTGATAAGCTGTTATGTCTTATTTAATAAATAAGTTGTTTAACCGTTTGGATAAAATAGATATGTAAACATATAAGATGTTAATTTGTTTGGCAATTTAAGATCTTATATTTATAAAATTACTCAAAATAAATTGTTATATATGAAAAAAAATAATAATAAATAATTATATTAACTAAATAATGAATTTGGAATTTTTGTATATATATAAAAAGTAATATTTTTAAGGGTATTTTGGTCTTTTATTGTTTAAGTTACAAGAGCTTATAAGCTGTTTAAAAAAAAGTACCTCCCCCCTTACTTTTTTTTAAACAGCTTATAAGCTGTTAAACAGCTTATTTTTTAAAATTTTAAGATCTTTTCCTAAAATTTTACCAAACAAATTTTATGAGCTTATAAGCTCTTAAACAGCTTATAAGCTGTTTTAAGGAGCTTATAAGCTCAGCCAAACATGCTCTAAGACAAA
The DNA here is from genome assembly GCA_954870475.1 of Euphrasia confusa. Lineage (NCBI taxonomy): Eukaryota > Viridiplantae > Streptophyta > Magnoliopsida > Lamiales > Orobanchaceae > Euphrasia > Euphrasia confusa. The sequence goes on along the minus strand of OX940949.1, from coordinate 15,998,279 downwards.
TGTCCAATATTAAAAGCTACTTATTTTACTGTATGATTAAATTCTGATAAGTTCCAACAATACCCCACATTTTCTATTCAAACTTTAACAATACCCCACATTTGAATAGAAAATAAGCTATATAATACATCTTTCTTATTTCAGAGATCAGAGAATCAATATGCATTGAAAGAGGTGTCTTTGTTGACTTGAACCTTTTCTTAGTAAAACTTACTGGTATTACTTGGTGAGGTAGTGATTATTTCATCTTGAACTATTCACCGTTTTGTAATAATACAACAATAAGTATTACACATATATCATCATCATACTTTCGAGATTATACGGTTGTGTTCATTTTGGTCTCGAACATATCCCGACTTCATGAGAGCTCTAGAGAATTTTAAGCCATATTAATTCTCATAGATGCGACCGACATCACTCTCATATAGGTAATGCTAATTAAGAATAGTCCGCACTATCCCACTTCATAAGCTATTAGCATTATTAAAAAATAATAATAATATTTATCCCTTTAATCGTCAACGGAAAACACATACGTCATTACATCATAGGAATAGATTTTTGTGTGTTTCTATAATTTTGAATCTTCCTTAACCAGTTTGCCTATTTAACCTAGACCATGGGATCTCCAATGTTGCTAGGTTAGGTTTCCGCCAAGTAATGATTCATTGTATTGGCTTTAGACCCATTCCCCTCGATGTAAATACGACTACCTCTTTAGGTAAGCCTTTAGTCAAAGGTCAGCTATATTTTCCTTTGATTTAATATAATCCAATTCTATTACTCAATTGGAACACAATTGTTGTATTGTAGCATCTTTTCTTCTTATATACCGTAGTATATTTTAAACATGTTTAATGCTTCTTCTTTATTGTTTATCAAATAAACATAGCAAAATTTGTTTAAATCATCAATTGAAAGAAATATAATAATTATTTCTTCCCTGTCTTTGAGTAGATTGAAATCAATCCAAGTACTTCTTTAGATTTCTAAACATATTTATAAAAATCTCTTGCAAACTTTGATTCAACACATATTTGGCATTTATTAATGCTACTAGAATCACGCATAGGTTTGCATTTTTAATTAAAAACATCATTACATTTAGGTAATAAATTTAAATTTACAATTCTTTTTAAAGAACGAAAATTAGCATAGTCTATCCTTACATGCCTCAACCAATGAATTGATGTTCAGCAGTAGTTACATTTGCTTGGTTGGTGTTTCCAGAATTTCCATCTTTCCTGTGGCGACAGTCCTTGGCTCGGTGACCAGGCTTTCCACATACCCAACAACCACCTTGTATCTTTTTCTTGAAATCGTACGTTTTTGGGGCAACATTGCTTTTATTATAAGCAAGCATTCTTCTTCTCATGAGAGAATTTTGATTTTGTGTTTCCACCTTCAATCATTTGCTTTTGCTTCCATAGAAGACACATCATTCTTCTCATTTTTGCGATTTTCCTCCTCCACCCGAAGTTTGAGAATAAGTTGCTCAAGATTCATGTTTTCGGTGAGATGTTTCAGATAAATTTTAAAATCCCTCCAAGAAAAAGGAAGTTTTTCTATAATGCAACCAACAAGAAAAGTCTCGTTAAGTGCCATACCTTCGTCGAGTAACTCATGTACAATAATCTGGATTTCCTCCACTTGTTTAACAACGGGTTTGTAGTCGGTCATCTTAAAATTTAAGAATTTTCCCACTACAAATTTCTTTGCGCTTGCAACTTCAGATTTGTACTTTTTGTCGAGAGACTCCCATAGTTCTTTCGCTGTTTTAAAAGATGAGTACACATCATATAATGAGTCATCCAAAGCATTTAAAATATAATTTTTGCACAGGAACTCGTGTTGGTTCCATTTCTCAACAGCTTTGAGAGTTTCATCAGGGATATCTCCTTCAGTAGGCACTTCAGGAGCTTTTTCAGTAATCACTTGCGCTAAATTTAGCGTAGTCAAGTAGAACATCATTTTCTGTTGCCATCTCTTAAAATCAACACCTTTAAATACCGAAGGCTTCTCAATGTGGTTCTTGACCATATGAGCTTGATCCATTGTCAAACTAAAAAATAAAAGTCAGAAAAAAAAATTTTTGTCTTAGATTGTTAGAATTTTTAAATTTAGTTTGACAACAATCAATATAATTTATTGAAGAATAACACAAAAACATAAAACACAGAAAATATAGTACGTACCGCAATTATAATTAATATATATTTGTACTCATACTTGCGCTATAATTCTGTACCGCAAATATATTTGCAATATATTTATATATATAATTTGATACTAGCGCAAATATATTTTAAGCAGCGCAAATATATTTACTGATTCTTACGCAAATATATTTATATATATATAAAACTAACAAATATATTTATATATATATAAAACTAACTTGTTGTGATAGAGGTTTGCGCAGCAATCTCCTAAGACAGAAATTCGCCCACTACCGTCTGTGTATGTAGTTCTCGTACGTCTATCTTGCAGGATACAACTATCGAACTCTCGTTGTTACACACCAACTTGAGATCCTTGCAAACTCTAATTGTATATCTCTGAAATATATTAGTAAACATAAACTCTTCTTGTTCTGTGTTTGTTTAGTATTTGTTCTGTGTTTTTCTGTATTCTTTTTATGCTTGTGATGTCTCCTTATATAGGCTATAAAACAAGAGCAGTTACAATTTTCTAAACGTTACAATTTCTGAACGTTTCTAAACGTTACAATTTCTGAACGTTGCATGAGTTCATTCAAAAAAGAACTCATCTAAAAGTTGTAACCTAAGTAGCTTTTAATATTGGACATTTGTCTTAATGACGTGCCAAAATTAAAACTTTATTTTATGTTTATTTATTTATTTTGATTAAATATTCTGATAAGTTCCAACAGCATTCTCACTTCATCACGACCCTTTTAGTTCTCCATGTTTATAACCATTCGATTCGCAGCAGCAGTACGTAGTGACGATCCACGACTACTGGATGAATGAACACACATTTTATTTAATTGGAAATAGGCCTTTGTTATTGAAAACAACAAACAACATTTTCATTCCATGCATGCCTCAGAAGGACATGTGAGAATGAAAGACATTAACATAGAAAACAATCAAAATGACGACTCTAGACCGACACGACAAAATAACACAAATCTAAAACAATCAAAACGAAGAAAAACAACCATTTATTACTCGAGACACCCTCTTCTGTTTCTAGCCCCGATCCTTCCCACCATCGCTTGCCACATCATCATCATCATCTGGCACAAAATCAGGGGCCGGGGGCATCCGTATTTGTAAGGGAAGGCGAGCTTGGAACTTCCAGCCTCCTTCAGCCGGGTACGGGAACTCAAATCCTTAATATTATATTTTTTTCAAATATTTAAAATAAAAAAGGTAACAAACTCATTTTAATTGGTGATGAAGACAATTTTAGTGAGACAAATTATTTGTTTTTCTGGGATAGAAGTAATACTTGTGAGAAAAAACACCTTAATTTGATGCTGTATATTTATAGATCCCATATATATTTGTTGTTTGATTGTTTTGATTTGTGTTTGAAGAAACTAACTGCACATTTCCTTCAAGTGCTGTGATTTTCTACAAATAAATTATTGTTGGGAAATTCGCGTCCAGATCCCCCTCCGAAAAGCAATACGAACAAACAAGAACGAAAATTACGGAATAAAAGAGACACGAGATTTATAGTGGTTCACCCGTTAACGAGGGCTACGTCCACTCTTGCCGCTGCAATAATTCACTAGAATAATTATCAGACTCGATTACACGACTTTGTAATGCTATAATTGATTCTAGACTTTCTAGAGGTGTTAACCCTATTATTCACGCACATAGGGTTTATATAGGGGAGACAAAACTTGGGGGACAAGTAAATTCCGCGCTGCCCGAATCTGCAAACAGCGACCGCTGTTTACAGGGCAGCGCCCGCTGCCGACAAACGGCGCCCGCCGAACCACGTTTGGCGCCCGCCGAAAGGCCAAATTCTTGGCAGTAGCTCGATCCCGTTTTCTCCCCGATTCAGCGCCCGCTGAACCGGCAGCAGCGCCCGCTGCTCACTTCCGGCGACCGCTGGTTCAGAAATGGCGGTCGCCGTTTTCCTGGATCGTCTCCTTCGTCGTTTTCTCGTCTCCTCGGCGTGAATTGGCCTCCACACTCAACAATCTCCCACTTGGAGCTAATTCACGACCCCCTATCTTCTCTTCCCATTGCAGCGGCGTCCCCGGTCCTCATCCCAGAAGACCAACCGAGGTTGAACACAACCTCAACTTCTCGCACGGCACCACCTTCGTAAACATGTCGGCCGGATTCTTACTCCCAAGAATCTTCTCCAACACCAAGACGCCTTCTTCCAAGGCTGATCGAATGAAGTGATATCTCAGCTGGATATGCTTCGTTCGAGCATGGTACACGGGATTCTTCGCCAAGTGAATGGCGCTCTGACTGTCGGAATACAAGATACTCCCCGAGTGATCTTGCCTTAGTTCTAGCAGGAATGCCTGTAGCCACATCATCTCCTTCGCGGCTTCCGTCACAGCAACGTACTCCGCCTCACAACTCGATAGTGCTACTATCTTCTGCAACCTCGACACCCAGCTAATCGCGGTACCCCCGAAAGTGTACACGTACCCAGTAGTGCTCTTCCTACTATCCACATCACCTCCGTTATCCGCGTCCACGAACCCAAGTAACCCCACATTTGATTTTCGGAACCTCAAAGCAAAATTGGAAGTCCCTCTCAAGTATCGGAAGATCCACTTGACTGCTTCCCAATGTTGCTTCCCCGGATTACTCATAAACCGACTGACAACTCCCACTGCATGGGCAATGTCAGGCCTCGTGCACACCATGGCATACATAAGGCTCCCAATCGCAGAGGCGTAAGGGACCTTATCCATATGCTCCATCTCCTTCTCGCTCATCGGCGAGTCCTCCTTTGACAAACGGAAGTGACTAGCCAAAGGAGTGCTCACGGGTTTCGCATCCTCCATGTTAAACCGTGCTAGCACCTTCTTCAGATACTCCTCTTGAGACAACTCAAGACCATCCTTGCTCCTCGTGATTCTCATCCCCAGGATTTGTTTGGCAGCACCCAAATCCTTCATAGAGAACTCCCTCGATAGACTCTTCTTGAGCTTGTCGATCTCCGCATAACTCGCCCCGACTATCAGCATATCGTCTACATAAAGGAGCAATATTATGTAGGTACCTCCGAGTTTCTTGAAATAGCAGCAGTGGTCCGCCTCGCACCGCGTGAATTCGACCCGCTTCATGAACATGTCGAACTTCTTGTACCACTGCCTCGGAGCTTGCTTCAACCCATACAAGCTCTTTCGAAGCTTACACACCAGCTTCTCCTTGCCTCGGACTTCGAACCCCTCCGGTTGCTTCATATAAATTTCTTCATCTAGATCCCCGTGAAGAAATGCGGTCTTTACATCCATTTGCTGAAGATGTAAGTTCTCCTTTGCCACCAAGCTAAGCACCACCCGGATGGTTACCATCTTGACTACCGGAGCGAAGATCTCCGTGTAGTCGATCCCTTCTTTCTGCTGAAAACCTTTCACCACTAATCTCGCCTTGTACCGAACGCTCCCATCGTGTTCTTCCTTTGCCCGGAAGACCCATTTATTGTGCAAGGCCTTCTTCTCCTTCGGAAGCTCGGCTAGTTCCCAAGTCTGATTCGACATCAATGAGCTCATCTCTTCTTTCATGGCAGACTCCCACTTGATCGAATCCCTTGCTTGTATAGCCTCGGTGTAGCTCTCCGGCTCACCCCTATCAGTCAGCAAGATATAGTTAAGGGAAGGTGAAAATTTATGGGGAGGTCTCCTTACCCTAGTTGACCTCCATGGCTTCGGTGTGATTGGATCGGTATTGGGATTAGCATTCTCATCTTGCTCATCCTCGCTGCTCGTGTTTTCCTCTTCGATCTTCTCAGTCTCCACGACCTCCACCGGAACCTCCTCTGTTTCTCCTACTGGATCAACGCCTTCTTCAACAACCTCGTCTTTTCCCTTGTACAAGACCGCCTCGTTGAAGATCACATTTCTGCTTCGGATGACCTTATGATTTTCGGCATCCCAAAATCGGTATCCGAACTCCGTGCCGCCATATCCAAGGAAGAAGCACTTCTTGGATTTAGGATCAAGTTTGCTACGAGCAGCTTCGTCGATATGGACATACGCCAGACACCCGAACACCCTCAAGTAGGACAGATTCAGCTTCTTCCCACTCCAAACCTCCTCAGGAATCCGATATTCCAAAGGAACCGACGGTGCTCTGTTGATTAAATGAGCTGCCATGTCGATGGCATATGCCCAAAACATCTTAGGCATCCCCGAATGTAACCGCATACTCCGGGCCTTCTCATTTAGCGTCCTGTTCATTCGCTCCGCTATTCCGTTCTGTTGTGGGGTCCCCGGAATAGTCTTCATCATCTTGATCTCACTCTCGACACAAAACTGTTTGAAGTCGGCGTCAACGTACTCACCTCCGTTGTCGGACCTCAAACACTTCACCTTGAGATTTGTTTCATTCTCAACCTCGGCTTTCCATTTCTTGAAAACAGAGAACACGTCACTCTTATTTTTCATGAAGTACACCCATACCTTCCTTGTGGAGTCATCGATGAAGGTAACATAATAGAGTGATCCTCCGAGTGAGGCGACGGGAGCTGGACCCCAAACATCCGTGTGTACTAGTTCCAGCTTCTCCGCCTTGGGCTCCCTTCCATCTTTTGAAAAACTCACTCGTTTCTGCTTTCCAAGAATGCAGCTCTCGCACACGTGAGACTCAATCGCCTTGAGTTCGGGCAGCAGCCCGTTCTTTGCCATGATCTTCATCCCCTTCTCACTCATGTGCCCCAGCCTGCAATGCCATAACTCGGTCTTCTTGGTGTTATCAACAACACCAGCCGAGTCCCTCACGCTCGTCGTCATGTAAAGTGTGCCCGTCTTATGACCTCGAGCTATGGTCATGGCGTTCCTCGAAACCTTCCATGACCCATCTCCAAATGACACCCGGTGACCATCGCTATCAAGTTGGCCCACCGAAATTAGGTTCCTCTTCAACCCCGGTACATGTCTGACCTTGGAAATCCTCCAAGTTTGCCCATTTGACATCTTTAGGTTGATATCTCCCATCCCGACTACATCGAGTGGCTCGTCATCTGCAAGAAATACCTTTCCATAGTCACCCGAGACGTAATTCAACATCACCTCTCGCTGTGCAGTAGTATGGAAAGAAGCCCCTGAGTCCAGCACCCAGGAATCGATCGGTGAGTCGACCGAACAGAGAAGGACGTCCCCATCGTCGTCATCCTCTTGTGTTACCGCATTGGCGGTTCCCTTCTTCTTGTTGTCACTCTTCCCCCGAGAACGACAATCCCTCTTGAAGTGCCCCGTCTTCCCACAGTTCCAACACTCATTATCCTCGGACTTCGAGCTATCTCTTCCACTCCTAGACTTGGATCTCCCTCTGTTCCTGTTAGCATTCCTACCCGAGTTTCTCCCCCGGTTCTCCACACTCAAGGCCGAACTAGAAGACTTTCCCTTGAAATCCTTTCTCCGGATTTCCTCGGCTAGGATCTTATCTCTAACTTCGGAGAACTGCAGATTCTCCTTCCCCATAGAGTTGCTAACAGCTGCCCGCATGGGCTCCCAACTATCCGGCAGAGACGCAAGTAGGATCAAAGCGTAAATTTCATCATCGAAATTCACCCCGACTCCTTTCAATTTATCCAAGATGGAATTCAGCTCGTTGATGTGGTTGGCTGCGTTTGCATTGTCCGACATCTTCAGGTTGAACAACTGCTTCATGAGATACACCTTGTTGTTCGCTGAAGGTTGCTCGTACATGTTTGATAGGGCAGCCATCAAATCCTTGGTTGTGGTAATTGAGCGCACGTTGAATGACACGTTTGAAGCCAAGGACAAACGTATCAATCCCAACACCTGCCTGTCGAGGCTTTCCCATTCCTCGTCATCCTTGATCTTCTCCGGTCTACCCTTCAAAGGAATTCCGAGCTTTTTCCCATAAAGGTAGTCCACGATCTGCATCTTCCAGTGCCCATAGTTATTCCCGTCAAATTTCGTAACCCCGAACGAAGTGATGGTGTCCATCATCGCTTTTCCCCGATCGCTATAACCCTAGCGCTCTGATACCAGTTGTTGGGAAATTCGCGTCCAAATCCCCCTCCGAAAAGCAATACGAACAAACAAGAACGAAAATTACGGAATAAAAGAGACACGAGATTTATAGTGGTTCACCCGTTAACGAGGGCTACGTCCACTCTTGCCGCTGCAATAATTCACTAGAATAATTATCAGACTCGATTACACGACTTTGTAATGCTATAATTGATTCTAGACTTTCTGGAGGTGTTAACCCTATTATTCACGCACATAGGGTTTATATAGGGGAGACAAATGTAAATTCCGCGCTGCCCGAATCTGCAAACAGCGACCGCTGTTTACAGGGCAGCGCCCGCTGCCGACAAACGGCGCCCGCCGAACCACGTTTGGCGCCCGCCGAAAGGCCAAATTCTTGGCAGTAGCTCGATCCCGTTTTCTCCCCGATTCAGCGCCCGCTGAACCGGCAGCAGCGCCCGCTGCTCACTTCCGGCGACCGCTGGTTCAGAAATGGCGGTCGCCGTTTTCCTGGATCGTCTCCTTCGTCGTTTTCTCGTCTCCTCGGCGTGAATTGGCCTCCACACTCAACAATTATGTTGAAACATTGTGATCAAAACATTTATTTCTCTTGAACATAAATTAGCGGCTATTTACTTAATTAATCCTTTTTATGTTCTTAGTAATGATCGACTGCGCGCTTCAAAATCAGAAATTAATGTGGCTCAGTATACGTACAAGTGAACTTCCCTTGATGTTCAAATATTGCGCATTCTCACTTCATTGTCCTGAATGAATGAACACACACATTTTATTTAACTGGAAATAGGCCTTTATTATTGAAAACAACAAACATACAAAGACACAAATACATTTTCATTCCATGCCTCAGAAAGACATGTGAGAATGAAAGATATCCAACAATCACAAAACACATTAGCGCGAAAAATGATGGCCTCGATCGGTTATCCCAATGGTGACATCGGCCCCGCAGAGGGTGGTGAGCTCGCTCGACTTCTTGAACACCCCTCCCCGCCTCTTGGAGAAGGTCACCTGCCGGTTTGTGTCGTTCTCGATCCTCTGGATTTCGATCTTCTGGCGGCCATTTCCTTTTGCCATCAGGGGAAGGGAATGGAATTATAGAATAATTTGTTGATGTCAGATGTTAGGAATTAATTAAATGTCAGATGTCAATGGGCCGATTGCGCTTTTAATTAATGGGTAATGATATGATATAATCAGGTTGTTTTAATTGCACAATTTAACAAAATGTGATTCTCTTGTTTACCACTGGCGCCAAATACACACAATGACATCTGCACTCATATAGGAGATGGGGAAATCTAGCTTGTTGTGGGCTACTCTTGTAAACTGCATGGAATGTGAAAACTACAGCAGCACTTGATGTTTGCTTTTGACAATCGAAATTCAGCCGACCGGCGTTGAGAGTTTGACCAATCGAAAACTATAGGGTTGTTATCGATAAAAATAAATATAAATATATAAAAAAATCAACATCAAAAGAAGTTATAAATTAAGTACACACTACCTCATAATAAAAACTTATAATATGTTTTTTAATAGTTTTATATTTTATAAAAGCACACACTACCTCATAATAAAAAACTTACAATATGTTTTTAATGGTTACTATATATTTGGTAAATAATTTTTCATAAATAATAATTGTTTATTTAATATTCTGATTTTAGAATCGGAATATTTTTTCATGATCAAAGTTTAGTATTTTGTTTTAATACGTATCACATTCTGCATTTTCACTTCATTTCTTGGGTTGACTAACTAATCGACCAGTACCGCCTTTTAGTTCTCCATGTTTTATAACCATTCGATTCGCAGCAGTAGTAGTGACGATAGACGAGTACTGAATTATGAATGAACACACATTTTATTTCACTGGATATTATGAATGCAATACATTTTGGAGCCAAATATGCTATTTCAAGCTTATGGAGAAGCTGCCAAATAAAGTCGCATTTAGCTTTTATTATTAGCACTTTTGTTCTTTTGACACTTTTAAGTTGTATTTGGATTAATTACATTTTAGTCCATATATAGCTGTAGTTGTGTGATTGGGGACTTTGAGTGAAAGCAAAATATTATTTCCCTCCTTTCATTTACTGTTCATCATCTTCTTCGTATGTTTGATTTGTTCTGTTTGGATATGAAATTTCTTATGGTATCAGAGCTAAAATAATTCCGCTACGATATTGTTTTTCTTCTGTTGTTTCTTATTCTGACTATGGTGCGAGGTACTGGAAACAATCGAGAGATGGCGCAAACAAATTTCATGGATGAACACTCAAGCCCTTATTATATTCATCCGAGTGACAATCCAGGTGCTGTGTTGGTGAATCCGCAGCTCACTGGTGCTAATTATAACGGATGGAGCAGATCTATGACTACTGCCTTACTTGCGAAGAACAAGCTCATGTTCATCGATGGTTCGTTGCCAATGCCAAATTCTAGAGATTTGTTGTATCCAGCTTGGATTCGATGCAACAGCATGGTAGTCTCGTGGTTGCGCCACTCTGTAAGTCCTGAAATTCATTCCAGCTTGTTATATTTGGATGATGCAGCTGCTATTTGGGAAGATCTGAGATCTAGGTTTTCTGAACATAGCATAGCTAGGTTTTATCAATTAAAACAACAGTTTATGAACTTGACACAAGGAAGCTTAGATGTGAATGCTTATTATACTAAGTTGAGGGCAGTTTGGGATGAGTTTAAGCATCTGCAGCCCCTTACTTGGTGTAGCTGTAATAATTGCAACTGTGACAGTAACAGAAGATGGGTAGATTATCAACAACAAGAGTATGCTGTCCAGTTTTTGCTTGGCCTTAATTCATCTATTCTGTATTGAGATCCAATATCATGGCATTGGTACCCTTTCCTCCTGTTTCTAAAATTTTTTCCATGGTGCTTCAAGAAGAGAGACAGAGGAATATTAATGGTGGTCTGCAGCAGACCTTTACACAGAATTTCAGTGAGCAACCAAGTCCATTGGCTAATGCAGCAGTTTGTTATAATAGAGGAAGAGAGAGGTTTCATTGCTCACATTGTGGAAAAACAGGTCATACTGTGGATAGATGTTTCAGTTTACATGGATATCCTGCTGGATATGGTAGAGGCAGAGGTAGAGGGGAAGGTGGTTCATCTACACCTGCTCAGGGTAACTCAGTTGTTGGAGAAGTGACCTCTGAGTCCTCTAATAGCTCACAGCCTTCTAATGCACCTGGTTCCAGCTCATCTCTATCACATGATCAGTGTATGCAGCTAATCAGTTTTCTTCAGAATCAGATGTCAGTTGGGAGTTCTGCTTCACCTTCATCTTCAGGATCTTCTATTTGATCAGCAGCAAATGTCTCTGTTTCTACACAGCAGTATGATAGTAATAGAAGCTTCAGTGGTACTATCTCCTTATCCTTCTTTTCTGGTTCAGTGTCATATACTCCTTGTCAGTGGTTATTAGACACAGGTGCTACACACCATGTTTGTTATGATGATTCAGTGTTTCTTGAAAGTTATTTGGTCAGTAACACCTTTGTGAATCTGCCTAATGGATCTAGAGTTGAAGTCACTAAGATTGGATCAGTTTGCATTTCAGAACACATCATTCTGCATTCTGTTCTTTTTGTACCTTCCTTTACCTATAATCTGTTATCCATCAGTGCCCTTACTCTAACCTCTCATTGTAATGTGATTTTTACACATGACTCCTGTGTTATCCAGGAAACTTCCAAGGGATTTCAGATTGGGATGGGTAAAAGGATTGGTAACCTTTATGTTTTGGAGACCTCAGGTTCTGTTTCCAACTCAGTTTCTTTAATTGGTGCAGTTGTTTCTGGTGAAATCTGGCATTCTAGACTTGGACATTTGTCTTTTGATAAGCTTTCTATTTTATCTGAGATGCTACACAGTTCATGTAATAAAAGGTTTATTTGTGAGGTTTGCCCTCTTGCTAAACAGAAAAAGATTCATTACCCTGTTTCTTCTTCACATTCTGAATCCATGTTTGACCTTATACATTGTGATGTGTGGGGTCCATTTGTTGTTCCTACTGTTGATGGTTTCAAGTATTTCTTGACTATTGTAGATGATTTCAGTAGATTTGTTTGGACATTTTTGTTGACACAAAAATCTGATGTTCAATCAGTTTTGACACAGTTTTTTCAAACTGTCAAAACTCAGTTTTCTACCACCATAAAGTCTGTTAGATGTGATAATGGTAGTGAGTTCTCTCTTCCACACTTGTTTTCTCAACATGGAACCATAGTACAGCATTCATGTGTAGCTTCTCCCCAGCAAAATGCTAGAGTGGAGAGAAAACATCAACACCTTTTAAATGTGGCTAGAAGCTTACTTTTCCAGTCCCACTTGCCTATTGAATATTGGGGAGATTTCATATTAACTTCTTCATACCTTATAAACAGAATCCCTTCTTCTGTCTTACCTAACCAACAAACACCTTTCTTTATGCTTTTCCAATAAACACCCTTCTTACTCACATCTCAAAATTTTTGGATGCCTCTGTTTTGCTTCAACCTTGGATAGACAGAGGAACAAGTTCTCCCCAAGAGCCTCTAAATGTGTTTTTCTTGGCTACCCCTCTGGCTATAAAGGTTACAAACTCTTGGATTTGGATTCTAATACTACCTTTATTTCCAGAAATGTATTTTTCCAAGAAAATGTTTTCCCTTTTTTCCATTTGCCTTCTCAAGACTTTCCTCTGTTTACACCCACTGTTTCCTCACCAGAACATGTTCCATGTTCTTCTAACCCTTCTTCTATCAGTACCACTCATCCACACAGCAGAACAATCAAAAAACCTGCTTACCTACAAGACTATGTCTGCAACACAACTTCCACTACCAATTGTCCTTATCCACTGAGTTCAGTCTTGTCAACTTCACAACTCTCTTTACCTTACTCAACATTCATTGCTTCCATCACCTTAATTCCTGAACCTCATACCTACTCACAGGCTATACAATATCCACAATGGTGTGCTGCTATGCAAGAAGAGCTTTCTGCTCTACAACAGAACCACACTTGGATAGTTACATCCCTTCCTCCTGGTAAACAGCCCATTGGTTGTAAATGGGTGTATAAGGTTAAATGCCTTGCTGATGGCTCAGTTGAGAGGTACAAAGCCAGGCTTGTGGCAAAGGGCTATACACAACAAGCTGGCTCAGACTTCTTGGATACCTTCTCTCCAGTTGCTAAGCTCACCAGTGTGAAATTATTACTTGCAGTTGCTTCTGTCCAAGACTGGATTCTCTGTCACATGGACATTAACAATGCTTTCCTCTATGGCACCTTGACTGAAGAGATTTACATGACTCTGCCTCCTGGCTTGCTCAATCAGGGGGTGCAGTATCCCCAGGGCTCTGTTTGCAGACTGCTCAAATCCATATATGGGCTCAAACAGGCTTCTAGGCAATGGTATATCACCTTCTCTAATACCCTTGCTCAGTTTGGGCTCACTCAATCTGCCTATGATCATTCCTTTTTCTATAAAAGGACAGGCAATACCTTTCTTGGATTGGTGATCTATGTTGATGATATATTACTTGCTTGCAATTGTGCTGAGACTGTGGCAGCTTTTAAACACTTTCTTGGCAAACATTTCAAGCACAAGGACTTGGGCTTTCCCAAATATTTCTTGGGAATTGAAATTGCAAAGAGTTCCAATGGTATTTTCTTATGTCAGAGGAAGTATGCACTTGACCTTATCACTGATGCAGGCCTTACTGGTTGTAAACCATCCTCTGTGCCTATGGATGCAGTTAAACAACTCAGCATTAATGATGGAGTCTTATTGCCTGATATAGCAGTGTATAGAAGGATGATTGGGAGGCTATTGTACCTTTGTTTAACAAGGGTAGATATTACATTTTCTGTACACAAGTTGAGTCAGTTCTTACAGGCACCTACTGATATCCATTTGAAAGCTGCAGAGAAGATAATGAGATATGTAAAAGGAACATTGGGATATGGTCTGTTCTTTGCTCATAAAAACTCTTTACAACTCAGTGCATTCTCAGATGCAGACTGGGGAGGTTGTCCTGATTCAAGAAGGTCAGTGACTGGTTATTGCATGCTGCTTGGTTCATCACTTGTTTCCTGGAAATCTAAGAAGCAACATACAATCTCAAGATCATCCACTGAAGCTGAGTACAGGGCCATGGCTCATGCATGTTGTGAGATAGTGTGGACAAAGGGACTTCTTTCTGAACTTGGGATTGAGCAAGACAGAGCAGTGCCATTGTACTGTGATAATCAAGCTGCCATTCACATTACATCTAATCCCATGTTTCATGAAAGAACCAAACATATTGAGATAGATTGCCACACTGTGAGAGAGAAGTTTGTTGAAGGACTCATTAAGCCATTGCATATCAGTAACAATCTGCAGCTGGCAGACTTATTGACCAAACCACTGGGTGTAGGTGACTTGAAGGAGATCTTGTGCAAGCTGGATTTCAAGAACATCCATTGTCCAGCTTGAGGGGGTGTATTATGAATGCAATACATTTTGGAGCCAAATATGCTATTTCAAGCTTATGGAGAAGCTGCCAAATAAAGTCGCATTTAGCTTTTATTATTAGCACTTTTGTTCTTTTGACACTTTTAAGTTGTATTTGGATTAATTACATTTTAGTCCATATATAGCTGTAGTTGTGTGATTGGGGACTTTGAGTGAAAGCAAAATATTATTTCCCTCCTTTCATTTACTGTTCATCATCTTCTTCGTATGTTTGATTTGTTCTGTTTGGATATGAAATTTCTTACTGGAAATTAATAGGCGTTTATATATTATTCAAAATAACAATCAACAAACAACAACCAAGAAACAAACACATTTTCATGCCATGCGCCTCAAAAGGACATGTGAGAATGAAAGACATTATCAACAAAAAATACCACAAAACAAAGAAAAAGCAACACCATTTGTATTATAAATTTTAAATTGTCAAGAATTTGGGTATTTGTGATTAATCTTTACATGTTGATGATGCAAATCCATGATGCTGGTTGAAAATTTAGGAAATAATACATGTACATTTTATGCCATGTATATAAAATGTGTAGGGTGATTGTGCTTTTAATTAATGGATAATTTTATAATAATGTTGTTTTAATTGCATAATTTAACAAAATACACACAATGGCAACTTTACTCATATAGGAGATGGAAATCTTGGTCATGTGGGCTACTCTTGCAAACTGCATGGAATGTGAAAAAATTAATGCAGCAACACTTGATGTTTGCATTTGACAATCGAAATCGAGTCGACTGGAGTCTAGAGTTTGAAACACTGTGATCAAAACCTTTCTTTAAGTGCTGTGATTTTTCTACAAATACTTTATGTTGAAACATTGTGATCAAAACCTTTCTTTCTCTTGAACAGAAATTAACAGCTATTTACTGAATCCTATTTATGTTCTTAATTAGTACTATGTATTGATCGATTACACGTGGAGTAGGAGTGAATGTCGCGATTCCGCGTAGAACTAACATTAAATAGTCGTATCCATTTTAAGGATGATCGGAATGATGAAGAATTAATACACGGATCATTCGGACGTACGTACTTGCATGGCATGCCCTACACGTGGATGACGATCGGCTGCGCGATTCAAAATCAGAAACTAATTTGGCGCAGTATACGTACAAGTGAACTTCCCTTGATGTACAAATATTGCGCATTATCACTTCATTACTTGGGTCTGACTAATCGACGGCCCTTTTAGTTCTCCATGTTTTGTAACCATTCGATTCGCAACAGTAGTAATGACCATCGAATGAATGAACACATATTTTATTTCGCGCTAATGTGTTTTTTATTATTGAAAATAACAAACAAACAAACATACAAAGACACAAACACATTTTCAATCCATGCCTCAGAAGGACATGTGAGAATGAAATGACACTCAACAATCACAAAACACATTAGCGCGAAAAGTGTTGGCCTTGGTAATTATCCCGAGGGCGGTCTGCCTCTGGCACCGTAGAGGGTGGAGAGCTCGTTCGACTTCTTGAACACCCCGCCCCGCCTCTTTGAGAACGTCACCTGACGGTTGGTGTCGTTCTCGATCCTCTTTGAGAACGTCACCTGTCGGCCTTTTCCTTTCGCCATTGATGGTGGGAATGGAATGGATGAAGGAATGATGGGAGGATGGAGAAACTCGATGAGGAGGGAGGCCTACTTATAGTTCTTGGAGGGTAGTGCTTTTTGATTTGATGAAATGATTTGTTGAATTAAATTTGGATATCAATAATTTGCTTTTTCTTTTGTGTTTGTTGTTAATCATTTCATGGTGTTGGGAATCACGGATTCATGTTCACAATTTAGAAAATAATACATGTAGATTTTAGGGGTGATTGTGCTTTTAAATAATGGGTTTAATTGCATAATTTATCAAAATATGATTCTCTTGTTTACCACTGGCAAATACACACAATGGCAACTGTACTCAATAGGACATGGAAATCGATCTTCTTCTTCCAAACTGCATGGAATGTGGAAAAAATGCATCAACACTTGATGTTTGCTTTTGACAATCGAAATCAAGTCGACCCTAGTCAAGAGTTTGAACTCGCCTCGATTATCGACGAGTTTAGTCTGAGTTTACCTTTTAGAATGTTTTAATGGTTGACAAAAAATCAATTAATTATGAATAATTAGATTGTGTACACTTTAAATTTATTATGAAAATAATATAATTAAAGGTTTATTTTCATTTGTAAATTAGATTGTTCTAATACTTAATAGGTTTTCCATTAAAATAAATATTTTATAAATTTAACCCATCTCATAATTAAACCAATTAATAAATTGTACAAGAATATCAAAAATTTACAATATTATAGTGAATTATATATTGATATTATAAAGCTATTAGAAAAATTACAACTTCAAATCAAAATTAGATAAAAAATTAGATGAATAATAGTAGTAATGATTTAAGATTAATAGTAGTCAATCAAACGATTTAAGATGAATAATAGTAGTCAATAAGACGAGTTACAAATTAGATGAATAATAGTCAATAAGACGGTGGTTTAAAAACTAGTGTGTTAGGATGTGATTAATTTGATGGTAATTTGATGGTTTGTTAAATTATTATATCTTAAAAAAATTACAATATCATAGTGAATTATATATTGATATTATAAATCTATTTGAAAACTTACTGTCAAAATCGATCAAAATTAGATGAATAATAATAGTCAATAAGACGATTTACAAATTAGATGAATAATAGTAGTCAATAAGACAATTTACAAATGAGATGAATAATAGATGAAAACGATCAAAATAGATGAATAATAGTAGTCAAATAGTCGAGACGATTTATAAATTAGATGAATAATATTTACAAATTAGATGAATAATAGTAGTGAATAAGACGATTTACCAATTTATATGAATAATAGTCCATAAGAGGTGTGGTTAAAAACTTAGTCAATAAGAGCATCTCTAGTGGAGTTTTAAGTTTTGGGTAACGAGTATTTCACATAGAATTTCTCTCGGATCCTTCGAAAGACAGGCGTATCATTGGCAAAAACAAGATCTTTCCAAGGACCTGACATTCAATTTGCAGTTAATCTCTCCTCGCAATATCTCCATCAGCCCCGTAATCACCATCTTCAATCTTTAAAGCGCATACTCATAGAATGGCGGATTATGGCTTTCAACTATATCGGGATTCTCCTTTGAAATTGACTGCATACTCAGACGCGGGATTGGGCTGACGAGTGTGACGTCAATTCATATTTTTAATGAGGCTCGTTCGGTGTCGGCCATAGTGGTGGTCTCTCAAGCGATTTCTATCATACAGGAGAAGATCCGCTCGTTACGACTTCCAGATTCTCTCCAGGCACGTGCACTGAATGTTGGAAAACGGTATCCCCGGAATTAATAAATTTAATTAAATAAATTATCTAATTAATTCCGACCGAAATCCTTTGGAGATCGAATATCCGGAGTTGTCAAAAATGATGGCCTCGGTTATCCCGATGGTGACATCGGCCCCGCAGAGGGTGGTGAGCTCGCTCGACTTATTGAAAACCCCGCCCCGCCTTTTGGAGAACGTCACCTGTCGGTTAGTGTCATTCTCGATCCTCTGGATTTCGATCTTCTGGCGGCCATTTCCTTTTGCCATCAGGGGAAGGGAATGGAATTATAGAATGATGGGATGGAGAAACTCAATGAGGAGGGAGGGCTACTTATAGTTTTTGAAATAATTTGTTGATGTCAGATGTTAGGAATTAATTAAATTTGGATGGTTGATTTGTATTTGTGATTAATCATTACATGTAGATGCTTTTATGCCATGTATATAAAATCTGTGGGGTGATTGCGCAATGGGTAATGATATGATATAATCTGCAGGTTGTTTTAATTGCATAACTTAACAAAATGTGAATCTCTTGTTTACCACTGGCGCCAAATACACACAATGGCAACTGCACTCGTATAGGAGATGGAAATCTTGTTGTGGAATACTCTTGCAAACTGTATGGAATGTGAAAACTACAGCAACACTTGATGTTTGATTTTGACAATCGAAATCAAGCCAACCGAAGTTGAGAGTTTGAGCTTGCCTCGATTATCCTCAAGTTAAGTCCAACTTTAGTTAAGGATGATCGGAATTATGAAGAATTACAAAGATCAGTCGGTCGTACTTGCATGGCATGCCCTACATGTGGATAACGATCGACTGCGCGTTTCAATATCAAAAATTAATGTGGCGCGCAGTATACGTACAAGTGAACTTCCTTTGATGTTCAAATATTGCGCATTCTCACTTCATTACTTGGGTATGACTAATTGATGACCCTTTTAATTAGTTTTCCTTGTTTTATAACCATTCGATTCACAGCAGTAGTAATGACCATCGAATGAATGAATTAACACACATTTTATTTCGCGCTAATGTGTTTCATTATTGAAAACAACAAACAATCAAACAAAGACACAAACACATTTTCATTCCAGGCCTCAGAAGGACATGTGAGAATGAAAGACACTCACAATACACATTAGCGCAAAAAATGTTGGCCTTGGTTATATATCCCGAGGGTGGTCTGCCTCTGGAACCTGTTGGTGATCTCGGCACCGTAGAGGGTGGAGATCTCGCTCGACTTCTTGAACACCCCTCACCGCCTCTTTGAGAACGTGACCTGGCGGTTGGTGTCGTTCTCGATCCTCTGGATCTCGATCTTCTGTCGGCCTTTTCCTTTCGCCATCAGAGGAATAATGGAACAGTGATCGAATGATGGGATGGAGAAACTCAATGAGGAGGGAGGGATACTTATAGTTCTTCCGAGGGTGCTTTGATTCAATGATTTGTTGAAATAATTTGAAAATGAATTAAATTTTGATATCAAGAATTTGGTTTAATTTGTGTTTGTGATTAATTATTACATGGTGATGCTTTGAAAACTTAGAAAATAATACATGTAGATATTATGCCATGTATATAAAATCATTGTGCATTAAATAGAAAATAATCAATGAGATAATTTTATGCCATGTATATATAAAATCTGTGCAGTGATTGTGCTTTTAATTAAAGGGCAATGATATTATAATCAGGTTGTTTTAATTGTATAATTTAACAAAATGTGATTTTCTTGTTTGCCACCGGCAAATACACACATTAGCAATTCTACTCATATAGGAGATGGAAATCATGCTGTGGGCTACTCTTGCAAACTGTATGGAATGTGAAAATTACAGCAGCAACACTTGATGTTTGCTTTTGACAATCGAAACTGAGTTGACCCGACTCGAGAGTTTGAACTCGCATCGATTATCCACAAGTTGAGTCTGATTTTAGTTTGTTAAAATATGACTCGAATCCGTAGGAATTTTGTTTCCTTATTTAGGAAAATTAGAATTATATTGAATATAATATAATTCTATTCAATATATTAGGTGTGTTGAACACCAAGAGAGACACCATGTGATAATATTGTGTGAGATTAGAGGGTTTTAGGGTGAATATCAATCCTTGTAATCGTCGGCAATATTATAGTGAAAGTTCTCGTCGTTCCTCCCGTGGTTTTTCCCGATTTGGGTTTCCACGTAAATTCCTCGTCTTCTTTATTTATTGCTGAGTTATTTTCGGCTATACATCGTCGATATACAACAAGTAGTATCTAGTGGCACCGGTCTTGATCGTGTGGCGTTCAGAGCTTTGTCCCGTAACAAGTGGTATCAGAGTCAGGTTACGGTCCTAAAAGCTAACAAGTGGTATCAGAGCCAGACAACGATCTCGTGACCTTCCAGAGCCACTCTACGATCCTACTACCTTCCGGAGCAAGGTTTCGATGGCGAGCGTGAGGTACGATCTACCGAATTTAAGTCTCAACACGAGGTTTCCTCTTTATCATCATGACATGGAGGAGTCCGTGAGGATTGAGCTCGATCGGAAGGTAATTAATATTGACATTCATCTATCGAACTCCATGACCGAGGAAACCATGAAGACAAGGTCCACAAAGGAGTTGTGGGAATTATAGGAAGAGTTGTGGCAACTTTTCGAGATAATATCCTATGTAGCCGTGTTATTGGCGCTATTTGCGGGGGAGAACGTGAAGAGAATTGGTTTGGGTGTCTCCAATGTGATATCGTGTGTTGGACTTGACGTCCAAAAGAAGTACCGTGATAAAGGGAGCGACTCGGGGAATTCGAAGTCGCGACACGGGAATTAGGTATGTCACTATAGCTCGGTGAACGAAGTAACCGGAGTTATGTTTAGCTACACCTGTGAAGGTGGATTTTTTGAGGCTACCAAAGCGGCTTTGGTAGTGTTGGGAGGAGACGAAAAGACAATGCGACCTTATGTCCTTCATGAAGGCGCGGTGAAGGAAGTAACCGGGGCCGAAACCCGACTCTTGGTAGAAGAGTCTATCCGGCATAGAGGCATGCAAACGAAGACCGGAGTGACCAAGCTTAAAGATGAAGCGGTGAACGAAGTAACCGTGGGAAAAACTAGGCTCTCGGATGAAGAGTCTACACGACTAGACCATGTGCGGCTTGGGCATGTGAGGAAAGTCGATTTGAAGGATCGAGTGTTTCTCGATCTATGGAGTGTTTCTAAACCTGGTGAGCCATGTGTGCTTGGAAAGCGGTCGAGAGGGTATATCTCGAATTGGGCTCACAATTTGAAGAAGACACTCAGGTATGTACGTTCTGATTCATGGGAACCTTTGAAGGTCCAATCTTCTAGGAACTAGGCCCGTTGGAGCATTTGGAGGAAGACGAGGGACGAGACTATTGAGGGCGATGTGATTTCACTTTATGGTTTGATGTGCGATGAGATTTCGCATGCGCGATGAGATTTCACGACTTTGTGTTACATGTGATGTGATTTCACATGAGCGATGGAATTTCGCGGTTTCTCGTCAAGGTGGAGATTGTTAAAATATGACTCGAATCCGTAGGAATTTTGTTTCCTTATTTAGGAAAATTAGAATTATATTGAATATAATATAATTCTATTCCTTATGGATTTAGGAGTCATATATTAGAAAAAAGGTTTATTTCTATTCCTATTGATTGCCTAATTTATGGGTTTTCTACACCTATAAATAGGGATCTCCATAGACATAATTATTTGAGTGTGTTGAACACCAAGAGAGACACCATGTGATAATATTGTGTGAGATTAGAGGGTTTTAGAGTGAATATCAATCCTTGTAATCGTCGGCAATATTATAGTGAAAGTTCTCGTCGTTCCTCCCGTGGTTTTTCCCGATTTGGGTTTCCACGTAAATTCCTTGTTTTCTTTATTTATTGTTGAGTTATTTTCGGGGCTACGCATTATTATTCGTACTATACATCGTCGATATACAACAAGTAGTATCTAGTGGCACCGGTCTTGATCGTGTGACGTTCAGAGCTTTGTCCCGTAACAAGTGATATCAGAGCCAGGTTACGGTCCTAAAAGGTAACATAATTTTTCCAATGTTTTAAGGGATCGATTATCATCATTTGTGAATTAGATTGTTCTTCAACTACTATTTAAACAATACTGTATAGTATTGTAGTATATCTATTTAATCTATAAATTGATTTAACTTTTTTTAAGAGTATATTATAACATGAAATAACGTTATTATTTTTACCATAAAATTTAAAAGAGATATAAAATTAAGGTGTATACTTAAAAAATTAAGTAGTATACTTTTTCACAATCTAATGTTTACATTCTTAATTTATTTGATATAAATGCAATAATGTTATTATTTTGGGAGATTTTCAAAAAAGTAATTATCTTATCCTATATTATACGGGATAGAATCATATTTAGTCCCTTCGAGAAATGTCATTTTCATAAACGGACAATAACTTTTTTTTTTATCCGATTTGGTCCTTTGGCTACTGTTCCGGCGAAAAATGGACCGGAACAGTGCCAAAACTGGATGACGTGGCAATGCCACGTCATCTTTCCGGCCCATTTTTCGCCGGAACAGTAGCCAAAGGACCAAATCGGATAAAAAAAAAAGTTATTGTCCGTTTATGAAAATGACATTTTTCGGAAGGACTAAATATGATTCTATCCCTATATTATACATTAATCTCAATCTTTTCACTATTTATAAAAAAACAAGATTTACCTACACAACCCTTTTAATTGTATTAAACTATTTAATATTTTTACCATAAAATTTAAAAGATGTTATAAATTCAAGAGAAATAGAGAGAGAATAATAGAGTATAAAGAGAGACAATATAGAGGAGAATAGAATTCTTCTGAATTGTTCTTTCATTTATATGGGGAGATCCCTTTATATAGGATACAAAGTAGGGTTTCTGTCTTGTTCAACAAGGAAGGGTAAACTAGTCATTCACTAATTAATAATATTCATAACACTCCCCCTTGAATGACTATTTACAGATTTGCTGCCTCGTTAAAACCTTGCCAGGAAAACCCAGTGGGATAAAACCTCGACGAAGGAAAAAGAGTACAGCCTGCTCCCCCTGATTGTAATCAACGAAGATCTTTGACTTCTTGAAAGTAATTATTTGTGATCAAACAGTCTCATTAAAACAGGTAACTAATAAAACCATATAGGAAAAACTTAGTTATTCAAATATAAATTTTGGTCTTCAGGACCCAACCTTCGAGTTGTCGAGTTTCATATTCATTTGTATTATTGTATATTTTTCGTCCTTCAGGGACATGCCTTTACCAGACATCTATATTGACTAGAGTATTCGCAATTGCTATAACCGGCCGGTAACTCTGCTGGAGTATTTTAGATGCGTCTAATGTTCAATATACACTTCTTCACAAATGATAATGTGAACTTCAATTCACAATCATTTGAACTTCAGGTTCAATATCTCAGTTTATCTCGAAAACAAACTCAAATCGAGTGATATACATGCCTCGTTAAAAACCTCGTTATAAAACCCTGTAGGAAAAAATACTCGAGGAAAAGAGTACATGACATTCACATTTATATTGTGGTGATTGTTTCGTTAAAAACCTATAACTAAGAAAACCCCGTGGGAAAAACTTACTAGAGGGAAAAAGAGTGCAATCACTGGTCTTGGGACCAATCACTGGTCTTCGGGACCTTGTCTCAATATCAATTCAAATCATACATTCGATGCATATATCTAGAGTTGTTGCTGCCTTAAATATTAAGTAGCGGAACTTAATGTCATCTTTCAAAATATTTGATCAACATCGAGTTTCTGCGAAAAACTCTTGACCAACTAATCTCGCTTTTATATCTCACCACATTTATTATTCGTTTTTCGTACGAATACCCACGTATATCCTTCTGGGATAATATTTGAGGTGTGTACTATAGAGTCAAAATATCTTTTTTATTCATCGAGTCATGCTCAGCCCCAATTGCTCGTTTCTATATGTTTTGAGTGCTGCTGGCACACTATCATTGATTTAAGTTTTGGATACAAATTTTCTAGAGCAACTTATTGAGGCAAATATGTCGTTGGCGACTTTTTCCATGTTGATGACAATTCATTCTATCAACTAAATCTTTCATAATTTCCCAAAATATTTAATTTGGTTGTTCCGCAATCCCACTATTTTCTAATATCATGTGCACATGCTTTTTCAATGGGATTTCCATCTAACTCTCTTTAGGAGATTTTGAGGGTGACTAAATTTCTTTGTTTTTCCGCGGATTTATTTTATATCTTAAGATCGATCTACTACGCTTCAGGCGTATATTAGAATCAACATTTGAGTTGATCTCTTTAGTATTTGAACTCTTATAGTTCATTTATCACAAATATATGTGATTTTGTCACACCTTCATTAATTTGGCAGATTACTTGCTGAATATTGCAAGTCACTTATTTTCATGAACTTCGGGTTCAATTGATTGGTGCGTGAATCTATAATTGAAAATCGTTTTCATTCAATGAAATTTCTCGGCATTTATATCTTTTATATATTTATCTCCCCCTAATGCCGGGATATGATCTTCGTTAAATATGCAACTCAGCGTAATTGGTTTAAACCGATCTTCTGGATCGTGATCTTCTGGATCGAAGGCTCGAGATATTATGCCCGTTCATAAAAATGCACTTTAGTGGTGATATGAATATAAGTTGCATATTTCAAATTAATTCGCAGATGGGAAATAACAATTTCCACGCACAATCATGATATGCATCATTTTCATGTTTAAGTACATTTGTAGTACTCGTGGAGATAATTAGTAAAGCTCTTCCGGAGATAATTAGTAAAGCTCTTCGGGAACCACTCTTAACATGCCATCATTTGCATAACAATATTTTTACCAATAATCCTTCGGGGATCAAAATAAATCTAAATATATAATATTCTAAAAAATTACATTTAATTTGGAATCGAGTTTTTCGATATTCCATGAGTACCCACATAGTACATTTATTCTCGATTTTCAAAAGATATCCTTCAGGGATAATTCATATGACGAGAACAATCGAATTTGGCTACTATGAGTATCATGATGTAACTTAATTAAAAACACTGAATGTTTTGAACTTTACTTCTTCGAGAGAAATTAATAAAAATAATTGTTACATCAGAAGCCATTGATTTGATATTTCTGCGGGAATATCATATATTATCATATCATAATAATCTTCGAGATCATATAAAACTTATTGCTACTACGGGAGCAATTTAATTTAATATTTATCGAATAATATCAAATCATGATGTTCTTCCAGAACGATCAATATAATATTTAAACAGTTTATGTTCTTCAGGAACATTCAATTTAATTGATATATTAAAAATAATTGATTTGATATTACTTCAGGAATATCAAATTATAATATTTTTTCATGAGGATTCGAACTCATGTGGTTATCCCAATATTCAAACAAATAATCATCGGGTTATTCCTTTGGATTCACTTTTCCTAAAGTTTCACCCACTTTGAAATTCAAGAAATACCTCAATTGATTCATGGGTCGAGTTCGCACATACATAACTTGACCACAAAAAAACTCACACGATGTTCTTCAGGAACATTTAATTTTGATATTTCTTCAGGAATATCATATCATGTTCTTCAGGAACATTTAGTATAATTAATTTGATATTATTTCAAGAATATCATATTATAATGTTCTTCCGGAACTTAAACATAATTAATTTGATATTACTTCGAGAATATCAGATTATAATGTTCTTCGGGAACATATGATATTACTTCAGGAATATCAGATTATAATGTTCTTCGGGAACATATGATATTACTTCAGGAATATCAGATTATAATGTTCTTCGGGAATATGTTACTTTTGGGAAGAAGAGGAGAAGAAGTAGATATATTTATAATTATTAATGAATATAAACATAAATATAAATTCTTGCCTTTGAGTTTGGATCTTGGATGAGTAGAACTTCGATGAAGATTTGATGAAGAACGCGGTTGAACTTTCTTAGAGCTTCGTGCTGATAACGTGTTATAAATTCAAGAGAAATAGAGAGAGAATAATAGAGTATAAAGAGAGACAATATAGAGGAGAATAGAATTCTTCTGAATTGTTCTTTCATTCATATGGGAGATCCCTTTATATAGGATACAAAGTAAGGTTTCTGTCTTGTTCAACAAGAAAGGGTAAATTAGTCATTCACTAATTAATAATATTCATAACAAAAGAGATATAAAATTAAGGTGTATACTTTTTTTCACAATCTAATGTTTCCATTCTTAATTTATTTGATATAAATATGATTCTCATTTTCTCACCAAAATTAATAAAAATATAAAAATATAATTTTTTTTATATAATTTGTCTTGAAAATATTAAGAGGCCAAAAATATAAAAATATAAATTAATTTATTTTTATATAATTTTTCTTGAAAATATTAAGAGAGTGTTTTATAAGTTCTTTAATTTGTACTCCTTCTATCCCTTAAAACAGTGCACAGCTCCTTTGTAATTTACAAAGGAGTTGTGTATAGTTTTAAGGGATGGAGTATACACCAATATTATTAATATATGCTAATTTTCATTAATTTGTTAATTAGATTGTTGTCCAACTTAGGACCTGTTCTTTTGGACTGAAACCGGATGAACTGAAATTTACAAAGGAGTTGTGTATAATTTTAAGGGATGGAGTATACACCAATATTATTAATATATGCTAATTTTCATTAATTTGTTAATTAGATTGTTGTCCAACTTAGGACCTGTTCTTTTGGACTGAAACCGGCTGAACTGAAATTTACAAAGGAGTTGTGTATAATTTTAAGGGATGGAGTATACACCAATATTATTAATATATGCTAATTTTCATTAATTTGTTAATTAGATTGTTGTCCAACTTAGGACCTGTTCTTTTGGACTGAAACCGGCTGAACTGAACTGAACTGAACTGAAGCGAAGCGATCTGAACTGAACTGAAGCGATCTGAACTGATCTGAACTGAACTGAACTGAACTGAACTGAAGGGATCTGAAATGAACTGAACTGGTTTTTAAATAAAAATAATAATAATATTTATAAATTATTAAATGTTATTTTAAAAATATTAATAATATTGTGACATTAAACATATTGTATATTTAAAATTATTGGTTCAAATTATTTTTTATTTATTTTATTTTAATTTATTTTGAAACGAACTGAACTGAATGAAGCGATCTGAACTGATCTGAACTGAACTGAACTGAACTGAACTGAACTGAAACGATATGAACTGAACTGAACGGGACTGAAATTAAGTCCAAAAGAACAGGTCCTTACTATTTAAACAATATTGTATTGCAGTATAGTAAGTATATCTACTTAGGACATTAGAACATGTTTTTTTAAACTAAAATTAGTTGAATTAAACTGAACGGAACAACTGGATATGTTCTTTTGAACTAAAATTGGTTGAATACAACTAGTTATGTTCTTTAGAACTAAAATTGGTTGAATTAAATTGAACGGAACTTAGAACTTGTTCTTTTGGACTTAAAGTTTTCAATTTTGTTGTTTTTCGCTGATTAAATTCGTTTCAAAATAAATTAAAATAAAATAAATAAAAAATAATTTAATAAATAATTTTAATTATAAAATCTATTTAATAATATAATATTATTAATATTTTTTAAAAAATATTTAACAATTTATAAATTTATTATTGTTTTTATAAAATAATGAATTCAGTTTACTTTAGTTCAGTTGAGATCGTTTGTCCAGATCAGTCGGTTTCGGTTCAAAAGAACAAGTCTTTAATATGTTTGAATTGAATTAAACTGAACTAAACAGAAACTTAAATTTAAGTTTAATAAATTCAATTGAATTTAATTTTAAAATATTAAAATAATAATAAATTAATTAATTCAAAATTAAACAATTGTATTGAACTAAATAGAACATAGTAAGGACCTGTTCTTTTGAACTGAACTTAAGCGATCTGAATTGAACTGAACTGAACTGAATTTAAGCGATCTGAACTGAACTGAATTGATTTTTTTTATAACAATAATAATAACGTTTATAAATTAGTAAATATTTTTTTTAAATATTTATAATATTATGACATTAACTATTGTATATTGAAAATTATAGATCGAAATTATTTTTTATTTATTTTATTTTAATTTATTTTGAAGCAACTGAACTGAAGCGATCTGAACTGAACTGAACTGAACTTAAGCGATCTGAACTCTGAACTGAACTGAACTTAAGCGATCTGAACTGAACTGAAATGCACTGAAATTAAGTCCAAAAGAACAGGTCCTAAGTCTTTAATATGTTTGAATTGAACTAAACTGAACTTAAGCGATCTGAACTGAACTGAACTGAAATTAAGTCCAAAAGAACATGTCCTAAGTCTTTAATATGTTTGAATTGAACTAAACTGAATTAAATAGGTGTGAATTTAACTGAAACTTAAATTTAAGTTTAATAAGTTTAATTGAATATAATTTTAAAATATTAAAATAATAATAAATGAATTAATTCAAAATAAATAATTGTATTGAACTAAATAGAACATAATTGATTTGAAACTGAGAATAAATCCAAGAAAATAGATCTTTAATCTATTAACTGATTTAGCATTTTTTTAGGAGAGCGCAATTCACATCTCTAATTTCTTTAAGTACGCCACATTAATTAATAAGCCTCTATATAAAATACAAAACTTATAACAGTCAAATATACCCATGAATTGAAAAAACAAAACATAAACCACTTCACTTACATATAAATCTAAGTATTTTATAAAAATTAAAAAAATTGTAAACTTACGTATTGTTTGTTTTTTCAATTATTAATTAAAAATTAAAAATATATATATAAAAATAAAAATAAAAAACAATTTTTAGAAAAAAAATCAAACAAATCACTCATTTTATGAAAAACATTGAAAAAATACTCTTCAATTTAATAAAAAATCGTCACATTACTTTAAAAAAATTGTACTCCCTTCTTATTTTTTTTATGGATCATGCTAAACAGGCAGAATCTGCCCATAGACAGAATTCTTTTAAAAAATTGTTTAAAAATTATTAAAATATTTTTTATTATTATTTTGTTAATATTATAATAAATACACTATATTTAAACATATATTGCACAAAAAAAAAAATGTTTAGATAAAAATAAGAAGAAATTTTAAAAACATATAAAGTAAATATTTTATTGATTTTAAATTTTTATTCTTCACAATTATTTGAAGATTTGTAAAATTCCAAAATTTTAAAAAGAAATAATAAATTTGAAGATTTGTAAAATTCCAAAATTTAAAAAAGAAATAATAAAATAGAGTTGAACACTAAACCATATCAAAATTGAATTGCGTTAATTTTTTCACAACATATAAAAAAATATTTTATTGATTTTATATTTCTATTCTTCATAATTTCAAGATTTGTAAAATTCCAAAGTATACAAAAAAGCTAGAACGACAAAATAAAAAAGATCGGAGGGAGTATCAATTACAAATAAAAATTAAAATAAAACCATTAAAAGAAGGTTAAAAAATCAGAAAAATACATTAAAAAATAATATAAAATTAAAAAACAAAGAAAATGCACAGAAAAAATAGAGAAAAGAAGAAGAAAAAAATTTAAAAACTTGGAAAAATAAAATCAATAACAAATAAAAGAATTAATTATTTTCGGTATTTTTTGAAATTAATAATTAAATAAAATACTTTTAAATTAATAAGATTTATAAACATAAAAAAATAATTCAAATAAGATACTTAATAGTATTATTACAAATATAAATAAAGGGGAGACTTCCAGATATTAAAGGTGGAAATATGCTACTTTTTATTAATTGAGAACCATTAGATAATTTTACAAGAGTATATATATTATAAAATCAGTTCAGTTTATAATTTGTTTTAAAATAAATTAAAATAAAATAAATAAAAAATAATTTAAATCAATAATTTTATATATACATTCTAATTTATAATAAAATATTATTAATATTTTAAAAAAAATATTTAACAATTTACTAAATTTATTACAAGAACAGGCCATTAGAGTTCAACTAGTGAGGGTCAAAGGTCAAAGTGATAAACGAAAATTCTTACAAGTATGAATTTGTTCTCTCATTTTATTTTTTCACTTTTCAAAATTTTACGGGGAGTAAATTACTAGCATATGAATAACATATTTTTTTAAATTCATTATATAGACTCAATTAGAAACAATCCCCTGTCAGCACAATTAGCAAATTTTCACCTAAAGCATCTCCAACGGAGGGTCTAATATTTTGAGGTAGAAATTGACACATGTTTGTCGACTAAAAAATTATTTAACTTCTCTATCTAAAAAATTCTTACTATATACAATGGTCCATACTCTAAAAAATTCATTTTCTAATTGGATAATTAAATTTTATATATCTATTAATATATAATTTCTGAATCTTTTTTTATTTTTCAATAGCCAGTAATATTCTTCAATTTTGCCACGTAGATCAATTGAGATTATATTGTCCAATAGAAATGCTCAATTTCAATTCAATTTCATTTGCATACAATCTTTTCTCATTTAATTATTTAAAAAACAAATAATTTCTGGTCAATTATTCCATTTTTACATTATAAATTTGTTCCACTTTTTCATCTTCTCTTCTAACCATTTTTTCTTTCCATCTTCCTTCTCTTCTCCTTCTTCATCATCAGAACCCTCTCTCTCTATACGAAATCTCCATATCTCCGTCTCCTCATAATCTCCATTGACACGAGATAATGATTTATACAGGGCTTGAAGGCTCATTATAAGATCCTTCTTCTCCCATAAACCTAGCCGCCGGAACTCAAATCTTGAGCAGTGGTGGGTAGTTTGTTGCCTTTTTTATTTTTATTCTTCAATCCCGTTATTATTCCTTTTCTTATTCTGCAATCGGTGTTGTTCAATGTAGATCCCCTCTTTCTTCAAAACGGACAAAGAAGAAGAAGAAAGCTTGAAATCCGACAGCTCCCATTCTCACCACCTGCTACGACCCAAATTCAGCCATTCTCACCACGTTCATCGGATAGACAGTCGGAAATGGGTTCGCAAAATACACCGCCGATCTCTCTGAAAAATACATCAGCGAGAAAGGTTCCTTCTCCGTTGTTCTGTCCGGCGGAACCCTAATCGACACGCTCAGGTAAATTAGCTCACTAATTCCTTCTCGATTAGTTGAAATCATGAAATTGAGAAATTAAAACGACCTCGATCCCTTAAAAATATGTATAAAAAAATGCGGTGTAGGAAGCTGGTAGAGTCTCCGTACAAGGAGAATGTGGATTGGTCAAAATGGCTGATATTTTGGGTTGATGAGAGAGTGGTTCCTCTTGATCACGAAGACACTAATTACTTGCTTGCGACTTGGGGATTTCTTTCCAAGGTAAAGATCAAACCCCAGACTCATATTTCGTCTAAGCTTATTTAAAAGAGCTCACATACGTTGTTACATCTTATAAACTGTTTTAAAGCTTTACAATCTAATGAATTTATTATGTCTCCATTAGAATATAAGTTGTTAAAAGTGTTTGGAATTCGGATAAAATATTGTGTTTGAACTTATGAGCTCAAGGATGAAATTTCGAGTGTACGTATTAGTCGTTTTATGGTTGAAAACAGAGCAACTTATAAGCTCTTGATATTTTGTGGACATTGAACAGCCATAGCCTCATGGGAACAAAATTAGGATAAAATCATCAAAACAAAATTAGGATAAAATCATCAAATGAATATTACTGCCCTTGCATAATCAGATGAGAAGTTATTATGGTTGTGTTAGGGTTAAGGAGCATTTTGATATTAATTTGTGAGCGGACTATAAATGGCAATTTTTAAGTATTTGAACTTCGAAGACATTATGAGGTAAAAACGAGCTTGGTAAAGGGAAACAAGTTGAGCTTTGAACTAATTACTATTCTATCGGCTGGCGTGTTGTCTCTTATTCCTATTATACGGCCATACCAATGGCATAGCCTATTTCAACCGGTAAGTTTTCAGTGCTCTGTTTTAAACCTTACCAAAAGCTCGGAAAATTCGGTGTTTGTGTAATATTATCACAAGCATCTCATTCGGTGTTCATTTGCAGATACTCCCACTGAAGATACTGAATTATATTGATGCTCCTGTTCCTCGGACACTCAGCCCTATCCACGTTGCACTATCAAGTGTAGACTATGTTTCTCGAGACATCTGGTATATAAATGTATTTTCATATTCTGCAGTTACTCGCTAATAATACATCTGGTATATAAATGATTTTGTCTTAAGTTTATTTTTATTAGTTATCTAATCTTCCAATATTTTTTGTATTTCTTATTTGCATAAACTTTGGAAAATTCATAATACAGCTAGAGTTATTTTTCTTTTACATTTTCTCTCAAATATATCATTTTTGAATTTTTTTCAATGATGTGATTAATTCAAATATTTGTGTTGATTTCAATAATTTTTATGATTTAGTTTTTGTTTAATTATTTTTTATTTTCTCAGATAATTCACTGATCAATATTTAATTAAGACATTGAATCTACTGATTTTTTTGTTTTTAAAACCCAATAATTATTATCCCTACTGCAATTTCCGTATACACATATATTTCGGATCGACGTTGGAGAACAGGTGACTATTTTCTCCAAATTTTATTTATATTTTTTTTCTTATACCATTTCAATTTCGAAACGATTTAGCTGTTTTAGTTTATCGAGTCCAGATTATTTTTCCGGAGCAAAAAAACTTATCAATTTCAGCGTTGGATTTCCCCGTCATTAATCACGATGTGTGTGTGTTTGATACTTATATCAAAGATTGGTTTCCGATAAATCTGATCATATCAAATCTTTTCAATTCTGACTGTGTGATTCAATTTGTTAAATTATTCAGGTACTTTGGTGCTTGCAAGAGGCAAGATATTACACCAAATAAGTCGATTTTGTCCGAACTATCCGAGGGCTCTAATGACTGTAAACACTATTTTTTCCGTTGGGCATTACATTGTTTTTTCACCGAGTAGTTTTTTGTACGCAGGCGAAGATCACGAAAGCCCGCCGTGAGACAACTGGATTTATTTTATCCTTGGATTACCTGAAAGACGTTGATATCCTTCCGCTTCTCGACCTGCTCAAGGAGATCGACATCTCCGAGATTGATGCGGTTGACATTTTGAATACTTCATCGAGTGTAAGCGGGTAACATGTTTCATCTTTGCTGCATGCTGTCAACAGAAAGCTTCGAGTGGTTGATGTCCGCGACATCTGGTTCGGGAATTATTTGTTGATGTATGTAATTTTTGTTTTTTTTTGCATTTTAACTCATACAAATCCATTAGTTTTGCTTGTGGATGGACATATAGATCATAGAGAACATGCTACAACTTAGAAAGAAAATTTTATTTCAGGATCTTGCTCAGCAAGGCTTAGCATGCGAATCCCTCTATCTGAGTTCGTCTCATTTCCGGAATCTGAACATGATTAGAGAGTTTTCGCACATGCATACACTCAACTTGGATTATTGTGGGTTTTATGGGAGCATACCCAAAGAGATTGGAAACTTGAAGCACTTGAATGTTTAGACTGTGGAGGAGAATAATATCGGAGGGTCGATCCCAGAAGAGATTCCTGGGTGCACAGAGCTTCAAGTATTCGCAGCGTCAAACAACCTGATTGGAGGGCCTATCCCGGCTTCGATAGGTGGTCTGAAATCACTTCAAATCTTGAATATGGTCAATAACAGCTTTCCTGGGTCGATACCTGTCGAGTTGGGCCGCTTATCGAAACCTCTCTGGTATTGTAACCCTCACCTGTTCTGTTTTATATATATTTTTAAATATTAATACAAATGTTTAGTTTTATGAATCAGAAGTTGCAGAAGTCTCACTAATTCATAACAGACTCCAAAAAATAGGAGATACTAATTCTTTTTTCGTTTATCAAAATATTTTCGCTGATGAAAATTGGGATGTCACAGGCAATAAAATCGACGGAGTCTTACTGACTGACATAGACAGGCTGGAAAGCTTAACCAATCTTATGCTCATGGACAACAGCTTGACAGGAAACATTCCTTGCGAAATCGGGAACCTGAGCAACTTGAGAAGCTTATATCTCTTTGACAACATGTTCAGCAAATCCTGCGGCAGAAATCGGAAAGTTGCAACAGTTGAACTTTCTATACGTCTACAACAAAAAAATGTCAGGAAATATTCCGAGTGAGTTTGTTAACGCACTCAGATCTGGAACAACCATGGAAAGGTAACAAGATCATCCCATTTCCAGATTCTTGGATGTTTTATTAATAAATTTCTGATATTTTACAATATTTCATAAATTGTGTTGATTTGTTATATTTTTATCGATTTTTTTATTTTTACTTCAGTTATGTATTCTTTGCAGATGCAGATTTAGGTACATGATCTTAGTTTATAACAACGTATGCTTTCTTTTTTTTTTTTTTTCGTATATTTTTATGTTTTGTAATATGAGTTGACAATTAGGATTTTTCAGTGTTTAAAGATTTTATTGTTTTACCTGTTATTGTTAATCAGGTCCCTTTGATATTGTGTTAAAGATTTTATTGTTTTACATGTTATTGTTAATCAGGTCCCTTTGATATTGTATGGAGTGAGATGAATTAAACGTCTTATGAGATGCGCGCAAGAACTAAGGCCTAATTAAAGGCTGAAAGCACGATAAGTCCTCGGTGTTTTATTTGTAACGCGGAATGTAAGTTTTTTTTATTAAATCTAAGTTTTATATTTATAAATTTTAGTTCTCTAAATACTTTTCTTTTTAATAACCGAATGAATAGTTAGTATCTATAACTTTAATTAAAATGTTATTGGTTTTCTTATTTTTAGTTGTACACTAATTTAAGATTATTTTAGTCATTGTTGTTTTTTGATGTTTTTTTATTTTAGCTGTACACTAATTTAAGGGTATTTGACACAATATATATGATACATAAATTATAGATATACTCCACCACTGCCTAAATCATACTCCTATAATTTATGAAATCGAGTAAATTGAGTAAAATATAACGGAAACACAATAAAAAAACTGTTATTCACTCTTTATGAATATTCAAATGGGTTATATAATTCAAATGAACATGAAAACACCCTGAAATAATTATTGAAAAATAATTTTAAAACTATTTTTACAATTTTTACATTAGTATTAATACAAATTAATTATTATAATAAATTATGAGTGTATTTATATTATTATTTTATACAATAAAATAAATCGTTTATATTATGTTTGATTTTTGGTTAGTTATTATATGTTTTTTTCATAAAAAATAAATCATGGAACATTTATATTATATTGATTTATTTATTTTCATAATTATTTAATAAATAATGCATTTTTTCATTCAAATTATTTATTATCATACAAATCATTAACTAATATATATATATATATATATATATATATATATATTAATATTAATTTTTATTTAAAAAAAAGTATTGAAAATTATTGAGAACGATCTACATTGTTTTTTAATTAAGAATATTTATACACTTCATATTTTTTTTATTTACTAAACAAATATAAAAAAAAATTGATATCCAATTTAATAATATTAATAAAATAAACTACTATATAAATTTCATACATTTTTTATCTACTATTAAATTTATCCTTTCTCTCTCATTTAAATTAATCATATGTTGATTAATTATAAGGTAACTAATAGAATGTAAAATCACCGCTTTTATTTCATTTGCTAAATAATCTAAAAAAATATAAATTTACAGAATAAATCATCATTTATATTATTATTTTGAAAGGTTCTCATTAGGATTTTATTGATTTTTTCAATTAAAAATAACTCTTCAAATTATTTCAATATTCACCTGGTTTCATTTACATGGGACTCTATGGTCAGCCTATTACCATGTTTTTATAAATGAAATAACTTTCTTATCCGATGATCTTCAGTAACTTATCCAGACCCTATTATACATGGGACTCTATGGTTAGCCTATTCTCATTGACAAGGTTTGCAGATCTTATTCTCATTTCACCTTCCTCGGTTAGGTTTTCAAGTTTTTAGGGTTTGTATAATTGTGCTGATATTTTTTTTTTTGCAGTTTCTGAATTCAACAATCTCAGCAAATCGATTCTCTTCTTCCAAATTCGTAAGTTTCGACCTCTTTCAGTTTTTTATACGGTTTCGTGTATTTTTCTCTTATCGTCTTCTCCAGTCCATACTCACAGGTATCTTGACACTGATCTTATTACTCCTTTATAATTTTGCAGTATCAGAATTTATCAAATTGATAAATCGTTTATTCTGGCCAATTTTTTGCAAATTAATTCTCATCACTCTTCGTGCCCCAAATTCGTAAGTTTCTCTGTATATCAAATTCTTATCCCTCATCATATGTCAAATTCGTCTTCCCCAGTCCAGACCTCCAGTTATCTTGCCACTGATCTTATTGTTCCTTTATAATTTTAGAGTATCAGAATTCATCAAATTGATAAATCGTCGTTTCTGTCCTATTTTTTACAGGATAATTCTCATCTCTCTTCATGCCCCAAATTCGTAAGTTTATTTTTAGATTAGATTCTTATCCCTCATCAATTGCCAAATTTGTCTTCCCCAGTCCATTCCTCCTGTTATCTTTACATTGATTATATCGATCCTTTATAATTATGCAGTATCAGAATTCATCAATGTTATAAATCGTTGTTTGTGACCTATTTTTTGCAGTGTAATTCTCATCCATCTTCGTGAGCCAAATTTTTTCAATTCTCTGTAGTTCATATTCTTATCCCTCATCATATGCCAATTTCGTATCACCCGGTCCATTCATCCTGTTATCTTTACACTTATTATATTCATCCTTTATATTTTTGCAATATCAGAATTCATCACAATTTGATAAATCATTGTTTATGATCTATTTTTGCAGTGTAATTGTCATCCCTTTTCGTGCTCAAAATTCGTAAGTTTATATGTAGTTCAGATTCTTATAACTCATATTATCCCAATTTCGTATTACCCGGTTAATTCCTCCTGCTATCTTTACATTGATTATATTGATCCTTTATAATTTTACAGTATCAGAATTCATCAATTTCATAAATCATTGTTTGTGGCCTATTTTTTGCAGTGCAATTGTCATCCCTCTTCGTGCTCCAAATTCGTAAGTTTCTCTTTAGTTCAGATTCTTATCTCTCATCATATCCCAATTTCGTATTACCCTGTTCATTCTCCCTGTTATCTTTACACTAATTATATTGATCATTTACAATTTTGCAGTATCAGAATTCATCGATTTTATAAATCGTTGTTTGTGACCAATTTTTGCAGTGTAACTCTCATCTCTCTTTGTGCTCTAAATTCGTAAGTTTCTCTGCAGTTCAAATTCTTATCCCTTATCCCTCATCATATGCCAAATTCGCATTACCCGGTTCATTCCCCCTGCTATCTTTACACTGCTCATATTGATCTTTTATATTTTTGCAGTATATGAATTCATCAATTTGATAAATCGTTGTTTGTGGCCTATTTTTTGTAATGTAATTCGCATCCCTCTTCGTGCTCCAAATTCGTAAGTTTCTATGTAGTTCAGATTCTTATCCCTCATCATATCCCAATTTCGTATTACCCGGTCCATTCCTCCTATTATCTTTGCAGAATAATTCTCATCCAAAAACTTATCCTAAATTCGTAAGTTGCTCTGTATTTCAGATTCCTAAAGTTTTTTATTTTCATTTTCAAAGAGATAGATTCATTCTATTTTATTAAACACAGATACGCATATTATCTTTTTCTTAAACCGTTCATTCACCCTGTTTTCTTGAAAGTTGTCTGCATATGTCCTGTTATCTGAAATGTTTGCATATATTCATTTATTAACTGCATATATGGAATTAATAATGAGTGATCATGAGGTACCTTTTTTTCTTGGCAAGAATTTTCAGTTATTATTTTCTATGTATTGGGATTAATTTATATTTCGTTATTTGTTTAGGGTTCATTTATTCATGGTACTGTGAAGCATTGCTTGATAAAACAGTTTGATTATTTCATTGTCGAGAATGAGGTTTATGGAATATCTTAGTTCAATGTTGAATTGGTAGAGTCTAAGAATGTCATTTGCAATAATCAATTCAAAATTAAGTTCAGAGATGATACCAGCATTGTTCCTCCAACATTTCATGGCTTCTCGAGCTCCATTTACAATTTCAAAAGTTTTCTGGACATATTGGCTGATGGTGTTGGTGACTATTCTTGCTCTTTATTTGGTATGTTAGTTATCAATGTTTTTCTATAATTGCATATTTTTTGTACAATTAATGACTTTTCTTAATTTAAATCGATGCCATATTCTGATTGTTTTTTTCAGATGTAATTGGACACATCGTGTTTGTTTTTTCTTAATTTAAATTAATGTCATATTCTGATCGTTTCTTTTCTAAATTTAAATTAATTTAATTTAATGATATTAATTATACATCTATTCACCATATATTATTCACACGGATTATATTATTCAAATGTCGAATAAAAACGTCAAAATTTATAATTGGAAAACACTTAAAGGCATATGTTTTAATTTTCTAAATCATTATAAATATAAATAAATTAATCACACAGTGTTATTGAAAATTGATATAGTTTAAATACAAACAATTCAATTATTCGATAATATAATATTAATATAAAAATTCACACAAATTATATTTTTCAAAAGTAAAAATTCCAATCAAAACAGTCATAATTATGATTGAAAAACACTATATTTTTTTAATGTTTTGTATTTTTATATAACTTATTAAAACAAATTGAGAAATGAGATATTTAAATAAAAACAAAATAATGTTAAAGTCTTTAATTTTATTAATTATTTAACAATTTCACGTTTATAATTTACAATGTTATATGCTTAAGAATACTAATGAAACCATGTAAATTATTATTAAAAAAACATTTTAAATCATCTTCTTCTTTTTAATTTTTAAATGGCCCAAACATTAATCATATTTTATCAAAGGTTGAGATTCTGTTGAGAAGGTCGGTGTTTACACACGGACAATTGTATGTTGCAGCTTCAAGGGTGACTAACCGAGCAGGGTTGAAATTCTTAATATGTGATGAAAATGGAGACCTCACGAATAAGGCTACAAATGTCGTTTATAAGGAAGTGTTTAGAAATGTAATTGATCTTCCAAATTTGTTATTACACTTTAAGTCTATTATGAGTTTTAAATTTTTTTTCCAATCTTTGTCCTCATTTTTTATGACTTTGTATTTAAAATTTCATTAAAACTTTTCTATTAGTATTCTTATATTAATTAAAACTTTTCTATTAGTATTCTTATATTAAAATAGTAACGTTTATGACTTTGTATTTAAAATTTCATTAAAACTTTTCTATTAGTATTCTTATATTAAAATAGTAACCGGAGAAGCTGCTGAAAGATAATCCCAGTGCATCGCACGGGTTGAAAGATCCTAGTTATATTTAATTCACAATCATTATTTACTTATTTTCCTCAAATATAGAATGTGAACACAACACACAATTTTAAAACTTTTTTTAAATGAGAACCATTAGATAATTTTAGTATATTATAACATAAAATAACGTTATTATTTTTACCTTAAAATATAACAAAGATATAAAATTAAGGTGTAGAGAATCTAATATTTCAATTCTCTTAGTTAAGTTATTTGATATA
This sequence comes from Euphrasia confusa, assembly GCA_954870475.1. NCBI lineage: Eukaryota > Viridiplantae > Streptophyta > Magnoliopsida > Lamiales > Orobanchaceae > Euphrasia > Euphrasia confusa. The sequence goes on along the minus strand of OX940949.1, from coordinate 15,958,438 downwards.
AATATGATTCTCATTTATTTATTTTTATAAAATTTGTGTTGAAAATAGTTGAAACAAAATGGCACAACAGTGAGCCTTATTACTCGAGAAATCCGCTGCTGCTGCTATTAAAGTATCCCTAATAATCCTTCCCAGTAGCATCGGTTGCCACGTCATCAGGCACGAAATCAGGGGGGCATCCGTACTTGTAAGGGAACTCGAGGAGCTTCGAACTTCCAGCCTCAGCCTCGTTGGGGTACGGGAACTCAAAGTTGTCCCCACCACCGGCTGCTGCAGCTGCAGGATCCAATATCGGAACACTAGTTGACAAAGCATCCTCAATCCCGAATGAGCCCATGTCAAACAGAGTTTCATTATTTCTGAATGGATCCTCGTCCACGTTGGAATCGGGGTTGTTTGGATCCTTGATGGGCTCCTTCTCTTCCTCAGCGTCGTCTTTCATGATCAGTTTGGTTTCAAAGGCATTCTTGAAACCGGTTAGGAACTCCTTGAGATCGACGAGTTGGTCGAGGCTGAGGTCGTCGAGGTTGGGCTGGTGGGCCCTCTTCAGGCGGTTGACTTCCTTCTTCTGTTGCTTCTCCGCCTCCAGAAGCCTCCCGAGGGAGGTGAGGTCGTGGTTGCGTTGGCGCACGATTGGGTTGTTGTAGGCAGAGGGGCTGTGGTTGGGCTCGGTTGTCTGCCTCTGGAACCTGTTGCTGACCAACATCACGGAAGGGCTTCCAAAGGAGTGAGCCTTGCTGCTCGGGGAGAATATCACCACGGCTGCTTCGGCTCCACAGAGGGTGGAGATCTCGCTTGACTTCTTGAACACACCTCCACACCTCTTCGAGAAGGTCACCTGCCGGTTGATGTCGTTCTCGATCCTCTGGATCTCGATCTTCTGCCGCCCTTTGCCTTTCGACATTGATGGTGGGAATGGAATTAATGGATCAAGGAATGATGGGAGGATGGGAAAACTCAATGAGGAGGGAGGCCTACTTATAGTTCTTGGGAGGGTAGTGCTTTTTGATTTGATGAAATGATTTGTTGAATTCAATTTGGATATCAATAATTTGTTTTTTCTTTTTGTGTTTGTGGTTAATCATTTCATGGTGTTGGGAATCAAGGATTCATGTTCAAAATTTAGAAAATATTACATGTAGATTTCATGGGGTGATTGTGCTTTTAATTAATATATAATCAGCTTGTTTTTATTGCACAATTTATCAAACTGTGATTCTCTTGTTTACCACTGGCAAATACACACAATGGCTACTGTACTCATATAGGACATGGAAATCGCTTGTTCTTGCAAACTGCATGAAATGTGGAAAAAATGCATCAACACTTGATGTTTGCTTTTCACAATCAAAATCGAGTCGACCCGAGTCCAGAGTTTGAACTCGCCTCGATTATCGACGACTTGAGTCTTGAGTTTAGTTTTTAGAATGTTTTAATGGATGAAAAAAAAAATTCAATTATGAATAATTAGACCGTGTACACATTAAATTTATTATCAAAATAATATAATTAGAGGTTTATTTTCATTTGTAAATTAGATTGTTCTAATACTTAATAGATTTTCCATTAAAATAAATATTTTATAAATTTAACACACCCTCATAATTAAACCAATTTATAAATTGTACAAAAATATCAAAAATTTACAATATTATAGTGAATTATATATTGATATTATAAAGTTATTAGAAAAATTACAACTTCGAATCAAAATTAGATAAAAATATTAGATGAATAATAGTAGTCAATGAAACGATTTAAAATGAATAATATTTACAAATTAAATTAGATGAATAATAGTAGTCAACGAGTTACAAATTAGATGAATAATAGTCAAAAGGGTTTAAAAACGATGTGATTAATTTGATGGTTTGTTAAATTATTATATCTTAAAAAATTACAATATCATAGTGAAATATATATTGATATTATAAATCTATTTAAACTTACAGTCAAAATCGGTCAAAATTAGATGAATAATAGTAGTCAATAGGATGATTTACAAAATAATAGATGAAAACAATCAAAATAGATGAATAATAGTAGTAGTCAAGACGATTTATAAATTAGATAAATAATATTTACAAATTAGATGAATAAATAGTAGTGAATAAGACATTTACCAATTTATATGAATAATAGTCAATAAGAGGACTCGTGGGGTTAAAAACTTAGTCAATAAGAGCATCTCTAGAGTTTTAAGTTTTGGGTAATGAGTATCTCACATGTGCCGTCAACTCATATTTTTTCATGAAGCTCGTTCGGTGTCGGCTAGAGTGGTGGTCTCTCAGGCGATTTACAGGAGAGGATTTACGACTTCCAGATTTTCTCCAGACACGTGCACTGAAGAGGGTATGTTATATAGTCTGCTGATTGTGTTTGTATTCTTTAGTGCTATATATTTAGTTTGGTTGGTTGGTGAGCTAGTCTTTTAGTTCGGTGATTGATAGGGTTTCATCCCCTATGCTGTATTGTATCATACACTTTTTTATTTTCTATTATGTGATTGACCTCTACCAAAAAAAACTCATATTCTTTCACTTTTACTTAAAAAAAACTTCTAACACATTCAATCATTCTACCCAAAAATAAATTTTATAAGTCTCACACTTACTTATTTTATACTTTTTATTTATTATTTATATTTAAATAATAAAAATAATAGTAAAAGTTAAAAAAAAAATTTAACTAAAAAAAATAAATAATTGATATTTTATATAATTTATGATTAAAATAAAATACAGAATAATCCGCTAACTTTAAAATTTTAACTATTTCAAAATTTTTATTTTTTAATTAATTTTAATTAATTTTTATATAAAATACCAATAATTCATAATGTTAAAATTTTAACTTTTCAAAAATTAACCGAAATATTAATTTTATTAATTAATAATAATAAATAATAATAATAAAATAATAATATAATTGTGTAGAAGTTCTTCTACCCATTATAACTTTCAATGATTTCTACCACAATAGTAGTACACTAGGACTCTTCATTGTGATCCGTATCTTTAATATTATTGTGTTCACACTATAAATTATAAATAAAAATATTTATAAATTTTGAATTTTAAAAAATGTTTATTTTAGTAATTTTAAAAGATTTTCTAATTAGTTAATTTATATTTATTTATATTTTTTACGGTAGTATTTTAATTTACATTTATTTTTATTTAATAGTAGTAAATAATTAATATTAGTATTAATTAATAAAAAAAATTATCAAAAAAAATTATTAAACTATTTTTAAAATATAAATTAATTATTTAAATTATTTTATCCTATTAATTTTTAAAAAAATCTAAAAAATATAAATCAATTATTTAAATTATTTTATACTAGATTAGATGAATATGATGGTGTCCAATGAGATATAAATAGAAATCGCGCAAAATATCATATAAGCATATTCCCTTGATGTTCAAATATTGCTCGTGCATTTTCACTTCATTATGACCCTTTTAGTTCTGCATGTTTATAACCATTCGATTCACAGCATTAGTAGTGACGATCCACGACTATTGAATGAACGAACACACATTTTATTTAACTGGAAATAGGCCTTTATTATTGAAAACAACAAACAACATTATCATTCCATGCGACATGTGAGAATGAAAGACATTAACATAGAAAACAATCAAAACGACGACTCTAGACCGACACGACAAATAACACAAATCTAAAACAACCAAAACGAAGAAAAACAACCATTTATTACTCGAGACACCCTCTTCTGTTTCTAGCCCCGATCCTTCCCACCATCGCTTGCCACATCATCATCATCATCTGGCACAAAATCAGGGGCCGGGGGCATCCGTATTTGTAAGGGAAGGCGAGCTTGGAACTTCCAGCCTCCTTCAGCCGGGTACGGGAACTCAAATCCTTAATATTATATTTTTTTCAAATTTTTAAAATAAAAAAGGTAACAAACTCATTTTAATTGGTGGCTACAAAGATGAAGACAATTTTAGTGAGACAAATTGTTTGTTTTTCTGGGATAGAAGTAATACATGTGAGAAAAAACACCTTAATTTGATGCTGTATATTTATAGATCCATATATATTTGTTGTTTGATTGTTTTGATTTGTGTTTGAAGAAACTAACTGCACATTTCCTTCAAGTGCTATGATTTTCTACAAATACATTATGTTGAAACATTGTGATCAAAACATTTATTTCTCTTGAACAGAAATTAGCGGCTATTTACTTAATTAATCATTTTTATGTTCTTAGTAACGGTCGACTGCGCGCTTCAAAATCAGAAATTAATGTGGCGCAGTATACGTACATGTGAACTTCCCTTGATGTTCAAACTTCAAATATTGCGCATTCTCACTTCATTGTCCTGAATGAATGAACACACACATTTTATTTAACTGCAAATAGGCCTTTATTATTGAAAACAACAAACAAACAAAGACAAACACATTTTGATTCCATGCCTCAGAAGGACAAGTGAGAATGAAAGACGACACTCAACAATTAATCACAAAACACATTAGCGCGAAAAATGTTGGGCTCGGTTATCCCGAGGGCGGTCTGCCTCTGGAACCTGTTGGTGACCTCAGCTCGCTGGCTTTCTTGTAGAGCCCGCTCCGCCTCTTCGAGAACGTGACCTGGCGGTTGGTGTTGTTCTCGATCCTCTGGATCTCGATCTTCTACCGCCCTTTTCCTTTCGCCATCAGAGGAATAATGGAACGATGATCGAATGATGGGATGGAGAAACTCAATGAGGAGGGAGGGCTACTTATACTTGTTGAAATAATTTGTTGATGTCAGATGTTAGGAATTAATTAAATTTGGATGGTTGATTTGTATTTGTGATTAATCATTAGCTTTTATGCCATGTATATACAAACTGTGGGGTGATTGCGCTTTTAATTAATTAATGGGTAATGATATGATATAATCAGGTTGTTTTAATTGCACAATTTAACAAAATGTGATTCTCTCTTGTTTACCACTGGCGCCAAATACACACAATGACATCTGCACTCATATAGGAGATGGGGAAATCTAGCTTGTTGTGGGCTACTCTTGTTAACTGCATGGAATGTGAAAACTACAGCAGCACTTGATGTTTGCTTTTGATAATCGAAATCCAGCCGACCGGCGTTGAGAGTTTGAGCTCGCCTCGATTATCCTCAAGTTAAGTCCGACATGTTTTAAGGGATGAGAAGGTTTTTCAATAATGAATTAAGAGTGTGTACACAATATTATTAGTATATGGTTATTTTCATTTGTAAATTACATTGTTCTCCAACTTACTAGTTAAAGTGGAAACAATATTGTATTGTAGTATACTACTGTATCTAGTTAATCTATTAATTACTATTTAACTCCTCTTTAATTGAGAACCATTAGATAATAATAGAAGAATATATATATATTATAACATCAAACATGAAATATAATAAAGATATAAAAATTAAAATTTAAACTATTATAATAATTATATAGGGGTGTTATCCTAAGAATAAATATAAATATATAAAAAAATAACATCAGTTATATTTATAAATTCAGCGAAAGTACCACGCTATGAACTTGTTCTTTTGAACTGAACTTAAGCGATTTGAAGTAAACTGAACTTAACGATTTGAACTAAACTGAATTGATTTTTTTATAAAAATAATAATAATTTTTATAAATTATTAAATATTTTTTTAAAAAGATTAATAATATTTCGAGAGTAACTATAATATATATTTAAAATTATAGATTGAAATTATTTTTTATTTATTTTATTTTAATTTTTTTGAAACGAACTTAATCAGAGCTGAACTGAACTTGATTGAAATTAAGTCCAAAAGAACATGTCCATAACATTCCTTGATGTTCTAATTGGATGTAGAAATTGTGTTTTAGTATTTTGTTTTAATACTTATCACTTAGGTCTGCATTTTCAGTTCATTTCTTGGGTCTGACTAATCGACCAATACCGCCTTTTAGTTCTCCATGCTTTATAACCATTCCATTTGCAGCGGTAGTAGTGACGAAATTTACACACATTTTATTTCAGTGGAAATTAATAGGCGTTTATATATATATTATTCAAAATAACAATCAACAAACAACAACCAAGAAACAAACATATTTTCATTCCATGCCTCAAAAGGACATGTGAGAATGAAAGACATTATCAACAAAAAATACCACAAAACAAAGAAAAAACAACACCATTTACTATTAAATTCCAGTCGGGCTTTATTACTCGAGACACCCTCTTCTGCTGCTAGCCCCGATCCTTCCCATCATCGGTTGCCACGTCATCATCACCCGACACGAAATCAGGAGGGCACCCGTACTTGTAAGGGAAGGCGAGCTTGGAACTTCCAGCCTCGTTGCGGGAACTCAAAGTTGTCATCTGCAGGATCACTAGACAAAGCATCCTCAATCCCGAACGAGCCCATGTCAAACAGGCTGCCCGGAAAACGCGAGGGCCCGCCGGGACCCAAAAGTGGCCCGCCTCCAAACAGAGTTTCATTGTTTTTTAATGGATCGTCAACGGTTGGGCTGGTGGGCCCTCTTCAGCCGGTTGAGTTCCTTTTTGTTGAAACGGGAGTGCAAACGTGCGGTCCCACGAGGTGTTAAGTAGGAGAACTCTCTAGGTTTATATCATAGACTCCCCTCTCACAATGATAAGATTTAATACAATCCGTAAAGAGATATTCCAAGATTGAGGAGATATTCGTATATATAATTTTTTATTTTCTTTCCTTTCATGTTACTGTATTCATAGTAATTGGTAGAATTAGTTCTCTACGGAGTTGTATATATTTGAGGTTTTTCCTCTAATGAAAATAACACCAAATAAAATAAATACTTTTGTGTTCCTTAGTTTTTATCATGGTATCAGAGCAGGTTAAACTCTGAGAAAGCTTCCGCAATATTTTTTTTTTTTCATCGCCACCTAAAAGATGACAAAGGCTGGTGATGGCAACAAGAATAAAGACGTCGCCCTCAACATCGATGGCATGTCGCCCTATTACATTCACCCCTCCGACAATCCTGGACAATTGTGCGTCAGTGAAGTTCTCCGAGATAGCAATTATGGGGATTGGGTGGAAGAGATGAGTAATTTTCTTTTCGCCAAAAACAAAATGGGTTTTGTTGATGGTTCTATTCCTATACCGGAAGAAAGCGATCTACAGGAGATGGCATTGTGGATAAGATGCAATGCCATGGTCAAAGGGTGGCTTGCAACCGGCATGGAGAAGGAGATTCGAAGTAGTGTAAAGCATGCCAAGACGGCAAAAGGTGTTTGGGATGATCTTGCCGAGAGATTCGGTAAGGTAAGTGCACCACGAGCCTATGAATTAAAGAGGGCTCTAACTCTTACTAGGCAAGACAAGATGTCCGTCTCAGCATACTACACAAAGTTGAAAGGAATTTGGGATGAAATCGGATCGGTGTCTTCAATACCTAAGTGTAATTGTGGTAAGTGTGTATGTGATGTATCAAAACAGTTTGTGATGATACAAGAGAAGGAGAAACTTTATGAGTTCCTTATGGGATTAGACGATACCTTTACCACGGTTAAAACACAAATTCTAAGCACAAATCCGATTCCCAGCCTTGGTTCAGCATATCATCTTGTAGCAGAAGACGAGCAGCAACGTTTAATTACCGCTTCTCGAAAGCCAATTGTGGAAGCCGCTGCTTTTCAAGCACAACGACAACAAAGCAGCGGAGATCAACGCGAGATACCATAGTGTTCGCATTGTGGACGACTATACCATACTGTTGAAAGTTGCTACAAAATTATTGGTTATCCTACAGATTCTTCAAAGAAAGGGAAAGGAAAGCATAATGATAACAAAAAGGTTGAAGAAAGGAAAGAGCCACATAAAGTAGCACACGTTGACAGTGGTGGATCGCATGCCAATGTCCCTAATCAAATGTAAGGATTTTCGCACGAGCAAATGGCGCAACTGTTGGATTTCTTTAAAAACACAAATGGGAATCTGAAGACTAGTCCTTCCGTTAACATGGCTGGTAAGCTTGATTTTGTACAACCATGGGTGATCGATTCGGGAGCCACTGAGCATATAACTCATGACGAAAATATTATTACCCGTATCGATGCCGGTTCTCAATCTCCAGTTAAAATTCCCAATGGTGACCATATTCCGGTCAAAAATGTTGGAAGTGCAAAATTTCCGAATGGATTAAGCATTGATCATGTCTTGCATGTTCCCGATTTTAAGTGCAATTTATTGTCTGTTAGTCGGTTAACTAAAGACTACAATTGTGCTCTAATCTTCTTCCCGGATTTTTGTATCATGCAGGACTTAGCCTCGAGGAATCTGATTGGAATGGGTAAACGATGCGATGGTCTATATCTCTTGGAACCTACCGGTGAATGTAGAATGGCTTTATCAGTTGCAGCAAGTCCAGAAATTTGGCATAGACGGTTGGGTCACTCCAGAGTAAAATTCAATGATATTCCCCCTTTTAATAAAGTCATGGATTCGCATTGTGATTCTTGCTTAAGAGCAAAACAAACAAGAAATCATTTTTCCTTAAGTTCTATACAGACAAATGCTTGTTTTGATACATTGTGATATTTGGGGTGGTTACAAAACTCCATCATATTCTGGGGCTCATTATTTCTTGACTATTGTTGACGATTACAGTAGAGGTGTATGGGTATATCTAATGAGATACAAGTCAGAGGTGGGTCAATATTTGCAGATGTTTTGCAACATGATAAAGACTCAATTCGGAAAAATAGTTAAGAAAATTAGAACGGACAATGGAACGGAGTTTCAATCCAATGCTATGATGAAATATTATTTGGATAATGGCATTCTACTGGACACTTCTTGTGTTAACACGCCACAACAAAACGGGGTTGCTGAGCGTAAACATAGACATATTCTTGAAATTGCAAGAGCTCTTCGATTTCAAGCCGATTTACCGATTGATTTTTGGGGAGAATGTGTGTTAACTGCTGTTTACATCATAAACAGACTACCATCTAAGCTCCTTAATAATAGAACGCCACACGAAATTTTGTTGGGAAAAATACCAAATTATGATGTATTACGTGTATTTGGTTGTCTAGTTTATGCAATGGATACAAACACAAGGGGAGATAAGTTTGCTGAGAAGGGGAGACCTTGTGTATTTGTTGGGTATCCATAAGGTCAGAAAGGGTTTAAGGTTTTTGATTTAGCAAGCAAAAATATTTATACATCAAGAGATGTCCATTTTGTTGAGGAGATATTCCCTTATTCAGAAAGCAGTAAGATTGATAGGTTGAATACAATGCGCTCAAAAGATTGGGAGTCCGATTTGTATATCTCTAATTCTGGGTCTGTGAGTATTTGTGAAGATCATGTTGATACTACCAAGAATTTGGATCTTAATGTAGAGGACATTCGTCGTAGTGAGCGTATTAGACAACAACCGAAGCATCTCCAAAATTACGATGTCGATTTGCCTTCGTCTATAGACCATTCGCAGCAACAACCCATGTCCACTTCGGAGACCTCGACGGTACATCCTTTGTCTCACTTTGTATCTTATGATAATTTTTCCCATGCTCATATTTGTTTTTCAGCCGCTATCACATCCCACGATGAGCCAAAGTTTTTTTATCAAGCCATAAAAGACCCAAATTGGCGTGAAGCAATGAAAAGGGAGATGGATGCTTTAGAAACAAATGAGACGTGGACTATTGAGTCATTACCTCCTGGAAAACGAGCCATTGATTCAAAGTGGGTGTACAAAATAAAATATAAGCCTAATGGTGAAGTCGAGCGTTATAAGGCGCGCTTTGTTGCTAAAGGTTTCACACAAGTCGAGGGCATTGATTTTCACGAAACTTTTGCACCCGTCGCCAAGTTGGTTACCGTTCGCACCATGTGGCAGTTGCAGCAAAAAGAAATTGGATAATACACCAACTAGACGTCAACAATGCATTTTTACATGGAGACTTACATGAAGATGTCTATATGAAACTCCCACAAGGTTTTGCTCGTGATAATGATGGACTCGTATGCAAACTTCGAAAGTCTTTATATGGTTTGCGTCAAGCGTCGAGAAATTGGTATCATAAATTCACAAGAGCTCTGCTTGATATTGGTTTTCGACAATCAAAGGCTGATCATTCTCTTTTCATTTTTAAACAAAGCACTACATACGTGGCAGCCTTAATTTATGTAGATGATGTAATTTTGGCGGGGAACAGTGCAGGTAAAATCCAATTCGTGAAAACTTATCTTGATGAGAAATTTAGCATCAAGGATTTGGGTCATTTGAAATATTTTTTGGGCATCGAGGTTGCGCGTTCTCCCAAAGGCATTGTATTAAGTCAACGTAAATACACTCTTGATGTGTTGGAGGACAGTGGAGTGCAGGGATGTCGTCCTAGTTCATTTCCTATGGAGCAAAATATTCGGCTCGGCCTCGATGAAGAAAGCCCTCCTGTTAATGCAAGTCAATATAGGCGTCTCATTGGTCGCCTCCTGTACTTGACGGTTACGCGGCCCGATATTCAGTATGCTACCAACATCCTTAGCCAATTTCTTTCATCGCCACGTCGCACTCACATGGAAGCCGCGACACGAGTGTTACGTTATCTAAAGTCCACCCCTGGGCAAGGTATATTTTTTCCGGCTGATGGTGGTTTGGTTCTCGAAGCTTTTTGCGACTCAGATTGGGGTGGTTGTCCCCTGACCCGTCGATCAAGTACGGGGTATTTTTTGTCTATTGGTGGTGCTCCTATTTCTTGGCGTACGAAGAAACAATCCGTTGTATCTCGTTCATCAGCTGAAGCCGAGTATAGAGCTATGGCTACAACGGTAAGTGAGATCTTGTGGCTTCGATGGTTGCTGCGAGATCTCGATTCTCCACAAGAAGGACCAACTTCACTTTTTTGCGACAACCAAGCAGCTAGGCATATAGCAAACAATCTCGTCTTTCATGAACGAACCAAACATGTTGAGATGGATTGCTACTTTGTAAGAGAGAGGGTGGAGTCGAAAGAGATTGAACCAAAGCAGATATTCACCTCAGTTCAAGTGGCTGATGTTTTTACAAAGGCTTTAGGAGCTGATCGCTTTCGGGTTCTTCTTGGCAAGATGGGCGTTCGTGATCTTCACCACCCACCTTGAAGGGGAGTGATAAGATTTAATACAATCCGTAAAGAGATATTCCAAGATTGAGGAGATATTCGTATATATAATTTTTTTATTTTCTTTCCTTTCATGTTACTGTATTCATAGTAATTGGTAGAATTAGTTCTCTACGGAGTTGTATATATTTGAGGTTTTTCCTCTAATGAAAATAACACCAAATAAAATAAATACTTTTGTGTTCCTTAGTTTTTATCACACAATTATTCGATCTTGGGACAACTCACAAGTGGCCTTAACCCGTTTATGGATTCAACATCCTAGACAAATCAGTCCCACTACAACAATGACCGACCCCCCTGACCGAGCAACCACCACGGACGGTACCCTGACGTCACTACATGGGAGGCCGAACCGATGGGCCGTAAACAAATGCAACACGCAACATAAGCTACATCGCTCTGATACCATGTTGAAACGGGGGTGCAAACGTGCGGTCCCACGACTAGCGCACATACGAGAGCGGGAGCCCGAATATGCACTAGAGAGCCTCTTTCTAACTTAAAACCATATGGTGTTAAGTAGGAGAACTCTCTAGGCTTATATCATAGACTCCCTCTCACAATTATTCGATGTGGGACAACTCACAAGTGGCCTTCACACATTAACAACTTCAACACTTTTAAATTTGGATATCAAGAATTTGGTTGATTGTATTTGTGAGTAATCATTAGACGATGATGATGCAAATCCACGATGCTGGTTTAAAATTTAGAAAATAATACATGTAGATTTTATGTCATTGTATATAAAATATGTGCAGTGATTGTGCTTCTAAGTAATGGATAATTATATAATTAGGTTGTTTTAATTGCATAATTTATCAAAACGTGATCCTCTTGATTCCCACTGGCAAATACACACAATGGCAACTTAAATATGTGAAAAAATGCAGCAACACTTATGTTTGTTTTTGACAATCGAAATCGAGTCAACCCGAGTCGAGAGTTTGAACTCGCCTCGATTATCGACGAGTTGAGTCTGAGTTTAGTTTTTAGAATGTTTTAATGGATGACAAAATTCTATAATTGCTCTAATTTTATTTTAAATGAAATTTTAGCATATTTTTAACACATATTTTTTAACTTTTTCTTAAAATTTAGTGGCAACTATAAAAGAGGTAATCATTATTGTTTGTTTATAATTCCATAACCTAGTTTATCATAATTATAATTTAGGAGATGTATATCAAAATTACTCTTTGATTGCTCAAAAGTAATTTGTAAGTTCGAAAGATTTACGAGCGTAAATCCCCCAAGTCGATCTCAAGGAGCAATACTATCGGCACGTGAATATTATCTTGTATATGCTAAGTACGAGTTCCAAAATAGTAAAGTAACACGTTAACATCTAGGGGGGGGGGAGTCGCAAAGAGTGTTTGATTTAACAACTAAGACGAATATTAAAAGCGAGTAATTAAAAGGTCGAGTTGTAACAAATGAGTTTGGAAGCAAGGGTGTCTCGACTACTCTTCCTAATGAGCTAGAGTTGAATAGGATTTACAAACTCTCAATTAACTAATAATCGGACTATGGTCACGGTGTTGTCACGTTCTCCCTCACCGACGATCACTCACACATCGATCGTATGGTCCACTAGCGATATACCCGAGGTTGTTCGACACGAGACCACAAATCGAGAGGTGTAATTGTCCAATTACTAGAAATCGAGCTACTTAAGAAATCAACTCTAATTCATTGAGGAATTTCATCAAACACCCTTACAAAAGGTTTAGCTAGCCATAATCAAGCACTCAAATTCACAATCCACAATCGTATAAGCCATAATCGAGAGATAAACGAAGAGAATCTCACCACGAGAATGATGGAATCGATGGATGAAGGAAACGATCGAACCGAGCTTCCGAAATCGAGGTCGGACTTCAACTTGTCACCCGGAGAAACCGCTCCGATGAAAACGTCGGGCTCGATGCAAGGAATATCGTTTGTGAATGAGGTTTAATCGGATTCTCGACGTACGGAATTTAGATCGTGAATTTGTGTAGAGAAATTGAAGAACAAAAATGGAAATTGGATTGCTTGAGAAGAAAGCTAGAAATATCTTGTGCAAAGTGAGGAATGAAAGTTAGTTACAAAAATCCAAGCCAAAATCCTATTTATACCCTTTAAAACGAGGGTCAAACAAAGTCAAAGATGAATTCTCGAATCCGGATGCACCCAGCGTCGCTGTCGGCCGACAGCTTTGAGGCTGTCGCCCTCCATCAGGTGTCGGCCTCCAGGTGTCTTCAAGCTTCATTCCGTCGCCCTCCAGCAGGTGTCGGCCTCCAGGTCTTCGGCTGTCGGCCTCCAGTCAGTGTACTCTTCACCCGAAAAGCCGATTTTCTCCGTTTCACCCCGTTTTGCCTACAAAACACGGAAGATGTATCGATCACACCGTTTCAACAAAATTAATGCTATAAGCTCATAAGACGGGGTAAAACGGGCATAACAAGAATGCGAAGGAGCCAAATATCGACCGAAAGTCACACCAAAAACGGGCTAATCAACCCCCCACACTTAGGTCATTGCTCGTCCTCGAGCAAACAAAAGAACACAAAGAACAACGAAAACAAGGCAAGTTCTCCACAAAAGAAGTTGGAAATTAATTCCGGCTATCGATCAAAACAAGTTCTACCGAGAAGTAATCGAACACGACAAAGATCATATCAAGTGAGTTCATAAGCAATCGGGTTACCTCAACAAACCGTCTTTTTCCTCACAAAGGGTGCACTCGTTTCTTTTATATCTCGAAGCAAGGGTTCACTCAAACATGTTATGCAAGTGAATAGAGGCAAAACAAGATGAACTTGCATATAAAGAACAACCGGGAACAAAGAGTGATCAAGGAAAGACTTCATGTAATAACCAAAATGCGCAAAGGATAACAACCATAGGCAAGCATACACGGGAGACTCCACTCATCAAGTTTATCAATCTCAAGAATCAAGGAACACTAATCAATTCAAGGTTGTAATGGGGGTAGGTTAAGGGAGGTTCGGGAAATTTTTAGGAAAAGTAACTCAATGGCCATTGTAGCCCCAACCTTATTTCTCCATTTCCTCACCCTCATCACCACACTCAACTCTCAAGAGCACACTCAAGGATCACTTTATATCATGAAATACTTAACCCAATTTCGGGTCATCAAGGGATAATGAAAATCAAGTACTCACGCTTTATGAATTAAGCTTGGGCTCACTTTAACAACACAACACTCTCTCTTATATAGTGGATATTTCTTCACTTTTCTCTCTTTTTTTTTTATATAGAGAGGCAATAATAGCATGGAGCAATATTTGGGAGTACATGTGGTTTAAATGCCCACATAATAATGAATCAATCAACGCAAAGGTGGCTACTAGCAAACACCTTGAGGTACGAAACCCTCATCACACAACACGGAATCTTTCACACACATAAAGAATGGAACACTCACACTCCAACATCGGCTTGGGGGTGATGAAAGAATGGGTATAACGTGGTCTCAAAGGGGTTAACTAGGGTGTCCCACGACGGGCTCGGGGGTTTATAAATCTCCTTGAAATGGTTTGATCCTAAGTGATTGGTTCCCGTCATTTTCAAGATCATGAATGTTATGATAAAGAGCTTTGAAAACCGAAGTACACGAGTTCTAGTTATCTCATATCCTCAAACACACCAAGTCATAGAGCAAGAAAGCATGAGTCTCAACGAAGCAACGAGATTTTTAGAATTTTCGCTCAAGAAAGAAGTTAACAAGGCTCAAAACTCACAATAGGCTTTTTGAAAAATTCAAATTTGTTTAAAGCAACCAAATTACTTACTTACTCACTCAACAATCAACTTTGAAATATCCAACTTTTTCTCAAATTTTTTGGTTATGCCGGAAAGAACTTCAATTTTCGATCATTTCAAACTCACCGAGGTTTCGGAAAATCCCCCCCACACTTAAAAATAGAGCATGTCCTCATGCGAACAAATAGCATGCATAAGTCAAGAAAAAATCGGGCATGACCTCTACGTATATAAAGGAACCGGGGAACAACCAAAACCACACAACGAATATCAATCAACCTAAAACAAACTCAAAATAAAACAACACACAATAATAAACATCCCAAGGTATAATATCCACCAAATAAAAGGGAACATCCCTACAAACCACAAGTTCACAATCACTACGAGGAGAGCAAAAGGGTTAGAGATCACCAAATTTTCAATTCTCGGGGGTGCGGTATCTCTCGTAGTCCATGGTCCTCCAAGCATCCATCCTCAAACACAAAACATCAATCCTATCATGGAGCTCGGTCATGGAATGGTAGAAATAGGCGAGAAGAGAGAATCGTCACATCAAAGGGCTTAGGCATCGGGTCATAGAGCATCCACACACTCTCCTACAAAAAGAAGAATAAACATAAAGGATAACGCCTTGGGTTGCCTCCCAAGAAGCGCTTGTTTTTCGTCTTTAGCTCGACGTTTGTGGGCATGCCCCCACGTGGCACTCGGTTTATGGCTCCGAGCTATACCATGTCAAGGCTAAAAATATCGAACTATACTTTCTCAAGAAGACTAACTCGGCTAAGGGAGCACGGTCCTCGAGAGTAGAGAGCATTAAAGCACGTATGGTGAGATATCGAAGAGAAGTGAATGAAATACCGATCTCCCCCACACTTGCATCTAGATGTAGAAAGTAAATTCCTTCCATCTCGGGTGCTAAAAATATCGAGCTATATTTCCTTAGATAGAGCATTTCGACCGAAGGAGCTCGATCCTCAAAATGGGAAGAAGTGAAGGATCGAAATAGATTGGGAAACGGGTCCATCGACCCAAAGCCATGTCTCTCTTCCACCGGACTTTTCAAAAATATCGAACTATATTTCCGGAGGAATACCGCCTCGGGCAATGGCTCACGAGCCTCAATATAGAATTCATCGCTCGACCGACCATCAACATATCCACCCTCGGTTCTCAACACAAATAAATCTAATAAACTCTCACCCAAACCGCAAATAATATCAATAACTCTATTACCCGGATTAGGCGGCTTAGGCGGGGCGAGATCACCATCATCGTACTCTTTAGTCTCAATAGATGAGGGAGGGAGCACACAAGAAGTGGAGAACCCAATATCAACTCCCAAATCCTCCAAACCGTAAATTCTTCGACCAAAACCCCATGATTTCCTCTTCTCTTGAATATCCAAAACCGGAGAAGGATTAGAAATCTCAACCATGAAATCACAATGAACATGCTCTTCCAAAACCTTCTCCTCCTCTCTACTAACATCCTCAAGAATAAGCTCAACCGGATACGGTACTACCCCACAATCTAAGAACTCGACATCACACTCCAAGGGAAGCTTTACATGTAAGGTTTCTTTGGCCTCTTCCACTTCCAACAACATCATGTCCTTATCAAAGAGAGATAGCATCGATGTATCATATTCCGGAGAAATAGGAGCTTTAAGAAGAGACTCACCCGGAATATCTAGTATAGGAAAGACCACCGGGACATTTGATGTCTCTTGAATCTCATCGGATACTCGATCAAGTTTCTCTTTCGATGTAGTGATCACCAAGAAAGCTCTATCGAGATCGTCGTCGGAAATCAAATCAAAGCACGAGAACTCTTCCACATAATCGAGAATAGCATAAAGAAGCAAGTGGTCTAGCTCAACCTCAATCACATCTATTAAAGTATCCAAAGAAGGAGAAAGTGGCATGGGAGATCGTGGTGCCTCTCGAATAAATTGATCAATGAATACCTTAAAAATATCATCCCATGTAGACTTGGAAGAAGGTGGCAAACTCACGAACCACTCCCTAGCTTCATCCCTCATACAATAGAAAAAGCACCAACCCTTCAACTCATCTTTGGAAAAACCGTCCAATGGAAAAGTGCCAACCACAATAGAAAAGTCCTTAATGAACTTAATAGAATTTTCACTCGACATCCCGGAAAATGACGGCAATTGAGAAAAATGATGGGACGTGAGCTTTTCTTCTCGGACCTTTGGTACATGACCTTTGCTAGAGGAATCGGAGCAATACTTCTCATAAGGCTCTTTATCATCATAGCGGCTCCCCGACAAATGGAGATGTGGTTTGGAGAAATCTCCTATTGGTCTCCGTTTAGCACCTTACTCTAAAGAAGTTTGATGATGATATCCATTTCTACTCCCAACATTCTCCTTACGGTAGTGTCCATGGTTTTGATCTTGGGATGTCTCTCTTTCCCTTCGATATTCCCGAGGAGGTGGTGACATGGACTCCCTCTCGTCATAAGAATACTCACGATACCCAAGATGTTTCCGGTGACGAGGAGGTGAATAATCTCGGTCGTCCTCATATTCAACATCGGTTTGCCGAGGTCGGCGATATGGCTCATGAACTCGTTGATTATACCGATGACTTGAAGAAGAACTACCCCTCTCGGACGGATAATCATAATCATCAAAGTAAGAAGCTCGGTTGTCGTTGCGTCTAGCCATTTGATCAACTCGGTCGTTGTAGGAAAGATGGAAATATGAAAGGGAGAACGTCTTCAACCTTGCATACTCAACACTCAAAGAAAAGGATTACACGCACCGAGTGTAAAATACAACGATAACACGAGAAAAGACTAAAAGAAACAAAAGGAAAAATAAACAACGAAACAAGAACTTAACTAACACAAAATTCAATTCACGTCGCCTAAATTGCTCCCCGGCAACGGCGCCATTTTGATTGCTCAAAAGTAATTTGTAAGTTCGAAAGATTTACGAGCGTAAATCCCCCAAGTCGATCTCAAGGAGCAATACTATCGGCACGTGAATATTATCTTGTATATGCTAAGTACGAGTTCCAAAATAGTAAAGTAACACGTTAACATCTAGGGGGGGGGGGGGTCGCAAAGAGTGTTTAATTTAACAACTAAGACGAATATTAAAAGCGAGTAATTAAAAGGTCGAGTTGTAACAAATGAGTTTGGAAGCAAGGGTGTCTCGACTACTCTTCCTAATGAGCTAGAGTTGAATAGGATTTACAAACTCTCAATTAACTAATAACCGGACTATGGTCACGGTGTTGTCACGTTCTCCCTCACCGACGATCACTCACACATCGATCGTATGGTCCACTAGCGATATACCCGAGGTTGTTCGACACGAGACCACAAATCGAGAGGTGTAATTGTCCAATTACTAGAAATCGAGCTACTTAAGAAATCAACTCTAATTCATTGAGGAATTTCATCAAACACCCTTACAAAAGGTTTAGCTAGCCATAATCAAGCACTCAAATTCACAATCCACAATCGTATAAGCCATAATCGAGAGATAAACGAAGAGAATCTCACCACGAGAATGATGGAATCGATGGATGAAGGAAACGATCGAACCGAGCTTCCGAAATCGAGGTCGGACTTCAACTTGTCACCCGGAGAAACCGCTCCGATGAAAACGTCGGGCTCGATGCAAGGAATATCGTTTGTGAATGAGGTTTAATCGGATTCTCGACGTACGGAATTTAGATCGTGAATTTGTGTAGAGAAATTGAAGAACAAAAATGGAAATTGGATTGCTTGAGAAGAAAGCTAGAAATATCTTGTGCAAAGTGAGGAATGAAAGTTAGTTACAAAAATCCAAGCCAAAATCCTATTTATACCCTTTAAAACGAGGGTCAAACAAAGTCAAAGATGAATTCTCGAATCCGGATGCACCCAGCGTCGCTGTCGGCCGACAGCTTTGAGGCTGTCGCCCTCCATCAGGTGTCGGCCTCCAGGTGTCTTCAAGCTTCATTCCGTCGCCCTCCAGCAGGTGTCGACCTCCAGGTCTTCGGCTGTCGGCCTCCAGTCAGTGTACTCTTCACCCGAAAAGTCGATTTTCTCCGTTTTCACCCCGTTTTGCCTACAAAACACGGAAGATGTATCGATCACACCGTTTCAACAAAATTAATGCTATAAGCTCATAAGACGGGGTAAAACGGGCATAACAAGAATGCGAAGGAGCCAAATATCGACCGAAAGTCACACCAAAAACGGGCTAATCACTCTTGCTGTTTTAATAATAAAAATAAATTTTAAATTGTCAAGAATTTGGTTTATTGTATTTGTGATTAATCATTACATGGTGATGATGCAAATGGTGATATGCAAATCCTTGATGCTGGTTGAAAATTTAGGAAATAATACATGTAGATTTTATGCCATGTATATAAAATGTGTGAGGTGATTGTGCTTTTAGTTAATGGAAAATTTTATAATAATGTTGTTTTAATTGCATAATTTAACAAAATGTGATACTCTATTCCTCTTGATTCCCACGGGCAAATACACACAAGGGGAACTTATTTACTCATAGAGCAGATGGAAATCAGGGGGGCATCCGTACTTGAAAGGGAACTCGAGCTTCGAACTTCCGGCCTCGTTGATTTCAGCCGGGTACGGGAACTCAAAGTTGTCCCCACCACCGGCTGCTGCAGGATCGACGAGTTGGTCGAGGTTGGGCTGGTGGGCCCACTTCAGCCGGTTGACTTCCTTCTCCTGCTGCTTCTCCTCCTCTAGGAGCCTCACCAGGGCGGTGAGGTCCTTGTTGCGCTGCCTCACGATCGGGTCCTTGTTGACCTCGGTTATCACGATCGGGTTGTTGGTGCCCAACACGTGGATAACGGTCGACTGCGCGATTCAAAATCAGAAATTAATGTGGCGCAATATACGTACAAGTGAACTTCCCTTGATGTTCAAATATTGCGCATTATCACTTCATTACGACCCTTTTAGTTCTCCATGTTTTATAATCATTCGATTCGCAGCAGTGGTAATTATTAATTAATGACCATTGAATGAATGAATGAAGCGAACACACATTTTTATTTCGCGCTAATGTGTTTTATTATTGAAAACAAACAAACAAATAAAGAAACAAACACATTTTGATTCCATGCCTCAGAAGAACATGTGAGAATGAAAGACGACACTCAACAATCACAAAACACATTGGCGCGAAAAATGTTGGCATCGGTTATCCCGAGGGCGATCTGCCTCTGGAACCTGTTGGTGACCTCGGCACCGTAGAGGGTGGAGATCTCGCTTGATTTCTTTAACACCCCGCCCCGCCTCTTGGAGAACGTGACCTGCCGGTTAGTGTCGTTCTCGATCCTCTGAATCTCGATCTTCTGCCGCCCTTTTCTTTCGCAATTTATGTTCTCAAAATAAATCATTTATAAATTTAACAAAACTCATAATCAAGAGGAGGAAGTTGTAGATGCCCGGGTGTAGCGAAGAAGAGGGCATGACTATAACTCTTTGATTTTTTACAATTATTTTGTGTTTTGAGACAATTGTGCAACAAACTGTGTTGTAATGAATCTTTCATGTTAGAAGTGTTTTAATTTTAGACTTTGTATTTGTCCTTAATCATCCAATGTTAGAATTGCTTGAATGTGGTGTAAATGTGTTTTGGACAAGTTGGAATCACAAAAAACGAGGAAATTCATGAAAAATTCTGTTCTGTGGTGGGCGTAGGGCGTAGGCCACTGCCTGCGCCCTACGCCCGCTCTGTCGCAGGCCAAGGCCTGCTTCTTGATGGGCGTAGGGCGTAGGCCATTGTCTGCGCCCTACGCCCGCTCTGTCGCAGGCCACTGCATGCACTTGATGGGCGTAGGGCGTAGGCCATTGCCTACGCCCTACGCCCAACCTGCCGCAGCCAACTAGACTGACACTAGATTGACGCAGGGCGTAGGCCACTACGCTACGCCCATCGCCCATTTTGACGCACCCCACCTGCTCCCTGCGCCTTCACATTTTGGATTTCACGCGGTTTTGCAATTTATCGACTTACCCGTGGATAATTAATGTAATTTGTACCGTTAGATGATCTTAAAATGTAGTTTTACGTGTCCCTTCCAATTTTCGTGAAAAAATAATGTCGGGAAGTGCTCGATCCGCTAATGTCGCAAAAATCGACAAATTCTCGACATTAGCCGATCGAGCACTTCCCGACATTATTTTTCCACGAAAATTGGTCGGGACTCGCAAAACTACATTTTAAGATCATCAAACGGTACAAATTACATTAATTATCCACGGGTAAGTCGATAAATTGCCAAAACCGCGTGAAATCCAAACTGTGAAGGCGTAGGGCGCAGGTGGGGGTGCGTCAGAATGGGCGTAGGGCGTAGCGTAGTGGCCTACGCCCTGCGTCAGTCTAGTGTCAGTCTAGTCGGCTGCGGCAGTTTGGGCGTAGGGCGTAGGCAATGACCTACGCCCTACGCCCATCAAGTGCATGAAGTGGCCTGCGACAGAGCGGGCGTAGGGCGCAGGCAATGGGCTGCGCCCTACGCCCACCACAGAACAGAATTTTCATGGATTTCCCCGTTTTTTGTGATTCCAACCTGCCCAAAACACATTTACACCACATTCAAGCAATTCTAATATTTACAATTCAATACAATACAAATCAATCGACTCGATGACTCAAACTGAAGATTTTTCGAGCTACATATCGGCGATACTTCATCAAGTACGCGTCGTCGATTTCTTTATCCCGGTGATTGAGGTACTTGTTGACTAGACGATCCAGATACATACACACGTACGGGTCGCAGTTGTTGTTGTCGACTTGGACAAACTGCTCCGTCGGGGCTTCGACCTGCATAGGAGTCTTCTTGTGGGTTCGACGAAAAAAGTTTCTACCCTCCCAAAATCCTGCAGCTACCAAGAGACGAGGCAACAACTCCAACACCGGAGTTAGTACACGAGACTTGGCAGTTAGATCCGGAGAACGCCACCACAACGAGTCGTACAACTGTATAGTCCAGAGGTTCAGGTCAATCCGTATCACGACCCAATGTTCCCCGGTATTACAGACCCTTATCACCTAAAAAAATAAGAAATAAAATAAAACGTTATTTAAAATTAAATTAAAATATTAAATTGAATTAAAAAAATAAAAATGTACGGTTCTTTAAATTACATCTCGTGCGTATTCCCAACTCTCGTGCGTATTCCCAACTCTCGTGCCTATGGTCCCCCGTGATGTATTTCAGCATGTAGTCCGGCGGTGCCCAGGACTCATATTTCATCTCCAAGTTCTTTCTCCTTGCATGTGCATTCGGCACCTCAACCCCAGCGTACTGGGTCCTCATAGCGTTCTGTTAATTAAAAATAAATTTAAACGATTAGTATTAGGAAAATAATAAAAAAAACTTGTATTTGATAGGATGATTGGATCTTACGAAGAACTTGGTACACAAGAGTATAGTCTGCTTTGGAGTGACTTCATCTTTTACACCATTGTTCTCCTTTATCTTGTCCCGCAGGTACGTAATGTACATGTCAATCTCCTGAAAAATATACATATCACAGTTAAACACAATTTAATAAACATTATAAATTTCAAAGTTTAACTACAAATTAACTTACCATGCTCGAGTACCAATGATGTAGTGACTCAATCCGGTCGAAGTAGTTCTGGTCCAGAGTGACTCCGTTGAAAGGGATTTTGACACTCATTCCATGCCCGTCACGACGGAACATCCAATAGAGCCCCCTAACCTTCTTGCTGCCTCTCTGTGCGAACTGCGAGACGTACGGGCTCCGAAGAGCTGCCGAGGGCCTCCTCACACGGGGTCCGAGACTACTCTCGGCGACATCATCCTCCTCCTCATCAGCCCAAAGTTCTTTTTCCTCTTCCGACAATGCAATCTCATTTTCGTGTTCATTTTCCACGGGAGATGTCATATTGAACAACTGGACCTGCGTCCCAGTCGAAAAAAAGTCTCTACATCAACGATCTCCTGCGGTATATCAGCCCCAATCGGTACAGTAAAACCAGGATCATACTCTGGCCGATCAGCAGTAGTCGGAGGGAAGATGCCGTGGGTGGGAATCGCAGGGAAGGGACCGAAGACACTCTGAAAATCACGCAGCGCCCTCGGTGGCGAAGAATGACCGCTATCTCCCCAGACAGCCTGAGTCTGTGCCGGTGTGCGATAGCTATCGCCAACGGTCGTCTGCTCGAAATGGGGCTGCTCGACCTGAGGCTGCTCGAAATGGCGCGAGAGTGGCACATGAGTAGGATAATACTCGACCATCGCTTGCGGTTGTGGTTGTGGACTATCCTAAGTTGGAGCAGAGTAATACTCCATTGGAGGAAACTGAAAAAAAAAAATTTAGGTCGACACAGAAAAAAGAACAAACAAAGAAAGAACTAATCAAATTTTTTCAAAATATATTAATAGTAATATAATTTTTAAAATCATGTTTTTGAAAAATACAAACAAAAAAAAAACACAAACAAGAAGACAGCTACTGAACCTCCTCATCTGCCCTATCTCCTAGGTTGCAACGCTTAAGGGCCGCTTGAAGAGCGTCGATCCGACTGCTAACCTCAACAATCAGCTCTCCCTGCCTACCCTGCTCAACACCGTACTTGTCCACCCGTGAAAGTAACTCTGCAACCAGCTTCTTCTACTCCGTCAGCTCTGCTAGCATAGCCTCGTTATGTAGTCTCTGAGCCTCGTCTCGCTGCGTCTCACGCTCGTCTCGCAGCCTCTCACGCTCCCTCATCTCCTCGTCTCGCCGCCTGTCGGCTGTCCTCTCGTCCGTATGCATCTGCAGAAAATCAGCAAACCAATACGGAGGACCTCCGGATGGCTGAGCCTGAGAAGACGACAGACCGACATGGTCAAAGACTGTCTCAGGAAAAGCTGAGTATGTCGTCTGGGGTGGAGGTAGGGGTGTCCTCTGTCGTGGAGCTCGAGCTGGGGCAATGAACTTCACGTAGTCAGTGCAAAAGATGTCGTCGTCGTTGAGTCGTAGAGCGTCTGCTTCGAGACCATAATAGTTCCGCTGGAACCAGCACAAGGTCCCGTAAAAAGCTGGAGACATCAACTCGTCAACGTCCGGCTTCAAGCGCGGATACACAACCTGCATGTTTGTTTTTGAAATTTTATAAGTCTGGATAATTTAAATAAATTTAATTCACGCAATAAACTTGTTTAAACATTTACCTGCACACCGCTAACCAAGAAGTTCTTGATATCATCGTCCTGCGGTGCGTTGTTACTCAGAGACCAGCGGAGCATCCTGGGGTACGAATGAATGTAGTCTCTCCTGGGGGATGCGTTCAGCTTTACAACCGCACCCTCGAAAGTCTCCATCATATAAAACTAAAACCAAAACAAAAATATATTATTAAACACTACAAAAACTATTCAATTATCAACAAACTAGTTTTAAACATACCGCAAAAAAATGGATGAATCCATAAGCATTCCATGCGCGCGTCCCTGGCCCGTCGATTGCACCGATTTGCTCGAAGCAATCATCGACGATAGCCTTCCACACCCTCCGTCCCCATGGATACTTCTGGCATATTTCGAGGTTACTGCAAAGCTGTAATAAATACAAAAATTAAAAAATTAAAAATAAATTTCAATACACAATAAAAAAAAATCAATTCGCGTATTACTTCGAAGTACTCATCAGGGACATGTGATTGTCTGTTAGGTATGTCTAACAGAGTCTGTATCAACCAAACAAATGTTAGGTTGATTACATCCGGGTGCCTCTTGGGATGCTTTTTGGCCAAAAGCGATTCGATTTTCTTAACCAGCTCCTCCGTTGTCACCAGTTTCTTGGCCAGGTCATGAGCTGGAAATGCTCTTTCTTTCAGGTCCGCATCATCACCGTCCACGTCATCCTGGGAGCGGGAGTCAGAAAAGTGCAACCCTGTAATCAAGCTGAACTCCAGTGGGCTCAGACGAGCTACCATGTTGTTCGTCACGAACAACCTGAATCGCTTCTTCTTCGGGTCAGGCCACACGCAGACTCGAGCCATCAACTGATGGATGGCCGCATTGGGCACTACCCCTTGCCTGTCCAAGAGTAAGAAATAACCCAACTAAGGGTAATCGGTCACGACGTTCGGGAAGGCGGCCAGCAGAGGTCCCGCTATATTGGGGATTTTCGTGTAGCTGTGGCGCGTCGTTAACTTCCCCCTCATCACCACGTCGCCGTATTTGCGCTGGGGTAGCTCACCGATGTCCAATGCCGGCACAGGGCGATACTCATCCTGAAAAACACATTACAAAAAAACCAGTTAAAAAACTCAAAACTGGACTGCCTTGGGTGTAGGGCGCAGGCTTCAGCCTACGCCCTACGCCCAAGAACACACAAAAAAAAAATTGACGTAGGCTTCAGCCTACGCCCTACGCCCAAGAACACAGAATAAAAAAAATTGACGTAGGCTTCAGCCTACGCCCTACGCCCAAGAACACAAAATAAAAAAAAATTGACGTAGGCTTCAGCCTACGCCCTACGCCCAAGAACACAGAATAAAAAAAATTGACGTAGGCTTCAGCCTACGCCCTACGCCCAAGAACACAGAATAAAAAAAATTGACGTAGGCTTCAGCCTACGCCCTACGCCCAAGAACACAGAATAAAAAAAATTGACGTAGGCTTCAGCCTACGCCCTACGCCCTACGCCCTACATAACATTTGACGCAGGCTTCAGCCTACGCCCTACGCCCAAGAACAGCAACCCAGAATTTTCAAAATCTCATTTTCGCCAATTCATGCTACGACAACTGAGCCTGTGATGACGACAATCCAAGGAGCGATTCACGGGGGTCATGCTCCGCCTTCATTCTCGATTCAGTGCGGCCGCTGCCGGATTGGGTCGGGGACTGGGACGGCCGACGAGGCCTTTTGAAGACCTATTGATTCTAACAACTGATTGAAGAGTTGATCATTCGGACTTTCAATTCATAGATGTAGATCTCGGACCTATGAATGGGGATATTCCCGAAACTCACACAGAAACAAAGGAAGTGAGTTAGACAAAAAGAAAAGTAACTTGGACAAAAAAGAAGTGACTTAGACAAAAAGAAACGAAGTGGCTTAGACAAATCTTTTGTGTTGATAAACTCAGACCAATCAATTCAATTATTTATAATTAAATTGTGCGTACACCTTAAATTTATTATGAAAATAATATAATTAGAGGTTTTTTTTTGTAAATTAGATTTTTCTCTAACATAACGTAAACAATATTGTATTGGAGTATATAGGAGTATATCTTAATCTATAAACTGATTTAACCTTATATTTAAATGAGAACCATTAGATAATTTTATTATAACGTCAAACTCCATTTTTATGCTATAAAATTTAATAAAGATATACAAATTATAATTTAAATAATTATAATATTTATGTTCTCATCCATTAAAATAAATAATTTATAAATTTAACACATCTCGATCAAAATTAGATGAATAATTGTAGTCAAAAGCACAAAATAAATGAATAATATTTACAAAATTATAATATTTACAAAATTAGATGAATAATATGATTTACAAATTATAATATTTACAAAAGAGATGAATAATAGTATTATTTACAAATTAGATGAATAATAGATGAATAATAATAGGCATTAAGACGATTTACAAATTAGAAAAATAATAGTAAATAAAATTACTCTGCGGTGTTAAAAACTATTCAATAAGACGCGGTAGATTAATCTGATTGTTTGTTAAATTATATTGTTTGTTAAATTATATTTTACGTGTGCTCTCTTATTCATAGTTATATTGTATTTTTCAATTTTTCATGTCAAAATATCCTCTCGTATCCATAGTTATATTGTATTTTTCAATTTTTCATGTCAAAATATCCTCTCGTATCCATAGAAATGATTTGTTGAATTAAATTTGGATATCAATAATTTGTTTTTTCATTTTGTGTTTGTTGTTAATCATTTCATGGTGTTGGGAATCAAGAATTCATGTTCAAAATTTAGAAAATATTACATGTACATTTCATGGGGTGATTGTGCTTTTAATTAATGGGCAATTATATAATCAGGTTATTTTAATTGCTAAATTAATCAAAGTGTGCATATTTCTATTGTTTACCACCGGCAAATACACACAATGGCAACTGTACTCATATAGGACATGGAAATCTTGTTTTTGCAAACTGCATATATGGAATGTGAAAAAAATGCAGCAACACTTGATGATTGCTTTTGACAATCGAAATCAAGTCGACCCGAGTCGAGAGTTTGAACTCGCCTCGTTGCCTCGATTATTCACGACTTGAGTATAAGTTTAGTTTTTAGAATGTTTTAATGGATGAAAAAATTCTGTAATTTTTTCAATTATGAATAATTAGATTGTGCACACCTTAAATTTATTATGAAAATAATATAATTACAGGTTTATTTTCATTTGTAAATTAGATTGTCTAATACTTAATATGTAAACAATATTGTATTAGAGTATTGATGCAGATATAAAAGAAAAGATCGTGTGTTGTTGCCCAAGCTAGTATAATTATTTTATTTATTTATTTTATTAGGGTTTTAGTACTATTTATATGTCTAAGTATTTTCATTTATTCTGTAGTTGTTTATGATGAAATAAATTTGTTCCTCAGTTGAGGTTTTATCAGATTTCGGTATTCTTAGGAATCAACGAATCTTGATGTTTTAATTAATTCTCGGTATTTTGCGGAATCAACGAGTTTAATCGTGTGTTTATTATTTCCCTGTGTCAGTTGGTATCAGAGCCGAACAATGCCTCCCCGTTCCCGGTCTGCTCGCGAATCCGCCGTTGAGGCCGCAGCCCGTCGCGACGCCGACGTCGCCGCCTTAAGCCGCCAAATCGCAGCCCTCGCCGTCGATCTCGAGGAGCTCCGCCTTGCTGTTTCCAACAAGCTATCGTCACCTCCACGCTGACCGATCCCCGCGCTTGAACGCACCCTTGGTGATGAACGCGATCCATATGATGATTCGGAAGACGAGTCAGCCTCGATCTGATATAACGGACCGATCTGGGATTTCGAGTCGATTTGGGACGCCAAGCCCGTCGAGCCGATTTGGGACGTCGAGCCGATCTGGGATGCCGAGCTCGAGCCGAACTCGAATGTCGAGCCCACCGAGCCGTTCTGGGATGCCGAGCCCGCCGAGCCTGAGCCGAGCTGAGATGACGAGCCACTTCCTCAAGCTGCCCTTAAACGTGGGTTTGCTTTGCAAGGTCCAAAAGATTGCCACTGCACACATGTTGATAATTTATGTGTTCACATATACTTGAAGATACCCAATTTGGGAAAAATATTCATCAAGAAATCCAAAACATTTGGGTAAGATCACAGCAAAATAAAAGATACTCTAAAAGACTATGTGGTGATGTCGAGTAGTGATAGAAAGCTACTGTTCATGCGCCACATCGTCGTGTCGTTGCCCTTGCACTGCGCCCTCAGGGTCGTTTTGGTGTTTGATCCCGGTATTTTCGTGCTCGATTTTTAGGTTCGCTGTCGAACCTTCTCCAAGAGGGGGAGAATGA
The DNA here is from genome assembly GCA_954870475.1 of Euphrasia confusa. Classification (NCBI taxonomy): domain Eukaryota; kingdom Viridiplantae; phylum Streptophyta; class Magnoliopsida; order Lamiales; family Orobanchaceae; genus Euphrasia; species Euphrasia confusa. The sequence continues at coordinate 15,929,971 of OX940949.1, read as the reverse complement.
TGCAGATATAAAAGCAAAGATCGTATCTTGTTGCCCAAGCTAGTATAATTATTTTATTTATTTATTTTATTAGGGTTTTAGTACTATTTATATGCCTAAGTATTTTCATTTATTCTGTAGTTGTTTATGATTGAAATAAAGTTTGTTCCTTAGTTGAGGTTTTATAATTAGATAAATAATATAGATGTATAATGGTAGTGAATAACACGATTTACAAATTAGATGAATAACTCGTTTGTTAAATTATATTTTACATTATACTGTATTTTTCAATTTTTCATATCCTATAAAAAGCAAGTCGCACCCCATACAAATAAATAATTTTAGCATATTTTTTTAACTCTTTCATAAATTTTACTCATAACTATTTTATTTTATTAATTTGAAATAAAGAAAAAAAAAATTTGCTCCCATAAATGTAGTTTTTTTCGATTAAATTTCACATACATTCATTTTCTCAATATAGTCCCAAATATGTCGAATTTGTTTTAATTTAATCATTTTTTGACGAAGTGCCCATAGATATTGACTCAGCGTCAGCGTCACGTGTCAGTATCTCATTGATGAACGACTTTAAAAAAAAGTCGTTGACCAATGGGATGCTGACACGTAGCGCTAAGTCAACATCTATGGGTACATTTCGGCGAAAATTGAAATTTCCGTACAAAAAGGACTAAATTGAAGCTAAAGTCGGTATATTTGAGACTAAATTGAGAAAACGGATGTATGTTTCTAATTTTCTCTAAAGAAAAATGTTTGACTATGGGCATATAGATTTGAGTATTTAAAGTGAGAGATGGCTGCATTTGTAAAGTTGAGAGGTGATTTCATTGAATAAAAAATCATATGTATGTTACAAATTGGGGTTTTATAGATTTATTAGGCTATAATATGGATTAATGTATACATATACTACATAGGTTAGGAGTATAACAATTGACGTTACTTGAGAGATGTGATTAAAATAAAGTGATACATTCTTAGCCTAAAAATAAAAATATATAATAAAAACAATTGTGACAAATTAAGGCATAAATAAATGTAATTCATTCATCATCATCATAATGTGTATAAATCTTGAAAAAAAATGACATTAATTATTAATCCACAATAAGAAGAAGAAGGTAGCTAGTAAGATACTAGCGCACACATATATAATGAAGAGATCAGAAAAAGCCATGGCAATATCCAAAATTAGCATTAGCAGAAGAAGCTGCAATCATATTGTTAACTGCCTGCAGCTGGCTAGGTTTCGTCTCGTACTGATCGAAGACCCCGTTGGGCAGGTAAACCGGAGGACTTGGGTTCATCATCATCATCTTCGTCCCCTGCTGACTCACGTTCTTCTTCAACTCCTCCATGGCATCCTTGAGCTGCTCGAGCTCGTCCAGCCCTAATTTCTCGACTGGGGCCTCCCACCAATACTGGCTCTGGTTCGTCTTCCTCATGCCGTCGAGATTCTCCCCCCGTTTCCTCTGCATCTCGAGCTCGTTGAGGTATTGGCCCAATTGCAAGTTGAGGTCCCTCACGTTGGCGTTCCGTTGGGCCTCGACGAGGTGGAAGGGGCCGTTGGTGTTGTTGTGGGCCGGGCTTCGGGCCAGGAACATGTCCACTATGGACTCGACTTTGGGGTGGCCAAAGGAGAAGACTTTCCCGGCGGGGGAGAAAACGATGATGGCGATCTCGACGCCACAGAGGGTGCAGAGCTCGCTGGCTTTTTTGAAGAGGCCCGATCGGCGTTTGGAGAAGGTGACTTGTAGGTGGTTCTTGACTTCGATTTTCTCGATTTTGATCTTTTGTCGACCCATGCTAGGTTTTTTCGCCATGGGATCGATTAATTGGAGTGATGTGTATAGACAGAGAATGTTTTGTTTTGGTTGTGTGTGTGTGTTTGTGTGTTGTGGATTGTAGAAATGATGGGAAGAATTTATAGGGGAGTTTTGGAGTTGGAGTTACATTATATTAAAAGTGGCAAATCATTCATGTTTGGCATTTTTCACACCTGATTTGGGAGTTAGACAAATCTTTGTTAGTTAATGCATATGGATTGTTGTGAGACAAAAATGTAATGTTTGGTTGGCACTATTCAAAGGTGTTTTTTTATACTTAAATATATATGGAGATAATATCATTATTAGGAGTGCTCTATTTGTACACCGATTGGACGGTGAGGTGATGTTTATTTTTATTTTTTTAATTATTTATATTATATAAATATATTAATTTTATAATAAAAATACGTTTTTCGAAAATATTAATTAAAATTCATTTTTACGAAACGTAAACAGTTTTGCATTTTTTGAAATCCATAAAATTCGCAGGTAATATAAAAATTAATTTTAAATATCAATTAAATTATGCGTTTTTACTTACTCGTACACACAACTTTACGAAAACTTAAATATTTTAATATTTTTGATATTAATTAAAATTTGTTTTTACGAAAACTTAAATATTTTTATATTTTTTAAACTTACAAAATGCCCACGTAATATAAATATCAATTAAGTCATGTGTTTATACCTACTCCCATAAAATTCGCAGGTAATATAAAAATTAATTTTAAATATCAATTAAATTATGCGTTTTTACTTACTCGTACACTCAACTTTACGAAAACTTAAATATTTTTATATTTTTGATATTAATTAAAATTTGTTTTTACGAAAACTTAAATATTTTTATATTTTTTAAACTTACAAAATGCCCACGTAATATAAATATCAATTAAGTCATGTGTTTATACTTACTCGTAATTAAATTTGTCTAATTTCAAAATATATTATGTTTTTAATTTTTGAAAATTGCGCAATAAATATAAACGACTTTTATAATAAATATATACTAAAAATATAAAAATGTTAACGATTTTTATTAAATATTTTAAAGTATAAAATGTATTTTATAATATAATTTATTTACGCATGTTTTTGAGGTTAATGTATTTCAATATTTTTATAATTTAATTGCACATATAAATTTTAGAAGTCTCTTCGTATTTGTTTATATTTATTGCGTAGACGAATTTAATTACGTGCACAAATAAGTAGAAACTCACGCTTTAATTGATATTTAATATTGATATTTATATTACGTGCACATTTTGTAAGTTTCAAAAATATAAAAATATTTATGTTTGGTTAAAATGAATTTTAATTAATATTTTCTAAAAACGTGTTTTTATTATAAAATTAAAATATTATTACATCCTACAAAAAATAAAAATAAAATTGCACATTGACAAAAATCTTGTCAACGTGCAAATAGCATTTCTGCATTTAGCCTTTTTCACAAGTTCGATTTCATAAATAGTCTTTTTTGTTATTTAATTATCAAAATTGGTACAAAAAATTGAAGTGGCATGTCAAAAATCTGACTTGTCAACTGGTCAAACTCTCTGGTCAACGCCACATCATCGACTTAGGGCCCTACTGCCACGTGTACCCTTGAAAATGATTTCTCAAAGTAAATGTGTAACTCCCAGGGATTGAACCCTGATTTCATAAGGATTGATAGTCAAAATAATATATCCGCTAAAACCAACATCATTATTGTAACAAAATAAAACATTTAATAAAATAATCAAATATAAATATAATAAAAAGGCAATTTATTACTTGCACCCCTTTCTAAGATTGAGAATCTTGCTCTCGGTCAACATTATATATGTGTTGATCAATTTACCTATTTTTTTTCCTTTTTTTTTTCTCTCCTTTTTCCCTTTTCCCCTTTTCTCTCTATTAGGCCGATCGCGATTTTTTTCCTTAAGCTCTACGGCCATTTCTCCTTCTCCACTGGCGGAGCGGCGACAGAGATCAATGGCGGCGAGGAGAGGATGAAGAAACGGGCCGCATTCGAGGCAGTGGAAGAGGAGGACGTCCCCGCTTTCGACCCAGACGACCCCTCCGCCGTTCAGGATTGCCGACATCCGGGCAAGGATCCGTGGTGCTCCTGGTACTACGTCGTTCGCGACATCGCCGTCGTCTTCGAATTGCTCGCCGCCGTCGTCTATTTCGACGATTGAGCTTTTTGGCCGCTCTATAGGATTTCCCACGGGACTATGTTCTGAGCATTGTTCGTCCTCGGCCATTACTAGTGTTTTGCCAAGTTGTTAGATGATGAAACCCTAAATCCTCAAATTACAGGTTATTCTCTTATTGACGGCGACTTTTATTTTTTACTCTATCAACCTTCATTTTGTTCTCTGTCAACCTTCAGTTTGGTTTATTGCTAACTAATCTATTTTTTGTTGTTTTTAAATTGTATTTGAGGGATGCTTGCGCACTATAACACCCGAATCCATCAACGACATCAAAAGTCGATTGGTAATTCAGCCCCCAGACGCGATGAACGTATCAACCTCTCGTTAGTTTAGGGTTAATGATTTAGTTTTCTCCGAAGTAAATAATATATCGTTTATTTAATCATCATCGAGCAATAATGTTGATGCTTTTGTTTCTGAATCAAGGTTTTAGCTTTGAATTTATTTATTTATTTTTACAATTCTGAAAAACTCTGTCAAAGAAGACGTGTCGAAAGTTAATGTGCATCAATGAAGGCGCGGTAAGAGGAAAACGTCACAGAAGAAGCGCCAAAAGTGTATGTACATCGATGGAGGTGCGGTGGTATGAAAAATCGTACCAAAAAAAAAATTGGGGTTCCCCTGCCCCTTATTTTTCATAAAGATTCATGAAATATTAACGGCATTTTGAATTTCTTCCACCTCAATCGAAAGTTTAGGCTACCTTAGAATATGAAACTAGCTATTAGTATGTTCAAAATTAGAATATGGGAGGCTGTGTTGATTGGTTTATTTTTTATACTTCTTTTTCAATATGTGTTGTGTGTTGTTTGTAGGTGATGGAGTGGAGTCTACAACTCAGTTAATGCTGTTGAGGCAATCTTCTCAAATGTGACTTGAAAAAATATGGAACTAGTGGTCCTTTTTGGTATGCAAGTCGTATCACAATCCAGGCATGACTTTATATAGATAGAAAATCAAGATATGAGTTTTACTTTGTTTTCGATATATCATATTTTTTGAGAAATGATATAATAAACATGTGTTCTTATCTGGTGTGAGAGCAAAATCAAAAGGAAAACTCCTGACGCGCACTGTTTGTGAATCCGTCAAATGAACCAAATCCTTCCTCACCCCTAGTAGAAATGTTGATGCAAATTGAATTACTTCGAGTCATGTTTCTAAAATAAATACAGTAGTTGGTGACATGCTATGATACGTTTCTTACTAGTTAATTTGATGGATGACTGATTGTCTTGCCTTTCTTTGAAAATAATGACGTTGAAACATGTGTATAAATATTTTTGGTGTTTCATGTATAGAAAGTAAGAGAAAGAAATCCGGTAAAAGACAATACCCACCTGAGGCGGCGCAACTTTACAAGTGGTTTTTAATATAAATTTTGTATTGAGGTTAACATGTAAATGTGATTTGATTCATATTGTGTCATATTTCCTTATAAGACACTGCATACTTCATATTTATGATTGAAAAATATGCATGATCATATTTTATACGGAGTATTTCATATCTCAAAAATGTGCAGGGAGAAAGTATGACTAAACATATCTTATACTTCATTTTTATATTGCATCATCTTTCATATTAAATAGAGTTCATCCTTCATTTTAAATAGTTATTATTATTTTTTTCAGATACAAGCTAAATTTCTTACAAAAATAGCATCAAGGAGAATGCTTCACCACCAAATAAGGTAAAATTTTGAACTTACTTGGTGGTTACGAATACGATTAGCTATTATACTTAGATCAGAACTAAACTAGTTCATTCTCTTTCTCCCGTACATCGGTGGAAATGAAGGTTTACTCGAAGAACAGGAAGTCGAAGTCTCTTCGCATGGCCCTAATGCCATCCCGGAGCTTGTTGCATGTGTACATCCATCTCTTCAAGATCGATGGGAGGCAGGTGCTCCCAGAACAGACCCAACATTTCCTCATACTGGAGCTTCCGAGTTTCTACCTGGCGGATTTCTTGCTGAATTGTTGCTAGCCTTTCTGAGATAGTATCCATTTTTTTTACTTGATGTTTTTCTTCTACCTCTTTCTTTGTTTGAAAATATAGACTGAACTAGCAACTCATTAAGAAAGAAGTTTGGTGTTAGTCTTGTTTTTTGTGATATTCTTTTTTATACATAATAACATGTATTAGTTTTGGAAATTGTATTTGATAGTAGATTTGAAACTTCATTTTTGTGACGGACCTTCATTTTTGGAACTTCCTTTTCAAAAGTATGATCCTTCATATTCATATTTATGATCCTTCATTTTTAGCAAAAACCTCAACTAAAAAATCATCATCATCATAAACATAATAAATAATTACAAGAAAAAAGTAAAAACAATGGAAAAAACATACTGATGAACTAATAAGAATGAACAATGACTAATAGATTTTAATGAAAAATAATGAAGCATGAAACATGATAATAATGAAGTATGAAACAAATAAAATTGAAGTTTACACATGAGTGCATACTAATTTACCGGTCGTTCGCCGCCCTCGATTTTAGATCGCCGAACTCTGAAATCTTTCGCCGCCCCTCCCCTTTGATCGCCGCTTCGATACTAGACATTTTGATATAAGACCCCCTCGTTCGGACTTTAAAAATGTTGAAGGATGATGTAACCAAAACTGAAGCATTATGTTAATTAAAATGAAGATTGATGTTTTTTGAGAAATGCATAGTAATTAATTTATCATTCTGTTAATTATTAGTTTAATAAGTTTCATGTGAATTGTAGACATTTATTTAATTTGTTTAAATCATATTATTAATTTTATTGGGATTATAGATTTAAGTTTGATGTGAATTGTTTTTTTTTTCTTGTGATATTTATTTATTTATTTATTTTTTGTTTGAGGATGATCATCGTTGAATAAAATGAATGAAATGAAAATTACCCTTTAAATATAATGAAAACTCTCTCTCTCTCTCTCTCTCTCTCTCTCTCTCTCTCTCTCTCTCTCTCTCTCTCTCTCTCTCTCTCTCTCTCTCTCTCTCTCTCTCTCTCTCTCTCTAATGTACAAAAAAAAAATCGATTAAAATTGTGGTGCAATGGACACTACAAAAAAACCAGTGAACCTCTACGGGGGTTCCCTACGAGAAGCTAGCCGTAGGGAGTTCCCTACGGCATCCCCTACGGGGAACACTATGTAGATGAACCCTACGGCTACCCCTACGCCTCTAGCCGTAGGGGTGAACCCCCGTAGGGGTGCCCCGTAGGGACAGGCGCGCGAATTCGCGCGCCGAGTTTCCCTCCAAGAAGTCCTACGGGGTCCCCTACGGGGACCCGTAGGCTAATTAGCCCTACGGCAAAAATCCCCGTAGGGGTGTGGCGCGGAGTCCCCCTACGGCTGATCCCGTAGGGGTATATTAATTCCCCTACGACATTGTGCCGTAGGGGATCCCTACGGCTTTCTAGCCGTAGGGGAGTATTAAAACGGTGGCGTTTTAATAATTACTTATGCCCTACGGGAAAGGCCCGTAGGGAGCCCGTAGGGGACGCCTATATCAGTCCACAGAACAGAAACATATTTCATTTCGCGTTTTTTGAAGAGGGGAAGCGGGCCGCGGCGATTTGAAGCTCCCACCGGCGATTTGAAGCTCCCACCGGCGAAGACGTGCGAAATCCACCTGAAACACATCCAATTACACAAAGCTAAAGGTTAGATATCGATTTTCCCCTTTGTAATTGTTTATTTTTCTAAAATTCGAAAAAATTAGGGTTTGTTAGAAAACCTTGATTTTTGGTTTGAATTTGCTTTGTCATAGTCTTATCGAGCAGTGCTAAGTATTGAGGTTTGTATTATGTTGATTTTGAATGTGAATTGAGGTTTTTGAAATTAGGGTTTTCAAATTTAGGTTTTTCGAAAATTGGGGGTTTTTGAATTATTGGGCAGCTGTCGTTTTTTGACGTTTTAGGATAGAAAATGATTTTTTTTGCAAAATTTCAGTAGGATGACCCCCACTAATTTTTCGATACGCAACTTTTTCTTTTTTGGAGTTTTGACTGAATCTTTCATCTTGAGGGTCAAAATCCTTGATTCTTGTTTTTCGTTTTAAGTAAACATTGTCCAAATCACATGAGATTGACACCATACGATTAGTAGATTTTTATAAGCTTAATAATATAGTTTAATTGAAGTTTCGATATCGTTTGCTATTATTTTTTTATTTTGTTACATGGCTGATTTTTAGAGTTATAGTGTCGGTTTTAGTTTGTCGAAAATAATTCCTACATTAGTTGTATTATGTTATAATGAGTCTATGTTGAAAGTTTGAGGCCATTCGGATAAGTAACGAACCGTAGGGGACGAATTGTGTAAAATGCGTAATTAAATAGGTTATGAGAAGTATATCCTCCTTTGAAACCTATTTGTTTTCTTTGTAAACTTAAAAAAAAAATCTTATTTTTAAATTTAAAGTTATAGTTAAAATTTTTTTAAAAATTTTATTTTTAAAAAACAAAATTTCGTGCTTCGGGCTGCATTGTTGTGGACAATTAGTGACTTCCCAGCTTACTCGATGTTATCGGGTAGAAGTACCGCGGGTAAAGAAGCATGTCCTTACTGTATGGAACATTCTGAAGCGTTCAGCTTACGATTCAGTGGCAAACAATCGTGGTTTGATAATCACCGGAAGTTTCTTGAAGCTGATCACCCTTTCCGAAGGAATAAGGTAAATTTTCGAAAGAACAAAGTTGTCACTACTATGCCCCCTGCCCCACGATCCGGGACTGAAATTCTTGCCGAGATTGATCGCCTAGGTCTTTTGAAAGTGACTGAACCAGACGCAGCTCTAGTGAATGCAAATATTTTCTAGACGACGGGTTGGAAAAAAAGAAGCATCTTCTGGGATTTACCGTATTGGAGCACTAATCTCATTCGACAAAATCTTGATGTAATGCACATTGAGAAAAATGTTTTCGATAATGTCTTTAACACAGTCATGAATGTGAAGGGGAAAACGAAAGACACACCAAAATCGAGAGAGGAGTTAAATGATTATTGCAGACGACCCGAGTTACAAAAGGACCCTGTAACTGGAAAATATCCTGCAGCGTGTTACTGTTTGGGTAAAGCTTTAAAAACTCAGTTGTGTGAATGGTTGAAGGGACTGAAATTCCCAGATGGGTATGCAAGTAATTTTGGGCGATGTGTCGACATGATTGGTTTGAGATTGATCGGCATGAAAAGTCATGATTGTCACGTATTTATGCAAAGACTGATTCCAATTGCTTTTCGTGATTTGCTACCGCAACCAGTTTGGAAGGTGCTAACGGAGTTGAGTTTGTTCTTTAAAGAACTGTGCTCTAGGTCTGTAGGCACTCATGATATGATCAGATTGGAGCGCGAAATACCGATAATATTGTGCAATTTGGAAAGGATCTTTCCCCCGAGCTTTTTTGATTCAATGGAGCATTTACTTGTTCACCTGCCACACCAAGCCAAAATCGGTGGCCCAGTCCAATACAAATGGATGTATCCATTCGAGAGGTACCTTCGAAAACTGAAAAACAATGTCAGAAACAAGGCTAGAGTAGAGGGTTCGATCGCGAATGCTTATCTGGTTGAAGAGACTGCTACCTTCATGTCATTTTATTTTGAAGATCACGTGCCTACCAGAATTAACAGTTTGGGCAGAAATGAAACAAATAATGATATTGAAGGAGAACATGTTCATGGCGATCGACTTTCATGCTTCATACAACGGGGAGAACCGTTTGGGGGAGCGCAAAAAAGGTTTCTAGACACGAAAGAGCTTAATGCAGCTACAATCTATGTTCTGTTGAATTGCTCTGAAGTCGAAGAGTATGTGAAGTAAGTTTCATATTACTAATCGCACTTGAAGTATTAATCAATATGCTCTTTCACTAATAACTTATTAATTTTTACTATGTCTATGTCTGTAAAAGTATTTACACAGAGATGGTGAAGCAACATGACCCGAGATTTTCAGATGCGAGGCTCAATGAAAGGCTAGACAAAGAATTTGCCAGTTGGTTTCTAAATTATGTGAGTTTGTAACTTATTACATTTCCAAAGAATGGACTACAATTACTAGTTAAATTGATCATTATTCAAATGTGTAGGCTGAAGACCCGACAAACAATGTCGTGAACGAAGACATCCAAAATTTAGCGATAGGACCATCTTCTTTCGTGACAGTATATCCTGGCTGCAAAGTAAATGGATATAAGTTTCACACTGTTGAATACGGGTCTAACAGAAAGTCGTCCAATATGGGTGTCTGTATTCGAGGAAGTAGCTACTCATCTGAAGATGATGACTACTATGGACTTCTAAACGAAGTTTTATATCTCGAATACACGGGAATTCTTCAAAATAAAGTCCTGATGTTCAAATGTGAATGGTTTGACCCTACACCAGCAGGCACGAGACTAGATCGTCGATACAGGCTGGTCGATATCCATCACAATCGACGTTTCAGAAGCTACGAGCCATTCGTTCTGGCATCACAAGCCACACAAGTTTATTACTCGTCTTACCCGAGTACTCGTAGAGAGAATAAAGATTGGTGGGCAACATATAAGATAAACCGAGGGCTTCTATAGAATATATTGAACATTTATCAGACTCTTTTCAAGAGGAAATAATTGAAGATCACGTCCCGGTACAAGCAGACGATGCGTTGCTTTTGTTAACAAATTCAAATATCAATCCCGAAGACAATGAAATGCTAGATGATGCTGATGAACTAAATGATGATAGTGATGCTCTAGGATCGTTTGATGAGGATGATGATAATATAGAGTCATCCTCAGGTAATTAGATTGTAATGACGTGTAATATTGTTGTTAAGTAGGTATTTCACTGAATATTAATGTTGTTATTATATCAACAGATGGCGGGTCGAGGTAAACGCAGAGGTGGAGTTGGTCGAGTTGGTGGAGGTGGTCGAGGTGCCCTAGGTGGTGGACTGGGAGACCATGATGGCGATGACGCCCTGATGCATTCTCCTTCTTCTGGGAGTGTTCCTGCGACTCCTTCTTCTGGGAGTGTCCCATTGACTCCCACTACTGATATTGCTCCTACTGCTACTCCTCCGAGTGCAGATGCCTCCTCTTCAGCTGCTCCCGCTCGTACCGAGATTTTTCCAAATTCAAACACGTAAGTATAATTTTATTTGAATATTAGTAACTATTGATTTTGTATTTTGTTAATTGTGTCTCTTGAATGTAGTTTCGTTGCTCGCAATAATGTGAACATTGCATCCGAGGTCCGAGAGATTATTGAGGCTCGTATCCACCCTGATGGATACACTCTTGCTAAGGTCCCGAAGAGTCATCAGGAGATTTATTGGACCGAGTTTCAGGTACGTGTGTTGACACTTTATTATTTTACACATTTATATGTTATTTTACTAACTTATTTATTTTGTCTGTTTTGAAGCGTCGCTTCTGTTGGGATAGGAGCAGGTACAGTGATGCTGAGATATATAAACAGTTCAGAGTAGTGTTGATGAGGAGGTACAGCAGCCGCATTAGCGAGTGGCGTCAGAAGTGGAGGGAATCGAGGGTGAAGCCGAAATGTGTGCCCGATGAAGTTTGGAAGAACTGGTTGGTGATCTTCGAGACAGCCGAGTATAAAGAGAAGTCTGAGCGTTGTACGAAGAACCGGATGAGTGAGCCCGATGGGCCGGGCACCGGCATTTCAAAGGCCGCTGGAGGATCTCGATCGGGCGTCAGATATGCCATGGACATTGTAAGATTTTTAAATTATATATGTTTTCATATTTTTAATTATATATGTACTTAATTATATATGTTTTCGTATTTTGAAGGCCGAGGAGTTCGGTCGACCTGCGACGGCATTGGACGTTGCAAAACGTCTGCACGTGAAGAAGGACGGGACCCCGACATCTCAGCGAGCACAGAAGATCATTGTAAGTTTAAAACTTTAACCATTTAACTTTATCTAACTTATTAACTTAAATTATTCTTGACTAATTACATATTTTTAATTTTTGTTTTAGACTACGGTAGAGGAGGCTCTTGAGGAGCGTCGAGCCTCCACGCAGGTTGAGCCCGATGTGGACGAGGTCTACCTAAGCCTCGTCCCGAAGAAGAAGAATAGGATCTTCGGAACGGGCACCTTAGGTAAGCTCTTCGGCAGCTCGTATTCTTCATATTCGGTGTCCTCTTCGAGACTCGTCACGCTGAGGAACGCAAAGCTGATCGCATTCGAGCGGAGCAGGAACGCGAAGCTGATCGCATTCGGCTGCAGGAGCAGGAGCAGAAGACGGCTGACTTGGAGAAGAGCTTTCAGGCGACGTTCTTAGCGATGGAGGCTCGTCTACGGGCTGAGATGCTTGGTCGGCCACAACCACCTCCTTGATTTCTGTCATTTGTGATTTTGTGTACTATATAACTGATTTTTAGATATTTTCGGATATTTGCGTTGTTTTTGTATGATTTTAGATAGTTGAACTTTATTTTAAGATGTTTGAATATTGTGTTTTGAGTTTGAAAATGCTTTTGAGTTCAGTTTTGAGTGCAGGTTGGGTAATAAAAAACAGGATTAATCCTGCCCAAAAAAACAGAAGTTCCCTACGGCTGTTGCCGTAGGGATGATCCCCGCAAGTCCCCTACGGCTGAAGCCCGTAGGGGAGGGACTCCAGTTGTCCCCTACGGCTAAAGCCCGTAGGGGACCCTCTACATTATGCCCCTACGGGAATGCCCGTAGGGGAGGGCTTCCAGGTGCTCCCTACGGCGATCCCCGTAGGGGAGACCCATACGGGCCGCCCTACGAGTCTGCCGTAGGTGTCCCCTACGGGGAAAATGGGATTGGGGAACGAATTCCCCAAGGGCTTCCCCTACGGCATCCCCGTAGGGAGCCCCCCTACGGCGAACAAAAGCCCGTAGGGAAGCTGTTCCCTACGACATCTTTCCCTACGTCTATTTCCCGCAGGGATCCCCGTAGGGGAAGGTGATCCCTACGGCATTCCCTACGGGAATGTCCGTAGGGATCGGCAGTTTTTTTTGTAGTGGGATACATCTTGCACAGGTTTTTAATAAGAAAGTCACTATCAGGAAACAAATTGTGGTTCCAATCAATTAGGAGAGAAGCAAATTTAATATCAAACACTTAACCCCTTATGCTTGTTCGATCTTCAAAACCATGGACTTCTAAAACTTTAATCTCATGAAAGTTCAAAATGAAGTTAATGGAAATAATACAGAGGAAGACACGTCCATTAAGGAAAACATAAGGTTAATATCATAAAATCTCAAATGCATAATAGAAATAAAATATACCTGGACCAAAGTACTGGAGTCGCACAAAAGTTGAACCAATGGGACAGCAGTAGACTCATGAAGTGACCTGCGCTTGAATTCTAACCTATATTTTAGAAAATAATAGAACAGGACAAATGAAACGCATGTGCCAACACATTCTAATTCATGAAGAAAACCTTTAAAGAGCGAGAAACATTCCAACTGTTTGCTCCGCTCCCGAACCCGCGATCCAAGTGATAGTCAGGCACTGTTCCATCCAAACACACTGCCAAAAAAGTCGATAGATTTCGATACTCGGACAAAATACAGACCAAGGTAAGTGGGCTATTTTATCAACGCGAATTACGAATTTTAATTAGAAATTGAAATTGGGGAAAACGAAAAAAAAAACCTAGGAGAGAGGCGGGTGCGGCCGAGCTGTGATTCGGAATTACGGCTCCATGCCCATACGTGTCCCTGAGAAGTGACGGCGAGGGAATGGTAGTGACCGGCCGAAATGCTGCAAAAAACAGAGGAGGCTAAGGGCTGAAACTATTGTGTTTCGGCGGCTAAGAGTTGCAAAAAATACACATATTATATGCTTATATTATTGTCTAAATAGAGAGAAAAAAACCGATGCTGAAAAAAAAAACGAAAAATGCCCATCAATCACATAGAAAAATAAAAGTATGATACAGTGCAACGCATAGGGAATGAAAAACCCTACCGCATCACAGAGCTAACATGCTAGCTCTCCAATCCGCCAAATTAACATATAGTACTAAACAATATAAATACAATCACCAGGCTATATGCCATACTCTCTTCAGTGCCCGTGCCTGAAGAGAATCAGGGAGTCGTAACGAGTGTATCCTCTCCTGTATCATAGAAATCGCCTGAGAAGCCACCACTCCAGACGACACCGACCGTGCCTCATGTATCCTTGTGTTCCTCTCTAGCCAAATATAATAGACCAGAGCAGCGAGAAGTCCACGATACGCGCAAGATATCAAATGTCTCCCACGCCATCGACTAGCAGCCCGTAATACTGCACTATGCCAACCACCACGTGGCCATAGAAATCCCACCTCCACCTGTAGTCTCTGCAAGCAATCATGTGAAAAAGGGCACTCAAAGAAAAGGTGGGAGTGTGTCTCTGCGCTCTCCCCACCACATAACACACACGAGTCATCACCCCGACCAATCCAATGCTTATCCCGAGTCGGCAACCGACCTCGGATAGCCATCCAAAGAATGAAACAATGTCGTGGTATACGTCCTGGTCCGGCCAAAAGAGCAGCCCACGGCACCCGGGGACCCTCTGGGCAGAAAAGAGTATATGCCGAGTCGGAGGTATAGGTCCCTGATCGATGCAATTTCCACCGCACTCTATCTGTCCTCCCATCTATACTCGGCAAGCCATCCATAAGATCTACGAACTCCTCCGCAAAATCTGCTGGCCACCTCCACACCCCATCAACGATGACCATATTTAGCGACGCAGCCCTAGGAAGCCTCGTAAACCACGGTCTCAACTGATACACCTCCTCCAATCGACCAAGGGGATGCCACGGGTCCCTCCAAAGGTAAAATTGCGAACCATCCCCGACCTGCATCTGAATAGCTGGTAACACAGCGGGACGTAGTTTAAGAAGCTGGCGCCAAGTCCAGGAGCATGCCCTCGGCATCTTGGCACTCCAGAAAGAATGCCTCCTCAGTCGATTCACCTGAATCCAACTGACCCAAACGGATTCCGGATCCTGACTCAGAATAGCCCAGATGTGTCTGGTCATAAGGGCCCTATTTTGGGCAGTGAGATCACGGATACCCAGACCACCCTCACTGGCAGGGCGACAAATATCAACCCAGCGGACCTTGGCATGCCCCTTGTTTCCCAATCCAAACCAAAGAAATTTCCTCAGCCTCTTCTCAATCTCCTCGATAATTCCCTGGGGGAGGATGAACACACTAGCCCAATAGATATGTAGAGTACCAAGAATCGATCGGATCAGCTGTAATCTTCCTGCATAAGATAGTGTACGAGAGGTCCAAGAACCCAATCTAGCATCAATCCTCTGAAGCAGGGGGGCACAATCCCTTAGCCTCAACAGCGTAGAGATTAAAGGAACCCCCAGATAACGCACCGGAAGGGTCCCGACCGGGAAATCAAAGAATGGTTGTAGTACCGAAACATCATCCTGCGCCTGGAGGGAGAGATAGATATTACTCTTATCTACATTCGCATGTAGACCCGAGTAAGTCGAGAAAAGTTGTACTCCCCGTCTGAGTGTCTCGATAGACACAGGATCAGCGTGACAGGCAAGCAGTAGGTCATCAGCAAAACTCAGCATATAGGTCTGGGTCCTCTCACATTTCCAATGATACTGGAACTCTGGCTCTGCCTGAATATGCCACTCCAAGATCCCGTGTAATACCTCCATCACAAGGGCAAAAAGAAAAGGTGACATCGGGTCCCCCTGTCTCAATCCCCGATCACCTCTGAAATAACCCTCAGCCGACCCATTGATGTTCACCGAGTAAGCCGGAGTAGTGAGGCACTCCATAATCCACCCTATGAACACTTGATGGAATCCCATGGTCTCCAACGTCGCCCGTACAAAGCTCCACTCAACCGTATCATAGGCCTTCATAAGATCGACTTTCAGCACACATCTAGCTGGAAGTCTCCTCTGTCTGTACCCCTGCAGTAACTCCTGAGCAAGGAGGATATTATCCCCAATGCGTCTGCCAGGGACGAAGGTCGTCTGCGATCTGTCAACCAATAACGCCATACTGGCACTCATACGATTCGAAATAATTTTCGCTATCACCTTGTACAACACATTGCATCACGAGATGGGGCGAAAGTCCTTAGGATGCTTCGGGGCAGCAAACTTCGGTATAAGCGAAAGAATCGTCGAGTTGACCTCTCTAACAAGCTTCCCGGCACGGAAAAAATCTAAAATAGCCGTGAGACTCTCAGCTTTAATCACTGGCCAAGCCTGTTTGAAAAAGGCTGAAGAATAACCATCTGGACCCGATGCTCTATCATCATCGAACGCAAATAGAACGCTCTGAATCTATGCCGCCGTCACCGGTCTAATCATATGGTCTGCAATCTCAGTAGTCAGCCTCTGAGTAACAAAAGGTCGTAAAAATGCCCATTTAAAACATACCTAATACGCACTTGTGTAATTCTCGATCTGTAAAAGAGATGAAACATATATGAGGAATACAATTATATGAGGAAAAATTAAACGGCATACCTAAACCCGAGGAAAAGATTCATACCTTAATTACAGAACTAAAAGAAAGAGTTAATGTACATACCTTAATTTTGGAGAAGATGACATAATTACAGAACTTAATCTGCAAAAAAATAAAAAAAGCAAGAAATCGAAATTGTAAATTTAGAATTTGGGAAAGAAAAGCGGAAGAAGATGAAAAGCGTAGATTGAAAAAAGAGATGAGAAATTGGGAATACCTTCCAATCGGAAAAGATGACCCTGCAAATCTGCAAATAAATAAAAGAAAGCAAATAAATAAAAGAAAGCAAATAATCGAAATTGCAGTAAACGAATTTGATAAGGCAAAGGATAAAAAATTGAGAAATCTCTCCAAATTGAAATCCAAAAAGACCAATATACACATAAGAAGATACAAAAAATTTGATTGGCAATATGGGATGAAAAACCTGGATGATGAAAGAAGGGAAGTATGAAGAAGGAGAAGAGCTTGGAATCTGAAAATGAAAAGCACAGTTTAAGAAGATAAGAAGGAGAAACGTAATAATCGGAAGAGTTAATACAGAATTTATGTTTCAATTAATTTTTTTAATTTGATTAAATTAATAAATTGAGAAATCAATTTCAATCGATTGAAATTGAGCATTTCTATTGGCCAATAGATTTTCAATTGAAGGGAAAAGTTTGGCTATGGGGGAAATAGAGCTCAATAGAATTCAATTTAGTCTAGCGGGTAAAATTGACTGTTTTTTTGGCTAATTGGAATTAAGTGATTCAGGATTTATATATTAATAGATTAATAGATATACGGGTGAGGTGCATGTTTTGGGTGATAAGTATAACACATGTGCGCCAACTCGTATTTTTTCTACTTCTAAAAAAAAACTTCTAACTCGTCCAACAATTCTACCCAAAACATAAATTTTAATTTCATTAGCAATATATATAATAGCGCAATATAGAAAATAAATTAAGAAAGAAAAATATATATATAATAGCCCAATTAAAATATTTATACGGTAAAATTCATTAAAAGAGTAGAAAAATTAAAATATATAAAGCGTAGCAAAATTAAACTATATAATGAAGTAAAAAAATGCACTACACTTCGACCCTATATTGAGGAGGGCAACGACTACGTCGGCTCGAACAACTACGAATTGGTGGGAGTGGCGATCGTGTCCGGCAACGAGAAAAAGGAGCCCGAAGAAGAGAACGAGAGGGACGATCGGAAACAGAAACAAGTTGTCGAGAATGTGAACAATCCACCACAAAAGAGGCAGCGCGGCGAGTTGTCCAAAGGCCCGGATCGGCCGTCTTTTCACTATTCGGGCCTTCTTTATTGGGCTAATGGCCCGGATTGCTCTGATCTTCAATTGGTGATCAACCTCAACGAGCCTACTCAGGAGGCCGAAGCCCAGACTGCCGGGCCGAGCTTGGAGTCGATAATCGTCCTCAATGACCCGCCTCCGGGAGACTCGGGTGATGGCTCGATGCTCGACTTAAATAGTCCGTTTCTAGAGGCTATAGAAGCTCGTGACTTGGCAAAAAGGCAAGACGCAGAAGATGGTTTTACGTGTAACAATTACAAGAATAAATAATACTATTACTTTATAAGAATAATTTCAAGAATAAATAATACTATTACTTTATAAACTTTACATATAACAATTATACTACTTATAACTTTATAAGTAATATACTACTTACTTTATAACAATTATAAATAACAAAATGTAATAGTATTAGTTTGCATGTCACCTTCTCTGTTTAATTTGTTGTTGATCGTTCAGATAAACAATGTTTTTATTTATTTTTTGAGCTGGAGATTTTATTTATTTTTTGAGCTGGAAATTGATTCCATAATGTTGAGTAAATTAGAATACATTTTGGTTTACATTTGTTTTGATTGTGAGCACAAGAATTCAAAAAATTCTTCCTCTTTTTATTTTTATTATTATTTAAAAGTAATGTTTTAAGCACATTTGACTTGAAAAAAAAAAGGTTATGGAAAACTCCAGAATACAATACAGTTGATATGCCATTACACTGAAGTATATTTTAATAAAGTAAAAATGAAACTTCATAAATAGCACATGTAAAATAAATTAAGAAATAAAAATATATATAATGAAGAAAAAAAATATATAATGAAGTTAAAATAAAAATTTATTTAAAAATATATAATTATATTGTAAAATTTATTAACAGCGTAGCAAAATTAAAATATATATTGAAATAAAAAAATGCACAATAATTCCACCATATCCGTAGCAAAATCAAACTATATAGAGAATTAAGAAAATGCGCTACAGTTCAACTCTATATTGAGGAGGACAACGACTACGTGGGCTCGAACAACGATGAGTTGGTGGGAGTGGCGATCGGGCCCGACAACGAGGGAAAGTAGCCCGACGAGAACGAGAGGGACCATCGGAAACAGAAACAGGTTGTCGAGGATGTTGACAATCCACCACAAAAGAGGCAGCGCGGCCACTCGTCCAAGGGCCCAGCGGATGTCTTTTTTACTATCTAGGATTTCTTATTGGGCCGATGACCCCGATTGCTTTGATATTCAATTGGTGAGGGGCCTAAATATGTCTCCAAATGATTTTGAACTCCTTTACTTTTCTTTATCATAAATCAAAATAAAAATATATAATAAAGTAAAAATAAAAGTTTATTAACAACGCATGTAAAAGAAAAAAAATTACAAAATTAAAATATATAATAGCGCAATATATATAATATGTAATTAAAAGAAAAACCCATTAACAACTCATCAAAATTAATTAACAACACATAGAAAAAAAATCAATTATGCTTATAAAGTCTATAAAAAATAAATAACTAAAACAAAATTTCATTAGCAATATATATAATAGACCAATTAATTCAGAAATAAAAATATATATAATAGCCCAATTAAAATATCTATACTGCAAAATTCATTAAAAGCGTAGAAAAAATTAAAATATATAAAGCGTAGCAAAATTAAACTATATAGTGAATTAAAAAATGCGCTATACTTCAGACCCTATATTGAGGAGGGCAACGACTACGTCACATCGAACAACGACGAGTTGGTGGGAGTGGCGATCGTGCCCGACAACGAGGGAAACGAGCCCGACGAGAACGAGAGGGACGACCGAAAACAGAAACAGGTTGTCGAGGATGTTTACAATCCACCACAAAAGAGGCAGAATGATGACATAGATTGCTATGGTCTTCAATTGGTGAAGAGCAGAAATATGTAAAAAAAATTACAAGATAAAAATATAATATATATAATAGCGCAATTAAAAGAAAAATCCATTAACAACACATCAAAATTAACTATCCCGTAGAAAAAAAATCAATTATGCTTATGAAGTCTATAAATAAATAACTAATTTTTTTTTTATTAACAATATATATAAGAGCGCAATATATAAAATAAATTCGATAATAAAAATATATATAATAGCCCCATTAAAATATTTATACTACAAAATTAATTTAAAATGTATAATAAATAAAATATATAAAGCTTAGCAAAATTAAACTATATAGAGCTTAGCAAAATTAAACTATATAGTGAAGTAAAAAATTTGGCTACACTTCGACCCTATATTGAGGAGGGCAATGCTGGAACAATGACGAGTTGGTGGAAGAGGCGATCGTGCCCGGCAACGAGAGAAAGGAGCCCGACGAGAACGAGAGGGACGACTGGAAACAGAAATAGGTTGTCGAGGATGTTGACAATCCACCACAAAAGAGGCAGCGCGGCGAGTCATCCAAGGGCCCGGAGCGGCAGTCTTTTCACTATCCGGGCTTTTCTTATTGGGCTGATGGCCCAGATTGCTCTGGTCTTCAATTGGTGATCAACCTCAACGGGCCTACTCAGGAGGCCGAAGCCCAATCTGCCGGGTCGGGCTTGGAGTCGACGATCGACCTCAACGACCCGTCTGACCCGCCTCTGGTGGACTAAGGTGATGGCTCAATGCTCGACTTAAACATTTCGTCTCTAGAGATTATAGAAGCTGGAGACTCTGCGCTTAAAGAAGACGCAAAAGATGGCTTTACATATAACAATTACATGAATAAATAATACAATTACTTTATAAAAATAATTACAAGAATAAATATTACTAGTACTTTATAAACTTATGTTGGAATTATTATTATTTGCATTTAATAATTCATGTATTTTGTCCAAAGTTTGTAATTTTAATGGCTATAAAATGTATTCGATTTCGAGTTTAATCGTTACTATAATTATCTACGTGTTACGAGGTAATTATGAGTTTTTATTTCGTCAAAATCCGTTAATCGGTGAGTGAGAAATAAATGTGTAAAGATTGCCATAAATACTACTTTGGTAAATGGAAGCAATTATTATTTTATTGGGAAATATGTTATCCCACATAGAAAGAATACCAAAAGTCATTTCTCTTTAAATGTGATAAGAGAGTATGAGTGTTCAACAAGTTGACTAAGTCCATGCACCCCTAGCGGTACATGGCAAGGGCCACACGCGCGCGCCCCGCCCCGCCCCGCCCCGACCCGGGCCCGGGCCCGGGCCCGGGCTCGGGCCTGGGCGTGGGCGTGGGCGTGGGCGTGGCTCCTTGGTGATTTGGTCAATTGGACTCTGGGCTGGACCTGGGCTTCCCGGGGCCCACTGGGCCACTTGGATCACTTGGGTTGGGCTGTACCTATCTTTTTGGACACAGTCCGAATGATTGTTTGGGCTCGTTTATTCGGCCCAGTTGAACACTTTGGAATATTAATTAATTGGGCTCGTCTATAAGGCCTGTGTACATTAATTAATTGGGCTCGACTTTTGGATATCAATTAATTACAGAATTAATTAATTCGGTTTTAATTGCTGAACATGGGGCAGTTGGAGGTGGAGTGGTGCTTTCCTCCACTCGTCGTAACTGCTGCCCATCACCACACTGATAGTGGTGCATAACTTCCCCGGGTGAGGTCTATAAGTAGAAACGAGCATGCATCATTTCATGTACGAAATTTCTGCCTTTCTCATCTCATCATACCATTCACATAAGTGCTCTGTTTTCCCAGTTTCTGTTCAACCGAGGGTTCGATTCAGTGTGCGATCGTTCGAGCCCCGCTAGCCGTTGTATCTTTGGGGTCAGAGAGCCTGTAACCGTAGCATACACGGGGCTTTACTGACTTGCGGAAAGTGCAAGCTCCTCGGCAGCATCCTCTCAGTTTTACTTTCCGTTTTTTATTTGCTTTATTCCGGTTTTGGACTAACCCGTCTTCATTTTTTCTAACAATCGCAAGTCAGTAACGATGTCTACCGGAAGAGAAGCCAACAACGATGCCCAGAAGAACAAAGAGATTCCTGTCATCAACGTCGAACAACCAGTCAACAACAATGAAGTCCTCATCGGTAAGATCCCAGTGGCGCTGCCCATCCACACCCAGACCATCCCGAATGCCGAGAAGCCTGAGAAGTTCACCGGTGTCGACTTCAAAAGGTGGCAGTCCAAGATGATGTTCTATCAGACCACCCTCGGCCTGCAGAAGCATCTGACTGAGGACCCTATGACCGTAACTGACAATGACACTGCTGAGAAGCGCTATGCTTTCGAAGCCTGGGGGCAGAGTGATTATCTCTGTCGGCACACCGTCCTGAACGGGCTGTGCAACGAGCTGTACAATGTGTATAGCACGTACAAGTCTGCCAAAGCCCTCTGGGAAGCTTTGGAGAAGAAGTACAAGACCGAGGACGCTGGTACGAAGAAGTACGTCGTCGGCAAGTTCCTGGACTACAAGATGGTCGACTCCAAATCTGTCATCTCACAAGTCCAGGAGTATCAACTGATCTTGCATGACATCGCCTCTGAAGGGATGAAGATCAGTGAGTCCTTTCAGGTGGCGGCTGCCATCGAGAAGCTGCCTCCCGGGTGGAAGGACTTCAAGAACTACCTGAAGCACAAGCGAAAGGAGATGAGCCTTGAAGACCTCATTGTCAAGCTTCGGATCGAAGAAGACAACCATGATCGAGAGGTCAAGCCTGGGAAAGTTCCTATGGAGGCTCGGGTGAACCTGACTGAGCCACATTCTGCCAAAAGGAAGAACACTTCCAAGGGCAAAGAGCCAGCCAAAGTTTGGAAGTTCACTGGGAATTGCCACAACTGTGGCAAGCCGAACCACATGGCCAGAGACTGCAACAAGCCGAAGAAAAACGGGCAGAAAAAGAAGCGACCAAGTGCCAACGTGGTTCAACACGAGCTGACATGTGCTGATATGACTGTTGTGGTCTACGAGGCCAATCTGGTTAGCAACAACAAGCAGTGGTTCATCGATACCGGAGCCACTCGACATGTCTGCTCTGACAAGGATGCCTTTGCCTCTTATGCTCCTTGTACCGGTCGCAAGCTCCACATGGGAAACTCCGCCTCGTCTGAAGTTGCTGGAGTTGGGAACGTCGTCCTCAAACTGTCTTCTGGAAAAGAGCTGAAGCTGACTGATGTGCTGCATGTCCCGGACATCCGAAAGAACCTGGTCTCTGGTTCTGTTCTTGTGGAGCATGGATTAAAACTTGTTTTTGATGCTAAAAAGTTTGTACTTTCTAAATTTGGACTGTTCCTAGGTAGGGGTTATCTTGATCAGGGTCTTTTCAAAATGTCTGTAATGGCTGTTCGCCCTCCTGTTGCCTCGAGCTCTAATGAAAAAGTTATTTCCTCTTACTTGATCGAGTGTTATGATTTATGGCATTTTCGTTTAGGACATGTAAATAAAAATGCAATAAAAAGACTAATGAACTTGGAATTAATTCCAACTTCTAAAATAAATTCACAACATAAGTGTGAAATTTGTGTTGAAGCCAAAATGGCTAAATTACCGTTTCGATCAGTCGATCGTTGTACCGAACCTCTTGGACTTATACATACCGATATATGTGATTTAAAGTTTGCACCGACAAGAGGCGGTAAGAAATACTTCATCACATTCATCGATGATTGTACGAGGTTCTGTTATTTGTACTTATTAACTAGTAAAGACGAAGCCTTAGAGGCATTCACTAAGTACAAAACCGAAGTTGAAAACCAACTCGATAAACGGATTAAGATAGTCCGTAGTGACCGCGGTGGAGAGTACGTAGCTCCTTTTGAACAATTGTGTTCTGAAAATGGAATAATACATCAAACAACAGCCCCGTACTCACCTCAATCAAATGGCGTTGCTGAACGAAAGAACCGAACGTTAAAGGAAATGATGAACGCTATGTTAATCAATTCTGGATTACCCCAGAACATGTGGGGGGAAGCCGTTCTGACGGCAAACCACCTACTGAATAAGACTCCCCTTAAAGGGAAAAATGAAACTCCTCACGAACTTTGGAAAGGTCGTAAGCCATCTTACAATTACCTTAAAGTGTGGGGGTGTTTGGCTAAGGTGTCGGTTCCTTAGCCAAAACGAATGAAGATAGGACCTAAAACGGTCGACTGTATCTTCATTGGATATGCTTTGAATAGCATGGCATACCGTTTCCTAGTACACTATTCTGAGAATCCAGAAGTGACTAAAGGAACGACCATTGAGTCGAGAAATGCATCATTTTTCGAGAACATCTTTCCGAGCAAAGATGGAGCTGGTCCAAGTTCTTTCAAAAGAACTCGTGAAGAGAGTTCTGTACCACCAAGTAATGAACCTGGTGATAAAGTAGTTACAGAACGGAGACGTGGTACAAGAGTCAAAACAGCTAAGTCGTTTGGACCCGACTTTATCACGTACATGTTGGACGATGAGCCGAACTCTTATGGTGAAGCTCTAGCTAGCCCAGATGGACCACTTTGGGAAGAAGCTATTAATAGCGAAATAGAGTCCATCATGCAAAATCACACGTGGGAATTAGTTGATCTTCCTCCCGGCTGTAAGCCTTTAGGATGTCGTTGGATTCTAAAGAAAAAATATAGAGCCGATGGAACGATCGATAAGTTTAAAGCCCGGCTGGTAGCCAAAGGCTTTAGACAAAAGGAAGGTTATGATTTCTTTGATACGTACTCACCTGTGACAAGGATTTCATCCATTCGAGTGTTAGTCTCGATTGCTGCATTGCATGATCTCGAAATTCACCAAATGGACGTTAAGACTGCGTTTCTGAATGGTGAATTAGAAGAAGAGATATACATGGAACAACCTGAAGGTTTTGTTGCACCTGGTGAAGAGAAAAAGGTGTGTAAACTGATAAGGTCGTTGTACGGACTTAAACAAGCTCCTAAGCAATGGCACTTAAAGTTTGACAATGTTATGTTGTCAAATGGTTTCAAAATCAACGAATGTGACAAATGCGTGTACATTAAAGGTACTCCGACAGAATTTGTGATAGTATGTCTCTATGTGGACGATATGCTAATCATGGGAAGTAGTCGTGATCAAATCACGAACACTAAGAACATGTTAAAAAGAAATTTTGACATGAAAGATTTAGGAGTAGCAGATCTAATCCTCGGGATTAAGATTAGCAAAACCGAAGAAGGAATTGTTTTGTCACAATCTCACTATGCTGAGAAAGTGCTCAAAAAGTTCAATGCCTTTGATGGTCCTGAATGTAGGACTCCGATTGACAGAAGTATCAACTTATCAGTCAATACGGGTGAACCGGTAGCTCAGTTGGATTACTCCCGAGTGATCGGAAGTCTAATGTATCTAACGATTTGTACTCGTCCTGATTTAGCTTATTCTGTTAGCAAACTGAGCCGGTACACGAGCAATCCAAGTCATGAACATTGGGATGCTCTGAAAAGAGTGTTAAAATACTTGAAACACACTCGAGATTATGGACTATACTACACAAGATATCCTAGTGTACTTGAAGGATATTGTGATGCTAGTTGGATCTCGGATTTAAAGGAATCCAATTCCACTAGCGGTTATGTCTTCTGTATAGGAGGCGGAGCAGTCTCGTGGAAATCCACGAAACAAACTTGTATAGCCCGATCCACCATGGAATCGGAGTTCATCGCTTTGGACAAAGCAGGTGAAGAAGCTGAGTGGCTTCGAAACTTCTTAGAAGATATTCCATGCTGGAAAAAGCCTGTGTCTCCAGTGATGATGCACTGTGATAGCCAATCGGCTATAGCGAGAGCTGTTGGAGTTGTGTACTTAATGTCTAGATTTAAGTAACGGAAACTCCCGATCCATTGCCATTAATCTATTTAATTAAATAAACAATTATTTGCATTTAATTATTTATAATTAAATATATGCAAATTATAGTCCTGGATTCTATACGTTGTAGTTAGTATGGTGTGTCGGGCCCACACAGAAGATCATACTATCGGTTACTCGTATTTAATCGAACAGTTGCTCACGACCTAGATGGACACGGACCAATCCATCGGTATAGTCGTTGTGTGAGAGAGAAAATAATTTGTCTTAATTATTTTATCACACTTGTACACTTGGTGTATTGGGCAGATCGCTTGAGATTTATCGATTAGGATTGCCTTGGATAATCGATTTAAATCTCAGAGTATTTTATTCTTAATCCCCGATACTATTGCGGGTGTGTATATTTAATATAAGTGACTTTGATTTTCCAAAGGAATTGACCGGTTTAATTACTGGGTCAATTACCGGTTAAGTTGGGTCACTATATTTTATATATGACATGCCGTGAATACTTGACGGGAAAGTGTATCCGGGAAGGGTTGATAATATCCCCGAGATGAGTTCATAAGGAATTATTATGTAAACCCTGCAGGTGGATTTAATCCGCATAATAATTAAGGTTGAACGGTACTATTCTCGGATATAAGAAATGAATAATATTTATTGAGCAATAAATAAATTTATTCATGGATATTTAAATCTTAAATACACGGAATATATAATACTACCGGAGAAATATTATTTGATATAATATGGAATAATATTGGGAGTGCAATTTTATTTATATAGTGGAAAATAAATAAAATTAATATTGATAAGAATTAATAGATTTGGGTTGGACCCAATTTAATTTTCAATATTGGAAGCTCAATATTTATTCTCCTTTTGATCCCCTACGTAGCCTATAAAAGCACTACATGGTCTTCACAATTCATTAACCTAAGATACGCCAATCATAAAGTTCTTGAAGAGTGGAGGAGATCCATGGAGTTCGGTAGATCGTCGCCCACACGACGTCCGGGCTAGTGCAAGGAATACGTGGGAAGATCTCAAGGTCGTCAATTGAGTTCTTCGTTTCTCCGTACAACGAGAACAAAGGTAAAATCGTTGAACCCCCTTCGATGATTTTAAAGATTAATTATCGTGAAAATAACGTGAACGTAAGATCCAAAGTATAGGATCCTCACCGGGGCCGAGCCGAGGGGTGGTGATCGAAGATCACCGGACCACCACGGCTGGAACGACCCGACGGCGAAGATTCGCGCGTAGGGCTTGACTGCCCAGGCAAGCGGCCGCCTGGGGGGTCAAGCGGCCGCCTGGTGTGCCCAGGCAGCGGGCTGCGGGATTTCCCGCAGCGGATCCGCGGGGGCATCGCCGGAGGCGTGCGGGGGCCTGATCGGACGGCGGCGGCGCGAGCTGCTGCTAGGGTTCGATGGGACTGGTCCTCGCCGTGCTCGGCTACGCTTGGAGCTTGATGGGCTGAACCCTAGCGCACGTCCGGTGACGTGCGCACGCCTCGATCGAACATGCAGCGGCTTGGCCGCGGCTAGGGTTTGAGGGGGCTGTCCGTGGAGGGTTCGTGCATGCCCGGTGGGCTGCCATGAGCAGCCCTAGGCGGCTGCCGTGATCAGCCGCGAGCCCACGAAGGGGCTCGACCGAACAGCCGTGGACTCGTCCACGGTTAGGGTTTGGTTGAGCTCGGCTTCATGGTGGTTCGTGGCGGATTGATTCCGGCAACCGGGAGTCGATTAGAATTGTCGTTCCGCTTTTGACAATTCCGGATATTCGTTCTCCGAAGGATTTCGGTCAGAATTAATTAGATAATTAATTTTTAATTAATTTATTAATTCCGGGATATCGATTTCCAACAATTGGTATCAGAGCGTTGGTTTTCGTTCACGTTATTTTTCGATAAATTGTTCTACCTTGCAGGGTTTCCGACTATTATGGCTAGATATAATTGTTCTTAATTATTGTCATAATATTGTTCTTGATTATTAAACTCTCGGACATGTCGAGATTCGTTTTATGTGTGGTGAATGCTTGTAATAGTAAAAATTCGGGGGTTGACCGAATTTAGGATTTATTATTACGTTCTACTTTTTCCGGAAAATGTATATGGTCGATTTCATGTATAGAATCGATACCGGATAATTGTATTTAAATTCTTGTAATTTATTTACGTTGGTTCAAGAACGAGACGATCGCCGGAAGAAGAAGACGATGTGACGAGGGAGACGATGGGACGAGGGATCGATCATGGTGATCGACCCCATGAAGGATCGAAGGGGGAGGGGGCTGTCCGCAAGGGTCCTCAGCCACGCCGGCCACCGGTGGTGGTGGCGCGTGGGCTGGGGGCGGCGGTGGTGCTCCTCTCGGCCGGCGATCATGGTGGGGGGCGCGGGGTCCTCGTGATCTCGTGTTCTCCTACCAAGATACTACTTTCCTTATTAATTCGGTTTTCCTATTTGAGTTTTCCTATTTTTGGGAATTCTCATGGATTAGGAAAAGAATTAATTGGAATTAATTTTATTCCTTATTCTATTATGGAAGTCTTCTAGAGTATTCCGAGTTCTACTTGGAATAGGATCCTAGAGATTTAATAGAATAGGAAAGGAATAAAAGTTAATTTAGGATTGATTTATTTCTTAATTGATTATTCCTATTTTATGGGAATTTTTCATAGTAATGGAAATTAATTAATCTTGGAAAGTAGAAGAGTCCTAATTTATTTTATTTCCTTATTCTATTATAGAAGTCTTCTAGAATATTCCAAGTTTGACTTGGATAGATTATTCTAGAGATTTAATAGAATTAGATAGGAAAAATAAATAAATAAAAATATTAATAATATTTAATTTTATTTTCGATATATTCGATTGACTTAATTTTCGAATTAAGTAACTTTTGGATTAATTGAAAATAAATGGATTTAAATATTGGATATTAATATTCTCGTCACATGGAGCATTCAAGAAACGAAGACTGAAGACTAGAAGATGCGTACGGAGATGCGATAAAGCCATAATAGTCGGAAAATAATATTCTAGTATTATTTTGACTGTGTGATAATATTCTATATGCTTTATTTCATGTATGCATGCTTAT
The DNA here is from genome assembly GCA_954870475.1 of Euphrasia confusa. NCBI lineage: Eukaryota > Viridiplantae > Streptophyta > Magnoliopsida > Lamiales > Orobanchaceae > Euphrasia > Euphrasia confusa. The sequence continues at coordinate 15,901,208 of OX940949.1, read as the reverse complement.
GTGTATTTAATTATGCATTAGATAGCGTATCCCTTTATTGTAAAAAGCTAAGTGGGAGAGGGTATGGAAACATATCCATGGTCTCCATTGCTGTTCTCTTGGTGACTTTTATGAACTTTCGAAGTTCATATAGATAAGCCACTGGAGGAGAATTCTTGTAATTCCTTTTATGCGAAACATTGATTAAGTTTATCAAACAATGCCTAATTTGTCTTTCCAAAGCTGATTTCAAGTCGACTCATTCTCACCCCGGGGAGTGGAATGGAGCCAGAGCCACTTGGTCATGTAGAGGACACAAATTAGAGACTTTCGTGCCATTCTTTTATAGATGGGTCGTTTGTCTGCTCGGCTCCCTCATTTATGAGAGATAGGGTCGCTCGCATGGTGAATCACTGGTTAGAAACTTCGAGTTTCACTTATGATTCTCCGAGTCTTGATTTACGAAATCAAATGGATCTAGTAATTGGGAGTCAATTATAAAAGTCTCTTGGTTGGTAAACGTCCACACCACGTGGCTTGCTATACTGACGGACTTTGGATTAATTGATGTAGACAGTTGTAAGTAATTATGAAGAGTTGTGAAGTTATCGTAAACGTCCACACCACGTGGCTTGCGGTGATGTAGCAATTCCAAGTAATTCACTTTGGTACTGAGTGATGGTTTACACTTAGATACGCGTTATAGTATTCCTCCCCACGAGGTTACACTATAATTGATGTATGACCGAAGGAAATCTAATTGCTAAATCATTTGGGTGCGTAAACGTCCACACCACGTGGCTTGCCTTACCTGATGGGATTTTAGATGTGATTAGTGGTTTAATGATATTATTTGAGGGAGATAATATCGGAGATTAAATCAATTGTTTGTTGTTATATGTGCTCATAGATTATGGATGGCTTTGAACCCACTTTATGTGATACTTGAGGATTTTAACTCACTGGTCCCTAAATGTATTGATTGGAATAGAGATCTAGACATTGCCTGGACTGTTATAGAGTACAAGTTTGTACTCAGTGAGCTTTGTTCTCCCGAACCTACTAATGTCTCGACTGTTGAGGAAAGAACTGATTTTATCATGTTCAAACTCAAGGAGATGTTTAGACATGACATAGGCGGCTAAACAAGAAGCGATGAGGATACTCATAAAGGCCAGTCGCTTCGAAGAAACGCTTAAACACGTTTTTGAGATGATTGACCTTTTAGACGAGTTGAGACGGAAATCGCAAGCTCTTGTAGCCAATGCCAAAGGTTTCGAACCTAAAGGCAAAATCGGGGATAGGAAAAGCAAGCAAAGAAACCCAGTGGTCCTAAGTTTCTTGGATCACGAGATGGGGCGAGAAAGCCAATAGGCTAGTGTTCTCGATGCAAACAGTCTAGGTACTGGAAGTCTGATTATCCTCTCAAAGAAAGTACGAAATCTTCTTTAGTCGTAAAACATAGTCAGTGGCATTATCTACCGGAACCTGGTGTGTAGATATGGAACCATTGACGGTATGCGCATTCTAAATGCGAGGGTTCCAGGAAACCCGACGACTTAGAAAAGAAGAAATCGTAGTCTACATGGGCAATGCTGTTGAGGAGGCAGCTGTTGCAGTGGAGGACAATTATAGGATTTCATTTTGGGTTATTGCTTTTATGTACCTTTCAAATTAGAAAGAACTTTGTTCTGGATTTCTAATGAATGGATATTTTATTTCTTTTAATCATCTGATGGTTATAAGAAGAAATAAAGATAGTATCTATTCTGGTACATTAGCTAGCAATATATAAATGATGAATCCTGAGTCCACCACGGTGCAACGAACCGTAGTACAAAACTCGTTTTACTAATAAGAGATTTCTTCATTAAATCGATTATACTTGTAGATTCTTATGCTGAATCATATTTATTCAAATAAGAAGTTCAAAGGTCGAAAATTGATATTTGATCAATTAAGTTGAAGGAGTGGACCTTCCGACCTAAGAATCTAATTTGGAAGATAACATGACTAAGCAATCCTTTATGGATATAAGATATAAGATCCGGGCAAGCATAAGAATTGATTGACTCTGATGTGTGCAGACCTTTGTTTACTCAGACAATAAGGTACGAGTACTTCTTTTTATGATTACTCGAAGGAATGGATTAGCATACCTGATGTGCCACAAAAGCAAAGTGTTTTGACAAGTCAATGAACACGAAGCTATTGTGGGGAACCATCATGGTATATCCATTGAAAGCCTGCGATCTAATCGCGGAGGCAAGTGCCTGTCTGAGGAATGCATGGCATACTGATCAGAGATTGGGATTTGATCCCAAATGACTACACCATACACTCTTGTGTAGAAATGGTGTGTCGGAAATAAGAAATGGAACTCTTATAGAAATAGTAAAAGCATGAGTTATGCGGAACTACCTATGTTCTATGGATATGTCTGGAAACAACGGCGCATACAGTGCGGTTGTAGAATATCCTAGAGGGACAAAAGATATGTGTTCAATAGTACTATGAACCAGAAGGACGTTATAATAAACGCCCGGTTCTTAGAGGAAGACTATTAGATGAACCACAAGCCCAAAGTGACGTAATACTTTGAAATGAGAGAGAAAGATTAAGACTTAGAACCAGCCGAACCGAGTAGCGGTACACCACTAACTGCACCTAATGTTATTACTGTTATACACCGGAATGCCATTGCAGTGGGAGGTTGTTAAGCAACCAGAGATGTTCATAAGACTGGAGGAGTTTTGGACTCTGGATCTAGTAGGCATGAAATCGATCCCTAGCTCTGCATAGGAACTTGCGAATTGATGAGATAGTCCATTCTATGGATTCATCAAAAGACAAGGAGAGGTGTGTCAGAGACGTAATGGAAACAAGGGTGGTGTTTCTCGGAATTTTGTGTAGATAACACTTCATCATTGGCAACAATGTAAAAGTGTTGTCAGACATAAAATAGAGGTTGTCTAAATAAATCAAGATATAAGATTAAGATGAAGTTGGATCATGTTCTTAGAAATCTTTCGATCTCTAGATAAGAACATTTGTACTTCTCTTAAAAATATCTTATACGATTATGGTTTGTTTTAAACATGCACAATTCTGAGAAAGGTTATTGCCTTTCGGGAACAGAATACATCTATCTAAAGGTATGTGTTTCAAACGCATAAAGGAGATAGATATAGACAAAGCAGTTTCCTACACTTCGAGTGTAGAGAGCTTTGTGGATGCAATGTTGAAAAACAAGAACCTGATATCAACTATGCGGTTAGCGTAGTGGGAGGATATCAAAGTAATCTGGATAAGAGATATTCGAATGCTGTAAGAGTACTTGGAAGTACTGGATTACCAAGCAAGACGAAATCTTCTTAGATTACAGTTTCTCAGATCCAAAAATCAGAGAAAGACCAGTGTAAGTCGATATCAGGCTATGTGTTCACTTTTAGAAGAGGTGGAACCTAAAGATGAAAGAGTGATAAGCGTGATGCTTCTCGGATTCTATCATAAACCGAATAGCAGCCTCAGAGGCAGCGGAAGTTTTGGTTAGGTTCCGGAATGACCTCTGAACTTGGATATGACTCTTGGTTCACCAAAGGCTATGTACATAGCGGTGCATGGAGAACTGGAAGAAGTCATAAGTTCAAAAGGTGATGATAACACATAGAGCCAGTACCACCTGATACGAGTCATCGTCAGTGAGACGACGCAGTAGTCACCAAGATAACTTCAGAGCGGCAACCTAGATTGCTCATTCACATAATACTTCTGGAAAGTATAACTTAAGCACGTGATGAGTATGGGAGTCGGGGGTTTGGAGGAAATGACTAGACCTTAGTACAAGTGGGAGATTGTTGGAGTTGTGTACTTAATGTCTAGATTTAAGTAACGGAAACTCCCGATCCATTGCCATTAATCTATTTAATTAAATAAACAATTATTTGCATTTAATTATTTATAATTAAATATATGCAAATTATAGTCCTGGATTCTATACGTTGTAGTTAGTATGGTGTGTCGGGCCCACACAGAAGATCATACTATCGGTTACTCGTATTTAATCGAACAGTTGCTCACGACCTAGATGGACACGGACCAATCCATCGGTATAGTCGTTGTGTGAGAGAGAAAATAATTTGTCTTAATTATTTTATCACACTTGTACACTTGGTGTATTGGGCGGATCGCTTGAGATTTATCGATTAGGATTGCCTTGGATAATCGATTTAAATCTCAGAGTATTTTATTCTTAATCCCCGATACTATTGCGGGTGTGTATATTTAATATAAGTGACTTTGATTTTCCAAAGGAATTGACCGGTTTAATTACTGGGTCAATTACCGGTTAAGTTGGGTCACTATATTTTATATATGACATGCCGTGAATACTTGACGGGAAAGTGTATCCGGGAAGGGTTGATAATATCCCCGAGATGAGTTCATAAGGAATTATTATGTAAACCCTGCAGGTGGATTTAATCCGCATAATAATTAAGGTTGAACGGTACTATTCTCGGATATAAGAAATGAATAATATTTATTGAGCAATAAATAAATTTATTCATGGATATTTAAATCTTAAATACACGGAATATATAATACTACCGGAGAAATATTATTTGATATAATATGGAATAATATTGGGAGTGCAATTTTATTTATATAGTGGAAAATAAATAAAATTAATATTGATAAGAATTAATAGATTTGGGTTGGACCCAATTTAATTTTCAATATTGGAAGCCCAATATTTATTCTCCTTTTGATCCCCTACGTAGCCTATAAAAGCACTACATGGTCTTCACAATTCATTAACCTAAGATACGCCAATCATAAAGTTCTTGAAGAGTGGAGGAGATCCATGGAGTTCGGTAGATCGTCGCCCACACGACGTCCGGGCTAGTGCAAGGAATACGTGGGAAGATCTCAAGGTCGTCAATTGAGTTCTTCGTTTCTCCGTACAACGAGAACAAAGGTAAAATCGTTGAACCCCCTTCGATGATTTTAAAGATTAATTATCGTGAAAATAACGTGAACGTAAGATCCAAAGTATAGGATCCTCACCGGGGTCGAGCCGAGGGGTGGTGATCGAAGATCACCGGACCACCACGGCTGGAACGACCCGACGGCGAAGATTCGCGCGTAGGGCTTGACTGCCCAGGCAAGCGGCCGCCTGGGGGGTCAAGCGGCCGCCTGGTGTGCCCAGGCAGCGGGCTGCGGGATTTCCCGCAGCGGATCCGCGGGGGCATCGCCGGAGGCGTGCGGGGGCCTGATCGGACGGCGGCGGCGCGAGCTGCTGCTAGGGTTCGATGGGACTGGTCCTCGCCGTGCTCGACTACGCTTGGAGCTTGATGGGCTGAACCCTAGCGCACGTCCGGTGACGTGCGCACGCCTCGATCGAACATGCAGCGGCTTGGCCGCGGCTAGGGTTTGAGGGGGCTGTCCGTGGAGGGTTCGTGCATGCCCGGTGGGCTGCCATGAGCAGCCCTAGGCGGCTGCCGTGATCAGCCGCGAGCCCACGAAGGGGCTCGACCGAACAGCCGTGGATTCGTCCACGGTTAGGGTTTGGTTGAGCTCGGCTTCATGGTGGTTCGTGGCGGATTGATTCCGGCAACCGGGAGTCGATTGGAATTGTCGTTCCGCTTTTGACAATTCCGTATATTCGTTCTCCGAAGGATTTCGGTCAGAATTAATTAGATAATTAATTTTTAATTAATTTATTAATTCCGGGATATCGATTTCCAACAAGAGCACAGAGCAATATGTATAACGGAAAATCTCAACACATACGTCGAAGACATAACACCGTTAGGCAATTGATCACAAATGGAGTGATTTCCTTAGACTATGTTAAGTCACAGGAAAACTTAGCAGACCCTTTGGCGAAAGGGATGACTAGAGATCAATTAAGTGTGTTGCTAAAGGGAATGGGTTTGAAAAACCACAACTAAAGAATGACCATGGCGGTAACCCTACCATGCTAAGTGGAGATCCCACGAACTTGGTTCAAAGGGAAAACTAAGTCATGCTAGTTCAGTTAAGCACTTGGAAATAAAGATTTCCGTTTCCATCCCTATAAGCAAATAAGTGCTAGAACCTGAAATGTGGTAAAGGTTAAGTCGTTGAGACTTTTAATGAATCCCACACCTCGAAAAGGTGGAGTATTTCAGGGTACTCATGCTGGGAGGTCACCTATATAAATGTGAAGTAAAGGCCGCTTCAAAAGTAAACATTTATGAATCCAAAGAGTTGTCCAGGGCCTAAACGGACACAACAGAGAAATGGAAACTGATAGGGATTTGTTGTGTGACTATCATTGACTAGTTGTACACTTCGGAGGAATAGTTCAAGGCATCACGTCCACTAGGCCGCCAGTACATCCGATGATTTTCACTAAGGGAGGTTCAAGGCCAAAAGCTACCTTTCCAGAAGCAATTGATCCTTCCGAGAACCGAGCACAAGAGTCTGCATTCATGGCATTTGCATTGATTTCACTCATGTGGGGGATTGTTGGAATTATTATTATTTGCATTTAATAATTCATGTATTTTGTCCAAAGTTTGTAATTTTAATGGCTATAAAATGTATTTGATTTCGAGTTTAATCGTTACTATAATTATCTACGTGTTACGAGGTAATTATGAGTTTTTATTTCGTCAAAATCCGTTAATCGGTGAGTGAGAAATAAATGTGTAAAGATTGCCATAAATACTACTTTGGTAAATGGAAGCAATTATTATTTTATTGGGAAATATGTTATCCCACATAGAAAGAATACCAAAAGTCATTTCTCTTTAAATGTGATAAGAGAGTATGAGTGTTCAACAAGTTGACTAAGTCCATGCACCCCTAGCGGTACATGGCAAGGACCACACGCGCGCGCCCCGCCCCGCCCCGCCCCGACCCGTCCCGTCCCGACCCGACCCGGGCCCGGGCTCGGGCTCGGGCTCGGGCCTGGGCCTGGGCTTGGGCTTGGGCTTGGGCTTGGGCTTGGGCTTGGGCGTGGGCGTGGGCGTGGTCCTGACTCCTTGGTGATTTGGTCAATTGGACTCTGGGCTGGACCTGGGCTTCCCGGGGCCCACTGGGCCACTTGGATCACTTGGGTTGGGCTGTACCTATCTTTTTGGACACGGTCCGAATGATTGTTTGGGCTCGTTTATTCGGCCCAGTTGAACACTTTGGAATATTAATTAATTGGGCTCGTCTATAAGGCCTGTGTACATTAATTAATTGGGCTCGACTTTTGGATATCAATTAATTACAGAATTAATTAATTCGGTTTTAATTGCTGAACATGGGGCAGTTGGAGGTGGAGTGGTGCTTTCCACCACTCGTCGTAACTGCTGCCCATCACCACACTGATAGTGGTGCATAACTTCCCCGGGTGAGGTCTATAAGTAGAAACGAGCATGCATCATTTCATGTACGAAATTTCTGCCTTTCTCATCTCATCATACCATTCACATAAGTGCTCTGTTTTCCCAGTTTCTGTTCAACCGAGGGTTCGATTCAGTGTGCGATCGTTCGAGCCCCGCTAGCCGTTGTATCTTTGGGGTCAGAGAGCCTGTAACCGTAGCATACACGGGGCTTTACTGACTTGCGGAAAGTGCAAACTCCTCGGCGGCATCCTCTCAGTTTTACTTTCCGTTTTTTATTTGCTTTATTCCGGTTTTGGACTAACCCGTCTACATTTTTTCTAACAACTTAAATATAACAATTATTCTACTTACTTTATAACTATAATAAATAACAAAATGTAATATTATTAGTTTTGGTGTCACATTCTCTGTTTAATTTGTTGTTTAATTTGTTGTTCATATAAACAATGTTTCTAATTATTTTTTTAGGTTGAAATTGATTCCATAATCCGTGGAGTAAATTAAACTACAAATTGGCTTATTTTTGTTTTAATTATTAGCACAAGAACTCAAAATATTATTCTTCTTCTTATTTTTATTATTATTTACATGTAATATTTTGAGCACAATTGACTTGAAAAAAAAAAGGTTATGGGAAACTCCAGAATACAATACAGTTGATATGCCATTACACTGAAGTGTATTTTAATGAAGTAAAAATGAAAGTTCATTAATAGCATGCATGTAAAAAAATTACAAAATAAAATATATAATAGAAAAATAAATTTAGAAATAAAAATATATATAATGAAAAAAAAGATTATAATGAATTTAAAATAAAAGTTTATTTAAAAATATATAATCATACGGTAAAAAATATATATTTGTTATGAATATTATTATTAGTGAATGACTAGTTTACCCTTTCTTGGTGAACAAGACAGAAACCCTACTTTGTATCCTATATAAAGGGGTCTCCTTATATGAATGAATACAAGAATTCATAACAATTCATAACAATTCTATTCCTCTATTATATTGTCTCTCTTTATACTCTATAATTCTCTCTCTAATTCTTTTGAGTTTATAACACGTTATCAGCACGAAAGCTCAACCGCGTTCTTCATCGAAGTTCTACTCATCCAAGATCCGAATTCAAAGGCAAGAATTTATATTTATGTTTATATTCATTAATAGTTATAAATATATCTACTTCTTCTCCTTTCTTCTTAAATTCATATGTTCCCGAAGAACATTATAATCTTATATTCCTGAAGTAATATCATATGTTCCCGAAGAACATTATAATCTGATATTCTCGAAGTAATATCAAATTAATTATGATTAAGTTCCTGAAGAACACTATAATATGATATTCTTGAAGTAATATCAAATTAGTTATGCCTAGTAAATCAATTAAAATTTTAATGTTCCTGAAGAACATTGTGATATGATATTCTCGAAGAAATATCAAAACTAAATGTACCTGAAGAACATGATATTATATTCTTGAAGAATTATATCAAAATTAAATGTTCCTGGAGAACATCATGATATGATATTCCTGTAGAAATATCAATATCAAATTGATTATGATTATATACTAATAATTTGGAATAATATCTTTGAAAATAGACCGTGAAAGATCTACTAGCTTTGTTGAAAGATTTCAAAGAAAGATACGATCACCCGAAGTTGGTCGTACTACCAAAACGTGGTATGATTGACTCCACATTGGATTACGAGATTTTAATTATGTTGAGACATATAATAAAGATGAAAAACATTATAATTTGATAATATTCCTGAAGTAATATCAAATCAATTATTCTTAATATATCAATTAAATTGAATGTTCTCGAAGAACATATATTATGGTTTAAATATTATATTGATCGTTCTGGAAGAACATAGAACATCATGATTTGATATTATTCGATAAATATTAAATTAAATTGCTCCCGTAGTAGCAATAAGTTTTAAATGTTCCCAAATAATATTATGATATGATATTCCCGCAGAAATATTAAATCAATGGCTTCTGATGTAATAATTATTTTTATTGATTGCTCCCGAAGAAGCAAAGTTCAAACATTGAATGTTTTTTGAATAAAGTTACATCGATTGTTCTCGTTGAAACAATGATTATATATGAATCATCACTGAAGGATATTTTTTAAAATCGAGAACAAATGTATTATGTGGGTACTCATTAAATATCGATAAAGTCAATTATTTTCTTAATGTTTGATGTGTTATTCCTGAAGAATACACAATTGATTTATTAAATTTGATAAATAATCTTGAAGAATATTTTATTTGATTATTCGTCAATAATGTTTGAATGACACAAGTATTTTGATCCCCGAAGGATCATTGGTAAAGATATATATTGTATCCCCGAAGGATTGTTGGTAAAACAACTATTATTACGAAGGACATATTAAGAGTGCGCTCCAGAAGAGCTTTACTAATTATCCCCACGAGTACTACAAATGTACTTAAAAATAAAGATGATGCATATCATGATTGTGCGTGGAAATGAATCAAACATTTTCCATCTGCGAATTTATTTGAAATATGCAACTTATATATATCACCACTAAAGTGCATTTTTATGAACGGGCATAATATCTCGAGCATTCGATCCAGAAGATCACGATCCAGAAGATCGGTTTAAACCAATTACGCTGAGTTGCATATTTAACGAAGATCATTTCCCGGCATTAGGGGAGATATGAATATAAAAGATATAAATGCCGAGAAATTTCATTGAATGAAAACGATCTTCGATTCTAGATTCACGCATCAATGAATTGAACCCGAAGTTCATTAAAATAAGTGACTTGCAATATTTAACAAGTAATCTGCCAAACTAATGAAGGTGTGACAAAATCACATATATTTGTGATAAATGAACTATAAGAGTTCAAATACCAAAGAGATCAACTCAAATGTTGATTCTAATATACGCCTGAAGCGTAGTAGATCGATCTTAAGATATAAAATAAATCCGCGGAAAAACAAAGAGATTAAGTCACCCTCAAAATCTCCTGAAGAGAGTTAGATGAAAATCCCATTGAAAAAGCATGTGCACATGATAATAGAAAATCGTGGGATTGCGGAACAACCAAATTAAATATTTTGGGAAATTATGAAAGATTTGGTTGATAGAATTGTCATCAACATAGAAAAAGTCGTCAACGGCATATTTGCCTCAAGAGTTGCTCTAGAAAATTTGGTTCCAAAACTTAAATCAATGATAGTGTGTCAGCAGCACTCGAAAAATAAGAAACGAGCAATTGAGGCTGAGCATGACTCGCTAAATAAAGATATGTTTTGACTCTATAGTACACACCTCAAAATATTATCCCAGAAGGATATACGTGGGTGTTCGTATGAAAAATGAGTAATGATGTGGTGAGATATAAAAGCGAGATTAGTTGCTCAAGAGTTTTTCGCAGAAACTCGATATTTTAAAGGATGACATTAAGTTCCGCTACCTTATACTTCTGGCAGAAACAACGATAAATATAGATATGCATAAATGTATGATTTGACCATGTAGAAGTCATTAGAAAGATACATACATGAAAATCTGGATGGATTTTAAGATTCTTTAAATGAAAGGAAATGAAAATCAGAACATGTATAGTATCATATTACATATGTCATTATGGACAAAAATGATATGAAGACAAGGTCCCGAAGACCAGTGATTGGTCCCGAAGACCATTGATTGCACTCTTTTTCCCTCTACTAAGTTTTTCCCACAGGGTTTTCTTAGTTAAAGGTTTTTAACGAGACAATCACCAAAATATAAATGTGAATGTCATGTACTCTTTTCCTCGAGTATTTTTTCCTATAAGGTTTTATAACGAGGTTTTTAACGAGACATGCACATCACTCGATAATAATTAATGAGGACATCAGAATGTTCCATATGAGTTTGTTTTCGAGATAAAGTGAGATATTGAACCTGAAGTTCAAATGATTGTGAATTGAAGTTCACATTATTGTTCATTTGTCAAGAAATGTATATTGAACACTAGATGCATCTCAAATACTCCAGAAGAGTTACCGGCCGGTTATAGCAATTGCGAATGCTCTAGTCAATATAGATGTCTGGTAAAGGCATGTCTCTGAAGGATGAAAAATATACAATAATACAAATGAATGTGAAACTCGACAATTCGAAGGTTGTGTCCTGAAGACCAAAATTTATATTTGAATAACTAAGTTTTCCTATATGGTTTTATTAGTTATATACAGGTTTTAATGAGACTGGTTGATCACCAATAATTTTCGAGAAGTCAAAGATCTTCGGTAATTACAATCAGGGGGAGCAAGCTGTACTCTTTTTCCTTCGTCGAGGTTTTATCCCACTGGGTTTTCCTGGCAAGGTTTTAACGAGGCAGCAATCCTGTAAATAGTCATTCAAGGGGGAGTGTTATGAATATTATTATTAGTGAATGACTAGTTTACCCTTTCTTGGTGAACAAGACAGAAACCCTACTTTGTATCCTATATAAAGGGGTCTCCTTATATGAATGAATACAAGAATTCATAACAATTCATAACAATTCTATTCTCTTCTATATTGTCTCTCTTTATACTCTATTATTATCTCTCAATTCTCTTGAGTTTATAACAATATTGAAATAAAAAAATGCCAAAAATTCCACAATATCCATAGCAAAATTAAACTATATAGAGAAGTAAAAAAATGCGCTACACTTTGGCCCTATATTGAGGAGGGCAATGACTACGTGGGCTCGAACGAATAGTTGGTGGGAGTGACGATCGTGCCCGACAACGAGGAAAAGGAGCCCGACGAGAACGAGAGGGACGACCGAAAACAAAAACAGGTTGTCAAGGATGTTGACAATCCACCACAAAAGAGGCAGCGCATCGAGTCGTCCAAGGGCTCGGAGCGGCCGTCTTTTTACTATACGAGCCTTCCTTATTGGGCTGATACTCCGAACTCCTCTGGTCTTCAATTGGTGAGGGGCCGAAATATGTCGTCAAAGGGTTTTGAACCCTTTTACTTTTCCTTATCATAAATCAAAATAAAAATATATAATAAAGTAAAAATAAAAGTTTATTAACCGCGCATGTAAAAGAAAAAAAATTACGAAATAAAAACATATAATAGCGCAATATATATGGTATTGTAATTAAAAGAAAAAATCCATTAACAACGCATCAAAATTAATGAACAACCCATAAAAAATTCAATTATGCTTATGAATTCTATAAATAAATAAGTAACTAAAACAAATTTTTATTAGCAATCTATATCTATATATATATAAATCCTGAATCCACTTTCAACCGAATCCAATTAAAACACTGAATTTTGCTAATTTAACTTGCGTTCACACTATACGCAATCTTTTTATTTTTTTATAAAATAAAATATAATAAGTAACTGAAACATATTCGTGTGCTTCATTTATTAATTAAAAAAAAAAATTGTTCATTTATTAATTAAAAAAACAATTATCATAATTGAAATATATCCTTGCGGTTCATTTATTAATTTTAAAAAATTATCATTTTATTAATTAGAAAAATCATGAACTTGTCATTTTATTAATTAAAAAAATCATGAACTGAAACATAATTTTCTTGCGCTACATTTATTAATTAAAAAAATAAAATAAAAATTATTATTTTATTAATTAAAATAAAAACATATTCGTGCGCTTCATTTAGTTTACACTATTAGACAATCTTTTTATTTTTTTTAATAAAAATAAAAAAACATATTTGTGCTTTAATTTATTAATTAAAAAATATTTTTTTCATTTATTAATTAATATATTAATTTTAAAAAATATCTCATTTATTAATTAATATATTAATTTTAAAAAATATAGTAATAAAAAATCAACAAAAGAATTATCACTAATTGAAACATATCCTTACGCTTCATTTATTAATTAAAAAAATCATGAACTGAAACATAATTTTTAAAAAATATTATAATTTTATTAATTACCTTATTATCATTATAAAAAAATAATTAAAATAAATAAAAAATATACAAAAATAATATTATAAAAATATTGTCTATTAACATAGAAAATATTTTCTATTTTTTTAATTAAAAAATAATAATCAAAACATAGCCTTATTTATTAGGTAAAAAATATCATTTTATTAATTTAAAAAAATCATTTATTAATTAAAAAAATATCATTTTATTAATTAAAAAAAACAGTAACTGAAACATATTATTTATTTATTAATTAAAAAAATTATCAATTGAAACATATTTTGCGCTTCCAAGTAAAACAAACATATTGCTTCATTTATTAATTAAAAAAATTTATTTGAAAAATATTATTGCGCTTCATGCGCTTCTCATTCAAAATCATCAGCTTCTCATTCAAAATTTAAATTTCTTCTCTTACTATAATTTAAAATATGATTGTCAATTTTTTCTTATTTTAATTATTTTATTTATAAGTTTCTTAATTACTAAATTAAAAAAATTAAGCGCTTAATCTTCTCATTCTCATTTAGTTTTTTTTTTTCATTTTCAGAAAATTCTAAAAAAAATAAATAATAAGTAACTGAAACATATTTGTGCGTTTCACTTATTAATTAAAAAAATTATAATTTTATTAATTTGAAAAAATCACTAACTGGAAACATATTTTTCATTTATTAATTAAAAAAAATTATAAGTAATTGAAAAATATTCTTGCAATTCACCATATTGCTTCAGTTATTAATTAAAAAAATTATCAGTAATTAAAAAATATTCTTGCAATTCACCATATTGCTTCATTTATTAATTAAAAAAATTATCACTAATTGAAAAATATTCTTGCGAATAATCCTTCAATATTTAAATTTTCTCTCCTATAATTTCTTCAATCTTTTCTTATTTTAATTGTTTTATTTATAAGTTTTATATTAATGAAATTAAAAAAAATTCACGACCTTCTTATTTTTATTCTCATTTACTTTTTCTTTAATAAAAAATCAGTAAATGAAACATTCTCATTTACTTTTTCTCTAATAAAAAAATCAGTAACTGAAACATAGTCGTTTGCTTCATTTATTAATTAAAAAAAGAGGGAATCATGGATCGGGGCATTTGTAATAGTACAATTACATGTACTACCTATATTTTTCCCAATTTTTGATATAGGGCAGTATTCCATTATTAACCTTTTCAATGTTTATTAATTAATATAACTACGTATCTAAACATAAAATACAAAAAAAAAAGAGATATTTAATATATATGAGATATAATTCTATGTTAATATCTCCTTGCCAAATTCGCTATGTAGCTGAGGGTTTCAAACCACCCCACAAATCCCAAACTCGACAACGGCGAACAACTCCAACAAAAAAACCTTCGACATTCATCCATAATCAATTCGTGATATTTTACAAATTTTTGTTATGTAATTCAAATTACAACTTCATAAAATTTCTAAGTTTTTTATTTCACTTTTTGTATTTTAATCAATTTGGGAAAATTTTAGTTGAATTTGAATTTAGCAAGATTATCTAAAAAAGGTTCATCATCTTCAATATGTCATTACCCTGACATATTTATGATAGATATCTATACATATATGATAGATATCTATGATAAATATATATATATCTATATTGATATGAAATATCTATGACATATCTATGATAAATATATATTGATATGTGTAAATATATCTATTCATATATATAATTGAATGGTTGCGCAAATATATTTTATCAAATATATTTACTATTTTTGCACAGATATATTTAAGTTTTTGCGCAAATATTTAGACGCAAAAATATATATTGATATGTGTAAATATAGATATCTATTCATATATATAATCGAATGGTTGCGCAAATATATTTTATCAAATATATTTACTATTTTTGCACAGATATATTTAAGTTTTTGCGCAAATATTTAGACGCAAAAATATATATTGATATGTGTAAATATATCTATTCATATATATAATCGAATGGTTGCGCAAATATATTTTATCAAATATATTTACTATTTTTGCACAGATATATTTAAGTTTTTGCGCAAATATTTATATTCTTACGCAAATATGTTTATATATTATTGCACAAATATATTTAGACAAATATATTTACATTTTTACACAAATATATTAATATTAGTGAATATTAAATAAATTAATATGTTAACGTTATTGTAGGGATATTTACAACGCAAATATATTAATATTAGTGAATATTAAATAAAGTAATATGTTAACGTTATTGTAGGGATATTTATGACTTTATACATTTTAAAAAATGCCCCTATTTAATATTTACAGAATACAAATATCCTAATAAATAAACAAGTAAAAAATATACAACCCTTAAAAATGAAGTGAAAAAGAATGGGTGTTCAAAATAATATTAAAATGCAATATGCCCCATATCCTAATATTACCTTAAAAAAACTATCATTTTATTAATTAAAAAAATCAATAACCGAAACATATCGCTTCATTTATTAATTTAAAAAATATTATCATTTTATTACAATTTTCCTATTTCACTGTATTCACTTCTTCTTATTCTTCCATAATTTTTCTCAATTCAACATATTTCAATGCCCTTATTTTTTTTTAAATCTATTAGTTGGTATATTTTGTTTTTATTGAATTCCAGTGTTTTTTAGTTTTTTTTCTCCAAAAGTTGTTTCTTCCTTTTTTTTTTCTCATGGATTATTTTGCATCAATCATGCGGCTCAAATAAAGCAGTTACTTAAATTGCAGTTACTTAAATCGCTAAAATGTCTGCCTTATTTTGTTTTTTCAAAAAAAGGTATGTATCAATTGCGCCTTCTTTTGTTTTTTTTCAGAGCATATCAATTGAACTTATTTAGTTTTTATTGATTGAATTCCACTGTTTTTTTTTCAATGGGTTATAATGATCATTTTTCTAATTTTCATATTTTGCAGCTAAATCATTGGGGGCTCAGCCACCTGTTTTTTTTTTTTTTTTCTTCATGAATTATTTTGCAGCGAAATCATGGGGGCTAAAATAAGCAGTTACTTAAATGCTAAAATCATGGGCCTATTTTGTTTTTATTGAATTTCAATGTTTTTTTTCTTTTTTTTCTTTTTTCCTGATGGATTATAACGATTTTTTTTTTCTAATTTTCATATTTTCCAGCGAAATCATTGGAGGCTCAAATACAGTAGTTAGTGACTTCGGTACAAAAAAAATATTTCCCTGTATTTTCTTTAATCATTTTTTTTAATGTTTATTTTGAAATTTATTAATGTTCTTCTGTTTCAATTAAAAAAAACACATTTGAAGCAAAACCTCAATAATCACGAGGACACTTTTCTGCATAGGCTCTCAGGAGAATCTCCACGCTTATCCATTTACTTTAATTCGAAGCTTAAATTAGGGAGATATCAGTTATTTGTTTCATTCTTAATTCCTATTATGTCTTCAAAATGCAGCTCAAATCTTCTGCTCAACCCAGATTCATTTTCTGAGTTCTCGGAGGCTGTTACTGTCAATTTGCCATGGATAGGTATGTGGCCTTTCTTAATTATTGATATTTGTTTAGCTCTTATGTCAAAGTACGCCGTTAATTGAATCCGTTGTCCTTACTAGTTAATTCCTTTTCAAAGCTATTCGCAAAGGTCACAATTGTTTCAACAACAGAATTTACCTACTAGGTCCCCTCGAAGCCAGTATACGATCACGGAATGTGTTTTCGAAAGCTGGCACACATTACATGTATCAGCGTCAACACAGACCTGAAGTAAGATGCCATAATTTTGTAGTGATGCCATAACTTTGTAGTAATTAGTAGTTACTGTTTCCATATGAAAGTAAGAGTAAATTTCATGTCACATCCATAATTGTTTATTGATTTTTCAGGAAAACAACATTAATTGACTTCATGAGGACTTTTGCAGCTGAGTAGTTAGCGTCCAATGTCATGAAGAAATGGCGTGTCCATGTATGGACGTCCAATGTCATGAAGAAATGGCGTGTCCATGTATGGATGTTATGGCCAAACTACAGTGGGGTTTTCTCTGAGGTGTGTGGATCTTGGATTTCTGATTTGGATTGCAAGTTTGTTTCTCTATGTTTTTTTTTTGTTTTGAACCTTAAATGTGTGTTTTGTTTAGTTTAAAAGGAGGTAGTACTGTACTTTTTATTTTTTATCTGTAATTAACACTATTTAGATTTAAGTCTTGATATAATCATTGTATTCTCTATAAGTTTAATTCACATTATTTCATTAGATTTAAGTCAGAAATTTAAATAATCACACATATAGAACTTTGTACCTTACTATTTTCAATTTAAGCGCTCAACAATTCACAATTTTTATATTTGTTTGTGTGATTTTAGTGCAAATTAACAATGTATTTAAATTAACATGTTTTTAAAAAGAAAATTAAATGGTTCATTATCATACAAATTATTTAAGATTGTAATTAGTTTTGCTAAGATTAATTTTGCTAATATTAAATGTTGGAAATCACTTTAATTAATTTTGCTAAGATTTTGATTATTAAAAGTACTTTTATCCTTTAGTTTTAAATCAAAAAATTATTTATAAAAATAATATTAATCATATTTTATAATTAATTAAATAATAATAAAAATATAATTAATTTATATATATACACTAAATTCCTTATATTTCTTTATTTATTAATTATATTCCCTATTAACATCTTAAATAATATGTTTCAATCAAAATGTGGTATTGTAGTGATGCCATAACTTTGTAGTAATTAGTAGTTACTGATTTCCATACGAAAGTAAGAGTAAATTTCATGTCACATCCATAATTGTTTATTGATTTTTCAGGACAACAACATTAATTGACTTCATGAGGACTTTTGCAGCTGAATTGACTTCATGAGGACTTTTGCAGCTGAGTAGTTAGCGTCCAATGTCATGAAGAAATGGCGTGTCCATGTATGGATGTTATGGCCAAACTACAGGGGTTTTCTCTGAGGTGTGTGGATCTTGGATTTCTGATTTGGATTGCAAGTTTGTTTCTCTATGTTTTTTTTTTTGTTTTGGACCTTAAATGTGTGTTTTGTTTAGTTTAAAAGGAGGTAGTACTGTACTTTTTATTTTTTATCTGTAATTAACACTATTTAGATTTAAGTCTTGATATAATCCGATTAGTTTTCTTTTAATTTGTTATAGTTATCGTATTTTCTCTTCGGTGATAAAGAATATATTAAAAGACTACTTAGTATTTGTTTTTTTTGTATTATTATTTAGTAGTGATTGTCAACATAATTAATCTTTTTTTGGTAAAAGGTCAATCATCTATAAATAAAAGTAAAGTAGTACAGTACATCGCATGGAGAAAATACTCACCGCATCACCGAGCTAACAGATTAGCTCTCCATGTTAGGAAATTCGCGTCCGAATTCCCTTCCCGAAAAACAATACGAACAAACAAGAACGAAAACAAGAAATAAAAGACACAAGAAATTTATAGTGGTTCACCCGTTAACGAGGGCTACATCCACTTTCTCCGGCTGCAATGATTTATTAGAACAATTATAGATCCCCGTTACAAGCTTGTAAACTCTATAATATCAATTCTAATAGCTGTAGGTGTTAACCCTAATTAATAAATCGCATAGGGTATAAATAGGGGAGGAAAACTTGGAGGACAAGCAAAAATCCCGCTGGCAGAAAAATAGGGGGGTAGCGACCGCTACCCCCGGGGTAGCGACCGCTACCCCAGCGCTACCCCAAGCGCTTAGATGCCCGCTGCTCGGTCGCTGGTTAGCTCCTGGACGAGCTGTTCCCGACTCGGACGAGGGCAGCGCTCGCTGCCCTGGGGGTAGCGACCGCTACCCCTCCTTTTTGACCGACTTCCCCGATCGTCTCCTCCGATCGTCTTCTTCGTCCTCTCCGGCGTGAATCGACCTTCACACTCAACAATCTCCCACTTGAAGCAGATTCACAGCCCCTATCGTCTCTTCCCATTGCAGCCGCCTCCCCGGTCCTCATCCCAGAAGACCAACTGAAGTCGAACACAACTTCAGTTTATCACACGGTACCACCTTCGTAAACATGTCGGCCGGATTCTTACTCCCAAGAATCTTCTCCAACACCAAGACGCCTTCCTCTAAGGCCGATCGAATGAAGTGATATCTCAGCTGGATATGCTTCGTTCGAGCATGGTACACCGGATTCTTCGCCAAGTGAATGGCGCTCTGACTGTCGAAATACAAGACACTCCCCGAGTGATCTTGCCTTAGCTCTAGCAGAATTGCTTGTAGCCACATCATCTCCTTCGCGGCTTCCGTCACAGCAACGTACTCCGCCTCGCAACTCGACAATGCTACGATCTTCTGCAACCTCGACACCCAGCTAATCGCGGTACCCCCGAAAGTGTACACGTACCCAGTAGTGCTCTTCCTACTATCCACATCACCTCCGTTATCCGCGTCCACGAACCCAAGTAACCCCAAATCTGATTTTCGGAACCTCAAAGCAAAACCGGAAGTCCCTCTCAAGTATCGAAAGATCCACTTGACGGCTTCCCAATGTTGCTTCCCCGGATTACTCATAAATCGACTGACCACTCCCACTGCATGGGCAATGTCAGGCCTCGTGCACACCATGGCATACATAAGGCTCCCAATCGCGGAGGCGTAAGGGACCTTATCCATATGCTCTAGCTCCTTCTCGCTCGTCGGCGAGTCCTCCTTTGACAGACGGAAGTGACTAGCCAAAGGAGTGCTCACGGGTTTCGCATCCTCCAAGTTAAACCGTGCTAGTACCTTCTTCAGGTACTCCTCTTGAGACAACTCAAGACCATCCTTGCTCCTCGTGATTCTCATCCCCAAGATTTGTTTGGCAGCACCCAAATCCTTCATAGAGAACTCCCTCGATAGACTCTTCTTGAGTTTGTCGATCTCCGCCAAACTCGCCCCGACTATCAGCATATCATCTACATAAAGGAGCAATATTATGTAGGTACCTCCGAGTTTCTTGAAATAGCAGCAGTGGTCCGCCTCGCACCGCGTGAACTCGACTCGCTTCATGAACATGTCGAACTTCTTGTACCACTGCCTAGGAGCTTGCTTCAACCCATACAAACTCTTTCGAAGCTTACACACCAGCTTCTCCTTGCCTCGGACTTCGAACCCCTCCGGTTGCTTCATGTAGATTTCTTCATCTAAATCCCCGTGAAGAAATGCGGTTTTTACATCCATTTGCTGAAGATGTAAGTTCTCCTTCGCCACCAAGCTAAGCACCACCCGGATGGTTACCATCTTGACTACCGGAGCGAATATCTCCGTGTAGTCGATCCCTTCCTTCTGCTGGAATCCTTTCACCACTAATCTTGCCTTGTACCGAACGCTTCCATCGTGTTCTTCCTTTGCCCGGAAGACCCATTTATTGTGCAAGGCCTTCTTCTCCTTCGGAAGCTTGGCTAGTTCCCAAGTCTGATTCGACATCAATGAGCTCATCTCTTCTTTCATGGCAGACTCCTACTTGATCGAATCCCTCGCTTGTATAGCCTCGGTGTAGCTCTCCGGCTCACCCCTATCAAACAGCAAAATATAGTTAAGGGAAGGTGAAAATTTATGGGGAGGTCTTCTTACCCTTGTCGACCTCCACGGCTTTAGTGTGACTGGATCGATGTTGGGATGAGCATTCTCATCTTGCTCATCCTCGCTGCTCGTGTTGTCTTCTTCGATCTTCTCAGTCTCCACGACCTCCACCGGAACTTCCTCCGTGTCTCTCACGGGATCAATGCTCTCTTCAACAACCTCGTCTTTACCCTTGTACAAGACCGCCTCGTTGAAGATCACATTTCTGCTTCGGATCACCTTATGATTTTCGGCATCCCAAAATCGGTACCCGAACTCCGTGCCGCCATATCCAAGGAAGAAGCACTTCTAGGATTTAGGATCAAGCTTGCTACGAGCAGCTTCGTCGATATGGACATACGCCAGACACCCGAACACCCTCAAGTAGGACAGATTCAGCTTCTTCCCACTCCAAACCTCCTCAGGAATCCGATATTCCAAAGGAACCGACGGTGCTCTGTTGATTAAATGAGCTGCCATGTCGATGGCATATGCCCAAAACATCTTAGGCATCCCCGAATGTAACCGCATACTCCGGGCCTTCTCATTTAGCGTCCTGTTCATTCGCTCCGCTATTCCGTTTTGTTGTGGGGTCCCCGAAATAGTCTTCATCATCTTGATCTCATTCTCGACACAAAACTGTTTGAAGTCGGCGTCAACGTACTCACCACCGTTGTCGGACCTCAAACACTTCACCTTGAGATTTGTTTCATTCTCAACCTCGGCTTTCCATTTCCTGAAAACAGAGAACACGTCACTCTTATTTTTCATGAAGTACACCCATACCTTCCTTGTGGAGTCATCGATGAAGGTAACATAATAGAGTGATCCTCCGAGTGAGGAGACGGGAGCTGGACCCCAAACATCCGTGTGTACTAGTTCCAGCTTCTCCGCCTTGGGCTCCCTTCCATCTTTTGAAAAACTCACTCGTTTCTGCTTTCCAAGAATGCAGCTCTCGCACACGTGAGACTCAATCGCCTTGAGTTTGGGCAGCAGCCCGTTCTTTGCCATGATCTTCATCCCCTTCTCACTCATGTGCCCCAGCCTGCAATGCCATAGCTCGGTCTTCTTGGTGTTATCAACAACACCAGCCGAGTCTCTCACGCTCGTCGTCATGTAAAGTGTGCCCGTCTTATGACCTCGAGCTATGGTCATGGCGTTCCTCGAAACCTTCCACGACCCATCTCCAAATGACACCCGGTGACCATCACTATCAAGCTGGCCCACCGAAATTAGGTTCCTCTTCAACCCCGGCACATGTCTGACCTTGGAAATCTTCCAAGTTTGCCCATTTGACATCTTCAGGTTGATATCTCCCATCCCGACTACATCGAGTGGCTCGTCATCTGCAAGAAATACCTTTCCATAATCACCCGAGACGTAATTCAGCATTACCTCTCGCTGTGCAGTAGTATGGAAAGAAGCCCCTGAGTCCAGCACCCAGGAATCGATCGGTGAGTCGACCGAACAGAGAAGGACGTCCCCATCGTCGTCATCCTCTTGTGTTACCGCATTGGCGGTTCCCTTCTTCTTGTTGTCACTCTTCCCCCGAGAACGACAATCCCTCTTGAAGTGCCCCGTCTTCCCACAATTCCAACACTCATTATCCTCGGACTTCGAGCTATCTCTTCCACTCCTAGACTTGGATCTCCCTCTGTTCTTGTTAGCATTCCTACCCGAGTTTCTCCCCCGGTTCTCCACACTTAAGGCCGAACTAGAAGACTTTCCCTTGAAATCCTTTCTCCGGATTTCCTCGGCTAGGATCTTATCTCTAACTTCGGAGAACTGCAGATTCTCCTTCCCCATAGAGTTGCTAACAGCTGCCCGCATGGGCTCCCAACTATCCGGCAAAGACGCAAGTAGGATCAAAGCGTAAATTTCATCATCGAAATTCACCCCGACTCCTTTCAATTTATCCAAGGTGGAATTCAGCTCGTTGGTGTGGTTGGCTGCGTTTGCATTGTCCGACATCTTCAGGTTGAATAACTGCTTCATGAGATACACCTTGTTGTTCGCTGAAGGTTGCTCGTACATGTTTGATAGGGCAGCCATCAAATCCTTGGTAGTGGTAATCGAGCGCACGTTGAATGATACGTTTGAAGCTAAAGACAAACGTATCAATCCCAACACCTGTCTGTCGAGGCTTTCTCATTCCTCGTCATCCTTGATCTTCTCCGGTCTACCCTTCAAAGGAATTCCGAGCTTTTTCCCATAAAGGTAGTCCTCGATCTGCATCTTCCAGTGTCCATAGTTGTTTCCGTCAAACTTCGTAACCCCGAACGAAGTGGTGGTGTCCGTCATCGCTTTTCCCCGATCGCTATAACCCTAGCGCTCTGATACCAGTTGTTAGGAAATTTGCGTCCGAATTCCCTTCCCGAAAAACAATACGAACAAACAAGAACGAAAACAAGAAATAAAAGACACAAGAAATTTATAGTGGTTCACCCGTTAACGAGGGCTACATCCACTTTCTCCGGCTGCAATGATTTATTAGAACAATTATAGATCCCCGTTACAAGCTTGTAAACTCTATAATATCAATTCTAATAGCTGTAGGTGTTAACCCTAATTAATAAATCGCATAGGGTATAAATAGGGGAGGAAAACTTGGAGGACAAGCAAAAATCCCGCTGGCAGAAAAATAGGGGGGTAGCGACCGCTACCCCCGGGGTAGCGACCGCTACCCCAGCGCTACCCCAAGCGCTTAGATGCCCGCTGCTCGGTCGCTGGTTAGCTCCTGGACGAGCTGTTCCCGACTCGGACGAGGGCAGCGCTCGCTGCCCTGGGGGTAGCGACCGCTACCCCTCCTTTTTGACCGACTTCCCCGATCGTCTCCTCCGATCGTCTTCTTCGTCCTCTCCGGCGTGAATCGACCTTCACACTCAACACTCCAAACATCCAACAAATAATCATTGTATTCTCTATAAATTTAATTCACATTATTTCATTAGATTTACGTCAATTACAGAAATTTAAATAATCAAACATATATTTCTCGAGATCGAACTTTGTACCTTACGATTTTCAATTTAAGCGCTCAACAATTCACAATTTTTATATTTGATTTGTGTGATTTTAGTGCAAATTAACAATGTATTTAAATTAATATGTTTTTAAAAAGAAAATTAAATGGTTCATTATCATACAAATTATTTAAGATTGTAATTAGTTTTGCTAAGATTAATTTTTCTAATATTAAATGTTGGAAATCACTTTAATTAATTTTGCTAAGATTTTGATTATTAAAAGTACTTTTACCCTTTAGTTTTAAATCAAAAAATTATTTATAAAAATAATATTAATCATATTTTATAATTAATTAAATAATAATAAAAATATAATTAGTTTATATATACACTAAATTCCTTATATTTCTTTATTTATCAATTATATTCCCTATTAACATCTTAAATAATATGTTCCAATCAAAATGTGGTATTGTAAAATTTATTTACGTTTATTTTATATTTTTATATGAATATAGTGTTGATAATTAAAATATATTTAAATATGTATGTTGAATATTTAAATACAACACTAATTATTAAATAATACTCTAAAATATATTTAAATATGTATGTTGAATATTAAAATACAACACTAATTATTAAAATAATATTCACTCCCTCTCACAATACATGTTGTACTTTTCTTTCTGGGTGTCCCAAAGTAGTTGAAAGGAAATAAACATTCCTACTTTTTCACTTGAAAATACAATTTTACTCTTACTTTGTACACCTACTTTATAAATTCCACTCACAACTACTTTATTTTTAAACTTAAATATAAATTTTTACCCTTTATTTTTGGATCAAAAAGTCAAAAAACAATATTTTTTTTAATCTTCCTGCAAAACAAAGTTATGCATGTTTAAAGAGTTATAGGGAGTATATAGTATTTTTTTTACTTAGTAATTCTTTTTATGTTTTTTAATAATAAAATTAATAAATTAATTCAATACACTTTAGTCATAAATGAGTTATTAATGATACCAAACATTATACATAAAAGTTTACAAAATTATTATTATAAAACGTTGTAAATTAATATTGAAAAGTATTTTAAGAGAATAATTATATTAACAAAACAACTATATAATTTAATTTAATTTAATTGCCAATAAAAATTCTAAATATTATATTATTGAACTATACTTTCAATATTTTTTTTGATTTTATTTCTTATTATTAATACATTTAAATTAATAAAATAAATTAAGAATGAGAGATGGTCAAAACACTAAAAAAATATCTAACAATTTAAGTTTATCGGCTATACAATTATTCAAATTTTATAATTTAAACTGGTTATATACTTCAAGAAATTAATTATAATAATCGAATATATTATGGGAAAACGTTGATCAAGTTTTTTTAAAAAAATTACTACATCTATCCCAAACGAACAGTCTTACTTCTTTTGTAATATTTCAAAGAAAGTAAGACTATTCGTTTGAGACAGAGGTAATATTTTTTATAGTGTCATTATAAAGTAGAAGAATAGATTTTTTATTTACAAAAAGAAAAGAAATAAAGTAGAAGAATAAAAATTTATATAAGTGTTCTTTGTCTAGATTTTTTATTTACAAAAACAAAAGAAATAAAGTAGAAGAATAAAAATTTATATAAGTGTTCTTTGTCTACTCTAATCAGTTCATAATTTTTCTTTTCTTCTCTTTACAATTAATTCTTTAATTACTTCTTTACTTCAATCTATTAATTAAAGTATATTTAAATTCATCTCAATTAATTTATATCATGGAATTAATTTATATTTAAATTCATCTTTATTAAAAACAAACCATGGAATATTATAGCTGAGTCATTTTTTTAATAATTATTTAATGAATCATGCAATTTTTGATACATGATTTTGTTTAAATTGAATACACATATAAAGTATATTTATATCATGTTATTACAATCTTAATTTTTTTTTTTACAATCTTAATTAAATTATGTTCTTAATTTTTCTTTTATTTTTATACATCCATCATTCTCACAAAAAACCAATTAAAAAAAACTATACTTAAGTGAGATTGAAACACTGTTACATTCAAGGAGATGAGTAGTTTAAAAAAATTGTTCATATTTATTACCACAATATAGAATTCTTATGTGTATATATGTGTATATATATATATAGGCTTAAAATATATATATATTTATCAAAAAAATCATAAATAAAGAAATAAACTACAGTTAATCATCCCGGTGCAACGGTTGAGGCTTGAGAAGACCCTCCTGCACGAGTTTGGAGTTGTAAAAATGTAGGGCACTTGTCAGCATAATGCTCACCGCGGCAAAGTTGACATCGAGGGACAAAGGGTCGACGAGCTCCAGTCCCAGAATTGTGGTTGCGGCTGTTGTTGGTAGCAGCACGTCCAGGTCCGGAATTAGTGTGTCGTGTGGCAGCCTGGGCCTGTGTGCGTTGTCCGCGAGGATGCGAGGAATGGCCGGCGGAGGAGGCGATGAAGGCAGCCTGTGTTGCAGCGGGTCCGTCCATGGCAGCGGTAATTAATTCAAATTGAATATCTTGGTGAAGGAGATCCCGAAGCGGAGGAACCGGTTTCATGGCCATTCGAGTGTCGGCAAAATTTGCGAACTTATGACCGAGGCCGCGTAAGAACCAGTGGCTCTTATCGCCCTCGTCAACGGGCTTTCCAATGGCGGAAAGTTGAGCACATAAAGATTTAAAATTCTTACCATACTCCGCAACCGGTAGAGAATCTCGTCGAAGGGATAACAGTGATTCCCGAAGTTGATTGACGCGGGATGTGGATGCGTTGGCAAAGATGGACTCAAGCGTGAGCCATGCCGATCGAGAAGACGTACAATCAAGCACCTCAGCCATGGCTTCAGGTTCAAGAGTTGCAAAGAGAACGCCAAGAAGTTTCTAATCGCGTAAATACCAAGTACTGTATGCCGGATTTGGAGATTGCTCTCCACTATCAGTCGTGATGTGAGCGGGGGAGCAGCAGAGGACCCATCGATTATGTCCATCATCTCGAATGTAGTAGCCATAGAGAGGAATTGTCTTTTCCACATGAGGAACGTGGCGGATGAGAGCTTGATTTGGACGAGGTTGATCATGGCCGTGGTGGATGAGGGAGCAGCAGAAGTCGAGGTCGCCATAGGAACCAGATGCAGACGCAGAAGAGATCGAGAAGATGCGAAGGGGTCCTGTTCGCAAAAAAAAAAGAAAAAAGAATTAGGGTTGACGATGGGAGGCTGATACCATGTGATAAAAGAGATTTGATCACCGATGAAAGGTGAGTTTTGGTTTTCTGTAATATATAAAAAATAGTACAACAATATACCCGAACCCTACGGCTAGAGATAATTACATAAAATACATTATATTTATCTAATCTAATTATTTTCCTTAACACAGGTTGTCAAGGATGTTGACAATCCACCACAAAAGAGGCAGCGCATCGAGTCGTCCAAGGGCTCGGAGCGGCCGTCTTTTTACTATCTGGGCCTTCCTTATTGGGCTGATGGTCCAGACTGCTCTGGTCTTCAATTGGTGAGGGGCCGAAATATGTGCCAAAGGGTTTTGAACCCTTTTACTTTTCCTTATCATAAATCAAAATAAAAATATATAATAAAGTAAAAATAAAAGTTTATTAACCGACGCATGTAAAAGAAAAAAAATTACGAAATAAAAATATATAATAGCGCAATATATATAGTATCGCAATTAAAAAAAATCCATTAACAACGCATCAAAATTAATGAACAACCCATAAAAAAGATCAATTATACTTATGAATTCTATAAATAAATAAGTAACTAAAACAAATTTTCATTAGCAATATATATAATAGCCCAATATAGAAAATAAATTCCGAAATAAAAATATATATAATAGCCCAATTAAAATATTTATACTGCAAAATTAATTAAAATCCTAGAAAAATTAAAATATATAGAGCGTAGCAAAATTAAAATATATAGTTAAGTAAAAAAATTGGCTACACTTCGACCCTATATTGAGGAGGGCTATGACTACGTCGGCGGAACAATGACGAGTTGGTGGAAGAGGCGATTGTGCCGACAACAAGGGAAAGGAGCCCGACGAGAACGAGAGATACGACCCGAAACAGAAACAGGTTGTCGAGGATGTTGACAATCCACCACAAAAGAGACAGCGCGGCGAGTCATCCAAGGGCCCTGAGCGGCCGTCTTTTCACTATCTGGGCTTTTAGTATTGGGCTGATGGCCCGGATTGCTCTGGTCTTCAATTGGTGATCAACCTCAACGGGCTACTCAAGAGGCCGAAGCCCAGTCTGCCGGGTCGGGCTTGGAGTCGACGATCGACCTCAACGACCCGCCTCTGGGGGACTCGGGTGATGGCTCAATGCTCTACTTAAACAGGCAAGACGCAGAAGATGGATTTACATATAACAATTACCAAAATAAATAATACTATTACTTTATAAGAATAATTACAAGAAATAAATAATACTATTACTTTATAAACTTTGCATATAACAATTATACTAATTACTTTATCACTATAATAAATAACAAAATGTAATATTATTAATTTGCGTGTCACATTCTGTCACATTCTCTGTTAAATTTGTTTTTGATTTAAACAATGTTTTTAATTATTTTTTGAGATGGAAATTGATTCCATAAACCGTGGAGTAAATTAGACTACATTTTGGCTTACTTTTGTTTTAATTGTTAGTACAAGAACTCAAAAAATTCTTTTTCTTCTTATTTTTATTATTATTTACAAGTAATTTTCTACGCACAATTGACTTGAAAAAAAAGGTTATGGGAAACTCTAGAATACAATATAGTTGATATGCCATTACACATAAGTATATTTTAATGAAGTAAAAATGAAAGTTCATTAATAGCGCGCATGTAAAAAAATTACAAAATAAAAATATATTAGAAAAATAAATTCAGAAATAAAAATATATATAATGAAAAAAAAAGATTATAATGAAGTTAAAATAAAAGTTTATTTAAAAATATATAATCATACGGTAAAAAAAATATATTGAAATAAAAAAAATGTCAAGAATTCCACAATATCCATAGAAAAATTAAACTATATAGAGAAGTAAAAAATGAGCTACACTTTGGCCCTATATTGAGGAGGGCAACGACTACGTGGGCTCGAACGAATAGTTGGTGGGAGTGACGATCGTGCCTGACAACGAGGAAAAGGAGCCCGACGAAAACGAGAGGGACGACCGGAAACAAAAACATGTTGTCAAGGATGTTGACAATCCACCACAAAAGAGGCAGCGCATCGAGTCGTCCAAGGGCTCGGAGCTGCCGTCTTTTTACTATCCGGGCCTTCCTTATTGGGCTGATGCTCCGGACTACTCTGGTCTTCAATTGGTGAGGGGCCGAAATATGTCGCCAAAGGGTTTTGAACCCTTTTACTTTTCCTTATCATAAATGAAAATAAAAATATATAATAAAGTAAAAATAAGAGTTTATTAACCGCACATGTAAAAGAAAAAAATTTAAAAAATAAAAATATATAATAGCGCAATATATATAGTATCGCAATTAAAAGAAAAAATCCATTAACAATGCATCAAAATTAATGAACAACCCATAAAAAAATCAATTATGCTTATGAATTCTATAAATAAATAAATAAGTAACTAAAACAAATTTTCATTAGCAATATATATAATAGCGCAATATAGAAAATAAATTCCAAAATAAAAATATATATAATAGCCCAATTAAAATATTTATACTGCAAAATTAAATAAAAGCCTAGAAAAATTAAAATATATAAAGCGTAGCAAAATTAAACTATATAGTGAATTAAAAAAATTGGCTACACTTCGACCATATATTTAGGAGGGCAATGACTACGTCGGCAGAACAATGACGAGTTGGTGGAAGAGGCGATTGTGCCCGACAACAAGGAAAGGAGCCCGACGAGAACGAGAGGGACGACCGGAAACAGAAACAGGTTGTCGAGGATGTTGACAATCCACCACAAAAGAGACAGCGCGGCGAGTCATCCAAGGGCCCTAGACGGCCGTCTTTTCACTATCCGGGCTTTTCTTATTGGGCCGATGGCTCGGATTGCTCTGGTCTTCAATTGGTGATCAACCTCAACGGGCTACTCAAGAGGCCGAAGCCCAGTCTGCCGGGTCGGGCTTGGAGTCGACGATCGACCTCAACGACCCGCCTCTGGGGGACTCGGGTGATGGCTCAATGCTCGACTTAAACAGTTTGTCTCTAGAGATTATAGAAGCTCGTGACTCTGCGCGGAGGCAAGACGCAGAAGATATAGCTTTACATATAACAATTACAAAAATAAATAATAGTATTACTTTATAAGAATAATTACAAGAAATAAATAATACTATTACTTTATAAACTTGGGGTATTCATGTATTGAGGCACCTCTAAAACTGTAATTATAAATTCTACCCATAGTTTTAGCTAATTATATAATAGAGCCAACTACCCATTGTAGCCTTTTATTATTTATATGAATTTTAATTAAAATATTTGTTAACGCACATTAAAACCTGGTTTATAAAACTTGCATACCTCAGCGTGAAACCGAAAAAAATCATCCAACCTTGAGCAGCGGCGATTTTTTTCTTAAAAACGACGATATATATGTATTTCAGCCAGTGAGATGGAAATTGATTTCATAATCCGTGTTGTAAATTAGACTACATTTTGCCTTACTTTTGTTTTAATCGTTAGTAGAAGAACTCAAAAAAATCTTTTTCTTCTTATTTTTATTATTATTTACAAGTAATTTTCTAAGCACAATTGACTTGAAAAAAAAGGTTATGGGAAACTCAATAATACAATACAGTTGATATGCCATTACACAGAAGTATATTTTAATGAAGTAAAAATGAAAGTTCATTAATAGTGTGCATGTAAAAAAATTACAACATAAAAATATATAATAGAAAAATAAATTCCGAAATAAAAATATATATAATGAAAAAAAAAAAGATTATAATGAAGTTAAAATAAAAGTTTATTTAAAAATATATTATCATACGGTAAAAAATATATATTGAAATAAAAAAATCCAAGAATTCCACAATATCCATATCAAAATTAAACTATATAGAGAAGTAAAAAATGCGCTACACTTTGGCCCTATATTGAGGAGGGCAACGACTACGTGGGCTCTAACGAATAGTTGGTGGGAGTGACGATCGTGCCCGACAACGAGGAAAAGGAGCCCGACGAGAATGAGAGGGACGACCGGAAACAAAAATATGTTGTCAAGGATGTTGACAATCCACCACAAAAGAGGCAGCGCATCGAGTCGTCCAAGGGCTCGGAGCGGCCGTCTTTTTACTATCCGGGCCTTCCTTATTGGGCTGATGCTCCGGACTACTCTGGTCTTCAATTGGTGAGGGGCCGAAATATGTCGCCAAAGGTTTTGAACCCTTTTACTTTTCCTTATCATAAATGAAAATAAAAATATTTAATAAAGTAAAAATAAGAGTTTATTAACCGCGCATGTAAAAGAAAAAAATTTAAAAAATAAAAATATATAATAGCAATATATATAGTATCGCAATTAAAAGAAAAAATCCATTAACAATGCATCAAAATTAATGAACAACCCATAAAAAAATCAATTATGCTTATGAATTATATAAATAAATAAATAAGTAACTAAAACAAATTTTCATTAGCAATATATATAATAGCGCAATATAGAAAATAAATTCCGAAATAAAAATATATATAATAGCCCAATTAAAATATTTATACTGCAAAATTAAATAAAAGCCTAGAAAAATTAAAATATATAAAGCGTAGCAAAATTAAACTATATAGTGAATTAAAAAAATTGGCTACACTTCGACCATATATTTAGGAGGGCAATGACTATGTCGGCAGAACAATGACGAGTTGGTGGAAGAGGCGATTGTGCCCGACAACAAGGAAAGGAGCCCGACGAGAACGAGAGGGACGACCGGAAACAGAAACAGGTTGTCGAGGATGTTGACAATCCACCACAAAAGAGACAGCGCGGTGAGTCATCCAAGGGCCCTAGGCGGCCGTCTTTTCACTATCCGGGCTTTTCTTATTGGGCTGATGGCTCGGATTGCTCTGGTCTTCAATTGGTGATCAACCTCAACGGGCTACTCAAGAGGCCGAAGCCCAGTCTGCCGGGTCGGGCTTGGAGTCGACGATCGACCTCAACGACCCGCCTCTGGGGGACTCGGGTGATGGCTCAATGCTCGACTTAAACAGTTTGTCTCTAGAGATTATAGAAGCTCGTGACTCTGCGCGGAGGCAAGACGCAGAAGATATGACTTTAAATATAACAATTACAAAAATAAATAATAGTATTACTTTATAAGAATAATTACAAGAAATAAATAATACTATTACTTTATAAACTTGGGGTATTCATGTATTGAGGCACCTCTAAAATTGTAATTATAAATTCTACCCATAATTGTAGCTAATTATATAATAGGGCCAACTACCCATTGTAGCCTTTTATTATTTATATGAATTTTAATTAAAATATTTGTTAACGCACATTAAAACCTGGTTTATAAAACTTGCATACCTCAGCGTGAAACCGAAAAAAATCATCCAACCTTGAGCAGCGGCGATTTTTTTCATAAAAACGACGATATATATGTATTTCAGCCAGTGAGATGGAAATTGATTCCATAATCCGTGGAGTAAATTAGACTACATTTTGCCTTACTTTTGTTTTAATCGTTAGTAGAAGAACTCAAAAAATTCTTTTTCTTCTTATTTTTATTATTATTTACAAGTAATTTTCTAAGCACAATTGACTTGAAAAAAAAGGTTATGGGAAACTCAATAATACAATAC
This sequence comes from Euphrasia confusa, assembly GCA_954870475.1. Lineage (NCBI taxonomy): Eukaryota > Viridiplantae > Streptophyta > Magnoliopsida > Lamiales > Orobanchaceae > Euphrasia > Euphrasia confusa. The sequence continues at coordinate 15,868,442 of OX940949.1, read as the reverse complement.
AGTTGATTGCCATTACACAGAAGTATATTTTAATGAAGTAAAAATGAAAGTTCATTAATAGTGTGCATGTAAAAAAATTACAACATAAAAATATATAATAGAAAAATAAATTCTGAAATAAAAATATATATAATGAAAAAAAAAAGATAATAATGAAGTTAAAATAAAAGTTTATTTAAAAATATATTATCATACGGTAAAAAATATATATTGAAATAAAAAATCCAAGAATTCCACAATATCCATAGCAAAATTAAACTATATAGAGAAGTAAAAAATGCGCTACACTTTGGCCCTATATTGAGGAGGGCAACGACTACGTGGGCTCGAACGAATAGTTGGTGGGAGTGACGATCGTGCCCGACAACGAGGAAAAGGAGCCCGACGAGATTGAGAGGGACGACCGGAAACAAAAACAGGTTGTCAAGGATGTTGACAATCCACCACAAAAGAGGCAGCGCATCGAGTCGTCCAAGGGCTCGGAGCGGCCGTCTTTTTACTATCCGGGCCTTCCTTATTGGCTGATGGTCCAGACTGCTCTGGTCTTCAATTGGTGAGGGGCCGGAATATGTGCCAAAGGGTTTTGAACCCTTTTACTTTTCCTTATCATAAATCAAAATAAAAATATATAATAAAGTAAAAATAAAATTTTATTAACCGCGCATGTAAAAGAAAAAAATTTACGAAATAAAAATATATATTAGTCAATGTTTACCCTTTCTTTCTTGGTGAACCCTATTTTGTATGGGTCTCCCCATATAAATAAAATAACAATTTATAAGAATTCTATTCACCTCTCATATTTTCTCTTTTTCTACTATATTATTCTCTCTGAATTCTCTTGAGTTTATAACACGTTATTAGCACGAATATTGCGTTCTTCGAAGTTCTACTCATCCAAGATCATAACGCAAGAATTTATATGTTTGTTTATATTCATTAATAATTATATATATATATATATATATATATATATATATATATATATATATATATACTTCTCCTCCCTTCTTCTTAATATCATATGTAACGAAGAACATTATCATATGTTCCCGAAGAACATGTTCCTGAAGAACGTGTGACACGATATTCCCGAAGAAATATCAAAATTAAATGTTCTGAAGAACATCTTGATATTGTATTCCTATAGAAATATCAATATCTTGATTATGATTATATACTACTAATCTCGAAAATATATTTAAAAATAGACCGTGAAACTACTAGCTTTGTGGAAAGATTTCAAAGAAAGATACGATCACATGAAGTTGGTCGTACTACCAAAACGTGGTATCATGAAAGTATACCAAAACGTGATATAATGGAGGTATTTCCTGAATTCCAAAGTGGGTGAACTTTAGGAAAAGTTTATCCAAACCTTGTTGAATAGTCCGATGGTTATTTGCTTGAATATTGGGATAGCCACATGAGTTCGAATCCCCATGAAAATTTGATATTCCTGAAGTATTATCAAATCAATTATTTTTAATATATCAATTAAAATAAATGTTCCTGAAGAACATATACTCCGATTTAAAATATTATATTGACTGTTCTGGAAGAAATCATGATTTGATAGTATTTGAAAATATCAAATTAAATTGCTTGAAAATGATATGATATTCCCGCTGAAATATCAAATCAAATTGCTTGTAGCAATTAAACATTAAATATTTTAAACGGATATTGATATTCATAAGAAATAATACAAAATATTCTTCAAAGAATATTTTTATTGATTGCTCCGGAAGAAGCAAGTTCAAACATTAAATATTTTTTAATAAAGTTACATCGATTGTTCTCGTCAAAACAATTATTACTGTAAATGTTAGTTTTGGCAACAACATTTGTGTTTGTTGTTTTTGTTTTTGATTTCAGGAGATTGGATGAACGGATGTTTGCTATGCAACATGGAATATGGAATAATCGAAGTCCAATACATCAAGTGCCAAAATGTTAAAGAACAACATTCGTGCGACTGAAGTCGCACAATCCTATTCCCTCAAAACATGCGACTGGAGTCGCATGTTTCTGCTTGTTCAAATCTGTGCGACAGGAGTCGCATTTTTCGGCCTCTCCTTTTATGCGACTGAAGTCGCATGAAACACCATCTTCAAAATGTGCGACTAGAGTCGCACATATCGGCCCATCCATTTCATGCGACTGGAGTCTAACTTTTTGCTTACTTCATTTTGTGCGACTGGAGTCGCATGTTTCACGTGCTTCATTATGTGCGACTGGAGTCGCAATTTTCGTCAGCGTCTTTTGTGCGACTGGAGTCGCATGTTTCGTGCACTCCATATCATGCGACAGGAGTCGCATGATTTGCTACTTACTCTTTGTGCGACTGGAGTCGCATGTTCTTTATATGCGACTGGAGTCGCTTGTTTTGGCTCTTTCCACTTCATGAGTCAACTGATGCCTAATGCGCTATTTTACTACTTCGACTATCGACGACCATGAAGACGGTGAAATACCGAATGTTCCACGACGAGAGTTATTCACGATGGAGTTGAAGTTAAAGTATTTAGATCGATGAAGTTAAGATATGTTGAAGTCTGAAGTTAAAGAAATCGAAGATTCAAGATTCGAAGATTCAAGAATCGAAGATTCAAGATTCCAAGATTCAAGAATCGAAGATTCCGAAAGTGATGTCATCCATGGAAAAGTGATGTATGCCAAGCATGTGGCCAATCAGATTGCTCCACACCATTGCTCCACATGTGTGAGTGACGATCTTGCCCGACAATGAGGAAAAGGAGCCCGACGAGAACGAGAGGGACGACCGAAAACAAAAACAGGTTGTCAAGGATGTTGACAATCCACCACAAAAGAGGCAGCGCATCGAGTCGTCCAAGGGCTCGGAGCGGCCGTCTTTTTACTATCCGGGCCTTCCTTGTTGGGCTGATACTCCTTATTGGGCTGATACTCCGGACTACTCTGGTCTTCAATTGGTGAGGGGCCCAAATATGTCGTCAAAGGGTTTTGAACCCTTTTACTTTTCCTTATCATAAATCAAAATAAAAATATATAATAAAGTAAAAATAAAAGTTTATTAACTCGCGCATGTAAAAGAAAAAAAATTTCTAAATAAAAATATATGATAGCGCAATATATATAGTATTGCAATTAAAAGAAAAAATCAATTAACAACGCATCAAAATTAATGAACAACCCATAAACAAATTAATTATGCTTATGAATTCTATAAATAAATAAGTAAATAAAACAAATTTTCATTAGCAATCTATATATATATAAATCCTGAATCCGCAATATATATAGTATTGCAATTAAAAGAAAAAATCAATTAACAACGCATCAAAATTAATGAACAACCCATAAACAAATTAATTATGCTTATGAATTCTATAAATAAATAAGTAAATAAAACAAATTTTCATTAGCAATCTATATATATATAAATCCTGAATCCACTTTCACCCGCATCCAATAAAAACACAGAATTTTCACCGGTATCCAATAAAAACACCGAATTTTGCTGCGTCACATTAACTGACCAATTAAAACTTTTAATTTGACTTGCGTTCACACTATGCACGCAATCTTTTTTATTTTATTTTATAAAAATAAAATATATATTGAAACATATTCGATCTTTTTTATTTTATTTTATAAAAATAAAATATATATTGAAACATATTCGTGCACTAAAAACTCTGAATTTTGCTACGTAGATTAAAAAATATCATTGCGCTACATTTAGATTAATTAAAAGAAAAACTTATTCGTGGGTTTCATTTATTAATTTTAATTTTTTTTATTTTTATTAATTATAAAAATCATTAACTGAAACATAATTTTCCTGCCTTTTAATAATAAAAAATGATCAGTAATTAATAAATATATTTTTGCCCTTCATTTGAAATATATTGCTACATTTATTAATAAAATAAAATAAATTAATATTTTTCTGTTTAAAAAAAATATATTTGTGCGCTTCATTTATTAATTTAAAAAAAAATAACATTATATTAATTAAAAAAAAATCATAACTCAAATATAATATTGTTTCATTTGAAACATATTCCTAAATTTATTAATAAAATAAAATAAATTAATATTTTTCTGTTTAAAAAAACATATTTTTAATTAAAAAAACATATTTTTAATTAATATCATTGCGCTACATTTAGATTAATTAAAAGAAAAACTTATTCCTTCGTTTCATTTATTAATTTTAATTTTTTTTTATTTTTATTAATTAAAAAAATCATTAGTTTCATTTGAAACATATTACTAAATTTATTAATAAAATAAAATAAATTAATATTTTTCTGTTTAAAAAAACATATTTTTAATTAAAAAAATATATTTTTAATTAATATCATTGCGCTACATTTAGATTAATTAAAAGAAAAACTTATTCCTTCGTTTCATTTATTAATTTTAAATTTTTTTTATTTTTATTAATTAAAAAAATCATTAACTGAAACATAATTTTCCTACGCTTTTAATAATAAAAAATGATCAGTAATTAATAAATATATTTTTGCCCTTCATTTTAAACATATTGCTACATTTATTTTTTGAGCTACATTTATATTTTGCGCTACATTTATTTTTTGCGCTACATTTTTTAAATAAAAAAATATTATAATTTTATTAATTAAAAAAAAATCATTAACTCAAATATAATATTGTTTTATTTGAAACATATTGCTACATTTATTAATAAAATAAAATAAATTAATATTTTTCTGTTTAAAAAAAACATATTTCATTTATTAATTTAAAAAATAAATTTGACATTATATTAATTAAAAAAAATCATAACTCAAATATAATATTGTTTCATTTGAAACATATTGCTAAATTTATTAATAAAATAAAATAAATTAATATTTTTCTGTTTAAAAAAAAAACATATTCGTGTGCTTCATTTATTAATTTAAAAAAAAAATTGACATTATATTAATTAAAAAAAATCAGTAATTCAAACATAATATTCTTGCTCTTCTTTTAATAATTAAAATAATTTATCAGTTATTAATAAATATTATTGCGCTTAATTTATTAATAAAATAAATGATTATTTTTCTGATCTTCTTAAAATTAATTACAATTTCATATAAAATATTTTCTGTTCTTGAAAATCCTTTTTCTTTATGGCTGCCATTATTTAAATATTCAGTTCTTTGCGTTTTAAAATTAAAATTTCATTCCTTCAAAACCTGTTGATTTAAGTAATTTTGAATTATAAATTAATTTATAATTTTAATTTTATATAAAAAAAATCATAATTAACAATTGAATTAGCTTTTATTGTTTCTTTTAACCCTACCCGAAAAATAAACAAATTACTTGGGCCTTTGGACTTTTAATTTCTGAATGCCCATTAACGTTTTTAATTCAATAAATCTATAGTGACATCACTGTCATATAAAAAAGTAAAAAACTCATCATCAGATTCAATTCACAAATTATTTTCTAAGCAAAATATTTTCAAATTTTAAAGATGAAAGCTGCTGTGATCGAAGCAAAATTCACTCCTATCTCTGAAATTTTTAATGCGTCTACTGATCCTATTCTACATGTTCTACTTCGCAGAATGTGGGTTTCAGTCGATCCTGATTTGGAATCCGAAAGCTTGGAAATGTTGTTTCTAGATTTGCAGGTTAGTTTTGAATCATCATAATCTATTTTCATCTCCCAAATTTTATTTAATTAATATTTTATTTTTGTTTTTTTCTTTTTGTATGTGGAACTTCTAGGGTTCCACCATTCAAGGCAGTTTTGCGAATATGGTGGCAACGTTTTTTGATATGATGTTAGAAGGAGATTATTTTGAACTTCGATCTTTTCATGTTATTCCCAAACCCAAATCTAACTTAATCAATGAACATAGTTATATGATTAATCTGCACAAGGATTCTGTCATTTCCAAAAGCAGTAATAAGTTTGTTCATGATTCCTTATACATCTTTAATCCAATTCCTGATGTCATTGGATTTTCTACCTTTCTCGACGGTCCTTTATTTGGTACATAAAGAATAATTTTTTTGATGTACCTTTGTTTTTCATGTTATTTAATTTAAATCTTGAAAATATATCAAATATCTGTATTTATGGTTTGTGTACAATATATGTCATTGGGACAGTTGTTGACTTTGATGAAAGGGTAAATGGTGGCATGCGGTTAATGCTTCAAGATTAACAATAAGATTAACATTCAGATTTACTTCAATCATAATTTCGTTTTTTTCATATGTTTTTTTTACATTCTTTTAATCTATGTATGTTTTTTCTTTATATGTTTAATTATTATTTTATATGCAGAAATTATAGATTGGGTTGCCTGATTTTTGAACCATATGCTTCCAAAATCAAGAATTCTCTTCAAACATGCAAGAGGTCAAGGTTCTGTCGGTTTGTCCTCATCTTGCAATTGTGCAAAAAAGTTCTTCATAAAGGTAGGTGAAGTCTATGTTTGAACGTCCGCCCCGGTAACAGATATTATTTTCAACCCTTTTCTTCATTAAATTGAGGAATATAAAAGCATGTATTCATGAAATTGTGTGTACTTATTTTCTCCCATTATTTTCTTTATTGTCTTTCCTATTACATATTCAATAAATATATTTCATATATAAATACTTTCTTCCATATTACTTTCCTATTGCAATTATAAAAATGCAAGTTATTGATTCGTACCAATTCAATTATTTTTTCAGTCACTGCTTTGAAGCTCTTGATCGAACAGTAAGAGACATTATGAAACGTGATAATCCTGATGCTGCTAAAAGGCCGTTTGGGGGGAAAGTAATAGTTTTTGGAGGAGATTTTCGTCAAATTCTTCCTGTGATTAAAAAATGAACACGTCAAGAAATTATACATGCTACTATCAATTCATCTCATATCTGGAATGACTGTAAGATTTTGAGACTGACGAGAAATATGAGATTGGAGAATATTGACCAGGGAGCAGATGTTACCCAGTTACGAAATTTTGCAGACTGGATGATGTCCATTGGAGATGGAAATTTGGGAGGCAGTTCTGATGGAGAGTCGATTGTTGAAATTCCGGATGATCTCTGTATAACAACTTCTAACGACTACATAGCCTCCATTGTACAGACTATTTATCCAGAGTTCCATGATCATATTGGAGACATAAATTTCTTGCAAGGTCGCGCTATTTTGGCTCCTACTTTGGAAGAAGTCGAAGCAGTTAATGACTATATGGTTTCTTTGCATTAAACCTCCAGAGAAGGTTTATCTTAGTGCCGATTCTATAGATACAGCTGATAAAGGATCTTTGATGTTTGAACAAATGCATTCCGTTGAATTTTTAAACACAATCAAATGTTCCGGATTGCCAAACCATATTTTGAACCTTAAGGTTAGTTCAAATTCAATATTATCAGTATTTCATTATATAATTATTACTGATGGATGTTTTTTTTAGTGCATTAATTTATTAGTTTATAGTTTTTATTTTTTTCATGTCTATATTAATATAATTTTTTTATACTTTTTTTCTGTTCCTAATTTAGTAGGCAATTTCAATTAACTGTTTTACTTCATATTTCCAATTATTATATATTATATTTTTGTCATGATATGAATTTTATTTTCTGAATAATATATTTCATTATAATAATAATTATGTTTTAGTGTAATATTTACTGACATTACATACTTTGGCATGTTTCTCATTTTTTTAGGTTGGAGTTCCAATTATGTTATTAAGAAACATCGATCACATGGCTGGCTTATGTAATGGCACTCGACTGGTAATAACAAAATTGAGAACCTATGTGATTGAAGCTAAAGTGTTAGGAGGCGAAGACAAAGATAAAATTGTTTACATTCCAAGGTTATCACTTTCTCCGTCTGATTCAAAATTGCCATTTCGCTTTCAACGTCGGCAATTCTCAATAATGATATCTTATGCTATGACTATTAACAAAAGAAATTTTTATGTTGTGATGAAAATGGTAACCTCACAAATAATAAGACTACTAAATTTGTTTACAAATAGGTGTTTAGAAATTTGCAATGAAACTGTTACTTTGTTGTAGTTGTACATTGTATATTAATTTAAGTTAGTCTTTTCCAGTTATTCATATACTTTTTACACTCTTTCAAATTTTTAATAATTTTTTTTATAAATTTTAATATGTAAAAAAATATCAACATATCTATTATCTCAATAAAAAATATTTTTTTTCATAAAATAAATCACATAGAAAAGAGAAAGTGTATCATACATTACATTACATAGCGATGAAAACCCCACCGCATTACCGAGCTAACATACTAGCTCTACAGCCAGACAAACAAAACATTTAGCACTAAAGAAATCCAATACAAAAATTTGATATGTACATCTTTGTATATACATTCACATAAAAATATATTTCTCAAAAAACAACTAAAATACTGGAATAAACTACAGTTAATCATCCCGGTGCAACGCACGAATTTACTAGTATATATAATAGCGCAATATAGAAAATAAATTCGGAAATAAAAATATATATAATAGCCCAATTAAAATATTTATATTGCAAAATTTATTAAAAGCCTAGAAAAATTAAAATATATAAAGCGTAGCAAAATTAAACTATATAGTGAAGTAAAAAATTTGGCTACACTTCGACCCTATATTGAGGAGGGCAATGACTACCTCGGCGGAACAATGACGAGTTGGCGGAAGAGGTGATTGTGCCCGACAACGAGGGAAAGGAGCCCGACGAGAACGAGAGGGACGACCGAAAACAGAAATAGGTTGTCGAGGATGTTGACAATCCACCACAAAATAGACAGCGCGGCGAGTCATCCAGGGTCCCGGAGCGGCCGTCTTTCCACTATCCGGGCTTTTCTTATTGGGCTGATGGCCCGGATTGCTCTGATCTTCAATTGGTGATCAACCTCAACGGGCTACTCAAGAGGCCGAAGCCCAGTCTGCCGGGTCGGGCTTGGAGTCGACGATCGACCTCAACGACCCGCCTCTGGGGGACTCGGGTGATGACTCCATGCTCGACTTAAACAGTTTGTCTCTAGAGATTATAGAAGCTCGTGCCTCTGCGCGGAGACAAGAAATTACAAAAATAAATAATACTATTACTTTATAAGAATAATTACAAGAAATAAATAACACTATTACTTTATAAACTTTACATATAACAATTATACTACAGTAGAAACTCCATACAGTCATATCGTTGGGACCGGTAAAAATTATTACTATAGAGAGTTATTCTTATATAGAGTTTTACAAAATAAAAATATTTTTTTCGTATAAAAAATAATATAAATATAAAAATAAAATATATCGAACTTAACCAATTTAATAGTTTTGACTAAGTATATTTGACCATATATATATATAAATTGTATTTAACATATATATTAAATAAAATACTAATGAATTGACTATAAACATTGATTATATACTATATGTCATTGATTTTGATAAACATTTTAAGTTATTTTAAACATGTTATTGAGTTTGATAAATAAAAATATTATTAATATATATTTTTATTATATATTAATTATTTATTCTTATATAGAGGTATAAATCCTTAAGGCGGGACTTGAAAAATGTATGACTTATGACAATGTGGAGTTTATTCCCATTTATAACTGGTCCCGAGTCGGGACATGAAGTTTTTATTACTATAGGGAGTTTATTCCTATATAGAGTATTACTATATGGAGTTTCTACTGTACTTACTTCATAACTATAATAATTAACAAAATGTAATATTATTAGTTTGCGTGTCACATTCTCGGTTTAATTTGTCGTTGATATAAACAATGTTTTTAATTATTTTTTGAGATGGAAATTAGACTACATTTTGGCTTACTTTTGTTTTAATTGTTAGTACAAGAACTCAAAAAATTCTTTTTCTTCTTATTTTTATTATTATTTACAAGTAATTTTCTGAGCACAATTGACTTGAAAAAAAAGGTTATGGGAAACTCTATAATACAATACAGTTGATATGCCATTACACAGAAGTATATTTTAATGAAGTAAAAATGAAAGTTCATTAATAGCGCACATGTAAAAAAATTACAAAATAAAAATATATAATAGAAAAATTAATTCAGAAATAAAAATATATATAATGAAAAAAAAAGATTATAATGAAGTTAAAATAAAAGTTTATTTAAAAATATATAATCATACGGTAAAAAATATATATTGAAATAAAAAAATGCCAAGAATTCCACAATATCCATAGCAAAATTAAACTATATAGAGAAGTAAAAAATGCGCTACACTTTGGCCCTATATTGAGGAGGGCAACGACTACGTGGGCTCGAACGAATAGTTGGTGGGAGTGACGATCGTGCCCGACAACGAGGAAAAGGAGCCCGACGAGAACGAGAGGGACGACCGGAAACAAAAACAGGTTGTGATAAAAGAGATTTGATCACCGATGAAAGGTGAGTTTTGGTTTTCTGTAATATATAAAAAATAGTACAACAATATACCCGAACCCTACGGCTAGAGATAATTACATAAAATACATTATATTTATCTTATCTAATTATTTTCCTTAACACCCCCCGTCAAGCGGTGCGTGGGATGCAAGGAGACGCAGAGCTTGGAACGCAAGAGCTCAAATGTGGGTCGCGGGAGACTCTTCGTAAAAATGTCTGCAAGCTGTAGGTGAGTAGGGACATATTGAGTACGCAGCTTGCCGGTGGAGACGAGTTCCCGAACAAAGTGACAATCAAGATCAATGTGTTTGGCGCGTTTGTGAGCAACTGGATTTTGACTAAGAAAAATTGCGCTTTTGTTGTCACACAATAGGAGAGGGCGAGACGACGGTAGTTGATGGAGTTCCTGTAACAAATTGGTTAGCCAAACAGTCTCCGAGGCAGTATTGGCTAAAGCGCGATATTCAAATTCACAACTGGATCGAGCAACAGTTGGTTGTTTCTTAGCACTCCAAGAGACAAGATTACCGCCCAAGAAAATAGAATATCCATACGTCGAGCGACGAGTTTCAATACAACGAGCCCAATCAGCATCAGAGTAACTGACGATGGAGTTATCAGAACGGTGGGTGAAAGAAAGACCATAGTGAACAGTACCTTTCACATAACGGAGAATTCGTTTTACGGCGAAAAAGTGGTCGTCGGTGGGCGAGTGAAGGAACTGACTGACAGTGTTGACTGCATATGATAAGTCCGATCGAGTGATAGTCAAATACTGTAGAGCACCAACTAACGAGCGATATAGTGTCGGATCGGAGAAGGCAGCGTCAGTGCTAACAAATGAAATGCCTAGAGCAAGAGGTGTAGCAGTTGGTTTACAATCCAATAATTTTGCTCGGTCGAGAATGTCATGGGCATACTTGGCCTGACCAATAAAAAAACCTGTAGGCGTATAAGAAATCTCAAGGCCTAAGAAATAGGTCAGCTTGCCTAGGTCTTTGATTGCAAATTCGGAGTGAGTGCGGTTTATGAAGCGGCGAAGCAGCGAAGGGTCATTCCCGGTTAGGATAATGTCATCGACGTAAAGAAGAAGGTAGAGAATAGACGAGCTCCGAAAGAAATAAAAGAGAGAGGAGTCAGACTGAGATTGTCGGAAACCCAAGGACTGCAGATACGAGCTAAATCGTTGGTACCAAGCTAATGGAGCTTGTCGAAGGCCATATATTGCCTTCTTGAGACGACAAACATGGGTTGGGGCGGGAAGGATCGACGAAGCCCGGTGGTTGAGCCATGAAGACAGGCTTGGTGAGCACACCATTTAGGAAGGCGTTCTTTACGTCTAACTGATGTAGAGGCCATTGATGATGAACCGAAAGCGCCAAGATAGTACGAACTGTAGTAGCTTTAACCACGGGGCTGAAGGTATGATGAAAGTCGGAGCCGGGAACTTGAGTAAATCCCTGGGCAACTAGGCGAGCCTTATGCCGCCCAATAGAACCATCCGAGAGGAATTTAGTACGAAAAACCCACTTGGAGCCAACAATGTTCGTTTTTGGAGGGCGAGGGACAAGGTCCCATGTATCATTCATTTTGAGAGCATCAATCTCCTCTTGCATGGCACGAACCCAATGAGGAAAACGAGAGGCGGACTTGAAACCTTTAAGTACTGATGATGTAGCAAGAGAGGTGAGTAGAGCATTGGACGCAAGGTTGACTGGGTACTTTGGTTTGTAGATGCCAGCTCGGGCTCTGGTTACCATCGAGTGGGTCGACATGGAGGATGCGGTAGCAGGAGCAGAGGATGTCGCGGGCGAAGTTGATGGAGGCGTAGGTGCTGGCGCGGATGGCTCGATCGATGTGGTAGCAGGAACCGTGGGTGGTGTACTATCAACTTCCGAGTCGGGATGAAGATGACATGAAGAGGACAGAGGTGGTGAAGTCGATGGAACATGAGAAATCGACGAGGTGGACGTCAAACTAATATCCAAAAAAGTTGAGATCGCCAGTGTAGTAGGCGAGGTGGTGACGCCATCGGTGAAGGGAAATACCTGCTCATCAAATTGCGCATGACGCGTGACATATATTTTGGCGGAAGAAGGATCGAGACACCGAAAACCCTTGTGGATACTACTGTATCCAAGAAAAATACACGCATGACTGCGAGCTGATAGTTTGTGTGGTGCGTAATCCCAAAGATAAGGAAATACTCGACAACCGAAAGGCTTGAAGATGGCGTAGTTCGGGATCGAGTGAAAAAGCAACTCGTACGGAGACTTGTTCTCCAAAATGGTCGAAGGGTGACGATTAATCACGAAGACGGCCGTAGCAAAGGCTTCGAACCCATATTAAGATGGTGCAAAGGCTTGGAAAAGCATAGAAAGACCCGTTTCTGTGATATGGCAATGTTTACGCTCGGCCCGACCATTATGCTGTGGGGTGTTTGGACACGAGATACGATGAAGTACCCCATTAGCAAGCATGAACTCATTAACACGTCTGTTGACAAATTCTGTACCGCCGTCGGACTAAAATATTTTTAGTTTTCTTGAAAATTGAGTGCATGCAAAAGTGTAAAATCGCACAAATATCTCACAGAAATCCGATTTTGCATGCATGGGATAAATCCAAGAGAACCGAGAATAATCATCGACAAAAATAACATAGTAACGATATCCAGCAGATGATGTAATAGGGGCCGGTCCCCATAGGTCACAATGCACCATATCAAGAACAGAAGAGGCACGTTTATCATTTAAAGAAAATGATAATTTTTTGCTTTTAGCCAACTGACAGGGCGAGCAAATCGTAGGATTCGGTAAGAAAGACGTCACAAATAAATGACCCAATTTATTGAGTAAAGAGAGAACATTATGAGAGACATGTCCAAGACGTAAATGCCATAAAGAATAACTAGCTCTTAATTCCTTTGGTTGGAGAGCAGCAACAAGAGCCGCACTGCAGCGATCCAACACGTAGAGGCCGTTCTCACACTTGCCGTGAGCCAGGGGTGCTTTGGTCGCTCGATTCTGAATGACAAAGGATTTGTCAGAAAATACCACATCAACATGAGAATCAGATGTTAGTTTACTTATGGATAATAGGTTTTTCGTAAGATGAGGCACGACCAATACATCCATTAAATTAACATTAGCGACAAGACGACGAGAACCGATATGAGAAATAGGAAGTGCATGCCCATTACCAATAATAACCGAGCCATTACCAGTATAAGGAGTGAAAGAATCCAGATGATTGGGCTGAGACGTCATATGAGCGGAGGCACCCGAATCAACATACCAATCGGGAGTGGTGTTAGTGTTGGATATATTGCACGCGGCCTGGAAAGCTTGTGCGAGGTTAGCCGAGGGAGCAGCGGTTGAGGCTTGAGAAGACCCTCCTGCACGAGTTTGGAGTTGTAAAAATGTAGGGCACTTGTCAGCATAATGCTCACCGCGGCAAAGTTGACATCGAGGGACAAAGGGTCGACGAGCTCCAGTCCCAGAATTGTGGTTGCGGCTGTTGTTGGTAGCAGCACGTCCAGGTCCGGAATTAGTGTGTCGTGTGGCAGCCTGGGCCTGTGTGCGTTGTCCGCGAGTATGCGAGGAATGGCCGGCGGAGGAGGCGATGAAGGCAGCCTGTGTTGCAGCGGGTCCGTCCATGGCATCGGTAATTAATTCAAATTGAATAGCTTGGTGAAGGAGATCCCGAAGCGGAGGAACCGGTTTCATGGCCATTCGAGTGTCGGCAAAATTTGCGAACTTATGACCGAGGCCGCGTAAGAACCAGTGGCTCTTATCGCCCTCGTCAACGGGCTTTCCAATGGCGGAAAGTTGAGCACATAAAGATTTAAAATTCTTACCATACTCCGCAACCGGTAGAGAATCTCGTCGAAGGGATAACAGTGATTCCCGAAGTTGATTGACGCGGGATGTGGATGCGTTGGCAAATATGGACTCAAGCGTGAGCCATGCCGATCGAGAAGACGTACAATCAAGCACCTCAGCCATGGCTTCAGGTTCAAGAGTTGCAAAGAGAACGCCAAGAAGTTTCTGATCGCGTAAATACCAAGTACTGTATGCCGGATTTGGAGATTGCTCTCCACTATCAGTCGTGATGTGAGCGGGGGAGCAGCAGAGGACCCATCGATTATGTCCATCATCTCGAATGTAGTAGCCATAGAGAGGAATTGTCTTTTCCACATGAGGAACGTGGCGGATGAGAGCTTGATTTGGACGAGGTTGATCATGGCCGTGGTGGATGAGGGAGCAGCAGAAGTCGAGGTCGCCATAGGAACCAGATGCAGACGCAGAAGAGATCGAGAAGATGCGAAGGGGTCCTGTTCGCAAAAAAAGAAAAGAAAAAAGAATTAGGGTTGACGATGGGAGGCTGATACCATGTGATAAAAGAGATTTGATCACCGATGAAAGGTGAGTTTTGGTTTTCTGTAATATATAAAAAATAGTACAACAATATACCCGAACCCTACGGCTAGAGATAATTACATAAAATACATTATATTTATCTAATCTAATTATTTTCCTTAACACAGGTTGTCAAATATGTTGACAATCCACCACAAAAGAGGCAGCGCATCGAGTCGTCCAAGGGCTCGGAGCGGCCGTCTTTTTACTATCCGGGCCTTCCTTATTGGGCTGATGGTCCAGACTGCTCTGGTCTTCAATTGGTGAGGGGCCGAAATATGTGCCAAAGGGTTTTGAACCCTTTTACTTTTCCTTATCATAAATCAAAATAAAAATATATAATAAAGTAAAAATAAAAGTTTATTAACCGCGCATGTAAAAGAAAAAAAATTACGAAATAAAAATATATAATAGCGCAATATATATAGTATCGCAATTAAAAAAAAATCCATTAACAACGCATCAAAATTAATGAACAACCCATAAAAAAAATCAATTATACTTATGAATTCTATAAATAAATAAGTAACTAAAATAAATTTTCATTAGCAATATATATAATAGCCCAATATAGAAAATAAATTCCGAAATAAAAATATATATAATAGCCCAATTAAAATATTTATACTGCAAAATTAAATAAAAGCCTAGAAAAATTAAAATATATAAAGCGTAGCAAAATTAAACTATATAGTGAATTAAAAAAATTGGCTACACTTCGACCATATATTTAGGAGGGCAATGACTACGTCGGCAGAACAATGACGAGTTGGTGGAAGAGGCGATTGTGCCCGACAACAAGGAAAGGAGCCCGACGAGAACGAGAGGGACGACCGGAAACAGAAACAGGTTGTCGAGGATGTTGACAATCCACCACAAAAGAGACAGCGCGGCGAGTCATCCAAGGGCCCTAGGCGGCCGTCTTTTCACTATCCGGGCTTTTCTTATTGGGCTGATGGCTCGGATTGCTCTGGTCTTCAATTGGTGATCAACCTCAACGGGCTACTCAAGAGGCCGAAGCCCAGTCTGCCGGGTCGGGCTTGGAGTCGACGATCGACCTCAACGACCCGCCTCTGGGGGACTCGGGTGATGGCTCGATGCTCGACTTAATCAGTTTGTCTCTAGAGATTATAGAAGCTCGTGACTCTGCGCGGAGGCAAGACGCAGAAGATATGGCTTTACATATAACAATTACAAAAATAAATAATAGTATTACTTTATAAGAATAATTACAAGAAATAAATAATACTATTACTTTATAAACTTGGGGTATTCATGTATTGAGGCACCTCTAAAATTGTAATTATAAATTCTACCCATAGTTTTAGCTAATTATATAATAGGGCCAACTACCCATTGTAGCCTTTTATTATTTATATGAATTTTAATTAAAATATTTGTTAACGCACATTAAAACCTGGTTTATAAAACTTGCATACCTCAGCGTGAAACCGAAAAAAATCATCCAACCTTGAGCAGCGGCAATTTTTTTCTTAAAAATGACGATATATATGTATTTCAGCCAGTGAGATGGAAATTGATTCCATAATCCGTGGAGTAAATTAGACTACATTTTGCCTTACTTTTGTTTTAATCGTTAGTAGAAGAACTCAAAAAATTCTTTTTCTTCTTATTTTTATTATTATTTACAAGTAATTTTC
The DNA here is from genome assembly GCA_954870475.1 of Euphrasia confusa. NCBI lineage: Eukaryota > Viridiplantae > Streptophyta > Magnoliopsida > Lamiales > Orobanchaceae > Euphrasia > Euphrasia confusa. The sequence continues at coordinate 15,851,938 of OX940949.1, read as the reverse complement.
TAAGCACAATTGACTTGAAAAAAAAGGTTATGGGAAACTCAATAATACAATACAGTTGATATGCCATTACACAGAAGTATATTTTAATGAAGTAAAAATGAAAGTTCATTAATAGTGTGCATGTAAAAAAATTACAACATAAAAATATATAATAGAAAAATAAATTCCGAAATAAAAATATATATAATGAAAAAAAAAAGATTATAATGAAGTTAAAATAAAAGTTTATTTAAAAATATATTATCATACGGTAAAAAATATATATTGAAATAAAAAAATCCAAGAATTCCACAATATCCATAGCAAAATTAAACTATATAGAGAAGTAAAAAATGCGCTACACTTTGGCCCTATATTGAGTAGGGCAACGACTACGTGGGCTCGAACGAATAGTTGGTGGGAGTGACGATCGTGCCCGACAACGAGGAAAAGGAGCCCGACGAGAATGAGAGGGACGACCGGAAACAAAAACAGGTTGTCAAGGATGTTGACAATCCACCACAAAAGAGGCAGCGCATCGAGTCGTCCAAGGGCTCGGAGCGGCCGTCTTTTTACTATCCGGGCCTTCCTTATTGGCTGATGGTCCAGACTGCTCTGGTCTTCAATTGGTGAGGGGCCGAAATATGTGCCAAAGGGTTTTGAACCCTTTTACTTTTCCTTATCATAAATCAAAATAAAAATATATAATAAAGTAAAAATAAAAGTTTATTAACCGCGCATGTAAAAGAAAAAAATTTACGAAATAAAAATATATATTAGTCAATGACTAGTTTACCCTTTCTTGGTGAACAAGACAGAAACCCTATTTTGTATCCTATATAAAGGGGTCTCCCCATATGAATGAAATAACAATTCATAAGAATTCTATTCATCTCTCATATTTTCTCTCTTTCTACTATATTATTCTCTCTGAATTCTCTTGAGTTTATAACACGTTATTAGCACTAATATTGCGTTCTTCATCGAAGTTCTACTCATCCAAGATCCGAACTCCAAGGCAAGAATTTATATGTTTGTTTATATTCATTAATTTCTCTCATATTTTCTCTCTTTCTACTATATTATTCTCTCTGAATTCTCTTGAGTTTATAACACGTTATTAGCACGAATATTGCGTTCTTCATCGAAGTTCTACTCATCCAAGATCATAACTCCAAGGCAAGAATTTATATGTTTGTTTATATTCATTAATAATTATATATATATATATATATATATATATATATATATATATATATATATATATATACTTCTCCTCCCTTCTTCTTAATATCATATGTAACGAAGAACATTATCATATGTTCCCGAAGAACATTATAATCTGATATTCCTGAAGTAATATCATATGTTCCCGAAGAACATTATAATCTGATATTCTTGAAATAATATCATCAAATTAATTATGTTTACTAAATCAAATAAAGTTTTTAATGTTCCTGAAGAACGTGTGACACGATATTCCCGAAGAAATATCAAAATTAAATGTTCCTGAAGAACATCTTGATATTGTATTCCTATAGAAATATCAATATCTTGATTATGATTATATACTAATAATCTCGAAAATATATTTAAAAATAGACCGTGAAAGATCTACTAGCTTTGTGGAAAGATTTCAAAGAAAGATACGATCACCTGAAGTTGGTCGTACTACCAAAACGTGGTATCATGAAAGTATACCAAAACGTGATATAATGGAGGTATTTCCTGAATTTCAAAGTGGGTGAAACTTTAGGAAAAGTTTATCCAAACCTTGTTGAATAGTCCGATGGTTATTTGCTTGAATATTGGGATAGCCACATGAGTTCGAATCCCCATGAAAAATTGATATTCCTGAAGTATTATCAAATCAATTATTTTTAATATATCAATTAAAATAAATGTTCCTGAAGAACATATACTCCGATTTAAAATATTATATTGACTGTTCTGGAAGAAATCATGATTTGATAGTATTCGATAAATATCAAATTAAAATTGCTCCTGTAGTAGCAATAAGTTTGAAAATATCAAATTAAATTGCTCCCGTAGTAGCAATAAGTATTAAATGTTCTTGAAGAAAATGATATGATATTCCCGCTGAAATATCAAATCAAATTGCTTGTAGCAATTAAACATTAAATATTTTAAACGGATATTGATATTCATAAGAAATAATACAAAATATTCTTCAAAGAATATTTTTATTGATTGCTCCGGAAGAAGCAAGTTCAAACATTAAATATTTTTTAATAAAGTTACATCGATTGTTCTCGTCGAAACAATTATTACTGTAAATGTTAGTTTTGGCAACAACATTTGTGTTTGTTGTTTTTGTTTTTGATTTCAGGGGATTGGATGAACGGATGTTTGCTATGCAACATGGAATATGGAATAATCGAAGTCCAATACATCAAGTGCCAAAATGTTAAAGAACAACATTCGTGCGACTGAAGTCGCACAATCCTATTCCCTCAAAACATGCGACTGGAGTCGCATGTTTCTGCTTGTTCAAATCTGTGCGACAGGAGTCGCATTTTTCGGCCTCTCCTTTTATGCGACTGAAGTCGCATGAAACACCATCTTCAAAATGTGCGACTGGAGTCGCACATATCGGCCCATCCATTTCATGCGACTGGAGTCTAACTTTTTGCTTACTTCATTTTGTGCGACTGGAGTCGCATGTTTCACGTGCTTCATTATGTGCGAATGGAGTCGCAATTTTCGTCAGCGTCTTTTGTGCGACTGGAGTCGCATGTTTCGTGCACTCCATATCATGCGACAGGAGTCGCATGATTTGCTACTTACTCTTTGTGCGACTGGAGTCGCATGTTCTTTATATGCGACTGGAGTCGCTTGTTTTGGCTCTTTCCACTTCATGAGTCAACTGATGCCTAATGCGCTATTTTACTACTTCGACTATCGACGACCATGAAGACGGTGAAATACCGAATGTTCCACGACGAGAGTTATTCACGATGGAGTTGAAGTTAAAGTATTTAGATCGATGAAGTTAAGATATGTTGAAGTCTGAAGTTAAAGAAATCGAAGATTCAAGATTCGAAGATTCAAGAATCGAAGATTCAAGATTCCAAGATTCAAGAATCGAAGATTCCGAAAGTGATGTCATCCATGGAAAAGTGATGTATGCCAAGCATGTGGCCAATCAGATTGCTCCACACCATTGCTCCACATGTGTGAGACTACTATATATACCCATGGAGCTCCAAGACGTCACTTAACGATTTTGCTGATTTTGAGAGAACGAAATCTGATATTCGAGTATCGACGATCGTTGTTTACGGCTCTCTGCCTTAGCTGAGTTTTGGTAGTTGTTTTGTGTTGTGCACCGATTGTAGAGTTATGTGATTTAGCTCTAGGTGTTATAGTACTAGATCTTTAGTTCGTTGGAGTGCTACGTCACTTGGGATACGACTCTTGATCATTCCGTCTACCTTTCTCCACAAGTGTAATAGTTAGTTTTGTTTATCAATGAAATGAAACTATTACATAACCTTGTCTTCAGTTGTTCACCTTACTTTGATTGAGTTCGAATTTACAACACTTACCTTCGTCTACTGGAGCTTGCTACAGCTGAATGTGTTAGAACCAAACTACTGAAGACTGCTTTAAGACCGACTTCACGAAAAGTTGGTATCTTACGTCGAAGACGTAATTTCAGTTGGTATCAGAGAGGGACGTCATACGTATAAGACGTGATCCGTTACTTGACTTCATATTTCCGATACAATGGAGTCGCCAATGTTTGTTCAGAAACCGATTATCCTCACTCATCAAAATTACTCAAACTGGAAAGCTAAAGTTTCAGCTAGAATCAAGGGGTATGACTCTCGTGCTTGGATGGCTGTATTGGAAGGATGGGAACGCCCATTCGTTATTGACAACGATGGTGTCAAAATCTACAAACTTGAACGAGAATGGACAAGAGAGGAACATGAGCTATCCACTGCTAATAGCAAAGCTCTCCTTATCATATGTGAATGGTTGGAACTCAGCATGTACCAACTTGTAAAAAATTGCACCTCAGCTAGAGATGCATGGGAAACTCTACAACGAACATGTGAGGGAAGCCAAGCTGTTAAACGTTCAAAAATCAGAACCATCACTGCACAATTCCATCAACTTCGCATGAGAGAAGATGAAGACATAAATGAGTACTTAGACAAAATCATGAGATATGTAAATGAAGTCTATGAACTTGGAGAAATCTATCCTGCTATCATGGTCTACGAGAAAACTCTTCATAGTCTAAGCTCGAGATTTGAAAGTAAGGTTCTGACGCTTGAAGCTCGTGAAGAAATCAACCAGAAACATGACTATGCTGAACTAATGGCTGATTTGAGAAACTACGACCTTTCTCTAAAAGTGCGAAGTAACCCTGAGATGTCTCTCGTCTATGAACCGATGACCGCACTTAAAATTACTGAGAAGGGAAAGAGTTCAAGAAGTGCGAAACCACAAAAATCTTTTCTGAAAAATGAAAAATCTGAAAGTAGTTTCTCTATTGATATAAATGAATCTGATGATGATGAGGCTGAGGATATTGAACGTTTGATGAATTCTAACAACCCCGACAAACTTGCTGCTCTGACTGAAATAGTCACCTATCTTGTGAAACAAGAGTTCAAGAGGAAGAACCGAGCTCGAAAGTTTCGAAAATTTCAGAAAAATTCTAACTCATTCCAGAGCAACTCGGACAACCGAAATCAAACCTCATTCTTTGCCAAGAAGTTTAAGGGGACTAAACTATCTCCATACACATCTACTAGCAAGGATGTTTCAAAAATGCAATGTTTTGAATGTAAGGGTTTTGGACACATCAAGAATGAATGTCCGAACTTGCACCGTAAGAAGAAACTTCCTGTCAGCTATGTAGTGATTGACGACGAGAACGTGATCTCTGAAGAAGACGGGTCTGAGGATGAAAGTTCTGATGAAGATGAGGACAACGCTCTTGTTGTCACTCTTGATGAAAATTTTGATTTTGCAAACTTTGAAGTTGAAAACTTTGAACTTGATGCTTTTATGAAGGATGTAGCAACAACTGACAATATCTTCTGTTTGGCCTTTGAGAATCGACCGTTTTGTGATGATGAAATTTGCTCGGATGATGAATCCGTGACTGAGTCTGTGGAAAATGAAATGACCCCAAATGTTTCTCAAACTGAGTGTGTGAGTGCTGAACTGCTTGCACTAAACGAGAGTTACTCTGAGCTCTCGAAACTTTATGACTTAGCCATCTCTGAGAATAGCACACTTGAAGTATCACTAAAGTACCTGACAGAATCAATTGATGAACTCTCGAATGAGAAACAAAAAACGCATGATGAGACTGTTATATTGAAAAACTCGGTCGAGAAGACGAAGGACGAAAAACAGAGGTTAAACAATTCTTTGACAATTCTGAAGATCAAGTTTGATTCTATCTTCGAAGAGAAACATAAATATTACAAAGAAGTTGTTGAATTGAGAGAATTATTTGAGAAGTCGAATTCTGAAAATTCAAAACTAAAAGTTCTCTTGAAAAAGGAAAATGCTGAAGTTAAGAAACTTCAAACTCTGTTCAAAAACTCCGATGTTGAGAACGATGATCTGAAATCATCACTGTTGAAGACTCAAACTGATCTTGCTATGACAGATAAAGAATGTTATGTCTTGAAAGAAAAACTTCAAATGACGGATGAACTTTTGAGGAAAATGAACACAAATTCTTCTATGTTCGACAATGCCGCATCTTACATGAATCCTAATCGCTGTGGACTAGGATTTCAAAAAGTTTTTGAATCAATATACTCTTCACCTGAGAAGAAAGAAATAACTTTTGTTAAAGCTTCAAATGATCAACCAGAGGATGAACGTAAAGATGAGTCTGAGATATTGAAACGGAAAGAGATTGCTGAAGGAAAGAAAACTGTCTCGTCTCCTGAATCTAGAACTCAAAAGTCGATCTCAACTACGTGCTCTAAATCAGAGACTTATCAATTCCCAAGAAATATTGTGAAATATCCTCGTGGAGTCTTGCCATATGAGAAAACTTTGCTGAAAAAGTTGAACAGATCTCAGATCTACAAAAGTTGAAATTTGTCAAAGACGAGAATATGTTTGCCATTACTGCAATGTGCCTGGACATATAAGACCTTTTTGCTACAAGCTGAGAGCAGACATGAACCGTGAGTTGATGACGAAGGAGGTTAAAACACAAAATCCTCAAAAGCAGAGTGTTGAGAAAAATAAGAACTCTGTGGCTCAGACAAAGTCACGAAACCTTTGTGAAAAAGAAATGGGTAACAAAAACCCGAAAGAGTGAAGTTAAGCTTAACTCCACCATTTTGACTACATGGAGACCAAGAGAACTTATCTTTTGCAATGTTGCACTAAATGCCTCAGATTCTGGAAACAAAGGCATTTGGTATTTTGATAGCGGGTGTTCAAGACACATGACCGGAACTAAAAAATTCTTGAGAGAATATAAGCCGATAACTGGCTCTCCAGTGGTGTTTGGAGGGGGAGCTAAAGGCATGGTCATGGGAAAATGAACACTTCATATTAAAGGGTTGCCACCAATTCGCAATGTTGTTCATGTGAAGAGTCTTGTGGCAAATCTCATCTCTATCAGCCAGCTGTGTGATGAAGGGCTGAATGTTAGTTTTGATAAGGACTCTTGCAAGGTCTTTGATGGTGAAGGAAAGTGCATCATGGAAGGGCCACGTGCCAAAAACAACTAATATACAACTGAGTATAATTGTTTCTTTGTGACCATCAACGCCTTGGACATACTAGCTCTCAAAATTTGAGTAAACTCGTTAAGGGGGAGATAGTTCGAGGAATCTCTCAACTCCCCAAAATCGAGAAAAGAGTATGTGGAGACTATCAGAAGGGTAAGCTGACAAGAACATCTCATCCTGCACTACCAACACTAATGAGCACTACAGCTCCATTTGAACTACTTCATATGGATCTCATGGGTCCAATGGAAGTGAAGAGTATTGCTAGGAAGGAATATGTGTTAGTTGTGGTGGATGATTATTCTCGTTACACATGGACAAGATTCCTGGCAACTAAAGATGAGACTTTTGATGCTTTCAAAGGCATTGTGAAATGGATAAGAACGAACCATGAAGCTAAAGTGAAGAGGATCAGGAGTGATCACGGAACTGAATTTGAGAATGCTAGCTTCAATGAATTCTGTATGATGAAGGGAATTCATCATGAATACTCGGCTCCTAAAACGCCTCAACAAAATGGAATAGCCAAACGAAAGAATCGAACGTTGCAAGAGATGGCTCGCGTAATGTTGATTTCGAAAAATCTTGCACGAAATTTTTGGGCTGAAGCTGTCTCAACTGCTGGATACATTCTTAATCGCATTAGTATTCGATCTGGCACCACGGCTACTGCCTATAAACTTGTGAATGTCAAAAAGCCATCTGTTGCTCACCTCCGTGTCTTTGGGTGCACTTGCTATATCTTGAGGGATCGTGATCCACTAAAGAAATTCGAAGCCAAAGCTGATCGTGGTATCTTTGTTGGTTATAGTCAGAATAGCCATGCTTACTGATGAGCCATATTTTTTGGCTCATTTTTAGTTATTTTGAGTCAAGTTAATCGAGCCTTTTTGTTTGTTTTCACTTTGTTTGTGTCTGGGAGGGCACATTTGGAGTCTATGGTCAAGTTATGCAGGTGGAACGTGAAAAGACGAACATTTGGAAAGAAATCATCGCATTGAGCAAGTACGATGGTTGAGCAAGTTAGCCTGACACGAACGCCCATGTCATATTGGCCAAAGTCAGGAAGTGATCAAGATTGAAGCTTGACCAAGTACCGTACGAAGTAAAGAGGTTGGACAAAGATCGGAGTTGACCAGAGACGGACGTTGAGCAAGTTGTGTACGAAGAGTCATGGGAATCATGGAGACTTCAAAGGCGACCAGATTCATAGAAGTATCAAAGATGGACTCTCATCCAACGTTAGAGTCATTGTCCAACACGTCTCTACATCAGATTGAGTCCTATATCTACACGGAATTGGTCAAGGACGCGTCAGGATCCCTATTTTTCAGGATAGGATAAGGAAAGAATCTTCTATTTCCTTATCTCAATTAAACTGATCAAGTCAGCGATTTTACTTGGAGCCCAGACTTCCAGCACATATAAATACACATCATACCCTAGAAATCACGTGTCTAACACTGGAGCAACATATACCACCATACATAGAAGAGCACGAAGAAGATTGGAGGAAGAAGAAGACGAGTTCTCGCCGGCTATCGCCTTCGGGCATAGCTGGGCAATTCCGTTTTGTTTTATGTTTTTATTTTCGTATTTTAATTTCTGGTTATTCAAGACAATTGTTTCTTTAAATTATTAGTTTAATTCCAGAATGTTTTCTTTTTATTTTATTTTATTTCTTTTACGTTTGTTCATGCGTAGCTAGTTAATCTGCGCCTGGGCAAGGTCCTAACTTGGTCTGTCTGATGTCTAAATTACTGAGAGGCTTTTGATTATAGCAACTAACTGAGTTTTATTCCCGATTCAACAGGGTAGTATCTACAGGCATGTTAGGGACTTGGGCAACGTACAGTAGCCAGTAAGAACCCCTTTTCACCTAACACACACATACGCGGATCAACGTGCCGGGAGACTGGGCGTCCGCATAGTATTACATGTTGCTGGAGATGTGGTCGTATGACTCGGGTCTGTCCGGGCGTGCTATTGGCCATTTCGGGTTCGCTTGGAGATTAATGCAGTGTGGTCAACTTAGACTCATGTCGGCTAACATAGTGTCGAATTGATCAATACTAGGAGTTTTACATAGAGAGATCTAGTGAGACTTTAAACTGAAAGAGTGAATAAGGGTTGGGGTATTTGCGTGCGTGACAACATAGGGGCGTTTATACTTTAATTGGACAACCTATAACCGAAAGATAAAGCTGTTAGCAAAATCTTAAGTGCCGATGAACAGTAGAAACTTGATCAGGTAGACAAGGTGACGACTATGCCCAGATGCTCTATTTTACAATTTGGTCAAGTTCTGTAGTTGAGTAGTTTAATTTTCGTATTGGTCAAGTTCAGTAGCTGAGTATTTTATTTCTTGTTGTTAGGTTTAGTTGCTTTATTATTTGCTTTTAGTTATTTTAGTTGTTCGGTTATTCATTCAAAACTCTTTCAAAAATCGTGACAACCCACATTGGGCAAAGCCGTGAGAAAATAACGATAAACTCCTCGTGGGATCGACACCTAATACTTACCACTAATACTTGTTGTTAGTGAAAGGTTTAGGTTTTATAAATTTATTTTGCTCGCTACTCAAACGACGGTAGCGTCAAAATTGGCGCCGTTGCCGGGGAGTTTATATTCCAATTATTTTCTTTGTGCTATTTGACTTGTGATTTTTTGTTTTTTGTTCCAGGTTGACCATACTGGACAGCAAGGAGCAAGACGAAGAAAGCAGGTCAAGCAGCACGTGCAGCCCAAAGACCCAGCTTTGCTCAAGATCCAGACTTGAGCAGAGGACAGAAAAGATGGACGACTTGAAAAACCGACGAGTGGAGCAGACATTCAGGGAATTGAGTTTCCCTAAATTTTTGGACTTTAAACTTGTGGGCATAACTTTGCCCAAGATCACTACAGATTGGTCAATGAAACCCAGTTTTCTGCAGTTGTTGCCCAAGTTCAGCGATATGCCATGGGAGGACCCTAAAGTACATTTGCGAAATTTTGAGCTAGCATGTGGGACTATACCTGCTATGGGCAACATGGCAGAGTACATCCGACTATTAGCTTTTCCCTTCTCCCTTGCTGATGGGGCAAGAGATTGGCTATACACCTTGCCCAATGGAGAAATTACAACATGGCAGCAGCTCCAACATCAATTCTTGAAGAAGCACTTCCCCATATCTCGGATCCAGAAGATTAAGAGGATGATTTACAACCTCAAAATGGGCACAAGAGAATCTTTCCATGATTATTGGGTACGATTCAATGAGATTCAAGCACAATGCCAAAATCGCCTATTTCCGGATCATGAATTGATCCAATACTTCTTATCTGGACTGAGAGGACAAGAAAGAATGATGATCTTTGCTGCACGTGGAGGTTCTATTCTCGATAAAACTGCAAGTGAGGCGTTCAAGATATTGAAAGACTTGGCCGAAGGATCCCGTGAAGATGAAGACTACTTGCCCAAGCAGACAGTTGTTATGCCCATGACTGCCGATGATAAAATTGATAAACTTTGCGGCACCATTCAGAAACTCGTGGATATCATGGCCCCAAGACCACTTAAAGAAGTTGATCATGACCAGCGCCCACCACTACACTATGAGAGAAGACACGCAGGTTGGCCAATGCACAGTTATGAGCAAGACGAACAGAATTGCTTTGAAAAGTATGCTCTGACCAACACACCTAATTTTGGTTACGGGCATTACAACCACCAAGAGGAGCAATCTGCAGAAGAAGAGCAACCTACCCAAGAGGAGAAACCCGTCAAAGATGAGCAATCTGCCCAAGATGAGCAACTTGCTCAAGAGAAAAAACTAAATATCGCCCAAGTGAAGAAACATGAGGTATTTCATATTGGCATGTTTCAACCATCTGATATTTTAATCCAGACGAGGCAAACTAGGAATGATGTCCGAGAAGAGAGATTGGAGCCAGCCTTTGAACGGGCACCCGAGCAAAAATCGAAGATATTGCCCAAGCACATGAAATATCTCTACTTTGGACAAGGGGATACAATCAGTGAGATCAACAGTGATGTTTTAAGTGAAGGTTCAGAAAGGAAGACACGAGGGTTGTTCGCCCAAAATCTGGAAGAGAAGAGCAATTCGCCCTTGACCAACATGCAGTTACCATTTGGTTTGGGCAAATCACCTGGCACTTTACATGGATGGATGATGAGCAACTTCACAGATTTACTCAGGTGCTTGAAGGCCTCGTATAGCCATAACGAGGAGAAGCTCAAGCCCTTTCATCATGAAGAATGGTGAGCATACATCACATCATGCCCATGACGATAACTAAGGCGCTGGCCAGGAGGCAACATGGTATTTTTTTTGTAAAATATTTTAGTTTTCTTTTCTTTTATTTTGAATAAAATCGAATAGAGAACTTTGACTTGTCTGAATCCGAAAGGAGAAAGGGTTTTTTTGTTTTTTGATGTGCAGGTCAAGGAGGCATAAGGGTAGTTACTTGAGCATACCGCAAGGCTACTTGATCAACTTTCAGCAGTTTACGCTAGAAGATGGACGAGTTCCTTGAAGTCGCAAGGATGACCACTGGAGAGTAGCGAAGGCCTGGGTAGACGTGCCCAAGTTACCGACTGAGGGCGTAGTCCTAAGGAATCAGGGCAACATGCAAAGATGACCTCGTAGAGCTGCTGATATCATTAATGGTCCACTTCACCCATGCTCAATTCAGGTTCTACCATGACTTACCTCCTCCTCACATGCCTTCTCAATTTTTCTTTATTTCTTTTCTTTTTCTTTTCTTTCGAGTCAAAGGTTGATCTTTTCATTGACACACTTTGCCCAAGGCAAAGTGTGTGAGTGGAGAGGTGCGCCAACGTCGTTTGGAGTCGGAGTTTTGTGTCAAGGGAAGTTCCTGCCCAATCTTATTACTATTTCACCCACTTTGCCGGAGGCAAAGTGTGTGAGTGGGGGAACGGGTTAGAGCAACCCCTGTCCTTGGTCGTGTCGTATGCTTGATGAATATACTTGGTCAATTTGAACAAATTTTCAAAATTATTAGTCTATGCATGAGAATTGGGACGATGGAACTGCAATTAGGTAGCCGTTAGATTTGAGCCAACGTTATGAATATATTTCTTTCTTGAGAGTTTGTTTGGAATGCCGTAATGCTGAGGTTTGCCTTATTTCTGCTTGTGTGATTTGAAAGTTGAGTTGAGGTATTATATGATTTAGGCAATTTTTGTTCATTTTTGTTAATAAATAAAGAAGACCCTTGATAGCCCCTTGAGCCTAGCCAGTTCTTTGATCACCTGGGGGACACTCTGACCAACATTAAAACATGCCCGAGTACATAAAAGGGGCAAGTCAGAAAGAATGTCTTCAGCAAAAAAAAAAAAACTTGTCAATGGCAGCAAGCAAATCTTGCGAACTGGTTGATCAAGTTAAAAAAAAAAAAAAAAAAAACTCCAGAATAAATGGGGTGAAGGGAGGTGAATTAGAGGTAGAAAAAAAAAGTTGCTAAGTAAAATAAGCAACACTGCCTACGGCCAACATGGAGATATGCCCAACACAGCCTACACAAACACCCTAAAATGTCCTAATGATATGCCTAGATCAACTGAGAATTGTAATAGGTCAGAAATTGGTCAAGCCCAGGGCAGAGCGCATTCCAAAACATAATTGAGCGATACACTACCCATACACTGATGAGAGAAACACTTAGGGAGAGAATCCAAAAATCCTATTGCAGCGTCTTGACTGTTTGTTATGCATCCCCTGGACTACTATTTTGACTATCTGTTTACTTGCTCAAGGTAATATTATGAAAAGCATGCTATTGTCTTCTTTTTATTTCTTTCCCTCCCTCCCTTGTTTTCGACTTGAGCAGAGCGAGTCATACCACACGCTTGAGGACAAGCGTAATTAAAGTGTGTGCGTGTGATGAGCCATATTGTTTAGCTCATTTTTAGTTATTTTGAGTCAAGTTAATCGAGCCTTTTTATTTGTTTTCACCTTGTTTGTGTCTGGGAGGGCACATTTGGAGTCTATGGTCAAGTTATGCAGGTGGAACGTGAAAAGACGAACATTTGGAAAGAAATCATCGCATTGAGCAAGTACGATGGTTGAGCAAGTTAGCCTGACACGAAGGCCCATGTCATATTGGCCAAAGTCAGGAAGTGATCAAGATTGAAGCTTGACCAAGTACCGTACGAAGTAAAGAGGTTGGACAAAGATCGGAGTTGACCAGAGACGGACGTTGAGCAAGTTGTGTACGAAGAGTCATGGGAATCATGGAGACTTCAAAGGCGACCAGATTCATAGAAGTATCAAAGATGGACTCTCATCCAACGTTAGAGTCATTGTCCAACACGTCTCTACATCAGATTGAGTCCTATATCTACACGGAATTGGTCAAGGACGCGTCAGGATCCCTATTTTTCAGGATAGGATAAGGAAAGAATCTTCTATTTCCTTATCTCAATTAAACTGATCAAGTCAGCAATTTTACTTGGAGCCCAAGACTTCCAGCACATATAAATACACATCATACCCTAGAAATCACGTGTCTAACACTGGAGCAACATATACCACCATACATAGAAGAGCACGAAGAAGATTGGAGGAAGAAGAAGACGAGTTCTCGCCGGCTATCGCCTTCGGGCATAGCTGGGCAATTCCGTTTTGTTTTATGTTTTTATTTTCGTATTTTAATTTCTGGTTATTCAAGACAATTGTTTCTTTAAATTATTAGTTTAATTCCAGAATGTTTTCTTTTTATTTTATTTTATTTCTTTTACGTTTGTTCATGCGTAGCTAGTTAATCTGCGCCTGGGCAAGGTCCTAACTTGGTCTGTCTGATGATTAAATTACTGAGAGGCTTTTGATTATAGCAACTAACTGAGTTTTATTCCCGATTCAACAGGGTAGTATCTACAGGCATGTTAGGGACTTGGGCAACGTACAGTAGCCAGTAAGAACCCCTTTTCACCTAACACACACATACGCGGATCAACGTGCCGGGAGACTGGGCGTCCGCATAGTATTACATGTTGCTGGAGATGTGGTCGTATGACTCGGGTCTGTCCGGGCGTGCTATTGGCCATTTCGGGTTCACTTGGAGATTAATGCAGTGTGGTCAACTTAGACTCATGTCGGCTAACATAGTGTCGAATTGATCAATACTAGGAGTTTTACATAGAGAGATCTAGTGAGACTTTAAACTGAAAGAGTGAATAAGGGTTGGGGTATTTGCGTGCGTGACAACATAGGGGCGTTTATACTTTAATTGGACAACCTATAACCGAAAGATAAAGCTGTTAGCAAAATCTTAAGTGCCGATGAACAGTAGAAACTTGATCAGGTAGACAAGGTGACGACTGTGCCCAGATGCTCTGTTTTACAATTTGGTCAAGTTCTGTAGTTGAGTAGTTTAATTTTCGTATTGGTCAAGTTCAGTAGCTGAGAATTTTATTTCTTGTTGTTAGGTTTAGTTGCTTTATTATTTGCTTTTAGTTATTTTAGTTGTTCGGTTATTCATTCAAAACTCTTTCAAAAATCGTGACAACCCACATTGGGCAAAGCCGTGAGAAAATAACGATAAACTCCTCGTGGGATCGACACCTAATACTTACCACTAATACTTGTTGTTAGTGAAAGGTTTAGGTTTTATAAATTTATTTTGCTCGCTACTCAAACGACGGTAGCGTCACTTACCGTGCTTACAACCTAAGAACTAAAAAAGTCATGGAAACTGTGAACATAAATTTTGATGAACAAGACTTCTTAGGAAAGGATGTGGATGAAGACTGGGTCAAAGAAGGAATTCTAGAGTATCGAACATTTCCATCAACACCGACTAATATGGCTCCTGAAAAGTCTACTTCAAACACTTCACCCGAAGTTGGAGAAACTGGTCAAAGGAACAATGATTCTTCATCGTCTGATGATGAAGAAGATCAACAAATCGAAAATCCTGCTGACGCTCCAAGAGAAGCACCCGGTCATATCCAAAAACGACATCCTCCGGCTCAGATGATTGGTAGCTTGAATGAGCGAACTACACGCTCGAAGAAACCTACAAATTCTCCAAATGAACTCTACAACATCTGCACTTCTGCTATCTGCCATGAAATAGGAGTTTCTTGCTTCTTATCTGAAACTGAACCGAAAAATTATAAGGAAGCTATGAAGGATGACTTCTGGATTATGGCTATGCAAGAAGAACTGAATGAGTTTACGAGAAACAATGTTTGGTCCTTGGTTCCCCGAACTTCAAACATCAACGTTGTTGGAACCAAATGGATTTTTAAGAACAAAACGGATGAGCATAATCAAGTTGTTCGAAATAAAGCTCGTCTCGTTGCACAAGGCTATGCCCAAGTTGAAGGGATAGATTTTGATGAAACCTTTGCTCCAGTTGCACGCATTGAGTCTATTCGTCTCTTAATTGCTATTGCTTGCCATCTCGGCATCAAACTTAGACAAATGGATGTCAAAGCTGCATTCCTAAATGGAGTACTTGAAGAAGAGGTATACGTTGCTCAACCGAAAGGCTTCGAGGACCCTAAGAAGCCTAATCATGTTTATAAGCTTTACAAAGCTTTATATGGGTTGAAGCAAACACCGAGAGCGTGGTATGGTTGTCTGACAGATTATCTACTAATGTTTGGATTTGTTCGTGGCTCAGTTGACAAGACTCTCTTCTTGAAGCGTGATGGCAAACACATGATAGTTGCCCAGATCTACGTTGACGACATTGTTTTTGGTGTTACTTGCTCTAGGCTCGTGAAAGCATTCACGGATTCTATGTCTTCCACATTTCAGATGAGTCTTGAAGGAGAGCTACACCAATTTTTGGGTCTTCAAATATCTCAACGACCGAATGGGATCTTCGTATCTCAAAGCAAATATGCAAAGAATATGGTTGAGAAATTTGAGATGCACCATGCTAAGCCTGCCAAAACCCCTATGGCGACAACTGAACGGTTATCTTTGTCGACTAAAAGTCGAAGTGTTGATCAAACTCTCTATCGATCTATGATTGGGAGCTTACTTTATTTAACCGCTACCCGCCCTGACATTATGTTTAGTGTTTGCATGTGTGCCAGGTACCAAGCTGATCCGAAGGAAGACCATCTACGAGCGGTGAAACGGATACTCCGCTACATCTCTGGAACTTCTGATCTAGGTCTTTGGTATACGTGTGACACTTCATCAAATCTTGTCGGCTTTTCGGATGCGGATTGGGCGAGCGATACAAATGAACGAAAAAGCACTTCTGGTTGCTGTTGTTTCCTTGGCAATAACATAGTATCATGGCATAGTCGGAAGCAAAATTGCATCGCCCTATCGACTGCTGAGTCTGAGTATGTTGCTGCCGGGAGTTGCTGCACTCAAATGCTTTGGCTAAAGCAAATGTTGGATGACTATCTTATCGAGAGTGCTCCCTTGGTGCTATAATGTGATAACCAAAGTGCTATCAAAATCAGCGAAAATCCTGTCCAGCATTCTCGCACTAAACACATCGAAATTCGACATCATTACATTAGAGATTTGGTTGATCGTGATATAGTCAGTCTACAGCATATTTCAATAGAAAAACAACTCGCGGACATCTTTACCAAACCACTTGACTTTGAGAGATTTCAAACTCTAAGAAATTCTCTCTGCATGTGTTCTCTTTAAGAGTTCACGAAAATTTTTGAAGTCTGAAAGATTATTTTCTTTACTTCTGAATATGCACGCCGAATCGTCGTGGATTAGTCTAATAAGTTGAACATGGATTCGAGGCCGCTTTAGTCTTCGGACCCAAGTGCATTTATTCCTCTGAGTGCAAACATGTGAACTTGTCATATAACTTCCATAAGCTGTCATTTGCATAGATCCATAATCCATAAGCTGTCATTTGCAAACATCTGAACTTGTCATTTGTCCGCCGGCTCCCCTCTTCGAAAGGTAGCACATGGACGCTAATTTAAGATACTCTCCCATCACACTTCGGAGATGCAGGATGATCCTTGCTCCCCTCTGACTGCTGTAATGAGCATCTGTTGCATATCATATAAAGCTAAAACTCGTCTGGAGGACGCCGGATCATTTGTCCGCCGGCTCCCCTCTGATTGTAGTAATGCTAGTCCCAAGTGGAGTGCCTTAAAAGTTCACCTTGCACTCATGAATTAAAATCTCTTGTGCGGTGCAAACTCATCAAATATGTTTCGACGAAACACGGCATGTATTCTTGTGATTGTGACGAAGGACAAGTTAAAAGTCTATCAAATACTTCGGTCCGTTTCATCGGTTTTAATTTGAGAGATTTTTTCATTATACCTCAAAGTTGCTATCACATCTTGTGAAATTTTTGGTTTTCGGAAAATGATGAAATGTGGATTCTTTTCTGGGAAAATATTTGCTCTTCACTGCCTCGTATCACCGCTTAAATCTCCACTAAAATGTTTTTGAATGTTTTGTTGTGTGTTGAACGCTTGAATGCTAACTCGGGAATGAAAACTATCTCACTGCGAAGTTGATGCATATTCTTTTCCGCTTTGGTTGCGGTGAACAAGTCGATTTGGGTGAGATTATCTTTGCTGATATTTGCAGAATTGCTAAGGCTCCAAACTCACTACTCAATCAACAATCTGAGGTTGAGAAAGTACGGCGCCTGCATCTCACTCACCCTTGTCTGATTTATGGAATGATGGTTGAACAGAAATTCATTCCAATGACGGAGACTGAGAGCAAGCTGAAAAAGAACTCTCATGTCAACCTCACTCCTTTGTCCCTGAAAAATATAGTTTTTGATCTTCCTTGGACAAAGTTTGTGGAGAGGGAAGAGGTTAAGGACCCAATCACTCCACCACCATCACCGAAGTCAAAGAAACGTGGCGCTACCACTAAGATTGAATCTTTAGAGCCCAAGCGCAAGAAGTCTGAAGCTGTTGTTGAGATTGTTGAAGAGATTAAGAAGGAAGAAAAGGTTAGGAAAGTTGTACCTCAGAAGTATGGCCCTCGCTCAGGTTTACCTCCGCATGAAAATCCTCATCACCCGATGCATAACTACCGAGCTGTTGTACCCTCTGTTGCCATTCATCGTTGTTTCACAACAACCGAAAGGCTAGAACGAAAGCAGGCTGCTCATGCCATTGCTTATAATGAAATGACAGAGGCGCAGAACGACCAAAAGGAGGCTTTCAGTCACCTTCACCAGCTAACCCATCAAGGGGGAGGACTGGGTGGTGCTGGCTCATCTGGCAAAGGGTTGAGTGATACTTTCATATTTCAACTGATCAAGGATGGGATCAGAGATGCTATGAATGATCTTGCTAAGTCTAAACAGTTGGTTGTAGATACTGAAAGTGAGGGAGTCCAAGAAATGACACCTGATGAAGTACTTGAGTTGATGAGAAAAGGGAAAGGGAAGGTTGATGATTCCACACATCCAGAGGTATCGCGTGCGATGCCGTCTGACGGGTTGAAGGATACTGAAGAAGATATTGACATTGAAGTTGATGATGATGATGAAGAGAGGATCAGACTCGGAGTAGACGAGTTTGGTGAGTATGAAGTCTATGGGAATCAAGATGAAGAATTCGACACTGATGATGATGAAGTGGAAGAGGATAGAGATGATGGAACAGATCTGGGTGATGATGATGAAGTAAAGTCTGACAATGCTTCACCTCATACTACTCCTGTGCGTTCGCCGACTCCTGCTGGATCTCCAAAGACTTGATGATGATATATATTCTAAGTTTCTCTAAATCTTGAACAATTCTCGTTTTGTTTTTCATCTATCTCCTGCATGCATAAGACTTGATATTTACCATCATGCATGTTTTTCATATCTGTTTTGATGAACCTTGGTTTTGATCTTTTTGATGTTGAACTCGTAACTAAGTTTTTATGTTTTTCATACCTATTCTATGATAATGCTTGGTTGTTGTTTTTTTACTTAGTTGTTTTGCTATGCTTCGTTTGAGGGGGAGATTTGTGTATCTCCGTTACTAACCCTTGGTCACATGAGTTGTGCCAAAAAGGGGGAGATTATAAATGTTAGTTTTGGCAACAACATTTGTGTTTGTTGTTTTTGTTTTTGATTTCAGGAGATTGGATGAACGGATGTTTGCTATGCAACATGGAATATGGAATAAACGAAGTCCAATACATCAAGTGCCAAAATGTTAAAGAACAACATTCGTGCGACTGAAGTCGCACAATCCTATTCCCTCAAAACATGCTACTGGAGTCGCATGTTTCGGCTTGTTCAAATCTGTGCGACAGGAGTCGCATTTTTCGGCCTCTCCTTTTATGCGACTGAAGTCGCATGAAACACCATCTTCAAAATGTGCGACTGGAGTCGCACATATCGGCCCATCCATTTCATGCGACTGGAGTCTAACTTTTTGCTTACTTCATTTTGTGCGACTGGAGTCGCAAGTTTCACGTGATTCATTATGTGCGACTGGAGTTGCAATTTTCGTCAGCGTCTTTTGTGCGACTGGAGTCGCATGTTTCGTGCACTCCATATCATGCGACAGGAGTCGCATGATTTGCTACTTACTCTTTGTGCGACTGGAGTCGCATGTTCTTTATATGCGATTGGAGTCGCTTGTTTTGGCTCTTTCCACTACATGAGTCAACTGATGTCTAATGCGCTATTTTACTACTTCGACTATCGACGACCATGAAGACGATGAAATACCGAATGTTCAACGACGAGAGTTATTCACGATGGAGTTGAAGTTAAAGTATTGAGATCGATGGAGTTAAGATATGTTGAAGTCTGAAGTTAAAGAAATCGAAGATTCAAGAATCGAAGATTCAAGATTCCAAGATTCAAGAATCGAAGATTCCGAAAGTGATGTCATCCATGGAAAAGTGATGTATGCCAAGCATGTGGCCAATCAGATTGCTCCACACCATTGCTCCACATGTGCGAGACTACTATATATACCCATGGAGCACCAAGACGTCACTTAACGATTTTGCTGATTTTGAGAGAACGAAATCTGATATTCGAGTATCGACGATCGTTGTTTACGGCTCTCTTCCTTAGCTGAGTTTTGGTAGTTGTTTGGTGCTATGCACTGATTGTAGAGTTATGTGATTTAGCTCTAGGTGTTATAGTACTAGATCTTTAGTTCGTTGGAGTGCTGCGTCACTTGGGATACGACTCTTGATCATTCCGTCTACCTTTCTCCACAAGTGTAATAGTTAGTTTTGTTTATCAATGAAATGAAACTATTACATAACCTTGTCTTCAGTTGTTCACCTTACTTTGATTGAGTTCGAATTTACAACACTTACCTTCGTCTACTGGAGCTTGCTACAGCTGAATGTGTTAGAACCAAACTACTGAAGACTGCTTTAAGATCGACTTCACGAAAAGTTGGTATCTTAGGTCGAAGACGTAATTTCAATTACATATGAATTATCCCTGAAGGATATCTTTTGAAAATCGAGAAAAAATGTACTATGTGGGTACTCATGAAATATCGAAAAAGTCGATTCCAATTAAATGTAATTTATGAGAAAATTATATATTGAGATTTATTTTGATCTCCAAAAGGTTGAGTAAAAAACCTAATATTTTGATACCCGAAAGATCATTGGTAAAGATATTGTATCCCCGAAGGATGATTGGTAATGATAATGTATCCCCGAAGGATCATTGGTAAATATATACTAAGAGTGAGCTCCAGAAGAGTTTAACTAATTATCTCCACGATTACATGTACTAAAATATGAAAATGATGCATATCATGATTATTATTAAGTGCGTGGAAATGAATCAAACATTTCTCATCTGCGAATTAATTTGAAATATGCAATTTATATTCATATCACCACTAAAGTGAACGGGCATAATAGAAAATAAGGTATATCTCGAGCTCGCGATCTAGAAGATCGGTTTATAGCAATTACGTTGATTTGCATATTTAAGGAGGATCATTTCCCGGCATTAGATGGAGATAAGAATATAAATGATATAAATGCCGAGAAATTTCATTGAGTGAAAAAGATCTTCAATTCTTGATCCACGCACCAATCAATTGAACCTGAAGTTCATGAAAATAGGTGACTTGTAATATTCAGCAAGTAATCTGCCAAATTAATGAATGTGTGACAAAATCACATATATTTGTGATAAAATGAACTATAAGAGTTCAAATACCAAAGAGATCAACTCAAATGTTGATTCTAATATACGCATGAAGCGTAGTAGATCGATCTCAAGATATAAAATAAATCTGCGGTAAAGACAAAGAAATTAAGTCACCCTCAAAATCTCCTGAAGAGAGTTAGATGAAAATCCTATTGAAAAAGCATGTGCACATGATAATAGAAAACCATGGGATTGCGGAACAACTAAATTAAATATTTTGGGAAATGATGAAAGATTTGGTTGATAGAATGAATTGTCATCAACATGGAAAAATTCGTCAACGCATATTTGCCTCAAGAGTTGCTCTAGAAAATTTGGATCCAAAACTTAAATCAATGATAGTGTGCCAGCAGCACTCAAAGAAATAGAAACGAGCAATTTAGGTTGAGCAAGACTCGCTAAATAAAAGAGATATTTTGACTCTATAATACACACCTCAAAATATTATCCTAGAAGGATATATGTGGGTTTTCGTACGGAAAACGAGTAATGATGTGGTGAGATATAAAAGCGAGATTAGTTGCTCAAGAGTTTTTCGCAGAAACTCGATGTTAATCAAATATTTTAAAAGATGACATTAAGTTCTGCTACTTACTATTTATGGCAGCAACAACGATAGATATATGCATCAAATGTATGATCTGACCATGTAAAATATCATATTACATATGGACAAAAATGATATTGATTATAAGGTCCCGAAGACCAGTGATTGGTCCCGAAGACCAGTGATTGCACTCTTTTTCCCTCTACTAAGTTTTTCCCACAGGGTTTTCTTAGTTAAAGGTTTTTAACGAGACAATCACCACAATATAAATGTGAATGTCATGTACTCTTTTCCTCGAGTATTTTTTCCTACAGGGTTTTATAAAGAGGTTTTTAACGAGGCATGTACATCACTCGATAATTAATGAGGACATTAGAATGTTCCATATGAGTTTGTTTTCGAGATAAACTGAGATATTGAACCTGAAGTTCAAATGATTGGGAATTGAAGTTCACATTATTCATTTGTCAAGAAATGTATATTGAACACTAGACGCATATAAAATACTCCAGAAGAGTTACCGGCCGGTTATAGCAATTGCGAATGCTCTAGTCAATATAGATGTCTGGTAAAGGCATGTCCCTGAAGGACGAAAAATATACAATAATTCAAATGAATGTGAAACTCGAAAATTCGAAGGTTATGTCCTGAAGACCAAAATTTATATAACTAAGTTTTTCCTATATGGTTTTATTAGTTACAAGTTTTAATGAAACTGATTGATCACAAAGTCAAAGATCATCGGTGATTACAATCAGGGGGAGCATGTTGTACTCTTTTTCCTTCGTCGAGGTTTTATCCCACTGGGTTACAATCAGGGGGAGCATGTTGTACTCTTTTTCCTTCGTCGAGGTTTTATCCCACTGGAGTTTCCTGACAAGGTTTTAACGAGGCAACAATCCTGTAAATAGTCATTCAAGGGGGAGTGTTATGAATATTATTAATTAGTGAATGACTAGTTTACCCTTTCTTGGTGAACAAGACAGAAACCCCATTTTGTATCCTATATTAAGGGGTCTCCCCATATGAATGAAATAACAATTCATAAGAATTCTATTCTCCTCTCATATTGTCTCTCATTATACTATATTATTCTCTCTGAATTCTCTTGAGTTTATAACAGTATTGCAATTAAAAGAAAAAATCCAATAACAACGCATCAAAATTAATGAACAACCCATAAAAAAAAATCAATTATGCTTATGAATTCTATAAATAAATAAGTAACTAAAACAAATTTTCATTAGCAATATATATAATAGCGCAATATAGAAAATAAATTCCGAAATAAAAATATATATAATAGCCCAATTAAAATATTTATACTGCAAAATTAATTAATATCCTAGAAAAATTAAAATATATAGAGAGTAGCAAAATTAAACTATATAATTGGCTACACTTCGACCCTATATTGAGGAGGGCAATGACTACGTCGGCGGAACAATGACGAGTTGGTGGAAGAGGCGATTGTGCCCGACAACGAGGGAAAGGAGCCCGACGAGAACGGGAGATATGACCGGAAACAGAAACAGGTTGTCGAGGATGTTGACAATCCACCACAAAAGAGACAGCGCGGCGAGTCATCCAAGGTCCCGGAGCGGCCGTCTTTTCACTATCCGGGCTTTTCTTATTGGGCTGATGGCCCGGATTGCTCTGGTCTTCAATTGGTGATTAACCTCAACGGGCTACTCAAGAGGCCGAAGCCCAGTTTGCCAGGTCGGGCTTGGAGTCGACGATCGACCTCAACGACCAGCCTCTGGGGGACTCGGGTGATGGCTCAATGCTCGACTTAAACAGTTTGTCTCTAGAGATTATAGAAGTTCGTGACTCTGCGCGGAGGCAAGACGCAGAAGATGGCATTACATATAACAATTACAAAAATAAATAATACTATTACTTTATAAGAATAACTACAAGAAATAAATAATACTATTACTTTATAAACTTTACATATAACAATTATACTACTTACTTTATAACTATAATAAATAACAAAATTTAATATTATTAGTTTGCGTGTCACATTCTCTGTTTAATTTGTTGTTGATATAAACAATGTTTTTAATTATTTTTTGAGATGGAAATTGATTCCATAATCCGTGGAGTAAATTAGACTACATTTTGGCTTACTTTTGTTTTAACCGTTAGTAAAAGAACTCAAAAAATTCTTTTTCTTCTTATTTTTATTATTATTTACAAGTAATTTTCTGAGCACAATTGACTTGAAAAAAAAAAGTTATGGGAAACTCCATAATACAATACAGTTGATATTCCATTACACAGAAGTATATTTTAATGAAGTAAAAATGAAAGTTCATTAATGAAGTAAAAATGAAAGTTCATTAATAGCGCGCATGTAAAAAAATTACAAAATAAAAATATATAATAGAAAAATAAATTCAGAAAAAAAATATAAATAATGAAAAAAAAATTATAATTAAGTTAAAATAAGAGTTTATTTAAAAATATATAATCATAGTAAAAAATATATATTGAAATAAAAAAATGACAAGAATTCCACAATTTCCATAGCAACGACTACGTGGGCTCGAACGAATAGTTGGTGGGAGTGACGATCGTGCCCGACAACGAGGAAAAGGAGCCCGACGAGAACGAGAGGGACGACTGAAAACAAAAACATGTTGTCAAGGATGTTGACAATCCACCACAAAAGAGGCAGCGCATCGAGTCGTCCAAGGGCTCGGAGCGGCCGTGTTTTTACTATCCGGGCCTTCCTTATTGGGCTGATGCTCCGAACTGCTCTGGTCTTCAATTGGTGAGGGGCCAAATATGTCGCCAAAGGGTTTTGAACCCTTTTACTTTTCCTTATCATAAATCAAAATAAAAATATATAATAAAGTAAAAATAAGAGTTTATTAACCGCACATGTAAAAGAAAAAAATTTAGAAAATAAAAATATATAATAGCACAATATATATAATATTGCAATTAAAAGAAAAAATCCATTAACAACGCATCAAAATTAATGAACAACCCATAAAAAAAAATCAATTATGCTTATGAATTCTATAAATAAATAAGTAACTAAAACAAATTTTCATTAGCAATATATATAATAGCGCAATATAGAAAATAAATTCGAAATTAAAATATATATAATAGAAAAATTAAAATATTTATACTGCAAAATTAATTAAAATCCTAGAAAAATTAAAATATATAAAGCGTAGCAAAATTAAACTATATAGTGAAGTAAAATATTTGGCTACACCAATGACTACGTCGGCCCCAACAATGACGAGTTGGTGGAAGAGGCGATTGTGCCCGGCAACGAGGGAAAGGAGCCCGACGAAACGAGAGGGACGACCGGAAACAGAAACAAGTTGTCGAGGATGTTGACAATCCACCACAAAAGAGACACCGCGGCGAGTCATTCAAGGGCCCGGAGCGGTCGTCTTTTCAGTATCCGGGCTTTTCTTATTGGGCTGATGGCCCAAATTGCTCTGGTCTTCAATTGGTGATCAACCTCAACGGGCTACTCAAGAGGCCGAAGCCCAGTCTGCCGGGTGGGGCTTGGAGTCGACGTCGACCTCAACGACCCGCCTCTGGGGGACTCGGGTAATGGCTCAATGCTCGACTTAAACAGTTTGTCTCTAGAGACTATAGAAGCTCGTGACTCTGCGCGGAGGCAAGACGCAGAAGATGGCTTTACATATAACAATTACAAAAATAAATAATACTATTACTTTATAAGAATAATTACAAGAAATAAATAATACTATTACTTTAAAAACTTTACATATAACAATTATACTACTTACTTTATAACTATAATAAATAACAAAATGTAATATTATTAGTTTGAGTGTCACATTCTCTGTTTAATTTGTTGTTGATATAAACAATGTTTTTTTATTATTTTTTGAGATGGAAATTGATTCCATAATACGTGGAGTAAATAAGACTACATTTTGGCCTACTTTTGTTTTAATTGTTAGTACAAGACCTCAAAAAATTCTTTTTCTTCTTATTTTTATTATTATTTACAAATAATATTCTAAGCACAATTTACTTGAAAAAAAAGGTTACGGGAAACTCCAGAATACAATACAGTTGATATGCCATTACACAGAAGTATATTTTAATGAAGTAAAAATGAAAGTTCATTAATAGTGCGCAGGTAAAAAAATTACAAAATAAAAATATATAATAGGAAAATAAATTCAGAAATAAAAATATATATAATGAAAAAAAAGATTATAATGAAGTTAAATTAAAAGTTTATTTAAAAATATATAATCATACGGTAAAAAATATATATTGAAATAAAAAAATGCCAAGAATTCCACAATATCCATAGCAAAATTAAACTATATAGAGAAGTAAAAAATGCGCTACACTTTGGCCCTATATTGAGGAGGGCAACGACTATGTGGGCTCGAACGAATAGTTGGTGGGAGTGACGATCGTGCCCGACAACGAGGAAAAGGAGCCCGACGAGAACGAGAGGGACGACCGGAAACAAAAACAGGTTGTCAAGCATTTTAACAATCCACCACTAAAGAGGCAGCGCATCGAGTAAGGGCTCGGAGCGGCTGTCTATATACTATCCGGGCCTTCCTTATTGGGCTGATGGTCCAGACTGCTTTGGTCTTCAATTTGCGTGGGGCCAAAATATGTGCCAAAGGGTTTTGAACCCTTATACTTTTCCTTATCATAAATCAAAATAAAAATATATAATAAAGTAAAAATAAAAGTTTATTAACCGCGCATGTAAAAGAAAAAAAATTACGAAATAAAAATATATAATAGCCCAATATATATAGTATTGCAATTAAAAGAAAAAATCCATTAACAACGCATCAAAATTAATGAACAACCCATAAAAAAATCAATTATGCTTATGAATTCTATAAATAAATAAGTAACTAAAACAAATTTTCATTAGCAATATATATAATAGCGCAATATAGAAAATAAATTCCTTGAAATAAAAATATATATAATAGCCCAATTAAAATATTTATACTGCAAAATTAATTAAAATCCTAGAAAAATTAAAATATGTAGAGCCTAGCAAAATTAAAATATATAGTAAAGTAAAAAAATTGGCTACACTTTGACCCTATATTGAGGAGGGCAATGACTACGTCGGCTGAACAATGACGAGTTGGTGGAAGAGGCGATTGTGCCTGACAACGAGGGAAATGAGCCCGACGAGAACGAGAGATACGACCTGAAACAGAAACAGGTTGTCGAGGATGTTGACAATCCACCACAAAAGAGACAGCGCAGCGAGTCATCCAAGGGCCCGGAGCGGCCGTCTTTTCACTATCTGGGCTTTTCTTATTGGGCTGTTGGCCCGGATTGCTCTGGTCTTCAATTGGTGATCAACCACAACGGGATACTCAAGAGGCCGAAGCCCAGTCTGCCGGGTCGGGCTTGGAGTCGACGATCGACCTCAACGACCCGCCTCTGGGGGACTCGGGTGATGGCTCAATGCTCGACTTAAACAGTTTGTCTCTAGAGATTATAGAAGCTCGTGACTATGCCCGGAGGCAAGACGCGCGGAGGCAAGACGCGCGGAGGCAAGACGCAGAAGATGGCTTTACATATAACAATTACCAAAATAAATAATACTATTACTTTATAAGAATAATTACAAGAAATAAATAATACTATTACTTTATAAACATTACATATAACAATTATACTACTTACTTTATAACTATAATAAATAACAAAATGTAATATTATTAGTTTGCGTGTCACATTCTCTGTTTAATTTGTTGTTGATATAAACAATGTTTTTAATTATTTTTTGAGATGGAAATTGATTCCATAAACCGTGGAGTAAATTAGACTACATTTTGGCTTACTTTTGTTTTAATTGTTAGTAAAAGAACTCAAAAAATTCTTTTTCTTCTAATTTTTATTATTATTTACAAGTAATTTTCTGAGCAATATTGACTTGAAAAAAAAAGTTATGGGAAAGTCCATAATACAATACAGTTGATATTCCATTACACAGAAGTATATTTTAATGAAGTAAAAATGAAAGTTCATTAATAGCGCGCATGTAAAAAAATTACAAAATAAAAATATATAATAGAAAAATAAATTCAAAATAAAAATATATATAATAAAAAAAAAATATTATAATTAAGTTAAAATAAAAATTTATTTAAAAATATATAATCTTACGGTAAAAAATATATATTAAAATAAAAAAATTCCAAGAATTCCACAATATCCATAGCAAAATTAAACTATATAGAGAAGTAAAAAATGCGCTACACTTTGGCCCTATATTGAGGAGGGCAACGACTATGTGGGCTCGAACGAATAGTTGGTGGGAGTGATGATCGTGCCCGACAACGAGGAAAAGGAGTCCGACGAGAACGAGAGATAACAACCGGAAACAAAAACAGGTTGTCAAGGATGTTAACAATCCACCAATAAAGAGGCGGCGCATCGAGTAAGGGCTGTCTATTTACTATCCGAGCCTTCCTTATTGGGCTGATGGTCCAGACTGCTTTGGTCTTCAATTGGCGTGGGGCCGAAATATGTGCCAAATGGTTTTGAACCCTTTTACTTTTCCTTATCATAAATCAAAATAAAAATATATAATAAAGTAAAAATAAAAGTTTATTAACCGCGCATGTAAAAGAAAAAAAATTACGAAATAAAAATATATAATAGCCCAATATATATAGTATTGCAATTAAAAGAAAAAATCCATTAACAACGCATCAAAATTAATGAACAACCCATAAAAAAATCAATTATGCTTATGAATTCTATAAATAAATAAGTAACTAAAACAAATTTTCATTAGCAATATATATAATAGCGCAATATAGAAAATAAATTCCTTGAAATAAAAATATATATAATAGCCCAATTAAAATATTTATACTGCAAAATTAATTAAAATCCTAGAAAAATTAAAATATGTAGAGCCTAGCAAAATTAAAATATATAGTAAAGTAAAAAAATTGGCTACACTTCGACCTTATATTGAGGAGGGCAATGACTACATCGGCTGAACAATGACGAGTTGGTGGAAGAGGCGATTGTGCCTGACAACGAGGGAAAGGAGCCCGACGAGAACGAGAGATACGACCTGAAACAGAAACAGGTTGTCGAGGATGTTGACAATCCACCACAAAAGAGACAGCGCAGCGAGTCATCCAAGGGCCCGGAGCGGCCGTCTTTTCACTATTTGGGCTTTTCTTATTGGGCTGATGGCCCGGATTGCTCTGGTCTTCAATTGGTGATCAACCACAACGGGATACTCAAGAGGCCGAAGCCCAGTCTGCTGGGTCGGGCTTGGAGTCGACGACCCGCCTCTGGGGGACTCGTGTGATGGCTCAATGCTCGACTTAAACAGTTTGTCTCTAGAGATTATAGAAGCTCGTGACTATGCGCGGAGGCAAGACGCAGAAGATGGCTTTACATATAACAATTACAAAAATAAATAATACTATTACTTTATAAGAATAATTACAAGAAATAAATAATACTATTACTTTAAAAACTTTACATATAACAATTATACTACTTACTTTATAACTATAATAAATAACAAAATGTAATATTATTAGTTTGCGTGTCACATTCTATGTTTAATTTGTTGTTGATATAAACAATGTTTTTAATTATTTTTTGAGATGGAAATTGATTCCATAAACCGTGGAGTAAATTAGACTACATTTTGGCTTACTTTGTTTTTAATTGTTAGTAAAAGAACTCAAAAAATTCTTTTTCTTCTTATTTTTATTATTATTTACAAGTAATTTTCTGAGCACAATTGACTTGAAAAAAAAAAGTTATGGGAAAATCCATAATACAATACAGTTGATATTCCATTACACAGAAGTATATTTTAATGAAGTAAAAATGAAAGTTCATTAATAGCGCGCATGTAAAAAATTACAAAATAAAAATATATAATAGAAAAATAAATTCAGAAATAAAAATATATATAATGAAAAAAAAAAGATTATAATTAAGTTAAAATAAAAGTTTATTTAAAAATATATAATCATACCGTAAAAAATATATATTGAAATAAAAAAATGCCAAGAATTCCACAATATCCATAGCAAAATTAAACTATATAGAGAAGTAAAAAATGCGTTACACTTTGGCCCTATATTGAGGAGGGCAACGACTATGT
The DNA here is from genome assembly GCA_954870475.1 of Euphrasia confusa. NCBI lineage: Eukaryota > Viridiplantae > Streptophyta > Magnoliopsida > Lamiales > Orobanchaceae > Euphrasia > Euphrasia confusa. The sequence goes on along the minus strand of OX940949.1, from coordinate 15,822,390 downwards.
GGGCTCGAACGAATAGTTGGTGGGAGTGACGATCGTGCCCGACAACGAGGAAAATGAGCCCGACGAGAACGAGAGGGACGACCGGAAACAAAAACAGGTTGTCAAAGATGTTGAAAATCCACCACTAAAGAGGCAGCTCATCGAGTAAGGGCTCGGAGCGGCTGTCTATTTACTATCCGGGCCTTCCTTATTGGGCTGATGGTCCAGACTGCTTTGGTCTTCAATTGGCAAGGGGCCGAAATATGTGCCAAAGGGTTTTGAACCCTTTTACTCTTTCTTATCATAAATCAAAATAAAAATATATAATAAAGTAAAAATAAAAGTTTATTAAACGCGCATGTAAAAGAAAAAAAATTACGAAATAAAAATATATAATAGCCCAATATATATAGTATTGCAATTAAAAGAAAAAATCCATTAACAACTCACCAAAATTAATGAACAACCCATAAAAAATCAATTATGCTTATGAATTCTATAAATAAATAAGTAACTAAAACAAATTTTCATTAGCAATATATATAATAGCACAATATAGAAAATAAATTCCTCGAAATAAAAATATATATAATAGCCCAATTAAAATATTTATACTGCAAAATTAATTAAAATCTTAGAAAAATTAAAATATGTAGAGCCTAGCAAAATTAAAATATATAGTAAAGTAAAAAAATTGGCTACACTTCGACCCTATATTGAGGAGGGCAATGACTACGTCGGCTGAACAATGACGAGTTGGTGGAAGAGGCGATTGTGCCTGAAAACGAGGGAAAGGAGCCCGACGAGAACGAGAGATACGACCTGAAACAGAAACAGGTTGTCGAGGATGTTGACAATCCACCACAAAAGAGACAGCGCAGCGAGTCATCCAAGGGCCCGGAGCGGCCGTCTTTTCACTATCTGGGCTTTTCTTATTGGGCTGATGGCACGGATTGCTCTGGTCTTCAATTGGTGATCAACCACAACGGGATACTTAAGAGGCCGAAGCCCAGTCTGCCGGGTCGGGCTTGGAGTCAACGATCGACCTCAACGACCCGCCTCTGGGGGACTCGGGTGATGGCTCCATGCTCGACTTAAACATTTTGTCTCTAGAGATTATAGAAGCTCGTGACTCTGCGCGGGGGCAAGACGCAAAATATGGCTTTACATATAACAATTTCAAAAATAAATAATAATATTACTTTATAAGAATAATTACAAGAAATAAATAATACTATTACTTTATAAACTTTATATATAACAATTATACTACTTACTTTATAACTATAATAAATAACAAAATGTAATATTATTAGTTTGCGTGTCACATTCTCTGTTTAATTTGTTATTGATGTTGACGATCGGACGATGTATAGTATGAAGAAAACAAGAATACCGAAGAAAAGAAATCAACAAGAAAATAGAGAAGACAAGAATTTACGTGGAAAACCCAACTTGGAAAAACCACGGGAGGAACGACAAACAATTCACTATAGTATCGTTTCACGATTACAAGGATGATATACGCTCTAAACCCTCAAATCTCACACAATAGCTATAGAATTATAATTGATCTCACAATGCCTATGGAGAAGCTCTCTTATATAGGGGAGAGTCCTAATTAATGTATGGAAACATTAATTCTCGCCCATAGCATGCCTTGTAGGAGAAGGAAACCTAAACGGACCAAAAATAGGACTTTCCAAACATTCCTCGCGCTGGAGAAATTGGCGACCGCTGTTTGTCACCCAGCGGTCGCTGGTCCCATTTGGCGGGCGCTGAAAAGCCTTCGGCGGTCGCCGAAACCCCCAAAATCATGCAGTCCCGTTTACGTCGATTTGGCTCAAAACGGCGACCGCTGTTTCCAAAACAGCGGTCGCTGAATCCGCTTCAGCGGGCGCTGTTCTCCTAACAGCGGGCGCCGGAAAAAGTCGAAGCCTCGAGCTTCAGGTGTCGTTGATCGGCGGGCGCTGCCACCGTTTCAGCGGTCGCTGAACGACCACCGGCGACCGCCGTTTGAGACCAGCGGTCGCTGCTTCTTCCGACGCGTTTTCTCCTCTCGGTTTCGTGGCATACTCAACAAATCTCCACCTTGGCACTAAACCGCGAACTTCCTTCGCCTTCCGTCTTCCTCCAAAAGCCCCTAAGGGCTTAATCTCTCGATCGAAGTCCAACCAAGCTAGAGCAAAGCTCAAACTTGGTTGCGGGTAAACTCTTCGTCAACATGTCCGCCGGATTGTCGTGAGTACTAATCTTACTCACCTTAATGTCGCCTCGGGCGATCACCTCACGAACAAAATGATAACGAATGTCTATGTGCTTTGTTCTCTCATGGAACACTTGATCTTTTGTGAGACAAATAGCACTTTGACTATCACAAAAGATTGACGTCGTCTTAGAACTCTTCGAGAGTTCTCTAAACCAACCTCTCAACCATAGAGCCTCCTTGCAAGCCTCGGTAACCGCCATATACTCCGCCTCGGTAGTCGATAAGGCCACCGTACTTTGCAAGATAGCTTTCCAACTTATAGCACACCCACCAATGGTAAAAACATACCCGGTAAGAGATCTTCTTTTATCAAGATCACCGCCATAGTCGGAATCCACGAACCCTCGAACATCTTCTTGATTCCTCCCGAACACTAGCTTCTTGTTAGACGTACCTCTCAAGTAGCGCAACACCCACTGCACCGCCTTCCAATGCTCTCTTCCGGGATTCGCCATATACCGACTCACGGCACTCACGGCGTGGGCCAAATCCGGACGCGTACACACCATGGCATACATCAAAGAGCCCACGGCATTGGAATAAGGGACTCGAGCCATATCCTCGATGTCCTTCTCCGTAGTCGGAGAGTAAGCAGAGGTAAGTCTAAATTGTGTTCCAAGGGGAGTACTTACCGGGTTCGCCTTCTCAAGGTTGAAACGACGTAGCACCTTCTCTATATACCCCTTTTGGCCAAGATACAACTTGCCATCTCTTCGATCTCTAGTGATTTCCATACCAAGGATCTTCTTTGCCGCACCTAGATCCTTCATCTCGAACTCCTTGCTTAGTTGTGTCTTAACTCTCTCCACCTCCGACTTATCCTTAGCCGCTATCAACATATCGTCGACGTAGAGGAGGAGATAAACTAAAGACCCATCACGGCCTTTCCGGAAATACACACAACTATCATAGGAGCTCCTTCGGAAACCATTCTTAATCATAAACGTGTCGAAACGTTTATACCATTGTCTAGGAGACTGTTTCAAACCGTATAAGGACTTCTTGAGAAAACACACCTTGTTTCCTTGGTTTGAACCCTCGAACCCCTCGGGTTGGACCATGTAGATATCTTCTTCGAGCTCCCCATGTAGAAAGGCCGTCTTCACATCCATTTGCTCAAGCTCCAAATCGTGCATTGTCACAATGCCTAAAATCGCCCGAATCGAGCTATGCTTGACCACCGGTGAAAACACATCATTAAAATCTACTCCGGGAATTTGGCTAAACCCTTTAGCCACCAATCTCGCTTTATATCTCTCGTCCTCAACCCCAGGGATGTCCTCCTTCTTCTTGAAGATCCATTTGCACTTGATGGCCTTCTTGCCTTTAGGGAGATCAACCAACTCCCAAGTGCCATTCTTATGAAGAGACTCCATCTCTTCTTGCATAGCTACCATCCACTTGCCCGAGTCATCACAAGTAACCGCCTCTTCATATGAGGAAGGCTCCTCATACGAATCAACATCATCGGCTACACTCAGGGCATAAGCGACCAACTCATACTCGGCTAACCTTCTAGGTGGTCGAGTCTCTCGCCTTGGCCTATCTCTAGCTATGCATTGCGGCTCCACCTCTTTTGGATCTTCCGGAGTAGTCGAACTACTCATCTCATCGGTCGGGGAACTTGACCCATCATCCTCCTCTTGCACCCTGTCCGGCTCCACCTCAATAGGAGTACTTGGAACCTCGAGATTCCCTTTAGACGCCCGATCACCAATCATAGAAGCCTCATCAAAGACTACATCACGGCTTAGAATGATCTTCTTCGTCTCTGGACACCATAGCTTGTATCCTTTAACTCCTTCCTTAAAGCCAACGAATATGCACTTCTTAGATCGTGCACTTAATTTCCCGTCGTTGACATGCATGTAGGCCGGACACCCAAACACCCTTAAGTCCTCATAATTCGCCGGAGATCCCTTCCACAATTCTTGTGGAGTCTTCTTATTAATCGCCATGGACGGGGATCGGTTGATAAGGTAACATGCTAAAGAAGCCGCTTCAGCCCAAAAACCTTTACTCAACCCAGAAGTTGCCAACAAGCAACGTACCTTGTCCATAATCGTGCGATTCATTCTCTCGGCTACTCCGTTTTGCTGAGGGGTGTATCTCACAGTGTGGTGCCTCACAATCCCCGAACCCTTACAGAATTGGTTGAATTCTTCGGACACAAATTCTAGGCCATTGTCCGTACGTAGGTTCTTCACGACTTTCCCGGTTTGTTTCTCTATCATCACCTTCCAATCTTTGAAAGTAGAAAACACGTCGCTCTTATGCTTCAAGAAGAACGACCAAACCTTTCGGGAATAGTCATCGATGATGGTAAGCATGTAGTAAGAACCTCCAGTGGAGGGGACCGGGGATGGTCCCCATAGATCGGAATGGACATACCCGAGTATCTCTTTCGTTGTGTGAGCGCCAGTGGTGAACTTCACCCTCGTTTGCTTCCCGAAGACGCACTGCTCACAAAACCCCAACTTCGACAAGCCCTTATCCCCAAGAAGCCCTTGTCTACTCAACTCGGCCATTCCGGAACTCACTCATATGCCCTAGACGCATATGCCAAAGTCTCGTCGTGTCGACATCCTAGACCTTGGAATCACCCACGGCTACTTCACCTTTCACTGTGGTACCTTCAAGAACGTAAAGCCTATTTGACTTACGTTCGCCTCTCATGACGACCAACGAACCGCTGGCCACCTTCACGACTCCACCTTCTCCGGTGAACGAGTAACCCTTAAGCTCCAAAGTACTAAGCGAAATCAAATTCCGCTTTAAGCCGGGGACGAATCTAACCTCGCTTAGGGTGCGGATCGCGCCGTCAAACATCTTGATCCGGATGCTTCCTATCCCTTCGATCTTGCATGACGCGTTGTTGCCCATAGTCACCGCACCTTGCTCCACCTTTTCAAAAGTGTCGAACCAATCACGATTCGGGCACATGTGGAACGTACATCCCGAGTCTAGTATCCACTCCTCGCTTGATTTGGAGACCTCACCCAAAGCCATTAGGAGATCACAATAATTCTCGGCTACACCAACTTCACCGGAACTCTTCCCGGAATTATTGTTGTTGTTGTTGCCGCCTTCTCTCTCCAACCTATTTTTCAAGGCGTAGCAATCGGCTTTGATGTGACCCTTCTTCTTGCAGTAGTTGCAAACTTTGTTACTATGTCGTGACTTCGATCGAGACCTCTGGCTCGATTTCTGAGTTGTCCGCCCACGGACATTCAACCCTTCTCTTGGCGTCTCTCCCGAATTAGGATTCTCCATCATCATAATATTATCTCTAGATGAGAGAGCCGCAGTAACGTCTTTAAACGCGAGACTCTCTCGAGCGGAATAAAGGAGAGTATCACGGAAGGTCGCCATAGAAGGGGGTAGAGAAATTAGGAGCCAAAACGCAAGATCATCATCTTCGATCTTCACGCCAATGTTGCCGAGGTCGGCAACCTTCTCCTTGAACTTCGCTACGTGCGCTTTGATCGAGGATCCCTCCGCCATCTTCAGGAAATATAGACTCCTCTTCAAATTGTGCTTACTTGACACCGTCTTGGTGATGCACATCTCTTCAAGCTTCTCCCACAATTCTTTCGCTGTCTTCATCTCCATGATGTCCTCCGCCAAACTGTTCGATACATGGAGCCCTATGGTCGCCATAGCCATCTGATCGAGCGACACACGCTCGTCATGCTCCATATGAACCGGCATGTTGTCAATACCGTTGAGGGCGATCTCTTGCTTCAAGGATCGTAGAACCAACCTCATCTTGTATTGTCAAATCGGGAACCTTGTGTTGAGATCCAGCATCGGTATGTCATACTTCACGCTCGTCATATATCTTTAGCTCTGATACCACTTGTTGACGATCGGACGATGTATAGTATGAAGAAAACAAGAATACCAAAGAAAAGAAATCAACAAGAATATAGAGAAGACAAGAATTTACGTGGAAAACCCAACTGGGAAAAACCACGGGAGGAACGACGAACAATTCACTATAGTATCGTTTCACGATTACAAGGATGATATACGCTCTAAACCCTCAAATCTCACACAATAGCTATAGAATTATAATTGATCTCACAATGCCTATGGAGAAGCTCTCTTATATAGGGGAGAGTCCTAATTAATGTATGGAAACATTAATTCTCGCCCATAGCATGCCTTGTAGGAGAAGGAAACCTAAACGGACCAAAAATAGGACTTTCCGAAAATTCCTCGCGCTGGAGAAAATGGCGACCGCTGTTTGTCACCCAGCGGTCGCTGGTCCCATTTGGCGGGCGCTGAAAAGCCTTCGGCGGTCGCCGAAACCCCCAAAATCATGCAGTCCCGTTTACGTCGATTTGGCTCAAAACGGCGACCGCTGTTTCCAAAACAGCGGTCGCTGAATCCGCTTCAGCGGGCGCAGTTCTCCTAACAGCGGGCGCCGGAAAAAGTCGAAGCCTCGAGCTTCAGGTGTCGTTGATCGGCGGGCGCTGCCACCGTTTCAGCGGTCGCTGAACAACCACCGGCGACCGCCGTTTGAGACCAGCGGTCGCTGCTTCTTCCGACGCGTTTTCTCCTCTCGGTTTCGTGGCATACTCAACAATTGATATAAACAATGTTTTTAATTATTTTTTGAGATGGAAATTGATTCCATAATACGTGGAGTAAATTAGACTACATTTTGGCCTACTTTTGTTTTAATTGTTAGTACAATAACTCAAAAAATTCTTTTTCTTCTTATTTTTATTATTATTTACAAATAATATTCTGAGCACAATTGACTTGAAAAAAAAGGTTACGGGAAACTCCAGAATACAATACAGTTGATATGCCATTACACATTTACACTGAAGTATATTTTAATAAAGTAAAATGAAACTTCATAAATAGCGCATGTAAAAAAAATTACAAAAAAATATATATATAATAGAAAAATAAATTAAGAAATAAAAATATATATAATGAAGAAAAAAAATATATAATGAAGTTAAAATAAAATTTTATTTAAAAATATATAATTATACTATAAAATTTATTAACATAGTAGCAAAATTAAAATATATATTGAAATAAAAAAATGCACAATAATTCCACCATATCCTTAGCAAAATTAAAATATATATTGAAATAAAAAAATGCGCTACAGTTCAACCCTATATTGAGGAGGGCAACGACTACGTGGGCTCGAACAACGATGAGTTGGTGGGAGTGGCGATCGTGCCCGACAACGAGGGAAAGTAGCCCGACGAGAACGAGAGGGACTATCGGAAACAGAAACAGGTTGTCGAGGATGTTGACAATCCACCACAAAAGAGGCAGCGCGGCCAGTCGTCCAAGGGCCCGGAGCGGATGTATTTTTACTATCCGGGCCTTCCTTATTGGGCTGATGGCTCGGATTGCTCTGATCTTCAATTGGTGAGCTGTAAGGATAAATATGTTTGGGCATAACCTTAAAGATCTAGGCAGAAGTTGCTAAGCTAACATATTTATTTGTTTTCTTCTTTCTTCACAATTTAAAGTGTTGTAATCACTTGTCATATTGGTGATTTGATTTAGCACGATTCGTTAGTTGGAACGTGCTTGGAAAAAGCACAGCAAAGCAGAGTTATGCCGCAGCGCTGCAAGGCATGGACCAAGTCGTTGAGTAAAGAGATCGAGCGAAGCATGAGCGTAGGGCAAAGGATTGCTGAAGTCCAGAGAGTATGGAAGTCAGTGCAGTACGGCAGAGCATTCTAGAAGAACTTCATAAGGCATTCCTGCGGCAGTGGTCAAAACAAGTCAAGAGATCGAGCGAAGCATGAGCGTAGGGCAAAGGATTGCTGAAGTCCAGAGAGTATGGAAGTCAGTGCAGTACGGCAGAGCATTCTAGAAGAACTTCATAAGGCATTCCTGCGGCAGTGGTCAAAACAGCCTGCCTTAGAATATCTCAACCGACTTGTTGACCTAGCATTTCAAGGAAATCAGTTGGGACTCTACTCCTATAAATAGTGGACGATTCCAGCTGCAATCCTCAACAATCCAGAATACAATACAACACCTTAGAAACACTTTTCCATTACAAGATCGATCATCAAGCTTTTTGTAACGCCCCGGCCTGTTAAGGGGTCGAAGATATCCTGGCCCTACTGTACCAACACGTGTCTTTTCCAGCTCACTTTGTCCTCACTCGTGCGCACCCGGGAGACTTCCCAGGGGGTCACCCATCCTAGAATTACCCCAGAGTCAGCACGCTTAACTTTGGAGTTCTTATAGGAGGATGCCCAGAAAAGAAGATGCATCTGTTGGTATGAGTAGCATATTCAATCCTTTTAAGCCTTTGAATTTCTGGGGCGTTACAATCACCCCACCTTTTTCTGCGCAACGTCCTCGTTGCGTGCCTTACTTGCCTTACTTGCCCAGGACCAACCATCCGTGCAGGAATGCCCCTTACGGGTACTCTCACCAACTTCTGGGTGGAGCACTTGGCCCCGCAAGACACTTAGTTCCCGCAATTCCGGTCGGCACCTGCTCTGATACCATTTGTAACGCCCCGGCCCGTTGAGGGGTCGAAGCCCGACACTAATGGGTCGGCTAGGTTACCAATGACTGCCGTCGGGAGTGATATCCTGGCCCCACTGTAACCTGCTCTGATACCATTTGTAACGCCCCGGCCCGTTGAGGGGTCGAAGCCCGACACTAATGGGTCGGCTAGGTTACCAATGACTGCCGTCGGGAGTGAAATCCTGGCCCCACTGTACCAACACGTGTCTGTCTGATACCATTTGTAACGCCCCGGCCTGTTGAGGGGTCGAAGCCCGACCCTAATGGGTCGGCTCGGTTACCAATGACTGCCGTCGGGAGTGATATCCTGGCCCCGGTTACCAATGACTGCCGTCGGGAGTGATATCCTGGCCCCACTGTACCAACACGTGTCTTTTCCAGCGCACTTTGTCCTCACTCGTGCGCACCCGGGAGACTTCCCAGGGGGTCACCCATCCTAGAATTACCCCAGAGTCAGCACGCTTAACTTTGGAGTTCTTATAGGAGGATGCCCAGAAAAGAAGATACATCTGTTGGTATGAGTAGCATATTCAATCCTTTTAAGCCTTTGAATTTCTGGGGCGTTACACTTTTAGTGTCGCGACTTCATTTGTGAAGCTCGTCGTGCCTTGTGTTCTCTCATCTCAAAGAGAGTTCTTTTGTGAGGCTGATGATTCGATAGCCTAGAATAGGTGTTCATTTCAGTAGCTAGGTTTTGTTGTTGATTGTTCATACTCTTCAGATACGATTAATACGATGTTGATTGTTCATATTCTTCAGATACGATTAATACGAAGGCATACATAAGACCGTTTCTTTAATAATACCGTTTCGTATGTGTATAATTTAAATACACATTCAAAGATTAAATTCGTGTTCTTTACATTTGTGTGTGTGTTCGTTGTTTTAAAGTGATTTATTTTTATTAATTCCGCTGCACTTTATATACATATATCACATACATATTTATGATATTAACAAACTGATCAATCTGAGTAAAATACTTAAATTAAGTAAATCAGTAAAAACAAATATTTTCTGTACAAGGCATCATAATGCGGCATAAGCTGTTCTGCGGCAGAACACCTAGGCAGCTCATTTCAACACTGCCTAGGCAGCTCATTTCATTTATTTACTGTCTACGACTTTAAGGGCCTAAATATATGTCGTTTTGAACCCCTTTACTTTTCCTTCTCATAAATCAAAATAAAATTATAAAATAAAGTAAAAATAAAAGTTTATTAACAGCGCATGTAAAAGAAAAAAAATTAAAAATTACAAAATAAAAATATATAATAGCGCAATATATATAATAGGTAATTAAAAGAAAAATCCATTAACAACTGAAAGTGCGTGGCAGGGGTATTTACGAATAAAATACGAATAAAATACGCTGCCAAGCTTAAGGCAGGGCGATGCGCTACTTCAGTTGCTACTTTAGTATGCCTTATAATAGAATTCGGTTCGTGATTTAGTTGATTTACGTATTTTAATATGTGTATTAAAATATCATATTAATATATAGGTGATATATGTATATATTATGCAGCGGAAGAATTAACGTTAGGCACAACAAACAAACAAACTCACACACACACAAACTAAACGAGAAATAAATAAATCAATGAATTAATCTTTGTATGGGTATTTAAATTAAATTTAAATTACCCACACGAATGTGCCGGCAAAAATATATTATTAAAGAAACGAGTCTTTACAATGAGTAATCTCGTATTTACAATCGATTAAACTCAAGGCAGTGCGAAGGCATTCCTTAACGTTTATCGAATCCGGAGATTAATGAACAATCAACACGAAAACAAAGCTACTGTAATAAACCTATTCTAAGCTCTTGATAATCAGCGTAGCTACAAAATCACTCTCACAGGCCAGAGGATGAACGGCACGAAGAACTTCACAAGCGAAGTCTTCGGCACAACAAGCTAGATGATCGATCTAGGTGAAAATATGTTTTTGGATGTGTTAAAAGTGTTGAATAATGAGTTGAGGACTTCTGGTACTTATAGGCGAAGTCTCTCAACCGAATTCTCTAGTAGAACTAGGTTTGAAGTGGTTGAGAGAAAGTAGCAACCGCCTTTGACCAGCTCCTAGTTCTGCCGCGAAGCGAGCTGTTCTGCAGGCAGGGCGAACCTTCTTCATTAGATTGAAATGCTTTGCCTTCTGCCAATGCCTTCCATTCTTCTTCGTTTTCAGGTTCTCTATGCTTAACGTTCGTACTTAAGTCCTTTGCCCTTGTTCGTCGTGCGGCATGCTTAAGCTCTTCGTCGTGCGGCATGCCGAAGCTTCGTCCTGCCGCAAGGTTTTGTTCAGTATTCAAAGTCTCTATCTCCAGCTTGCCTTTTTGAGTCCTCTGCTCTTGTTTGTCCTGCGGCATGACGAAGCTTCGTCCTGCCGCAAGGTCTGGTTCAGTCATCCAAAGTATTGATTGTTCTTACAAGCACGAATCAGGTGATATATCATGCTAAAATACATCACACATTAGTGACAACAACAATATACAAGTGTGAAGAAAGGAGAAAAACATGTAAATATGTTCAAGGCATTGTTATGCCAGTAACTCTGCGGCATTACTCTGCCTAACCATATTTACACTAACAACAACGCATCAAAATTAATTAACAACACATAGAAAAAAAATCAATTATGCTTATAAAGTCTATAAAAAATAAATAACTGAAACAAAATTTCATTAGCAATATATATAATAGGCCCATTAATTCAGAAATAAAAATATATATAATAGCCCATTAAAATTTTTATACTGCAAAATTCATTAAAAGCGTAGAAAAATTAAAATATATAAAGCGTAGCAAAATTAAACTATATAGTGAATTAAAATAATGCGTTATACTTCGACCCTATTTTGAGGAGGGCAACGACTACATCAGCTCGAACACCGACGAGTTGGTGGGAGTGACGATCGTGCCCGGCAACGAGGGAAACGACCCTATTTTGAGGAGGGCAACGACTACATCAGCTCGAACACCGACGAGTTGGTGGGAGTGACGATCGTGCCCGGCAACGAGGGAAACGAGTCTGACGAGAACGAGAGGGACGACCGAAAACAGAAACAGGTTGTCGAGGATGTTGAAAATCCACCACAAAGGAGGCAGAATGATGACATGGATTGCTCTGGTCTTCAATTGGTGAAGGGCAGAAATATGTCGCCAAAGGTTTTGAACCCCTTTAATTTTCCTTATCATAAATCAATATAAAAATATATAATAAAGTAAAAATAAAAGTTTATTAATAAAGCATGTAAAAGAAAAAAATTTACAAGATAAAAATATATAATAGCGCAATATATATAATAGCGTAATTAAAAGAAAAATCCATTAACAACACATCAAAATTAACTAAACCGTAGAAAAAAAATCAATTATGCTTATGAAGTCTATAAATAAATAACTAAATTTTTTTTATTAGCAATATATATAAAAGCGAAATATATAAAATAAATTCGAAAAAAAAAATATATATAATAGCCCCATTAAAATATTTATACTGCAAAATTAATTAAAAACGTAGAAAAATTAAAATATATAAAGCTTAGCAAAATTAAACTATATAGTGAAGTAAAAAATTGGCTACACTTCGACCTTATATTGAGGAGGGCAACGACTACATCAGCTCGAACACCGACGAGTTGGTGGGAGTGACGATCGTGCCCGGCAACGAGGGAAACGAGCCTGACGAGAACGAGATGGACGACCGAAAACAGAAACAGGTTGTCGAGGATGTTGACAATCCACCACAAAAGAGGCAGAATGATGACATTGATTGCTCTGGTCTTCAATTGCTGAAGGGCAGAAATATGTCGTCAAAGGTTTTGAACCCCTTTAATTTTCCTTATCATAAATCAATATAAAAATATATAATAAAGTAAAAATAAAAGTTTATTAATAAAGCATGTAAAAGAAAAAAATTTACAAGATAAAAATATATAATAGCGCAATATATATAATAGCGCAATTAAAAGAAAAATCCATTAACAACACATCAAAATTAACTAACTCGTAGAAAAAAAATCAATTATGCTTATGAAGTCTATAAATAAATAACTAAATTTTTTTTTATTAGCAATATATATATAAAAGCGCAATATATAAAATAAATTCAAAAATAAAAATATACTAGTATATAATAGCCCCATTAAAATATTTATAATGCAAAATTAATTAAAAACGTAGAAAAATTAAAATATATAAAGCTTAGCAAAATTAAACTATATAGTGAAGTAAAAAATTGGCTACACTTCGACCTTATATTGAGGAGGGCAAACCTTATATTGAGGAGGGCAATGCTGGAACAATGACGAGGTAGTGGAAGAGGCGATCGTGCCCGGCAACGAGGGAAAGGAGTCCGATGAGAACGAGAGGGAGGACCGGAAACAGAAAAAGGTTGTCGAGGATGTTGACAATCCACCATAAAAGAGGCAGCGCGGCGAGTCATCCAAGGGCCCGGAGCGGCAGTGTTTTCACTATCCGGGCTTTTCTTATTGGGATGATGGCCCAGATTGCTCTGGTCTTCAATTGGTGATCAACCTCAACGGGCCTACTCAGGAGGCCAAAGCGCAGTCTGCCGGGTCGGGCTTGGAGTCGACGATCGACCTCAACGACCCGTCTGACCCGCTTCTGGTGGACTCAAGTGATGGCTCAATGCTCGACTTAAACAGTTCGTCTCTAGAGATTATAGAAGCTCGTGACTCTGCGCGTAGGCAAGATGCAAAAGATGGCTTTACATATAACAATTACATGAATAAATAATACTATTACTTTATAAGAATAATTACAAGAATAAATAATACTAGTACTTTATAAACTTAAATATAACAATTATTCTACTTACTTTATAACTATAATAAATAACAAAATGTAATATTATTAGTTTTTGTGTCACATTCTCTGTTTAATTTGTTGTTGATATAAACAATATTTTTAATTATTTTTTGAGATGGAAATTGATTCCATAATCCGTGGAGTGAATTAGACTAAATATTGGCTTATTTTTGTTTTAATTGTAAGCACAAGAACTCAAAAAATTCTTCTTCTTCTTATTTTTATTATTATTTACAAGTAATTTTCTGAGCACAATTGACTTGAAAAAAAAAGGTATGGAAAACTCCATAATACAATTCGGTTGATATGCCATTACACTGAAGTATATTATAGTGAAGTAAAAATGAAAGTTCATTAATAGCGCATGTAAAAAAAATTACAAAATAAAAATATATAATAGAAAAATAAATTACATAAAAATATATATACTGAAAAAAAATTTATAATGAAGTTAAAATAAAAGTTTAATTAAAAATATATAATCATACCGTAAAAAATATATATTGAAATAAAAAAATGTGCAAGAATTTCACAATATCTATAGCAAAATTAAACTATATAGAGAAGTAAAATATGCGCTACACTTTGGCCCTATATTGAGGAGGGCAACGACTACGTGGGCTCCAACAACGCATAGTTGGTGGGAGTGATGATCGTGCCCGCGACGAGGGAAAGGAGCCCGACGAGAACGAGAGGGACGACCGGAAACAAAAACAAGTTGTCAAGGATGTTGACAATCCACCACAAAAGAGGCAGCACATCGAGTCGTCCAAGGGCTCGGAGCGGCTGTCTTTTTACTATCCGGGCCTTCCTTATTGGGCTGATGGTCCGGACTGCTCTGGTCTTCAATGGTTGAGTTTATTTACACCTCTGAATTACTAAACCCACCACCCTGATTAATTCACCCCTTTAATTTTAACTATTTGATTAGTACACCCTCATTAAAATACCGACACTACCCTTGTTTAACAAATAGTAATTGTGAATAAATCTAACTCTCATTTTCTATGTTCTTCACAGAAGTTCATCGCACAATTAAATGGTGGATTGTGTCGTTCGTGCGGTCGTGCCGATCATCTCCGCCGCCGTGTGACCCACTCGCTTGAGAATCAGAAACTCTATCATCTCCCGTTCAGTAGGAGTTGTTTAAAGAAACATACCAATCTGCCCTTCTCCTCCATTAACATCGTCAATCAATTGCCGATTCGATAAGCGGCAATTGCGTTATCAGTACCCGAAAATTCATGAACTGCATCCCCACAAGATACGACCCCTCTTTTAAATGGGCCGATGTTCGTATTCACGAGACGAAAATTGAGAGAATTGGGAGGGGTAACCCTCCCAAAATGAGAAATCAGAATTATACCCCTCCATCCCTTTTCTCTTTTTTTTTAAATTAAAATGTAATAAAAATAAAACAAAAATCATATATACATTTTTTAAAATTACCAATTAACCTATAATGTTATCAAAATTGCAAACAAGTCCTTAAACAATTACAAACCTAACCTTACCCCAAACCCTACCCCCAAACCCGCTGCCCTCTTTCTCTCTTTCACAGAAACGACTCGAACGGAACTCTGACGAAGAAACGAACTCCGGCCGACGGGAAGAAGAAACGAACTCCGGCAAGAGCGCCCCGCCCCTCTCTGATCAGGTAAGTACTCATCCCGCCCCGCCCTTCTCTCTCTCTCAGTTCAATTTCAATTTCTAGCTTTGAAAAAAAAAATCAAAAATGCAGAATTCCGGCTGCCTCCTCCTCCTCCTCAGTTCACGATGTCTGAAGCCGCCTCCTCATCCACTTCAAGGGCCTCCAAAAGGACTCGGACGTCCCAGCCGTTGTCCAGCGGCTACCGAGCGGAGGGTGAACCGAGATCGAAGTCGATACACGACGTTTCACCGTGCGGTGGCTTGACGGAATCAGAAGCCTATAATGCTTATCAGGTACGTACACAATGCCGTAGTTCGTTTCAATTCGCGTAGAGTGTATTGGTGTAGTTGTGTTGTTCTGGGTCGCGGTTCTGTGAACCTGTTGCAGGTAGTGGGCGTCGGGCGCTGCGCCCGACGCCCAGGGTTTTGTTATACGGTAGGCGTCGGGCGCAGCGCCCGACGCCCAGGTTTTTGATATACGTAGGGCGTCGGGCGCAGCGCCCGACGCCCATTTTCTTTTTCATGCAATGTGGGCGCTGCGCCCGGCGCCCACTACAGTCCAGAATATGAATTTTTAAGGATACAGTTCAGAATATGAATTTGTTATGACAGACAGTTCAGAATATGACTTTTTTTTGTTATTCGTGTTATTTATTTTTCAGGAAGAGTATCGCGTTGTTTCGGCATCAGAAATCCAGGCTGTCCTACCTGAGCGCACATTCGGTGACGTCGTGCAGAATGGGAAGGTAACAAGTCGCCTAGGTTTCAAGGATATCCCCTAGATAGCCAAGAAACTGTTTGCAGTCTTCCCGAACTGTGCGAAGGATTACCCTCAGCTGGGCAGTTTTTTATATTTGGACGGGAAAGGGATCGTGCCCAATGCGGCCATCCATCATTTGATGGCTCGAGTGTGCCGTTGGCCGGAGAAGAAAGGGCGCTTTAAGTTGTTCGTATTGAACAATATGGTAGCTCGACTCAGACCTGTGGAGTTCAGTTTGATCACTGGCCTGCACTTTCATGACTCCCGCACAAGACGTGAACTCGAGAAGGAGCAAGACCTGAAAGAAACAATCTTTCCCGAATATCACAAGAAGAAGCAACCGGTGCCGATAACTGAAGTGCTTAAGAAAGCCGAATATTTCTTAAGCCGCAACGATGCCGAGGATCACCCAGTTGCAATCAACCTTGTATTTGTTTGGTTGCTTACAGTTGTGTTGGACGCACCTTTCAGACAAGGACTTGTCTCTGACGAGATTTTTGAGGTAATACGTGTTTCAAATTTACTTTATATTGTGTACTTAAATAATATTTTGTTTTATTTTAATTTTTGCGTTTATTACAGCTTTGCAGCGACTTGGATCATTGCCAGAAGTATCCATGGGGAGTACGGGTGTGGAAGGCCGTGGTGGACGATTGCTTCGATTCTATGGGGGACATCGAAAACGTAGAATAGGGAAAGCCAAAGGCATGGAATGCTTATGGGTTCCTCCAGACTTTTGCGGTATGTTTTAAACTAGTTTTGATAATTGTTTTGATAATTAAATAGGTTTTGTAATTCTTTAATAAAATAAAAAATATTTTGTTTTTAGTTTTGGATGATGGAGGCTTTAGAGGGTGCGGTTGTACAATTGCGGGCAACCTCCAGGAGAGACTTCAGGAATGCGTACCCTAGGATGTTGCGATGGTCTTTAGGCAACAGCGCACCGATGAACCGTGACTTCAAGGCGTTCTTGGTTGGGGAAGTGAATGTAAGTGTTTGAACAAGTTTATTGTGTGAATTAAAATTATTTATACTTATAAATTTTCAAAAACAAACCTGCAGAGTGTGTATCCGCGCTTGAAGCCGGACGTTGTCGAGCTGCAGTCTGACTATTTTTACGGCACCCTGTGCTGGTTCGAGCAGAAGACTGAAGATTGCAGTTCAGACTGTTTACGATTCAAGCCAGACAGCAGCCTCTACGAGGACTATGTGCAGTTCGTCCAAGCAGCTCCAGCTCCAGCTCCGACTCGCCGTCAGAGGACTCCACCTCCACCTGAGACGACAGATCTTCCTGAGACAGTCTTTCATCATGCCGGTCCGTCGTCCTTTCAGGCTCAGCCATCCGGACGGGACACGTAAAACGACATTTCAAGATCATCCAACGGTTCAAATCATATTAATTATCCACGATTAGAAGTTTTTAGTATTTTGGTCACTTGTTATTTCTAAGTAAAATTTTAAATGTTATAGTTTTAGTTGAAGTTTAAGATATTCAAGGTATGACCAAACATTAAAATGTAATTTAGTTAATTCGAACCGTTAGATGATCTTGAAATGTAGTTTTAGGTGTCCCGTCCAATTTTCGTGAAAAAATAATGTCGGGAAGTGCTCGATTCAATAACGTCGAGAATTTGTCGATTTTTGCGTCTTAATCGAATCGAGCACTTCCCGACATTATTTTCTCACGAAAATTGGATGGGACACGTAAAATTACATTTCAAGATCATCCAACGGTTCAAATCATATTAATTATCCACGAGTAAGTCCAGAAATTGCGAAAACGGTGTGAAATCGGGTCTGATGGACGCCGGGCGCAGCGCCCATCCTGAGCTTTCAAAATGGGTGCTGCGCCCACCAAGTATGTACATTGTGGGCGCCGGGCACAGCGCCCAGCGCCCATCACAGAACTGAACTGAACATGATTTCCCCGTTTTTTGTAATTCCAACCTGTCCAGAACACATCTACACCACATTTAAGCACTTCTAACATGAAAAAATCAGTACCACACTAATACAAAGTCTCAAATACGAAGTATCTTACACAATCGTCTCAAAACACAAAAAAAAGTAATAATAAAGAGTTCAATTCATGCCCTCTTCTTCGCTACACCCGGGCATCTACAACTTCCTCCTCTTGACATCACAACCTGCATAGTAAATGTTTCACAAATCAAATTACAAAAAAATATATGAAAACACACACAACTACATAAAAGTGCAACAGTGTTTTACTCTGGTGGAATCGGACAAGTCTGTGCATTGTGACCCTCTCCTTGACATTTGCCACATCGATATTTTTTCTTCAAAAATCTCTCAATTCGACTCGTGAAGCGGTCCAATATCGACCGTCCTGGAGTTCGTTTCACCGGTGGGGGCAACACTATCATGCTTTGGACATATTCTGGAATCTCCGTCCATTGATCTTCTGAAGGAACAAGTATAATGTTCTCCTTATATGCTTGCATCATATATTCACGGGTGAAATAAAGAGAAGTCATCTCATAAGCATATTGTCCTGCCCGACTCGGGTCCTTGGCACACGCTGCAGCTATGACATGCTCACACGGAATTGTTGGGATATGTCCTTCGATCCTACGTGTGCAATCGATAAAGTCATAAGGTCGTCTATGGATGTTAAATGATTATTTGATAATATTAATTGTTGGGAACAATATAATATTGATCAATTAAATCATACCTACAGGGTCACACACGGACTCGAAGATAATGTACGATGATTGATATATATATTGATTTAGAATCAATATTTACGTGGATTTAATTCCCATGCATGGGATGCATGGCTTGCATGGATGCATGTAACATAGTGTGACATGGCATGCCACACAAGCAAGTGGGACCACATACAATGCATAGTGGCATGTGTATGTGGCATGACCTTTCACCTCCTTTGTAACCTCTTTTGCATGTTAATGGTGCATCTTTATGCACATTAAGATGGAGGTTACAAAGAGGTATAATGGTGTGAATAATGGTGTGTTTATATAGATGAAAATCTGATTTTCATCACACACAAGCATCAGCCACGAAAATCCACACAAATAGAGAGAAAAGAGGTGATCTTGGAGATCCATTCTCAAGCAATCAAAGGTGTTCATTATCCGGGTTCGTGTGCAACACGTAGAGGCCGGGCCATTTGTGAGGCTTCAACATCCGGACGATCCAAAGGAGTGAAGAGTTCATTCACAAGGAGATCTTTGAGTTGCTGATCCATTAAGGTGGTTCAATCGACTCAACACCACCTTAACCGAAATCAACGATCACCAAATGTAAGTAATCGTTAAACCTTATATATATATATATATTGGATGTATATATATATATATATGTTTATATGTGTTCTTATACACATTATGTGTGCACTAAGATCATGACATAGTAGATCTATTGCTTTACACGCTTCCGCAAACACGGTATATCGATCGGATCGGTATACCGGTACCATCAATTGTTATCAGAGCCTAGGGCTCGTGCACACTTTTGTGTTGGACACGAAGGTTAAATCAACATAATTGGATTATTTGTTTAATTGTGATTATGTGATTAGATGTAAGTCCGGCCACCGTTAGTGGTCGAGTGAATGATTTCGTCGTTTTTTACGTTTCGATTGGCCATAATCTTTTGAGGGTTGCGTCCCTTGGAATCATTTGTAATAGATAGGTTTTTCTATTATATTTGTATTGTACTACTTGTAAGCGATGGACTTGGTCCATGGTTCGATGGAGGATCTCGGCTCTCCGGCGAAAACGAGAAGAAACGAAGCAAAACGAAGCAAAGCGGAAAAAAAACCGGGCTGCTGGAGCCAAACGGCGGGCGCCGTTTTTGCTCCAGCGGGCGCTGTTTTGATTTGGCGGGCGCCGTTTTGGAAACGGCGACCGCCGAAAACTCTTTTTTTTGGGCAGACGGTATTTTGCCCTTTCGGCGGGCGCCGTTTTGGAAACGGCGACCGTCGGTGATGTTCAGCGACCGCTGGTTGTAAAACGGCGGGCGCTGTTCGTGGTTTTTGGGGTAATAACTTGGTTTGACCAAAATCGGCGAGCGCAGAACTGAAACGGCGGGCGCGGACCAGTCCAGAAGATGTTCAAGGCCTATTTTGTTGCTTTTATTCTTTTCGTTTGAGAGTTGTGAGGTTCTAGGGGCCTTTCGATTACGTATTTAATTGCGTTGCTAGTTATAGGATGTTTTATGTTATAAATGTTCAACTTACATATAAACACCTATGCATGCAAGTTCCCAAAATAATGAGTATAATGTCTTGTCCAAAACATCACACTCATAAAGCCCTCGATCATAAGTTGGTAGGTCCGCCTCAGCGGGGTACTACTTGTTATCTTGGGATAAGTAGGAGTAAGGGTTAGACCCTTACACGTGACTTTGGTTTTCTCATCGATAGATCCACTGCAGGCGTGGCTATCGAGACATGAGATGAGAATGGTATTCTCATCGACCGAGAGTGATATTAGATATCATTGACATGGGTGTGTCTACCTATCTTGAAATACTTAAGTGCGGACTCAGTCGGCTTAAAGATTTGCAAGATGAGGATCTCGGAATCGTTTTGTTCTAAGGGACAATGATATTGGATATCAATTGAACAAAATGAAATAAATAAGTACAATTGTTAGACAACCTTATTTGTTTACCGCTTTGTGGATGTTTACATACTTTAGTTATCTTTCTTTTATAGTTTATCATGTCAAATATCAACTCAATTCAAGTTTGGTTCAATTCTTGATTATGAAAAATTGAACAAATTTTCTTGATTCACAACGTAATTTGAGGATGGTCCTCAAATACGAAGATAAGGAAAATGTGTTAGATAACCACATCCTAAGATATCATTGAACAACTCAATATCATGTTCGGAGAATATGCAATGATTGAGCGGTTCGGTGTGACCAGGGTCATCGCTTCAGCTAGGCTGGAAAATGGAAATCTATGGGATCACATGTGCAACAAATGATTGAATTATTTGTTTCAAGTGACCGCCTAGATTTTTCCTATGATGATTATTTGGCAACCGATTTCATACTTCAATCTCATGATGGTTATAATGCCTTTAGGCTAAATTTTCCATATGAATGGTTTGAAGAAATCGCTTCGTGAGCTCCACGGGATGCTCAAGGCTGCTGAGCCGACGATAGAGAAGGACCCTAAGAGGGAAATTCTTATGATAAAGGATAGGGTATTCAAAAGAGCATGGGCAAGAAGGCTACTAGGGTTCCTAATGCGTCTACTGCAAAAGTGTTGGACATTACTTGCAAACTTATAAAAGTTCATATTTTATTCAATTTCAAATCAAATGCCTAATTTGTCTTTCATTTGATGGATTATAAGGTTATGATTATTTACACCTCGGGGAGTGATTTAATCCAAAACACTTAAGTTCATCAATGACACAAATTAGAGACTTTCGAGCCATTGGATGGCGTGAATCGATTGTCTGGTTGGCTCCCTCATATTTTATGAGAGATAGGGCTTCAATTGCATGATAATATCTCTGGTTAGAAAACTTCGATTTTTCACTTACGATTTATCACGTTTTGACATTGAGATAATTTTGAATGGGAAATTCGAATAAGAGTCAATTATTGAGAATAATTGAACTTGCCCAAAGTTCAAAGAAGATGTGAAGAGCGGGGTTGCTTCATCTTCAGGTATTAATGTTATAGACATTAAACTTCACAAATTCTACTTCTTGGGTATTGGATGCCAAACGTAGTTCTCACATTTGTATGTGGAGGAACTACATAGAAGTATAAGTTTGGTGAGTAGAGATGTCGATCTACGGGCGAGAAATTGAGCGAAGGTCGCTGCATTAGCCGTATGATCATATGATGTTGTTTTGCCTTAGGGCCTTGTTTTAGTATTATAACTATGTAATTTCGTACCTTCAATAAACAATGAATATTGGTTCAGTATTGGATACTGATGGATTAGTTTTTCACTAATTAAATAGTTTGATAACTATTTTAATTGTGAACTATTCTTTGTTTTGGTACGATTATTACATTATTTATGTATACTTTAAACTCAACAAATCATATATAACATTAACACAAAAGTCCAAATCGAATAAGTCTCAATGAGACATAACTGTAACATTGTTGATTAGATCAAAATCTAAACATGTAACGAATCTTCTTTTAGAAGGCATTCTAGAATCATTTGACTTGGAGTCATTTGATACATGTGAATGATGTTTGATGGACAAAGATAACAATGTCATCTTTCTTGGAGAAAGGAGAACATGTGAGTGATTAATTAGGGATGATCCATACTGATGTATGTGGAACCTATCAGTTCACAAGCACAAGAAGGTTATGTTTCGGAAAAGAGAAAACAAACTATATTAGATATAGTTCGACCATTCGATGAGAGGTATAAATGAACTACTGGTCTCTTTTGGGAACACACAATTCTTGACTTCAACTTATACACTGAATAGGACACCGTCAAAAGCTATTGATAAGACACCATACGAGGTATGGAAAGGGAAGGTCCCTAACTTGTCTTATATCAAGGTTTGGGGATGTGAAGCTTATGTGAAGAGAAATATCTCTACAAAGCTTGAACCCAAATCGAATAAATGTTTCTTTGTTGGTTATCCAAAAGAAACACGAGGGTACCACTTTTACAACCAATCCGAGAACAAAGTTTTAGTTGCTCGAGATAGTGATTTTCTTGAAAAGAGTTATCTTTCCTAGAAATTCAGTGGGTGATCGGTTATCTTGAACGAGGTTCAAGTGAAACAACCAATGATGAATACTCAAGACTAGGTTGAGAGTATTCTTATGGTTTTGGAAGCCATACCAGCCCTCGTAGGTCCGAAAGGAATAAATTTATCTCTATTATTCAAATACTTAGATATTGTGACAAATGAGAGATATGAATTCATGCTTTTGGAAAGCGGTGAACCTTCGACCTAATTCCAAGCTATGACGAGTCCAGCTACTGAAAATTGGCATGGTGCCATGAAATCTGAGATGATATCAATATCTGATAATCAAGTTTGGAACTTGATCACGGGGTTAGACCCAATGAATGCTAAAAGATCTTTAAGATCTAAACAGACAGATAGAAAACCTAGGGTTTTCAAAGCAAGTTTGATGGTAAAAGTTTTATTCACAAGGTGGATTGTGGAAAAACTTTCACCAGTTGCTTTGATTAAATCATTCAGATTATCTTAGCCATTGCTACTCATCTTGATAATGAGTTATGGTAATATTGGATGTTAAAACTAACTTCTTGAATTGGATTCTAGAAGAGAATGTGTTTTAACACAGCCAAAGAGTTTTATCGATCCTAATAAGGCTGAGAAATTATGCAATCTTATAATTCCATTTATGGAATAAAGCAAAGCATATCGGAGTAGCAATCTTCAGTTCAATGAATCCATACTGGGTTTTGGATTTCAGAGGAACTCGGAAGAGTCTTGTTTTACAAGAAGAACAGTGGGAGTTACGTTGTATACATTGTGTTGTATGTCGATGACATACTCTTTATTGGAAACAATGTTTCTATGCTTAATTCTATTAAAGAATGGCTTGGAAATTGTTTTTCAATAAAGGATCTTGGAGAAGCACAGTACATATTGGGCATCAAGATCTGTCGGAACAAATCGAAAAGGATGTTTGGACTTAGTAAAGCGACCTATATTGATAAGGTGCTTGATAAGTTCAGAATGAAAGACGCCAGAAAGGGTCTCATTCCAATGAGTCATGGCACATCACTTAGCAAGATGCAAGGCCCTACGGTACTTGATGAGCAAAAGAGGATGTAAAACATTCCTTATGCTTCGGCAATAGGGTCTATAATGTACGCCATGATATGTACACGACTGGACGTATTGTATACTTTGAGCATGACGATTCGGTTTCAAGGAAACCCAGGTGAGACGCATTAGACTGCGTCCAAGAGTATTCTTATGTACAGTACCTTAGATGAACTAAAGAATATTTTGTTGTCTTTGGAAGACAAAAAGAGTTGATATTAACAAGCAGTTTGACTGCTAACTTCAAAACAGACTAAGATAATTTCCGATTTTAATCTGGTTATATCTTTTGTCTGGTTAGAGGTGAAATTTGTTGGAATAGTTCCATGCAATGCAATATAGCTGATTAAACTACAGAAGCTGAGCACAATATTGCATTGGATGCAGTAATGTTGGCAGTTAAGATTTGAAAGTTCTTGAATGAACTAGGTGGCGTAACTAGCTTAGCCCATCCAATAATTCTCTATTTATAGTAGAGTTATCGCGCAAGCCAATGAGCTAGGAAGCACCACAAGTCTAAAATTGGTGCTCAGGAAGTTCCACATTATCTGGGAGATAGTTTTGTGGAGACATCGAGATAATAAAGTTGCAACTTTTGGTAAGGTTGCAAACCCGCTTTCTAAACCTCTCCAGCAGTTTAAGTTTGAGGCTTTCACAACTGCAATAGAGATCAAACATCTTAGAGATGGGTTGTGATTTCTATTACTGTATTGGATACTTTTGGAGATTTGGTAAACATTCACTCATATGTATAATACATGTTTCTTCATATATATATGGTTTAATTTATATGAATTGTCCAAATGATTAAGTGATATCAATTGGGTTATGAGGTCGACTTACCGCATAATGAAGTCCCAATGGTTTAACTGATATACTTAAATCATATAGTTGTTCCTGGTTCGTATAATCGAGTACGGACAAACCGATAATACAATGAACTAGTTTGTAATGTGTACTATAGCGCCGCTTCATGGGCTAGTGATGTGGGACATCAAGTACAATTACATAGATATTAGCTGGGAGCTAATGATTGAACAGACCCGACTGGAATAGTATTTAAGATTTCGAGTCATAATACTATTTCATTGACTGTCGAGCAATTTCCTCTGATCTGAGTAGTCCAGAGTAATTCCATTGTGAAATGGTGTACTTTGATACAAGTAAACTCCTTTCGTAAAAGGAGGTTATAAAACTTGTTATTGGGTATATCAGGAAGCAAGTGGGAGAGCTTGGATTGACAAGATGGGATTGTCCTCCATTTTATAATGGGATACATGTCTTACCGGCCACTTGGAGAGTCGAGACTGTGGAAAATACGTGGCCACGTCCAGATTCGTATCATAGTGATAAATCTGGTTTTACAGTCTGTCTCAAAGTCCAAGAAAGGTTTGAACCGATTGAGGATGACTCGAGTCTTGCCTCAAGTTCAAACTTAGACATAAAGTGACAACAGGAAGTTGGCAGCACACTGGCTCTGAAGGCCAAGTGGGAGATTGTTGGGATATGTCCTTCGATCCTACGTGTGCAATCGATAAATTCATAAGGTCGTCTATGGATGTTAAATGATTATTTGATAATATTAATTGTTGGGAACAATATAATATTGATCAATTATATCATACCTACAGGGTCACACACGGACTCGAAGATAATGTACGATGATTGATATATATATTGATTTAGAATCAATATTTACGTGGATTTAATTCCCACGCATGGGATGCATGGCTTGCATGGATGCATGTAACATAGTGTGACATGGCATGCCACACAAGCAAGTGGGACCACATACAATGCATAGTTGCATGTGTATGTGGCATGACCTTTCACCTCCTTTGTAACCTCTTTTGCATGCATGTTAATGGTGCATCTTTATGCACATTAAGATGGAGGTTACAAAGTGGTATAATGGTGTGAATAATGGTGTGTTTATATAGATGAAAATCTGATTTTCATCACACACAAGCATCAGCCACGAAAATCCACACAAATAGAGAGAAAAGAGGTGATCTTGGAGATCCATTCTCAAGCAATCAAAGGTGTTCATTATCCGGGTTCGTGTGCAACACGTAGAGGCCGGGCCATTTGTGCGGCTTCAACATCCAGACGATCCAAAGGAGTGAAGAGTTCATTCACAAGGAGATCTTTGAGTTGCTGATCAATTAAGGTGGTTCAATCGACTCAACACCACCTTAACCGAAATCAACGATCACCAAATGTAAGTAATCGTTAAACCTTATATATATATATATATATATATATATATATATATATATATTGGATGTATATATATATATATATATGTGTGTGTGTGTGTGTTTATATGTGTTCTTATACACATTATGTGTGCACTAAGATCATGACATAGTAGATCTATTGCTTTACACGCTTCCGCACACACGGTATATCGGTCGGATCGGTATACCGGTACCATCAGGAATCATGTCAATCTGAAACACACCACATTCACACGTCATTGCCTCCAAATCCACA
The DNA here is from genome assembly GCA_954870475.1 of Euphrasia confusa. Taxonomy (NCBI): domain Eukaryota; kingdom Viridiplantae; phylum Streptophyta; class Magnoliopsida; order Lamiales; family Orobanchaceae; genus Euphrasia; species Euphrasia confusa. The sequence goes on along the minus strand of OX940949.1, from coordinate 15,796,075 downwards.
ACCCCAAACCATCTAGTCGACTCTGTTAGGATGTGTCCTTCAATCCTACGTGTGCAATCGATAAATTCATAAGGTCGTCTATGGATGTTTAAATAATTATTAGATAATATTTATTGCTGAGAGCAATATAATATTGATCGATAATTATACCTACAGGGTCACACATGAACTGGAATTACGTTGCTTGCTATATTGATTTAGAATCAATACATATGGAATTTCACATGCATGGCATGCATGGGATGCATGGCTTGCATGGATGCATGTCATATAGTATGACATGGCATGCCACACAAGCAAGGGGACCACATCCATGCCAATTGGCATGGTGATGTGGAAATGACCCTTCACCTCCCCATTAACCACCATTATTGGTGCATTATGATGCACATGATGGGGGGGTTACAAGGAGAGGTTAATTGTGATGAATAAAGAGATGAAAACATGGTTTTCATATCACTTAATCATCAGCCACGAAATTCCACCCAACAAGAGAGAAAAGAGTGAGAGAATCACTCAAGAACAAGCAAGCAAGTTCAATTCCGGGTTCGTGTGCAACACGTAGAGGCCGGGCCATTTGTGCGGCTTCAACATCCGGACGATCCAAAGGAGTGAAGAGTTCATTCACAAGGAGATCTTTGAGTTGCTGATCTATTAAGGTGGTTCAATCGACTCAACACCACCTTAACCGAAATCAACGATCACAACAAGTAAGTAATCGTTAAACCTTATATATATATATATATTGGATGTGTATATATATATGTTTATATGTGTTCTTATACACATTAAGTGTGCACTAAGATCCAAGCATGATAGATTTATATGCTTTACACGCTTCCGCACACACGGTATATCGATTGGATCGCTATACCGGTACCTTCAATTGGTATCAGAGCTTCGGGCTCGTGCACACTTTTGTGTTGGACACAAAAAGTTTAATCAAAATAATTGACTTATTTGTTTAATTGTGATTATGTGATTAGATGTAAGGCCGGCCACCGATAGTGGTCGGGTGAATGAATCGTGTTTTTTACGTGTTGAATGGCCATAGTTTTGGAGGGCTGCGTCCCTTGGAATCTTTTGTAATAGATAGGTTTTTCTATTCAAATTGTATTGTTCAATATGTAAGCTATGGATTTATCCATGTATCGGAGTTGGATTTCGAGGCCCAAGCGAAAACGAGAAGAAACGAAGCAAAACGGAACGAAACGGACGAAACCGGGGCCACTGGAGCCAAACAGCGGGCACTGTTGTGGCACCAGCGGCCGCTGGTACATGTTCGGCGACCGCCGTTTCAAAACAGCGGTCGCCGTTTGGGTCTTTTTGGGGCAGAATGTTGTCCCATGTTTTGTGCCTTTCCAGCGAGCGCGGGTTTGGAATCAGCGACCGCTGGAGTGTGTTCAGCGGGCGCTGTTATAGTAACAGCGACCGCTGTTCGTGGTTTTTGGGAACAAAATGATATTTGACCTAAACGGCGGGCGCGGAAAGGTGGTGACGGGCGCGGATCTTCCATGAAGTGTCTCCAACCAGTTTTAATGCTTTATTTCATTTTTGTTTGAGAGTTGTGAGGTTCTAGGGGCCTTTCAATACGTATTTATTTGCTTTGCTAGTTATAGGTTGTTTTATGTTATAAATGTTCAACTTACATATAAACAAACCTATGCATGCAAGTTCCCAAAATAATGAGTATAATGTCTTGTCCAAAACATCACACCCATAAAGCCTTCGATCATAAGATGGTAGGTCCGCCTCAGCGGGGTACTACTTGTTATCTTGGGATAAGTGGGAGTAAGGGTTAGACCTTTACACGTGAGTTTGGTTTACTCATCGATAGATCCACTGCAGGCGTGGCTATCGAGACATGAGATGAGAATGGGACTCTCATCGACCGAGAGTGACATTAGATGTCATTGACATGGAATGTCTACCTATCTTGGAGTTCTTAAGTGCGGGTCGGCTTAAGGATTCGCAAGATGAGGGTCTTGGGATCGTTTTGTTCTAATTTATTAAAATGTCAAAAACCAATGCCTAATCTGTTTTTCAAAGACTAAGTTCAACTCGACTCATTCTCACCCCGGGGAGTGGAATGGAGCCAAAGCGCTTGCTTATGTCGATGACACAGATTAGAGACATTCGAGCCATTGGATGGCGTGAATCGATTGTCTGGTTGGCTCCCTCATTTTAATGAGAGATAGGGCTTCAATTGCATGATAAGATCGCTGGTTAGAAAACCTCGAGTTTTCACTTACGATTTATCACGGTTTTGATATTAAGATAATTGGGAACGACGATATTGGATATCGAATGAACAAAATGAAACAATTAAAGTAGTTATGCGAGACAACCTTAATTGTTTAAACGCTTTGTGGATGTTTACTTACTTAATTTATCTTTATTCTGTAGTTTAATATGTCTGTATCAACTCAATTCAAGTTCAGCTCTATCTTGGATAGAGAAAAGTTGAACAACACCAATTTCCTTGATTGGCAACGTAACTTGAGGATAGTCCTCAAATACGAATAAAAGGAAAGTGTGTTGGACAAAACCCTTCCCGTGCTTCCCGATGATGGGGGCACGGCTGCCCAAAAGGCATCATATGCCCTTGCTAAGAAAGCCTCGAATGAGGTGACATGTTTGATGTTGGCATCCATGGTACCCGAGTTGCAAAAACAATTCGAGTTCATGGAAGCCTATGACATCATAGAAGAGCTCAAGAGCATGTTCGGGGAACATGCTAGGATTGAGCGCTTCGGTGTCACCCGGGCTATAGCAACAGCTAGGCTGGAAAAGGGTAAACCCGTGGGACCACATGTGCAGCAAATGATTGGATTATTTGCTTCAAGTGCTCGACTCGGGTTTGCATATGATGACGAGGTTGCTACCGATTTCATTCTCCATTCTATTCATGATGGTTATGACGCCTTTAGGCTGAATTTCCACATGAATGGACTGAAGAAATCGCTTCATGAGCTCCATGGGATGCTTAAGGCTGCTGAGCCGGCGATTAAGAAGGACCCTAGGAGGGAAGTTCTTATGATTCGGGAAGGAGGTACCAAAAAGTTCAAGGGGATTAAGAAACCGGAAGTGAAAGGCAAAGGGAAAGGGAAAGTTGTGGCAACTCCTTCCAAAAGGTTCTTGAAAGCTTCTAAGGTTCCTGGGGAATCTGAGTGTTTCTACTGCAAGGGTGTTGGACACTACAAGCGGGATTGCCCCAAGTTCAAGGAGGATGTGAAGAACGGTGTCGTTCCTTCATCTTCAGGTATTTATGTCATAGACATAAACTTTACAAATTCTTCTTCTTGGGTATTGGATACCGAATGCAGTGCTCACATTGTTTCACATGTGCAGGGACTGCAAAGAAGTAGAAGTTTGGTAAAGGGAGATGTCGATCTGCGGGTTGGAAATGGAGCGAGGGTCGCTGCATTAGCCGTAGGATCTTATGATTTGTGTTTGCCTTCGGGCCTTGTTTTAGTATTGAATAATGTTTATTTCGTACCAAGTATTACCAAGAACATCATTTCTATTTAAGTATTGGATACTGAAGGATTTTCCTTCACTATAATAAATGGTTTATTTACTATTTCAAAAAGTGGAGTGTTCTATGGTTCGGCACGATTAGAACATGGTTTATATATACTTCAACTTGACAATCATATATATAACATTGATACCAAAAAGGCCAAATCGAATGAATTCAATGAAACATACCTTTGGCATTGTCGATTAGGCCACGTCAACATTAAACGTGTAGAGAAACTTCTTAAAGAAGGTATTCTCAAATCTTTTGACTTGGAGTCATTTGATACATGTGAAGGGTGTTTGATGGGCAAAATGAAAAAGTCACCTTTTCTAGGAAAAGGAGAACGCGCAAGTGACCTATTGGGTTTAATCCATACTGATGTATGTGGCCCAATGAGTTCACAAGCACGTGGAGGTTATTTCTACTTCATAACTTTTACCGATGACTTAAGTAGATATGGTTATGTCTATTTAATGAGGCATAAGTCGGAAGCCTTTGAAAAATTCAAAGAATTCCAAAATGAAGTTGAGAATCAACTTGGTAAGAAGATAAAAGCTATTCGATCGGATCGAGGTGGTGAATATCTTAGCCAAGAGTTCGATGATCATCTTATGAGTTGTGGTATTTTATATCAACTCACTCCACCTGGAACACCCCAGATGAATGGTGTTTCCGAAAGGAGGAATAGAACCTTATTGGATATGGTTCGATCGATGATGAGCCTGTTGGAGTTGTGTACTTAATGTCTAGATTTAAGTAACGGTAACTCCCGATCCATTGCCATTAATCTATTTAATTAAATAAACAATTATTTGCGTTTAATTATTTATAATTAAATATATGCAAATTATAGTCCTGGATTTTATACGTTGTAGTTAGTATGGTGTTGCATGGGCGCACAGAAGATCATACTATCGGTTACTCGTATTTAATCGAACAGTTGCTCACGACCTAGATGGACACGGACCAATCCATCGGTATAGTCGTTGTGTGAGAGAGAAAATAATTTATCTTAATTATTTTATCACACTTGTACACTTGGTGTATTGGGCGGATCGCTTGAGATTTATTGATTAGGATTGCCTTGGATAATCAATTTAAATCTCAGAGTATTTTATTCTTAATCCCCGATATTATTGCGGGTGTGTATATTTAATATAAGTGACTTTGATTTACCAAAGGAATTAACCGATTTAATTATTGGGTTAATTACCGGTTAAGTTGGGTCACTATATTTTATATATGACATGCCGTGAATACTTGACGGGAAAGTGTATCCCGGAAGGGTTGATAATATCCCCGAGATGAGTTCATAAGGAATTATTATGTAAACCCTGCAGGTGGATTTGTTCCGCATAATAATTAAGGTTGAATGGTACTAGTCTCGGATATAAGAGATGAATAAATTAATTAGCAATAAATTAATTTTATTCATGGATATTTCTATCTTAAATACACGGAATAAATAATACTACCGGAGAAATATTATTTGATATAATATGGTGAATATTGGGAGTGCAATTATATTTATATAGTGGAATTAATCATATAATTAATAATAGTAAGGATTAATAGATTTGGGCTTGGGCTCAATTTAATCACTATTATTGGAAGCCCAATATTCCACCTCCTTAAGATCCCCTACGTAGCCTATAAAAGCACTACATGGTCTTCTCTATTCTCATAACTTGAAGAACACAATTCTAGAGAGAGAAAGTAGAGAGGAGGATCCATGGAGTTTGGTAGATCGTCGCCCACACGACGTCCGGGCTAGTGCAAGGAATACGTGGGAAGATCTCAAGGTCATCATACGATCTCGTTTCTCCGCACAATGAATCGAAAGGTGAATTAAATAATTGCTATTTAATTCTAGTTTATTGATCAATTATCGAAAAACAAGATCCAAAAAGTTCGAACCCGGATTAGAGGACGAACGCGTGGTGGCGATCTAGGATCGCCGGACCACGGTGATCGCCCCTAGGGTTTCGAGGCGCGAGGAGGCTCGACCCTCGGCTGGGCCGAGGGCGTGCGATCGATCACAAGGATCGATCGCCGGAGCGCGGGCTGGTGCCGCGCTCCTCCCCACCGCGACGGTGGGGGCCTCCAGACGGCGGCGAGTCGCCGGACTCGCCGCGGGGGTTGCTTGGCAGCCCCAGCCCGTTGATCGCCTTGAGTGATCGACACCTTCGATCGCGTGAACCCCGTCTCGCGGGGGTTCGGGTGGGGGCGGATTGCGCGCCTTCGGGTGCGTGGTCTCCAAAGCCCGGACTCCGGCGGATGAGTCGGCGTTCGTGTGATCTCCGGCGAAGGGTTCGTTCGGGTTATTGGTTTCCGCAAATTTAAATAACCCGGGATATCGAATTCCAACAATTGGTATCAGAGCGTACGGTTACGTTTTTCGTTAATTGTTTCGATAATCGATTCTCGATATAATATGGCCATAGATTAATTTAAATTGTTAAATTATTGTGCTATATTGTTCTACGTACTTGTTTTTCTCTCTTTTATGAATTGTGTTGTCGGAAAAATTAATTATTAAAAACGAGGGTTTTCGGAATAATATCGAACCTTGTCGATCGATCGTTCGTGGGCTCGGTGCGGGCTGCCGGAAGGTAGCTGGAGGCACGAGCTGTGCGAGCTGCTGGACGTGGGCTGAACACGACTGGGCGCGTCGGCGTGTGCCACCAGTGGTGGTGGTTCGCCGGCAGCCGGCGGTTGTGCTCGATGCTCGCGGACAGCTTCACGCTCGGACATCGAAGGCGGCTGCTGCTGTGCGGGCTGTCCTGATGGACGGGCTGTATGGTGGCTGGAGTCGACGGCATCAACCACCGTCCGTGGTGGTCGCCGGATGTCGACAGCAGCCAAGAGGAGGTTCAGCCGCTACGCGCGGCGGCTCGTGGGTCGCGGCTTCGGCTTCGTGCTCGGACGGGCTGCTCGTGTGGTGGTGGCAGCGGGTCAATGGCTTGGTTCGTCAAGGGAGACGCCATGCCGGAGATTGACCAAGATGCTGCTGGTTCGCTCCTCGCAATCGGAAAAGACGATCGAAGATGCAGCGGCAGGTGAATTTTTTTTTTTTCCGCTGAACATGAATTAATTCATGGTGCTGTACGTTGCTTTGCATGGTCTTAGGCTTGCTGTGCATGTGCATGTGATGGCAAGTTAATTCTTGGAATTGATTTTGTGTGGCCATGTGTTTAGCATGGTGAGATACACGGCCATGCATGTGATGCATGATTGGTTCGATTGGGATGACCGGAATCTCGTTATTTCGGTTCGTCCCGGTAAATCCGATCTTTCCGGAAATAATTTAATCTTTCTAATTTTATTTAATTTAATTTTGGAATTAATTCGAATTCTATTTGGATTAGATTTCTTAATTATGGAATTAAATAATGGAATTAGATGGAGAGTTAAATTAGGAAAGAAAATCCTAGTTTCTCTAGATATCCTATACCTACTTGGATTAGAAGTCTTAAGAAGAATCAAAATTCGATTTTGATTAGGATTCTTGAGATCTAATCTAAATAGGATTGAGAAATTATTAAAATATTGATTTTATTTAATTGGAGTATTTTATTTAAAATCATTAGATTAATTCAAAATTTATTTTGGATTGGAAAATCTTGGATTTTATTTAGAATAGAATTAAATATGGAAATCAATGGATTTTAATGGAATTGATTTTATTTAATTTAAGTATTTTATTTAAAATCATTAGATTAATTCAAAATTTATTTTGGATTGGAAAATCTTGGATTTTATTTAAAATAGAATTAAATATGGAAATCAATGGAATTGATTTTATTTAATTGGAGTATTTTATTTAAAATCATTAGATTAATTCAAAATTTATTTTGGATTGGATAATCTTGGATTTTATTTAAAATAAATTAAATATGAGAATCAAAGAATTTTTCCGTCACTCGACAAAGTATTCAAGACGTAGAATGAAGACTCAAGGAAAGCATGCTGGAATTCATCAAGGTACGAATAGTCGAGAAATAATTTTTACTTGAGCAATTATTTGATTATTTGTGTACGTACTTGCATGAAATGTATGTTTGTTATTATGCTTATGTGTATTTAATTATGCATTAGATAGCGTATCCCTTTATTGTAAAAAGCTAAGTGGGAGAGGGTATGGAAACATATCCATGGTCTCCATTGCTGTTCTCTTGGTGACTTTTATGGACTTTTGAAGTTCGTATAGACAAGTCATTGGAGGAGAATTCTTGTAATTCCTCTTACGAGAAACATTGATTAAGTTTATCAAACAATGCCTAATTTGTCTTTCCAAAGCTGATTTCAAGTCGACTCATTCTCACCCCGGGGAGTGGAATGGAGCCAAAGCCACTTGGTCATGTAGAGGACACAAATTAGAGACTTTCGTGCCATTCTTTGATAGATGGGTCGTTCGTCTGCTCGGCTCCCTCATTTATGAGAGATAGGGTCGTTCGCATGGTGAATCACTGGTTAGAAACTTCGAGTTTCACTTATGATTCTCCACGTCTTGATTTACAAGATCGAATGGATCAAGTAATTGGGAGTCAATTATAAAAGTCTCTTGGTGTAGTAAACGTCCACACAACGTGGCTTGCGGTGATGTAGCAATTCCAAACGATTTACTTTGGTGCTGAGTAATGGTTTACACTTAGATACGCCTTATAGTATTCCTCCCACCGAGGTCCCGCTATAAGTGATGTATGACCAAAGGAAATCTAATTGCTAAGTCGTTTGGGTGGGTAAACGTCCACACACCGTGGCTTGCCTTACCTGATGGGATTTTAGATGTGATTAGTGGTTTAATGATATTATTTGAGGGAGATAATATCGGATATTAAATCAATTGTTTGTTGTTATATGTGCTCATAGATTAGGAAATGGCTTTGAACCCACTTTATGTGATACTTAAGGATTATAAACTCATTGGTCCCTAAATGTAATGATTGGAATAGAGATCTAGACATTACCCAAACTGTTAAAGAGTACAAGGTTGTACTCAGTGAGCTTTGTCCTCACGAGCCTATTGACATAGGCGGCTAGACAAGAAGCGATGAGGATACTCATAAAGGCCAGTCATTCGAGGAAACGCTTAAACACGTTTTTGAGATGATTGACCTTTTAGACGAGTTGAGACGGAAATCGCAAGCTCTTGTAGCCAAAGCCAAAGGTTTCGAACCTAAGGGCAAAATCGGGGGAAAGGAAAAGCAAGCAAAGAAACCCAGTGGTGCTAAGTTACTTAGACCACTAGATGGGACGAGAAAGCCAATAGGCAAGGGTTCTCGATGAAAACAGTCTGGGTATTGGAAGTCTGATTATCCTCTCAAAGAAGGTACGAAATTTCTTTAGTCGTAAAACATAGTCAGTGGTATTATCTACCGGAACCTGGTGCGTAGATATGGAACCACTGACGGTATGTGCATTATAAATGCAAGGGTTCCAGGAAACCCGACGACTTAGAAAAGAAAAGATCGTAGTCTACATGGGCAATGCTGTTAGGAGGCAGCTATTGCAGTGGAGGACATTTTATAGGATTTCATTTTGAGTTATTGCTTTTATGTACCTTTCATATTAGAAAGAACTTTGTTCTGGATTTCTAATAAATGGATATTTTATTTCTTTTAATCAATTGATGGTTATAAGAAGAAATAATGATATTATCTATTTTGGTACATTAGCTAGCAATATATAAATGATGAATCCTGAGTCCACCACGATGCAACGAACCGTTTTACATAACTCGTTTTACTAATAAGAGATTTCTTTATCAAATCATTTATACTTGTGGAATCTTATGCTAAGTCATATTTATTCAAATAAGAAGTTCAAAGGTCAAAAATTGATTGTAAGATCAATTAAGTTGAAGGAGTGGACCTTCCGACCTAAGAATCTAATTTGGAAGATAATACGACTAAGCAATCCTTTATGGATATAAGATATAAGATCCGGACAAGTATTAGAATTGATTGACTCTGATTTATGATCAGAGCTTGGGATTGAATCCCAAGTGACAACACCATACAGTCCTCTGTAAGATTGGTGTGTCGGAAATAAGAAATGGAACTCTTATAGAAATAGTAAAAGCATGAGTTAAACGGAACTACCTATGTTCTATGGATATGTCTTGGTAACAACGGCACATTCGAATGTGGTTGTAGAATATCCTGGAAGAACAAAAGATGTGTGTTCGATAGTACTATGAACCAGAAGGACGTTACCAGTTCTAACGCCCGGTTCTTAGAGGAATACTATTAGATGAACCACAAGCCCAAAATGACATGATACTTCTGAAAAGAGAGAAAACGATTAAGACTTAGAACCAGCCAAACCGAGTAGCGGTACACCACTAACTGCACCTACTGTTATTACTGTTTATACACCGGAACGCCGTTGTAGTGGGAGGTTGTATAACAACCGGAGATATTCATAAAACTAGGTGAGTCTTCGGACTTTGGACCTAGTATACGTGAAATCGATCCCTAGATCTACATAGAGGCGGTACTAGATCTAAATGTGCCTTCTTGGAAAGCAATAAGGATTATTGTTAAGAGGCAAGATCATTTAGAGTACAAGCTTAGTTGATCCATTTATGGATTGTAACAAAGCTAGAGTTCGTGGAACTTGCGCATTGATGAGATAGTCCATTTAATGGATTCATCAAAAGGCATTGACGAATCGTGTGTATGGGAAACGTGATGGAAACAAAGTGGTGCTTCTCGGAGGTTTTATGTAGATAACATTTTGTCATTGGTGACAATGTAAAGATGTTGTCAGACATAAAATGATGGTTGTCTAGAAAAATCGATATATGAGATAAAGGAGAAGTTAGAGCATGTTCTTAAGATCTAGGATCTCAAGAAAAGAACATTGTACTTCTCTAGATATCTTATACGATTTTGGTTCGTTTTGACATGCAAGATTCCGAGAAAGGTTCGTTACCTTTCAGACACGGAATGCATCTATCTAAGGATATGTGTTTTAGAACACAAAAGGAGATAGAAGCAATCAAAGCGGATTCCTACACTTACAGTGAGGAAAGCTTGGTAAATGCAATGTTGAAAACGAGAACCTGATATCGGCTATGCGGTTAGCATAGTGGGAGGATATCAAGGTAATCCTGGAAAGGAATACTCGACTACTGTAATGAACATTTTAAGTACTTTCGAAGTACTAGAAACTATGTTCTGGATTACGGGGAGACGAGCATTTCCTTTGGATTACACTCTCTTAGATTTCTAATCGAATGAGGACCGGTGTAAGTCGATATCAGGCTATGTGTTTCACTATTGAAGGAGAAGGAGTTTTAAACATGAAAGAGGGATAAGCACGATGCTTTTCGGACTCTACCATGGGTAACCAAATAGCGGCCTCAGAGGCAGCGGAAGTTTTGGTATAACTCCGGGATAATCTCTGGGACTTAGATGTGATTCTTAATTTGCCAAAGGCTATGTAAATAGCGGTGCAATGGCAAGTGGTAAGAAATCACAAGTCCATAAGTGTTAGATAACACATAGTGCAAGTACCACCTGATACGAGTCATCGTCGAGGGAGACGACGCTGTAGTCACCAAGATAACTTCAGGGCGGCAACCTAGAGTGCTCATTCACATAGTACTTTTTGTAAGTACAAAGCACGTGATGAGTATGGGAGTCGGGAGTTTGGAGGAAATGACTAGACCTTAGTACAAGTGGGAGATTGTTGGAGTTGTGTACTTAATGTCTAGATTTAAGTAACGGTAACTCCCGATCCATTGCCATTAATCTATTTAATTAAATAAACAATTATTTGCGTTTAATTATTTATAATTAAATATATGCAAATTATAGTCCTGGATTTTATACGTTGTAGTTAGTATGGTGTTGCATGGGCGCACAGAAGATCATACTATCGGTTACTCGTATTTAATCGAACAGTTGCTCACGACCTAGATGGACACGGACCAATCCATCGGTATAGTCGTTGTGTGAGAGAGAAAATAATTTATCTTAATTATTTTATCACACTTGTACACTTGGTGTATTGGGCGGATCGCTTGAGATTTATTGATTAGGATTGCCTTGGATAATCAATTTAAATCTCAGAGTATTTTATTCTTAATCCCCGATATTATTGCGGGTGTGTATATTTAATATAAGTGACTTTGATTTACCAAAGGAATTAACCGATTTAATTATTGGGTTAATTACCGGTTAAGTTGGGTCACTATATTTTATATATGACATGCCGTGAATACTTGACGGGAAAGTGTATCCCGGAAGGGTTGATAATATCCCCGAGATGAGTTCATAAGGAATTATTATGTAAACCCTGCAGGTGGATTTGTTCCGCATAATAATTAAGGTTGAATGGTACTAGTCTCGGATATAAGAGATGAATAAATTAATTAGCAATAAATTAATTTTATTCATGGATATTTCTATCTTAAATACACGGAATAAATAATACTACCGGAGAAATATTATTTGATATAATATGGTGAATATTGGGAGTGCAATTATATTTATATAGTGGAATTAATCATATAATTAATAATAGTAAGGATTAATAGATTTGGGCTTGGGCTCAATTTAATCACTATTATTGGAAGCCCAATATTCCACCTCCTTAAGATCCCCTACGTAGCCTATAAAAGCACTACATGGTCTTCTCTATTCTCATAACTTGAAGAACACAATTCTAGAGAGAGAAAGTAGAGAGGAGGATCCATGGAGTTCGGTAGATCGTCGCCCACACGACGTCCGGGCTAGTGCAAGGAATACGTGGGAAGATCTCAAGGTCATCATACGATCTCGTTTCTCCGCACAACGAATCGAAAGGTGAATTAAATAATTGCTATTTAATTCTAGTTTATTGATCAATTATCGAAAAACAAGATCCAAAAAGTTCGAACCCGGATTAGAGGACGAACGCGTGGTGGCGATCTAGGATCGCCGGACCACGGTGATCGCCCCTAGGGTTTCGAGGCGCGAGGAGGCTCGACCCTCGGCTGGGCCGAGGGCGTGCGATCGATCACAAGGATCGATCGCCGGAGCGCGGGCTGGTGCCGCGCTCCTCCCCACCGCGACGGTGGGGGCCTCCAGACGGCGGCGAGTCGCCGGACTCGCCGCGGGGGTTGCTTGGCAGCCTCAGCCCGTTGATCGCCTTGAGTGATCGACACCTTCGATCGCGTGAACCCCGTCTCGCGGGGGTTCGGGTGGGGGCGGATTGCGCGCCTTCGGGTGCGTGGTCTCCAAAGCCCGGACTCCGGCGGATGAGTCGGCGTTCGTGTGATCTCCGGCGAAGGGTTCGTTCGGGTTATTGGTTTCCGCAAATTTAAATAACCCGGGATATCGAATTCCAACAGAGCCTTAGTGAACTACCGAAATCTTTTTGGGGACACGCACTTTTAACAGCGGCCTATACACTGAATAGGACACCGTCAAAAGCTGTTGATAAGACACCATACGAGTTATGGAAAGGGAAGGTCCCTAACTTGTCTTATATCAAGGTTTGGGGATGTGAAGCTTATGTAAAGAGAAATATCTCTACAAAGCTTGAACCCAGATAGGATAAATGTTTCTTTGTTGGTTATCCAAAAGAAACACGAGGGTACCACTTTTACAACCAATCTGAGAACAAAGTCTTTGTTGCTCGAGATGGTGTATTTCTTGAAAAGGAATATCTTTCCAAGAAAGTAAGTGGGAGCTCAGTTGAATTGAACGAAGTTCAAGAAAACTTGAACGAGGTTCAAGAAGATCAAACTGAGATGGACACTCAAGACCAAGTCGAGAGTACTCCATTGGTTTTGGAAACCACACCTAACCCTCGAAGGTCCGGAAGGATTAGATCTCAACCTGACAGATACCTAGGTATTCTGACAAACGAGAGCTATGAAGTCATGCTTTTAGAAAGCAATGAACCTTCGACCTATATCCAAGCTATGACGAGTCCAGATTCCGAGAAATGGCAGGGTGCCATGAAATCCGAAATGGAATCAATGTCTGAAAATCAAGTTTGGAACTTGGTCGATTTGCCTAAAGGGGCTAGGCCCATTGGATGCAAATGGATTTACAAAATAAAAACAGACATGAATGGAAAACCTAGTGTTTTCAAAGCAAGGTTGGTGGCAAAAGGATATAAACAAATTCACGGGGTGGATTATGATGAAACCTTTTCACCAGTTGCTATGATTAAATCCATTCGGATTCTCTTAGCCATTGCTGCTCATTATGATTATGAGATATGGCAAATGGACGTTAAAACCGCCTTCTTGAATGGGATTCTAGTCGAGGATGTGTTTATGACACAACCAGAGGGTTTTACCGATCCTAATCAGGCTGAGAGAGTATGCAAGCTTAATAGATCCATCTATGGATTAAAGCAAGCATCTCGGAGCTGGAATCTTCGGTTCGATGAATCCATACAAGAGTTTGGATTTCAAAAGAACATGGAAGACTCTTGTGTTTACAAAAAAGTCAGTGGGAGTTACGTTGTATTCATTGTGTTGTATGTCGATGACATACTCCTCATTGGAAATAATATTCCTATGCTTAATTCTGTTAAAGAATGGCTGGGAAGATGGTTTTCAATGAAGGATCTTGGAGAAGCACAGTACATATTGGGCATCAAGATCTGTCGGAACAGATCACAAAGGATGCTTGGACTTAGTCAAGCAACCTATATTGATAAGGTACTTGACAGGTTCAGAATGAAAGACGCCAAGAAGGGTCTCATTCCAATGACTCATGGCACATCTCTGAGCAAGAGGCAGTGCCCTTCGGGACCTGATGAGCAAATGAGGATGGCAAATATTCCTTATGCTTTGGCAATAGGGTCTATTATGTACGCCATGATATGTACACGACCGGATGTATCGTATGCTTTGAGCATGACGAGTCGGTTTCAAGGAAACCCAGGTGAGGCGCATTGGACTGCGGCCAAGAATATTCTTAAGTACCTTAGAAGGACTAAAGATTATTTTCTTGTCTTTGGAGGACAAGAAGAGTTGGTTATGACAGGCTATACGGATGCAAGCTTCCAAACAGACAGAGATGATCTCCGGTCTCAGTCTGGTTTTGTCTTTTGTCTGAATGGAGGTGCGGTGAGCTGGAAGAGTTCCAAGCAACCCACCGTAGCTGATTCTACTACAGAGGCTGAGTACATTGCTGCATCTGAAGCAGCAAAGGAGGCCGTTTGGATAAGAAAGTTCTTAGATGAGCTTGGTGTCGTACCTAGTTCGGCCCATCCGATATCTCTCTATTGTGATAATAGTGGAGCTATCGCGCAAGCCAAGGAACCTAGGGAGCACCACAAATCCAAACATGTGCTCAGGAAGTTCCACATTCTCAGGGAGATAGTTAGTCGTGGAGACATCGAGATAAATAAAGTTGCAACTGATGATAATGTTGCAGACCCGTTAACTAAACCACTCCAGCAGTCAAAGCATGATGCTCATACGACTGCAATAGGGATACGATATCTTAGAGATGGATTGTGATTCCTATTATTGTATTGTCTACTTTTGGAGTTTATGTAAACATTCACTTATCTTTTATGATATTCAATAATTTCTTCATATAATTGTGGTTTAAATTGTATGAATTGTCCAAATGATTAAATTATATTAATTGGGTTATGAGGTCGATTTACCACATAATGAAGTCCCAATTGTTGAACTAATATAATTAAGTCATAAATTGTTCCTAGTTCGTATCATCGAGTATGGACAAACTGACGATACAAAGAACTAGATTGTAATGTGTACTATAGCGCCGCTTCATGGGCTAGTGATGTGGGACATCAAGTACAATTACATAGATATTAGCTGGGAGCTAATGATCGAACAGACCCGACTGGAATAGTATTTAAGATTTCGAGTCATAATACTATTTCATTGACTGTCGAGCAATTTCCTCTGACCTGAGTAGTCCAGAGTAATTCCATTGTGAAATGATGCACTTTGATACAAGTAAACGCCTTTCGTAAAAGGAGGTTATAAAACTTGTTATTGGGTATATCAGGAAGCAAGTGGGAGAGCTTGGATTGACAAGATGGGATTGTCCTCCATTTTATAATGGGATAAATGTCTTACCGGCCACTTGGAGAGTCGAGACTGTGGAAAATACGTGGCCACGTCCAGATTCTTATCATAGTGATAAATCTGGTTTTACAGTCTGTCTCAAAGTCCAAGAAAGGTTTGAACCGATTGAGGATGACTCAAGTCTTGCCTCAAGTTCAAACTTAGACATAAAGTGACAACAGGAAGTTGGCAGCACACTGGCTCTGAAGGCCAAGTGGGAGATTGTTAAGATGTGTCCTTCGATCCTACGTGTGCAATCGATAAAGTCATAAGGTCGTCTATGGATGTTTAAATAATTATTAGATAATATTTATTGCTGAGAGCAATATAATATTGATCGATAATTATACCTACAGGGTCACACATGAACTGGAATTACGTTGCTTGCTATATTGATTTAGAATCAATACATATGGAATTTCACATGCATGGCATGCATGGGATGCATGGCTTGCATGGATGCATGTCATATAGTATGACATGGCATGCCACACAAGCAAGGGGACCACATCCATGCCAATTGGCATGGTGATGTGGAAATGACCCTTCACCTCCCCATTAACCACCATTATTGGTGCATTATGATGCACATGATGGGGGGGTTACAAGGAGAGGTTAATTGTGATGAATAAAAAGATGAAAACATGGTTTTCATATCACTTAATCATCAGCCACGAAATTCCACCCAACAAGAGAGAAAAGAGTGAGAGAATCACTCAAGAACAAGCAAGCAAGTTCAATTTCGGGTTCGTGTGCAACACGTAGAGGCCGGGCCATTTGTGCGGCTTCAACATCCGGACGATCCAAAGGAGTGAAGAGTTCATTCACAAGGAGATCTTTGAGTTGCTGATCTATTAAGGTGGTTCAATCGACTCAACACCACCTTAACCGAAATCAACGATCACAACAAGTAAGTAATCGTTAAACCTTATATATATATATATATTGGATGTGTATATATATATGTTTATATGTGTTCTTATACACATTAAGTGTGCACTAAGATCCAAGCATGATAGATTTATATGCTTTACACGCTTCCGCACACACGGTATATCGATTGGATCGCTATACCGGTACCTTCAGACTCCACAGTGTACATCCAAGTACTTATTTTCTTGTTAACCCATTTAGGAGCACGGTCATAACGCTCACGCAACGTTGTTTCCCTTCCCGGTGTCAATACACCGGTGAACGCCCGAGCTTCTTCACGATGTCTGCAAAACCATTCAACCATCTTATCCACAATGAACTTGATCAAGGAACATATGGGAAAGTCTTTAGCGTCTTTCATCACGGCATTTATCACTTCAACTGCGTTAGACGTCATCACCTCGTATCTATTCACACGGTGGTGGACTCTTGACCATTTCTCAAAAGTGATATCTTCTAACCACTTCGCACATTTTTCGCTCTCTGCTCTGAGCTCTGAAAAATGTCGATTGAACTCAGGTACAGTGTACGAGCACGCAGCCTTCTTAAAATGACCAACCAAGTCTTTTCTTTTGTTGTACTTGGACTTGATGTTTTGCATGATGTGCCAATAGCAGTGTCCATGTTCCGCATTAGGGTAAACAGCAGCTACATCATTTATAATTGGTTGACCTCTGTCAGACACGATTACCAGATCAGATCTATCTGGAATCAAAAACTGCAAGCACTCAAGGAACCAAATCCAGCAACTGGTGTCCTCTGCATCCCCCACACCCCAAGCAAGTGGGTAACTGTGATGCTCACTGTCAGTAGCAGAAGCAATAAGAAGCGTTCCCTTGTATCTATTGGTCATGAACGGTGCATCAATGACGATAACGTCCTTCATGTACTGAAATCCCCGAATACACGCTCCGATAGCCATGAAGAAGTACTGAAATTCATTGTTGGCATTTGTCTGAATACGGGTGAACGTACCGGGATTCCTTTGTTCAAGCATGTAACAATACGAAGGAAGTTTCGAGAAATTATCTTCATAGCATCCGCGAACATTTTCCAGGGCTCTCTGCCGCCCTCTCCATGCTTTGTCGTAACTGACAGTAATATTTTCCTCAGTACGCATGAACTGCTGAATTGCAGCTGGTGTCATAGGTTTCTTTGCGTTCAAGAACTGGTCCTGGAGTCGATTGCCGATAAGACTGCTAGAGGTCTGATGGAGTAGTATACTTAATGTCTAGATTTGAGTATTCTGAACTCCTTGTACACTTTCATTTACCTATTAAATACGAACATTCATTTGCTTTTAATTATTGTTAATTAAATATATGCAAATTATAGTCCTAGATTTTATACGTTGTAGTTAGTATGGTGTTGCATGGGCACACAGAAGATCATACTATCGGTTACTCGTATTTAATCGAACAGTTGCTCACGACCTAGATGGACACGGACCAACCCATCGGTATAGTCGTTGTGTGAGAGAGAAAATAATTTATCTTAATTATTTTATCACACTTGTACACTTGGTGCATTGAGCGGATCGATTGAGACTCATCAATTAGGATTGCTCGGCGATAATTGATTTGAGACTCAGTGTATTACATTCTTAATCCCCGATATTATTGCGGGTGTGTATATTTAATATAAGTGACTTTGATTTGCCAAAGGAATTAACCGATTTAATTATTGGGTTAATTACCGGTCAAGTTGGGTCACTATATTTTATATATGGCATGCCGTGAATAATTGACCGGACAGTGTATCCCGGAAGGGTTGATAATATCCCCGAGATGAGCTCAAAAGGATTTATTATGTAAACCTCGCGAGTGGATTTAATTCCGCATAATAAATAAGGTTGAGTGGTACTAGTCTCGGATAAAAGAGATGAATAAATTTATTAAGCAATAAATAAATTTTATTCATGGATATTTCTATCTTAAATACACGGAATAAATAATACTACCGGAGAAATATTATTTGGATATAATATGGTTTAATATTGGGAGTGCAATTAATTTATATAGTGGAAAATAAATTAATTAATATTGATAAGGATTAATGGACTTGGGCAGTGGGCTCAATTTAATCATCAATATTGGAAGCCCAATATTCCACCTCCTTTAGATCCCCTACGTAGCCTATAAAAGCACTACATGGCCTTCATAATTCATAAGACAAGATTATCATACTTGATATTCTAGAGAGTTGAAGGAGATCCATAGGAGTTCGATAGATCGTCGCCCACCCGACGTTCGAACGGAGTGCAAGGAATACGTGGGAAGATTCAAAGGTCATCTTGATTTCGTTTCTCCGAACAACGAATCGAAAGGTACAATATCTAAACGCCCTTGATAATTGTTCGATTTTGGATTTATCGAGAATACCGTAGAACGCAAGATCCGAAGTTCGGACCCGGAGTAGACGGACGATCACGCGGTGGTGGCGAAGCCACCACACCGCGTGGATCGACCCGCCTAGGGTTCGGCGGGCGCGCAAGGAGAAGCCCTCGGCTTCGGCCGAGGGGGCGATCGCTGGGTGCGATCGCCGGCGGTGACGGGCTGGTGCCGTCACCTCCCCACCGCGATGGTGGGGCCTCCTCCACGGCGGGCGGCAGGTCGCCGGACCTGCTGCCGGGGGCTGCCAGATGCAGCCCCATCGATCATGATGATCGATGCGATCATCGATCGCGTGAACACCCCGGCTCGCGGGGGTTCGGCCGGGGGCGGGCTACGCGTCTTCGGGCGCGTGGTCTCCGATGGTCGGACTCCGGCGGATGAGTCGGTGTTCATGTGATCTCCGGCGAAGGTTTTCGTTCGGGTTATTGTTTCCGCAAATTTTAATAGCCCGGGATATCGAATTCCAACAATTGGTATCAGAGCGTGGTTTACGTTCGCGGTATTTTCGATAAAATTGTTCTACCTTGCAGGGTTTCCGACTATTATGGCTTAATTTATTATTCGCTTAATTTATTTTGTCATGAATGTTGGTTTGATTAAACTCTCGGACATGTCGAGATTCGTTTTTGGTGGATGAATGCTTGTAATAGTAAAAATTCGGGGGTTGACCGAATTTAGGATTTATTATTACGTTCTACGTTTTTCCGGAAATTGTATAGGGTCGATTTCATGTATAGAATCGATACCGGAATTGTAATTTAGATTTTGTAATTTATTTTGCGTTGGATCGATGCCGAAACGACCGCCGGAGAAGACGCGTGACGAAGGAGATGATCGAGAGGGAGAGGACAAGGATCGACCATCCCCATGGTCGATCCCACGAGGATGATCGACCCACGCCCAAGAGGGCTGCCCGCGGGAGCTCCGGCCACGCCGGCCACCAGTGGTGGTGGCGCGTGGGCTGGACGGCGGCGGCTTCATGGCGGTGGTCGAAGGGTGGCGCGGGGATCCCCACCCCGTGCTATCCCGGTCCGGTAATTCTCTTTCCTAATTGGTTCGGGTTTTTCCTATTTGAGAATTCCTATTTTTGGGAACTCTCATGGATTAGGAAAAGAATCAATTTGGAATTGATTAGGATTCCTAAATTGATTATTTCTATTTTATGGAAATATTCATGGATTAGGAATCTAATTAATTTGGAAAGTAGAAGAGTCCTAAATTATTTTATTTCCTTATTTCATTATGGAAATCATCTAGAATATTCCAAGTGGGTCTTGGATAGATTATTCTAGAGATTTAATGAAGTAGAAAGGGAAGATAAAATAAATAAAAATATTAATAATATTTAATTTTATTTTTGATTTATTCGATTGACTAAATTATTATTAATTAAGTATCTTTTGGATTTATTGAAAATAAATAGATTTAAATATTGGAGATTAATATTCTCGTCACATGGAGCATTCAAGAAACGAAGACTAAAGACTAGAAGATGCGTACGGAGATGGAGTAAAGCCATAATAGTCGGAAAATAATATTCTAGTAATTATTTTGACTATGTGATAATACTATGTGCTTTACTGCTTGTATGCATGCTATATGTGTTTACTTTTATGCACTAGTATAGCGTATCCCTTTATTGTAAAAAGCTAAGTGGGAGAGGGTATGCAAACATACCCATGGTCTCCATTGCTGCTCTCTTGGTGACTTTTATAAACTTTTGAAGTTTATATAGATAGGTCATTGGAGGAGAGTTCTTGTAATTCCTCTTACGAGAAACATTGATTAAGTTCATCAAACAATGCCTAATTTGTTTTTCCAAAACTGATTTCAAGTCGACTCATTCTTACCCCGGGGAGTGGAATGGAGCCAGAGCCACTTGGTCATGTCGAGGACACAAATTAGAGACCTTCGTACCATTCTTTTATAGATGGATCGATTGTCTGCTCGGCTCCCTCATTTATGAGAGATAGGGCTGCTCGCATGGTGAATCACTGGTTAGAAACCTCGAGTTTCACTTATGATTCTCCGCGTCTTGATTTACAAGATTGAATGGATCAAGTAATTGGGAGTCAATTATAAAGATCTCTTAGTGTAGTAAACGTCCACACAACGTGGCTTGCTATGCTGATGGATTTTGGATTAATTGATGTAGACAGTTGTAAGAAAATTGTGAAGAGTTGTGAAGTTGTCGTAAACGTCCACACAACGTGGCTTGCGGTGATGTAGCAATTCCAAACGATTTACTTTGGTACTGAGTAATGGTTTACACTTAGATACGCCTTATAGTATTCCTCCCACCGAGGTTCCGCTATAAGAGATGTATGACCGAAGGAAATCTAATTGCTAAATCGTTTGGGTGGGTAAACGTCCACACACCGTGGCTTGCCTTACCTGATGGGATTTTAGATGTGATTAGTGATTTAATGATATTATTAAAGGGAGATAATATCGGATATTAAATTGTTTGTTTGTTTTATGTGCTTATAGGTTAGGAATGACTGTGACCCCACTTTGTGATATACTTAAAGATGAAAACTCACTGGTTCCATATAGTAATGATTGGGAACGAAATCTGGACATTGTCCAGACTGTTGAGCCTTCTATATCTGCTATTGTCCCAACTGATGAGGACATTTGGAATGACCTCAATATGATGTTGAGACATAGTGTGGATACTGCTGAAGAGGTGATTGACATACTCATTGTATTTCGCCCACTAGAGGAGTCGCTTAAAAACGATGACTTGAGGACGAAAATCATAAGTGTGATCAGAAAATCACGAGCTCTTATGGCCAAGGAAGAAGTGCAAGCAAAGAAACCCAGTGGTTCCAAACCGCGGATTGGGAAGAGCAAGCCGCGAGGCAAGTGCTATCGATGCAAGCAGTCTGGGCACTGGAAGTCTGATTGTCCCCTCATCAAAGGTACGAAATTTTCCTTAGTCACTGAAACATTATCAGTGGTGTTATCTACCAGCACCTGGTGTGTAGATACGGGGGCCACTGATCATGTCTGCAATTCATTGCAGGGGTTCCAGGAAACCCGGAGACTTAGAGAGGGAGAGATCGTGGTCTACATGGGCAATGCTGCGAGGGTGGCGGCTGTTGCAGTGGGAGACGTTCACTTACGCTTTAGTAGTGATAGGGTTTTAGTTTTACATAATTGTCTTTATGTACCCAACTTTAGAAAGAATTTAATTTCGGTTTCTAAACTTATAATGAATAGGTATTCTGTTTCTTTTGACCACTCTGTGATCATAAGAAGAAACAATCAGATTATCTGTTCTGGTACATTGGTGGACGATTTGTATGTACTAAATCCTGAGTCTAACACGATGCAACTAACCGAGAGTAATAACACATCTACGAACACCAATAAGAGAAAGGAACCTTCTAAAATGAATCAATTATACTTGTGGCATCTGAGGCTAGGTCATATAAACTCAAATAGGCTTCAAAGGTTGAAAGCTGATGATTTAATCACTGGCGTTGAAGGAGAGGACCTTCCTACCTGCGAATCCTGTTTAGAGGGTAAAATGACCAAGCGTCCTTTTTCTGGTAAAGGACGAAGAGCTGAACAAGTATTGGATTTGATTCACTCTGATGTATGCGGACCTATGTCTACTCAGGCAAGGGGAGGGTACGAGTATTTCATCACTTTCACTGATGATTACTCAAGGTATGGATTTGTATACTTGATGCGCCGCAAGAGCGAATCCTTTGACAAGTTCAAGGAGTTCAAGGCTTTTGTGGAGAACCTTCAAAACAAATCCATTAAATGCCTGCGATCGGATCGCGGAGGCGAGTACCTGTCTGGAGAATTCAAGACATACTTGGCAGAGAATGGGATTGATTCCCAAATGACATCACCATATACTCCCCAGCAGAATGATGTGTCGGAAAGAAGGAATAGGACTCTTATGGAGATGGTGCGATCGATGATGAGTTACTCGGACTTACCTATTATGTTCTGGGGATATGCCTTGGAAACAGCGGCGTATATCTTGAATAGGGTTCCGACCAAAACGGTACCAACCACACCCATGGAATTGTGGAGTGGGCGCAAGCCTTACTTAAGACACATTCGGATCTGGGGCTGTCCAGCACATGTGTTGCGACAAGGTGCCGATAAGTTAGAACCTAGATCAGAATTACGGCTGTTTGTAGGATATCCGAAAGGAACTAAAGGTGGCATGTTCTATAGTCCTAAAGACCAGAAGATCGTTATAAGTACTAACGCTCGGTTCTTAGAGGAAGACTATGTCATGGACCACAAGCCCAAAAGTGACATAATACTTAATGAGATGAGAGGTGACAAGGAAGACTTAGATACAGCCGAACCGAGTAGTGATACACCACTAGAACCTGCACCTACTGTCACTGTTAATACACCGGAACGCCGTCGTAGTGGGAGGGTTGTTAAGCAACCAGAAAGATGGATTGGACTGGGTGAGTCTTCGGACTCTGGACCTGGAGTTCATGAAATCGATCCCTGGACCTATGATGAGGCGGTACAAGATATAGATGCGCTTTCTTGGGAGAAAGCAATGAAATCCGAAATAGAATCTATGGATTCTAATAAAGTCTGGGATCTTGTAGAACCACCAAGCGGCGTAAAGCCAATTGGATGTAAATGGGTCTACAAGAGAAAGAGAGGATCTGACGGAAAGGTTGAAACCTTTAAAGCTCGGCTTGTTGCGAAAGGATATACTCAGAAAGAGGGAATCGATTATGAGGAGACCTTCTCGCCGGTAGCCAAGATAAAGTCGATCCGGATTCTCTTATCCATAGCAGCTCATATGGATTATGAGGTGTGGCAAATGGATGTCAAGACAGCTTTCCTTAATGGAAGTCTTGACGAGACGATTTATATGAAACAACCAGAAGGATTCATTGCTAAGGGGCGAGATCATCTAGTGTGCAAGCTTAATCGATCCATTTATGGATTGAAACAAGCCTCGAGATCGTGGAACCTGCGGTTTGACGAAGTAGTCCAATCTTTTGGATTCAGTCAAAGCATGGACGAATCGTGTGTGTATTGGAAACGTGATGGAAATAAGGTGGTGTTTCTCGTGCTTTATGTAGACGACATCCTTCTCATTGGCAACAGTGTGAAAATGTTATCAGACATAAAGGGATGGTTGTCTAGACAATTCGATATGAAAGATTTGGGAGAAGTAGGACATGTTCTAGGGATCAAGGTTATAAGGGATCGCCGGAATAGAACATTGTACTTATCTCAGCAAACTTACATAGACACGATTCTGGCTCGTTTTAACATGCAAGATTCCAAGAAGGGTGAACTGCCCTTCAGTAAAGGAACTTATCTTTCTAAGGAGATGTGTCCTCAGACACAAAAGGAGAAAGATGAAATGAAATCAGTTACCTACGCTTCGGCTGTGGGAAGCTTGATGTATGCAATGTTATGCACGAGGCCTGATATCTGCTATGCAGTTGGCGTAGTAGCGAGATATCAGAGTAACCCTGGAAAGGCTCATTGGACTGCCGTAAAGAGCATTTTCAAGTATTTGCGAAATACTAGGGATTATGTTCTAAGTTACGGGGTAGACAATTTGATTCCTTTGGGTTATACGGATTCGGATTTCCAAGCTGATAAGGACCGGCGAAAGTCGACATCAGGCTATGTGTACACTTTGGGAGGTGGAGCCGTATCATGGAGGAGTGTAAAGCAAAAGTGCATTTCAGACTCTACCATGGAAGCTGAATACGTTGCAGCCTCAGAAGCAGCGGAAGAGTCAGTTTGGTTCCTTAATTTCCTCCAGGACTTAGATGTGATTCCGAGTTTGCCCAGAGCTATGACAATTTATTGTGACAATAGCGGTGCAGTGGCAAACAGTAAGGAACCACGGTCCCATAGTGCTACGTAACACATAGAGCGCAAGTACCACCTGATTCGAGTCATCGTCAAGAGGGGCGATGCGATAGTCACCAAGATAGCTTCAGAGGACAACCTAGCGGACCCTTTCACCAAGATACTTCCTAAGGAAGTATATTTCAAGCACTTGGAGGGTTTGGGAGTCAGAAGTTTGGAGGATAAGACTAGACCTTAGTATAAGTGGGAGATTGATGGAGTAGTATACTTAATGTCTAGATTTGAGTATTCTGAACTCCTTGTACACTTTCATTTACCTATTAAATACGAACATTCATTTGCTTTTAATTATTGTTAATTAAATATATGCAAATTATAGTCCTAGATTTTATACGTTGTAGTTAGTATGGTGTTGCATGGGCACACAGAAGATCATATTATCGGTTACTCGTATTTAATCGAACAGTTGCTCACGACCTAGATGGACACGGACCAACCCATCGGTATAGTCGTTGTGTGAGAGAGAAAATAATTTATCTTAATTATTTTATCACACTTGTACACTTGGTGCATTGAGCGGATCGATTGAGACTCATCAATTAGGATTGCTCGGCGATAATTGATTTGAGACTCAGTGTATTACATTCTTAATCCCCGATATTATTGCGGGTGTGTATATTTAATATAAGTGACTTTGATTTGCCAAAGGAATTAACCGATTTAATTATTGGGTTAATTACCGGTCAAGTTGGGTCACTATATTTTATATATGGCATGCCGTGAATAATTGACCGGACAGTGTATCCCGGAAGGGTTGATAATATCCCCGAGATGAGCTCAAAAGGATTTATTATGTAAACCTCGCGAGTGGATTTAATTCCGCATAATAAATAAGGTTGAGTGGTACTAGTCTCGGATAAAAGAGATGAATAAATTTATTAAGCAATAAATAAATTTTATTCATGGATATTTCTATCTTAAATACACGGAATAAATAATACTACCGGAGAAATATTATTTGGATATAATATGGTTTAATATTGGGAGTGCAATTAATTTATATAGTGGAAAATAAATTAATTAATATTGATAAGGATTAATGGACTTGGGCAGTGGGCTCAATTTAATCATCAATATTGGAAGCCCAATATTCCACCTCCTTTAGATCCCCTACGTAGCCTATAAAAGCACTACATGGCCTTCATAATTCATAAGACAAGATTATCATACTTGATATTCTAGAGAGTTGAAGGAGATCCATAGGAGTTCGATAGATCGTCGCCCACCCGACGTTCGAACGGAGTGCAAGGAATACGTGGGAAGATTCAAAGGTCATCTTGATTTCGTTTCTCCGAACAACGAATCGAAAGGTACAATATCTAAACGCCCTTGATAATTGTTCGATTTTGGATTTATCGAGAATACCGTAGAACGCAAGATCCGAAGTTCGGACCCGGAGTAGACGGACGATCACGCGGTGGTGGCGAAGCCACCACACCGCGTGGATCGACCCGCCTAGGGTTCGGCGGGCGCGCAAGGAGAAGCCCTCGGCTTCGGCCGAGGGGGCGATCGCTGGGTGCGATCGCCGGCGGTGACGGGCTGGTGCCGTCACCTCCCCACCGCGATGGTGGGGCCTCCTCCACGGCGGGCGGCAGGTCGCCGGACCTGCTGCCGGGGGCTGCCGGATGCAGCCCCATCGATCATGATGATCGATGCGATCATCGATCGCGTGAACACCCCGGCTCGCGGGGGTTCGGCCGGGGGCGGGCTACGCGTCTTCGGGCGCGTGGTCTCCGATGGTCGAACTCCGGCGGATGAGTCGGTGTTCATGTGATCTCCGGCGAAGGTTTTCGTTCGGGTTATTGTTTCCGCAAATTTTAATAGCCCGGGATATCGAATTCCAACAAGGTCTGCCTGTGCACACCGCTTCTATCAATCAAAGAACAAGTGTGGATGTTGGTGTAGGTTTTAATCACAAACTCATCGGTCGTCTTCTTCCTCGTTGCACGAATTTTCCATTTGCAATTTTTTTCAACACATTTCACCACCTTTCGATTGTGATCAGATTTGGCCACAACAAATTCAAACTTGCCCTGCAATGCTACCCGAGCGACAACATAGTTGAAATCGTCTTTGTTCTTGAAAGTCTGACCAACTACCAAATCGGAACCATCATACCGACCACCCCCGTCTCGATCACAAAGTCTGAAAGCAGGAACAACAACATCGTCCATAACAGGATTATTATAATAAGAACTACCGCCCTCATTATAACCGTCGTCACCACCTCCACCATTGTTATTATCATCGTCATCAACAACATCATCGTCATTATCATCAACATCGACACCATCAACACCATCATCATAATCACCACCCAGACCACCATCATAATCACCAGAAAAACCACCATACGAAGTATTACATAAATCAATGCTATCCCAAATAGATACAGACTGATCATAAGTAGATGGCACTATTACTTGACTGTAATATTGTGATGTTTCACCTGAAGTTCTTCGAGTTGGAAGTTTTTCTGGGCGAATTGGACTTTGACGTGCAGGACTTTGACTTTGACGTGCACGACTTTCACGAGCAGGACTTTCACGGGCAGGACTTCTCGGTACAGAAGGACTGTAGGTCACAAACAACTCCATTTCATCTTGGTTTCTATGAATCCATACAGTCGTGGACAAATCTTCTTCATCATTAAGATATATCGGAGAAGACTTTTCCTTTGGGAATCGAGAGATCGCAACTTCATTACATGATGGATCGATGCCGATTTTTCCACACACTTTCTCAATAAGTGCATTAAACGAAATGCTCCTATCAATCAATATTGTTTTCGAGTGCTTCAAATCGCTCATTATCCATCTCCAATATCCCTCCAAGAGCTGCCACTCTCCACTAAAATGTATTATGATTGATATCTTATCCATGCCTGTAGTTACAATAAAACGGGAAGATTAAGAATTCAAAACTGCACTGTTAAGGGCGCCGGGCGCAGCGCCCACAATGTGTTGTCAAGATAGGCGCAGCGCCCGGTGCCCGGTCTCATGATGGGCGCAGCGCCTGGCGCCCATCTGCGACCAGAAAATAACCCAGCGATTTTTTGGGTTTCGAAAAGCTTTGAAAACGCAAAATTCAAGCTCGATATTGAAAGCAACACACACACAAGTCATGTAGAAGTGAATGCTAACCTTTTTACGTCGAATTGTTGGTGGAAAATAGACGATGTCGGACCCGTTTTTTTCGACGATTTAGGTTACGGAGAGAAAATATAGGGGAAGAAGAAGAAATGAAAGTAGGACTAGAGTGCAATTATTTAGTTGGGCTATTGTGCAAATAAGTTTTATTTTAATTTCTTTTACATTTATTTTTATAAAAGAGGGGTAAAGATCCAATATTTATTTTGTAAGGGCTTATTTAACCCTTACTAATTTCTGTAAAGTTTTTTTTTTAATTATTGGTTCTGAAATAAAAGTTTGGAGGAGATGAATAGAAATTTGAAGAAGATGAAGAATTGTGTGAATTTTAGTATCGAGTAATATTTTATACAAAGGGCAATATAGATATTTTAAGTGAGTTTTTAAAGTAAAAATTTTTAAAGGGGGTGACTTTAGTAATATTGGAGGTGTAAATAAACTCACCCGTCTTCAATTGGTGAGGAGCCGAAATATGTCGCAAAGGTTTTGAACCTTTTACTTTTTCTTATCATAAATCAAAATTAAAATATAAAATAAAGTAAAAATAAATGTTTATTAACTAGGCATGTAAAAGAAAAAAAGTTACGAAATAAAAATATATAATAGCGCATATATATATATAGTATTGCAATTAAAAGAAAAAATCCATTAACAACGCATCAAAATTAATGAACAACCCATAAAAAAAATCAATTATGCTTATGAATTCTATAAATAAATAAGTAACTAAAACAAATTTTCATTAGCAATATATATAATAGTGCAATATAGAAAATAAATTCCGAAATAAAAATATATATAATAGCCCAATTAAAATATTTATACTGCAAAATTAAATAAAAGCCTAGAAAAATTAAAATATATAAAGCGTAGCAAAATTAAACTATATAGTGAATTAAAAAAATTGGCTAGACTTCGACCATATATTTAGGAGGGCAATGACTACGTCGGCAGAACGACCATATATTTAGGAGGGCAATGACTACGTCGGCAGAACAATGACGAGTTGGTGGAAGAGGCGATTGTGCCCGACAACAAGGAAATGAGCCCGACAAGAACGAGAGGGACGACCGGAAACAGAAACAGGTTGTCGAGGATGTTGACAATCAACCACAAAAGAGACAGCGCGGCGAGTCATCCAAGGGCCCTAGGCGGCCGTCTTTTCACTATCCGGGCTTTTCTTATTGGGCTGATGGCCCAGATTGCTCTGTTCTTCAATTGGTGATCAACCTCAACGGGCTACTCAAGAGGCCGTAGCCCAGTCTGCCAGGTCGGGCTTGGAGTCGACGATCGACCTCAACGACCCGCCTCTGGGGGACTCGGGTGATGGCTCAATGCTCGACTTAAACAGTTTGTCTCTAGAGACTATAGAAGCTCGTGACTCTGCGCGGAGGCAAGACGTAGAAGATGGCTTTACATATAACAATTACAAAAATAAATAATACTATTACTTTATAAGAATAATTACAAGAAATAAATAATACTATTACTTTAAAAACTTTACATATAACAATTATACTACTTACTTTATAACTATAATAAATAACAAAATGTAATATTATTAGTTTGCGTGTCACATTCTCTGTTTAATTTGTTGTTGATATAAACAATGTTTTTTATTATTTTTTGAGATGGAAATTGATTCCATAATACGTGGAGTAAATTAGACTACATTTTGGCCTACTTTTGTTTTAATTGTTATTACAAGAACTCAAAAAATTCTTTTTCTTCTTATTTTTATTATTATTTACAAATAATATTCTGAGCACAATTGACTTGAAAAAAAAGGTTATGGGAAACTCCAGAATACAATACAGTTGATATGCCATTACATATTTACACTGAAGTATATTTTAATAAAGTAAAATGAAACTTCATAACGAGCGCATGTAAAAAAAATTACAAATATATATATATATATATATATATATATATATATATATATATATATATATATATATATATATATAATAGAAAAATAAATTAAGAAATAAAAATATATATAATGAAGAAAAAAAATATATAATGAAGTTAAAATAAAATTTTATTTAAAAATATATAATTATACTATAAAATTTATTAACATAGTAGCAAAATTAAAATATATATTGAAATAAAAAAATGCACAATAATTCCAGCATATCCGTAGCAAAATTAAAATATATATTGAAATAAAAAAAATGCGCTACAGTTCAACCCTATATTGAGGAGGGCAACGACTACGTGGGCTCGAACAACGATGAGTTGGTGGGAGTGGTCTCAAAG
Organism: Euphrasia confusa; assembly: GCA_954870475.1. Classification (NCBI taxonomy): domain Eukaryota; kingdom Viridiplantae; phylum Streptophyta; class Magnoliopsida; order Lamiales; family Orobanchaceae; genus Euphrasia; species Euphrasia confusa. Next base: position 15,765,862 of record OX940949.1, on the reverse strand, counting down.
AGAGTTCTTTTGTTAGGCTAATGATTCGATAGCTTAGAATAGGTGTTCATTTTAGTAGCTAGGTTTTGTTGTTGATTATTCATACTCTTCGGATACGATTAATACGATGTTGATTGTTCATACTCTTCGGATACGATTAATACGAAGGCATACATGTGTATAGCTTTGTAATATCATTTGTAAATCTAAGAGTATTCTTTTGTAAAGACTCGTTTCTTTAATAAAAATTCTGTACCGTTTCGTATGTTTTCTTTACATTTGTGTGTGTTCGTTTTTTTAAAGTGATTTATTTTTATTAATTCCGCTGCACTTTATATACATATATCACATACATATTTATGATATTAACAAACTGATCAATTTGAGTAAAATACTTAAATTAAGTAAATCAGTAAAAACGAATATTTTCTGTACAAGGCATGCATAAACTGTTCTGCCCCAGAACACTACCTAGGCAGCGCATTTCATTTATTTACTGCCTACGACTTTCAGGGGCCTAAATATATGTCGTTTTGAACCCCTTTACTTTTCCTTATCATAAATCAAAATAAAAATATATAATAAAGTAAAAATAAAAGTTTATTAACACCACATGTAAAAGAAAAAAAAAATTAAAAATTACAAAATAAAAATATATAATAGCGCAATATATTTAGTAGGTAATTAAAAGAAAAATCCATTAACAACGCATCAAAATTAATTAACAACACATAGAAAAAAAATCAATTAGCAAAATTCATTAAAAGCGGAAAAATTAAAATATATAAAGCGTAGCAAAATTAAACTATATAGTGAATTAAAAAAATGCGCTATACGACCCTATTTTGAGGAGGGCAACGACTACATCAGCTCAAACAACGACGAGTTGGTGGGAGTGACGATCGTGCCCGGCAACGAGGGAAACGAGCCCGACAAGAACGAGAGAGACGACCGAAAACAGAAACAGGTTGTTGAGAATGTTGACAATCCACCACAAAAGAGGCAGAATGATGACATGGATTGCTCTGGTCTTCAATTGGTGAAGGGCAGAAATATGTCGCCAAAGGTTTTGAACCCCTTTAATTTTCCTTATCATAAATCAATATAAAAATATATAATAAAGTAAAAATAAAAGTTTATTAATAGAGAATGTAAAAGAAAAAAATTTACAACATAAAAATATATAATAGCGCAATATATATAATAGCGCAATTAAAAGAAAAATCCATTAACACACATCAAAATTAACTAACCCGTAGAAAAAAAATCAATTATGCTTATGAAGTCTATAAATAAATAACTAAATATTTTTTATTAGCAATATATATAAAAGCACAATATATAAAATAAATTCGAAAATAAAAATATATATAATATCCCCATTAAAATATTTATACTGCAAAATTAATTAAAAACGTAGAAAAATTAAAATATATAAAGCTTAACAAAATTAAACTATATAATGAAGTAAAAAATTGACTACACTTCGACCTTATATTGAGGAGGGCAAACCTTATATTGAGGAGGGCAATGCTGGAACAATGACGAGTTGGTGGAAGAGGCGATCGTGCCTGGCAACGAGGGATAGGAGCCCGACGAGAACGAGAGGGAGGACTAGAAACAGAAAAAGGTTGTCGAGGATGATGACAATCCACCATAAAAGAGGCAGCGCGGCGAGTCATCCAAAGGCCCGGAGCGGCAGTCTTTTCACTATCCGGGTTTTTCTTATTGGACTGATGGCCCGGATTGCTCTGGTCTTCAATTGGTGATCAACCTCAACGGGCCTACTCAGGAGGCCAAAGCGCAATCTGCCGGGTCGGGCTTGGAGTCGACGATCGACCTCAACGACCCGTTTGACCCGCCTCTGGTGGACTCAAGTGGTGGCTCAATGCTCGACTTAAACAGTTCGTCTCTAGAGATTATAGAAGCTAGTGACTCTGCGCGTAGGCAAGATGCAAAAGATGGCTTTACATATAACAATTAAATGAATAAATAATATTATTACTTTATAAGAATAATTACAAGAATAAATAATACTAGTACTTTATAAACTTAAATATAACAATTATTCTACTTACTTTATAACTATAATAAATAACAAAATGTAATATTATTAGTTTTGGTGTCACATTCTCTGTTTAATTTGTTGTTGATATAAACAATATTTTTAATTATTTTTTGAGATGGAAATTGATTCCATAATCCGTGAAGTGAATTAGACTACATATTGGCTTATTTTTGTTTTAATTGTTAGCACAAGAACTCAAAAAAATTCTTCTTCTTCTTATTTTGATGAAGTGAATTAGACTACATATTGGCTTATTTTTGTTTTAATTGTTAGTGTTGGGAAATTCGCGTCCAAATTCCCCTCCGAAAAACAATACGAACACACAAGAACGAAAAATACGGAATAAAAGAACACGAAGATTTATAGTGGTTCACCCGTTAACGAGGGCTACGTCCACTCTTGCCGCTGCAATAATTCACTAGAATAATTATCAGACTCGATTACACGACTTTGTAATGCTATAATTGATTCTAGACTTTCTGGAGGTGTTAACCCTATTATTCACGCACATAGGGTTTAAATAGGGGGGACAAAACTTGGGGGACAAGAAAAACGCGCTTTCAGCGATCTTGCAAAACGGCGACCGCCGTTTTGCTCTGGCGCCCGCTGGACGAATTCGGCGACCGCCGAATTCCTTTTGGCGCCCGCCAAACGGCCCAAAAACATGCAGAAGCTCAGCCCCGCTTTCTCCCGGTTTCGGCGCCCGCCGAAACCCAAATGGCGCCCGCCGTTTCAGCCCGCGGTCGCCAATTCTCCTCCGGCGACCGCCGTTTCTTCCTTCTTCGTTTTCTCGTCTTTCTCGGCGTGAATCGGCCTCCACACTCAACAATCTCCCACTTGGAGCTGATTCGCGTCCCCTATCTTCCTTTCCCATTGCAGCGGCGTCCCCGGTCCTCATCCCAGAAGACCAACCGAGGTTGAACACAACCTCAACTTCTCGCACGGCACCACCTTCGTAAACATGTCGGCCGGATTCTTACTCCCAAGAATCTTATCCAACACCAAGATGCCTTCCTCTAAGGCCGATCGAATGAAGTGATATCTCAGCTGGATATGCTTCGTTCGAGCATGGTACACGGGATTCTTCGCCAAGTGAATGGCGCTCTGACTGTCGGAATACAAGATACTCCCCGAGTGATCTTGCCTTAGCTCTAGCAGGAATGCCTGTAGCCACATCATCTCCTTCGCGGCTTCCGTCACAGCAACGTACTCCGCCTCACAACTCGATAGTGCTACTATTTTCTGCAACCTCGACACCCAGCTAATCGCGGTACCCCCGAAAGTGTACACGTACCCAGTAGTGCTCTTCCTACTATCCACATCACCTCCGTTATCCGCGTCCACGAACCCAAGTAACCCCACATCTGATTTTCGGAACCTCAAAGCAAAACCGGAAGTCCCTCTCAAGTATCGAAAGATCCACTTGACGGCTTCCCAGTGTTGCTTCCCCGGATTACTCATAAACCGACTGACAACTCCCACTGCATGGGCAATGTCGGGCCTCGTGCATACCATGGCATACATAAGGCTCCCAATCGCAGAGGCGTAAGGGACCTTATCCATATGCTCCATCTCTTTCTCGCTCGTCGGCGAGTCCTCCTTTGACAAACGGAAGTGACTAGCCAAAGGAGTGCTAACAGGTTTAGCATCCTCCATGTTAAACCTTGCCAGTACCTTCTTCAAGTACTCCTCTTGAGACAACTCAAGACCCTCTTTACTCCTCGTGATTCTCATCCCCAGGATTTGTTTGGCAGCACCCAAATCCTTCATAGAGAACTCCCTCGATAGACTCTTCTTGAGCTTGTCGATCTCCGCCAAACTCGCCCCGACTATCAGCATATCGTCTACATAAAGGAGCAATATTATGTAGGTACCTCCGAGTTTCTTGAAATAGCAGCAGTGGTCCGCCTCGCACCGCGTGAACTCGACTCGCTTCATGAACATGTCGAACTTCTTGTACCACTGCCTCGGAGCTTGCTTCAACCCATACAAGCTCTTTCGAAGCTTACACACCAGCTTCTCCTTGCCTCGGACTTCGAAACCCTCCGGTTGCTTCATGTAGATTTCTTCATCTAGATCCCCGTGAAGAAATGCGGTCTTTACATCCATTTGCTGAAGATGTAAGTTCTCCTTTGCCACCAAGCTAAGCACCACCCGGATGGTTACCATCTTGACTACCGGAGCGAATATCTCCGTGTAGTCGATCCCTTCCTTCTGCTGGAATCCTTTCACCACTAATCTCGCCTTATACCGAACGCTCCCATCGTGTTCTTCCTTTGCCCGGAAGACCCATTTATTGTGCAAGGCCTTCTTCTCCTTCGGAAGCTCGGCTAGTTCCCAAGTCTCATTCGACATCAATGAGCTCATCTCTTCTTTCATGGCAGACTCCCACTTGATCGAATCCCTCGCTTGTATAGCCTCGGTGTAGCTCTCCGGCTCACCCCTATCAGTCAGCAAGATATAGTTAAGGGAAGGTGAAAATTTATGGGGAGGTCTTCTTACCCTAGTCGACCTCCACGGCTTCGGTGTGATTGGATCGGTATTGGGATTAGCATTTTCATCTTGCTCATCCTCGCTGCTCGTGTTTCCCTCCTCGATCTCCTCGGTCTCCACGACCTTCACCGGAACCTCCTCCGTTTCTCCCACTGGATCAACCCTTTCTTCAACAACCTCGTCTTTACCCTTGTACAAGACCGCCTCGTTGAAGATTACATTTCTGCTTCGGATTACCTTATGATTTTCGGCATCCCAAAATCGGTATCCGAACTCCGTGCCGCCATATCCAAGAAAGAAGCACTTCTTGGATTTAGGATCAAGCTTGCTACGAGCAGCTTCGTCGATATGGACATACGCCAGACACCCGAACACCCTCAAGTAGGACAGATTCAGCTTCTTCCCACTCCAAACCTCCTCAGGAATCCGATATTCCAAAGGAACCGACGGTGCTCTGTTGATTAAATGAGCTGCCATGTCGATGGCATATGCCCAAAACATCTTAGGCATCCTCGAATGTAACCGCATACTCCGGGCCTTCTCATTTAGCGTCCTGTTCATTCGCTCCGCTATTCCGTTCTGTTGTGGGGTCCCCGGAATAGTCTTCATCATCTTGATCCCACTCTCGACACAAAACTGTTTGAAGTCGGCGTCAACGTACTCACCTCCGTTGTCGGACCTCAAACACTTCACCTTGAGATTTGTTTCATTCTCAACCTCGGCTTTCCATTTCTTGAAAACAGAGAACACGTCACTCTTATTTTTCATGAAGTACACCCATACCTTCCTTGTGGAGTCATCGATGAAGGTAACGTAATAGAGTGATCCTCCGAGTGAGGTGACGGGAGCTGGACCCCAAACATCCGTGTGTACTAGTTCCAGCTTCTCCGCCTTGGGCTCCCTTCCATCTTTGGAAAAACTCACTCGTTTCTGCTTTCCAAGAATGCAGCTCTCGCACACGTGAGACTCAATCGCCTTGAGTTCGGGCAGCAGCCCGTTCTTTGCCATGATCTTCATCCCCTTCTCACTCATGTGCCCCAGCCTGCAATGCCACAGCTCGGTCTTCTTGGTGTTATCAACAACACCAGCCGAGTCCCTCACGCTCGTCGTCATGTAAAGTGTGCCCGTCTTATGACCTCGAGCTATGGTCATGGCGTTCCTCGAAACTTTCCACGACCCATCTCCAAATGACACCCGGTGACCATCACTATCAAGCTGGCCCACCGAAATTAGGTTCCTCTTCAACCCCGGCACATGTCTGACCTTGGAAATCCTCCAAGTTTGCCCGTTTGACATCTTTAGGTTGATATCTCCCATCCCGACTACATCGAGTGGCTCGTCATCTGCAAGAAATACCTTTCCATAGTCACCCGAGACGTAATTCAACATCACCTCTCGCTGTGCAGTAGTATGGAAAGAAGCCCCTGAGTCCAGCACCCAGGAATCGATCGGTGAGTCGACCGAACAGAGAAGGACGTCCCCATCGTCGTCATCCTCTTGTGTTACCGCATTGGCGGTTCCCTTCTTCTTGTTGTCACTCTTCCCCCGAGAACGACAATCCCTCTTGAAGTGCCCCGTCTTACCACAACTCCAACACTCATTATCCTCGGACCTCGAGCTATCTCTTCCACTCCTAGACTTGGATCTCCCTCTGTTCCTGTTAGCATTCCTACCCGAGTTTCTCCCCCGGTTCTCCACACTCAAGGCCGAACTAGAAGACTTTCCCTTGAAATCCTTTCTCCGGATTTCCTCGGCTAGGATCTTATCTCTAACTTCGGAGAACTGCAGATTCTCCTTCCCCATAGAGTTGCTAACAGCTGCCCGCATGGGCTCCCAACTATCCGGCAAAGACGCAAGTAGTATCAAGGCGTAAATTTCATCATCGAAATTCACCCCGACTCCTTTCAATTTATCCAAGATGGAATTCAGCTCGTTGATGTGGTTGGCTGCGTTTGCATTGTCCGACATCTTCAGGTTGAACAACTGCTTCATGAGATACACCTTGTTGTTCGCTGAAGGTTGCTCGTACATGTTCGATAGGGCAGCCATCAAATCCTTGGTTGTGGTAATTGAGCGCACGTTGAATGATACGTTTGAAGCCAAGGACAAACGTATCAATCCCAACACCTGCCTGTCGAGGCTTTCCCATTCCTCGTCATCCTTGATCTTCTCCGGTCTACCCTTCAAAGGAATTCCGAGCTTTTTCCCATAAAGGTAGTCCACGATCTGCATCTTCCAGTGCCCATAGTTATTCCCGTCAAATTTCGTAACCCCGAACGAAGTGATGGTGTCCGTCATCGCTTTTCCCCGATCGCTATAACCCTAGCGCTCTGATACCAGTTGTTGGGAAATTCGCGTCCAAATTCCCCTCCGAAAAACAATACGAACACACAAGAACGAAAAATACGGAATAAAAGAACACGAAGATTTATAGTGGTTCACCCGTTAACGAGGGCTACGTCCACTCTTGCCGCTGCAATAATTCACTAGAATAATTATCAGACTCGATTACACGACTTTGTAATGCTATAATTGATTCTAGACTTTCTGGAGGTGTTAACCCTATTATTCACGCACATAGGGTTTAAATAGGGGGGACAAAACTTGGGGGACAAGAAAAACGCGCTTTCAGCGATCTTGCAAAACGGCGACCGCCGTTTTGCTCTGGCGCCCGCTGGACGAATTCGGCGACCGCCGAATTCCTTTTGGCGCCCGCCAAACGGCCCAAAAACATGCAGAAGCTCAGCCCCGCTTTCTCCCGGTTTCGGCGCCCGCCGAAACCCAAATGGCGCCCGCCGTTTCAGCCCGCGGTCGCCAATTCTCCTCCGGCGACCGCCGTTTCTTCCTTCTTCGTTTTCTCGTCTTTCTCGGCGTGAATCGGCCTCCACACTCAACAGTTAGCACAAGAACTCAAAAAAATTCTTCTTCTTCTTATTTTGATTATTATTTACAAGTAATGTTCTGAGCACAATTGACTTGAAAAAAATAAGTTATGGGAAACTCCAGAATACAGTTGATAGTCATTACACTAAATTATATTATAATGAAGTAAAAATGAAAGTTCATTAATAGCGCATGTAAAAAAAATTACAAAATAAAAATATATAATAAAAATATAAATTCAGATATAAAAATATATATACTGAAAAAAAAAAGATTATAATGAAGTTAAAATAAAAGTTTAATTAAAAATATATATAGTCATACGGTAAAAAATATATATTGAAATAAAAAAATGCGCAAGAATTTCACAATATCCATAGCAAAATTAAACTATATAGAGAAGTAAAAAATGCGTTACACTTTGGCCCTATATTGAGGAGGGCAACGACTACGTGGGCTCCAACAACGCATAGTTGGTAGGAGTGACGATCGTGCACGGCAACGAGGGAAAGGAGCCCGACGATAACGAGAGGGACGACCGGAAACAAAAACAGGTTGTCAAGGATGTTGACAATCCACTACAAAAGAGACAGCGCATCGAGTCGTCCAAAGGCTCGGAGCGGCCGTCTTTTTACTATCCGGGCCTTCCTTATTGGGCTGATGGTCCGGACTGCTCTGGTCTTCAATTGGTGAGGGGCCGAAATATGTGCAAGGGTTTTGAACCCTTTTACTTTTCCTTATCATAAATCAAAATTAAAATATATAATAAATTAAAAATAAAAGTTTATTAACTACGCATGTAAAAGAAAAAAAAATTACGAAATAAAAAAATATAATAGCGCAATATATATAGTATTGCAATTAAAAGAAAAAATCAATTAACAACGCATCAAAATTAATGAACAACCCATAAAAAAAATCAATTATGCTTATAAATTCTATAAATAAATAAGTAACTAAAACAAATTTTCATTAGCAATATATATAATCGCACAATATATAAAATAAATTCTGAAATAAAAATATATATAATAGCCCAATTAAAATATTTATACTGCAAAATTAATTAAAATATAGTGAAGTAAAATATTTGGCTACACTTCGACCCTATTTTGAGGAGGGCAATGACTACGTCGTCTGGAACAATGACGAGTTGGTGGAAGAGGCGATTGTGCCCGGCAACGAGGGAAAGGAGCCCGACGAGAACGAGAGGGACGATCGGAAACAGAAACAGGTTGTCGAGGATATTGACAATCCACCACAAAAGAGACAGCGCGGCGAGTCATTCAAGGGCCCGGAGCGGTCGTCTTTTCAGTATCCGGGCTTTTCTTATTGGGCTGATGACCCGGATTGCTCGGGTCTTCAATTGGTGATCAACCTCAACGGGCTACTCAAGAGGCCGAAGCCCAGTCCGCCGGGTCGGGCTTGGAGTCGACGATCGACCTCAACGACCCGTCTGACCCGCTTCTGGGGGACTCGGGTGATGGCTCAATGCTCGACTTAAACAGTTTGTCTCTAGAGATTATAGTAGCTCGTGACTCTGCGCGGATCTCCGTCATCTCATTACTGTTCCGACTACTGATATTCCCGCCGGCTGCGGTTTTCACCTCTCGTTGATCTTCCCTGCTCAAGCCCTTGTAGAAGAACTGGATGATCGAATTGGGAGTGAGGTCGTGATGTGGGCACTGCCTCATTAGGCTTCTGAATCGCTCCCAAGCCTCATGGAAAAACTCCCCCGGTTCTTGCTCGAAGGCACATATCTGACCTTTTAAGTCGAAGGTCTTCTGCTGAGGATAGAACCGAGTGATGAACTCCCGGTACATGTCCGTCCAGGTAGTGATCGAGTCCGGCTCCAAGGATAGTAGCCAGTTCTTCGCCCTATCTCTCAATGCATATGGAACACACTTCAACCGGAGCTGATCATCATCGAGTGCTCCGAGGGGAAAGGCATGCAAGGCTGTGTAGAACTCCCTGATGAAGTTGAGGGCATCCTCGTTAGTGGTTCCGGAGAACTGAGGAAGCTGAACAAGATGGTGTGCCTTGAGGTAGTATCTCCGGGCGGCATCGCTTAGGACGATGCATGAGCTAGCTCCGTCGATTTGTGGGTGCGTCAGATCCCCAAAGAGGGGTGGTTGGGCACGGTTTCCGTTATTTCCATTGTTTCTATTGTTCCCGTTATTTCCGTTTCGGATTGCGGCTTCACGGATTTCTTCTTCGTTCATGGTTACGGTTTCGGTCTCGGTCTCGGAGTCGGTAGTGGTAGAGTCAGACGAGGAGTCTTCGCCTAACTTCGTGCACCGACTGATGCTCTTGCGTCCGTTGATGTTTTCTATCACTGGTGCAAGCTCGGTATTCGCTCTTCTTGTACCTACCATGCACCAACAAAGACAAACACACAATATCAAACGCACCTGAACAAATAAAATAAATAAAAAGAAAAACAAAAAGAAATTGTTGCAAACACCTAAACACTAATACTAGTGCCTAAAGTGTTCCCCGGCAACGGCGCCAATTTGATTAAGTCGTTTTGTAGTGCGTCAAAAATCAAATAAAATAATCGAACTAGTTGCTAAAGCAACTCGCCCGAGTCGATCTCTCGAGGAACACTACTATCGGCGTAAAAGCGTTTATTGGTTTGCAACTAAGTAAAGAAGAGAAATAGCATAATGCTCGAGTTGGTTTTTGGTTTTTGTAATTAATTCTAAAATAAACTAAGGAATTTGAAAAGACGAGAAAGCTAGTAAAAGTATGGAAGATTGTTTTTGAATTAAATGAGAAACAAACTAGGGTTTCGGGAATCGTGTTTATCGTTTTCGAGTTGAACCTTGAATTCATAAAATTATTTCAACATGTCCGTTCGCGGTTGATGTTAATTCAAGATCGGAATTCAAACATTAACCCTATTTGATATTCACTCAACCCTAGCCCTAGCAAAAGAAATTAGCTACTCATGATTTTAATTGAAAAGAAATTAAGTTTTTGAAAATAAAAATTCATGAAATCGAATTACGAAAAGTGAAAACAACGTTTACCCTAATAAGAACAAGAATTTAAGAACAAGAAAGTAAAAGCAAGAACTTACTAATTTAATTGTCAAATCCAAACCAAAGTACCCGTCCGCGGAATCTCCGACTTTTACCGAGTTTCAATCCAATCCAAGAAAAAGCAAAACGGAAATCAAAGCTACGTTACGAGTTCCAAGTGTTCTCTCAAAGACGAAAATAAAGTCTGGAAAATAAGTGTGCAAAAACTAGGTTAAAAGAACCCTTAAGTAGTCTCGAAAATCGGAGGTCAAATCGCGAGTCAAAGCTGAAAAGGAGGGGCAAGCGACCGCCTGGGACAGGGGGCGATCGCCCGCGTCAGTGGGCAAGCGACCGCTTGCCTGGCGGGCGGTCGCCTGGTGATGATTTCTGGTTCTCTGAAGGCAGAGGCAAGCGAGCGCCTAGTGAGCCGGCGAGCGCTCGCGACATGGAGGAGGCGATCGCTTGCCAAGGAGGCGATCGCCTGGGGCTAAAATCAGAGCCTCTGAACTCTGAGGAAGGCGCGCGCTTGGCCGGCGCGCGGGCGCTTGGTGGCAGCAGCTGGCGGTCTCCTGGGGAGCAGGGCGAGCGCTTGGTACAGCTGCGGCTCGTCCTCGTCTTGGTTCGTTTTCGCTCGTTTCTTCAACTTTTCCATACATGTAAGCTCAAAACCTGCACACTCAACACATGCATCAAACACACCAAAGCTACGAAGAATATGCCAATAACCAACTAAATACGACACAACTCACACACAAAAGACACGGAAAATCGACACAAAATCACCAACATCAATAACAATTACAAAAATAAATAATACTATTACTTTATAAGAATAATTACAAGAAATAAATAATACTATTACTTTATAAACTTTACATATAACAATTATACTACTTACTTTATAACTATAATAAATAACAAAATTTAATATTATTAGTTTGCGTGTCACATTTGTTAGTGTAAATATGTTAGGCAGAGCAATGCCTCAAAGTTGATGGGCATAACAATGCCTTGAGATATTTACATGTTTTTCTCCTTTCTTCACACTTGTATATTGTTGTTTTCACTCATTCTATGTGTAATGTATTTTAGCATGATGTATCACTTGATCCGTGCTTGTAAGAACAATCAATACTTTGGATGACTGAACCAGACCTTGCGGCAGGACGAAGTTTCGGCATGCCGCTGGATGAACAAGAGCAGAGGACTCAAAAGGCAAGCTGAAGATAGAGACTTTGAATACTGAACAAAACCTTGGGCAGAATGAAGCTTCGGCATGCCGCACGACGAAGGTGTTCAGCATGCCGCATGATGAACAAGAGCAGAGGACTCGAGAACGCAAGTTGAACATAGAGAACCTGAAAACCAAGAAGAATGGAAGGCATTGGCAGGAGGCAATGTGGTACAAACTGATGTTGAAGGTTCGCTCTGCCGGCAGGACAGTTCGCTCAGCGGCAAGCCCTGCAGCAGTGGTCAAAGGCGGTTCCTTGAATCTCTCAACCAATTCAAACCTAGCTTTTCTAGGGAATTCGGTAAAGGGAATTCTCCTATATATACTGGACGTCCTCAACTCACTTGCATCATCTATTAAAACTTTTAACACATCAAAAAACATATTTTCACCTAGATCGATCATCTAGCTTGTTGTGCCGAAGACTTCGCTTGTGAAGTTCTTCGTGCAGTTCATCCTCTCGCCTGTGAGAGTGATTTTGTAGCTACGCTGATTATCAAGAGCTTAGAATAGGTTTATTACAGTAGATTTGTTTTCGTGTTGATTGTTCATTAATTTTCGGATCCGATAAACGTTAATGAATGCCTTTGCATTCCCTTTAGTTTAATCGATTGTAAATCCGAGATTACTCATTGTAAAGACTCGTTTCTTTAATAATATATTTTTGCCGTAAGGCACATTTGTACAGGTAATTTAAATTTAATTAAATACCCATACAAAGATTAATTCTTGTGTTATTTATTTCTCGTTTCGTTTGTGTGTGTGTGAGTTTGTTCGTTTTGCCTTCTTTATTCTTTCCGCTTCATAACTTATACATATATCACATATATATTAAACTGATATTTTAATAAACATATTAAAATACGTAAATAAATTAAATCACGAAAAACGAACAAACTAAATTATAAGGCTTCGTGGTGCGGCATACTGAAGTAGCGCATCGCACTGCCTTAAGCTTGGCAACGTATTTTCTTCATAAATACCGTTGCCAACGCACTTTCAAGTGGTATCAGAGATGACACTAGACTCACTTAGTGCTAACGGTCCCTCTGATTTTACACACTCACAATGTCAGACACCTCGTACATTATTAGAACACCGGTTGTTCTTAATGGTGATAATTATGGATTTTGGAAAACTCGTATTGAGGCAAGGATCAAATCCATTGACCGAAATGCTTGGATTTTAGTCCTTAGAGGATGGAAACCTCCCATTGAGGAGTTACCGGAAGGTAGTAAGCTTGAAAAAGCACCTGAGAAATGGTCTGCCGATGAGGTTGCCATAAGTACTGCCAACGATAGGGCAAGGTGTGCCATCCTTGAGTCTATCGATTGTGATATGTACAAAATTGTCAAGCAATGCGCATCTGCTAAATACATATGGGATCAACTCGCTCTTCATTGTGAAGGAAATACCACAGTGAAGAAGACAAAGCTCCGCATGCTCATGTCTCGTTTTGAGAATTTGCGCATGCGTGATGATGAGTCGGCAATACAGTACTTTGGCGAAATCATGTCTATCATCAATGAATGTGCTGATCTTGGATCTCCCATAAGCAATGTGGCTGTTTGTAGCAAAGTAATGAGATCCTTGAATTGAAAATTTCAAGCAAAAGTTATGGCAATTGAAGATGGCCCTTTAGGTTCCTCTGAAGACTTCGTCTCTTTAATGGCAGTCTTCAAGACCTATGAGCTAAATATGCAAGATCGTGCAACACATGGTCAGTCACGTGAGAAAAATAATGAGGAAAATGTGACGTACTTTGTGGCAGAACCAAGCGACAAGGAGGAAGGCAGCTCGAAAGGCAACAATCATGCTGCCTTTGCTAACTCTGCCGCAGCTAATGCCCTGACAGATGACGAAATTTATGAGTTACTTGGATACGACGATAGTGATGATAAATTTGATCTACTCTGAAGGAAGCTCAATGTTATTCTTGTACGATCTCTCAAAGGTAAGTTTGATCCACGACGAAGGAGGAATCCATCAAAGGCCGCAACGAGTCAAGAAAGAAGATTTGTGCCTCAACGATCAAACTCAAATTCCAATTCAAGCCAAGAGAAGGACTGGTCCAAAATTGAGTGTCATTCATGCCATGGAATTGGACATTATGCTACCGAATGCCCATCTAAAAATAGAAAAATTGAAAATTTTGTTAACATGATAGCATTTCAGGACTTAGATCTCTTTAATCAAATTGAGGCTGAAAATTTTTGTACTAACACTGCCTTTGCAGCTCGCTTTGAAGGCAGGTGCTTATCAGATGATGAAGATGATAACTCTGCCGCAGACCCTGCCACAGCATACCCAAAAGTATGCCATACAGTTGCTGCAACCAAGGCAGGGAGTTTCATGTGTCTCACTGCCTCCATTAATGACGATGAGTCTGAAGAAGTTCCAATCTCCCTTGAACTTTTCATGGAACTAAAAGACAATTTTGATGACCTTCGAATGGATTTGAAGAAGCAATCCACGATGATGAAGAGTTTGATTGCCGACAAAGCCTCAACCGAAGAACGATTCAGGAATCAATCCAAGGTGGTAGAGAGCTTGATCGCCGGCAAAGTAAATTACGAAGAACGTTTAAAGAAGCTTGATGTGGAGTTGACGAGGAAGGATATGGAAATGGGCAGACTCAAAATCTATCTCGAGCGATCAAATGGAAAGTTGGAGGCTGCCAACAATACTTTTGAGAAGCTTAACACAGGCACTTCCAAATTGGATGCCGTGATGAGCATATCAAATGTTGAAATGCAAGGCCTCGGTTATCAAAAGACTATTGATGTCGTGTTCCCTCCAAAGAAGATATCCACGGGAATTACTTTTGTGAAAGCGTCAGAAGGTGTTTCAAATGATGCTTCTAATCCTTCAAGTTCACAAGAATTCACACCAACCGAAGGCAAGGTTTCTGCCCTTGTCCCCAACAAAGGCAGAAGGCAGAGGCAAGGGCAAGCGAAATCAGGCAAGACGAGCACAAGGCAACCCCTGCCTACACTGAAGAACAAATCAAAACGACGATATGTATGCCATTATTGCCTCGTCCCTGGTCATATTCGACCCTATTGTTGGAGACGTGAAGAAGACATCGAAAACGGTCATTTTCTATCCTCAAATGTAGGACCTTGGAATCCCAGCAAATATCTCAACAAATCAAGGTCTCCGACTAAGCCAATGAAGAAGAAAGTGAATCAAGTTTGGATTCCAAAAAAAAAATTGGTGTTTTTGCCTCAACTGATCGTGCTGCCTCAACCAATGTTGTTGCTGCCTTAACCGATGTTGCTGATGATGCCTTAACTGTTGTTGCTGCCGCATCACCTGAAGATACAAAGGCAGAAAATAGACCAATTGACATAAACAAACCATTTAGTATGTGCAGCGTGCCCTAGATGCACGACTGCAACGCGCTGCCGCATTGACATGACAGCTTCAACTTCTCTTTTAAATTTCTTACTGGCCACAGAGGGAAGCGTTGGTTTTCTTGTTTTAAATGCACTTTGCTTTCAATTTGAAGCTACTACCGCAACATGATGTGCTTAGGTCGTAGTGTTTCTTTTTCGTGCCATGAGAAATCGATCAAGTATTTGATATCAAGAGGTTTTTCTTTTCATTGCCTATCTTGGATGGACCTCCATGCCTTTGACGCAAAAGCTCCTTCTAATGACTTGCTTTTTTTTTCCTGGAGCACCTTTCGTCACAAAATGGGGGAGTAGTAGTTTGGGAAGAGCAATGGCAAGGGCATGAGCAAGGGGGAGCCGGGCATGAGCAAGGGGGAGCCGTTGGGAAGAGCAAGGGCAAGGGCAAGAAGAGAAGAAGAAAATTTTATTTATTTTGGTGTAGTTTAGTTTTTAATTTAGTTTATTTATTTTTGTTATATTAAACTAAAAATTGCTGTGATTCTCTTTTATAGATAAGCTTCATCTACATGTTTTTTATATTTCTTAGCTTAGAGGTAATTCACTAAGGGGGAGTTTGTTTTTCCTTAGTGATATACTAAGATTAAATTTTACACTTCTATGTTAAGAGGGTTTTCATTGAGGGGGAGTTGTTCTTATGCTCTTCCTAATATTTTGTGAAGAAAGATAAAAAGGGAGAGTTTGTTAGAGTAAATATGTTAGGCAGAGCAATGCCTTAGAGTTGCTGGGCATAACAATGCATTGAGCATATTTACATGTTTTTCTCCTTTCTTCACACTTGTATATTGTTGTTGTCACTCATTCTATGTGTGATGTATTTTTGCATGATGTATCATTTGATACGTGCTTGTAAGAACACTCAATACTTTGGATGACTGAACCAGACCTTGCGGCAGGACGAAGTTTCGGCATGCCGCACGACGAACAAGAGCAGAGGACTCAAAAAGGCAAGCTGGAGATAGAGACTTTGAATATTGAACAAAACATTGCGGCAGGATGAAGCTTCGGCATGCCGCACGACGAAGGTGTTCAGCATGCCGCATGACGAACAAGAGAAGAGGACTCGAGAACGCAAGTTGAACATAGAGAACCTGAAAACCAAGAAAAATGGAAGGCATTGGCAGGAGGCAATGTGGTCCAAACTGATGTTGAATGTTCGCTCTGCCGGCAGGACAGTTCGCTAAGCGGCAAGCCCTGCAGCAGTGGTCAAAGGCGGTTCCTTGAATCTCTCAACCAATTCAAACCTAGCTTTTCTAGGGAATTCGGTTAATAGAATTCTCCTATATATACTGGACGTCCTCAGCTCACTAGCATCATCGATTAACACTTTTAACACATCCAAAAACATATTTTCACCTAGATCGATCATCTAGCTTGTTGTGCCGAAGACTTCGCTTGTGAAGTTCTTCGTGCCGTTCATTCTCTCGCCTGTGAGAGTGATTTTGTAGCTACGCTGATTATCAAGAGCCTAGAATAGGTTTATTACAGTAGCTTTGTTTTCGTGTTGATTGTTCATTAATCTCCGGATCCGATAAACGTTAAGGAATGCCTTCGCATTGCCTTGAGTTTAATAGATTGTAAATCCGAGATTACAATATATTTTTGCCGTAAGGTAATTTAAATTTAATTAAATACATTCTTGTGTTATTTATTTCTCGTTTCGTTTGTGTGTGTGTGAGTTTGTTCGTTCTACCTTCTTTATACTTTCCGCTACATAACTTATACATATATCACATATATATTAAACTGATATTTTAATAAACATATTAAAATACGTAAATAAATTAAATCACGAAAAACGAACAAAGGCATACTGAAGTAGCGCATCGCACTGCCTTAAGTTGGTAGCGTATTTTCTTCCTAAATACCGTTGCCAACGCACTTTCAACATTCTCTGTTTAATTTGTTGTTGATATAAACAATGTTTTTAATTATTTTTTGAGATGGAAATTGATTCCATAATCCGTGGAGTAAATTAGACTACATTTTGACTTACTTTTGTTTAAATTGTTAGTACAAGAACTAAAAAAATTATTTTTCTTCTTATTTTTATTATTATTTACAAGTAATGTTCTGAGCACAATTGACTTGAAAAAAAAAGTTATGGGAAACTCCAGAATACAATACAGTTGATATGCCATTACAGTGGAAGTATATTTTAATAAAGTAAAAATGAAACTTCATAAATAGCGCATGTAAAAAAAATTACAAAAAAAATATATATAATAGAAAAATAAATTAAGAAATCAAAATATATATAATGAAGAAAAAAAATATATAATGAAGTTAAAATAAAAATTTATTTAAAAATATATAATTATACTGTAAAATTTATTAATAGCGTAGCAAAATTAAAATATATATTGAAATAAAAAAATGCACAATAATTCCACCATATCCGTAGCAAAATTAAAATATATATTGAAATAAAAAAATGCATAATAATTCCACCATATCCGTAGCAAAATCAAACTATATAGAGAATTAAAAAAATGCGCTACAGTTCGACGCTATATTGTGGAGGACAACGACTATGAGGGCTCAAACAACGATGAGTTGGTGGGAGGGCGATGGTGCCCGACAACGAGGGAAAGTAGCCCGACGAGAACGAGAGAGACGATCGGAAACAGAAACAGGTTGTCGAGAATGTTGACAATCCACCACAAAAGAGGCAGCGCGACCAATCGTCCAAGGGCCCGGAGCGGATGTCTTTTTATTATCCGGGCCTTCCTTATTGGGCTGATTGCCCGGATTGCTCTGGTCTTCAATTGGTGAGGGGCCGAAATATGTCCCCAAATGGATTTGAACCCCTTTACTTTGCCATATCATAAATCAAAATAAAAATATATAATAAAGTAAAAATAAAAGTTTATTAACAGCGCATGTAAAAAAAATTACAAAATAAAAATATATAATAACACAATATATATAATAGGTAATCAAAAGAAAAATCCATTAACAATGCATCAAAATTAATTAACAACACATAGAAAAAAAAAAACAATTATGCTTACGAAGTCTATAAAAAATAAAGGGGGTGTATTCGATTAAGAGTCTATAGGATTTTAATGAACTTTTAAAATCTTAGGGTAGTCAATTCGGATTTTTAAAATTCCATTAAAATCCGAAGGTATTCAATTAGGACTTTAAGAAGTCTTAAAAATCTACAGGTATTCAAAAATATATGGATTTTAATGGATTTTAATATTTGTGGATTTTAATGGATTCTCCTAAGTAGATTTGACTTTTCAAAATCTCTTATTATTAGGAGAGATTTGACGGACTTTTTTATAACAGGATAACTCAAACACGAAAAATAAAAGAAACAATCGTCATTTATCAAAAGTATTACACAAATCTACTATCTATATAAAATAATCAAAATTTTATTTGAAAAAATTGATATTATCATTTTTCGTTAAAAATAATTATTTAAATATTATATTAATAATAAATTATTTTGTATTTGTTATGTACAATAATATATTTCTTAATAAAAATCCAAATATAATAATTTAATTATTAATATTATTATTCAATTTATTTAAAAAATTATTCATAATCATTTATTTACATTTGTATATTGTTTAATATTTGATAGAATATCATCAAAAATTATCACATCTCGACACCAATGAAGTTTTTTAAAAAAATTGATATTTCAAAGTTAAATAACGAAATTTGATAAATGGAGAAAACGTATTTCCAGAGCGATAGAGTTAAACAATAAGTTTCAAATATAAAAGTGATAAAAATAAAAAATAAAATAATAAATTATTTATTTTATTTTTCTAAAAAGATAGATTTTTTATATATTATATATATTTGATAAATGGAGAAAAAATATGTGTAAAACAAACCAATGATTTTCAAATATAAAGGTGATAAAAATAAAAAATAAAATAATAATTTATTTATTTTATTTTTCTAAAAAAAATTGATTTTTTATATACAAACAGGTTATATTCATTTGATAAATAAAAAACAAGCATTTCTTAAGCGAGAGGGGGTAAATAATGAGTTTCAAGTATAAAAGTGATAAAAATAAAAATTACAAAAATAATTTATTTATTTTAATTTTTTTTAAAAAATTAATTGTTTATATAAAATTATGTTTATATAAATTTGTATTTTAAATTCTTTAAAAGTCTATCTAAATTAATAATAAGTATATTTTACAAAGTTTTGAAATCTATAAAAATCTATGAAAATCAATCATAAAGTCAGTGAAAAAGTCAGTCAAACTCTTTATAGAGTCTATGGATTTTATAAATCCGTAGACTTTTTAAAGTCAATTAAAATCCTACAAACTCCTAAACGAATACACCCCCTAAATAAAAATATATATAATAGCCCAATTAAAATATTTATACTGCAAAATTAATTAAAAGCCTAGAAAAATTAAAATATATAAAGCGTAGCAAAATTAAACTATATAGTGAAGTAAAAAATTTGGCTACACTGAAGGTACCGATATATCGTGTGTGCAGAAGCGTGTAAAGCATATAAATCTATCATGCTTGGATCTTAGTGCACACTTAATGTGTATAAGAACACATATAAACATATATATATACACATCCAATATATATATATAAGGTTCAACGATTACTTACTTTTGGTGATCGTTGATTTTGGTTAAGGTGGTGTTGAGTCGATTGAACCACCTTAATGGATCAGCCTCTCGAAGCTCTCCTTGTGAATGACCTCGTCACTCCTCTTGTCTAGATCGCCCGGATGTTGAAGCCGCACAAATGGCCCGGCCTCTACGTGTTGCACACGAACCCGGATGACGAACACTTTGCTTGATCGAGTCGGTTCTCCAAGAACACTCTCTCCTTTCTCTCTTTTGTGTGGATTTCGAAATATGTGATTAAGTTGTGTGAAAATCTGATTTTCACCCTCTTATTCATCTCATTATGGTCACATAATTGTCCCATTATCAACCTTGTAACCCCCCACCTTAATGTGTGTCATCAACACACAAAATGGGGTGGTTTATGGTGAATATGAATGGTCATACCACATCATCATGCCAA
The DNA here is from genome assembly GCA_954870475.1 of Euphrasia confusa. Lineage (NCBI taxonomy): Eukaryota > Viridiplantae > Streptophyta > Magnoliopsida > Lamiales > Orobanchaceae > Euphrasia > Euphrasia confusa. The sequence goes on along the minus strand of OX940949.1, from coordinate 15,745,733 downwards.
CTAGCATAAGACATGGTCCCACTAGCTTGTGTGGCATGCCATGTCACACTATGTGACATGCATCCATGCAAGCCATGCATCCCGTGCATGTGAATTAAATCCACGTAAATATTGATTCTAAATCAATATATTTATCAAGCAACGTACATCATCTTTGAGTCCGTGTGTGACCCTGTAGGTATGATTTATCGATCAATATTATATTGTTCCCAACAAATAATATTATCAAATAATCATTTAACATCCATAGACGACCTTATGACTTTATCGATTGCATACGTAGGATCGAAGGACATATCCCAACAATCTCCCACTTGGCCTTCAGAGCCAGTGTGCTGCCAACTTCCTGTTGTCACTTTATGTCTAAGTTTGAACTTGAGGCAAGACTCGAGTCATCCTCAATCGGTTCAAACCTTTCTTGGACTTTGAGACAAACTGTAAAACCAGATTTATCACTATGATACGAATCTGGACGTGGCCACGTATTTTCCACAGTCTCGACTCTCCAAGTGGCCGGTAAGACATGTATCCCATTATAAAAATGGAGGACAATCCCATCTTGTCAGTCCAAGCTCTCCCACTTGCTTCCTGATATACCCAATAACAAGTTTTATAACCTCCTTTTACGAAAGGCGTTTACTTGTATCAAAGTACACCATTTCACAATGGAATCACTCTGGACTACTCAGGTCAGAGGAAATTGCTCGACAGTCAATGAAATAGTATTATGCTCGAAATCTTAAATACTATTCCAGTCGGGTCTGTTTGATCATTAGCTCCCAGCTAATATCTATGTAATTGTACTTGATGTCCCACATCACTAGCCCATGAAGCGGCGCTATAGTACACATTACAAACTAGTTCATTGTATTATCGGTTTGTCCGTACTCGATTATACGAACCAGGAACAACTATATGATTTAAGTATATCAGTTCAACCATTGGGACTTCATTATGCGGTAAGTCGACCTCATAACCCAATTGATATCACTTAATCATTTGGACAATTCATATAAATTAAACCATATTTATATGAAGAAACATGTATTATACATATGAGTGAATGTTTACCAAATCTCCAAAAGTATCTAATACAGTAATAGAAATCACAACCCATCTCTAAGATGTTTGATCTCTATTGCAGTTGTGAAAGCCTCAAGCTTAAACTGCTGGAGAGGTTTAGAAAACAGGTTTGCAACCTTACCAAAAGTTGCAACTTTATTATCTCGATGTCTCCACAAAACTATCTCCCAGATAATGTGGAACTTCCTGAGCACCAGTTTTAGACTTGTGGTGCTTCCTAGCTCATTGGCTTGCGCGATAACTCTAATATAAATAGAGAATTATCGGATGGGCTAAGCTAGTTACGACACCTAGTTCATTCAAGAACTTTCAAATCTTAACTGCCAACATTACTGCATCCAATGCAATACTGTGCTCAACTTCTGTAGTTTAATCAGCTATATTTCATTGCATGGAACTATTCCAGCAAATTTCACCTCTAACCAGACAAAAGATATAACCAGATTAAAATCGGAAATTATCTTAGTCTGTTTTGAAGTTAGCAGTCAAACTACTTGTTAATATCAACTTTTTTTGTCTTTCAAAGACAACAAAATATTCTTTAGTCCATCTAAGGTACATAAGAATTCTCTTGGCCGCAGTCTAATGCGTCTCACCTGGGTTTCCTTGAAACCGAATCGTCATGCTCAAAGCATACAATACGTCCAGTCGTGTACATATCATGGCGTACATTATAGACCCTATTGCCGAAGCATAAGGAATGTTTTACATCCTCTTTTGCTCATCAAGTACCGTAAGGCCTTGCATCTTGCTAAGTGATGTGCCATGACTCATTGGAATGAGACCCGTTCTGGCGTCTTTCATTCTGAACTTATCAAGCACCTTATCAATATAGGTCGCTTTACTAAGTCCAAACATCCTTTTCGATCTGTTCCGACAGATCTTGATGCCCAATATGTACTGTGCTTCTCCAAGATCCTTTATTGAAAAACAATTTACAAGCCATTCTTTAATAGAATTAAGCATAGAAACATTGTTTCCAATAAAGAGTATGTCATCGACATACAACACAATGTATACAACGTAACTCCCACTGTTCTTCTTGTAAAACAAGACTCTTCCGAGTTCCTCTGAAATCCAAAATCCCGTATGGATTCATTGAACTGAAGATTGCTACTCCGATATGCTTTGCTTTATTCCATAAATGGAATTATAAGATTGCATAATTTCTCAGCCTTATTAGGATCGATAAAACTCTTTGGCTGTGTCAAAACACATTCTCTTCTAGAATCCAATTCAAGAAGTTAGTTTTAACATCCAATATTACCATAACTCATTATCAAGATGAGTAGCAATGACTAAGATAATCTGAATGATTTAATCAAAGCAACTGGTGAAAGTTTTTCCACAATCCACCTCGTGAATAAAACTTTTCCCATCAAACTTGCTTTGAAAACCCTAGGTTTTCCATCTGTCTGTTTAGATCTTTAAGATCTATTAGCATTCATTGGGTCTAACCCCGTGATCAAGTTCCAAACTTGATTATCAGATATTGATATCATCTCAGATTTCATGGCACCATGCCAATTTTCAGTAGCTGGACTCGTCATAGCTTGGAATTAGGTCGAAGGTTCACCGCTTTCCAAAAGCATGAATTCATATCTCTCATTGGTCACAATATCTAAGTATTTGAATAATAGAGATAGATTTATTCCTTTCGGACCTACGAGGGCTGGTATGGCTTCTAAAACCATAAGAATACTCTCAACCTAGTCTTGAGTATTCATCATTGGTTGTTTCACTTGAACCTCGTTCAAGACAACCGAGCTCCCACTGAATTTCTAGGAAAGATAACTCTTTTCAAGAAAATCACTATCTCGAGCAACAAAATATAGATCGTAGAAGTTGTACCCTCGAGTTTCTTATGGATACCATAAAAAACTTTTATCCCATTTGAGTTCAAGCTCTATAGAGATAAATCTCGTCAGAGAAGCTTTTAGAACCTCAAATTTTGATGAAAACAATTTAGGGACCCTCCCTTTCCATACCTAGTATGATGTCTTATCAACAGCTTTTGACAGCGTCCTATTCAGTGTATAAGTTGAAGTCAAGAATTGTGTGTTCCCAAAAGAGACCAGTAGTTCATTTAGACCTCTCATCGAATGGTCGAACTATATCTAATATAGTTTGTTTTCTCTTTTCCGAAACATAACCTTCATGTGCTTGTGAACTGATAGGTTCCACATACATCAGTATGGATCATCCCTAATTAATCACTCACATGTTCTCCTTTCTCCAAGAAAGATGACATTGTTATCTATTGTCCATCAAACATCATTCACATGTATCAAATGACTCCAAGTCAAATGATTCTAGAATGCATTCTAAAAGAAGATTCGTTACATGTTTAGATTTTGATCTAATCAACAATGTTACAGTTATGTCTCAATGAGACTTATTCGATTTGGACTTTTGTGTTAATGTTATATATGATTTGTTGAGTTTAAAGTATACATAAATAATGTAATAATCGTACCAAAACAAAGAATAGTTCACAATTAAAATAGTTATCAAACTATTTAATTAGTGAAAAACTAATCCATCAGTATCCAATACTGAACCAATATTCATTGTTTATTGAAGGTACGAAATTACATAGTTATAATACTAAAACAAGGCCCTAAGGCAAAACAACATCATATGATCATACGGCTAATGCAGCGACCTTCGCTCCATTTCTCGCCCGTAGAACGACATCTCTACTCACCAAACTTATACTTCTATGTAGTTCCTCCACATACAAATGTGAGAACTACGTTTGGCATCCAATACCCAAGAAGTAGAATTTGTGAAGTTTAATAACATTAATACCTGAAGATGAAGCAACCCCGCTCTTCACATCTTCTTTGAACTTTGGGCAAGTTCAATTATTCTCAATAATTGACTCTTATTCGAATTTCCCATTCAAAATTATCTCAATGTCAAAAAGTGATAAATCGTAAGTGAAAAATCGAAGTTTTCTAACCAGCGATATTATCATGCAATTGAAGCCCTATCTCTCATAAAATATGAGGGAGCCAACCAGACAATCGATTCACGCCATCCAATGGCTCGAAAGTCTCTAATTTGTGTCATTGGTGAACTTAAGTGTTTTGGATTAAATCACTCCCCGAGGTGTAAATAATCATAACCTTATAATCCAGCAAATGAAAGACAAATTAGGCATTTGTTTTGAAATTGAATAAAATATGAACTTTTATAAGTTTGCAAGTAGTGTCCAACACTTTTGCAGTAGACGCATTGAGATTCCCTAGGAACCCTAGTAGCCTTCTTGCCCATGCTCTTTTGAATACCCTATCCTATATCATAAGAATTTCCCTCTTAGGGTCCTTCTCTATCGCCGGCTCAGCAGCCTTGAGCATCCCGTGGAGCTCACGAAGCGATTTCTTCAAACCATTCATATGGAAAATTTAGCCTAAAAGCATTATAACCATCATGAAATTGAAGTATGAAATCGGTTGCCAAATAATCATCATAGGAAAAATCTAGGCGGTCACTTGAAACAAATAATCCAATCATTTGTTGCACATGTGATCCCATAGATTTCCATTTTTCCAGCCTAGCTGAAGCGATGACCCTGGTCACACCGAACCGCTCAATCATTGCATATTCTCCGAACATGATATTGAGTTGTTCAATGATATCTTAGGATGTGGTTATCTAACACATTTTCCTTGTCTTCGTATTTGAGGACCATCCTCAAATTACTTTGTGAATCAAGAAAATTTGTTCAATTTTTCATAATCAAGAATTGAACCAAACTTGAATTGAGTTGATATTTGACATGATAAACTATAAAAGAAAGATAACTAAAGTATGTAAACATCCACAAAGCGGTAAACAAATAAGGTTGTCTAACAATTGTACTTATTTATTTCATTTTGTTCAATTGATATCCAATATCATTGTCCCTTAGAACAAAACGATTCCGAGATCCTCATCTTGCAAATCTTTAAGCCGACTGAGTCCGCACTTAAGTATTTCAAGATAGGTAGACACACCCATGTCAATGATATCTAATATCACTCTCGGTCGATGAGAATCCCATTCTCATCTCATATCTCGATAGCCACGCCTGCAGTGGATCTATCGATGAGAAAACCAAAGTCACGTGTAAGGGTCTAACCCTTACTCCCACTTATCCCAAGATAACAAGTAGTACCCCGCTGAGGCTGACCTACCAACTTATGATCGAGGGCTTCATGAGTGTGATGTTTTTGGACAAGACATTATACTCATTATTTTGGGAACTTGCATGCATAGGTGTTTATATGTAAGTTGAACATTTATAACATAAAACATCCTATAACTAGCAAAGCAAATAAATACGAAATCGAAAGGCCCCTAGAACCTCACAACTCTCAAACGAAAAGATTAAAATAACAACAAAAGCCTTGAACATCTTCTGGACTGGTCCTCGCCCTCCGTTTTAGTTCCGTGCCCTCCGATTTTGGTCAAATCAATTCCGTACCCATAAAACCACGAACAGCGCCCGCCGTTTCACAACCAGCGGTCGCTGAACACCACCGGCGGTCGCCGTTTCCAAAACGGCGCCCGCCGAAAGGTCCGGGAACAATCTGCCAAGAAAAAGGGCTTTCGGCGGTCGCCGTTTCCAAAACGGCGCCCGCCGAAACAAAACAGCGCCCGCTGGAGCTACAACGGCGCCCGCCGTTTGGGTGCAGCAGCCCGGTTTCGTCCGTTTTGCTTCGTTTTGCTTCGTTTTGCTTCGTTTCTTCTCGTTTTCGCCAGAGAGCCGAGATCCTCCATCGAACCATGGACTATGTCCATCGCTTACAAGTAGTACAATACAAATATAATAGAAAAACCTATCTATTACAAATGATTCCAAGGGACGCAGCCCTCAAAAGACTATGGCCAATCGAAACGTAAAAAACGACGAAATCATTCACCCGACCACTAACGGTGGCCGGCCTTACATCTAATCACATAATCACAATTAAACAAATAATCCAATTATGTTGATTTAACCTTCGTGTCCAACACAAAAGTATGCACGAGCCCTAGGCTCTGATACCAATTGAAGGTACCGGTATACCGATCTGATCGATATACCGTGTGTGCGGAAGCGTGTAAAGCATATAAATCTATCATGCTTGGATCTTAGTGCACACTTAATGTGTATAAGAACACATATAAACATATATATATACACATCCAATATATATATATATAAGGTTCAACGATTACTTACTTTTGGTGATCGTTGATTTTGGTTAAGGTGGTGTTGAGTCCATTGAACCACCTTAATGGATCAGCCTCTCGAAGCTCTCCTTGTGAATGACCTCGTCACTCCTCTTGTCTAGATCGCCCGGATGTTGAAGCCGCACAAATGGCCCGGCCTCTACGTGTTGCACACGAACCCGGATGACGAACACTTTGCTTGATCGAGTCGGTTCTCCAAGAACACTCTCTCCTTTCTCTCTTTTGTGTGGATTTCGAAATATGTGATTAAGTTGTGTGAAAATCTGATTTTCACCCTCTTATTCATCTCATTATGGTCACATAATTGTCCCATTATCAACCTTGTAACCTCCCACCTTAATGTTTGTCATCAACACACATAATGGGGTGGTTTATGGTGAATATGAATGGTCATACCACATCATCATGCCAACTAGCATAAGACATGGTCCCACTAGCTTGTGTGGCATGCCATGTCACACTATGTGACATGCATCCATGCAAGTCATGCATCCCATGCATGTGAATTAAATCCACGTAAATATTGATTCTAAATCAATATATTTATCAAGCAACGTACATCATCTTTGAGTCCGTGTGTGACCCTGTAGGTATGATTTATCGATCAATATTATATTGTTCCCAACAAATAATATTATCAAATAATCATTTAACATCCATAGACGACCTTATGACTTTATCGATTGCACACGTAGGATCGAAGGACATATCCCAACATACACTTCGACCCTATATTGAGGAGGGCAATGACTACGTCGGCTGGAACAATGACGAGTTGGTGGAAGAGGCGATTGTGCCCGGCAACGAGGGAAAGGAGCCCGACGAGAACGAGAGGGACGGCCGAAAACAGAAACAGGTTGTCGAGGATGTTGACAATCCACCACAAAAGAGACAGCGCGGCGAGAAATCCAAGGGCCCGGAGCGGCCGTCTTTTCACTATCCGGGCTTTTCTTATTGGGCTGATGGCCCGGATAGCTCTGGTCTTCAATTGGTGATCAACCTCAACGGGCTACTCAAGAGGTCAAAGCGCAGTCTGCGGGTCGGGCTTGGAGTCGATGATCGACCTCAACGACCCTCCTGACCCGCCTCTGGGGAACTCGGGTGATGACTCGATGCTCTACTTAATCAGTTCGTCTCTACAGACTATAGAAGCTCCTGACTATGCGGCAGAGACAAAATGCAGAAGATAGCTTTACATATAACAATTACATGAATAAATAATACTATTACTTTATAAGAATAATTACAAGAATAAATAATACTAGTACTTTATAAACTTAAATATAACAATTATTCTACTTACTTTATAACTATAATAAATAACAAAATGTAATATTATTAGTTTTGGTGTCACATTCTCTGTTTAATTTGTGTTGATATAAACAATGTTTTTAATTATTTTTTGAGATGGAAATTGATTCCATAATCCGTGGAATAAATTAGACTACATATTGGCTTATTTTTGTTTTAATTATTAGCACAAGAACTCAAAAAAATCTTCTTCTTCTTATTTTTATTATTATTTGTAAGTAATGTTCTGAGCACAATTGACTTGAAAAAAAATGTTATGGGAAACTCCAGAATACAATACAGTTTATTAAAGTTTTAATGAACACAATTGACTTAAAAATGATATGCCATTACACTGAAGTATATTTTAATGAAGTAAAAAATTAAAGTTTATTAATAGCGCATGTAAAAAAAATTACAAAATAAAAATATATAATAGAAAAATAAATTCAAAAATAAAAATATATATAATGAAAAAAAAAAAGATTATAATAAAGTTAAAATAAAAGTTTATTTAAAAATATATAATCATACGGTAAAAAATATATATTGAAATAAAAAATGCGCAATAATTCCACAATATCCATAGCAAAATTAAACTATATAGAGAAGTAAAATGCGCTACACTTTGACCCTATATTGAGGAGGGCAACCACTACGTGGGCTCGAACAACGAATAGTTGGTGGGAGTGACGATCGTGCCCGGCAACGAGGGAAAGGAGCCCGACGAGAAAGAGGTTGTCAAGGATGTTGACAATCCACCACAAAAGAGGAAGCGCATCGAGTCGTCCAAGGGCTCGGAGCGGCCGTCTTTTTACTATCCGGGCCTTCCTTATTGGGCTGATGGTCCGTACTGCTGTGGTCTTCAATTGGTGAGGGGCCAAAATATGTCGCCAAAGGGTTTTGAATCCTTTTACTTTTCCTTATCATAAATCAAAATAAAAATATATAATAAAGTAAAAATAAAAGTTTATTAACCGCGCATGTAAAAGAAAAAAAATTACAAAATAAAAATATATAATAGTGCAATATATATAGTATCGCAATTAAAAGAAAAAATCCATTAACAAAGCATCAAAATTGATAGACAAGTAGGGATGTCAATCGGGCCAGCCCACTCGGTTTCGGTCCAGCCCACTCGAGCTATCGGGTTACTTCGCTTCGGGCTGATCGGGCTGAGATTTTTTCGGGCTGTAAATTTGTAGCCCTAACCCTAAAATCTTCGGTCTCGGGTTAGCCCGCCGGGCTGGAAAAAATAATATTATATAATAAAAAAATTATTTTTAATACTAAATTAAATTTAATATTAATAAAATATTAATATTTAATAATTATTATTATAATTCTAATATTTAAGTTGACCAAATTATCAAATGTTCATTCAATAATATTTAAAATTGTAATTTTAGTTGACAATTTTCTTTTATTTGAATATATTATTTTATTTATTTAAAATATTTGTATAAATAAATCAAATGAATTATAATATATTTAAATATATCGGGTTGTCGGGCTAGCCCACGGTTTATCGGGCTAGCCCACTCGGGCTATCGGGTTACTTCGGTTCGGGCTGATCGGGCTGAAATTTTTTCGGGTCGAAAATATTCGACCCTAACCCTACATTTTTTCGGGCGGACTTCGGGCTAGCCCACCGTTTCGGATTGGATTGACATCCCTATAGACAAGCCATAAAAAAAAATCAATTATGCTTATGAATTCTATAAATAAATAACTAAAACAAATTTTCATTAGCAATATATATTCTAGCGCAATATAGAAAATAAATTCCGAAATAAAAATATATATAATAGCCCAATTAAAATATTTATACTGCAAAATTAATTAAAAGCCTAGAAAAATTAAAATATATAAAGCGTAGCAAAATTAAACTATATAGTGAAGTAAAAAATTTGGCTACACTTCGACCCTATATTGAGGAGGGCAATGACTACGTCGGCTGGAACAATGACGAGTTGGTGGAAGAGGCGATTGTGCCCGGCAACGAAGGAAAGGAGCCCGACGAGAACGAGAGGGACGACCGAAAACAGAAACAGGTTTTCGAGGATGTTGACAATCCACCACAAAAGAGACCGCGCGGCGAGTCATCCAAGGGCCCGGAGCGGCCGTCTTTTCACTATCCGGGCTTTTCTTATTGGGCTGATGGCCCGGATTGCTCTGGTCTTCAATTGGTGATCAACCTCAACGGGCTACTCAAGAGGCCGAAGCCCAGTGTGCCGGGTCGGGCTTGGAGTCGACGATCGACCTCAACGACCCGTCTGACCCGCCTCTGGGGACTCGGGTGATGGCTCAATGCTCGACTTAACAGTTTGTCTCTAGAGATTATAGAAGTGAAGAAGCATTTTTCGATTACAAGGAAAGAGAAAATGTGTTTAGCCTCGCTTCAAAAATTGAGAGTTCGTTGTAAAACGACCACTCGGAATATCAATCTGAGGGAGGACTAGAGTGAGAGGTTTCCAAAATCGTATTCATTTCAATATCTCAAGAGTTCAAGTAATTGCAAGTAGACAAGTGATCAAAGCAAGTAACGTGCGGTGTATCAAAGTGAGAAAAACGGAGACAGGGTAATAATCGACTTTCAATGTGAATTATAAAACGCAAGAGAGAAGGTCCAATTATTGTCGTATTCCAAGTCGGATAATCTTGTATTTAAGTTCAAAGTATAGCTTGGAAAGGAAGGTTTTGTTCACCTATACCAACCGTTTAATTCCCTAACAAAGCATCCCAAAATGGTGATGAGTGTGTTAGTTAACTATACTCGTTCCTTAAGTTTTGGTTTCTTAATTGTGTAATATCGAGCCTTGGGAAGAAAGCCCCCGTTCCCGGTGAAAGCAATCATTTTAATGTAGTTAACTCCGATCACCGGTGGCTAACCTCAATCGTGGCTTTGAAAATACACAATTAGACCAAGTAAAAGTCTCTCAAGTAATTTATCAAACACCTTGTAAGCATGATTTTTACCCCATCTCCTAATGAGAAATTAGCTACTTCTAGCCATGGAAATCAACAACTCAAACATTGAATCAATAAAGGAAAGCATGATCAACATAAATCTCAAGCAACATCTCAAGTCTCATACAAATCCAACACAATTCAATACTAGAAAATAAGAAATAAAAACAAAACAAATGTGGAAAAGGAAGAGAAATGTGTAGCCAATTGATGGAATCTCTCGTCTCCGTGGTCGTTCGAGCTTGAATCCATCGTCAATGGATGCTTAAACTTTGGGGAAGATGAACTCCAACCTCAATTTGCACTAGTCTCTCTCTCTAAAGCTCTCGATTTGTTTGAAGTATGTAAAGTGTGTGTGGGAAGAGTGATTCTCAATCCTTTTATACTCCCTCATACGTAGTAACCGTTTCTCCTCTTTTCCCACCAAAAACGGACTTGAAATGACTCTTCTATCCTCAGTCAATGCTAAAATCGGATGCTCAATGCCTCAATTAGCTCGGTCAAAGCTCGGTCAACTCGTGGTCAACACATCTCCACCCGGGTCAACATTTCTTTGGTTGAATATCAGCTCATCTTCGACGGCTAATATATTCTTTTTCTAAATTGATATTGCAAAAGTGACCGTTGATCTTGTAGTTCGACGAGTCCTCTACATCATATCCAAAATTCAGCTCGATCCAACGGTTATGGAAGTCGGAATCGCATTTCTTCCGAAGCTGCGCAGAGCAGCCGCGCCATTGGTCCTCGCCCTTCGGTCTGCGGGATTTTACCCTCGGATCACGTGGTCCGCGGGCTTGATCCGCGGGTTCCGCTGCCGAAAATGCTTTCATGCTTCACTCTCGATCGTGGTCCGCGTGTTTTGGTGCTCGGATCAAGCGATCCGCGGGTTTGGTCCGCGCCTCCCTTTCCTGTGCGCAACCTCTCGATTCTTGTCATATCTTTGTCATTCGAACTCCGATTGTCGAGATTCAAAATTTCTCGGATTCACGACTTCAAGATCTTCGCGTCCATGTATGTCACAGTCTCTAGTTCTCGACGAGGAGTAACAGTTTTTGTGATGAAGTTGCTGCAAATTCTGAGCTTGGATCTTCTCCTCGTTTCTCTCATTTTTCACCTACAATTCACACAAAAACTTGACTATACCACGTATAAGCTCCGTCACGTCAATAATACATAATCCCTCAATAATCATATACGTATATACATAAAATATATACAAAACTCACGTCAAAAACATAACAAAAAACGAGTAAAACTACGGCAATTCAAACTACTACAACGACAAAACAATGCTCGTCCCGAGCATAATGTTCCAAAGTGATACACTAACTACTCGGAGAAGCACGTTTCAAACCAATCCCATGTTCATCTCAATCAAGCATTGTTAAAATAAAATGACACACACTATTCGAATCACTCAACGCACGGTTAACTCATTTTTTTCCTCTCGAAATCGAATCAAAGGGTAAGTACACTCATGATGCAAGAAATAGAACAAGGAACTTGCATTTAGTCAAAGAAGCTCGAGGAGTAGAATGAATAGCACCCATATAACATGCATTTCATACACTACAAGCTTAAGGCGAGTTTTACTCAATTAAATCATCACAACACTTGAATCAAAACATGATCATGCAAGGTAGGATAAGGTAGAGGTAGGGCAAAAATCAAATATGAAACAAGAATTGGGCACTCACTTCTCCCTCTTTCCCTCCTACACCAAATGTTTCTCACACATCAACCTCGCCCTTATAACTCCATCTATGTGCAAGGACATAAGTAAACCTAGCTTACAAATCAATACATATATTTCAAGAAAAACCCTCGCTTTTTCAATCAATCTTCTTTTTTTCGATGGCCAAGCATTTTTTATTTTTTTTTTGGCTCTTTTCTCGCACTTTTTTTTTACATTTTCTTTCTTTTGTGCAACAACATCATACATCATATATCAGTTCTTCTCATCATTCATTTTTTCTCTTTTTTTAGAGGGTTTGACTTTTTCCAAGAATTACTAACATGCTCAAGTTTACAAATGAACCTCATAAGCACAACCTAAGTAATGACCCCAACACAAATATCACCTTCATCACCGAATGACCCCGAAAATGCTCACACCACTCGAGAAACTCTCGACAACAATGAAAAGGTATACATGTAGGCTCAAAGGGGTATCTGGAGGTGTCCCACGACGGGCTCGGTCAAATATGGGGAATATATTGAAGTGGAGCTTTCCTATTGATCAAGTTCATCATATTCAAGCACATGAGACCAACCGAGCTCATCACCATTCACTCATAATGCACAAACACATACATATGGACAAAGATCACAATGCATATTCATGAACCAATGTGAGAACCAAAATGAGATGATATATAATCCAACAAGAAAGATCAAGGTTCTAAATTACTCTCACAATTATAAGCAAGGTCTCCAAATAACAAATAGTGAATAGTCAAATATCCAACAATACCCGAGAGAGATAAACGTCATCCAAACTAACGACTCCTCCGACTTTAACCCAATCCACATGTATCACACACATCTACGGGACTCACACGTTTCATCAAAGTAGTAAAAACGCCAAAAAGCTTGAATCTAGTACATACACAAAATAAGAAAACAAAAATAAAATAAAAGAAACCAACAAAATCAACATCACACAAACACCACCAAAACTCCACCACAAATCCCAAAAGAAAAATAAAAACGATCAAAGAGGGATTAACCATTCACATACCTCGACCCGAATGTAATTCGGGTGGCTCGACGTCACTAGTGGTGTAGAGACAATATAGAAGAATAATGTGAGATCCGGGAAATGCAATGTAGAAGGACATGGAGGAGTAGAGCTTCATCTTCGTGTGTGATAAGGGCTAAGGCTCTCTTTAACGTCATGAGCTTGACGGCCGTGGGAATGCCCCCACGAGGCACTCGGTTTTCGGCTCCGAGCAACACCTGACCCTCGATCACCTTTAGCCCTCTAAAAATATTGAATAAAACCGTCGTAGGAAGAGCATCTCGTATAAGATATGATGATCCTTCGAATAGAATTCATCAAGCCTAGGATTGAGAAAATATGAAACCGTAGTACTCAAAATATGATTCTCCCTCACATTCTCGGCTCGAGGTAATGAATATGTGTCTTCTATCTCGGCAAATAAAAAATAAGAACTAAACTTCCGGAGATAGATCATTTTCGGCAAGGGACCACGGTTCTCTATAGTGAAAATATCAAGTAGTCGACCTGAGTAGGAAAACGAATCCCACAAAGCATTTCTCCTTATAGCATCCACATCAACCGGTAAAAATATCGAACTAAATCGTCTTAAGAACACCATCTCGGTCCATGGCTCTCGATCCTCAATGTAGAAATAATCTCTCGGCCGACCGTCTACACATCCAACCTCGTCTCTCAAATCAAATAGAACCGAGAAAGTCTTCTCTAAACCGTAAATCATGTCAATAATACGATTACTCGGACTAGACGATTTAGATAGGTCGAGATCGTCGTGCTCTTCTACATCATGAGCCTCAATAGACAAGGGAGTTAAAGAACGGGAACTTGAATACACAATTTTTACTCCCAAGTCAACCAAGCCGTAAATACGCCTACCAAATCCCCATGACGTCCTCTTCTCATCGTCAATTTCAAACTTGACATGCTCTTCTTCAACATTCTCCTCCTTTTCACTATCATCCTCAAGGAGATTCTCCACCGTCGTAGGCTCAAACTCATATTCTAATAATTCTACACCACACTCCAAAGGAAACTCAACATGTAGAGTCTCTTTAACCTCCTCAAAACCCAAAAGTGGCTCGTCCCCATCAAAGGACTCAAACCTCGGAATATTAGTCCCAAATGGAATTGGAGAAAAGAGAAGAGATTCATCTGGAACATCAAGAATAGTAAAAACCTTTGGATCTCGTTCGGCCTCGTCACTCTCATTGGACAATATAGCATACTCTTCCCAAGCAAGAGAGTTCGTGGAGGCTTGATGAGATTGGATCGAGAGCTCGTCATCTTCAATAGCTTGAAAGGACTCTCGTTTCATCTCGTCTATGTTAGTAAATATGTTTGACACATGAGCATCTATTCTCTTGAAACACGCTTGGAGATCGTCTACAACCTCTTGGGCCGATTCGGGATGAGAACATGTTGTCTCATCCTCGGGTTGTTCAATCTCTTCATCATTGTCATACTCATATGGCACATCCACCTCCATAGTCTTGCCTTGGGGAAATGCATTGTAGGGACAAGTCCTAAACTCATGCCCTTCGTCACCACAAATAATACAAGTAACCTTCGTATCGTCTTTCAACCTTTGCATCTCCTTCCTCATCTCTTCCATATCGGCCTTCCATTGATTTTCGCCATCAACTTCCTCGGTCTCCACCATAGACCTTCTCAATAGTTTCTCATCCCCTTCATCTTGTTCATAATCTTCATCATATTGGAAGTACTCTTTACGAGCGATCATGGCATCAATGCGATCTAGCTCACGTTGGACGGAAGCTTTCTTCGAAGATGGCTTAAGACGTGAAGAATAAGTTGGAGATGGAGATTTATAATGTGGTTTGGGCCAATGATGAGTAGTAGGAGGATATGTCGGCTCCGGCTTGGATTGATAAGACCATGAAGTAGAAAGCTCGGGCCTTGATTGATACGCTCCTTGATAATTCGGTTGAGTATATGGGTAGTAAGAACTTTGATAGTTTTGTTGAGTAGGAGATGGTTGTGGCGGGTAGTAGTTGCCTTGGTATTGGTGTCCTCCATAAGGTTGTGAATATTGTGGTTGTTGTGGAGGAGAAGCATGGTAGTGGTTGTATGGTGGAGTCGCTTTTTGATAAGAACGTCAATATTCCGGTGCAAACTTTGAGTCGTAAAATGATGTCTCGTTGGATTTTGGATTTGACTCTTTGTACGCACATGACCTCGGATATTGGTGACTCCACATACCTTGCATTCAAAAACAAAAGAAAACAACTAAAGTAAGCTAACTAAAGCTAAGTTATCTAAACTAATGGGGGGCATGATCAAAGCAAAGTAAATGAAACTAACACAAGTAGCAAACGGCGCCATTTTGAAGAAGCATTTTTCGATCACAAGGAAAGAGAAAATGTGTTTAGTCTTGCTTCAAAAATCGAGAGTTCGTTGTAAAACGACCACTCGGAATATCAATCCGAGGGAGGACTAGAGTGAGAGGTTTCCAAAATCGTATTCATTTCAATATCTCAAGAGTTCAAGTAATTGCAAGTAGACAAGTGATCAAAGCAAGTAATGTGCGGTGTATCAAAGTGAGAAAAACGGAGACAAGGTAATAATCGACTTTCAAAGTGAATTATAAAACGCAAGAGAGAAGGTCCAATTATCGTCGTCTTCCAGGTCGGATAATCTTGTATTTAAGTTCAAAGTATAGCTTGGAAATGAATGTTTTGTTCACCCAAACCAACCGTTTAATTCCCTAACAAAGCATCCCAAAATGGTGATGAGTGTGTTAGTTAACTATACTCGTTCCTTAAGTTTTGGTTTCCTAATTGTGTACTATCGAGCCTTGGGAAGAAAGCCCCCGTTCCCGGTGAAAGCAATCATTTTAATCCCCAATTGTAGTTAACTCCGATCACCGGTGGCTAACCTCAATCGTGGCTTTGAAAATACACAATTAGACCAAGTAAAAGTCTCTCAAGTATTTTATCAAACACCTTGTAAGCATGATTTTTACCCCATCTCCTAATGAGAAATTAGCTACTTCTAGCCATGAAAATCAACAACTCAAACATGGAATCAATAAAGGAAAGCATGATCAACATAAATCTCAAGCAATATCTCAAGTCTCATACAAATCCAACACAATTCAATACTAGAAAATAAGAAATAAAAACAAAACAAATGAGGAAAAGGAAGAGAAATGTGTAGCCAATTGATGGAATCTCTCGTCTCCGTGGTCGTTCGAGCTTGAATCTATCGTCAATTGATGCTTAAACTTTGGGGAAGATGAACTCCAACCTCAATTTGCATTAGTCTCTCTCTCTAAAGCTCTCGATTTGTTTGAAGTGGGTAAAGTGTGTGTGGGAAGAGTGATTCTCAATCCTTTTATACTCCCTCATACGTAGTAACCGTTTCTCCTCTTTTCCCACAAAAAACGGACTTGAAATGAGTCTTCTATCCTCAGTCAATGCTAAAATCGGATGCTCAATGCCTCAATTAGCTCGGTCAAAGCTCGGTCAACTCCTGGTCAACACATCTCCACCCGGGTCAACATTTCTTTGGTTGAATATCAGCTCATCTTCGACGGCTAATATCTTCTTTTTCTGATCTGATATTGCAAAAGTGACCGTTGCTCTTGTATTTCGACGAGTCCTCTACATCATATCCAAAATTCAGCTCGATCCAACCGTTAACGAAGTCGAAATCGCATTTCTTCCGAAGCTGCGCAGTGTAGCCGCGACATTGGTCCTCGCCCTTCGTTTGGCGGGATTTTACCCTCGGATCACATGGTCTGTGGGCTTGATCCGCGGGTTCCGCTGCCCAAAATGCTTTCATGCTTCACTCTCGATCGTGGTCCGTGTGTTTTGGTGCTCGGATCAAGCGATCCGCGGGTTTGGTCCGCGCCTCCCTTTCCTGTGCGCAACCTCTCGATTCTTGTCATATCTTTGTCATCCGAACTCCAATTGTCGAGATTCAATATTCCTCGGATTCACGACTTCAAGATCTTCGCGTCCATGTATGTCCCAGTCTCTAGTTCTCGACGAGCAGTAACAGTTTTTGTGATAAAGTTGCTGCAAATTCCGAGTTTGGATCTTCTCCTCGTTTCTCTCATTTTTCACCTACAATTCACACAAAAACTCGACAATACCAGCGTAGCAAAATTAAAATATATATTGAAATAAAAAAATGCACAATAATTCCACCATATCCGTAGCAAAATTAAATTATATAGAGAATTAAAAAAATGCGCTACAGTTCAACCATATATTGAGGAGGACAACGACTACGTGGGCTCGAAAAACGATGAGTTGGTGGGAGTGACGATCGTGCCCGACAACGAGGGAAAGTAGCCCGACCCGAACGAGAGGGACGATCGGAAACAGAAACAGGTTGTCGAGGATGTTGACAATCCACCACAAAAGAGGCAGCGCGGCCAATCGTCCATGGGCCCAGAGCGGATGTCTTTTTACTATCCGGACTTTCTTATGGCCCGGATCGCTCTGGTCTTCAATTGGCGAGGGGCCTAAATATGTCGTCAAATGGTTTTGAACCCCTTTACTTTTCCTTATCATAAATAAAAATAAAAATATATAATAAAGTAAAAATAAAAGTTTATTAACAGCGCATGTAAAAGAAAAAAAATTACAAAATTAAAATATATAATAGGTAATTAAAAGAAAAATCCATTAACAACGAATCAAAATTAATTAACAACACATAGAAAAAAAATCAATTATGCTTATGAAGTCTATAAAAAATAAATAACTGAAACAAAATTTCATTAGCAATATATATAATAACCCAATTAATTCAGAAATAAATAAATTCAGAAATAAATATATATATATATATATATATATATATATATATATATATATATATATATATATATATATATATATATATATATATATATATATATATATATATATATATATAATAGCCCAATTAAAATATTTATACTGCAAAATTAATTAAAAGCGTAGAAAAATTAAAATATATAAAGAGTAGAAAAATTAAACTATATAGTGAATTAAAAAATGCAAATATATAAAGAGTAGAAAAATTAAACTATATAGTGAATTAAAAAATGTGCTATACTCTATATTGAGGAGGGCAACGACTACGTCAACTCGAACAACGACCAGTTGGTGGGAGTGGCGATTGTGCCCGGCAACGAGGGAAACGAGCCCGGCGAGAACGAGAGAGACGACCGAAAACAGAAACAGGTTGTTGAAATGTTGACAATCCACCACAAAAGAGGCATAATGATGACATGGATTGCTCTGGTCTTCAATTGGTGAAGGGCAGAAATATGTCGCCAAAGGTTTTGAAACCCTTTAATTTTCCTTATCATAAATAATTATAAATATATATATTAAAGTAAAAATAAAAGTTTATTAATAGAGCATGTAAAAGAAAAAAATTTACAATATAAAAATATATAATAGCGCAATATATATAATAGCGCAATTAAAAGAAAAATCCATTAACAACTCATCAAAATTAATTAACCCGTAGAGAAAAAAAATCAATTATGCTTATGAAGTCTATAAATAAATAACTAAAAAAAATTTATTAGCAATATATATAAGAGCGCAATATTTAAAATAAATTTGAAAATAAAAATATATATAATAGCCACATTAAAATATTTACACTGCAAAATTAATTAAAAACGTAGAAAAATTAAAATATATAAAGCTTAGCAAAATTAAACTATATAGTGAAGTAAAATATTTGACTACACTTCGACCCTATATTGAGGAGGGCAATGCTGGAAAAATGACGAGTTGGTGGAAGAGGCGATCGTGCCCGGCAATGAGGGAAAGGAGCCCGACGAGAACGAGAGGGACGACCGGAAACAGAAAAAGGTTGTCGAGGATGTTGACAATCCAACACAAAAGAAGCAGCACGGCGAGTCATCCAAGGGCCCAGAGCGGCAGTCTTTTCACTATCCGGGCTTTTCTTATTGGGTTGATTGCCCGGATTGCTCTGGTCTTCAATTGGTGATCAACCTCAACGGGCCTACTCAGGAGGCCGAAGCCCAATCTGTCGGGTCGGGCTTGGAGTCGATGATCGACCTCAACGACCCTCTTGATCGGACTTTGGGGGACTCGGTGATGACTCGATGCTCTACTTAAACAGTTCGTCTCTAGAGACTATAGAAGCTGCTCTACTTAAACAGTTCGGCTCTAGAGACTATAGAAGCTCGTGACTATGCGGCGGAGACAAAACGCAGAAGATAGCTTTACATATAACGATTACAAGAACAAATAATACTATTATTTTATAAGAATAATTACAAGAATAAATAATTCTATTACATTATAAACATTACATATAACAATTATACTACTTACTTTATAATTATAATAAATAACAAAATGTAATAGTAGTAGTTTGCCGTATCACATTCACTGTTTAATTTGTTGTTGATATAAACAATGTTTTTATTTATTTTATGAGATGAAATTGATTCCATAATTGAGGAGTAAATTAGATTACATTTTGGCTTATATTTGTTTTAATTCTGAGCAAAAATACTCAGAAAAATTCTTCTTCTTATTTTTATTATTATTTACAAGTAATTTTCTGAGCAGATTTGACTTGAAAAAAAAAAGTTTATGGAAAACTCCAGTATACAACACAGTTGTATATTTTAATGAAGTAAACATAAAAGTTTATTAATAGTGCATGTATATGCCATTACATTGAAGTATATTTTAATGAAGTAAAAATAAAAGTTCATTAATAGTCCATGTACAAAAATTACAAAATAAAAATATATAATAGAAAAATAAATTCAGAAATAAAAATATATATAATGAAAAAAAAAAGATTATAATGAAGTTGAAATAAAAGTATATTTAAAAATATATAATCATACAGTAAAAAATATATATTGAAATAAAAAATGCGCAATAATTCCACAATATCCGTAGCAAAATTAAACTATATAAAGAAGTAAAAAATGCGCTACACTTTGGCCATATATTGAGGAGGGCAACGACTACGTGGGCTCGAACAACGAAGAGTTGGTGGGAGTGGCGATCGTGCCCAGCAACGAGGGAAAGGAGCCCGACGAGAAGGAGAGAGACGACCGGAAACAGAATCAGGTTGTCGAGGATGTTGACAATCCACCACAAAAGAGGCAGCGCGGCGAGTCATCCAAGGGCTCGGAGCGGCCGTCTTTTCACTTTTCGGGCCTGTTAGAAAAAATATAACAAACGGGTTAGTCCACAAAACCGGAAAAAACAAAGAAAGAACGGCCGTCTTTTCACTTGAATTATATAATACAGTAATAATTCCAACAGGGCCTTTCTTATTGGGCTGATAACCCGGATTGCTGTGGTCTTCAATTGGTGATCAACCTCAACGGGCCTACTCAGTAGGCCGAAGCCCAGTCTGGCGGGTCGGGCTTGGAGTCGATGATTGACCTCAACGACCCGCCTGACCCGGACTCGATGATCGACCTCAACGACCCTCCTGACCGGCCTCTGGGGGACTCGGGTGATGACTCGATGCTCTACTTAAACAGTTCGTCTCTAGAGACTATAGAAGTTCGTGACTATGCGGCAAGACAAAACGCAGAAGATAGCTTTACATATAACGATTACAAAATTAAATAATACTAATATTTTATAAGAATAATTACAAGAATAAATAATATTATTACATTATAAAATTTACATATAACAATTATACTACTTACTTTATAATTATAATAAATAACAAAATGTAATAGTAGTAATTTGTGTATCACATTCACGGTTTAATTTGTTGTTGATATAAACAATTTATTTATTTATTTTATGAGCTAAATTTGATTCCATAATATAGGAGTAAATTAGACTACATTTTGGCTTATATTTGTTTTAATTCTGAGCAAAAGAACTCAAAATTTCTTCTTCTTATTTTTATTATTATTTACAAGTAATTTTCTGAAAACATTTGACTTGAAAAAAAAAAAAGTTTATTGAAAACTCACGAATACAACACAGTTGATATGCCATTACACTGAAGTATATTTTAATGAAGTAAAAATGAAAGTTCATTAATAGCGCATGGAAAAAAAATTACAAAATAAAAATATATAATAGAAAAATAAATTCACAAATATATATAATGAAAAAAAAGATTATAATGAAGTTGAAATAAAAGTATATTTAAAAATATATAATCATACAGTAAAAAATATATATTGAAATAAAAAAATGCGCAATAATTCCACAATATCCGTAGCAAAATTAAACTATATAGAGAAGTAAAAAAATGCGCTACACTTTGGCCCTATATTGAGGAGGGAAACGATTGAGTAGGGCAACGACTACGTGGGCTCGAACAACGAAGAGTTGGTGGGAGTGGCGATCGTGCCCAGCAACGAGGGAAAGGAGCCCGACCAGAACGAGAGGGACGACCGGAAACAGAAACAGGTTGTCAAGGATGTTGACAATCCACCACAAAAGAGGCAGCGCATCGAGTCGTCCAAGGGCTAGAAGTGCCGTCTTTTTACTATCCGGGCCTTCCTTATTGGGAAGATGGCCCGGATTGCTCTGGTCTTCAATTGGTGAGGGGCCATGTCCCAAAGGGTTTTGAACCCTTTACTTTTCCTTATCATAAATCAAAATAAAAATATATAATAAAGTAAAAATAAAAGTTTATTAACAGCGCATGTAAAAGAAAAAAAATTACAAAGTAAAAATATATAATAGCGCAATATATATAGTATCGCAATTAAAAGAAAAAATCCATTAACAACGCATCAAAATTAATTAACAGCCCATAGAAAAAAAATCAATTATACTTATGAATTCTATAAATAAATAAGTAACTAAAACAAATTTTCATTAGCAATATATATAATAGCAATATAGAAAATAAATAATAGCCCAATTAAAATATTTATACTGCAAAATTAATTAAAAGCATAGAAAAATTAAAATATATAAAGCGTAGCAAAATTAAACTATATAGTAAATTATAAAAATGTACTACACTTCGACCCTATATTGAGGAGGGCAACGACTACGTAGGCTCGAAAAACGACGAGTTGGTGGGAGTGACGATCGTGCCCGGCAACGAGCGAAAGGAGTCCGACGAGAAGGAGAGAGACGACCGGAAACAGAATCAGGTTGTCGAGGATGTTGACAATCCACTACAAAAGAGGCAGCGCGGCGAGTCATCCGAGGGCTCGGAGCGGCTTTTCACTAATCGGGCCTGTTAGAAAAAATGTAACAAACGGGTTAGTCCACAAAACCGGAAAAAACAAAGAAAGAACAGCCGTCTTGAATTATATAATACAATAATAATTTCAAAAGGGCCTTTCTTATTGGGCTGATAACCCGGATTGCTGTGGTTTTCAATTGGTGATCAACCTCAATGGGCCTACTCAGGAGGCCGAAGCCCAGTCTGGCGGGTCGGGCTTGGAGTCGATGATCGACCTCAACGACCCGCCTGACCCGGACTCGATGATCGACCTCAAAGACCCTCCTGACCGGCCTCTGGGGGACTCGGGTGATGACTCGATGCTCTACTTAAGCTCGTGACTATGCGGCGAAGACAAACGAAGATAGCTTTACATATAACGATTACAAGAATAAATAATACTATTATTTTATAAGAATAATTACAAGAATAAATAATACTATTACATTATAAAAATTACATAAAACAATTATACTACTTACTTTATAATTATAATAAATAACAAAATGTAATAGTAGTAGTTTGTGTATCACATTTACGGTTTAATTTGTTGTTGACATAAACAATGTTTTTATTTATTTTATTAGCTGAAATTGATTCCATAATATAGGAGTAAATTAGACTACATTTTGGCTTATATTTGTTTTAATTCTGAGCAAAAGAACTCAAAATTTTCTTCTTCTTATTTTTATTATTATTTACAAGTAATTTTCTGAGAACATTTTACTTGAAAAAAAAAATTTATTGAAAACTCCCGAATACAACACAGTTGATATGTCAATACACTGAAGTATATTTTAATGAAGTAAAAATAAAAGTTCATTAATAGCGCATGGAAAAAAAATTACAAAATAAAAATATATAATAGAAAAATAAATTCAGAAATATATATAATGAAAAAAAAAAGATTATAATGAAGTTGAAATAAAAAAATATTTAAAAATATATAATCATACAGTAAAAAATATATATTGAAATAAAAAAATGCGCAATAATTCCACAATATCTGTAGCAAAATTAAACTATATAGAGAAGTAAAAAAATGCGCTACACTTTGGCCCTATATTGAGGAGGGCAACGATTACTTGGGCTCGAACAACGAATAGTTGGTGGGAGTGGCGATCGTGCCCAGCAACGAGGGAAAGGAGCCCGACGAGAAAGGGACGACCGGAAACAAAAACAGGTTGTCAAGGATGTTGACAATCCACCACAAAAGAGGTAGCGCATCGAGTCGTCCAAGAGCTAGAAGCGGCCGTCTTTTTACTATCCGGGCCTTCCTTATTGGGAAGATGGCCCGGATTGCTCTGGTCTTCAATTGGTGAGGGGCCAAAAAAATGTCCCAAAGGGATTTGAACCCTTTACTTTTCCTTATCATAAATTAAAATAAAAATATATAATAAAGTAAAAATAAAAGTTTATTAAGCGCATGTAAAAGAAAAAAAATTACAAAATAAAAATATATAATAGCGCAATATATATAGTATCGCAATTAAAAGAAAAAATCCATTAACAACGCATCAAAATTAATTAACAGCCCATAGAAAAAAATCAATTATACTTACGAATTCTATAAATAAATAAGTAACTAAAACAAATTTTCATTAGCAATATATATAATAGCAATATAGAAAATAAATAATAGCCCAATTAAAATATTTATACTGCAAAATTAATTAAAAGCATAGAAAAATTAAAATATATAAAGCGTAGCAAATTAAACTATATAGTAAATTATAAAACTGCACTACACTTCGACCCT
The DNA here is from genome assembly GCA_954870475.1 of Euphrasia confusa. Taxonomy (NCBI): domain Eukaryota; kingdom Viridiplantae; phylum Streptophyta; class Magnoliopsida; order Lamiales; family Orobanchaceae; genus Euphrasia; species Euphrasia confusa. Next base: position 15,721,491 of record OX940949.1, on the reverse strand, counting down.
ATATTGAGGAGGGCAACGACTACGTAGGCTTGAAAAACGACGAGTTGGTGGGAGTGACGATCGTGCCCGGCAACGAGCGAAAGGAGTCCGACGAGAAGGAGAGAGACGACAGGAAAAAGAATCAGGTTGTCGAGGATGTTGACAATCCACCACAAAAGAGGCAGCGCGGCGAGTCATCCAAGGGCTCGGAGCGGCCGTCTTTTCACTATTCGGGCCTGTTAGAAAAAATGTAACAAACAGGTAAGTCCACAAAACCGGAAAAAACAAAGAAAGAACGGCCGTCTTTTCACTTGAATTATATAATACAATAATAATTCCAACAGGGCCTTTCTTATTGGGCTGATAACCCGGATTGCTGTGGTCTTCAATTGGTGATCAACCTCAACGGGCCTACTCAGGAGGCCGAAGCCCAGTCTGGCGGGTCGGGCTTGGAGTCGATGATTGACCTCAACGACCCGCCTGACCCGGACTCGATGATCGACCTCAAAGACCCTCCTGACCGGCCTCTGGGGGACTCGGGTGATGACTCGATGCTCTACTTAAACAGTTTGTCTCTAGAGACTATAGAAGCTCGTGACTATGCGGCGAAGACAAAACGCATAAGATAGCTTTACATATAACGATTACAAGAATAAATAATACTATTATTTTATAAGAATAATTACAAGAATAAATAATACTATTACATTATAAACTTTACATATATCAATTATACTACTTACTTTATAATTATAATAAATAACAAAATGTAATAGTAGTAGTTTGTGTATCATATTCACGGTTTAATTTGTTGTTGATATAAACAATGTTTTTATTTATTTTATGAGCTGAAATTGATTCCATAATATAGGAGTAAATTAGACTACATTTTGGCTTATATTTGTTTTAATTCTGAGCAAAAGAACTCAAAAATTTCTTCTTCTTATTTTTATTATTATTTACAAGTAATTTTCTGAGAACATTTGACTTGAAAAAAAAAGTTTATTGAAAACTACGGAATACAACACAGTTGATATGTCATTACACTGAAGTATATTTTAATGAAGTAAAAATGAAAGTTCATTAATAGCGCATGGAAAAAAAATTACAAAATAAAAATATATAATAGAAAAATAAATTCAGAAATATATATAATGAAAAAAAAAAGATTATAATGAAGTTGAAATAAAAGTATATTTAAAAATATATAATCATACAGTAAAAAATATATATTGAAATAAAAAAATGCACAATAATTCCACAATATCCGTAGCAAAATTAAACTATATAGAGAAGTAAAAAAATTCTATACACTTTGGCCCTATATTGAGAAGGGCAACGACTACGTGGGCTCGAACAACGAAGAGTTGGTGGGAGTGCCGATCGTGCTCAGCAACAAGGGAAAGGAGCCCGACGAGAACGAGAGGGAGGACCGGAAACAGAAACAGGTTGTCAAGGATGTTGACAATCCACCACAAAAGAGGCAGCGCATCGAGTCGTCCAAGCCTCCAAGGGCTAGAAGCGGCCGTCTTTTTACTATCCAGGCCTTCCTTATTGGAAAGATGGGCCGGATTGCTTTGGTCTTCAATTGGTGAGGGGCCAGAAAAAGTCCCAAAGGGTTTTGAAACCTTTACTTTTCCTTATCATAAATCAAAATAAAATTATATAATAAAGAAAAAATAAAAGTTTATTAACAGTGCATGTAAAAGAAAAAAAATTAAAAAATAAAAATATATAATAGCGCAATTTATATAATATCGCAATTAAAAGAAAAAATCCATTAACAACTCATCAAAATTAATTAACAGCCCATAGAAAAAAAAAAATTATACTTATGAATTCTATAAATAAATAAGTAACTATAACAAATTTTCATTAGCAATATATATAATAGCAATATAGAAAATAAATAATAGCCCAATTAAAATATTTATACTACAAAATTAATTAAAAGCATAGAAAAATTAAAATATATAAAGCGTAGCAAAATTAAACTATATAGTAAATTATAAAAATGCACTACACTTCGACCCTATATTGAGGAGGGCAACGACTACTATGTAGGCTCGAAAAACGACGAGTTGGTGGAAGTGACGATCGTGCCCGACAACGAGCGAAAGGAGTCCGACGAGAAGGAGAGAGACGACCGAAAACAGAATCAGGTTGTCGAGGATGTTGACAATCCACCACAAAAGAGGCAGCGCGACGAGTCATCCGAGGGCTCGGAGCGGCCGCCTTTTCACTATTCGGGCCTGTTAGAAAAAATGTAACAAACGGGTTAGTCCACAAAACCGGAAAAAACAAAGAAAGAACGGCCGTCTTTTCACTTAAATTATATAATACAATAATAATTCCAAAAGGGCCTTTCTTATTGGGCTGATAACCCGGATTGCTGTGGTTTTCAATTGGTGATCAACCTCAACGGGCCTACTCAGGAGGCCGAAGCCCAGTCTGGCGGGTCGGGCTTGGAGTCGATGATCGACCTCAACGACCCGCCTGACCCGGACTCGATGATCGACCTCAACGACCCTCCTGACCGGCCTCTGGGGGACTCGGGTGATGACTCGATGCTCTACTTAAACTGTTCGTCTCTAGAGACTATAGAAGCTCGTGACTATGCGGCGAAGACAAAACGCAGAAGATAGCTTTACATATAACGATTACAAGAATAAACAATACTATTATTTTATAAGAATAATTACAAGAATAAATAATACTATTACATTATAAACTTTACATAAAACAATTATACTACTTACTTTATAATTATAATAAATAACAAAATGTAATAGTAGTAGTTTGTGTATCACATTCACGGTTTAATTTTTTGTTGATATAAACAATTTTTTTATTTATTTTATGAGCTGAAATTGATTAAATTAGACTACATTTTGGCTTATATTTGTTTTAATTTTGAGCAAAAGAACTCAAAAATTTCTTCTTCTTATTTTTATTATTATTTACAAGTAATTTTCTGAGAACATTTTACTTGAAAAAAAAAAGTTTATTGAAAACTCCCGAATACAACACAGTTGATATGTCATTACACTGAAGTATATTTTAATGAAGTAAAAATGAAAGTTCATTAATAGCGCATGGAAAAAAAATTACAAAATAAAAATATATAATAGAAAAATAAATTCAGAAATATATATAATGAAAAAAAAGATTATAATGAAGTTGAAATAAAAGTATATTTAAAAATATATAATCATACAGTAAAAAATATATATTGAAATAAAAAAATGCGCAATAATTCCACAATATTCGTAGCAAAATTAAACTATATAGAGAAGTAAAAAAATGCGCTACACTTTGGCCCTATATTGAGGAGGGCAACGACTACTTAGGCTCGAACAACGAATGGTTGGTGGGAATGGCGATCGTGCCCAGCAACGAGGGAAAGGAGCCCGACGAGAACGAGAGGGACGGCCGGAAACAGAAACAGGTTGTCAAGGATGTTGACAATCCACCACAAAAGAGGCAGCGCATCGAGTCATCCAAGGGCATCAAAATTAATTAACAGCCCATAGAAAAAAAATTTAAAATTAATTTACAGCCCATAGAAAAAAAATCAATTATACTTATGAATTCTATAAATAAATATGTAACTTGTAAGGATAAATATGTTTTGGCATTACAATGCTGGATCTAGGCTTGCTAACATATTTATTTGTTTTATTTCTTTCTTCACAATTTAAACTGTTGTAATCACTTGTCATATTGGTGATTTGATTTAGCATAGTTCATTAGTTGGAACGTGCTTGAAAAACAATCAACATAGAAGCTTTCTGCCGCATCACAGCCAGGCAGAGTTATGCCGCAAGCAGGGCAAGGCTTGGACAAGTGGTTGAGTTAAGATATCGAGCGAAGCATGAGCGTAGGGCAAAGGATTGCTGAAGTCCAGAGAATATGGAACGCATTGAAGTGTGGCAGTGGATTCCAGAAGAACTTCAGAAGGCATCCTGCGGCAGCGGTCAAAGCAGCCTGCCTTAGAATATCTCAACCGATTGTTGACCTAGCTTTTCAAGGAAATCAGTTGAAGACTCTCACCTATAAATAGAGGACGTCTACAGCTGCATTTCTCAAAAATCCAGAATACAAGACAACACCTTAGAAACACAATTACATTACAAGAATCGATCATCTAGCTTTTAGAGCCGCGACTTCTTTTGTGAAGATCGTTGTGCCATATGTTCTCTCGTCTCTAAGAGAGTTCTTTTGTTCAGCTGATGATTCGATAGCTTAGTATAGGTGTTCATTTCAGTAGCTAGGTTTTATTGTTGATTGTTCATACTCTTCGGATACGATTAATACGAAGGCATACATGTGTATAGCCTTTGGTAATATCATTGTAAATCCAAGAGTATTCTTTTGTAAAGACTCGTTCTTTAATAAAGTTTCTGGTCGTAAGAACGTTCCGTATGTGTATAATTTAAATACACATACAAAGATTTAAATTCGTGTTCTTTACTTTTTCGTACGTGTGTGTGAGTTCGTTCGAGTGATTTATTTTTAATTAATTCCGCTGCAATTTATATACATATATCACATACATATTTATCATATAAACAATCTGACTAATCTGAATAAAATATTTAAATTAAGTAAATCACGAAATACGAACGTTTTCTGCACAAGGCATCGAGCTGCGGCATACGCTGTTCTGCCGCAGAACACTACCTTGTCTAGGCAGCGCATTTCACTGCGTTTTATTTACTGCCTACGACTTTCAAGTGGTATCAGAGAGGGCACTAGACTTACTTAGTGTTTAAGGTCCGTCTGATCACGCACACTTACAATGGCAGATCCATCTTACATCGTACGAACACCGGTTGTTCTTTACGGTAGTAATTATGGATTTTGGAAAACCCGCATTGAAGCAAGGATCAAATCAATTGATCGCAGTGCGTGGCTATCCGTACTTCGAGGATGGAAACCACCTCAGGAGGAAATCCCTGAAGGCGGCACGATTGAAAAAGCTCCGGAGAAGTGGTCTATCGATGAAACTGCCGCAGCTATTGCTAACGATAGGGCAAGGTGTGCCATCCTTGAATCCATCGATTGCAATATGTACAGAATTGTCAAACAATGTACTACTGCCAAACAAGTGTGGGATTTGCTGGCTCTTCATTGTGAAGGTAACAACACAGTGAAGAAAACCAAGGTCCGTATGCTTATGTCTCGTTTCGAGAACTTGCGTATGAACGAGGACGAGACTTGCCTTCAGTACTTTGGAGAATTAATGTCCATTGTTACTGAATGTGCTGACCTTGGTTCACCCATTAGCAATCCGACAGTGTGTAGTAAGTTAATGCGATCGATTAGCAAAAAGTTCCTGCCGAAGGTCACTGCCATAGAAGACAGCAAAATGTCCGAAGAAGATTATGTTTCATTAATGGCGATCTTCAAGAACTATGAACTGAACCATGAAGATCGTGAAACTCACGGGAAATCACGTTCACGAAGCGATGAGAGAAATATTGCCTACACCGTGGCAGAGCCGGACGGCAGAGAACAAGGCAACAGTTCTCAAGGCAGCAGCCCCACCTCTACCAATGACTTGACCGATGAAGAGATCTACGAGCTACTTGGATCTGATGGTGGAGATGACCAATTTGCATTCCTCGCCCGGAAAATGGATGTTGTACTTGTTCGCTCGTTGAAGAAGCCGTACGATCCCCGACGAAGGAAGTTTCCGGCAAGGTCACCACAAACTCAAGATCGACGACTTGTGATCCGCCAACCAAGCACGAGATCAACCTCAAGTTCAAGCCCAAATTCAAAGGACTGGTCGAGGATCAAGTGCCACGTATGTCAAGGGATTGGACACTACTCAACCGAATGCCCTTCAAAAGATCGAGGCATTGGAATTTTGAATTCCATGGTTGCGCAAGAAGATATGGAACAATATTGCCTTTAAGACTCAACCACTGCGCTTACTGCTCAACTCGAAGGCACAACCCTATCTGACGCTGAAGATGACAGTCCATCCAATACTACTGCACGACGGCATGTTGCATTTTTCGCCTTTGCCGCAGAGAAAACAGAAACTCCTGCCGCAGAGAACTGCCTGTGCCTCACTGCCTCAGTCAATGGTTATGAATCTGAAGAGGAGACCATTCCCATTGATATTTTCATCGAGCTCAAAGAAAGTTTCGATGAGCTACGCATGGAATTTGCTCGGCAGACCAAGATGATGAAGATGCTTACTTCAACCAAAGTCGGATATGAAGAAAAAGTGAAGAAGCAGGCCATGGCAATTGAACAAATGCTCGTAGAGAAGAACACCTTTGAAGAACGATTGAAGAAACTTGATGTCCAACTCACCAGAAAGGATATGGAGGCCGAACAACTAAAAATTGACTTTAATCGTGTAAATGGAAAACTTGAAGTTGCTAACAATACGTTTGTAAAACTTAACACGGCAACAACAAAATTAGATGCAGTAATGAGTATTTCACATATTGAAAGGCAAGGCCTCGGACATCAAAAGGTTGTAGATGCCGTTTTTCCAAAGAAAAACCCAACGGACATGGCATTGGTGAAGGCATCAAATGACGATTCAACAACTGCCGCACAATCCTCAACTCCAAAAAGGGATGAACAAACCGAAGGCAAGGCCACTGCTCCAGCAAGAGACTGCCGCAGAAGGCCGAAGCAAAGGCAGGCACCATCAGGCAGGATGAAGACAAGGAAGCCCCTGCCTAAGGAACATTTTAAATCAAAAAGACGATATGTTTGCCACTACTGCGTAGTACCTGGTCACATTCGACCTTTTTGTTGGAAACGCGAAGAGGATCAAGCAAGAGGACATTATTTTCACTCCAACACTGGACCACGGCATTCCAAATACTTCTCTCTGCCTTCACGACGCCTTATCAAAAAGAAGTCAACGACTATACGCAAATGGGTGCCCAAAACTAAATTCTCTACTAATGTCTGTTTTACAGGTCCTTCCAATGACTCCTCTGCCGCATCAAATGCCATCCAAAGTGCTGAAACATGCAATGTTATCTTCACTGCCCTCAAAGCTACCAAAGATGATAAGTGGTACTTCGATAGCGGATGCTCGCGGCACATGACCGGAAATAGTGATCACCTCATCGACTACAAAGCTTTTCACGGAGGAGAGGTCACGTTTGGAGGAGGGTCCAGTGGTTCAATTGTTGGTCGAGGCACATTAAATGTGAAAGGGCTACCGAAGCTACAACAAGTGCTTCATGTTGAAGGCCTCATCACGAATCTCATAAGCATAAGTCAACTATGCGATGAAGGCATGAATGTAAAATTTACTCACCAAATGTGTGAAGTGTTTGATAATGCAGGGAACCCACTCATCCAGGGGGAGCGTTCCAAGGCAAACAACTGCTACTCCATTGGAGAAACATGCCTCTCTGCACAAGTCAAAGATGACATAGACCTATGGCATCAAAAACTTGGACACACAACTCTTGGGAATTTAGAGCGTCTAATCAAGCTCAATGCTGTTCGTGGACTTCCAACTCTCCCAAAAATCCAGAGGACAACATGTGGACATTGCAAACAAGGAAAAATGACTCGTACAAGTCATCCAGTAATACCTGCCGCATGACAGACTGATGCCTCTGCCGCAGGACCTGCCAACTCCAAGGCAGAACTGTATCAAAAGCAAACCAAATGCTTTGATCTCCTCCACATGGATTTAATGGGACCAATCGAGACTAGGAGTCACTCTGGAAAACGCTACGTACTTGTCGTAGTAGATGATTTCTCAAGATACACTTGGGTGCGTTTTCTCCAAGACAAGAGTGAGACATTTGATGAGGTGTCCAAGCTAATTAGGTGGATAAAGACCAACCATGAAGCCTCAGTAAAGAGAATAAGAAGTGACCATGGCACCGAGTTTTAAAATCAACGGCTTTCTCGATTTTGTGATACGCATGGCATTGCCCAAGAGTTTTCTGCCCCCATAACACCGCAACAAAACGGCGTGGCTGAAAGGAAGAACCGAACCCTCAAAGAAATGGCGTGTACAATGCTGATCGCCAAGGGCCTAAGCAAGCAATTTTGGGCAGAAGCATTCAATGCCGCATGCCATATCCTGAACCGCATCAGCATACGTTCAGGAACAACAAAAACGGCCTATGAAATTTTGAACAATAGGAAGCCTAATTTGAAATACATTCATGTGTTTGGCTCTGTTTGTTATGTTCTGAATGATAGGGAACCTAGATCTAAACTTGATCCAAAATCACTTAAAGGATTATTTGTTGGATACTCTAGGAATAGTCATGCCTATCGTATTTTTATCATACAAACTAATACCATCATTGAATCTGTAAATGTTGATTTTGATGATCTTAGTCGTCTCAGGAAACCCAAAGAAGAGAATGTAGAAGGTCTGCTCGAGCCTGCCGCAATAGCAGAAATTGAAGGCAGTTTCACTCCTACGCAGCCTATTGCCGCACCCACTGGCTCGAATAATGATGATCAGCCCTCTACAGCGTCTCCCGAGCAATCAAATGATGATAGCTCGCCTCAACAAACAGATTCATCAGATGTTGAAGAAACACCAATTCGACGACGAAGGGATCCCCCAAGACATGTTATCCGAAACCACCCTTCGATTCAATTATTGGCCACACGCATGAGAGCCCGTCCGTACATCAACTACCGCAACATGACCAAGAATGTAAGCATGTCTGCCACATGCATTGAAATAGGCATTGCCTCGTACCTCTTAACGATCGAACCGAAGAATGCAAAAGAAGCATTGGCCAATGAATTTTGGTTTATGGCAATGCAAGAAGAGATGAACGAGTTTGAAAGAAACAAAGTTTGGAAGCTCATTCCTCGTCCCAAAAACAAGAATGTCATCGGGACAAAGTGGATTTTCAAGAACAAATCGAATGAGCATGGGCAGGTTGTGCGCAACAAGGCAAGACTAGTGGCGCAAGGCTATACGCAAGTTGAAGGCATCGACTTCGATGAAACTTTTGCTCCCGTAGCACGCATGGAGTCCATACGTTTACTTATTGCTATTGCATGCCACCTCAACATCACCTTACATCAAATGGACGTGAAGGCAGCCTTTCTCAACGGCATACTTGAAGAGGAGGCATATGTTGCACAACCCAAAGGCTTCGAAGATCCGAAATATCCTGACCATGTGTATCAACTACACAAGGCATTGTACGACCTAAAACAAGCTCCTAGAGCTTGGTATGGCTGCCTAACTGATTTTCTACTTAGTTTCGGATTCACTCGAGGCACTACTGACAAAACACTGTTTGTGAAATTCAATTCTTCCAATATTTTAATTGCACAAATTTATGTTGATGATATTGTCTTTGGATCCACATGTGAGAACATGCTTAAGGCATTCACCTCTGCCATGGCATCAAAATTTGAGATGAGCATGGTAGGAGAACTAACTCATTTTTTAGGGCTCCATATCAAGCAATCATCAACTGGGACGTTTATCTCACAAGCTTCATACGCTAAGAATCTCATCAAAAGATTCCAACTTGAAGGATACAAGCCCATGAAAACACCTATGGGCTCAACGGACAAAATCTCCCGAGGCACTGATACTGCCGCAGTGGATCACACTCTACCGATCCATGATAGGGAGTTTACTTTATCTTACGGCAACTAGACCAGATATCATGTACAGCGTTTGTTTGTGTGCCAGGTTTCAAGCTGATCCAAGGGAAGAACACATGAAGGCAGTCAAACGCATCATACGCTATGTTGCCGCATCAGTCGAGTTAGGCATATGGTATACCAAAGATACCACCACCGATTTGGTTGGATTTCAGATGCCGACTGGGCAGTAGACACGGATGAGCGCAGGAGTACAAGCGGAGGATGTTGCTTTCTTGGAAACAACATCATTTCATGGCAAAGCCGCAAGCAAAACTGCATTTCTCTATCCACTGCCGAATCGGAATACATTGCCGCAGGGAGTTGCTGTACCCAATTGATTTGGTTGAAGCACATGCTTGATGACTACCACCTGGATAGCAATATTCTTACACTCTACTGCGACAATACGAGTGCCATAAATATCAGTCATAATCTAGTACAACACTCAAGAACTAAACACATCAGCATAAGGCATCATTTCATCCGAGATTTGGTGGAGAAACGACTCTTGAGGATTGATCACATCCCAACAGAAAATCAAATAGCTGATATCTTCACCAAGCCACTGAACTCAGATCGATTCATTGCTTTGAAGAAGTCTTTGTGTATGTGCACCATGCCTTAGATGCTGATCTGCATCATGCTGCCGCATTGTCATGCCTACTGAACCTCTGCCACAACATTCTGCCTTAGTCAACTTATGAGATTAAAATTTTCCGAAGGAAGAGAAAATACCCAAATCACTTTAGGCAACATGGTCAAACCCATATACATGTAATTAATACTCATTGGGTTGAGATACTATGTACTAGGTGACCTAAGTATTTAATAATCTCGTTTTTGACATGGCATTATACCTAAGTAGAGTATAAGTACTTATGATGCAGCATGATTTTTCATTAGGATTAGATGTTTTTATTCTTATCCTAATTTTGCTTTGTAAGCTTTGATTTTTCACACCACCAAAAATATTTTACTTATTTTTATTCAAAAAAAAAATGAAAAATGAAAAATAGAAAAAGAATATTTTCTAAAAACAGAAAAAGAGAAAAATTAAAAACAGAAAAATAGATAAAACAAAAAAAAAGGGGAATTTTTGATTTTGAGTTTTGGCAACAACCTGCCGCGGAGCATTGCCCCTTGACCGTTGGGCAGCACTCGAGTGTGAAGCAGGCGACGGTTCAACTTCAGAAAAGTAACCGTTGCCCATCCCATCAACTGCCATACGTTTTTCACTTCACATAAAACTCTTTCAGTTTTATTTTTATTATTTACTGAAATTCAAAAGTCCTAATCCTTTTCAACTCTATCTTCTCCATCTAAATCGATCAAAAGAGAGTTTGAAATTTCTTGAATTCTAAATCCCTAATTTTTCTCACAACGCACAAGTATAAAAACTCTATCTTCCTTGCGTATTGTGTACTCTGTTTTTTTTCTAAACCCTAATTTCATCAAGAACTCAGAAATCAATGGCTGGAACATCTCTGATCCTAATCCGTTCACCCGCTACTTCGAGGACCCTCGATTTTTGGAGCTGGTCAGGGAGATTCGCCCCAACGCAACGATGGATGATCTTCAAGATGTTGAGTTGATGCAAGTCATCACCCGTATCAAGGCTCTCGATGCTGCCGCCGCCGCTGCCGTCGCATCGCAACTGCCATCGCTCTCCCCAGAAACGCCGCCGCTAGCTGACGCCGGTGATGGTTCAGGTAAGGCTTCGCTCATGAACATCTCTCCTGCAGGGGGAGCCACTGCCGCAGAGGACATCCCTGCCGCAGAAGGACGAGTCTTCCCTGAACCAACTCCACTGTCCATCATCCGCCCTGAAGATGTGGACATCTCCGGCGACACTGAGCCGTCGCAAACCCCTCACCCGGCGGTGGTTATTCCGGGCATCGATGATGTACTTGCTTATGAGGCTGCCCAGAACGAACGATCCTTTCACACCTCTGATCTTAAGGGTCTTTTCACTCCTGAGCCATCTGTTACTGCCGCATCATCTGCCTTTCCACAGGCAGACCCTGAAGTGCAGCAGCAAGGCAAGCAGATGCCTTACAATAGAAGGGATGATGATGATGATTTTGACTACTCCGAGCTATATGAGAACTACCCATCTCAGAAAAAGACCAAGGATCGCAAACCGACTCCTTATCCATCTACAACTCCACTCTCTGATGCGGAAGATTCCGGGCACTCAATTCAACAGCAGCATGATGCCGCAGATGCCTCTGACACAGAATCAGATCCATTGCTGCAGGATCTTACCTCAAGGAAGCGCAAGAAGGAGCAAGTGCCCATTACCCCTCGCCGTCCATCAACTCGATCCACCACTGCCTATGCTAAAGGCAAAGGCCCGGCTGTGCCCCCAACCTCAATGGAAAATCCCATTGACGTCGAAGCCACCACTGCTAAGAAATCCCATAAAGGGAAGGAGAAAGCTGCCGCATCCAAACCTGACAGCTCGCATAGTGGTGATGCCGCAGCACAACCTGCTGCGAAGAAAGGTGGCAAGGCACCAAAGATTGATGCCCCCAAGGAGGATTCAGATTCTGATATGAAACTCGGCAAGGGGTACTCGAGGCGATTCTGGTCAGAACGCCGTTCAGTGATTGGGCCCCAGTTCTACTCCAACAAGCCCATTCAAACGGATTGCTGTGTGGACATGCCGACTTGTGCCAGACACAAAGTGGATAAGTTCTTGAAGAGGATGAAGTTGGTCAAGGCAGTCACCTACGCAGGACCCTACTACGAGGATTTGGTGCGCGACTTCTATGCCAACTTGCGCCCCTGTTTTGGTGATGATGCATCCTGAGGCTATGGCAAGGTGTATCTCCGTGAGAAGATCTTTAACTTCACCCCTGCTGCCATTAACGCCTTCTTGGAACGCTCAGACATCGAGTATCATGTCGCACTTGCTGACCCTACTGTTGCCGCAGTCTCTCATCGTCTGACCAAATCACCACCTGATGCCGCAAACAACATTCTTTGCTCGAAACTCCCTTCTTTTTACTATTTATGTTCACTATTGCCAGGCACAACTGGACTCCCACAACCAATGTGCATTTTGTGCACACCCAAATGGGGGAAGTCCTGTTTCACCTTGGTGCAGGTAGGAAGGTGAACTTGGGAGAGCTCATTTTTGAGAAGATTGCATCACAGGCAGAGAACATCACCCAGACGCAGAGCCTTGCGTTCCCTTCACTGATTTGGGAAATGTTGAAAATCCAAGGGCTCTTGTACAATAGTGCTGATCTCTTGACTGCTGTGCCACATCCCTACAAGCTGTCTGTTCAGGAGTACAATGATCTGCCGTGGAATGGTTTTCATGCTACTGCCGCAGTGCCTCCCACTCCACCTCCAAAGAAGGCTCCCAAGCTGCCGCAGACTGATGCCCCTAGCTCATCTGCTCCACAGCCAGGTGTTTCTGCTCGTGTTCAGGCATTTGCAGACCAAGTTGCTGCAAACCACATGGTTATCATGCAGGACTACATGTCAAAGGCAATCGTGGATGCCGTTACATTCTTTCTTGAAGAAGAGGGCTTTCCTCCACAAAAAGGGGGAGTACCAGCAGCCAAGGCCAAAATGGCAAGGAGCACTGTGTTGAAGATGTTGAAGAAGCGCATTGATACAGACATCAACGAGGTTGAAGCTGAAGAAGCTGCAGAGAAGGATGCTGCCGCAGCAGAGAAGGCTGCCGCAGACACTGCAGCAGAGATTGATGGTGAAGAGCGTGGATCGTCCCCTGAGCACGATGATTGAAGAGTTTGAAGGATTGCAGTTCTCAAGACCCGAAGAAATATCATTTCTTCTTTTTGCTTTAGTTTTTATATACTTTGAACAATTTACTTAATTTCAGTTTATTTGTTTCTGAACAATTTGGTTTTAAGTTTGCTTTTGGTTTGAACAATTTTTAATTCAAGTAGTTATTTCCTTTTTGAAAAATTTGTGTGTTATTTTAAGGCTTACTTAGTTTAACTTGTTCCATTTGTTAGTTGGTTATTAAATAAATTTTTGTTCTACTTAGGAAGTATTAACTAAGGGGGAGTTTTATGCCTCAGTTGTTTTGTCAAGATAAATTTCGTAAACTTCCAAGTAAGATGTATTTCATTGAGGGGGAGTTCTCATTGCGCTGCTGCCTCATGGTTTTGTGAAGAAAGATAAAAAGGGGGAGTTTGTAAGGATAAATATGTTTGGGCATTACAATGCCTTAAAGGATCTAGGCAGAAGTTGTTTTGCTAACATATTTATTTGTTTTATTTCTTTCTTCACAATTTAAACTATTGTAATCACTTGTCATATTGGTGATTTGATTTAGCATAGTTCATTAGTTGGAACATGCTTGAAAAACAATCAACATAGAAGCTTTCTGCCGCAGCACAGCCAGGCAGAGTTATGCCGCAAGCAGTGCAAGGCTTGGACAAGAGGTTGAGTCAAGATATCGAGCGAAGCATGAGCGTAGGGCAAAGGATTGCTGAAGTCCAGAGAATATGGAACGCATTGAAGTGTGGCAGTGGATTCCAGAAGAACTTCAGAAGGCATCCTGCGGCAGCGGTCAAAGCAGCCTGCCTTAGAATATCTCAACCGATTGTTGACCTAGCTTTTCAAGGAAATCAGTTGAAGACTCTCACCTATAAATAGAGGACGTCTACAGCTGCATTTCTCAACAATCCAGAATACAAGACAACACCTTAGAAACACAATTACATTACAAGAATCGATCATCTAGCTTTTAGAGCCGCGACATCTTTTGTGAAGATCGTTGTGCCATATGTTCTCTCGTCTCTAAGAGAGTTCTTTTGTTCAGCTGATGATTCGATAGCTTAGTATAGGTGTTCATTTCAGTAGCTAGGTTTTATTGTTGATTGTTCATACTCTTCGGATACGATTAATACGAAGGCATACATGTGTATAGCCTTTGGTAATATCATTGTAAATCCAAGAGTATTCTTTTGTAAAGACTTGTTCTTTAATAAAGTTTCTGGTCGTAAGAACGTTCTGTATGTGTATAATTTAAATACACATACAAAGATTTAAATTCGTGTTCTTTACTTTTTCGTACGTGTGTGTGAGTTCGTTCGAGTGATTTATTTTTAATTAATTCCGCTGCAATTTATATACATATATCACATACATATTTATCATATAAACAATCTGACTAATCTGAATAAAATATTTAAATTAAGTAAATCACGAAAAACGAACGTTTTCTGCACAAGGCATCGGGCTGCGGCATACGCTGTTCTGCCGCAGAACACTGCCTTGTCTAGGCAGCGCATTTCACTGCGTTTTATTTACTGCCTACGACTTTCATAAATAAAACAAATATTCATTAGCAATATATATAATAGCAATATAGAAAATAAATAATAGCCCAATTAAAATATTTATACTGCAAAATTAATTAAAAGCATAGAAAAATTAAAATATATAAAGCGTAGCAAATTAAACTATATAGTAAATTATAAAATTGCACTACACTTCGACCCTATATTGAGGAGGGCAACGACTACGTAGGCTCGAAAAACGATGAGTTGGTGGGAGTGACGATCGTGCCCGGCAACGAGCGAAAGGAGTCCGACGAGAAGGAGAGAGACGACCGGAAACAGAATCAGGTTGTCGAGGATGTTGACAATCCACCACAAAAGAGGCAGCGCGACGAGTCATCCAAGGGCTCGGAGCGGCCGTCTTTTCACTATTCGGGCCTGTTAGAAAAAATGTAACAAACGGGTTAGTCCACAAAACCGGAAAAAACAAAGAAAGAACGGTCGTCTTTTCACTTGAATTATATAATACAATAATAATTCCAACAGGGCCTTTCTTATTGGGCTGATAACCCGGATTGTTGTGGTCTTCAATTGGTGATCAACCTCAACGGGCCTACTCAGAAGGCCGAAGCCCAGTCTGGCGGGTCGGGCTTGGAGTCGATGATCGACCTCAACGACCCGCCTGACCCGGACTCGATGATCGACCTCAACGACCCTCCTGACCGGCCTCTAGGGGACTCGGGTGATGACTCGATGCTCTACTTAAACAGTTCGTCTCTAGAGACTATAGAAGCTCGTGACTATGCGGCGAAGACAAAACGCATAAGATAACTTTACATATAACGATTACAAGAATAAATAATACTATTATTTTATAAGAATAATTACAAGAATAAATAATACAATTACATTATAAACTTTACATATAACAATTATACTACTTACTTTATAATTATAATAAATAACAAAATGTAATAGTAGTAGTTTGTGTATCACATTCACGGTTTAATTTGTTGTTGATATACACAATGTTTTTATTTATTTTATGAGCTGAAATTGATTCCATAATATAGGAGTAAATTATTACATTTTGGCTTATATTTGTTTTAATTCTGAGCAAAAGAACTCAAAAATTTCTTCTTCTTATTTTTATTATTATTTACAAGTAATTTTCTGAGAACATTTGACTTGAAAAAAAAAGTTTATTGAAAACTCCCGAATACAACACAGTTGATATGCCATTACACTGAAATATATTTTAATGAAGTAAAAATGAAAGTTCATTAATAGCGCATGGAAAAAAAATTACAAAATAAAAATATATAATAGAAAAATAAATTCAGAAATATATATAATGAAAAAAAAAAGATTATAATGAAGTTGAAATAAAAGTATATTTAAAAATATATAATCATACAGTAAAAAATATATATTGAAATAAAAAAATGCGCAATAATTCCACAATATCAGTAGCAAAATTAAACTATATAGAGAAGTAAAAAAATTCTCTACACTTTGGCCCTATATTGGGAAGGTGACGCAGGGAATCGATAACACAAACGATTAAGACTCGTTGATTCTGAGAATACCCGAGAATTAAAACATCAAGACTTTTGGTTGATTCCTAAGAATACCGAAATCTGATAAAACCTCAACTGAGGAACAAACTTTATTTCATCATAAACAACTACGTAAATAAATGACAAAAGCAGAATATAAATAGTACTAAAACTCTAACTCGTTGATTCTGAGAATACCCGAGAATTAAAACATCAAGACTTTGGTTGATTCCTAAGAATATCGAAATCTGATAAAACCTCAACTGAGGAACAAACTTTGTTTCATCATAAACAACTACGTAAATAAATGACAAAAGCAGAATATAAATAGTACTAAAACTCTAACAGAATAAATTAAAATAATAAATAAAAATAATACTAAACTTGGACAGAAAGAAACAATCTTTTCTTACTATGTATCTGCATCATTCTCTCCCTCTTGGAGAAGGTTCGACCGCGAACCTGAAAATCGAACACGATGATGCCGGGATCAAACACCAATCGTCGGCAAACCAAAGAGCACGGCGCAAGCGCAGCGACACGCTGAAGTGGCGCAAGGGTAGTGGCTGAAAGAATCGACGCAGAGGTAGCAACAACAGGGAGAGTCGACTCATGGGTAGTGGATTGATAAAGTAGCTCGAAGTCCCAAATCAGCTCAACGGGCTTGGCGTCCCAGATCAGCTCGATGGGCTCGGCGTCCCACATCGACTCGACTAGCTCGGCAGGCTCGACATCCCAGATTGGCTCATCGGGCTCGTCATGCTCGATATCCCAGATTGGCTCAGCGGGCTCGGTAGGCTCGGTGTCCGAGATTGGCTCGACATCACAAATTGGCTCGTCATCCCATATCGGGGCTGATTCGTCTTCCAAATCATCATATGGATCGATTTCAACAAGGGTGCGCTCAAGCGCGGGGATCGGTCGGCGTGGAGGTGACGATAGCTTGTTGGAAACAGCAAGGCGGAGCTCCTCGAGATCGACGGCGAGGGCCGCGATTTGGCGGCTTAAGGCGGCGACGTCGGCGTCGCGACGGGCTGCGGCCTCAACGGCGGATTCGCGAGTAGGCCGAGAACGGGGAGGCATCGTTCGGCTCTGATACCAAACTGACGCAGGGAAGCGATAACACAAACGATTAAGACTCGTTGATTCTGAGAATACCCGAGAATTAAAACATCAAGACTTTCGTTGATTCCTAAGAATACCGAAATCTGATAAAACCTCAACTGAGGAACAAACTTTATTTCATCATAAACAACTACGTAAAAAAATGACAAAAGCAGAATATAAATAGTACTAAAACCCTAACAGAATAAATTAAAATAATAAATAAAAATAATACTAAACTTGGACAGAAAGAAACAATCTTTTCTTTCTATGTATCTGCATCATTAACTGACGCGGGGAAGCGATAACACAAACGATTAAGACTCGTTGATTCTGAGAATACCCGAGAATTAAAACATCAAGACTTTCGTTGATTCCTAAGAATACCGAAATCGGATAAAACCTCAACTGAGGAACAAACTTTATTTCATCATAAACAACTGATTAACTTAATGAAAGGAGAACATATAAATAGTACTAAAACCCTAGTAAAATAAATAAATAAAATAATAAAACTAGCTTGGCCAACAAGACACGATCTTTGCCTTTTATATCTGCATCATTCTCTCCCTCTTGGAGAAGGTTCGACCGCGAACCTGAAAATCGAACACGATGATGCCGGGATCAAACACCAATCGTCGGCGCAGCGCAAAGACAGTGACACATTGACTTGACGCATGGGCATCGACTTGTTGAGGCGGCGCATAAGTAGTGACTGGAATAATCGGCGCAGGGGCAACAACTTTAGAAAGCGACGTAAAAGAAACAACATGGTGATGTGGTGCACGGGCAACGACATCAGAATTTAACGCCAGGGCAGCGACTGGAGGCAACACCGCAATGGCAGTAGAAGGCTGGGTAGAGGAAACGTCATGAGGATGCGGCGTCGGGGCAGTGACGTGATGAAGCGGCTCGTCGTCCCAGATCGGTTTGTCGTCCCAAATCAGCTCGTCATCCCATATCGGCTCGGCGGGCTTGGCGTCCCAGATTGGCTCGGTGGGTTCCGCGTCCCAGATTGGCTCGGCGGGCTCGGCATCCCAGATTGATTCGTCATCCCAAACCGACTCGTCATCCCATATCGGCTTGTCGTCCCATAACGGTTCATCATCACAAAGGACAAATAGATCGTCAAGATCCAACGGCGCCACGGGGATGGATCGGTGCGCCACGGGGATAGATTTCGTTAGACCATTGGTGACAGTAAGGCAGAGTTCCTCGATTTCGAAGGCAAGGGCTGCGATCTGGCGGCTTAAGGCGGCGACCTCGGCATCGCGACGGACTGCGGCCTCAACGGCGGATTCGCGAGCATACTGACGACGGGGAGGCATCGTTTCGGCTCTGATACCAAACTGACGCAGGGAAGCGATAACACAAACGATTAAGACTCGTTGATTCTGAGAATACCCGAGAATTAAAACATCAAGACTTTCGTTGATTCCTAAGAATACCGAAATCTGATAAAACCTCAACTGAGGAACAAACTTTATTTCATCATAAACAACTGATTAACTTAATGAAACGAGAACATATAAATAGTACTAAAACCCTAGTAAAATAAATAAATAAAATAATAAAACTAGCTTGGCCAACAAGACACGATCTTTGCCTTTTATATCTGCATCAGAAGGGCAACGACTACGTGGGCTCGAACAACGAATAGTTGGTGGGAGTGCCGATCGTGCTCAGCAACGAGGGAAAGGAGCCCGACGAGAACGAGAGGGACGACCGGAAACAGAAACAGGTTGTCAAGGATGTTGACAATCCACCACAAAAGAGGCAGCGCATCGAGTCGTCCAAGCCTCCAAGGGCTAGAAGCGGCCGTATTTTTACTATCCGGGCCTTCCTTATTGGGAAGATGGCCCGGATTGCTCTGGTCTTCAATTGGTGAGGGGCCAAAAAAAGTCCCAAAGGGTTTTGAACCCTTTACTTTTCCTTATCATAAATCAAAATAAAAATATATAATAAAGTAAAAATAAAAGTTTATTAACAGCGCATGTAAAAGAAAAAAAATTACAAAATAAAAATATATAATAGCGCAATATATATAGTATCGCAATTAAAAGAAAAAATCCATTAACAACTCATCAAAATTAATTAACAGCCCATAAAAAAAATCAATTATACTTATGAATTCTATAAATAAATAAGTAACTATAACAAATTTTCATTAGCAATATATATAATAGCAATATAGAAAATAAATAATAGCCCAATTAAAATATTTATACTGCAAAATTAATTAAAAGCATAGAAAAATTAAAATATATAAAGTGTAGCAAAATTAAACTATATAGTAAATTATAAAATTGCACTACACTTCGACCCTATATTGAGGAGGGCAACGACTACTCTGTAGGCTCGAAAAACGACGAGTTGGTGGGAGTGACGATCGTGCCCGGCAACGAGCGAAAGGAGTCCGACGAGAAGGAGAGAGACGACCGGAAACAGAATCAGGTTGTCGAGGATATTGACAATCCACCACAAAAGAGGCAGCACGACGAGTCATCCAAGGGCTCAGAGCGGCCGTCTTTTCACTATTCGGGCCTGTTAGAAAAAATATAACAAACGGGTTAGTCACTTAGTCCACAAAACCGGAAAAAACAAAGAAAGAACGGTCGTCTTTTCACTTGAATTATATAATACAATAATAATTCCAATAGGGCCTTTCTTATTGGGCTGATAACCCAGATTGTTGTGGTCTACAATTGGTGATCAACCTCAACGGGCCTACTCAGGAGGCCGAAGCCCAGTCTGGCGGGTCGGGCTTGGAGTCGATGATCCCTCAACGACCCGCCTGACCCGGACTCGATGATCGACCTCAACGACCCTCCTGACCGGCCTCTGGGGGACTCGGGTTATGACTCGATACTCTACTTAAACAGTTCGTCTTTAGAGACTATAGAAGCTCCGCGGCGAAGACAAAACGCAGAAGATAGCTTTACATAAAACGATTACAAAAATAAATAATACTATTATTTTATAAGAATAATTACAAGAATAAATAATACTATTACATTATAAACTTTACATATAACAATTATACTACTTACTTTATAATTATACTAAATAACAAAATGTAATAGTAGTAGTTTGCGTATCACATTCACTGTTTAATTCGTTGTTGATATAAACAATGTTTTTATTTATTTTATGAGCTGAAATTGATTCCATAATCGAGGAGTAAATTAGACTAAATTTTGGCTTATATTTGTTTTAATTCTGAGCAAAAGAACTCAAAAAATTCTTCTTCTTATTTTTATTATTATTTACAAGTAATTTTCTGAGAACATTTGACTTGAAAAAAAAAAGTTTATGGAAAACTCCCGAATACAACACAGTTGATATGATATTACACTGAAGTATATTTTAATGAGGTAAAAATGAAAGTTCATTAATAGCGCATGTAAAAAAATTACAAAATAAAAATATATAATAGAAAAATAAATTCAGAAATATATATAATGAAAAAAAAAAAGATTATAATGAAGTTGAAATAAAAGTATATTTAAAAATATATAATCATACAGTAAAAAATATATATTGAAATAAAAAAATGCGCAATAATTCCACAATATCCGTAGCAAAATTAAACTATATAGAGAAGTAAAAAAATGCGCTACACTTTGGCCCTATATTGAGGAGGGCAACGACTACGTGAGCTCGAACAACGAAGAGTTGGTGGGAGTGGCGATCGTGCCCAGCAACGAGGGAAAGGAGCCCGACGAGAACGAGAGGGACGACCGGAAACAGAAACAGGTTGTCAAGGATGTTGACAATCCACCACAAAAGAGGCAGCGCATCGAGTCGTCCAAGGGCTAGAAGCGGCCGTCCTTTTACTATCCGGGCCTTCTTTATTGGGATGATGGCCCGGATTGCTCTGGTCTTCAATTGGCGAGGGGCCAAAAAATGTCCCAAAGGGTTTTGAACCCTTTACTTTTCCTTATCATAAATCAAAATAAAAATATAAAATAACGTAAAAATAAAAGTTTATTAACAGCGCATGTAAAAGAAAAAAAATTACAAAATAAAAATATATAATAGCGCAATATATATTGTCACGCCCAGTTTTATTTAATTAAATAAGTAAATAATAAGTATCATACAATATTTAATTTGAGAAGCAAATGTGTGACGTGGCGAATTCTCACGCGTCGGATCATTTTAAAAATTGAGTGTGTTCACACCTATCTACGGCCGAATTTCAATTAAAAAATCTGATTTTTTTGGTCCTAATTAATCCGGTCGGTTTAATTAATAAATTGGTTCGGTTTACTTCCTTAATCTATGTTTAAACCGGTTTAGTATTTATTAATTATAATATGTCAAACGCGTCCTTAATTATAGCAACAAATCTATAGCAACAAATCTGTTTTATTTTACGCTATAAGATCATTATCGATTCTTTATAATAATAATAATTTATTATATACTATAAATTACCTCCTTAATTTAAGCAAATCAATACCGCTCTATAATTAATTGTAATCGTATCATTTAAATTTTATAATTGCGGATACTAATTGATTGAAATTTCTATAATTGCGGATACTAATTGATTGAAATTTGAATTCAAATTATTTCCGAATTTAAAGCATCATCATACAAACCCTAATTTTCCACTCCACCTATAAATGGATGATTATCGATTCTTATTCCTTACTGCATCTCACTGTTTTTACTGCCTCTCACATTTTTTTGCAGGTTCATTTCATCATTTATTAATTGTTTTCTTAATTATTATCTCAATTTCTTTTTGTTTTTGTAGGGATCGTTGTAAGTATATTTATTATACGATTGTTTCATTATTCGTAAATATATCGTATGCATTTGGATTGTTTTTTTTGCAGGACAATGGTAAGTATTTAATTAATTGATCTTGAGTTCTTATTTTTTCCATTATATTCGTAATTATTTCGTCTTCTATCGTTTATAATAATATCGTATGCATTTCGTTTTTGTTTTTGCAGGAACCATTGTAAGTATTTAATTCATTCATCATTCGTTTTTATTTTGTCTATTTTATTCCTAATTATTTCCTCTTCTACTGTTTATATTTTTTTTGCAGGGCCATGAGTAATTTATTAATAACTATGGTTTAATTTTTCTTTGATTCTTATGTTTATACTTACTAATGTCCATTTTGTTTTTTTCAGCTATTTAAATGATTTTTTTTAATTTTTTTCCAGCGTGATTAATGGTTAAAAAATTTAGCGTTATCTTATTAATTACTTTTTTTTTTTTTTGCGTTAATTTTTTTATTTATATAATTATACAGTATTATTTTTTTGTTATTTGTAGGTATTTTCTTACAACGAAAAAGTAAAATTGCGTTAATTTTTTGTATTTATATAATTATATATTTTATTTTTTGTTATTTGTAGGTGTTTTCTTACAAGGAAAAGTGAGTTTTGGAGTCTTCCTGCATTCATCAATTAGCTAATTGATATTGTATTTGTATAGTTTATCAGATACGATTTTATATTAAATAATTATGAATGTAATTATATTGTATTTATATATTTTAAGAAGTTAATAATTAGTAAATCACTTTCGGTTTTACATTTTTTTTTTCATCTTCTTAATTAAAGATTTTGAAATTTTTTCCATTTATATAATTATACAGTATATTTTATTTTTTTGTTATTTGTAGGTTTTTCTTACAAAGAAAAAGTGAAATTGCCTTAATTTTTTGTATTTATATAATTATATATTTTGTTTTTTTGTTATTTGTAGGTGTTTTCTTACAAGGAAAAGTGAAGTTCAACGATGTCTGGGATATCCTTCCTCCGCTCCTTTTTGCATTTATATAATTATATATTTTATTTTTTGTTATTTGTAGGTGTGAAGTTCACCGATGTCTCGGATATTCTTTCTCTGCTCTGTGTTCTCTACCGCTTTTCTTGATGTAACTAAAGTTTGGAGAAGGTTTTGAAGATGTAGAGTTTTGGAGTCTTCCTTTAGCTGCATTCATCAATCGAATTGATATTGTATTTGTATAGTTTATCACATACGATTTTATATTAAATAATTATGAATGTAATAATATTGTATTTATATATTTTAAGAAGTTAATAATTAGTACATCACTTTCGGTTTTACATTTTTTCCATTTTCTTAATTACAGATTTTAAAAATAATAATTAGTACGACTTTACAAAAATATTCCCAATCTACGGTCCATAATGCTTTAAAAATTCTGACTTCCTCAATTCTAATAACTCAGTTCGGTTTAATTACTATAAGTAATCGATTTAGCTTCACTAATCTTGGGATTAACCGGTTTTATGATTCATTAATTATTGGTCAATGACGCCTCCTTATAGTAAAAATAATCTGTTTTTTTAATACAAAAACTAATCACAGAATTTTATATTAATATATTCCATACGCATCCTTAATTATGGTAAAAAAAATCAGTTTTTCTTAACGCAATTAATAATCACTAAATTTTATATTAATATATTAATTCTAAACCGATTACTAATAAACACTTTTCTATAATTAATTGTAATTTGTTTATTATTTTTCTATAATCGCGGATTCTAATTGAATGAAAATCGGAAAACAATTATTATACAAATTTGAAAATCACACAAACCCTAATTATCTTACTAATTACTTAATTTTTTTTGCGTTTTATTTTTGCATTTATATATTATTTATAATTTTTTTTCTTTTTAGGTGAAGTTCACTACGCTGATTTTTAACTTGGTTGTTATCATGACGGTTTTTAGCATAGTAAGATTACTTAATTTTTTTTTTTTGCGTTTTATTTTTGCATTTATATATTATTTATAATTTTTTTTCTTTGTAGGTGAAGTTCACTGCGCTGATTTTTAACTTGGTTGTTATCATGACGGTTTTTAGCAGCCCTTCTCGCTATCAACGAGGACTCGAATATCTCTTTCGTCTCGGAGGAAGTATATAGTCGGGATCATCTCTGCAATATATGCATCCGCCCTGTATTCTCTCATGCCAACTAACTCTTACACAATTTTGATTATTTTAATTGTTTAATTATTGTTATTTATATTTTTTACTGTAAGTAACCGTTAATTATTCTTATTCTTTCGATTAATCATTTTTTTATTAATGATGTATTTGATTTTTTTGCAGCTATGTAAGTACAATTGCATATCTTCTATTATATTAATATGTATTCTATTAATCATAATTGTTTTTTCTTTGGTTCAATCAATCATGGTAAGTCTTTTTTTCTTTTTTTCATCCATTATTTTTTTTTTCTTTTTTTTCATCCATTAATATTGTATTACGTACTTACAGTTTTTTTTGTTATATCTTGCTTTTTTGCTTATGTTTTTTGTGGGTGACTTTTTATTTTATTGTTTTGATTTGTCCACTATGTATAGAGTTGTATGGAAGTTCAATTAATAGTTATTCAATTCAGTGTTAATATTTTATACTTACGTACATTCAAGTTGTTTGTAAGAAATTAAAGATCTTTTATTCTTTTGATTTGTCCACTATGTATAGAAGTTCAATTAATAGTTATTCAATTAAGTGTTAATATTTTATACTTATGTACATTCAAGTTGTTCGTAAAAAATTAAAGATTTTTTATTTTATTGTTTTGATTTGTCCACTTTATTTTCCATTTTAATTACCTTTTTTAAAAACAACAATTCCTACTATAATTTACGATTGAATTTATATGTTATATAGAATTATTATTGATTAATATCAACTTTCTATTTTACTAAAATTAATTCAAAAAATATTAACTTAAATAAAATTAGACAATATATGTAGTATATATTCAACAGCTTTTCTAAAATATGAATTTTTCTATAATTACATTAGGTCTTATAACTTAATACATTAATCTTAAAACAGACTCGGTAATGATATAATCATAAAATTTCGTTCAATATTTATTTCTTCCAGTTTTTTTTTTAAACCTAAAAAAATTCTCACGTCATTTATGTTTTATATTTATACTTCCCATATTAATTTGTTAACTTAGTTGATTTATATTTATTTCCATGAAACATTTAAATAAACTACTCCTAACTCATAATTTGAATTACATAAAAATTTACTTTTTTACTTTCTTCTCTATTTATTGAAAAAAAACTTGGAGTCACCCATCGTCTCATCGTATGTCCCCAAGATTCAATGATTGGAAAATCCACAAGAAAGTGGTTCACTAACTACTTGAATGGTACCCGTTGTCTATTGAAGTTGTAATTATGGATGTGTAGTTTAGAACTTTCAATTGTTATTATACAATTTAATCAATTTGATTATATTTGTAAAGTTTTATGTTATTCTGCTTATTTATTAGGATTCTAATTATTAATATTTAATCCAAATTGATTTATTTTTTAAAATATTACTATTTATCCACATGGTATATTGCGATTCAAGATTAACTACTATCTATTTACTAATCGATATAGTCAATATTTGTGCAACATTAATTTTTTTATAAGATAACAATAGTATTTAAGCACGACTAATAAACTTGGGTTAAAACATTTAATAATAAAAGACAATTTACAAATAAAACAATAATTTAGTCATAGCAATCTTCTACAAAATAATTTAGTCAATTTAATTTAACTCTAATGGTAAAGTTATTTGATTTCACATGGGTTGGAGTCGATTAGTGTATAAAATAATTATTTCCACAAACTTATTTTTAATCCACATAATTATTAATTATCTTTTTTATATACTTAATTATTAAGTATCCGTTTCTATTTTTATTTTTAATTTGCGTAAACTTATTTTTACTTAATAATTATTAATATTTTCATTTTTTTCAAACTTATTTTTAGTGCATATTAACGCAAACTTATTTTTAGTTTTTCCGCAAACCTATTTTTAGTGCATATTAAGTATCGTTGCTATATTAATTTTCTAAACTTATTTTTCTATTTTTATTTTTGTAAACTTATTTTTACTCCACATAATTATTAAGTTGCTATTTTAATTTAGATAATTATTAAGTATCTATTTTTAGTATTATTATATAATATGTTATGACGGTCAATACGGCTGCATAGGATTGCGAGTGAAATTTTGAGTTGTTTTTTTTAGTGAGTGGTCGATCATATTCCAATTCACTCATTATTAGGTTCTAAAATTTTAAACATAATTCATTTTTATAAATATAAAACCAGTGAGTTTCAGTTATGTGTGGATTTGATTCATTTTTATAAATATAAAATCAGCGAGTTTGTGTGGATTTGATCGGAAGAGTTAATATTTTTATAAATATAAAATAAATGTTTACAAATAAAACAATAATCGTAAAAAGAGCTTCCAAAATTTCTTATTTTATTATAAATAATAATACAAATTATTTTTTACTTATTATTTAGGTTAACAGGAAGAGATAAATCAATATGTGTGTAACATATTTTTTTAAAATATTAATATTTCAACACTTGCGATTCAATGGTAACTATGATATACACGACCAAAGTCAATATTTGTGCAACATTGATTTATTTTTTAAAATGTGAGTATTTAAGGACAAGCAATTGTAAATTACATTGTTTTGAAATTTGAATAAGCATGTTTCGACAAATATATCTATAAATAATAATCCAATTGAATAATGAAGAATGCTAAATTTATCGACAATTATCACCCTTCCCTTATGCTACTATAATTCTGTGAGAAATGTGGTAACGGGTGCAGATGGATTTATAGAGTAATGCCGACTCATTTTTTTATGACTCGAGCGTGGACAATAATATACTCATGATTCACCCATTATTTCATTGGTTCTAAAATTTTAAACCTATTCATTTAAAAAAAATCAACTGGTTTGGGTGGCTACGGGTGATAATAGCGTACGAAGTTGGTTTTCTTGGTATTTTTTAACATCCCTGTTTTATTATATAATATCTTATGAGAGTTAATACGAGGGCAATTGCGAGTGAAATTTTGAGTTTTTTTAGCAAGTGGTCATTATAAGTTCTAAAATTTTAAACCATAATTTATTTTTAGAAATATAAAATCATGAGTTTCAGCGGATAAATGTGGATTTGGCGGGCGATTTAATATTTATATAAATATAAAATAATTGTTTACAAATAAAAAACAATAATTGTAAAACGAGCTTACAAAATTTCTTATTTTATTATAATTAATAATATAATTTATTTTTTAAATATTATTTAGGTTAACGGATTAGACAATCTATTACAGATAAATTAATATGTGTGCAACATATTTTTTTACACGAGCAATTGTATGTTGCGATTCAATAGTAACTATGATGTATTTACGCACGGGCAAAGTCAATATTTGTGCAACATTGATTTATTTTTTAAATTTTAAGTATTTAAGCACAAACAATTGTATATTACGATTCAAAAATTGTATTGACAGGTATATCTATGAATAATGATCCGTTGAATAATGAACAAATGCTAATTTTATCGACAATTATCACTCTTATGCTACTATAAGTCTGTGAGACCACATATGTTAACGGGTGGAGATGGATTTATAGAGTAATGTCGATTCAATTATTTATGACTCGATCGGGGACAATAATGTACTCATAATCCACCAATTATTTGACAGGTTATAAAATTTTAAAACGTAATTCATTTAAAATTTAAAATCAACGGTTTGGGTGGCTATGAGTCATGATCGCGTACAAGTTGGTTTTTATGGTATTTTTTAACATTTATATTTTATTATATAATATGTTATGACAGTGAATATGGGTGTAGGCGGATTGCGAATGAAGTTTTGAGTTGTTTTTTTTAGGAAATGGACATACCCATCACCCACTCATTATAGGTTTTAAAATTTTAAACCATAATTCATTTTTATAAATATAAAACAACTGAGTTTCGGCGGCTAATTGTGGATTTGTCGGGCGAGTTAATATTTTTATAAATATAAAATAAATATATACAAATAAAACAATAATGGTAAAAAGAGCTTACAAAATTTCTTATTTTATTATAATTAAATTTAATAAGCACGTGATAAATCAATATGTGTGCAACATATTTTTTTAGGGAGAATTTTTTCTTGGTCCCATAAAGTTGGGCCATTTTCGATTTAGTCCCACGTAGTTACACATTTTCAATTT
The DNA here is from genome assembly GCA_954870475.1 of Euphrasia confusa. Taxonomy (NCBI): domain Eukaryota; kingdom Viridiplantae; phylum Streptophyta; class Magnoliopsida; order Lamiales; family Orobanchaceae; genus Euphrasia; species Euphrasia confusa. The sequence goes on along the minus strand of OX940949.1, from coordinate 15,692,872 downwards.
AGTCCCATATAGCTCGAAATTGTGTCCGATTTAGTCTTTTTTGGCCGGAATCTTCAATTTTGACCGGTCAACTGATGACGTGGCAGGCGGAGATACGATCGTCGATTTTTCACCGGTTGGAGCCCGTCGTGGTTTTAAAAACGATTTTTCCATTTTATTTTTTTATTTTTTAATTAAGCTTTGATGACTTGGATTTTTTGTATTTTTTTTTAAAATGGTTTGCAGGAGCCAATGAGAAGACGACGCGTGTCCAAGCAAATCGACGATCGTATCTCCGCCTGCCACGTCATCAGTTGACCGGTCAAAATTGAAGATTCCGGCCAAAAAGGACTAAATTGGACACAATTTCGAGCTATATGGGACTAAATTGAAAATGTGTAACTACATGGGACTAAATCGAAAATGGCCCAACTTTATGGGACCAAGAAAAAAATTCTCCCTATTTTTTTAAGACATATTAAACATGAGCAATGGATGTTGTGATTCAAGAGTTCCTATGATGTATTTACGCACGGACAAAATCAATATTTGTGCAACATTGATTTATTTTTTAAAATGTCAGTATTTAAACACGAGCAATTGTATATTACGATTCAAAATTTGTTTTGAAACGTTTGAATAAGCAGGTTTGAACATGTATATCTATAAATAATGATCCAGTTGTATAACGAAAGAATGCTAATTTTATGACAATTATAACCCTGATGCTACTATAATTCTGTGAGACACGTCATAACGGTTGCATATGAATTTATAGAGTAATGTCGAGTCAACTTTTTATGGCTCGAGCGTGGACAAAATTGTAATCATGATTCACATATTATTTGACAGGTTCTATAATTTTAAACCGTTATTCATTTAAAAAAAAACGGTTTGGGTGGTTACGGGTCATGATAGCGTACGAGTTGGTTTTTGTGTTATATTTTAACATCCCTATTTTATTATATAATATGTTATGACAATCAATATGGGTGCAGGTGAATTACGAGTGTAATTTGAGTTGTTTTTTTATCGCGAGTGATACCTTTAACTCACTCATTATTTTATAGGTTCTAAAATTTTATACTATAATTCATTTTTATAAATATAAAACCAGTGAGTTTCAGCGGCTAAGTGTGAATTTGGCTGGCGATTAAATATTTTTATAAATATAAAATAAATGTTTACAAATAAAACAATAATTGTAAAAAGAGCTTTCAAAATTTCTTATTTTGTTATAATTAATAATACAATTTATTTTCTAAATATTATTTAGGTTAACGGATTAGACGATCTATTTAAGTACGAGATAAATCAATATGTGTGCAACATATTTTTTTAAGAGGTTAGTATTTAAAAACGAGCAATTGTACGTTGCGATTCAAAAGTAACTATGATGTATTTACGCACGGGAGAAGTCAATATTTGTGCAACATTGATTTATTTTTTAAAATGTCAGTATTTAAGCACGAGCAATTCTATATTACCATTCACAAATTGTTCTGAAACGTTTGAATAAGCAGGTTTGAACAAGTATGTCTATAAATAATGATCCAGTTGAATAATGACAAAATGTTAATTTTATCGACAATTATCACTGTTACGGTATTATAATTCTGTAAGACATGTGATAACGGGTGCAGATGGATTTATAGAGTAAGGTCGAGTCAATTTTTTATGACTCAGCGTGGACAATAATGTACTCATGATTCACCCATTATTTGAAAGGTTTAAAATCTTAAACCGTTATTAATTTAAAAAAAAATCAATGGTTTCGGTGGCTGCGAGTCATGATAGCGTATGAGATGGTTTTTGTGTTATTTTTTAACATCTCTGTTTTATTACGTAATATGTTATGACAGTAAATACGGATGCAGGCGGATTGCGATTGAAATTTTGAGTTGTTTTTTTAGCGAGTGGTCGATAATGTATCAATGACCCACTCATTATTTGATAGGTTCTAAAATTTTATACCATAATTAATTTCATTTTTATAAATATAAAATCAATGAGTTTCAGCGGCTAAGTATGGATTTGGCAGGAGTCATCGCATATACTTTATAGACGACGATTACTACAACAATTTATTGGATGGTTACACTATGTTTTAGTTTTACAAAATTACTTACATGAATAATAATCATCAAGATTTTCGTTGTGATTCTTAAATCGTAGAAACCTTGATCCGTTCAATAATATAAATTTTATTTTTACATTTTGCTTTTGTTGACGGTACCCGATTGATAATAAAAAAAACTTGGAAATTACGTTATCGAAATATTTTTTTTCAAAATTATATGGTAAATTCTTCGGTCTTGAAAATTAGAAAGTAATTAAATTATATAAATAATATAGAAATTACAAACTACATTAATATTGAAATATATATATATATATATATATATATATATATATATATATATATATATATGAGTATTATTAATATTTAATACCCAAAATAAATATAAATTATCTGGATTGTCGTTAAAATTAATATAAATATTTATAGTTATATATATATTAATTATATTTTTATACACACTTAAATTCAATTCAATTTTTAATATAAAAAAATAATATTTTTCTATAAATTTAGAATCTCGATTTAAAATAATTATATTTTCAAAAGTTTATTTGTTAATTATTATCAATAGATATTAAAGCAAATGATGAATTAAAATTATAAGTGTGTACAAAATATTAAATTATTTATGATTAATTAGGTGTAAATAATTGAGAAATTATTGATACGACAAGAGATAAACGTGGGATATATGATTATTATTTCAAAACATAATTTTGAATCTACCTGACCAACTTGAATAAGCGGCTTTCGACATGTAAATCTATAAATAATGGTCATTTTGATGTACGAGTTAGGTTTTTGTGATATTTTTTAACATTTATGTTTTATTATATAATATGTTATGACAGTGAATACGGGTGGAGACGAATTGCGAGTGAAATTTTGAGTTGTTTTTTGTTGCGAGGGGTCGATCATGTACCCATGACACACTCATTATTTGATAGGTTCTAAAATTTTAAACCATAATTCATTTTTATAAATATAAAACCAGTGATTTTCATCGACTAAGTATGGAGCGGGCGAGTCAGTTTTTTGCGGGTTCTTTGAACACCCCAACGACGATTTCGAAGAGGGTTGATGAGTCATCGCATATACTTTATAAATGACGATTGCAACAATAATTTATTGGTGATCGTTACACTATATTTTAGTTTTACAAAATCTTAAATGAATAATGATCAACAAGATTTCCGTTATGATTCTTAAATGGTAGGAATCTTGATTCATTCAATAATATAAACAGAATTATTTTTACATTTTGCTTTTGTTGACGGTACCCGGTTGATAATAACAAAACTTGGAACTTATGGAAATCGATGCCAAAATTTTAGGAGGTAAAACTTCGGGTCACTTGGTATACATTCCTCGGATTAGTCTATCCCCATCATATCAAAAACTCTCCGTTACTTTTCAATGAAGACAATTTTCGGTGGTGATATCATACGATATGTCGATTAATAAAAGTCAAGGTTTATCTTTGTCATGCGTGAGTGTATTCTTGAGAAATTAATTTTCACGCATGGTCAATTGTATGTTGCCCTTTCTATAGTTACCAATAAAGCCGAGTTGAAGCTTTTACTTTGTGATGACAGTGGAAAGCCTACTAATAGAACTAGGGGTGGGCGTGGGACGTGATGGGACGGGATTCTCCTAATCTCATCCCGTCCCGAAAATAAATTTTCGGGAAGGGACATGACGGGATTTCCATTTTAAAAATCCATCCCGCACGTCCCAATCCTATTTGGGTTCGGATCGGGACGTCCCGAAATATTATATAAAAAATAAAAATAACTAATTAAATAAAAAAATTAATAAAATAATAATATTATCGACTTATAAAAATATAAATATTCAAATAAAATAAGAATCGACAATTATTTATGTCAAATATACATACATATACATACACACGCATATATATATATATATATATATATATATATATATATATATATATATATATTGAATTTTTTAAATTTTAATTTTAAACAAACATTATTAAATTATTAAATAAGTAAAATAATATTAGATGTATTTATATTCAATTTAAATTATATTTTGACTTTATTTAATATTTTAAATATAAATGTTAGTATTTTTAAAGACAAATTAGATAACAAAAATTAAATTATTTTGAAATATTATGAGATGTTAAAAATATACTTAATTAAATAATAAATTTAATTAAAATTATGATTAATATTTTGATATTTTATTAATTTATTTGAAAAAATTAAAATTATATTGTTATTGAATAAATTATCGGGACGGGACGGGATACAACGGGATCGTCCCGATCCCGTCCCGTTATGAAAAATTAAAAACGGGAAGGGATGGGACGGAATTGCCATTTTCAAAAGCGATCCTGTCCCATCTCGCTAATTTTCGGGATGAGATCGGGACGGGATCGGGATTCCGAGACGAAGTGCCCACCCTAAAATCCAATGTAGTGTATAATGAGGTCTTCCAAAATTTGTAATTTGATTTTCGATAACTTAATAATAATATAATTTTCCAATCGTGTCCTAAAATAACAAATATTTTTTGATTATAACATAACTGAAACATGTTATTTTTTTAAATAACAAATACGAAGTAAAAACAATTTACGAAGAAGCTCCCCGTGCATCGCACGGGTCTTTAATCTAAAGATTTAGTAAATCCCGACTCGCTGCGTGACAGCGAGTGTTATGAAGCTGTGAAAGAGTTCATGATTCACGGACCATGTGGATTAGCTAATAAAAAATCTCCATGCATGGATGGAAATCGTTGCACGAAGAATTTTTCTAAAGACATTGCCCATCGAACTACTGTAAATAACGACGGTTTTGTCGTGTACAGAAGAAGAGATCTTAGTCGGACTGTCTTGAAGAATGGAATTGATCTTGACACTAGGTATTTTTTAATTATTTGTCTCATTGTTTTTGTTACAATAATTACGTAGTAATAATATTTTTTAAACATTACTCAATTTTGTTGCAGGTATGTAGTACCCCATAATGCATATCTTCTCAAAAAATACAGAGCTCATATTAATGTTGAATGGTACAACAGATCCCGATTTATAAAGTATTTATTCAAATATGTGCACAAATGCAATGATCGGACGACGACTGTGTTTTATAAATCACATGAAAAAAAATCAAGGTGATAAAGTCGTTGATGAAATTAAACAGTACATTGACTGCAGATACGTATCTGCTTCCGAGGCTACGTAGAGATTGTTTGGTTTCGAAATGCATTTCAATCAACAGAGCGTTATTCAACTTATATTTCATCTTAAGGGCAAACAGAATATTGTGTACAAGGGTAGTTCTTCTACAGCTGAAGTGAAGGAAAAACATGCTGAGAGGGATATCATGTTCACAGCTTGGATGAAGGCAAACGCGACGTATTCCTCTGTTGCGAGCCAGTTGACTTATGCAGAATTCCCCAAATACTTTGTTTGGGATGACAGTAAGAAGGTTTGGAGACCTAGGCAGAGAGGTACGTCTGTTGGAAGATTATCCAACGTGTATCCTAGGCCACGAGAAGAGTATTTCTTAAGGATATTGCTGAATGTCGTTCGTGGGTGCAAATCTTACGATGATATTTTGGAGTACAACGAAGTTCGTTATAAAACCTTTCAAGAAGAATGTTACGTCCGTGGATTGCTCGATGATGATAATGAATATTCCGATGCGATAAAAGAAGCTTCTTATTGGGGTTTTGAAAAATGCTTCCATGTTTGTTTGTGAATTTGTTGACATCTAATTCTCTTATTAGTCCGGAAATTGTTTGGAAAAATTCCAAACAATATTTATCAGCCGACCAACTCGGAAAATATCGTGATGAGATTGGTGATCCAGGTAACGATATTTTGTACTTTCTAAATTCTTTAAATTAATTATTCATCCTAATATATTTGAATCGATAAATAATTTTAACGTTTTATGTATTTGCAGACGTAAATCTGTCCGAGGACGAAATTCTTAATCGTTGCTTGAACGATATAGAAGATATAATGAGAAAAAAGGGTAGATCTCTCAAAGAATACCCTACGATGCCTTACCCAACGAGCGTGGATACTTCTTATGTGCACAATCAATTGATAGCGGAGGAGTTGGCATACGACAGAATTACGATGGAACAAGAGCATGATAAATTACACAGCGCGTTGAACGAAGAGCAAATGATTGCTTATCGTTCTATCATGGAATCGCTTTACTCCGGGATCGGACATGTGTATTTTTTGTACGGTTATGGAGGTACTGGAAACACTTATGTTTGGAAAATGCTTTCGGCAGCTGTGCGATCGAGAGGTGACATTGTGTTGAATGTTGCTTCGAGCGGTATAGCTTCCCTTCTTTTGCTCGGAGGTAGAACAACCCACTCCAAGTTTTCTATTCCTTTCTTACTGAAGAATCTACCTGCAATATAAAGCAAAGAATTTATCTCTACAAACTTATTGTCAAAGCAAAACTTATTATATGGGACGAGGTGCCTATGATGCATATGTATGTCTAAATGTTATCCTCATGCATATATTTTTATTTATTAAATAAAAGACTAACGTGTAAAATGTTATTTTTTTTTCAATTTAATTTCTCATTTTTTGATGAACTTTACATAAATTGTTTTGAAGCTCTTGATCGAACAATCCGTGATATTTTGAGAGCACACAGTCCTGGAGCAAAGAATCTTCCCTTCGGGGGAAAGGTTTTTGTCTTCGGAGGTGATTTTCGACCAATCTTGCCGGTCATACCCAAAGGTACGAGATAGGATATTGTTCATGCGTCGATTAATTCATCTAAAATGTAGAGTGACTGCAAAGTGTTGCGTTTGACGCAAAATATGAGGCTTCAAAATACAGGCGATGCAACTGATTATCGTGTCTTAAGAGAGTTTTCAACTTGGTTGCCCGCTGTTGGTGATGGTACTTTTGGCGACGAAAACGATGGAGAGGTAGAAATTGAAATTCCGGAAGAGTTCTTGGTTACCAATTCTGATAATTTTATTGAATCGATGGTGCAAGAAACGTATCCTTCTTTCCACGAACGCATTGGTGATATTGATTTTTTGCAAAGAAGAGCGATTTTGGCTCCAACTCTTGATGAAGTCGATTCAATTAATGAGTATATGGTGTCGATGCATGATACCGACGAAAGGATTTATCTGAGTTCTGATAGTGTTGCGCTTTCTGACAAAGGAGACAATATGTTTGAGCAGATGGATTCGGTTGAATTTCTTAATACTATCAAGTGTTCTGGATTGTCAAATCATCTGTTGAAATTCAAGGTTAGATTTGTTTTTTGTTTCAATAATATCTCAAGTTGTGAATTTTATTAAAGCCTTTTATTATTTATGTTTTTCCTTTAGGTTGGTGTCCCCATCATGGTTTTGCGGAATATGGATCCTTCCGTCGGTCTCTGCAATGGTACCCGATTAGTGATAACAAAACTTGCAAAATATGTCATCGAAGCCAAAATTTTGGGAGGTAAAACTTCGGGTCACTTGGTATACATTCCTCGGATTAGTCTATCCCCGTCAGATCAAAACCCCCCCTTTAGTTTTCAACGAAGACAATTTTCGGTGATGATATCGTACGCTATGTCGATTAATAAAAGTCAATGTCAATCTTTGTCAAACGTGGGGATATTCTTGAGGAAACCAGTTTTCACGCATGGTCAATTGTATGTTGCCCTTTCTAGATTTACCAACAAGGTCGGGTTGAAGCTTTGACTTTGTGATGACAGTGGGAAGCTTACTAATAGAACATCCAATGGAGTGTATAAAGAGGTCTTCCAAAATTTGTAATTTGATTTCTCGATAAGTTAATAATAATTCAATTTCCCAATATGCAATGGCATTCAAACGTCTCGCAAAATAACAAATATTTTTCGATTATAACATAACTGAAACATGTAATGTTTTCAAAATAACAAATAGGAAGTAAAAACAATTTACGAAAAAACTCCCCGTGCATCGCACGGGTCTTTCACTAGTTAATTTTAATTTTGTAAAGAAACCGAGGGCGGAGAATTTGAAATCTTAGACTTCCACGTCGACATTTGAAAACTTAACGGTAAAAAGCTTTAAATAATAGTAAATGCAGCGGAAATCATTATTAGTTTTGACACGTCAACACACACTAAAATAAATTAACATATTAAACGTTTGTACGAATCACGGCGCAGAAGCATCCTCGACTACTCCGGTTAATCATAGTATCACCTGAAAATATTTATATCAACAAGGGTCAGTCCACTGACTGGCAAGTAGGCGTGCAATCTATATGCTTTAATCTTTCCACTTGTCGTCTTAGTTTGTACATTAAATGTTGAACTTTTAATGCAATGCAACTCCTTAACTTAGACGTAGGACATAAACTTTAATTTGAAACGTTTACGTAACTTTTCTTTAACATTAACATTCGTTCATAACATTTCTTTCACGTTTAGACGCGAGCTCACTTGACATCGTAAGGGCTACCCCAGTCCATTGAGGCCATTCGTTCGTTAGTTGCACACCTTGTCTAGAGGCCCTTTCGACGCTCTAGCCATTGAGGCCATTAAAGTTAGTTGCACACCCTGGTCTAGATGCCCTTTCGACGCTCTAGCCATTGAGGCCATTAAAGTTAGTGCCACCCTTCTTAAGGTAGGTCCTTACGATGCCCGACATTTCGTTTACTTTAATCATTAAGTTTCGTTCTTTAGTATTTTGACCAAGACATGAACTTATAATGCTTATGCATCCTTACATGTATGCATGAACTAATGACATGTATCAAGAAATACTCATTGAAACGAACATATATAAACATGTAACACATACTATCAACTTAGAACAATATATGGTGTAACCATCAAATTAAATAAACAATCATTTAAATCAAAACATTAACCATCCATATATTTACTTAAATGTGCTAGCTCCTTACGGTACACATACATATCTATGTTACATGTACAGTACTAGTGCTTAATGAACACTAAGATTAATGAACACCAAACTATTACAAGAACAACCTCTTATATATAGTCCTTCTGTTTGTACTTGAAATAACAGCCGTAGCTAATCATATTAATATAGAAAATTGGTAATATAGCATGAATGCTACTGCTTCTGTATCCATATGTTTATAATTATATATGCATCATGTCCTAATCATATTGTATGTACCTACTGCTAACACTATTTATAGTACATATACACATTCAATCATCATCACCATTTCATATAGTAAGAAGCATCCACTCATCATCATCACCTCGTACACACAATCATACATATACATATACTGTACTACCTAACATATACTCCTATATCATTATGTACATATAACATACTAGTACTATACATATTAGCACTACTAATTCATAAAGCACCAAATATTCAATTCTTACATTACACACACCTACAAGCATTCACACCTATGCGTCGTGCGTAGTGATGTTCGTTGATAGCGAAAGGCAGTGATGTTGAGAGTATTGTATGAGAGAACAAAATATAATATGAAATAATTTTTCTATTCCAAATCAAGTCTCAAAAATACAACATACAAACCTCTCCTTATATAGAGAGTACAAAGGTTCTAAAACAGAACAAATTCAAACACTAAGGACAATACACATGACCTTTACAGACCACTATTACAAAGCTACCATTATAGATGTCGGGTACTCTTTGGGCCCCATCGTCACATCATATAATGCACTATGTAAAGACACCAATATAAAATTACAAATTATTAAGAACCACGTATAGTGGTTGAGTGCATCTGACAAAGGTGACACTAATTCCTTGAGTGCTTCTGCGAAGATAGCACTTGTAATGAGTGCTGCTGCTGAGAAAGCATCATTGCTTTTAGCTTAATTAAACTGGATTAGGGCATTCTTATCCCAACTTGGTTTTGCCTCGTTTAGAGTCTTTAGCTTGCTGTGTTAATGTCACTATTAGGGCATCCCAGACGTCGGCTGGTGTAGGTTCGTCTTCTTGTCCTTCTCCCGCAAAATAATTAAGGGAACTGTTGGAATCAATAGATCCTCTTGGCGAAGCTGACTTCATTGATTCATCTCCGTCTTTTGCTATCTCGGTTGAGAAAGTGTCAAAGAATTGATTTTTCATGTGATCTAAAACTTTCTTCATTATTTCTTCCTCCGATTCCCTTGGATATTTTTTCTGAAAGAAATTTTTCAGGCTAGAAAGTGAAAGTTGTTGGGAGCATTGTTCTTTTTCTCCTTTTCTTTTATCTTCAACAATTGTTGACTGGATAGTTGAGGCCATTTTCTCTATATTTTCTTCTCCCATATTAGTCCACCATTTGTAGAAAAATTTTCTTTTCAGCATGGGTATATTTAGTTTATTCGAGGAGACTGTAATCGTCCATCTCCAAATCCAAGGAATTTGGAATTTTGTAAAAAACAGGAAAGGACATTGTCCAACAATCAACCTATCTGAGTTTAATTTGGTGACTAATGAACTATTGTCACACCAAGGATTATATAAATCCATAATTTCCTTTGGCAGTATTTCCAAAGAAGGGCCAAATTTTGACCACCACTCATAAAACCAATTTGGAATATGCTTATTAAGGATTTCTGGGTTTATTGTGAAAAACCAAGAATGCTTATTCTTAGGGTTCTGGTAGTAGAACGCTTTTGAAAAAGCCTGGATATAATCCCAATAATTGAAGTAGATATATTTACCTTCTGCCATTCGGATGGCTTTGTCTCCATTAGGGTTTATTCCCCACTCTTGGCAGTAAAACTTTGTTAATATGACACTTGCTGAAGTTTATAAAACTTTCAGGGTTATTATTTTGATAGTGATGAGTAATGGTTACCGATTCGGTAATTTTTAGGAGGACTTCATAATTTGGCCTTGTTTTTCCATGTAGACCGGCATACCCTCTTGATTCAAGATACCTTGTTCTGATTGACCATCCATCATTTGGCGTCATTTGAATATCTTCATCTTCTATGTACAGAACATCTTCTGTGATTGGACTTTCAAAGTACTCTTTTTCTTGTTGTACTTCATTGGTAACGTCTTTATAAGACGTTTTATTAGAAGAGGAGGAAGGTATATCTTCCTTTTTTGGAGGAGGCAATTGTGGCACAATTTTGCCTCTGCTATGGTATACTGTCCAATCCCCTATTAGGGGAATCGTCGATTCTGTCTGGGATAACATATTGCTAATCCCATATCCGCGGCCTCGGGAATATCCACGACCTCTTCCCCTATTAGGGGTTGTCATTTCCCTGTAAAAATTCACGGGTTAAGAAATCAGCAAGAGAATTATTTTCTCCTTTTATGTATTCAATATCAAATTCAAAGGCCGATAACTGAGCTTGCCAACCTGCAAATATTTGCTTAGAGATAAGATTTTTAACATCTTTTTCAACTATTGATTTTGCAGAACTACAATCAATTCTCAGTAAGAATTTTTGATTTAATAAGTCATCTTGAAATTTAGAAATACACTTTATAATAGAAAGCATTTCTTTTTTAATGGTTGAATACTTCGACTGCGTGGGATTCCATTTTCCTGAGGTAAACCTAACAAGATGTTCTTTTTTGCTGTCAGGATTTAATTGTTTTAAGATTCCGCCATAACCAATATTTGAAGCATCAGTTTCAACAATTTTAAAGTACTTAGGATTAGCAAGAGATAAACATGGCAAACATCTTACTTTGGACTTAATTTTTCTAACAGCTTGTGAATGCTCTTCTGTCCATGGTGAGACATTTTTTCTTAATCTAGAGTACAAAATTTTTGTGTCTTGGGCTAAATTCTTATAATAATCTGAAATATAATTTAGACTTCCAAGAAATCTTTGAAGCTGTTTTGTATCAGTGATATTATCTGGGAATTTTGAAGCAAATTCTATACTTCTTTCAATTGGGATTATCTTTCCTTGAGAAATTGTATGTCCTAAAAACCTAACTTGGACTTGAAATAATTTCATCTTAGGGGCGGAAATGACTAACCCATTATTTTTTATTAAATTTTTAAATATCTTTAAATGTTTTATATGTTTTTCTATCGTTTTAGAAAATACTAAAACATCATCTATATAAACAATTATAAATTATGTATATGGGTTAAATATTTCATTCATGATATTCTGAAATTCAGAAGGAGCATTTTTTAAACCAAATGGTAAAACATTCCATTCATAATGACCAAATGGAACTGTAAAAGCTGTTTTATACCTATCAGACTCATTAATTTGAATCTGCCAATATCCTGACTTCATATCAAATTTTGAATAGATTAGAGCATCGTTTAGTCTATCTAATAAATCCTTTTTATTGGGAATTGGATATCTAATCCATTTCAATACCTTATTAAGGGGTTTATAGTTTATGACTAACCTTGGAACTCCTCTTTCCTTTTCAGCAGCATTATTTACATAGAATGTTGTACAACTCCAAGGAGATTTAGATTTACGAATTAAACCTTTCTTTTCGAGTGAGCTTATTTCTTTTTTGCATGATTCTAAGTATTCATGGTTCATTTGAGCTGGCCTAGCTTTAGTAGGAATTTGATTTTCTTTGAATTCCTCTTCATAAGGTAGAGAAATAACATGTTTCTTTCTGTTCCAAAATGCATTAGGTAGTTCATTGCATACTTCTTCTATAAACTGTTTTTCAATTAAATTAATTTTTTCTTGTATTTCTTTTTTCTTTAGCTGATCATTTATATTAAGAATTTCTATTTCATCTTTTAAGAAACATATTTGTTTCTCTTTATTGAGAAGAATATCTCTTACTTCATTTAACATTCTTGCGGATCAGTTATGAATTTGAATAATACATTTTTTCCATTTATTATTGAAGAAATACCATTTTGGTCAATATTATTGATTGGCATAATTTTGTGGAGGAAAGGAGTTCCTAAAATAATTCTGTGAGTAAGATTTTTTACCAAGATAAAAGATGTTGGCAAACATATTTCTCGATTGCAAATATTGACGTTTGAAAGTTTATATTTAACTCTAAGTTTATCACCACCTGCTTGGGTTAGTGATTGTGTTGTTTTGGAAAAATATTTTGTAGGAATTATACCTTCTTGGATGCAATTTAAATCAGCACCGCTGTCAATAAGTGCTACCTCATTTTCTAATATAAAATCCCTATTAATAATTAGAGTAATCTTTACAAACCATTTTTGTGATGTTACTTGATCTAAAAGATTTAGGTACTCCAAATTATTTGTGTTTTGAGGAATTTCCTCTATTTCTTCACTTTTGAAAGGTTGACTTTCCAATGTTGTAAGTCTTTGTGATAGTACAGCTTGATTTTGTTTTAGCTGTCCTATTTCTCCTTTCAGAGAACTAATTTCTCTTTTTAAATCACCAATTGAGACTGGAGTCTCTTTAATTTTTGTCTGTTGGAATCTGTGTAGCACTTCACTTAATTGATAAGGTGCCTCAATTAGTAAGGGAGGTTCTGGTTTGTCTTTTATTAATGTTTCGATTATTTTCTTTTTTAGACCGGAGTCTGTAATTGATTCTAGTACTTTTAATATTTTATCTTGATCATCAGTCAGGACATTTAACCCATTCATGTCAACAATGGATTTCCAGTAATTATCTTCATTACATTGACAATCCTCATTGTCAGTATTTGAAGATTCAGAGGATGTTCCATATATAACTCCTAATTCTTCTTCATTTGAAGATTCAGTATCAGTTTCAGAGTTTATTAATACTTTTTCTAACTGCAATCTTAGGTTTTCATCTTGTATTTCATTAAGAGCTTTCTTTGTCCAGCATCGATTTGCATAATGACCAATTTTGCCACATTTATGACAGCTTATATCTAGTTTTTTAGCTTTCCTTTTTCCTTTATTAGGCATATGTGGTTTATCTTTTCTTAAGAATTTTTTATTATAGTAATTTCTTTTGTAATTCTTTTTATAAGAATTTTCTTTGATATAATTCTTTCTTCTAATCTTATCGAGTTTATTATTTTTAATATCTGGCGGCCTGAGAGGTTTTCCTAGGTCAAAAGCAAATTGCTCGCAGAATTCACCAAGCTGGTGTTTTTCCGATTTTTGTTGCTTTTTTAGTTGATTTTTTAATTTAATATCATTACAAAGGTTCAATCCTTCGTTTATGCAGGTATTTATTAGTTGACCATAAGTCAATTCTGAGTAATTAATATTGATTCCATCATTTTTAACTCGTAATGATTGCCGAACTTTTTCAGCAAAAAGATGAGGGAGGCCGTCTATGAACTTAGATTTCCAATGAATTGAATTGGGGTTTGTGAGTTGATAAACTCTTGACAAAAATGTATCTTTGTACCATCTAAAATGAGTTAAGGAAGGACATCTTAGATTTTGAAGAAGAGTTTGAATTTTTTCTCCTAAGGGAGTTGAAGTTCCTACAAAATGTTGTAGGATCGATAAACACAGTGTATAAACTGCGTCTTCTTCGCCTGTTGTAGCCTTACTAGTACTTGGATTATTTGGTTCTGGCTTAATTAATTTTTTGTGGTTTAGAATTTCTATTTTTTGTGTTTCTGTTAAATAATGATCCCACCATCCTCTTAATTGTCCAACAAAACCAGTAGTTATAAAAGATGCTATAGAACTGTCACTATTTCCATGTTGCTTACAGACAGTTGAGTACATAATGATTCTATGTATAACATCAATTATTTGTTTATCATTTAAACCGTCTATATTCCATTCGTATATAGCCTTTCCTGAGTATGAATTTTGAAAAGGTTCAGGTTCTTCGAAAAGAAGATCCTGAGGGGATGGTCTTTTGTAATAATATTTTCCAAGAGGTTTTGGCATATGAATAGGATTTATTTCATTCATATTATGACCTTTAAACATTTCAGTTAATTGATCTACCTCATCTGTTTGACTTTTAATATCATTTGGTTCAGAATCATCTGCTTCGGATAAAACCCTTAAGTGTAAATCTTTTAATTTCTTTTCAAGGATTTGAATAAAATTTTCACTATTGGTTTCCATTCTGAAGCCATTTATGTTAATTGGAGGTTGAATCATTGGTGTATTAATTAATGAAGGAAAATTTTCAGTATTACTCTCGCTTTTACAAAATTTTTGTATTATTAATTCTTGTTGGCTAATCTGTTTCTCAATAGATTGTTGAAGGGTTTTTAAATCTTTCTCAAGGGAAAGAAATTGATCTCCTAAACAGATCAAGTAGGTATTTGTATAATTTTGAGATTTAATTATTGCATTTAATTCTTTTATCGTAATTTGAGCACTTTCTACTTTCTGTAAATTTAAGTAAGCAGTGGCTTCTGTACTAGAATTTAAGCAAATTGTTTGTTCAGGAGGAAAAGGTGCAGTTATTTCACCTTGATTAGTTTTCCATGTTTTTTGTAAAACTGAAATTTGATTATTGGTATTATTTATATAGTTCTTAATAAACCAAGTAACGAAAGAAAGGTAATCTTGAGTTTTCTCAATATAATTGTAATATTCTTCTTTAAATGTTTTTAACTTGTTTGAAGAATATTTATTGAAATACCATTTTCTAAACAATTCATGCTTGTCTTGCTGAAATTCTGCATTAAGAATTTCTCTCATCTTACTTCCTGGGGATAAATCAATCATTTAAACGTGAAAACTCATTTCTGATTGAGTAGGTGATTTTCTACTTTGGGTATAAATTCCTTCTGGAATTTTATTTTGACTTATTCTTATTGTTTCAATTGTGTCAATCTCTTCTCTTAATTGAGAAGTGCTTGCCCTAGCTGATTCGTGAGGGGTACAAAAATAATCGTTTATGGTCGAACATCTTGATGATGTTGTTCGGGGTAACCTTATTGTTCTATCAGAACCAAATTTTATTTCTACTTCTCCTTCGGAGGTTTCTATTATTTGATCTATTTCATTGTTTATTTTTGGTTTTGGTTCCAACTCTTGCGGAAGGGTCCAAGATTCTGGGAAATTTATTTCATTCCACTTGATTAATCTGTTGGTGGCAATGTTTGAGGTTAATAAATTTGTTTGAACTACAGTTGTAGTTCCTGGGGAAGATAATCTTCTTTTATTAATGTTTGGATTTAAAGTTTGTAAAACTTTATAATAAACTCTATAGCAAATTGCTATTATTTCACTTCCAGGTTTAAAATTATAACCATTTGTATGAATTGTTAATTGCATTGCATCTTGTAAATTACTATCTGTCATTGAGAGAGTTAAATTTGGGGACACGTCGAAATAAACTGGTCCATGACATAAACTAGTTTCAATTAAGGCGGCTAAAGAAGGTTTAAAATCTCTACATCTACCATCTCTTACGTTAGATGGTAGATGTAGATGGTAGATGTAGATGGTTATGGCGGAATCTTAAAACAATTAAATCCTGACAGCAAAAAAGAACATCTTGTTAGGTTTACCTCAGGAAAATGGAATCCCACGCAGTCGAAGTATTCAACCATTAAAAAAGAAATGCTTTCTATTATAAAGTGTATTTCTAAATTTCAAGATGACTTATTAAATCAAAAATTCTTACTGAGAATTGATTGTAGTTCTGCAAAATCAATAGTTGAAAAAGATGTTAAAAATCTTATCTCTAAGCAAATATTTGCAGGTTGGCAAGCTCAGTTATCGGCCTTTGAATTTGATATTGAATACATAAAAGGAGAAAATAATTCTCTTGCTGATTTCTTAACCCGTGAATTTTTACAGGGAAATGACAACCCCTAATAGGGGAAGAGGTCGTGGATATTCCCGAGGCCGCGGATATGGGATTAGCAATATGTTATCCCAGACAGAATCGACGATTCCCCTAATAGGGGATTGGACAGTATACCATAGCAGAGGCAAAATTGTGCCACAATTGCCTCCTCCAAAAAAGGAAGATATACCTTCCTCCTCTTCTAATAAAACGTCTTATAAAGACGTTACCAATGAAGTACAACAAGAAAAAGAGTACTTTGAAAGTCCAATCACAGAAGATGTTCTGTACATAGAAGATGAAGATATTCAAATGACGCCAAATGATGGATGGTCAATCAGAACAAGGTATCTTGAATCAAGAGGGTATGCCGGTCTACATGGAAAAACAAGGCCAAATTATGAAGTCCTCCTAAAAATTACCGAATCGGTAACCATTACTCATCACTATCAAAATAATAACCCTGAAAGTTTTATAAACTTCAGCAAGTGTCATATTAACAAAGTTTTACTGCCAAGAGAGTGGGGAATAAACCCTAATGGAGACAAAGCCATCCGAATGGCAGAAGGTAAATATATCTACTTCAATTATTGGGATTATATCCAGGCTTTTTCAAAAGCGTTCTACTACCAGAACCCTAAGAATAAGCATTCTTGGTTTTTCACAATAAACCCAGAAATCCTTAATAAGCATATTCCAAATTGGTTTTATGAGTGGTGGTCAAAATTTGGCCCTTCTTTGGAAATACTGCCAAAGGAAATTATGGATTTATATAATCCTTGGTGTGACAATAGTTCATTAGTCACCAAATTAAACTCAGACAGGTTGATTGTTGGACAATGTCCTTTCCTGTTTTTTACAAAATTCCAAATTCCTTGGATTTGGAGATGGACGATTACAGTCTCCTCGAATAAACTAAATATACCCATGCTGAAAAGAAAATTTTTCTACAAATGGTGGACTAATATGGGAGAAGAAAATATAGAGAAAATGGCCTCAACTATCCAGTCAACAATTGTTGAAGATAAAAGAAAAGGAGAAAAAGAACAATGCTCCCAACAACTTTCACTTTCTAGCCTGAAAAATTTCTTTCAGAAAAAATATCCAAGGGAATCGGAGGAAGAAATAATGAAGAAAGTTTTAGATCACATGAAAAATCAATTCTTTGACACTTTCTCAACCGAGATAGCAAAAGACGGAGATGAATCAATGAAGTCAGCTTCGCCAAGAGGATCTATTGATTCCAACAGTTCCCTTAATTATTTTGCGGGAGAAGGACAAGAAGACGAACCTACACCAGCCGACGTCTGGGATGCCCTAATAGTGACATTAACACAGCAAGCTAGAGACTCTAAACGAGGCAAAACCAAGTTGGGATAAGAATGCCCTAATCCAGTTTAATTAAGCTAAAAGCAATGATGCTTTCTCAGCAGCAGCACTCATTACAAGTGCTATCTTCGCAGAAGCACTCAAGGAATTAGTGTCACCTTTGTCAGATGCACTCAACCACTATACGTGGTTCTTAATAATTTGTAATTTTATATTGGTGTCTTTACATAGTGCATTATATGATGTGACGATGGGGCCCAAAGAGTACCCGACATCTATAATGGTAGCTTTGTAATAGTGGTCTGTAAAGGTCATGTGTATTGTCCTTAGTGTTTGAATTTGTTCTGTTTTAGAACCTTTGTACTCTCTATATAAGGAGAGGTTTGTATGTTGTATTTTTGAGACTTGATTTGGAATAGAAAAATTATTTCATATTATATTTTGTTCTCTCATACAACTCTCAACATCACTGCCTTTCGCTATCAACGAACATCACTACGCACGACGCATAGCTCCCTCCGTACGCGCATAGCTCTCACTGGTATCAGAGCCAACCCCCCCCCCCCATATATATATATATATATATATATATATATATATATATATATATATATATATATATATATAAGTCGACACGGACATAGACATTTATAAGACATATATATATATATATACAATTGAGCACAACCAGTTCATGTATTCAAATCGCATAACTTAAGTGATAAAGACAAACCCTATATTTAGACATAACTTAACTACATGAACTTAAACCCACTTGCCTGATTAATATTTGGGACGTGATTTAAGATTTGAGTGGCCTTATGACAATCGACATCGTCAACTCCTTCTTCCTTCTCCCTCCTGATGGCCCCTTCCTCATTTTCTTCTCGGTGGCCGCGCTCCCACTCCCGCTTCTCTCTCTCTCTCTTTTCTATTCTACCAGCGTAAACTCCAAAACCTTATTTTCCATCTCAGTTCTATATTTATTTGTACTGATTTTAATTAATTAATACTTTAGCCCATAACTAATATAATTTAGTTGGCCCAATTAAAAGACAAGCTCAGCCCAATTATCAAACTATAATTTGATTAGCTCATAAAACATATAAAACATTAGTTCAGCCCATTAACATTAAACTCATTTTATAAAAGTAAATTAAACTAGAGGCCCAATTTATAAAATGTTTAAACCCAACTAAATTAATACCAAACCCGACTAACACGTGGATAAAAAGGTCATTTTAATTAACTAATTTTTATATTAAAAATTTGGGTTATTACATATATAGTATCGCAATTTGTTGAGGATTCGAACAAGAACAAACACACCAAACAATCACAACTGCAGTTTGCCACAAAAGCTCGGCGCCGGAAGCTTCGAGCAACAATGGTGAAATCGGGATACGACGACTAACGCTCGATCTAAGGATCCTAAAAGTATCTCTGAACTTCCAGGAACACAACACAAAAGAAATCACACGAAATGACACACGATTTTACGAGTTTCGATCGATTGAAAACTGATCTACGTGCTCGGGGAGGGAGGTGGTTCTAGCGTGTTATTCAAGCTCTCAAGGCTATGAATATGAGTTCAGTTTCAGCTCTACATCACACACACAAGGTGAATTACATTTATACTCACGCACACAAAAAACCCCAAATCTGAAAATCATAAGAACCCTACTATCAAATCAGATTGGGCAAATCCACGCCACACATTTCTAACAGAAATTGTGAACGTCATGCTATGCGTGAGCTGGCGAGGAACTTGGAGTACTTGGAATCTCGCATTTTCATCCACTAACACGTGAGAGAGGATCGATCCACTGCGCCGCGACATTTCTGTGAACCCAGGCAAAACGGCGTCGTTTTGCCCTGTTGGCGGCAGATTTAAATGAGATGCTGGAATGGCCACTTGCCCAAACTCAAAGCACAGTGAGATGGTCACTTTGTCCAGACTTCCAGAATGTATAAAAACACTTCTAGAATTCAAATCTTGTGTACATTCCAACAAATCTCCACCTTACACAATATTTGCAATCCCAGCAAACATCCTGTATCAACCAATCAACACCTGATCACCTCCAGAATCAAGAATCAAGAAACTGACCTGTTCTTAGACTCAAAGATTCAGAATGCCAACTTTGGACCATCCTCCTGGAAGCTCAACCAAGATTCAAACTCTCACAATAGTAAATGCAGATTCCTCTCCTTCTCCTCTTTCTAGCAAGGTATAGACCATGGATTATCTCCAACCACAGCCTCCACAAACAGCAGAAAACCATAGCAAGCCTAACTGGTTTTTCCAGAAAATTTCCCAAGTAGCCAAACTGGGATATTCTGAACCAAAACCTCCAATGCCAGAACCTACACACTCCAAACATGTAATGTGACTTCCCAGCAAATCACCATGCCTCAAACTCCCTCAGCAACTCAGAAACACCAAGTCACTAAAACAACCAGAAATTGAATCCAAGAACTCCATGCCTCAAAATCCAATTCTCTGAAGTAACCATGCAAACCTCAGTGCATACAAGTCACTATAAACAACATGAACCTCTGGCCATGCCCAAACCACTCAGAAAACCACTGAGTCAAAAAACCATCAAGCCATCACCATGAAATGCTCAAAACTGACCTGTTTGAGTATTTTCTTGGATAACTTGACAACCACAGCAGAACTATCATGCCTGCTGCCACTTCCACACTTCCATCTTCACTGAGATTGTGGAATGTCAACCAACTGGACCAGTTGTTGACACAATTGAAACTTATCACTTGGAATACTCTTGGTCAAAATGTCTGCAGGGTTGATTTCAGTTGCAATTTTCTCCACCTTGACAACACCCTTGTCAACCAGATCTCTCACAAAGTGTAATCTCACATCAATGTGCTTGGACCTTTCATGATAGACCTGGTGCTTGGCCAAATGCACAGCACTTTGACTATCACAATGCACTGATACCCTTTCTTGCAGAACCCCAAGTTCCTCAAGCAATCCTCTCAACCATATAGACTCCTTGATTGCCTCAGTCAATGCAATATACTCTGGCTCAGTGGTACTAAAAGCAACCACAGACTGTTGGGAAGCTTTCCAGACCACAGCACTACCATACAAGGTAAACACAACCCATGTGAGTGACTTCCTGGTATCCACATTGCTGGCATAATCAGAATCTATATATCCAGTAAGAGCATCTCCAGAGCTCCTCACTCTTCTAAACATCAAACCAAACTCAGAAGTGCCCCTCAAATACCTCAATACCCATTTCACACCTTCCCAGTGTGACTTCCCTAGATTGGCCATGTATCTTGAGATACAACTTAGGGCATAGGCAAGGTCAGGTCTGCTACACACCATAGCATACATCAAACTGCCCACAGCTGAAGCATAAGGAACCTTACTCATGGCAACCTCCTCTGACTGACTCTTTGGAGACTGATCCACTGAGAATTTTAAGTGAGCCCCAAGTGGTGTAGTCACTGCCTTAGCCTCATGCATATAAAACCTTTTGAGAACCTTCTCAACATAAGAAGTATGAGACAAGAACAAAGTCCCATTTGACATGTTCCTGGAAATATCCATTCCCAGAATCTTCTTTGCCTCTCCAAGGTCTTTCATCTCAAACTCAGCACTAAGCAACCTCTTCAATGACTCTACCTCCACCTTGGAACAACTGGCAATCAACATATCATCCACATAGAGCAGTAGATAGGTAACAACCCTCCCTGTCTTCACTTTGAGATACACACAGCAGTCAAACTGGCTTCTCACAAAGCCTATCAACAACATATAGCTGTCAAACCGCTTATACCACTGCCTTGGACTTTGTTTGAGACCATACAGGGATTTCTTCAACAAACACACCTTGTTGACATCAGAGCACCCCTCTAGACCATCAGGCAGCCTCATTTAGATCTTCTCCTCCAACTCCCCGTGGAGAAAAGCAGTCTACACATCCATCTGTTGAAGCTCAAGGTCAAACTGAGCAACAATGGCTAACAGGACTCTGATTGTACAATGCTTCACCACTTGAGAAAAGATCTCATTGAAATCAACTCCCTCCCTTTGAGTAAAGCACTTAGCAACCAACCTTGCTTTGTACCTTATACCAGATCCTTCCTGCTTCTTCTTAAAGATCCATTTACAGCCAACCACTCTTTGATCCTTAGGTCTCTGCACAACATCCCAGGTATGATTCCTATCCAAAGATTGAAGCTCCTCCTGCATAGCTAGAAGCCACTTTGCCCTATCTGAGGACCTCAATGCCTCAGAATATGAATTTGGCTCATCACTAACCATGTTCTCAGCTACCAGTAGGGCATAAGACACTGTATCTGCCTGTGCATACCTCTTAGGAGGTTGTATCACCCTTCTCTCCCTGTCTCTTGCAAGTTGATAACCATCACTGACTTCAGGCTCTTCATCACTGACCTCAAAGTCATCCTCATCTTCAACTTGGGCACCTCTCTGAGCTTTAATTACATCTCTACCATGTAACTCCACCTCAAACTGATCCATCTCAGTTGATTCTTTCTCAGAGAGCATGGGCATAGTGTCTTCATCAAAAGTCACATCCCTACTGACCACACACTTCTGGTTTCCCGGTTCAATGCACCACAGTCTGTAACCCTTCACTCCCTTTGGGTAACCAAGAAACACACACCTCAGTGCTCTGGCTTCAAGCTTGTCACCCCTCACATGAGCAAAGGCCAAACTGCCAAAGACCCTCAGATTCTCAAAGTTTGGAACTTCCCCTGCCCAAACTTCCTGAGGAGTCTTCATGCTCAAACCTACAGCTGGACTCATGTTGATCAAATAGGCTGCAGTAGTCACTGCTTCTCCCCAAAATGATTTACTTAGCCCAGAGCTCAGAAGCATACACCTTACTCTCTCCAGTAAGGTCCTATTCATCCTCTCAGCAACTCCATTTTGCTGAGAAGTAGAAGCCAGAGTCCTATGCCTAGAAATCCCATTCTTAACACAGAAAGAGTTAAACTCCTCAGAGAGAAACTCAAGACCATTATCAGTCCTCAAGTTTTTAACCTTCCTCTCTGACTGCCTCTCAACTTCAACTACCCAATCTCTGAAATTCTCAAAGGCATCACTCTTATTCTTCAGAATGAACACCCATACTTTCCTTGAGAAATCATCAATGATGGATAAGAAGTACCTGCCTCCACTCTTTGTATTTGTTCTAGCTGGGCCCCATAGGTCAGAGTGAACATAATCCAACACTCCCTTGGTTGTATGCCTTCCCACTCCAAAAATGGCCCTAGTAGCTTTGCCCAGAACACAATACTCACATACTTTGAGCCTGTCAAGTTGACCTCCCTTGAATGCACCCTGCTTAAACAACTCATGAAGGCCCTTCTCACTGAGATGTCCAAGTCTCCTATGCCATAACTCCACCTTCACTGAGGCAGCAGCTAAGGAGTTCTCACCAAAAACAGTAGAACCCTTGAAGAAATACAAGTCATTCCTCTTGACTCCCTCAAGTACAACAGTAGTGCCTTTCTTAACCTGAAGGCAACCACCAACTGAACTGAAGCTCATGCCCAAACTGTTAAGCATTCCAAGAGAAATCAAATTCCTCCTGAGGGATGGAATATACCTCACCTTGGTCAGTTTCTTGATTGATCCATTTGAGAGTCTCAACCTCACTGAACCAATACCCTCCACCTGACATGTAAGAAGAACAACCGAACCACCATCTATGAACTCAAAGTCCTCAAACCAATGCTTCACAGGACACATATGAAATGTACACCCAGAATCAAGCACCCACTCCTCATTTCTAGAGTTATAAGTAACTGCAAGTACCTCAGCATCCTCCAAATCAGAAGTTGACTCAACCACATCCACGGATTGAGCAGGCTCTTTCCCTTTGCCCTGCTGATTCTTCAACTGGTAACAATTCTTCTTCAAGTGACCTGTCTTATTGCAATGATAGCACTTCCTGGTTTCTTAGGTTGATGCAGCTGCATCACCACCCCCATGTGGTTTCTTCCTGTTGTCCTTCTTTCCCCATGACTTCTTCTTTGTGACAGTTAGACCCTCTGGACTTTGGTGCTGTTCATTGGCCTTAGGATCCTTCTTGTTCAACTCCTTTGACCTAAGTGCTACCTGCACTTCCTCCAGAGTCAAATCATGAACCCTACCATACAACAATGCATCCTTAAACTGATCATATGATGAAGGCAAAGAACTCAACAACAACAGTGCTTGATCCTCCTCCTTCATCTGACCATCTACATTCTCCAGATCATCTAACAACCTCACAAAATCATCCAACTGGTCAACCACAGATCTATCCGAAGACATCCTAAAGGTATACAATCTTTGCTTCAAATATAACCTGTTAGCCAAGGATTTAGTCTTATACAAGCTCTTCAGTTTCTTCCACAAACCATAGGCAGTCGACTCCTTGCATACTTCCCTCAACACTTTGTCCCCCAGGCTCAAGATGATCACATTATGAGCACGCATGGAAATTTCCACTGGATCAGGTGTTGATTCTGCAGAGCTCGACTCCTTCTTCTCCTTCCCTTTGCCCTCTGGCGCTGGCGACGCCAACGGGGCATCTAACGCTGAGATCAAACCCTGTTGTACCAGAACCGCCTTCACTTTGATTCGCCAGAGGTTGAAGTCATTCTTCCCCGTGAATTTCTCCAGATCGACCTTCGTAGATCCACCCTTCATCATCTTCGCAGTAGCTGGATTTGATTCCCACAGACGGCGCCACTTGTTGAGGATTCGAACAAGAACAAACACACCAAACAATCACAGCTGCAGTTTGCCACAAAAGCTCGGCGTCGGAAGCTTCGAGCAACTATGGTGAAATCGGGATACGACGACTAACGCTCGATCTAAGGATCCTAAAAGTATCTCTGAACTTCCAGGAACACAACACAAAAATAATCACACGAAATGACACACGATTTTACGAGCTTCGATCGATTGAAAACCGATCTACGTGCTCGGGGAGGGAGGTGGTTCTAGCGTGTTATTCAAGCTCTCAAGGCTATGAATATGAGTTCAGTTTCAGCTCTAAATCACACACACAAGGTGAATTACATTTATACTCACGCACACAAAAAACCCCAAATCTGAAAATCATAAGAACCCTACGATCAAATCAGATTGGGCAAATCCACGCCACACATTTCTAACAGAAATTGTGAACGTCATGCTGTGCGTGAGCTGGCGAGGAACTTGGAGTACTTGGAATCTCGCATTTTCATCCACTAACACGTGAGAGAGGATCGATCCACTGCGCCGCGACATTTCTGTGAACCCAGGCGAAACGGCGTCGTTTTGCCCTATTGGCGGCAGATTTAAATGAGATGCTGGAATGGCCACTTTGCCCAAACTCAAAGCGCGGTGAAATGGTCACTTTGCCCAGACTTCCAGAATGTATAAAAACACTTCTAGAATTCAAATCTTGTGTACATTCCAACACAATTAAAAGAAAAAATCCATTAACAACGCATCAAAATTAATTAACAGTCCATAGAAAAAAAATCAATTATACTTATGCATTCTATAAATAAATAAGTAACTAAAACAAATTTTCATTAGCAATATATATAATAGCAATATAGAAAATAAATAATAGCCCATTTAAAATATTTATACTGCAAAATTAATTAAAAGCATAGAAAAATTAAAATATATAAAGCGTAGCAAAATTAAATTATATAGTAAATTATAAAAATGCACTACACTTCGACCCTATATTGAGGAGGGCAACGACTACGTAGGCTCGAAAAACGACGAGTTGGTGGGAGTGACGATCGTGCCCGGCAACGAGCGAAAGGAGTCCGACGAGAAGGAGAGAGACGACCGGAAACAGAAATAGGTTGTCGAGTAAGTTGACAATCCACCGTAAAAGAGGCAGCGCGGCGAGTCATCCAAGGGCTCGGAGCGGCCGTCTTTTCACCATTCGGGCCTGTTAGAAAAAATGTAACAAACGGGCTAGTCCACAAAACCGGAAAAAACAAAGAAAGAACGGCCGTCTTTTCACTTGAATTATTTAATACAATAATAATTCCAACAGGGCCTTTCTTATTGGGCTGATAACCCGGATTGCTCTGGTCTTCAATTGGTGATCAACCTCAACAGGCCTACTCAGGAGGCCGAAGCCCAGTCTGGCGGGTCGGGCTTGGAGTCGATGATCGACCTCAACGACCCGCCTGACCCGGAGTCGATGATCGACCTCAACGACCCTCCTGACCGGCCTCTAGGGGACTCGGGTGATGACTCGATGCTCTACTTAAACAGTTCGTCTCTAGAGACTATAGAAGCTCGTGACTATGCGGCGAAGACAAAACGTAGAAGATAACTTTACATATAACGATTACAAGAATAAATAATACTATTATTTTATAAGAATAATTACAAGAATAAATAATACTATTACATTATAAACTTTACATATAACAATTATACTACTTACTTTATAATTATAATAAATAACAAAATGTAATAGTAGTAGTTTGCGTATCACATTCACTGTTTAATTTGTTGTTGATATAAACAATGTTTTTATTTATTTTATGAGCTGAAATTGATTCCATAATTGAGGAGTAAATTAGACTACATTTTGGTTTATATTTGTTTTAATTCTTGATAGCTTTTAGGATCGTAACCTGGCTCTAATACCACTTGTTACGAGACAAAGCTCTGAACGCCACACGATCAAGATCGGTGCCACTAGATACTACTTGTTGCAGATCGACGATGTATAGTACGAATAATAATGCAGAATCCCGAAAATAACTCAACAATAAAATAGAGAAGGAGACAAGTAAAGAAGACAAGGAATTTACGTGGAAACCCAAATCGGGAAAAACCACGGGAGGAACGACGAGAACTTTCACTATAATATTGCCGATGATTACAAGGATTGATATGCACTCTAAAACCCTTTAATCTCACACAATATTATCTCTCTCTATGATGCTATTAACTCGTGTTTTCAGCTCTCTTAATTGTGTCCATGGAGATCCTAATTTATAGATGTATAAATCCATAAATTAGGTAAACAATAGGATTAGGAAAATAATTCTTTTCCTAATATAACTCTATATCTCCTAACCAAGAAAATAAATCATTGACTTGATCTTCAAGCCCAAAAACCGCAAATAGAGTCCAAAAACGGAACAAGGACCAAAAACTGGTCGAGCACCCAAAAAAACGACGACGGGCTCGGGGAGCCCGTTTGGGCTCAGGCGAGCCAGGCTTCAGAGAGTTTGGGCTCGGGCGAGCCGGATTGGGCTCGAGCGAGCCGAGCTTCTGAACCGTAACCTCGTTTTCTTCGTCCGTAAACCATCGACTCCCATCAAAGAGCGGTTTTGAGTCATATTTCAACAATTCTGAGCAAAAGAACTCAAAAATTTCTTCTTCTTATTTTTATTATTATTTACAAGTAATTTTCTGAGAACATTTGACTTGAAAAAAAAAAGTTTATGGAAAACTCCCGAATACAACACAGTTGATATGCCATTACACTGAAGTATATTTTAATGAAGTAAAAATGAAAGTTCATTAATAGCGCATGGAAAAAAAATTACAAAATAAAAATATATAATAGAAAAAATTACAAAATAAAAATATATAATAGAAAAATAAATTCAGAAATATATATAAAGAAAAAAAAAAGATTATAATGAAGTTGAAATAAAAGTATATTTAAAAATATATAATCATACAGTAAAAAATATATATTGAAATAAAAAAAATGCGCAATAATTCCACAATATCCGTAGCAAAATTAAACTATATAGAGAAGTAAAAAAATGCGCTACACTTTGGCCCTATATTGAGGAGGGCAACGACTACGTGGGCTCGAACAACGAAGAGATGGTGGGAGTGGTGATCGTGCCCAGCAACGAGGGAAAGGAGCCCGACGAGAACGAGAGGGACGACCAGAAACAGAAACAGGTTGTCAAGGATGTTGACAATCCAACACAAAAGAGGCAGCACATCGAGTCGTCCAAGGGCTAGAAGCGGCCGTCTTTTTACTCTCCGGGCCTTCCTTATTGGGAAGATGGCCAGGATTACTCTGGTCTTCAATTGGTGAGAGGCCAAAAAATGTCCCAAAGGGTTTTGAACCCTTTAATTTTCCTTATCATAAATCAAAATAAAAATATATAATAAAGTAAAAATAAAAGTTTATTAACAACGCATGTAAAAGAAAAAAAATTACAAAATAAAAATATATAATAGCGCAATATATATAGTATCGCAATTAAAAGAAAAAATTCATTAACAACGCATCAAAATTAATTAACAGCCCATAGAAAAAAAATCAATTATACTTAGGAATTCTATAAATAAATAAGTAACTAAAACAAATTTTCATTAGCAATATATATGATAGCAATATAGAAAATAAATAATATCCCAATTAAAATATTTATACTGCAAAATTAATTAAGAGCATAGAAAAATTAAAATATATAAAGCGTAGCCAAATTAAACTATATAGTAAAATATAAAAATGCACTACATTTCGACCCTATATTGAGGAGGTTAGGAGGGCAACGACTACGTAGGCTCGAAAAACGACGAGTTGGTGTGAGTGACGATCGTGCCCGGCAACGAGCGAAAGGAGTCCGACGAGAAGGAGAGAGACGACCGGAAACAGAAATAGGTTGTCGAGGATGTTGACAATCCACCATAAAAGAGGCAGCGGGGCAAGTCATCCAAGGGCTCGGAGCGGCCGTCTTTTCACCATTCGGGCTGTTAGAAAAAATGTAACAAACGGGCTAGTCCACAAAACCGGAAAAAACAAAGAAAGAACGGCCGTCTTTTCACTTGAATTATTTAATACAATAATAATTCCAACAGGGCCTTTCTTATTGGGCTAATAACCCGGATTGCTATGGTCTTCAATTGGTGATCAACCTCAACGGGCCTACTCAGGAGGCTGAAGCCCAGTCTGGCGGGTCGGGCTTGGAGTCGATGATCGACCTCAACGACCCGCCTGACCCGGAATCGATGATCGACCTCAACGACCCTCCTGACCGGCCTCTGGGGGACTCGAGTGATGACTCGATGCTCTACTTAAATAGTTCCTCTGTAGAGACTATAGAAGCTCGTGTTGTTTATTTTGTGTGTTTCTGAATGTGGAGGCTTTGGAAAATATTGAATCACGTTTACACGTTTTCCTTAAAGAATATTTCGACCCTATAACAGCCAAGGTATCACGAAACTTCTTCTAGGATAAGACAATACCGCACTTGTTCTTTGGCATAGAAACAAGTATACTATAGAATGTTTATTCGCTATACTTCGTTAACACAAAGCTCTTAATTTCGTGGGTCTTAGAATCTGATTTTCAACACCCTTATATAGGTGTTGAAACACCCCTTTGGATAGTGAAAATGCCCTTTCATGAAGGGCTGCACCCTTTGGGAAGAGTTGCACCATTTCATAATGGTCACACCTTTTGGAAAATAATTCAAATATTTTCCATGCATGCAATTTCGTGATTTGCATGTCTAAACATGTAACCACGAAATTAACATCATATATATACTAAAATCAAGTATTAATTTCAGCATATATACTATCACTTATCCAACACATAATCCTTTATCACTTTTACATGATCGTGCACTCCGCACCTCCTTAATCACATTATAGTGCCTTAGGATTATAACCGAAACTTTGTATGAATCCAATTACATTAAATGGACAATGATTTCACTTAAATCATCAACATTCCTCCCCCATTTAAGTGTAATCCTTGAATCACTTATTTTAACAATAACAGCCAGAATTATGCATAAAATGAAAATGTCTTGAAGATTGAATTTTCATCTTAGTGTTATATACAACTTATATATTCGAGAATCAGAGTGTCTTAAAAGATTGAACTCTTCAACCCATCTGAATACATAAAAGATACTACACACATAATTCCAAATACATTCTATAATGATTTCCGATACAAAATTAGGCCTTGTATCCCATCCATTCTTGAGTGTATATAGAGCTTAGCCACGACTCTTGAAGCTGCCACACTTCCCACTCATATAGGTGAATCATTTCTTCGTGCACCTGCAAAATGCACTTTATCAAATGATTCATTAAGAATTAACTTCAACCTTAACATGCAGGTTCAAACACATACCTTTGGGATAATTTCCATGTGTTTCAATCTCAAATATAAGCTTCCCAATTGAATTCTGGTTCTAATACAATTAGAAATGAATTTGGTATCCCATATTTTAAGATTCAAAGAGGCTTCAGACCCATCCCAATCAACGACTTTACTACAAAGTCTTTTGCTAATCCCTTGGTCAAATGATCAGCAAGATTATGTTGTGATCTCACAAAATCAATAGAGATTACTCCTTGAGTGATCAGCTCACGGATCGCGCTATGTCTAACGCCCAAGTGTCTTGACTTGCCATTATAAACATGACTATATGCCTTAGCCAAAGTGGCTGCACTGTCACAATGAATTGAAAACGCCGAAATAGGCTTTGGCCACAAAGGAATTTCATAAACCAAATTCTTTAACCATTCAGCTTCTTTTCCAGCTGCCGCAAGTGCTATAAATTCCGATTCCATAGTGGAACTCGTAATACAAGTTTGCTTCTTTGAAGCCCAACTTATAGCACCGCCTCCGAGTAGGAAAACCCATCCAGAAGTAGAGGAATGATCCTCTATATTGGTTATCCAACTCGCATCAGAATACCCTTCTAACACCGAAGGATATCCGACATATGTCAAACCAAAGTCTTTGGTTCCCTTTAAGTATTTTAATACACGCCTAACAGCCTGCCAATGATGCGTGCTAGGATTACTTGTGTATCTACTTAATTTGCCTACCGCAAATGCAATGTCCGGCCTTGTGCTAGTCATAGCATACATAAGACATCCAATTACTTTGGAGTATTCCAACTGGGACACTGCAACACCCGTATTGGGCATGAGTTTTACACTCGAGTCATATGGAGTACTGACCGTTGAATAGTCATCACAATGAAATTTCTTTAACACTTTCTCAATGTAATGAGATTGAGTTAAAGTAATAGCATTATTATCACGAATGATTTTAATTCCCAAAATCACATCCGCCTCCCCCATATCCTTCATATCGAAGTTTGATGATAAAAATGACTTAGTCAAATCCACTTGTTTTTGGTCAGTACCAAAAATAAGCATATCATCAACATATAGACAAATGATGACTCCTTTACCAAAGTCATCGAATTTGCTATACACACACTTGTCCGATTGGTTTAACTTAAAACCATTCGACAATATTACTTCATCAAATTTTTTATGCCACTGCTTAGGTGCTTGTTTTAATCCATACAAGGATTTAACAAGTTTACATACTTTATGCTCATTACCAGGCATAACGAACCCTTCGGGTTGTTTCATGTAAATTTCTTCCTTAACTCACCGTTAAGGAACGCTGTTATTCGCGCAACAGGAGCATAGGTATCGAAGTAATCAATACCTTCCTTTTGCCTAAAGCCTTGAATGACTAATCGGGCTTTATACTTGTCAATTGAACCATCGACTTTCATCTTTTTCTTAAAGATCCACTTGCATCCCAATGGTTTACAAGCGTTAGGTAAATCAGCAAGCACCCAAGTGTTGTTTCCCATAATGGAATCCATCTCATCATTGATGGCTTCTTTCCAAAATGCAACATCTTGCGATTTCAAGACTTCCTCATATGTTTTAGGCTCATCATCAACATGATAGCTATACGAGTATTGAAATCCAACTTCGTCCCTTGATCCTTCAACCAGAAAGGTCTGGAAATCAGGACCGAACGATTTCTTAGTCCTTATCCTCGTGCCTCGACGAGGTTCAAGCGACTCAGGCTCGGGCAAGGTTAATTCTTTGCTTTCAGCCACCTTAGGCACCAGATCCTTGGTCCTAACCATTGATGAAAATCTAGTTTCATCAAATATGGCATCCCTCGATTCTATGATAGAATGAATCGCAATTGAATCATTCGGATCAATCACGTAGAATCGATATGCCTTGGAATGCACAGCATATCCAACAAAGATGCAATCAATGCCTCTTTCTCCCAAAGTTTTCCTTTTGGGATCCGGTAGTCTTACGACAGCCCGACAGCCCCAAACCTTAAGGTAATTAAGGTTCGGCTTCTTTTTGTACCAAAGTTCGTAGGGGGTAACTTTGTTCCTTTTGTTAGGAACCCTATTTAACAAATAGCAAGCCGTTAACACGGCTTCTCCCCAAAATCCATTATTCAGACCCGAATAAGACAACATGGAATTCACCATTTCCTTTAGTACCCGGTTTTTCCTTTCGGATATACCGTTTTGTTGAGGAGTATAAGGAGCAGTAATTTCATGTATAATACCACATGATTCAAATAAAACAGGATCATAATATTCACCACCCCTATCGGTTCTCAACTTTTTAATCATGCACTCTTGTTGTAGTTCAATTTCAGTTTTAAATACTTTAAACTTTTCTAGTGCTTCATCTTTAGTACTTAGCAGAAATACATAGCAAAATCTAGAATAATCATCTATAAAAGTTACTAAGTATTTCTTATTCCCCAACGAAGGTGTAGCATGGAAATCACATAAGTCGCTATGTACAAGTTGAAGCATACAAGATTCACGTTGAACATCTTTAAAAGGCTGTCTAACGATTTTAGTTAGCATGCATGTATTACACTTATCTTCTTCTATGTTCATAGCAGGAATTAATTCAAGTTTGGACATATCAATCATGCGTTTATAATGAACATGTCCTAGTCTAGCATGCCACAATAATGAATCATTCACTTTAGAAGAAACCATAAGAACAGAATCATCAACTTTATTCATAATATTTAACATAAACATCCCATTACATTGGTATCCAAAACCGACAAATACACCATTCTTAGTCAATACATATTTATTAGATTCATACACTTGTTTATATCCGTACTTGGATAAAACACTACCGGATACAAGATTTTTCCTTATTCCAGGTACATGTAATACA
This sequence comes from Euphrasia confusa, assembly GCA_954870475.1. Classification (NCBI taxonomy): domain Eukaryota; kingdom Viridiplantae; phylum Streptophyta; class Magnoliopsida; order Lamiales; family Orobanchaceae; genus Euphrasia; species Euphrasia confusa. The sequence goes on along the minus strand of OX940949.1, from coordinate 15,659,817 downwards.
TCTAATAATACTAAGGACTTTCCGGAACTGAATTCCAACAACACTTCGCCGCGACCAAGAATAGGGGTTGTTGACTCGTTTCCCATGTAAAGCACTGATCCATCTACAACTGGTTCATACTTTTGAAACCAATGACGATCCTTGCAAACATGCTTAGTAGCACCCGAGTCAATCCACCACGCCACCGAATCATCCTGCACATAAAATGCTTCAGAAACTATAGGGACATAATTTAAATTTACATCTAAATTATGTATAGTAGTCTCACCTTGATTGGTGTCCGGACCTTGGTTATTAGACCTTTGTCCCGAGCGATTATTCATCGTTCCTTTCTTATTCTTGTTCGCACGACAATCACTTTTAAAGTGACCCGCTTTTCCGCATATCCAGCAAGCGCCCTTAGGCTTCTTACTCCCAGCATTGTTGCCGTTGTTGTTGTTGTAGGGACGCTTTGTCCCTCGGTTCTTATACGAACTCTCCCCTACTTCCATCATATTGATAGTTGCAGATCTTATCGGTTCCTTGTCCTTGGGTTTTTCACCCTCTTGCGCCCTTAGAGATTCCTCTATGCGCAAGTGACTACCGAGTTGTACTAAAGACAATTCTTCCTTTTTATGTTTCAAGGTGTGTTTGAAGTCTTTCCACGACGGCGGTAATTTGTCTATAATACTAGACACCGAGATGGACTCGTCCATCTTCATATTATGTTAGGTAAATTGACCCAATATCCGGAGCAATTCATTATATTGCTCCATTACCGGCCTTCCGTCGCACATCTTGTAATTCATAAAATTACCAACTAGGAACTTCTTACTAGAAGCGTCCTCGTCAATGTACTTGGATTCAAGGCTATCCCAAAGGGCCTTAGCAGACTCCACATTTTGATAGATATCGAAGAGAGAGTCAGACATACCGTTTAATATATGCCCACGACATATATAGTCGTCATTTTCCCATTTGCAGCGTTTCCGAGTTTCCTCTGGCGATTCGTTGTCCGCTGCTTCCGGTTGTGGAGTACTTAGAACGTACACCACCTTCAACGTTGTTAGTCAATCCACCATCTTCACTCACTCTCTACCTTTCACTTTTCATTGAGCTATTTTTTTATTTGTTCATTGCTCACATTTATTTATTCACTTTTCGTTTAGTTTTTTTGTTATTCATGCTCACATTTATTTATTTTTGTGCAGAGCTCTATGTAAGTTTTGTTCTTTTTTTTTATTTTTTTGTATTTTTTGTAACCTTTTCATTTCAGCTATTTTTTTTATTTGTTCATGCTCACATTTATTTATTTTTGTGCAGAACTCTATTCAAGTTTTGTTGTTTTTTTGTTTTTTTTTTGTATTTTTGCACTAACTCTCACTTTTATTTTCAACTATTTTTTTTATTTGTTCATGCTCACATTTATTTATTCAATTTTAATTTCAGCTATTTTTTTTTTATTTATGCTCATATTTATTTATTTTTGTGCAGAGCTTTATGTAAGTTTTGTTGTATTTTTTTTTTGTTTTTTTTGTATTTTTTGTATTTTTTGTAGGCTTTTCATTTAAGCTATTTTTTTATTTGTTAATGCTTACATTTATTTATTTTTTTGCAGAACTCTATTTAAGTTTTTTTGTTTTTCTTTTGTATTTTTTGCACCAGCTCTCACTTTTATTTTCAGCTATTTTTTTATTTTTTCATGCTCACATTTATTTATTCAATTTTCATTTCAGCTATTTTTTTATTCATGCTCACATTTATTTATTTTTGTGCAGAGATCTAGGTATGTTTTGCTCTTTTTTTTGTTTGTTCAGCTATTTTTTTATTAATGCTCATATTTATTTATTTTTGTGGAGAGATCTAGGTATGTTTTGCTCTTTTTTTTGTTTTTTTGTATTTTTGTAGCCTTTTCGTTTCAGCTATTTTTTTTATTTGTTCATTCTCAAATTTATTTATTTTTGTGCAGAACTATATTTAAATTTTGTTATTTTTTTTGTTTTTTTGTATTTTTGCACTAACTCTCACTTTTTTTTTTATTTGTTCATGCTCAAATTTATTTATTAAATTTTCATTTCAGCTATTTTATTTATTTATTCATGCTCACATTTATTTATTTTTGTGCAGAGCTCTATGTAAGTTTTGTTGTTTTTTTTTGTTTTTTTGTATTTTTTGTAGATTTTTTCATTTCAGCTATTTTTTTTATTTGTTCACTCATATTTATTTATTTTTGTAGAGGTCTATGTAAGTTTTGTTGTTTTTTGTGTTTTTGTATTTTTTGGACTACCTCTTACTTTTAATTTAAACTATTTTTTTATTTGTTCAGACTCACATTTATTTATTCAATTTTTATTTCAGCTATTTTTTTTTATTTATTCATGATCACATTTATTTATTTTTGTGCAGAGCATGTAAGTTTTGTTGTTTTTTTTTTGTTTTTTTGTATTTTTTGTAGCCTTTTCATTTACCTATTTTTTTTATTTGTTTATGCTCACGTTTATTTATTTTTTTGTAGAGCTCTATGTATGTTTTGTTGTTTTTAGTTGTTTTTTTTTATTTTTTTGCAGCTAAGTATTCTTTTACTAATTTGATTTTAATAACTTTTGCAAGTAAGTCATTTTTGTCCAGACCTTTTGAATTTTTTACTCATTTTTTGTTTATTTTGTAGGTTTATTTATAACTATTTATTTTGTAGGTTTCATTATAAGTAAAATATTGTGCGAAATCATGAAAAAAGATCAAAACATTTAATTGCACAAATTTTAAATGGATTCCAAACTTTTGTTTATGTTTCTTGATAAAATTAGAGTAGTTTGTGTTAATTTTATTTATGATGTAATTTACTCAATTTACTGTAATTTTAAAGTAGTTTGTTTTTATTTTATTTATGATGTATTTTATCTATTTATGTAATTAATGAACTTTATGCAATTTACAATAATTCTATTTAATTTTATTCTAATTTTGTTTATTTTGTAACTTATGCTACAATATTTTTATTTGTATTACTTATAAATATCACTAAAACATAATTAATTTATGTATTTTAGTTTGATATTTTTTTATATATAAATAATAATAATAATTGCGATTTAATTAATTTATGTATTTTAATAAATTTATAAAATAAAATTTATCTTTAATTAGAGAAATCAAATAAAATTTTTATTATCTCTTGATTATAAATTATATATCAATTATATTATTAATTATGAGAATGGTAAATCTATTTCTAGGTTTTAGGGTTTAATAAATTTAATGGCAACTAAAATTATATATCAATAATATTATTAATTATGAGTATGTAAATGAGTAAATCTATTCCTTATTTTAAGCATTATAAGTATGTAAATGAGGAAATCTATTCTTATTTTAAGCAACTAAATAAATTCAATCAAAGGTAAACTAAAATTATATATCAATAATATTATTAATTATGAGTATGATAAATCTATTCTGTTATAAACTCAAGAGAATTGAGAGAGAATAATATACTAGAAAGAGAGACAATATAAGAGGAGAATAGAATTGTTATGAATTGTTGTATTCATTCATATGTGGAGACCCCTTTATATAGGATACAAATTAGGGTTTCTGTCTTGTTCACCAAGAAAGGGTAAACTAGTCATTCACTAATAATAATATTCATAACACTCCCCCTTGAATGACTATTTACAGGATTGCTACCTCGTTAAAACCTTGCCAGGAAAACCCAGTGGGACAAAACCTGCGCGAAGGAAAAAGAGTACAGCTTGCTCCCCCTGATTGTAATCACCGAAGATCTTTGACTTCTTGAAAATTATTGGTGATCGATCAATCTCATTAAAACCTGTATATAACTAATAAAACCATATAGGAAAAACTTAGTTATTCAAGTATACATTTTGGTCTTCAGGACACAACCTTTGAATTGTCGAGTTTCACATTCATTTGTATTATTGTATATTTTTCGTCCTTCAGGGACATGCCTTTACCAGACATCTATATTGACTAGAGCATTCGCAATTGCTATAACCGGCCGGTAACTCTTCTGGAGTATTTGAGATGCGTCTAGCGTTCAATATACATTACTTGACAAATAAACAATAATGTGAACTTCAATTAACAATCATTTGAACTTCAGGTTCAATATCTCACTTTATCTCGAAAATAAACTCATATTGAGTGATGTACATGCCTCGTTAAAAACCTCGTTATAAAACCCTGTAGAAAAAAATACTCGAGGAAAAGAGTACATGACATTCACATTTATATTGTGGTGATTGTCTCGTTAAAAACCTTTAACTAAGAAAACCCTGTGGGGAAAAACTTAGTAGAGGGAGAAAGAGTGCAATCAATGGTCTTCGGGACCAATCACTGGTCTTCGGGACCTTGTCTTCATATCATTTTTGTCCATAATGACATATGTAATATGATACTATACATTATCTGATTTTCATTTCCTTTCATATCAGAAATCTTAAAATCCATCCAGGATTTTCACGTATGTACATTTCTAATGACTTCTACATAGTCAAATCATAAATTCATGCATATCTATATTTTTATCGTTGTTGCTGCCATAAATATTAAGTAGTGGAACTTAATGTCATCATTAAAAACATCGAGTTTCTGCGAAAAACTCTTGAGCAACTAATCTCGCTTTTATATCTCACCACATCATTACTCGTATTTCTTACGAACACCACGTATATCCTTCTGGGATAATATTTTTATCCAGCGAGTAATGCTCAGCCTCAATTGCTCATTTCTATTTTAGATATGAGTTTTGGATCCAAATTTTCTAGAGCAACTCTTAAGGCAAATATGTCGTTGACGACTTTTTCCATGTTGATGACAATTCTATCAACCAAATCTTTCATCATTTCCCAAAATATTTAATTTGGTTGTTCCGCAATCCCATGATTTTCTATTATCATGTGCACATGCTTTTTCAATGGGATTTTCATCTAACTCTCTTCAGGAGATTTCAAGGGTGACTTAATTTCTTTGTTTTTCCGCGGATTTATTTCATATCTTTAGATCGATCTACTACGCTTCAGGCGTATATTAGAATCAACATTTGAGTTGATCTCTCTGGTATTTGAACTCTTATAGTTCATTTATCACAAATATATGTGATTTTGTCACACCTTCATTAATTTGGCAGATTACTTGCTGAATATTGCAAGTCACTTATTTTCATGAACTTCGGGTTCAATTGATTGGTGCGTGGATCAAGAATTAAAGATCGTTTTCATTCCATGAAATTTCTCGGCATTTATATCTTTAATATACTTATCTCCCCCTAATGCCGAGAAATGATCTTCGTTAAATATGCAAATCAGCATAATTGCTGTAAACCGATCTTCTGGATCGTGGGCTCGAGATATACCTTATTTTCTACTATGCTCTTTCATAAAAATTCACTTTAGTGGTGATATATATATAAGTTGCATATTAATTCGCAGATGGGAAATGTTTGATTCATTTCCACGCACAATCAAGATATGCATCATCTTCATTTTTAAGTACATTTGTAGTACTCGTGGAGATAATTAGTAAAGCTCTTCTAGAGCTCACTCTTAGTATGTCATCATTTTCTTAATAATATATTTACCAATGATCCTTCGGGGATACAGTATCTCTACCAATGATCCTTCGGGGATCAAAATACTTGTGTCATTCAAACATTATTGACGAATAATCAAATCAAATATTCTTCAAGAATATTTATTAAATTTAATAAATCAATTGTGTATTCTTCAAGAATAACGCGTCAACCATTAAGAAAATAATCGACTTTTTCGATATTTCATGAGTACCCACATAGTACATTTATTCTCGATTTTCAAAAGATATCCTTCAAGGGATAATTCATATGTAATCATTGTTTCAACGAGAACAATCGATGTAATTTTATTCAAAAATATTTAATGTTTGAACTTTGCTTCTTCGGGAGCAATTAATAAAAATATTCTTTCAAGAATATTTTGCATTATTTCTTATAAATATCAATTTAAAATATTTAAAGTTTAATTGCTACAAGCAATTTGATTTGATATTTCTGCGGGAATATCCTATCATGATGTTCTTCAAGAACATTTAAAATTTAATTTTTATTCATGAATATCATATCATATCATAATGTTTTTCGGACATTTAAAACTTATTGCTATTACGGGAGCAATTTAATTTGATATTTATCGAATAATATCAAATCATGATTTTCTTCCAGAACGATCAATATAATATTTTAAACAGAGTATATGTTCTTCAGTAACATTCATTTTAATTGATAATTAAAAATAATTAATTTGATAATACTTCAGGAATATCAAATTTTCATTGGGATTCAAACTCATGTGACTATCCCAATATTCAAGCAAATAACCATCGGGCTATTCAACAAGGTTTGGATTAACTTTTTCTAAAGTTTCATCCACTTTGGAATTCAAGAAGTAACTCAATTGGTTCATGGGTCGAGTTCGCACATACATGACTTGACCACGAAAAACTCGCACGATATTCTTCAGGAACATTTAATTTTGATATTTTTCTTCAGGAATATCATATCATGTTCTTCAGGAACATTTTAGTTTTGATATTTTTTCGAGAATATCAGATTATCATGTTCTTCGGGAACATACGATATTACTTCAGGAATATCAGATTATAATGTTCTTCGGGAACATATGATATTAAGAAGAAAAGAGGAGAAGTAGATATATTTATAATTATTAATAAATATAAATATAAATATAAATTCTTGCCTTTGAGTTCGGATCTTGGATGAGTAGAACTTCGATAAAGAACGCGGTTGAGCTTTCGTGCTGATAACGTGTTATAAACTCAAGAGAATTGAGAGAGAATAATATACTAGAAAGAGAGACAATATAAGAGGAGAATAGAATTGTTATGAATTGTTGTATTCATTCATATGTGGAGACCCCTTTATATAGGATACAAATTAGGGTTTCTGTCTTGTTCACCAAGAAAGGGTAAACTAGTCATTCACTAATAATAATATTCATAACATATTCCTTATTTTAAGCAATTAAATAAATTCAAAAGTTACGTTAATTGATTTGAGAATGAAATAATAATAATTCAATTTTTTATTAATTTACCATTAGAAATAATATTATCCTCTTTTTATATTAGAGCATTAAAAATATCTCCGGCTTTATTCCTTATTTATCTCCTGCTTTAAACTAAATTAATATATTTTGATTTATTTAAATAAGTAATATTCAGAATATCACGTTTATTCCTTATTTATCTCCTTTAATTACGTTTATTCTATTATACTACTATTTATTTATAGTACTAAATCAATTTGTGATTCTTCATTCTTTCTCATCCCTCGTCTAGTATAATAATTTTATTTTTTTTCAACTTTTTACTAATCATTTCAATCAATGTCTGATGTCAATTCCTCCAAAAAAGACTTTCGTTCAGTTTTACTAAAGGTATGTTATTGAATTTAATGTTTATAGACCTAAATACACTTTTTTATTATATATGTGTAATAAATAAGTGATTTATAATTGTTATTATATTTAATGCAGGTTATTAAAATTTGCACAATTTTTAAAATCCATGAAAAAACTGTCCGAGCATGTTGGTATTACATCATTTGCCCCATATGCAATCATTCACAGTATGTCAATTATTGCAATTTTGTGTGCTATTTTTGTCAACGTGATCTTATTCGTCACACCAAGTTTAAAATTCATCTACAAGTTCATGACGGAAAGCATTTCGCGAATTTTGTATTGATGAATGAAGTTGCATTATTTCTAAATCAGAAATCAGCTGATCGATTGGTTCTTTCAATCCTCTCGATATTTAATTATCTCCTACATATATATCAATTATATTGGAACATCCTCGACGGAAAGTATAAACAAAGTAACTCATGCGGTTGTATCATCTCTTAATGAAAACGAGTTTATGTTTAAGGTCAGCGTTGACGGAGATAATCTTTTAGGAAGATTATGTCGTTGCATTGTAGATATGCGAAATTTAGATTCTACATTATTATGGCTGCACAAGGAGATTAATCCGTAATCCGTCCTACATTACGATTCTTGATGGGGTCTCCGAATTAATTAAGAAGTCGAACGATGATTCGGATTATACATCCAATGATGATGTCCTTTGAACCGATAAAGAATCATGCTTAATTTTATGCTTAATTTCTTATTCTCTTACTATTTAATTTTATATAATTTATCTTTATAAATTATATAAAGATTAACTTGAAAAATTTAAATTATTAAATAAATCATTTTCTAATATCTTCTATTAATATCTTCATTTTATTTCTTATTTATCATATATTATTTATTTATTTACTTTATCTATTAATAGATAATAGTATTAATATTAATTTGTATTAATCATTATATCAAGTAAATTAGGTTTGATTTAATTTAATTTACCATATTCTATTTTCATTAGTCAATTAAATTATAAAATTTCAACCAAAATATCTCGATTTGATCCTATAATTTGCAATTTTTATTCAATTAATTTTTAAAAAGTATAGAAAACTTAATTTAATTTTACCCCTATAATTTGATAATGCTGTTATTATCATCATCATTCATAATTCTTTTTATGATTAAATCGAGAATATCAATTTTCTAGAAAGAACGCGAAAATATGTTTGATTAAATGTGAGTTCTTAAATACCAACATTCCAAACTATCAAATAATTAAGTTGAAGGTTGATATTATTATAAACTTTTTTACTAAAATTTAAATATATTAATTAATATAGTAATATATATATATATGTAGACTTATTTTTCTTTAAGCAACAATTTATATAGTCATTTCATATTCTATTTATTGTATATAATATACGAATTAATTAAATATTTTGACATTGTATATAGTTTTTGATACATGAACTGTTTTTACGTTGGGGTGACCGTTATACTATTGCGGTGACTCTGTTGGACTATGCAATGGTACTAGAATGACTATGCAATGGTACTAGGATGATTGTAATAATTATATTATCCACGCGAAAGTATTAAGAGGAAATAATTCTGGGAAAATGATTTTTAATACTCGAATTGCTGTGACGACCTCGAATACCAAATTTCAATTTGTTTTTCAATGAAGACAATTTTCGATTATGATATCGTATGCCATTACTATTAATAAGAGTCAAGGTCAATCATTGACAAATATTGGAATATTTTTGAAAAAACCAGTATTTACGCATGATAAATTGTAGTTGCCTAGAGTAACCAACACGACCGGGTTGAAGTTTCTGCTTTGTGACCAGCGTGGTTGTCTTATGAATAGAACAAATGTAGTGTATAAAGAAGTATTTCATATCTTATGAATAGAACAAATGTAGTCTATAAAGAAGTATTTCATAATTTGTAATATGAATGTAATTTGATTTATTGTACTATATAAATTAGATCATTTACTTAATATTTATTTGTTCATTATCAATATCTAAATCTAATATTAAGCCGAAAGAGCACTACTCCGACTAACAAATAGTCGAATTAAATACACGTGCATCGCACGGGTAGGAGAACTAATTTAATTAAAAGCTTAGAAAAATTAAAATATATCAAGCGTAGCAAAATTAAACTACATAGTAAATTATAAAAATGCACTAAACTTCGACCCTATATTGAGGAGGGCAACGACTACGTAGGCTCGAAAAACAACGAGTTGGTGGGAGTGACGATCGTGCCCGGCAACGAGCGAAAGGAGTCCGACGAGAAGGAGAGAGACGACCGGAAACAGAAACAGGTTGTCGAGGATGTTGACAATCCACCATAAAAGAGGCAGCGCGGCGAGTCATCCAAGGGCTCGGAGCGGCCGTCTTTTCACTATTCGGGCCTGTTAGAAAAAATGTAACAAACGGGCTAGTCCACAAAACCGGAAAAAACAAAGAAAGAACGGTCGTCTTTTCACTTGAATTATTTAATACAATAATAATTCCAACAGGGCCTTTCTTATTGGGCTGATAACCCGGATTGCTCTGGTCTTCAATTGGTGATCAACCTCAACGGGCCTACTCAGGAGGCCGAAGCCCAGTCTGGCGGGTCGGGCTTGGAGTCGATGATCGACCTCAACGACCCGCCTGACCCGGAGTCGATGATCGACCTCAATGACCCTCCTGACCGGCCTCTGGGGGACTCGGGTGATGACTCGATGTTCTACTTAAATAGTTTCTCTCTAGAGACTATAGAAGCTCGTGACTCTGCGAAGACAAAACGCAGATGATAGCTTTACATATAACGATTACAAGAATAAATAATACTATTACATTATAAACTTTACATATAACAATTATACTACTTACTTTATAATTATAATAAATAACAAAATGTAATAGTAGTAGTTTGCGTATCACATTCACTGTTTAATTTGTTGTTGATATAAACAATGTTTTTATTTATTTTATGAGCTGAAATTGATTTAGGAGTAAATTAGACTACATTTTGTCTTATATTTGTTTTAATTCTAAGCAAAAGAACTCAAAAAATTCTTCTTCTTATTTTGATTATTATATAAAAATAATTTTCTGAGAACATTTGACTTGAAAAAAAAAAGTTTATGGAAAACTCCCGAATACAACACAATTGATATGCTAATACACTGAAGTTTATTTTAATGAAGTAAAAATGAAAGTTCATTAATAGCGCATGTAAAAAAAATTAAAAAATAAAAATATATAATAGAAAAATAAATTCAAAAATATATATAATGAAAAAAAAAAGATTATAATGAAGTTGAAATAAAAGTATATTTAAAAATATATAATCATACATAAAAAATATATATTGAAATAAAAAAATGCGCAATAATAATCCACAATATCCGTAGCAAAATTAAACTATATAGAGAAGTAAAAAAATGCGCTACACTTTGGACCTATATTGAGGAGGGCAACGCCTACGTGGGCTCGAACAACGAAGAGTTGGTGGGAGTGGCGATCGTGCCCAGCAACGAGGGAAAGGAGCCCGACGAGAACGAGAGGGACGACCGGAAACAGAAACAGGTTGTCAAGGATGTTGACAATCCACCACAAAAGAGGCAGCGCATCGAGTCGTCCAAGGGCTAGAAGCGGCCGTCTTTTTACTATCCGGGCCTTTCTTATTGGGATGATGGCCGGATTGCTATGGTCTTCAATTGGTGAGGGGCCAAAAAAATATCCCAAAGGGTTTTGAACCCTTTACTTTTCCTTATCATAAATCAAAATAAAAATATATAATAAAGTAAAAATAATAGTTTATTAACAGCGCATGTAAAAGAAAAAAAATTACAAAATAAAAATATATAATAGCGCAATATTTATAGTATCGCAATTAAAAGAAAAAATCCATTAACAACGCATCAAAATTAATTAACAGCACATAGAAAAAAAATCAATTATACTTATTAATTTTATAAATAAATAAGTAACTAAAACAAATTTTCATTAGCAATATATATATAATAGCAATATAGCAAATAAATAATAGCTCAATTAAAATAATTATACTGCAAATTTAATTAAAATCTTAGAAAAATTAAAATATATAAAGCGTAGCAAAATTAAACTATATAGTAAATTATAAAAATGCACTACACTTCGACCTATATTGAGGAGGGCAACGACTACGTAGGCTCGAAAAACGACGAGTTGGTGGGAGTGACGATCGTGCCCGGCAACGAGCGAAAGGAGTCCGACGAGAAGGAGAGAGACGACCGGAAACAGAAACAGGTTGTCGAGGATGTTGACAATCCACCATAAAAGAGGCAGCGCATCGAGTCGTCCAAGGGCTAGAAGCGGCCGTCTTTTTACTATCCGGGCCTTCCTTATTGGGATGATGGCCCGGATTGCTCTGGTCTTCAATTGGTGAGGGGCCAAAAAAATATCCCAAAGGGTTTTGAACCCTTTACTTTTCCTTATCATAAATCAAAATAAAAATATATAATAAAGTAAAAATAATAGTTTATTAACAGCGCATTAAAAGAAAAAAAATTACAAAATAAAAATATATAATAGCGCAATATATATAGTATCGCAATTAAAAGAAAAAATTCATTAACAACGCATCAAAATTAATTAACAGCCCATAGAAAAAAAATCAATTATACTTATGAATTCTATAAATAAATAAGTAACTAAAACAAATTTTCATTAGCAATATATATAATAGCAATATAGAAAATAAATAATAGCCCAATTAAAATATTTATACTGCAAATTTAATTTAAAGCTTAGAAAAATTAAAATATATAAAGCGTAGAAAAATTAAACTATATAGTAAATTATAAAAATGCACTACACTTCGACCTATATTGAGGAGGGCAACGACTACGTGAGCTCGAAAAACGACGAGTTGGTGGGAGTGACGATCGTGCCCGGCAACGAGCGAAAGGAGTCCGACGAGAAGGAGAGAGACGACCGGAAACAGAAACAGGTTGTCGAGGATGTTGACAATCCACCATAAAAGAGGCAGCGTGGCGAGTCATCCAAGGGCTCGGAGCGGCCGTCTTTTCACTATTCGGGCCTGTTAGAAAAAATGTAACAAACGGGCTAGTCCACAAAATCGGAAAAAACAAAGAAAGAACGGCCGTCTTTTCACTTGAATTATTTAATACAATAATAAATCCAACAGGGCCTTTCTTATTGGGTTGATAACCCGGATTGCTCTGGTCTTCAATTGGTGATCAACCTCAACGGGCCTACTCAGGAGGCCGAAGCCCAGTCTGGCGGGTCGGGCTTGGAGTCGATGATCGACCTCAACGACCCGCCTGACCCGGAGTCGATTATCGACCTCAATGACCCTCCTGACCGGCCTCTGGGGGACTCGGGTGATGACTCGATGCTCTACTTAAATAGTTTCTCTTTAGAGACTATAGAAGCTCGTGACTCTGCGGCGAAGACAAAACGCAGAAGATAGCTTTACATATAACAATTACAAGAATAAATAATATTATTACATTATAAACTTTACATATAACAATTATACTACTTACTTTATAATTATAATAAATAACAAAATGTAATAGTAGTAGTTTGCGTATCACATTCACTATTTAATTTGTTGTTGATATAAACAATGTTTTTATTTATTTTATGAGCTGAAATTGATTCCATAATCGAGGAGTAAATTAGACTACATTTTGGCTTATATTTGTTTTAATTCTGAGCAAAAGAACTCAAGAAATTCTTCTTCTTATTTTTATTATTATTTACAAGTAATTTTCTGAGAACATTTGACTTGAAAAAAAAAAGTTTATGGAAAACTCTCGAATACAACACAGTTGATATGCCATTACACTGAGTATATTTTAATGAAGTAAAAATGAAAGTTCATTAATAGCGCATGTAAAAAAAATTACAAAATAAAAATATATAATAGAAAAATAAATTCAGAAATATATATAATGAAAAAAAAAATTATAATGAAGTTGAAATAAAAGTATATTTAAAAATATATAATCATACAGTAAAAAATATATATTGAAATAAAAAAATACGCAATAATTCCACAATATCCGTAACAAAATTAAACTATATAGAGAAGTAAAAAAATGCGCTACACTTTGGCCCTATATTGAGGAGGGCAACGACTACGTGGGCTCGAACAACGAAGAGTTGGTGGGAGTGGTGATCGTGCCCAGCAACGAGGGAAAGGAGCCCGATGAGAATGAGAAGGACGACCGAAAACAGAAACAGGTTGTCAAGGATGTTGACAATCCACCACAAAAGAGTCAGCGCATCGAGTCGTCCAAGGGCTAGAAGCGGCCGTCTTTTGACTATCCGAGCCTTCCTTATTGGGATGATGGCCCGGATTGCTCTGGTATTCAATTGGTGAGGGGCCAAAAAATGTCCTAAAGGGTTTTGAACCCTTTACTTTTCCTTATCATAAATCAAAATAAAAGTATATAATAAAGTCATAATAAGTGATATTAGAGTAAGGTTACGATCCTAAAAGCTAACATTACCAAACATGAGAATGAATATTGCTTTTGAACCGCTCTTTTAGAAGCAGAATAAGGGTTGTAGTGTTATGTGAAGATTGGCATCGACCATTGCAAGGTTATCGATGCCATCGGTCTCAGACTAATATAATTTATGTGCATTTTGATATAATATAATGTATTTTGATATAATAAATTTATTTGTGCTTTTTACGTACATTAATATAATATAATAGTTGAAAATGTTTATTCTTACAAATCTATAATATAGATAAAATATTTATTTTTAAAATTTTATAAATTAAAAAGAAAATTAATATTGAATTTGAAAAATAGATGACATAAAATAAAATAGGAAATTTGTTTCATTTTAATCAAATTAAATGTACTCATGAGTTGCACAAAATATATCATTTTAATCGAGAGTAAAAATAATTTATAGTATGCTTAATTATATAATATTAAATTTAAATATATCGATAAATATATTTTCCATTAGTATATAGTCATTTATTTCGATTAACTTAAGACAATGACAATTTCTTGAATTATACTACTACTTGTATTTAATCATAGTTCTTTTGTAATTTACAAAATAAATGTAACTGTAATGGGACAATATAATATATAGAGCGCTTCTACAATACATTAATATATTGAGGGAATTGGGAGGGGTGACCCTCCGAAAATCACAAATCAGAATTATACCCCTCCCTTCATTTTCTCTTTATTTTTAAATTAAAATGTAATAAAAATAAAACAAAAATCAAATAATAAGTTTTAGAATTTACCAATTAACCTAATAATGTTTACAAATTGCAAAACAGTCCCTACTAAATTTTAAACCCTAACCCCCGCTGCCCCTCTTCTCTCCCTCTTTTCTCTTTCAGTTTCACAGAACACAAATCCTACCGGCGGCGAAAAAACCGAACTCCGACCGACGAATACACGACCTCCGGCAAGAGCGTCTCGCCCCTCTCACTTCTCAGGTAAGTACCCCTCCCAATTCTCTCTGCCCGCACCTCTCTCTCTCAGTTTCATTTTCAAGTTTTGAAAAAAAAAACTGAAAATGCAGACTTCCGGCAATGTCGATTGCGTCAACCTCCGCGACCAGGGGATCGAAAAGGCCTCGTCGGCCATCCCCGTCCCCAACTGCTCAGAGCAACCCGACGGATGAATCCCGTTCGAAGTCGATGCACGACCGCGACGATCGGTTCCTCGGGTTGTCGGAATCACAGGCCCAAATGAATTATCAGGTACTAGTCAACTTTCGGGCATTCAATTAATTGTCGTAGCATGCATTTTGGTTGTTGAATTGAGTAGGGATTAAGATTTTTGAAAAAACGGGCTGTTTTTTTTCTGTGTTCTTTGAAGCTGACGCAGGCCTGCAGGCTTAGGCCTGCGTCAAAGTTGACGCTGACGCAGGCAATGGCCTGCGTCATTTGTGGTCCTGCGTCAAATTTGACGCTGACGCAGGCCGTGGCCTGCGTCAAATATGACCCTGCGTCAAATTTGACGCTGACGCAGGCCGAGGCCTGCGTCAAGTAATCCCCTGCGGCAAATTTGACGCTGACGCAGGCCGAGACCTGCGTCAATTCTGTTGCCGTGCGCAAGCCGAGGCCTGCGCACCTGCGCTCGAGACAGTGCAGTTTTTTCAGTTTTTTAAATGTTGTTTTTTCTTTGTTTTTCAGGATGAGTATCGCCCTGTGATGGCATCGGACATCGGTGAGTTTCCACCACGCAAATACGGCGATGTGGTGAGGAATGGGAAGTTAACCACGCGCCACAGCTACAAGAGCATTCCCGACATAGCCGGACCACTGTTGGCGGCCTTCCCACATGTCGTGGATCAATACCCTCAGTTGGGGAGGTTCTTACTTTTGGACGGGGAAGGGAACGTGCCAAATGCGGCCATCCATCAGTTGATGGCTCGAGTGTGCAGTTGGCCTGACCCGAAGAAGGTCCGATGTAGGTTGTTCGAGGTGAACGGCATGATAGTTCGTCTCAGCCCAGTGGAGTTCAGTTTGATCACCGGGTTGCGCTTTCAGGACGACCGCACCGAAGATGACAAGGATAAGGATGAAGACCTGAAAGAAATAGCATTTCCGGACTATGAGGAGTCCAAAAAACAGGTTCCGACAGAGGTGCTGATTAAAAAAATCGAAAAACTTTTGAGCAGAAGTCATCCCGAGAGGTACCCATTTGTGATCAACCTAACATTTGTTTGGTTGATTACAACTCTGTTAGACATACCTAACAGACAATCACATGTCCCTGATGAGTTTTTCAAGGTAATACGCTAATTAAATTTTTTTTAATTGTTTATTGAAATAATTTTTTTCTTTTTTAATTTTCGTGTTTATCACAGCTTTGCAGTGACCTCGATGCATGCGAGAGGTATCCATGGGGGAGAAAGGCGTGGGACGCTATCGTGGATGATTGCTTCGGTAGAATAGGGGACATCGAGGGGACCGGCAGCACGCGCGCATGGAATGCTTATGGGTTCATTCATTTTTATGCGGTATGTTTTAAACTAGTTTTGTTGATAATTGAATAGTTGTTGTAGTGTTTAATAATATAAACTTGTTTTGGTTTTAGTTTTGGATGATTGAGGCTTTGGAGGGTGCGGCTGTAGAATTGCACGCAACCCCGAGGAGAGACTACAGGCATTCGTACCCCAGGATGCTGCGATGGTCTCTGAGTAATAACTCACCCAAGAACGAAGAATTCAAGAAGTTCTTGGTGAACGATGTGCAGGTAAATGTTTGAACAAGTTTATTGTATGAATTAAAATTATTAAAACTTATAGAATTTTAAAAACAAACATGGAATGCAGGTTGTGTATCCGCGCTTGAAGCCGGACCTTGAGGAGTTGCGGTCTGCGTATTTTTATGGCACCCTGTGCTGGTTCGAGCGGAAATATTATGCCAAACGCGCAGACGCTCTATGGTTGAACGACAACGACATCTTCTGCGACGACTACGTGAAGTTCATTGCTTCAGCTCCAGCTCCAGCTCCATCTCCATCCCCATCACGACGACAGAGGACACCCTCACCTGCACCCCAGGCGGCGACATACTCAGCTTATCCTGAGATGCATCATTCTACCGGTCAGCCGTCTTTTCCGGATGCAGGTCAGTCGTCCTTTCAGGCTGCAGGTCCACCTTCATGGTGGGCAGATTTGGTGCAGATGAACACTGCCCGGGCGGAGAGCGACAAGCTGCGAGACGATGCTATGTTCGCAGAGATGAGGGCCCAGAGGGAGTTGATTACTGCTCAGAGTAGACATATCGCCGAGCAGACTACTCGTATCACCGAGCAGAATGCGATGATGACCCGGTACGGTACGCAGCTCGACGGGTATGGGGATCAGATGACCGAGTACGGCGTGCGGTTGACTGAGTATGCTGCTCTGCTGAAAGGGCACGGTGAGCAGATTGGTGAGCTTGGTGGTCGGATCACCTCACTCGAGGAGAGCTTTAAGGGGAGTTGCAACCTAGGAGATAGGCAGAACGAGGTTCCGTAGTTTTATTGTTTTTTGTTGTTTAGAACAAGAATTTGAAAAAATTATATTAGTTCTTTAGTTTTGTTTGTTTCTTTGTGTATTTTTTTAAAATGTGAATTTTTAAAAATATATTACTATTAATATATTTAAAAAATTATTTGAACTCATTTTGTTTAATTGTTCAGTTTCCTCCAATGGAGTATTACTCTGCTCCAACTTGGGGTACTCCACAACCACAACCGCTGGCGATGATCGAGTATTATCCTTCTCCAGTGCCACTCTCGCGGGGTGAGGATTTTCAAACTACACAGCCGATGTCGCCAGCGGTCGAGTGTTTCACTCCAGTCCAACAGCAGTTTAATGTAGGGAACGAAGCTTCGTCGTCGAGAGGAATGCGAGACATGCGTGTTCGTCGTCCTTCACACTTCGTGAGATCACCGTACAACGCGCCCCCCAAGATGGGGAGACCAGAAATGCCCACGTGGGATTTGTTTCAAGGTTTTTTGGAAGACAAGAATGACAACAGGCGGTTAGTTCTCTATCCTTTTAAGTTTGACAATGTTTTCTACCAGTAGCGTCATATTAATCCAAATTATGCAGGCGCGATGTTGGTCTCGAATGGCCGGTGGATCGGTATTGGTTCGAGGAGATGAGTGCAGGAGAGTCCGATATGAATATTTGGGTAAGTATTGTTAAAAATATTATGGTGTATAGTTAAAGACTAATTACTGAAGCGATAATTTGTTTTTTGGCAGCAACTTGATGCAGTTCTTGGAGTTTATCACAACAACTTCGAGTACGTAACACCACTAAGAAGTCCGGTATTTGAGAACAAGTACACTATCGTGCCTTGCACATTCTTTGTAAGTAGTGAAAAATACTAGTGTAATTACAAAAAGTCGTTTCAACATGTATTAATTTTGAACTTTAATTTACAGCAAACAATGCAACATGTGTGGGATGCTGGGCAATATAATCCTCAGTATTTCGAACCTGTTCCGCTTCAAGATTTGCAATAATGCATTGAATGCATGGCCAACGGTGTGCATGGATGGAATCCTCAGCCGTGGGCTGGCCTCACATTTGTAAGTTCATTTAGTCGTCTTTTCAACTCTAAACCTTGAACTTGAATAAGTATGACCTATTATTTGTTTTCAGGTTCTCTTCATTGCGAATGTTGGATCGCAGTGGGTAACATGCACATTGAACCTTGAGAGGGAAATTATTAAGGTGTATGACACGGCTATACATAATAACAATGAGAAAGTGAAAAATGAGAGATTCGCTGCGTTACTTCCAATGAAGTATTGGATGCATGAAATGTGCGTCCAAGCTGGACTGCCGACCAAGAAAAAAGAGTGGGATTTTGCATGGGCGAGGCCGAGTGATCGTTATCGCCAAGATTGGCCACATCGATCCGGTAATTACGCTCTGATGCAAATGATATCCATTATCACTGGCAGAATTTACACTAGCGAGTGGAAGAAGGTGAAGACCGTAGATGAGTTCAGATGGAGATGTGCCGCACAGGTTTTTGAGCAGAGTGCTATTCACGAAGGTCCGCCTCCCACGTGCGATATCTGTCGCAAAGAGGGTCATGACGTGGAGATGTGCCCGGTTTTAGGCTTTTAGACTTTGTATTAGAGGCTTTTTAGACTTTGTATTTGTGTTGTACTTTATTTTTCATGTTGGAAGTGCTCAAATTGTTGTGTGTACATGTTGTCTGAACAGGTTGGATTTAACAAAAACAGCAAAGGTCATGTCTGGCCTCTGCTGGGCGCCGGGCGCAGGCTTTGGCCTGCGTCAAACTTGAATCCGGACGCAGGCTTTGGCCTGCGTCAAACATGAATTCGGGTGCAGGCCAAGGCCTGCGTCAAACATGAATCCCGGTGCAGGCCTTGGCCTGCGTCAAACTTGAATCCGTGCGCAGGCCTTGGCCTGCGTCAATATTGAAGCTGGGTGCAGGCTTTGGCCTGCGCACCTGCGCCTTTGACAGTTGAGTCTGGATGCGGTTTTCGCTATTTTTCGACTACCTCGTTGACAATTTATGTATTTTGAACCGTTGGATCATCTTAAAATGTAGTTTTGCATGTCCCGTGCAATTTTCATGAAAAAATAATCTCCGGAAGTGCTCGTTTCGATAGTGTCGAAAAAATCGACAAATTCTCGACACTACCGATTCGAGCACTTCCGGACATAATTTTTTCACGAAACTTAAACGGGACACGTAAAACTACATTTTAAGATGATCCAACGGTTCAAAAAAACAAAATCACATTTTAATGTTTGATCACACATTGAATATCATAAACTCAACTCAAACTATAACATTTAAACTTAAACCTAAGAAGTAATAAGTGACCAAAACACTAAATACTTGTACCCGTGGATAATTGATGTATTGTGAACCGTTGGATCATCTTAAAATGTAGTTTTGCATGTCCCGTGCAATTTTCGTGAAAAAATAATCTCCGGAAGTGCTCGTTTCGATAATGTCGAAAAAATCGACAAATTCTCGACACTAACGATTCGAGCACTTCCGGACATAATTTTTTCACGAAAATTGAACGGGACACGTAAAACTACATTCTAAGATGATCCAACGGTGCAAATCACACTAATTATCTACGGGTACAAGTATTTAGTGTTTTGGTCACTTATTACTTCTAAGGTTTAAGTTTAAATGTTATAGTTTGAGTTGAGTTTATGATATTCAATGTGTGATCAAACATTAAAATGTGATTTTGTTTTTTTGAACCGTTGGATCATCTTAAAATGTAGTTTTACGTGTCCCGTCCAAGTTTCATGAAAAAATTATGTCCGGAAGTGCTCGAATCGGTAGCGTCGAGAATTTGTCGATTTTTTTCGACACTATCGAAACGAGCACTTCCGGAGATTATTTTTTCACGAAAATTGCACGGGACATGCAAAACTACATTTTAAGATGATCCAACGGTTCAAAATACATCAATTGTCCACGAGGTAGTCGAAAAATAGCGAAAACCGCATCGAGACTCAACTGTCAAAGGCGCATGTGCGCAGGCCAAAGCCTGCACCCAGCTTACAATCTGACGCAGGCCAAGGCCTGCGCACGGATTCAAATTTGACGCAGGCCAAGGCCTGCGTCAGATTGTAAGCCGGGTGCAGGCTTTGGCCTGCGCACCAGCGCCCAACAGAGGCCAGAACATGACTTCTGCCGTTTTTCTGTAATTCCAACCTGTTCAGACCACATTTACACACAAATTGAGCACGTATAACATGAAAAAAAAAGTACAACACAAATATAAGGTCTCAAATACGAAGTCTCGATACATAATAGTCTCAAAACACAAAATTAAATCCAGGTCGTCTTCTTCTTCGCTACACCGGCCTTCTACAACTTCCTCCTCTTCGCTTCACAACCTGCACAGTAAATGTCTCACAAGTCAATTTACACAAACATATATATGAAAACACACACAACTACATAAAAGTTTAACAGTGTTTACTCCGGTGGAATCGGACAAGTTTGTGCATTGTGACCCTCTCCTTGACATTTGCCACATCGATATTTTTTTTTCGAAAACCTCTCAATTCGACTCGTGAAGCGGTCCATTCTCGGCCGCCCTGGAGTTCGTTTCACCGGTGGTGGCAACACTATCTGGCTTTGGACATATTCGGGAATCTCCGTCCATTGATCTTCTGAAGGAACAGGTATAATGTTCTCCTTATACGCTTGCATCATATACTCACGGGTGAAATAAGGAGAAGTCAGCTCATAAGCATATTGTCCTGCCCGACTCGGGTCCTTGGCGCACGCTGCGGCTATGGCATGCTCACACGGAATCATGTCAATCTGAAACACACCACATTCACACGTCATTGCCTCCAAATCCACAACCCCACACCATCTAGTCGACTCCACAGTGTACATCCAAGTACTTATTTTTTTGGTAACCCATTTAGGAGCACGGTCATAACGCTCACGCAACGTTGTTTCCCTTGTCGGTGTCAATACACCGTTGAACGACCAAGCTTCTTCACGATGTCTGCAAAACCATTCACCCATCTTATCCACAATAAACTTGATCAAGGAACATATGGGGAAGTCTTTAGCGTCTTTCATCACAGAATTTATCACTTCCACAGCGTTAGACGTCATCACCTCGTATCTATTCACACGGTGGTGGACTCTTGACCATTTCTCAAACGTGATATCTTCTAACCACTTCGCACATTTTTCGCTCTCTGCTCTAAGCTCTGAAAAATGTCGATTGAACTCGGGTACAGTGTACAAGCACGCAGCCTTCTTAAAATGACCAACCAAGTCTTTTCTTTTGTTGTACTTGGACTTGATGTTTTGCATGATGTGCCAATAGCAGTGTCCATGTTCCGCATTAGGGTAAACAGCAGCTACAGCATTTATAATTGGCTGACCTCTGTCAGACACGATTACCAGATCAGATCTATCTGGAATCAAAAACTGCAAGCTCTCAAGGAACCAAATCCAGCAACTGGTGTCCTCTGCATCCCCCACACCCCAAGCAAGTGGGTAACTGTGATGCTCACTGTCTGTAGCAGAAGCAATAAGAAGCGTTCCCTTGTATCTATTGGTCATGAACGATGCATCAATGACGATAACTTTCTTCATGTACTGAAATCCCCGAATACACGCTCCGATAGCCATGAAGAAGTACTTAAATTCACCATTGGCATCTGTCTGAATATGGGTGAACGTACCTGGATTCCTTTGTTCAAGCATGTAACAATACGAAGGAAGCTTCGAGAAATTATCTTCATAGGATCCGCGAACATTTTCCAGGGCTTTCTGCTGCGCTCTCCATGCTTTGTCGTAACTGACAGTAATATTTTCCTCAGTACGCATAAACTGCTGAATTGCAGCTGGTGTTAGAGGTTTCTTTGCGTTCAAGAACTGGTCCTGGAGTCGATTGCCGATAAGACTGCTAGAGGCCTGCCTGTGCACACTGCTTCTATCAATCAAAGAACATGTGTGGATATTGGTGTAGGTTTTAATCACAAACTCATCGGTCGCCTTCTTCCTCGTTGCACGAATTTTCCATTTGCAATTGTTTTCAACACATTTCACCACCTTTCGATTGTGATCAGATTTGTGCACAACAAATTCAAACTTGCCCTGCAATGCTACCCGACCGACAACATAGCTGAAATCGTCTTTGTTCTTGAAAGTCTGACCAACTACCAAATCGGAACCATCATACCGACCACCTCCGTCTCGATCACAAAGTCTAAAAGCAGGAACAACAGGCTCGTCCACAACAGGATTATTATAATAAGAACTACCGCCCTCATTATAACCGTCGTCGCCACCATCATTGGCATCATCACCACCTCCACCATTGTTATTACCATCGTCATCAACAACATCATCGTCGTTATCATCGACTTCGACACCATCAACACCATCATTATAATCACCACCCGCACCACCATCATAATCATAACCATCATAATTATTGCATAAATCAATGCTATCCCAAATAGATACAGACGGATCATAAGTAGATGGCACTATTACTTGACTGTAATATTCAGATGTTTCACCTGAAGTTCGTCGAGTTGGAAGTTTTTCTGGGCGAATTGGACTTTGACGTGCAGGACTTCCACGTGCGGGACTTTCACGTGCAGGACTTTCACGTGCAGGACTTCGGGGTACACAAGGACTGTAGGTCACAAACAACTCCATTTCATCGTGGTTTCTATAAATCCACACAGTCGTACTCCAATCATCTTCATCATTAAGATATATAGGAGGAGATTTTTCCTTTGGAAATCGAGAGATCGCAACTTCATTAGATGATGGATCGATGCCGATTTTTGCACACACTTTCTCAATCAGTGCACTATACGAAATGCTCCTATCAATCAATGTTGTTCTCGAGTGTTTCAAATCGCTCATTATCCATTTCCAATATCCCTCCAAGAGCTGCCACTCTCCACCAAAATGTATGATGATTGATATCTTATCCATCCATGTAGTTAAAATTAAACACAAAAATCAGAATTCAAAACTGTCCTGTGACTGATGCAGGGCGCAGGCCTCAGCCTGCGTCAAATTTGACACTGGGCGCAGGCCTCAGCCTGCGTCAAATTTGACGCTGGGCGCAGGCCTCAGCCTGCGTCAAATTTGACGCTGTGTGCAGGCCTCAGCCTGCGTCAAATTTGACGCTGGGTGCAGGCAGTGGCCTGCGCACCTGCGTCAGTCTGCGCGATTTTCAGTTTTTTTTATTTCGAAAAGCTCTCAAATCGCAAAATTCAAGCTCGATATTGAAAACAACACACACACAAGTCATGTAGAAGTGAATGCTAACCTTTTTACGTCGAATTGTTGGTGGAAAATAGCCGATTTCGGAGCCGTTTTTTTTTACGATTTAGGGTTACGGGAGAGCAAAAATGGGGAAGAAGAAGAAATGAATGGAGGGGTAAAGTGCAATTATTTCTTAGGGGTTATTGTGTAAATATTTTTATTTTTGTTTCTTTTACATTTATTTTTATAAAGGGAGGGGTAGATATCCGTTTTTTATTTTGTAAGGGGTACATGTCTTGTACTTAATATTTGGAGGGGCATTTTTCCGAAGGCCTCTAATATATTTCATTTCATTTCAACTTTTAGATTTAATTATTTAATATGGACGGTTAGATTTATAAAAGAACATCGTATCAAAGTAGACATTCAAACACTCAATTATTATCCTATAAAGTCTTAACTTAACAATCCGTAAATACAATATAGTAAATACAATATATTTTTTCGTGCTAAATGATTTGTTTAGAAATAAAAAAAAATGATGCGTTAAGTTTTTTGTTTTTTTACAAATTTGTGAATTATTTTAAATAAGATGAAAATATTTGAATGATTGAGAAAAAAAATAAAAATAATTTAGGCGAATTCCAAAGAAATTTGTGTGTTTTTGTACAAATTTGAGAAAAAAAATAAAAAAATCCTTGGGGCTGTTTGAAAAAAAAAAGAAAAATCTTTACTAAAGGAATTATTTTTTTAAAAACAAAAAGAAAAAAAATCGCGCTCTAATTATTCTTATAAAAATAAGTAGAAAAAACTTTGTTTTTTTTTTATAAATTTGCCTTTGTTTTTTAAATAATTATTATTTGGATTTTTCAAAGTCTTCTAAGTAATTTTACAAACTAATAAAAAAATTATAAAATTAAAACTAATATTTTACTTTAAAATAGTTTAAACGGGCGCTCTCCAAAATAAAATAATACAGTTATTAATTTAACAATTTAACATGTCAAATTAATAATTAAACATGTTTAACATTTTTAAATTTATTTAATTTAAATATTATTTTCACTTAATTAAATATAATTTTTTAACTTAATTAATATTTTGATTTTGCAGGTTAAGCAATTTTATAAATTAAGAGAAAAAAAAATGTTAATATTTTATTTGAAAAAATAAAATATAAAAAAATATTTTATCCTTATTAAAAATGTATATAATCCAGATAATTACAAATAAAAAATATAAAAAATATTTTTATTAAAATAAAAAAATCACATAATATTGCGTAAAAAATATTTTTGCTTTAAATAGTTTAATTAAATTTAATTATGCAAAAAAATAAAATATTATATTATATTAATAAAACTTGTTTTACCTTATTTTCTTTGAATAAAAAATTAATTTAAATTATAATACTATGTAGTAAGGTGGATGATAATTAATTAAGTGTCATTTATTTATTGACTAACCTATAAATGTACGGTATATTTAAATATAAGAAATGTACCTAGTATTCTCTGTATATATTAATGACATGATTGACTCCAGCCGGGTCGGGCCTTTGCCCGCTCCTTAGCTTACAAAGCTAGCTTACTAAGGCGAAGGAATTTGTGGTTGATTGCACGAGTTAGCCAGCAAACCTCCAGACTCGTCCCTCTCTTTATAAAAAAAAAGAAAAAGAAAAAAGCTCTTTCTCCTTTTCATAATAATAAGGTAAGCATCCAGCTCTCGATCCAGAGCTACAGCTTCAACAATCAAATGAGATCAGGAAGTAAGCTCCAGAGTTAATTATTTTTCAATTTTTTTATTTCAATTCAAAACTTTAAAATAAAATTTTATTCTTATCTTAATAAATTTGTTTTATGAATTAATCGTTTCGATAACAATAACTAGCTAATACGTACATCCAAATTCATGAAACAAAAATTGAAAAATCACATTTTAAATATAAAAAAGAAAACATATCAAATTTTACTCACCAATTAAACTGTTAAATCCAACAACGAAAAGACGAATTAAAACATCAAATAATAAACCCTTTCATCAAAACATAAATTCTAGTACAACATACCAATCCAACACAACGAAATGAAATTAAACAACACACTCAAAACAAAAACATTTAGAACAACCTAGGATCAAAACCCATGTTGTTGAATCCTTGAGACGACGAGACGATGCTGGTAATATCCCCACGATCTCTATGAACCATACCATTCACGATGCAGCTCAAGGGATCACTCTCAGGCTTGTCGATCGAACCATAAACATTATTATTGGTCGTCCCTTGATCATACCCTCCTAATAATCCAACCGGCTCATGATTATAACTAGGGCTAATTAAGTCATTACACCCTAATGACAATTGCCCACTGTTAGTATTATTATTATTATGAAGTACCATATTGCCCCTACTAGGAGGAGGAAGATAGTAACTAGGAGGAGGAGGTGGTGGTGGGTTGGCAAGGGCATACATGTCATTTCGCACCTTGACATCTAGGTCCCTCTTGAACCCCATAATGGACTCCTTCAACACACTAAGCTGCTCATGGTTGAGACCATCAAAAGAAGAAGGGAAAAACCAGCCCTCCATTTCCCCCATCTTCCTCAACACCTCCAATTCCTCCGCGCACCTTCTTTCGCCCCTCAGGAGGCCCTCGACTTGCGTGAGCTCCAAGTTGAGCTCTCGGATGTTCGAGTTCCGGTGAGCCTCGAGAAGGACTTGGCTCCTCGCGTTGCTATAAGCCGTCGTCGTTGGTGGGCCCGGGCCCAGGGTAGTTGTAAGGATAAATATGTTTGGGCATTACAATGCCTTAAATGTACCTAGGCAGAAGTTGTCTTGCTAACATATTTATTTATTTTATTCTTTCTTCACAATTTAAACTGTTGTAATCACTTGTCACATTGGTGATTTGATTTAGCATAGTTCATTAGTTGGAACGTGCTTGAAAAACAATCAACATAGAAGCTTTCTGCCGCAGCACAGCCAGGCAGAGTCATGCCGCAAGCAGTGCAAGGCTTGGACAAGAGGTTGAGTCAAGATATCGAGCGAAGCATGAGCGTAGGGCAAAGGAATGCTGAAGTCCAGAAAGTATGGAAGGCAGTGCATTGTGGCAGTGAATTCCAGAAGAACTTCAGAAGGCATCCTGCGGCAGCGGTCAAAGCAGCCTGCCCTAGAATATCTCAACCGATTGTTGACCTAGTTTTTCAAGGGAATTAGTTGAAGACTCTCACCTATAAATAGAGGACGTCTACAGCTGCATTCCTCAACAATCCAGAATACAAGACAACACCTTAGAAACACAATTACATTACAAGAATCGATCATCTAGCTTTTAGAGCCGCGACTTCTTTTGTGAAGATCGTTGTGCCATATGTTCTCTCGTCTCTAAGAGAGTTCTTTTGTTCAGCTGATGATTCGATAGCTTAGTATAGGTGTTCAATTCAGTAGCTAGGTTTTTGTTGTTGATTGTTCATACTCGTTGGATACGATTCATACGAAGGCATACATGTGTATAGCCTTTGGTAATATCTTTGTAAATCCAAGAGTATCATTTTGTAAAGACTTGTTCTTTAATAAAGTTTCTGGCCGTAAGGCCGTTTCGTATGTGTATAATTTAAATACACATACAAAGATTTAAATTTGTGTTCTTTACATTTTCGTACGTGTGTGTGTGTTCGTTCGAAGTGATTTATTTTTATTAATTCCGCTGCAATTCTTATACATATATCACATATAATTTTAACAAGTAAACAACTTGGTTAATCTGATAAAATACTTAAACTCAATTAAATCACGTAAAACGAACGTTTTCTGTACAAGGCATCGTGCTGCGGCATACGCTATTCTGCCGCAGAATACTGCCTTGTCTAGGCAGCGCATTTTACTGCGTTTTATCTACTGCCTACGACTTTCAAGTGGTATCAGAGCGGGCACTAGACTTACTTAGTGTTTAAGGTCCGTCTGATCACGCACACTTACAATGGCAGATCCATCTTACATCGTACGAACACCGGTTGTTCTTGACGGTAGTAATTATGGATTTTGGAAAACCCGCATTGAAGCAAGGATCAAATCAATTGATCGCAGTGCGTGGCTATCCGTACTTCGAGGATGGAAACCACCTCAGGAGGAAATCCCTGAAGGCGGCACGATTGAAAAATCACCGGAGAAGTGGTCTATCGATGAAACTGCCGCAGCTACTGCCAACGATAGGGCAAGGTGTGCCATCCTTGAATCCATCGATTGCAATATGTACAGAATTGTCAAACAATGTACTACTGCCAAACAAGTATGGGATTTGCTGGCTCTTCATTGTGAAGGTAACAACGCAGTGAAGAAAACCAAGGTCCGTATGCTTATGTCTCGTTTCGAGAACTTGCGTATGAACGAGGACGAGACTTGCCTTCAGTACTTTGGAGAATTAATGTCCATTGTTACTGAATGTGCTGACCTTGGTTCACCCATTAGCAATCCGGCAGTGTGTAGTAAGATAATGCGATCGATGAGCAAAAAGTTCCTGCCGAAGGTCACTGCCATAGAAGACAGCGAAATGTCTGAAGAAGATTATGTTTCATTAATGGCGATCTTCAAGAACTATGAACTGAACCATGAAGATCGTGAAACTCATGGGAAATCACGTTCACGAGGTGACGAGAGGAACATTGCCTACACCGTGGCAGAGCCCGACGGCAGAGAACAAGGCAATAGTTCTCAAGGCAGCAGCCCAACCTCTACCAATGACTTGACCGATGAAGAGATCTACGAGCTGCTTGGATCTGATGGTGGAGATGACCAGTTTGCATTCCTCGCCCGGAAAATGGATGCTGTACTTGTTCGCTCGCTGAAGAAGCCGTACGATCCCCGACGAAGGAAGTTCCCGGCAAGGTCACCTCAAACTCAAGATCGACGACTTGTGATGCGCCAACCAAGCACGGGATCCATCTCAAGTTCAAGTCCAAATTCAAAGGACTGGTCGAGGATCAAGTGCCACGTATGTCAAGGGATTGGACACTTCTCAACCGAATGCCCTTCAAAAGATCGAGGCATTGGAATTTTGAATTCCATGGTTGCGCAAGAAGATATGGAACAATATTGCCTTGAAGACTCAACCACTGCGCTTACTGCTCAACTCGAAGGCATAACCCTATCTGACGCTGAAGATGACAGTCCATCCAATGTGAATGCACGACGGCATGTTGCATTCTTTGCCTCTGCCGCAGAAACGACTGAAAGCCCTGCCGCAGAGAACTGCCTGTGCCTCACTGCCTCAGTCAATGGCTATGAATCTGAAGAGGAGACCATTCCCATTGATATTTTCATCGAGCTCAAAGAAAGCTTTGATGAGCTACGCATGAAATTTACCCGGCAGACCAAGATGATGAAGATGCTTACATCAACCAAAGCCGGTTATGAAGAAAAGGTGAAGAAGCAGGCCATGGCAATTGAACAAATGCTCGTAGAGAAGAACACCTTTGAAGAACGATTGAAGAAACTTGATGTCCAACTCACCAGAAAGGATATGGAGGCCGAGAAACTGAAAATTGACTTTAATCGTGTAAATGGAAAACTCGAAGTTGCTAACAATACTTTTGTAAAACTTAACACGGCAACAACAAAATTAGATGCCGTAATGAGTATTGCACATGTTGAAAGACAAGGCCTCGGACATCAAAAAGTTGTAGATGCCGTTTTTCCAAAGAAAAACTCAATGGACATGGCATTTGTAAAGGCATCAAATGACGATTTAAACGCTGCCGCACAATCCTCAACTCCAAAAAGGGATGAACAAACCGAAGGCAAGGCCACTGCCCCAGCAAAAGACTGCCGCAGAAGGCCAAAGCAAAGGCAGGCACCATCAGGCAGGATGAAGATAAGGAAGCCCCTGCCTAAGCAACATTTTAAATCAAAGAGACGATATATTTGCCACTACTGCCTAGTACCTGGTCACATTCGACCTTTTTGTTGGAGACGCGAAGAGGATCAAGCAAGAGGACATTACTTTCACTCCAACACTGGACCACGGCATCCCAAATACTTTTCACATTCTCTGTCTTCACGACACTCTTTCAAAAAGAAGGCAACAATTATACGCAAATGGGTGCCCAAAACTAAATCCTCCACTAATCATTGTTTTACAGGTCCCTCAAATGAGTCCTCTGCCGCATCCAATGCCGTCCAAAATGCTGAAACATGTAATGTCATTTTCACTGCCCTCAAAGCTACCAAAGATGATAAGTGGTACTTCGATAGCGGATGCTCGCGGCACATGACTGGAAATAGTGATCACCTCATCGACTACAAAGCTTTTCACGGAGGAGAAGTCACATTTGGAGGAGGATCCAGTGGTTCAATTGTTGGCCGAGGCACATTAAATGTGAAAGGGCTGCCGAAGCTACAACAAGTGCTTCATGTTGAAGGCCTCATCACGAATCTCATAAGCATAAGTCAACTATGCGATGAAGGCATGAATGTAAAGTTTACTCACCAAATGTGTGAAGTGTTTGATAGTGCAGGGAACCCACTCATTCAGGGGGAGCGTTCCAAGGCAAACAACTGCTATTCCATTGGAGAAACATGCCTCACTGCACAAGTCAAAGATGACATAGACCTATGGCATCAAAAACTTGGACACACAAGTCTTGGAAATTTGGAGCGCCTTATCAAGCTCAATGCTGTTCGTGGACTCCCAGCTCTCCCAAAAATCCAGAAGACAACATGTGGATATTGCAAACAAGGAAAAATGACTCGTACAAGTCATCCAGCATTACCTGCCGCAGGACAGACTGATGCCTCTGCCGCAGGACCTGCCAACTCCAAGGCAGAACTGTATCAAAAGCAAACCAAATGCTTTGATCTCCTCCACATGGATTTAATGGGACCAATCGAGACTAGGAGCCACTCTGGAAAACGCTACGTACTTGTTGTAGTAGATGATTTCTCAAGATACACTTGGGTGCGTTTTCTCCAAGACAAGAGTGATACATTTGATGAGGTGTCCAAGCTAATCAGGTGGATAAAGACCAACCATGAAGCCTCAGTAAAGAGAATAAGAAGTGACCATGGCACCGAGTTTGAAAACCAACGGCTTTCTCGATTTTGTGACGCGCATGGCATTGCCCAAGAATTTTCTGCCCCCATAACACCGCAACAAAACGGCGTGGCTGAAAGGAAGAACCGAACCCACAAAGAAATGGCGTGTACCATGCTGATCGCCAAGGGCCTAAGCAAGCAATTTCGGGCAGAAGCTTTCAATGCCGCTTGTCATATCCTGAACCGCATCAGCATACGTTCAGGAACATCAAAGACGGCTTACGAAATTCTGAACAATAGGAAGCCTAATTTAAAATATTTTCATGTTTTTGGCTCTGTTTGTTATGTTTTAAATGATAGGGAACCTAGATCGAAACTTGATCCAAAATCCCTTAAAGGATTATTTGTTGGATACTCCAGGAATAGTCATGCCTATCGTATTTTTATCATACAAACTAGAACCATCATTGAATCTGTGAATGTTGATTTTGATGATCTTAGTCGACTCAGAAAACCTAAAGAAGAAGATGTGAAAGGTTTGCTCGAGCCTGCCGCAGTAGCAGAAGTTGAAGGCAGTATCACACCTGCGCAGCCTACTGCCGCACCTACTGGCTCGAATGATGATGCCCAACCTTCAACAGCATCTCCTGAGCAATCAAACGATGATAGCACCCCATATCAATCAGATTCATCTGATGGTGAAGAGGATTCAAACCAACGACGAAGGGATCCCCCAAGGCATGTTGTCCGAAACCACCCTTCGAGTCAAATGTTGGCCAGACGCATGAGAGTTCATCCGTATATCAACTACCGCAACATGACCAAGAACATAAGCATGTCTGCCACATGCGTTGAAATAGGCATTACCTCGTATCTCTCAACGATCGAACCGAAGAATGCCAAAGAAGCATTGGCCGATGAATTCTGGTTTATGGCAATGCAAGAAGAGATGAACGAGTTTGAAAGAAACAAAGTTTGGAAGCTCATTCCTCGTCCCAAAAACAAAAATATCATCGGGACAAAGTGGATATTTAAGAATAAATCGAATGAGCACGGGCAGGTTGTGCGCAACAAGGCAAGACTAGTGGCGCAAGGCTATACGCAAGTTGAAGGCATCGACTTCGACGAAACTTTTGCTCCCGTTGCCCGCATGGAGTCCATACGTTTACTGATTGCTATTGCATGCCACCTCAACATCACCTTACATCAAATGGACGTGAAGGCAGCCTTTCTTAACGGCATACTTGAAGAGGAGGCATATGTTGCACAACCCAAGGGCTTCGAAGATCCGAAACATCCTGACTATGTGTATCAATTACACAAGGCATTGTACGGCCTAAAACAAGCTCCTAGAGCTTGGTATGGCTGCCTAACTGATTTTCTACTCAGTTTCGGATTCACTCGAGGCACTGCCGACAAAACACTGTTTGTGAAATTCAATTCTTCCAATATTTTAATTGCACAAATTTATGTTGATGATATTGTCTTTGGATCCACATGTGAGAATATGCTTAAGGCATTCACCTCTGCCATGGCATCAAAATTTGAGATGAGCATGGTAGGAGAACTAACTCATTTTTTAGGACTTCATATCAAGCAATCATCAACTGGGACGTTTATCTCACAAGCTTCATACGCTAAGAATCTCGTCAAAAGATTCCAACTTGAAGGATCCAAGCCCATGAAAACACCTATGGGCTCAACGGACAAAATCTCCCGAGGCACTGATACTGCCGCAGTGGATCAGACACTCTACCGATCCATGATAGGGAGTTTACTTTATCTTACGGCAACTAGACCTGATATCATGTATAGCGTTTGTTTGTGTGCCAGGTTTCAAGCTGATCCACGGGAAGAACACTTGAAGGCAGTCAAACGCATCATACGCTATGTTGCCGCATCAGTCGAGTTAGGCATATGGTATACCAAAGACACCACCACCGATTTAGTCGGATTTTCAGATGCCGACTGGGCAGGAGACACGGAGGAGCGCAAAAGTACAAGCGGAGGATGTTGCTTTCTTGGAAACAACATCATTTCATGGCAAAGCCGCAAGCAAAACTGCATTTCTCTATCCACTGCCGAATCAGAATACATTGCCGCAGGGAGTTGCTGTACCCAACTGATTTGGTTGAAGCACATGCTTGATGACTACCACCTGGATAGCAATGTTCTTACACTCTACTGCGACAATACGAGTGCTATAAATATCAGTCATAATCCAGTGCAGCACTCAAGAACCAAACACATCAGCATAAGGTATCATTTCATCCGAGATTTGGTGGAGAAACGACTCTTGAGGATTGATCACATCCCAACAGAAAATCAAATAGCTGATATCTTCACCAAGCCACTGGACTCAACTCGATTCATTGCCTTAAGAAAGTCTTTGTGTATGGGCACCATGCCTTAGATGCTGATCTGCATCATGCTGCCGCATTGTCATGCCTACTGAACCTCTGCCACAGCATTCTGCCTTGTCAACTTATGAGTTTAAAATTTTCCGAAGGAAGAGAGAATACCCAAACCACTTTAGGCAACATGGTCAAACCCATATACATGTAATTAATACTCAATGGGTTGAGATACTATGTACTAGGTGACCTAAGTATTTAATAATCTTGTTTTTGACATGGCATTATACCTAAGTAGAGCATAAGTACTTATGATGCAGCATGATGTTTCATTAGGATTAGATGTTTTTATTCTTATCCTAATTTTGCTTTGTAAGCTTCGATTTTTTTCACACCACCAAAAATATTTTACTTATTGTTATTCAAAAAAAAAAAAAAGGATTTTGGATTTTCAATTTTTGGCAACGATCTGCCGCAGAGCCTTGCCCCACTTGACCGTTGGGCAGCACTCGAGTGTGCGGCAGGCGACGCTTCAGCTTCAAAAAGTAACCGTTGCCTAGTTGCCCATCCTATCAACTGCCGTCCGTTTCTTTTTCTTAAAACTCTTTCAAGTGTTATTTTTAATATTTACTAGAAATCAAAAGTCCTAATCCCTCTCAAACTCTAACTCTCTCTATCCAAATCCGACCCAGAGTTTGATTTTTCTGAAATTCTTCAACCCTAGAATTTTTCTCACAACGCATAAGTATAAAATCATCATCTTCCTTGCGTATTGTGTACTCTGTTTTTTTTCTAAACCCTAATTTCATCGAGATTTTTTTTGAAAATCAATGGCTGGAACATCTCCGATCCCTAATCCGTTCACCCGCTACTTCGAGGACCCTCGATTTTTGGAGCTGGTCAGGGAGATTCGCCCCAACGCAACGATGGATGATCTTCAAGATGTTGAGTCGATGCAAGTCATCACCCGTCTCAAGGCTCTCGATGCCGCCGCCGCCGCTGCCGCCGCGTCGCAACTGCCATCGCTCTCTCCAGACTCGCCGCCGCGAGCTGACGCCGGTGATGGTTCTGGTAAGGTTTCGCCCATGAACATCTCCCCGGACCATGATGCAGGGGGAGAAGCTGCCGCAGAAGGAGAACCTGCCGCAGAAGGACGAGTCTTCCCTGAACCTACTCCACTGACCATCATCCGCCCTGAAGATGTGGACATCTCCGGCGACACTGAGCCGTCTCAAACCCCTCATCCGGCGGTGGTTATTCCGGGCATCGACGATGTACTTGCTTACGAGGCTGCCCAGAATGAAAGATCCTTTCACACCTCTGATCTTAAGGGTCTTTTCACTCCTGAACCATCTGTCACTGCCGCATCCTCTGCCTTTCCTCAGGCAGACACTGAAGTGCAGCAGCAAGGCAAGAGTGTGCCTTACAACAGGAGGGATGATGACAATGATTTTGACTACACCGAAATTTATGACAACTACCCGGCTCAGAAGAAGACCAAGGATCGCAAACCGACTCCTTATCCATCAACAACTCCACTCTCAGAGAATGAAGACTCTGAGCACTCCAGTCAGCAGCATCATGATGCCGCAGGCTCTGAGACGGAGTCTGATCCACCACTGAGTGAACTTCTCTCGCGGAAGCGCAAGACAGAGCAAGTGCCTAGCTATTCCTCCCCGCCGGCCGTCCACCAGATCAGCCACCGCCTATGCAAAAGGCAAAGGTCCGGCCATGCCACCAACATCGAGGGAGAATCCAATTGACTTGGAAACTGCCACTGCCAAGAAATCCCGTAAAGGGAAGGAGAAGGCTGCCGCATTCAAACCCGACAGCTCGCAAAGTGGTGATGCCGCAGCACAACCTGCTGCGAAGAAGGGTGGCAAGGCACCAAAGATTGATGCCCCCAAGGAGGATTCGGATTCTGATATGAAACCCGGAAAGGGTTATTCGAGGCGATTCTGGTCGGAACGCCGTTCGGTGATTGGGCCCCAGTACTACTCCAACAAGCCGATTCAACCGGATCGTGGTGGTGACTTGTCAACCTGTGCCAAACACAAAGTTGATAAGTTTCTGAAAAAGATGAAGTTGGTCAAGGCAGTCTCCTACGCAGCACCCTACTGCGAGGACTTGGTGCGCGATTTTTATGCCAACCTGCGCCCCTGCTTCGGTGATGATGGATCCAGAGGCTATGGCAAGGTGTATTTGCGTGAGAAGATCTTTAACTTCACTCCTGCTGCCATTAATGCCTATCTGGAGCGCTCTGACATCGACTACCCTGCCGCAATTGCTGATCCCACCATTGCCGCAGTATCTCATCGCCTGACCAGATCACCACCGGATGCTGCCAACAACATATCTTGCTCAAAACTCTCATCCTTTTACTACTTTTTATTTACTGTTGCCAGGCACAACTGGATTCCCACAACCAATGTGCACTATGTGCATACACAAATGGGGGAAGTCTTGTTTCACCTTGGTGCAGGTAGGCAGGTGAATTTGGGAGAAATAATCTTTGAGAAGATTGCATCACAGGCAGAGAACATCACCCAGACGCAGAGCCTTGCGTTCCCTTCCTTGATCTGGGAGATGTTGAAGATCCAAGGGCTCTCGATCAATAGTGCTGATCAACTGACTGCTGTGCCACATCCCTACAAGTTGTCTGTACGTGAGTACAATGATCTGCCGTGGACTGGTTTTCATGCGACTGCCGCAGTGCCTCCCACTCCACCTCCAAAGAAGGCTCCCAAGCTGCCGCAGGCTACTGGCCCCAGCTCATCTGCTCCACATCCGGGTACTCATGCTCGTGTCCATGCATTTGCAGACCAAGTTGCTGCAAACCATATGGTCATCATGCAGGACTACATGTCGAAGGCCATTGTGGATGCCATTACATTCTTCCTTGAAGAAGAGGGCTTTCCTCCACAAAAAGGGGGATTACCAGCAGCCGAGGCCAAAGTGGCAAAGAGCACTGTGTTGAAGATGTTAAAGAAGCGCATTGATGCAGACATCAAGGAGGTTGAAGCTGAAGAAGCTGCAGAGAAGGAAGCTGCCGCAGCAGAGAAGGCTGCCGCAGACACTGCAGCAGAGATTGATGGAGAGGATCGTGATTCGTCGCCCGAGCCCGAAGTTTGATGCTTTGAAGGATTGCAGTTCTCAAGACCCGAAGAAATATCATTTCTTCTTTTTGCTTAAGTTTTTATTCACTCTGAACAATTTATTTAATTTCTGTTTATTTGCTTTTTGAACAATTTGGTTTTTAAGTTTGATTTGGTTTGAACAATTTCTATTCAAGTATTATTTCCCTTTGAAAAATTGGTGTGTTACTATTAAGGCTTACTTAGTTACTTGTTTTTGTTCTATTAGTTAGTTAGTTGTTAAATAAATATTTGTTCTACTTAGGAAGTATTAACTAAGGGGGAGTTTTATGCCTTAGTTGTTTTGTCAAGATAAAATCCATAAACTTCCAAGTAAGATGTATTTCATTGAGGGGGAGTGCTCATTGCGCTGCTGCCTCATGGTTTTGTGAAGAAAGATAAAAAGGGGGAGTTTGTAAGGATAAATATGTTTGGGCATTACAATGCCTTAAATGTACCTAGGCAGAAGTTGTCTTGCTAACATATTTATTTATTTTATTCTTTCTTCACAATTTAAACTGTTGTAATCACTTGTCACATTGGTGATTTGATTTAGCATAGTTCATTAGTTGGAACGTGCTTGAAAAACAATCAACATAGAAGCTTTCTGCCGCAGCACAGCCAGGCAGAGTCATGCCGCAAGCAGTGCAAGGCTTGGACAAGAGGTTGAGTCAAGATATCGAGCGAAGCATGAGCGTAGGGCAAAGGAATGCTGAAGTCCAGAAAGTATGGAAGGCAGTGCATTGTGGCAGTGAATTCCAGAAGAACTTCAGAAGGCATCCTGCGGCAGCGGTCAAAGCAGCCTGCCCTAGAATATCTCAACCGATTGTTGACCTAGTTTTTCAAGGGAATTAGTTGAAGACTCTCACCTATAAATAGAGGACGTCTACAAATGCATTCCTCAACAATCCAGAATACAAGACAACACCTTAGAAACACAATTACATTACAAGAATCGATCATCTAGCTTTTAGAGCCGCGACTTCTTTTGTGAAGATCGTTGTGCCATATGTTCTCTCGTCTCTAAGAGAGTTCTTTTGTTCAGCTGATGATTCGATAGCTTAGTATAGGTGTTCAATTCAGTAGCTAGGTTTTTGTTGTTGATTGTTCATACTCGTTGGATACGATTCATACGAAGGCATACATGTGTATAGCCTTTGGTAATATCTTTGTAAATCCAAGAGTATCATTTTGTAAAGACTTGTTCTTTAATAAAGTTTCTGGCCGTAAGGCCGTTTCGTATGTGTATAATTTAAATACACATACAAAGATTTAAATTTGTGTTCTTTACATTTTCGTACGTGTGTGTGTGTTCGTTCGAAGTGATTTATTTTTATTAATTCCGCTGCAATTCTTATACATATATCACATATAATTTTAACAAGTAAACAACTTGGTTAATCTGATAAAATACTTAAACTCAATTAAATCACGTAAAACGAACGTTTTCTGTACAAGGCATCGTGCTGCGGCATACGCTATTCTGCCGCAGAATACTGCCTTGTCTAGGCAGCGCATTTTACTGCGTTTTATCTACTGCCTACGACTTTCAGTAGTCTGAGAGAAATTCAATTGCTCGAACTTGTCGATCACCGTTTGCACGCTCGGATGACCGAAGCAGAAAACCTTGTTGGCCGGAGAGAAGACGACGATGGAGGCCTCGGAGCCGCAAAGGGTGCAAAGCTCGCTCGCCTTCTTGAATAGGCCCGCTCGTCTCTTCGAGAACGTGACTTGCAAGTTTGCCTCGTTCGACATTTTGACCATCCTCACCTTTTGTCGGCCTCGACTCTTTCGCACGACGAGGGCTTGGCTCGATGAACTCATGTTGATGTTTTTTTTTTTGTTTGTTTGGGATGAAATTGAGGAAGTGTTTGATGTTTTTATGTTTTTGAAGAAGGGTTGTTTTTATAGTGTACAATGTGTAGTGCATTTATGCATTGGGATTTTTGGTTCCTTTTTTGGTGACATTTTGAATTTGGGTGATCACATTTCATAGAATCTGGTGGTGTTTGAGATATTTGAAGTTTTTGGTTCTGAATTGGTAATTAAATTCAAATGTACAACGTCTTTGTTGTACACTAATAAGTGAATCTCAATTTCAAATTTTGATTTTATGAATTGATAAAGAACACTTCTTTCGAACATTGATTAATTAATTGAAAATACTAACTGGAGATTTTAATTTAGTACGACAATTAAAATCTAAAATAATTACTTTATTCCTTCTTTTTCCAACAAGCTACATTTAAAATGTTAACAATTAATTTATACTTATAAATTAGGGAAAATAGACATATATACACTTTCGAATATAAAAAAACTCTTGTATACACCATGCTTTAAAAAACCCATTTTACTAAAAAAAAGACTAAAATAACCTAAGAATGTCACGTGTTTATTCATCACTATTCGTCTCCCTCTTTGTCTAACCTAAAAGAAAAGAAATCATGTTGGGGAATATACGCTTCTTAGGCCTAAGAAGTCGATATATCCCCGTTGATCGTCAAAGGGTAGGTTCGATTGTGAATAAAGCGGAATAAAAAGGAAGACAAGAAATTACGTTGGTTCGGCCAATAATGCCTACTTCCACAGACACCACACCCAATTTTATTCGATAATAATATTCTTGTGTACAGGACCGGATCTCGATAGATCTCTTTTCGACTCACTATTTCGTGCTTTAGGTTTTCTCTTAGTTGTACTATTTCGTGCTTTAGGTTTTCTCTTAGTTGTACATAAAATAGGGGAGGAGGTCTTTTTATAGATAGGAGGTCAAAACTCTAACTTAATCCCCAAGAAACCCGAGTTAAACCCGCGGTCAAACAGCCGCTGGAGACCAGGCGCCCGCCTGAGGACGAAGCGCCCGCCCGCGTTGATGGAGGCCTCTCTGAAGATGGGACCAAGCGACCGAACGCGACGTTGATGGAGGCCGCCCCAGTCGCTCGCCCGCGACTACTGGCAGGCGCTCGCCTGCCCCCAGGCGACCGCTCGCGACGTTTCCAGCATTCTGAAGATGGGACCAAGCGCCCGCTTGGTCCCCGGGCGCTCGTGTGCCCCGCATGGGCGGACCTAGGATCCGAAGCCTGCGGACATAATTTTTTTTTTCATATTTTTTTCATTACTCTTTTCGTTCCTCTCAAATTTCAAAATTTATATATATATATATATATTGATATCTAGATTATCTTTCAATTTTACAATAATATGAAATTCTAAGAAGTAAATAATTTCAATATTATGTAACAAAAAATTACAATTTTTTTTACCGTAAAATTTGAAAAAAAAAAGATGAAAAATTAAAAAAAAATATTATTCAAAATTATTTTCTTTTTGATCATAAAGTAAAAGATAAAATTGTTTTTTAAAATAAAAATAAGATTTAAAAAAGAAAGTCTTATTATGAAATATTTCTTTAATTTTTGAAAAAAT
The DNA here is from genome assembly GCA_954870475.1 of Euphrasia confusa. Classification (NCBI taxonomy): domain Eukaryota; kingdom Viridiplantae; phylum Streptophyta; class Magnoliopsida; order Lamiales; family Orobanchaceae; genus Euphrasia; species Euphrasia confusa. The sequence continues at coordinate 15,620,183 of OX940949.1, read as the reverse complement.
AAATAAAAAGAATTCTACCATAAAGCTACACGTTAATAAATACCAAGGTTCTAAAAAGGGTTAGGCGGTAGTAGGGCGGTGACTAGGGGCCTAGCGCCTAGAGGGATTAATCGAGGATTAGGCGAGGATTAATCGTTTTACATTTTTATATTTAATTAATTAATATTATATTTTAAAAATATTTTTATGCATATTAATAAATCAATATTTTTAACAAAATAATAAATAAATAATCTAAATATAGTATTAATCACAATTTTAACATAGTAAAATAATAAAAATAGTTTGTAAATTTAAAATTTTAGATCATTTTCATTATATATTTAATATTTTTTTTCAAATTTTAGTTTCGTACCTAAAAATTTATCATAACATCATTTACTCGAGAACCGTCTAAGTAAGTAAAGACGAAATTAATTGAACTTAGGCGGTCAAAAGCGGATTTAGGCGGGTCTGGGCGGGTTTAGGCGGGGCTTAGGCGGGTTAGGGACCTAGAGCCTAAAATTGAGGCGGTCGAGTACAGCCTAGGGCTTAGGCGGGGATTATTCGGAGCTAGGCGGAGATTTTTAGAACAACGATAAATAAAGAACGACAAGTAATTTATCTCTAAACTAAGCCCAATATCTAAACTAAGCCCAACAAATAAAAATGTTACTTATATATTATAATATGTACTCCTAGACCTAAGTATATAGGTAATACTACGATTATACTAACATTTATTTTTAAAATTTCAGTGGGGGCCTTCCTTGAAATGTTCAACTAATATAAGTATTATATATATACTGATATACATGACCATATATATTAGAAATCTCAGTGGGGGCCGAGGCCCACACTCGTCTATGCGTGGGTCCGCCATTGCTGCCCCAGCTGGCGCCCGCCAGTCCCCCTGGCGCTCGCTTGTCCTTGGTTGGGCTCACGCCTCGTACCGTCTTCGTCCTCGGTTCGTCGCGACTTCTCCGATTGGTTTGGCTCCACCTCTTCACTCCTTCGATGCTTTAATCCGAACAAGGGTTGGACTTCCAACAAATCATACTTCTCGTTGTCCATCTACAAACAGAATTTAGCGACTCAATTCCAAGGGCGGAGGATCAGCGTGGCTGGGGTGGGCTGTAGCCCACCCTGACTTTAAATTAATAAGGTATATATATAATATATTTCATCTATAATACATGTAAATTAGGTAGCTCAGTTGGCAAATCTCGCTTATTAGCCCTCCAGGTTGGTTCTTGGGTTCGAGTTCTCCTCCTCTCAATTATTTCTAGCTCCTTTAGCCCCCAGGTCTTGGGTTCGAGTTCTCCTCCTCTCAATTATTTCCAATTCCAGAAACATTTGGATGGTTGAGTTCTCAGGTCTTGGGTTCGAGTTCTCCTCCTCTCAATTATTTCCAATTCCAGAAACATTGCTTCATTTCATCGGAGATAAAAAAAAAAATTAAAGGTGCTTCATTTCATCGGAGATAAAAAAACTAAAGGTGCTTTGAACAATTTTTCTATTATTAGTATAGAAAAAATGATTTTTTATATTGAGGTGTAAAAAAGAATTTTACTATAGTTAAAGGTATAGTTAAAGGTGTATTTTAAAATTTCTCCCTATAAATTATTAAAATTTAATTTTAGACCTCAATAAGTCACATATATATTTTTGATTTATTATCGGTTTATCTTCACACAGTAATCATAAGTAAAATCTATATAAATTAATAACTTCACACATTAATCATAAGTAAAATCTATATAAATTAATAACTTCCCAACCGTGTTTTTTCATTTAAAAAACCATGTTGAAATCGGAAAAGAGAGGTTATTAATGTACTCCCTCCATCCAAAACAGTTGTCATACTTTTTTTTTGAGGTGTCCAACAATAGTTGACACACCCCAAAAAAGGAAATAATTATTATAACTTTTTCATTTTAATATACAATTTTATTCTACTTTACCCCACCTAATTTTTAAACTTTACTCACAACTACTTTACTTTTCACTTTTAAAATATATCTTTACCTTTTACTTTTCAATTAAAAAATACAAAAATAACAATTTTCTTAAACTCCGTGTCCAACAAAGTATGACATCTATTAATGGCCGGAGGGAGTATAATTTTAATTTATAGAGGTTTGCAATACATGTATTCTTTTTAATCATTATATTAAGTAATATTATATTTTATTAGTGTTTAATCTCATTATTTATCTATTTTTATTATATACTATTATTTAAACAATAAAATTCAAATACTTACCTTTTTTATATTTCAAATAATGTATTTATTGTATACTATTTTAAATTAATTATTATTTATTATTTTCTTTACAATTACCACGTTTATTTAATTATACTGTATTAAATTTATTATTATTTCTATTTTAAATTTATTATTATTTATTATTTTCTTTAACAATCACCACATTTATTTATTATACTATTTTAAATTTATTATTATTTATTATTTTGATAATTAACATTTATTTATTATACTATTTTAAATTTATTATTAATTATTATTTTGATAATTATTAAATAGTTTTGTAACGGGAAGTTTGTTCGGAAAAATAGAAATACTATTTTAAATTTATTATTATTTATTATTTTCTTTAATAATGACCATCATTGTTAAATAGTTTTTTAACGAGATCTTTTTATTTTATATGGATTATATAGATGGTATAAGATTTGAAGCATTATCTTTATTTTATATGAATTATATGGATGATATACAAATAATATATTTAATCTAATGGTTATAGTTTATATTCTAAAATTATGCATTTAAACACCTATATTATTTTTAATTAGAATATAAACTTATTTTCTTATTCGTAAATTTATATTATTCTTACTATACAACTTAAATATATATTATTATTTATTATAAATTTTTAATATTTATATTTAAAAAAGAAGGGGGAAAAAATGAATAATACTATTATTTAATTAATTTTAATAAACAGCGGAAGAAAATTATTTTATTTCAACCGTGCTATGAAACTTAATAATATTAGACATTTTTAACAAAGATTTTCAAAACAAAACTAAATCAACTTTATTCTAATCAAATGGTTATCCGAAAAAAAATTTGAAATCGAAACATCATTCAATAAGTATGTTAAAATGAATTAACAAGAATTAAGTAAAACTTTATTTAATCTTTCGTCACATTCTCGTTAGTACCTAAAAAGAGGGTCGTTGAAGGTGTGAGTTCAACACACTCATCAGGACAAATCACATATGAATCACTACATACACTAACTAGTGAACATGACATAAATTAAATAGACTAACTAGAATGCAATCCACTTTTTACGTGAAACAATTTGCGTTCCCTCGTCGACCATTTCTCCCGGTCTTCGGTTATAACGATGGAATGAACTGCGTCTCCCCATCGACTATTTTTCTCGATTTTCGGTTAAAACGATTGAATCAACTGTGTCACCCCCGTAGACCATTTTTCCCCGGTCTTCGGTTATAACGATGGAATGAACTGCGTCTCCTCGTAGACCCTTTTCCCCGGTCTTTGATTATAACGATTGAATGAATTGTGTCTCCCCGTAGCCTCTTTTCTCCGTTCTTTGGTTATAACAATGCAATGAACTAACTGCGTTGGTCTCCTTCGACTCTTTTCTCCGGTCTTAGTTTACAACGAATATGTATTTATTAATTGCATTGTAACACGTTGGTGTTACAATAAATATTCGCATATACACTTAATCATATAACGAACATATAGTATATGTGTTGGTGATTTAAGTGAAATTTTAAATCATTTTTCATTTAATGTGATTGGAATCATTCAAGGTTTTTGTGTTGAACCTAAGTAATACAAAACAATGAGTTGGATAAGTAAAAATATGCATGCTAAGTTTAATCACGTGGCTGCATGGATATGCATGGTATAATATAATTTATATATCATATTTTGCATGGTAAATTTGTGATTACATGAATAGGCATGTATGATTATCTGTAAGGGTGCTTTACGAATAGTTGTTTTCACCAAAAGGTACTTATCCAACGAATAGGTGTGTCCCTTCTCCAAGGGGTGTGTCTCTTTCCAAAGGGGTGTGTCCCTTACCAAATGGTGCTTTATATCTATATAAAGGGATTGTATACTTCATATAATAACAAAATGAAAATCATATTCTTATGACACACAAGAACACCTTTATTTTATCAAAGCCTTGAGAAACAAAGAAATCATAAAATTTCATAAGTTGCTTGATTTCTAAGCTTAAGAAATCAAGTGTGATATTTTTTATCCTCAAAGGGATTTCGTGTAACCTGGGCAATATAGGTTGAAATACTATTTAAGGAAAATGTGTTCAACGTGACTCAATTATCTATCCAAATCTCCAATCCAGTATCATGACTAAAGATCCAACAATCTTAAAGAGTATTTTCATTTCTGGAAATATAGAGATTTGTTCGTGAGAAGACAAACAAGAATGGAAACCTCGAAAGATTTAAAGGCGTCGATTTATGTCTCTGACTAAAGGGAAATTAAAAATTAAATATGTTGTGAACACATATTAAACAGTATGTTTAATTTTATTTTGATATACGTATTATACATATATATATCGAAAAATAAAGAAAAAAGTGACTAGTAAATTATTAATTAATTTCATTAATTAAATATTAATTAGTTGTGTTATAGTATATTATATAATTTATGATATATAAAGTGACTATAGTGTTTATATATGCATATTTTGCGTGCATGATTTCATTCAAATATTTATGAATATGTATATATAAATAATGACAGAATGATATATGTTAATTTAAATGGTTTAAGTGAGTAATTGAATCGGGGTAACTCTTATCGTGACTCTACATGATTTAGTTTTAGTGCATCATGAAGCAAAATTGATTTTTCGGTATTAAACCGTGTGTGTTAGCGTATACATGGATGGATAAATATATGTGAAGACATGCATGTGTATTAAAAAATGGGTAAATATATATATATGATGGCATGCATGTGTACGTATTAAAAAGTACGTGTATATTGAGCGTGTGCATGTCATGTATTTATATGCATGTTATTTAATTGTGTAATTCGAATAGGTACTAATTAAAAGATGTAATTCACTTCAAATGGGTATATAACTTTTCGGTGATTAATTAATTAATTTAATGAAAATAGATACGTACCTATTGATGATAGTTCATTATCACTATAAAGAACTTAAGGAGTTTATTACAACTTGTGGTAATTTTACGTACCTATTGATGATAGACTGATAGTTCATTATCACTATAAAGAATTTAAGGAGTTGTATTTATTACAACTTGTGGTAATTTGGGCATAAAAATATCTAAAGGCGCGTTATAGTGTAAAATCCAAAGACAAGAATGCTCTAAAATCCTCTTCCATGAGTACGGTGGAAGCAGGTCAGAGTTCGATTCACAACTAAGGGAATATATATCCCTGCAACAAACAATTATGTTGGTACGTACGAACAGGGGCGGACCTAGGAATTCGACCGAGGGTGAGCCTAATTTTAAAAATATTATAAAATTTTATATTAAATAATTCAAACAAAAAATTACAATTATTCCTTGCGAGTTTTTATAGAATGAAATCGTTTAATAATAACATCATTATCAATTTTCAAAAAAATTCCTTCTCTACATAAACAACAAGCCTATCATTCAACCAATCATCGCTCATGCGATACTCAATTTGTCTTTCACAAGATTCATGGCGGAAAATACTCTCTCAACACTTGTCGTTGCAACCGGTAGAATTAGCGCCAAAGTCAAAAGCTTGTAAACCAAAGGAAACACTTTGTGCTTCTTAGTTTGAATCAACTTCTCGGAAAGATCCCCAAGTCCTTTCAAGTCTTTAAACAAGTCGTTCAAGCGCATATCAACAATATGATTTTGAAGTTGGTCCTTAAGATTGAGAACATCCGAATTTGAAAAATCTTGTGGATAAAATCCCGGCAATTTAAGTAACTTATCCATGTCAAAAGCGGAAAATGAATCTTGTGGAGATAAAAAATTCCACGGTGGCAAGAAAATTACCTGGATTAAGAGAATTATCCGATTCATCATGTCCTCGAAAAGGTAACCTTAGTCTCAACAAAAGCCGCACACAGTCAAGAGACGCAATAAGTCGAGTCTGATACTCATCTTTTGTTTGTTTTGAATGCTTGTCGAAAACCGTTTCAATATGCACGTTTTGATTCATCAAAGCATCACACTTCATCCGCGCCTGATTATGTTCACTATCATGGTTCCCGACATGAACTTTAAGTCTCGATTTTTCTTTCCAAATACTAAAGCATTCGGTAACAAAAGCATCACCTCCAGATTGTTTTCCTCTATTCGACTTGAAAAGATAGCAATGAAGACAATATGCAGCATCTTTAGATATACTATATTCCAACCAATCATACTCGGTAAACCAACCAGAAATAAACCTTCTAGACTTGGTTGATGTCGATGAAACTTTCTTCATAGGAAACTCGTGCTCAAATGGTTGACAAGGACCTTTCTGTAAATATGCCCTTCGAACTTGATCTCTGATTCCAGGACTATAACTTGAGATAGGGGGTCTCAATCCAGGGTCGGAAGGAATTTGTGTAGGATCAAACTCTTTAATGACGATTGAAGTTTCCTCGACTTTATTTTTTTCTTGCCCAACATTATTTGAAATCGAAACAACTCTAGTTGCATTAGCATCGAACTCACTCCCTTGAAGATTTCTTTTCTTATAATATTTTTCCATAACCTGTTTATATAAAGACAAATAAAATTACAACTCTGTCAGAGCTCAGAATACAAACATAAACTAATTGTTCACTCACTACTCACTGACCACTGTAATATAAATAATAATAATAATAATAATAATAATAATAATAATAATAACTAAAACAATAAAAAATCTTACTAATCGTAAAAAACAATCTATCTCTTTAAGTATATTAGTTAGTCAATTTGTCATGTATCCATTAACAATTACAGTATACGGTCTTAGTAAACTCAATGCCCAACAAGTCGGTCACATAAATAAATAGGCTACGGATATTTACACCTCCTCTATTAGTTTACGCACTCCTATTTGATTTTTTTTATTTACAAAATGTCTAAATTACCCTTTTATTATACTAACACCCTTTCATCAAAATTAATGAATTAATTTTAAAAAAAAAGACAAAAAAGGGACTCAACGAGGCGGCTACGTTGGCCGTCTTCTCCGGCAAGGAAGACGAGGCAATGTCGTCGGCTGTCTTCTGAGCTACTAGACAAATTTTCTCGTTCATTCACTACTCGATCTATCTAAGACTTTCGTTCATTAAATTTCAATCTCGCTATTGTCTTCCTTAATTATATTACAAATATTTCTGTAATTTTCCGGTCACAAAGAATTTTTATTTTTTTTACTTTGGTTTTTCTTTCAATGACGAAGATTTTTATTGGCACTGTACTTTTTTTTCTTACTTTTTCGCAACCAAAAACCCCCCTTTTGAAACCTACTCGATATTAATCGAATGGAAAATGTCGTTAATTCCGATAACGAAGATTGAAGCATCTCGATATTTCTTCTTCCCCTGCATCTACCAAGCCCGCACCGCCCCGGCCCGCCGTCCTCCTCCGCAGCCACCAAGAAGCGTCTCAACACCTCCCTCTGAGACATGATCATCGATGGATAGAAATCAACTCGTCAGTACAGCCAATAACCCTCCCCGTCAATCGTCATCCTAGAACGTGCGGCGGTCGCGCTCCTCCGAAGATGGTGATCTCGGCCCTAGGGATATTTCCACATGTTCGATCTTATTGTTTTTATTTATTACGCAGTAATGATATTTAATCTAAGGGGTAATTTAGACTTTATACAAATTTATAAGAATAAAAAAAATAAAAAAAGGGTGTGTAAATTAATAGGGGAGGTGTAAATATCCGTAGCCAAATAAATATCAATTCAATATATACTTAAATACTCTTATGTAATTAAATATCAAATAAAAATAAATGGTTAAGCCCAAATTCAACCATTGTCCCTGTAGGTGTAGGTCGTAGACTTGTAGTGATATTTGGATCTTCAAGTTAAACCCAATTTTTCCCCCAAAAAATATCTACATCCTTATTGTCAATGTCAAGTGTCAACCTTCATTTTAATTATACATAAACGAAAACCCCTTTAAAAAAATTAAGAAAGCAAAGCAAAAGTAAAAACCTAATTAATGCTTGAATCTGAAATAACAAATAGAAAGATGAAGGAAGATCGAATACGGACTGCGTGGTTGAATAATAGCTGCGATTTTGGTCTACAAACCGAGGTAGCCGTGTGCCTGTGGCCCTGAGGGTGTTGAAGACTTGAATTGCTAATGCCAGAATTGGGGGTGGCCGGTGGGGGACTCGTCGTTTTCCTTTTTATTATTTGTTTATTTGATTTTTTTTAGTATAAATGGTCATAAACGTATTACTCATATATTGGATTAATAGTTGAATTAATTATTAAGTATAGATATATGTTTTTTATTGTGGGCCGATGTTTAGTTTGGGTTGGAATAATATATAGGTAGTCTTTTTTTTTTTCAGTGTGGGCCTAGGCCCACACTGGTCCTTTACTAGGTCCGCGCCTGCGTACGAAGGTATATTATGTTTCGTGCCTATTATGTCTCGTGCCTGAGACAATGATGCATGCCTGGTTTTAGGGCGTATTCGAAGGAAATCAATAATATGGAACCTTGTAAATGAGACATATATTGACTGGTTGAGACAAGTGTCTCGGATAACTCGTGAATCGCAGGGGCATTGCGACTCAAGAATGCACATAAGCATGCGACCTATGGTGATCTCATCTGTTTTATGTTTAACAGTGACTTTGATTAAAGTATATAGTCATGAAAAGTCAAAGTACTTTGACGTTATAAATAAACGTGGTTCATGCCACTCATGGAGTAATCTTTATAAATTTGATGAGATTTTAAACGGAAATTAACTAATAATTTGATGAAGTGATTAGTAGAGACTTAGTTGATAAGTCAGTCATTGGGATGAGTTTAAAACCAATTTAAATCTTCAAATATGGGATACCTAATTCACTTCTAATGGTATTAGAATTTGAATTCATTAGGAAAGCCTATATTAATTGAGATTGAAACACAAATATATAAGTCCCAAAAGTTTGTGTTTGAACTCCATATAATAGGTTGAAGTTTATCTTAATAAATCTTTTGAAAAAGTGCATTTGCAGGGCACGATAAAAAGATTTAACTATATGAGTGCGAAGTGTGGCAACTTCAAGAGTTCTGGCTTAGCTTTATATGCACTCACGAATGGATAAGGATGTCATGATTCTCGAATATTTGTAAAGTGTACTACACTATGATGAAAATTCAATCTACGACTAATATAATAATATTAATTATTTATATATTTCATATTACCTTACATTTTTTACAAATATAAAATATTATAAATCCAATATAAAATATTATAAATCCAGGTTATTAAGATATAAAATATAAAAATTTATTGAATTTAATTATTTTGATTTTTATCAAGCAATTAATATTTTATTAAATTATTTAGTTTTAATTAAACATAATTTTAAATTTATATAAATTTAATTAATAAAATATAATATTATCTACCATAGTTGATAAAATTAAATATTTTAAATATTAATTTACCATAATTTATAGTATATATTGTATTATATTATTCAACGGAGTATAATACAAATATGTTCATTTTGCTAGTCCACGACCAAGGTCTGGATTGGGCGACTACATATCCACATGTGCATCCAAAATTGTTACAGAACATGTTCTCGACCCAACACACATCATTGCAGGAGAATGAAGATGAGACTTTAAAGTTAGGCGAAAAACGAGATGTATTGTGAGGTTAAATATTTATTTAAGTTAATAAAGGTTAAATATTTATTTAAGTTCATCGATCAGGGACCTACACCTCTGACTCGGCATACACTTTTTTTTTGTTAACACATACACTATTTTTCGCTCGGAGGGCCTACTATGCCGTGAGCTGCTCTTTTGACTGGGCCTACTATGCCGTGAACAGTATCCCACGATATTGTTTCATTCTTTGGATGGCTATCCGTGGTCGATTGCCGACTAGAAATAAACGTTGGATTGGTCGGGGGATGACTCGTGTGTACTTTGTGGTGGGGAGAGCACCGAGACACACTCCCACTTTTTCTTTGAGTGATCCTTCTCACGAGATTGCTTGCGGAGACTAAAGGTGGAAGTGGGGTTTCTATGGCCAAGTGGTGGTTGACATAGTGCTGTTTTACGGGCCTCTAGTCGATGGCGTGGGAGGCACCTTGATATCTTGTGCGTATCGTGGACTTCTCGCTGCTTTGATCTTATTTATTTGGCTCGAGAGGAACACGAGGATACATGAGGCTCGTTCGGTGTCGTCTGGAGTGGTGGCTTCTCAAGCAATCTCTATCATACGGGAGAGGATCCACTCATTACGACTTCCTGATTCTCTTCAGGCACGTGCATTGAAGAGGGTATGACATATAGTTTGGTGATTATGTTTGTATTCTCTAGTGCTATATGATTTGTTGGTTGGTTGGAGAGCTAGTCTATTAGCTCGGTTCGGTGAAGCGATAGAGTTTTCATTCTCTATGCGCTATACTGTATCATACTTTTTTGTTTTATATGTGATTGACTTTTACCCAAAAAAACATATAATATAATTATAAATAATAAAATATTTTTGTACTTAAATTTTTGTGGTCGGCTGATAAATAGTACCCATAAAATGTTTTCTCAAAAATTTAATTTACTATAAGAATTATAATTTTTCATAATTTTTTAATAAATATTATCAATTGATCATTGAAATATTAATCATAATTTATAAAAGTTTTTAAAGAAAAATGTATTTTAGTTTATTAATTTATATTACGAATTCCATAAAATAAACTTTCAAGTGAATGTTACATCTTTTATTAATTGAAGTATTATTAATAGGTTGGTTGAGCATTCAAATTGATGATTAAATATCTTAGGTTCAAATTCCAAGACATTGCAATTGATACATCTATATTTATATATAAGTAATTTCGGAATTATCCTAATTAATAAATAAAAAAAATTATTTAATTATAAACAATTACTTTTTTGCTTTTTTTTAATTTCCCTAATTTGTAATAAACAATTATTTTTTTGCTTTTTTTTTAATTTCCCTAATTTGTAATATTATTATTCATAATTAAAATTTTAAAATCTGTAAATAATATTCATTCCTTTACTTCCAACGGTCTAAAAACAACCCTTATGAAAATAAAGAGCGAATCGGTTTCATTGTTGGAAACTAGCCGTTACGAATCCAATCAAATCAATTTCAATTTTCCAAGATATCCTTTCAGCACCAGCTCTCTCCGTTCTTTACCATTTCTCTCTCTGAACAAATCTCTCTCTCGCTCTTTCTATGGCAAACCGATCCTCTTCCCCAATTTCACCCAACCCTAATTTGACTACTCCAGAAATTACGCGCACAAGTTTCAACAAAAGCCCAAGAAAAATCGACCCCATAACCCCTGCTAATACCCCTGCCCCATCAGGTTCGTTTTCGAATCGTAATTTCCCGTTACTTGCGTGTGCGTGTGTCAGCGCGATTTTCTCGAATTGATTTTTTTACTGCTAAAAGTGGGTTCTTTTCGATGTTTGGTAAGTGGGCTTTGATTGTTATTTGATGCTAAATCTGGGTTTGGTATATTTGCAGACTTCGCCGGAAGCCGTCGTTCGATGGGTAAAGAAGGGAAGGAGAATGATGCCGTGAGAGCCTCAAAACTCCAATCTCCGGCAAAGGGCTCCAAAAGTTTCATGGCCCCAACTATTTCCGCTGCCTCAAAATTCACTCCGCCGACCAGAAAGAAAACCTTAGTCGAGAGGAATGAACTCGTCCGGGCCTCTGTCTCGATATCCGATGGTAAATCCATGGTTTTCTCTAACCTCTCTGAAGACTTGGAGCCCAAATCTGTTCATGTTTCTAAGCCTTCTAAAAAAGTGACCTTTCTAGATGTCCCACAAGATTCTTCTCAAAATTCAAATGAATCGTTGTCGGATTCGGTAATTTCCAACCCCGATGGCTCAAAGATTGAATCGAGTTTGAGAAATAGCATTTCTTGTTCGCCCGTCTTGTCCTCCGTAGCCCCTCTTGATGCTGATCCCTCTATGCCTCCTTATGATCCGAAAACCAATTACTTATCCCCAAGGCCTCAGTTTCTTTACTATAAACCCAACCCCAGGATTGAGGTCCTTTTGAACAGAGAAAAGGAGATGGGTCATGATGAGTTCAAGCCGCTGGATTATGACGACGATGACATGTCTGATAATTTTTCATCGGACTCAGAGGGCACACAAGATTCTGAGGAGAAATCAGAATCTATTGCCTCGGCTGATATGGTAATAGGATGTGAGGACAATGATCTTCGTCTATATGATGAACTCTGTGAGAAGGAGAATTTGGTGGCCGCGAAGTTGGCTGATATACTTGATGGACTAGAATTCTCGGAAGAAAATATCAATGTTTCCGGAGAATCTGAGAAGGAGAAATTGGAGACGGTTGCTTCAGGTGATGATATGCTAGTGATCGGATTGGAGGAAATCTCTGAGGAAGAGAGTTTGAATTCTGATCGGAAAATTGAAAAGAAAGCGTTGGGTGTCTCGAGATTATTGTGTTTCTCAATGGTTACGATGATGCTGTTGATGGCAGCATGCGTGTCGGTATCGGTTACACGATATCCTTCATTGGAGGAGTTTGGTCTTATTAAAGATATGAGCTTTTCTGATTTGGGACAGTTCTATCACCAATCAAGAGTTGTTGCTGTTACTAATGCAAAAGTGATTTGGGAAATGTGTGTGTCCTTTGTCTCTAATGTGGCAATTGAGCTCGGAGAAGGAGAAATTACACGAGTCCAGTTCAAATATGCGAACCTTTCTGACCTGGAAAAGGGTTCTTGGAATAATGGCATTGAAGCTGTTGATGATGATGATGAGTTGGATTCCGAGATGAGTAATTTTGAAGAGGAAGAATATGTGGATGCAGTTTATGATTCCGATGAGGATTTTGAAGATGAAGTAGAGGAGGAGCATGGGGACGAAGTCTTGGAAACCGATGAAATAGTTCTCGAGGACACTCAGAACCTGGAAAAGCAGGATGGAGTTGATGAGCAAGAAGATGAAGTGTTGGAAATCGACGAGGCAGTTATCGCGGACTGTAACGCCCCAGAAATTCAAAGGCTTAAAAGGATTGAATATGCTACTCATACCAACAGATGCATCTTCTTTTCTGGGCATCCTCCTATAAGAACTCCAAAGTTAAGCGTGCTGGCTCTGGAGTAATTCTAGGATGGGTGACCCCCTGGGAAGTTTCTCGGGTGCGCACGAGTGAGGACAAAGTGCGCTGGAAAAGACAAGTGTTGGTACAGTGGGGCCAGGATATCACTCCCGACGGCAGTCATTGGTAACCGAGCCGGCCCATTAGGGTCGGGCTTCGACCCCTCAACGGGCCGGGGCGTTACAAATGGTATCAGAGCAGGTGCCGACCGGAATTGCGGGAACTACGTGTCTTGCGGGGCCAAGTGCTCCACCCAGAAGTTGGTGAGAGTACCCGTAAGGGGCATTCCTGCACGGATGGTTGGTCCTGGGCAAGTAAGGCACGCAACGAGGACGTTGCGCAGAAAAAGGTGGGGTGATTGTAACGCCCCAGAAATTCAAAGGCTTAAAAGGATTGAATATGCTACTCATACCAACAGATGCATCTTCTTTTCTGGGCATCCTCCTATAAGAACTCCAAAGTTAAGCGTGCTGGCTCTGGAGTAATTCTAGGATGGGGGAGTAATTCTAGGATGGGTGACCCCCTGGGAAGTTTCTCGGGTGCGCACGAGTGAGGACAAAGTGCGCTGGAAAAGACAAGTGTTGGTACAGTGGGGCAGGATGGGGGAGTAATTCTAGGATGGGTGACCCCCTGGGAAGTTTCTCGGGTGCGCACGAGTGAGGACAAAGTGCGCTGGAAAAGACAAGTGTTGGTACAGTGGGGCCAGGATATCACTCCCGACGGCAGTCATTGGTAACCGAGCCGGCCCATTAGGGTCGGGCTTCGACCCCTCAACGGGCCGGGGCGTTACACGGACTCGACTGAGTTGGATTCTGAATATCAGGTTGACACTCAGAACCCGGAAAAGATTGTTTCCAGTAGTATCTCTGCTCCATTGGATGAAGTGTTGGAAATCGAAGAAGTATCTCTTGTGGATTCATCTGAATTGGATTTTAAATATCAGAAAGACACATGGAGCTCGATAAAGATTGATCCTAGTAGTATTACCACTGCACCACAGCAGCAAGAAAGTGAATTTGTATCATCTGGTAACGGTGATGTTAATTGTGCTTCTGATGCTGCTTTGCTGGAACAAGGAATCCTGTTGGATACTGAGTCTTCACCCGGAAAAAGTGTCGAGAATTCGGTAATGATGTCCGAGGACAAATTTCTTGTGCATTATGCTGTGGGAATCTCATCTGCCCTTGCTGCTCTATCAGTGGCAGTAGCGGTTTTTATGTATCAGTACAAGAGAGTTCCAAGTTTCCGAGTCAATAAGATGGATTGTGGATTTGATAGTAACCAAAAGAAGCAGCAAGAGGTTGAGAAGGCAGCATTTTCTTCTCAGAATTGGCAAACAGAAGTTGATGACATTTCGTGTCCTTCGGCAACAAGCAGCTTTCTAAAGAGTGAATCTCGTAGCAAGAACACGATCATGATGATGAGAGGGGAAAGTGTTCATACTTCAGAGGCAAAAACGAGAAAGTATTCTTCGAGAAGGGAGTCGTTGGCTTCTTCCTCGTCGGAGTTTACAATGGGCTCGGCTTCGTATGGAAGCTTCACCACATATGAGAAGATCCCAATCAAGAATGTGAGTAAATTTTATTTAGGCACTGCTTTAGTTCCTTTCTTTTTTTTCCCTTTGTGATAATTATGTTTAAAAGAAACTATTGTGATGATGATATATGATATAGACACTGACTGGTGTTGTATTTTCTTGCAGGCTAATGGAGAAGAGGAGATCATTACACCCGTGAGGAGATCGAACAGAATCAGAAGCCGGTTCACTTCTCCGTGACAGCTTGTTTGTATCGTAGGTTCTCGACTAGAGATTCTCCGTGACAGCTTGTTTGTATCGTAGGTTCTCGAATAGGGATATAAAAGATCATCGACTCTCTGATGTAAAATAGGACAAGTTTTTTTATTTTTGTTTTTGTTTGAGAAAACAAACAAAACAATGTTAATAAACAAGTGTTTTTTTTTCTTGTGTTTTTTTTTGGGTAAAAAATAAACGTTAAGAGTTTTCTTACAACATTTTGGAAAAAAAAGGTCTGTAAGATTTTAATAAAAGGTCTGTAAGATTTTAATGAACTTTTAAAATTTTTGAATATTCAATTCTTATTTTTAAAAGTTCATTATAATTTGAACGTATTCAATTAAGATTTTAAAAAGTCTTAAAAAAAATCATAAGTATTCACTTTAGATTTGAATAGATTTAATAGTTTGTGGAATTAATGGATTTTCTTTAAAAATTAAACTAGATTTGATTTTTCAAAATATCTCATAATTAAGAGAGATTTGGACGAATTTCTTTTCGACACGAAAACTCAACAAAAAAAAAACCAATCGTCATTTAACAAAAGTATTACACTAATCTATCTATATAAAATAATCAAAATTTTATTTTAGAATGTTTTCGTTAAAAATAATTATTTATATATTATATTAATAATAAATTATTTTGTATTTATTATATACAATAATATATTTTCATAAATAATTCTAATATAATAAATTTAATTATTAATATTATTATTCAATTTATTTAAAAAATTATTTATGATCATTCATTTACTATGGTGTATTGTTTAACATTGATAGAATACTATCAAAATTCACCACATCTCTATACCAATATTTTTTTTAAAAATTGATATTTCAAAGTATTGTAAAACAAGAAAATAAACAATGAATTAAAGTATAAGAGTGATAAAAATAAAAAAAAATAAAAAAAAAAATTATTTTTTTAAAAAAAATTGATTTTTTATATATAAGTGTGTTTATATATATTTGATAAATGGGGAACAAGTATTTCTAAAGCCAAAGAGGTAAACAATAAGTTTTAAGTATAAAAGTTATAAAAATAAAAATTAATAATTTATTTGTTTTATTTTTGTAAAAAATTTGATTTTTTTTATATACAAGCATGTTTATATACATTTGTATTTGAAGTCTTTGAAAATGTACTTAAATCAATAAAAAGTATTTTACAATTTTTTAAAATCTATGAAAATCAATCATAAAATCTCTACTCTACTTTTTAAAGTCAATTAAAATCCTACAAACTCCAAAACTGCATAGAGTTTATGGATTTTTTGTGCACAATTAAAATGTTGTTAAGCAATTTCTTACATTAATATGCGCATCCTTTGCTCAATTCTGGCCCGTGAAACGCACGTGCCATAAAAGCGCATGCAATTTGTAAATCATTATGAAGGCTAAGATATGGAATGGAACACATTTATTCCAGAGTCTGTACAAACAAACATTTTACACATGTATGTATGTATCTGTACATACAGAAAATATTTACCAAAGTAATTAATGTACATCTCTGAATTCTGTAAAACGGCTAAGATGATTTCTGAATAATTCAATTTAGTACACTAAATTAAAAATGTCTGTATGAAGGAGATTACCAGAAAGGACACCACCTGAAACATAGAGAAGTGGTTTTTTTATCAGACGCGCTAATATACACCAGAAACAACATTTATTTGACATTTTCAGGATATTAAAAACATACCCAACGTAACTCTGGCACAGATTCTCATGCGATTGTGCCTGGAGTATGAGCTTCTGCACTTGCAGTTTGACAGATAACCCATGTTCAGATTCATGGGTGTCCCCAGGAATCAGGGAGGTACTGTGTTCGAGGGAAGTTTGGATGGATCTCGATGCTATTGGAGAGAAATCCCTTCCCGTAAGCTTGTGGCTCATCCGTGCAGTCACCACAACTGCTCTTTCATTCAGTACCTCGTTAGCATCACCCAATTGATTGACAGCCTAAAAAGTATAAAGACGGAATTTTGATGTTTAGCCTACTTCAAAAAGAGAACACACGATATATAACATAGAAAAAAATAAAATTGATGTATAGCGCATAATTAATCCCAAGTGTTGATAACCGATACCTGGAGGATCTCCATCTCCCGAATATTCCTCTGTGGCTGAAGCTGGTCATTATTGGGATCAGCATCTGGATCTTCTCCAGTCACAGCAGGTTGGGCAGGTGTGGCCATTTGCGGAACTTCATTGAAGTTGAACAAACGCCAGTTGATCAATGGGTCGTGCACAAATGCCTGACAAAAGGCAATCAATAATTTCATCACGATTATGGAAGGCTGAATTCTATATATAGTAATATAATAAGAGGCTTGAAGTTAAAGTTACAAAATCAAACCTCCATCATTGCCATAACACTATCTTTATTTGTGCGCAAAACCTGCATGACATTTTCACATGTGGAGCGAAAGTTCCCTTCGATTCCACTGACCTCCATCGCTTTAACAAGCATTCTAGTAAGCCGAAAGGGGACCTAAAACCGACCAATAATGATGTTTAGCAAACAAAAGGCATATTATGTTTCACTCTTGGAAATTATTTTTTTGATTTCAAGACATGAAGAATCATCCAAAACCTTTTCAGGAAATTTTTCTCGGTTCATTGAAGCTTCAAAGCAGTCTCCAAAGTCGATGTGCAATATTTTCCCACTGCCACCAAAGTAAATTCCAATATAAATTCAAACTTAGAACAATCACAAATCCAAAGGTATATTTCATGTATAATATATATACCTGTAACGATGGAGCATAAGGTTGCTCGGATGTCGATCACCCAGTCCAAGTAAGTAACCAACCTGAAGACACCAATTGGAGCTTTCACAATGATAACAATTTCAACAGGCTCATAGAAACAATTTACTTGGAAGTAATGTAAAGGAATTATTTCCATGTACACACGTATTGTGGTCTTCAAACTTCATTCAATAAATGAATGCAATATATGGATTATTTAGAGGGCGAGGTTGTCTTTCTACATGAAGTAGTTACATGTTGAAAAAATTTACATTTTAAAATCGTATTTGTATTTAGTTGAGCTGGTTACAAAACATTATGAGACATTTGATATAAAAACGGGTTCACATAACTAAAAATCATTTGACAGAGATAAATAAATAGATATATTCGACTTTCTTTAGGATCACTGAAAAAGGCATTAACTGTCTCATACAATAATCAATATTCAAATGCGGGAAATGTACGCGTCCCTTTTATTGAATTGAAATATTAAAGCATCAAGACCACATGTGATATATCTAAAATTAAAAGATTTCAACTTCTTCAAATAAATGACACTCGTGAAAGAAAAATGCTAGAACTTATCATTTTTGCAGCAATGCTTATAAAACACAATCTTGTGCAAATTTTTGAAATGAATCAGAAAAATTATGTGCTTATTTGATTGCTGCAAACAATTGGTCAAAAATATTTTATCAATCTATGAGTCTATTTGATGTAAGAATCCATTACCATACTCATAACAGCCAAGCTTCTTGTATAGTTGGTCCTCCTGTCCAGCCAGACCTCTGAAGTTCGACTCTTCAACCACAGCACCTGGCATTTTCCAAAAGCAAATATATCAGCAGGGATGTATAACAGTATAAGCAACAAAACCCTGAATAAACCGTACCCTCGCAAGGTCACTTCCTTCAGTATTATTCAACCCGTACTCAAACACCTCAACTTTTGCTATAACAGGCAAATGATCATAATCCGGAGAAAACCCAGTCATTAACTTGTGCTCTTGGTTTAGGGAGATCTACAAATACAGAAAAAATAATCAGGAAATGCAGCAGCCTCAAAGAGTCAGTAGAGTGTGGGGTGGGGAAAAGGATAGAACAGAACATTTCTGGTATCTCTGTACTCCCGAATGAGTTGATGCAAGGTATCGCAATTTGGGACCCATCCAATGAGACCACTGTTCGGAGATAATGGGATGACCTCATATCTTTGAATAGAGAGATCTTTCTCAGCAGTTTTTCTAGAGTTTGCCAATAGTGTATTTACTAAACCAAAGAGCTGGTAGAAGTAAAGTTCAGAAAATTAGTTGATAAATAATTGAAAGACAATAAAGTACGCAATAAAATTTTGAAAATACGGAAGATAGAGCACCAAATTCATGAACAAAAACCTGCATGACACGCTCATCTTGGCGTAAATCTTCATGTCCCTTCAACAAGAAAGCGTATTCTTCCCCATCACTTCCATGTATGGTCAACTTACGAGGCCGTTGTTTGGACGTGATGACAACAAGCTGGGGCGCAAATGATCCAATTGTCACCACGGGTGATTCTGGGAAAGAACCCGAAAAAATTCTGTTAATCCAGCATCGAATTACATATACACAACTTACATCCACGCATAAAAATGAGAATCAATTATACCAGTTTTATAGGTTCCAGGAACAGCAAGTTTCAGATCACGGCACTCCAATAATTCTGGAGAAACGGACTGGTTTCACAAAAGACAAAAAATAACACTTAGTGTTTCAGACACCATAAAGACATATTTACAAGGTGAACTAATCTTACCTGCAAGTCCAGGCTGGTGAGAGTTTGAAGTTGCTTATCAATCCGCCTAAATACATGGTAATAGAGATCCCAAGCCTAGTGGAAAAACATTCATTAGCAGTTTTATAAACGAATCAGAGGTTCGGAAACACTAAATGCAAGCTGTACACAGTGCTACACAATACAAAAGCAAAAACCTCCTTAATGCAAAATCCGAAAACAAGCACAACAAAATCTCCACGTCATTTCAAACATTTACTAGCTTGATCAAGAAATCAACATATTATCAAAGTTAACCAAATAATTGTAAAACCAGGGGAAAAGTATTGTGAATTGCACAGGTCGAGAATAATGAACTGATCTGACATTAGAGCCTAACAGAATTACATGGAGTAGAGGAACATATATCAGTAACAGCTAAAGATACTGTGGCAATCAGCCTTTATTTTTCCATCGACTTGACGCTGGGCAGAAAGGAATGCGCATATCTTGACTATTTTATTGAAAGCAGTTCCATGTGATGCAATGAACTGTTACAGGGATTGGTGAAGTTTCGGAGATACTGCAAGCAACTCTGATGTAACTTAACAATTTGATTTTCCAGGAATTTGTCTTCTCTTCATAATCTCTTTCAGTTTTAGTGAATTTATTTTCTAATATAATAAACTTATGAAAGATATCATTCTTTCACATGTACATCAAACTCCTGATGGGAATGGGTTGATGGAATATAAAATATTATGTCACATCAAATGAAACGGTACAGATCATTTTATATGAATGCAATGATATTTCTATTTAAAGAGACTGGTGTGATAATTTCATGCAGACTTCCACATAGACCTTAATCTTTGTATATAACATGCAGAGAACATTCGAATCAAGGTAAAACATGATCAATTTTTCAAGTAATTGATACCTGAGTTAATTCCCCAGCTTTCCCATTTCTTTTGTATTTCTTGCAGCATTCATAGGCCTCCAAAAGTTCATGACGGTATGCCTACCAATTATTGTCCAGTTAACAACAAAGAATCAAAATCAATAAGTAATGACATAATTAATGGTCCAAAGATCAATTGTATATAGATTCCAAAATAAGTATTTGTGCCATTTGATGTAAATGGATGCATTGAAACAAAAAGGAAGATGCAACCAATTTATCACAAAATTTTGAACCTGGTATACATAATCAGAAAAGGTTAAATAAGCTAAAAAAGTAGAACACCTGAATGAAGGCTTTCTCTTTTGTGGTGGTATTGTTCCCCATTGCACCTTCCTCCAGAAGTCGGTGCAATGGCTCTAAGACATTCATCATTGCCTCAACGTTATGTTCACCAAAATATAAGCGGCTTGCCTCTTCTAATGCCTCATGCCACATTTCATGCCAAAGTATTGCAACTCGGATCAACTCAGTAGATACAAGTTGGGCCTTTGAAATTCAAGCATAGAAAGGTCAGATATATGAGAAAGATAGCGCCAAAAAATATATTTATTGTGTTATATAGTCCACCTCATCCACTAGCACACCACTATGCTGTCTAACTTTATCAACCACTTCTTGAGCTGCCTCTTTCCGTAAGGTGCTTATAGACTTACATGCCACGAGAAGAGGGTACATAAGAGCCTGCATAGTATATCATAATAATATATTAGGATAAAAGATCATGTTATAATATAGTGTGCATGCTCATGAATCATGGCTGATAAAGCTGCAAGAAAGTAGACTGATATTGGAAAGTATTATAAATATCTATAAATGCATGAGTAATAATATTAGAGATGCGGCACAGCACACGTGATTTTTATAGTCATATAAGAAACAAACCTGTGGGTGGCTCTGACCAATTCGTACCAATAGTGCTTGTATCAGTTCTCTGACTGCACGATTATTAGAATGTATCCTGGCAATTATTTGGGGCAAAACAACCAACCATGTGTTTATATTTACAAGTGAAAATCCTTTCTGTAATGCTGTCTGGACTTCTGGTGTAGCTCCATGGTTGAACCACAAAGTTAGGAGACGAAGGATATCCTGAATTACAGTATCACATCCATTTTAACGAATATTGTAATAATGTGCAACAATTTGCAATAAGAATTATATAGATATCCAACAGAGATAATTAAAGGAGATGTAGAGATTTATAAAAGCAGATGGTGGTACTTTTTTTTTACTAAAAATGAGTAAAAATAGAAGCACTATCCCCTTAAGGGTTACCTGCAAACTGTCATCCACTCCTTTAGAGTGTGCTCCACAAGATATGGAATGAAAATATCCAGTGACAGCAGCAACGACAAAATGGCCAGCAAAGCTAGGAAAACCTTGCAATGTGTAATGAGACATAACCGCTGTATTAAACAGTGCCCAATTGTGCCAAGCTTTTGCCCACTTTGTTGCAACCTGAGTTGCACTTTGGAATGCATTAAGGATTTCTGGAACCAATAACATCCA
This sequence comes from Euphrasia confusa, assembly GCA_954870475.1. Classification (NCBI taxonomy): domain Eukaryota; kingdom Viridiplantae; phylum Streptophyta; class Magnoliopsida; order Lamiales; family Orobanchaceae; genus Euphrasia; species Euphrasia confusa. The sequence continues at coordinate 15,598,062 of OX940949.1, read as the reverse complement.
ATCATTAATTAGATAGAAGAGCTAACAGTTGGTCTCAAAAGTTGTAGATGGCAGACGGAATTATTCACACACACACACACACAAGAGAGAGAGAGAGAAATTTGATTGCCTTGTATAGAGTCATCGTCCAAACCAGGGGAGAGTGCCCACTGCCAAGTTCCTAATTTGAGATAAACACGGGCAACAAGAGGTATATTTGAATAGCTTGATATGTCAGACTGCATTAATTGTTGAAGAACAGGCGTTCTTGAAAGATCCATAGCTAAATCCTAAAACATAGAAAATGTAGGTGCAATGAACATAAAAATAAATATATAATCAGCAATGCATAGAAAGTTTCAACACTTGCGATCTAAAGCATAGCATACCTTTAGCCTGGCAAAGGCTGCATTGCGTCTTTGATCCTCTCCAAGTGACCATTGATATTTTAAGTATGCTAGAATAACTTGAGGATCCCCATGATATCGTACAGTTTCAGGGGTGAATTCAGGATCAAACTACAAAACACAATAGAGTATATTGGACAGACATGCGGAGTAATGGACATTTACTTGCGTCTTGCTACATAATGATATGAATTACAAACCTGCAAGAGTTTAATCAAAGTTGATCTAGCTTGACTACTTCTGCCACTTTTACGGCAAAGAGAAGCAAACTTTATCCATGTTTCCGCATCTTCTGTAGGTGGCAGAACAAGCGACCTGACAGACAAAAGGGCTTGCCAAACCTGCAAATTGAAGAGTTTGAGAATCAGGGGAAGACAGTGCAGATTAATTATTACAGGTAAAACCACCTTCACCCGCATGTCCCCCAAAGACAAACAAAAATTACAACAAAAAAGGAACAGAAATTGGGAATTTTTTTCATTTTTTCCCCATCAGGAAAAGGGTGTGAAACTTTTGTACAAATATAATTAACATTAAAGCCTATGGAATCTATAAACTAAACCTTTTTCATATATAATATATTTCAGTGATAAGATGAAGTCACAAAATGACTGCACAATCATAAAAACGTGGATGGTCAGAATGTGCCTGTCCATTGATGCTAACAGGAGGTGGATAGGCATGTTTATGCACAAATTTGTGAGAAGTATTTTGTCTGTCAATCCATCTAAGGACCAATTTAATTTGTCTACAAAATTCATGAAGATTGGAGATAGAAAAAGTCATATTTAGATTTCCTAATCAAGCTAACTAGTCAACAGCAGACCAAACTGCCTAATAAAAAGAAAGCTCAAACCAATGGTCATCGTCAAATGTTATCCCTTGAAATTTGTTCGGCATCCATCATTTCATGTACACGTGGGATCCATTTTAGAAAATTCACACTTTATTCAACAAACTCTAACTTGGTGAATCCAAAGCAAGACTTTAAAAAAAAGAAGAAATAGGAAAAGAATAAAGAAGATCTACGATGACAAGCCCAAATCAAAGAATTATTAAAAAAAAGAAAACAATTCAGCAGATCACAAAACTGGTGAGAAGTTTAAAACTGAAATTAGATTGTTTGGAACATATAAAGGAGGTCTTTCATCAACAAGGAAAGATGAAAAATAAAAGTTCGTCAAAAACATACAAAATTGTTTATAGGTCACCCAAAACTAATTGGGAAGAAACATGTTGACCAAATACTTTTTGATTTGCCACGGGAATTTCTCTAATATCCAAATTAAAATACAGTATGCCTACAAAAAAATGAGAAGATTGCTCATAAATGATTTTACCTCAACATTTCGTTTTGCGCCTTTGATGCGTTCATTCCACATGTTGCGGATGAGGACTCTTCGTCCCTCAGCAACAGGGTTTCCAACAGGCAATGTACAATAATCAATGACCTATTTTGAAAGTGCATCATACATCTTCCATTAGAATTATAATGCTTCAACATTCTTCAGCTTGGGACTTGGTAAAAACTTTTTTAAGTGAAGAGACATACCTCCTCTAATTCTGATAGCTGCTGAATGCGAACCATATTGCTATATGCACGTTCATAGCTTTCAAGTACCTAGAAAAGTGTGGATGTAAGATCCATCTAAATTTGGATATGTAACCATGCCACACTAACAATGCTTATAGCTTATATGAACTTTAGCCATTTTAATTAATCATTAAACAGAATTAATTAATCATTGCCACACCAAATGGCTAGTGCAAAACAAATCAATTCAGGAAATGTAAAATATTGAAAACAATCAAAAGATGCAAAAATGATGTGGGAAATCAACATAAGAACCACACATGGCAAAATAATTGTAAAATAAGCCAATAGTTCTAAATTCCAAAAAACGAAAGGTAGTATTTGCATGGACTTTTTACTAAACTAAAGATGTAGATCAAGAAAACTGACCAATGCAGCCACTTCTATAGCCAAGCATTTTCTTGCTCTTTCAACGTATTCATGTGCCTCGTCGTACTATATTTCAAAGGAGAAAAATGAGGCAGCTTAGGTAAGGAATTAAAGAATGAAAAACAAATTGTTATAGGACTATAGTGTTACCCTTCCTCGACGAACTAATAAGACAGCCCTGAAGAAGGTTCCATTACTACTCCCATCCCCTGTAGCCGCAGTATTACCCAAAACTCGAAGCTTGGTTTCATCTCCGTCGTCCAACCGAGAAACATATTCTTCCATCTGATCCCACTCACCCATGTTCCAGGCAGCACTCGCCGCCTAGATGAACAGATAACACAAGTATTAGATGACTGGGCAAAAAGAAATCATATGTACTACTTCTGAACAATTTCAACCATAGGACTGGAACCAAAAGAGAATCTAACGGTTGCATCACAAAAAGGGAAATGTGGTCAGGTGGTTTTCGTTATCAGAAAATGGTTCATTTGCCGTTCTTTAAGTTGCCTTCCAATAATTAGTGTCTGGGATTTGCAGTTCATTTTATGTTTAGCATTAAAAATCGAGGTGGCAAAGTTTGCAGTGGTATTAAGACAGTCTAGAAGAATAAAGTTGATCCATTTCCATTTAGGTAAAGTAAAACACAGATTGAGACAATGTGTATCATTTGAAGCCAAAACAAACCATTGGGGCCATTTCCAGTCGAGCAGCTGGCTCAGCAGGTGTCCAATACTCCTTGCACAAATTGTTGAGCTCTTCCCATCGAGCAAGTGCGGCAAGACATCTCATCCGCCCTTATGCAGACATAAGAAAGGAGAAAACAAAATCAACAGGAATAAGAAATTGCTCAAAGACATCATTCTTGCAGGTTTCAAAATATATTAGAAGCATTGGTACATTACAATAAAATTACCACCATATACAAGGAATGCCAGTGCAACTAGGCACTGACAAGGGCGACCACCAAATTTTAAGCAATGCCAATGAAAAAGAGGCACTGAAGCAGCAATATATAAATAATAATGGAACAGTTATCATAAATGAACTTTAGTTAAAGCATACAGCTAATTATAAAGTACACTGCATTGGACAAATAGCCTGTGAACCAACCCCCTCAAGCGAAATAAGCATAAGATCTTTGATTAAGAGGGTGTTTGGCTGAGCTTATAACCTATCATAAATAGCTTATACTGTTTGAGAGCTTATAAGCTCTCTAAATTTGTTTGGTAATGTTTTTAAGAAAGTTGTCAGGAGCTTATAAGTCATTTTCATATTATTTTATCCAAACAATTCAGCATCTTATTTCAAACTAAAATTGAACATCGTATAAGCTATAAGAAAACTTCTAAGATGTACATCTTAGAAGCTTTTTAAAAAAAGCTCCCCCAATCACCCTCTAGCATACTACTACAAGAAAACAAAAATGCGTCCAAGCAGACCACAATTTATAAGCCTCAAGGATTTGCTGCTTAGCTGCTCCAGAAAAATAAATCATTTATCACAATAATACGCTAATTGAAAAAAAATTGTTGAATGCATGTGAAACATATAGTGAACTCTATGTTTAGCATTCATTTTCCCCTTTTATCCGAAATTGATGTAATAAAAAGAGGTATCCAAAAATGTAATAAATTAGCATTCACAACATGCTCATATTTATGTAGTATGGCATACCTAGTGTTGCCTCCAGAACATGATGTTGGCTTGATACTTGAGAGGCTTTGAGAGTGTAAGCTTTGAGAGCATCATCCCATCGCTGGAGTTTCTCATACCTAGACAATCACATAACTGACTAAATTTGGGTAGAAAACATTTATTAAATGGTCCTCTACTTCTCATAACACATGCACAACCAGAACAAGTCGACGATTTCAGTTTCTTTGGACAAGAGTATTCATGAACGAAATACAATATCATTGAAAATAAGCCATGAAGTTTGGATTTTGAGAGTTGGTAAAGATAAACCTTACCATGACTCCTTCAGTTGAACACCCAAATTTTGTTGGGCATTTGTCAATATTCCAACTGCCGCCTAGACACAGAAATATAACTCTGTTGATTTCATGAGCATAGCTTGATAAGAAAATGAATATGAAACTTTAACTGAAAGTGAAGGACCTCGTGTTGGTGTAATTGATTGTTGATATGAATAAGAGCTTCTACTACAGCAACAGGGTTGCCATCCATTCTATTTGAGCATGCACCATCAAACTCCATCTCTTTATAGTGCAGAGCCTTTGCAAACGCGCGACACTGAAATACAGGAGTTGAGAGAGAAATACTTGTATTCAGATAGCATGCTTCAGTGTTAACTATAGTTTAAGTTGTGCAGCCACTACCAAACAATTCACACCTTTTCTGCTAGGGCACCCAGAAGACGTATATCAATTGGAAGGGGTCTCTCATCATGTTCCATAAACTCGGCCTGAAAAAATCAGTGCAAAAGTTTATTGGCAAAACTGCAGGTACACACGCATTAAACCCACAATGCGCCAAAAGAAAGGAACCACATATCCATCCCTATACATCCCAAAAAACCAATAATAAACAAAGAAGTTACGCAGCCTCCCCCTAATTTAGTCTCATCAATTTAAGTTATCAGCGGAAAGATTAATATCAACTTCATATATAAATCAGATATATGGGAAAGAAATATATATTTATCCAGTGGTCTTCAGTGAAGGACAACAAGCAAAGATATAAAAGCTCCAAATGGAAAAGAATGCAGAACTTGAGCCTATAGCTAGTTAGCAATCTCAGGTTTAATTTAATCATGGTGGTATGTCTTAGCAATTAACTTTACAGCAAGAAGCAATTGCCTAAATATTTTCTAGAAATGACAAGAAAGCATGAACAGTAGATAAATCCATTTGAATAAACAAAAGTTTTCAAACTTACCAAGTTCAAAAGTGTAGCAAGAATTTCTGGAGGTATGTTTGGAGATGAAAATGCCATTTCCAAACTTCGAACCAGCTGTTTACGGCAAGGTTCATTCAGCTGTGTCCAGCAGCTGACAAAAGCAACCGCAAATAACTCCCTTCCAACTAAAGGCTGCAAAAACAAAAAACAAAAAATTTTAGGGTTCTCTGCCTAATGGCACAAGAAACAAAATAACAAATAAGTAAAGAAAACAACTTGGAGCTGCGCAAGTCTGGCACATGATCTCAGAGCTGGTGAAGGTGATTCTTTCAGTAGTTCGATACTAAAATGCCTCATCCACTCTGTCCAGTCCTCTTTAGTACTGCGTTGAGAAGCCTCCCCAGCAGCACGTATCCGAGCTTCGTTAACCTAAGAAAGTGGTTAAAAATGGGTCTTCTCTAGATAATATTTAAAAAAAAAGGTCATTTGTCCTACAATAAACCTAAACATTCTGAATAGTTATTAATTGAAAAAGAGAGAAGGAAAACACTCAATACAGTCACTTCAAAAGAAACACAAACTTTTCATGCCTTCTTTTAAAATTAATGCCCAGCAAATCATATAACCTACTAACATCAACTTAAAAGCAGCAAGAGAACTGTAGATTGAAGAAGAATATTAATATATGTCAGATTACTCCAGGATCATAACTTGAGAAAACAAATCAATGATTCGCATTTGTTAATGAAAGTACAGTCCCCTGAATGGAAAATTACGTGCCACACTTTGACTAGCATATAATTAAGCACAATAGTGTGCTGATGTAAAAAATAAGTTCCCAGGAAAGACCGAAGAAGTTAAACTGAAGCAACTTGCACTAAAGCATTGAATACATAAATGCCACCAAAGAAATGATTGCCTATGGCTCATAGCTGCTGCCAAAAAAAAATATTGGGGGACCAGTGACAGTCTTTTTCATATTTTATTCCCACAAAACTGAAAAGCTCCAAACACAAGACTCATTGTATTTCCATTGCCATGAGCTGATCAACAATACCAAATTATTATCACACTATATTTGTCAACCCAAATGAGGGTTTGAAGATTTTGGGTGATCAACTGATCATATAGATTATCAACTCCACTTACAGAGTACTGCATAAATAATAATCAACCATATACCTGATGAGGCTTGTGTGGATCGATCTGACATTCCGGATCCTCTGTACTAAGTAAAGGGTCACTAACAACTTCGCCAGGAAGCTGACGAGTTTCTTTCTGAGAATAAGTATTCCCTAGGACCAATGGCTCCCTTCTTTGTAAGCGGCTTTCAATTTCTTCAAAATCCTTGTGCTGGTAAATAAAAATAATTATGCTTGAGAATCTTAATAAATCAAAGCATTGCCTTTCGCTAAAAATGACATAAATGCACAAATAAGGGCAATTATCTCCTTTTCACTGACTCTACTAGAGAAGACCTTCTAGGAAAATAAACAGTATGCACTCACTTTCACGTTATTCTCCCACCACTCACATCATACAAACAAACAAACAAACAATCCCTAATAAATGTTACATATTTTTCACAACTCTAACTGTTCACCGACTCGCATATTTCAAATTACCAACCATCCAATTATGTTTTACAACTTTTACATTATGTCAACATTCATGATTTTTGTGTCTCTTATAATCACTTATTTTTCAAATTTCATTATTTTTTCCTCAAGTAATTTACATTACTATTTTATAACGGAAACATAATTTAAAAAATGCAAGTATGTCCAAGCGAAATTCAAACATGTCAACAATACCCGCATGTGATGCTTCAACAAAAGCTTATGGATAGATGGGATAAAAATGGTAAAGTCTTTCCCAAGAGCATGTGCTAGACAACAAAGTGCGTCAACAGCGTCCTTTCTTAGCTCATCATTTTTCCTGCAATAAGAATTATCCAGTAAATTGTTACAAAAATGTGAGAGAGAAAAAATGTACCACTACAAGAGCACATTAATGGATCATCAAGAAGTAAAGGCAGCAAGAACAGTTGCATGTTTCGGAGCGCTTATCGTATTGAAGTACACGTGCATTTGTACAATGGACTTTTCAAAATGCAATGTTGAGAAATTTAACTGTTTAGTAAAAATATACTTAACTGCCTTATTTCACAGAAATGCAAGAAAATAAATCCTAGTCTCACAATTTTGCCCATATCTGAGTGGCCTTTTAGGAGAAGTGATTTTTTGAAAGTTCATTCTATTTAAAACTACAAACGACACCTATAAAATAAGTGAAACTGACTTTTCGATCCCAGAATCTATTTGAAAAGTGCTCACAGACTAACTACAAATAATTTCTGGAAATTTATTTGAGTGCTAAGTTTTCAGAGGATTAAATATAAATCCAGGTATATAACCATCCATAAAATAGAAGTTACTGCATTTTGTTTTCAAAACGAGTCAATAGTTCAGTGAAGTTCTACATGGCATATTTATAAATAAAAAAATGAGGAAAGAAATCCAACCCATCCAAGACAAGCTTCAAGTGATGCACAAGAGCTGAAATGTGACCTGTAACCTGGTTAAATATAAAGAATGAATAAATATTTTCAAGATAAATCAACCATAATAATCAAAGATTCATCAACTAGAAATGCTAAGGGTTGTCCAACCTGTACACGAGGAATCAAACTAGAAAGGGTTCTAATAGCTGCACGCCGCACTTCTACAGAAGCATCTACTTTAAAATTTCGAATGAGGGCAGGCAGAAGAAGATGCATATGCTCATCCAAGGTTCCTACAGATTCAAATCAAAGACATCATATATACAAAAGATATCGAACCCACCATGAACGGCCAAAACAAGTAAATACGAACCTCCAAAAACTTCAAGAGTATGGAGAATATCAACGACATAAGTGTAGTCTTTAAACTTCTCAGCGTCACTTAGAACTTGAATGAAGTATGGAAGAATAAAGGGAAGATGTGTCCTAAATTCATCACTAAGAGCCAAACACAGTTGTTCAATCAGATGGAGAACCTGAAATTGAAAGCCAAGAAGTTGATAAGAATTTTTTTATCAATCTGCTGTACAATAAACCCTGATCATTATGAATATATGCCACAGTTCCACATAGAATTGACTTACTGGATATCCATGCACTGGTCTTTTAGCAGCAGGGAAACTGAAGTCTAGCCATAATTCTGATATTAGAGAGAACAAATCTGGAAGATATTTATGAACATGCTGCAGATGCAAAATAAGAAATTGATGAATCTCAATACGAATGGTAAAATCTAGGAAAGTCAGGCAAAGGAGAAAATGATGAATCTCAAATAGGAATGGTAAAAATATAGGAGAAACAGGAAAAATATATACCTGGCGAACAATAGAAACCAGTGTTCCAAGTTTCCATGTAATATATTCCTTTAGGTTATCATCACCCGTACGAATAGTGTGAAGAAGATCAGGCAGAACCTGAAAGGAAATCAAAGCAAATCCATATATGCTAATTGCTAAATATAATGCTGAACTTTACACTGCTAGAAGCTTAAGCCATGTTACAGCTTCATATCAGTTTCAAAGCCTAACAGTTTTAAGTTTTAGCCTTTTATTAACAACAGAAATCCTGTAGAGCTAATCATAATACGTTTAACCTCCTTTAATTGTTTTTAAGTCAAATACTCAAACCATTTGATCTTCAAGGAGATAACATTTATAAGAAGAGGTACAAGTAAGCTAAATGAGGCATTTTTAAAGATATAAAGAAAATCGTGCGTGGATTGTACAAAAGCAATAGCCATTTTAAAATTCTGTTTAAACAAAAGTTCACAATCTGGTTGTTTTTGGATTTTTAAAATATTTAATGAAAATGTCAAACAGGTTTTACTTGTGTTAACCCGGTTTATGAATTTTAGAGGGAGAAGTGTATCAGGTCATTCTTGCAAGTAAAAAGAGAAGCACTGTGTTGCAATAAAGAAATTAACTAACCTTGGGTAAGTAAGGAACACAGCCAAGACCGATTGCCTTGCGTCGCGAAACAAACAAAACAATGAAGTCAGTATGAGTTCTACTGAGCAAGAAGCTATACATCAAATTCAACAGCACAGTAAAAGAAATTGGAAGCATTACGTAACACAATGCTACCAAAAGCAAGAAGAATATAATTACAACAAAAGCAATCTTAAACTAACCTTGAAAATGAACGTGAGAGATCCGATCACCTTTTGGTGGTAACTAGAAAGCGAAGGATCTCTTAATATTCTCAGGAGGGAACTGATAGCAACCTGAACAAAATCAGTGTTATAAAAAAGAACTAAGAACAGAACTCGAATTTACAATAAGTATTATGTTCAATAACAATGATTTCTGATTTAAATTCTCACAGTTGAATAATAGTCTTCTGTTGTTGCAAGCGATGGCCAAACTTCAATAGGTACTTCGTCCATTGACCTGGTATGCTGGCCAGGATCGCCAGTTGTGCGAACAACTTCGCCATGGGACCCTTGTAAGGCTAATTGATTACGTTTATGTGCATGGGGGTCTAAAGCACCCATTATGCCAAGAACCTAAACATCAGAATTTAGAAGCACAAGTTAAGCCTAAAAATATGTTGAAGAATCTTGTTAGTCAGCTAATTTCAGCTACCTTCAAAACTTCACGTCTGGTAGACCAAGCCAGCTCACCATTGAGCAATTTTAGAAGTAACCCAAGCAACTGTGGATACTCATTATATGGAGTAATAACATAACTGCAAATCATCCAAATTTTTGTCATATAGATACCATGTTAAAGGGAGTTCAAACAAAAAGTAAGACCTTGCCTTAATCTCTAATCACCCACACTTAATATAAACATATACATACATTAGGTGTGGGTGTGTGTTTGTGTTAGCGATACACGATTAGATTAATCATAATAATTCATACCCAGTGCTTTGTACTACTTGACCTAGAGTGGTAACAGCAACTTCACGTTTCATGGCAGCAGCACCATCTAACAAAGTGTCTACAATTATGGGCATCAGCTCTGGAATATATTGTCTCATTGCAAAGCCACCCTGTATAGGCATGGGTATAAGCATGAACAAGTTAGCCTTTATTCCCTTAAGGATGTTTCCCCAAACGCATATATCTGACTTAAAAAAAGCCATATTCAACAAAGATACCCTCCTTTGGTAAAAAAAAAAACAGACTAATGAATTGCAAATATAAGCTTAAACAAAATCATGTCTCACTGCATTAATACAAGTATGGTTTTAAGATTTCAAGTGTCATCATCCCTAGGCCTAGAGCAAAAAAGGCGGAAATGCACAGTATGGTACCAAATAATAAGCAACTAACAAAACTGAGTGCCGGACAAAAATTCAAGGAAACCCACCACTCTGGCGAGATCGCCAACAGTAACCAGTACTCCATTTATGATGCCATTGTTGGCATTCACCCCAGTTCCCTCATTGAGTTTTGCAACAAGGGCCTGAAACATGAAAAAAAAACATAATGGTAAAACCACAAAAGAATTGTATAACTTAACATACAGTACACACATACCTTATGTATTGGAGTGATATATGGCAGTATCAGTCTCTCGCAATTACGAATCAAGCATCCCAACAATTTTGCACTTTCTTCTCTGCATTTGCTATCAGCACTGCAGCAAAAGTAGCAATGTCAAAAGGCATATAATGAACAGAAAACAGATGAAAGGGTAGAGGAACACAGCATGATGCCAGCTCATTCAACAAGTAGAGATTTCAAAGCAATGTAAGTGGTTTAACAATACCTTTGTTTTAGATAAGTTAACAATTGAATAAGATGGCGACGGAGAGCGGGAAGAACATATGCTGGATTTTTTTCAGATAGCCTTCCAGCCACTGATATTGCGAATACCCGAACTTCAAAATGCTAAGAAGGAATAAAGCAAGTCACAAATAGTTATCACAAAAAAGATGTTATATATTCTATCAAATAACAATCACTGGCTCAACCATGAGTGAAATAGGATAGAAGAGTAAAAAAATTATAAACAGAATCATATGGTTCATTCTTCCAGCTCCAAAACTCAGAGTTTCAATTGAATGAATGTTACAGTTATCCCAAGGCATACACATTTAAAACTGTGTCAACATGCTCAACAGGTTGATTGTTGTGCATCTTGAATTTAGTAAAGGATTAGCTTTCTAGCCATTATAGACATCCGTGGGAGAGAAAAAGAGACAAAACACATCTTTGGCAATAAATTCAATACGTCATAAAATACTAAATAAGGCTAATAACAATATTACAATTTAAACATTAACCAAAAATAGCATCTTTAACAAATCCCTAAATTGAACTCTTTCCAGCAATGAAAGGGTATAAGCCCTACAGAAAATATTTTTCAGCTAAAATGCATCCGCAATCAATTTCATCTATTTGTGCCCAAGTTCAAGTTGGTATTTAGTTTACCAAAAAGTGGCTATGAATTTTCTTTCAATTACAATGCAGAACAGTTGGAAGCATTGCATCTTCTAAAGCATCTATCTATGGTTATTTCCTCTTAACTCCTCCTAAAGACATTGCTGAAAATGACAGTATTCATGGATGTATAATTCTATAGATATTGCATAAATCACAAATAAGCAGCACAAATTTAGCAGCATAGATAATGACTATCAACCAATAATTTCTAAATCACATTTCCTATGCAGGGTAATTCCACATACCACCATGCCAAAATTATGTTAGAACATCAACAGATACAGAAAAATTTGAACGTTCCCATTGACTAGCTAAAATACCTCATCATTTAAAGCAGCAAACACCGCTGTCAAACAGCTGGCCTGTGCCAAATAATCATCAAATAGTCCCGTCTCATGCAAAGAAGAAAATATAGGTCTTCGAACGTTAACATCAGCATCAGCTACAGCTGCAATGAGAAGATTTTCTACAATCTGCATGAAATGGCCAATAACATTAGAAAAAAGATGTGGTTAACAGGACATTACATACACTTAAAGCAGTCAAAACAAAAATTAAAATTTGATAGCACAGTTGATCAATAAGGAACTGCATAAAGTGATTTTCCATGACCTTGAAGGATTATAAGGAACTACATAAAGTGAGTTCTCGTGACCTTGAAGGATTATAAGAAACTATAAAGGGATTCCCATGGCCTTGCTTTAAATAGTAAAATAGTAATGACGATTGCAATGATCCAAGTCACATAGTAACGTAAACAGCAACTCATACAATTACTTGCTAAAGTAGTAAATAGAAGGTGGAATTAATTATCATTAAATATGATGTTACTTATAAAAAATTTGACCATTTCCCTAGAAGAAATATCCGAGATAACCAGATTACCCACACATAAATGCCTTTTACACATACAGAACTCCAGAGAGGTGAAAATATATAACCAACAATACATTATTGGCAAGATATTAAGAACAAGAAAGTGAAGAAACTAAGAAAAGATTGCACAGAATCAGACCTCCTCAATAAGGCGACGCCGCTTTCCACCAATACGACTTGTCCTACTAGAACTAAACTGGGCCTGAGATACCCCAGACAAAGTATTTGCCATTAATCTGCAGCAACACAAAGCAGCATCTTTTCGTGTATCTCCATCCTCATCTTCTAAATACAGCACAACAGATTCTCTTGCAAACTGAAGTAGATCATGACCCTGTAAAAGTAACGATTCCATAGTGAAAAGACGGTTACAAATCAAGACATAGAGCCGGCAGAATTTAGCAATCTCAAAAATTAAATCAGCAAACAGTTTGTATAGCAGGTTGAAAAGGAGCAGAACCACAGAAATAGGGGGAGACAAGCAGAAGAGCAGACAGTTAAAAATAGAAGTAACCTTAAAATTAAATCGAGCAAGAGTTTGTAAAGCAAGTTGATCCATAGCTGAGCCACTGATTTCTGATAGTTGCAAAGTAGCAGCTGAGCTACTAGTTCGAGTAATGGTACTAGGAGGTTTCAACTGAACTTGCATGTTTCGGGAAAGAACTCCTGAAATGCATTCAAGCAAGCGTTTCTGAATCGTTGCGAGCAAAGATGGAATGCTGAAAAAAAAAATGAAAATTTAATGTCAGCCTCCCTCAAATTCTATCACAAAGAAGAATAAACTCAAAGAAAGATGTATCGTGCCTGGCAGTTATGTGCTCAAGGGCTTCCACTAAGGTGGGGGACAGTCCAGCGGAAAACATTGCATCCAAGAGACTGCATACATGAGGTTCCACAGAAGGCCCCATGGCTTTTGCGATATTTCCAACACAAGCCAAAGCCTCCATGGAGGGTCGGCCCCTACGAGGAGCAATCTACAGAAAAAAAAACAGTTCTAAAGATTATTATTCAATGCCAGACATATGACCATAAAGAACACAATGCCTTCCTATGCCAACAGAATATTAAGGTTAATAACAATCTAGCTCATACCGCATCACGCAAGTGAGATGTTATTGTCGGCAGATAATTGATGAGTTCACCATCCAATGCACCAGCCATTTCCCCAAGAGCAATGAACCCGCTAGCAGCTTCTGCAGGTATTTTAAGAACGTGAAGTATATGCTTCATGCAGATCTGTAAGAATTAAGAGATTTATCAGCCAAACTGACATTTTCACAAAGTAAATTGACACGTCATAGACTAAATATAGTTATTGTCAGAAGAGAAAACAACTAACAGTCAGATAGTTAGTCACAAAACGGTCCCGTAGGAAATGGGCAATTCGAGGAAGCAAAGAAGTTATGCTGAGACGAACAAGCCGGTCCCGGTGCTCTAGATATCGAAGAACAATCTCAGCAACTTCTCTATATCTAGACATCATGAACTCGCCAGTATTCCTGCCAAATGGTATCATATCCATCGTAAGATGTCCGTACAAACAAAAGAAATCAAAAGAAGAACATCTACATGGCTACGGGTGGAAAAAAAATCAAAAGAAGACATCGTCCATATAAATAGCTAATATGTAAGGTCTCACAATCATCCAATGAATTAAAGTGATTGTTCAAGTTTATGAAACTTAAAACTAGGCATAGAGGAAAAAACAAGCACGGAAATAAACGTAAGCTCTGTGCAGTAGAAACTTCAATATGAATAAAGAAATTTCACAACCCACAAGACCTCAGTTGCCAGCATATAACAATACATCACACACATTCACCTGCTGCAAATGAGATATTCATCATCTAAACCTACCTCAGCAGTTCCCCAACTGCAAGCAAGGAACCATGCACGCTATGAATAGGAGCATTTCTTCCCAATCCATCTTGTGTAGCCTCAAACATTCGATAATACCTGTCATAACACCAGGCAGCAAGAATAGTTGAAATAATTCAAAATAAGACATACTATAATCAGGATACATTCACTGCTGCATGAGTACATAAACACACACTTACCATTGAACACGCCATCGAGTCTCACGCTTCTCAATGACCCTAAGGCAAGCTCGCAATGCCTCTACAGCTCTCTCTCGAATATCCAGTTTTGGATCCCTTAGGGCAACCCATATAGCATCCACAAACACAGGGACATGCACATTGAAAACCGTTGAAGCATTCTCAGCCATTTCCTATGACAAATATTGAGAAAGTTTTAAATAGTCTGAAGGGATCCAAAACTCAGCAAAAGATAATATACTCTAATCTTCCTAATTTTCTGTCAAAAATAGTAAGAAAAAAACATGTTTCCAACTTTCAAGCAACAAAAAAACAGTGATTCGTTAGAGTTGAAATTTTTGAATATAAATCAAGAAGCAGCAAAAGTAAAATATGGATGATGTCAGAAAAGATGATGAAAACTGAGTATATGTAAAAAAAAGAGCATTAAACAAGCGAAATATAAATTTAGAGTACTCCTTTTATTTTATAACCAAAGCCCTAAATGCCTCTTAGGTCAAGAACGTGTTACGACTCACTCTCGCCTGTACTAGAATAAAAAGGTTTTACAGCAACTGTAAGCTTCATATTTTGGCAAAATCAATAAGGAACGTACTTTTAAAATTAACACCGCGGAAAAACGGCGATACTCCACTCTATCCCCACGAAGCCAATCCAGTGCAAGTTTTACCTGCGAGAAGCAGAGAATCAAAGTTAAAACAATAACAAAATAGGCTGGCAAGAGCAAAAATGTTCAACATACCAGCCGTTCAACTTCATCAGCTGTCATTGCTCCCCCAGCTCTGGCTAAGTGGCCCAATACTTTACTGGCAACAACTAATGTTTCAGGTTCCCGTTTTGCCTCAAACGCAGTTCTCATATAATTTGCAAACTTTGCAACTTTCACAGCATTCTCCCCAATTCCAACATCTATAAGTTCGTCAATGGCCCTCAAAGCACCCAGATTTTCAGCAACTTCGTTGCTCTCCAAAAGACTAGTGATACGATCATACATCTGATCCATATAACGGGAAAATGCTTCACCACCAAGATCACGAGCTTGTTCCTCCACATGCCTTCTCAGCGCTGAGGCAGCCCCATCCTACAGATAAATGCAATCTCTATCAGCAGACATAGTAATAAACATCTTAGTAACGCAATTTTAGAAATCAAAGAATCTTCTAGGAATAATTCAACCACAAATTTACCCATAAAGAATACATCTCCATACATAAACACAGCGGGCCTTGAAGTTACCCAAAACAAGCAAATTCAAAGCAACGAATCAAACAACAAATAATTAGGCTAAATCATGTATGTTCAACCAGCGAAACTCACGCCAGGCATTAAATCCTTTAAACCAAAGGTGGAGCAGGAGAAATTATTATATGGAAAAATAAAATCGGGCTAGAGAGAAAAAAAATGTATTCTCTTAGACAGCTAGGAGTAGTCGAGAGTGTTCGACACGTCCCTGCTTTAAACACGTAATTTCCGCAGCATATACACACATTTCAAACAACGATGGAGCCATTGCTCATAAATGGTAGCACACTGGCACGTGGACCCACTCTTTTTCCTTTTCTTTTATAATTAATTTATTTCTAAAATATAAGTTTAGAAAACTAATAAAATCGAGTGAATGTGCTGAGATAGGGAAAAATTAAAGTGGCTTAGGGAGAAAAAGGTATTCTCTTATCCAGCTAAGTGTAGTATAACGTGTTAACCACGCCCCTGCTTTAACCACTTACTTTCCACAACAACTACAAACATTCCAAACAACGGAGGAGACATTGCTCCTAAACGGTGGCACGTAGCCGACCTCTCTTTTTTTTTCCTTTTCTTTTATAATTTATTTGTTTCTAAAATCTAAGTTTAGAAAACTAATAATATCGCACCCCTCGCATTAACTGTTTGTTACGTAGTTTATAATTGCATTAATTCCGTTCCAGTTGTAAAACTTCCTGGATCCATCATGATTCCAAAGATGACTCAGTTACCATTTCAACCCAGAAAGCAAAAAATTTGGCAAAAACGAAACACAGGATGTGCATAAGAAAACGAGAACAACGAAACGAGTAGATTCAAACCTTCGGATTCCCGCGAACGCAGAGTTCAGCCAGCACCCGGTTGAGAGATCCCAGGTTGCTGGTGCCGCTGGCTGATGATGATCCCGGAGTTATGTACCTTAGCGACTGTGCAACGGTCGCCAGAGCCATGCTATGTATAAATAATTAAGTATATATTTACACACAAACACAGTAAAAACACCTCAAATTCCTATCTTGATCCTCCGATTCCTCAACGGACTCAGCAAAAGATCCCTCCCCTATCAAGAACAACTACAACAACAACTCCCAATCGATTTAGCCATATATACACACGGTGCAAAATAGCAGAACCCTAAACCTGATTCAAGAATGCACCACACAACATTAAAAAAATTGAAAAAAAAAAAATCATGGTATCAACACAAATTAAAATTTACTAATTTGTTGTTCACTCAAACAAATACAGAGCACAAGCTTCGAGTCAGAAAAATCTTACCCAATGATTGATGGCGTTTCTCTCCCTCTCTCTCTCTCGGAATCCTCGTTTTCAAGGATTTCTAAATGAAGCTATGAATATTAATTTCCTTTTTTAAAAATGGAGAGAGAGATGTTGCGACTGTAAGAGTGATGATGCTTTTTTTTTATTGGTTTACAAAAAGCAAAACCCCTCTCGTTGAAATTTTTTCTGATACCGGTAAATGATGTGTGTTTTTAATACAGTAAAATCTCCTTTTATAGTTTCTTTTATTTATTTATTTTTCCCACATTTCGTTTACTCTGATTCTTGCAAATTAACAAATCAGTCCAAATTGACCGAATTTTGCTTTTCTGAAAAAATACATTCAATTAAAAGGTAAAATCATGTAATATGTAATGTAATTATGTAATTATAATACTTGAGATTATGTTTTTTGATTTCAAATTATAATTAGTTACTAATGATTGTTGAAAATGAAAAATTAGTCAATAAGATGATTACTTAATTTCTATCAAAATTGTTGAACAAATTTGACAAGAAGAATTAACAAATATTGGTTGAATTGATAATTAAATTTTAATATAAATTGAATAAAGTTTAGTATTACCTATCTTCCATAGCAATTGTCACACTTTTTTTATAAATTACAAATGAATTATTAATAAGAAACAGATAGTAAGGAATGAATTTTAAATAGCATACGATTTTAAATATATAAATTATATTTACGCATAAAATAGGGAATGGATTTATGTTCAAACTCAATTTGTTATGTTGAACTATTTCATTTTATAACTTATATGTGAGATAGCTACTCATTGAATAATAATCTAACAATTTACAATCTACAATCTCTTCAACAAACTACGTCACACATTCTGCTTGCTTCGCACAAGATTCCAAAAAAAAAATCGTGTTTTGCACAAAATTCGAAAAATGAAATTATAAATATATGTTCATATTTAGTATTTGTCTATTACCATATAAAAAAATGACATAAACAATTTTAGTTCAACATCAACTTAAAATTATTAGTGTTAGATATAAAAAAATATTGTTCAAATTATAAAAAGTCCAATTATTTTATAACTTACAAAGAAACTATGATATTTTTGTTTTGGTTTTTTAATTTGCAAGTTCAAAATATATATTTGTTAAGAAACTACAAAATCATATAATAATGAATTTTGAAGATTATTGAGCTTTTTTGCAATTAAATCTAAAATTAATTGTCTTTTTATATATAAATCACTCTTTAGCGAAAAATAGAATTTGATTCAAACGAATAGAGTAACTAGGGAAGTAGTTAATATGATGATGTATAGATATCGTATGTCCAATTTCGGCGAATCAAATCTACATTGATTTGTCGAAAACTCTAAAGACACTGAGATTGTAACTTTTTAACTTAATTGTATATAAAACTCGAATATAATCGATGTTACGCAACTTTCCATATGCGTGTGTGTGACGGCGTATTTTGAGTCAATTGGGATCACATGAAAATGAATTTAACAAAATCGTGGAAGAGGTTATGCATAATCAATAAATGTGACTTAGAAATTTTTAAATATCGTTATAAAATTATATAGTTACAACATATCTTGAGCTTTAACTTTAAAAATATCCAAAACTATTACAAAATATCTTTTGAATAATTGTTTATTTTACTGAGAACTCTATAATTTTTGAGAAAACATCTGACAACACGAATAAACTAATCATCAACAATGAAAACTTTGAAAATAACTCTTCCTACCATAGAATAATATCCACAAATTAAATTGATATTATCTTAAAATATGCAATTATTATACACATATCATGATTTTATGAATAGTTCATGCAAATGTGCACTTACATGCACAAACCTTGGTATACTAATGAAACATCATAACTAGATAAAATTTAAGATATGAATTCAAACAAAAATAAGATCCAAGCTTAGTTCATGATGAATATAAAGTAAAATCATATATATTCGACTCGCTCATTATTACTACCCATTTGTATGAAAATGGGTAGTACCGTAGTACATTATATGAAAATATGCAAATTACCAATTTGTTATATAGTACTCGTTCTATCTTGTACACTTAGTCACATATCCTTTTTAAATGTACCATATTGGTACTTGTAACAAAATTTCATTGTTTCAAGTAAAAAAACATTGTGATTTATAGTGTCTTGTAAATTTTATACTATAAACATAACAAATATATGTGTTGATTGTCATCAAATAAACTTTGTTGGTGAAAATAGAACACCTTTTGAAAAATCTTAATAAAACCTCTTTATACTGAGCATAAATATTAGACCTTCTTCCAAAAAAAATGGAAATAATAATGATGATATCTATACTTAATTGTTTTTTAATGTAAAAACAAATGAATTAATATAGTCTAGTCTTACTTTAATAATTTTATATGTTAGTGAACAATAAAAATTTGAAAGCATCAACTGACTTGAGAGATAAATTTTACCTACACAAGTTCGCTCTCCAAATTGTTTTGCATAAACATCAACCCATTTCATACTCACGTGGATCTTGTGCTATAAAACAATGATTTTTTTTAAACATTAATTAATGATTTTTCCGTTTCAAAAATATCTCTAAATTTAAAAATATTTTTAGCTATATTATCCTTTTTTACAATTAACATGATAATTTCATAAGGTTTGAGTTTATTAATCAAATATTAAAAGTTAATTGAAGTTTTCTACTTAAGATTTATCAATTTTTGCACTTTTTTGTCTGAAATTCATTTTAATCACTACTTGATATTTAAGACATTTAGACTTACTAACTTGTCGAAATTCAAACCTAATATTTCGATAATTTTTTTCACATTTACATGACACATATCTTATGCACATATTTTCATATAATTTTATTTTTCATATTGAATACAACAACTAAATAAAATAGATCTTAATTTTTTTATTGCTATTCTTTTTTTATTCTTCAACTCTTCAAAAAATTAATTAAACACTCAAATTTAGACAAAAACGTGTTCTTTAGTCTATACTCATATAAGCAAACTATAAAAGATAAGAGCTGTGCACCAAAAATATTCTCCCTTTCATATATATTATTTCTAATATTGAGTCTTTGAGAATATATCAATATTTTGAGATGAATTTTGTGTTATATAGTAATAATTATTCTTTTTCAAATATAATATCTCCATAGTAAGAAAAGTTCTTATCAAGTAAAATATCATAATTCATCTTTCCTTTATTTTAAAAATCTTTTGTATCTATCTAAATTTAAATCTATATAAAACAAGAAGACATTTTTTCAATTTTTTTTCACACTATATTTTATATATTAACAATTAATTAATAAGAGTACTACTTTTACCTCAATAAATTATTCACTATTTTTTAATAATATTTTTTTAAAAAGTGGGGCATATATTATTTGGACATAAGGAGTACTAAGTAATTAATAATTATAAATTATTAAAATATTTTTTCTATTTCAAACAATTACATATTTATTTATTATTATAAAATAATAATATTTGATTTTTAATAATTATATTAAAAATATTATATTTTATTAAAAATTTATCTTTTTAAATATTATTATTTATTTATTTTTATTACATAGTTGTATTTAAAATAAATTTTGAATACTTACAAATTTAATTATTTAAATAGAAAAAATTATTTTCATTAAAATAATAAAAGAATTTAAATAATTGGGTAAAATTGAATTAATTATTTTAATATTCTAAAATATAATTTATCAATAACTTTAACAAATGAATTGATAATAATGTATTTTTAATATTAATAATAAATTTAAATAAATAAATAAAATGATAAGTGCTAATTATTACACACAAAAATAATTGTAATTTTATTTACACCTCCAAAATTGATAAACAGATTCTCTTGTTGATTTTACATTTTTAAATTTAAACACTTAATAATTATGCTCTCCTTGAAATGTCCATATTACTCTTCTTAATTATCAATTCAATTATAAATAATTATTTAATAAAAATACCCCATTTTATAAACAAACTCTCATAAATAACGAGTTACATCTTACAAAACTCTTTTGAGGAAAAAGTAGTGTCATGTCCATTTTCTAGTATCGCATGAAAAATTTCATTTGGATTTAAGAAGTCTAGGGGATGAGGAATTTATGTTCTTCAAAGTGTGTTGTTTTGTGTTGACCCTCATTGAGTGTTGAGATTACTCTTTGAGAGTCGTAGTGTTCGATTGAACTGAAGCTGCTCAAAAACCTCATTCGTCGAAATTGTTGGGATATGTCCTTCGATCCTACGTGTGCAATCGATTAAGTCATAAGGTCGTCTCCGGATGTTAATTGATTATTCGATAATATTAATTGTTGAGAACAATATAATATTGATCGATAAAATCATACCTACAGGGTCACACACGTGCTCGATATTGATATACATTGCTTGATAAATATATTGATTTAGAATCAATATTTACGTGGATTTAATTCCCATGCATGGGATGCATGGCTTGCATGGATGCATGTCACATAGTGTGACATGGCATGCCACACAAGCCAATGGGACCACATATCATGATTTGGCATGATTATGTGGAGATGACCTTTGAACTTCACCATAACACCCCATTATGTGTGGTTATGACACACACATTATGGTGGGGGTTACATGTGAAGTAAAAGGGGTATAATGAGCATGAAAATCAGATTTTCATGTCTCATTCTAAGACCATCATCATCAGCCACGAAATTCACAAGAAAGAGTGAGAAGAGAGAGTGTTCTTGGAGAACCACTTCAAACAAGCAAGGTGTTTATCATCCGGGTTCGTGTGCAACACGTAGAGGCCGGGCCATTTGTGCGGCTTCAACATCCGGACGATCCAAAGGAGTGACGAGGTCATTCACAAGGAGAGCTTCAAGTTGCTGATCCATTAAGGTGGTTCAATCGACTCAGCACCACCTTAACCAAAGTCAACGATCACCAAAAGTAAGTAATCGTTGAGATATATATATATATATATTAGATGTGTATATATATATGTTTATATGTGTTCTTATACACATTTAGTGTGCACTAAGATCATGGCATAGTAGATCTATTGCTTTACACGCTTCCGCACACACGGTATATCGATTGGATCGGTATACCGGTACCTTCAATTGGTATCAGAGCCTAGGGCTCGTGCACACTTTTGTGCTGGACACGAAGGTTAAATCAACATAATTGGATTATTTGTTTAATTTTGATTATGTGATTAGATGTAAGGCCGGCCACCGTTAGTGGTCGGGTGAATGATTTCGTCGTTTTTTACGTTTCGATTGGCCATAGTCTTTTGAGGGCTGCGTCCCTTGGAATCATTTGTAATAGATAGGTTTTTCTATTATATTTGTATTGTACTACTTGTAAGCGATGGAATTGGTCCATGGTTCGATGGAGGATCTCGGCTCTCCGGCGAAAACGAGAAGAAACGAAGCAAAATGAAGCAAAGCGGACAAAACCGGGCTGCTGGAGCCAAACGGCGGGCGCCGTTTGTGCTCCAGCGGTCGCTGTTTTAATTTGGCGGGCGCCGTTTTGGAAACGGCGACCGCCGAAAGCTCTTTTTTGGGGCAGACGGTTTTTTGCCCTTTCGGCGGGCGCCGTTTTGGAAACGGCGACCGCCGGTGGTGTTCAGCGACCGCTGGTTGTAAAACGGCGTGCGCTGTTCATGGTTTTTGGGGTAATGACTTGTTTTGACCAAAATCGGTGAGCACGGAACTAAAACGGAGGGCGAGGACCAGTCCAGAAGATGTTCAAGGCCTATTTTGGTGCTTTTAATTTTTCGTTTGAGAGTTGTGAGGTTCTAGGGGCCTTTCGATTTCGTATTATTTGCTTTGCTAGTTATAGGATGTTTTATGTTATAAATGTTCAACTTACATATAAACACCTATGCATGCAAGTTCCCAAAATAATGAGTATAATGTCTTGTCCAAAAACCATCACACTCATGAAGCCCTCGATCATAAGTTGGTAGGTCCGCCTCAGCGGGGTACTACTTGTTATCTTGGGATAAGTGGGAGTAAGGGTTAGACCCTTACACGTGACTTTGGTTTTCTCATCGATAGATCCACTGCAGGCGTGGCTATCGAGACATGAGATGAGAATGGGATTCTCATCGACCGAGAGTGATATTAGATATCATTGACATGGTTGTGTTTACCTATCTTGAAATACTTAAGTGCGGACTCAGTCGGCTTAAAGATTTGCAAGATGAGGATCTCAGAATCGTTTTGTTCTAAGGGACAATGATATTGGATATCAATTGAACAAAATGAAATAAATAAGTACAATTGTTAGACAACCTTATTTGTTTACCGCTTTGTGGATGTTTACATACTTTAGTTATCTTTCTTTTATAGTTTATCATGTCAAATATCAACTCAATTCAAGTTTGGTTCAATTCTTGATTAAGAAAAATTGAACAAATTTTCTTGATTCACAACGTAATTTGAGGATGGTCCTCAAATACGAAGACAAGGAAAGTGTGTTAGATAACCACATCCTAAGATATCATTGAACAACTCAATATCATGTTCTGAGAATATGCAATGATTGAGCGGTTCGGTGTGACCAGGGTCATCGCTTCAGCTAGGCTGGAAAAATGGAAATCTATGGGATCACATGTGCAACAAATGATTGGATTATTTGTTTCAAGTGACCGCCTAGATTTTTCCTATGATGATTATTTGGCAACCGATTTCATACTTCAATCTCATGATGGTTATAATGCCTTTAGGCTAAATTTTCCATATGAATGGTTTGAAGAAATCGCTTCGTGAGCTCCACGGGATGCTCAAGGCTGCTGAGCCGGCGATAGAGAAGGACCCTAAGAGGGAAATTCTTATGATATAGGATAGGGTATTCAAAAGAGCATGGGCAAGAAGGCTACTAGGGTTCCTAGGGAATCTCAATGCGTCTACTGCAAAAGTGTTGGACACTACTTGCAAACTTATAAAAGTTCATATTTTATTCAATTTCAAAACAAATGCCTAATTTGTCTTTCATTTGATGGATTATAAGGTTATGATTATTTACACCTCGGGGAGTGATTTAATCCAAAACACTTAAGTTCATCAATGACACAAATTAGAGAATTTCGAGCCATTGGATGGCGTGAATCGATTGTCTGGTTTGCTCCCTCATATTTTATGAGAGATAGGGCTTCAATTGCATGATAATATCGCTGGTTAGAAAACTTCGATTTTTCACTTACGATTTATCACGTTTTGACATTGAGATAATTTTGAATGGGAAATTTGAATGAGACTCAATTATTGGGAATAATTGAATTTGCCCAAAGTTCAAAGAAGATGTGAAGAACGGGGTTCTTCATCTTCAGGTATTAATGATATAGACATTAAACTTCACAAATTCTACTTCTTGGGTATTGGATGCCAAATGTGGTTCCCACATTTGTATGTGGAGGAACTACATAGAAGTGTAAGTTTGGTGAGTAGAGATGTCGATCTACGGGCGAGAAATGAAGCGAATGTCGCTGCATTAGCCGCATGATCATATGATGTTGTTTTGCCTTAGGGCCTTGTTTTAGTATTATAACTATGTAATTTCGTACCTTCAATATACAATGAATATTGGTTCAGTATTGGATACTGATGGATTAGTTCTTCACTATTAAATAGTTTGGTAACTATTTTAATAGTGAATTATTCTTTGTTTTGGTACGATTATTATATTGTTTATGTATACTTTAAACTTAACAAATCATATATAACATTAACACCAAAGGCCGAATCGAATAAGTCTCAATGAGACATAACTGTAACATTGTTGATTAGATCAAAATCTAAACATGTAACGAATCTTCTTTTAGAAGACATTCTGGAATCATTTGACTTGGAGTCATTTGATACATGTGAATGATGTTTGATGGACAAAGATAACAATGTCATCTTTCTTGGAGAAAGGAGAACATGTGAGTGATTAATTAGGGATGATCCATACTGATGTATGTGGAACCTATCAGTTCACAAGCAAATGAAGGTTATGTTTCGGAAAAGAGAAAACAAACTATATTAGATATAGTTCGACCATTCGATGAGAGGTCTAAATGAACTATTGATCTCTTTTGGGAACACACAATTCTTGACTTCAACTTATACACTGAATAGGACGCTGTCAAAAGCTGTTGATAAGACACCATACTAGGTATGGAAAGGGAGGGTCCCTAAATTGTTTTCATCAAAATTTGAGGTTCTAAAAGCTTCTCTGACGAGATTTATCTCTATAGAGCTTGAAATCAAATGGGATAAAAGTTTCTTTATGGTATTCATAAGAAACTCGAGGGTACAACTTCTACGATCTATCTGAGAACAATATTTTGTTGCTCGAGATAGTGATTTTCTTGAAAAGAGTTATCTTTCCTAGAAATTCAGTGGGAGCTCGGTTGTCTTGAACGAGGTTCAAGTGGAACAACTAATTATGAATTTCAAGACTGGGTTGAGAGTATTCTTATGGTTTTGGAAACCATACCAGCCCTCGTAGGTCCAGAAATGCATAGATCTCTATTATTCAAATACTTAGATATTGTGATCAATGAGAGATATGAATTCATGCTTTTGGAAAGCGATGAACCTTCGACCTATATTCAAGCTATGACGAGTCCAGCTACTTAAAATTGGCATGGTGCCATAAAATCTGAGATGATATCAATATCTGATAATCGAGTTTGGAACTTGATATATTTGCATCACGGGGTTAGACCCAATGAATGCTAATAGATCTTTAAGATCTAAACAGACAGATGGAAAACCTAGGGTTTTCAAAGCAAGGTTGATGGTAAAAGTTTTATTCACGAGGTGGATTATGGAAAAACTTTCACCAATTGCTTTGATTAGATCATTCAGATTATCTTAGCCATTACTACTCATCTTGATAATGAGTTATGGTAATATTGGATGTTAAAACTAACTTCTTGAATTGGATTCTAGAAGAGGCTGTGTTTTAACACAGCCAAAGAGTTTTATCGATCTTAATAAGGCTGAGAAATTATGCAAGCTTATAGTTCTATTTATAGAATAAAGAATGCATATCAGAGTAGCAATCTTCAGTTCAATGAATCCATACTGGGTTTTGGATTTCAGAGGAACTCGGAAGAGTCTTGTTTTACAAGAAGAACAGTGGGAGTTACGTTGTATACATTGTGTTGTATGTCGATGACATACTCCTTATTGGAAACAATGTTTCTATGCTTAATTCTATTAAAGAATGGCTTGGAAATTGTTTTTCAATAAAGGATCTTGGAGAAGCACAGTACATATTGGGCATCAAGATCTGTCGGAACAGATCGAAAATGATGTTTGGACTTAGTCAAGCCACCTATATTGATAAGGTGCTTGACAAGTTCAGAATGAAAAACGCCAAGAAGGGTCTCATTCCAATGACTCATGGTACATCTCTGAGCAAGAGGCAGTGCCCTTCGGGACCTGATGAGCAAAGGAAGATGGAAAACATTCCTTATGCTTCGGCAATAGGGTCTATAATGTACGCCATGATATGTACACGACCGGATGTATCGTATGCTTTGATCATGACGATTCGATTTCAAGGAAACCCAGGTGAGGCGCATTAGACTGCGGCCAAGAATATTCTTATGTACCTTAGATGGACTAAAGAATATTTTGTTGTCTTTGGAAGACAAAAAGAGTTGATATTAACAAGCTGTTTGAATGCTAACTTCAAAACAGACTAAGATAATTTCCGATTTTAATCTGGTTATATCTTTTGTCCAGTTAGAGGTGAAATTTGCTGGAATAGTTCCATGCAATGCAATATAGCTGATTAAACTACAGAAGCTGAGCACAGTATTGCATTAGATGCAGTAATGTTTGCAGTTAAGATTTGAAAGTTCTTGAATGAACTAGGTGGCGTAACTAGCTCAGCCCATCCGATAGTTCTCTATTTATAGTAGAGTTATCGCGCAAGCCAATGAGCTAGGAAGCACCACAAGTCTAAAACTGGTGCTCAGGAAGTTCCACATTATCTGGGAGATAGTTTTGTGGAGACATCGAGATAATAAAGTTGCAACTTTTGGTAAGGTTGCAAACCCGCTTTCTAAACCTCTCCAGCAGTTTAAGCTTGAGGCTTTCACGACTGCAATAGAGATCAGACATCTTAGAGATGGGTTGTGATTTCTATTACTGTATTAGATACTTTTGGAGATTTGGTAAACATTCACTCATATGTATCATACATATTTCTTCATATAAATATGGTTTAATTTATATGAATTGTCCAAATGATTAAGTGATATCAATTGGGTTATGAGGTCGACTTACCGCATAATGAAGTCCCAATGGTTGAACTGATATACTTAAATCATATAGTTGTTCCTGGTTCGTATAATCGAGTACGGACAAACCGATAATACAAAGAACTAGATTGTAATGTGTACTATAGCGCCGCTTCATAAGCTAGTGATGTGGGACATCGAGTACAATTACATAGATATTAGCTGAGAGCTAATGATCGAACAGACCCGACTGGAATAGTATTTAAGATTTCGAGTCATAATACTATTTAATTGACTGTCGAGCAATTTCCTCTGACCTGAGTAGTCCAGAGTGATTCCATTGTGAAATGGTGTACTTTGATACAAGTAAACGCCTTTCGTAAAAGGAGGTTATAAAACTTGTTATTAGGTATATCAGGAAGCAAGTGGGAGAGCTTGGATTGACAAGATGGGATTGTCCTCCATTTTATAATGGGATACATGTCTTACCGGCCACTTGGAGAGTCGAGACTGTGGAAAATACGTGGCCACGTCCAGATTTGTATCATAGTGATAAATCTGGTTTTACAGTCTGTCTCAAAGTCCAAGAAAGGTTTGAACCGATTGAGGATGACTCGAGTCTTGCCTCAAGTTCAAACTTAGACATTAAGAGACAACAGGAAATTGGCAGCACACTGGCTCTGAAGGCCAAGTGGGAGATTGTTGGGATATGTCCTTCGATCCTACGTGTGCAATCGATTAAGTCATAAGGTCGTCTCCGGATGTTAATTGATTATTCGATAATATTAATTGTTGAGAACAATATAATATTGATCGATAAAATCATACCTACAGGGTCACACACGTGCTCGATATTGATATACATTGCTTGATAAATATATTGATTTAGAATCAATATTTACGTGGATTTAATTCCCATGCATGGGATGCATGGCTTGCATGGATGCATGTCACATAGTGTGACATGGCATGCCACACAAGCCAATGGGACCACATATCATGATTTGGCATGATTATGTGGAGATGACCTTTGAACTTCACCATAACACCCCATTATGTGTGGTTATGACACACACATTATGGTGGGGGTTACATGTGAAGTAAAAGGGGTATAATGAGCATGAAAATCAGATTTTCATGTCTCATTCTAAGACCATCATCATCAGCCACGAAATTCACAAGAAAGAGTGAGAAGAGAGAGTGTTCTTGGAGAACCACTTCAAACAAGCAAGGTGTTTATCATCCGGGTTCGTGTGCAACACGTAGAGGCCGGGCCATTTGTGCGGCTTCAACATCCGGACGATCCAAAGGAGTGACGAGGTCATTCACAAGGAGAGCTTCAAGTTGCTGATCCATTAAGGTGGTTCAATCGACTCAGCACCACCTTAACCAAAGTCAACGATCACCAAAAGTAAGTAATCGTTGAGATATATATATATATATTAGATGTGTATATATATATGTTTATATGTGTTCTTATACACATTTAGTGTGCACTAAGATCATGGCATAGTAGATCTATTGCTTTACACGCTTCCGCACACACGGTATATCGATTGGATCGGTATACCGGTACCTTCAGAAATTCACTAAGTGGGTCCTATTTTTCTTGAATTCAAACATGTAGCGCGAGGTCGTTGTGAAAACTCAGGTTGTGCTGTAAATTGAGGGGAATCTGAGATGCAGATTTTCCGAGTTCGAGTTGGATAGAGAGAGCCATGATTTTTATTTTCCTCGCGACAAGTAATCGGAATTGTTCGTCGACGAAGCGACAACTTCGATTGACCACTGCCGCACTGGTGCTTGAATCCTAAATTGAGGAGGTCATTGTGTTGTGGAGAGAAAATTCATTGTCGATTTCTTCAGTTAAGCTGACGAGATGAATGAATTGAATATTTTTATCTATTGATGATAATATCTCAGGGGTTTACAACGATAATTTTGTACATATGCTTTGGGTTAATTCTATGCTAGCACAAGTGTACTACCTAATTCCATAAACACATTTACATGTGTAAATACTTTAATTTTTTTTATTTTTTCATTGGTTAAGTTTTTTTATGGTGGCACATGTTACATTTTTTGTGGATTAGGGTAAGATAGAAAAAACCATATGTTTTGATAGGAGCGTGATTTACTATGAAGAAGCCGTTAACATTTACTATTCCGTCTCAAATTAATAATCACATCCTTTTTGTAATTTGTAAAAAATGTGATTATTAATTTGAGATAGAAACAATTTATTTTATTAATAGGGATAGTTTAAGGGGGGTGTATTCGTTCCGAAGTCTGTAGGATTTTAATGAGCTTTTAAAATTCGGAGGTATTCAATTCGGATTTTTAAAATTCTATTAAAATTCGGAGGTATTCAATTAAGACTTTAAAATTCTTTAAAAATCCATAGGTATTCAAATGTCTATGGATTTTAATAATTCATTGATTTTAATGTATTCTCTTTAAAAAATATAACTAAACCTGACTTTTCAAAATCTCTCATAATTATGAGAAATTTCGATAAATTTCTTTACTACACGAAAATTCTAACATGAAAACAATAAAAAAATAATGTCATTTAACAAAAATATTACACAAATCTATGTATATAAAATAATCAAAATTCTATTTGAGAAAATTGATATTATCATATTTTATTTAAAAATAATTATTTATATAACATATTAATAATAAATTATTTTGTATTTATTATATACAATAATATATTTTCTCAATAACAATCCAAATATAATAAATTTATATTATTAATATTAGTATTTAATTTATTTAAAAAATTATTTATGATATTTTATTTAAAATGATATATTGTTTAATATTTGATAAAATATGATAAAAATTATTCGTTTCGACACCAATGACTTTTTTTTTTAAATATGACGAGATAGGTATTCAAAATTTACTATAAAAAAATGATCAAGTCCATGTATAACAGTGATGCTAATGGTATGTAAGAAACGAAGTTGGTGTATACCGATGTAAATGAAGATGAAAATAATAATGTGAAAAATGGGATTGTTGTATAAAAAATGATGTAAATGAAGATTAATAATAGTGATGAATAATAATTTATTTATTTTTAATTTTGAATTAATGTATTTTTCGTTTTTTATTTCCTAAATAATTTGGATTTTTTTTAAAACAATTTATTATTTTTTATAAATACAAGTCTATGAAAATTAATGTAAATAATTAAAAATATATTTCACAAACTCTATGAAAATCAATACAAAATGTCAGTCAAACTCTTCGTAGATCGTGTATTTTAAAAGTCCAAAAAATTCACTAACTTTTAAAAGTTCAAAAAATTCACGAACACCGTCCTAATTATTTAAGGAAGTAATTAAGAAAACTAAAAACGAATGGTGTGTCTTTATCAAGTGAAAATAAAATTACCCTAAAAATAATAAAAAATAAAGAGGTCAAATTATTACCCGCGATTTTACATAACCGTAGTCCGTAGACGTATTGAAAAGCTCGACAAAGTCCTGCAAAAGCCCTATTCAGAAAACCAGGCATCGCCGGCTATTTATAAACCCCGACGGCGGTGGAAGACCGAGACACGCCGATGCAAACCCTAGGTCACTGTAACCCTCGGCTAATTAGCGCACTGAGCCGTCCTTCCTCGCGCTTGAATCTAAGGGCATTCTCGTCATCTGAATATTCGAACCAGTCACGCGGAGGCCTTCCTCGCTTCTTCTCCGAAACCCTACCCCCTTCCAAGGTTTATTCTTGTTCCGTGTCTCCGAAAAATTGGACCTCTGAATATACACTTCAAACACAATTCGAAATTTTGCAGGGTGGTCTTGTGCGTGTGGGAGGCGATGAATTCTGGCACATGACTAGGGTTCTAAGGTTAGGGATCAACGACAGGTAAAAGTAAAACAATTAGAATGTTGAGATTTTTCATTTAATTTGTTGGTTTAATAATGTGAAACTGAACACTCTATTGTATTGTGTTTATCTTCTGTAAACTGACTTTGGTGCTAAGCTCAAGCATGAAAATGGAGAGATAATAAAATGTTGTCATCTCACAGGGTAATGCGTTATACGATAACAGTATTTTACCTAGATTTTTATTTTTGCAAGGGTAGAGCTATTTAATGGAAAGGGAGGTCTGGTTGAAGGGCGCATAGAGAAGATTGATCGAGCATTCGTAGATTTTGAAGCTCTCGAGAACCCAAAACTAGTTTCTCCACAAATGGCACAATGGCATATTTT
The DNA here is from genome assembly GCA_954870475.1 of Euphrasia confusa. Lineage (NCBI taxonomy): Eukaryota > Viridiplantae > Streptophyta > Magnoliopsida > Lamiales > Orobanchaceae > Euphrasia > Euphrasia confusa. The sequence goes on along the minus strand of OX940949.1, from coordinate 15,566,435 downwards.
TGCTGCTTTTAGTGAGTAATCCTGATTGATACTCCCACTCACTCACGCGATCCATGGAAATTTTAAACCATTTAAATTGATGCTTTTAGGCACTCTAAAGGGAGGTCGGGCTGATTGGCTTGTGGAGAAATGCACTGTATGTTTTTTAGTTATTTGTGACTGTATCACCTATTTATTTGTTGTCTCTAGTTGTTACTGGTTATTGATTTTTTCTATGCAAACTTAGGAGCTTGGAACATCGAGTGTGACACCTTTATTGACCGAGCGCTCTAATTCGATATCAGAAAATAGGGTGGAAAGACTACAACGGGTTATTCTTGCTGCTGCCAAACAATGTAGAAATAAATTCTTTTACCCGCTTCTCTACTGGTTGAATTACTTCATTCTAGTTGTTCATCAAAAGCTACTTGTTTGTATAGGTCAACGATTACACGAAATGGTTCTGAAGCCCCCTATTGTAGTGGCCGATCTCCTACCTATTGTAAGTGTTCCCTTAATGGCGTTTACAGTTTATGCTCCATGCTTATTTTCAAGTTTTTCTCTTTTATCTTCCATTTAGGTATCTCAGTCACGATTATCTTTGGTGGCTGTAGCCGACGCTAATCCTGTTTTTAATACGTTGAGGGTTTTTAATAAAGAATCTACTGGAATCATTATAGTTGGACCAGAAGGAGGTTAGTGGTCCCTGACTCCCTGCCTATATGTTCATCTCCAATTAACCCTTGTTGTAAATAAGTTTGACAAGGTTCTTACTAAAATATCGATACTTAACCACTTTAATGGAGCTTCCAGTTTTTTTTATCTTGTGATAAATGAAGCACATATAGCCGCAAACTTATTGATTGCTTTGTTAATTAATTCACTCCTTATTTCTAGCATGTATCTTTCTAAATGCAAATCATAAACATCCACTAACTTCAGTTTTTACTTATTAAGTTCATAAAATTGATTAGTTTGAATACGGAAACCTTGGATAACTAAATTGATCGAAATCCTGCTTTTACTTAGACTTCACAGATAAGGAGTTGAACTCCTTAAAGGAGGCTGGCGCAATTGCTGTTGGTTTAGGCCCACACCGTCTTCGTGTTGAAACTGCTACAATGGCTCTCCTTTCGGCTCTGATGTTATGGTCCGACTCCCATGAAGCAACAGTTGACAGTTAAAACCACATTTCATTTCAGGCAAGCTTTTTCTGTTCTTGACATCTCATTAGTCAGCAATTGACTTCTTTTAACTCCTGATGTTATAATGGAGTATAAGTTTTACCAAATGAGCTTATATAGATATCTTTAATGTAAGAATATATATTGCTTTCTTCTGAAATTGCTTCACATCAGTCTTCATTAAAAATGGAAATAAAATTTGGAGCTTGCTGTGTGGACTTGTCACTTGTCTGATTAATAAATTATACTACTAAGTTTGAAGGCATAATCTCTGTATAGTAATCTTCAAAAAACCGACCACTAGAAGAATAGTTTGAGGTTGGGTTTGGAAACTTTCAAGGAAAACTGTAGTATACCCGCAGGGTATATAAATTTGTCGTATATACTCGTATGTTATAGGCTATAGCGAATGATCAGAAACGTTTAGGTTTATTTGCTGGTCTATTCCAACTTTATCACTAGCTTGTTTCAAGAAATCAAAACAAATGTATGGTAATAATGTATTTATGAGGGTTGTGTACTTGTGTTAGTAAAATAGCATCTTAATTAATTCTTAGAAAAACTAAGACAATTAAAAGCAAAACAGAGGGTTCTTTTTATAGATTTTCTAAGAATGAATTAAGAAATTATTTACTTGCCTGAAAATTTACTAAGGAAAAAGCCATATTTTCAATATTATATTAAATACTACTGTACCTCTTTGTCAATTGCTTTGTTGAATTGTTACCCGTGTATTGTGTTGTGAGCGCATGCACATCAAATACACGGATGTATCAAGTTCTCTTTTCTTTTTGTTCCCTATCACAATTGAACCCTTTTTATCTATATGTAGATCTCCGACCAAAAAAAGGTTTTTCAAATCCTTTTTTCTTTCTAAAATGAGACATTTCTTATTTCACATTTTTAGGGGCAATATAGGAAGTGGACCCAAACATGGAATGATAGGCGATGTTTCAAATAACGTTGTATGTAGCAAAAGTCTTGAGATTTAATTTCTTTAAAAACAAACAACACATATTAGTAAATTCACAAACATTGTATTTGCATGAAAATTGTTGTAATTCACAAACATTGTATTCATAAACTTGAAAGTCTTGCGTTGGTATACATTATACATTATAGGTACTTGATGAATGATAGTATGGATATTAATATAATGGAATTTATAAAATTCGCCCGGAATGAATATATAATTTGAAATTCCTATTACAATCTGGAAGCTTTTCCATAAACATGGATAGTGAATATTTATGTTCAAACTTCAAAGTCAAGGAAGGAAGTGTACTGGTTTGTTCAATGATATTGTTCATACGCACTGATATTCCGAGTACTATTGTTGTTTCTGAATATTACTCCATGAAGTCTACATCAATTGAATAAATACATGAAATATCATGTCACAAATTTCTACATTATTTGTTTGACTAGTTAATATGAATGGTTAGTGAAAGGTCTTCAGTTTGATTTTATTTTTAATTATTATTTTACAGCCTCTAATTTGATATAGTTGGTTATTGGGGATTCGCATTTTCCTAATCTTTGTCGGAAATTACGCTATAAGTTTTTATTTACTACAGTACCATTTATTTATTTATAGAAGGGCAAAATACAACTCGGGATGTTTCCATCTGTTTATTATTGTATTAAATGTTATACAGTATAATGTACAATTACAAGTTTATAAAGTAATGAAATCATATTAATATTCATATTATCTAAATATATTCAAAGCAAGGTTGAATTGAAAGTAGTATTGGGTTATTTTTACTTTCCATTCTTTCTTGGAAAAAGATTTTAAAGGACCTACTCCAATCAATTTTCACTATTTATATTTTGAATATATGTACAAATTAAAATAAAAAAATAGTATCAATTTAGAAATGAAAATTATACTAGTATTTAATTTGGAGAGAAAAATAAGTCATTTTTTAACATTACCATTTACAAACTCATTGTTTCACACAAATTACAAATTTGTAGGTTCCATTTAATTTAATTTGACCATTAATATTTTTCCGTAGAGTTTGCGTTAATTCGACCATTCGTTACTACGGTGTGCTCATTTTTTCAAAATGAGCTTAAAATATTTGATATAATAATACAAAAGTATACTTGGATATGATTTCTTTTTATTGTATTAGTGTATATTTTATTTAGTAATTTGTAATTTAGAGTTTGTATAAAGATTTAATTAATAAAAAAAACTTCCCAGTCAATGAATGTGGAGCCGTGAATAACGCTGCTAATAAATAGCGCACTTTAAGAGCTCCCCTTCCCCTCCCTTCCATACGGCGTCGTCTCATCTGATCAGTCTCTCATTTTCAGTGAAAGAAATTAATGGCGATCCAACTGGAGAATCTGATGGAGTCGATAAAATCCAAAGTCCGATCGCTGTAGAAGAAATCGAAGAAGCCGTACGCCAAAATGGATAAGAGCGCCAGCGTTAGGGTTGAGATTCGCCGCCGCAAGGCCAAAAATATCATCGACAAAACGCTCAAAGCCGCCGATCATCCCGGCAAGAAACAACTCCCTTGATTTTCTTTTTTCTTTTTGTATGTGTATACGCATTTGAAGAAATTAATTAATATCATCAATAAATAGCCGGTCCGGTTTGCCTCTCTTCATCTTTTGTCGGTTTATTTCTGGGAATTTATATCAAAGTTAATGGAAGAAATAATTGGTTTTTTCCATTTATTAGGAATTTCTCTGGAATTAATTTTAACTCGACCATTTGCATTATTATAAAATTTAGTTGTATAAAATAATTTTAGTTTTTAAATTTATATATTCAATCATTCAATTACATTATTATAAACAATATTCTTATTATTCCATGAGATTATGGTTTGTAGTACGTATTTTCCTTTATGTGTAATTACTTTTAAACACTTCTTTTTTATTTTGACTAATTTAATCATTGCATTTTCATGGCCTAGTGTCAATATCATACATTAGAAAAAATATTCACTTAGTCAACTATTAAGATTATGATGCCTAAGGTATATTAATTGTTCTGAGTTTCCAGAATAAAATAAAGTTAAAAACACTGTACTTCGTATCAAATTAATACATTTAATATTCATGTAACGTTCATTCCTTGCGGATCAATAAGGAACACTCACAATCCTTCTAGGCCGCCCGGTTATAATAGAGTGATATATTAATCTCACTTATTAATTACTCCATATGTATGGTGGAGTATCATTTTAAGTACATGCACATTTTATTTTTACTTCTGGGCACTCGAAATACTTTTTAAGAGACCACAATAATTGCTCAAGAGTCAAGAACAAGCACATTTGAATTTGAACTTATAAAATAATGCCATGAAGTGGTGACCAACGTTTTCAAATGATGCTAACTAATGAACGAGACAGGTACAAAAATTGTTACGATCAATAGAATTTGTGAAGTGGTGACCAACGTTTTCAATCCTCTTCTGATTGCATTGCAAACTTGTCTGCTTATATATGTGAGTATTAAGGATCAACTTAGCAATTGAAAAACATATTAACTTGTATCGCTCTTTAAAAACGATTTAATTGAACATATATATACGGCAATCAATTGCATTTTCTCTATTATTTGTTAGCACTTTGTACTCATTATTATTATTTAAACTAGTGTAATTTTAATTGGCATTGAAAATGCAGCCCTTAATTGAATGCATCCAACACTTCTAGTTTCGTCCATAAATTTATTAGTGAAAATCAAAACAAAAAATGACATGTTTCACCTTAAAAAAAATCATACCAATTATCCTGATCGAGGTAAAAAGTAAAAAATATTTGCACTCAATAAAACCCATTCATTCATCCTTAATATTGGCACTTATAGTGAGAAACAAGTAAAAAATAATACTTAAATAATTATTTCTCATGAATTTATTTTTTTAATTGACGAGTTTACAAAATCTTGAATTTAGAGAACATAGAAATAGTAAATAACAACAACAATAATAATACTACAAATACACAAATATTTGTTACTATTAGCTAGCTACTATTCTCCTAACCTCCCTAAAACAAATATTTACCACAAAAAGCTCATTCACACCGTATTTCTCTACTAACTACAACAACTCCACATATCCAAATCAAACAAAAAATCCCCCTCTGCCAAGAAAAACCAAAACAAGAAGAAAAACAAGAAAGAGCAATGAGCTACTACAATCAAAATCAGGCCCCTCCTCCACCCCAAGGTGCCCCTCCTCCCCAAGGTAAAAACTCCATTATTTTCATCAATCCGATAACAATTCAATCGATGTAATTTTTTCAATCCCTTTCTATTTTTGTTTTCAGGACATCCATCGCCCGAGGGCGGCGTTGTCGATGGACATGCAAAGGATGCTACTCCATCTCAACAGCCGCCTCCAGGAGGGTACCTGCCTCAGGGCGGGTACCCTCCTCAGGGAGGAGGGGGAGGGTATCCTCCACAGGGATATCCGCCGACAGGCTACCCACCCCAAGGGTACCCTCCCCAGGGTTACCCACCCCAGGGATACCCACCCCAAGGGTACCCGGCTCAGGGGTACCCGCCGCAAGGGTACCTGCAACGAATTGAGGCCGGGTACGTTCGCGGCTATCCATCTACGCGTAAGCTTTCTACATACAAGAATTACAAGGTACATAATTCTTTACTAACTCAATTAATTGTTCTTACTACATACGTACGCACTAGATCCATGATTAGGGTTTTACGTGTTTATGCATGATTTCTTCTTCCGCACTTTTTCATGCTTGTAAAATACGTAAATCCATCTATTGGGGTATGGATGAGATCCACACAAAACCCAACAGTGGTATCAGAGCCTTGGTCGTGCGTTTGCGTATGCGCGTAGAACAAGTGCCTATAAAATTGGTTTTATTTTATTTGTGAATTTTTCCGTGGACTATTTTTGGAAAAATAGAGCTTGATTGTATGTTAATTTAATTGGATTATTTTTGCATAAATCAAGTGTCCATGAATTTTTGTGATTTATTCATGTAATTTTTCATGGAATATTTTTCGGAAAAATAGTACTTGATTTGATGTTAAAAATTTAATCGATTATTTTTGTATGCATAAATCAAATCCCCATGATGTGAAATTCGGAATTGATAAATTTATTTGGAATATTATTTGTCTATCTCTCAATCATGATTAATAAAGAATTTAGAATTCTTGTATTTTTCATGAAGTTCATGTTTTATCAAATTTTCAAAACAATGCCTAATTTGTTTTTTCAAAGATTAATTTCAAGCCGATCTATTTCTCACCCCGGGGAGTGGAAATGAGACCAGAGTGCTTAAATTAGTCGATGACGCAAATTAGAGACTTTCGAACCATGGGATGGTACGATCGTCTGGTTGGCTCCCCCATGTCACATGGGAGATAGGGCGCAATTGCATGATAAATCGCTGGTTAGAAACCTCGAGTTTTCGCTTACGATTTATCGCGTTTTGATTATTGGGATGATTATGACGGGGATACAAATAAAAGGCGATTATTGGGAATAATCGTTGTTGAAACAATTAAATCTGAATTTTATTGAGAATAAAAATTAATAGGCATTTTTGAGTTAATTGTTGCATCTTGCCTGCTAGGACTTGAGAATTCTTGTGCTTGCTCGATGTTATGCTCTGCGGTAGTATGCATGCTTTAGGTTTATATTATGCGTTTTCATCATGTTCAATCGATTAAAACAAAACCTGCATGTATAGTCTCATAAAATGAGTTATCGCCTTGTCCAATTAGACACACCCCCTAAACCTCTAGATCATCAATTAGTAGGTTCCGCCTCCGCGGGGTGCTATATTTTTGATCTTGAGATAAGGTGAGGGTAGAGGAACAACGAGGCCTCTACAACGTGTTTTTGGTTTCTCATCGACGAACCCACTGGAGGCGTGGTAGTCGAGGCGAGGAGATAAGAATGAGATTCTTATCGACCAAGAGTGTTATTGTCGATAGTGAGACTATTGAAATAACATTGACAATGAGATTGTCTACCTATCTTGGATTTTTCGAGTGTCAAGCTCTCCTTGGCTCGAGAAATTGCGAGATGAGGATCTTGGAATTATTTTGTTCTAGAGACACCAATGTTGGACATTGGAGGACGAAATAGACAACTATATAAGTGTTCTAGGAACGACTTGTTGTCAAATTTTGAATGTTTACTAAATACTTGTTTTATTTCATTCTGTAGTTAATATGTCGTCAACTAACTCAATCAACCCAAGTACCATACGTTCAATCCTTGAGAAGGAAAAATTGAACGGTACTAATTTTCTCGATTGGCATCAAAATTTGAGAATTGCTCTCAAATACGAGAAACGAGAGACTGTGCTGGAAACTCCTATTCCTGTAATTACTCCAAACTCCACTGGTTCTGAAAAGAACAATGTCAAGAGGATTGAGGAAGCCTCGCGAGAGGTAACCTGCATTATGCTAGGGGCCATGGAACCCGCCTTTCAAAGGCAGTTCGAACACATGGATGCCTATAGCATCATTGAACAACTCAAGAGCATGTTCGGGGAACAAGCGAGGATTGAGAGGTTCAATGTCCTTCGTGACATAATGGATACAAAGCTTCAAAAAGGGAAACCTGTAGGGCCACACGTGCAAAAGATGATGAGTCTTTTTGCGACGAGTGAGCGCCTAGGATTCCCATATGAAGAGGCATTGGCAGTAGATATCGTTCTGCACTCGTTGCATGATGATTATGACTCCTTTAGGACGAACTATCATGTGAACGGAGTTCAGAAATCGTTGATGGATCTACATGGTCTTTTGAAGACTGTAGAACCCTCGATTAAGAGCAACTCTGGGAGAGATGTTCTTATGATAAAGGAAGGAGGGATTTCCAAAAGGAAGAACAAGTCCAAAGTAAAAGGCAAGGGAAAAGCTGTTGCTGCGCCCAAGGCCAAAGACAAAAGGAAGAATTCGGTGGGACCGACATGCTTCTACTGCAATGGCGAGGGCCATTACAAGAGGGACTGTTCTAAATACAAGGAAGATGTGAAGAATGGGGTCGCCCCATCGTCTTCAGGTATTTTCGTTGTAGATATACATTTTTCTGACACTACTTCATGGGTATTGGATACCGGTTGTGGAACTCACATTGTTCGAAATGTGCAGGGACTGCAAATAAGTAAGAAGTTAGAGAAAGGTGAAGTCCATCTGCGCGTGGGGAATGGAGCGAGGGTCGCTGCATTAGCCGTAGGGACTTATAGTTTATCTTTGCCCTCTGGGCTCGTACTAGAACTCAATAATGTTTATTTTGTTCCTAGTATAACCATGAATATTATTTCTATTTCTGCATTGGATGCTGAAGGATTTAATTTTACGATTATTAATGGAGTTTTTTCGTTGTTTAATCGTGATGTATTTTATGGTTTAGCACGTCTTGAGCGTGGCTTATACGTGCTCGATTTAGATAAACAAATCTACAATATAAATACCAAACGAGCTAAATCAAACGAGACTAACGAAACATACCTCTGGCACTGTCGTTTAGGCCATATAAACACTAAGCGTGTTGAGAGACTCCTCAAGGAGGGTGTTCTCAAATCATTTGATTTGGAATCATTTGATACATGCGATGGATGTCTATTAGGCAAAATGACGAAATCACCATTTCTGGGAACTGGTGAGCGAGCTAGTGATCTATTGGGACTTATACACACTGATGTGTGTGGACCAATGAGTTCACCGGCACGAGGTGGTTACGTATACTTTATAACTTTTACTGATGATTTAAGTAGATATGGTTATGTCTATTTAATGAAGCATAAGTCGGAATCTTTTGAGCGATTCAAAGAATTCCAAAATGAAGTAGAAAATCAACTTGGCAAGACGATAAAAGTTCTTCGATCGGATCGAGGAGGCGAATATCTGAGTCATGAGTTTGATGATCATCTAGTGAAGTGTGGGATTAGATCTCAACTCACCCCTCCTGGAACTCCTCAGTTGAATGGAGTGTCTGAAAGAAGGAATCGAACTCTGTTGGACATGGTTCGATCTATGATGAGCTCAGCAAAACTTCCTATATCCTTTTGGGGACATGCACTATCTACTGCTGCTCTAATACTGAACAGGACGCCGTCAAAGGCCGTGAGTAAGACACCATATGAGATATGGAGTGGGAGGGTCCCGAATTTGTCTTATCTTAAGATTTGGGGTTGCGAAGCCTACGTCAAGAGAATTATCTCTAGTAAGCTTGAACCCAAGTCTGACAAGGTTTTCTTTGTGGGTTAACCAAAAGAAACCCGAGGATATTATTTCTACAATCAATCGGAGAACAAAGCTTTTGTTGCTCGCGATGGTATCTTTCTGGAAAAGTTATTCCTTTCTAAGGAAGATAGTGGGAGTAAAGTTGTTCTGGAACGAGTTCCACGATGAACAACCAGTTACCGAGGAAACAAACGACGAGGTCGTGGTGATTCCTCAAGCCGTGGAGGTGGTAACTATTCCTCGTAGGTCGAAAAGAATTAGAACTCAACCCGATAGATACATAGGTATCTTAAGGGACGAGAGATATAAGGTTCTTCTCTTAGAGAGTAACGAACCATCGACCTATAGTCAAGCCTTGAAAAGTCCGGATTCCGAGAAATGGCTGACAGCCATGAAATCCGAAATGGACTCCAAGTCCGATAGGATACTTCTTGCCATTGCCACTCATTGATTATGAGATTTGGAAAATGGATGTTAAAACCGCCTTCTTGAACGGAGTTCTGAAGAGGATGTGTATATAACACAACCTAAGGGTTTTATCGATCCAAAAAGGGCTAAGAAGGTATGCAAGCTTAAGAGGTCCATTTATGGACTTAAGCAATCATCTCGGAGTTATCTGAGTTTCAACGAAGCCGTAATGGGATTCGACTTTAAACGAAACCCAGAGGAATCTTGTGTATACAAGAAGATCAGTGGGAGCGCAATCGTTTTCTTGTGTTGTATGTCGATGACATACTCCTTATAGGAAATGACATTCCGAAGTTGAACTCTGTGAAGGAGTGGCTCGGAAAGTGTCTCTCTATGAAGGATCTGGGAGAAGCACAATACATGACATATGACACATCTCTTAGCAAGACTTAGTGTCCGCAAGGAGCTGATGAGCAAAAGACGATGTATAATGTTCATTATGCTTCGGCAATAGGATCGATTATGTATGCCATGATATGTATGAGGCCAGACATATCGTATGCTTTGAGCATGACGAGTCGTTTTAAATAAAACTAGGGTGAGGCGCATGGGATGTGGCCAGATACGTTCTCAAGTTCCTTAAGGGGACTAAGGAGAATTATCTTGTCTCTGGGGGACAAGAAAAGTTAGAAATGACGAGATATACGGACGCGAGTTTTCAGACTGATAAAGACGATTTCCGATCTCTATATGGATATGTCTTTTGTCTGAATAAGATCTGCTTTTAGTTGGAAGGGTTCCAAGCAAAGCACTATCGTTGACTCAACTACAGAGTCTGAGTACATTGCAACCTCGGAGTCTGCAAAGGAATGTGTATGAATGGAAAAGTTCCTCGAGGAGCTTGGTGTCATCTCTAGTGCTGCCAAATCTTTAGTTCTCTATTGTGATAATAGTAGAGTTATAGCCTAGGCACAAGAGCCGAGGGATCACAATAAATCCAAACACGTGCTCAGAAAATTTCACATTCTTCGCGAGATCGTGGAGAGTGGTGATATTGAAATTTGCAAAGTAGCAACCGAGGATAAAGTTGCTGACCCATTATTCAAACCTCTCCCGCAGTCAAAGCACGAGGCTTTAAATACTGTGATAGGAATTAAACGTCTTAGAGACTAAATTCTTATGTTGTAATTTCTTTACAAACGGAGATTGTAAAGTAAACATTCAAGGTTGATTGAAAAATCAACTTATTCATATTTTCATGGTTTGGATTATATGAACTGTTCAACGTAGATTTTAAATTTTATCTGAGTTATGTGATAATGTCACATAATGAGACTCAGTGATTGAACCAAAAATTAAAATCAACTTAAGTCCCTAATCTAGATCGCCGTGTACGAACAGACACAATGGATCAATATAAAGATTAGATTGCAAGTTGTACTATAGCGCCACCTCATGGGCTAGACGTGGGACGTTGAGTACAACTGCATAGACAACAGCTGGGAGCTGGTTGTCGGACGTGACTCGCCTAAGAATGGTATATAAGGCAGTGTGTCATAATACCAATTCTTTTAGCTTTCGGACGTCTCCTCAGACCTGAGTAGTCTAGAGTAGCTACATTGTGAAATGTTGTGTTTTGACGCTGTCAAACGTTCTCGGTAAAACGGAACTACAAAGATAGACGTTGGATACCTCAAGAAGCAAGTGGGAGCACTTAGATTGACAAGATGGAATTATCCTCCTACGGGGTAGGATCATATGTCTTAAAGGCCACTCGGAGAGTTGGGATTGCAAAACTGCGTGGCCACGCCCGGATCTGTATCATAGTGATCATTCGGTTCGCAATCCGCTCATATATTCGAGAAAGGTTCGAACGGAACGAGGGTGACACTGGTCTTACCTCTAGTTCGAACTTAGACATCAAGTGATAAGGGAAACGTGGATACACACTGGATATAAAGTCCAAGTGGGAGATTGTTGGATTTATGTTCTTCAATCCATGTGTGTTGTACCGAAACAAGTTATGTAGTGCGTCCTGTGTAGATGGATCGATTGGGTGATATTAAGTGTCGAGTCGAGGACTTGAACTTAATAGACGACAATCAAGCCAAATGAGTCACACGACCCTATTGATCGAGTATACTTGGAGTATATAAACCTTGGTTGAGAATCGAGGTTGAACGACGGAAGAAACGGGGAGAAAAATCGGAATCGGCACGATTTTGTATTGAGTGTCGGCCGACACATGCATAGTGTGAATGCATGTCGGCCGACATCAATTGGAAACACATGCGGTGTGAATTAGTGAAGGTGTCGGCCGACACCCAATTCACACTAGCCTGGTGTCGGCCGACAAATACTTATATTTGGTATTTTTCGGTCGCGGGTTTCTTTTCTCCAATTCAACCCTAAACTCTCTTCCTCCTCCCTCCTATATAAAGAGGACATTAGACCCACGATTTTGGTGGCTATTCTACACGAAATATATTATTTCACAAGCACCAAAATACGAGGGAGACGAGAGAATCGAGTGGGACTCGATATTGTTGAAGGGCTTCCACGTTTGTCGATCAAGGAGGGTTCGTGCAACGAATTGAGGCCGGGTACGTTCGCGGCTATCCATCTACGCGTAAGCTTTCTACATACAAGAATTACAAGGTACATAATTCTTTACTAACTCAATTAATTGTTCTTACTACATACGTGCGCACTAGATCCATGATTAGGGTTTTACGTGTTTATGCATGATTTCTTCTTCCGCACTTTTTCATGCTTGTAAAATACGTAAATCCATCTATTGGGGTATGGATCTAGTGTGTAAAACGGAACTATAAAGATAGTCGTTGGATACCTCAAGAAGCAAGTGGGAGCACTTAGATTGACAAGATGGGATTATCCTCCTACGAGGTAGGATTAAATGTCTTAAAGGCCACTCGGAGAGTTGGGATTGCAAAACTGCATGGCCATGCCCGGATATGTATCATGGTGATCATCCGGTTCGCAATCCGCTCATGAGATCCGAGAAAGGTTCGAACGGAACGAGGGTGACACTGGTCTTACCTCTAGTTCGAACTTAGACATCAAGTGATAAGGGAAACGTGGATACACACTGGAAATGAAGTCCAAGTGGGAGATTGTTGGAATGGTGTCCTTCATCCCACGTGTGTCGAACCGAAACGAGCTATATAGTGCGTCCTGCGTAGATGGATCGATTGTGCGACGTTAAGTGTCGAGTCGTTAACTTGAACATAATAGTCGACAATCAAGCCAAATGAGTCACACGGCCCTATTAATCATGTATACTTGGAGTATATAAACTTTGGTTGAGAATCGAGGTTGAACGACGGAAGAAACGGAGCGAAAACGGAAAAATCGGCATTTCGGCACATTTTGTACTATATGTCGGCCGACACCCATTTTGCCTATGGGTGATGTCGGCCGACACCATGTGTAAATGTGTGGCGGTTTAAGTTTTCAAAGGCTGTCGGCCGACAGCTTATATGTGTCGGCCGACAGCGGCGGAAATTAGGTCGCGGACCTTATTTCTTCTCCTATTCAACCCTAAACTCTCTCATACCTCCTCCTATATAAAAGGGACCTTAGACCCACGATTTTGGCTGCTACATTACGTGAAATATCATCACCCCATAAGCACCAAAATACGAGGGAATCGAGAGAATCGAGTGGGATTCGATACTACGTTTGGGGAACCGCCGTTCGTGATCAAGGAGGGTCCGTGCAACGAATTGAGGCCGGGTACTTTCGCGGCTGATCCGTCTACATCCGGGCATCAACATCATAGAAGAACAACAAGGTACACGATTCTTAAACTAACTCATTAATTGTTCTTACTACATACGTGCGCACTAGATCCATGATTAGGGTTTTACGTGTTTATGCATGATTTCTTCTTCCGCACTTTTTCATGCTTGTAAAATACGTAAATCCATCTATTGGGGTATGGATGAGATCCACACAAAACCCAACAGTACCCCCCTCAGGGGTACCCTCCGCCGGCGTATACCCCACAATACGCTCCTCCGCCGCCTCAACAGAAGCCGAACAATCCGAGTTTCATGGAAGGATGGTGAGTGCGAGATCACTTTTTTTTTAATTCTCGATTATTTTTTTGAAATATGTTACTGCTTCAGTCTCAAATTAATTATTACACTTCCTCTGTACTTTGCAAAGGAAGTGTGATTATTGATCTGGGACTTAAGTAGTACAGTATAAACTATATGTGTGTTGTGTAATTGCAGTTTGGCTGCTCTTTGTTGTTGTTGTCTCTTGGACGCGTGCTTTTAACGAAGGACGACGAAGGGTTTTCTTTGTAGAGGGAGTCTTGTTTGATGAAGCAATATACGCAAAACACACGAATAAAAGAGAGATGTTGCGTGAATTAATGAAATGTTTGATTGATTTATTTGCCCTCCATTTTCATTACTAAGATAGTGAATGGGGGGACTTGAATTGGTTATATATAAATTATAATCTAAATTATAATCGAATTGAATGGATCTCTATAATATTTTCATTTGTTCCTCCGAGACGTTCGTTGATGATCGAGAATTCCTGGTGTCAGTGACCATGATGCTTTTTTTTTTTGTGTGCGTTTGCGTAATTCGTGTGAAATCATTTTTATAATAACATACTCCAAACGTTAATTCAATTGTTCAGAGGACGCACACCACGTACATGATCATCGATCTCAGGTGTACATGAACATGAATGTGTACGTGTTTGTAGAAACCACGCTCATCAAAACAATGAAACACGTCTAAGATCAATTGTAACTTTCTTCTACTTGAGATTGTGTAACTTTTTTCTAAGAACTAATTTACATATATGTTGCTATCACTGTACGTATGTTAATTAGTAATATATCTCATAATAAAAACCAAGCAAACAACCCAAATATTACTCACACCGTTATGTTAATACCATATTGAAATAATTAAGGCCAAATTTTAAAAGAAAATTCACCAGGAATTTTTTTTTTGCATTCACCGAGATGTAAATCACCGATCAATTACATGTCGTCGAATATATTCTTCTAAGATCATACAAGTTGATTCGGCTTGGGGTGAGAAATACCAGTAACATGAGAAATTAAGCAATTAAACAGCTTTTTAATTTCGATCAATTTTTTTTCGTTCAAATCAATTGACGCATGTGTTTGAACCCATAAATTAAAAAATAAAATTGATTTACTAACCACTACTAGTACTATTTGATTAAAAAAAGAAGAATTAAAATGTAACAGTAATTTTAACGAGTCTATAATTTATTTGATGCGTCCGAAAATAAAAAACACAAATATTAATAGATTTATTATACAATGAAGAAAAAAGGGGTCAATTTATCCACGTGTAAAATACGGTCTTAATTCACACCTTTCATCATGCATAGCAAAGAAATTAAAAAATAAAAAAGAAGAAATGTTCCAGTACTTAATTTCTGGTAAATCAGATCTTCACATCTCAACAAAAATCTCAACTTTCAGGTGATAATCAATCTACATCATCTTCTATTTTATTTATTTATTTTTAATTTCAACAGTGCGTCACAGAATTCAATTTTGAGACGTTACTATAAATTTTCGGTTGCGAAATTAGGGTTTAGGTTTCCGTTTCCGCACCCCCATCTGATCTCTACGATCCGAAAATTCACCGATCGGGGAAGAATTCTGGAAACTTTTAAATTCAATTGATGTTAATTAATTCGATAATTGATTTTGTAAAATTGATTTGGGGACAACAGTTTAATTAATTTTCAATTGATAATTTTTTTTTTATCTTTCGTGGGGTTGATCTGTTCTGGGATTGAAGAAACTAATGGGAGCACCTAAACAAAAGTGGACTCCAGAAGAGGAAGCAGCTCTTAAAGCTGGGGTCCTCAAGCACGGCCCTGGGAAATGGCGTACGATTCTCAAAGACCCGCAATTCAGTGGTGTTTTGTACCTACGGTCCAATGTTGATCTGAAGGTATCGAAATCAGATAATATTTTTTCTGTTTCTTTGATAATGGTTAGGATATCTAGTCATCGGATTACCGAGTTTTATAAATATTTGGTGTTGGTTAAATTTTGGTTAGGACAAGTGGAGAAACATGAGCGTCATGGCGAACGGATGGGGCTCGCGGGAGAGGGCCAAGCTGGCACTAAAGAGGATTCACCCTGCCCCCAAGCATGGAGAGAGCTCTAGGCCTATGTCATCTTCCTTAAGTCAGAGTGACGATGAAATAGTCGATGCTAAGCATCATACGAATTCTGGAGGTTCTTCACCAAATGATGCCCCAAAGAGATCTATCATGAGGTTGAGATTCTGTAAATGTTTTTTTTTTTTAAATCTTGGTAACACCAATATCTTGATGAATTAGATAAACGTTCTTATGCTTATGGAGCAACTTGTCTAGGTGACGTATGGTATTCTTCCCATTCCGATTTCGGATTTATGATGGGAAAAGTGAAAATATGTTTCGTAGTTTGTTGAATTTTTCATGTTTGTGAATGGAAAATAAATTCCGAGTTTTGATATTTGACATATTTGCTTGATTAAAATAATTTCGCAGGGATCACTGACTCGGTGTGTTTATTTTGACAATAGGTTGGATAATCTCATAATGGAGGCCATAAGAAACTTGAGGGAGCCAGGTGGTTCCAACAAGTCTTCCATAGCTGCATACATAGAGGTGCCCTTTTTTAAATTTCAAACCCGATTCGATACAAAAAACCATTTTTATCATAATTAATTTATGCTGCAATTTTTTCATATCAGTACACCATATTTTCCCCATAAAACCATTTTCTCTTCTTCAGACAAACATTCAATGTAACAGAAAATAAAATAAATCTGGATGACGTATCACAAAGGGATTTATCGTAATGATACAAAAAAGTCGCATTGTTATTCATTTTATTTTGTGTGGTAATCCATACCCCTACTATCTTATATTGTAGACTTCCATTCATCTTCTTACCAAACATACCATACCTTGGTCCGTACTACTCTTCTAGAACTTAATTTAGAAATATATGTTGTATCATATAATTTGTATTCTCTGCATCTATTTCCTTCTAACCTTGAGACTCTGTTTGCACTCCTCAGGATCAATACTGGGCACCTCCAAACTTTAAGAGGATATTATCTGCAAAGTTAAAACACCTTGCTACAACTGGAAAACTTATTAAGGTGCTCGTCACTCTAATTGCTCCAGAAAAACCTGGTTGATGTCTTTCTCATCTTTTCATAATTTGCAATTGTAGTCCAGATATCAAAAAATAGCGCTGAAAATGTCACATAAGATTTAATTGTTGCATTTTTAAGGCTTAAAAGTAGACAGCGTGAATTAGTAGAATATCTTTAGTGCATATATATTTCGGAAATCCATTTCATAGAGACGGTGAATGATTTTAATATTAGAAAAATGGAAAGATGAGCAAAGAAAAATAGAGGGAAATGTAAGAAAGAGAGAAACAAATTCAAAACTAATAGTGAAAAAAAGATTAGATGGAGGTGGATTGGAAGGAGCGAGAATCTATGCAGAAAAGGTGGGGGAAATGAGATTAATTTTTTTTTTTGAGAATAATGATTAAAATAATTAACTGTTTTTAATGAACCCTTGCATCGAAGATGTGTGTGACCAAAAGTGCCAATTTCTTAAGACTGTTAATTTATTTCTGAATTTGAATTTGTAGACCTCAATTAGCAGACTATTCTGTCTTTTTTTTTCTTCTTTTGAAGATGAAACGCAAGTATAAAATAGCTGCAGCTTCCTCTCTATCCGAAAGAAGAAAAGCTACGTCCCTTCCAGTGGGCGGAAGATTGAATATTTTTCCTAGAATTGACCTCGAGGATGTTGGTCAACTCTCGAGATCTGAGATTGACTCTGAATTAGCCAAGATGAGAAATATGACCCCACAAGAAGCCGCTTTAGCTGCGGCCCAGGCTGTCGCGGAAGCAGAAGCTGCGATGGCCGAAGCTGAAGAGGCAGCACGGGAAGCTGAGGCAGCTGAAGCCGACGCTGAGGCTGCACAGGCTTTTGCGGAGGCTGCTTTAAAGACGCTGAAAGGAAGAAGTAGTTCGATGACGGTGAGATTTTTATGAAATTAACATTTATGTTGCCTTGGTAAATAATTATTTAGGGTTTGAGAATTCTGGCAACGCCTTTTTATAAGATTGTTGAGTTCGGAAAAAAGTGACAATGTTTAGGTATTCATGCATTTGTATAGAAATTTTGCTTTCACTGTTCTCTAGTAAAATTATGAATACCCACTTGAATCCATTCGTTTGGTATTTTAGAATTAAACTTTGATTCCGGTTCAAGTTCTTATCGAATTGATACGTTTTTTGGTTTTGGTTGGTTGAAGGATTTTGTTCGTTGTTTTACAGAATGTACATATGATTCATGCCTGAAGGTGTTGTCAATGACCTGCCCAGTAAGAACTTCTCTCTGATTTGAGCTATGGCGTTTGAATGTCTTACAGGGGACAGCTTCTTCAGTGTGTATATATTAAGGATATTTAGAGAGAGAGAGAGAGAGAGATGTTATTTAATGAATAATAATGGTACTTGTACTGTTGTCCAACTGTAATAAAGTTTGAAGGCGATTTTGTAGTTTTGAATGTTTTTTTTACAGTATTATTATTAATACGATAAATCATGTTATTCATTAATAATAAGAACTCTTACATTTTTTTCCCGTACCAATTATTTTTATTTTTATTTTTCCTAAATCAATAGTAACACCTATAAAAAAAATTAAAATGTGATTTTTGGAAAATAGTATTTTTGTGTTGTTAGCTCAGTTGGTTGAGCACTTGAATTGGGGACTTGAAGTCCTTTGTTGGAATCCCAAGACATTTGTTGGAATCCCAAGACATTGCAATTGACATAGAAAAAAAAAATAGTATTTTATTCAACACACATAATTGAAAAAATTATTTGCAATGCATAATCACTAGCACTCCACGTCGTCCCTCGTCGGGGACGGAGGAGATCTGGTTCGACATGAGGTGCTCGAGGCTAGCTGTGTACGACGATCGGAGATTTCCCAACAGATCAGTAGTATTGCACCCCTCACGGCGGGGTGTCGAACGAGGGAGGAAGCAGCGGAAGGAATGGTGATAAGGTGAGTGCAAGGCATCAACTCGGTCCGTGTTTTCTATGTTGTGAGTGTATGTTTGTTTTTGTTGGAAAATATAGAGCTCGAAAAGAGCTTCGAAACGATATTTCATTTTATCAAATCGGAGAAAAAGTGAATGAAAAATTAATTTTTAAACTTGCAACAAAAATTTTATATTGAAAGACAGTTTTAAAAGAATAATGTGTATCCTTAGAAAAATATGCATAATGGAATAAGTGTATAAGGAGAATTATACTACTAACACTTTGATTGTCTATTATGATTTTGCTCCGCCTTCTACCTGCGCTCAGAAGAAACACTAAAGTCGCTTTAATTTGCTTGCTGTATCAATTTTCCAAGCTTCTTTTTCTTAGTGTATCATTCTTTGGCCTTCGGTGAAATTGAGAGGCAATATAACCAAAAAAAGTCGAAAGTTATACAGACATTTTCCAAGCTTCTTTTTCTTAGTGTATCATTCTTTGGCCTTCGGTGAAATTGTGAGGCAATATATCGGTTCAGTCGAGAATTATAAGACACTGGCGGATCTAAGAAAGCCTTTGTGGGGGTTTAAGCCCCCACCAAAATGTATATTTTATCTTATTTTTTTTACTTCAAATATTATTAAGAATCGTGTAATTTCATGTTTAGCCCCTACTGAAATATGTTAATATATATACATAAAATATTTCAGCTCTTACTACCTAAATTTTCTGACTCTACCCCTGTATACGGATACTTTTCAGCACTTCGAGAGTTATACAGACACTTTCCATGCTTCTTTTCCTTAGTGCATCTTTCCTTGGCCTTGGGTGAAATCGAGAGGCAATATCTCAGTTCAGTCAAGAGTTATACAAACACGTTTCAACACTTTTGCTTCTTTTTCTTAATGTATCTTTCCTTGGCTTTCGGTGAAATCGATCAGAGACAATATCTCGATTCGACTTGCAACGTATGTGTCCTGTTAAACAAACGATCGGTAGATGTCGAATTTTGTTTTAAGACGAGTTGAACACGAGCGTCGTTTTGTTTCTTTTCTTTGTCATCTATGTAATCTCACACCTACAGTTTTCTCACAAGGATTGTGCATATAAATGATAGAGATTAAAAGTGTAAATGGAATTGACCGTAAATTTTCTTTTTCTGATTTTTTGTTTTCTTGTAAATTGCTTTTTTTTTTGGTTTGAGAGTTGGAAGATCAAAGAAAATAACATAAACAAAAACTTTTTTTAGTTTGAGAGTGTTGGAAAATGAGCGTCTCGTAGAGAGCTTCGATGTGATATCTCATACGCTCAATTTTGAGTAGTATGAATGAGAAATTAATTTTCAAAAGTGTAACTAATTGGAAGAGTATTCCAAAAGAAATTATGTTCTAAGTGAGAAAAATAAAATATGCAAAGTGTAAATATAGGGGAGTACCCGGTTATACACATTTTTTGCTAGTATTTTAATTTTCTAATTAATGAAGTATTTGTCAATTATTGACAAAATATTTTAATAATAATAATATGATATTATTATTATAATATAATAAGTTACATTTTGAATTTTAAAGGATGAAATAATGGTGGTTAAGTGGCCATTAGTGGGGTGGTATGAATGGTGAGACGTTACATTTTGTGTAGTCAAATCGTCCACATTCAACGAACCTTCGACTCCAACATCTCTATATAAGTGCAATCGACATTTGCATAGAAAAGACGAAAAACACGACTTGAAACGTCGAGAAAATCAAAGATGAAAAAGAGATTATACAAACATCTTCCGAGCAATCGCTCTCGTTTTTCTTTTGTAATCTTCGTTTCTTTGATCCTCCGGTGATATTTTTCAGGCAACATCTCAGTTCGCCGTAAGCAAATGTTTTGCTTAGTAATCGTTGTATCCTGGGAAACAATCGTACCCGTAGAGGACGAATTTGTTTTAAGGAAATCGTGTTGAACACGAGCCTCGATTATTTATTTATTTTATTTCTTCCATCTTCCTCTAATGGATACACACCGCCATACACAAAAGTTACTACAAACTTAAAACAAATTAGTTTGATGGTTGAAATGAATATTTGTGCTTACGATCGGAGATGGTTCAAACTCGATTTATTGATCGGAGTGAACGAATATGTATCCTTCGGGACCTAGTGTTGGTGCGCCACACTAGATGATATTTTTTTTGTTAATCATCGTGATAAACCAAGAAGAAAAATTCAACGATGTTGTTGAAGTCAATAAAAAAAATGTTGTCACATGTAGTGATATATAAAAAAAAATTGTTCAATGGTGAACAAATTATTTCAAGCGGATTTTATTGAAAATGTTGTGTAATAGCTTGATCTAAATGTGAAATCACTAGATATTGATGAAAATATCTTTTGAAATAATTAAATAATAAGAATTTGCATTTTATGCATATTTTATATTTTATGTGATAAAATAATAATATGGTGATTATTATTAGTTATGTGATAATGATGAATCATTATTCTATAATTATGGTGCATTTTATGCAATATTTTATTATTTTATGTGATAAAATAATAATATGGTAATATGGTGATTATTATTATTTATGTGATAATGATGAATCATTATTCTATAATTATGGTGGTAAAATAAGTAAAACTTATTATTACCATTAAAATATAATAAATAGTAAGATTTATTATATTATTGTTGGTTGAATATAATAAATATTGAAATTTATTATATTAACCTTTGAAATGGGAAAATAAGTAAAAACTTATTGCTACCATTAAAATATAATAAATAGTGAAATTTATTATATAAGTATTGTTTGAATATAATAAATAGTGAAATTTATTATATTTTTATTAATTGAATAAAACCATTGAAATTCATAGAGTTATGTATGTGGTATAAAAAAAAAAATTGTTGAAGAGAAGTAAATAAATTATTGAAATTCATATAATATGAATGAGGTAATAGTGATTTATTCTCACAATTAATTTTATTTACTTAATGAGAAGTAAATAAAAGAGAAAAGTCAAAATTATTATTGATTTATTTTATCAATAAAATTTTAGAAAAGTAATATTACTTAATGAGAAGTAAATATGAGACTTTTGAAATTTATATTGAAATATGAATTATTTGTATTCGGAAGTTAAAAAGAACATCCGAAGTAGACGAAACATGTGTATCCAATTAGCATTAATTGTGAGTGTCAATTTGCAATTGGATGAACACAATGTCTGACAATTACTCTCTATTGGAGTTATCTCAATAGACTATGTAAGATCTAAAGATAATATCGCAGTCAATTAACCAAAGAAATGGTTAAATCGAGAGTTAGTAATGTCGTCATCTAAAGGATTGGACTTAAGTCTTAAAGAAAGAGAGTTGAGACGAAGGAAAACCTTACCTATATGACTGGAGATCCCAAGAACTAGGTTCAAAAGGACAATCTAATTGTCTAACTCCATTATCACTGTTATGTGGGGGAATTTAATTTCCATGAAAGTCCATTGCCTAAGAGATGTTACAGTGATATGTTGTGAGGATTAGCATATGACTATTAATGATTCAAATGAAATCACCTATGTAAGAGAGAAGTGGGGCCGCTTCGAAGAGAATATAGTAAGGCATATTCTTAAACACTCTTACAGAACCAGGCAGATGTTCAGGGCCAAAATGAACATAACTATGAGAACTGAGAGTTGTTAGAAAGAACGTGAGTGGAGTATACCATTGTTTACACAAATGGTGAATAGTTCAAAGACATCGTGTCTACTATTTAACTAGTAAAATAAGTATGCTTTCACAAGGAAAGGTTCAAAGGGTAACACCTACCTATTCTATGCACGTTTCTAACGTTGAGTTATATCACCAAGCTTTTTCTTTATGGTGTCTGTATAATTTTCATTCATGTGGGGGATTGTTGGAAAATGAGCGTCTCGTAGAGAGCTTCGATGTGATATCTCATACGCTCAATTTTGAGTAGTATGAATGAGAAATTAATTTTCAAAAGTGTAACTAATTGGAAGAGTATTCCAAAAGAAATTATGTTCTAAGTGAGAAAAATAAAATATGCAAAGTGTAAATATAGGGGAGTACCCGGTTATACACATTTTTTGCTAGTATTTTAATTTTCTAATTAATGAAGTATTTGTCAATTATTGACAAAATATTTTAATAATAATAATATGATATTATTATTATAATATAATAAGTTACATTTTGAATTTTAAAGGATGAAATAATGGTGGTTAAGTGGCCATTAGTGGGGTGGTATGAATGGTGAGACGTTACATTTTGTGTAGTCAAATCGTCCACATTCAACGAACCTTCGACTCCAACATCTCTATATAAGTGCAATCGACATTTGCATAGAAAAGACGAAAAACACGACTTGAAACGTCGAGAAAATCAAAGATGAAAAAGAGATTATACAAACATCTTCCGAGCAATCGCTCTCGTTTTTCTTTTGTAATCTTCGTTTCTTTGATCCTCCGGTGATATTTTTCAGGCAACATCTCAGTTCGCCGTAAGCAAATGTTTTGCTTAGTAATCGTTGTATCCTGGGAAACAATCGTACCCGTAGAGGACGAATTTGTTTTAAGGAAATCGTGTTGAACACGAGCCTCGATTATTTATTTATTTTATTTCTTCCATCTTCCTCTAATGGATACACACCGCCATACACAAAAGTTACTACAGAGAGTTGGAAGATCAAAGAAAATAACATAAACAAAAAACACAAACGTACGTTTGATGTTCACCATTGGTTTCATTTTATGGTGAAACGCTTTGTTACGGGGTGAGAAGATTAAAGTATGTTAATCATAAGGGTAAAATTGATACATATTAAACAAGGGATGTAACTATCAAATTGATAAATAAAAAGAGGTCAACTAATTTAAGGGGTGCCTTAAGTAAAACCAAAAGTGTGAAAAAACTCTTCATGTCTTGAGTTCGAACTCGAAATATGTGAGTGTGAAACAAAAAAAATTAAAAATACTTTAATATTTTGAATCTTAATTTTTGTCAGTGATTGTTTTAGCACTTGAATAGAGGACGTACGTAAAGTTCAAAGTTCGAACTCGAGAGAAGAGTGTTTGAGTATTTAAATTTAAGCAATTGACCTAAAACAAGACTTACACCAAATCATATTTAAAATAGTTACTACCTGTGTTATTGAATAAAATTTGGAAAAATTGAAATCAACTTTTTTTTTTGGTTCGGTCGAGTACACCGAAAAGAAGAATCAAGACGGTACGTGTAATCAGTATTAGGAATGTGTTTTCTAGCAGTTACAAATTTTTGGAATATTTTAATTGCTTTTCCAATTTATGTCATCCGGGCATTTGGTCTAGTGGTATGATTCTCGCTTCGGGTGTGAGAGGTCCTGAGTTCGATTCTCGGAATGCCCCTCTTTTTTCTTAATTTATTAATCAAATTTTTATTTGTCTTGTTACATAAAATATCTCGGAATGCCCCTCTTTTATCTTAATTTATTAATCAATTTTTTATTTGTCTTGTTACATAAAATATTTAGGTACATGATAAGATGTATCCTATAGTTGCAAATCCAATTAAAATCCCATTTGGTCTAGTGGTATGAATGTATGATTCCCGTTTAGGTGGTATGTACTATACCTACCGAAACATATCGATTTTTTTATCGATTTATATCGAATATATATATATATATATATATATATATATATATATATATATATATATATCTCGAATTATACCGGTGTTTTTTGGCATACCGAAATATATATATATATATATATCGAACTATATCGATTATTTTCGGTATATCGGTATATATCGAAATATCGAAATCTCAAAAATTTTATATTGATATCGTACCGAAAATTTCAATATATCGATTTTTTTTTATTTTTCGGTACGATAAGTTCGATATTTCGATATTTTTTACCACTCCTATTCTCGTTTTGAGTGCGAGATGTCATGCATTCGATTCTCTTAATGCCCTGAAATATTGTCAAAACTCATAGTCTCTCGTATCTTTTTTTCGGAAAATTTCATGCTACCAATAAAAGTTGTGCTAACATGTGGAATTGTGTGGTTTGTATTTTTTGTTGTTGTGTTTTTTGTAATTAAAACAAAAATAAAAATAAAACATAAAAAAATACACTCCACATGTTTGAGACGTGGACACGTCCTTTACTAGTAGCATATAATCAACCCTTTTTTTTCGTAATGCCCATATTGAAATATTGTCTCTTGTTTTTTATGCCCTATTGAAATATTGTCTCTCTTGTTTTTTGTTTTTCAAGACTTAATATTTTTAATATATTTTTCTTTTGTTTTGATTAATACTCTCTCGATTAACAAGTTGACTTTTTTTGACCATCCAATATATATGATAAACATATACAAAAATTATGAAAAAAATATTAAAATAAAATTTAACTATTAAATTTTATTTTAGTAATTTTTTCAAAATTTTTGTATACTATTTATCATATGTATTGGACGGTAAATAATTAAATTTTATTTTAGTAATTTTTTCATAATTTTTGTATACTATTTTTATCATATGTATTGGACGCTAAAAAAAATTTTGTATACTATTTTTATATGTATTGGACGCTAAAAAAAATAACGTGTCTGTAGCTCTGGGATAGAGATAATATTAATAAACACAACTCATAGAAAATAATAATAATTTTTATTTTTAAATAATTTAATTTTAATAAAAATCTATTGACTTGTAAAAATCACCTAATATTTCTGGTTAAAGGCCGAGAATACTCTTATTGAAAATACACCCATTGTCCTCCTTCCCCTCCCCTTTTAAAGTCGGAAATTAGGGTTTGGACGGAATTTCCCAGCACAGATCCACAAATGGGAGTCTTTGATCTAAAACCGGAACAAAAAGCGATTGTAGTAGAATGGGTTGAAAAACGAATGGATATGAAAAAGGATCAGCCGCGTCGGAGAAAGGTTTGGGCTGCCATTTCTATGTGTTGGTGGATTTTATCTTTCTTCTCTTGCCAGAATATTTTACGTCAGCTCGCAGATTATAATATTCTGATTCCGATGTGTCTATTCGTTTTATTTGCATCCGTTTATTTTGCTTTACTTAATTTCCTATACTCTGCTCGGGATCCTACGCCCTACGTTCTCCGGGTAACGGACAAACAATTGTATGAGTTGGCGTTTGTTGTTCTTTCTGCTTGTTGGACTT
This sequence comes from Euphrasia confusa, assembly GCA_954870475.1. Lineage (NCBI taxonomy): Eukaryota > Viridiplantae > Streptophyta > Magnoliopsida > Lamiales > Orobanchaceae > Euphrasia > Euphrasia confusa. Next base: position 15,540,357 of record OX940949.1, on the reverse strand, counting down.
ACTACGAGAGGGATGGTCACATTTCGACTGCAATTCTAGGCCCTGTTCTTTGCCTTAACGTTATTCCCATTTTAAATCTTTGGTGGTATTTCGAAAACTTTGGCTTTTGGGATTGCTGCCTGCTTATACTGATAGACGTAGCCTTATTTTGTTGTCGCAAGTGCGGTGGTATTGTTTTAATTGTGTTGGCTGTAACTGGTGTTACTCTGCAGTTGAGCAAGAATGTCTATTGTCGATTTTCTTCTCAGAAAATCAAGAATGGAACAGAGAAACATTTGGTTTGATCGAGGGAGCAAACGAGCTTAGCTTTATTATGTACGGTAAGTACTAATACTAATCTTCGATGCATGTTGTTAAGTGCTCTTGCCCTGTGTAATTCCATTTTCTTGTGTATCAAAGTTAGTTTTGATTTGAGTTTGCTACATGTAATGAAGTGTTCTGAATCTGATTCATCATTAGCACAAGTGCAAATCGCTCCATCCTTGCTCTTGCCTTTTATTATTAATGCGTAGAAATATAGTGTATAGACACAACAAAAATGACGCACTCAAGCATGTGTGCTTTCTTATCAGCAGACTACCTACCTTGTTATAACTATTTCTACAATTATGACCATAGGAGTACTTACAAAGCTATCCATATGAATGTAAGTTGTTTTTTATTATACTGAAGAGTGGTGGTTGCATCGTCTCTTATTTTGTACTGGTGAGTGCTAATATTTGCATACCAGAATGTTTAAACTGTACAAACATGTTACATTAGGTCTTGTTTGGTGTCCTAAATTAATTTATCATAGATAACTCTCCTTTTTTAATTTTCAACTTGTATAAGATATTTAGACTGGTGCTTGGTTTAAAATTTTGATTTTTAAGATTGCATTCCAATTGAATTTTGTGAGTTTTCTTGTTCACGAATATAATTGGAGTAAGAGCATCTTCAATTGTGCCCATTTAGCCACCTTGGGCCGAGAAAAGTGGACTTGAGCACCCTTAAAATGTAAAATTTAGCATTGGAGGAGAAATAAATAAATTGGGCATGCCCACCATAGATGTCAAACCCAATATTACTATTCTCCCTGATTGGTTCTTACAAAAAGTAAAAAGTGAGTTTAGCATTGTATAAAATTGTTCATTTTTGTGAAAAAATTAAATTTCATTCATGTTCAATTTCTTTTTTTCTCAAAATAAAGAGCAATGATTTTTATCTTTCAATATGAATCATGATTTTTTTTTTACATCTTGAGCTCTAATTTATCGGTTGCACTCCCTTGTAGTAGTAGTAATAATAATAATAATAATAATAGTATATATATATATATACTATTATTATATATATAGTGATTATCATTTAAATATTTTATGAAATAGATTAAAAAAGGGAAAAATGGCAATAATGCCATTTTTCAACATTTTTTGGCCAGTAAGGCCAATTTCTAATTTTCGTGTCAATTAGGCTTTTTTGTTCCAATTAGGCCAAAAAATGTATATTTATGGACGAAAATACCCCCATATGCCCTTACCCTTTTCGATCGGCCCCGTCCCGTCGAGCCACTCCAGGGCAGCGTGCCTCATTGTCTCGGATTTCAGGCCAAGACAAAGACGGCGGGTCGACAATCACAGTCGGAACCAGAGATCTCACGTCGGCCCATTTGCCGAAGTCGAATCGGATGCTCGGGCCGCCGGGGAAGGCGAGACGACGAGGGTGAACGTGACGGTTGACGTGATGACAGATCGGCTCATTCCCTATCTCGCCGCGGCAGTGAAAAATTACAACAAATCCGTCGATATCGACCGGAGGTTCGGTCGGAGATCAACAAACGCACCACCACCGCCGCCCTCCACCGTTCAGCACTTACCGTCGCCGACGAGAGCTTCGGAGCGCTACGAGGATCTCGACCTCCGGATCGACCCGCCCGCCACCTGTTCGACGGAATGCCTCGGTCAACCGGGCTGGGCCTCTCGTTGGACAACCCTCGGTTGTCTTCTTCTTCCTCGTTCGGCGACTCTGCTTTCCTCGGGCTCGTCGGCGATGCTCTCGATCAAGAGCTGCAGAGGCAGGACGCCGAGATGGAAAGATACATTAAACTTCAGGTGTGTGTTTCAATATTGCTTTGTTACATCTTATAATTTCAAGCATTGTTCGTTTACTTATATACAGTAGAATCGCGACTTAATTAACACGTTAGTTATCAAATACAATCAAATGCAACTTACTTTTTCGTTAAAGTGTAAAACTTGTGTTAGGAATTTGTAGTTTTCGTTTATCCGAGAATGGCACTCTTTTAGATTATACTCTAGATTACTGTTTTTGGATACGAGTAGTTGAGTTCATATCTCGTTGCCCTAAATCGTAAGTGTGATTTGATAATGCACACCGCTCGTTGGATAATATTTCATAGATATTCATACACATTCAGGTCGTGTCATGGGTTGTATGCATCTAGTAATTTCCTTCATTTTATACCTTAGAATCTCTTTTAGGATAATATTTGTGTCTCGTACTGCACGTTTCTTGATCAAATTATAGTTTCCATTAACTACATTACCTGTTTTTCATTCTACCTAGTTTTTGTCTCTCGCTTGTATACCCAATATTTTATTTTCTTAAATTGCTTGCAAGGTGACCGTCTCCGAGAAGCCATTCTCGAAAAATTCCAAAAATTCCAAACGACTCGAGAGATTGCGATGGCGGTCCGATTGGTGCTTCCCGGCAAGCTGGCGAAGCACGCCCTTTCTGAAAGGGACTAATGCATATACCAAGTTCACTAGTTCTTGAATGAAAATTGAATTGTGGTTTATGATGAATGACTTTAATTGATGTAAAGGAAAATGATTGATTTGGTGAAATTGTAATGGAATGTTAATCGATGTTTTTATCACGTGTTTTGTGTATTTTTTCATTCGTGTTTTATGTATTTTTTCATTCGTGTTTTATGTACTTTTATTTTACATTCAGTGTGTTTATACGACATTCAGTGTTAAAATATGACATTCAATGTGTTTTTGTGACATTCAGTGTTAAAATATGACATTCATTGTGTTAAAATATGACATTCAGTGTGTTAAGTGTTAAAATATGACATTCAGTTCGTTTTTATGACATTCAGTGTTAAAATATGACATTCAGTGTGTTAAAATATGACATTCAGTGTGTTCAGTGTTAAAATATTACATTCAGTGTTAAAATATGTCATTCAGTGTTAAAATATGACATTCAGTGTTAAAAATATGACATTCAGTGTTAAAATATGACATTCAGTGTGTTAAAATATGACATTCAGTGTGTTCAGTGTTAAAATATGTCATTCAGTGTTAAAATATGACATTCAGTGTTAAAATATATCATTCAGTGTTAAAATATGACATTCAGTATGTTCAGTGTTAAAATAGGTCATTCAGTGTTAAAATATGACATCCACTGTTAAAATATGACATTCAGTATGTTGTTACTCAGTGTAATTTTATAACATTGAGTGTGAAACTCTGGCATTCAGTGTTATTATGCTTCAGTGTAAAAATGGGGCATTCAGTGTTAGACTATGACACTTAGTGTAGTGTGTTTTTTATGACATTCAGTGTTAAAATATGACATTCAGTGTTAATTAAAGAAAAGCCCATATCTCTCAAAAAAACTTCAATAATAACTAAAGAATTGATACCACAAACCTAAAATCCAATTGCAGCAAGATTCTATTTTCAAACCACACAGTACATTACATTTGGAAGTCTAAAATTCATTTGCAGAAAGAATCACAATGCAAAACATGACCAGACCACGGAAGCAAGTCTCCATCTCCACAAGGATCATCATCGACCCGCGCGTACACCACTCTCCATCCCAGCAACGCCTTTATTTCATTTAATGCCTTGACTGTAATTAACAAACAAACAATAAAATCGTACACAACGCAAAATGAAACTTAGTTCACACACACATAATGCACTGGTATCACACATTCAAAAGAAATGAAGAACAACTTAATTGAGAGGCTTACACGCGTTCCACCCTTTCACCCACATTTAGCTCGAAAGCAAGTCCACGTTGCTCGAACACAGATTCATAATTGGACACTGCATAGGTTGTTTGAACTGCATCGATGAATAACAATCTGGTCTTTGTATGATCCAATAACCACAGCTCAATTCAACATTTCAAAAGGAGGAAAATTGAGCAAATGAATTCAAAGATTCTCTACCAACAGATTCTCATATTCAACATTTCAAAGGAAAATTGAGCAAATGAATATACAGACATGGAATATCAGAGAATATACAGACATGATTTTGCTACTTAAGAAAATGATGTTAATACTTAGTTTAGCTTACCTTTCGTAACCGCATATTAAAATAGTATAGCTTCCTATATTTTTTCCATTCATGGCTCATTCCTTTAGTAACCAGTAACCACATTCCATTCCAACAAAATTTTATTCCATGCCAAACATGCCATTAATAAGACTAAGAAGCTGATGTCTGTACCATTCTTTTCTCATCACCAGTTAATGCAATTAACGAGTAAAACAACCAGTTATATTACATCACACAAGAATGAATATTACCCATAACCGAGCAACTTCACCCAATTGCATTCCTAAGACGCCTTCGTCATCCTGCAAAAGAGGCAATGTGCTCCTTCAGTAGTATGTCCGGGATACACCCCCCATAGCTCGCCAAGTCATCGTGGGTCTCGAGAGCTTCTAGCATGTCCGGGATACACCCCATGTACCTCAGTCATTTTGTCGAACACTTGGTCTGCATTCCCCGAACCACCGTCTCAGGCCCATATCATACATCGCCGATTGGACGTTCATCGAGACCTTGAGTGCGGGAGGCAGTTGGCGAAGACGAGGGTGTACTGGTCGGCGGCGGACTCGGCGTAGAGGAAATTGAAATCGGAGGTGGGTGGCGAAGGGAAGGCGATCGAAGGTGTACGATTTCGAGTGCACCACCGCACGAACATCGACGGCCCGACGAGGGGCTCGCCCGCACGCGGGTCGATGGTTCGATCGCAGTCGGGAATCAGAGGCGGGGGCTCGGCCTCTGCGTGCGTAAGAAGAGGGGGTTGCAGGAGTGATGAGGCGGCGGCGCCGATTAGGGTATTCTAGATTGAATTTGGGTTTTAATGAGAGGAAGCCGACGGAGTCAGGTTCGCCGAGGATGGCGCGGCCTCTGGGGAGGGTGGTGGTGGCGGGGCTGCCGCAGACGTGGAGGAACAACAAAAAGGCGACGAAAATCGGAGGCGGGGGCTCGGCCTCTATGTCTGTGTAAGCAAAAAGAAGAGTGGAATGGTAGTAGTGTCTTTACACATTTTAGAGGGCCTAATTGACACGTGTAATTTCTCGAAAGTCTTATTGCCGAAAAAATGTTTAAAAATGGCTTTATTGCCATTTTTCCCATTAAAAATACAATTTTTCTTTCTTTCTAAACTTATAATTTATTAATTAAAAAAAAGTAATAAGAAATTTGAAATGAGAAAATACTACTTACAACTTATCTCTAAATTAATTATGCATGCTCTTTTATAAATTCGATAAATTCAATTTTCAGAGGTTGATAATTTAAAAGTATTTAAATGCAAATATAAGTAATTACTAAATATATAGTACTATTAATAATTATTACATTGCAGACTTGCAGTATTACACATTATGATTACGTTTATTAAATAATTGTAAGATTAACGTGTTCAACAGTGAGTGACAATGCATCAATAATGTTACAACACGCGTGCTCCGTCGACTTGTATCTTACCTTGTATATATCTTAGCAATTGAGCTTTGGACTTTACTTGGGTCCATTGCATCAAGCTTATATTAATAGTTTTGGTGAAAGGGCTAACTTAAAGATTGAGTTCACTTATTATTATTATTTATTAAAAAAATCTTCAACGGTCATGATTTCACTCTTGAATCGTTACATCTTTGAATAATTGATGGTAATTGGTAATACATTAGAAATTATATACAGTCATATCTATCGTTGAGATCGAAAAAAAATATTACTATAAAAATTTATTCTTATATATAGTTTTACAAAATAAAAATATTTTTTTATAAAAATTAATATAAATATAAAATAATATATATTGAATATTATTTATCTTTAAATATACCTAATTAATTTAATAGTTTTAAATAATAAAATTGACGATATTTGTGTAAAAACTGTGTTCACAGTACACATTAAATAAAATATTAATTAATCTAAGAACTATTAAACTTTGATCATATATATATATGTTATTGATTTTGATAAATATACTATATGTTAGTATTGATTTTGATAAACATTTTAAGTTATCTTAAACATGTTATAAATTTTGATAAATAAAAATATTATTAATACATATTTTTATTATATATTAATCATTTATTCTTTCTTATATAGAGGTATAAATTTTTAAGATGGAACAAATGTATGACTTATGACAAATGTGGAGTTTATTCTTATTTATATTAGTCACAAGTTGGAACTTGAATTTTTTTATTGCTATAGGAAATTTATTCCTATATAGAGTATTGATATATAAAGTTTCTACTATAGTGGATTCTATAAATAGATTGTCTAGGTGCATCTTCAAACACCAAAAAAAATCAGTATTTTGTATACGTGCTCATATTCTAATTTTATCTTCAAAAGTGGTTCGACCTATGGTTGTTTCAGAGAAAAATGAAGACAGTCGTATTTTTAGGGCATTACTTATGAAAACCGTAGCGAACACGAAACGTATTTGTCTTCTGAATAACGAAAGCGCATCGACTACCCGTAACAAAATTTCGGACTGGTTGAAAATCGAAAATTTGTTCTTTATTTCTTCTTTTTATATTCTTTTGTGTTTTGGTTTCTGGAAAATTTTAAAATGGTAGTAATCAGTAGTGTTGTTTTGCTTTTATGTTTAAAACGACTACTAGTCGAGACTAAAAAACGTGATATTCCTTTTTATCTCAACCAAAACTTCAAACTTTTTTATTGGAGATATTGACTTTTATTTGCAAAGTTTTTGTTTTGGAATATTAACTTTGTAATTAAAGTTAATTATTCCCTTAAATTCAAAATATTGGAAGGAAAAATTTATTAGACGGGGCAGATCAAACATTGAATTTACGTAGTGATTAAGTTTAAATTTGCAGGTTATGTAACTATGTGAGTTTATCTTAACACCAAACATTGAATTTATCGTATGAAATCGGATGAAAAGGAGTGAATCGAAAGAGAGGACGAACAATAAAGATGGAGCTTTTGCATGTTCTCTTTTGGGTTATTTTTGCATATCCTTTTTACAGTGTCTATCCTCCTTTTTACAGTATATTACTACTACAAGTTTACATCAATAGTGTAGTGTGCTCTTATTCTATGTGATCATTATTTACAACAATTAGTTTAAGCGGCGTTGACCCTCTTCTCGGCTAAAGGTGGAGTCCATGGTCGACCAAGGATCCAACTTCTAACTCGAACCCTGGTCAACAAATCCAAAACTCGATTAAACTGCCGGTCAACGACTGATTTCAATCCAATAATTCTTGAATGCCTTACAACCAAAATCCACACATTTTTGGGCAATGCCTTGGAATCAAAGTCCACATTTTTATCTTTTGACATTTTGACAAAGTTACCCCTAACAAATTAGTTGGCAGTGTTTGAAAGAAGTACTCAAAACCCATAAATGATGATGCAAATAAAATAAAGATTAGGCATGTCTTATCTGACAGTCTGTACTCTTTCTCAATCTCCATTTTTATTCTCTAATGTCGAGGGGGTATAAATGACATTTACTTGTTTAAATCAGTATATATACTCGGAATTATTACAGCATCAACTGCTTCAACCACCAATTATATAAAAAAAATATATATATATTGTTGGAATTATTAGTATTTGTATTTAATAATTCATGTATTTTGTCCAAAGTTTGTAATTTTTAATGGCTATAAAATGTATTCGATTTCGAGTTTAATCGTTACTATAATTATCTACGTGTTACGAGGTAATTATGAGTTTTTATTTCGTCAAAATCCGTTAATCGGTGAGTGAGAAATAAATGCGTAAAGGTTGCCATAAATACTACTTTGGTAAATGGAAGCAATTATTATTTTATTGGGAAATATGTTATCCCACATAGAAAGAATACCAAAAGTCATTTTTCTTTAAATGTGATAAGAGAGTATGAGTGTTCAACAAGTTGACTAAGTCCATGCACCCCTAGCGGTACATGGCAAGGGCCACACGCGCGCCCCGCCCCGCCCCGCCCCGACCCGTCCCGGCCCGGCCCGGGCTCGGGCTCGGACGTGGGCTTGGTCCTGGCTCCTTGGTGATTTGGTCAATTGGACTCTGGGCTTGACTTTTGACCTTTTATATTAATTAATTTCAGAAATTAATTAATGAATTGGTAATTGCTGGAACTGCCCCGTAACCACCTGGTAGTGGTGCAATGTGTAACTCCCCCTTGAGTGCAGTCTATAAGAAGACAATACATGCATTCATTTACACACGAGAAAAAACACTGCCTTCATTTCATCATTTTGCATTGTGTGTCTGCCTTCATTTCATCATTTTGCATTGTGTGTGCTCTGTTCCAACTGTTTCCGTTCATAGAGAGGGTTGCAGTCTATAAGAAGACAATACATGCATTCATTTACACACGAGAAAAAACACTGCCTTCATTTCATCATTTTGCATTGTGTGTGCTCTGTTCCAACTGTTTCCGTTCATAGAGAGGGTTCGATTCAGTGTGCATTTGTTCGATCCCCGCTTCGCCGTTGTATCTTTGGGGTCAGAGAGCCTGTAAACCGTCGCATACACGGGGCTTTACTGACTTGCGGAAAGTGCAAGCGCCTCGGCAGCAACATCTTCATCTTTCTTACTTTCCGCTTTTGTTGTTTTTCCGGTTTTGGACTAACCCGTTTACATTTTTTCTAACAATCGCAAGTCAGTAAGGATGTCTACTGCCGGAAATGATGCCCAGAACAAGGATGCCCAGAACAACAAGGAGATTCCTGTCATCAACGTTGAACAACCCATCAACAACAACGAAGTTCTCATCGGTAAGATTCCAGTGGCGCTGCCCATCCACACCCAGACCATCCCGAATGCCGAGAAACCCGAGAAGTTCACCGGTGTTGATTTCAAAAGGTGGCAGTCCAAAATGATGTTCTACCAGACCACTCTCGGCCTTCAGAAGCATTTGACTGAGGACCCTATGACCATAACTGACACTGACACTGCTGAGAAGCGCTATGCTTTCGAGGCCTGGGGGCAGAGTGACTACCTCTGTCGGCACACCGTACTGAACGGCCTGTGCAACGAGCTGTACAATGTGTACAGCACGTACAAGTCTGCCAAAGCCCTCTGGGATGCTTTGGAGAAGAAGTACAAGACCGAGGACGCTGGTACAAAGAAGTACGTCGTCGGCAAGTTCCTGGACTACAAGATGGTCGACTCCAAGTCTGTGATCTCTCAAGTCCAGGAGTACCAACTGATCTTGCATGACATCGCCGCTGAAGGGATGAAGATCAGTGAGTCCTTTCAGGTGGCGGCTGCCATCGAGAAGCTGCCTCCCGGGTGGAAGGACTTCAAGAACTACCTGAAGCACAAGCGAAAGGAGATGAGCCTTGAAGACCTCATTGTCAAGCTTCGGATCGAAGAAGACAACCGTGATCGAGAGGTCAAGCCTGGGAAAGTTCCTATGGAGGCTCGGGTGAACCTGACTGAGCCACATTCTGCCAAAAGGAAGAACACTTCCAAGGGCAAAGAGCCAGCCAAAGTCTGGAAGTTCACTGGGAATTGCCACAACTGTGGCAAGCCGAACCACATGGCCAGAGACTGCAACAAGCCGAAGAAAAACGGGCAGAAAAAGAAGCGACCAAGTGCCAACGTGGTTCAACACGAGCTGACATGTGCTGATATGACTGTTGTGGTCTATGAAGCCAATCTGGTTAGCAACAACAAGCAGTGGTTCATTGATACCGGAGCTACTCGACATGTCTGCTCTGACAAGGATGCCTTTGCTTCTTATGCTCCTTGTACCGGTCGCAAGCTCCACATGGGAAACTCCGCATCGTCTGAAGTTGCTGGAGTTGGGAACGTCGTCCTCAAACTGTCTTCTGGAAAAGAGCTGAAGCTGACTGATGTGCTGCATGTCCCGGACATCCGAAAGAACCTGGTCTCTGGTTCTGTTCTTGTGGAGCATGGCTTCAAACTTGTTTTTGATGCTAAAAAGTTTGTACTTTCTAAATTTGGACTGTTCCTAGGTAGGGGTTATCTTGATCAGGGTCTTTTCAAAATGTCTGTAATGGCTATTCGCCCTCCTGTTGCCTCGAGCTCTAATGAAAAAGTTATTTCCTCTTACTTGATCGAGTGTTATGATTTATGGCATTTTCGTTTAGGACATGTGAATAAAAATGCAATAAAAAGACTTATGAACTTGGAATTAATACCAACTTCTAAAATAAATTCACAACATGAGTGTGAAATTTGTGTTGAAGCCAAAATGGCTAAGTTACCGTTCCGATCAGTCGATCGTTGTACCGAACCTCTTGGACTTATACATACTGATATATGTGACTTAAAGTTTGCACCGACAAGAGGCGGTAAGAAATACTTTATCACATTTATTGATGATTGTACGAGGTTCTGTTATTTGTACTTATTAACTAGTAAAGACGAAGCCTTAGAGGCATTCACTAAGTACAAAACCGAAGTTGAAAATCAACTTGATAAACGGATTAAGATAGTCCGTAGTGACCGAGGTGGAGAGTACGTAGCTCCTTTTGAACAATTATGTTCTGAAAATGGAATAATACATCAAACAACAGCCCCATACTCATCTCAATCAAATGGCGTTGCTGAACGAAAGAACCGAACATTAAAGGAAATGATGAACGCTATGTTGATCAATTCTGGGTTACCCCAGAACATGTGGGGGGAAGCCGTTCTGACAGCAAACCACCTACTGAATAAGATTCCTCTTAAAGGGAAAAATGAAACACCTCACGAACTTTGGAAAGGTCGTAAGCCATCTTACAAGTGTGGGGGTGTTTGGCTAAGGTGTCGGTTCCTGAGCCAAAACGAATGAAGATAGGACCTAAAACAGTCGACTGTATCTTCATTGGATATGCTTTGAATAGCATGGCGTATCGATTTCTAGTACACTATTCTGAGAATCCAGAAGTGACTAAAGGTACGACAATTGAGTCGAGAAATGCCTCATTTTTCGAGAACATCTTTCCGAGCAAAGATGGAGCTGGTCCAAGTTCTTACAAAAGAACTCGTGAAGAGAGTTCTGTACCACCAAGTAATGAACCTGGTGATAATGTAGTTACAGAACAAAGACGTGGTAAAAGAGTCAAAAGAGCTAAGTCGTTTGGACCTGACTTTATTACGTACATGTTGGACGATGAGCCGAACTCTTATGGTGAAGCTCTAGCTAGCCCAGATGGACCACTTTGGGAAGAAGCTATTAATAGCGAAATTGAGTCCATCATGCAAAATCACACATGGGAATTAGTTGATCTCCCTCCCGGCTGTAAGCCTTTAGGATGTCGTTGGATTCTAAAGAAAAAATATAGAGCCGATGGAACGATCGATAAGTTTAAAGCCCGGCTGGTAGCCAAAGGCTTTAGACAAAAGGAAGGTTATGATTTCTTTGATACGTACTCACCTGTGACAAGGATTTCATCCATTCGAGTGTTAGTCTCGATAGCTGCATTGCATGATCTCGAAATTCACCAAATGGACGTTAAGACTGCGTTTCTAAATGGTGAATTAGAAGAAGAGATATACATGGAACAACTTGAAGGTTTTGTTGCACCTGGTGAAGAGAAAAAGGTGTGTAAACTGATAAGGTCGTTGTACGGACTTAAACAAGCTCCTAAGAAATGGCACTTAAAGTTTGACAATGTTATGTTGTCAAATGGTTTCAAAATCAACGAATGTGACAAATGCGTGTACATTAAAGGTACTCCGACAGAATTTGTGATAGTATGTCTCTATGTGGACGATATGCTAATCATGGGAAGTAGTCGTGATCAAATCACGAACACTAAGAACATGTTAAAAAGAAATTTTGACATGAAAGATTTAGGAGTAGCAGATCTAATCCTCGGGATTAAGATTAGCAAAACCGAAGAAGGAATTGTTTTGTCACAATCTCACTATGCTGAGAAAGTGCTCAAAAAGTTCAATGCCTTTGATGGTCCTGAATGTAGGACTCCGATTGACAGAAGTATCAACTTATCAGTCAATACGGGTGAACCGGTAGCTCAGTTGGATTACTCCCGAGTGATCGGAAGTCTAATGTATCTAACGAATTGTACTCGTCCTGATTTGGCTTATTCTGTTAGCAAACTGAGCCGGTACACGAGCAATCCAAGTCATGAACATTGGGATGCTCTGAAAAGAGTGTTAAAATACTTGAAACACACTCGAGATTATGGACTATACTACACAAGATATCCTAGTGTACTTGAAGGATATTGTGATGCTAGTTGGATCTCGGATTCAAAGGAATCAAATTCCACTAGCGGTTATGTCTTCTGTATAGGAGGCGGAGCAGTCTCGTGGAAATCCACGAAACAAACTTGTATAGCCCGATCCACCATGGAATCGGAGTTCATCGCTTTGGACAAAGCAGGTGAAGAAGCTGAATGGCTTCGAAACTTCTTAGAAGATATTCCATGCTGGAAAAAGCCTGTGTCTCCAGTGATGATGCACTGTGATAGCCAATCGGCTATAGCGAGAGCACAGAGCAATATGTATAACGGAAAGTCTCGACACATACGTCGAAGACATAACACCGTTAGGCAATTGATCACAAATGGAGTGATTTCCTTAGACTATGTGAAGTCGCAGGAAAACTTAGCTGACCCTTTGACGAAAGGGATGACTAGAGATCAATTAAGTGTGTTGCTAAAGAGAATGGGTTTGAAAAACCACAACTAAAGAATGACCATGGCGGTAACCCTACCATGCTGAGTGGAGATCCCACGAACTTGGTTCAAAGGGAAAACTAAGTCATGCTAGTTCAGTTAAGCACTTGGAAATAAAGATTTCCGTTTCCATCCCTATGAGCAAATAAGTGCTAGAACCTGAAATGTGGTAAAGGTTAAGTCGTTGAGACTTTTAATGAATCCCACACCTCGAAAAGGTGGAGTATTTCAGGGTACTCATGCTGGGAGGTCACCTATATAAATGTGAAGTAAAGGCCGCTTCAAAAGTAAACATTTATGAATCCAAATAGTTGTCCAGGGCCTAAACGGACACAACAGAAAAATTGAAACTGATAGGGATTTGTTGTGTGACTATCATTGACTAGTTGTACACTTCGGAGGAATAGTTCAAGGCATCATGTCCACTAGGCCGCCAGTACATCCGATGATTTTCACTAAGGGAGGTTCAAGGCCACAAGCTACCTTTCCAGAAGCAATTGATCCTTCCGAGAACCGAGCACGAGAGTCTGCATTCATGGCATTTGCATTGATTTCACTCATGTGGGGGATTGTTGGAATTATTAGTATTTGTATTTAATAATTCATGTATTTTGTCCAAAGTTTGTAATTTTTAATGGCTATAAAATGTATTCGATTTCGAGTTTAATCGTTACTATAATTATCTACGTGTTACGAGGTAATTATGAGTTTTTATTTCGTCAAAATCCGTTAATCGGTGAGTGAGAAATAAATGCGTAAAGGTTGCCATAAATACTACTTTGGTAAATGGAAGCAATTATTATTTTATTGGGAAATATGTTATCCCACATAGAAAGAATACCAAAAGTCATTTCTCTTTAAATGTGATAAGAGAGTATGAGTGTTCAACAAGTTGACTAAGTCCATGCACCCCTAGCGGTACATGGCAAGGGCCACACGCGCGCGCCCCGCCCCGCCCCGACCCGTCCCGTCCCGACCCGGGCTCGGGCTCGGGCCTGGGCCTGGGCCTGGGCTTGGGCTTGGGCTTGGACGTGGGCTTGGTCCTGGCTCCTTGGTGATTTGGTCAATTGGACTCTGGGCTGGACCTGGGCTTCCCGGGGCCCACTGGGCCAATTGAGCTAATTGGGTAGGCCTCTACCTATCTTTTTGGACACGGTCCGATTCAAGTTTTGGGCTCGACTTTATCGGCCCAGCTGAACACTTGACTATTAATTAATTGGGCTCGTTATTTATAGCCTTTGAATATTAATTAATTGGGCTTGACTTTTGACCTTTTATATTAATTAATTTCAGAAATTAATTAATGAATTGGTAATTGCTGAACATGGGCAGCGGAGTGGTTGCCTCCACTTGCTGGAACTGCCCCGTAACCACCTGGTAGTGGTGCAATGTGTAACTCCCCCTTGAGTGCAGTCTATAAGAAGACAATACATGCATTCATTTACACACGAGAAAAAACACTGCCTTCATTTCATCATTTTGCATTGTGTGTGCTCTGTTCCAACTGTTTCCGTTCATAGAGAGGGTTCGATTCAGTGTGCATTTGTTCGATCCCCGCTTCGCCGTTGTATCTTTGGGGTCAGAGAGCCTGTAAACCGTCGCATACACGGGGCTTTACTGACTTGCGGAAAGTGCAAGCGCCTCGGCAGCAACATCTTCATCTTTCTTACTTTCCGCTTTTGTTGTTTTTCCGGTTTTGGACTAACCCGTTTACATTTTTTCTAACATATATATATATATATATATATATATATATATATATATATATATATATATATATATATCATTAAGTCCGCCGGGAAATGGAAGGCTTGATCCCATTCCTCCTCCGTGCCAAGAAGAAGCAAAAGGGGGCGCAAATTGATTACCATTGCCTCAAAGAGACCTCCGCTGCCCGGAGCCGCCACCTCCTCCTCGCCGGAGATTCCGTCGACGGCTACTCCCACCGCCGTAACCGCTATGATTCCGCAGATATTTTCTCTGACGGAGGGCGAGCGGCCTCTCCTTCTAGGGGCGAAAGTGGCTCCAGACAGAGGGGGTTTACTTCCGCCGGGACATGATTAACTCCGGGCGGATGAAATGAAAGAGAAAGATAGATACAAAATCCAAGTATACATACACAATTCTAATTCTATGTTTCATCATCTTCTTTGATTTGCACTAATTTGAAATCAACTCCTCTATTTCAAGACATTGTTATATTTCAAATGTATCAAAAAATTTGATACTAGTACTATTTTTTAGTATCTACATTTTTCTTGGTATATTTCCAACCCTTAATCTTGTCATAATGGTTCGTCGCCTACATATTATGTAAGATATACCTCTACAAGATCGATATACCTCTACAAGATCATGTACGCATTATACATTCATCTTCCATGATCATATATATCGTCCACGCCATCGATTGTCATCGGGTCTCCTTATATTAAGGGTGCGTTTGATTCAAGCATCTTAGACCGGATGGTGTAAATGGTGTAATATACAAGTAATTAATACTTTCGCTAAGAACTTAAGTAATACTACGTGCAATATACAAGTAACATATGTTGTGATGGATGATCTCTTGAAAAGTATCTGAGTAGGCACAAATGAAGACAAAGTGCGCTAAAAAATTACGTATTCATAGACAGTGACATGATAGCGAGTCGTTGACCGAACCAACTTCAACCCACAAAGGGCCAGTGTTACAAAAATAGTTTACTAGTACAAGTTCATTTTTTAAATGCCTTTGGGAGTATGCAGTTGGGAGTATTGCATAGAGAAGATGTTGAAATCTCACACATTCATGTTAATTATATACAGTATATTGAATTTATATACTCATCTATGTAAAATATGCTAATGTTTTGTTTCTATCACAGAGTTGCAGAATAATATACACGCTCTCGCAATCACAACACTACGTTTTGTGAAGAACAATAATAATATTAATAATTATAATTATAGTAATACACTAAAAAAATGTACCACAAATATCAAAAATCTTGACTGGTCTTGGCAAAAAACATATCGATTTTAACGTGCTTGCCGTCCGAGGGAGACACCTTCTGTTTCTTCTTCTGCCGACCACGGCTCGTTTCGCCACACCTAGCACAATTGTACAACTTTAAAGGTTATCATGGGCTCCTGATAATTTGAGACCAAAGCTTTCCCCATAGATTAGAGTTATTAACTACCTTTGCTTAGGCTTTATAATTCTGTTAACA
Organism: Euphrasia confusa; assembly: GCA_954870475.1. Lineage (NCBI taxonomy): Eukaryota > Viridiplantae > Streptophyta > Magnoliopsida > Lamiales > Orobanchaceae > Euphrasia > Euphrasia confusa. The sequence continues at coordinate 15,524,223 of OX940949.1, read as the reverse complement.
TTGCTAGACTCCTCCTCTTGTAGCCTTTCAGCAAGATGGAAATCAAAATGCTCTCGTCTTTCCTCAACAAAGCTAGGAGGCATTTCAATCCCACATACAGAGCATTCATAATCGTGCAACCAAAAGATGGCTTCATTATGTATTCTTTGTGTAGTAGGCCTCGACTCATCAGTAGGGCATGTCCATCTATTCATGCTGCTTTCTTCTCCTGATACTCCTAAAGATGAATTTACTTTCTCCAATTGAAAAGCTTCGATTGGTATCATGTTTTCTGTAACTATCGCCATATCACGGTTATCAACCTATGCAACACGAAAAATTCCATATCTGGGATGTAAACTAGAAAAAAAAACGCAAGTATAATTACAATTATATAGCCCAAAAAATCAGAATACGCACGTTTTCTTTGTTTATTCGGAGGGTTGTTGCTTCTTTGTGATCAAGATCTGGTGGCACTTGATACGTTTCAACAAAATCAACTGATTCACACGGGTCATCTGTGTCACTATAGAAGCCAGTCTCTCTGCGGCTTGATAAATCATCATCAATAAGGTTAGACTCCGAAAGCGCTTCGTCTTCTTCATGCCCTCTTCCAGAAGCACTCTCCGTGATTATAAATTTAGAAAGTGTCATTTGTTTAGGGTCGCCTTCTCTACCTCCATCGAAGTGTGACATTCGCAGTCCTAAAAATAAATAACAAAATCTAACCTTTATCAAATCAAGATACGGGTGGATGCATATCAAGATTTGTCATTTGCATAAGCAGAAAATTCGAAGACTTAAAAAACCGGAACATGAAGATTTGTCTTTTGCATAAGCAGAAAAAATTATGATTAAAAACTAATCAGTAAAAAAAGAACATCAACGTTTGCATTATTCATCTTAATTTCAGTATAGTATTTTTTTTAAAATGGCACCACAATTACTCAATAATCTAAACAAAGACCAAATAATTTCAAGAGATCCCAAAAAAAGCCACTGTGAACATACAATAAGCTTATACAATGTTAAGGGCGACTGAATAAGAAGAGATTCCATCAGTCACAGTCTCACAGATGATCAACATCTCATACTTTAAGGAATCGGTATAAGAGTTCTCACACCATAGATTTTATTTTTTTACAATAAACAAACCATAAATAGTTTTCTTACCCATTAGTCTGAGAGAGACTGGTAGTTCAGCCTTAAGAAGCTTTGAGGCATGTTTCAGAATATCCTCACCCGAGCAAATATAATTTGGTAGAGTCACTGCCCGAGTTCGAACCTAGTGAATTTAGCTTGGTTATACCTAAGCAAGAATCTCCAAACCAAAACTTATAAAAGCAGAGGACAATACAATACAACTCTGAGAGTCACCAAATGCAGTTCCATTTTGCAAAACAAGCAAAGGATCTTGATTGCCAGATCAGACTTGAATGTCAGATAGAGAAAAACTTGCGGTAATGAAACAAAAATACCTCAAAACATGATGTTTTCAACTTTAATGTCACTGTTCTTCCACGAAGGCCGTGTTTTTTCAAGTCAGATGAAAGATTTTCTGAAAGATCCACTGCAAACAATATTGTGGAGAGAGAAATTATTTTTGCAATGCATTTGAACATAAATTACCAAAGAGCACCGGAAAACCTATTAACTAATGACTTTTTATTAGGCCTGTCAATTAGGCCGGGCCGGCCCGAACTCGGCTCGTTAGGCCCTAACAAAAACTCATTCATTTTAAATTTTTTAAGGCCGAATCGGGTTTGGGCTTAAAATTTAAGCCCGAATTATATATAGGCCGAGCTTGGGCTTTTCAAAACTCGACCTTATATAGGCTCGGCCCATTTTATGATAATTATATTAGAAAATAATAATATTATTTTATTAATTTGTTATATAAATAAATAAAATAGTAATTGTGTATATATAAATAAGATGGAAAGTATTAAAAGTAGATTATATTATTTTGGATTTTGATAAATTAATTATTTTAATTTGATAAAATTGTACGTATGAGTTTGTATAAATTTAAAATTGTTATTTTATTTTATTTTTAATTTAGCAATCGTTCACATAACATATAAAAAGTATTTTTGAAAAATAATTTATATTTTTATTTAAATAATATTGTATTATTTAAGTATGATTTTCGGATTGATATACTTATTTGGACAAAAAATATAATTATGTACTAAATTAGGGCTTAGCCCGAAATTGGCCCGAAGCCTATATTTTTATATAGGCCGAGCTTGGGCCTGAAATTTTCAAGCCCGAAGCCCATAACCCTTAAATTTGCTTAGGCCGAGCCAGGGCCAATCAAAGCCCGACCCATTAAGCCCGATTGACAGACTTACTTTTTATGAATAAAAATCATTAAATTACAAAGACATAACCCATCATTAAATTACAACCCACAGAACACAAAGTCATAACCCATCAAGAATATATTTGGGGCACTCAAGCAGGAAAAATGCTCTTCTAACAATCTGAAGAGGAAGACGCACTCTTCATGACGATCAGGTCTCACGGCATATACTCCGTTACCCACAATTAAAAAACTACCAGTGTACTCTCGTAGACACTTGATTTGCTATGCATAAAAACTATTTTTATACTCTAATTTTTATATATTAAGATAAATATAGAAACAAGAAACTACACAAGTAAAATGAATATTAATTAATCAAATATGTGGACTAAAATAAGATTAATTAATCACTGAAATATAGAAACAAGAAACTACAAGTAAAATGAAGGTTAATTAATCACTCAAATATAAATGTGTGGAGCTCAACGACATATGTGGAGCATTAAAGAAACCCTTAAATTAATTTTTTTGATGATTAATTAATTACTGGAACAAAAAATAATACAATTGCAAGTGAAATAAAGATTAATTATTCAATGGAGCATTTACAAATAAGAAACCCTTAAATAAATTACTGAATAAAAATGGAGCATCATATAAAAATAAGAAACTCTTAAATAAATTATTGAATAAAAGAACAAGAAAAAATGGGAATGGATTAAGAAACAAACAAAAGCGGTAAATAAAATTAAAAATGTATTCCATACCCATTTTTAAAGAGATTGATTTGAGGATAGAGGGTTTAGAATTGTTGGCAGGTAGGGCTCAAAGTATGTTGAACATAAAGATAAAGCAGTTGCGTTTTTTCTGTGTATATATATACTAAGGTTTTAGATTAATTTTAGTAGGTGAAATTACAAGTAAAATAATATTACATTATTCAATGATTTAAAATGGTAGGGCTCAAAGTATGTTGAACATAAAGATAAAGCAGTTGCTTTTTTTTATATATATACTAGGGTTTTAGATTAATTTTAGTAGGTGAAATTACAAGTAAAATAATATTACATTATTCAATGATTTAAAATTGTAGAATTCGTGAGCTAAAACTGCTAAAACTTCCATTGATTAATCAAATCAGAAAAACTCAGAAATTAAAGATGAGATTGAGGAAGAAATTGAGAAAAAACAATAAAGGAGAAAAAAATATTTTCATTCACGGAAAATTCGAATTGTACAATAATCCAAAATGTAACAAATATATACAAAACAATAATTGCAACTAAGTCTATAAAGACTTTATTAATTATAAGTCAACATTTATTCAACAAAACACATGCTCTCGGCTCCTTTGCATCAATCCTTGCAGTAGCACCTCAACAAAATACTCAAAACATGTACACTATCACACTACACCATACAGTCAACTTCATTTAATAAACATTTTCTAATTAATTTTAGTTGTTATACATTTTATTATTGGCAATTTAGTGTACATATGTGTTAAATACACACTTTTTTTTTCATGCCTAATTTAATAATACCGTGTCTCTCATATTGCATTGAATAATTAATCATTATGATAATCATCAATCATCATCCAAAAATTTTCACAATTAAATATTTGCATTGAAAATCAAATTATGTAGTAGGAAAAGATTTCATCTACGGAAAGATTTCATAGTGTAGAATCCACTTTTTGGTTTATATGCATCAATAAGAGTTCAAGAAAACATAAATACAAATAAATCTAAAAACACATTTTGTTTCATGCTCTTCTCAATTTTACAACAATATTTTTTTCTTTTTATATATCTAATTATTTAATTTCGTACACACATGACACAACTATGATCTCAGTACACACAACTTGACTATACTACCCACCTTAAAATTAATTAAAGTTTAAGATTATTCATTATTGATATTATTGAATAAAAAACTGGAGTTTTTTTTGGACAAACATTGTGCCCCTTTAATTATGATTTCTATTTGTAACGGTAGAAGTTGTGCATGCTTTTCGCCACTAGAGAGTAATTGTTTTATTTATTTACTTATGATTTCTATTTAATTATGATTTTTATTTGTAACGGTAGAAGTTGTGCATGCTTTTCGTCACTAGAGAGTAATTGTTTTATTTATTTACTTACTTATGATTTCTATTTGTAATGGTAGAAGTTGTGCATGCTTTCCCCACTAGAGAGTAATTGTTTTATTTATTTACTTAAGCTTCTTTGTTAGATTCTCTCACTTTCAAATGATGGAGCATACAGATAATAGCGATTATAATATACATACCTACCGTGCCAAAAAAAAAAGACACGCTTTAAGCCCTCCAAGGATTTGTCAGTTTGAACTTAATTTTAGTCCACATTGTTTTAATATATTATTTTATTAAGTTTTTTTAAAAATAAAAAAAAAATAAAAATAATAATTTAAATCAATAATTTTTGATATACAATTTAATTTATACTAAAATATTATTAATATATTTTTTTTAAAATATTTAACAATTTATATAAATTATTATTTTTTATAAAAATACAATTCTTTTTATTTCAACTTGTTTAAGTACTAATAAGTAGAATAGATGAAGTGTTACTTATGTCTGCAATATTTTGACACTTTAGGTATGTATTCGTATACATATATTTAGTATATGTGATTGAACTTTTACCAAAAAAATATACATATATTTAGAAACAATGTATTTTTAATATGTTGATAAAAAATATTATTAAAATTGTATTTTAAATAAAAATTGTTACAATTAAAGTTTAAAATGTAAATAAAAAATTAAATTGAATTTTAAAGGAAAAATATATTTTTCTTTCATATGTGTGTAAATGATAATATACTTCACTCACATTTTTTCTAATAATTCTTTGTTTTCAATGGTTAATAGATTATGTTCGTTTTGCCCGTGAACATCAATCTAATTTTATAAGAGTGTTTAATAATATGTCTCAATCTTTTTGAATAGCTTCTTTTAGTGATTTCATTAAAGATTATTTATAACAACTTTTTTTGAATCATTAAAAGTTATATGCTAATTCTCACACAATACCATATCACTGCAAGTTTGTTATAACATCTTTTCAGCAATGAACTTTCGTGGAATTATACCTCCCTTCAATACAGTGATAACACAATTAAGACTATTTACTTTGTAATTTAAGCAAAGATTGTTGGGATTTAGGCTATGTTGGTTTGGACTGAAACCTAGACTGAAGTTAACTGAATAGAACTTAATGGATAATGGAATGGACATGAACTGAACTGAATTGATTTTCTTATAAAATTAATAATAATTTTTATAAATTATTAAATATTTTTAAAAAAATATTAATAATATTATAACAATAACTAGATTGAATCTATAACTAAAATTATAGATTCAAAATATTTTTTATTTATTCTATTTTAATTTATTTTGAAATGAACTTAATCGAACTGAACTGAACTGAAACGAACTGAGCTGAAACATACTAAACTGAAACGGACTGAACTGAGCTTAAACAGACTGAAATTAAGTTCAAAAAAAGAGTCTTACATTCTAATCCACCTCATTTTACTTTTTTTCGCTAACCCAAAAATTGCTCAACCTTCTATCTTAGCAAAATTGTTCTTCACTTAATACTACACGTTGCTTAAAACATGTTCTTCCCTATTGTGTTGAAAGATTTTCAGAATTAGTATTAGAGTTGCCCTAGGCCTATTCAATCTTCTCATTTCTGTATTGTTTATTTGTAGAAAATATTTCCATCTCATCTTCAATTCAAACATCCCTTTTTAATTTTTCTCAAAGGTCAACTTATTTCGACAAAAGTTCTTCGTATGCGGAAGTTTATTTTCTTGTAAATTATCTTTAGTTTAAGTGGTGTCAAATTCGCAATTGCCCAATTAACTTATTTCAATTCTTAGAGGGTTTATTTAATCGAAACCTTTTAAAATTTTATTAGACTTTTAAAGTTGGTTTTGCCAATCTAAAATTTTAAATTTTTACAAGAAGGAAGGAATATACATGAATAATCAAATGAACTAATATTTTAATAATCACATACAAATGAGAAGAATACTCTATATCATGATTACTCTTATTATACAACCCCCACATACAAACAAGAAAAATAAATAATACTCTACCGGTGATAATACTTTACCGGTGGTGTGGCTAAATATGAATTCGATTCATATAAGCATGTAAATACCATTTAAAATTAAAAAAAAAAAGTCTTTGTCAAGTCAACAGCGAAACCAATATAAATATTTATTTATAATCTCTCTCGCGCACATACACAAACTTGTGCGTGCTCTACTGAGTTTTCTCGAAAGCAAAAAAAAGAAAATCAGTTTTTTATTTTTATTTTAATGGGTCGTTCTAAAATCTCGAAAGCTGTTATCTTTCTGGTGGTGGTGGTGGTGATTTATTCGGAATCAGCGGTGGGTCGATTCGTGGTGGAGAAGAACAGCTTGAGGGTATTATCCCCAGAGAGCATCAAGGGAAATCACGACAGCGCCATCGGAAATTTCGGGATCCCACAGTACGGCGGAAGCATGGCCGGAACCGTCGTCTTCCCCAAGGATAATCAAAAGGGCTGCAAGGATTTCGGGGTTTCTTTTAAAGCTAAGCCCGGTGCTATGCCCAATTTTCTTCTTCTCGATCGCGGAGGTATTTTTATTTTATTTTTTGTTATTTTATTCTTTTGATTGAAGATAAATCTGTGTTAGGTGTGTGTTTAATTTGAAGGTTTTCACTTGAATATAGGCACTTCAGAGTTAATTTATTTTTGATTTCATATTTCATATTAATAGTTACTCCTATGTAATTTCGTTTTCAATTTCATTGTTTGAATTGGTGTAATTTCGTTTTTAATATGACTACTTAATACTTAGAACACGTTGTTTTTGCAATTTCCCTTTCATCGAAAACTCGGTGTTTGTAAAACGCAGATTGTTTTTTCGCCCTCAAAGTTTGGAACGCGCAAAATGCGGGGGCCGCAGCAGTCCTAGTGGCCGACGATCGCACCGAGGCCCTAATAACAATGGACTCTCCCGAGGAGAATGGCTCGAGTGCAAAATACATCGATAACATAACCATCCCATCCGCATTGGTCGACAAGGTCTTCGGGGAGAAATTAAAGAAAGCGGTCAACGGTGGAGAAATGGTCAACATAAACCTCGACTGGCGAGAGGCGGTCCCGCATCCAGATAACCGGGTAGAATACGAGCTGTGGACCAACAGCAACGGCGAGTGTGGGGTGAAGTGCGATATGCTGATGAGGTTCCTGAAGGACTTCAAGGGCCCGGCCCAGATTCTCGAGAAGGGCGGATATACTCAGTTCACGCCTCATTATATAACTTGGTATTGTCCTCAGGCTTTTACTCTGAGCAAGCAGTGTAAGTCTCAGTGTCTTAACCGCGGGAGATATTGTGCGCCTGATCCAGAGGAGGATTTTAGCAAGGGGTATGATGGGAAGGATGTTGTTCTCGAGAATTTGAGGCAGCTTTGTGTTTATAGGGTGGCAAAAGAAGTTGGGAAACCGTGGATGTGGTGGGACTATGCTACGGATTTTCAGATTAGGTGCCCCATGAAGGAGAAGAAGTACAACACGGAGTGTGCCGTGGGTGTTATCAAGTCTTTAGGTAGGTAACAGGTTTCCATCTTGATATTTGAAAAAATCCAGGGACATTTTGGCTATTTTATCTTACGAGGTGGTATCAAATCTTTAGATGAATTTTAAGACCTAAAATTTGAAAAACCAGGGACATTTGGGTAATGTTATCATAATACGTTGTAAAAACGAAAAAATTACATAAAATAGGAAGGAGAAAATGAGTTATTCTTAAACATGTAACGGCGTAAAGATAGGCTTCAACTCCTTTATTTATATATCAAAAGGTATATTACATATGTTGAAATATTTTTTGAAATGATCGACATGACTGAATCTTTACATTGATTTTATATACTATATGATTTTTAGTTTTTACATTACTTTATATATATGCTTTTTTACATTGACTTTATATTTTTAGTACTTATATTATAGTTTTATCTTTAGACTTGATGTATTTCATTTATATATTGAAGTAAGCCAATGTAAAATGCACGAAATTTCTGGATGCTTTGTCATTGAATTTTATCGTGGACATGTTCGTTTACTTGGAATAGTTTCATTAAAGGTTCCTTGCATGCCAGGACTCGATCTTAAGAAAATTGAAAAATGCATTGGTGACCCTGATGCTGATTCAGATAATCCCGTTCTGAAAGAAGAGCAGGATGCCCAAGTGAGTATTGTAATGGTTTTAAAATAATATTTAGGTCTTTTTATTTTTATCCATTAAGAATCACGTGAAGTGCCTGAGAAGAGTACGTTGTGCAGATTGGAAAAGGAACCCGCGGTGATGTAACTATTTTGCCTACTCTTGTCGTGAATAATCATCAATATCGAGGTCTTTGTCAACTTATGCGATTTACATTTTAGCAAGTTAAATATCATCAGTTCTCAGGTTCTTTTGGCTTGTAGGGAAATTGGAGAAAGGTGCTGTTTTGAAGGCTATATGTGCTGGTTTTGAGGAAACTACAGAGCCATCAGTTTGTTTGGGTGACGGTATGATTTTTTATTTTTTTTATTATTATAGTGATGACTTGGACCTGATACTTTTGAGTTGCAGGTGTGGAAACAAACGAATGCTTGGAAAATAATGGTGGCTGCTGGGAAGACAAGATAGCTAATATTACGGCTTGCAAGGTGTTTTTTTTAATATAATTTGCCTTTTTTGTTTAAAGCCTATTATTGTTTCTTACATATTTTTGCTGCACGCTCAGGATACATTCCGAGGAAGAGTTTGTGAATGCCCTGTAGTTAATGGTGTGCATTTTAAGGGAGATGGTTACAAGTCTTGTGTTGGTATGTATGGTCTTTTTGTACTACTTGAAGCATCGCATTTTTGTCATTACACTTAATTTTAATGCGGAAATATTTAAAATACGCACAAAAAACTCATTTTGTCTGCTAAAACCGTATTCCATAATTGAATAAACAACAGACTTAATATAAAGACTTGCTTCGCATGGTATACATATATTTTGGTGTTATTGAACAGAGTTTATAATTCTTTATCGTTGAACACAGGTTTGTAGCATGAATGTAATTTTAATAAAATTATGTTAGTCAATTCGATTTTACATACATCTCGAGCTACTGTGATTAGATTATATATTATTTAAACAAATCTTTCATTCTGCAGCAAGTGGGTCCGGACGATGTAAAATAAGCAATGGAGGCTGTTGGCACGATAAGATTAATGGGATATATTTCACATCTTGTGTGGTTCGTTTTTCCTTTTTTTTTTTCCTCCTAATTTTGTGTCAGTAAAATCAAGTTAAAATTTTGATTATATAGTTATGTTCGGCTGTTTTTACACAGGATAGTGAGGAGGGAAAATGCAAGTGTCCTCCTGGATTTAGAGGTGATGGTGTTAAAAGTTGTGAAGGTAATTCTTTTCCTTTTGTCACATTATAATACCAAATACTATAATAAATTAAAAAATTGAAGGAAAAAGAATCCCCTAAAAAACTAAAAATTATGAAGAACGAAAACCCCTACAAACTGAAAAGGAAAATAAATAAATAAACAATACAAACACTATAAACCCTAAAGAAAACATTATTAGTTTAAATGAAAATAATTAAAATACTAAAAAAAAACGGCCTCCATCTGATGAAAAGTGGCTTGGTATGACACAAATTTGTGTCTTAGTGTCGGCATTTTATGTTTTTATACTTCCGATACAGATATTGATGAATGCAAGGAGAAAAAAGTGTGTCAGTGCCCAGAATGCAGCTGCAAGAATAATGTGGGCAGTTACGAATGCGCTTGTAGTGGGGACCTGTTGTATATGAGGGATCATGATACCTGCATAAGTTAGTTTTCTCTCTCTCTCTCTCTTGTTTGGTTATCGATTTATCTTTGTATCACCTAGTTTACTTAAGTTGTTTCTTTATCAGGCAAGAACACTACTGCAGTGAGTTCTTCTGTGACTGCTGTTTGGATTATTTTGCTCGGATTGGTTATGGCCGCTGGTGGCGCGTATCTTATATACAGATATAGGTTAAGGGTAAGTTTTTCGTTCTACAAATAAAATAGATCTCGTTCGTCAATTAGGCTAAACCTCAGGGGTATTTTATGTAATTTCCCATTCATTAGGACTAAAGGGTTCTATGTTTGCATTTCAGTCATATATGGATTCAGAGATTAGAGCTATCATGGCACAATACATGCCTCTAGACAGTCAAAATGAAGTCCAAAATCACGTGAACGAAGATCATGCTTGAAAATTATGGTGTTAAATCGTTAATCATCTACGGGAGTCATGTGGGGACGCATATGATTGTCATTTTGCGTCAAACGAAAGGTTTTTAATGTAGAAATTAATATTTTTGAATGATTTCGTCGGATCCTTGGGTGATTAAGGAAAACTTCATTTTTATTTATCGTAAATGTCCGACGTGTGAGTCAGATTTACGTTTAAGGTCACTTGGTTAGGAAAACGGATTAGTAGGTCGAAACATGTACATTGTATTATATGCGACAGATTATGCTTGTGCACCCCTCTTATTTATTCGGGAGCCAGCAATAATGTGCATTTTAATTGCTATTTATCTTTGATTTATTTCGTCGTATGAATATTCTGAACAGACCATACAAATGTCGGACAAATCTATGTATCTCATATTTAAATCTATGTTTCTCATATTTTTTTACACGCACGATTGTGAGTGCCAAGATCAATGCTCGGTTGTGTTAGAATATCAAATGTAGATCAATGTTTCTAGACTACTCTTAGATGGTGGCTCAAATGGTATATCAGTCATTGATATAAATTTCCTCAAAAATTAGTGAAAATAGACATAAAATAAATAAAATAGACATGTGCTCGAACATCTCATATGCTGCAACTGCTTAGAGATTGAATATCTTCTACTACTCATATAACAGAAGAGGGGTTAACTTTGTTTACCAAAAAAGAAAAAAAAAATAGAAGAGACAAAAATTCAGCCACTAGAAAAATAATGCTACCAGAAAACATGCTGAGCACATAAGAAAAAAACAATCAGCTAGAAGAAAAATATGTTAGTTGCTGGTCACTGGAACTCATCATCACGCGAATCTTCACCTAGACCGGGTTGTGCGATTCTGTAATACAAAATGCCCATTGTTGCCATGCAAGCCCTGTACAGAAGTCGCATTCGTATAATTAACAAAATACATCAGTAACAGCTTGATGATGTTAAGATTTACGAACAAAAAAAAATCGTACATGATAGCTATAATTAAGAGGAGTTTCATCGGGTCCATTCTAGAAGGCTTCTGATGTCTTGCACGACCTTCATCTGTAAGTGACATGTCTTTTCTTGGTGGAGCAGTCACCGGTAGGGTTGGCAATGCACTTGACCAGAAAGGCAGCAATGACCTAAGGACCTTATGGCGAAATGTACCTGGGAATTTTTCAACGATCCATTCTACGGTTAGATTGTATTTCAGATTAGAAAAAAAATATTCAGTAAATGCAGTTAAATTGACCATGAGTTTTCAATCTTAAGAGATTTTTAAATAAATAAAAAACTATAGTATATAATAATAATTTTTTTTAAAAAAAAACTCACCCCTTCGCGAATACTTTTTCTTGCTGGTATCTTCATCATCTGCATAATACGAGGCAGCCTCAGAATTCAGCCGTTCGCCTTGTGGCGTATTCTTTCGTGGGGTAGCACCAGGCTGAAACATCACAGAGACATGATGAACCATTAAGAATTACACATAAATCAGCAAACACTGAAAAAGGGTTAGTTACAGAAGTCAGAACCCCCCTTGAGGTTTGATTTAATTGAAAAAAACAAATCAACTTTTAAGATTACAAAGACACGCCCAAGATATTTACTGAGTGAATCATTTACTCCCTCCGTAAGCCAAAAACAAAATAAATTAAAGCCCCCTTCACATTTATAAACATAATACAGTGAGAATTTTAATTTTTAGTTTTTAACACGCCAAAACTCTATTAGGGACAAAATCTTCCCCACCCATGTTCCCCAGTAGAAATGGCTTTCGAATTTTAAAATTAAAAATAAATGAAAAAACAAATTTAATTATAACACTAAATTTAAAATCAAACCTCGGGGTGTTTTTTGTAGTTTAAAGAGAGTACTGTATTTTTATTTTTATTTTTTGTGATTAGGTCAAACCTCAAGGGTACTTTTTATAATCACCCCTAAACTTAAAAAAAGTATCAGTCTCCTTACAGCAGCAGGGCTAGTGCCTTTGGTTAAAGAAGATGTTGCTGTGCTTAGCCCATCAATCTTCACTACATCCAAATTTGTAGGCTTTGTAGGGCCTTCGGCATTGAGTCCGACAGGTGTATGATGCATAAATGGTTCTGAGGCAAATGCCGGAGGAGGACTTCGGGTCCCCGTTACAAATGAAACTGGATGGTTACCAAATAAGTTATTCTCCAAACCAGTCTGCAAAACAAGTTCAAAGCATAAAGTTTTTACAGTTCTATAAATGAGCATTAAAAAAATAAAAACATAACACAGAATACCCAGTGGAAATAAATAATTTCACCAGATTTAATAATAAAATATTACCTGCAATATTGCTTCTTTCAGCATGGAATGAAGGCGTGATCCGGAGTCTTTGACACTTTTTGGAGGCCATATCTGCAAGAAATCGAGCACTACCCCATAATTTAAGACATAAACCAATAGAATAAGCTAAGAGTCAAAGTCATGATAAATCATAAGATAAGCTCAGAATTAAAATATGGACTTGAATATTGACTCATCATTAGATCTGTAGATGTCCTATAATGTAACCAAATTTACGAACTCAACCTTGAGATAATATTTGCTAAGACTAAAAGGGTATTTGGCTGAGATTAGAAAGATCTTCTAAAGTCTTTTTAACTACAAATTACAATTACAGAATTACTAACATATTATAAGGTCTATCGTATTATTTTTTGTCCAAACAATTCAATTTATTTCAAAATAAGTGATGAATTACTCATCATTGGCTTTCAAAAGGATGGGCAAAAATTGGACCCAATGAGTGACAGAAGAAACAAGACACATTTCCTAAAACAACCATAACATGATGAATTACTTTCTATGTCATTCAACTTCACAAATTTGTATCTGCATAATAGTATCAATTGTATTTTTAAACCGGGTAAGTCTGTATGTCAAATGCTTTTTGTGAAACATATCAATGTGGAAGATTTCAACACTTTGAGCAAAAAAAATGTTCTATCAACATTCCATCACTGGTACAAGATAACACTCAGCATCAAGATCCTTAAGGAAGAAATTGGTATTGATCTCCCGATATATTTTCATGTCCAATTTAATACATACAATAATGACATGTATTCCCTTCGAAATGCATTATGCACGCTTACCACTACGTTCTTCTAAAACACATTCTCCCAAATTATCCAACCAAAACGGTAATAAACAAACCCAAATATTTCATTAGCAATTGAGACAATCACAAATCCAAATATCCGATGTTTCTGTAGAGAATTCCACCTAAACCTCATCTCACATGATTAAACAAACAAATTTCAACAAAAAATATTCATCAATATCTCAGTTATAATTGGTTAGGAACCATAACACAGCCCTTTCAGCCAAAATATAACCAAATGTCTACGAGAATCCACTTTTGGAGAGTAGCAGAACTCCCATTAACAAAGTTTCATTTACGACAGTGCTAAATTTCAGTACTTCAATTACTTTAAATAACCATGAATATCTGATACGAACACAATTACTTCAATTACTTTAGGAAGTACTATATATTGCTGGTTAAGGAATAAATTAATCGCAAGAAGATGACGGAGTAACATACCGCAGTCGAACATTGTGGACAAATGTAACCAGCAGGGGTAGTGTGTGGAGGAAAACTTTTAATGTGCGACACTAAGCAACTCGTGTGTAGAACATCTGAAAAGAAAACCAAGTGTGGGAAGCAAAATGAGACACTTACTATATTTCTTCGAATCTGATGAGACATATACTATATATTTTTGAAAATATGAACCGAAGACAGGGGGGCATTTTTCCACATACGCAAACAGCCCAATCTCGTGGTTTGAGTGTTTGGTCCCTCTTCAAGCACAACTTGGCAATGGCAGCAGTTAGGTGGCCAATTGTACTCCCCATCAATCACCCACTCCGAGTACGTACCCACCTACAGACGATTCATTAATAAGGCGTATCCACAATTTTTTTACAGACCGTAAGAGTTTTTTAAACACCCGAAAGCACAAAAGACAATAACCATACCACACAAATTTTGTGCTCTGTGAAGCATACACATTCTCCGCAAACAGGCACCTTGTGGACGAAGCAATACAGCTTCGTTGCCTGAAACCCAAAATACACGGGAATCCATTAGTCACCTTGTTTTTGCCTAAGAAACCATGGATGTTAAATCACCCGATTGAAACTTACCGTCAAACCATAAAATTACAGCAACTAAACATACTCAAAATTCACAGAAGAAAAAATGAAACTGAAACTAATTATTCCAAGTAATAATTCCGGTCACAAATCATACAAATCTCAGCATCGTTCCGAGCTAATCGGATCTAAGCATCCATTTTGTAACGGAAATCAAATCGAATAAAAAAAGAAGAAAAAAAAAACATTATCCAGTTTTGTACATCGACGCCCATACCTTACGGCATTTGCAGACCACCATGGCATTGGCGGGCTTCGAGGTCGATACACCGAAACAAAATCAAGAGTTGATTAATTTGGGGCAATTTCATTCATAGGGTTTAAACTGATTGAGGGAAAATAATTGAATTTAAACTTTCAGTTTAATATCGACAACCTGCTTTTTAACAACATAATCGATTTAATAAGTCGGGTCGGGTTCACGTTGAGTCAAGTATTTAATAAGTCGGGTCGAGTTCACGTTGAGTCAAGTTTATTTATGTAGTGTGTCGTAAATAAAACATAAATTCAAAGTCAACGAGTCGCCCGTTTAAAAGGGATTGAGGGAGCTTGCAAATTGCAATGGTTAAATCCACTTCACAATAAGTTGTATTTTTAAACCTCGTGTTAAATTAGAGTTCACAAAACTTATTATAAATATTTAACAGCTCATCTTTTATTATGTTGTTAAATTAGAGTTCACAAAACTTATTATAAAAATATTTAACAGCTTATCTTTTACTATATATGTGTAATTTATTACAAAGTACATATACCTATTATAGTTTTCTTAAAATTATTATAGTTCACAAAGTACATATGCTTTTACATTCGATTGAGTATATCATGCACCTA
Organism: Euphrasia confusa; assembly: GCA_954870475.1. Classification (NCBI taxonomy): domain Eukaryota; kingdom Viridiplantae; phylum Streptophyta; class Magnoliopsida; order Lamiales; family Orobanchaceae; genus Euphrasia; species Euphrasia confusa. Next base: position 15,508,570 of record OX940949.1, on the reverse strand, counting down.
ATAACCGTAAATTTATTATTATTATATACAATTACACACACATTCACATACCCACAAAGTTAGTGTATACATTTACGGTTAATATGCCACAGGAGTATTACACCGACCGAGTAATAGACTCTTGTACATTTTTGTAATTTTTGAATGCTTTATTAAAAACTAAATGTCCCACATGATTGAATATAATACATTAATTTAATATAATGTTTATGTATTCTCCTTAAATAAAATTATAACTTTTTATAATTTTATTATAAATTCTATTATAATGTATAACTTAATAATAATATAATTATATGCCTAACTAACTATGCATACGCTTGAGGCAAAGAGGGAGGTTAGTTATATGTCGTTTAGTTAGGACAAAGTTCACAGGCAAAACTATAGACGTGGAATAATATTAATCTATGTATGTTGTCATGTTGAGGTCATGGCTTATGTCTGAAATATGAGTAGCTTTAGGATCCATTTGGTAGGTTGGATAAAACCACGTTAGTTGAGTTAACTAAATAATGTGTTATTTGGTTTGAGTTTAATGGGTCTGCGTTAGATAGCAGGTCCGTCTTTAACTACTGTTCCTTTTTTAAAGACATATCGGTCCATTTTCTAGATAAATAATCTTATCGTCTTTGAACAGTAGCATTGCCCTCACCACCCAAAAATCACGTGGCAAAACTAAATGTTCCACATGATTGAATATATCGTTTAGTTAGGAAAAAGTTCACAGGCAAAACTGTAGACGTGGAATAGTATTAATCCATGTATGTTGTCATGTAACTCATGTTGAGGTCATGGCTTATGTCTGAAATATAGGTAGCTTTATATAACTACGTACTAATAAATTATAAAAATAAATGTACGATTTTGAGTTGGATGTGAGTAATTTTAAATTGAATATTGATGAAAGAGAATTCAACTTATAAATTTAACAAACTAATTTTCTTATCAACAATTAAGTTTAAGATAAAAAAAATTTAAGTGACTTCGAACTAGTTTTCTTATCATACTTAGCTTATTAGTTATTTCGCCGATTTCAAAATAGTAACAAAGCAAAGTTGGTTCGCCCATTCATTTCTCTCAGGACGAAACAAAGTTCATGTTGTCGATGTGACATCAGTGCAGATCGCAACCTCTCTCGTGATAGAGTTTGCAAGTCATTTTTTTATATTTTTAAAGACTTGGTGAATAGGAGAATAGGTGTTTTAAAAACGAAATAAAAAAATGTACACTTGATTGAATTTAAAATATGATAATGTGTAAACCTAGCTCGTTTGCATTAAAAAAAAAACAGGAGAATATCGACTGCAAAAAGAGTCGGTAAACAGATACCGACTGTAATATCATCTGTTTCTAGCAATCAAAAAAGACATCTTCGGTGATGAAACACAGACTGTTTTGAATAACAGTCTATTTTTCACCTACTGCAGCTACAATCGATAATACCGACTATAAGTACAGTCGGGATGCTCAATTGAGTGATTTGGAACTCTTTTTCATCTCGATGTTTCGATTAGGGGTGGGCGCGAGTCGAGCCGAGCCCAAAAATATTAAAACCCGGCTCAAAACTCGATCTTTGCGGTCCGAGTCGAGCCGGGTTTTTCTGAGGTTGGGGCCCGGGTTAGGACCGAGCATGACGAGCTCGAGCCGGGTTTTCGGTCCCAGATTTTATAGAGTTTTTATTATAAATTTAATAAAATTTATAATTCAATAAAAATTTAAAACATTTGAATCAAATGATACTAAAATGAAATGTTAAAAATAAAAATAAAAAATAATGTTCTTATTATTTGATAAAATGAAAATCCAAAAATAAAATGAAAATCAAGTCTATCTTGTAATTAATCAAAATAGTGAAAAGTAAGAGTAATAATGAATTAGCATCACTAATTCATAAATGATTTACAAAAAATATATACAACACATTAGCACTAGAAAAATTAAGTATACTTTCAATTATTGTCTTCATCTTATTCAAGGTGTTGTTTAATTTTCATTTCTTTAAATCTTTTTACAATGATGTGCACTTTGAAGTGTTAACTCGAAACGAAATAGATGGTAAATTGAAAAACTTGTGAAAACCTTAATAGTAATAATAATCATGTACATGAAACCTTTATTTTACTATATATATATATATAAATTGACGGTCCGAGCCGGGTTTTCGGTCCTAAATATTTTTGGGCTTGGGCTCGGACCACAAATACACTTCACGAGTCGGTCCTATGACGGGCCGGTCCTTAAAAAAATTGAGCTCGGCTCGTGACGAGCTTTTTTGACGGGTTTTCGGTCCGAGTTCGGGTTTTCGAGCTCAAACGCCCACCCCTAGTTTCGATGAACGACGCGCATTAATTTATTTCCAATTTCAATAAGGCTCATAATGAGCAGTGTGAAAGGGACATATATATATGAACCGTTTTTTAGTCGTCGTGATTATACTTCGCACCAACTAATTAATTCTTAGAACATATAGTATATGCTTCAAACACGTACGTAGTGTGGTGCATAAGTCAACATTCTTTTGTGTATACACAAATTATTTGTTAATAACTTAATATAATTAATTAACAAATTTTACACATCAATTATATACATTAATTTATAGGATCAATAAAAAATTATCAAAATATATAAATGAAGAAATGAAAAACAAATTCCAAACTATAATTTTAACTATATATGAAGTACAGAAGTTACATTTTATTTATAATCTAGATAAATATTTGTCATGATAGTAAATAAGATGTAACTTATGTAATTTATATATAGTTAGGATAAAAAATATGAAAAATGAAAATGAGACGGCAAGAATTATAGTTTGGAACACAAACAGTACGATACAAATAAAACCACAAAAATTAATTTTATACGATAAAATTAATTTGTTTCTTATTTTTCTTTTATCACCCGTAATTTCTTCTAATGAGACCATGAGAGAGTAATTAATTAAACTTTAAACAAAAAACAAAAATAAAACCCAAAAAAATGGTGATGGCTTATTATTCGGGACAAGTGGCGAATGTAGAGCTTGTTTGGGAGATGTCATAATAGTTAGCCAACCGAATAGGATATTCCGAAATCAAAATCAATAGCATCAACTCTTTCTTCTTCTTGCTTCAACGGATAGTACTTAGTGGTGATGATAATACTTGTTAATTGTACTTATCACATTCATTGCATTTACAAACCTTTCCAACTACATTAGTGGAATATTAATAATCCAACAAAATATATCTTTTCGTACAAAGGTTCGAGATTGCTTAACTTAACACGTACTTAATAAATTTATACTATATAGTTTTATTAAGTACTATAGTCACATATTCTTTGTATTTAAAAAAAAATATGCGAACATACTACGGAACAAAAAAAAATTACATTCTCTATTTCACCGATTATTTTTCATTTCTTTTAGTAACAAGATTTTAAAATTAATAAATTTTAATGTGTATAATGAAATGTGAATTTTAAATAAAGTGATGTGATTGTAATTATTCGAAAATAGTTTATAAAAATTCCAAAAAAAGAGTGACACTTTTAATATATATTATACTCGAGTAAAATTTCAAAATAAAATGAAATAATCAAGTGGTAATCAGATTTATTATTCGCAAAGTCTCACTCCCACTCAAACTTAAAGACGTGTGAGGAGGAGCTCTCAAATTAAATATTAATAAAAAAGTAAAAACAAATCTTAATTACGAAGAAAAAAATATAATTCCATACAACTCCTCCACCGCCACTCCTCACGCAACTGCAAACCTCAGTCCCCCTTTAATTTATTATTATTATAATAATTAATATTATAAATAAATAAATCCCCAATCATATTTATTTCGTAAACCTAAGTACTTAAATTCATTCATTCACTCCCCCAATTTAACTAAACTTATGGCTATCGACGCAATCGCCTCTCCGACCAACAATTTCCCGCGCCGCCGCTACGCCGAGCCGTGGGCCGAAGCCGGGCCATCCAAGCGCCCGCGCCGCGCCCAATCGGAAGACGAGTACCTAGCCGACTGCCTCGTCATGCTCTCCCGCGGTCGCTCCGGCGCCGCCGTTCCGGAATCGCCGTCTCCGGCCACTCCCTTCGCTTGCACCGTCTGCGGCAAGGCCTTCCCCTCTTACCAGGCCCTCGGCGGCCACAAATCCAGCCACAGCGCCAAGGCGCAGACCGCCGCCGCCGCCGCCGTCTCGAGTTACGCGTCGCCGATGAACCCCAGCGGCAAGGCTCACGAGTGTAACGTGTGCCACCGGGTGTTCCCCACGGGGCAGGCGCTGGGCGGCCACAAGCGGAGGCACTACGAGGGGGTCATCGGCGCCGGCGCTGCCGCCTCCCGGAGTCGAACCTCGTCGTCGAACGGCGGCGGCGGCAGTCGGATTTATATAGACTTGAACCTTCCGCCGCCGTCGCCGGATTTGCGGTGTGATGAAGAGGTGGAAAGTACAATTAGATAGTAATTAATTAATTACTGTAATTTTTTTAGTTTTATTTAGTTTAATTGAATATAGTATATAATTACTACTCCATTTTTTGTATTATTCTTTTAGTGATTAATTATAATGATATTATGATGCTAAGTACTCTATATTAAATTTGATGTATACTCCAAAACTAAAGTATAAAGTTAGCACTGTACTTATTCTTTTATTCTTTCGTGATCAATTCCTTGAATGAATTACTGACCTTTTTTTATTAATTTTGTTGCAAATGTTACAAATTGTCTTTTCGTTTTACTCTTATCTTTCTCAAGAAATTAGTTTGTTTTTTATTTCGTTTTGAATATCTAATTTTCAAACATAACCATTTTGAATACTGTATTTTTTTTTTATTTTTTATGGATAATTTTGCTTTATTCCAAATTCACGTACGTAGTGGTATAGTGAATTTAAAAAAATAAGTAAAATAATAAAAATAGCGAATTAAAATTAGGAGTAGATTACTTGTCCTCCAATCAACGCTGTCTGTTGCGTGGGCAGGAATCTGCCAGGTCAATACGCGGTCTTCAAACGTGTACGAGATACTCATAGTATTATTTTGTCCAATTATATTATTATTATTATTATTATTATTATTATTATTTCACCAGTGAGATGACAGGGCTTTACTCGGTTGTACTTCGCAAATATTAAAGCAACTGAAACAACAACTTTTATCTTTTGGGATTCTTTTGGATGGGACGAACTCAACAATTCAACTGATTAACAGAATTCATATATGAATTGAACTTAATTTTTAATAATAATTTGTATACAGTATATTATTAAATATTTTAAAAATAATTATTAAAATATTTTAGCATGACTTAAATTGTTTACTTGGAATAATTATACTATTATTAAAAATTATGAACACACTATTTTAATTGTTTTTAAGACTAAACTTAATGTACTTATGTTGTCTTAACATATAAATGAACTAAATTTAATTTTTGTTGTTGTGTACCTTTATTATATTATTGGAGAATATATTTAACTTATTAATATACTATATGTGAAGTTGTTCAATTTTTCTACTACTATTAAGGACCTGTTCTATTGTACTTAATTTAAGTGCATTTCAGATCAGTTCAGATAGCTTAAATTCAGTTCAGATCAAATCGCTTTAGTTCAGTTCAGTTTAGTTCGTTTCAAAATAAATTAAAATAAAATAAACAAAAATTAATTTCAATCTATAATTTTAAATATATAATATAATTAGTGTCATAATATTATTAATATTTTTAAAAAATATTTTTTTTTTATAAAAATTATTATTATTTTATAAAAAAGTCAATATAGTTCAGTTCAGTCGATTTCAGTCCAAAAGAACAAGTCCTAAATAATGCAGCATCTTGTATCACAACTTTATGATAATACGAAGGTCATATGTGAATTTTTATCTTATTTTATATTAGAATGTAAAATCTAGCTATTTATCCAATGATTAGAGTGAAAACCCAAAAGAGATTACTTAGATGGGTGAGGAATGAGGAATGAGGAATGAGGAATGAGGAATGAGGATATTTAAAACGGTAAATAGGGTATTTAGAAGGGGTGTAGTTAGAATTTTTGAAATGTGTGAGAAAAAAAAAAGGCTTGTAAGGAGTAAAAAGTGAAGATGTTAATATCCTCACCTTATTAACATATGTTTCAATTAATATTTGGGCTGTGGGATTTGGATGGGCCTTATTAGCAGAATAACCCAATCTTAAAAAAAATGGCCCATATAAGGGTCTACCATGAGTGGGCCGAAGTCTAATCAAATTATATCTGGAGTAAACTTTAATAATTTGGATTTTGGAGTACTTGAGAATCATCTTTAAATATTTCAATTTCAATTTCATTTTAATTTAATATACAAAACAAAAATAAGTAAATCGACTTAATTTAAGGTGACATCCAAAACCACCGCTGAATTTGCCACATCACAACATAAAATTGTCTAATTTTGAATCTCGACAATAAATAATTTATCGAACACCTGCTACAAATGGATAGGTAAATCAGTCAGTAAGCAGTTTACTTTACTCGACTGATTTGAGCAGTAGGTAAAATACTCTTCATTGACAAATTACCGAGTACTTAAGTATTTGAAAATTAAAATGTTTTGATTTCAATCTAAGGTCGAGAGGCAAACTTCCGAGGAGAGACGAGCGTGTCATCACATGATCGATCAGTTACATGAACGAAATTTACATGTGCGTCGTCCCAAATTATAAGAAGAACCGAGTATTCAAGACGTTTGAACTAAAACTTAATGTTTCTTTAATTCGCTCGCAATGTCAAGGGTTACGTAGCCTTCGATGAGCTCACTCGATCAAGTCGTATTTAAGCACCGGCCCTTAGTAAGATACCTAAAACTAAGAAATCAAAACAAGCAATTAATTAATTAATAAAGCAACAAGCTACCCAAATTCATGAAAGAGATCAAGGAAATAAACTAGTATTTTTTGAATTTATTTTAATCTTTGATTAGTTTCTTTCTTTACCCAAAATAAACTAGAGAAAAAAAATGGGGGAAACATCTGGCTAGGGCTTGAGATCATCCTTGTGGCATCAAGAAGTGAACTAAAATACATTCACAAACACACCTTCACCTTACCAAACGGAATTTCGGGAATTATAATCAAACGTGATTTAAACTTACAATATTATTCATCAATTGATTAATCCTAATTCTTTGCAAATTGCAATTCCGAGTTGTGTGAGTACTGTGAAGTCGTTGTTTTAAATGTAATTAATTCATCATATTGTAATTTGTAATATATATGCATGAGTATGTTCACGTGGTGATGACATATATATAATTGTTACCTGCTCTGGCTGCTCATATATCTTTCTCAAAGTCGTATCTCATAATATTACTAAAAGTCAACTTAATTGCATTAGATAATTTAATATTACTTAATATAAGGATAGATCTTTCCAAGCCCACAATTCAAGGGAATTAAGTCGCAATAATCCAACCTTTGCTAATTTTTAAAATGTAATAATAGCTGTGCATGTTTGAAAAACTTACTAAGTATGATCATTTGCATGGAGTATATATTTTTAAAATCGAATATTTATGTTCATAAGAGCATTTACAATCAATCAATCATACCAAAAACCTATTTTGGAGTAAAGGAGATGCTTCAACCGATACCAAAACATAAAATTATTTTTTATTTATACAGTAAAATGATTATATTATTTACAAATTAATAAAAATAACTTATCAATTATTTTTTAGTATAATTTTTTTAATAATTATTTATTAATAATTAAAATAAAATTTAATAAATATTTTTAATAATGAAATAAAAAAAATACATATCACAACAATATGAAATATAATTATATAATTAACATTAAAAATAAAATAATAATAAACGAATACTTAAAAAAATGCTACCAATTACAAAACAAAAATAATTAATGATGAGTTTTCGTGTGTTTTAATGTAATTTTTTTAATAATTAATTAATATTTTATTTAGTATTATTTATATTTATTATGTTTGAAAATTTAAATTGAAAATAATATTAAATATATTTTTTATTGTAAAAAATTATTAGTTAAAATTGAAAATTTGTAATTTTTTTAGTTATTTATATAAATAGTATAAATAATTATATAAGAAGAATTTTTAAAAATTATTTTTTTAAGTTAGAGTATTGGTTTCTCGGTTGGAGTCAAATTACTGTAAAGTTAAATTTAAACTTATTTTGAGTTCGGTTGGAGTCAAATTACTGTAAACTTAAACTTAAACTTATTTTGAGTTTAAGTTTTAATTTCTCGGCTGAAGATAGTCTAATGTAATTGTTGGAAACGGTGGGGTTCTTCGCGAGTCTCGATTTGATAATTCGATTTTACGAGATATTATTGCTCGAAATGAAAATACTACACCTTTAATTAAAGTATTATAATTGAAACCAAAAAACATAGAGAGAACACATAATAATCTTCATCAATTACAGTATTATTTAATTGAATACAAATCATACACTTAATTTTGATGCAAACAATAAAATAATCAAAGTGTCACAAAACCATTAATTAAAAAAAACAGAGCACTCACACACACACACATAACACATTCACACTTTTAAGGATACCCAAAACGACGCCGTTCTGCGCGGCCTACCCATGAGGATGTGGACCCCCGCCACCGGCTTCTTCCGGCTCACACGGCTCGGCCGCAGCCGGGACCATAATAGGCTTCTTCTTCTTCTTGGCGAGGCAGAACAACCCGATCGCAATGAACGCCAGCAAGAAGGCTCCCCCGAGCGACACGCACACCGCGATGATCGTCGTGTCATGGCCGCTGCCGCCGCCGCCGCCGCCTCTCGGAGGCGGCGGCCCGAAAGAGCTGTTGGAGGGCGGAGGAAACGGAGTGAGGCCGCCGCCGCTGGGCGTTGGCGGGGAATAGGGCGAATAACCCGGAGCACCCGGCAGCAGGGGATGATGCGGCGGATAACCCGGCTGCCCGGACGGCGGGTAAGCGGGCGCCGCCGGCGTCGGCGGCTTTGCGGGCCCTCCAGGCTTTGATGACGGCGGCTTTGCGGGCCATCCGGGTTTTGATGACGGCGGCTTTGCGGGCCCTCTGGGTTTTGATGACGGCGGCTTGGCCGGAGTACCCGGTTGTGGTTTAGGGGGATAGGATGGTGTCTGAGGCGGCGGAGCGTTGGGGGTGGGGGGTTTAGACGGCGGGGATGAAGTGGGTGGCGAACCGCCGCCGCCGCCGCCGCCGCCGCCGCCGCCGGGTGGTGGTGTGTAGTGGCCGCAGTGTTTTTTGCCTTTGCATGGCGGAGGCGGTGAGGGAGGAGGAGGTGGGTTGCAGGGTGGTGGGGGTGGGGGTGGAGGGGGGTTGCATGGAGGTGGCGGCGGCGGCGGCGGCGGCGGTGGTGGTGGAGGAGGAGAATTGTAAAGATAATTATTAGCCACCTTGATGCTTTTGAGAGTAGGCATTTTTTTATTTTTTTTTTCTCCTTTTCTCTCAATTAAGTTGTTATCTTAAAATCACTTTCCAACACTTTGGGTGTGCACTTTGGAAATGATGATATTGGGGGTGTATATATACACACAACTAAACCACTAGTAACAAGCTATGAAATTAATTAGAGAATACTAATAAATAATAGTACTGTAATTGGAACTTGGAAGTAAACTAATTACAGCTTAATTAACTGCGTGAGACCACGTTTATACACTTTAATTCTATTTAAAAATGGTATTAAAATCATGTCTCTTCTGAACTCTAATGCAGCGCGCGGCTCATATACTTAGATCGTTTGGGCATGTGGTTACTTGAGCATGTTGTTAGAGGTGATCGATACGATTTATTTAGGACTCGCAAGCGAGAATGTGTATTAAAGTTGACGTACGTGTTTGCTTGCTCACATAGTCACATGTCAATTTTCACACATCGAATTTGCCTGAAAAATAGTTAATCTTTTAGCTTAAGAGACTAATGTTTCTTTATATGGTCAATTTATGACAAATATGTCAATCTTTTTGCTCATAATTTTACCATTATTATATATTCGAGCAGAGTCACAATGGTAGATAATATTATAAAAGTTTTGTTTATAAGTTGATAATGTTGTACAATTTATATTTCAGATTTAAAATCAATAATACTTAAAAGGTCTGATTAATGTAATAAAATTATTCAATTTATAGTTAAATATTAATATGTTTTTTTAATCCAGAAATCTAACAAACATAATCAAGTAGCTATATAATACAAGTGAGATGATATTATACGGTGAATATAAAAAATTGGCAAGTGAAAATGATATAAATTGTCACGTCTATGTAGCTTTACTTTTTGGTCCCTAAGTAACAGTAGTAGTATTCAAAATTTGACGAGAGTGGATATATGAAAATATATGAGCTGGAGTATTAAGTATATGAGCAGCCGGATAGTTTTGATCAATTTTCTTGTAGTGTATACTAGTAGTATTATTTTTATGTGTTGCTGATCAATTAAAATAAAATTATTTTTAATTTTTTGACCAATAAAATAAATATATATTTTAAATTAAAAAATAAAAGATTTATAATTAAATATAATTTTAAAAAATAAATGAAAAATATGAATAAAATTATATTTTAAAATAAAAATATAAATAATAAGTATTTTACTTTTAAGAAATTTCAACGTGCATGGATCACGCAATTAAACTCTTTTTAAGCATACGAACTAAATAAAATTAGTTTTCGAGTACTAAATACTGTATGTGTATTTAATATTGCAAAAATGTGTGTAATGAGAAACATAAAATTTAACAATTAGATTTTATGTTAACAACATTGAATTAGATGGGCTAATAAAAGTGTTTGTTCACACGTGACATGCCTTCAGAATTAGGGGTAGTTGGTCTGTCAAATTAATGTTTTGTATTGAACTTAAAAGGAAGTTGTATTTATCAAAAACTAATGATTACTAGTACTATAGTAGTAGTATACATAACACTAGAAAAAGTAAAAAAAAAAAAAATGAAAATTAAAGGATAATATATTGTGACAATTGCGTGTATGTTTTTTTGCTTTTGTTTTGGATATGTAATGAAAACCCTATGGTTTTGAATGGATAGCCGCCGAGTGTTCATTTCTTTCCAAAACATTTCATACTACCTCTGTTCCGATATACACAATTTTTATAATTTTTATATATTTTTTTATTAATCATCAAACAAAAAAACAGTTGGTCAACTGTGCATGTGTAGAGGTACGTAGTAGAAGATTTTGATCTCTTGTAATAATTTTTTATTTTATGTTATCGTGTAAACTTAATTTTATTATACTTCATTCGTCTAACTTTTATAATAATGTTTTTTGGTTTTGGTTTCTCTTTAAATTATTATATTTTTTATAATTATACAAATAATTAAAATCAAATAATTATAATCAAACAAATTAGCATATATATTTTTACACCATAAATACATTCTTTCTATTTTAAACATTTTCATGTTTTGAGACGGTGACAATGATTGAAATATTCAAATATTCAACCTATATTCAACTAAATATAGATTAAAACAAAATTTAGTGCAATGATTTATAGGTGCATTGTATTGTTTCAATTCATTATGTCCTTGTCATGTATATATACGTACTTAATAAAAAAAGTATATAATGTTACAAACCAATTGCATTGATCAACCAAATTAATAAATTAGAACCCTCATAGAAATTGATAGCAAAAGAAAAAATCACATTACAAAAACAAATAGTGGTCCAAGTAAAACTTGATTGGCTCTATGCGGCCGCCCTACAAACCTAACAACTTTAGAAAAAAAATTCCAAAACTTTAAAGATTATTTATGTGTCGTGTATACATAGGATAGGAGTATATAATTAATATAGACGCATGATATGTAGTGTGAGATCATCACATGGCCAGGACTTCTAAGTAGGAATTCAACTTAATTAAGAGTGTCATAAGTCCTTGATAATAGAAATAATTGTGTTTTAAAAAAAAGATAAAAAAATTATTTTTAAATATTAAAAATATAATGTTCATATCAAAATCAACTAAAAATTAACAGATTTTTGTAATATACAGTATTTTTAAGCTAATCAAATTATATGTTAAAACGGAGAACATTGATATATATATATACGTCCAATCTCCTCAATAAAAATACGCAGAATAAATATATTTTATGAAACTATATTTTAAAAATAATTAAATATGAATTTGTTTAGTAAATATGAAAAATTAAATAATATAAGTATAGATATTTATATAATATATATAATTAAGCGCAGCCCATGAGTGCATGCGGAATACGTAAACAAGTATACAACCACTCTGTCTTTGGCATTGCTAAATTTTGGAACTTATTAGGCAAAGATTAGCACTAATCTTAGTTGATTAAGATGAAGCAAGAGTCAATATCACTATGACTTGTAATGATTAATTAAGCATCTTTTCTTTTATGTAATTTTGGTAAATTCGTATTTTCAATCGAGAGCACACCTATGAATTTATACTATTGTTTGACATTTTTACCCTCAAAAGTTTATCTCAATCGAGTTTATATATTCATCCTTTGAATTTAGACTTGTAAGATTTTGAAAAAAACACACCACGTCCATTTGTTTTAAAAGTCAATCCATCTCTCATCTCATCAAAGTGCTATTTACAAACAATTTGTAAAATTAAGCTTACATATATAAATATCCAATTATTAAAATTAGGTTTACATATACTACATATATATGTGTATAGAAGTCAAGCTGAAGCTACGATAACTTTACTTTGGGCTAGAGTTATTGGGCCCGAATGGTTATTTCGTTGTCATTCACTTAGTTTGTTAGTTTGTTAGTTTGTGGTATATAGCACGGTGATTGTGCATGTTGTATCTCTTTTTTTTTTTTTTGGGTTAACGGTCAATATCATATAAGAGAAAAAATAAAAGAGTTTAGAGATACAGTACAACGCATAGGAAGAACCTACCGCATCAACGAGCTAACAGGCTAGCTCTCAGAATCTCCAAAAATAAAAGAGCAAAACAACATTTAGTTCGGTGAAGCGGTGAGATATTCTTTCCCCATGCATTGTACTGTACACTATCATATTTTTTTTATTTAATTGATTTTTACAAAAAAAAAAAGTAACTCCTCATATGTGTCAACCTGCATGCGAGATTTTTGCCCCCCATGTTTTTTTTATTTTAAATCCGCCATTGATGCTAGATGTTTTTTTTAGCTGTTTGGAGAATTTGTCTGTTAGCTCGATGAAGCGGTGAAGTATTTTTTTTCCCCAATATCATGTTTTTTCTTTTCTATTCTAACTTTTACCAAAAAAAAATAAGCATATATATATATATGTGTCAATATGCATGCAAGAGGTGGAACGAGTCATTCAAAACTTAAAGTAATGATGCCAATCAATCCTCATTAGTCATTACTATATATATATCCAATAATATTAGTGGACATGTTATAACTTGATTGTTGAGTATATTCAAATAATAATAATTAAATAAATAATATTATTTCGTTAACCATATCAAAGTTTTATTCAACAATATTACATTGCGTACGTAACTCATTAATAAATTAAGGGAATAAAATATATATGAGCGTGGACGAAGAAGAAGATGAAGTTTCGAGTCATTTTGCATGTGAAAATTAAAATGATCATGTTTAATTTGCTCGAACTCGACTCTAATCTTGATTCGAGCAGTTGCCCGTCTCGTTTATATTAGTTATAAGTAGACAATGACAGCATTAGAACAATAAACTGTATTAGAGACATTACAGAATGCCATTAATAATTGTTTTATTAAATTAACTTAGTTTGAAGCATCTTTAATTAACCTAGATAACATGTGTGATTAATGCTAGCTAGTACGTGTATATAGATATGATTAGTCAAGATTATGTGTTTTAATAAATAAGAACAAGAATATGTACACGACATATACATATGTGGCCATGTGTTTACTGAAATAGTAATTAATTAACTGGTTATATAGATTTAAACCACAATGATCCATAACTTTGACTGAATTAATTTTAGGCTGAGAATATAATAAATTAAATAATTAGTTAGGAATTCTTATATAAAAAATATGTGTACTGTTTGTTACTCGTGAGCTCAAAAAAAGGTTAAATGTATTTTCATTTTGGAATACGCAAGAAAAAAAAAAACTGTCACTAGTATTATACAATTATTTCATAGTAATAAATATTAAACTTTTCTTGTATATACATATTGCTTTAACACTTTCTGTACCGACATTTTTGTTGGAAAATATAGAGATCGGAGAGAGCTTCGATGTGATATCTCATACGCTCATTTTCGAGTAGTATGAATGAGAAATTAATTTTCAAAAATGTAACTAATTGGAAGAGAATTCCAACGAGAATTATATACTAAGTGAAAAAGAAAATACAAATTGTAGTAGAAAAATATAGGGGAGTACCCTATTATTATACACATTTTGTTATTTTATTTTCATAAGTATTATTTGTCAATTATTGACAAAAATAATATAATAATAATATTGTATTATTATTGTGTTAAGTTACAATTTGAATTTGAATTATTGAATAATGGTATTAAGTGACCATTAGTATGGTGTTGAATGATGGGACGTTACAAATGTTGTTTTGACCGTCCATATTCAACGAACCATCTCATCCAACATTCTCTATATAAAGTGCAATCAACATTTGCATGAGAAGCACTTGAGGAGAACACCGAAAAAGAATCGAGTTTATACAGACACATTCCAGCACATTTTGCTTCTTTTCTTTTGCTTAGCTTTCCTTGGCCCTCCGGTGAATATCTCGGGCAACATCTCGGTTCGACGTGCAACGTAGTTGCGTGAAAACGTTGTATCCTGGGAAACAAACGATCGGTAGAGGTCGAATTTTGTTTTAAGGAGATCGTGTTGAACACGAGCCTCGTTTTCGTTTCTTTCCATGCCATCTCCATAATCCGATCCCTACAGTCTTAAAACAAAAATCTCTACGAGATGGCTGATTTTGTTACTACACAACCTTAACACAAATCGTTTAAATGGCTGGAAAAAAAATGGACATGAATCCTTCGGGACCTAGTGGTGGTGCGCCACACTAGATGAAATTTTTAGCTAATCGTCACGATAAACTAAAAAAAAAAAGAATTGATTGTTTGTTTGTTGACAGTGAAATGGTTCAACATATATGTGCAAATAAATAAATATTTCACATGATTGAGAAATGCTTGATGGGCAATTCTATAAATTCAAAAGTTGAATAACAAATGATTTAAAACATTAGTTTTAAATTTAAGAAAAAATGTTGTCACAATTAGTGATATATATATTGACAAGAAAAAGACAATAGTTAACAAATTAGATCGAGTAAACATCATTGAAGATGTTGTGATCTAATTTATTGAAAAAAAAGATGATATTTTGGTTAATCATCGTGATAAACCAAGAAAAAATTCAACGACTTTGTTGAATTCGAGATGAAAAAAAAATTGTTGTTGTCACACGTAGTGATATACAATTTTTTTTGATGGAAAAAAAAAATTATTTCAAGCTAGCATTATTGAGAATATTGTGTAATTGCTTGATCTAATTTATCGTAAAAATAAGTGATTAAATGTGAAATCACTAAGGGTTGATTATATATCTTGTGATATAATTGAATAATAAAATTTTGCATTTTAAGCATATTTTATTAATTTATTTGATATAAATAATAATATGATGATTATTATTATTATTAATGTGATAATGATGGAATCATTATTGTATAATTATGGTGAGGAAAATAAGTTCAACTTATTTCTACCATTAAAATATAATAAAAGGTGAAATTTATTATATTATTATTGGTTGAAAATAATAATGAAATTTATTATTAGTTGAATATAATAAATAGTGAAATTTATTATATTATTATTTTTGAAATAAACCTTTGAAATTCATAAAGAGGTATGGATGTGGTATACAAATATATTGAAGAGAAATAAATAAATTATTGAAATTCATATAATGATATGAATGAGGTAATAATAATTTATTCTTACAATTAACATTATTTACTTAATGAGAAGTAAATAAAAGAGAAAAGTCAAAATTATTATTGGTTGATTTTTATCAATAAAATTTTAGAAAAGTAATATTTATTTAATGAGAAGTAAATATTAGACTTTTGAAATTCAAATTGAAATATGAATAATTTGTACAATAAAAATTTGGAAGTTAAAAAGAACATCCGAAGTAGATAAAACATGTGTATCCAATTAGTATTAATTGTGATTGTCAATATACAATTGGAATAACACAAAGTAATATGTACAATGGTAAGTCTAGACATAATCGTCGCAGACATAATACCATTAGATAACTACTCTCAAATAGAGTTATCTCAATAGATTATGTAAGATCTAAAGATAACATTACGGATCCGTTAACCAAAGGGTTTAATCGAGAGTAGTTATAACATCGCCTAAAGGAATGAGACTAAAAGCCTTAAAGAAAGAGAGCTAAGACGACGGAAAACCTTACCTATATGACTGGAGATCCCAAGAACTAGGTTCAAAAGGACAACCTAACCGTCTAAACTCCGTTATCACTGTCCTGGGGGGGAATTGATTTCCACCAAAAGTCCATTGCCTAGAAGATGTTACAGTGATTGTGTGTGAGGATTAGCAAATGGCTATTAATGATTCAAAAAAAGATATTATAGATACTCTTTAAAGAAATCACCTATGTAAGAGAGAAGTGGGGCCGCTTCGAAGAGAATAGAGTAAGGCATATTCTTAAAGACTCTTACAGAACCAGGCAGATGTTCAGGGCCAAAATGAACATAATCATGAGAACTGAGAGTTGTTAGAAAGAACGTGAGTGGAGTATATTTATCGTTTACACAAATGGTGAATAGTTCAAAGACATCGTGTCTACTATTTAATCAGTAAAGTTGATATGCTTTCACAAGGGAAGGTTTAAAGGGTAACACCTACCTATCCTATGCACGTTTCTAACGTCGAGTTATTTCACCAAATATCTTTTGGTGTCTGTATAATTTTCATTCATGGGGGGGATTGTTGGAAAATATAGAGATCGGAGAGAGCTTCGATGTGATATCTCATACGCTCATTTTCGAGTAGTATGAATGAGAAATTAATTTTCAAAAATGTAACTAATTGGAAGAGAATTCCAACGAGAATTATATACTAAGTGAAAAAGAAAATACAAATTGTAGTAGAAAAATATAGGGGAGTACCCTATTATTATACACATTTTGTTATTTTATTTTCATAAGTATTATTTGTCAATTATTGACAAAAATAATATAATAATAATATTGTATTATTATTGTGTTAAGTTACAATTTGAATTTGAATTATTGAATAATGGTATTAAGTGACCATTAGTATGGTGTTGAATGATGGGACGTTACAAATGTTGTTTTGACCGTCCATATTCAACGAACCATCTCATCCAACATTCTCTATATAAAGTGCAATCAACATTTGCATGAGAAGCACTTGAAGAGAACACCGAAAAAGAATCGAGTTTATACAGACACATTCCAGCACATTTTGCTTCTTTTCTTTTGATTAGCTTTCCTTGGCCCTCCGGTGAATATCTCGGGCAACATCTCGGTTCGACGTGCAACGTAGTTGCGTGAAAACGTTGTATCCTGGGAAACAAACGATCGGTAGAGGTCGAATTTTGTTTTAAGGAGATCGTGTTGAACACGAGCCTCGTTTTTCGTTTCTTTCCATGCCATCTCCATAATCCGATCCCTACAGGCCTCGTTTTCGTTTCTTTCCATGCCATCTCCATAATCCGATCCCTACAATTTTTTGTCGTTCCAATAAATGTGATAAATATTATATAAAAATTATGAAAAAATAATTAAAATAAAATTTAATTATTAAATTTTATTTTATTTATTTTTCATAATTTTTGTATAATATTTATCATATGTATTGAACGAACAAAAAAAGTCAACGTATCTATTATTACTCGACATAGGAAGTATTATTGTATATACGTACATGATCCCAGAGAGAGTATTATTGTATATACGTACATGATCGTACATGATCCCGACTCGCCTGCTCGCCTCGCGAGTCATGCATATATAGCTTGACACATATACCAATTAATTTGTTTGAATTGAAATTTTAATCGAGTTCTGAGTTCAGTTTTGTTACTCTGACTCGCACTCCCACTCGACTCAATATTATTGACGTGCTTTAACATAGTACAAAATTGTTTCTGTCTGAATCTCAATCACCGCAAACAATTTACAATCCCAAATACACGGCTGGAATTATAAAGACAAAGCACACTTTCCATTTGTCTTTGCTAAGAAATACTGGTAGAAAATAAAAAAAGTGAAAATTTGTTGCCAAAAAACTTGATTTTAGTGGAATTATTTTCTGCCAATAATAGATACAAAAACTTGGCCTTGCTTTCGAGATTCCTTTGTGTCTGTCGGTCAGTGAATGTGTTTTTTTTCTTTTAATTTTTTTTTTCATAGGTTTGGAATATTCCAATATTAATTTGCACGAGGTTAAAATTTGATTTTAGAAATATATTTCCTTATTTTCCTTGTGTAAGTAGTCACATTTTGTTAACACTGAGTAGTGTACAACAAAAAAACTTTACAGTAATTTTTCATAATTAAACCCTATTCTTTTAAACTAAATTAACTTAGAAGTGAATTGAAAATCAATCTAAAAAAACGTAACACATCTAAAAAAATGATGTTTACTTTTTCATTACAAAAGACAATTTTGTCTTTAACTTTTCATATTTAAAGTTTTTATTCTATAACTTTTCATTTCAATTTTGTTAATATTTTTTTGACAAGATGAGATGATGAAAATTTTCACTTTTATTTGATCGTTTGTCCCTCGATTCAGTAGAATGTAAATCGAAAGATATGTTCGAGTAATAGACACATGTAAAATAGACTCAATAAATTTTACTGCATAACATAATAATATTTTAATAAAAAAATTATCAAAATGAAACTTACCTCACAACTCTATATTGTATGAAAAATACTTCATTTCGTCTTTAGATGTGTTTATACTACATATAAGGAGCTCACAAAAGTACAATTTCTTAATTTGATTTGTCTTTTTTTTTTCTTTGTTGACGACTTGACTTTGTTTATTGAAAAAAAGAAGTAAATAACGGAGAGAAGAGGAGATGCTTCTTGTCTAGTACCGTTTCGGTTGTTGATCCAAACTGAGATACCGAGAAATGCTCTTCTCCCTTTTTTAATTACAAAGTCCTCGATCACATGTTCGATGTTGAAAATGAAAATGTTTCTTCATTAACGCTTCACTTTAGAGGGAGAAAATATTACTCACTGTCGCCACCGACCAATCTCACATTTTTCCTTCATAAAACCCACCTCACTCTCTCCGTCTCAAGATTCGGTCATACTTTTTTTTCTTCTTTGAGATCCCGCTTTTGATTTTAGGGTTTCTTCTTTCTTGATTCGGGTCACAGCCGGGTCACAAGTTCAATACATGTAGTAGTTTGTTTGGACTCTGTTTTCTACTTCGAGAGGATAAAAAAACAGGGTTGATCTTTTGAGCTCGGCCCGATGAAGTTCATGAAACTGGGCTCGAAGCCCGACATGTTTCAGGCCGAGGAAAACCACGTCAGGTTAGATCTGTGATGAAACATGTGGAATTTAATGTTTTTCTGTTTCTTCGAATGGGTTTTGATATGATGCACGCCACCTGTTTGATGAAATGCGTTTTTGTTGTTTTCTTGTCTTTTAACTCTCTCTTGTTTTTTTTCGACCTTTGCATCTGTCCCCACAAATATTCTTAGAGTGTCGTCAAGCCCTTGTGCTGCTCCCTTGCAGAATCAGGAGTCACTATCAGTGTTGGGTTTTAAAATACACTCTAAACTTATGTTATTTGACTTGGATATTTTAGCAATTGAAGTTTACTATATACAACTCAACTATAACTTTTCTAATTAGGTATAAGGTCGATTGAAAAAAGCGAGCTACGTAAATTGAAAAATGGGTTATTTAATTTTAGGTGGTTGTCGGTGCATTTTAGTTCATGCTTACATGCGTTTCCGAGATAGAATCAAGCAATGCTTCAGTTCGAGCGCCACATTCATACTGAAAGAAAGCATTTAGAGCTGATTAACTGTAATACATCTACAAGATTTTCGGTATTATGTAAGCATAAGAAAATATGGTGATTTAAATAATGATATCAGATTTCCTATGAATTCGTTATTCCAACATTTAAGGTAGCTAATGACGGAGACCCCCATAGTTGTACGCTTAACTTCGCTGTCTGTGATTTTTAAATGTTACACTTACATGTATGAATCACGCTATACATTATCTTGCCGTCCACAACATTTAACTCCCAATATATAACTTACTTTCCCTGTAATTAAACATTTCACTTTTGCTCGTCAGATATGTAGCTAATGAGTTGGCAACAGATGTTGTTGTTCATGTCGGGGACGTAAAGTTTCATCTACACAAGGTATGAATGATGTTCTCTAATATTTCACAATCCTTTTTTTTTTATACTGAATCAAAATCTCCATTACGCATTTCTCACTACATCAAATCTTGCAGTTCCCCCTTCTCTCCAAAAGCGCCCGTCTGCAGAAGCTTGTCTCTTCACCCAACGAATCGAATCCCGACGAGATCACTATCGATGATATCCCAGGTGGCTCGGCCGCCTTCGAAACCTGCGCTAAATTCTGCTATGGGATGACTGTCACCCTAAATGCCCACAATGTGATCCCCACACGCTGTGCGGCCGAGTATCTTGAAATGAATGAGGCCGTTGACAAAGGCAACCTCGTCTACAAGGTTGATGTCTTCTTAAACTCCAGCATTTTCCGGAGCTGGAAGGACTCCATCATGGTTCTCCAGACCACGAAACCCCTTTTGCCTTTATCCGAAGAACTGAAGTTAATCAGCCGCTGCATAGACGCCATTGCCAGTAAGGCCTCGGTCGATGTTTCCAAGGTGGACTGGTCTTATACGTATAATCGGAAAAAGATATCCGAGGAAAATGGGAATGATGGATATAACGGCGAAGTGAGGACCAGAATGGTGCCGTCTGATTGGTGGGTTGAGGATTTATGCGAGCTTGAAATAGATTTGTACAAGCGCGTGATTATGGCGATTAAAAACAAAGGGGTTGTGTCAAATGAGGTAATCGGGGAAGCTTTGAAAGCATATGCTTATAGGAAGTTGCCAGGCTCTGGTAAAAACGTGATCCCGCAAAATGACCTGTCAAAATTCCGGGTGATTTTGGATACAGTGGTGTGCCTCTTGCCCGCGGAGAAGGGTTGCGTCTCGTGTAGCTTTTTGTTCAAGTTACTGAAAGCTGCCATCTCGGCTAATTCTGGGGAAGGAGTAAGAATGGAATTGGTGAAAAGGATAGGGCAGCAATTGGAGGAGGCGTCTGTGAATGATCTTTTAATCCGGGCTTGTGATGGGGAGGAGATGATGTACGATGTGGACGTTGTGAGGAAAATACTCGAGGAGTTTGTGAGGCAAGATCGGATGGTCGAGATTGAATTGGAAAATGATGGGTTTGAGATTCAGGAGATTAGAAAGCCGGGGATATTGTCGGAAGCATCAAAGCTGATGGTGGCTAAGCTGGTTGATGGTTATCTGGCGGAGATTGGAAAGGATCCAAATCTGCCTCTTTCGTTGTTTGTTGGGATCTCGGAGTTGGTTTCTGGGTTTTCGCGTCCGGCTCATGACGGGTTATACTGGGCCATTGATGCATATCTTAAGGTATAGTATAAAAAAACTCTCAACCTATTTTATGCAGCACTTTTGCATATGAAATACATGCAGTGTGTAAAAGAGGAGTATTACAACACAACCCCTTAGGTTTAACTTAATTACAAGAAAATTACATATTATTTGAAAGTCTGAAAAATAACTGAGTTTTGTGTTTACTGTAACCAAATCACTCTTTTTCTTTGTAATTAACCCTTAAAATAATTTGTTCATTTGAAAAGTGCTACTCGAACATTCCATTTTATGGCGCAACTATATCAATTGCTTCTACGCATACATTTTAGGAATATTTTCAAAAACAAAACAGGGGGTTTGTGAAAGAAAAAAAGGAGAGGTACTCTTAGAGCTGTATAAAAGAAAACCTCAAGGTTGTATTCACCGAACTCATACCTCTCGCTTGGGGGGTACTTCAGTACAAAAGAAGCAAATGACAACAGCTATTTCTGATTTTGCAAGAACTAATTTTTGTAATCTCTCAATCAATTATTAGGAGCACCCGGGGATCAGCAAGAGCGAGCGGAAGCGTATATGCCGTCTGATCGACTGCAAGAAGCTCTCAGCCGACACGTGCATGCACGCTGTTCAGAACGAGCGACTCCCTCTACGAGTTGTCGTGCAAGTCCTCTTCTTCGAGCAGGTCCGAGCAGCAGCCACTTCCGGAAGCAGCACTCCTGATCTTCCTAACGCCATCAAGGACCTAAACGGTTGCAACTCCCACGGGAGCTCGAGATCAGCCACCACTAACACCGACGAGGACTGGGATGCTGTGGCCTCGACAGAGGAGCTCAAGGCTCTGAGAGGAGAATTGGCTGCTTTACGATCGGGAAATGCTGTCCTGAACGATAGAGAGAATAATAATAATAATAGTACTAGTAGGGTTGGGAATTCAGATAGGGCTGCGATTAGTAAGGTGAAGGGTTTGATTATGTCTAGGAAGATATTCTCCAAGATATGGTCGAGGCAGGCAGAGAACAATCAGAGTGAGACGGATTCGTCGGGGAGTCATGATGAGGCGAAAAGTACGCCTTCGAGGAGAGTGAGGCATTCGGTTTCTTAGTTTGGAATTAGCACAATATTCATTGAGATTAGTTTTTCTTCCTTTCTTAAGCAAGAGATATATAGAAATTGTACTATTAGTCTAAAGGAGTTGGTGCTGAGTACTATTAAGCAAGAAACTACGTTTATCTATATGGTCTGATGTTAGAAGTGCGACTGTTGTGTTTCATGTAAAAATTGATTTAATCTAAAGGACTTTATGTAAGAATTTTAAATCTTCCATTCTTTAAATTTTGTACTAGTTAGAAACCTTTCCTTATTCTAAAGTAAACATGAAAAAATCAAGATTCAAGAACACAAGAATTTACACCAAAACAAAAAACTGAAATATTCAACCAGAGCATATACAAGAAGATTGGATAGGTGATCAAATGAGCATTTATTAATAATGCGACATTTAGAATATTACAAATATATACACTGGCTTTCCATTCTACCCTAACAAAGAAAAATTACTGCAAAACGAAAAAAAAAAGTGGGTGTGAAAGTAAAAGAACCATTCTCAGTAACATTTAGATACCTCCGAGTTGCACAGATAAGGGCAACCGGCATGTTAACAAAATCGCCAAAGACTTGTCATCTGGTTCTTTAAAAAATATTGTTAGGCGGCATATGCTTCTTCAGTGTGTTGTATAGTCAGATACTTTTTCAATCAGTTCTAACAGGTCTCACCCTGCTGTAACAGGATCGGGGTATGTTGTATTATATGTGTTCTGAGGCTACTATCCTTAACCTGTTGTAACATTCAATTGAAAAATAATATATATCACCACCAAATAACAGAGGACAGCCGCCTGGAAAGGGTTGAGGCCGAAGTGGATGTTGTGTTACCTGCATGGCTGATTATGTGGATACAACGTGCATGCATTGTTCAAGCAAAGCTTCTTCTTTTGTGGTCACTTTTGCGAGTTCGCTCACAAGAGAATTCACTTTCTCGGCCTGGAAATACGGAGAAGTTGATCTGTAAATGCCTAAAGAAAACCCTCCTCACTCCTGAATTTTAGCCTTTTGAAAAAAAACAAAACAGAGCTTTCAAATACAAAATGCCCTTGTAAAATAGGGACACCTTTATCGATATGGACTTCTTACTTACCAAGAAGAACACCCTCCCTTCTGTTTCCTACTATTATTGTACAAAATCAAATCAAACACTTCAGGAAACAAAAGCTTTATTTGAAGAGATTATTACCATTGGCAGAAGCAAATATATCGAGGATGTCATTGCCTGCATGATGTCGAATGCGGAGCCAAGAGCCTCCTTCAATCTTTGGACATCCCCCTGTCAAATTTCATACACGACATTTTGGTTGGCCAACTTACACTCATAAATTTTACATGCTCCAAAAGACAAGGTCAAGCACGTACAATTGCCCCGATGATTGGAAGACGGAGAGTGCTAGCCGTCAAACCTTCTATAGCTCCAAGCAAAGAAATCAACTGATCTTTTTCTAACGAAGCCCAGTCTTCTAAGAAGGTCGTCTGGTTAAAAGAAAACCAACTGGTCAATGGTCATATGTTTGGGCATGCATACGGGATATAAACACAGCAAAAGCCAAAAGGTTCAATTACAAAAAACAAAAAACACGTTTCTTGGTTAGAAGTCCAAATTTTTTTTCATTCTCACTTGACTCATTTCATAATCAAAGATAAAAAGACAAAATTACCCTATAACATAACCAGGTGTGATTAAGGGGTATTTTAGTCAGGACATTTAGGTTACTCAAGGTCATACATGAAAATAAATACGGAAAGTCTGAGATAAAGCTTACTTGTCCTTTAAGGATGGTAGCCAGCTTCAATTTTTGCTTAAGCAACTGCAACCTGTGTCGTTTTTTGGTGACAGTGTCACGTAGATCAGAAATTGTTATCCACGCATTCCATAGATGCTTCTGGTAAGATCACAGACTTTCTAAAGTAACTGATACGTGAAGGAGGAATAATATTTTCATGGACTACCTACCATGGCATATATTTTTTCCGTACTACTCACATTAGTCACATATCATTCTACAGGATGAAAGAGACAAGTAACACAAAAAATCAAATCATTTATTTATTATGAATGAAACTAAATGAATTCCTCCCGTAAAACGATAATTGGCAAATCAATCATGAAGAAAAAAAATAAAGCATTGAAATTTTGTTAAGAGATCCAGCTTTAGAGGCTGATATATGCAAAAGGGAGAAACATATTCTAACAAAAAAAAATCGCTTGTTTCAACTTTCAAATTTCAAATGAGCCTGTGACAATAATATCTAGCTCCTCTGGTTAGTAAGACTTAAGAGGTCCATATGCATCCTAACTATACAATATACAACTGTAGTGACGTTGCAAACTATTGGAGAAATAAATACTGGGTGATTAAGAAGAAAAACTAAAATGTAGTTCTTCATTATAATATTCATTTCAAATCCAAGATATACTAATTGAATTGCAGTTGTTACTTGTTACGCCGAGTGGGCAAAGACTAATATAGTAAAGGTTAACTTAATGTTGACATCATCCAAAGGCAAGTAAAAAGATAGAGTTAGAGAGACCAAAATTATTAGCCCGAAAAAGAAAGAATAAAAGAACAACAATACCCTGAAAGGATCATAAACTAGAATGTTCCTCCCTTATCCTCTTAATTTTAACTATTATATTTGAAAGTCCCGACTAAAAGGTCCATTTCACAGCAAAATATCGATATAACTCGGAATCTAAATCATGGTCATTTTATAATTTTACAAGTTAGCGAGGTTTTTTGCAATTAGATAAAATCACATGGGCACTTTTTGTAGTTATACCTAAAAAGAGAATTACCTTCACACTGCGTTGCTGCACTTGTAAGACCCCGTCACTTCTAGCATTCACAAACCGCCACTGCAGCTGACGATTATACAAAAGTCTCAAAAAGTGCGCGTCCAGAATCTTGTTATCCCCGACTTTACCTCTCCGAACATCAACAGCGAAGCTAAGAACCGACGGTGTGTCACTAAAACAGTTGCTGATCGTGCTAATGACATTTCTTGCACGAGACGGACTATTTCCCCTTGACGGAGGCGTCACTATAACCTTGCTAGGCGACCCCGGCCTCACAATACCCCCACGAATTGGAGATGAAATCATACTCGGAGATGATAACAAACCATTGCCCGTAAATCGTTTAGATTTAGGGGCCACAATCAGTTTTCTGGACCCAGGGCTAGTTGCCAAAGGTGAAACAGGATCCTGCAGCCTCCTCAATCGACTATTTGTCTCCTGCCAAAACCGAGGAGATACATCCATGCCACGACTGAGCCTGTTATCGCATCCTGGAGGTCCTGAAGTACTTTCGGAGGAGACACTGTCGGAGTCGGATGTGGTAATATCATTATTATTCGCCAAATTTCTATCAAGCCCCCTACGAACCATATTTTGCATTTTAGGAATCTCGGAAGCTCTGGTAACAGATCTGATTAGATTACTCTTCTCCCCAATAGCAGTGCAGCTGCAATCTAAACTTCTTGACAGGGGATTTTCCGCGGTTCGATTCCTGGCGGGCCATCGATGCTGATCTAGTAAACCCTCGGCCTTTGATCGTGAAGGCGCAATAGTTCTCCGCCTCTCAGGCGTTCCGTTTCTTACACTGTTTACTTTAGTTTTAGTAACTGGCAAAGAAAAGGATTCTCCCTGAAATGAAACGGATAAACTCCTCGTAGAACTCATGAGCAGCTTAGTGGCAGCTGAAATGTAAGCAACATCCCCGGCGACCGAAGTTTGCCTCCGGTCGACGGAAACGGACCTCTTGGAGCTTAAAGAGGGCGTATTATTCGAGTGTTTGGAAAATGAAGGGGAAGGAAACCTTCTAGAAGGAGACGAGGAAACTGAGGGCGGATTCGAAGGAGAAGAGGACATGTACCTAGAAGAGACGGGTTTTGATTTGGTCTTTTTCGGGTTGCTTGAGATCCCATTCTTATCGTCTTTCTGAGAAGGCGGCAACGGCGGGCTTCCGGCGGTGGTTTTGGGGTTTCGGTGGTCGGCTGCCGAAGCTGGTCCAGAAGCAGCAGCCACCATTATCGCCACAGTCACACGCACGCACGCACGCAAAGTGTTTGTGAAAAGTCCCCGCTCATATTTTCTGGTTTCGGGAGAAAAAACAGACTTACCCGGAAGAGGAAGAAGAAATGGCACTGTAGCTCAAGAATCCACAATGGGTCCTCACAGGATTCCACGTGTGTTTCTTTTTCCGGCAAATTTAGGTGAATTTACGGCGAGAATGTAGAGAGAGAAAGAGTTGGTGGGGAAGGTGAAATTTGGGGCACCGAGTTTTTCGTGCTTCGCCGGCCTGGAGACGTTAACAAAATGTTAGTTTTCGATTATTTATTTAATCGGCGATTATCGAATTTCGATGACGTTTAGTGAATTCATGCATCGTGTATAAATACAATAAAATATTAAAATTATGGAGAGCTAAATTGAAAAATAATGCTATAGCCTATAGATATTAGGGGTAGACTATAACATCTAAAAGCTAAAGCTAAAATAAATAAATAAATATTTTATAAAAAGAATAAAAGTTTAACCACATGAAAAGTAGTAGGCCAAATTCAAAATTAGTGTTAATTTCATTTTTAAATAATAAAAATGAAAAGATAACTAATTTAAAAATATGCTGAAAATAGTAAGTGAGATTATTTCAAAGAGAGATAGTGTTAATTTCATTTTTAAATAATAAAAATGAAAAGATAACTAATTTAAAAATATGCTGAAAATAGTAAGTAAGATTATTTCAAAGAGAGATTTAGTACAATTTTACGATTAAATGAATATTTTTTGTGTTCAGTGGTACTAATTTTATAAATCTTCTATGAAATTAGCATCTCCATTTAATGACAAAAATACTACACCATGTAGCCAAGAAAAATGTTTGGCTTAGAAATCAAGAGAGTGCAAAGAAATGGTCCCCAAGGAAGATGTGTTAGCAAATTTTCGTCTATATTAAAATACTAATACTCTATATGTTTCAGATTAATTTAAAATAAAAAAAGAGTTTATTTTTATTTAGTTATTTAAACAAATTATTTTAATAAAAAAATACAAGTCATTTTTTGAATTTGTGAAGTATAATCTACCCTTGCATATAATAGTAAGATGCAACATCACATTCATTGTGCATATCCCTTAAACTACAATCTAGTGATACAATTCAAACGTAACACATCAACCAATTTAAAGTCAAGTTTGTCATGCAATTAATTAGTTAGCCCTTGGTCCACTCAAATCAAAGTGCTCTCTAATTCAAGATAATAGTACTAACTAGCAATTCATTTTTAATTGTTTCTCAATGTCAAAACTCTTTTTCTAAACGTGTCATGTTTTATTATATAATTAAATACTACTAATTCCCTCTCATACCATGATTCTACTTCCTTTTTTCTTCTTTTTTAGATTTTTCTTTAACTAATTTGTTATAACTTTATTTAATTGGTATTTAGTCATTCACAAAATTAAGAAACTATAATTAAAGGTCAAAAGATATAAAGCAAAATGAATCTATAAAAAGAATTACGAGTAGTAAAAATATTTTTGTGTTCTATATACTCTACTGTATTCATTTTTATCATGATTCTATTGTATATACTGTGAAGGTGACTTTGTCTCAAATTAGATTCCAGTGATTTAAACATTAAACTCTGTTTCATCAAAACCAAGTCAATACTAATTCTTATTTTGGTTGATTCAAAACTTTTGGTTGATTCAAAACTTAATACTAGTACTTGATTCAAAACTTAATATTTTATCCATCTATAATTTTGCAATTTGTTCTTTTTTGTTCTAAACAGTAAGTCTTAATTATAAATTGTTTCACATTCACATACTGTTCTTCTACTTCATATCTTCTACAATTATTTTGTGATTAACAATAAATATATACTAGCATTGTTTGGTGATCAACATCAAATATATTTGATGATACAATTTGAAACTCACACACTCAACATGGCCTTTACATCTATTTTTTAATCTTTCTTAAACAACCTTTTCCCAGGCCGTTGTACGCCTAAGGGTGTGCAAGAAGAATCTTGAAGTCTAACTGGTTCGACTATTTGTAAAATAGTTATGATTTGAAAACACAACAATTTCACATCAATAGGTGCAGCCTAATGGCAAATCATTAAATTGATGTTATATGTTTCAATTACACAAAGGTATGATCAAAACAAAAACCAGAGTAGAATCCACATTTACTGAATTTAAGCAAGTTCATCAATTAATAAAACATAACAAGGTTCACAAAGCAATCAAAAGCTCTAGCGGGAACGGAGAAACTAAGTATCAAGATAATTAAAAATGGCAAACTCATTCCCATGATCCACATAAGCTTAAAGTGGTATTAGGAGTAGCACTGCCATTACCATCCACTAATCAACGGTACTGAAACACAAACAAAACAAAAGTATGATTCAAATCACCGCATAAAAATAGACCTTCAAACTCAGAAACAAAAAAAAATCATATGATTAAAGAAAGGTCAACAAACAAGTACCTTAATGAACCCGATTTCCTTGGCATTGCTGCGGAAGCACTGCCTGCAGCACATGAGACCATACTTTCTGATGATGGCATGTGGGTTGCCACAAACACGGCTGTAGAAAAATACAACCAACAATGTCTTTAACATTCTAGATTGTTCTAAAAACAATACTACTAGTTTATATGTGGAAATTCGGAATATCAAACTCAAAGAAATAAACTTTCTCAATCATCGATAGTTCCCAGCTGATTCGAACGATAAAAATGATCAAGAATTGAACATTACAGTCAAACAGACGTAGCTGAAAATGCAGGGGGTGTTTTTCTAAAACTAGGGCAATACATAGAATGCATACTAACTTAATTCAACAACCTAAAAATCAAAATAAAATCACAAAAATAAACACAACGGAATATACGATGATTCGGAGTTCCAAATGATGCCGATTTACAGAACATTCAACGGCAGACACAAATACAATAAATTGAAAAAAAATTCAGATTAAAAATGGGAAATGGGGTTACCAAGCGCGAGATCCAGGACCGTAGCTTTTGGGATGAGAGTTCCAGACATTAGAGTGACCCATCTTCACGGCGGCTATTGCTCGAGCTCTGAATTGCAAAGTCGGAGAGAAATAAGAGTGACGGTCAGTAACTGTCTAAGCTTTTTATAAGTGCACAACCCTAGTACGCTCAACTTCGGCTTCAGCCCAAATTGAAAGCCCAATTTTTACCATGGCCCAATTTCCTTAGAATTACACACCCACCCCTAAAACAATAAAATTACAATTAAAATGAAACTAAAATTAGGGTGATTTTTGAAAAAGGAAAAGTAAAATGAAGTAATTGGTTATAATTAAATAAAGTAATTTTTGTTAATTATAAATTAAAGTATCATTTAAAAAACATTAGGTGGGTGGTTAGTTATTAAGGGTATTATAGTAATTATCTTACTCATTTTTATAATTATAAGATTAATAAAAAACAAAAAGAAAAAATCTTTAATTTGAAAGTATATTTTATGAAGTTTGTAATGTAAATTAATAAATTAAAACGCTTTTTTTTCTTAAATACTTCTTTATTTTAATTTGATACCCTATTTTGTTAAGTGAGTAAACTATTTATTTTTTATTTTGAAATATAGCGATATTTTGTCTGAACAAACACTCTAGATCTATCGTAATTTAAAAAATTAATAAATAGATATCATTAAAAAAAATTCAAATATATAATTTCTAGTTTCATTGTTGTGAAACATATGAACTCGTCAATAGGTTCTTAGTGAATATAAATATTTCTATAACTTAATAATATTGGATTGTGAAATTTTAACAATAAAAAAGTATTAATATATCGATAAATTAATATTTGTTAAAATATGACTCGAATCAGTAGGAATTTTGTTTCCTTATTTAGGAAAATTAGAATTATATTTAATATAATATAATTCTATTCTTTATGGATTTAGGAGTCATATATATTAGGAAAAATGGTTTATTCCTATTCCTATTGGTAACTTAATTTATGGGTTTTCTACACCTATAAATAGGGATCTCAATAGACACAATTAGAACACGAGTTAACACAAGTTTGTACCATCATAGAGAGAGATAATATTGTGTTAGATTAGAGGGTTTTAGAGTGGATATCAATCCTTGTAATCGTGAGACAATATTATAGTGAAAGTTCTCGTCGTTCCTCCCGTGGTTTTTTCCGATTTGGGTTTCCACATAAATTCCTTGTCTTCTTTTCTTGTCTCCTTCTTTATTTATTGTTGAGTTATATTCGGGGTTCCGCATATTGTTCGTACTATACATCGTCGTTCTACAACAAGTGGTATCAGAGCTTTGGTTTCGATGGCGAGCGTGAGGTACGATCTACCGAATTTAAGTCTCAACACGAGGTTTCCTATTTGGCAATACAAGATGAGGTTAGTCCTCAGATCTCTCAAGCAAGAGATTGTTCTACTTGGTATTGACAATAAGCCGAAAGACATGAAGCATGACGAGTGGGTGGAGCTCGATCAGATGGCTATGGCGACCATAGGGCTTCATGTTTCGGATTCGTTGACTGAGGAAACGACGGAGGCGAAGACCGCAAAGGAATTATGAGAGTTGTTGGAATCGATGTGCGTTGAGAAAACGGTGTCCAGCAAGTATCACTTGAAGAGAAGTCTCTACTTCCTCAAGATGGCGGAGGGGTCGTCGATTCAAGACCATGTAGCGAGATTCAAGGAGCGTGTAGCTGACCTTGGGAAAATTGGCGTGAAGATCGAAGATGATGATCTTGCGTTTTGGATGTTATGCTCGCTACCCCCCTCCATGGCGGCTTTTCGGGACACGCTTCTCTATGGACGAGATAGTCTCACGTTTAAAGACGTAACTTCGGCTCTCTCGTCAAGGGAAAACGTACAAAGGATGGAGTCCAACAAGGATGGTATGCCCGATGTGGGTGAAGGACTTAGCGTCCAAAAGAAGTACCGTGATAAAGGGAGCGACTCGGGGAATTCGAAGTCGCGACACGGGAATAAGGAGTGTTTCTATTGCAAGAAGAAGGGACACATAAAGTCGGAGTGCTACGCGTGGAAGAAAAAGGAGAGCAACAACAATAATTCCGGTAATCGGAATTCCGGTGACGTTGGATTAGTAGATGGGAATTTCTATGGAGAACTACTAATGGCTCTAGGCGAGAACTCCAACTTTTGTGGTGATTGGATCTTAGACTCGGGTTGCTCGTTTCATATGTGTCCGGACCGGTCGTTGTTCGAGACTTATGAATCTTTGGAGCATGGTGCGGTGTTCATGGCTAATGACACCTCGTGCAAGGTCGAAGAGATTGGAAATATCCGCTTGAAGATGTTCGATGGCACGGTGCGCACGTTAGGCGAGGTAAGACATGTCCCTGACTTGAAGAGGAATTTGATTTCCTTGAGTACCCTTGATATGAAGGGCTATAAACTCACTTGTAAAGGTGGAGTTTTAAGAGTTACCAAAGGTGGTTTGGTAATATTGCGAGGAAAGAGAAAGGCGAGTCGCTTTTATGTCCTCGATGGAAGGTCGGCGAAGGAAGTAACCGAGGTTGATAAAAGCTACACCGGAGAAGGTGGAGTTTATGAGGCTACCGAAGAGGCTTTGGTAGTGTTGGGAGGAGACGAAAAGGCGAGACGACCTTATGTCCTCCAAGAAGGCGCGGTGAAGGAAGTAACCGGGGCCGAAACCCGACTCTTGGTAGAAGAGTCTATCCGGCTTAGAGGCGCGCAACCAAGTAAGGCCGGAGTGACCAAGCTGATTAAAGATGAAGAGGTGAACGAAGTAACCGTGGGAAAAACTAGGCTCTCGGGTGAAGAGTCTACACGACTAGACCATGTGCGGCTTGGGCATGTGAGGAAAGTCGACAAGAAGGATCGAGTGTTTCTCGATCTATGGAGTGTTTCTAAACCTGGTGAGCCATGTGCGCTTGGAAAGCGGTCGAGAGGGTATATCTCGAATTGGGCTCACAATTCGAAGAAGACACTCGGGTATGTACGTTCCGATTCATGGGGACCTTTGATGGTCCAGACTTCTAGGAACTAGGCCCGTTGGGGCATTTGGAGGAAGACGAGGGACGAGACTATTGAGGGCGATGTGATTTCGCTTTATGGTTTGATGTGCGATGAGATTTCGCATGCGCGATGGGATTTCGCGGCTTTGTGTTACATGTGATGTGATTTCACATGAGCGATGGGATTTCGCGGTTTCTCGTCAATGTGGAGATTGTTAAAATATGACTCGAATCCGTAGGAAATTTGTTTCCTTATTTAGGAAAATTAGAATTATATTTAATATAATATAATTCTATTCTTTATGGATTTAGGAGTCATATATATTAGGAAAAAGGGTTTATTCCTATTCCTATTGGTAACTTAATTTATGAGTTTTCTACACCTATAAATAGGGATCTCCATAGACACAATTAGAACACGAGTTAACACAAGTTAATACCATCATAGAGAGAGATAATATTGTGTGAGATTAGAGGGTTTTAGAGTGGATATCAATCCTTGTAATCGTGAGGCAATATTATAGTGAAAGTTCTCGTCGTTCCTCCCGTGGTTTTTCCCGATTTGGGTTTCCACATAAATTCCTTGTCTTCTTTTCTTGTCTCCTTCTTTATTTATTGTTGAGTTATATTCGGGGTTCCGCATATTGTTCGTACTATACATCGTCGTTCTACAACAATATTTTATTAATTAAAAGAGAGAATTATCAAATTTGATAAATTATATTTAAAATAAATGAATTAATATTCATTTATCAATCGATTACATTGTATCTAATTAATATTTTCATATATAATAT
Source organism: Euphrasia confusa (assembly GCA_954870475.1). NCBI lineage: Eukaryota > Viridiplantae > Streptophyta > Magnoliopsida > Lamiales > Orobanchaceae > Euphrasia > Euphrasia confusa. Next base: position 15,474,931 of record OX940949.1, on the reverse strand, counting down.
AAATTCAATGTATACTATTAACTATTATATTCATGGAATTATATATCTATAAATTGAAATAACTTAATTATTTAAAAAAAATATTATTCAAAATATGTTCAAGAATATTCCATGTTGTTAGAATCACTACCAAGAAATGAGGTTCTGAACTCGACAAATCTTCAATTTTTTCTGCAGCTTAGATTCCATACACAATTTCTTAGTGTCAATTAAAAAAATTAGAAATAAAATCCAATTAAATTATATTTAAATATTAAAAAAATCAAGTCACAACATATTCATATTTTATAAAATTAAAATATATATGAGTAATATTTACAAATTATTAATTTACAATTTCAATAAAACTTAATACTTATCAAGAATATTTCCAAAAAAATATTATTATATTATTTTATCGAATTCAATTATTTTTTAAAAGGTCGAGAGACCGGAAGATTTTATTATTTTAGAGAAATTATTAATTTACCGTACATTAATTTATAAAGGTTTTATCATAATTTAAAATTTTAATAATAAATATAATTTCAAATAATTTATTTTCATTTTGTAAATTTTAAAGAAGAGAGAAAGTGAAATTTGATTTTATCATAATTTAAAATTTTAATAATAAATATAATTTCAAATAATTTATTTTCATTTTGTTAATTTTAAAGAAGAGAGAAAGTGAAATTTGATTTGATGAGAAAATAAATGTAAATAAAGTTGTAGAAAATGGGAATTAAAGATAAAAGTGTCACAAGATAAAACAATAACAAAATAAGGGGAAAACAAGAATTTTAAGTTAAAAAATAAAGTTTAATAGTAAATAAGAAGTAAAATTATATTTTAAAGCAAGAAAAGATATAGTAATTATTTTATTTAAATTAAAAAATAAAGTTTAATAAGTATGAAGTAAAATTATATTTTAAAGTAAAAAAAAAATTATTTTATTTTTAAGTTGAGACATGAAAAATAAAAATGTGTGTATTTTAAATGATTGAATTGAACTAGATTTATGTGGAGCATGTCATAACACATCCAAATTGAATTAGATGTACGTGGAACACATATATAATAAGTGATAAAAAAAATGTACTACCACTACTAATACATAAATGTTGTACCCCATTTTTACCGAGGCCCAATAGACCGGCCCACGATATAAGCCCAACGTAAAATCGGGTCATTCGGCCCACCTGAGCGATTCAAGCAATAAAGGTGAACAGACGAGGAAGGGATGAGCGACCAAGGACTTACTCCTTATCTTTTCATCCGCACTTTGGTTGATGACTATTGGTGACCAGACGGGCATGACGGACACGGGAAGGCTTGTTCTCCCAACTATAGAACGTCGCTCTCCTGATAGTCTGCTAGTCTGCCCAACCAGAGACACTTGAGAAGCTCTCCTGGTAGTCTGCTAGTCTGTCCGACCAGAGATAGCTGAGAAGCTTTCCTGGTAGTCTGCTAGTCTGTCCGACCAGAGATAGCTGAGAAGCTCTCCTGGTAGTCTGCTAGTCTGCCCAACCAGAGACACTTGAGAAGCTCTCCTGGTAGTCTGCTAGTCTGTCCGACCAGAGATAGCTGAGAAGCTCTCCTGGTAGTCTGCTAGTCTGCCCGACCAGAGACAACTGAGAAGCCCTCCTGGTAGTCTGCTAGTCTGCCCGACCAGAGATAGCTGAGAAGCCCTCCTGGTAGTCTGCTAGTCTGCCCAACCAGAGACACTTGAGAAGCTCTCCTGGTAGTCTGCTAGTCTGTCCGACCAGAGATAGCTGAGAAGCTTTCCTGGTAGTCTGCTAGTCTGTCCGACCAGAGATAGCTGAGAAGCTCTCCTGGTAGTCTGCTAGTCTGCCCAACCAGAGACACTTGAGAAGCTCTCCTGGTAGTCTGCTAGTCTGTCCGACCAGAGATAGCTGAGAAGCTCTCCTGGTAGTCTGCTAGTCTGCCCGACCAGAGACAACTGAGAAGCCCTCCTGGTAGTCTGCTAGTCTGCCCGACCAGAGATAGCTGAGAAGCCCTCCTGGTAGTCTGCTAGTCTGCCCAACCAGAGACACTTGAGAAGCTCTCCTGGTAGTCTGCTAGTCTACCTGACCAAAGACAACTGGGAAGCCCTCCTGATAGTCTGCTAGTCTGCCCGACCAGAGACAGCTGAGAAGCCCTCCTGATGGTCTAATGGTCTGCCCGACTGAAAACAGCTGAGGAGTCAGAACAAGAGGCTGGTTGTTCGAATCTCGAGGTCGGACAGACAAGCAGACATGGAAGATAGCAGATGACTACCCTTGTAAAATGGCAAGGGTAAAAGCGACTTTGTACATGATAAAGCCCAATAAAGAAAGGGCCCAATAACATCTTTAGAAACCCTAATCCTCCTACTATAAATAGTTGAACCATTTGTATTTACTATTCACGACACAATTCCCGAAAAGCGGATTAATAATATAAACATTTATGCTCTCTACTTTCTGCTCGTCATTTACTGTTTTGCTAGTCTAATCGTCATTTTCTGCTTGCTTGTTCGTCCAAACCTCAAAATCACAATATACTTGTTCGGTTGAAAGCTTATCCGATTTTTCGACCGTTAACAATAAAATTGGTAAAAATTAATGAGGTGATAAGTAACTGTGCACATGTTTGGTAATTTAATTATCATCATTTTAATTGAATAAAATTTCTTTTTAATTTCAACGTATTTAAACTAGATATATAAAAATGTTAAGATTTGCCAAATGCCAATTGCATTTTGCTCCACATTAAGTTCGCATATTTAGTTAAATAGTAGAAAAATAAACTCTTAAATTATTGTGAATTGTTCAACTACGTTATACCATCGTATATAACATGGAAGTACTGAAATTTATAATGAATACGCATCCCCACTGCTATTAGACTCCAATTTATAATAGACGGAATGTTGTCGTCGGCACTAATCCTCTAGTAATAATCAATTAATATATAAAACCACTATAAGACTCCACTTTAGAACTAAAACTCCAATTTAGAATAGATGAAAGGTTGTCGTTGGCACTAATCCTCTGGTAATAATCAATATATAATACGCTATAAGACTCCAATTTAGAACTGTAAAATTTTAACGGTACAAATTCAACCACCGGAGGCCGATCGGAATCCCATTCATTTCGCATATTAAGAAATTGGAAATAATATTAGTTAAATAGTAGAACAATAGATATCTCATTCAAATTAATAAATTGAAAATAATATTATTTAAATAGTAGAACAATAGATAATATTAAGTGAATTGTAAATATTAAGTGAATTGTAAAAAAAAGTATAATATAAATGTCAAAATATGGAACATATAGTATGGAAAAATATTATTTTTTTGGTATATTGATATTTTTGTTATGGTGATAATTTTCGTACAATATAAGTATGAAATTTACAAATCTTGGTATATTGAAATTTTTGTTATATATAATTTTCGTTACGATATCATTATGAAATTTTATAGATTTTGGTATTTCGACATATATCGATATATCGAAAATAATGAATATAATTCATTATTTCAATAGTAAAAAATTATTTCAACATTTTTTGTATAATTCAATAGTAAAAAATTCAGTATAATTTCGTATATCACATTTTTAGTATACCGAAGTTCAGTAATGTATCATTATGAATTTTTCAATGCCAAAAATTTGATATATCGATAATTGGCATATCAATTTTTTTTATAGAATGTTCAATTTTTTTATAGAATGTTTATATAAAAATGTTCGATATCAAAATTTTCGGTTGTTATCGACTTATCACTAAGACCATTTCTGTACGGTACACCGTACACTATGCTAGCCCTAAATTCGTACTGGAACATGTGGTCTAAGAAATTGTGGAAATTATACGTTAAATTTACTTCTACTCAGAGCCGAGGCTCATTAGATTTGAGTAATAAGCCAAGTTCAATTCAATAAAGCGAGCCAAAAAAAAAAAAAAAAGAATTTTGTTCGTTTGTAATACAATAATAACTTCATTTAAATCGATCGTCTAAATCCATAGAAGTTCCTTGTAGATCACAAGCACGCTGCTCACACTCCAACTTACCCCACCGGGCATCAACTCGTTCACATGGGAATACAACCTTGCCAATGCTGTGGAAACGAGAACAAAACCATGACCATTTTAATTAGTCAGCAAAACCCACATTTATCGGAAGAGAAAAACTCGTCTGAGAACGACCACCTAACGGAAAATATCCCACTCCCAATAAAAAACGGAACCAAAATTTGTTTAATTTTTTGTTACATTTTTTAGTTTTGTAATTTGTTCTACCAACTTTGCTATGTTCTAACGAGAAGGTTAAAAACAAAACAGGCTTACCTTCTATTAACCACATTATGCACATGGCATAACCACTGCGAAAACTCGTGATGAGATCCAGTTTCTGGAGGGTTTGATCTGCATTGCATTTGAAATACAGATTTACCCATCAATTTTAACACTGAAAAAAAAGAAGGAAAACACGTGCTCTTATTTATTTAGTCTATAAGCATCAAACCGTTGCAAATATGACAGAGAGACAAAATAACAAGGTCGACTTTTATAAAAATATGTGTGCAGTGCGTGTGTACCTTATAACTTCTTTGAAGTGATCTGCACATTCCTTACAAGGATACATGCGAGATAGTATTGTCATCTGCATGAAGAATGATTCTAATATTTTAGTATGTTGGTAATGATTTGAAAGATAATCCCAGAAAACACGAGATGAAAACTGAGCTTTATTAGAATAATTGTACCAGTTCTTTTACATCCTTCTTTTGTTGTCTAGTTGGCTTATCCGGATACTGATTAAATAAGAACAAAACTGGGAGTCATCAACAAAATTTTGAATATCAAAATAAATAAGAAAATGGGATCCAAAAATCAGTGGTCCTTTCTAATAAACGAAAAAAAAACACAATTAAAATGATCCATTTTCCAAGAATTTTATAGGATTAAATAACCTGAGCGGCTAGAGTGTGAAGAAAAGTCCATGTAGCTCTTCCAAGATCTTCTTTTGTTGTCGGACCAGAGGGCTTTCCCTGGGGGAAATAACACGTGTATAAACCAAACGACTATTTAGCAGGAAATGTGCGTTATTAAGAGCTGCAAATCATAATCAGTTGAATTACTGATGCTAATTGCTAAATGGAACTCTTTTTCTTTTCTCCAAAAAAGTACTCTCATAACAAATTATGAGAAAAGAACCTTCTCGTTTCAGCTGCCTATTAAGAATACTTTATGTTGGAAAGTGAAATGGCTACTGAAACCAAGCAATGAAATGTCCAACACGACACGTTACGAAGATAAACAAGCAATGAATGGCAAAGATAACTAATCTCCTTTCTTGTTAGGAAAACGGTCGGTCAGTATTTGAGAAAATCTGTTGATGGTTCCGTCAGATGTCCGACCAAAACGACAACTCAAAGGGCATTTTTTAAAGGATGTTTTGGGCGGACCAAATAACACAAGACATACATCGAAGCAGCTACACAAGTATTTAAAGTTCATTCATACAACCTAAAAACTTAATTGGGAGGAACAAACAAAACCAAAAAAAAAAATAGTCCATTCAGGCATTTCATCGAACAGTTATCGTACTTACCAGAAAATGAGTTTGCTTGGTAAAAAATGAAGACTTTAATCATGGGTATGGGGAAATTGTTCGGGAAGTATAAAAAATCCTCACTACAGTTACCTTTATAACGATTCCGGGTGGTTGGAGATGAGAGACGGCTGTGGACGGCGAGGAGAGGGTTAATAACGGGCTCTGGTTTTTGCTGGGTGGAGACGATGAAGAATCGCCGGGACGCAGAACGAAGTGGGAGAGATGAGACTGGATACAATTCGAAACTTTACCAAAGGCTTGGACGAGAAGCTGAAGAGGATTTTCGGACATTGCCGATTGTGCGATGAGAAAATAATGAACTACAGTATGTTCTTGATTTTGAACTCGCAGAGTCGCAGTAACTAAAAATTTGGTAGGAAAATTATCGTTCTTATTTTCCTCCGTGGATTATGTCATGAGTAAATATTTTTTTTGTACATTAACAACTGTAATTACAATATTTTCCACCTCAACCAAGTACAATATACAACAATATTCGCCATTTATTTTAAGAAAAATTATTTTTTTTTCAAATTGAGGTTCAAGTATTTTTACATTTTTCAATCTCATCGGAAAATTATTGCTTACTATCCGATATTTTATATTTATACATTTTACGACCATTTGGAGATTCAAATGATTTATAACCTGGACACATTCAAACTTACGAATAATAAAAAATATACTGATCGAGAATTGATTTACTAAGATACATTCAAACTTATGGTTAAATACACATTTAATTTATAAATAGGCGCGCAAACACAATCCAACATTCAAATGAACTTAATTACACGCACAAGATTAGTACATGTTTAATAAGCCGCACCCTATAAAATCCCAATTTTACCTTTGTTTTCTATCAATTATTTTTTTTAGAAAATACTCTATTTGTCCATGAAAAATAATATATATATAGTGAAATTTTCATTTACAAAATACAGAAAAAAAAGTGTCGGCTACTCAGAAAGAGAGGTAGAAAATTCTGGTCAAAAGGTAAAAACAAAATTGTTGGGATTAAAAATTAAAAAACAAATGGTGAAAAATTAGCAATAAAATTAGCTATTCTCATGAAGTACTTAGGCGTAATTATGTCTATTTTGCTTTTAAATTTGTCGATTATCATATTTATCAGTTTATGAACGATTTTCATTTTGCACAATTATTTTTTAACTCGAGTGCTAAAAAAAATTAGTCAATCGACATCACAGCGAGATGTTAGGAAACATATTTGTGAACTTTGGTTATTTTTTGTACAAAATGTCTAAATTCGAAACATAAAATAAAATAAAATTTGGACTAGAACAGTACTCTGATCTTTACAATTCCAGGATAAAATTAAATAAAACAAATAAATAAATTAACCTTTATCGGGCTTCGAACAGAAACTTGTTGCGGGTAGTCGAGGCGCTTTCGCTATCCGCAAGACTAAAACGCCCCGTGTATGCTACGGTTTTGCGACGTTAGTCCCCAAAGATACTACGACTTTCAATCATCTTCTAGTCTGAGGCACACCAGCTAGAAGCTTCGGCGAACGAGAAAAAAGAGAGAACCGAGCATATGCAGGAACTAACTAATATTGTTAACACTAGGGGTGGGCGTTTGGTCCAAGATCCCGATCCCGTTCTTAAATGGGACGGGACATGACGGGATTGAAATATAAAAAATATTAATCCCGTCCCGTCCCGATCCCGAATTAAAATAATGGGATGGGACCGGGATTATTTAAATAAATCCCGAAATATCCCGTCCCGTTATATATTTATATATATTAAAATATATATTTTAAATTATTTATAATATATTATTGTATTTAATTTTACATAATTTGTAAGAAATAAACTTTACTATACTAAAATTTAAACAAAATCAAACAACCTATGATTTTTATAAAAAGATAATAATAAGTTTTATAATACGTAATTAAATTAAGTGTATAAAATTATTTATAATAGTATATAATATTTTTTTATTGAAATTAATTAAATTAAATGGGATCCCGTTTCGATCCCGATCCCGTCCCGATTTTTTAGGGATCTCGAACTCATGGGATCAATTTTTAAAAAGTGTGATCCCGTCCCGGTCCCGTTAAAAATTTTATGGGACGAGACCGGGATCAAGTAAATCCCGTCCCATCCCGGCCCATGCCCACCCCTAGTTAACACAATATTCTAACACTAGAATGCTTATGAACTTAGAGAGAAAAGATATCAGATGTGGGATAGAATCTGATTTTTTATTTTGTGTTATCAAAATGTGTTATGAGATTATTCTCTTCTCAAATAAAAGCTCCTATTTATACACATCAAGGGGGGAGTATCAAAAGACAAAGGCATTTCAAAGGTCACATGCAACTCATATATATATTTTATTAAATATATAAATAAAATGCTGATGACTTTTAAGTCTTTTGGGCCGTCTATTCAAATTCTGTACAACCCATTGGGCTGACTATTTAAATTCCGTACAACCCATTTAGGCTAGCCCAACAGCTTAACCCAATTAAATATATAAGGCTAGCAAGCTCAAACCATAATAACAAACGTGTTATTATTTAACAGGCCCAATACAAACTAAATTTGTACTTATTAAACTCTTATAGGCCCAAGAAAAATCTCGGAGGCCCAAAGTTCAAATCATACTCCACTTAACCCGAAAATAATAATTCAAGTTTAATGAACTTACTCAATGTTGAAACATTTCACTACTCCTCATATAACATCACAACATTGAAACATTTCACTACTCCTCATATAACATCACAAGAGTATTGATTTTCTCTACACATTCAATGTGGGATTGTGACTTTTCACATTCTCAACAATCAATGCACAAGACCTTTTATAATAGTTCTTACAAACCCATTATCTACCACATTTCGACGTGGGATGACACCTTACAATTCTCATTCAATAATGCATTTTCACTTGGCTAATTCATTATTTATTTTCCACACACCGAAAAATCGGATTTTGACGAAACAAAATACTATAATTATCTACGCAACACCTTAGAAAATTATCAACAAATTAATTCTAACTTGAATTAATATTTAGCCATAAAAAATTAGTCAAATATTGGTACAACCAAATATTTTATTCCAATTTTTCCAACAATTAATTACATAATTTAATAAATGAATTTAAAAATGTTAAATCTAACACGACTAGTTAGTTTACCCGAGTCACATTGGTGTTTACACCAGCATAACCATGAAAAACATGGTCTCTCCATCGTCTTCAACCCTTCCCCACCCCACGTGCTGCTAAATATGAAACGATTTCATAGCCACGTGCTGTGTATCCTTCTTCCTCGCCTCACCATCTAAGATATTCATCAACCGACGACTTCATGAATCAATCAATCACAATAACCTCTATATCTTCACGTATTAACTTCACGAACCAATCAATCACAATAACCTCTATTTCTTCACGTATCAAATCCCGTTTTAATCACCATCCTCAATCTTCTTCATAAGAAAAAATCCCGAATTTCGGGGGATTTAGGGGTTTTCAGTCCCCCAACCGAAAACCCCCAATCTCTCCATCTGCGCGCTTATGGGTGAAGAAGAGGGAGGAGGAATCGGAATCGCCAACAACAAGGTAAATCCAAAGCTCACGATTCTACCCCTGATTGCCCTAATTTTCTACGAGGTTTCCGGTGGGCCGTTCGGGGTCGAAGACTCCGTTAAATCCGGCGGCGGCCCTCTCCTATCCCTCCTCGGCTTCCTAATTTTCCCCCTTTTCTGGAGCGTCCCGGAGGCCCTGGTCACGGCGGAGCTCTCCACCAGCTTCCCGGCCAACGGCGGATACGTGCTCTGGATCTCATCCGCCTTCGGCCCCTTTTGGGGATTCCAGGAAGGGTTCTGGAAATGGTTCAGCGGTGTCATGGACAACGCCCTCTACCCGGTTCTCTTCCTCGACTACCTGAAACACTCGTTCCCTGTCTTCAACGACGCGGCGGCTAGGGTTCCGGCTCTGCTCGCCATCACGATTCTACTCACCTACTTAAATTACAGAGGCTTGCATATCGTGGGATACTCAGCTGTACTGCTCGCCTGCTTTTCTCTCTTGCCATTCCTCGTCATGGGCGTTCTCGCCATTCCGCGTATCAGGCCAGCCAGATGGCTCGTTGTCGATTACGGGAAGGTGAACTGGAGAGGGTATTTCAATAGCTTGTTCTGGAACTTGAATTATTGGGATAACGCGAGCACGTTGGCAGGGGAGATTGATAACCCGAGCAGGACTTTCCCGAAGGCCCTGTTTGGGGCGTTGGTTTTGGTGATGGGTTCGTATTTGATTCCTTTGCTGTCGGGGACTGGGGCTGTGGAGACGGACCCTGGTGATTGGAGCGACGGGTATTTTGCTCAGATTGGGATGTTGATCGGTGGGTCCTGGTTGAAGTGGTGGATACAGGCGGCGGCTGCTTTGTCGAATATGGGGTTGTTCGAAGCTGAGATGAGTAGTGATGCTTTTCAGCTTCTTGGGATGAGTGAGATTGGAATGCTGCCTTCTATATTCGCTCGGAGGTTAGCGAGTTTTATCTTTCTTTATTTGTTGTTGTGTTTACTAAAAATTGTTGGTTACGTGTTCTTGATTTATTGCTTCTATTTGTGGAAGTATTGCTATAAAAGGTTGTTTGTTCAGTTTTCGTTACCCTCCTTTAGCAAGCGGTTTGTGTGTGATTATTACAGAAAAAAAATACTGATTTTTGCTGGTAACTTTTAATTCTCTCCGCAACCTTAATTTTACTTTAGCTTATATGGGTTTACTTGGGTAATCAGATTCATCGTTAGTTGGCCCTAAACCAAAGATTGTTAGTCTAATAAATGTTGTGGATTCATATCTCGTTAATATGAAGCAAAAGTTTGTCATCGCATTTGGTTTTGTACTATAAATTTATTCCTTATTCATATTTTTTCCCAATCGTGTACGGAAACTAAAAAGAAAAACAGGAGTTGTCTCTTACGTTTCTTCCGATCTTGCAGATCAAAATACGGGACACCCACGTTCAGCATTCTGTGTTCGGCATCGGGGGTGATACTCTTATCTTGGATGAGTTTTCAAGAAATATTAGAATTCCTCAACTTCCTCTACGCCATTGGAATGCTCTTCGAGTTTGCGGCCTTCATCAAACTAAGAATAAAGAAACCTGATCTGCACAGACCTTACAGAGTCCCTGTAAAGACATTTGGGGCAATTATCCTCTGCTTGCCCCCCGTTTTCTTGCTTCTCCTTGTGATGTGTCTCGCTTCCCTAAGTACCTATTTAGTTAGCGGCGTCGTGGTTCTATCAGGATTCGCTCTGTATCCGGCGTTGACTCGTGCAAAGCAGCGAAAGTGGATAGAGTTTAACGAGGGTATTGCGTTGGGGTTGTCTGATGATGACCTCGAGAGAGTTCCGATGGTGCCGGAAAACGAGGCAGTTGGTGGTGAGTCGTCTCGTGGACTCTTGGATGATAACATTGTCTCTGTTCAAAGATAACAACCCCCTATGTACTGTATATGTATATCCCATGTTTACATATTGATGCTGTATATCAATCATTGATACAAATACGGTTAAATTATGTACTTATATCCATTTTAATTAATAAAATTATTCAGGATGATATGTTAAAAAATTACTAAAAATTTAATATTTTTCATTTGATATGTTTAATATTTTCAGCCTTAATAATTACCGTACATTAAAAAAAAAAAATTGGAAAAATGTGAAGTTTTTACATTAGCGCCATTGGGCGCCACTGGGGTTCTGAAAATTAGACACCCAAACAAGTCCTAACGAATAACACTACAAGTACGACTCGTTTCAGCGGGGTTAAGCCTTCAGACCTTGTTCCGTGTTTGGCTTCTCTTCAATTCCTCAATTTAAGATTTTACGAGCGCACACACAGTAGAGCGCCGGGGAACGGAGGCGCTGGCCGATCAATTTGGGGAAACCCTAAACGGAGAAGTGGAATTGGGGGAATTAAACCCCACACTCTCGATCTCTAGTCTCTACTCGAAGAAATTAGGTCAGTGATTCTCTCTCTCTCTCTAAATTCAATTCGATTTCGTTGCTTTTACTTTCTCTCTTTCGTCGTCGGTATGTGAACTAGATTCCGATTGCGATTCAAGGTCATTCATTTCTCATCGTGTCGCTTTAGCTTCATTCTCCAGTTGAATGCCATTGATTTCTGGGTTTCCTGATTTTGAATTGTGGTGTTTGAAAGTTAAATTCGAGTACAGATGATGAATGAGTCTGAATTCGCCATTTTTTTTTGGTTTCCAGAATTTGGGATTTTTTGTTTCGATCAATAAAAGTCCAATCTTGTCTTTTTTTGGGGGTAAAGGTACCAAAAACTTTGGTTCAGCTGATCTAATGTTTTAGCATCTTAAGTAGTTTAATCGTATATAAGTATGTCGAAAAAATTCAATTTTTTTTTTCCAGTTGTGAGATACAGTATTTAACTGGAGTTCTATTGCGGATCTGATTTGTTTTTTTGATGTTGTGCAGTTTAAGTTTATAATAAAAATGGTGGGCAACCATCATTTTACCCGTATCGACACATTAGAGCTGAAGGAGCTAATTTTCCGGAAGGTTGGGCACCAAAGAGCCGAGAAGTACTTCGATCACCTCAAGAGATTTCTCGCCTTGAGGCTTAGCAAATCCGACTTCGACAGAAGCTGCATTCAGACAATCGGCCGGGAGAATATTTCCCTTCATAACAAACTCATTCAGTCTATCCTTCAAAATGCCTGTCAAGCCAAAAGCCCACCCCAAAAGCCCGATGGGCTCAACGTAAAAGTCCCAAATGGCTACCAAAGAAATTGCATGCAGTCCCTCCACGGAGATGCATTTCCTCAGTCCTCCCGAAAGTGTAGGTCCCCTGTAAACAGGGACCGCAAGTTTCGAGACCGCCCGAGCCCACTGGGCCCACTCGGAAAAAGCCCAAGCTTAACCTGTGAGGAAACTTTCACGAGAACTCAAGAGCAACAAAGCGCAACAGAATTGCACTCCATCGGCAGTCGACCTCCGGTTCCTGAAGAAGGGGAGGAAGTTGAACAAGTTTCTGAAAGCCTTGATTTTCGGAGGTGGGGTCTGGTTACTCCTCCGATCGGTGTATCGGTTAATTCGATTGTCGGTAGGTCCCGTAGTGATTTTCGCGCAACGTGTGAAAATAGTGGCGGGTTACCTGATACCATTTCCCTGAAAAGTCGACTGGAGAAGAAGTTGGCGTCAGAGGGAGTTGGGGTGTCGTTGGAGAGTGCAGATTTGTTGAATAAAGGTTTGGATGTGTTCTTGAAGAGATTGATCGAGCCGTGTATGCGTATTGGTGGGTCCCGGCGTAGGGATTCTTGTAATTTTAGGGGAGAATCTAATAATAATAATGATGATTGTATGATATCTGGACATAATGGTGTATTATTGCCCCAGAAGTTTACGGGAAGAGAAAGTCGAGAAGGTGCGCGTGTGAGTATGTTGGATTTTCGTGTTGCGATGGAGTCGAATTTGAGGCTGCTCGGGGAAGATCGGTTTGCACAGCTCGAGAAGATCTGCCATTATGAGTCGAGTTAAGGTACGAGGATTGTTTGGTGATCATTGCATTGTTGGGGGTAGAGTTGGTGTGCGTATAGATGGATGTTAACAGCAGTTGATCCCTAGAAAGATTTTTCGTAACTTTACAGATTTCATAGTGTTTAGTGATTTGTTAGGGTTTGATATAGTAGTAATTGTGCTCTAGTTGTACTATCTGTGTACAATAATATATTTCATAATGAGAACCAGCTTCAGTTTCTTTTTTGGTATTTTTTATACACCTACTCGAATACTTGAATCTGGTGATGATGTGTTCATCGTGTGCAATCATAAGCTGCCAATATTTGTGTACACGCGAGATTTGGTGCGACATTGTGAGATTTTTTAAAAATGATTTCTCGTCCATGTAAAATAGATTGATAGATTCGATTTTCAATGATCTTCTATACATTATTAATGGATTTGGTGTATTGATCTTGACGATTTCTTGGGAAATTTTGATTTTGTTTTTGACATTTTTTTTCCCTTCAATTGCTCTACTCTACAATTTGGAACGGCTAGCGTCCTCCGGCAACCACACGGTGGTTCTTCGGATGAGCATGGATGATTTTTTATTTTTATTTTTATTCCTTTTTTATTTATTTATATATACACACGTGGACCATTGACTAGGCAAGTGATTGGGGATGTGGGCCTTAGTTTTAATGACACGTCAGCTTTCCCATGCCATTATTGGGCACGCACCTTTATTGCACGTGACTTTTTGGCCAGAATAACATAGCAAAGGACGACTCAATTTCATCTTCGACTTAAGAATGACAACTTTCAAGAAGATGTATAATGATTTTAACTGCACAAAGTCCATCTCGAGGAAACATCCACAGTTTCACATCTTGTATAGTTTTGGTAGAGGTCGCAAGCTTTGGACACCAAGTAAAAAAAAAACAGTAATTAAATAAATATTTGTGGGGTTTAAAGAAAATCAATAACATTATATTAATTTATAAAAATTATTGAAAAACAATTCACTTTTTAAAAATATTCTTGAAAAAATAATTCACTTTTCTTTTCTCATTATAAAAATAATAGTGATGTACAGTATAGTTAATTTGAAATATTTTATTTGATATTATTGTAGAGTTATATATATTAAGATGTAGTATTTTAGTGTAAAAATGATAGTTATTCGATTAAACTAATTGATTTTATAAAAAAAATTCTTTTTCAAATACAATATACATAAATATAGAATCTTTAGTGTATATTTTTATATATTATAAATTTCAATATTATTTATATTACAATTGCAAACTTCCATGACAATGTTTGTAATTATCCAAAAAAATTATGAAAAAAATGAGAAAATACGTAAAATTTCTCTCCAGTGAGAATATGGACCGTTTTTGCGCCAACTTACCATTCAGCAACTTCTTCACGAAATCCCTGCGCTAACTCCACTGTAAATGGAATTGAGCTTATTATTGATCAATAAATAAGAATAGAGTGAATTTGTAGAAGTAAAATTTTATTTTAAATAGTAGAAATTATTTTTTAATGGTTAGAATTCAAATGAAGTAATTAATTCATCAATTTTAAAAGATTTATAATTTCTCAATATATATACAGAGAAAACATTCAGATAAAAGTATGATTTATTCAGATTTATAATTTCTCAATAAATATATAGAGAAAACATTCAGATAAAAGTATGATTCATTCGTCCTGTATCGACCGTTTAATTTACAAAATAAGTGTCACAATACAATACACACCACATAAATTAAAAGTATGTTTCATTGTATTAATAGTGTAATTTACAAAATAATATATATGATTCATTCGTCCGGTATCAACCGTTTAATTTACAAAATAAGTGAAAATACAATACACACCCCATAAATTAATTTACAAAATAAGTGCCACATATCTCTTTAGATTTTGTGTATAAATGTGAATACGATCTCTTCCTATAATAATTTAATAAGGAAATTTGTGTCTTGGAAAGGTTACTTATTTATTAATCATTTATTTTTCATCATTTTAAAAATAATTTAAACTTTTTTTATTTTCTAAAAAATAAAATAATTTATTTATTAAATATGGATCAACTATATTTCATAACTCTGTTTTTAATTCGACCCCAATTTCATATACTTAATTTGGATCATAAATTAAATTAGGATTCTATACATATATAATTCCTGAATCTCTCCCTTGTGTACCAATAGAAAAGAGTTACACTATAAATTATAAATAAAAACAATAATATTTAACTATAAATTATAAATAAAAATAATAATATTATTATTAAATCAAAATTTATATATTAATATAATTCTTTGGAAGGTTTTATATTCTAAAATTTTCACAGTTTAAAAATATGTAATTATAACTAATTATACGTTTTTTATTTCTTTCATTTTGTATAAATATTTTTTTATTCTCATCAAACACATTTTTATTATATTTTTAAATTTCAACCGATCTGTTCATCTTCTCACTTCGTCGAGATATTCATGTTCACATGCTTTAATATTTCTGCGTATATATATTTGTCTGAATTTTCTTTCTTATCTTTTTCAGAATTTCATTTACGCTTTCATTATTTTATTATGCATTTTTTTCGTTTTTTTAATTCAAATTTGATTTTTTTTCAGAATCAAATTAAGGTATAATTTATTATTATTTTTTTCAATATCTCATAAATTGAATTGAAATTGTAGCCTACAGTCCGTTTGGAATGAAATTCTTTTCAGTAGGTGTAAAATTAATACAAGATTTAACAAACCACGACTATGGAAATGTTTGCATATCTATTTGCTAATTGCAATGTTAATCGATCGGAAGAGAAATAAATTAACCTTTTCTATTTTACAGTTCTATTTTCGATAAGGTAATTACGTACGGGCCGCAGCCACGGACGGTGGTTCTCGACCTTGACATGTCCTTTTCAGAGTTTAATCATGATTCTCGACTCTTGCTCTTGCTCTCTTTTAAAATATTTTCTATAATAAGATTTTATACTTTATTTTCATAATTTTATTATTATTTTGCTAAGAATTAGATATAATTTAATTTAATTTAATTTTTTTTATTTTATTTGTATTTTAATTATTTTAAAAGTCGATAATATTTAATTTAATTGTTAATTTTATAATTTTATTTAAAATTTTGGGAGGTTTTAATCCCGTCTCGATCTCGACCCGAATATAAATTATCAGGACACGAGATTTCCCTAATCCCGTCTCATGCCACCACTACAAATTAGAATGAGAATAAAATTATAAAATAAAATAAAATTTTCATCTGCATCAACTTTCAAAAAAATAACAAGTGCATCGCACGGGCAGGTGGTACTAGTTTCTACGATTTCCAAATCAAAAACAAAATTTTCAAATTTGTTTTTGAAATTAGGTTCTAAAACAAAAACCCCAATTGGCAATTTACCACATTTTTATCTAATGAATACACATCAAATTAAAATTAAAATTAGTATTACTCACTATTCTGTAAATATATGTTCAGTTTTCATATTTAATTAGTGATTAGTAACCACAGTAATTTTAGTAAAAATGAGAGTTGTTGACCTAAAAAGGAACACCGCACGGTAACTACCTTTTATCCACACTGCCTTTCCGCGAAGACATCGCCGCCCGTACTCCATTTTTGTCCCCTCGAACGATGATATCTATATGCAATTTCTACGAAAATTCAACCTCATCTTCTTCTCCTTCGCATAAGTAAAAACAATTCATTTGCAGGATATACAACTTATATGACGAGCGCCTCGGAGCTGTTCTACAATCGGAGATCTCGGCTCGGTCGGAGTTCGGATCCGTTTGCAGACGGATCGGATTTCGGTTCTCACCCGTCCATTCGACGCCACCGCAGCCACGCCAATCACGCTCGCCGCGATCGGCTCGATCCGGACGGTTGCGATCCGTTGCGCCGCCCTCATCACCACCCGCGTCAGCCACCGTTGCATCGCTCGTATTTTCCTCCCCCTGCACCGAATGTAAGATTCATTTATGTCATGAAATCATCAGAATTAACTGCTTGAAATCTGATTGTATCTTGTGATTTAGATTTCACCTATTCAATATGTGGTGTTCGTTTGAGAAAGTGGGGCTGATTATTAAGTGTATATCGAATTTTGTTGATACTGAAGTATGAACAAGGGAATTCATTGTTAAAGGAGGCTATGCATTGAATTTCCTGTTTTCGACAAACATATTTCTCTTAATAAAGTTCATTTTGAACCATTTACATTGGCTTGTTCTGATTTTATTTCTATTTGGCATGATCAGGAACGTGAATTAACTCGGCTCGACGACAGTGCCCACCAATTTTCTTCTGGAAACGTTAGCCACGTTAATGTACGAGATAGAGTGGGAGGCAGTGGGAATGACAGGCTTCCTGGAGCCGTGCTTCTTGCTAGAGAAAGACTTCTGCAGAGGCTGAGAGGTGTAACTCTCTCTAGTGGCAGGTTGGTTCAGATGTATGAAGCTTCTCTATACCTTTTAGGGAACTAACTATATATGCTAAACATATCGTAGTTGGCATAACTGAGAATCACACCACCAACTGATAAAAAATGATGTCCGTCTAAGATTGGGATTGTATTTTTTCCCAGTTTGCCCTTGAATTGATTGAATATATTACTAACCTTTTAGCCTTCCAACTAATAACAAGGAATTAATAGGATGGACGAAATGGGGTTGCCTTTTTTTCTACTTTCCTTCATCTGGCTCATATGCTTCTCATTCTTGTTGTATATGTCATGGTGAATATGTTGTTTTGAAAAAGACTCAAGCTTTTGAGTTGGTTGTTTGTTAAAAATGTGATTTGTTGATGATGCGTCAGCGCCCCTCTATTAATTTGCAGGAAAGGGAAAAAACGGGGCATTGGTTTTAATTTTAAGTGAAGGAGAATTCGATTTTGAGAAATTATAATAATTTTCAAAATGAATTTAGTTTTTAGTGTAAAAGGGATAAATTGAATGGGTATATGTGTTCTTACATAGGATCAAAAGGTGCATTAGCGAATGGGTTTGGCTTTACACTTTAAAATTTTGTTCTCGTATCATCTCTGATTCTCTGTCTAATTGGATCACAATGTTGTCTCTTATTATAGGCGGAGTAACAGGAATTCACCTGGCAACCACCATAATGAAATTGCATTAGGAGATGACTTCAGGCTTGTCGACGCCGGAGATTGGGAAACGGAAATATCCCGGGAATGGCTTGCTTCAATCGTCCCCTTTAATAATATCACTGACCAACAAACGACCAAGAGACCTCCAGGACTTACTCAGGAGGCACTGAGCCATTTGTGCGTGGAGGTATTTTCTGTCCCGGAGGAAAACCATGAACGGGACCCGTCAAGGACAATTAGGGAATGTAGCATATGCCTCGAGGGTTTTTCTGAGGGTGAAAAGCTGATACGTTTGTCGTGCTGGCATAGGTATCATTTTTGTTGCTTGGAGCCATGGGTGCGGACGTGTGGAGACTGCCCGTATTGTCGTAGGGATATCAATGTCAATTTACACGGAGCGGGAGAGGATTCAGAATGTTGAGGTTTGTGGATAACTTTTTTTTGTTTTGTTTTGGGCTTAGCTTAGCAGTGAGAGGTGATTTTGTGAGTGTAAGGTTTTAAGTTATAGGAGCCTTGTTCTTCAGTCAAAGATGAGGAGTTGACCTAATGTGCTAATGTGAAAATTAACAGTTTATGTTATGTAATGTGTGTATACATTCCTCGTGTGTCTGTGCTGCTTACATTTGGGGCATTTTTGTCCAAAATTGTAATATCTCTTAACAATCACTTTGTGTAAATGAGGATGTGTTTTTTGTACTTCCATAACTTTTGAATTACTATATGTTTCAGATACTTATAAATTCTGTTGTGTGTTCGATTCATACACATGTCAATTATCGTCAACTCTGTGGTCTACATGCTCGACTCCTCAAGACGATCTCGATTAAATCAACAAACCTAAAAACTCGTGTGATTGGATCAAAGGTGAAGAACATCAACAGCAAAACACTTGAGAGTTTGGATCAAACAATGATGAGAGTTTGAATCAAACAATGATATGGAAAATGCATATTCATCATTCATCTCCAAACATCGCCGGCCAACAAAACATTTGAGAGTTTGGATCAAACAATTTATATGGGAAATGCATATTCATCCTTCATCTCCTTCGTTTTTATGAGCCCAACCACCTAATAAGTTAGTCATTAAAAATGAAGCTGAATTGATTCAAAATGTACCGTTATATGCCAAAGATATCAATTCAACCCGAAACTTGTTGGTATTACGTAGCTATTACAGTGCTTGTTTCTGGATTAGAATCAGTACTACTGAAACTTTACACTTTTCCAGAAACTAAAATAAAAATAAAGAAATGAAGAAGAATGAAATAAGAACAGGTCTTCAACTTCGATCGAACGTCGGAAATGGATTGCGGGTAGTCGAGGCGCTTTCGCTATCCGCAAGACAAATACGTCCCGTGTATGCTACGGTTTGCAGACGTAATGCCCCCAAAGATACAACGACTTTCTTCTTGTTCTTCTCTGAAGCAACCAGATCAGAACCACCTTTCGAACGGGAAAGAGCAGGGAGTATGAACACTATGATATGCTGGGAATTTCTTTTGCGTTTTTTCTGTGAATGTTATGCAGCCTAAGACACTCTATTTATAGGCGCCCACATGCATGTGAAGGGTCAACAAAGGCATTCATTCGGGTGAGTAATGCAGCCTCATTACCACCTTGTAACGTTCAGCCTCATTACACCATTGTAACGTTAGGAATGAACCTGGTCATCTGACCTTTGAGGATTTTCGAAATTCAAAATAATATTAATATAATTATATTATACAATATTATTTTCTAATCAGGCCTTAAGCCTTTTTGTGTTCAACCAAACCAGCCCACTTCACGTAGGCCCAATCAACAAAAAGAGTTCAGCCCGTCAGCAAAACTATTACGATGGCCAGGCCCAGAAGCCCCAAGGAGCCCAAGGAAGCCCAAGTCCAGCCCAAAGTCCAATTGCCAAGATCCAAGTCCAAGGACGAGGCGAGTCGAGTCGAGTCGAGTCGAGTCGAGTCGAGTCGGGTCGGGACGGGACGGGACGGGACGAGCCGAGCCGAGCCGAGCACGAGCACGAGCACGAGCACGAGCACGAGCACGGGCACGGGCACGAGCACGGGCACGAGCCGAGCCGAGCCGAGCGGACGGACGGACGGACGCGCGTGTGGCGATTGCCATGTACCTTAACGGTCCATGGTCTTACTCACTTGTTGAACACATTAATCCTCCAATCACTTATTAAGTGTAATAACTTTATTACATCTTTCAATGTGGGATGTAATAACTATTACACATTTCAATGTAATAAAGTCTTACACTTTATTACATATTCAATTAAATGCCTTTTTAATTGGCTATCTTTAACCATTTATTTCTCACTCACCGAAAATCGGTTTTTTGACGAAATAAAATTCTATAATTATCTACGAACGACGTAGAAAATTATCGTACAATTTATTTCCCAATCGGAATTAATTTTATAGCCAGTCAACTCAGTCAAACGTTGGAAAAAACCAACTTTGACTTTATTTTTCCAACAATCCCCCACATGAGTGGAAATCAATGCATGCATGTATGCAGACTCTTCGTTCAATTCCCCAAAAGAATCTATCGCTTCCGGAAAGGTAGTTTGCGGCTTTGAACCTTCCGTAGTGAACAACATCGGAAGTACAGGAGGCCTAGTGGACACGATGCCTTGAACTATTCCCCCACAACGTACAACGAGTCAATGCTATTCACGCAATAAATTCCGTTCAATTTCCCGTTCTATGTTGTGTCCGTTTTGGCCATGGACAACACTTTGGATTCATAAATGTTTATATTTGAAGCGGCCCTCACTTCACATTTATATAGGTGACCTCCCATTATAAGTATCCTGACTTACTTAACCTTTTCAAGGTAGGGATTCATTAAAAGTCTCCTCGAGAACTTAACCTTTTACCACACGTCAGGAAACAGCACTTGAATTGCCTTTAGGGATGAGTACAAGTGCTCGATTGAACTTTCATAACTTAGTTTTCCCTTTGAACCAAGTTCATGGGATCTCCATTCATCAAGGTAGGGTTACCGTTATGATCGTTCGATGGATTGTGGTTTTTCAAACTCATTCCCTCTAGCAACACGCCCAATTGATCTCGATTCATTCCTTTTGTCAAAGGATCAGCCAGATTTTCCTTAGATTTTACGTACTCTAAGGAAATTACTCCATTTGAGATCAATTGTCGAACAGTATTATGTCTCCGACGAATATGTCGAGACTTACCGTTATACATAATGCTCTTTGCTCTCCCTATAGCTGCGTGGCTATCACAGTGAATCATTACGGGAGACACAGGCTTTTTCCAACATGGAATATCTTCCAAAAAGTGACGAAGCCACTCTGCTTCTTCACCAGCTTTATCTAAAGCTATAAACTCAGATTCCATGGTGGATCTGGCTATACACGTTTGTTTCGTTGACTTCCACGAAACTGCTCCGCCCCCGATACAG
Source organism: Euphrasia confusa (assembly GCA_954870475.1). Taxonomy (NCBI): domain Eukaryota; kingdom Viridiplantae; phylum Streptophyta; class Magnoliopsida; order Lamiales; family Orobanchaceae; genus Euphrasia; species Euphrasia confusa. The sequence goes on along the minus strand of OX940949.1, from coordinate 15,453,236 downwards.
AAGACGTGACCACTAGTGGAATGTGAACTTTTAGAATCAGATATCCAACTAGCATCACAATATCCATCAAGTACATTAGATATCTCGTATAGTATAGCCCATACTCTCGGGTGTGTTTTAAATACTTTAACACCCGATTCAAAGCATTCCAGTGTTCAACACCTGGATTGCTCGTATACCTGCTCAGTTTATTCACAGGATAGGCCAAGTCTAGACGTGTACAATTTGTTAAGTACATCAGACTGCCTATAACTTGAGAATACTCTAACTGAGCTACAGGTTCAGCCTTATTGACCGTAAGATTTATACTTAAGTCTATCGGCGTCCTACTCGTAGGACCATCATGGGCATTGAATTTCTTTAACACTTTCTCCACATAATGAGATTGTGATAAGACAATTCCATTTGGGGTTCTTTCAATTTTAATCCCGAGGATTAAATCAGCAACACCCAAATCTTTCATGTCAAAATTTCTTTTTAACATTGCTTTAGTAGTCATGATCAATTCACGAGTGCTACCCATGATTAACATGTCGTCTACATATAGACAGACTATGACAAACGAGTTAGATGTACCTTTAATGTACACACATTTGTCACACTCGTTGATTTTATATCCATTTGATATCATAATGTTATCAAATTTCAAGTGCCATTGTTTAGGAGCTTGCTTAAGTCCGTACAACGACCTTATCAATTTGCACACCTTTTTCTCTTGTCCAGGTGCTACAAATCCCTCGGGTTGTTCCATATAAATTTCTTCTTCCAATTCACCGTTCAGAAACGCAGTTTTCACATCCATCTGATGAATATCGAGATTGTGCAAAGCAGCAATCGCAATAAGCACCCGAATAGATGATATTCTGGTTACAGGTGAATATGTATCAAAGAAATCATATCCTTCTCTTTGTTTAAACCCTTTGGCTACCAAACGAGCTTTAAACTTATCGACCGTTCCATCTGCTTTATACTTTTTCTTTAGGATCCATTTACATCCTAAAGGTTTACAACCCGGTGGAAGATCAACCAACTTCCATGTGTGATTTTGCAGAATAGACTCCATTTCGCTATTAATAGCTTCTTCCCAGAGCGGTGCATCTGGACTGAATAGAGCTTCCCCGTAGGACTTTGGCTCGTCATCCAATAAATACGTAATAAAATCAGGTCCAAACGACTTAGCCGTTTTTATCCTTTTACCACGTCTAGGTTCAATAACCTCTTCGTCTACCTGATCGTCACCAACAGGTGTTGTGTCGACATCAGGTTCATAAGTTCTTTTATTAGAACTTGATTCTTCTCTTTCTTTACAAGGAAAGATATTTTCGAAAAATGAAGCATTTCTCGATTCAATCGTGGTACCTTTATGCACGTCTGGATTATCAGACTTGTGTACCAAAAATCGGTAAGCCATACTATTGTATGCATATCCGATAAAAATGCAATCGACCGTCTTAGGTCCGATTCTCATTTGCTTTGGTTCAGGAACAGATACCTTAGCCAAACACCCCCACACTTTAAGATATTTATAAGATGGCTTACGATTTTTCCACAATTCGTACGGCGTCTCATTTTTACCTTTAAGTGGGATTTTGTTCAAAATGTGGTTAGCTGTCAAAATAGCTTCCCCCCCCATGTTCTGAGGTAAACCCGAATTAATCAACATGGCGTTCATCATTTCTTTAAGAGTTCTGTTTTTTCGTTCTGCAACACCATTTGATTGTGGTGAATAAGGAGCCGTCGTTTGATGAATTATCCCATTTTCAGAACATAATTTCTCAAACGGAGCTACATATTCTCCACCTCTGTCACTTCGGATTATTTTAATTTGTTTACCAAGTTGATTTTCAACCTCAGCTTTATACTTGGTAAAAGCCTCTAAGGCTTCGTCTTTGCTACTTAATAAATATAAGTAACAATATCTAGTACAATCATCAATAAACGTGATGAAGTACTTTTTTCCACCTCTTGTTTGTACAAATTTCAAATCGCATATATCAGTATGGATTAAACCAAGAGGTTCAGTACACCTTTCAATCGAGGGAAAAGGTAACTTAGCCATTTTGGCTTCAACACAAATTTCACATTTCTTTTGTGTATCAATTTTTGAAGTTGGTAATAATTCCAAATTCATCAATCTTTTAATTGCATTTAGATTTACATGTCCTAATCTAATATGCCACAATTCAGAACACTCAAGCAAGTAAACCGAAACAGAATCAATTTTATTAATGCTCGAGGCAGTAGGGGTTACATGGCGCACAACCATTACATTCATCTTGAACAGTCTATTGTCGAGATAGCCCCGACCAAGGAAAGTTCCAAACTTAGTCAAAATAAACTTCTTAGCATCAAATACAAGTTTAAAACCATGCTCAACTAGGAGAGACCCAGAGACTAAGTTCTTGCGGATGTCCGGGACATGCAGCACATCCTTCAACAGCAGCTCCTTTCCAGAGGTGAGCTTCAGGGTCACGTTCCCAACTCCAGCAACAGAAGACGAGGAAGAGTTCCCCATGTGGAGCTTTCGGCCAGTCGAAGGAGCATAGGTAGAAAATGCATCCTTATCAGAGCAGACATGGCGAGTGGCTCCAGTGTCAATGAACCACTCCTTGGGATTACCAACCAAGTTGGCTTCAAACACCATTGCTGACATATCCATTTCAGTCAGCTCCTGCCCAGAGGTTTCAACAAGGTTAGCAGATTGCTTCCCTTTCCCCTTGTACTGTGCAATAGGCTTTTTAGGCTTCTTGCAATCTTTAGCCATGTGGCCAGTTATTCCACAGTTGTCGCATTTTCCCATGAACTTCCAGACCTTGGTGGCAGGCTCTTTCCCTTTAGAGGTATTCTGAGTAGGAGGCAGCTTCCTTTTGAGTTGCTCCATCAGATTCACACGAGGCTCCTCAGGCACACTCCCAGGATTAAACCTCTTCCGGTTTTCCTCTTCGATACGAAGCTTGACAACCAGCTTGTCAATAGTCATTTCCTTGGTCTTATGCTTGAGATAGTTTTGATAAGCCCTCCAACTCGGGGGTAACTTCTCAATAGCAGCAGCCACCAGAAAAGACTCGCTGATTTTCATGCCTTCATTCTCAAGGTCATGCAAGATCAGCTGAAAGTGTTGGAATTGAGATACGACCGACTTAGAGTCGACCATCTTAAAATCCAAAAACTTCCCGACGACGAACTTCTTAGTTCCGGCGTCCTCAGTTTTATATTTCTTCTCCAAAGCATCCCAGAGTGCTTTGGCCGAAGGCATATTCCCATACACATTGTACAGGTCATTACTCAGACCGTTCAAAACGGTATTCCGGCACAGGTAATCACCCTGGCCCCATGCTTCATAAGCCGCACGCTTATTAGCATCAGTTTCATTCTCATCCATGGCCAGAGGCTCATCCTTGAGAAACTTTGCCAAACCCAACGTGGTCTGGTAAAACATCATCTTTTGTTGCCACCTTTTGAAGTCAGTCCCATTGAACTTCTCAGGTTTCTCAGCATGAACCACCGATGAAGGCATGATTGGAATGTTCATGTTCAACGGTGGAACAGTGCTAGATTGGCCATTTTTCTCAGCACCAATATTGACTTCGGTTGTCATTTTTTAGTACGGTTATTTGTCTTGCGTTGTTGGTATTACGTAGCTATTACAGTGCTTGTTTCTGGATTAGAATCAGTACTACTGAAACTTTACACTTTTCCAGAAACTAAAATAAAAATAAAGAAATGAAGAAGAATGAAATAAGAACAGGTCTTCAACTTCGATCGAACGTCGGAAATGGATTGCGGGTAGTCGAGGCGCTTTCGCTATCCGCAAGACAAATACGTCCCGTGTATGCTACGGTTTGCAGACGTAATGCCCCCAAAGATACAACGACTTTCTTCTTGTTCTTCTCTTAAGCAACCAGATCAGAACCACCTTTCGAACGGGAAAGAGCAGAGAGTATGAACACTATGATATACTGGGAATTTCTTTTGCGTTTTTTCTGTGAATGTTATGCAGCCTAAGACACTCTATTTATAGGCGCCCACATGCATGTGAAGGGTCAACAAAGGCATTCATTCGGGTGAGTAATGCAGCCTCATTACCACCTTGTAACGTTCAGCCTCATTACACCATTGTAACGTTAGGAATGAACCTGGTCATCTGACCTTTGAGGATTTTCGAAATTCAAAATAATATTAATATAATTATATTATACAATATTATTTTCTAATCAGGCCTTAAGCCACAAACCAGCCCACTTCACGTAGGCCCAATCAACAAAAATAGTTCAGCCCGTCAGCAAAACTATTACGATGGCCAGGCCCAGAAGCCCCAAGGAGCCCAAGGAAGCCCAAAGTCCAAGTCCAAGGACGATGCGAGGCGGGTCGGGTCGGGACGGGACGGGACGGGCCGAGCCGAGCCGAGCCGAGCCGAGCACGGGCACGGGCACGGGCACGGGCACTGGCACGAGCCGAGCCGAGCGGACGGACGGACGGACGGACGCGCGTGTGGCGATTGCCATGTACCTTAACGGTCCATGGTCTTACTCACTTGTTGAACACATTAATCCTCCAATCACTTATTAAGTGTAATAACTTTATTACATCTTTCAATGTGGGATGTAATAACTATTACACATTTCAATGTAATAAAGTCTTACACTTTATTACATATTCAATTAAATGCCTTTTTAATTGGCTATCTTTAACCATTTATTTCTCACTCACCGAAAATCGGTTTTTTGACGAAATAAAATTCTATAATTATCTACGAACGACGTAGAAAATTATCGTACAATTTATTTCCCAATCGGAATTAATTTTATAGTCAGTCAACTCAGTCAAACGTTGGAAAAAACCAACTTTGACTTTATTTTTCCAACAAAACTGAAGTCAACTAAAAAAACTGAAAATTTGTGTCCTGGGTTTCCGCCCAATGCATATTTGCGGTGTCTTTTATTTAGACTTCAATCCATGATGCTTGTATATAGATTTAAGCAAACTTCAATAGTACATTATAAGCAATGTTTTTATATTAACAATATACTATTACATCTCTACCATATTAGTTGTCGCACTTCTTTGTAAATTACAAATAAAATACTACAACTAATAGAGTACTTTGTGAGATTGATCTCCAATTCACAATGTATATAATAATATCTATATATATCTTGTTCCATTTACTCTATAAATGAGGAAGATTAAATAGTTCGTCGACGTCGTTATCATACCGGCCGAAACCAGACGTTTGTGCCCACAGTCTAGGCCAACCAAACAACTAAATTGTGACCTAGCTACCTTACATAGTTTTCACACTCTACAATTGATTTGGGTTATTAATTAATTAATTAATTAATGTTCCAAAATTGAATAGCATAACATATGAATATAACGTCCCAATTGCGTGTGTCGCTTTCAGGATAGTTTGGTGGACTTGGTCTTGATTTAATTTGGTGTTTGTCTAGAATCCGGGTGGACAATGGCAACATTTTTGAATAATTATTCAAACGAACAATTATTTATTATTAATGACAAGACTCACACTACTACTCTCCATCACAATTAAACAACCTTAACATTTAACTATTGGAGACGTGTCCGACTTCCCATGGGTTTTAGACGCATTCGTGTCAATTTGCAGGACATAATAAGCGGTTCAATTTTTAACTGTATAATATATATGAATTAATTATTAAACAAATCAAACTAATTATGAATAAAGTAAAAAGTGGGGTAAAATGTTGTAGAATAAATATATTTTGAATTCGTAGTCTTCTTTTATAGACATCACGGGTCTAAATTATGATAGAAGTAGCTAGGTTCTTTATTTTCCAAAGATTATGTTATCATTTGAATAACCTCAATCGGATGAATATATATAGAGATAATCAAATTTCAGTAATTTATCACAAATAAAGTAAATCTTGCTTAAGATTTTGTATGGTTAGTTGTCTTCAACTCGACATTAGGTGGTGTTTCAAAATTTTGAACATATCCTCACACACTACGGATATTTGATTCTAACAAATCAAATTTTAAAATAGAAGCAACTTGTGACTTCACAAACTATATTAAAAATAAGACCTAACATTTTAGAAGATACTCTTACACTGTGCATATTAAGAAAAATGTTAGTATTTTTTATTTTTGATCAAAAAATTAAAAGTATAAATATATTTTTAAATTAAAAAAATAAAATAATTATAAGTAGAGCTGAAAAATTAAGTTAAAAAATAAAAACAAAATTGAGTAAAAAAATAAATTAATTTATTTCCTTTTTTAAATATCTTATTATTATTATTATTATAAAATGTCAATTTAAGAAAAAATAGCATATTACCCTTCCTATGACCAATGTTTTTACGACTCCAATTCACAGTCCTATTTTCATCAGCCCGCAGGAAGAAATTTAAGCATTGCGTAAGGTTCAAGTCAAGATTTCAAATAAAGCACCATTTTTTTCTTCTAATTTACACATGACACACCCACACTTATTCCATCACGTAGTATTTATTACTACATCACACATTCTCACTAATCATCTTCTTCAAACCTTAATTATTATGATATAATTCATGCAATTCAAAAATATATATTTACCTCATTTGTCTCATTTATAATTACTTTTATTTTGTGGACATCTAAAGGATATCTTCAATCTTCATAAACTAAAATAATTATATTACTTTTTAATTTTCAAATATATTTTTATTTTTCATTTTAAATTTGTATTTTTAATTACATTTTCATTTTAATTAAAATACTCACTTTATTACGAAGGTTTAAACAAATTATGCAAGTAAAGTAAATTTTATTTTAAATTGAAAAATTATATATTTTTAAAAGTATACAAGACATTAAAAAAGGAAACGTGTAAAGGAATAATATATTGTATTTTTTAATTTGGTAAAATAACTATTAATTTGAATATTTAAAAAAAAAAACCTACAATAGACAATAACTTAAAAACTAAGAAAATAAATAAAAATGAAAAATAAGCGCGTTCTAAAGTTAGTGCGCATTTCATCTTCTTCTTCCTTATTACTCCACTTTTTCCTTTTTTTTCCTTTTATTTTTTGTGACGCGTTTTTATTTATTTATTCACATTTTCCAACTGTCTTCGAGACCGCATAAAACCTCGTTCCGAAGGATTTCTCATCCAAAGTTCATTTCAAAGACGATATACACTACACACTCTAGAGAGAGAAACAGAGAATTTCAGCACACAGTATTACTCACAAAAATCACCTGTGAAGAGAGAGAGAGAGAGCGGTTCAAGATGATGCTGCGATCATGCTTTTACCGGTGCCTCGGTAGGCGAAACGACGGCTTGCTTTGGCACATGGACTTGAAGCCTCATACCACCGGAGAATTTTCGATTGCGGTTGTTCAGGCGAATTCGAGCCTCGAGGATCAGAGCCAGGTTTTCACGTCTCCGTCGGCCACCTATGTCGGAGTTTACGACGGTCACGGTGGGCCAGAGGCCTCCCGATTTATTAACCGCCACCTCTTCCCCTATCTCCACAGTAATTTTTTTTTCAAAATTTAATTTACTGTATTTTAATTTGTTTCCGATTTAGGGTTTTTGAAGGTTTATTTTTTGTTTATATGTATGAACTCGGTAGGGTTTGAAGTGGTCTGTGTTGATTTTTTGAAATGATTTATTTCCTCTTCTTTGTATTTTCTCTTCCTGGCCATCATTTTTCATTTGCTATTGTTGGCTGTTTTTGTATAGAGTTTTCCACAGAGCAAGGGGGGTTGTCTGCAGATGTGATAAAGAAGGCATTCAATGCAACTGAAGAGGATTTCACTCGTTTGGTGAAGAAATCATTGCCGGTCAAACCGAAGATAGCTTCGGTAGGATCGTGTTGCTTGGTGGGTGCTATTTCAGATGGGGAATTGTACGTGGCGAACTTGGGAGATTCGAGAGCTGTTCTCGGGAGGAGGGGTTTTGATGGTGAGAAGAAATTGGTGGCAGAAAGGTTGTCCACCGATCATAATGTCTCGTGTGAGAATGTGAGGAGGGAGGTTGAAGCTAGTCATCCCGATGACTCTCCTGTGGTGGTTTATTGCAGAGGTGTTTGGAGAATTAAGGGAATAATTCAGGTAGTTTGTTAATCTGTGTCCTGTATTTGTCGAATGAAAGTTACTCCGTATTTAAAATTCTAGCTTTGCTCTACATTAAGCATGCATATAAACAAGTTCCTCAGGTTTAAAGGTTTTTAAGTTCAAACCCTCCCACTTCTAAATTGATTTGATGAGCCTGATATTTCTTTGGTGCTAAGTATATGCACGGGAAGAAAATGGCTACAGGCTCATGTCACCAACCGCAACAAAAAAGAGAAACTGTCTTCATTGCTTCCTATTTAGTTGGTGTATCTTCTTAGTTATATGTTCGTGCACATGTGTGTCTGTTTCTCACGAAACATTCTACATATACGAGAGGGGTTTTTCATAGGTCAAGAAAGAGGTTGGGTAATGGTGATATCATGATATCTGGTCCATCAATATAGAAATGTTGCTTTTTTATTTTCTGGAGTCGAGTAAACCACACAATTACTGTCCTGTTCATTTTAATCACATTTTATTTTGTTAGCTAAGTTTAGTTCACCCACCTATTCTTTATGAGGGGCAAGGATCGAAAGGCTTCTCACAGTCATTTTTTGTTCTAAATGGTTTATTTCTTTACTACTCTTCCAGGAATCACACATGCTCTGTCTCTTGCCTGTCTCATGTAGCTGAAGTCAAAGTAGCATGCCTTCCGCACATGAGATATTTGTGAAGATCTGATTAAGCAAAGTGTTGTGATTCCGGTGGAAATAGATTTCTGCCTTTCTTTTTGGCTATCTAGAAGGTCCTAAATTCCTAATTGTCTGAATACTGTTGTAATCTGTTTTTTCACAAGGTTTATAGGTTTTGTGATGATCAAGAAAAATCAATGGGAATGTTATAAGCTTTGTTTGCTTCTATTTAAGTTTATGAATATTAAGCACATGTTATTGAAAAGCTAATAGTTTCCTAATTTCTTTCTTCTTTCTCTTCAGGTTTCCAGATCCATTGGCGACATTTATTTGAAGAAACCTGAATTTAACAGAGACCCAATATTCCAACAATATGCGAATTATGTTCCCATGAAGCGACCTGTTTTGTCAGCTGAACCTTCCATAGTGACTAGAAAGCTTAGACCTCAAGATCTGTTTGTGATTTTTGCATCTGATGGTCTTTGGGAACATCTGAGTGATGAGGCAGCCATTCAAATAGTATCAAAGCACCCAAGAGCTGTAAGTGTGTTAACTTTTTCTTTCCAAAAAACAATCTCCATTTAGTCAAGGCACTGGTTCTTGTAGGTGCCTTCATTCTCTGATACAATCACACAAGTTACATTAACTTAACACTAAAATTGTTTCATTATTTCTAGGGTTAATTACAAAAGTTATCCACGGCATTTGTCGGATTATAATCAACCTAGATATCTTTTAAATATGAACAATCCAACATTCCCTTACCTTTTGTATCTATTGTACTTATTGGGGTATTTTGAAAACAAAAACGTTGTACTATATCTCTAAATTTTATTGTTAAAGTGGAATATGCCCTTGGATGGTTATTGAGATATCCCTTTTTTTCTACAGGGAATTGCCAAGAAATTAGTTTCAGTCGCTATCCATGAAGCTGCAAAGAAGAGAGAACTCAGGTACAAAGACATCAAGAAAATTGAGAGAGGAATCAGACGGCATTTCCATGATGACATCACTGTTATCGTGATGTATCTTGATCATAACAAAACCTCGTCAAGTTCTAGTTCTAAACAAAGTAAATCCGGCTGTTTTAGTGCCCCTGTCGACATATATTCTTATAACTCGGATGCAGTTGTGGAAAGTCCAGGTGATAAAGTTTTCCCCAAGGAGGAGGAATCGCACTTAAGGTTGGCTTACTAGAGACTCTTAAGTGGAGAATTAGAACTTGTTTATCTTGTACACAGGTTCGGTGTAGATAATCAAAGTAGTAAAGGTTCTTATAGGGAGCTTATCTTGAAATATAGGCTCTTGACATTTAAAGTTCTTTTTTGTTCGATAATGGATTAGTTTGGGTCCTCGTTTTTGCTATCAGAGTGATTTCTGATAGTTAAATTTCTCTGAGTCTTTCTCAATTTGTTTGGAAGTGGCTAAAGACTGCAGTAATTTATGAAGACTCTAGCCTATGTTTGAATTGTAACGAAGAATTATATTCCATTTGCCATGCCTGTTATACGATTCGAGATTCCATTTTACTTTGTTACTGTGGCTGCATTTGTTGGATGAGTTGTACCTGAAATTTCCTTTGTTACAAAACATTCAAGCCAACTTGAAATTGAAACTACAAGATTTACAACATCAAATAGAAGCAATGAAAATATAATTTTCACTGGCATAATATCCAAGTAACAAAGAGATTGAGGAACGAACATCGATCATAAAAAACAAATAAAAAGTAATGTGTCGTCCCTTGATAAACTAAGAACACAACCCCAATAACAAAAGCAGCACATTTTCCACCACAAAGCTCAGAATTAAACACTCATCACATCAAGGAACGATCTTGTAAGCTTTCACCTTATCGATCCAAGACACCAACGAGCTCTTTGAATTCCTAAACCCGAGAAATCCGTGCTCCTTGCTCTTGTTCATCGTGTCCAATTGAGTCGGGAACCTCATCATTACATCAACAAACGACCATGTTCCAAAGTCCTCCAATTTACTCGGCGACAAACCATTTTCCCTAACAATCTCGTCCCAAACCAACCCCTTATCCTTGATGAACTCCTCCATTTTAAAAGTCTTCCCTTCTTCATACTCCCCACATTCCACCCCAAACTGCTCAGCCAAAACCTTCCAGAACTGCTTCCATGTATACGCATCCCCATTGCTCACATTAAACGCCTCGTTCTTTGCATAAGGATCGACTGCTGCCCAAATCTGATGCTCGGCGATCAAATCTGCATCAGAGCAGTCCGAAAAGCTATCCCAAAGAGCCTTACAACCTGGAAACCTCATGACCTTACCCTCGTGCTTACAAATAGTCGCGTACACACAAAGGGAAGTGATGATATTCATCGCGCTATACGGCGAGAACCCGAATATTAGACTGGGCCGATGCACGGACCATGTGAGGCCTTCTTTCTTTTTCACCTCCTCAAACAGAATATCTTCCAATGTATAGTAAAAATTGTCGCATTCCAGACGGGGCGTATCCTCGCTGAACGGAGGATCTAGGTTTCCAATTTTCTGAAAAGCATCGAATGGCCCGACATAATGCTTCCTCCCTGTTTGCAAGCATATGTGCTTCAAATCGGGGGAATTGGGGATCACCGCGTCGAGCACGTTCCGGAACATTCTGCCATTGATTTCGCAGTTCTCGGACTCCGTAGATCTACTGGACCAGGTGACGTAGAACACGTGGGTGATGTCGGTGAGGGGCGAGAGCTTGGCCCGCGCGTCGTCGGGGTCGGCTACGTCGCACCGGATGTAGGTGACCGGGTTGTCCTCGTTCCAGGCGGGTTGGGGGCGGCGCGCGACGCCGTAGACCTTCCAGGGACCGCCGGGAGTATCGGAGAGCGGCAGGATCTCCGCAAGGCTGTTGCCGACGATTCCGGTGACGCCGACGATTAGGGCGACGCTCTGGTGCCTGGAGGGCGCCTCCTCGTCATCGGTCTTTTTCTGGATTTGAAATCGATTGAGCGTGAGTGTGTGTTGTAGATAGAAACGTGATCGGTACGGAGATTATGCAGATAAATTAATGAATATATTGTTTAGTACCTTGGCAGCGCCGATAGCTCCAGCCCACCACCAGCTCATTTATTTTTCCTTGGGACGTCGGCGGGATTTTTGTTTCAGAAATGAAGGGATTGAAATGATGACGAAGATGAAGATGAAGATGAAGATGAAGTGGAGGAAGTTGTTTTGATTTATCTATCTTGTTGCAAATCAATTATTTGGGTGATGAGTCATCATGAATTTTGACAGATAATTATTCAATTTTATTAATTGTTTAAAAAACGAGTTTATAAAAAAAAAAAAAAAAAAAAAGGAGGACCAGAAACCGCACTCGATCGGAAATTCGATAAAAATGTAAATGGAGAGATATCATCGAGTAGCAAACACTTGTGAAAATCCTGCGTCGACGAAAAATTACACTCATATCACTGCAGGTCTTACAACTGGACTATACATCTGAAGACAAGTTTAAAAATAATTATTACTCACTAAAGTAAATTTTTAAAGAACGAGTTTAGAAATACACTTATTAATTTTTGTAAAGAACGTTTTACTAGTTTTTACCCCTATAGTAATTTAGAAGAATGCCTCAAATTGAAGTACTAATTTATTTGCTAAATGTTCGAGAGCTAAATAAGTCGAAATTGAAAATTTTATTCGAAAATTAAATATGTTTTCAGAGAAATAAATATGATACTCGGTGGATCGAAAATGTAAGACATTAACTTAAATAAGTATTTAACGCTCAAGTCAACATTATTATCTACAAAAAGAAGTTCAATCACTAAAGTGAATTCGATTTTGAAAATCGAATACACTCTTCTTCAACTCAAAATTCAACTCATTCTCTTTTCCATCGCGCTCAAGTCAACATTATTATCTACAAAAAGAAGTTCAATCACTAAAGTGAATTCGATTTTGAAAATCGAATACACTCTTCTTCAACTCAAAATCCAACTTATTCTCTTTCCCATCGCGCAAGATCACTTCTTGCTCGAGAAGAGCATGAGAATAGCTGATGCACAAAGAGTACCATTTATGTCCACGGTGAGGTATGTAAGACTTGAAAGCGATCTTCAAAAGTGTGCGGTAAAAGAGAAGGAAGACTATAATAGAAGTGTGCGGCAAAAGAGACAGAATAGTATTTTTGAATGAATTAGGAGTATATTACCTTAATTTTTTGTTTTTTTTAATATGTGAATATACTTTTTCCCACAGAATGTTTGGAATATTTTCAATGAAAATTCTTCCAAGAGACATGCTTTGTGACGGAAGTTTTTGTTTGTATCACTGTATGGTTCTCATTGAAAGTTGGAAAAATGTGAAGAAAAGTAAAAATTGATTTTTCTTACTTCGATTTGTTTGGTTATCATCATTTACTAACCTACTAGTATACTCTTATCGTGTTACATCAAGCTTTTTATTTAATTTTCTTTCCGTCACATCATTCATAACTCTCATTAAAATATCATCCAAAATAAAGAAATTGAAAGATTATGGTTTTTTTTTTCTGGAAAATTCCTCAACAGTTTGGTGAAAGGTTTTTGACACAACTTGAAAAACATCTAACAATGGCTTTGTTTCGAATGCTTCCAGTACCCCAACTCTCGAAAATGACTGAACTAGTGTAGTGTATATAATCTTCTACTTTCACAAGCTTCACATATAACACACAATCAAGAATGCATATCCCCATGAATCCAGATTCACTCATATAAAGATCGACGGAAACAAAACGAGATAGCATTACTCACAAAATTGTATGTGACCCCACGGCGCCTGAAAAACAACTCATCCCTCCCAAGCACGATTCACTTCAACGACAATTTAAACACACAACGTATATATTTACCATTGTCCGTCACTCGAAATACCATCACTTCATCATCAGCCTTTCCCGATAATCTCGAAACTTCCTCCTTAGAAACATGCGGGTTCACCTCACGAATATTACTAATAAACATAACCGCCTCGATAAACTAAGAACACAACCCCAATAACAAAAGAAGCACATTTTCCACCACAAAAGCTCAGAATCAAACATTTATCACATCAAGGAACGATCTTGTAAGCTTTCACCTTATCGATCCAAGACACCAACGAGCTCTTTGAATTCCTAAACCCGAGAAATCCGTGTTCCTTACTCTTGTTCATCATATCCAAGAGAGTAGGGTTGCTCATCATTACATCAACAAACCACCAGGTTCCAACATCCTCCAATTTACTCGGTGACAAACCATTTTCCCTAACAATCTCGTCCCAAACCAAACCCTTATCCTTGATGAACTCCTCCAATTTAAAACCCTTCCCTTCTTCGTACTCCCCACATTCCACCCCAAACTGCTCAGCTAAAACCTTCCAGAATTGCTTCCATGTATAAGCGTCCCCATTGGTCACATTAAACGCCTCGTTCTTTGCATAAGGATCGACTGCCGCCCAAATCTGATGCTCGGCGATCAAATCTGCATCAGAGCAATCCGAAAAGCCATCCCAAACAGCCTTACAACCTGGAAACCTCATGACCTTACCCTCGTGCTTACAAATAGTCGCGTAAACACAAAGGGCCGTGATCATATTCATCGAGCTATACGGAGAGAACCCAAATATTGTACTGGGCCGGTGCACGGACCATGTCAGGCCTTCCTTCTTCTTCACCTCCTCAAACAGAATATCTTCCAATGTATAGTAAAAATTGTCGCATTCCAATCGGGGCATATCCTCGCTGAACGGAGGATCTAGGTTTCCTATTTTCTGAAAAGCTTCGAATGGCCCGAGATAATGCTTCCTCCCTGTTTGCAAGCATATGTGCTTCAAATCGGGGGAATTGGGGATCACAGCGTCGAGAAGGTTCCTGAACATTTTGCCATTGATTTCGCAGTTCTCGGACTCCGTAGATCTACTGGACCAGGTGACGTAGAACACGTGGGTGATGTCAGTGAGGGGCGAGAGCTTGGCCCGCGCGTCGTCGGGGTCGGCTACGTCGCACCGGATGTAGGTGACCGGGTTGTCCTCGTTCCAGGTGGGTTGGGGGCGGCGCGCGACGCCGTAGACCTTCCAGGGACCGCCGGGAGTGTCGGAGAGCGGCAGGATCTCCGCCAGGCTGTTGCCGACGATTCCGGTGACGCCGACGATTAGGGCGACGCTCTGGTGCCTCGAGGGGGCCTCTTCGTCATCGGTCTTTTTCTGGATTTGAAATCGATTGAGCGTGAGTGTGTGTTGTAGATAGAAACGTGATCGGTACGGAGATTATGCAGATAAATAAATGAATATATTGTTTAGTACCTTGGCAGCGCCGATAGCTCCAGCCCACCACCAGCTCATTTTTTTCCTTGGGCGTCGCCGCGTCGGAGGGATTTTAGTTTCAGAGATGAATGGATTGAAATGATGACGAAGATGAGGATGAAGTGGAGGAAGTTGTTTTGATTTATCTATCTTGTTGCAAATCAATTATTTGGGTGGTGAGTCATCGTGACAGATCATTATTCAGTTTTATTTCTTTTTTTAATAAGAGAGTATATAGATTATACTCGTTCCCCAATCTCCACAGCTTATTTTACCTTCTTTTTTTTCCACAAATTAAAAAAATAAAGAATAAAGTATGTTGATATTTGTTGTACAAAAGAAATGGGAGGAGTAATATTATATTGTTATAGTGTTATTTATAAAAAAAATATAGTAATTATATTGTACTTTATTCTTGTTTTTTTAAATATTTATACCAAATCAATATAAATAATATTTTTTCTTAATTTACTGTGCATATATGGTCGAAAAATATGAAGAGGATTTTGAATATTTTGTATCTAAAGATATTAACAATTTATACTAATCGATTTATATCAAAATATTCCAAAAAGTTGAAGTATATTTTTTTTTTCATTGTGCTAGCGAAACCACAAAGTAAAACACAATCAAATTTATACCTATTAGTTGATATTTCAATGATGTAATTTGATCTCCAATAGTGTACTTAAGCACAAATTAGCATGAGGCAAATATTGTAAGTATTACCTACAATTGGAACAAGCAGTCCGATATTATTATTATCTCAATTCCTGCTGTTAGTTTTTCGTTATGAGATGTTCAATTTTCTATAATATCAAAAATTATATATATATGGAACTCACCATACATTACTTTAGTTAATTATTTCACTTTATTTTTATAATAACAATAAAATAATATTACAAGTTTAAAATATTTATGTACAAAAACAAAGTACACACATAATAAAAATGACGTTATTTCGTGGGTTGTACAAAAATAAGACCTTTTTTTTTTAATGAAATACTACTAGTACTTAAAATTTGGGGTATTCAATTTTTCTATGAAAATTCTTCGAAGAGAGGTACTTTCAGTACTTTGTGATGGAAGTTTTTGTTCGTAAGCTTCTCATTTTTAAAGTTTTAAAACGTGAAGAAGAAAAATGGAAATTGATTTCTTACGGATATTTGTTTATAGATTGGTTTCGCTATCATTAGTCACTATACTAATCTATACTCTTATTTATTGGCTTACATTTAGCTTTTTATTTGATTTTCTTTCCTGTCACATCATTCCTAACTCTCATTTTGCAAAAATTAGAAATTCTAATTTGGTTCATCTCTCTCAAAAACGACTGACCTACCCACAAGCTCATCAGAGGGAAGTTTACATACGAACCATTGTATCGATACATAATCCAGAAAAAAACAAGAAGAAATATCGCTCAACGAGTTATTACACATACAAATCTAGGTCCTTAGGTCTCAATAATTCATCGATCCCATGTGAAGAAGCCACTCAACATCTCACATGGAATTCTAGAACCCTTCCGAGGTTTTTCCGACCACGAAAAACCCGTGATAATACAAGTAATCGGACAGTATGTAGTGTATAACCTTCTACTTTTACAAGCTTCACATATAACACATAATCAAGAATGCCTATCCCATGAAACCAAAATTTACTCGTATCAAAATCAACAGAAACAAACGAGACAGCATTACTCACAAAATTGTACGTGACTCAGCAACATCCCTCCCAAGCACGATTCACTTCAACGACAATTCAAACACACACGCCGTATATATTTACCATTGCCCTTCCACTCGAAATATCCTCACTTCATCATCAGCCTTTCCGATAATCTCGAAACTTCCTCCTTTGAAACATGCGGATTCACCTCACGAATATTACTAATAAACATCACCGCCTCGTCTCCCCTGTTAAGCTTACAGTACCAATCCACAATCGAGTTATACGTGCTCTCGTTCGGCTTACACCCATTCCTTATCATGTACCTAATCACATCAACAGCCTCAACAAACATCCCATTCGCCGAATAACTCCCTACAAACGTATTATACGTAATCACATCAGGAGAGACCCCTACTTCCGCCATTTCCTTAAATACCCTCGACGCGTCTTTCATTTTCCCATTCCTACAGTACCCGTATATCACCGTATTGTACGAAATCACGTCCGGCTTCATCCCTCTCTTAATCAAATCCCGTAATATATCTTCAGCCCTTTTGAACTCTCCCGAGGATCGACTGTACATGTACATCAAGCTATTGTACGTAGCCAAACTAGGCGTGAACCCAGTTTCCTTCATGAAACTTAAAATCTCGTTTGCCTTCTCTATCATTTGCCTCCTCCCGTAAATAGAAACCATCGCGTTTAGAGTCGTTATATCGGGAGAGAACCCTTTACTCCTCAGTTCTAGAAAAGCCCGTTCCGTTTCCTTCAACAAATCGCTTTTGCTGTAAACCAAAACAAGCGTTTTAAGAAGCACCGTGTGGGATTCGATTTTGCCCGAATATATCTCCTCCGCTAGAGCGTGTATTTTCTCGACCTGTTTCCCGTTCGCATACGCATGGAGCAAAGAGCTGTACGTGAGTTGATTTGGTTTGCACCTCCCATCCATCATCTCGGCGAAGATTTTCTCCGACTGGGCCCACAGCCCGCCCCGAGCGAGAGCAGCTAAAACCGCGTTGTAAGTCGAGAGATCGGGCGCGACATTAGCTTCGAGCATGCGCTTGTAAATCGTCATGGCCTGTTCGAAAGCTCCGCACCTACTGTAAGCGCTTATCAGCGTGTTGAAAGTGTCCCTCTCCGCCACGAAACCCGACCTCTTCATCTCTCGGAAAACTCCGGAAACTTCCGTGTCCATCCCGTTCTGCCCGAACACGGCTAGAAGAGTGTTCCAAGTCACGACATCAGCTTTGCATCCGGAAACTTTCATGTCGTCGAAAATCTTCATCATCTCCGGAAACTTCCCCCGATTCCCGAACATCTTGATCAGCGCGTTGAACGTGCATATATTCGGGCTACACCCCGCGGATTTCATTTCATCGAACACCTTCATGGCGGACTCATCCTTCCCGTTTTTCTCGAAACCCGACAGCAGAGTCGTGTAAGTGAACACATCCGGCTTGATTCCATGCTTCACCATCTGAGCTTTTAACTCCATAGCTTCTTCCAACAACCCATCTCTAGCGTAAGCGGATATCAGAGAGTTGTAAGTGACGATGCTAGGGGCGAAACCGTAACTCACCATCTCTTTCAGAACCTCCATGGCATCCTCGGGCCTCCTCGACTTTCCGTAAACGTCTAACAGCGCGTTGTACGTGACCTTATCCGGGAGAAATCCGGCAGACTTCATCTCCTGGAAAACCCCTTTCGCCTCCTTGTACAGAGATCCTCTCCGGCAGCAGCTTATGACGGTGTTGTAGGTGTAGGAGTCGGGAGCGACCCCCGAGCTTCTCATGGAGTCGAAAACCGAGACGATTTTGTGCCAGGGCATTCCCATTTTCCCGTAGACGTTCAGCATCACGTTGTAGGTGATGAGAGTGGGCTCCACCCCTTCGTCCTCCATCTTCTGGAAAATCGAGACGGCCTCCCTGTAACGCCCGTTGCTCGCGAAAACGGTTACCAGAGAGGTGTAGGCGTAGACGTCGAGGCGGAAGCCGTCTTTGTGCAGATCGTGGAAGAGAGAGGCGGCGGTCGAGAGGTGGCCCTGTTTGCCGAGGATGCTGATGAGGACGGCGACGATGGAGCCGTCGATGAATTCGGATGAGTTCCGGCGTTTTTTGATCCAGGAGAATACCATTAGAGCTAGGTCGGATTTCTTGTGGTGCCCTAGGGCCTTTACTATGCCCAATACATCTGGGAAAATTGAATCCTCCGATGATTCGGATTCCTGGTCGGTGGAATTGAAGAGGGAGGATAGCTCTCGGTCGATGTTTTGAATGTCGAAGTTGGGATCGAGGAGAGATTGGAGAATTAGGTCACCTTGGGAGGAGAGGCGGTGGTGGACCCAGGGCTTGCCTTTGTTGGGGTCTTGGTGTCGGCCGATACGACGTCGTGTCCTGGGGATGGCGGAGGAGGAGGAGGAGGCGGTGGGGGCTTGGTGGCGGTGGAGGAAGTCTTGGTAGAGAGGGGTTAAGTTCGGAGGAGAGGGAGGCGGGGCGGCGGCGGAGGAGTGGTCGTGGAAGAAGGGTTTAGGGGGAGGTGGGTTCGGAAGGAGAAGAGGGAGAGAAAGTTTATCCGCCATTGAAGTGAAACGAAAACAGAGAAGGGTTCTACAAATGTTTTACAAGACCGTTTTCCCCAAGCCGTAATTCGTAATGGTGCGTTTGGCTAAGATTTCCAAAAACACAGAAACCAGCTCAGTTTTTAAAACTAAAATTAAAATTTAACAAAAAAACAATTCATTTGTAAATTTATTATAACTACTCTTTTTTCAAATGATTCATTTACAAAGTGTTATTATTGTTTTAAAATGAAAAAAAGTAAAATAATAACAATTTTGAATATAACAAAAAACTATTGTAAATTTTAAATATCAATTTTGGAATGGACTCTAAATAATTTTAATAGGGCATAGCTAAATATGTTTAGTACCCTTCAAACTAAAAGTTGATCTCCTTCCTTTTAGCATGTTTTTGATAAATTCTTTAACTCTTTTTCATTTATATATTTTTGGTATATAGTACTTGTTCACTCTCATAAAAAATGACCTATGTTTCGTATATAAGTACTCCCGCTATAGGATTATGTGCTAGCCTAGCCATTGCATTTCACTATTGATTATTATCTTCTTTATCTAAATGTGGATTTTTTTGACCAAAACTTGCAAAATTACTTATTGTCTAAATCTGATTTTTTTCTCAATCCCCATAAGGCCAGAGGTGACCCGTAACATCCAGCTTTAGAGCCATGAAACCTTCCTCTTGACCACACCCCACAACAGCCAAGGAATTGTTCAAAACAAGACGATTCAACACAATCAAACTAAACATGGTGAATGAGAAAATAGTACTCTACTACATATCTCACAAAAAGACCGGTCACACACCATTGAGCATTTTAAACATGAAGATAGAACTAGAATGCAGCAGATACTTGCTGTCCCTAACAGCAAAAGTGGGATCCAAAAACCAAAATTACTCATCACCAGTAATACGAGCATCAGGAGGTGTATCTCAAGAAAAAAAAACGAGACCTAAGAGGACTAATAATATCACTAACCAAACAGACAAAAACTTGATTTTACATAGTACTTGAAAATTTCAAAGTGCAAACAGGCAAAAGTATTGTCGTTTGATTCTCACTTAAGAAAGTGAGGGGTAATCAAGCCAGCAATCTCGAGGAACCCGACACGGTCCTTCCCTACAAAAATCGTCTTCAGCTTCTCATCGCAGATAATTATCTTCTTGTCCTCGGGGTCCTATGAGGAAGAAACGAGAGCCTCGATCTTTAGTTTTGAAGTGGAGAATTTGTCCTGTGGATATAGGCAAGACAATAATTACGGAATTTTTTTCGAAAGATGACAAAACAAAGATATAGGCAAGACAATAATTACGAAAAAAATTGCAAAAGATGAGGACAAAACATACACAGTAACCGCATCCTTCAAATTCGCAAGACTCAGTGCAGTCTTGGCATGATCCAAGATTCCTTGGTTGGCCTGTGTGACTAGACACTCGCAACGTTTGCCAGACAATTCGTTTATAAAATCAAGTAAAGCTGGAAATTTATAAGGCACATCATGTTTGATAACGTCACTCAAAAGTCTATTGCGGTGCTCAACCGAGGGCGACTCGGTTTTAAGTATCCATCTTGCCATAAGATCATTTTCTCCTTTTTTTACAGTGTTTGCACACGCAGCTAGACAAAATATGCTACAATAATCTTCAACCAACATTAAAATGCTATTGTGTCCATGTAGTAAGATTTTGACATTTTCTTTTTCAAAGCACATCACTGTTATTACCAAAACCATTTGTGTGTGCTGTACTTCATGTATGTTCTTTCTAAGAGTCAACGCCATCATGTTACTCATGTTGTGTTTATAACAAAATTCAACTTGTGCATGATCATCTATCTATACATATATAAAATGAGAAGCGCAGCCTCCCCAGGTGACCAATAGCATACCCAGAATGCGTTCACACTACAACATTTATTAATTTTTTATTCTTCAAATTCAGATATTAAATATTGTTTTTTTTTTCTTTTGCGTAACGCAATACTTAAACAGTACACAAACAGTACAAAAAAAGCTGTATTCTTTTCAGCTTTTTCACATCCCAATAAAATTCCCCCCCTCAAAATTCTTTTCATATTTCCGATACCATAATTTCTCTTCTTTTTTTTCTGAATCGTCTTCCCCCTTCATCATCGTCCTCCCATCCTCAATCACCATGTGCAGGCCGATGGCTCCCCGCCGCACTCCGACTACTCCGACGACCGCCTTCTTCGTATTCGGATTGAGGTACGCATGTTTCTTTTTTTTTTTTCTGGAAATTTTTCTCCCTCCGGTAGAGATGCCGAGAAACTCATCCAAGCCCCCGATTTTTTCCCCGATCAAGACCTAAGCCGCTCGCGGCTACTCCGCCGATCGCCTTCTTCGTATTCTTATTGAGGTATGCATATTTCGTTTTTTTTTTTTCTGCAAATTTCTCTCCTTCCGGTCGAGAGGCCGAGAAACTCATCCAAGCCCCCAATTTTTTCCCCGATCAGGAGCTCGGTCCTCATCTGCTGTCGCATCTTCTGTGATCGATTCCTTCGAATGGGTAATCGTCGAGAATCGATCGAGTTCCCTGTTCTGCGAGGACCCTTCCATACCGAATTCGATGTCGTTAGGTATGTATGTGAATTTGCATGCTTTCTTTTTTCAGATTTTGAGCCCGGTAGGTATATATGAATCTGCGTGTTTTCTTTTTTCAGATCTTGACGATCGATCGAAGGACGCTTCAATCGCGAATTTGATGCCGTGAGGTATATATCAATATGCATGTTTTCTTTTTCCAGATTTTTCATGTCTTCGTAAGCGATTTCTCCTGACGGATAATCGTCGAGAAGCTTTTGAATTTCCTTTTCTCGAAGGATGCTTCCAGCTTGAGTTTGAGGTTGTGAGGTATATATGAATATGCATGTTTTCTTTTTTCAGAATTTTCCGATCTTTATGATCGATTTCTCCGAATGGATATTCTTGGGGAGTCGATTCAACTTCCTGTTCTCGAAGTTCCCTTCCATGAAGAAATTCGTTTTTACCAGGTTAATAAGTGTGCCTTCATTTTTATTTGTACATTTTCTGTCTGTTTTTAATAATTTTTTTTCAGGTTTGAGGTATGTATTTTTTACTATATTCATGTTTATTTTAAAAATCATACATGTTTTATTCATTTTTAGCCGTTTCATGTTTATGTGTTGATTTTGCAGGCTTAAGGTATGTATTTTTTTTACTATATTTCTCTTTATTTTATAGATTGTACATGTTCTAATCATTTTTAGGCATTTCATGTTCATGTTTTTATTTTGCAGGTT
The DNA here is from genome assembly GCA_954870475.1 of Euphrasia confusa. Classification (NCBI taxonomy): domain Eukaryota; kingdom Viridiplantae; phylum Streptophyta; class Magnoliopsida; order Lamiales; family Orobanchaceae; genus Euphrasia; species Euphrasia confusa. Next base: position 15,430,683 of record OX940949.1, on the reverse strand, counting down.
AAGGTATGTTTCTTTTTCCTATATTTCTCTTTATTTTATAAATTATACATGGTTTAATCATTTTTATGTTCTTAATAAATATTTTTTGCAGGTTTAAGGTATGTATGTACATGTTTTAATCATTTTTAGTCATTTCATGTTGTTATATTTATTTTGCAGGTTAAGGTATCTATTTTTTGCTATATTCCTCTTAATTTTATAAATTATACATGGTTTAATCATTTTTCTGTTCTTAATTATTTTATTTTGCAGGTTTAAGGTTTGTGTTCATGTGTTTATTTTGGCATGTTTAAGGTGTGCATTTTTTTCTATATTTTTTTTTTTTATTTTCTTAATTATATATGTTTTAATCATTTTTAGTCATTTCAACGTCATGTCTTAATTTTGCAGGTTAATTTATGTATTGTTTTTGCTATATTCCTCTTTATGTTATGTATGTTCCATGGTTTAATTATTTTTAGGCATTTCATGTTTATGTTTTTATTTTGCTTTGCTATATTCTTTTTTATTTTATAAATTTTTTTTTGCAGGTTTGAGGTGTGTATATTTTTCTATATTTCTGTTTATTTTATTAAGTTTGCCAATTTTATGATTACTGTTTTTTTTATTTGTAGTTTTTATTTATTGTTGTTCTATTATAAATTCATTTACAACAAAGTTTTTTGTTTTATTTGTTCACAGCTTTAAAGGTAAGTATCTTTCTTTATAATCGTATTTCTTTGAATTAATTTATTGTAAAATTTTATGATCACTGTTTTTTTATTTGTTTGCAGCTTAAGTTTCTGTCTGAACTTCATATGTATTTTTTTTTTAATTTGTTTTCTTTTGTTGTAATGTATTTAATTATTTTATTATATGGTATTGTTATTTTTAGATTTGCAGCGTAAGATTCTGTCTTTATGAATTTATATCATTTTTTCGTAATGTAATGTCGCCTCTTTTATGATCGATTCCTTCGAATTGGTAATCGTCGGGAAGTGATCGAATTCCCTGTTTTCCGAGGAGGCTTCTATCGCGAATTCGAGGTCGTTAGGTATGCAGGCTTAAGGTATGTATTTTTTTTACTATATTTCTCTTTCTTTTATGGATTGTACATGTTCTAATCATTTTTAGGCATTTCATGTTCATGTTTTTATTTTGCAGGTTAAGGTATGTTTCTTTTTCCTATATTTCTCTTTATTTTATAAATTATACATGGTTTAATCATTTTTATGTTCTTAATAAATATTTTTTGCAGGTTTAAGGTATGTATGTACATGTTTTAATCATTTTTAGTCATTTCATGTTATATTTATTTTGCAGGTTAAGGTATGTATTTTTTGCTATATTCCTCTTAATTTTATAAATTATACATGGTTTAATCATTTTTCTGTTCTTAATTATTTTATTTTGCAGGTTTAAGGTTTGTGTTCATGTGTTTATTTTGGCATGTTTAAGGTGTGCATTTTTTTTCTATATTTTTTTTTTATTTTCTTAATTATATATATTTTAATCATTTTTAGTCATTTCAACGTCATGTCTTAATTTTGCAGGTTAATTTATGTATTGTTTTTGCTATATTCCTCTTTATGTTATGTATGTTCCATGGTTTAATTATTTTTAGGCATTTCATGTTCATGTTTTTATTTTGCAGGTTAAGGTATGTATCTTTTTGCTATATTCTTCTTTATTTTATAATTTTTTTTTGCAGGTTTCAGGTGTGTATATTTTTATATATTTCTGTTTATTTTATTAAGTATAATGTTTTGCTCATTTTTAGCCGTTTTGTGTTCGTTCGTTGATTTTGCAGGTTTAAGGTGTGCATTTTTATACTATGTTTTTCTTTATTTTCTAAATTGTACATGTTTTAATCATTTTTAGTCATTTCATGTTAATGTCTTAATTTTGCATGTTAAGGTATGTATTGTTTTTGCTATATTCCTCTTTATTTTATGTACCTTACATGGTTTAATCATTTTTAGGCATTTCATGTTCGTGTTTTTGTTTTGCAGGTTAAGGTATGTGTTTTTTTGCTATATTCCTCTTTATTTTATAAATTATACATGGTTTAATCATTTTTATGTTCTTAATACATATTTTTTTGCAGGTTTAAGGTATATATGTACATGTTTTAATCCTTTTTAGTCATTTCATTTTTGTATCTTAATTTTGCAGGTTAAGGTATGTGTTTGTTTGCTATATTCCTCTTTATTTTGGTTTCTGTAATACCGCACTTCAACATGTTTATGTTCCTTCTCATCCTTTGATCCATGTCAGGTTAATGTTTTTTTTGGGCAGGCTTTTCCTGTTTATTTGCTCTTTATTATTTAAATTATACATGTTCTAATCATTTTTATCCCTTTCACGTTCATTTGTTAATTTTGCAGGTTAAGGTATGCATATTTTTATTTTATTTTTGTTGTTAATAAATAATTAAGTAATTTAAATAGATTGAGTAATATGTTCTGCAAATTTTCACTTTTCGTGTTGTTAATACATTTTTTAATGTATTAATTTAATTTAATTTTCATTGTGCAGATTCATGTAGGTTTCGTCGTCTCAGTTAGCGGATCCTTTGTGAACTAATTCAGGTGTGTGACGCTAACATGTACATCAGAATGCTTCTTTGTGACTATGCTCTCGAATCTGTTCAATACTGTCACATGTAAGGTTTTTGATCTTTATTTCTTTTTTAAACGAGTACATTTACAATCCTGTTAATATGATCAGTTTTGTAGGCTCAATAATTACGTAGATTTTATTTTCATTTGTTGTGTTCTTTTTAGTTAATAATTTTTTTTTGCAGGTTTGAGGTATGTATTGTTTTTACTATATTTCTATTTATTATTTTTAAGTGCATGTACATACTATATTATTGTTTCTGTTATGTCGGCATTTATTCATAAGTTTTCTCCGTCATTTGCAGAAGTTTTCCGTATATTTTGCCATTAATACTGAGGTTTACACTAAATCATTGCTTGGCTGTCCAATGGAAGATGAAACCAAAATTCCCTTCCTCTGCTTAGATTGATTTTTAATTCCATCTTTCTCCAATGATGTTGTGTGTCAAGCCTGAACTTTGACATCAATCAAAGAGAGTTAAACATAATAGTGAAATTTACGTTTTTTGTGCACCAATTTAGGTTTCAAAATCGTATTTAATGTGCAGTGATTATGTTTTATTTTACTTTTATATTATGCTTCTACTAACGACTCTTAATAAGGATGACTTAGTAAAATGTGAGTTAGTAATGTATGAAGATTCGTACATTTCTAGGTTCACACTTTACTACTCCATCATTACTAAGTGTCATTATTAGGAGCATAATGATAAAATTTAATAAAAGATAATGGATGCGCATTAGGTACGAATTTGATACTAATTGGTGCACTAAAAATCTAAGTTTCACTATTGCGTTTAAGTGTCATTGATTGTTGTCAACTTTCTCGCTTCACGCACAACATCATATGAGGACGATAGAATTAAAAATCGATGTAAGCAAAGAAACGGACATTTTGTTTCGTCTTCCATTGGACAGCGTAAGTAACGATTGTTTCTGCATCTCAATATCAATGGCAGCCGCATTGGTTTCTAGATAAGTTTTATACTGAGTTTTGAAGTTAATTTTTTTTCCGTAAGTTTTATAACCGTGATGTTTTTTTTTTTTATTGTTTTGTCTATTGGTCTATTTCCTGTTAGTGTATATTAATGCTTTTTTTCCCCTTAAACTAACCCATTCTCCATGCAGGTGGATAAATGTATAATTAATTGATTATTATGCAGGGTTTTGATTCAGGACGTCTAAAGCCATTTGAGGTGTTAGTGTCTAAATGATCATCTTCTATTTTTGTTAGTGTTTGCTAATCTTTACTGATATTTCGATTCCCTTCCTTTTCATGTTCTTCTAATTGATCAGAATTAGTTGGTTTAGATATTTTTGCTAGGGCTTACTTACTAGGGTTTATTGGGAAGAGATAATCAGAACAATGGCCTACAGTTATTTATGTCACCCATGTTTTGAATGGTCTTGAGGATTGTCCATCTGATTGAGAGTGCAAAGTATGAAATTTATATTTCTGTTTGTGATGGCCCTGTTCAAGCTTCCTTATGTTTGGATAATGAGATGTCCCTTTTGCTATTGAATATGTCTGCATCCGAGGCTTTACAATTAGTTGTTTTGGTAATTTTATATTCACATTTGTTCATTGTGTACATTATATTAAAATTATGTATAATTATTGTGTTTTCATGTATTCTTTTCAACTATTATTTTTGAAGGATGTTCGATCAATGATGCTGTGAAATTTAATTCCATTATTTTCAACTATTATTTTCAACTATTATTTTTCTGTCAACGATTTGCTTGAAAAAGAACTTTTGTTTGTGTCAATAGATATTTATAGCAGTTGGAGTATGTTGGTAGTTAGTCGTAGCATTTACTCTGAGAATTTCTTATTTTAGTAATGTGTATTTATTTATTGTAATGTAGTTGCAAATTCGATATAAAGGGTGTTTAAAAAATTGTACTTTATATTCTGTTTTTTGTCCATGTATGATTCTCACATGTCAGTATCTATTTATATACTTCAAGATTTTGTCTTTGTTCCTGTCAACTTTGTATTTTGTATGTGGTTTTGTTTATAAAAGTGATTTTTAAATTAAGTAAAACAATTTCCTTTTGGAGTATATAAAGTAACAGAGTGATATCTAAATGGTTAATTTTGAATACTTTTTGTCACTGCACCTTTACATGTGTTTTTGTCCTTTCTAATCTTCTTATGCTCTTACAACCGTTTTAATTAATATGATATTCATGCTAAAATCAGTTTATACATGTTTAATTTGTAGAGACAATTTATTCATGCAACTATTTGCATTGAGATCCTGTATAAGTTTTATAGTCGGCTTATCGTAGGGCAAATATATGAGTTGTCGGATTTTCGAGTGATTCCTACCTTTCCCCAACAACCTGTCACTTTCAATTGTAATAGGATTCTGTTCTTGAGCAACACGTCGATGCGGCCCGTGCTTCATTCGCGTTTTCCCAAGACGATTTATAGTTTCGTTGATTTCTTTTATCTCAATGACAGAGATACTAATGGGCCGTACCTTGGTACGTACACTTTGCGTAACATGTGGAGTAATATCTATTATCTGCATTTAATATGATTTATTACATAGAGTCTCATATTTTATGGATATTATGGGGTTAGTCCTTCGACTTTTCTTATCCAGATATTTCTTCTTTTTTCTTTGTTGTCTTTTATTCTTTTGATACCAGATGCAATTGGTCGCGTTGTTTCTGTTGATCGATCTTTGATGAGGGTTCATCCTGATGATGGAGGGCTAGACATTATAATTTTATTACTTCAAGACTTTGAGTACGTTTTTATCTCTTTCTGTTTAAAAGTGTCATACTAACATACGTTTTTTCCAATAATCAATTGATAACAAAATAACTGTTACTCTTTTCAACAAATTTTTTTTTTATTTTATTTTTGGGTTGTTGATTCTCTTATTTTATTCTATAACAGAGAGACGTTTGCGCGATGTGTGTTGGTCGGCCCATTCTCTGATTATATCTTGAGCTATGTTGGCCATGAATTATTTGTTTCAAGTGGTAACCTTTGGGTCGTAGTTCAACTCGGTGCTGCTACAATTTTCAACGGTTCGTTTTTATATCGTGTCAATTTCTTTCTCTTTGAAATTCAATTTATAGTTATCGAGATGTCTAATAAAACTCATGTTTCAGATGAGATTGTTATTTATACGACCGAGTATGCTACTAAAGTCACTTTCTATACTGTTATTGATAAGTTCATTGACTACTTAAGAAGGTATTATGATCCTTTTGTGCATCTGTTTTATTATATATGTTGTATTGTTGTGTCTTTAATTAAATTGATTTCATATAAAATTATTAAATTCATATTTCACCATCAAATCAGTTTATTACAACCTCTACATTGTTACATTTTTTCAGGTTTCTTTGAATGATTAAAAGGAGTTGGTAGCTGGTAATGAAAAAGAAGCAAATCATACTATGTATAATATCAAATGTAAATGATAGATTTTTGTATTCCTGATCTCTTTTATAAAAGAGAATTAACTTTTTTGGAAATCATTCCATAATGTTCATTAATTTTTGTAAATTTAAGTTTTCTGTCCATGTATATTTTGAAACATCAAACATCGTATTTATGATTTTTTTCCATGTTTATAAATGCATTTTTTTATTTACAAACACTAATTATCTTAATCTATCTAAAATTGGGATTTAGATAATATTGCTAATTAGTAATTAATACTCGATGATCAATAATTATATAATTTTAATATTCGATGATCAATAATTATATAATTTTAATAATTAATACAAAGTATTTTATTAGAAATATAAAAATGTTCCTTCGATCATCGTTTAGAATTCAAATTGTATGACAATATATTTAGTAATATGTTAGATTAAATAATAATCTACAAAATTAAAATAGTTCTGTAACTTCAGACTCTCAAAAGAGTCGCGCGCGTATTTCAAAATATGTGAATTGTATATTTCGTAGAACATTATAGTCGTCCGTTTTACGATCAATGGTGTTTAACAAATTTTACCAAACCTTGGTTGATTATGCATGAAGTTGTTGTATTTCAACACTTTCACAATGCATCAATTTTAAGAACACTCGATCTAAATTTTTCTATGAAACTTATATTTATCACATAATTAAACAAAAGTTAATTTGTATTTAAAACGCAACATAAACTTTATGAATCACTTCTCATTTATATATATTGAATATTTTCTAATTCGTAGTATTAAATTACTAATGCATTGTCCTTTACTTATACTCGATAATAGGATGCCTAATGCATTAATGATGTATACTTCAATTATATTTCTTTTTATTATTATTATTATTTTTTCATGTATATTAATAAATATTTGTATTATTTATACAATATTTAAATAAGACAACCACGCTTTTTGTACTTCTTAAATTAAACACCGTATACTGTCGTCTTCAACTCAATTCTAGGGTTACTCATCCTTTGATTTCTGCTTCCTGAAGAGAAGAAACATAATTCCTCTATTTGAATCCGGTATGAAATAATATTTATGGTAATCTATATGTTTAAGTTTGATTCTGTCTTAATCATCAAAGTGTACTCTTTAGACACTGTAAAATGATTGTTTGAACTCAATTGTAGGGTTACTCATCCTTTCGTCTCGGCTGTTTACCAGAATAAAAATAGCCCCTTTACATTAATCGAGTATGAAACAGTAGTTAATACTATGTACTTCCGTGTAATATTGATTATGTCTTACTGAGTATTATTCTCAACAATCGGGTTCGATTAAATTCCATCATTTTCTCCGTGTTTTAATGTCTCTATGATGATAAGCATATTTTTATATGTTTATCGGAATGTTATTTCACAATACAGACAATTAATTTTGAATATTCCAACCTTAGGATGGCAGGTAGCAGTTCAAATCGTGGTCGCGGCAACAGTGATGCCGATCAAGATGATTGTTAGTGTTCTCTCATAAGTTATTTTTTATTTAAGGTTTTTCTGTTTATGGTATGTACGGATTTATTTATGATTGTTTTTAATCAAATGTTTGTTACAGTTAAACAAAATAATTGGATCCTAAGATTTTGTACAAGAATGTATAATTATTTGTTAGTTATTTATTATTTTAGGTTTTCTATGATTACAGTGATAAATCGAATTTTCTTTTACTTTGTTGACATAATAATATGTTTTTTAACCGGATTATTTTCATCTAACTTTGTCAACTAATAATTATGTAGTAAGAAGAGGACCACCTTGCGCTCCCCGAGTTATTAGAAGGGTCGGGCCTTATGATATCGAAAATTTTGTAAGTATGAATTCTATACTGATGCTTTTTAGATAAATATTGTATTGACCAATTACGTATTTTTTAGTGTCTTCCTTCAGAATTTATGGGAAAGATCACTTACCAGCTGCCACTGTCCACCAATCTCAATACTCCGGATGGTCTAATCCATCCTATTGTTTTAGGTGAAGATGATTGTCGTTATGTTCTTATAATTAGCGGTTGGGTTCAATTCAAGGAAAAATATAATATTAAGTACGGATATATGTTGTCATTTCAATGGGTCTGTCCATCGCACATCAATATAAACATTTTTGACGAATCTCATGTTGAGATATCCTATAATGTTGAAAATATCCGACGTATGCCTGTCCGGGATATATTGTCTCTACGTCACAGCTTTGCTCAAATAGTGGAAGACCATCACCGTTATCGATTGGTAAGGTCTACTTCATAAATTTTTAAATTTTTACTTGATGTTGCTTTATAATATAAATAAATGTATCATTCTTCATTTGTAGACAATACCTAAACATTTTGCTGAGGACACAGGCATTGATCGACTGTTAGAGTTGACACTGTCCAACACTAGAGGAAATCAGATTGTCGTGCCTTTGGAGAAACGAGATGGTAGAAATAGCGTTTATCTCGGACGAAAATGGAGATCGTTCTATGATCAGAATCATTTTCAAGAGGGCATGCCTTTGGAATTCTACTATGATAAAACTACTGCGATATTGTACGTCGGAGAAGAATTTTTATGATTTTGTTTATTATTAGTATTGAAAAACCAATTTCGGCGAAGATTGTGTAATATTATTCCTCCTAGATTTTTAAAAAATTGCTACAATTTGAATCCTACTTTTGTATATTTATTATTTTTCTTCTCTATATAGAGGTGATGTTTTTCTTATATTGAGGTTGCTGATTAATTTTAATTTTGTATTTGTGCTGATTAATTTAAAGATACAATGTAATAAATCTTATGATCTCCTTATTTAGAAATAATTTATATACTGTATTTCTGTTAATAGTTACAAAATATGAATATATCATAATACTTTTAATATTTTTGCAATTTTACAAAATTTTTGAAATTTGTTTTGAATTTTATAAATAATTTGAGGACTACTATTATTAGATTACTGCTAAATTTATACATTTATATAATTAAGTACATAACAGCAACAATTAATTTAGTATGCGAGTACTAAATCTCTATCTCATCCGTTTTATTTGTAGAAATATATTATATTATTTAATGAAAAACATAAATTTAATTAAATAATTTAGTTAATAAATAATTATATTAAAGAATAAGATTTTTCTTAAAAGTATCTTACTTCATAAACTTTGTATATCGGCGTTTTGAATTGAAATCTAGGGTTGCGCATTTTTTGATATCTGCTTCTTGAGGAGAAGAAAAATTATCGTTCAGCATAAACCAGGTATGAAACAATGTTTTTCGTGTTTTTAAATTTTCACCATTCTCTATAGCTTGGGATCGTACTCTTCTAGAATATCATGTTCTGATTCTATTTAATAATAATTTTTTTTTTTGATTTTTATGATCAATGTTTAATTATTTTCTCTATTGGTTTTCTTACACTTTGTTTATTGTATATAGGATAATATTGCTTTCAGTGTACTCTGCAGATTATTAATTTCTAAGGAGGATCTAAAATGTCTGATAACGGTAACAACGAAGGTCACGGGGAGAGTGTTCTTGATCTAGATAATTGTAAGTTTTTTTTTTTTTTTTTTAAATTTTCAGTTTGTTTGTGATGTTGATTTTTAATTCTATGATATTGTATTCAATTTACTCAAAAGTGGTATTTGAATAAGTATATTATCTGTTAATTCAGATTAATACATATGGTTTGTTGTTACTTGAATGTATTGAATTGTTTGTAATCTTTCTTTGTTATTTTTTTTATTTTCTTTTTTGTTTTTGTCTATTTTTAATCTGACGCTAAGAATAAATTATGTAGTCAGAATGGGGCTCAACTATACACCTATATTCCATGTTACTCTAGAAGATGAAAATAACCCCGTGATTGTAAGTACACTCAATACTCTTGGGCATCCTTTTTGTCTATGTAATTTATATTATCACATTGTTTTGGTTTACTGCCTAATGAATATTGTTGACAGGTTTTTCCCTTAGAATTCCGGCAGAGATGCACGTGTGAAATTCCACTGATCACATATTTCAAAACACCTAATGGTCCAATGATGCCTGTTAAGTTAGATGTAGATTTCAGGCAACGGTTTTATGTGCGCAGGGGGTGGCCTGAATTCAAGGCAAGATATCAGATTTCTGAGGGTGATTTGTTGACATTCCAATGGATTCATCCATCACACTTCAATGTGCACATTTATGATGTGGGCATCATTGAAATAGATTATGCTCATGATTTACTTCCAAGTAGGTTTGAGTTGAGTGTCTCTGATCTCTCTTCCAGTTTTACTGTAACCCTCAAGTCAGATCACCAGTATCGCCTGGTAAGTTTTATTTTAAATTCTATAACCTGCCTGTGTGTATTGCTTAATTTTACATTAACCAGCGTGTTTGAACTTCTTATTCAGACCATCCCAAGGCAGTTCGCAAAGGAAACTGGGATTGAGCATGAGTCAAAATTTGTTCTCTCCTATGGTAGAAGTGTAAAAATTCCAGCCCGTTTGCGAAATGGAAAAGGAACCGATCGCAAACGTATTTTTCTCGGTTATGAGTGGTCCTCATTCTATTATAAGAATAAATTTAAGGAAGGCATGAAGTTGGTGTTCACGTATGATCGTTCCTCTACTTCATTGATTGTGAAAATATTAGCTGCAGAAAAAGTTTGTTCGTATTTCTAACATACTGGTATGGGATTATTGATGTTTTGTTTCTCGGATATTGAAATGTATCTTCTTATCGGATAATATGCACGTGTGCTTATGTTTTTATTTTGGAATACTTATATGAAACTTCATTTCTGTAGTATTCAACTTAATAGTTATCGGTTTTGATTATCTGAATTTTGTTATGCTGTGATAAGTACTGTATCATATTTAATAATTTAATAACACTTGAGCAATATGACGTATGTTTCAATTTGAGATTTTTGTTAATATGAACAACTTGCAACAATAAAAAGTATGTTGTATTTATTAATGCAATATATATAAATAAAACGAGATGGAAGTTTCTTCAATGTACCTTGATTTGTTACTTATTTAATAATATTTAGGGTTTATTACATTTTGCAACCCCAACAATAGCGTTTTTTACTCTTTGAAACCTAATCGGAATTTCGTAAAATTTTGCAACCCATAGTCTACGAGTTTTCATTTTGCAACCTGGATCGGAATATTCTATCGATTATTCCGAGAGATTGAGTACCCCGCTCCATTGAAGTGTGTGGGTGTACATTTATATTTGAGCTGGAGGTGTACTAATGTACTTGCCCATATTATAGTTGTGTTTTCTCCACTTCCAGTACATACCACTTAATAGAAACAAAACATACAAATCCATTAGAACAAGAACATTAAATCCATTACAGTAGACAACACAAAATAGAATCCATTACATTAAATCCATTACAGTAGAAAATACAAAACAGAATCCATTGCATGCTATTACACAATCAGACCACATGACACAATCACAACTTATTTCAAAAAACTGCAGAGAAGGACCATGACTGCTACAAGAACAATAGTCAGCCTCAATATCTTTTTTTTCATGAACTGCTCCAATTCCTCAACTTTTTTCTTCTGCAAGGCCATTTCGTCCACCTTTGAATTTATATTTCTCAGAAGGCCAGGAATTATTTGATGGCATCTTTCACATGCCGGAGGGTCAACCCAAACAAAGTATTCACACCCTCCATTCTGCAATTTCAACAATTTAAAATTTTGAAAACAGTTAGAAAGTGAGATAAGTCAGAAATTGATCAAATTAGGGTTTTTACAGAATTTCCGAATTTCACCGAAATTAGGGTTTCCCATGCATTGGGATTTTTCCAGAAATTAGGGGTTCACATCCATTGGGAATTCTACATAAATTAGTGTTTTTACAGAAATTGGGGTTGTAACAAAATAACCTTAATTCTTAAACATCTAAGAAGATAAAATTGAAGAAATTAAATCACTTACCCGAAACTGATTACATGCTTTATACCTCCTTCCTGGGTTCAAATCACTCCAAGATGTGCGACTCACTACTGGCTTTCCGCAAGGGCAAAATTCGTCCATCTCTTTTTTTCGTCGATTGGCTAAGTCGCGAGAGGGGCTGAAATTAGGGTTGATGCAATTAGGGTTCATTAATAAACTATCGTGAAAAATCTTCTTCTTCGATTTATAGATATTTTGCAGGTTAGGGTTTTTTTTTCTTGCTATATTCTTCTTTATTTTATAAATTATACATGGTTTAATCATTTGTATGTTCTTAATAATTTTTTTGGAGGATATAGAATCGATCGATTTATTTTATATTTTTATTATTTAATAAACCCATTTGACCGAAATTTGACTGGGGAGGTTAAATAAACCTGTTCTTTTGGACTGAAACCGGCTGAACTGAACTGAACTGAACTGAAGCGACCTGAACTGAACTGAACTGAAGCGATTTGAACTGAACTGAACTGATTTTTTAATAAAAATAATAATAATTTTTATAAATTATTAAATGTTATTTTAAAAATATTAATAATATCGTGACATTAACTATATTGTATATTTAAAATTATTGGTTCAAATTATTTTTTGTTTATTTTATTTTAATTTATTTTGAAACGAATTGAACTGAACTGAACTGAAGCGATCTGAACTGAACTGAACTGAACTGAAGCGATCGGAACTGAACTGAACTGGACTGAAATTAAGTTCAAAAAGAACAGTTAATAACTCAATTTGATGAATTTTTAATTCCTAAAAAAACCTCTTAAACGGAATCGAATATTCCGATCCAGGTTGCAAAATGAAAACCCGTGTACTCTGGGTTGCCAAATGTAAAAAACCCTATTCCTGGGGATACGAAATGTAGTAAACCCTAAAATTTATGATGTTTTTATTTAATTGATATTTTTCTATTTATTGTTATAAAGATCACGTGTATTTTTTATATATTTTTTAATTCGACACAATCAGTTGTTAAGCTTTAATTAAAACATGTTAGTTAATATTATGTATATTTTTTATTTTTTTAATTACTTTAAATAAATTAAACTTAAATTTATTCAATTTATTTAAAATCTCTTCATATAATCCTGTATCTTCGTTCTGGCTTTTTTTTTATATTTCAGAATAATAATTATTCTAATTTAATTAATTAACCATGTTTTAATTATGTACCGTTACTGATTCCTTAATCAATTATTAACTATAAAAGTAACTAAAATAAACTTTATGTTATGTAATTATCTCTTATTTTGAATTATAATTTATAATTAACGATGTTGTTTTTAATATAAATACTATAAAATGAAAAATCCATATATTATAATATTAATTAATTATATTAATATCTTGGATATTATTTTATGTACTTTTAAATACACTATAAATTAGGAATATGAAGAGTTTTTTATTTTTTCCGCCGGCTCTTTATTTATCTCTTACTTAATTTTCAAATTTTCAAAAAATCTGGGACAAATAAATCTGCAAGATCTTAATCTCGATTCATTGATTTTGTACTCCTCTCGCTAATCTGTTTTGAATCGGTAAGCCTAAATATATGTATATTTTCAAATTAACAGTGACATGTTTTTTTTATTTGTTCCTGCTTATATTTTCCTTAGATTGATTGATTACAATATTTTATTCGTTCTACAGGCGTGATGAATTGCAGTATGTATTCTGGTTGGTCTTCGAAAGAAGGTCGTCGCAAGATCAACGATGTTGCAGTTGGTTGTGAGACTTTTATCCTGTTAATACTTTGATAAATCATGTGTTGCTGATTCCTTATTTTAACTGTGTCCGTGTTTACTGTTTATGCAATTAGGGTTAGGTCTTCTGATAGCTCGAGATATTTAATTTTTTTTTATTTGTGTATGCAATTAGTGTTGCGGTTTCTATCTGCTTGGTCGATTACTGGATTACCAAACTGTTTATTAAGTTAGGGTTAGGGTTTGAATCTGCCTGATAGATTTATTTGTTTGTATCATTTGTTATAATTATCCATTACCTGTGTCTTTTTTGGGTTTCTATCATTGAATCAATTAACTGAATTTTGTCCAAAATTGTTTTTGATTTTTTTATAACATTATTATGATCATATTTGTTCTCTTCTTTTATGATTTTTATTTTGAAGCAACAAGAAGAATACCATGCCCCATGAGATTTCACATTACTATATACGGTGGAGATATGGATAATATTGTAAGTATATATACTACGCTTGGTTCATTTTTTTTTCCTTTTGTAATTCTGTGTTTTGATCTATTAATTCTTTTTCTAGATTATACCAACATCTTTTGTTGCAAAGTGCACTTACAGTATGCCATTGTTCAGCAATCTCAAGACACCACGTGGTCCAATGCATCCTGTTGCGTTGGGTAAAGATGAAGAAGGTCGTATTCTAATAACGACCGGTTGGCCGGAATTCCGGAAAAAATACAATATTACCAAAGGGCAGCTGTTGACATTCTGTTGGATCTCTGACTCTCACTTTAATGTACGCATTTACGGTGTTGATAGGGTTGAGATAACATACGATGTTGATGTCATCCGAAGTGGTCCGGAAGTAGATTCATCCAGTCTTCCTAACAAGTTTTCTATAAAACTTAAAGAGCATCAGAAATACAAATTTGTAAGTGGTAATACTTACTCTTTTACTATTTCTGTTAGTTTATCATTTATTATTAAGTTTTTATTTTCATTCGCAGACGATTCCTAGAAAAATTGCCCAGGATACTGGTATTGAGAACAAATCTGAACTTACGCTGTCCAATGGAAGAGGAGAAAAAATGTCCGTCCGTTTGCGAAGAAAAAGTGCATCTGACAAAAATAAAAGCATGTTTCTCGGCAATGGATGGACAGAATTTTATGTTAAGAATAAATTTGAGACTGGCATGACGTTGGAGTTCTACTACGATGTTGATTCAACGACGTTGTGCGTCAAACCAGAACTTGAATTGCTTTCCGATTCTGATATGGAGCGATAGACCGTCGTGTGTTTCGATTAGCACATTTTGTTTTAATATGAACTGTTCTAGATTTTAGTTTCGGCTTTTTTTTTTTTTGGGTGCATTTCTTTCTATTCACCACTTTAAGTTGGTGCATTTTGTTGTACTGCCCTTTTGACTTTTTCTCTCATTTTTATTATCGGATAATATGCATGTGTGCTTCGTATGTTTTTATTTTGAAATACTTATTATATGAAACTTCGTGCATTTCTGTACTTCTATTCAACTTAATAGTTTTCGGTTTTGATTATCCAATTTTTGTTATGTTTGGGATAACAATCATATTTAATAAAACTTGAGCAACATGAGGTATGTTTCAATTTAATATTTTTGTTAATATGATCAACTTGCAACAATATGAAGTATGTTTGTAAATATATTATTTTTGAATATTATTAACTTATTAGCTCATAAATGAAACAAACATATATACTTTGCGAATCTTAATAAAATGTGATATTTAACTTTGTCACTAAGATGAAAATATTTAGAATTCTATAGGTAGGTTTTCTTTAATAAAATTGTAAACATATGCAATTTTTTTTATTATAATATAAATAACAAAATTTTCAATGTGTTTATATATAAAGATTTCATTCACATCCTTTACTTGCACACGGGAGTCAAAATATACACCAAAAACTAACCCTTTTAATCTTTTACAAAAAATGTCTTTGCATGTTAACCACACCAGCCAAGAACCTACCTTGGCAACGGACGTGATCTGGGCGGCGGAGAGTCTTTGCATGATCTCTCTTGGCGTCCGTCGTCTGCCGTTGTCCACAGAATATGATCCTACTGCCACTGTTGCTGTGCCGAAGAAACCCTCTATTACTTTCCGTATCAAGAAAATCCACATTATATCTTCTTCGAGGGCGCCGTTGCCCTATCAGTGCGATATCTGCGGCGCTTGCTTCCGCTCATACCAATCCCTAGGCGGCCACAAGACCAGCCACCGACGCAAGGTCTACGTGGCTCCCCCCGTCGTCGCAACGCGCTATCCAGAGCATGAGTGCGAATTTTGCGGGGCGCGATTCTTCACCGGATGTGCTCTTGGCGGCCACAAACGGAGACACTTCAAAGGGACCATCTTGAAAAACAGCAAGCCATATGTATTTCGTTGATCATTAAGCCGAATGTATCTTTTTTGTATGCATCAACTTGATCTAGATCGATTAATATAATTTAGTGCAGCAATTATCAAGTTATGTACTCAATTTTATGTATGTTTGTAAGAGATGCTTTTCAAATCTCAATTTTTGGGTTTTATCAATTACTTAATTACTTAATGTATTTAATATAATAACTGTTTAATTAGTAGTTTGTCTTTAATAATTTTTTGTACTATAAATTAATTATTATTAAATATTGTATTTGTTTCAATCACTCATTTTCCTTAATGTATTAAATTATAACTTTTTATTTTGTTAAATGTATTTTTTAAATTAAACACATTGAAGTTGCATTAATTATTTCAACTGAAAAATATAATTTTAGATTATATTCAGAAAAATAATTGTATTTTTTTTAAATTTTTTTTATTTAAGTAAATATGTAAGATTAAATTTGTTTCATAAAAATAATAATGAAAACAATTGGTTTACCATATATAAGTACTTATTTTAGGAAAAATTGTTGTGGTCCAATCATAGTAGAATATACTTTTACACTAACATGTTTTGTCTTTTTTTTTTTTAAATTAAAACATATCAGATTTTATTATTATTATTTAATTTAATTGGTATTTTTTCTTTCTGATCAGTAATGATTACCTTTTTCTTGAAACCAGGTAAGTGTATACCACACGCTTTGTATTATTCATATTATTATGGTTAACCTCTTCATCTTCTCACTTTAATCAAATCACTTCTCACTTTAATCATATCTATTCTGTTTATTTCAGAATAAGTTTTTTTTTTTTTAAAAACTATACTTTTGAAAATAGGTTAGTATTTATAAAACTGTATCTTGGGTTTTCTTGAAACTCTCATATCCATTTTCTCTCTCGAACATGTCTCAATCTTACACGTCTCTCAGATATCTTAACCGTTCAAGTCCTGATCCGATTCTCTTAGTAAGGATTTGTAGGAAGTGGATCCATTATTACCCTTCTGATACACCTCGATCCTTGGAGATTGTTATGGTTGATCTTCAAGTAAGTTTTTTTTCGTAGTATCTATACGTATATAATTTGTTTGTTCAAAGGTGGTGGAATTATATTTTTCTACTTTTCATCTTTTTGGTTTCCGTAGGGCTGCCGGATTCTGGGATCTGTACCAAGGAAGCTTATTTCGTATTTTGATGATGATTTTATTGAGGGAAAGTTGTGCAATATTCGTAATATCACAATTTTGCCGCATTTCGAACATCGGTTTCTAATCGATCACGACTTTGTGATCCTTTTTGAAAAAGAATCATATGTCGGTCCAGCTATTTATCCGTGGTTTCCAAAATCTATCTTCCATATTAAAAGTTTTAATGATGTCGAATGGAGTTTCAGCTTGGCAAATGATCTGCTTTTTGGTATTTTATTTTTCGTAAATTATCTCTTCATTTTTTTTAATATATCTTACTTAAAACATTGTACTGTATTATTTTATGTTCTAATTCATTTTTTTATATATTTTTAGATGTTGTTGGTCACGTTGTTTTTGTCTTCGATAAAGACTTGAATCAACCCGGCTTCCACTTCATTATCCAAGATCTCGAGTAATTAGTCTTTATAAAATTATCGATTACTGTTTTTTTCATTCCTTTTTTTTAAAGAAGCATATGTACTACATTGGATCTTTGTGACTAACTTTCAATTTTTTTTGTTCTTTATTTCAGAAAAAAATTTTTATCTTGCAAGTTCTTCGAACCATATTCAAAGTCGGTGAACAATTTTATTCGTTTTGTGAAGAGGGCTCATACGACGGTAAAGTGTGTAATCATTATTCAACTGTGCAAGAGTATAAAATACCAAGGTTAGTTATTCTATTAAAAGTAATGAACAAAATTTGTAAAATTCTGTATAAATTAGAATAGAAAATTTTATCTTTATCTCTTTTGTAGGAGAATATCTTTTGTCCAATTTTGTCAATGCAACTAATGTGGTATTTTCTCACGAGGTCAAGGAAATTGAGTATTTCAGGAAGAGGTATTCATGATATTTCAATGTTTTTTATACGATGATTAATATGTATTCAATTCTTTTATGAATTGAAATTGAATTAAAAATAAATAATTTTTTTGTAGCATGTTTGGTTCTTCTTCTTTTGTCGATGTTTTGGATGGATGTTTTGCTAGCGACCCTGTTTATGTCCCTGCGGAGAAGGAGTTGTCAAGTAAATCGGCTGCGGTAGTCCCTTTGACCGCTCTCCTTTTTTGTAATCAGGTATGTTTTTATTATTACTTTATTTTGTTAATTCTATTAAGTTAACAAATTGGAGTATAAAATGGTATCTAATGCTGTTGTCTTATATGCATATGGTCACGTATATTATAGATTATGCTCTTATTTATATATTCATGTATGTTTACCTACTGGTAAGAATATTATATATACATATGCTGTGTATCCATATATTTTTAAACAATCAAGTACATGTGCACACGCACACAGTCATATACCAGTGAAGTATGTTCATTTTTGTAATCCCACATCGACAAGAATTTTTATATGATTTTATTTTTGATTCGTTTGTTAGCCTAGGATGGTTTGGATTGCTGGAACTATTACTGATGTTGTGAAGGAAAGAGGATGGTTCCATGCAGTTTGCCCTGAGTGCAAGAACATCTCTGTTGATCCATTTTCAAGGCTTTGTTGTTCTTCGTGTGGAGATTATATCATTCCACATGCAAAGTTCAATATTTATGTCCGTGTTTCTGATGGTTCTCACGATTTCCTCCTGTTATTGAAGAATAATTTATGCTTGAGGTTGATTGGAAACTCGGTGGAAGGTGTTTTTGATTCCATGATTTTGGTAATTTATTATTCATTATTAATTTTCATTGTTATATTAATCTTGAAAGTCTTATGATTATCAATTTTTTTTATAATGACATTTTTTCAGAATGACGAGCTTGATGATGATGATCTCACGCTAGATCCTTCTATTCCCTTGGTTGTGAAAGATCTGATTAAAAAGGATCTTCTATTCCAAGTATCTATTCAAGGGAATGAGGATTCCAAAAGTGAAGCCGTTTTCTTAGTTAACAATATCTGTTATGACAATAATTTAGTGTCAATGCACATGTCGAAATTGTACAGGGTTAAATTTGAGCCTAAGTTTCCAGTCGGAGGTGATCTGTCGGTGTCTGAAAGTTGTGACTCCAGTGATGATACTGATCAGATTATGCATGATCTCAGTCCTGTCTTTGGTGAACATGTTGCCCAAACTTTTGAAGTAGGTTCAGAAGAAGACGTTGCCTGCAAGAAGGAAAAGAAAAATGAAGGATCCTCATCCCAAGTTCATTCAGAAGATTCTGGATCCGAGTGATGTGGAATTTATTATTCCTGGAGCACTTTTTAAATTATCAACTTTTTAATGCTTTTGTTATTTGTTAGATTTCTTTTTTGTTTTGAAAACTGTTTGAATATTCTGTGCTGTGGATGTTTCTTGGTTTGTTTAATTTTTTTTGTGTGTTTGTAAACTGAAAACTCTTTTGGTTAAGTGCTCATGCTTTGTTGTTTTATTTTAGTTTTTTGATAAATTCGTTTCAATATTACTAACAGAATGCTTCCCTGAAAATTTCGTCTCCGATGTTGAGTTTCTCGATCTGAAACTCGCATCTCCGAGTGTAAGTTTTCGGTGCCTGTTACGGAAGAACTTCAAAGGGATTATTATCTTCAAAAACAACAAGGCTTATAGATTTCGTTGATTCTTAACGACATAGGAGAATGAATCTTTTTTGCATGTATCAACTTGATCTAGATTGATTAATATTTTTTAGCGCCATTATCAAGTTATGTACTTATTTTAGGTATGTTGTAGTATTATTCCAAGTGAAAAATATTTATTTTAAATTAATAAAGTATAATAATTGTATTTTTTGAAAAAAATATTATGAAAGTAGTATGTAAGACCAAATTTGTTTCCTAAAATTAATAATGAAAACAATTTGTTTACTAGATACTATATAAGTTAATGAAAAATATATTCATATGTTTTATATTCTTTTCTTTATTATTTTTTTTTAACATGTAAATCCTAAAACAAAAACATATTTATATTACAAGGAAAACTATGTTTGTATGTAAATCAATTAAACAATTCATAATTATTACTTTTTTTTTTGTTTTTTTTTTGGCTAATTATTACTAATCATTATATTCTTCTTGATACTTGCTTAGTGTTTACCACGCTTTTTGTAGGAGTCTTCTATTTCAGGGTGAATCTCTTCACCTTCTCACTTTAATCAAACGGTTATCTAAGTTTGTACTTCACCTTTTACATTTTTCAGAATTAGTTTGTATTTAAAAACGGTATCTTTAGGTTCTCTACAAACAACCGTATCAATTCTCTCTCTCAAACATGTCTCAATCTTACACCTCTCTTAAACATCTTAATGATTTTAGTCCTGATCCTATTCTATTAGTAAGGATTTGCAGGAAATGGATACATTCTTATCCTTCCGATACCCCTAGATCTTTAGAGGTTGTAATGGTTGATCTTGAAGTAAGTTTGTTATTTTTTAGTACTATTAAATAATATATAATTTTTTGTTCACAAGTGGGTGAATTATATTGGTGTGTATTTCTGATTTTTGGTTTCTGTAGGGCTTCCGGATTCTAGGATCTGTACCGAAGAAGCTTATTCCGTGGTTTGATGGTGATCTTAAAGAGGGAATGTTATGCAATATTCGTAATATCACAGTTCTTCCGCAATTCGAATATCCGGTTCTAATCGATCATGACTTTATGATCGTTTTCAAAAAAGAATCATTTGTCGGTCCAGCTATTTATCCGTGGTTTTCTAAATCTATATTTGATATCAAATGTTTTAATGATATCGAGAGGAGTTTCCACTTGGCTAATGATCTTCTTTTGGGTATTTATTTTTGTATCATAAATTATCTTTTAATTTATTTGAAATATATGGATTGTTAATATTAATTCGTTGTGGGATACGTTAAAACATTGTATTCTTTTATATTTCAATTCTTTTTTTTTTATATTTTCAGATGTTCTTGGTCGCGTCATTGCTGTGTATGATAAAGACTTGAATAAACCCGGCTTGCATTTTCTTCTTCAAGATCTTGAGTAATTAATCTTTCTAAAATTATCAAGGCTATTTTCTCCATTCTTTTATTTTAAACCATATTTACTAAAATTGCATCTTTCTTGCTAACTTTATATTTTTTTGTTCTTTATTTCAGAGATAATATACTAACTTGCAAGTTCTTCAAACCATATTCAAAATCGGTGAACCACTTCATTCGGTTTATGAAGAAATCTGTTGAGATGGAAAAGTGTGTAATCATCATTCAAATGTGCAAGACCAAAAAATACAAAGGTCAGTTTTATTATCATTAAAAGTGCTGAACAAAATTTGAAAAATTATGTATAAATTACAATGTTAAATTTTATCTTTGTCTCTTTTACAGGAGAATATCACCTGTCTAATTTTTTCAATTTAACTAGAGTCGTATTTTCCCCCGACGTGAAGGAAATTGAGGATTTCAGTAAGAGGTATTCATGATATTTCATTGTTTTTATTTTATTTTATACTTTGATTACTGTTTATCCAGTGCTTTTATGAATTCAAATCTAATTAAAATTAATGAAATATTATGTAGCATGTTTGGTTCTTCTTCTGTTGTGAATGTTTTGGATGAAGATTTTGCTATCGACCCTCTTTATGTTCCCGCGGAAAGGGAGTTGTCAGACAAATCGGCGGTAGTTTTATCTTTATCGGCTCTGCTTTTTTGTGATGAGGTGACTATATATCATTACTTGATTTTCTTAATTTTATTAAGGTAATGAATTGGTGTAGAAAATGGGATTCTGTCTTATATACGTACACTCAAATCTATATACATCATGTTCTTATTGATATATAAGTGTATGTTTGCCTATTACTAACAAAAATATATATACATATGGTATCTATATATACATGTATTTTTAAACAATCAAGAATACATGCGCACAATCACACACCCACATACCATTTCATATATGCATGTATCTAAACGCACATTCACAAGTTTTTTATCTGTTGTTTTTTTTGTTTCTTTTGTTAGCCCAGGATGTTTTGGACAGCTGGAAAAATAACTGATATTGTGAAGGAAAGAGGTTGGTTTCATGCAGTTTGCCCGCAATGCAAGAACGCATCTGTTGATTCATATTCAAGACTGTGTTGTTCTTCGTGTGGGGATTATATAATTCCACACGCAATGTTCAACCTATATGTGCGTGTGTGTGATGGCTCTTACACTTTCCTCCTCTTATTGGAAAATAATTTATGTTTGAGGTTGTTTGGAAAGTCAGTGGAAGGTGCTTTTGATTCTATGATTTTGGTAATTTATTATTCAATATTAATTTTCAATGTTATATTAATCTTGAAATCCTTATGATTATCGAATATTTATTCTGATAACATCTTTTCAGGATGACGAGTCTGATGGTCCCAATGTCACTCTAGGTTCTTCTATTCCCTTGGTTGTGAAAGGTCTGATTGGACAGGATCTTTTATTCAAAGTATCTATTCAAGGGAACGAGGATACCAAAAGTGATGTCGTTTTTTTAGTTCACAATATCTGTTATGACAGTGTGTTAGTGGAACTGCACGTGTCGAAATTGAACAACAATAAGCCTAAATTTCCAGTGGAAGATGATCTAGCGGTGTCTGAAAGTTCTGACCCCAGTGATGATTCTGATCAGTCCATGCACGATCTGAGCCCTGTGTCCGTGATTGGTCCGGTTGACGATGATCACACGCACTTGATGTCCAATTTAAGTTCTGTGTCCGATGACTATGCTGCCGACAAAGATGAAGTACGCTCGGAGGAAGGAGTTGTCATCAAGAAGCAAAGGAAAGATGAAGGTTCCTCAGCCCAAGTCCATTCAGACGATACTGGCTCTGAGTGATTTGGAATTTATTCGTGGAACACTTTTTAAAATTATCAACTTTTTCGTGCTTTTGTTTTGTTGGAGTTTTTTTTTTTTTGAAAACTCTTTGAATATTCTCTACTGTGTGCTTAGTTGATTTATTTATGTTTTTTTGTGTTTTTAAAACACAAATTGTGTGAGTTTATGTTGGACTTCTACTTCGATCGTACTTCCACCACGTTGTATGTTGTTCCAGAATTTGAAATGTTGTCTGCTTCTGACTCCTCCGATTGACGAATTCGAATATTTCTTAATTAGTATTTCTATTATTATTTTGAACTGATACATTGTTAATTTTTAACTGAAATATTTCTTGGATTTTCTAAATGTACTTGACTTTCAGCCCTTCCTTTGTGTGCATTTTGGGTGACGTATTTAGATGTTGATTTTATGATTTTCTCTTGGATCTATAAACCAAGTTATGTTTATTAGTGTAGTATTTATCGGATTTTTTAAATTAAAATGTGTTTTTATTATAACAACTTATGCTTTTCAAGTTTTTCGTGCTTTTGTTTTGCTGGAGTTTTTTTTGTTTGAGAACTCTTTCAATATTCTGTTTTTTTGGATAAGAATTGCAGAGGAGCAAATGGCAGTGGTTGAAGTGTTTTTTATGGATTGTTTGTTTGTTGAAGTCATATTTGTTGTAAAAGTTTATTGAAAACAATTATAAAAATTGCAAAGGGGGAGATGGTATTGGTGGGTGCTGTTCTGCTTTTTCAATTACCAAAGAAGACAAAAGAGAAGTTCAAGTGTTTGTTTGGATGGAAAAAAAGTGACTGCTGTTTAAATTACCAAAGTGCTATGGCAAAAGAGAAGTTCAAGTGTTTGTTTGGATGGAAAAAAAGTGACTGCTGTTTCAATTACCGAAGTGCTATGGCAAAAGAGAAGTTGAAGTTTTTGTTTTTATTGAAAAAAAAAATGATGACTTATTATTATTATTATTATTATTATTATTTATTACTATAATAAAGATGAGTGTAATAAATATTTGATTAATTAATTTATATTTATTCCATAGAAAATAATTTGTGAAAATGGTATCCATTCTCCTAAAAACAGGTTTAGTAGTATTTTTTTTTAACAATTAAATTTTTTACCAATAATTATTAATCCTAATTTTCAATAATAAAAATATTTATTTTATTTAATTTTTTTAATTGAGAAATATCTTAATGGTTCTATATTCAATGAAAGGACGTCTCCATTGTTTCATTAGGACTTATTTTAGTAAAATTTTCATTTAGGACTAGATTTCAATCCTAAAATTACACCCTAAATAAATGTAATAATTAGTTTTGATCGATTTGTCTTTTCATTCGAAGAACTTTTTTTTAATTTGTTATTTTTTTTTAATTCTTTGTCTTTTCATTATAAATTTTTTTGGTAAAATCTAATGCAAGACATTATTTTTTATTATTATTTGTCTTTTCATTAGAAAAAAAAAATGGTTAAACCTAATGCAACACGTTATTTTTTTATAATTCTTTGTCTTTTCATTATTAGAATTTTTTTTGGTTAAACCTAATGCAACACGTATTCTCTTAATGGGGTTTTCAAGAGAACCCTAATAATTTGTTTATTTTTCAAAGCATCGATAACGATGCATCTTTCTTTATATTCTCTTTGCATATTCTAATTGTTGTACTTCACTAAACTATAGTTGAAAAATATATTGAGATAGAATGGCTGACAATTTTCGTTCGTTGAAACACTTTACTCCTGTCTTTGACATTAACAAGGATAGAATGGACTGGAAGATACAAGTTCGAATTGGTAGGAAGTGGAAGACGACGGGCAATGGAAAAATTTCAGAAACCTTGGAGTTTTTGTTTGTCGATATTCAGGTTTTTTAGTGTCTTACGTTAATTTTCAATTTTCTTAATTGCAGTTAAAAAAATACATATACTTACATATTTTTGCTTCGACTTTTGGCAGGGAACTAGAATTCATGCAATTGTTAAAAAGATGCTCATACCTAAATTCCAGGATTTGTGCAATGAAGGAGATATTGTTACTGTCCATCAGTTCTCAGTTGTTGATAGGCCAAAGAACTTTCCTGTTGCGGATTTTGCCTATAGGATTGTGTTCCATGGAAATACATATGTTTGTTCAAACATGAACAACAAATTTCCCAAGTCCATTTTCCAGTTCAAAGATTATTTGGAAATTCTAAGTGGCTCTCAAAAGGATGATGGTGGTTTATTTGGTATTTTTGTATTTTATATCTTAACGTGTTTATCATTATATATTTTCTTATTCTTTCCTTACGTTAAATTGATATAAACATCTGACTATGTGTTCATGCAAGATGTAATTGGCACTATTGCTGATATTAATGACTCAAGGTTGAAGACCGATACGTCTGTCAAAGGCAATAAGAGTATTCATTTCTTGCTTCAAGATCACCAGTACGTTTTGTATTTGTTTTTTTAAAGTTAATTTCACGAATACTGAATATTAATCATTGAATTAACAGAGAGCTGAAAATTGAGTGCGTTCTCTGGGAACCCTATTGCCATGAGTTGAAAGAATTTGTTGAAGAGTTGAGAACAAACAAAGATAACCAAGTAGTGGTTATACAGTGGTGCAGAGCAAGGAAATTTAGAGGTAAAGAAATGACTCGAATAAATATTGATTTATATCATTAGTTATAATTCCAACTTAATGAATATTTTAAAAATGTGCTGTATATTTGTTGAAGGGGCGATTGGAGTTTCAAATACTTTTCATGCTACTAAAGTTATTGTTGATCAAAATTTGGAAGAGATTGTTGAGTACAAGAGCAGGTAATACTCTGTTTTTTTCATCAATGCTATAAATAACTCAGAATACTGACAATCATGTTGGAATTTATAATAAACAGGTTGCCAAATAATGCTGTGACAAGTTCTTTCGATGGTTCAAAAATATCAAGTGCATCTTTTGTCAGTGTGAAGGATGAGTTGCAGAACCCTTCTACTGTCTACTTAACTCTTCATGACTTGAAAAATTGTAAAGTGGTTAGTTTATTGTCTATTATTTAAATTATAACATTTATTTAACCTTTATTTATTTAATAATTTATTTGTGTGAACTGAATTTTTTATTAAAATTTTTATACCGAATTCATCATGTTTAGGTTTTGAAGGCTTGGGTTGTGGCATCTGTTGCCGAGGTTTTATATGAGAAAGCTTGGTTTTATACGTCTTGCATGAAGTGCAAAAAAAAGGTTGTAGATAAAGAAAACAAGTTGTTATGTGGTTCGTGTGATGATTTTGTTCTTGGATGTCAACGTTATAAAATACATATTAATGTAGTTGATGGTTCCGGTAATGCTGAGTTCTTGCTGTGGAATGAAATTTCTACGTTGTTAATTGGAAAAACTGCTTCGGAGGTTCTGGGTGGTCTCACTAAGGTAAGATTTTTGTCCAGTAAGGTAAGATTTTTGGTTTTTGTCTAATACATTCGAAAATATATTACAGATTTTTTTTCTTTAATGGCATGGATGTTAATGTATATATTAATTCTTTGTGTATTTCAGGATTTTCTAAACAAAAATGTTGAAGGTGGTATAAAGGATGTTGCTAAAGTTGATCTCCCTGAGCCTGTTGACAAATTGATTGGAAAGGAATTTATGTTCAAGGTCAGTGTTGGGTTGAAGAATATTGAAGGGAGCGACTCTGTGTATGTTGTTGAGAAATTTTCCGATGATATGGAAATGATCATGAAGCATAAAAAATTCAACCATGGAGTTCTTCCTTTCGATTGGTGTCCTCTTGAAGATGTTGTTGCTGAATCAGTCACCCCCAAGGGTAAAGAAGTTGTCAACTCGGGTGAAGGCTTCAAAACCCCTGAAACTAAGAAGATTACGAAAAGGAATTTGCAGTGCGATTTACAGGATTCAGCGGGATCGGTAACTTCCAAGATCATCAAAACTGAAAAATAAAGTTGATGCAAGAATGTGTTCTCCGCCAATGTTTTCTCATTTTCTGTTATGTATGCTTTTGACTTTATTATCGTGTTTCCTTTTTTTGTTGTGCTGCTACAGAATTCTGTTTGGAATCCTTTTGGTCTTTTGTGGGTACTATTTTCTGTTTCGAAGTTTAAGTGTTTCAGCACGTGGAAACATTGGTTTTGATATTATGAAATATCTTTTGAAGAAGTAGCAACTTTCTTTGTTTAATTTGCATTGTGATTTAATTGTTTGTGTTGTTCAATTATTTTTTTCTAGAGATGCATATCAAACCTCCCAAAATTACCCTAGACCCAAAATTTAAAATATTTTTATTTTTAAGTAATAATTATAAGCATCGATATTTCAACCAAAGAAAAATGATGATGTACGTTTCCTCAAAAGGATTATCATTATTTTTATATCTTTTTATAATACCATTTTCCTCTATTCTCATCCTCATCTTTCTCTCAAAAAAATTCAATTTCAGTGTTCTGTATTCAATTTTCTTCAACTTTTCTATGTCTCGGTTTCCATGTCTTAGTTTTGTTAGGGCTGCTCATGATTTGCGGATTACTTCCACTAAAGTTGTGAACCTCTTTGATATTCCGAAGTGTTTAGAGGTATTATGCATATGTTCCTTAATTAATTTATGTTTATTTTATTTAAAGTTCAATTTTATTTAATTAATTTTTATTTTTTTGTAGTCAAGTAATATATTGAGCGTTGGATGGATAACTGAAATTGTTAGCACAAGAGATTGGTTTTATACATTTTGTTTTGATTGCAATGAATATCCTCCTTCTAATGATTCCAGTTTGGTTTGCCATAACTGTGATGAGTATCTTATTAAAACCGCAAAGTATGATATCTTCGTTCGTGTTACTAATGGCCGCGATATTGTAGTGTTGCGGTTGTTGGATCAAGTTGCTATGCAGCTTCTTGGTAAAACTGCTCAAGATGCTTTTCAGGAGATGGTTATGGTAATATTATCTCTTCTTTATATAAATATTTTTAATTATAAAATGATTAGTAATTAAAAATTTTGATTCTATAAATATCATTATTTTACAATATATCCAAAATGATTTTTTCATAATTAAATATTTGTCATCTTTGCAGGATACATTTAAAGAAGTTGATGGCAATTGCGTTCGCGTAGAAATTAATCTTAAACGTATTCTTCCAGAACCAATCTTCAATCTTATTGGAAAAGAAATTTTGTTCAATGTCGCTGTTCCTTCCAGTCAAGCTGAAGAATTTGAATTTGTTTATGTTGTTATTAATTTATCCACTGATCATTTTCTTATCGACATGAACAAGCACCTCTTTTTCAAAGATGAATCTCCTTCTTCAGATGTCACGAGGAACATGGTTTCGAAAACGGCAACTTCTTTTTAAATTATAATATTTTCCTATTTAGTATTATCTTTTAATCTTTTTAGTTTTGAAGAATATTTATTTATGTAATTCTGAATATTCAGTACTGTCTATTATCACTATTTACTTATGGGTACTTAAATTAATTAATGATGATGATAAATTTAATCTTCATTTTATTTTAGTATTATAATTCATATTCAAATTAATAAAATTCTTAAATTAAAATTTTATTTAATAATTCCACCCTTTAATAATAAAATTAATATACGTTTTATATTTGGATATAATCATTATATTATATCTTTCTAATATTTTCTATATATTTTTTCCTAATATGTTTATATTAATTGTATTGTTTTTCATTAATATTTTTTTAAACCCTCGAACGATGTATTATTTAAATTTATTGTTATTCATTTTCTTTACTAAACTAAACTAATCATTATACAATTAATTGTTGAGCTATATAATATAATATATAATATCAAGAATATATTAAATAGTAATTTATGCTAAAAATAATTAACTCCATGCGCATGGTATGGTTTATCTCCTCCCGAGGGAAAGGTGAATACCATACGCAAATACATTGTTCTTTTCCACAAGTTATGTTTCGTAATCATTATTAATATTAAAACCTTTTAATATTTTTCCTAGCTATTATGTATATATATATATATATATATATATATATATATATATATATATATATATATATGTGCTGAATGAATTGCAAATGTTGTCAAGGGCATCAGGTGCTGGTCAAGAAAACGACACCAAGCATCCTGTGCTGGTCAAGAACACGACTCCAAAGCATCACGTGGTGGGAGAGAACACTAATTTATTCTAAATATTTCTTATTATGAATTTATTTATTTTCTTATTTTACCATGCATGTATTATACATGCAGAGATAAATTTATATACATTCTGATTGATTATTTACTCACGATTTCTTATTTAACAGTAATATATATATATATATATATCAAGTTCTTGATATCAATGTCAACCAAGAGGAAAAAAAAACCAGGTGAGAAAGGGAGTTAAGAATTTTCAACAAAAGTTGTTCTGTATCATTTCAATGTGTTTGAGAACTGTATATTTTGAAAAGTCGATAATAATTTCCCAGTAATTCTTATAGGGAATGATAATATTTCCAACTGAGCGATAAATACGAAGAAATCTCGGTCTACCATGCACTCTTTCGGTAATCTTATTATTTTCAAGCAACTTTGTTAATAAACAATAAATACATTTTATTTTACAAGTTATATTTTCATAAGATCAACGTGTTTCGTTAAATCTTTTTATGTTTTTGTTATCTATCTACAATCAGATGGTTTTATTTTAGAGTCGTCTACCGTGAATGCATGTTCGTCGAGCAACTCTCCTTTATCAGTAACTGCCGATCAGAATATTAGACGGATCAAGATTGTCAATTTGGGTAAAGAATTCGATTGCGTACAAGTCCAATGTAGTCTGCAGATCTATTTGAAATTTTTTAACCTTTATAATATTATCGAAGAATACATGACTGATAACATTTTATGATTTCATTAGGTGGATCTTTTAATAAATCTCCTATTGTTGAGAGTGGTCAAAGTTCAGTTTTGATAAATATTGTTATGGCGACATGCGAAGGATCAACTTCAAATGCTCCAATTCAGAATAATGTAGTCCCTTCAGTAGTAAATAGAACGATCGGAGCTCCAAAGCGGAAGGGAAAAGAAAATCAGTCAAGTGCTTGCGCATCGAATAATCATGGACTTTCTAAGGAGAATGCAAATTATCCAGGTTAATCTTTTTCGGCGGCATGCATTATTTATAATTTACTTTGTAATAAGCCTGAATTAATAAAAGTTTTAAAAAATTTATTTTTTTAAGGTTATGACGACATTGGAGATCCGGTTTGGAAATGTATTCATTGCGGTGCTAAATTCTGGAGAGATGAAAGAATAGAAAAGTCCAGAAATTTGTCAGGACTTCCAAAGTATAATTTGTGCTGTGTTCATGGTTAGTATTTGTTATTATATTTTATGTCATTTGGGTAGATAAATTGTTTTATTTATATACAGTATTATGATAGTTAAAGAACTGTTTTTTTGGTACTCAGGTAAAATTAAGTTACCATCCATCAGGGACCCTCCACAAAAGTACAAAGATTTATTGTACGGAAATGGCCCGATGAGTAAAAAATTTCAAAAGTCAATGCGAATGTACAATATGATCTTTTCTTTCACTTCAATGGGAGGGAAGATCGACAAGTCATTTAACGACGGAAGGGCAGCTCCTATTTTCAGATTAAATGGCGATAATTATCATTTGATTGGTAGTTTACTCCCAACCCGTAGCGATAGAGCTATGTTTGCTCAACTGTACATCTACGACACTGAAAATGAAGTAGTAAACAGGATTAATTCCGTAAGGTTAGATGGTTTGAATAATTTATGGTATTCAATTATTTGCATCGAGATGTCATTTTTTATTTTTTATTTAAATTCTGATGAATTTAATTAATATCGCATTGGCTGTTTAACAGTAATGCTGCAGACAAACAGGCTCAGCTACAAGATGCTGAGTTTCATGCCGATATCGTCGCT
The DNA here is from genome assembly GCA_954870475.1 of Euphrasia confusa. Lineage (NCBI taxonomy): Eukaryota > Viridiplantae > Streptophyta > Magnoliopsida > Lamiales > Orobanchaceae > Euphrasia > Euphrasia confusa. The sequence continues at coordinate 15,399,655 of OX940949.1, read as the reverse complement.
CTTCTCAAGAGCGTACTGAATGATAATAATATGTTGGTTCTTTGGTTTCGTTATGCCGGGGAAAAGATACGTGAACATAGTGAACATTTGTTCACTGAAGATGACATTAAACTGAGGTTGATTTGTCGAAGGAGTTCTGATGGCCAACGATACAATTTGCCAACTGTTTCGGAGGTGGCGGCTTTAATTGTTGGAGATGTTGATAATCTGGAGGATCACAGGGATATTATTATTGAAACTCGATCAAAATCTTTACAGTGCATAAATGAGTTGCATGTGTCGTATTTGCCGCTCCAGTATCCGTTGCTATATTTGTACGGAGAAGACGGATATAGAGATGACGTTCCTCATCGTAAAACGACCAGGAGTAAAGAAATTAGAAAAAGAAATGTTTCAATGAAAGAGTACTTCTCTTACATGCTGCAGGAGAGGGATACTGAATCTCCTCATATTCTTTTTGGACGACGTTTATTTCAACAATTCTTGGTTGACGCTTATACGATGGTTGAGTCGTACAAAATTACTTACATGAAAAATCATCAGCAGAATTTCAGATGTGACTCTTACGCTGCGTTGGGCGATGCATTAAGTAGTGGGGAGACTAACATGGCAGAAACTGGTAAAAGGATAATTTTGCCTTCTTCTTTCGTTGGCGGTGCCCGATTCATGATACAGAATTATCATGACGCAATGGCTGTATGTAGGTGGGTAGGATATCCAAATTTGTTTATTACTTTCACGTGTAATCCGAAGTGGGATGAAATAGAGAGGTATGTTAAAGAAAGAGGATTGACTGCAAATGATCGACCGGATATTCTTTCTCGAATGTTCCACATTAAGTTAGACAACATGTTGAGAGATATTCGTCAGGGAAAGCTGTTTGGGGAGTTATCTGTGAGTTAGTGCATCCTTTATCTATCTTTAATTTTCAATTGTTCTTATTTAATTAGTTTAAAGTTTTATATTCTTATTGTGTTTAATTCTTATTTTCAGTTGTTTATACTATCGAGTTTCAGAAACGTGGAATGCCGCATGCTCATATTCTACTGTTCATAAAAAATTTCTCCCAGACAGCAAGTGCAAATGTCGTCGACGGTATTATATCTGCGGAGATTCCTGATTGCAAGGAAGATCGGGAATATCATGACGCGGTCAGTGAGTTCATGATCATGGTCCGTGTGGCGTAGCAAATAAAAAATCACCGTGCATGGATGGATGTCGATGTACAAAAAAATTCCCGAAGAGATATGTTGATCGCACAATGGTAGATAATGATGGCTTTGTCGTTTACAAAAGAAGGGATAATGGCAGGACAATATTAAAGGGAGGAATTGAACTTGACAACAGGTATGCTTTTAGTATGTTTCGTTTTATTTATGCGTAGATAATAAAAAATAAAAAATCATCTTTGAACGCTTCGTGCAGAATGCCATTGTATAAAATTCATCTTCTAATAATCTCATTGGGTTCACATGTTTTTTTCAGGTCTGTTGTTCCCCATAACCCTTATCTCCTGAAAAAATATAGATCCCATATTAACGTGGAGTGGTGCAATCGTTCACGGTCTATTAAATATTTGTTCAAGTACGTTCACAAAGGACACGATCGAGCAACTGCCGTTTTTTATCAGTCTCACAATGACGCTGCTGGAAATCAAAATGTTGATGAAATAAAGCAATATTTAGATTGCAGATACGTATCGGCGTCGGAAGCGGTGTGGCGGTTATATGGATATGAAATTCATTTCAACCAGCCTAACATTGTGAGATTGAAATTTCATCTATCTAACGAGCAGATTGTTGTATTTAGGGACGGGTCGTCTGTTAAGAGTATTTTGTCCAGAGCATTGGGTAAAGAGACTATGTTTACAGCCTGGATGATTGCAAACAGTAAATTTCCAGGAGCGAAAGAGATAACTTACGCTGAGTTTCCTATGAAATTCGTTTGGGATGTGAAGGAAAATGCTTGGCGGCCAAGAAAGAGAGGTTTTGCTCTCGGGAGATTGAACTATGTACATCCAGGCGCGGGGGAGTTGTATTATATGCGACTTCTGCTGAATGTTGTGAAAGGTTGTGAATCCTACGATGATATTTATCGTTATAACGGGATACGATATGAAACCTTTAGAGAAACCTGTTTCGCCCGTGGTTTGATTGATGACGATAATGAGTTTATTAAAGCCATGGAAGAAGCTTCATTTTGGGGATTCGAGGATTCCATTTAGATTTCAACGAAGACGATTTCCGTTGATGATATCGTATGCAATGACGATCAATAAAAGCCAAGGTCAATCGTTGACAGATGTTGGTGTGTTTTTGAAGAAGCCGGTTTTCACTCATGGGCAACTGTACGTTGCTGTTTCAAGGGTGACGAATAGAAGTTGGTTAAAAATTTTGTGCTGTGACGAGAATGGTAAACTTACAAACAAAACAAATAATGTGGTTTTTAAGGAGGTCTTTCAAAATTTGTAATAAAATCTTTGAATTTTGTCTTTTGATGTTTCCTTTAGAGAATATAAATTTAGTTCAAACATGTACTTTACGATTGTAATTTATGTTTTAAACGAAGACAAATTATTTTAAACGATATTCTAGAGAGCTATGTACGTAAAATCATGAGCACGCAAGATCAAGGACACATTTTTCCATCAAGTGGAACGTCGTATCACGTGCATCGCACGGGCAAAAGGACTAGAGGTTGTAATGGTTGATCTTGAAGTAAGTTTGTTTATTTTTTAGTACTATTAAATAATATATAATTTTTTGTTCACAAGTGGGTGAATTATATTGGTGTGTATTTCTGATTTTTGGTTTCTGTAGGGCTTCCGGATTCTAGGATCTGTACCGAAGAAGCTTATTTCGTGGTTTGATGGTGATCTTAAAGAGGGAATGTTATGCAATATTCGTAATATCACTGTTCTGCCGCAATTCTTATATCCGGTTCTAATCGATCATGACTTTATGATCGTTTTCAAAAAAGAATCATTTGTCGGTCCAGCTATTTATCCGTGGTTTTCTAAGTCTATATTTGATATCAAAAGTTTTAATGATATCCAGAGGAGTTTCCACTTGGCTAATGATCTTCTTTTGGGTATGTTGTTGATAAGTTATCAAAATTATTATATTTTATGTCAGTTGTGTATTCATAATGATATTTTTTTTGGTAGATAATTTGTTTTATTTATATACAGTATTAGGATAGTTAAACAACTGTTTTTTTGGTACTCAGGTAAAATTAAGTTACCAGCCATCCTGGACCCTCCGCAAAAGTACAAAGATTTATTGTACGGAAATGGCCCGATGAGTAAAAAATTTCAAAAGTCAATGCGAATGTACAATATGATCTTTTCTTTCACTTCAATGGGAGGGAAGATCGACAGGTCATTTAACGACGGAAGGGCAGTTCCTATTTTCAGATTAAATGGCGATAATTATCATTTGATTGGTAGTTTACTCCCAACCCGAAGCGATAGAGCTATGTTTTCTCAACTGTACATCTACGACACTGAAAATGAAGTAGTAAACAGGATTAATTCTGTAAGGTTAGATGTTTTGATTAATTTATGGTATTCAATTATTTGCAACGAGATTGCAGTTTTTATTTTTTTATTTAAATTCTGATAAATTTAATTAATATCGCATTGTCTGTTTAACAGTAACGCTGCGGACAAACAGGCTCAACTACAAGATGCTGAGTTTCATGCCGAGATCGTCTCTGTTCTCAAGAACATACTGAATGAGAATAATATGTTGGTTCTTTGGTTTCGCTATGCCGGGGAAAAGATACGTGAACATAGTGAAAATTTGTTCACTGAAGATGCCATTAAATTGAGGTTGATTTGTTCACTGAAAATTTTAATGTTTCGTTTAGAGAATATAAATGAAGTTCAAACATGTACTTTACTATTGTAATGTATGTTTTAAACGAAAACAAATTGTTTTAAACGATATTGTAGAGAGCTATGTACGTAAAATCACGAGCACCGCAAGATCAAGGGCACATTAAAAAACCAAACACGAAACGTCATATCCCGGGCATCGCACGGGTGTTACACTAGTTTTGACAAATAGATAAAGAATATTGCCAAGTCAATCTCCAACTATTATTGATTAAACACAAGTATTTTCCAAGTACATCACTGTTTTTAACACAACCATTTATGTATCACACTTCATATATGTTGTTTCTAAAAGCATCTGAGGATTTTATTAGGGTCAGAGCATCTGAGATTTTATTAGAGTTAGTAGCACAACATTTATTAGAGTTAGTAGCACAACAGATAGAATTCTCTATGAAGTGAAGTGTTTCTATTCCTATTCTTAATTTTCCAATTATCTTCACTCTATCAAATATAAAACTTTTAAATTTAATCTTAAAAATTTAATGTGTATACCTGTTAGCCATGTGCATTAGATAAACGGGGTTGAGAACTCGCTGACCTCGCTTACTTTTCAAATCTGCGAATATAAACACATTGGAAGTTTCCTGAAATAAATACAGTAAAACCTCTATAAATTAATACTCGATAAATTAATAATCTCTCTAATATAATAAAATCTTCTGGTCCCGACTTGAGCCTTTGAAATTTTTTATCAAATTCTATAAGATAATATAATAATAATTTTTTGGAAAACTTCTTTATAAATATAAGGTCGGTTAAAATTCTAAATTAATAATTTATAAATATTACAATTATAAATATTATTATAATTTACTAAAATATGAATTTATTGTTATTTGATTTTAATTGGATTTTATTAAATATCAAATGTCTTTAATATTTTATTTTCATATTGAAATTTATATATTTTTCATTTATCATATTTTATTTTTATATTGAGATTCTATTTTATATTTTTATTTAAGTCATTTATTGTTGAATAAATATTTTATTTTTGGTGCATAAATATATTTAAGTGCAACAAATTAATATAAAATGCTTATTTAATTAATTTCAATGAATGATATACACGATATATATTAGTAGTTAATTATATATTATTACAATGAATAGATGATACATGAATATACACAACGATTTAGTGAAAATATGTGTATATTTAATTAGTTTTATTGAATAGATAAATAAATATAATCAATGAAACATATAAATTCATTGATATCAATACATATTTGCTTAAATTTCATAAATTTATAAAAAACACTCATTTAATTAATAAAATATTAATTTATCGATATATTAATATCTCTTTAAATTGATAAAATTTCATAGTCCCGACCTTATTAATTTATAGAAGTTTTACTGTATATTGGAGTTTCTTTCCTCTACAAAAGACATTTTATACAAAAATGTATTCTTGTAGGAATACATTTTTGTATAAAACTAGTGTAACACCCGTGCGATGCCCGGGATATGACGTTTCGGGTTTTGTTTTTTAATGTGCCCTTGATCTTGCGGTGCTCGTGATTTGACGTACATAGCTCTCTACAATATCGTTTAAAACAATTTGTTTTCGTTTAAAACATACATTACAATAGTAAAGTAAATGTTAGAACTTAATTTATATTCTCTAAAGGAAACATTAAAAGGCAAAATTCTAAACTTTTATTACAAATTTCGAAAGACTTCCTTAAACACCACATTATTTGTTTTGTTTGTAAGTTTACCATTCTCGTCACAACACAAAATTTTTAACCCACTTCTATTCGTCGCCCTTGAAACAGCAACGTACAGTTGCCCATGAGTGAAAACCGGTTTCTTCAAAAACACACCAACATCTGTCAACGATTGACCTTGGCTTTTATTGATGGTCATTGCATACGATATCATCAACGGGAATTGTCTTCGTTGAAATTTGAAAGGAATCCTCGAATCAGAAGGACAAAGCGTCATCCTGGGAATATACACAATTTCATTGGCATTTTTTCCTCCCAAGACTCGCGCCTCTATTACATAAGTCCCAAGTTTCGTTACGACCAATCGAGTTCCATTGCACAGTCCTGCCGAGTGATCCATGTTTCTTATCAACATCACCGGAACACCAACCTAAACAAACAAAAAAAAAAACAGTAAACATCAATAACTAAACATCATGTTCATATGCATAGAGCATAAACAATAAACAAAATAATCTATATTTTCATTTCATAAAGAAGATACCATTTAATATAAACAGTAAGGAGCATAACATCCATTTATATTTTATATTACAGACACACATAAAAACTTTATGAAAAAGATAGAAATAACCTTTAACTTCAACTGATGATTCGGCAACCCTGAGCATTTGATGGTATTCAAGAATTCAACGGAGTGCATGTTTGCAAACATATTCTCTGCACCCTCTGACTTTTCAATCGAATCAGCACTAAGATATATTCTTTCATCCGTAGAGTGCATCGAAACCATGTAATCGTTAATAGAATCAACTTCTTCCAAAGTCGGAGCCAAAATGGCCCTACCTTGTAAGAATTCAACGTCCCCAATATGATTTGAGAAATCCGGATATATTGCATCAACCATTGAACCGATGAAATCATCGGAAGACGTTATGAGAAGATCATTGGGAATTTCTACAACAGCAACCCCATCATTGTCATCTCCTATAGTTCCATCCCCAATCGAAGACATCCAATTAGAGAATTCTCTTAAAGTAATTAAATCATTTTCGTCCACAAAATTCTGCAATCTCATATTAGTCGTCAACCTCAAGACTTTGCATTCTCTCCAAATGTTGGAGGAATTAATCGTCGCATGAACAATATCCTGTCTCGTACCTTTAGCAATTACCGGCAAAATTTGGCGGAAATCCCCTCCAAATACAATAACCTTTCCCCCAAAGGGCTTTTCACCAGCCCGCGGATCAGAACTTCGCATAATATCACGCATTGTTCGATCAAGTGCTTCAAAACAATGCCTACAAAATTATACAAAGTCAACTTCAGTTAGATAATTTCCAGCAAAAAAAAAAAATACAAACAATGCGAAATACAAAAACTGAGAATGAGAGGCGTTTTATTACCTATGCGTCATGGGAGCTTCGTCCCATATAATCATTTTAGCTTGTTGAATCAACTCAGCGAGTTCGGTTCTCTTGCTTATATTGCAGGTTGAATCATCGGTTAAGTTCAAAGGAATTGAAAATTTTGAATGAGCTGTCCTGCCTCCGGGTAAGAGAAGAGAAGCTATTCCGCTAGAAGCAACATTCAACACAATATGCCCCATTGAACGAACAGCGGCAGAGAGAGTGTTCCAAACAAATGTCTTTCCGGTTCCTCCATAACCATATAGAAAGAAAATTTGTCCTTTGTTTTCGTGGAAAGCAGACATTATCGATTCATATGCTTGCCTTTGATCACGATTAAGCATTCCGATCAGCTTGATGTGCTCTTCTGTAAGTATTTTTCGATCGTAATTAAGCTCTTCCGCTATAAGGCGATTTCTACCAATAGCTTCATCGTGCTGCGGATACGGCATCTTGGGATAATCTAAAAGGGTTTTCCCTTTTCTTTGCATTACGTCTTCAATTTCCCTCAAGCACAAATTTTTTATTTGATCTTCACTGAGAATCAAATCTGTAAAAAAAGAGAACAAATAAAAAATCACAATATTTAATTTGATTGTCGCTGAGAATTAAATCTTAAAAAACAGAGAAGAAATAAATAATAATATCAAGGACTCTTAGACCGGATGTATAGTGCATTTATGTTGTCGACACAGAAATAAACTGTAAAGAATGAATTGGAGATGTTAATAATCATACCAGGGCGTTCCAAACGAATACGATATTTATTTAAGATGTCTGGTATGAGTAGATGGCTGCAACTTTTCCAAAGAATCTCTGGCCGACTGACAGAATCAGAAGTAATCAAATTCACAAATAAAGATCGAAGCATTGTTTCTGAACCCCAAACTGCAGCTTCTTCAATGGCCTTAACAAATTCATTATCGTCATCAATCAAACCACGGGCGAAACAGGTTTCTCTAAAGGTTTCATATCGTATCCCGTTATAACGATAAATATCATCATACGATTCACAACCTTTCACAACATTCAGCAAAAGTCGCATATAATACAACTCCCCCCTGCCTGGATGTACATAGTTCAATCTCCCTAGAGCAACTCTTCTCTTCCTTGGCCGCCAAGCATGTTCCTTCTCATCCCAAACGAATTTCATAGGAAACTCAGCGTAAGTTATCTCTTTCGCTCCTGGAAATTTAATGTTTGCAATCATCCAAGCTGTAAACATAGTCTCTTTACCCGCTGCTCTGGTCACAACATTCATAACAGACGACCCATCCCTAAATACAACAACCTGCTCGTTAGGCAGATGAAATTTCAATCTCACAACGTTAGGCTGGTTGAAATGAATTTCATATCCATATAACCGCCACACCGCTTCCGACGCAGATACGTATCTGCAATCTAAATATTGCTTTATTTCATCAATAATTATATTTCCAGCAGCGTCATTGTGAGACTGATAAAAAACGGCAGTTGCTCGATCGTGTCCTTTGTGAACGTACTTGAACAAATATTTAATAGACCGCGAACGATTGCACCACTCCACGTTAATATGGGATCTATATTTTTTCAAGAGATAAGGGTTATGGGGAACAACAGACCTGAAAAAAGTATGAACCCAATGAGATTATTAGAGGATGAATTTTATACAATGACATTCTGGACAAAGTATTCAAAGATGAATTTTATTTTTTATTATCTAAGCATAAATAAAACGAAACATCCTAAAAGCATACCTATTGTCAAGTTCAATTCCTCCCTTTAATATTGTCCTGCCATCATCCCTTCTTTTGTAAACGACAAAGCCATCATTATCTACCGTTGTGCGATCAACGTATTTCTTCGGGAATTTTTTTGTACATCGACATCCATCCATGCACGGTGATTTTTTATTTGCTACGCCACACGGACCATGAATCATGAACTCACTGACCGCGTCATAATATTCCCGATCTTCCTTGCAATCAGGAATCTCCGCAGATATAATACTGTCGACGACACCTGGAGTTGCTGTCTGTGGGAAATTTTTTATGAACAGTAGAATATGAGCATGCGGCATTCCACGTTTCTGAAACTCGATAGTATAAACAACTGAAAATAAGAATTAAACACAATGAGAATTTAAAACTTTAAACTAATTAAATAAGAGCAGTTGAAAATTAAAAATAGATAAAGGATGAACTAACTCGCAGATAACTCCCCAAACAGCTTTCCCTGACGAAGATCTCTCAACATGTTATCTAACTTAGTGTGGAACATTCGAGAAAGAATATCCGGTCGATCATTTGCAGTTAATCCTCTTTCTTTACAATACCTCTCTATTTCATCCCACTTCGGATTACACGTGAGAGTAATAAACAAATTTGGATATCCTACCCACCTACATACAGCCATTGCGTCATGATAATTCTGTATCATGAATCGGGCACCACCAACGAAAGAAGAAGGCAAAATAATCCTTTTACCAGTTTCTGCCAAGTTAGTCTCTCCACTAATTAATGCTTCACCCAACGCAGCGTAAGAGTCACATCTGAAATCCTGCTGATGATTTTTTATGTAAGTAATTCTGTACGACTCAACCATTGTATAAGCGTCAACCAAGAATTGTTGAAATAAACGTCGTCCAAAAAGAATATGAGGAGATTCAGTATCCCTCTCCTGCAGCATGTAGGAGAAGTACTCTTTCATTGAAACCTTTTTTTTTTAACTTCTTTACTCCTAGTCGTTTTACGATGAGGAACGTCATCTCTAAATCCATCTTCTCCGTACAAATATAGCAATGGATACTGGAGCGGCAAATACGACACATGCAACTCATTTATGCGCTGTAAAGCCTTTGATCGAGTTTCAATAATAATATCCCTGTAATCCTCCAGGTTATCAACATCTCCAACAATTAAAGCCGCCACCTCCGAAACAGTTGGCAAATTGTATCTCTGGCCATCAGAACTCCTTCGGCAAATCAACCTCAATTTAATGTCATCTTCAGTGAACAAATTTTCACTATGTTCACGTATCTTTTCCCCGGCATAGCGAAACCAAGGAACCAACATATTATTCTCATTCAGTATGTTCTTGAGAACAGAGACGATCTCAGCATGAAACTCAGCATCTTGTAGTTGAGCCTGTTTGTCCGCAGCGTTACTGTTAAACAGACAATGCGATATTAATTAAATTTATCAGAATTTAAATAAAAAAAATAAAAACTGCAATCTCGTTGCAAATAATTGAATACCATAAATTAATCAAAACATCTAACCTTACGGAATTAATCCTGTTTACTACTTCATTTTCAGTGTCGTAGATGTACAGTTGAGAAAACATAGCTCTATCGCTTCGGGTTGGGAGTAAACTACCAATCAAATGATAATTATCGCCATTTAATCTGAAAATAGGAGCTGCCCTTCCGTCGTTAAATGACCTGTCGATCTTCCCTCCCATTGAAGTGAAAGAAAAGATCATATTGTACATTCGCATTGACTTTTGAATTTTTTTACTCATCGGGCTATTTCCGTACAATAAATCTTTGTACTTTTGCGGAGGGTCCAGGATGGCTGGTAACTTAATTTTACCTGAGTACCAAAAAAACAGTTGTTTAACTATCCTAATACTGTATATAAATAAAACAAATTATCTACCAAAAAAAATATCATTATGAATACACAACTGACATAAAATATAATAACAAATACTAACCATGAACGCAGCACAAATTATACTTTGGAAGTCCTGAAATATTTTTGGCCTTTTCTATTCTCTCATCTCTCCAGAATTTAGCACCGCAATGAATACATTTCCAAATCGGATCGCCAATGTCGTGATAACCTTAAAAGAAATGAAAATTTTAAAACTTTTATTAATTCATGCTTATTACAAAGTAAATTAAAAATAATGCATGCCGCCGAAAAAGATTAACCTGGATATTTTGCATTCTCCTTAGAGAATCCTTGATTATTCGATGCGAAAGCACTTGGCTGATTTTCTTTTCCCTTCTGCCTTGGAGCTCCAATTGTTCTATTTACTACTGAAGGGACTACATTATTCTGAATTGGAGCATTTGAAGTTGATCCTTCGCATGTCCCCATACCACTATTTTTCAAAATTGAACTTTGACCACTCTCGACAATAGAAGATTTATTAGTAAATCCGCCTAATGAAATCATAAAATGTTATTAGTGATGTATTCTTCGATAATAATATAAAGGTTAAATTTTTTGAAATAGATCTGCAGACTACATTGAACTTGTACGCAATCGAATGGTTTACTCAAATCGACAATCTTGATCCGTCGTATATTCTGATCGTTAGTAACTGATAAAGGAGGGTTGATCGACGAACATGCATTCACGATAGACGACTCTAAAATAAAACCATCTGATTGTAGATAGATAAAAAAAAAAAAAAAGATTTAACGAAACACGTTGATACTATGAAAATATAACTTGTAAAATAAAATATATTTATTGTTTATTAAAAATATTGCTCGAAAATAATAAGATTACCGAAAGAGTTCGTTGTAGACCGAGATTTCTTCGTATTTTCCGCAAGGTTGGAAATATTATCTTTCCCTATGAGAATTAGTGAGAAATTATTATCGACTTTTCAAAATATACAGTTCTCAAACACATTGGAATGATACAGAAGAACTTTTGTTGAAAATTCTTAACTCGCTTTCTCACCTGATTTTTTTTTCCTCTTGGGTGACATTGATATCAAGAACTTGATATATATATTACTGTTAACTAAGAAATCGTGAGTAAATAATCAATTAGAATGTATATAAATTTATCTCTGTATGTGTAAAACATGCATGGCAAAATAAGGAAATAAATAAATCCATAATAAGAAATATTTAGAATCAATTAGGTTTCTTCCCTACCACGTGATGCTTTGAGGTCGTGTTCTTGACCAGCACACGATGCTTTGGTGTTGTTTTCTTGACCAGCACCTGATGCCCTTGACAACATTTGCAATTCATTCATCATATATATATAATAGCTAGGAAAAATATGTAAAGGTTTTAATATTAATAATGATAATGATTACGAAACATAACTTGTAGGAAAGAATAATGTAATTGCGTATGGTATTCACCTTTCCCTCTAAAGGGGATAAACCATACCATGCGCATGGAGTTGATTATTTTTAGCATAAATTACTATTTAATATATATTTTGTATTATATATTATATTAATGTATTTAAGTATGGTATTCATCTATTTTTTTTTTGTTATTCATTTTCTTTAAAAAAATATCAATGAAAAACAATACAATTAATATAAACATATTAGAAAAAAAATATATAGAAAATATTAGAAAGATATTATATAATAATTATTTCCAAATATAAAAACGTATATTAATTTTATTATTAAAGGATAGAATTATTAAATAAAAATTTAATTTAAAAATTTTATTAATTTAAATATGAATTATAATACTAAAATAAAATGAAGATTAAATTTATCATCATTACTTAATTTAAGTACCCATAAGTAAATAGTGATAATAGAGAGTACTGAATATTCAGAATTACAAAAATAAATATTGTTCAAAACTAAAAAGATTAAAAGATAATACTAAATAGAAATATCATAATTTAAAAAGAAGTTGCCGTTTTCGAAACAATGTTCCTCGTGGCATCTGAAGAAGGAGACTCGTCTTTGAAAAAGAGGTGCTTGTTCATGTCGATAAGAAAACGATCAGTGGATAACTCATCAACAACATAAGCAAATTTAGATTCTTCTACTTGGCTGGAAGGAACAGTGACATTGAACAAAATTTCTTTGCCAATAAGATTGATGATTGGTTTTGGAAGAATACGTTTAAGACTAATATCTAAGCGAACGCAATTGCCATCAACTTCTTTAAATGTATCCTGCAAAGATGACAAATATTTAATTATGAAAAAAACATTTTGGATATATTGTAAAATAATGATATTTATAGAATCAAAATTTTTAATTAATCATCATTTTATAATTAAAAATATTTATATAAATAAGAAATAATATTACCAGAACCATCTTCTGAAAAGCTTCTTGAGCAGTTTTACCAAGAAGCTGCATAGCAACTTGATCCAACAAACGCAACATTACAATATCCCGGCCATTAGTAACACGAATGAAGATATCGTACTTTGCGTTTTTAATAAGATACTCATCACAGCCATGGCAAACCAAACTGGAATCATTAGCAGGAGGATATTCATTGCAATCAAAACAAAATGTATAAAACCAATCTCTTGTGTTAACAACTTCAGTTATCCATCCAACGCTCCAAATATTACTCGACTACAAAAAAAAAAAAAAGAATTTAATTAAATAAAATTGAACTTTAAATAAAATAGACATAGACATAAATTAATTAAGGAACATATGCATAATACTTCTAAACACTTCGGAATATCAGAGAGGTTCATAACTTTAGTAGAAGTAATCCGCAAATCATGAGCAGCTCTGATAAAACTAAGACATGGAAACCGAGACATAGAAAAGTTGCAGACAATTGAATACAGAACACTGAAATTGAATTTTTTTGAGAAAAGGATGAGGATGAGAATAGAGGAAAATGGTATTATAAAAAGATATAGAGATAATGATAATCCTTTTGAGGAAACGTACACCATCATTTTTCTTTGGTTGAAATATCAATGCTTATAATTATTACTTAAAAATAATAATATAAACTTCAAAACAGAAAATAGTACCCGCAAAACACCAAAAGGATTCCAAACAGAATTTTGTAGCAGCACAACAGAAAAAGGAAACACAATAATAAAGTACGAAGCATACATACATAACACAAAATGAGAAAACATTGACGGAGAAAACATTCTTGCATCAACTTTATTTTTCAGTCTTGATGATCTTGGAAGTTACGGATCCCGCTGAATCCTGTAAAGCACACTGCAAATTCCTTTTCGTAATCTTCTTAGTTTCAGGGGTTTTGAAGCCTTCATCCGAGTTGACAACTTCTTTACTCTTGGTGGTGACTGATTCAGCAACAACATCATCAAGAGGACACCAACCGAAAGGAAGAACTCCATGGTTGAATTTTTTATGCTTCATGATCATTTCCATATCATCGGAGAATTTCTCAACTACATAAACAGGGTCGCTCCCTTCAATATGCTTCAACCCAACACTGACCTTGAATAGAAATTCCTTTCCAATCAATTTGTCAACAGGCTCGGGGAGATCAACTTTAGCAACATCATTTATACCGCCTTCAACATTTTTGTTTAGAAAATCCTGAAATACAAAAAGAATTAATATATATACATTAACATCCATGCCATTAAGAAAAAAAAATCTGTAATATATTTTCGAATGTATAACACAAAAAACAAAAATCTTACCTTACTGGAAAAAAATCTTACCTTAGTGATACCACCCAAAACCTCCGAAGCAGTTTTTCCAATTAACAACGTAGAAATTTCATTCCACAGCAAGAACTCAGCATTACCGGAACCATCAACAACATTAATATGTATTTTATAACGTTGACATCCAAGAACAAAATCATCACACGAACCACAATACAACTTGTTTTCTTTATCTACAACCTTTTTTTTGCACTTCATGCAAGACGTATAAAACCAAGCTTTCTCATATAAAACCTCGGCAACAGATGCCACAACCCAAGCCTTCAAAACCTAAACATGATGAATTCGGTATAAAAATTTAAATAAAAAATTCAGTTCACACAAATAAAGTATTAAATAAATAAATGTTAAATAAATGCTATAATTAAAATAATAGACAACAAACTAACCACTTCACAATTCTTCAAGTCATGGAGAGTTAAGTAGACAGTAGAAGGGTTCTGCAACTCATCCTTTACACTGACAAAAGATGCACTTGATATTTTTGAACCATCGAAAGAACTTGTCACAGCATTATTTGGCAACCTGTTTATTATAAATTCCAACATGATTGTCAGTAATCTGAGTTATTTATAGCATTGATGAAAAAAACACAATATTACCTGCTCTTGTACTCAACAATCTCTTCCAAATTTTGATCAACAATAACTTTAGTAGCATGAAAAGTATTTGAAACTCCAATCGCCCCTTCAACAAATGTACAACACATTTTTAAAATATTCATTTAGTTGGAATTATAACTAATGATATGAATCAATATTTATTCGACCAATTTCTTTACCTCTAAATTTCCTTGCTCTGCACAACTGTATAACCACTACTTGGTTATCTTTGTTTGTTCTCAACTCTTCAACAAATTCTTTCAACTCATGGCAATAGGGTTCCCAGAGAACGCACTCAATTTTCAGCTCTCTGTTAATTCAATGATTAATATTCAGTATTCGTGAAATTAACTTTAAAAAAACAAATACAAAACGTACTGGTGATCTTGAAGCAAGAAATGAATACTCTTATTGCCTTTGACAGACGTATCGGTCTTCAACCTTGAGTCATTAATATCAGCAATAGTGCCAATTACATCTTGCATGAACACATAGTCAGATGTTTATATCAATTTAACGTAAGGAAAGAATAAGAAAATATATAATGATAAACACGTTAAGATATAAAATACAAAAATACCAAATAAACCACCATCATCCTTTTGAGAGCCACTTAGAATTTCCAAATAATCTTTGAACTGGAAAATGGACTTGGGAAATTTGTTGTTCATGTTTGAACAAACATATGTATTTCCATGGAACACAATCCTATAGGCAAAATCCGCAACAGGAAAGTTCTTTGGCCTATCAACAACTGAGAACTGATGGACAGTAACAATATCTCCTTCATTGCACAAATCCTGGAATTTAGGTATGAGCATCTTTTTAACAATTGCATGAATTCTAGTTCCCTGCCAAAAGTCGAAGCAAAAATATGTAAGTATATGTATTTTTTTAACTGCAATTAAGAAAATTGAAAATTAACGTAAGACACTAAAAAACCTGAATATCGACAAACAAAAACTCCAAGGTTTCTGAAATTTTTCCATTGCCCGTCGTCTTCCACTTCCTACCAATTCGAACTTGTATCTTCCAGTCCATTCTATCCTTGTTAATGTCAGAGACAGGAGTAAACTGTTTCAACGAACGGAAATTGTCAGCCATTCTATCTCAATATATTTTTCGAGTATAGAGTAGTGAAGTAAAACAAATAGAATGCAAAGAGAATATAAAGAAGGATGCATCGTTATCGATGCTTTGAAAAATAAACAAATTATTACGGTTCTCTTGGAAACCCCATTAAGAGAATACGTGTTGCATTAGGTTTAACCAAAAAAAATTCTAATAATGAAAAGACAAAGAATTATAAAAAAATAACGTGTGGCATTAGGTTTAACCATTTTTTTTTCTAAAGAAAAGACAAATAATAATAAAAAATAATGTCTTCCATTAGATTTTACCAAAAAAATTTATAATGAAAAGACAAAGAATTATAAAAAAAAATAACAAATTAAAAAAAAGTGCTTTGAATGAAAAGACAAATCGATCAAAAATAATTATTACATTTATTTAGGGTGTAATTTTAGGATTGGAATCTAGTCCTAAATGAAAATTTTACTAAAATAAAAGTCCTAATGAAAAAATGGAGATGTCCTTTCATTGAATATAGAACCATTAAGATATTTCTCAATTAAAAAAATTAAATAAAATAAATATTTTTATTATTGAAAATTACGATTAATAATTATTGGTAAAAAATTTAATTGTTAACGTAAGTTTTTACGTTTAAGTATCTTGTTCATATGACGATGCTAACAAAGAGTTAATACTATACTACACTGTCTGAAAACTTACACTTGGAGATCCGAGTTTTAGATCGAGAAACTCGACATCAACAAAGAACTTTAATGGAGTTTTCAAACAACTTCAATAAAACGACAAAGCATGAGTACAGAACCAAAAGAGTTTTTAGATTTAAAAACACAAAAAAACATAAATAAATCAACTAAACACACAGTAGAGAATATTCAAAGAGTTTTCAAAAAAAAAAAAAAAACTCCAACAAAACAAAAGCACGAAAAAGTTGATAATTTTAAGAAGTGTTCCACGAATAAATTCCAAATCACTCAGAGCCAGTATCGTCTGAATGGACTTGGGCTGAGGAACCTTCATCTTTCCTTTGCTTCTTGCGGACAACTCCTTCCTCCGAGCGTACTTCATCTTTGTCGGCAGCATAGTCACCGGACACAGAACTTAAATTGGACATCAATTGCGTGTGATCATCGTCAACCGGACCAATCACGGACACAGGGCTCAGATCGTGCACGGACAGATCAGATTCATCACTGGAGTCAGAACTTTCAGACACCGCTAGATCATCTTCCACTGGAAATTTAGGCTTATTGTTGTTCAATTTCGACACGTGCAGTTCCACTAACACACTGTCATAACAGATATTGTGAACTAAGAAAACCACATCACTTTTGGTATCCTCGTTCCCTTGAATAGATACTTTGAATAAAAGATCCTGTCCAATCAGACCTTTCACAACCAAGGGAATAGAAGAACCTAGAGTGACATTGGGACCATCAGACTCGTCATCCTGAAAAGATGTTATCAGAATAAATATTCGATAATCATAAGGATTTCAAGATTAATATAACATTGAAAATTAATATTGAATAATAAATTACCAAAATCATAGAATCAAAAGCACCTTCCACTGACTTTCCAAACAACCTCAAGCATAAATTATTTTTCAATAAGAGGAGGAAAGTGTAAGAGCCATCACACACACGCACATATAGGTTGAACATTGCGTGTGGAATTATATAATCCCCACACGAAGAACAACACAGTCTTGAATATGAATCAACAGATGCGTTCTTGCATTGCGGGCAAACTGCATGAAACCAACCTCTTTCCTTCACAATATCAGTTATTTTTCCAGCTGTCCAAAACATCCTGGGCTAACAAAAGAAACAAAAAAAAACAACAGATAAAAAACTTGTTAATGTGGGTTTAGATACATGCATATATGAAATGGTATGTGGGTGTGTGATTGTGCGCATGTATTCTTGATTGTTTAAAAATACATGTATATATACATACCATATGTATATATATTTTTGTTAGTAGTAGGCAAACATACACTTATATATCAATAAGAACATGATGTATATAGATTTGAGTGTACGTATATAATACAGAATCCCATTTTCTACACCAATTCGTTACCTTAATAAAATTAAGAAAATCAAGTAATGATATATAGTCACCTCATCACAAAAAAGCAGAGCCGATAAAGATAAAACTACCGTCGATTTGTCTGACAACTCCCTTTCCGCGGGAACATAAAGAGGGTCGATAGCAAAATCTTCATCCAAAACATTCACAACAGAAGAAGAACCAAACATGCTACATAATATTTCATTAATTTTAATTAGATTTGAATTCATAAAAGCACTGGATAAACAGTAATCAAAGTATAAAATAAAATAAAAACAATGAAATATCATGAATACCTCTTACTGAAATCCTCAATTTCCTTCACGTCGGGGGAAAATACGACTCTAGTTAAATTGAAAAAATTGGACATGTGATATTCTCCTGTAAAAGAGACAAAGATAAAATTTAACATTGTAATTTATAAATAATTTTTCAAATTTTGTTCAGCACTTTTAATGATAATAAAACTGACCTTTGTATTTTTTGGTCTTGCACATTTGAATGATGATTACACACTTTTCCATCTCAACAGATTTCTTCATAAACCGAATGAAGTGGTTCACCGATTTTGAATATGGTTTGAAGAACTTGCAAGTTAGTATATTATCTCTGAAATAAAGAACAAAAAAATATAAAGTTAGCAAGAAAGATGCAATTTTAGTAAATATGGTTTAAAATAAAAGAATGGAGAAAATAGCCTTGATAATTTTAGAAAGATTAATTACTCAAGATCTTGAAGAAGAAAATGCAAGCCGGGTTTATTCAAGTCTTTATCATACACAGCAATGACGCGACCAAGAACATCTGAAAATATAAAAAAAAAAGAATTGAAATATAAAAGAATACAATGTTTTAACGTATCGCACAACGAATTAATATTAACAATCCATATATTTCAAATAAATTAAAAGATAATTTATGATACAAAAATAAATACCCAAAAGAAGATCATTAGCCAAGTGGAAACTCCTCTCGATATCATTAAAACATTTGATATCAAATATAGATTTAGAAAACCACGGATAAATAGCTGGACCGACAAATGATTCTTTTTTGAAAACAATCATAAAGTAATGATCGATTAGAACCGGATATTCGAATTGCGGCAAAACCGTGATATTACGAATATTGCATAACATTCCCTCTTTAAGATCACCATCAAACCACGGAATAAGCTTCTTCGGTACAGATCCTAGAATCCGGAAGCCCTACAGAAATCAAAAATCAGAAATACGAACCAATATAATTCACCCACTTGTGAACAAAAAATTATATATTATTTAATAGTACTAAAAAATAACAAACTTACTTCAAGATCAACCATTACAACCTCTAAAGATCTAGGGGTATCGGAAGGATAAGAATGTATCCATTTCCTGCAAATCCTTACTAATAGAATAGGATCAGGACTAAAATCATTAAGATGTTTAAGAGAGGTGTAAGATTGAGACATGTTTGAGAGAGAGAATTGATACGGTTGTTTGTAGAGAACCTAAAGATACCGTTTTTAAATACAAACTAATTCTGAAAAATGTAAAAGGTGAAGTACAAACTTAGATAACCGTTTGATTAAAGTGAGAAGGTGAAGAGATTGACCCTGAAATAGAAGAATCCTACAAAAAGCGTGGTAAACACTTAGCAAGTATCAAGAAGAATACAATGATTAGTAATAATTAGCCCAAAAAAAAAAACAAAAAAAAGTAATAATTATGAATTGTTTAATTGATTTACATACAAACATAGTTTTCCTTGTAATATAAATATGTTTTTGTTTTAGGATTTACATGTTTAAAAAAAAATAATAAAGAAAAGAATATAAAACATATGAATATATTTTTCATTAACTTATATAGTATCTAGTAAACAAATTGTTTTCATTATTAATTTTAGGAAACAAATTTGGTCTTACATACTACTTTCATAATATTTTTTTCAAAAAATACAATAATTATACTTTATTAATTTAAAATAAATATTTTTCACTTGGAATAATACTACAACATACCTAAAATAAGTACATAACTTGATAATGGGGCTAAAAAATATTAATCAATCTAGATCAAGTTGATACATGCAAAAAAGATTCATTCTCCTATGTCGTTAAGAATCAACGAAATCTATAAGCCTTGTTGTTTTTGAAGATAATAATCCCTTTGAAGTTCTTCCGTAACAGGCACCGAAAACTTACACTCGGAGATGCGAGTTTCAGATCGAGAAACTCAACATCGGAGACGAAATTTTCAGGGAAGCATTCTGTTAGAAATATTGAAACGGATTTATCAAAAAACTAAAATAAAACAACAAAGCATGAGCACTTAACCAAAAGAGTTTTCAGTTTACAAACACACAAAAAAAATTAAACAAACCAAGAAACATCCACAGCACAGAATATTCAAACAGTTTTCAAAACAAAAAAGAAATCTAACAAATAACAAAAGCATTAAAAAGTTGATAATTTAAAAAGTGCTCCAGGAATAAAAAATTCCACATCACTCGGATCCAGAATCTTCTGAATGAACTTGGGATGAGGATCCTTCATTTTTCTTTTCCTTCTTGCAGGCAACGTCTTCTTCTGAACCTACTTCAAAAGTTTGGGCAACATGTTCACCAAAGACAGGACTGAGATCATGCATAATCTGATCAGTATCTTCACTGGAGTCACAACTTTCAGACACCGACAGATCACCTCCGACTGGAAACTTAGGCTCAAATTTAACCCTGTACAATTTCGACATGTGCATTGACACTAAATTATTGTCATAACAGATATTGTTAACTAAGAAAACGGCTTCACTTTTGGAATCCTCATTCCCTTGAATAGATACTTGAAATAGAAGATCCTTTTTAATCAGATCTTTCACAACCAAGGGAATAGAAGGATCTAGCGTGAGATCATCATCATCAAACTCGTCATCCTGAAAAAATGTCATTATAAAAAAAATTGATAATCATAAGACTTTCAAGATTAATATAACAATGAAAATTAATAATGAATAATAAATTACCAAAATCATGGAATCAAAAACACCTTCCACCGAGTTTCCAATCAACCTCAAGCATAAATTATTCTTCAATAAGAGGAGGAAATCGTGAGAACCATCAGAAACACGGACATAAATATTGAACTTTGCATGTGGAATGATATAATCTCCACACGAAGAACAACAAAGCCTTGAAAATGGATCAACAGAGATGTTCTTGCACTCAGGGCAAACTGCATGGAACCATCCTCTTTCCTTCACAACATCAGTAATAGTTCCAGCAATCCAAACCATCCTAGGCTAACAAACGAATCAAAAATAAAATCATATAAAAATTCTTGTCGATGTGGGATTACAAAAATGAACATACTTCACTGGTATGTCACTGTGTGCGTGTGCACATGTACTTGATTGTTTAAAAATATATGGATACACAGCATATGTATATATAATATTCTTACCAGTACGTAAACATACATGAATATATAAATAAGAGCATAATCTATAATATACGTGACCATATGCATATAAGACAACAGCATTAGATACCATTTTATACTCCAATTTGTTAACTTAATAGAATTAACAAAATAAAGTAATAATAAAAACATACCTGATTACAAAAAAGGAGAGCGGTCAAAGGGACTACCGCAGCCGATTTACTTGACAACTCCTTCTCCGCAGGGACATAAACAGGGTCGCTAGCAAAACATCCATCCAAAACATCGACAAAAGAAGAAGAACCAAACATGCTACAAAAAAATTATTTATTTTTAATTCAATTTCAATTCATAAAAGAATTGAATACATATTAATCATCGTATAAAAAATATTGAAATATCATGAATACCTCTTCCTGAAATACTCAATTTCCTTGACCTCATGAGAAAATACCACATTAGTTGCATTGACAAAATTGGACAAAAGATATTCTCCTACAAAAGAGATAAAGATAAAATTTTCTATTCTAATTTATACAGAATTTTACAAATTTTGTTCATTACTTTTAATAGAATAACTAACCTTGGTATTTTATACCCTTGCACAGTTGAATAATGATTACACACTTTACCGTCGTATGAGCCCTCTTCACAAAACGAATAAAATTGTTCACCGACTTTGAATATGGTTCGAAGAACTTGCAAGATAAACATTTTTTTCTGAAATAAAGAACAAAAAAAATTGAAAGTTAGTCACAAAGATCCAATGTAGTACATATGCTTCTTTAAAAAAAAGGAATGAAAAAAACAGTAATCGATAATTTTATAAAGACTAATTACTCGAGATCTTGGATAATGAAGTGGAAGCCGGGTTGATTCAAGTCTTTATCGAAGACAACAACGACGTGACCAACAACATCTAAAAATATATAAAAAAATGAATTAGAACATAAAATAATACAGTACAATGTTTTAAGTAAGATATATTAAAAAAAAATGAAGAGAAAATTTACGAAAAATAAAATACCAAAAAGCAGATCATTTGCCAAGCTGAAACTCCATTCGACATCATTAAAACTTTTAATATGGAAGATAGATTTTGGAAACCACGGATAAATAGCTGGACCGACATATGATTCTTTTTCAAAAAGGATCACAAAGTCGTGATCGATTAGAAACCGATGTTCGAAATGCGGCAAAATTGTGATATTACGAATATTGCACAACTTTCCCTCAATAAAATCATCATCAAAATACGAAATAAGCTTCCTTGGTACAGATCCCAGAATCCGGCAGCCCTACGGAAACCAAAAAGATGAAAAGTAGAAAAATATAATTCCACCACCTTTGAACAAACAAATTATATACGTATAGATACTACGAAAAAAAACTTACTTGAAGATCAACCATAACAATCTCCAAGGATCGAGGTGTATCAGAAGGGTAATAATGGATCCACTTCCTACAAATCCTTACTAAGAGAATCGGATCAGGACTTGAACGGTTAAGATATCTGAGAGACGTGTAAGATTGAGACATGTTCGAGAGAGAAAATGGATATGAGAGTTTCAAGAAAACCCAAGATACAGTTTTATAAATACTAACCTATTTTCAAAAGTAGATTTTTAAAAAAAAAAAAAAAAACTTATTCTGAAATAAACAGAATAGATATGATTAAAGTGAGAAGTGATTTGATTAAAGTGAGAAGATGAAGAGGTTAACCATAATAATATGAATAATACAAAGCGTGTGGTAAACACTTACCTGGTTTCAAGAAGAAGGTAATCATTACTGATCAGAAAGAAAAAATACCAATTAAATTAAATAATAATAATAAAATCTGATATGTTTTAATTTAAAAAAAAAAAAAGACAAAACATGTTAGTGTAAAAGTATATTCTACTATGATTGGACAACAACAATTTTTCCTAAAATAAGTACTTATATATGGTAAACCAATTGTTTTCATTATTATTTTTACGAAACAAATTTAATCTTACATATTTACTTAAATAAAAAAAATTTAAAAAAAATACAATTATTTTTCTGAATATAATCTAAAATTATATTTTTCAGTTGAAATAATTAATGCAACTTCAATGTGTTTAATTTAAAAAATACATTTAACAAAATAAAAAGTTATAATTTAATACATTAAGGAAAATGAGTGATTGAAACAAATACAATATTTAATAATAATTAATTTATAGTACAAAAAATTATTAAAGACAAACTACTAATTAAACAGTTATTATATTAAATACATTAAGTAATTAAGTAATTGATAAAATCCAAAAAGTGAGATTTGAAAAGCATCTCTTACAAACATACATAAAATTGAGTACATAACTTGATAATTGCTGCACTAAATTATATTAATCGATCTAGATCAAGTTGATGCATACCAAAAAGATACATTCGTCTTAATGATCAACGAAATACATATGGCTTGCTGTTTTTCAAGATGGTCCCTTTGAAGTGTCTCCGTTTGTGGCCGCCAAGAGCACATCCGGTGAAGAATCGCGCCCCGCAAAATTCGCACTCATGCTCTGGATAGCGCGTTGCGACGACGGGGGGGGCCACGTAGACCTTGCGTCGGTGGCTGGTCTTGTGGCCGCCTAGGGATTGGTATGAGCGGAAGCAAGCGCCGCAGATATCGCACTGATAGGGCAACGGCGGCCTCGAAGAAGATATAATGTGGATTTTCTTGATACGGAAAGTAATAGAGGGTTTCTTCGGCACAGCAACAGTGGCAGTAGGATCATATTCTGTGGACAACGGCAGACGACGGACGCCAAGAGAGATCATGCAAAGACTCTCCGCCGCCCAGATCACGTCCGTTGCCAAGGTAGGTTCTTGGCTGGTGTGGTTAACATGCAAAGACATTTTTTGTAAAAGATTAAAAGGGTTAGTTTTTGGTGTATATTTTGACTCCCGTGTGCAAGTAAAGGATGTGAATGAAACCTTTATATATAAACACATTGAAAATTTTGTTATTTATATTATAATAAAAAAA
Source organism: Euphrasia confusa (assembly GCA_954870475.1). Lineage (NCBI taxonomy): Eukaryota > Viridiplantae > Streptophyta > Magnoliopsida > Lamiales > Orobanchaceae > Euphrasia > Euphrasia confusa. Next base: position 15,375,074 of record OX940949.1, on the reverse strand, counting down.
ATTGCATATGTTTACAATTTTATTAAAGAAAACCTACCTATAGAATTCTAAATATTTTCATCTTAGTGACAAAGTTAAATATCACATTTTATTAAGATTCGCAAAGTATATATGTTTGTTTCATTTATGAGCTAATAAGTTAATAATATTCAAAAATAATATATTTAAAAACATACTTCATATTGTTGCAAGTTGTTCATATTAACAAAAATATTAAATTGAAACATACCTCATGTTGCTCAAGTTTTATTAAATATGATTGTTATCCCAAACATAACAAAAATTGGATAATCAAAACCGAAAACTATTAAGTTGAATAGAAGTACAGAAATGCACGAAGTTTCATATAATAAGTATTTCAAAATAAAAACATACGAAGCACACATGCATATTATCCGATGATAAAAATGAGAGAAAAAGTCAAAAGGGCAGTACAACAAAATGCACCAACTTAAAGTGGTGAATAGAAAGAAATGCACCCAAAAAAAAAAAAAACCCGAAACTAAAATCTAGAACAGTTCATATTAAAACAAAATGTGCTAATCGAAACACACGACGGTCTATGGCTCCATATCAGAATCGGAAAGCAATTCAAGTTCTGGTTTGACGCACAACGTCGTTGAATCAACATCGTAGTAGAACTCCAACGTCATGCCAGTCTCAAATTTATTCTTAACATAAAATTCTGTCCATCCATTGCCAAGAAACATGCTTTTATTTTTGTCAGATGCACTTTTTCTTCGCAAACGGACGGACATTTTTTCTCCTCTTCCATTGGACAGCGTAAGTTCAGATTTGTTCTCAATACCAGTATCCTGGGCAATTTTTCTAGGAATCGTCTGCGAATGAAAATAAAAACTTAATAATAAATGATAAACTAACAGAAATAGTAAAAGAGTTAGTATTACCACTTACAAATTTGTATTTCTGATGCTCTTTAAGTTTTATAGAAAACTTGTTAGAAAGACTGGATGAATCTACTTCCGGACCACTTCGGATGACATCAACATCGTATGTTATCTCAACCCTATCAACACCGTAAATGCGTACATTAAAGTGAGAGTCAGAGATCCAACAGAATGTCAACAGCTGCCCTTTGGTAATATTGTATTTTTTCCGGAATTCCGGCCAACCGGTCGTTATTAGAATACGACCTTCTTCATCTTTACCCAACGCAACATGATGCATTGGACCACGTGGTGTCTTGAGATTGCTGAACAATGGCATACTGTAAGTGCACTTTGCAACAAAAGATGTTGGTATAATCTAGCAAAAGAATTAATAGATCAAAACACAGAATTACAAAAGGAAAAAAAAAATGAACCAAGCGTAGTATATATACTTACAATATTATCCATATCTCCACCGTATATAGTAATGTGAAATCTCATGGGGCATGGTATTCTTCTTGTTGCTTCAAAATAAAAATCATAAAAGAAGAGAACAAATATGATCATAATAATGTTATAAAAAAATCAAAAACAATTTTGGACAAAATTCAGTTAATTGATTCAATGATAGAAACCCAAAAAAGACACAGGTAATGGATAATTATAACAAATGATACAAACAAATAAATCTATCAGGCAGATTCAAACCCTAACCCTAACTTAATAAACAGTTAGGTAATCCAGTAATCGACCAAGCAGATAGAAACCGCAACACTAATTGCATACACAAATAAAAAAAAATTAAATATCTCGAGCTATCAGAAGACCTAACCCTAATTGCATAAACAGTAAACACGGACACAGTTAAAATAAGAAATCAGCAACACATGATTTATCAAAGTATTAACAGGATAAAAGTCTCACAACCAACTGCAACATCGTTGATCTTGCGACGACCTTCTTTCGAAGACCAACCAGAATACATACTGCAATTCATCACGCCTGTAGAACGAATAAAATATTGTAATCAATGAATCTAAGGAAAATATAAGCAGGAACAAATAAAAAAAACATGTCACTGTTAATTTGAAAATATACATATATTTAGGCTTACCGATTCAAAACAGATTAGCGAGAGGAGTACAAAATCAATGAATCGAGATTAAGATCTTGCAGATTTATTTGTCCCAGATTTTTTGAAAATTTGAAAATTAAGTAAGAGATAAATAAAGAGCCGGCGGAAAAAATAAAAAACTCTTCATATTCCTAATTTATAGTGTATTTAAAAGTACATAAAATAATATCCAAGATATTAATATAATTAATTAATATTATAATATATGGATTTTTCATTTTATAGTATTTATATTAAAAACAACATCGTTAATTATAAATTATAATTCAAAATAAGAGATAATTACATAACATAAAGTTTATTTTAGTTACTTTTATAGTTAATAATTGATTAAGGAATCAGTAACGGTACATAATTAAAACATGGTTAATTAATTAAATTAGAATAATTATTATTCTGAAATATAAAAAAAAAGCCAGAACGAAAATACAGGGTTATATGAAGAGATTTTAAATAAATTGAATAAATTTAACTTTAATTTATTTAAAGTAATTAAAAAAAAAATATACATAATATTAACTAACATGTTTTAATTAAAGCTTAACAACTGATTGTGTCAAATTAAAAAATATATAAAAAATACACGTGATCTTTATAACAATAAATAGAAAAATATCAATTAAATAAAAACATCATAAATTTTAGGGTTTACTACATTTCGTATCCCCAGGAATAGGGTTTTTTACATTTGGCAACCCAGAGTACACGGGTTTTCATTTTGCAACCTGGATCGGAATATTCGATTCCGTTTAAGAGGTTTTTTTAGGAATTAAAAATTCATCAAATTGAGTTATTAACTGTTCTTTTTGAACTTAATTTCAGTCCAGTTCAGTTCAATTCCGATCGCTTCAGTTTAGTTCAGTTCAGTTCAGTTCAATTCGTTTCAAAATAAATTAAAATAAAATAAACAAAAAATAATTTGAACCAATAATTTTAAATATACAATATAGTTAATGTCACGATATTATTAATATTTTTAAAATAACATTTAATAATTTATAAAAATTATTATTATTTTTATTAAAAAATCAGTTCAGTTCAGTTCAAATCGCTTCAGTTCAGTTCAGTTCAGGTCGCTTCAGTTCAGTTCAGTTCAGTTCAGCCGGTTTCAGTCCAAAAGAACATGTTTATTTAACCTCCCCAGTAAAATTTCGGTCAAATGGGTTTATTAAATAATAAAAATATAAAATAAATCGATCGATTCTATATCCTCCAAAAAAATTATTAAGAACATACAAATGATTAAACCATGTATAATTTATAAAATAAAGAAGAATATAGCAAGAAAAAAAAACCCCAACCTGCAAAATATCTATAAATCGAAGAAGAAGATTTTTCACGACAGTTTATTAATGAACCCTAATTGCATCAACCCTAATTTCAGCCCCTCTCGCGACTTAGCCAATCGACGAAAAAAAGAGATGGACGAATTTTGCCCTTGCGGAAAGCCAGTGGTGAGTCGCACATCTTGGAGTGATTTGAACCCAGGAAGGAGGTATAAAGCATGTAATCAGTTTCGGGTAAGTGATTTAATTTCTTCAATTTTATCTTCTTAGATGTTTAAGAATTAAGGTTATTATGTTACAACCCCAATTTCTGTAAAAACACTAATTTATGTAGAATTCCCAATGGATGTGAACCCCTAATTTCTGGAAAAATCCCAATGCATGGGAAACCCTAATTTCGATGAAATTCGGAAATTCTGTAAAAACCCTAATTTGATCAATTTCTGACTTATCTCACTTTCTAACTGTTTTCAAAATTTTAAATTGTTGAAATTGCAGAATGGAGGGTGTGAATACTTTGTTTGGGTTGACCCTCCGGCATGTGAAAGATGCCATCAAATAATTCCTGGCCTTCTGAGAAATATAAATTCAAAGGTGGAAGAATTGGCCTTGCAGAAGAAAAAAGTTGAGGAATTGGAGCAGTTCATGAAAAAAAAGATATTGAGGCTGATTATTGTTCTTGTAGCAGTCATGGTCCTTCTATGCAGTTTTTTGAAATAAGTTGTGATTGTGTCATGTGGTCTGATTGTGTAATAGCATGCAATGGATTCTGTTTTGTATTTTCTACTGTAATGGATTTAATGTAATGGATTCTATTTTGTGTTGTCTACTGTAATGGATTTAATGTTCTTGTTCTAATGGATTTGTATGTTTTGTTTCTATTATGTGGTATGTACTGGAAGTGGAGAAAACACAACTATAATATGGGCAAGTACATTAGTACACCTCCAGCTCAAATATGAATGTACACCCACACACTTCAATGGAGCGGGGTACTCAATCTCTCGGAATAATCGATAGAATATTCCGATCCAGGTTGCAAAATGAAAACTCGTAGACTATGGGTTGCAAAATTTTACGAAATTCCGATTAGGTTTCAAAGAGTAAAAAACGCTATTGTTGGGGTTGCAAAATGTAACAAACCCTAAATATTATTAAATAAGTAACAAATCAAGGTACATTGAAGAAACTTCCATCTCGTTTTATTTATATATATTGCATATATTAATTAAACATACTTTTTATTGTTGCAAGTTGCTCATATTAACAAAAATCTCAAATTGAAACATACGTCATATTGCTCAAGTGTTATTAAATTATTAAATATGATACATTACTTATCACAGCATAACAAAATTCAGATAATCAAAACCGATAACTATTAAGTTGAATACTACAGAAATTGATGAAGTTTCATATAAGTATTCCAAAATAAAAACATAAGCACACGTGCATATTATCCGATAAGAAGATACATTTTAATATCCGAGAAACAAAACATCAATAATCCCATACCAGTATGTTAGAAATACGAACAAACTTTTTCTGCAGCTAATATTTTCACAATCAATGAAGTAGAGGAACGATCATACGTGAACACCAACTTCATGCCTTCCTTAAATTTATTCTTATAATAGAATGAGGACCACTCATAACCGAGAAAAATACGTTTGCGATCGGTTCCTTTTCCAGTTCGCAAACGGGCTGGAATTTTTACACTTCTACCATAGGAGAGAACAAATTTTGACTCATGCTCAATCCCAGTTTCCTTTGCGAACTGCCTTGGGATGGTCTGAATAAGAAGTTCAAACACGCTGGTTAATGTAAAATTAAGCAATACACACAGGCAGGTTATAGAATTTAAAATAAAACTTACCAGGCGATACTGGTGATCTGACTTGAGGGTTACAGTAAAACTGGAAGAGAGATCAGAGACACTCAACTCAAACCTACTTGGGAGTAAATCATGAGCATAATCTATTTCAATGATGCCCACATCATAAATGTGTACATTGAAGTGTGATGGATGAATCCATTGGAATGTCAACAAATCACCCTCAGAAATCTGATATCTTGCCTTGAATTCAGGCCACCCCCTGCGCACATAAAACCGTTGCCTGAAATCTACATCTAACTTAACAGGCATCATTGGACCATTAGGTGTTTTGAAATATGTGATCAGTGGAATTTCACACGTGCATCTCTGACGGAATTCTAAGGGAAAAACCTGTCAACAATATTCATTAGGGAGTAAACCAAAACAATGTGATAATATAAATTACATAGACAAAAAGGATGCCCAAGAGTATTGAGTGTGTAATAACCTAAAAATTTAAATAAATAAATTAAGTAGTTTGGGTCCAATTAATTAACCTTATGAAATAATTATACTATGCATGAGTTCGAATTATTTGAAGTTCATATTAATTTACATGTTGATCACACTTTGCATTTTGATTCACGATTTATTTCATTTCATTTCATGTAGTATTTAAGTCATGTAGAGATCCTTAGATTTTAATAATTATATTATTGACATTATTATGATTATAATTATTAGTAATGATAATGCTATTATTATGATTAATATTATTCTAAAAATATGAATATAATTAAATAAGTAGAAGAAGCCCATTATGTTAGTCGTTGAAATCCATAATACTCTATTTCTTAACCCTAACATACTGTATATATATAGGACTAGTATTAATTCCGCCCACTCCCTCCTAATTCCTCTCGTCCAGTACAATTAGAGGTTCATAAATTCTAGTCTCGCTCTCCTCTAACGAGATCTTCCGTCGATGGAGACGTAGTTTCGAGAAGCAGTCGTTGCCTCACCGATGGAGCTCCCTCGCCTCTCCCTTGCATCCGCTGTTCGGCCTCAAAGACCTTGTCCGCCGGAGAAGACGTCGTATCAACGTCGTGACGGAGAAGAAGGCGTAGCATCAAATCGAAGGCTACCAACGAGATCGAATCATGTCATAGGAACGCACCGCTGAACTTCTACCCATATCGCCTTAGTCGTTCTGTTGCTTACACGATGCCGGTACCGCCTCCAATTAGAAGAAGATCGATGCCTCCTCCGATCCCATCCATCGCCAAGCCTCCTCCTGCTACCTCCGACAAGAAGCAGAAGTTTCGCCTCTTCGCCGGGATTCGCCTACTACCGAATTTCATTGTCATGCCCTATGTCGAGATCGCACCGACGCTAAAAGGTCTTTGACCCCGTCCTCAATTAATTGCGCTGCTGCCCATGCGTCGACCTTAGTGTCGCGGTACTCCCGCTGCCTTCCGAAACAACGACAGAGACCACTCGCTTCTGATGCTTCCCCGCCATTGTTTGTCCCACCTTTGTCGCCGCTGTTAGTTCTCTCACATTCGATCGAAAGGAAGTGGATGAAATTGGAATTAGGGATCGTCAACTCCCATTTAATCCATCCAACCAAATTGTTTCTTGGACCGGGCTGAGTGAAATTGTTTGTTCGACCCATTATTCCCAAGGCCATCAGAATGTCTTCATTCTTCAACCCACTACATTGTTTACCTTAGCCAACTATTTTAACACGGAAGGTCAGCCCACTATTTTAGTCCAACTACTTTTATTTAAATAATTATAAATATTAGTTTATGTATATACATTATGCGTATTAATATGATATTAATATTACAAATAGGATGTATGGATTACAAGGATTAGGATTGCACGAGCATACATTCACGCATCGTTATTGTCAAGTCAAGTTCTGCATTTTCAAGGTAGGGGTATTTCTAAAACTTTTTCAAATACAGTTCATATCAGTGTATGGTACGCAGGTAATTGTTCGATATCGAGGACTTTATATTCTATTCATGTTATGTGCACATATTAGTCGCGCGACGAAATTCATGGCCGTGTTCACGTAGACGTGTGACGTGTTCACGGTAATAAATCAAGCAAGCAAGTGATAGGAACGTTTAATCGTTCGGAAATTCATGTCCTTGGGTGTATCCCACTATCTAACAAGTTCAAGTTAGTTTATAAAGTTGAGCGTCATTCCGGTTATTTTCGTATCGTGCAATGTGTGAACTGGTATCCCTACTGAGTTGTTGATAACTCACCCCTTTTTAAAAACCCATCTTTTCAGGTTGAGCGAAATCGGAGCGAGGCGGGGATGTGGCGGCGATAGTAGTAGCGGCATTTATTTTAAAGACATTATTTTCATACTTGAGTATTTTTATTTAAATTTGACTACTGAGGGTTATTATTTTTAGTTAAAGATTTTATTATAAAAAGTCATTTTGATATTTTGTTATTTTAAATACTACAATTTATTTTGAAAAGTAAGAAAATCCTCTTTAGTTTATGTTTTGAAAAATGGGATGTTACAACTTGGTATCAGAGCATTACGGTTCTCTTTACGGACCTAAATTAGTTTTAAAAATAAGCTACTATCGTCCTCCTCTGCCGCTCGCGCCGACTTCGCAAGTAAGTGCATTCTACATTCATGATGTTTCATTTAAGTTGCATGTCTAGTTTCATGATATTGTAGTCACATGCATATTACATTCATGAGTTTCAAGTACAATGCATTTCAAGTTCATGTTTTTCAATTAGGATGCATGTCTAGTCTCATTATTTTCCAAGTAAATTGCACTTCATCTTCATAATTTTCAAGTAAGATGCATACTCAAGTTCATAGTTTTCAAATTCATGATCTTTCAAGTGCATTAAATGTTCAAGTTTTCAAGTTAAAATTTTATGTTTCATAAATTGCGCACTTTATTTAAGTTCAAGTTCAAGTTCATGTTAAAGTTTAAGTTCATGATTATTATGTCAAGATGTGCGCAATTTATTGCAAAAATATGATGCATATATTTCAAAAATAAAAATAAAATATATATATATATAGTTACATGATGCATGATTTAAAAAAAAAAAATTTTATAATGCAAATATTAAGTTGATTGTGGCCTTAGGGACTTAAAATGGTTAAGAATAACGATACATATCTTGTGGTTAACCTGCGGTGATGTTGAAGACTTGTTATAGAACTAAGTTGATGAACTCATGGTGTTGCGTTTGAATTTGGATTTCGTATCTACTAAGTATATTGCTCAAGTAAGTTATGCACATGTGACGTAGTAAGTTACTCTTTGGAGGTTAGTATATACTCAAGTGAAAGAAGTGAGATCAATCGCTTATGTAAGAACATAGTAGCAAACTATGGCACGGTTATCATGATAGAACTACATATTAAAATGAAGTGCTTCGATGTCATAATAGAATTTGACTGTTCATTCAATGATCGTAATAGTATCTTACCAAGAGATAATGGTAATGATATTGAAGGAGGTGCACCAATTACAGAGAGTTGAATCAGCGCAAAATTAAGAACAGGTATCCACTACCCCAATTGACAATATTTGTGATCAATAAAAAGGGGCAAGTGTGTTCTCGTAGATTGACTTAAGTTCGGGATATCACCAAGAGTGAGTTGATATCTCAAAGTCAAGTTTCTGAACTATGTGATCATGTTCATTGATGAAATATTTTTCTACTCGTAGACGAGGCTTAACTCAAGGAACATTTGAGATTTTCCTTGGAGGCATTGAGCATAGAGAAGTCTGCAAAATTCTCGAGATGTGAGTTTTAGCTAAATCATGAGTTATTTTTAGACCGAGTTGTCATGTCTCCTAGAATTAACGTTGACTTTTCTAAGATTGAAGAGGTCAATCAATTGATCATTCAAGAATGTGAAAGAGATACGTGACTTTTTGATTTTGTTGATTGCTATCAAAGATTCATTGAAGGTGTTTCAAAGATAGCACACCCGATGACATAGTTGAAGAGGAAAGTTTTTCAGCACTCGAGTGGAAGTTGACCACAACTCCACTTCTGGCCATTTCAACCTGTACAGAAGGTTTAATGGTCTATAGTGATGCCCTATCCAAAGATTGGGTTGTTTGTGGATGCAGCATGAGAAAGTGATAGCATGTGTTTCCCGACAACTGAAAGCACACGAAGTTAATTACCCTACACACCAGAGCCAACTGATGTAATCCATGCATTGAGAATTTTGAGACATTATTGGTATCCTAAGAGATGAAGTATATTTTCGTGCAGAAGGAGTTGAACATGCGTCAGAGAAGATAACCAAATATTTTTAAAGATTGCGACTGTTCAATTCATTATCACCCTAGAAAGGCTAATGTTGTGGCAGATGCTTTAAGCCGAAAAGCCACAGGGCATGTAGCAAGTTTGCTGACAAATCAAGATCAACTTAAGGAAAAGTTTGAGAAATGGAGAATCAAAGTGATTTCTCACTCGAAGAGTACAAGAGCGACATTATGTACTTTGATGATTCCTCATACTTTGTTGGAAAGCAGTAAAGAAGCTCAAGAGAATGATGGTTCCCTGTTAAAGATAAGGATTCATGTTCGTGAAGAAAACGTTGAGGGTCTTTCAAAAAAATAAATAAAATGGAGTCCTAGTTTTAAGGTTGTGTGTATCAAAAACGAGATCTTGAGGAATTAAATCGTAGAAGAAGCACATTGTACGCCTTATACTTCCCATCCGAGAGGAACAAGGATGTATCACGGCTTGTGAGAGTCATTATGGTGGAGAAGTATGAAAAGAGACTTCGAGTTATTCATATAGAAATGTTTGGTGTGTCAGCAAGTTAAGGTTTAACACCAGCGACCTTCGAGTTTAATTCGACCATTGAAAGTACCCGAGTGGAAAATTGAGCACGTGGCCTTTGACTTTGTGGTGAGTTTACCGCAATCATCAAGAGGAAATAATTCAATTTTGATAATGGTTCATCGATTAACAAAATTTGCACATTTTATACCGGTGAAGATGACTTTCAGTATAGACCAGCTCGCACAGTGATACATTCGCTAGAGAATGAGGTCTCACGATACTCTAATATGAATTGTGTAATATAGAGATCCTAAATTATTTTCAATACTTGGGAGAATTTTGTACGATACAATGAGAACGAAGCTGAAGTTTAGCACCGCGTGTTATCTTTGGACAGAAGGCCAATCTGAAAGAACAAGAAGAACGAGGAGAATTATTAGAACATGTGTTCTAGACCATGAGGAGTTACGAATGCATAAAGAGTCATCATATTATGAGATGTGTGAAATGATTTTGGATCATGTTCAAGAACAACGACACGTACTTAACATATGTTAAGTGGATACGCTATCGAGGGGAAACTGCACTTGAGGGCACGAGCAAGAAATGAAGTCACTTAAATGGAATCCTTTCAAGAGGTAAATAACGAATTTCGAGGACGAAATTTTTATAAGTAGGGTAGGTTGTAATAACCTAAAAATTTAAATAAATAAATTAAGTAGTTTGGGTCCAATTAATTAACCTTATGAAATAATTATACTATGCATGAGTTCGAATTATTTGAAGTTCATATTAATTTACATGTTGATCACACTTTGCATTTTGATTCACGATTTATTTCATTTCATTTCATGTAGTATTTAAGTCATGTAGAGATCCTTAGATTTTAATAATTATATTATTGACATTATTATGATTATAATTATTAGTAATGATAATGCTATTATTATGATTAATATTATTCTAAAAATATGAATATAATTAAATAAGTAGAAGAAGCCCATTATGTTAGTCGTTGAAATCCATAATACTCTATTTCTTAACCCTAACATACTGTATATATATAGGACTAGTATTAATTCCGCCCACTCCCTCCTAATTCCTCTCGTCCAGTACAATTAGAGGTTCATAAATTCTAGTCTCGCTCTCCTCTAACGAGATCTTCCGTCGATGGAGACGTAGTTTCGAGAAGCAGTCGTTGCCTCACCGATGGAGCTCCCTCGCCTCTCCCTTGCATCCGCTGTTCGGCCTCAAAGACCTTGTCCGCCGGAGAAGACGTCGTATCAACGTCGTGACGGAGAAGAAGGCGTAGCATCAAATCGAAGGCTACCAACGAGATCGAATCATGTCATAGGAACGCACCGCTGAACTTCTACCCATATCGCCTTAGTCGTTCTGTTGCTTACACGATGCCGGTACCGCCTCCAATTAGAAGAAGATCGATGCCTCCTCCGATCCCATCCATCGCCAAGCCTCCTCCTGCTACCTCCGACAAGAAGCAGAAGTTTCGCCTCTTCGCCGGGATTCGCCTACTACCGAATTTCATTGTCATGCCCTATGTCGAGATCGCACCGACGCTAAAAGGTCTTTGACCCCGTCCTCAATTAATTGCGCTGCTGCCCATGCGTCGACCTTAGTGTCGCGGTACTCCCGCTGCCTTCCGAAACAACGACAGAGACCACTCGCTTCTGATGCTTCCCCGCCATTGTTTGTCCCACCTTTGTCGCCGCTGTTAGTTCTCTCACATTCGATCGAAAGGAAGTGGATGAAATTGGAATTAGGGATCGTCAACTCCCATTTAATCCATCCAACCAAATTGTTTCTTGGACCGGGCTGAGTGAAATTGTTTGTTCGACCCATTATTCCCAAGGCCATCAGAATGTCTTCATTCTTCAACCCACTACATTGTTTACCTTAGCCAACTATTTTAACACGGAAGGTCAGCCCACTATTTTAGTCCAACTACTTTTATTTAAATAATTATAAATATTAGTTTATGTATATACATTATGCGTATTAATATGATATTAATATTACAAATAGGATGTATGGATTACAAGGATTAGGATTGCACGAGCATACATTCACGCATCGTTATTGTCAAGTCAAGTTCTGCATTTTCAAGGTAGGGGTATTTCTAAAACTTTTTCAAATACAGTTCATATCAGTGTATGGTACGCAGGTAATTGTTCGATATCGAGGACTTTATATTCTATTCATGTTATGTGCACATATTAGTCGCGCGACGAAATTCATGGCCGTGTTCACGTAGACGTGTGACGTGTTCACGGTAATAAATCAAGCAAGCAAGTGATAGGAACGTTTAATCGTTCGGAAATTCATGTCCTTGGGTGTATCCCACTATCTAACAAGTTCAAGTTAGTTTATAAAGTTGAGCGTCATTCCGGTTATTTTCGTATCGTGCAATGTGTGAACTGGTATCCCTACTGAGTTGTTGATAACTCACCCCTTTTTAAAAACCCATCTTTTCAGGTTGAGCGAAATCGGAGCGAGGCGGGGATGTGGCGGCGATAGTAGTAGCGGCATTTATTTTAAAGACATTATTTTCATACTTGAGTATTTTTATTTAAATTTGACTACTGAGGGTTATTATTTTTAGTTAAAGATTTTATTATAAAAAGTCATTTTGATATTTTGTTATTTTAAATACTACAATTTATTTTGAAAAGTAAGAAAATCCTCTTTAGTTTATGTTTTGAAAAATGGGATGTTACAGAGTGTACTTACAATCACGGCGTTATTTTCATCTTCTAGAGTAACATGGAATATAGGTGTATAGTTGAGCCCCATTCTGACTACATAATTTATTCTTAGCGTCAGATTAAAAATAGACAAAAACAAAAAAGAAAATAAAAAAAATAACAAAGAAAGATTACAAACAATTCAATACATTCAAGTAACAACAAACCATATGTATTAATCTGAATTAACAGATAATATACTTATTCAAATACCACTTTTGAGTAAATTGAATACAATATCATAGAATTAAAAATCAACATTACAAACAAACTGAAATTTAAAAAAAAAACAAAAAAAAAAACTTACAATTATCTAGATCAAGAACACTCTCCCCGTGACCTTCGTTGTTACCGTTATCAGACATTTTAGATCCTCCTTAGAAATTAATAATCTGCAAAGTACACTGAAAACAAAATTATCCTATATACAATAAACAAAGTGTAAGAAAACCAATAGAGAAAATAATTAAACATTGATCATAAAAATCACAAAAAAAAATATTATTAAATAGAATCAGAACATGATATTCTAGAAGAGTACGATCCCAAGCTATAGAGAATGGTGAAAATGTAAAAACACGAAAAACATTGTTTCATACCTGGTTTATGCTGAACGATAAGTTTTCTTCTCCTCAAGAAGCAGATATCCAAAAATGCGCAACCCTAGATTTCAATTCAAAACGCCGATATACAAAGTTTATGAAGTAAGATACTTTTAAGAAAAATCTTATTCTTTAATATAATTATTTATTAACTAAATTATTTAATTAAATTTATGTTTTTCATTAAATAATATAATATATTTCTACAAATAAAACGGATGAGATAGAGATTTAGTACTCGCATACTAAATTAATTGTTGCTGTTATGTACTTAATTATATAAATGTATAAATTTAGCAGTAATCTAATAATAGTAGTCCTCAAATTATTTATAAAATTCAAAACAAATTTCAAAAATTTTGTAAAATTGCAAAAATATTAAAAGTATTATGATATATTCATATTTTGTAACTATTAACAGAAATACAGTATATAAATTATTTCTAAATAAGGAGATAATAAAATTTATTACATTGTATCTTTATATTAATCAGCACAAATACAAAATTAAAATTAATCAGCCACCTCAATATAAGAAAAACATCACCTCTATATAGAGAAGAAAAATAATAAATATACAAAAGTAGGATTCAAATTGTAGCAATTTTTTAAAAATCTAGGAGGAATAATATTACACAATCTTCGCCGAAATTGGTTTTTCAATACTAATAATAAACAAAATCATAAAAATTCTTCTCCGACGTACAATATCGCAGTAGTTTTATCATAGTAGAATTCCAAAGACATGCCCTCTTGAAAATGATTCTGATCATAGAACGATCTCCATTTTCGTCCGAGATAAAGGCTATTTCTACCATCTCGTTTCTCCAAAGGCACGACAATCTGATTTCCTCTAGTGTTGGACAGTGTCAACTCTAACAGTCGATCAATGCCTGTGTCCTCAGCAAAATGTTTAGGTATTGTCTACAAATGAAGAATGATACATTTATTTATATTATAAAGCAACATCAAGTAAAAATTTAAAAATTTATGAAGTAGACCTTACCAATCGATAACGGTGATGGTCTTCCACTATTTGAGCAAAGCTGTGACGTAGAGACAATATATCCCGGACAGGCATACGTCGGATATTTTCAACATTATAGGATATCTCAACATGAGATTCGTCAAAAATGTTTATATTGATGTGCGATGGACAGACCCATTGAAATGACAACATATATCCGTACTTAATAGTATATTTTTCCTTGAATTGAACCCAACCGCTAATTATAAGAACATAACGACAATCATCTTCACCTAAAACAATAGGATGGATTAGACCATCCGGAGTATTGAGATTGGTGGACAGTGGCAGCTGGTAAGTGATCTTTCCCATAAATTCCGAAGGAAGACACTAAAAAATACGTAATTGGTCAATACAATATTTATCTAAAAAGCATCAGTATAGAATTCATACTTACAAAATTTTCGATATCATAAGGCCCGACCCTTCTAATAACTCGGGGAGCGCAAGGTGGTCCTCTTCTTACTACAGAATTATTAGTTGACAAAGTTAGATGAAAATAATCTGGTTAAAAAACATATCATTATGTCAACAAAGTAAAAGAAATTTCGATTTATCACTGTAATCATAGAAAACCTAAAATAATAAATAACTAACAAATAATTATACATTCTTGTACAAAATCTTAGGATCCAATTATTTTGTTTAACTGTAACAAACATTTGATTAAAAACAATCATAAATAAATCCGTACATACCATAAACAGAAAAACCTTAAATAAAAAATAACATATGAGAGAACACTAACAATCATCTTGATCGGCATCACTGTTGCCGCGACCACGATTTGAACTGCTACCTGCCATCCTAAGGTTGGAATATTCCAAATTAATTGTCTGTATTGTGAAATAACATTCTGATAAACATATAAAAATATGCTTATCATCATAGAGACATTAAAACACGGAGAAAATGATGGAATTTAATCAAACCCGATTGTTGAGAATAATACTCAGTAAGACATAATCAATATTACACGGAAGTACATAGTATAAACTACTGTTTCATACTCGATTAATGTAAAGGGGCTATTTTTATTCTGGTAAACAGCCGAGACAAAAGGATGAGTAACCCTACAATTGAGTTCAAACAATCATTTTACAGTTTCTAAAGAGTACACTTTGATGATTAAGACAGAATCAAACTTAAACATATAGATTACCATAAATATTATTTCATACCGGATTCAAATAGAGGAATTATGTTTCTTCTCTTCAGGAAGCAGAAATCAAAGGATGAGTAACCCTAGAATTGAGTTGAAGACGACAGTATACGGTGTTTAATTTAAGAAGTATACAAAAAGCGTGGTTGTCTTATATAAATATTGTATAAATAATACAAATATTTAATAATATACATGAAAAAATAATAATAATAAAAAGAAATATAATTGAAGTATACATCATTAATGCATTAGGCATCCTATTATCGAGTATAAGTAAAGGACAATGCATTAGTAATTTAATACTACGAATTAGAAAATATTCAATATATATAAATGAGAAGTGATTCATAAAGTTTATGTTGCGTTTTAAATACAAATTAACTTTTGTTTAATTATGTGATAAATATAAGTTTCATAGAAAAATTTAGATCGAGTGTTCTTGAAATTGATGCATTGTGAAAGTATTGAAATACAACAACTTCATGCATAATCAACCAAGGTTTGGTAAAATTTGTTAAACACCATTGATCGTAAAACGGACGACTATAATGTTCTACGAAATATACAATTCACATATTTTGGAATACGCGCGCGACTCTTTTGAGAGTTTGAAGTTACAGAACTATTTTAATTTTGTAGATTATTATTTAATCTAACATATTACTAAATATATTGTCATACAATTTGAATTCTAAATGATGATCGAAGGAACATTTTTATATTTCTAATAAAATACTTTGTATTAATTATTAAAATTATATAATTATTGATCATCGTATGTTAATTATTTCCACTTAATAGAATAGATTAACATATGTTTTCGTTTTCGTTTTGATATATATTAAAAAAAATATATATCAATAAAAACAGAGATATATATTTGCAATTCAGTTTTCTAATCATTAGATAAATCGTCACAACATGCATAGTATATCTATTGGAATCGACACCGGGAGAAAACCATTTTCGACAAATCCTAACAACAATGTCACAGTTCGTTCCAATCATAGTTAGCCCGCACAACAGATCATGATCAGCCATAGGTTTGTACTTGATATTTTGTTATCAATATGAAATACGAATAAGTTTATGTAAGATCATGACCACCATTAATAAGATAATTTTTCCTTGTTTAATTACATACAATCAATAAAACATGTAAAATTTAACTGAAAAAAGATTATTAGTTTATGTTTATGTGCAAGGAATAGAACTGTAAGGCACAAAACATTAAATTTAACTTTGTTATAGAGATTGTTCACTATGCAACTTGCTTTTAAAGAAAGGAATAGAACTATAATTATAGCACAAAACATTAAAATTTTCTTTGTTATATAGAAATTGTTCACTATGCAACTTGCTTTTAAAGAGATCACATATCACATTCAAAGTATATATACAATATTTAAGCAACCTGTTAAGAGTATATAATTAGTCCTTAGATATAATAACATACTAAGTTCATACAATTACTTCATGCTTCAAAACATTAAACCATATGTTAACTGTTAAAACATAAGACCAAAATGTAGACAAAAGACAACATTAATTGTTCAGAAATACTAAAGATAAACAAACATCACAAATTGTCCATCCTAAACAAAAAATCAATCATTGTTTCATACTATTATGCCCTACAATTAAATTTTCAAAAGTCAGCACTGTGCATCCGTCAAACCGCGTCGAACTTTCATCATCTTCTGAAATCAAATGCTAATTCCAAGGCAACCTTAACAACAAAACTAAATAAATACAACAATGCACAGGAAACAGATTATTTTAATTAGCTTAAACATAATAAGTACACAATTCAATATCAATTAATGAAATGCTAAAAGATAGTACCACTGTTGATAATCCATCGCATCCGGACACTGATGATACAGAGTCATTCGGGTAGCCTTAGATGTATTGCACAGTACAAATTGCCCTGTAAAAGAAAATGAATTATAAACAATCAGATACATACCTAATAGAATTTCACAAAGAAAATTTCAATATATAAGTACCATCGACAAAAGTCGTGTTGCACAGCTGAATGGTCACAACAGATCCGTATAGCTTGTACTCCCACCACATGTCAACATATGCCAAGATCTCATTGGAGTATGGGGCAAACACACAGAAACTCTTTTGAATGCCGCTATTAAGAGAATATATTTAATATAATGTTAATCACAATTACATACAGATGTAAACCTAACACACAAAGTAATATACATTTCTTACTTGAGATCAGAAATTTTAAAACGAACGTATTCATCTCCACCGGAACCATCACCATACATCATCGTATCATTAACTTCAATCAGATGACCAATAACATCTTGCACAATCAGCAAACATGGTTTATGAACATATAAGATATAACTCAAGTAAATAACAGAACATTAAAAGGTATGAATGCAAGTTAGCAATGTTGAATGATACATACCGAAGAGTGGTCCAGACTCTGGAAAAGTTTCTTTAGTTATTCGATCAAAAGAGACGAACTTGTACGGAGATACTGGAAAACCTCGGTCAACAACATTGATAACAGACGTGTCCGGATCAAAATATATCATAACAGGGTTAACCAAAAGCGGATTTATCAGTGGGCTTTTTACAACATGAAATCTTCTTATGTTGTAAGCTTCTCCCTCATGAATTTGGTCACGGAAAAGACCAACCAAATTTTTTTCAACTGCGCCATGTATTTGATTGCCCTGACAATTAATTTTTCAATTAAATAGAAGAAAACCCTAAAAACACGGATTTAAAAAGGATTGAAATTTTGAGAACAGGTCTGATATTCAAGTAAACCCATTTATTATAAAAAAATTACGATTTTGAGTACAGTAATAATACATCAACCCAGCAGTTTAAAAAAACCAAATTCCGTAATCCATATGTTAAGGTATTTTAAGATCTATAATCTGTACTTTCGAAATAACAAAAAAAATACATTAAAAAAAATCATAAAAAGTAAACCTCCATGTCCATTAGCACGAAATCGACCCGGGATTCGACTTTGTTAAAGCTTTCGCTGATAAATTTCCGGGTGCATCGAACGACTATGCTCCAGTCCCTCGTCGAACAATTTAGTTGAGAAATAGATGCACGGACTGCCATTCTCACCGGAGAAAAGAGAAAGAAGAAGATGAAAAAAGAAGATGAAAAGGCAGCGGATTTTGAAAAAGTGTGTAATGGAAGCGTCCTTCTTGCAGTTTCCCATATAACATGTTGATTGCACTACTATTTTACGCAATGTAAAGTAGGATATTCTTCTACACAATGATTAATTATAATGCAACATTGGGAAACGTGGGTTGTACAATAGTAATTTCAAAAATAGTTAAAACAAATACATAACTCATAGATATATTATTATAGATAACTATCTTGTAAAAATACTGCAAAATTAATTATACTACTACCATAAACACGAAATTATTGGTTATTAAAGATTTCACTAAAATTTACAAAAACCTAATTTATGATTATAATATGAGACATAAAAAGTAATAATATCCAATAAGCATGTTGAATTAATTACCAAGATGTTTTTATTTAATTATCAATATGGTTTATATTACTTGTTCCTTTGAACTTAATTTCAGTGAACTTCAATTCAGTTTTGATCGTTGCAGTCCAGTTCAGTTCGGTTTATATCGCTTCAAATCAGCTTAGATTAAGTTCGATTCCAAATAAATTAAAATAAATTAAATAAAAAATAATTTGAATAAATAATTTAAGTATACAATATAGTTAATGTCACGATATCATTATTATATTTATAAAAAAAATATTTTATTTAAGTTCAGATCGCTTGAGTTCAGCTCAATTCAGTTCAGATAGATACCATTATTATATTTATAAAAAAAATATTTTATTTAAGTTCAGATCGCTTGAGTTCAGCTCAATTCAGTTCAGATAACTTAAATTCAGATAATTCGATTTGAGTCCAAAAGCACTTAAATTCGGTTCAGTTCAGTCGGTTTCAGTACAAAAGAACAGGTTATTAGTAGATTTTTAATTGAAAAAATTAATTTATAACACAAAACATAAAAATTAATCATATACTTTCTAAATTATTTTGTCCCTAAATTGAAAAGATAAAGTATCATTACAAAAGTTTTTATTTTTTTAAATTTATAGAATTACTAAAGAAATTTTTTAAATTAATTTTTTCAAATTAAACAACCTCGAAAATAATATATTACATCATGACATACAAATAATTTTAAACAAATAATATTTGTTATTAAAATTCCAAATTTAAATATCATTTCGAACAAAAATTCAAGAAAAAAGATAATATGGGAAATTTAACGGGACTAAATTTAATGTCAAAAAGAAGAAGAACCTTATAAGGAGACATAAAAAAACAAACAATAAGAAAATTGTCATAACAAATAATGAAAAGTACATGAATTATTTTATATATAAAAAATCACTTGGGAAATTTAATGTCAAAAAGAAGAAGTACCTTATAAGGAGACATAAAAAAACAAACAATAAGAAAATTGTCATAACAAATTATAAAAAGTACATGAATTATTTTATATATACAAAATCACTTGATTAAGGAATTTGACATATTTAACATTACTCAAAATCTCTCACGCAGTCGCCCACAGCTCTTCAAACCTATTGCACAAACAATTTTGTTATAAAATTTGATTATTTGTATTCTATTGATATAATATTAAAGTGTATATAATTTAAATAAATACATTATATAGTTATATATACCTTTGACGGTATTCAATGGCTTCGTCGATATGGTGATAAATCTGAACCTTTGTTGCTGTGCCAAAGTTGTGCAAAACAAACTCACCTTCAATTTTTAAAGCTAAGATTGTTAACAAAATAAATCAAATAATTGGGATTTCATCGTACGATAATGTTGGAAAAAAGTTAACATACCGTTAAATATCATGGTTGCAGCAAGTTGAATTATTATAACAGCATGGCCCAATCGATTATTACTCGCCATACTGATCAACTCGGTTATCTCAGTAGCAAAGGGACCAAAATAGACGAATTCAAGAATCTTAAAACTGAAATTGCATATACAATATCAATTGATTAAGATGAAAACATAATATAGTTCCCCGTTTCTATCTAAATATATAACAAACAAACTTACTGTAGATCGCCAACACGAATACGAACAAACTCAGGTCCCTGACCATAAACTCCATTAATGTTTGAGTTACAATCAACTTCAACAATGTGACCAATGATGTCTTGTAAAACAAATACAAAATTTAAAATATTTAAAGTTATTCTAAATAAATTATTATATACTATATAAACTAACAAAAATAATCGTAAAGAAAAGACATAACATACCTAGCAGAGGACCGTCAGAGGGGAAGTTGTGCTCGTTAATACAAAACCAAGGACGGAAATTATAAACGGATTTAGGGAAATCTCGATACCACGTTGGTTGAACATGAGTTCTTTTCAAAAATATAATAGCATGTTTATTGTCGGCAATCATTTTTCTTTTAAAAGACGGGACCACACGAAAATGCTTAACGCTGTAGAGTTCACCTTCAACAATCTTACTGTTAAAGTATTCGATTAGATCTGACTTAACGAATGCAAGAATTTGATCTCCCTGAAACAACAAATATTACATCCGATGAATAATGATTATGAGTTAGTAGTAAGATTCAGTATGTACAAAAAAAAATATAACCATGAAAACGGAGGTATATATTTGCAATTTAGTTTTCTAACCATGAGATCAATCATCACGACATGCATCGTATATCTATTGCAATCGACGCCGGGCGAAAACCATTTTCGACAAATCCTGACAACAATGTCCCAGTTCGTTCCAATCGTAGTTAGCCCGCACAACAGATCATGACCAGCCATAGGTTCGTACTTGATATGTTGTTATTAATATGAAATACGAATAAATATATGTATAAAACAAATATCAGGAACAACTGATAAAGGACGAACAAAGAAGATGAAGAGTTGAAGCAAAAAAGGGATTCTGTATAGAATATTATATATGGATAAGTGAAAGATAAATCTTTGATTTATACAGCACAGATACATATTACTTAATTTAATACTTAATAACGAAAATCTATTGGAATTAGGAGTAATATATTAAAACCGTTTTGATTAATTTAATAGGAACGACGCATGACGCTTCGGTTGTTTTAAAATTTATTAAAAGTATCATTCCTATAAATAAATATGCATCCAACAATAGATGCAAAAAACTAAAATTTACTTTTTCAAATTTTAATGTTATAATTGATTGTATCTTTTAATAAATATTTATTTCTATAAATGTTTAAAAAATAATAAAATTAATTATACAGTAGTTGGTTTTTTCTCATAAAATATTGGTAAATATTTATAAATTACAATAAAGTATAAATAAAAAGTGAACAAAATAAATCTTATGCAGATGTAAAAAACTAAAAAAATTGAAACACATATGCATATCAGAGTGAAGAAAACATTATCAAAAAAAATTAATATTGAAATTTTTATGCGAAAATCAATCATACTGTATACATAGGACATACACTAATTGAAATTAAAGAATTAACTCGAACATGTTGGTTGGTTCAGAAACGTATTACGTGTGGAGATCTAGACGGGAATTCGTTAGACTTCAAGAAAATAATTAGGACCTGTTCATTTGGTCTTAATTTCAATCAATTACAATTCAGTTCAGATCGATTCAGTTCAACTTATATTAATTCGTTTCCAAATAAATTAATATAAATTAAATAAAAAATAATTTCAATCAATAATTGTAAGCATACACTCCAGTTAACGCGACAATATTACTAACTTCAGTTCAGTTCAGATTGCTTAAGTTCAATTCAGTTCAGTTCATCTGGGTTCAGTCCCCTTGGGTTTTTATGGTGAAATGTAATTTACATCTGTCACATTGACATTGATATTTTCATTTGGTAACAAAAGGCTTCAACAACATACAAAATATTAAATGAGGCTGCGCAATAAACCCGAAAGGTTGCTACTTCAAAAGATATTTCAAAATATCAAAATCAATGTTTCAACATACTCAAAAACTTAAACTTCAAAACAGAATAGTAGCAGCAAAACACCAAAAGGATTCCAAAGAAAATTGTAGCAGCACACCAAACAAAGGAAACACGGCGAATAAAGTCTGAAACATAATAGAAAATGAGAAAACAGAGAGAACACAGACTTGCATCAATAGGGTAAGCTTTTAAAGTTCGAGAGGCGAAAATATCGCAACAATTTGTTAGAAACTCCTTCCTTATGCTTCAGAATAAAATAAACATCATCAGAAAGTTTGTCGACCGAGAAAAAATTCAAACCTCCTTCAGAACTTCTTTCTCGTGACCTCAGCTTGAAGAAAAGTTCTTTTCCAAGCAAATCGTTGACAGGAAACATGGGATTAAATTTCACAGCATCATTGATCGAACATACAGTCTCAGGATAGTTTCCATCCTTCAAAAAAATAATAGTTGAAAAGAATACATGAAAAACAATAATTATACATAATTTTAATATAATGTACACAATGAACAAATGTGAATATAAAATTACCAAAACAACTAATTGTAAAGCCTCGGATGCAGACATATTCAATAGCAAAAGGGACATCTCATTATCCAAACATAAGGAAGCTTGAGCAGGGCCATCACAAACAGAAATATAAATTTCATACTTTGCACTCTCAATCAGACATTCACCACAAACCACGCAACGCAAGAGATGAACATTCTCCAAATCACATCTCTTGCAATTACGACAACTCGTATAAAACCAACCTTTTCCATAAAGGATTTCAGAAATAGTTGCAAATGTCCAAACAGTCGTAAACTGTAAAAATAAAAAGAGGAAAATTGATCAGAAATGGATAAAACGCAAAAATTCAGGAAAGAAAATTTTTACATTAAAGATGAAGATTCTAGACTGATGTATGCTTGCCTCGTCAGAGAAGACAACATCAGAAAGACAATGAACAACCGTGGAATCAGTACCCAACTCATTGTCAGCAGTTATAAATGCAGTGTCTTTCAAAAAAGATCCATCGTACATGATATTGAAATTAGAATAGGGTATCCTGAACAACAACATACCGAACTCAAAGAATTAGTGCGTCAAACATTTCTTCATGGGGAAAAAAAAGTACCTTTTCCTGAATTCAACAATTTCCATGAAGTCTGCATTATATATGACATTAGTGGCATTGTCAACATTAGATATACCGACCACTCCTGAAAACCTCAAAACATAAAAAATCAATTAAAATTTATAAATATTTCTAAATTATTTCAAAACCAAATAATCCAATAGAAAAGATTACCTCGATGAATCACTTTCTTGCACATCTGAATAATAACGACAACTTGATCAAATTTTTTCTTTTTCACCAAATCAACAAAATCTAACAAATATTTGTAGCGAGAACCCAAAAGCACACAATTTAGAGTGTTCTTCCTGAATTGATGAAATGCAAATAATCAAATGACCGTAAAAATCAAATTCAATCAGAACATTGATTAAATTTCACCAATTAAAATCATACTCTAAATCTTCCAGCAAAAAATGCAGACCAAATAGACTAAAGCTGGTATCGTTGATATCAATCAAACGCCCAATGACATCTGGGAAAAAAACACTCAAAATTAAATCAACCGAGATATAGGTATTCATTTATTCAACAAATATAAATAAAAAATAAATATATTACCAAAGCAGGAACCATGAGGTGGAGATGAACAGTCTTTAATAGAAGAAAAAGATCGAAAAACGAATATTGACTCAGGAAACCATGGATATATACATCTTCCAACAAATGTTTTGATTAGGAACACAATATTAAACTTATGATATGAAATTCTGTTTTCAACCAAATTTTCAAAAACATCGAACCGGCGAACATTGCATAAATCACCAACATTAACTAAATCATCAAAATAATCGATCATCCATCTCTTCTTAACCGAAGCCTGAATTCGAGTACCCTGTCCAAAAATATAAAATTTAGATTAAGAACTTTGTATCCAGAAATCTGGAAAAGAAAGAAAACAATAAAAACTTACATCAATATCTACCATTAAAATTTCCAAAGATACAGGAACTTTGTCTTTGTTGAAGGAAAACCACTTTCTACAAATACGAACGCAAATACACAGATCATAATAATCTGATTTTTGAATAGCTTTCAGAGGGACATAAATCTGAGACATGATCGATGATGAAAAAAAGAGAAGGGGAAGAAGAAAAAAAATATGAAAAGATCGAGATGGAAAACTTTTTCAGCTTTATTGGGGAATTGAAACCTTTATGGAGAAGCCTTATATATATTTTACAGTATACAGCCTTAACGAAGTAGTCGCAGTCTGGTTGCGTGATATAAAATATGGTAAAATAATGGAAAAATAATAGAAATATATATCAGGACAATATAGTATGATGAGCAAAACTTGCAAAACATTATACTACTAATTAAGAAGCATTTTTAATTTCGGACAACATTAATTTATTTTAAGACATGCAATAAATAGAACTATAATTATAGCCCGAAACCTCATAAAAAAATGTTATCAAGATAGCTTCAATACAAAACTTGATTTTAAAAGCTTGTATCGAATTCACTGAAAATAAATAATTAACCAACGTGTAATGAGTAAATAGTTAGTTATAAAATAAAAAAACATAATTAAACCATACGTTAATTGTTGAAACATAAGCCCAAAATGTAAACAAAAGAACAACATTAATTGTTAAGAAATACCACTCATAAACAAACATTATACATTTGCTGATATATTAAGCAAAAAGTTAATAATTGAAAAAAATTCCCCTGGACATGCATGCTATTAGGAACGGTTTTCACAACGGTTTTCTTCAAAGTATGTTGTAGTTTTTTCCACTCCATCGCATAGTCTGAGTTGAAAAACCTACAACGTCTCCTATATTCTATTGCACCAACACAAAAACCTATAAAAAAAAACAGACAATTAAACTAATTACAAACTTATCCCAGAGGAGATAGAAAGTTATACAATAGTATGATGTATACTATAAACTAAAGAATAAAAATCAAACTCACAATATGAGATGGACAATCCTCAAGACCATTCAAAACATGAGTGACAGAAATAACTGTAGACCATTGTTCTGATTATCTCTTCCCAAGAAACCCTAGTAAGTAAGCCCTAGCAAAAATATCTAAACCAACTAATTCTGATCAATTAGAAGAACATGAAAAGGAAGGGAATCGAAATATCAGTAAAGATTAGCAAACACTAACAAAAAATAGAAGATGATCATTTTGACACTAACACCTCAAATGGCTTTAGACGTCCTGAATCAAAACCCTGCATAATAATCAATTAATTATACATTTATCCACCTGCATGGAGAATGGGTTAGTTTAAGGGGAAAAAAAGCATTAATATACACTAACAGGAAATAGACCAATAGACAAAACAATAAAAAAAAAACACATCACGGTTATAAAACTTACGGAAAAAAAATTAACTTCAAAACTCAGTATAAAACTTATCTAGAAACCAATGCGGCTGCCATTGATACTGAGATACAGAAACAATCGTTACTTACGCTGTCCAATGGAAGACGAAACAAAATGTCCGTTTCTTTGCTTACATCGATTTTTAATTCTATCGTCCTCATATGATGTTGTGCGAAAAGCGAGAAAGTTGACAACAATCAATGACACTTAAACGCAATAGTGAAACTTAGATTTTTAGTGCACCAATTAGTATCAAATTCATACCTAATGTGCATCCATTATCTTTTATTAAATTTTATCATCATGCTCCTAATAATGACACTTAGTAATGATGGATTAGTAAAGTGTGAACCTAGAAATGTACGAATCTTCATACATTACTAAACTCACACTTTACTAAGTCATCCTTATTAAGAGTCGTCAGTAGAAGCATAATATAAAAGTAAAATAAAACATAATCACTGCACATTAAATACGATTTTGAAACCTAAATTGGTGCACAAAAAACGTAAATTTCACTATTATGTTTAACTCTCTTTGATTGATGTCAAAGTTCAGGCTTGACACACAACATCATTGGAGAAAGATGGAATTAAAAATCAATCTAAGCAGAGGAAGGGAATTTTGGTTTCATCTTCCATTGGACAGCCAAGCAATGATTTAGTCTAAACCTCAGTATTAATGGCAAAATATACGGAAAACTTCTGCAAATGACGCAGAAAACTTATGAATAAATGCTAACCTAACAGAAACAATAATACAGTATGTACATGCACTTAAAAATAATAAATAGAAATATAGTAAAAACAATACATACCTCAAACCTGCAAAAAAAAAAATTATTAACTAAAAAGAACACAACAAATGAAAATAAAATCTACGTAATTATTGAGCCTACAAAACTGATCATATTAACAGGATTGTAAATGTACTCGTTTAAAAAAGAAATAAAGATCAAAAACCTTACACGTGACAGTATTGAACAGATTCGAGAGCATAGTCACAAAGAAGCATTCTGATGTACATGTTAGCGTCACACACCTGAATTAGTTCACAAAGGATACGCTAACTGAGACGACGAAACCTACATGAATCTGCACAATGAAAATTAAATTAAATTAATACATTAAAAAATGTATTAACAACACGAAAAGTGTAAATTTGAAGAACATGTTACTCAATCTATTTAAATTACTTAATTATTTATTAACAACAGAAATAAAATAAAAATATACATACCTTAACCTTCAAAATTAACAAATGAACATGAAAGGGCTAAAAATGATTAGAACATGTATAATTTAAATAATAAAGAGCAAATAAACAGGAAAAGCCTGCCCAAAAAAAACATTAACCTGACATGGATCAAAGGATGAGAAGGAACATAAACATGTTGAAGTGCGGTATTACAGAAACCAAAATAAAGAGGAATATAGCGAACAAATACATACCTTAACCTGCAAAATTAAGATACAAAGAATGAAATGACTAAAAAGGATTAAAACATGTACATATATACCTTAAACATGCAAAAAATACGTATTAAGAACATAAAAACGATTAAACCATGTATAATTTATAAAATAAAGAGGAATATAGCAAAAAAACACATACCTTAACCTGCAAAACAAAAACACGAACATGAAATGCCTAAAAATGATTAAACCATGTAAGGTACATAAAATAAAGAGGAATATAGCAAAAACAATACATACCTTAACCTGCAAAATTAAGACATGAACATGAAATGACTAAAAATGATTAAAACATGTATAATTTAGAAAATAAAGAAAAACATAGTATAAAAATGCACACCTTAAACCTGCAAAATCAACGAACGAACAAAAAACGGCTAAAAATGAGCAAAACATTATACTTAATAAAATAAACAGAAATATAGAAAAATATACACACCTTAACCATGTATAATAATTTAACCATGTATAATTTATAAAATTAAGAGGAATATAGCAAAAAATACATACCTTAACCTGCAAAATAAATATAACAACATGAAATGACTAAAAATGATTAAAACATGCACATACATACCTTAAACCTGCAAAAAATATTTATTAAGAACATAAAAATGATGAAACCATGTATAATTTATAAAATAAAGAGAAATATAGGAAAAAGAAACATACCTTAACCTGCAAAATATCAAAAACATGAACATGAAATGCCTAAAAATGATTAGAACATGTACAATCTATAAAATATACACACCTAAAACCTGCAAAAAAAAATTTATAAAATAAAGAAGAATAAAAATGAAGGCACACTTATTAACCTGGTAAAAACAAATTTCTTCATGGAAGGGAACTTCGAGAACAGGAAGTTGAATCGACTCCCCAAGAATATCCATTCGGAGAAATCGATCATAAAGATCGGAAAATTCTGAAAAAAGAAAACATGCATATTCATATATACCTCACAACCTCAATTAGAAAACAGGAAGCATCCTTCGAGAAAAGGAAATTCAAAAGCTTCTCGACGATTATCCGTTAGGAGAAATCGCTTACGAAGACATGAAAATTCTGGAAAAAGAGAACATGCATATAGACATATACCTCACGGCATCAAATTCGCGATTGAAGCGTCCTTCGATCGATCGTCAAGATCTGAAAAAAGAAAACACGCAGATTCATATATATCTAACGGCCTCAAAATCTGAAAAAGAAAGCATGCAAATTCACATACATACCTAACGACCTCGAATTCGGTATGCAAGAGTCCTCGCAGAACAGGGAACTCGATCGATTCTCGACGATTACCCATTCGAAGAAATCGATCACAAAAGACACGACAGCAGATATATACTTAATAAAATAAACAGAAATATAGAAAAATATACACACATCAAACCTGCAAAAAAAAATTTATAAAATAAAGAAGAATATAGCAAACAGATACATACCTTAACCTGCAAAATAAAAACATGAACATGAAATGCCTAAAAATAATTAAACCATGGAACATACATAACATAAAGAGGAATATAGCAAAAACAATACATAAATTAACCTGCAAAATAAAGACACGACGTTGAAATCACTAAAAATGATTAAAACATATATAATTAAGAAAATAAAAAAAAATATAGAAAAAAAATGCACACCTTAAACATGCCAAAATAAATACATCTACACAAACCTTAAACCTGCAAAATAAAATAATTAAGAACAGAAAAATGATTAAACCATGTATAATTTATAAAATTAAGAGGAATATAGCAAAAAATACATACCTTAACCTGCAAAATAAATATAACAACATGAAATGACTAAAAATGATTAAAACATGCACATACATACCTTAAACCTGCAAAAAATATTTATTAAGAACATAAAAATGATGAAACCATGTATAATTTATAAAATAAAGAGAAATATAGGAAAAAGAAACATACCTTAACCTGCAAAATATCAAAAACATGAACATGAAATGCCTAAAAATGATTAGAACATGTACAATCTATAAAATATACACACCTAAAACCTGCAAAAAAAAATTTATAAAATAAAGAAGAATAAAAATGAAGGCACACTTATTAACCTGGTAAAAACGAATTTCTTCATGGAAGGGAACTTCGAGAACAGGAAGTTGAATCGACTCCCCAAGAATATCCATTCGGAGAAATCGATCATAAAGATCGGAAAATTCTGAAAAAAGAAAACATGCATATTCATATATACCTCACAACCTCAATTAGAAAACAGGAAGCATCCTTCGAGAAAAGGAAATTCAAAAGCTTCTCGACGATTATCCGTTAGGAGAAATCGCTTACGAAGACATGAAAATTCTGGAAAAAGAGAACATGCATATAGACATATACCTCACGGCATCAAATTCGCGATTGAAGCGTCCTTCGATCGATCGTCAAGATCTGAAAAAAGAAAACACGCAGATTCATATATATCTAACGGCCTCAAAATCTGAAAAAGAAAGCATGCAAATTCACATACATACCTAACGACCTCGAATTCGGTATGCAAGAGTCCTCGCAGAACAGGGAACTCGATCGATTCTCGACGATTACCCATTCGAAGAAATCGATCACAAAAGACACGACAGCAGATATATACTTAATAAAATAAACAGAAATATAGAAAAATATACACACATCAAACCTGCAAAAAAAAATTTATAAAATAAAGAAGAATATAGCAAACAGATACATACCTTAACCTGCAAAATAAAAACATGAACATGAAATGCCTAAAAATAATTAAACCATGGAACATACATAACATAAAGAGGAATATAGCAAAAAAAATACATAAATTAACCTGCAAAATAAAGACACGACGTTGAAATCACTAAAAATGATTAAAACATATATAATTAAGAAAATAAAAAAAAATATAGAAAAAAAATGCACACCTTAAACATGCCAAAATAAATACATCTACACAAAACTTAAACCTGCAAAATAAAATAATTAAGAACATAAAAATGATTAAACCATGTATAATTTATAAAATTAAGAGGAATATAGCAAAAAATACATACCTTAACCTGCAAAATAAATATAACAACATGAAATGACTAAAAATGATTAAAACATGCACATACATACCTTAAACCTGCAAAAAATATTTATTAAGAACATAAAAATGATTAAACCATGTATAATTTATAAAATAAAGAGAAATATAGGAAAAAGAAACATACCTTAACCTGCAAAATATCAAAAACATGAACATGAAATGCCCAAAAATGATTAGACCATGTACAATCTATAAAAATAAGAAAAATATAGTAAGAAAAATACATACCTTAAGCCTGCAAAATCAACACATAAACATGAAACGGCTAAAAACGAATAAAACATGTATAATTTTTAAAATAAACATGAATATAGTAAAAAATACATACCTCAAACCTGAAAAAAAATTATTAAAAACAGACAGAAAATGTACAAATAAAAATGAAGGCACACTTATTAACCTGGTAAAAACGAATTTCTTCATGGAAGGGAACTTCGAGAACAGGAAGTTGAATCGACTCCCCAAGAATATCCATTCGGAGAAATCGATCATAAAGATCGGAAAATTCTGAAAAAAGAAAACATGCATATTCATATATACCTCACAACCTCAATTAGAAAACAGGAAGCATCCTTCGAGAAAAGGAAATTCAAAAGCTTCTCGACGATTATCCGTTAGGAGAAATCGCGTTACGAAGACATGAAAATTCTGGAAAAAGAAAACATGCATATTGATATATACCTCACGGCATCATATTCGCGATTGAAGCGCCCTTCGATCGATCGTGAAGATCTGAAAAAAGAAAACACGCAGATTCATATATACCTAACGGCCTCAAAATCTGAAAAAAGAAAGCATGCAAATTCACATACATACCTAACGAACTCGAATTCGGTATGGAAGGGTCCTCGCAGAACAGGGAACTCGATCGATTCTCGACGATTACCCATTCGAAGAAATCGATCACAAAAGACACGACAGCAGATGAGGAGGGAGGGCTGAGGTCCTGATCGACGAAAAAATCGGGGGCTTGGATGAGTTTCTCCGCCTCTCGACCGGAAGGAGAGAAATTTGCAGGAAAAAAAAACGAAATATGCGTACCTCAATCCGAAAACGAAGAAGGCGATCGGCGGAGTAGACGGAGTGCGGCGTAGAACCTGATCGGGGAAAAAATTGGGGGCTTGGATGAGTTGATCGGCATCTCAACCGGAGGGAGAGAATTTTCCAGAAAAAAAAAACACGAAATATGCGTACCTCAATCCGAAAACGAAGAAGGCGATCGTCGGAGTAGTCGGAGTGCGGCGTAGAACCTGATCGGGGAAAAAATCGGGGGCTTGGATGAGTTGATCGGCATCTCAACCGGAGGGAGAGAATTTTCCAGAAAAAAAAAAAACACGAAATATGCGTACCTCAATCCGAAAACGAAGAAGGCGATCGTCGGAGTAGTCGGAGTGCGGCGGAGAGCCATCGGCCTGCACACGGTGATTGAGGATGGGAGGACGATGATGAAGGGGGAGGACGTTCAGAAAAAAAGAGAGGAGAGATTATGGTATCGGAAATAGGAAAAGAATTTTGAGGGGGGGACTTTTATTGGGACGTGAAAAAGCTGAACAGAAGACAGCTTTTTTGTACTGTTTTTGTACTGTTTCGGTCTTGCTTTACGCAAAAGACAAAAAGAATGAATATTTAATATCAGAATTTGAAGAATAAAAAATTAATAAAAGTTGTAGTGTGAACGCATCCTTGGTATGCCATTGGTCACCTTGGGAGGCTGCGCTTCTCGTTTTAGATATGTATAGATGTCTTTGGTAAAGGAAAGAAACTCCTATACAAATGTCTTTGGTAAAGGAAATAAACTCCGACATGTTTATTTTGTGGCGCCCCATTTCTCCTTTGTCGAAAGAAAAAACTTAAAGCGCTCAATTTCTCCTTTATCAAAAGAAAAAAGTTGAAAAAAAATTGAAAATTAAAACATATTAAATTCAGTATTTTTTTAATATATATATATAATTTACCATGAAATTGGCCTCCGGTTTATGTTGGAGTTTCTTTCCTTTACCAAAAACATTTTATACAAAAATGTATTCTTGTAGGAATACATTTTTGTATAAAATGTCTTTGTAGAGGAAAGAAACTCCAACATGTTTATTTTGTTGGAGTTTCTTTCCTCTACCAAAAGACATTTTATACAAAAATGTATTCTTGTAGGAATACATTTTTGTATAAAATGTCTTTGGTAGAGGAAAGAAACTCCGACATGTTTACCGCTCCATTTCTCCTTTCTCGAAAAAAAACTTAAAGCGACATTTTATACAAAAATGTATTCTTGTAGGAATACATTTTTGTATAAAATACAAGAATACATTTTTGTATAAAATGTCTTTGGTAGAGGAAAGAAACTCCGACATGTTTATTTTGTGGCGCTCCATTTCTCCTTTGTCGAAAGAAAAAACTTAAAGCGCTCCATTTCTCCTTTGTCGAAAGAAAAAAAGTTGAAAAAAAAATTGAGAATTAAAACATATTAAATTCAGTATTTTTTAATATATATATATATATATATATATATATATATATATATATATATATATATATATATATATATATAAAATTTAACATGAAATTGGCCTCCGGTTCCTATATCATAGTGATTGATTTTCTTGATAGGGAACTAAAATATATATAATATTAATATATATACTATAGATAACTATAGATAATAATATTATGTAAAAAACTTTATACACTTACAAAGGTTTTGATTTTCTTGATAGGGAACTAAAATATATATAATATTAATATATATACTATAAATAACTATAGATAATAATATTATGTAATAACATGTAAAAAACTTTATACACTTACAAAGGTTTTGATTTTCTTGATAGGGAACTAAAATATATATAATATTAATATATATACTATAGATAACTATAGATAATAATATTATGTAATAATATGTAAAAAACTTTATACACTTACAAATTCTCTATTGCTTTCTTTTGCACTAACGAGGAACTTTATATAGATATTCAAAACATATAAATGGTGGACCTAAAAAATACAACAAAAAGTGAATATAATTTATAAGATTCACTTTTATTTTTACAAAAATGGATAGTCTACCACAACACAATAGAAAGTAAAAATAAGGAGTTGCTTTTATTATAAAAAATTGCTAGTGTACTGGGAAGCATCCCAACCCATAATATTAACCATGACACTTCGGGTATCTAATTCATTCGTCAATTGGTTAGCTACAAACCATGCGACTACAAAATTGTGAATGGAGCGAGTGTGGAAACGGCGCTCGTCCTTTCAATTTGTGATATTTTTAATTTGTGACATTGCGAGTGTGGAGTGTAAACGAGTTGTGGGTATTGAATGGAGCGAATTTGGAAGGTAAACGGCCCTACTCTCTCTTCTTCCTACTCTCTCTTCTTAAATTTATCTTAATTATTTTACAATACTGTACAATAAATTTTACAACTATTCTCTACGAAAATCATTTTTAATGTAAATTTATGAAGAAAAAAAATGGAAATTGATTTCTTAGAGATATTTGTTTATAGATCGGTTTTTTTTATTGATTACTAATCTATACTCTTATTTATTGGCTTACATTAATTTGATTACTAATCTATACTCTTATTTATTGGCCTCATGTCACATCATCTATACCTCTCATTTAAATAACTCTCATTTAAATATGAACTAAATGTTTGCGAAAATTAGAAATTTTATTTTGGTTCATCTTTCTAAAAAATGATTGAACTAGCTCAACCTAGTGAGAGGTACGTTTACTTACCAATCATTGTATTGTATTGAGACATAATCCAGAAAAAAAAAAAAAAACAAGAAGAAATATAAAGTCGACTCAACGAGTTACTATTACACATAAAAATCTAAGCTCTACTACTATTACACATAAAAATCTAAGCCCTTAAGGTCTCAATAATTCGTCCATAATTCCCATGTCAACAAGTCACTCAACGTCTCACATGGAAATTTAGAACCCTTCAGTTTTGACTCGGTTTTTTCCGATCACAAAGAGTTCCTATTTAACCCATATCAAGAGGGAATGACTTGGTGTCTTTGCCGATCTTCCTCTAATCGGGCAAATCCGAGTTCCGACTTGAATTGGACGAGAGAATAACACAATACTCAACATGTGATAATCCAAGTAATCGGACATTATGTAGTGTATAATCTTCTACTTTTACAAGCTTCATATATAACACATAATAAAAAATGCCTATCCTATGAATTCAAAATTCACTCGTATAAAAATTGACAGAAACAAACGAGATAGCATTACTCACAAAATTGTACGTGACTCATCAACATCCCTCCCAAGCACGATTCACTTTAACATTCAAAATTCACTCGTATAAAAATTGACAGAAACAAACGAGATAGCATTACTCACAAAATTGTACGTGACTCATCAATGAAATTACGCCTTCAGCGTAGGATACCAATTTTTCGTGAAATTGGTCTTGAACACACAGACAGCAGCTTCCGTCAATGTAAACACTTACACAATTCGTAGTATAAAAAGTGGAGACAAAGTTATGTAATAGTTTTCATTTCATTGAACAACAAAACTAAACTATTACACTTTGAAGAGTATGGTAGGCAAAACGATTACAAGAAGTTTCCCGAGTGTCGCAACAACTCCCACTAACTTGCAATCTAGCACACGAGTACCTAGAGCTAAATCTCCTAACTCTAATCTTGGCACAAGGCGCAAAAGCTGCTACACAAACTCGAAGTTCGAAGCTCTCGGTTACGATTCTAAAAATCAGATTTCGTTCTCTCAAAATCGTCAAATGATGAAATGAACATCCATGGGTATTTATAGTAGAGCCGCACATGTGGGGGTGATGATGTGGCACGTTCTCATTCGTCGCATGCTTGGCCTATGTCACTTTTCCATGGATGACATCATCTTTGTAGAAACTTGGATTCTTGAATCTTGGAATCTTGAATCTTCGAATCTCTTGAATCTTCGATTCTTGAATCTTCGAATCTTGAATCTTCAATTTCAAAATCAAACTTCAATTTCAATCTTGACTCCATCGATCTCAATTCTTCATCTTCAATTTCTTGTGAAAAACTCTAAGTGTTGAAGTCTCGGAATATCATCGTCTTCACGGTCGTCGATATCATTGAAGTAGTAAACAAAGGAACCAATCTCCATTTCTTGATTTGAGTACTTAGTGAAAAGAGATCACGAAGAATGTACTCAATGTATCAGTCGTCGGTTCCACAGTTGCAAGGTAATAGAGCTGTCGCCGTTTTTCAAGTCAAGAGTCCAAAACCGGCGACTCCAGTCGCCGGTTCCATGTCAATACATCCATTTCACACAAACAGCGACTCTGGTCGCCGTTCCACATTTCATCATAAACGGCGACGCCAGTCGCCGTTTCCGTAGTTCGCCAAAAAACAAAACCGGAGACTGAAGTCTCCGTTTTTGCACCTAGCACTCAAAACAGCGACAGTGGTCGCCGTTTCCATACTTCACCAAAAGTGGCGACTGCTGTCGCCGTTTCTTCACCAAAACCAAAATTGGCGACTCCTGTCGCCGTTTCTGTAGTTCACCATAACTGGCGACTCGAGTCGCCGTTTCTCATGCAATTCATGTACTCCATAACTGGCGACTCCAATCTCCATTTCCATGACACGAAGTTGTGACTTCAATTCCTTAGTCCTGAAATCAAACAAAAAACACAAAACACAAAAGTTGTTGCCAAAATCAACATTTACAATCTCCCCCTTTTTGGCACAACTCATAAACACGAAGTTAAGTAAAAAGAGAGAGAAGTATCTCCCCCTCAATTTAATACATCCACAAGAATAAGCTAAGTAAAAAGATGAAAAACATCAATCATACAATCAATGAAAACCATAAAAAGACTTAGCCAAATATTTCAAACCAAACAATAAAAACTTAGATAAGAATCAAATCAAACCAATTATCCAGAGATAGAGAAATATGAAAAACCAATGCATGGACGAATTCAGAGTTTGATGCATGCAAAAAACAAAAATACGGAAAAAGAGTTCAAGAGTTATGGAAAGACAGAAAATAAAAACTTGAACTAGGCATGGAACTTAAGATTTTGAAACTTCAGTCTTTCGGCGAGCCAACTGGAGTTGAATCACGTTCCGGGCTCTCCAGCTCTTCTTCTTCATCATCGCCGTAGTCGAAGCCATCGTCCGAACTTGAGTCTTCATTTTCATCCCCATCATCTGACTCATCACCGAGCCCAAAAATTTCGAACTCACCGAAATCTTTTCCAGCCTCATCTTCGACATCCAGTATGTTGACATCATCATCATCATCTTGATCTTTCAGTCCATCGGACGGCATCGCCATCGACACCTTCGGATTTGAAGTTTCCCCAACTTTGGCTTTTCCTTTGCGAGAAGCCATTATCACATCATCAAAAATTTCATCGTCAGTCCTCTCACCATCATCAGCCACTTGTTCCACTTCAATGTTGTTTCCTTTGGCCAGCTGCGCATGAGCTTCCTGGATTGCGTCCCTAACCATCTTCAGAATGAAAGTATCTTTCAAACTTGCATCGGGGGCTCCAACATCTCCAAGTCCTCCCCCTTGTTGGATCTCGCGCTGAAGTTTGGCAAAGGACAACTTCTGTTTGTTTTGAGCGTCGATCATTCGGTTGTATGCAAGCGCATGTTCCTCCTGACGCTTTTCCAGAGTTAGAATGTCGGCATAGAACTCCTGGACGCAAGCTGATGGAACTACAGCTCTATGACCGTGGATAGGATGATAAGGATTTTTATAAGGCGGAATGTTGGAGTTGGGACCAAAACCGCGAGGAACGATTCTGGGTTGTTTTTCAGATTGAGGTTCCGCCTCATCAGCTGCAGCCGTCGATTCCTTTTTTTGACGTTTGGCTGGGGGAGACTTAGCTTTCTTAGCTACCGACTTTCGCTTCTTTTTCTGTGGTGACGGAGGTGGAGTCAAAATTTCAGGAAGCGTATTCCTGTCAACAATCTCGAACCAGGGAAGATCGATAACCCGTTTGTTCGGATTCATATACTTGCTGGTGATTTTGACAGCGCCGTTCTTTTTCATCTTTTTCTCAGCTGGCGTGTCAGGAAGAAAACCTTGGTTATGAAGCAT
The DNA here is from genome assembly GCA_954870475.1 of Euphrasia confusa. Taxonomy (NCBI): domain Eukaryota; kingdom Viridiplantae; phylum Streptophyta; class Magnoliopsida; order Lamiales; family Orobanchaceae; genus Euphrasia; species Euphrasia confusa. The sequence continues at coordinate 15,337,438 of OX940949.1, read as the reverse complement.
GCCATAGATAAGGCAAGGATGAGTTAAAGGAATTCTCTTCTCTTCAGGCAGCTCAGCTTGCCTAATTATGGTTTCATCAGTTGTTCTGGCGATTTTGCACAAGTCATTAAAAATGATTTTTCCAATTTTGACTTGTTCGCCGCAGCTAAGGCGAAAAATGAGATGCATCAAGTTCACATCCATCACAGTTGCATCTTTATACGCAATCTAATTCGACATCCCGAGTCGATGCAGAATTCAGTAGAAAGCTGACAGTTTGGACGGCGGCGGTAGCTCAGACTTAACCTTCTTCTGAGTGATGAAGGTACCGATTTTCAAATCTTCAGCTCGTTCCTCAGTTGATGGAGCAGTCCAGTTGGAGTCAACTTCCAACCTCTCTAGAAATTTGTTGATGGAGAAGGGGCGAAATTTGTAAAGCTTGCCTCGGAAGACAAAACAACCAAACAACCGACTCTTAGGATCGGCAAATTCTGGAGACAAGCTTGCATAAAACTTGTACAAAATTGGAATGGAATAACGGTAAGTCAAGTTCACAGATTTCAGCATGTGCATCTTGGTGAGGAAGTCCGTGATGCCATGTCTTTCATAGTCCTCCTTGAGTATAGTTCGGTCAGTATGAATCGGCAGTTTCTGAATTAGCTTGTGACGGCGTTCGGCAGTCGCGGTAAAGAATTCGAGAGAGTGAGCTTTCGGACATTCAGAAAATTCGGAGATATACTTAAAACCGGCAGTTGACCTTTGGGATCCAGTTGATCCTGAAGAAAGTGGTGGTTTCTGCGAACTGTGAGTTCGTGACTTCGTGGCTTGGCCACCAGAGTTTTTCGGAGTTGATGTTTTCACACCACCTCCACTGGCGGTTGGTTTCTTGCCTTCGGCACTTCCAGCTGAAGTTGCCGGTTTCTTTCCGGAGTCGGAATGTTTCCTAAGTTTAGGATCCAAGTTCGCAGTCACAGCCACAGATGATGGAATTTGAATAACTTTCTTTCCGTCCATGGTTATCTCGCCAGCTGCGAGTAACCTATCAAATTCAGCCCTGCTTACAACACCCTTGTAGGTGCGAATTGACGGTTCCTTTGATTTTCCATCCTTGCTCTGCTGACGGGCAGATGAATGGGCCGGTGGTGCAGTTGTGGTGACAGGAATCGAGAGTTCAGCAGACGCAGCCTTGCGTTGATCAACCTTTTCCAGGTGAGCCTGGAGTTCAGCGAAAGCGGTTTTCTTGGATTTGGGAGATGGGGCGTTTTGGAACTGTTCATTCAGATACACAGTCATGTCCGCCATCATATCGTCAAAGTTCTTGTTAGCAGCCATCTCGAAGAAGAGATTCAAACTTGGAAAAAATTCAACACTTGGAGAAGTTTAACAACCGCGGAAACTTGGACAGGGCGCCGGATGCGCAAAGCTAGAGTTGCCGGATGCAACGGAAATAGGAAACTAAGAACCTACGAAAGTACGAACTTGTAGCTGACGACTGAGAGTTGAGAGTTCGAAAATTCTAGAGTATGATGTAAGCGTAACGAAGTAGGTTTCACTCAGGGCCTATATATAGGAAAATTTTGGGCCGCCCGTCCGGAATGAAAAACACCAGTCCAAGACCTGTAAAAAAGCCCATCTCAAGAAGAAAATTTGAGCCCATTAGACGAACAAAAATTTATTAATTTGAAAATATTATTAAAATAATGATTTTCAAAAATAATAAATAATAATAATAAAAAAAATAAAAAACAAACGAAAGATCAAACCGAGAGTCGAAAAGACGAAGTTGAGTGCCATCGGTTTGAGTTCCATAGTTCGAGTCGCCGAAAATTGACAAGTCGCCGGTTTTGGAAACAAGGCATTGAGTCGCCGCTTTTCCAGCGACTCTAGTCGCCGTTTTTTCGACGACAGAAGTCTCCGGTTTTTGACTGGAGTCGCTGGAATGTTTGCCTTCGATTTTTGGGCGTGTCGCCGTTTTGGACAAGAGTGAGTCGCCGTTTTTCCAGCGAACGTAGTCTCCAATTTTGGGGAGAAATGAGTCTCCGGAAATGTTGCACATCCCAAGCCTTGTCACTTGAATTTTGCAAGTTGGTCGTCGCTACACTCAAAATTTAGACTTCAGAGATGGTAAACCACGTAGCGCTGGATATGAACTACAAAAATGCAAAATCAAATACAACACATCCCGAGTTAGTCATTCAAGTGTTCAACACACTACAAACATTCAAAACCATTTTAGTGGAGATTCGAGGGGTGATAAAGGCAATGAAGAGCAAATATTTTCCCAGAAAAGAGTCCACATTTTCATCAGTTCCCAAAAACCAAAAGTTTCACACGAGGTGATAGCAACTTTGAGGTATAATGAAAAATCTCTCGAATTAAAAACCGGTGAAACGGACCGAAGTATATTGATAGACATGTTTACTTGTCCTTCATCGCAATCACAAGGATGCAGTCGTGTTTCGTCGAAACATATTGGAAGAGTTTGCACCGCACAAGAGATTTTAATTCATGAATGCAATGTGAACTTTAAAGGCACTCCACTTGGGACTAGCTGTACTACATCAGAGGGGAGCCGGCGGACTATGTGACCCGGCGTCCTCCAGACGAGTTTTTTAGCTTTAAATGAATGCAACAGATGCTCATTACAGCAGTCAGAGGGTAGCAAGAGCCATCCTGCCTCTCTGAAGTGTTATGGTAGAGCATCTTAAATTAGAGCGTCCATGTGCTACCTTTCGAAGAGGGGAGCCGGCGGACAAAGTGACCCGGCGTCCTCCGTTACTTGGTATTATGGATCTATGCAAATGATAGCTTATGGGAGTTATATGCCAAGTTCACATGTTTGCATTCAGCGGAATAAATACACTTGGGTCCGAAGACTAAAAGCGGCCTCGAATCCATGTTTGTCTGACTAGACTAATCCACGACAATTCCGAGTGCGTATTCAGAAGTAAGGAAACTACTCTTTCAGACTTCACAATTTTCGTGAACTCTTAGAGAGAACACACGCAGAGAGAATTTCTTAGGTTTTTAAATCTCTCAAAGTCAAGAGGTTTGGTAAAGATGTCAGCAAGCTGTTTTTCTGTTGAAATATGCTGTAAACTGACTAGATCACGATCAACCAAATATCTAATGAAATGATGTCGAATGTCGATGTGTTTAGTTCTTGAATGCTGGACAGGATTTTCGCTGATTTTGATAGCACTCTGATTATCACAAAACAGCACCAATGGAGCACTCTCGATGAGATAGTCATTCAACATTTGTTTTAGCCACAACAATTGAGTGCAGCAACTTCCAGCTGCAACATATTCAGACTCGGCAGTCGAGAGAGCTATGCAATTTTGTTTGCGACTATGCCAAGAAACGATATTATTGCCAAGGAAACAACAACATCCGGAGGTACTCTTTCTTTCGTCCGTGTCCGTCGCCCAGTCGGCATCAGAATAGCCGACAAGGTTGGATGACGTGTCGCGTGCATACTAAAGGCCTAGCTGAGAAGTCCCAGAGACGTATCGGAGGATCCGTTTCACAGCTCGTAGATGGTCTTCCTTCGGATCAGCTTGGTACCTGGCACACATACAAACACTAAACATAATGTCAGGACGAGTGGCAGTTAAATAAAGTAAACTCCCAATCATAGAGCGATAAAGAGTTTGGTTTACACTCCGACTTTTCGTTGACGTGGACAAGAGTTCCGTAGTTGCCATAGGAGTGTTTGCTGGTTTGGCATGATGCATCTCAAACCTCTCAACCATGTTTTTAGCATACTTACTTTGAGACACGAATATCCCATCTGGTCGTTGAGAAATCTGGAGTCCAAGAAATTGATGCAACTCTCCTTCAAGACTCATCTGAAAAGTTGAGGACATAGCTTCTGTGAAACCAGTCACGAGTTTAGAACAAGTAGCTCCGAAGACAATGTCGTCAACATAAATTTGGGCAACAATCATGTGTTTGCCATCTCGCTTGATAAACAAGGTTTTGTCCACCGATCCACGCTCAAAGCCGAAGTTTAGAAGAAAATCCGTAAGGCATCCGTACCAGGCGCGAGGAGCTTGTTTCAAGCCATAAAGAGCTTTATGAAGCTTGTAAACATGGTTAGGCTTTTTAGGATCCTCAAAACCCTTAGGTTGGGCAACGTAGACTTCTTCTTCCAACACGCCGTTCAAGAAAGCAGCTTTGACGTCCATCTGTCTGAGTTTGATGCCAAGATGGCATGCAATAGCAATTAAAAGTCTGATGGACTCAATTCGTGCGACTGGAGCAAAAGTTTCATCAAAATCTATGCCTTCCACTTGAGCATATCCTTGGGCAACCAAACGAGCTTTGTTTCGGACAACTTGGTTATGCTCATCTGTTTTATTCTTGAAAATCCATTTAGTTCCAACAACATTGATATTTGAGGTTCTAGGAACTAAGGACCAAACATTATTTCGTGTGAACTCATTCAACTCTTCTTGCATGGCCATGATCCAAAAATCATCTTGCATAGCCTCCTTGTAATTTTTCGGTTCATTTTCGGAAAGAAAGCAAGTGATGCCGATTTCATTACATACTGCAGAAGTACAAATGTTGTAGAGTTCGTCAGGAGAATTCAACGGTTTCTTTGAGCGTGTAGTTCGCTCGTTCAGACTTCCGATCATTTGATTTGGTGGGTGACGTTTTTGAATATGACCAGGAGCTTCCCTCGGAGCGTCAGCTGGGTTTTCAACGTGATAGTCATCGTTATCCTCAGTTACTGAAGTGTCATCATTTCGGTTGCTAGACTCTCCAACTTCAGGTGAAGTATTCGGAGTAACATTTCCGGAAGTCTCAGTTGTGGGTGTTGAAGAAAAAGTTCGAACTTCAAGAATTCCTTCCTTAACCCAATCAGCCTCTGCATCTTTTCCTAGGAAGTCTTGTTCATCAAAGTTGATGTTCACAGTTTCAGTGACTTTCCTAGTTCGTAGATTGTATGCACGGTAGGCATGACTATTCTGGCTATAGCCAACAAAAATGCCACGATCAGCTTTGGCTTCAAATTTCTTCAGAGGATCACGATCCTTCAAAATATAGCAAGTACAGCCAAAGACACGAAAGTGTGCAACTGAAGGTTTCTTGCCATTTACTAGTTCATACGCAGTAGCAGTTGTTCCAGAACGAATGCTTATACGATTCAAAATATAACCTGCCGTAGAGACAGCTTCTGCCCAAAAAGTTCTAGCAAGACTTTTGGAGATTAACATCACGCGCGCCATCTCTTGGAGTGTTCGGTTTTTACGTTCGGCTATCCCATTTTGTTGAGGCGTTTTTGGGGCCGAGTATTCATGGTGTATTCCTTTCACCATACAAAATTCATTAAAGCTAGCATTTTCAAACTCAGTGCCGTGATCACTCCTGATCCTTTTAACCTTAGCTTCATGATTTGTCCGTATCCAATTCACAATACCCTTAAAAGCATCGAAGGTTTCATCTTTAGTTGCCAGAAATCTCGTCCATGTATACCGAGAGAAATCATCAACCACAACCAGCACATACTCTTTCTTAGCTATGCTCTTTACCTCCATTGGACCCATCAAATCCATGTGTAGAAGTTCAAAAGGAGCCGAAGTGCTCATTAGAGTTGGAAGTGCCGGATGAGGAGTTCTGGTCAGTTTACCCTTCTGACAGTCACCACATACTCGCTTTTCAATTTTAGGGAGTTGAGAGATTCCTCGAACTATCTCCCCCTTAACCAATTTACTCAGATTGCGAGTGCTAGTGTGGCCAAGTCGTTGGTGCCACAAATCAACTTCATCGGAAACAGTCACAGAGAAGCAACTATACTCAGTTGTATAGCAATTGTTTTTAGCACGTGGACCTTCCATGATACACTTTCCCTCAGCATCATAAACTCTGCAAGATTCCTTATCAAAGCTAACATTCAATCCTTCATCACATAGCTGACTGATAGAGATGAGGTTTGCAACAAGTCCCTTGACATGGACAACATTTCTGATCGGTGGTAGACCTTTGATTTGCAGCGTCCCCTTTCCCTTGACAACACCTTTTGCTCCCCCTCCAAACACCACGGGGGAACCAGTCATCGGCTCATATTCTTTCAAGAATTTCTTAGTGCCGGTCATATGTCGGGAGCAGCCACTATCAAAGTACCATATGCCTTTGTTGCCAGCTTCAGACGCATTGAGTGCAACATTGCAGAAAATCAGTTCTCTTGGCTTCCAGTCAGTTAAGATGGTGGAGTTAAGTTTAACTTCACTCTTTTGGAACTTAGCCACCCACATCTTCTTTCCATCAGCATGGACATTTCTCTCAGTCACAGTTTTCGGAATTTGCTTAGTTTTCGTATTTGGAGGAATAGATTTCTTCATTTCCTTAGCACTCTCGGCCTTTTTCTTCATAGTCATCAACTCTCTGTTCATGTCATCCTTCATCTTATAGCAAAATGGTCGAATGTGTCCAGGTTGGTCACAGTAGTGACATACATACTTTCTCCTTTGACGAGTTTCAACCTTCGTAGACGTCTTGACCAAAACAGTTTTAGTGTGTGAGGATTGTCCATTTTTCTTCACATTCTGAGATTTGTCTAAGTTCTTCAGCAATGTCTTTTCATAGGGTAGGATACCACGAGGATGTTTGACAATATTCTTCGGGAATTGATATGTCTCAGATTTTGAGGTCGAGATCGAATTTTGAGTTTTAGGTTCTGGAGACTTAGCAATCTTCTTCCCTTCAGCAATCTCCTTCCGTTTAGATGATTCGACGTCATCCTTGCTTTTAACCTCAGGCTGATCGGTTGATGCCTTTAAAAAAGTCACATCATTCTTCTTTTCAGGAGTTGAGTATATAGACTCAAAAACTTTTTGGAAACCAAGACCGTATCGATTAGGATTCATGTACGAGGCAGCATTATCAAACACTGAAGAATTCGTATTCATTTTCCTCAAAAGTTCGTCAGTCATGTGAAGTTTTTCTTTCAAGACATAGCGTTCCTTGTCTGTCATGGCAAGGTCGGTTTGAGTTTTCAGAAGTGACGACTTCAGTTCATCATTTTCTGCATCCGAGTTCTTAAACAGAGTCTGCAGTTTCTTAACTTCAGTTGACTCCCTCTTCAGTGACGTCTTTAGTTTAGAGTTTTCAGAATTCAATTTCTCACACAATTCTCTCAGTTCGACAACTTCCTTGAAATACTTATGCTTTTCTTCGAAAAGATCATCAAATTTGATTTTAAGGATAGTCAGAGAATTGTTCAACTTTTTCTTCTCATCCACGGTCTTCTCAACTGAGTTTTTCAATTCTACAACCGTGTCGTTCATCTTGAGTTTCTGATTCGAGAGTTCACTAAAAGATTCAGTCAGACACTTTAGTGACACTTCAAGTGTACTATTCTCAGTGATAGCAATATCATAAAGATTTTCAAGTTTAGAGTGACTCTCCTTCAAGGTGATTAACTCAACACACACATCTTCAGTTTTAGACACATCGGTTGTCTTTTCCGTCTCTTCAGCATCAGACACTGATTCATTATCCGAGAAAATGTCATCATCACAGAAGTTTCGATTTGTTGATGCTACACGGAAAATGTTGTCAGCAGTTGCAGTATCTTTCAGAAAAGTGTCAAGTTCAAAGTTTTCAACTTCGAAATTTGCTAGTTCAAGATCTTCACCAAAAGTGACAACTAGAGCGTTGTCCTCATCGTCGTCAGAATTATTGTCCTCAGACTCGTCGTTCTCAGATATGACATCCTCATCGTCAATCACGACATAGCTAACTGGTAGCTTCTTTTTACGATGTAAGTTCGGGCATTCATTTTTAACGTGTCCATATCCCTTACACTCATAGCATTGCATTTTAGAGACATCTTTGTTAGTAGAGGAGTAAGGCGAAAGTTTAGTCCCCTTGAACTTTTTGTCAGACGAAGATCCCTGATTTCGGTTGTCAGGAGTATTTGGGTATGAGTTAGAACTTTTCTGAAATTTCCGAAAGTTTCGGGCACGGTTCTTCCTTTTCAATTCTTGTTTCACAAGATACGTGACTATCTCAATCAGTGCAGCCAGTTTGTCCGGATTGTTAGAGTTCATCAGTTTTTCAATTTCCTCAGCTTCCTCATCATTAGATTCACAAAAGTCAGCAGAAAAACTACTTTCAGTTTTCTCATTTTTCACATGAGTTTTTCGAGAGTTCGAGCTTCTTGAACTCTTTCCTTTCTCAGAAATCTTGAGAGCAGTCATCGGTTCGTAGACAAGTGACATGTCTGGGTTGCTTCGAACTTTGAGAGTCAGGTCATAGTTTCTCAAATCAGCCATCAAGTCGGCATAATCCCAGTTTTGGTTCTCGTCATTTCGTGCTTCGATAGTCAGCACCTTACTCTCGAATCTAGTACTCACACTGGATAGCACCTTCTCATAGACCATGGGAGCAGGAAAGATTTCTCCAAGTTCATATGCCTCATTCACATATCTCATAATTTTGTCCAAGTAGTCATTTATATCTTCATCTTCTCTCATCCGGAGTTGATGGAATTGGGCAGTGATAGTTCGGATTTTCGATCGCTTAACTGCATGACTTCCCTCACATGTTCGTTGTAAAGTTTCCCAAGCATCTCTGGCAGACGTGCAGTTTTTGACCAGCTGATACATACTAAGGTCCAACCATTCACACATAATGAGTAGAGCTTTGCTGTTGGCTGTAGACAAGTCATGTTCCTCTCTCGTCCAACTACGTTCTGGTTTTGGAGTTCTCATACCTTCAGCGTCTTCGGTATAAGGACGTTCCCATCCTTCAAGTACAGCCATCCAAGCTCTAGAGTCATAACCCTTAATTCTGGCAGAAACTTTGGCCTTCCAGTTTGAGTAGTTCTGATGAGTAAGCATAATCGGTTTCTGGACAAACATAGACGACTCCATTGTAGCGGAAATATGAAGTCAAGTAACGGATCACGTCTTATACGTATGACGTCCCGCTCTGATACCAATTGAAATTATGCCTTCAGCGTAGGATACCAATTTTTCGTGAAATTGGTCTTGAACACACAGACAGCAGCTTCCGTCAATGTAAACACTTACACAATTCGTAGTATAAAAAGTGGAGACAAAGTTATGTAATAGTTTTCATTTCATTGAACAACAAAACTAAACTATTACACTTTGAAGAGTATGGTAGGCAAAACGATTACAAGAAGTTTCCCGAGTGTCGCAACAACTCCCACTAACTTGCAATCTAGCACACGAGTACCTAGAGCTAAATCTCCTAACTCTAATCTTGGCACAAGGCGCAAAAGCTGCTACACAAACTCGAAGTTCGAAGCTCTCGGTTACGATTCTAAAAATAAGATTTCGTTCTCTCAAAATCGTCAAATGATGAAATGAACATCCATGGGTATTTATAGTAGAGCCGCACATGTGGGGGTGATGATGTGGCACGTTCTCATTCGTCGCATGCTTGGCCTATGTCACTTTTCCATGGATGACATCATCTTTGTAGAAACTTGGATTCTTGAATCTTGGAATCTTGAATCTTCGATTCTTGAATCTTCGAATCTCTTGAATCTTCGATTCTTGAATCTTCGAATCTTGAATCTTCAATTTCAAAATCAAACTTCAATTTCAATCTTGACTCCATCGATCTCAATTCTTCATCTTCAATTTCTTGTGAAAAACTCTAAGTGTTGAAGTCTCGGAATATCATCGTCTTCACGGTCGTCGATATCATTGAAGTAGTAAACAAAGGAACCAATCTCCATTTCTTGATTTGAGTACTTAGTGAAAAGAGATCACGAAGAATGTACTCAATGTATCAGTCGTCGGTTCCACAGTTACAAGGTAATAGAGCTGTCGCCGTTTTTCAAGTCAAGAGTCCAAAACCGGCGACTCCAGTCGCCGGTTCCATGTCAATACATCCATGTCACACAAACAGCGACTCTGGTCGCCGTTCCACACTTCATCATAAACGGCGACGCCAGTCGCCGTTTCCGTAGTTCGCCCAAAAACAAAACCGGAGACTGAAGTCTCCGTTTTTGCACCTAGCACTCAAAACAGCGACAGTGGTCGCCGTTTCCATACTTCACAAAAAGTGGCGACTGCTGTCGCCGTTTCTTCACCAAAACCAAAATTGGCGACTCCTGTCGCCGTTTCTGTAGTTCACCATAACTGGCGACTCGAGTCGCCGTTTCTCATGCAATTCATGTACTCCATAACTGGCGACTCCAATCTCCATTTCCATGACACGAAGTTGTGACTTCAATTCCTTAGTCCTGAAATCAAACAAAAAACACAAAACACAAAAGTTGTTGCCAAAATCAACATTTACAATCAACATCCCTCCCAAGCACGATTCACTTTAACGACAATTTAAACACACGCGTGTATATATATATATATATATATATATATATATATATATATATATATATATATATATATATATATATATATATATATATATATATATATATATATATAGGGGGGATTAACCTTAGGCCAGCACTGAGCTCTAGCCCAGTGCAACTTTTTTTTTTATATCTATTATATATATAATTATTTCAAGTACTTTATAGTTATACTCCTTATATATTTGTTGTTCCCATTTATTATTAGAAAATAGTTTTAGACAAAATGGGTTTTTCATTTTTTATTTTTAAAAAAAAATCTTGGCTTTAATACAAATAAAAATATAATGTTTTTCTCTTAGTCATATATTCTATAATTTTTAATTGGGGAAATATCACAAATGGTCCTGTACGGATGTCATTTCCCGTAAGTAGTCCTGTATTTTCAAAAGTTATCACGGTTGGTCCTTTTGCCCGGGAAAGTGACGCGTTATTGTCACGCGCCGCCAAAAATCTGACATGGCAATCGGAAATTACATCCGTACAGGACCATTTGTGATAACTTTTAAAGATACAGGACTACTTTTGGCGGCGCGTGACAGTAACGCGTCACTTTTCCGGGCAAAAGGACCAACCCTGATAACTTTTGAAGATACAGGACTACTTACGGGAAATGACATCCGTACAGGACCATTTGTGATATTTTCCCTTTTTAATTTTATAAATCTTAAAAATAAAAGTTTAGGAGATTGAGGTTAAATTTTGAATTGAAACTTTTTAAATCTTTTCCCAATAGTGTAGATTCACCCTTTTACCCTTAATATTTTGTGAGAGGTTCCTTAAAAAAAATCTTGGCTTTAATAGAAATAAAAATATAATGTTTTTCTCTTAGTCATATATTCTATAATTTTTAATTTTATAAATCTTAAAAATAAAAGTTTAGGAGATTGAGGTTAAATTTTGAATTGAAACTTTTTAAATCTTTTCCCAATAGTGTAGATTCACCCTTTTACCCTTAATATTTTGTGAGAGGTTCCTTATTTGCGCTTCTTGTGAACATTTGTGGCCTCCAAATGTGTCGTCCTCGTTGTAGTCAGTTGTCACAATAATTTGAACAAATTTATTCTTCAAATTACAAACTTTATTTTTGTTACCTTCTAACTTTAGTATTAAAATTAATTTTTGAATTGTGAATTTAGTTTAACAATTTTAAATAGAGCATTAACCTATTTGCAAAGAAGAAAAAAATACTTATATTTTATTTTTTTTCAAAAAATCTAATTGTTAATTAGTGTATGTAGATGAAAACAACACTCCGTGAAAAGATCAGGAATGCCTTATTTAAAGATATTTTGATACTTTTTATTGAAAGAGATTTTGTTAAATTAATATATCACTAGTGAAAGACCCGTGCGATGCACGGGGAGTTTTTTCGTAAATTGTTTTTACTTCCTATTTGTTATTTTGAAAACATTACATGTTTCAGTTATGTTATAATCGAAAAATATTTGTTATTTTGCGAGACGTTTGAATGCCATTGCATATTGGGAAATTGAATTATTATTAACTTATCGAGAAATCAAATTACAAATTTTGGAAGACCTCTTTATACACTCCATTGGATGTTCTATTAGTAAGCTTCCCACTGTCATCACAAAGTCAAAGCTTCAACCCGGCCTTGTTGGTAAATCTAGAAAGGGCAACATACAATTGACCATGCGTGAAAACTGGTTTCCTCAAGAATATCCCCACGTTTGACAAAGATTGACATTGACTTTTATTAATCGACATAGCGTACGATATCATCACCGAAAATTGTCTTCGTTGAAAACTAAAGGGGGGGTTTTGATCTGACGGGGATAGACTAATCCGAGGAATGTATACCAAGTGACCCGAAGTTTTACCTCCCAAAATTTTGGCTTCGATGACATATTTTGCAAGTTTTGTTATCACTAATCGGGTACCATTGCAGAGACCGACGGAAGGATCCATATTCCGCAAAACCATGATGGGGACACCAACCTAAAGGAAAAACATAAATAATAAAAGGCTTTAATAAAATTCACAACTTGAGATATTATTGAAACAAAAAACAAATCTAACCTTGAATTTCAACTGATGATTTGACAATCCAGAACACTTGATAGTATTAAGAAATTCAACCGAATCCATCTGCTCAAACATATTGTCTCCTTTGTCAGAAAGCGCAACACTATCAGAACTCAGATAAATCCTTTCGTCGGTATCATGCATCGACACCATATACTCATTAATTGAATCGACTTCATCAAGAGTTGGAGCCAAAATCGCTCTTCTTTGCAAAAAATCAATATCACCAATGCGTTCGTGGAAAGAAGGATACGTTTCTTGCACCATCGATTCAATAAAATTATCAGAATTGGTAACCAAGAACTCTTCCGGAATTTCAATTTCTACCTCTCCATCGTTTTCGTCGCCAAAAGTACCATCACCAACAGCGGGCAACCAAGTTGAAAACTCTCTTAAGACACGATAATCAGTTGCATCGCCTGTATTTTGAAGCCTCATATTTTGCGTCAAACGCAACACTTTGCAGTCACTCTACATTTTAGATGAATTAATCGACGCATGAACAATATCCTATCTCGTACCTTTGGGTATGACCGGCAAGATTGGTCGAAAATCACCTCCGAAGACAAAAACCTTTCCCCCGAAGGGAAGATTCTTTGCTCCAGGACTGTGTGCTCTCAAAATATCACGGATTGTTCGATCAAGAGCTTCAAAACAATTTATGTAAAGTTCATCAAAAAATGAGAAATTAAATTGAAAAAAAAATAACATTTTACACGTTAGTCTTTTATTTAATAAATAAAAATATATGCATGAGGATAACATTTAGACATACATATGCATCATAGGCACCTCGTCCCATATAATAAGTTTTGCTTTGACAATAAGTTTGTAGAGATAAATTCTTTGCTTTATATTGCAGGTAGATTCTTCAGTAAGAAAGGAATAGAAAACTTGGAGTGGGTTGTTCTACCTCCGAGCAAAAGAAGGGAAGCTATACCGCTCGAAGCAACATTCAACACAATGTCACCTCTCGATCGCACAGCTGCCGAAAGCATTTTCCAAACATAAGTGTTTCCAGTACCTCCATAACCGTACAAAAAATACACATGTCCGATCCCGGAGTAAAGCGATTCCATGATAGAACGATAAGCAATCATTTGCTCTTCGTTCAACGCGCTGTGTAATTTATCATGCTCTTGTTCCATCGTAATTCTGTCGTATGCCAACTCCTCCGCTATCAATTGATTGTGCACATAAGAAGTATCCACGCTCGTTGGGTAAGGCATCGTAGGGTATTCTTTGAGAGATCTACCCTTTTTTCTCATTATATCTTCTATATCGTTCAAGCAACGATTAAGAATTTCGTCCTCGGACAGATTTACGTCTGCAAATACATAAAACGTTAAAATTATTTATCGATTCAAATATATTAGGATGAATAATTAATTTAAAGAATTTAGAAAGTACAAAATATCGTTACCTGGATCACCAATCTCATCACGATATTTTCCGAGTTGGTCGGCTGATAAATATTGTTTGGAATTTTTCCAAACAATTTCCGGACTAATAAGAGAATTAGATGTCAACAAATTCACAAACAAACATGGAAGCATTTTTCAAAACCCCAATAAGAAGCTTCTTTTATCGCATCGGAATATTCATTATCATCATCGAGCAATCCACGGACGTAACATTCTTCTTGAAAGGTTTTATAACGAACTTCGTTGTACTCCAAAATATCATCGTAAGATTTGCACCCACGAACGACATTCAGCAATATCCTTAAGAAATACTCTTCTCGTGGCCTAGGATACACGTTGGATAATCTTCCAACAGACGTACCTCTCTGCCTAGGTCTCCAAACCTTCTTACTGTCATCCCAAACAAAGTATTTGGGGAATTCTGCATAAGTCAACTGGCTCGCAACAGAGGAATACGTCGCGTTTGCCTTCATCCAAGCTGTGAACATGATATCCCTCTCAGCATGTTTTTCCTTCACTTCAGCTGTAGAAGAACTACCCTTGTACACAATATTCTGTTTGCCCTTAAGATGAAATATAAGTTGAATAACGCTCTGTTGATTGAAATGCATTTCGAAACCAAACAATCTCTACGTAGCCTCGGAAGCAGATACGTATCTGCAGTCAATGTACTGTTTAATTTCATCAACGACTTTATCACCTTGATTTTTTTTCATGTGATTTATAAAACACAGCCGTCGTCCGATCATTGCATTTGTGCACATATTTGAATAAATACTTTATAAATCGGGATCTGTTGTACCATTCAACATTAATATGAGCTCTGTATTTTTTGAGAAGATATGCATTATGGGGTACTACATACCTGCAACAAAATTGAGTAATGTTTAAAAAATATTATTACTACGTAATTATTGTAACAAAAACAATGAGACAAATAATTAAAAAATACCTAGTGTCAAGATCAATTCCATTCTTCAAGACAGTCCGACTAAGATCTCTTCTTCTGTACACGACAAAACCGTCGTTATTTACAGTAGTTCGATGGGCAATGTCTTTAGAAAAATTCTTCGTGCAACGATTTCCATCCATGCATGGAGATTTTTTATTAGCTAATCCACATGGTCCGTGAATCATGAACTCTTTCACAGCTTCATAACACTCGCTGTCACGCAGCGAGTCGGGATTTACTAAATCTTTAGATTAAAGACCCGTGCGATGCACGGGGAGCTTCTTCGTAAATTGTTTTTACTTCGTATTTGTTATTTAAAAAAATAACATGTTTCAGTTATGTTATAATCAAAAAATATTTGTTATTTTAGGACACGATTGGAAAATTATATTATTATTAAGTTATCGAAAATCAAATTACAAATTTTGGAAGACCTCATTATACACTACATTGGATTTTAGGGTGGGCACTTCGTCTCGGAATCCCGATCCCGTCCCGATCTCATCCCGAAAATTAGCGAGATGGGACAGGATCGCTTTTGAAAATGGCAATTCCGTCCCATCCCTTCCCGTTTTTAATTTTTCATAACGGGACGGGATCGGGACGATCCCGTTGTATCCCGTCCCGTCCCGATAATTTATTCAATAACAATATAATTTTAATTTTTTCAAATAAATTAATAAAATATCAAAATATTAATCATAATTTTAATTAAATTTATTATTTAATTAAGTATATTTTTAACATCTCATAATATTTCAAAATAATTTAATTTTTGTTATCTAATTTGTCTTTAAAAATACTAACATTTATATTTAAAATATTAAATAAAGTCAAAATATAATTTAAATTGAATATAAATACATCTAATATTATTTTACTT
This sequence comes from Euphrasia confusa, assembly GCA_954870475.1. NCBI lineage: Eukaryota > Viridiplantae > Streptophyta > Magnoliopsida > Lamiales > Orobanchaceae > Euphrasia > Euphrasia confusa. Next base: position 15,321,785 of record OX940949.1, on the reverse strand, counting down.
ATTTAATAATTTAATAATGTTTGTTTAAAATTAAAATTTAAAAAATTCAATATATATATATATATATATATATATATATATATATATATATATATATATATATATATATATATATATATGCGTGTGTATGTATATGTATGTATATTTGACATAAATAATTGTCGATTCTTATTTTATTTGAATATTTATATTTTTATAAGTCGATAATATTATTATTTTATTAATTTTTTTATTTAATTAGTTATTTTTATTTTTTATATAATATTTCGGGACGTCCCGATCCGAACCCAAATAGGATTGGGACGTGCGGGATGGATTTTTAAAATGGAAATCCCGTCATGTCCCTTCCCGAAAATTTATTTTCGGGACGGGATGAGATTAGGAGAATCCCGTCCCATCACGTCCCACGCCCACCCCTAGTTCTATTAGTAGGCTTTCCACTGTCATCACAAAGTAAAAGCTTCAACTCGGCTTTATTGGTAACTATAGAAAGGGCAACATACAATTGACCATGCGTGAAAATTAATTTCTCAAGAATACACTCACGCATGACAAAGATAAACCTTGACTTTTATTAATCGACATATCGTATGATATCACCACCGAAAATTGTCTTCATTGAAAAGTAACGGAGAGTTTTTGATATGATGGGGATAGACTAATCCGAGGAATGTATACCAAGTGACCCGAAGTTTTACCTCCTAAAATTTTGGCATCGATTTCCATAAGTTCCAAGTTTTGTTATTATCAACCGGGTACCGTCAACAAAAGCAAAATGTAAAAATAATTCTGTTTATATTATTGAATGAATCAAGATTCCTACCATTTAAGAATCATAACGGAAATCTTGTTGATCATTATTCATTTAAGATTTTGTAAAACTAAAATATAGTGTAACGATCACCAATAAATTATTGTTGCAATCGTCATTTATAAAGTATATGCGATGACTCATCAACCCTCTTCGAAATCGTCGTTGGGGTGTTCAAAGAACCCGCAAAAAACTGACTCGCCCGCTCCATACTTAGTCGATGAAAATCACTGGTTTTATATTTATAAAAATGAATTATGGTTTAAAATTTTAGAACCTATCAAATAATGAGTGTGTCATGGGTACATGATCGACCCCTCGCAACAAAAAACAACTCAAAATTTCACTCGCAATTCGTCTCCACCCGTATTCACTGTCATAACATATTATATAATAAAACATAAATGTTAAAAAATATCACAAAAACCTAACTCGTACATCAAAATGACCATTATTTATAGATTTACATGTCGAAAGCCGCTTATTCAAGTTGGTCAGGTAGATTCAAAATTATGTTTTGAAATAATAATCATATATCCCACGTTTATCTCTTGTCGTATCAATAATTTCTCAATTATTTACACCTAATTAATCATAAATAATTTAATATTTTGTACACACTTATAATTTTAATTCATCATTTGCTTTAATATCTATTGATAATAATTAACAAATAAACTTTTGAAAATATAATTATTTTAAATCGAGATTCTAAATTTATAGAAAAATATTATTTTTTTATATTAAAAATTGAATTGAATTTAAGTGTGTATAAAAATATAATTAATATATATATAACTATAAATATTTATATTAATTTTAACGACAATCCAGATAATTTATATTTATTTTGGGTATTAAATATTAATAATACTCATATATATATATATATATATATATATATATATATATATATATATATATATATATATATATATATATATATATATATATATATATATATATATTTCAATATTAATGTAGTTTGTAATTTCTATATTATTTATATAATTTAATTACTTTCTAATTTTCAAGACCGAAGAATTTACCATATAATTTTGAAAAAAAATATTTCGATAACGTAATTTCCAAGTTTTTTTTATTATCAATCGGGTACCGTCAACAAAAGCAAAATGTAAAAATAAAATTTATATTATTGAACGGATCAAGGTTTCTACGATTTAAGAATCACAACGAAAATCTTGATGATTATTATTCATGTAAGTAATTTTGTAAAACTAAAACATAGTGTAACCATCCAATAAATTGTTGTAGTAATCGTCGTCTATAAAGTATATGCGATGACTCCTGCCAAATCCATACTTAGCCGCTGAAACTCATTGATTTTATATTTATAAAAATGAAATTAATTATGGTATAAAATTTTAGAACCTATCAAATAATGAGTGGGTCATTGATACATTATCGACCACTCGCTAAAAAAACAACTCAAAATTTCAATCGCAATCCGCCTGCATCCGTATTTACTGTCATAACATATTACGTAATAAAACAGAGATGTTAAAAAATAACACAAAAACCATCTCATACGCTATCATGACTCGCAGCCACCGAAACCATTGATTTTTTTTTAAATTAATAACGGTTTAAGATTTTAAACCTTTCAAATAATGGGTGAATCATGAGTACATTATTGTCCACGCTGAGTCATAAAAAATTGACTCGACCTTACTCTATAAATCCATCTGCACCCGTTATCACATGTCTTACAGAATTATAATACCGTAACAGTGATAATTGTCGATAAAATTAACATTTTGTCATTATTCAACTGGATCATTATTTATAGACATACTTGTTCAAACCTGCTTATTCAAACGTTTCAGAACAATTTGTGAATGGTAATATAGAATTGCTCGTGCTTAAATACTGACATTTTAAAAAATAAATCAATGTTGCACAAATATTGACTTCTCCCGTGCGTAAATACATCATAGTTACTTTTGAATCGCAACGTACAATTGCTCGTTTTTAAATACTAACCTCTTAAAAAAATATGTTGCACACATATTGATTTATCTCGTACTTAAATAGATCGTCTAATCCGTTAACCTAAATAATATTTAGAAAATAAATTGTATTATTAATTATAACAAAATAAGAAATTTTGAAAGCTCTTTTTACAATTATTGTTTTATTTGTAAACATTTATTTTATATTTATAAAAATATTTAATCGCCAGCCAAATTCACACTTAGCCGCTGAAACTCACTGGTTTTATATTTATAAAAATGAATTATAGTATAAAATTTTAGAACCTATAAAATAATGAGTGAGTTAAAGGTATCACTCGCGATAAAAAAACAACTCAAATTACACTCGTAATTCACCTGCACCCATATTGATTGTCATAACATATTATATAATAAAATAGGGATGTTAAAATATAACACAAAAACCAACTCGTACGCTATCATGACCCGTAACCACCCAAACCGTTTTTTTTTTAATGAATAACGGTTTAAAATTATAGAACCTGTCAAATAATATGTGAATCATGATTACAATTTTGTCCACGCTCGAGCCATAAAAAGTTGACTCGACATTACTCTATAAATTCATATGCAACCGTTATGACGTGTCTCACAGAATTATAGTAGCATCAGGGTTATAATTGTCATAAAATTAGCATTCTTTCGTTATACAACTGGATCATTATTTATAGATATACATGTTCAAACCTGCTTATTCAAACGTTTCAAAACAAATTTTGAATCGTAATATACAATTGCTCGTGTTTAAATACTGACATTTTAAAAAATAAATCAATGTTGCACAAATATTGATTTTGTCCGTGCGTAAATACATCATAGGAACTCTTGAATCACAACATCCATTGCTCATGTTTAATATGTCTTAAAAAAATAGGGAGAATTTTTTTCTTGGTCCCATAAAGTTGGGCCATTTTCGATTTAGTCCCATGTAGTTACACATTTTCAATTTAGTCCCATATAGCTCGAAATTGTGTCCAATTTAGTCCTTTTTGGCCGGAATCTTCAATTTTGACCGGTCAACTGATGACGTGGCAGGCGGAGATACGATCGTCGATTTGCTTGGACACGCGTCGTCTTCTCATTGGCTCCTGCAAACCATTTTAAAAAAAAATACAAAAAATCCAAGTCATCAAAGCTTAATTAAAAAATAAAAAAATAAAATGGAAAAATCGTTTTTAAAACCACGACGGGCTCCAACCGGTGAAAAATCGACGATCGTATCTCCGCCTGCCACGTCATCAGTTGACCGGTCAAAATTGAAGATTCCGGCCAAAAAAGACTAAATCGGACACAATTTCGAGCTATATGGGACTAAATTGAAAATGTGTAACTACGTGGGACTAAATCGAAAATGGCCCAACTTTATGGGACCAAGAAAAAATTCTCCCTAAAAAAATATGTTGCACACATATTGATTTATCACGTGCTTATTAAATTTAATTATAATAAAATAAGAAATTTTGTAAGCTCTTTTTACCATTATTGTTTTATTTGTATATATTTATTTTATATTTATAAAAATATTAACTCGCCCGACAAATCCACAATTAGCCGCCGAAACTCAGTTGTTTTATATTTATAAAAATGAATTATGGTTTAAAATTTTAAAACCTATAATGAGTGGGTGATGGGTATGTCCATTTCCTAAAAAAAACAACTCAAAACTTCATTCGCAATCCGCCTACACCCATATTCACTGTCATAACATATTATATAATAAAATATAAATGTTAAAAAATACCATAAAAACCAACTTGTACGCGATCATGACTCATAGCCACCCAAACCGTTGATTTTAAATTTTAAATGAATTACGTTTTAAAATTTTATAACCTGTCAAATAATTGGTGGATTATGAGTACATTATTGTCCCCGATCGAGTCATAAATAATTGAATCGACATTACTCTATAAATCCATCTCCACCCGTTAACATATGTGGTCTCACAGACTTATAGTAGCATAAGAGTGATAATTGTCGATAAAATTAGCATTTGTTCATTATTCAACGGATCATTATTCATAGATATACCTGTCAATACAATTTTTGAATCGTAATATACAATTGTTTGTGCTTAAATACTTAAAATTTAAAAAATAAATGCACAAATATTGACTTTGCCCGTGCGTAAATACATCATAGTTACTATTGAATCGCAACATACAATTGCTCGTGTAAAAAAATATGTTGCACACATATTAATTTATCTGTAATAGATTGTCTAATCCGTTAACCTAAATAATATTTAAAAAATAAATTGTATTATTAATTATAATAAAATAAGAAATTTTGTAAGCTCGTTTTACAATTATTGTTTTTTATTTGTAAACAATTATTTTATATTTATATAAATATTAAATCGCCCGCCAAATCCACATTTATCCGCTGAAACTCATGATTTTATATTTCTAAAAATAAATTATGGTTTAAAATTTTAGAACTTATAATGACCACTTGCTAAAAAAACTCAAAATTTCACTCGCAATTGCCCTCGTATTAACTCTCATAAGATATTATATAATAAAACAGGGATGTTAAAAAATACCAAGAAAACCAACTTCGTACGCTATTATCACCCGTAGCCACCCAAACCAGTTGATTTTTTTTAAATGAATAGGTTTAAAATTTTAGAACCAATGAAATAATGGGTGAATCATGAGTATATTATTGTCCACGCTCGAGTCATAAAAAAATGAGTCGGCATTACTCTATAAATCCATCTGCACCCGTTACCACATTTCTCACAGAATTATAGTAGCATAAGGGAAGGGTGATAATTGTCGATAAATTTAGCATTCTTCATTATTCAATTGGATTATTATTTATAGATATATTTGTCGAAACATGCTTATTCAAATTTCAAAACAATGTAATTTACAATTGCTTGTCCTTAAATACTCACATTTTAAAAAATAAATCAATGTTGCACAAATATTGACTTTGGTCGTGTATATCATAGTTACCATTGAATCGCAAGTGTTGAAATATTAATATTTTAAAAAAATATGTTACACACATATTGATTTATCTCTTCCTGTTAACCTAAATAATAAGTAAAAAATAATTTGTATTATTATTTATAATAAAATAAGAAATTTTGGAAGCTCTTTTTACGATTATTGTTTTATTTGTAAACATTTATTTTATATTTATAAAAATATTAACTCTTCCGATCAAATCCACACAAACTCGCTGATTTTATATTTATAAAAATGAATCAAATCCACACATAACTGAAACTCACTGGTTTTATATTTATAAAAATGAATTATGTTTAAAATTTTAGAACCTAATAATGAGTGAATTGGAATATGATTGACCACTCACTAAAAAAAACAACTCAAAATTTCACTCGCAATCCTATGCAGCCGTATTGACCGTCATAACATATTATATAATAATACTAAAAATAGATACTTAATAATTATCTAAATTAAAATAGCAACTTAATAATTATGTGGAGTAAAAATAAGTTTACAAAAATAAAAATAGAAAAATAAGTTTAGAAAATTAATATAGCAACGATACTTAATATGCACTAAAAATAGGTTTGCGGAAAAACTAAAAATAAGTTTGCGTTAATATGCACTAAAAATAAGTTTGAAAAAAATGAAAATATTAATAATTATTAAGTAAAAATAAGTTTACGCAAATTAAAAACGCAAGATAAATAAAAATAGAAACGGATACTTAATAATTAAGTATATAAAAAAGATAATTAATAATTATGTGGATTAAAAATAAGTTTGTGGAAATAATTATTTTATACACTAATCGACTCCAACCCATGTGAAATCAAATAACTTTACCATTAGAGTTAAATTAAATTGACTAAATTATTTTGTAGAAGATTGCTATGACTAAATTATTGTTTTATTTGTAAATTGTCTTTTATTATTAAATGTTTTAACCCAAGTTTATTAGTCGTGCTTAAATACTATTGTTAATCTTATAAAAAAATTAATGTTGCACAAATATTGACTATATCGATTAGTAAATAGATAGTAGTTAATCTTGAATCGCAATATACCATGTGGATAAATAGTAATATTTTAAAAAATAAATCAATTTGGATTAAATATTAATAATTAGAATCCTAATAAATAAGCAGAATAACATAAAACTTTACAAATATAATCAAATTGATTAAATTGTATAATAACAATTGAAAGTTCTAAACTACACATCCATAATTACAACTTCAATAGACAACGGGTACCATTCAAGTAGTTAGTGAACCACTTTCTTGTGGATTTTCCAATCATTGAATCTTGGGGACATACGATGAGACGATGGGTGACTCCAAGTTTTTTTTCAATAAATAGAGAAGAAAGTAAAAAAGTAAATTTTTATGTAATTCAAATTATGAGTTAGGAGTAGTTTATTTAAATGTTTCATGGAAATAAATATAAATCAACTAAGTTAACAAATTAATATGGGAAGTATAAATATAAAACATAAATGACGTGAGAATTTTTTTAGGTTTAAAAAAAAAACTGGAAGAAATAAATATTGAACGAAATTTTATGATTATATCATTACCGAGTCTGTTTTAAGATTAATGTATTAAGTTATAAGACCTAATGTAATTATAGAAAAATTCATATTTTAGAAAAGCTGTTGAATATATACTACATATATTGTCTAATTTTATTTAAGTTAATATTTTTTGAATTAATTTTAGTAAAATAGAAAGTTGATATTAATCAATAATAATTCTATATAACATATAAATTCAATCGTAAATTATAGTAGGAATTGTTGTTTTTAAAAAAGGTAATTAAAATGGAAAATAAAGTGGACAAATCAAAACAATAAAATAAAAAATCTTTAATTTTTTACGAACAACTTGAATGTACATAAGTATAAAATATTAACACTTAATTGAATAACTATTAATTGAACTTCTATACATAGTGGACAAATCAAAAGAATAAAAGATCTTTAATTTCTTACAAACAACTTGAATGTACGTAAGTATAAAATATTAACACTGAATTGAATAACTATTAATTGAACTTCCATACAACTCTATACATAGTGGACAAATCAAAACAATAAAATAAAAAGTCACCCACAAAAAACATAAGCAAAAAAGCAAGATATAACAAAAAAAACTGTAAGTACGTAATACAATATTAATGGATGAAAAAAAAGAAAAAAAAAATAATGGATGAAAAAAAGAAAAAAAGACTTACCATGATTGATTGAACCAAAGAAAAAACAATTATGATTAATAGAATACATATTAATATAATAGAAGATATGCAATTGTACTTACATAGCTGCAAAAAAATCAAATACATCATTAATAAAAAAATGATTAATCGAAAGAATAAGAATAATTAACGGTTACTTACCGTAAAAAATATAAATAACAATAATTAAACAATTAAAATAATCAAAATTGTGTAAGAGTTAGTTGGCATGAGAGAATACAGGGCGGATGCATATATTGCAGAGATGATCCCGACTATATACTTCCTCCGAGACGAAAGAGATATCCGAGTCCTCGTTGATAGCGAGAAGGGCTGCTAAAAACCGTCATGATAACAACCAAGTTAAAAATCAGCGCAGTGAACTTCACCTACAAAGAAAAAAAATTATAAATAATATATAAATGCAAAAATAAAACGCAAAAAAACTATGCTAAAAACCGTCATGATAACAACCAAGTTAAAAATCAGCGTAGTGAACTTCACCTAAAAAGAAAAAAAATTATAAATAATATATAAATGCAAAAATAAAACGCAAAAAAAAATTAAGTAATTAGTAAGATAATTAGGGTTTGTGTGATTTTCAAATTTGTATAATAATTGTTTTCCGATTTTCATTCAATTAGAATCCGCGATTATAGAAAAATAATAAACAAATTACAATTAATTATAGAAAAGTGTTTATTAGTAATCGGTTTAGAATTAATATATTAATATAAAATTTAGTGATTATTAATTGCGTTAAGAAAAACTGATTTTTTTTACCATAATTAAGGATGCGTATGGAATATATTAATATAAAATTCTGTGATTAGTTTTTGTATTAAAAAAACAGATTATTTTTACTATAAGGAGGCGTCATTGACCAATAATTAATGAATCATAAAACCGGTTAATCCCAAGATTAGTGAAGCTAAATCGATTACTTATAGTAATTAAACCGAACTGAGTTATTAGAATTGAGGAAGTCAGAATTTTTAAAGCATTATGGACCGTAGATTGGGAATATTTTTGTAAAGTCGTACTAATTATTATTTTTAAAATCTGTAATTAAGAAAATGGAAAAAATGTAAAATCGAAAGTGATGTACTAATTATTAACTTCTTAAAATATATAAATACAATATTATTACATTCATAATTATTTAATATAAAATCGTATGTGATAAACTATACAAATACAATATCAATTCGATTGATGAATGCAGCTAAAGGAAGACTCCAAAACTCTACATCTTCAAAACCTTCTCCAAACTTTAGTTACATCAAGAAAAGCGGTAGAGAACACAGAGCAGAGAAAGAATATCCGAGACATCGGTGAACTTCACACCTACAAATAACAAAAAATAAAATATATAATTATATAAATGCAAAAAGGAGCGGAGGAAGGATATCCCAGACATCGTTGAACTTCACTTTTCCTTGTAAGAAAACACCTACAAATAATAAAAAAACAAAATATATAATTATATAAATACAAAAAATTAAGGCAATTTCACTTTTTCTTTGTAAGAAAAACCTACAAATAACAAAAAAATAAAATATACTGTATAATTATATAAATGGAAAAAATTTCAAAATCTTTAATTAAGAAGATGAAAAAAAAAATGTAAAACCGAAAGTGATTTACTAATTATTAACTTCTTAAAATATATAAATACAATATAATTACATTCATAATTATTTAATATAAAATCGTATCTGATAAACTATACAAATACAATATCAATTAGCTAATTGATGAATGCAGGAAGACTCCAAAACTCACTTTTCCTTGTAAGAAAACACCTACAAATAACAAAAAATAAAATATATAATTATATAAATACAAAAAATTAACGCAATTTTACTTTTTCGTTGTAAGAAAATACCTACAAATAACAAAAAAATAATACTGTATAATTATATAAATAAAAAAATTAACGCAAAAAAAAAAAAAAGTAATTAATAAGATAACGCTAAATTTTTTAACCATTAATCACGCTGGAAAAAAATTAAAAAAAATCATTTAAATAGCTGAAAAAAACAAAATGGACATTAGTAAGTATAAACATAAGAATCAAAGAAAAATTAAACCATAGTTATTAATAAATTACTCATGGCCCTGCAAAAAAAATATAAACAGTAGAAGAGGAAATAATTAGGAATAAAATAGACAAAATAAAAACGAATGATGAATGAATTAAATACTTACAATGGTTCCTGCAAAAACAAAAACGAAATGCATACGATATTATTATAAACGATAGAAGACGAAATAATTACGAATATAATGGAAAAAATAAGAACTCAAGATCAATTAATTAAATACTTACCATTGTCCTGCAAAAAAAACAATCCAAATGCATACGATATATTTACGAATAATGAAACAATCGTATAATAAATATACTTACAACGATCCCTACAAAAACAAAAAGAAATTGAGATAATAATTAAGAAAACAATTAATAAATGATGAAATGAACCTGCAAAAAAATGTGAGAGGCAGTAAAAACAGTGAGATGCAGTAAGGAATAAGAATCGATAATCATCCATTTATAGGTGGAGTGGAAAATTAGGGTTTGTATGATGATGCTTTAAATTCGGAAATAATTTGAATTCAAATTTCAATCAATTAGTATCCGCAATTATAGAAATTTCAATCAATTAGTATCCGCAATTATAAAATTTAAATGATACGATTACAATTAATTATAGAGCGGTATTGATTTGCTTAAATTAAGGAGGTAATTTATAGTATATAATAAATTATTATTATTATAAAGAATCGATAATGATCTTATAGCGTAAAATAAAACAGATTTGTTGCTATAGATTTGTTGCTATAATTAAGGACGCGTTTGACATATTATAATTAATAAATACTAAACCGGTTTAAACATAGATTAAGGAAGTAAACCGAACCAATTTATTAATTAAACCGACCGGATTAATTAGGACCAAAAAAATCAGATTTTTTAATTGAAATTCGGCCGTAGATAGGTGTGAACACACTCAATTTTTAAAATGATCCGACGCGTGAGAATTCGCCACGTCACACATTTGCTTCTCAAATTAAATATTGTATGATAGATTCAGTTCGATGAGCATTATGTTTTGAATTCTCGTAGAAAACAACTTATTTAATTTGAACATCAAGATATTTTTTGTAGTATAAAATTATTGTGACATACATATATTTTTCAGCCCACCCTCTATATATATATATTTACCATTGTCCGTCACTCGAAATACCATCACTTCTTCATGAGCCTTTCCGGTCACTCGAAATACCATCATTTCATCATGAGCCTTTCCGATAATCTCGAAACTTCCTCCTTCGAAACATGCGGATTCAAATTTTAAATATCAATTTTGAAATGGACTCTATCTAATATTAAAGCTCTTTTTCATAAATATGTTTAGTACCCTTCAATCTCATAAAAGATGATCTCCTTCAATATTCTTACTATAAAATATGGTTCACTTCCTTCAGGTTTTTGATAAACTCTTTTTCATTTAAATATTTTTAGTATATAGTACTCTTTCACTCTCATAAAAAATGACCTATGTTTCGTATATAGTACTCTCGGATGTAGAATGTCGAATAAGAACGTCTTGTTCTAAAGTCTTATTATGTGCTAGCCATTGCATTTCACTGTTGATTATTGTCTTTATCTAAATGTGGACTTTTTTGACCAAAACTTCCAAATTTACTTTTTGTCTAAATCTCGATTTTTTTTTTCTCAATCCCCGTAAGGCCAGAGGTGACCCGTAACATCCAGCTTTAGAGCCATGAAACCTTCCTCTTGACCACACCCCACAACAGCCAAGGAATTGTTCAAAACAAGACGATTCAACACAATCAAACTAAACATGGTGAATGAGAAAATAGTACTCTACTACATATCTCACAAAAAGACCGGTCACACACCATTGAGCATTTTAAACATGAAGATAGAACTAGAATGCAGCAGATACTTGCCGTCCCTAACAAAAGTGGGATCCAAAAGCTAAAATTACTCATCACGAGTGATACGAATATCAGGAGGTGTATCTAAAGAAAAAAAAAACGAGACGTACGAGGACTAATAATATCACTAACCAAACCGACAGATACTTGATTTTACATATTACTGGAAAATTTCAAGGTGCAAACCGGCAAAAGCATTGTCGTTTGATTCTCACTTAAGAAAGTGAGGGGTGATCAAGCCAGCAATCTCGAGGAACCCGACACGGTCCTTCCCTACAAAAATCGTCTTCAGCTTCTTGTTGGGAAATTCGCGTCCGAAGTCCCCGCTTGAAAAGCAATACGAACAAACAAGAACGAAAAATACGGAATAAAAGAACACGAGATTTATAGTGGTTCACCCGTTAACGAGGGCTACGTCCACTTCTTGCCGCTGCAATAATTCACTAGAATAATTATCAGACTCGATTACACGACTTTGTAATGCTATAATTGATTCTAGACTTTCTGGAGGTGTTAACCCTAATGTTCACGCACATAGGGTTTAAATAGGGGGGACAAAACTTGGGGGACAAGTAATTCCGCGCTGCCAGAAATCTGTAAACAGCGACCGCTGTTTACAGGGCAGCGCCCGCTGTCGAAAAACGGCGGTCGCCGAATCGCTTTTGGCGCCCGCCGAAAGGGCCAATCCTTGGCAGACCGTCGACCCGTCTTTCCCCCGATTTCAGCGCCCGCTGAATCAATTCAGCGCCCGCTGCTGAGCTCCCGCGACCGCTGATTCAGAAACAGCGGTCGCCGTTTTGGCCTGGATCATCTCCTCGACTCCTCGGCGTGAATTCAGCCTCCATACTCAACAATCTCCCACTTGGAGCTAATTCACGACCCCCTATCTTCTCTTCCCATTGCAGCAGCGTCCCCGGTCCTCATCCCAGAAGACCAACCGAGGTTGAACACAACCTCAACTTCTCGCACGGTACCACCTTCGTAAACATGTCGGCCGGATTCTTACTCCCAAGAATCTTCTCCAACACCAAGACGCCTTCCTCTAAGGCCGATCGAATGAAGTGATATCTCAGCTGGATATGCTTCGTTCGAGCATGGTACACCGGATTCTTCGCCAAGTGAATGGCGCTCTGACTGTCGGAATACAAGATACTCCCCGAGTGATCTTGCCTTAGCTCTAGCAGGAATGCCTGTAGCCACATCATCTCCTTCGCGGCTTCCGTCACAGCAACGTACTCCGCCTCACAACTCGATAGTGCTACTATCTTCTGCAACCTTGACACCCAGCTAATCGCTGTACCCCCGAAAGTGTACACGTTCCCAGTAGTGCTCTTCCTACTATCCACATCACCTCCGTTATCCGCGTCCACGAACCCAAGTAACCCCACATTTGATTTTCGGAACCTCAAAGCAAAATTGGAAGTCCCTCTCAAGTATCGGAAGATCCACTTGACTGCTTCCCAATGTTGCTTCCCCGGATTACTCATAAACCGACTGACAACTCCCACTGCATGGGCAATGTCAGGCCTCGTGCACACCATGGCATACATAAGGCTCCCAATCGCAGAGGCGTAAGGACCTTATCCATATGCTCCATCTCCTTCTCGCTCGTCGGCGAGTCCTCCTTTGACAAACGGAAGTGACTAGCCAAAGGAGTGCTCACGGGTTTCGCATCCTCCATGTTAAACCGTGCTAGCACCTTCTTCAGATACTCCTCTTGAGACAACTCAAGACCATCCTTGCTCCTCGTGATTCTCATGCCCAGGATTTGTTTGGCAGCACCCAAATCCTTCATAGAGAACTCCCTCGATAGACTCTTCTTGAGCTTGTTGATCTCCGTCAAGCTCGCCCCGACTATCAGCATATCATCTACATAAAGGAGCAATATTATGTAGGTACCTCCGAGTTTCTTGAAATAGCAGCAGTGGTCCGCCTCGCACCGCGTGAACTCGACTCGCTTCATGAACATGTCGAACTTCTTGTACCACTGCCTAGGAGCTTGCTTCAACCCATACAAGCTCTTTTGAAGCTTACACACTAGCTTCTCCTTGCCTCGGACTTCGAACCCCTCCGGTTGCTTCATGTAGATTTCTTCATCTAGATCCCCGTGAAGAAATGCGGTCTTTACATCCATTTGCTGAAGATGTAAGTTCTCCTTTGCCACCAAGCTAAGCACCACCCGGATGGTTACCATTTTGACTACCGGAGCGAAGATCTCCGTGTAGTCGATCCCTTCTTTCTGCTGAAAACCTTTCACCACTAATCTTGCTTTATACCGAACGCTCCCATCGTGTTCTTCCTTTGCCCGGAAGACCCATTTATTGTGCAATGCCTTCTTCTCCTTCGGAAGCTCGGCTAGTTCCCAAGTCTGATTCGACATCAATGAGCTCATCTCTTCTTTCATGGCAGACTCCCACTTGATCGAATCCCTCGCTTGTATAGCCTCGGTGTAGCTCTCCGGCTCACCCCTATCAGTCAGCAAGATATAGTTAAGGGAAGGTGAAAATTTATGGGGAGGTCTTCTTACCCTAGTCGACCTCCACGGCTTCGGTGTGATTGGATCGGTATTGGGATTAGCATTTTCATCTTGCTCATCCTCGCTGCTCGTGTTTCCCTCCTCGATCTCCTCGGTCTCCACGACCTTCACCGGAACCTCCTCCGTTTCTCCCACTGGATCAACGCTTTCTTCAACAACCTCGTCTTTACCCTTGTACAAGACCGCCTCGTTGAAGATTACATTTCTGCTTCGGATCACCTTATGATTTTCGGCATCCCAAAATCGGTATCCGAACTCCGTGCCGCCATATCCAAGAAAGAAGCACTTCTTGGATTTAGGATCAAGCTTGCTACGAGCAGCTTCGTCGATATGGACATACGCCAGACACCCGAACACCCTCAAGTAGGACAGATTCAGCTTCTTCCCACTCCAAACCTCCTCAGGAATCCGATATTCCAAAGGAACCGACGGTGCTCTGTTGATTAAATGAGCTGCCATGTCGATGGCATATGCCCAAAACATCTTAGGCATCCCCGAATGTAACTGCATACTCCGGGCCTTCTCATTTAGCGTCCTGTTCATTCGCTCCGCTATTCCGTTCTGTTGTGGGGTCCCCGGAATAGTCTTCATCATCTTGATCCCACTCTCGACACAATATTGTTTGAAGTCGGCGTCAACGTTCTCACCACCGTTGTCGGACCTCAAACACTTCACCTTGAGATTTGTTTCATTCTCAACCTCGGCTTTCCATTTCCTGAAAACAGAGAACACGTCACTCTTATTTTTCATGAAGTACACCCATACCTTCCTTGTGGAGTCATCGATGAAGGTAACATAATAGAGTGATCCTCCGAGTGAGGCGACGGGAGCTGGACCCCAAACATCCGTGTGTACTAGTTCCAGCTTCTCCGCCTTGGGCTCCCTTCCATCTTTGGAAAAACTCACTCGTTTCTGCTTTCCAAGAATGCAGCTCTCGCACACGTGAGACTCAATCGCCTTGAGTTCGGGCAGCAGCCCGTTCTTTGCCATGATCTTCATCCCCTTCTCACTCATGTGCCCCAGCCTGCAATGCCATAACTCGGTCTTCTTGGTGTTATCAACAACACCAGCCGAGTCCCTCACGCTCGTCGTCATGTAAAGTGTGCCTGTCTTATGACCTCGAGCTATGGTCATGGCGTTCCTCGAAACCTTCCACGACCCATCCCCAAATGACACCCGGTGACCATCACTATCAAGCTGGCCCACCGAAATTAGGTTCCTCTTCAACCCCGGCACATGTCTGACCTTGGAAATCCTCCAAGTTTGCCCATTTGACATCTTTAGGTTGATATCTCCCATCCCGACTACATCGAGTGGCTCGTCATCTGCAAGAAATACCTTTCCATAGTCACCCGAGACGTAATTCAACATCACCTCTCGCTGTGCAGTAGTATGGAAAGAAGCCCCTGAGTCCAGCACCCAGGAATCGATCGGTGAGTCGACCGAACAGAGAAGGACGTCCCCATCGTCGTCATCCTCTTGTGTTACCGCATTGGCGAATCCCTTCTTCTTGTTGTCACTCTTCCCCCGAGAACGACAATCCCTCTTGAAGTGCCCCGTCTTACCACAATTCCAACACTCATTATCCTCGGACTTCGAGCTATCTCTTCCACTCCTAGACTTGGATCTCCCTCTGTTCCTGTTAGCATTCCTACCCGAGTTTCTCCCCCGGTTCTCCACACTCAAGGCCGAACTAGAAGACTTTCCCTTGAAATCCTTTCTCCGGATTTCCTCGGCTAGGATCTTATCTCTAACTTCGGAGAACTGCAGATTCTCCTTCCCCATAGAGTTGCTAACAGCTGCCCGCATGGGCTCCCAACTATCCGGCAGAGACGCAAGTAGGATCAAGGCGTAAATTTCATCATCGAAATTCACCCCGACTCCTTTCAATTTATCCAAGATGGAATTCAACTCGTTGATGTGGTTGGCTGCGTTTGCATTGTCCGACATCTTCAGGTTGAACAACTGCTTCATGAGATACACCTTGTTGTTCGCTGAAGGTTGCTCGTACATGTTTGATAGGGCAGCCATCAAATCCTTGGTTGTGGTAATTGAGCGCACGTTGAATGACACGTTTGAAGCCAAGGACAAACGTATCAATCCCAACACCTGCCTGTCGAGGCTTTCCCATTCCTCGTCATCCTTGATCTTCTCCGGTCTACCCTTCAAAGGAATTCCGAGCTTTTTCCCATAAAGGTAGTCCTCGATCTGCATCTTCCAATGTCCATAGTTATTCCCGTCAAATTTCGTAACCCCGAACGAAGTGGTGGTGTCCGTCATCGCTTTTCCCCGATCGCTATAACCCTAGCGCTCTGATACCAGTTGTTGGGAAATTCGCGTCCGAAGTCCCCGCTTGAAAAGCAATACGAACAAACAAGAACGAAAAATACGGAATAAAAGAACACGAGATTTATAGTGGTTCACCCGTTAACGAGGGCTACGTCCACTTCTTGCCGCTGCAATAATTCACTAGAATAATTATCAGACTCGATTACACGACTTTGTAATGCTATAATTGATTCTAGACTTTCTGGAGGTGTTAACCCTAATGTTCACGCACATAGGGTTTAAATAGGGGGGACAAAACTTGGGGGACAAGTAATTCCGCGCTGCCAGAAATCTGTAAACAGCGACCGCTGTTTACAGGGCAGCGCCCGCTGTCGAAAAACGGCGGTCGCCGAATCGCTTTTGGCGCCCGCCGAAAGGGCCAATCCTTGGCAGACCGTCGACCCGTCTTTCCCCCGATTTCAGCGCCCGCTGAATCAATTCAGCGCCCGCTGCTGAGCTCCCGCGACCGCTGATTCAGAAACAGCGGTCGCCGTTTTGGCCTGGATCATCTCCTCGACTCCTGGCGTGAATTCAGCCTCCATACTCAACACTTCTCATCGCAGATAATTATCTTCTTGTCCTCGGGGTCCTATGAGGAAGAAACGAGTAAGATGACAAGATCATTATGCTGAACAATCGACTAAAGCTGATGATGATGGATTAAAAAATAAACACTCAAACTTGAATAGTGTTTGTAATTATTCTGTTTTATCGTTTAACAGTGGGGACGGCACTCTATCTGTTTGCAATTTAAGAAGCAACAAGGTATTTCTTTCTGTTTCTTTGAGCATTGTATCAATGCAATTTTGTGCTGGCCAATACGTTTAGCATCTTTGTTAAGTTCGGTGTAGGCGTAGACGTCGAGGCGGAAGCCGTCCTTGTGCAGATCGTGGAAGAGAGAGGCGGCGGTCGAGACCTGGCCCTGTTTGCCGAGCATGCTGATGACGACGGCGACGATGAATTCGGATGAGTTCCGGCGTTTTTTGATCCAGTCGAATACCATCAGAGCTAGGTCGGATTTCTTGTGGTGCCCTAGGGCCTTCACTATGCCCAATACATCTGGGAAAATTGAATCCTCCGAGGATTCGTGTTCCTGGTCGGCGGAATTGAAGAGGGAGGATAGCTCGCGGTCGATGTTTTGGATGTCGAAGTGGGGATTGGAGAATTAGGTCACCTTGGGAGGAGAGGGGGTGGTGGACCCAGGGCTTGCCCTTGTTGGGGTCTTGGTGGAGGAGGACTGGTCGGGGGAGGAGAAGAGGGAGGGAGAGTTTATCCGCCATTGAAGCTGAAGCGACGACAGAGAAGGGTTCTGCAGATGTTTTCCCCAAGCCCGTAAGGGTGCGTTTGGCTAAGATTTCCAAAAACACCGAAACCAACTCAGTTTTAAAACTAAATTTAAAATTTAACAAAAAAACAAAACAATTCATTTGTAAATTTATTATCACTAATCATTTTTAAAATATTTTTAAAAAATTATAAAATATATTAAAAATAATAGACCAAAATATATTTTTAATTAAGAAAAAGAATATGTTTTTTTTCCAAATTTGATTACTATTGTGAAATGATTCATTTACAAGTGTTATTGTTGTTTTATAGAATGAAAAAGTAAAATAATTAGCAATTTCCAATATAACAAAAAAATGATTGTAAATTTTAAATATCAATTTTGAAATGTACTCTATTTTGTATCCATAGGGGCATAGCTCCTTTGCATTTAAATATGTTTTGTATATATTTTCATAGCTCCTTTTCATAGCTCCTTCAAGTCTCATAAAAAATATTTTCATAGCTCCTTTTCATTTATGTTTCCTATATAGCACTTCTTCACTCTCGTAAAAAAATGATCAAACTTCTTTTGTAAATTGTAATATTAGTATGTTTCAAATACAGTTCCCCTGTAGAATGTCGAATAAGAACATCTTTTTCTAAAGTCTTATTATGTGCTAGCCATTGCATTTCACTGTGTTGATTATTGTATTCTTTAGCTAAATGTTGAACTTTTTGATCAAAACTTGCAAACTTACTTCTAATCTGAATCTAGGAAAATTTTCTCAATCCCAGTAAGGCCAGAGGTGACCCCTAACATCCAGCTTTAGAGCCATGAGACCTTCCTCTTGACCACACAACAGCCAAAGAATTGTTCGAAACAAACAAGTCGATTCAACACAAACAAACTAAACATGGTCAATGAGAAAATAGTAGCACATATCTCACAAAAAGATTGGTCACACACCATTGATCATTCTAAACATGAAGATAGAACTAGGATGCAGCATATACTTGCCGTCCCTAACAACAAAAGTGGGATCCAAAAGCCAAAATTACTCATCACTAGTGATACGAGCATCAGGAGGTGTATCTAAAGAAGAAATAAAAAACGAGACCTAAGAGGACTAATAATATCACTAACCAAACCGACAGATACTTGATTTTACATAGTACTGGAAAATTTCAAGGTGCAAACCGGCAAAAGCATTGTCGTTCGATTCTCACTTAAGAAAGTGAGGGGTAATCAAGCCAGCAATCTCGAGGAACCCGACACGGTCCTTCCCTACAAAAATCGTCTTCAGCTTCTCATCGCAGATAATGATCTTCTTGTCCTCGGGGTCCTATGAGGAAGAAACGAGTAAGATGACAAGATCATTATGCTGAGCTATCGACTAAGGCTGATGATGATGGATTAAAAAATAAACACTCAAACATAAAGTGATAAAGCTTTTGATAAACATATAGTAATTCGGAGAAAAATAAGCATATTCCAGCAGCTGAACAACATGATAATAGGTTCTACAAATGCACAAATCATGCTAATTTTCAATATTAAAACCCCAAGCATGACGAAGAGACAAATGCTCCGAATTCAAAAATTAGGGTTTCACATTACAAGCAAAACGAAGAGACCAGTGCTCCAAATTCCAAAATTAGGGTTTTACTTTACCTGGAGATTGTGCAGCTTGATGTGCGCCCAAATCTCCTTGAGCACTTGGGTGCGGGGAATCTCGGACACGCCGCCGAGAAACTCCTGCATCTCCGGCGAAACTCTGCGCGGCTTCATTATGCCCCTAGGCTCGCGCGACTTTGTCTCCGCGGTGGATGGCTTGCTAACAGCGGCGGAGATGGTCACCGACCGGGACAAGCGCACGTTAGCAGAAACAGGCCTGATTATGGCAGCGGAAGACGGTTTGAAAAAACACACCCTGTCGACAGGCAGGAAACTCGAAAAAACACCCATTGGTATCGCCATTTTTTCAGCAAAGAGAAATATGAAACGGCTGTTTTTTTTTTTTTTTTTGTTTTTGAACGAGTGAGGGAGTGAATGAAGAAGATAAGAATTTCAACTTTATCCAGTTTCGGTGATTAATTTACTGAATTACCCCCAAACCCACCTTGAACTTTGAAGGGTTGGAATATGTAATATGTAAGTAAAATACTGTAACACTTTGGGCTTAATTTTCACGATTTGTTCGGCCCACTGCAATTATTTTAACACATGGACTGAGTCTCGGTGCGACTCAATTAGTTTCGGGCTTCCATTCCTCTGTGGCCCGATTGGTTAGGTTAGCACCACCAACCCGGCCCAGTGGTAAACCTCCATTCGGCCCCAGCCCCCAAGTCACAAGCTCGTTGTAAGAGGTCAAGCTTCACCCTCTTCGCACTTTCACGGCGGCGGCAGAAGCTTCACCCTAAAAAACTTACAGGCGTTAATGGAGATTGATTTGGGGAAACTTCCGTTTGACATAGATTTTCATCCTTCAAAGAACCTCGTTGCTACTGGTCTCATCAATGGCTACTTCCATTTGTAAGTGTTTTTTTTTTCCTATCCCGAAATCGATATTGTATTCAGTTTCTGAATTGAATCTCAATTTTTTCATCAGATATAGTTACGAATCAGAGTCCACACCGCAGAGGTACGAATTTATACATTTATTTTTTATTTTTGTTTTATATTTGGGTATTGATTTTATGGTTATAATCGATCGACCTTTAGGAAGCTGAAAGTGAAAGCTCATACTGAATCATGTAGAGCTCTTCGTTTTGTCAATGAAGGCAGTGGTAATTATTAACTGTGTTTTCCGTATTCTGTTTTTTTTTAATAGAAATTCTGTAGTTAACAGTTTGTAATTAGCATGTTAGGTTTCTGAGTAATTTGAAATTAATGTTCAGCTGTAGTTACCGGGTCTCCGGATCGTTCCATTCTCGCCACTGATGTCGAAACTGGTGCGGAAATTGCACGTCTCGTGGATTCTCATGGGTGGGTTGTTGGATGATAATTTTTTGTCCATTTACTGTGATGATTTTACTGCTGGAATTCTCTACTACTTGGTAGAATGTATGTGTTTTATTTTATTGACTTTTTAAGTGTTGACTGACCGCGTATGCAGGACTGCTGTGAATCGAATAATTAACTTGACAGAATCGACTATTGCTTCCGGAGATGATGACGGTTGTATTAAGGTGACTGTTTGACTTGATATTATCATTTTTGGATAATTTTCATGATTTTATTGTTGACTTCTATCAACTCTGATTATATAGTTAAAATGATAAATCACACGGTGTGGTTTATTGTGTTGTTCAGTTTTCATTGATGTACTAAAACGCTGAACAGACAATGGTTTACTTATCCTTTCTTGACAAAATGGATACTTTAATGGTACACCATATGGACAACAAAATAAACAATTTTAATCCAATTCTTTTGCAGTTGAGGAAAATGTCCATGATTCATTGACTTTTATCAGTTTTGTTTGCTTTCATACTGAGAAAATGCCATATTCTTTATTTGTTTCGTTGGGGAAGTGCTCTGCAGTGAAATAATCAAGTGCTACATAGTTTTATAAATGTATTTATTTTGGTTTCTCATTTTTGTGCTCCATATTACAGGTATGGGATACCCGGCAACGCTCTTGTTGCAACTCTTTTAGTGTTCATGAAGATTACATTTCGGATATGACATTCACCTCAGATTCCATGAAATTGATAGGAACAAGGTGGTCTCATACTCCTTGTGTGCACGGGATTCTCATATTTTCCTTGTTTATAGTAATTGCTAATCTTCTACAGTTCTACGATCTGCTTGCATTTGGAATTTGCAGACGCTTTATTTTTTATTACTATTTTATTTGTCTTTTAACCTTTGGAGATGGAATGAACTTGAATAATTAGTGTTTAGTGATTATGTGAGTCATTAAAACTATCTGTCTCCAGATTTAGTGTATTGAATTGGAAATGTTGCACAGTCAAACTGTTCCACTTTCATCCACTCAATGTCTTATATATTATTTTTCACTCACATGCTAGTTACTTTGGCGCATTTCTGTATTCATGCAATTATGCTTGACACATGAATAGAATTGCATGTAATTATTCTGTTTTTCGTTTAACAGTGGGGACGGCACTCTATCTGTTTGCAATTTAAGAAGCAACAAGGTATTTCTTTCTGTTTCTTTGAGCATTGTATCAATGAAATTTTGTGCTGGACAATACGTTTAGCATCTTTGTTAAGTTCGTGAATGAACATGTTCTACACTGATATCGTGCAGGTTCAAACACGTTCAGAGTTCTCTGAGGACGAACTGCTTTCTGTTGTGATTATGAAGGTTGGATTTAACTACTCCGCACCAGTTAAACGGCTCTTACTTAGATTTATAATGTCCTTAATTATAAAAGGGATTGAGGTGTCATTTGTATTGATATTTTTTGTTACAATACCTAATTCAATTTCTGTTAGATTGCTAATGTCCCTAATAACAAATCAATTAAAATGATAATAATATCAAAACAATATAAGAACTGTTTTTACGCTTTCTGTTTCATCTTTAATATTCTTTGAATTAAAACATGGAATATGATACTGCCTAATATTAAAGACATGTCTAACTGTTTAGCTTTTGTGACTAGAATGGTAGAAAGGTTGTATGTGGAACCCAGACCGGAGCTCTTTTATTATACTCATGGGGATTTTTCAAGGATTGCAGGTATTTCACATCCTCTCCGTAGATTTATGTTTTTCCTAATGTAACATTTGGAAATTGTGCATGTTGGGATAAAAAACCGAATTATGAATGATTTACTTAATTTTTTGCCTCTAAGGCTCAAAATTATAAATATTGATATTGATGGTACTCTTAAATTTTCAGTGACCGATTTGTTGATCTCTCCCCCAATTCTGTTGATTGCTTGCTGAAGCTTGATGAAGAAAGAGTTATAACTGGTTCGGAGAACGGTATAATCAGGTAAGGTTTTTTGGAAAACAGGAATTTCTCCATTTAAAAGGGTGTTTAGCCTATTTATTTAAAAGATTAAATAAGCTCATACATCTTATACTAATATTTATTTTGTGCTTCTGCCATGTTTAATCTCATTTTAAAATTCAGATATTTAAGTGTTTGAACAAAATAAGAGGAAAGAGCGTGTACGATACGAGTTAATGACATTATTGTGAATAGACACTGAGTGATTTAAGTTTGGGTTTACCCTACTATTTAATACTCCATTACATTAGATTTTAAGCTCCTAACATCTTAATTTATAAGTTCACTCCCCCACCCCTCTACGCCCCTCCCCCCACCCAAATAAAACAACCAAAACATTTTATAGAGCCAAACACATTATATTTCACGACATCAAATTTTGTTCTTAACTTTATTTACATTTATCTATTTAGCTTGGTAGGCATATTGCCCAACAGAATAATTCAGCCAATTGCGGAGCATTCTGACTATCCAATAGAGGATCTTGGTATGACTTCTGTTCACTCTTTACCAAATAATTCGTTTAAAGAAATAGCTCATAATTGCAAGCAGCAAGCTAATCAAATAGATTATCTTCTGCGTTTGATTTAATGATTTCTTACTATTGCTGTAATTCTGTTTGCAGCTTTTTCTCATGATAGAAAATTCCTTGGCAGTATATCTCATGATCAGACATTAAAGGTCAATATTTCTATACACACACACGCACATACAAACAAACACATAAATTCTACCATTTATAGGTAATTTTAAAGCAAACTAAATGTCCATAATTTATGTTGTAACACATTAAGTTTATGTAAATATAGCTATGGGATATGGAGGGCTTGGTGCAAGAGTCTGGAAATGCTTTGTCAAATCATTCTGCTGAGCCAGACAGTGATGACGATGGGATGGATGTGGATGACAGCATCCCAAAACCGTCTAAAGGTATATCTAGCATCTCTAATATCAATAAACCGTCTAAAGGTATATCTAGCATCTCTAATATCAATATCTGGGAGTATTTTGTCATATTATTATACATCAAGCCAAGCCCCCTGAAATTAAATTCTACTCCAGTATATAAAACTAAATTTATAGAAAAAAGGCCATGGAAAAATAGAAGAAATTACCATAAAAAATACCCTCAAGGCAAGCATCACGTGAGGTTTGCTTTATTTTTAATTTAGAAAGAAAAATTAAGGGGATATATGCAATTTTTTAAAAGATATTGATTTTTTATTTTTATTTTGTTATTTTAAATCTTAAATGTTAAAATGTTATATTTTGCAAATCAACGGTTGGATATAAAGATGATGTGCACTATGCAAATGTTCATTTCCACATTGTTATTTTTTTTCCTGCAACTCTGAATATATCGAGATAATCGAGTGATGCTTAATTATATTCCAATTCGGAGGATATACTTTTTTGGTCTTAGGGTATCTAGTACTGTAAGATTCTTTGGATGTGCATGCACTTTTAACGTCCAGTGTTGGAACAATATTTAATTTTTTACTCGATGACTTTTCAGGGACCAAGACGAAAACTTCGAGCAAGGGGAAAAATTCTAGCATTTCAAACAATTTCTTTGCAGATCTGTAGTCATCTATAGTGGACACATGGAGAATCGAACATTTACAGCTTTTCCTGGAATTCGCTTAGTACAATTTCTGCATTTTTGATACCTTAGTTTTGCAGATGGTGAATACAGATTTAATTTTAAAAGTTGTGTATTAAATGCATGAATCTGATTGGAGAAATATTGAGCTTAACAAACAGTTAAGGGTCGTCAGTGGACGTGTTTTTAAGTTACATTTACAGTGGAGTGATTTTTTACAAGTGAATTTGAGAATGAATTAAAATAAGAAAGAATGTCTACCTTGGGACTAGGGCTGCAAACGAGCCGAGTCGAGCTTGTAGCTTATCGAGCTGGCTCGAAAAGAAAAATAGTAGGCTCGAGCTGCTCTGCTTGAGCCCGAGCTCAGCTCAACCAATGTCTGCCACAAAAACAAAACTTTCTTTTTACCTTGTGTTCTACTTTTTTTTACAGTAATTACACTTTGATTTTCTACTTTAAAGGAGGGGCGAAGGAGATGAAAATAATCTACACATGAATGTCTTCATAACAAAAATAATCATTTGATAAAATATCATTTTTTATCAAACATTACAAAACTTATGACCAACTCTACAAAAATTTAGAACAATTTATACATTATGACTTGTGTGAGTACTTAAATAAGCAATTGAAATATAAAAATGCAGATCAAAAGAGAATCTAACAATCTTGAATAATAAATAAACTAACAATCTTGAATCTTGAATAATAAATAAACATTCAGCTGATATAGTAAATAGTAATGTTTACAGCTCAGAAAATAAGTCACAATACTTAGAATATTACAATACCCAATTGAGTTGATACAGTTTGATTCAGATAGAATTAGGGAAACAAAGTAATAATAAAATAAAATAGAGCAAATTAACCAAAAGTTATTCGAATTAGTTTGCTTCTTTTATTTTTATTTTTTACCCACGGAGCCTTTCAAGAACAACATGGCACACAATTCTGGGATAATGAAGTCACGGCGGCACCAGAAACATTTTCTTCGCTACAGATTTAAAAAAATCAGCCTTTTCCTTGTCCGTCTGGCAATCATATGTATTGTGGTTGCCGAATGAAGAACACATACGACACTCCTTCAACACAAGATATGCTTTCCCCGATCCACAATACTTGGAGTTGCAATTCCAATTAACCGTATCAAAAAATGGACAACCACATAGGCAATAGATGTCATACCTTTTGGAATTATATTATGATCCTTTTGGGATCAAGTTGTTGTAAGAACAGGTCCACTCGGAATGATGGTGGCTTAATAAGCATGCTCGACAGGGAAAGCACATATTATAAAGGGAGTGGGAATTAGAACAAATATTGCAATGTGTTTCAGGCATCTTTGATGGGGAAAGGGGTTTAAAAAATTGGGGTTTATCAGCTTCTTCATCGCTCCAATCTTCTGAATCATCAGATTCTTCAAAAAAAAAGCCGCGTTCCTCACTGGGTGAAACAACATGCCCTTGATCTATGCATTTGGTGGAGCACTTGTGGGTTAAACCTGTTTGTTTATCTTTTATGAACAACAAATAACATAGAATATAATATATATATATATAAATATATATACCAGCAAGATCAGTTAGTTGTCCATCAGCAGGTGCCTTTGCTTCTTCAACTGAAGGACCGATCAAGAGATTAAGTAATTAATTTCATGGCTTAACAACCAGCAAACAAAATTAAACAACATTTAGAGAAAAAAAACAAAGAGAATATATATGAATACATTCATACCAGCATCTACGGTAATGGAACTCAACTTTGGTTTCTTTTTACTGCCTGAAGAAACTGCGGAATAATTAATTAATTAATTAATTTCAAGGATTAACAAACAAAACCATTATAGATAGATTAGCAACAACAACAACAACTACAACAATCAGATCCGAATATATATTAAACAACAACATTAAGAGAATTAATACCGAGATTAATTGAATGAAGAATTGACGATAATTAACCCCAAAAATTTCGAATTTTGATACCTTCCGTTGACGACATACTTAGAGCTGGAGAATCCGATCAATCGAACAATTTATTTGTTTCGGAAATTAGCAAACCCTACAAATTGCGTATATTTCATCTTTATATAAGAGGAGTATTGGGTTGGGCGAGATGTAATATATGGTATTTAATTTGTTGGCCCACGAAATAGTAATCTTTTAAAATAACTTAATAAAAAATCAATTTATTTTCACAATTGTTAGCAGTGCATATCAAATTTTATTTATAAATTTAAAAGTTTAAATACTAGTAATATTACTTGTATATATATAAAAAATTTATACTAGTAATATACTAGTAATATGGTATATGGATTATACATCAAAATGTACTTCATTGTCAAAATCATCTTTCAAATTTAATTTTGATACTTCATTGTCAAAATTATCTATCAAATTTAAGTATTTGCGTTTCTTTTGGTATATGTAATGTACTTCATTGTCAAAATCATCTTTCAAATTTAATTTTGATACTTCATTGTCAAAATTATCTATCAAATTTAAGTATTTGCGTTTCTTTTGGTATATGGATTATACATCAAAATACATCAAAATGTACTTCAGTGTCAAAATTTTCTATCCCGGTATGTTACTCCATTTTTTTTATATCATAAATCATATTTTCATTTACTTTTTTAATTAGAATGTGATTGATAAATAGACGTAGTGGTAAGTTTAGTTCATACTTATCCAATAGGCCAAGAATCCAACCCTACATACATTACGTCTACCAAAATAATAATTTTATAAGATATACTAATATTTTATCAAACATATTTCAAAACTCATGACCAACTATACAAACATTAGAAGAATATCTAATTCATTATGACTTGTGATTATTTAAATAAGCAATTAAAAAAAAAGGCAATTCCAAAGTTAATCTAACAATCATGAATAATGAATATTAAATAGACATTCCAGCTGATACATATAGTAATGTTTACAGCTCAGCTCGACCAATGTCTGCCACAACAACTAGGGGTGGAAACGAATCGAGCCGGACTTTGCTAGGCATGATATATAATTTTTAGGTTCAAGTATGACCTATTACTTGTCAGAGGTTTTTTTTAAAAAACTCGGCCTTGACCTTTTTAATAAATAAACCTAGCCGGAAAGCTTTTTAATTAATTAATTAACAACAAACAAACAAACAACATTAATATCACGAGACGATGGAGCTAACTAATACTGATTCATATGTATGTACCAGCTGGAGTGGCCGCAAGATCAGTTAGTTGATCATCTAAAGGTGTTTTTGCTTCTTCTGTATCTGACTTTTACCGAACAATCGAGAGATTAATCAATTAATTGATTTCATTGATTAACAACCAAAAAATAAAATTAAACAACATTAAGAGAATTGATGCTGACATTAATTGAATGAAGAATTGACGATAATTAACCCCAAAAATTTCGAAATTTCATACCTTCCGTTGACGACATACTTAGAGCTGGAGAATCCGAATCGAACAATTTATTTGTTTCGGAAATTAGCAAACCCTACAAATTGGGCGGGAGGTAGTATAGCGTACGTTTGGCCCACGAAATAGTAATCTTTTATAATAACTTAATAAAAAATCAATTTATTTTCACAATTGTTAGTATGTAGTACATATCAAATTTTATTTATAAATTTAAAAGTTTAAATACCAAGTAGTATTACTTGTATATATATAGAAAATAAAAAAATTATTTTAAAAAAATAATTACTAAAAAATAATATTTCAAGTTTAATGATTTTTAATTTTCTTTTGTTCTCATCTTAC
Organism: Euphrasia confusa; assembly: GCA_954870475.1. Classification (NCBI taxonomy): domain Eukaryota; kingdom Viridiplantae; phylum Streptophyta; class Magnoliopsida; order Lamiales; family Orobanchaceae; genus Euphrasia; species Euphrasia confusa. The sequence continues at coordinate 15,293,293 of OX940949.1, read as the reverse complement.
AAATTTAAGTATTTTTATTTCTTTTGGTAATATGGATTATACATACAAATGTATTTAATTGTCAAAATCATCTTCCAAATTTAAGTATTATTTGCATTTCTTTTGGTATATGGATTATACATGTACTTCAGTGTCAAAATTATCTACTCCGGTATGTTACTCCATTTTTTCTAATCATAAATTAGAATGTGATTGATAAATAGACGTAGTGGTAAGTTTAGTACATACTCTACAAACATTAGAAGAATCTACTATACATTATGACTGGTGATTATTAAAATAAGCAATTAAAATATAAAAAAAATGCAATTCATGTTTAGAGCTCAAAAAATAAGTTGCAATACTTAGAAAATCACAATAGCCAATTGAGTTGATCCAGTTTGATTTGATAGAAGCAAGAAAACAAAGTAATAGTAATAAAATAAAATAATATAGAGCCGATTAACCAAAGTTGTTCCTACTATGGGAATTTGGCACACAATTCTTGGATATAAGTCTGAGGCCAGGCCACTGATAGTATTTCTCCCTTTCAGCATTACGACGAGAAGCATGTTCCTTATCAACAAGGCATTCGGCGAGCTTCACTTTAGTGCGCTCGAGCTCGGCTCAACAAAAAACTGCTCTGCTTGAGCCCAAGCTCAGCTCAACCAATGTCTGCCACAAACACGAAACTTTGTTTATCCCTTTGTCTTCTACTTTTTTTTTTAAAGTAATTACCCTTTGATTTTCTACTTTGAAGGAGGAGCGAAGGAGATGAAAATAATCTACACATAAATGTCTTCATAACAAAAATAATCATTTGATAAAATATCATTTTTTATCAAACATATTTCAAAACTTATGACCAACTCTACAAGCATTTAGAACAATTTATACATTATGACTTGTGTGAGTACTTAAATAAGCAATTGAAATATAAAAATGCAGATCAAAAGAGAATCTAACAATCTTGAATCTTGAATAATAAATAAATTAACATTCAAATTGATATAGTATATAGTAATGTTTACAGCTGGTATTTTTGAAAATAATAATTCATATTTTCAATAATAAGTTGGAACATCATTCAATTTGTAGAAGTCTAAGTGTATTCTTTGACTACTCTTTACTTCTCTTAAGAACTTGGGATTTGGAATGGAGTGCCTCTTTGTATCCATTCCTCTCCTATAAATTGTGTTCTTGATCATGTTTATTGATTATCCAATAAAAACAAATAAAAACTAAAAACTTCATAATAAAAACTCCCTTTTCTTCTTTAATATTTTTATTCCGCATATCAAATACCCAACAAATTTGGTATCAGAGCCGAGTTAGTTTTCTTGGCTAATCTGGCACACTAAAAATAAAAATCCACCATATTTGCACTTACCCCCAACCAAGTAGCCATCTTTGATGGAGAATTTGCACTTACCCCCAACCAAGTAGCCATCTTTGATGGAGAATACTACGACTATTGGAGTAGTCAAATGCAAACTCTATATATCTCATTGGATCTTTGGGATATTGTGGGAAATACATACGCCGAGCCACCGAAACAAGCTACGAGTACGATATGGAGTGAAGATCATCAAAAACTCTACAAGGACAATATTCGGAGAGATGCAAGTGCCTTGAGATATCTCTAACAAGGCGTGAGTAAAACCGTCTTTCCAAGAATTTTCGGAGCGAAAAAGGCGAAAGAAGCTTGGAAAATCTTACAACAAAGTTACAAAGGAGATGAGAAAGTCACCTCTTTGAAGTTACAATCTCTTTGGAGAGATTTCGATAACATGGCGATGAAAAAAGGCGATGTGATGCAATCATTTCTTTCGAAAGTTGCTGAAATCGTCAACCAAATTCGAAGCCTTGGTGACGTTATCGAAGAACGTAAAATTGTCCTAAAAATTCTACGAAGTCTTCCGGCGAAATTCGATCATGTTGTTGCAGCCATAGAAGAATCGAAGAATCTTTCCACCTACACTTTTAATGAACTTATGAGCTCTCTTCAAGTTCATGAGGAAAGGTTGAATCGATCATCAAATCAGCCTGTTGATCAAGCGTTTCAATCGAAACTTCATATTTCGGGTAAGAACAAATCAAGATGGCAAGGTGGAAAAGGCGGCTTCAACAACAAAGGAAAAAAGCAAGGAAAATTCTTTAAAGGAGGACAACAACAACAAGCTGAAAATTCGTCTTCGTGTTGTCTTTTTTGCAAACCATGAAACGAAAGCTTGTTTCTTTAAATGCCAGTGCTGCAAGGATGCGGACCACTCGTATTCTAAGTGTCCGAAAAAGATCAATAACGAGAAAGAAGAAGCCAACTTCTCCAAGCAACAAGAAGACCAACTCTTTTCTTGCATGAATGAGCAACAAGAATTTGAGAACGTGTGGTATGTTGATAGCGCATGTAACAATCACATGTGTGGTGATCGTAGTATCTTTGTGGAGAAGGATACTAGTCACACTTCCAAAATAAAACTTGGAGACGAAAGCATTCTCGAAGCAAACGGAAAAGGAGTTATTGTTGTCAACAAGAAAGGAGGTAACCAAAAGTTCATTACCGATGTTCTTTTCGTCCCGAACATCTCTCAAAATTTATTGAGCGTTGGCCAATTCATGCAAAAGGGATATCGGTTATCTTTTGATGACGACAAGTGCAGCATCTTTGATAAGAAAAATAAAACTCATGTGATGACGATCCAAATGACATCAAACAAGGTGTTTCCCTTCGTCATGCCGTCGAAAAACGAAGTGGCCTTCAAAGAAGAAAACATCGATAAATTCCATATGTGGCATTTGAGATATGGTCATCTTAACAACAAGGGGCTGGAATTTTTGAAGAATAAAAATATGGTTGTTGGTCTTCCATTCATCGAAAGAAAGGAGCAAATTTGTGAAGGGTGCATTTTTGGAAAAATGCACAGGCTACCTTTTCCTAAAAATTCTTGGAGAGCCAAAAGTCCTTTGGAGCTGGTCCATTCGGATATTTGTGGTCCTACGAGGACTCCATCTCTCGGTAACAAAAGACACTTCATTCTTTTTGTCGACGACTTTTCAAGAATGATGTGTATATATTTTTTGAGTGAAAAATCAGAAGCTTTTTCCACTTTTCTACAATTCAAAGCTCTTGTAGAAAATCAAAGTGGATTAAAAATCAAGTCGTTGCGGACGGATCGAGGTGGTGAGTTTCTCTACAAACCATTCATGGAGTAATGCAATAAAAATGGGATCCAAAGGCAACTCACTGTTAGTAGAAGTCCACAACAAAACGGGGTCGCCGAAAGTAAAAATAGAACCATCGTCGAGATGGCGAGGAGCATGCTACAAGAGAAAAACTTGGAAAAACAATTTTGGGCTGAAGCTGTACACACGGCTATCTACATTCTCAACCGATCTCCGACAAAGGCGGTCCTTGATAAAATACCGTACGAAGCTTGGCATGGAAAGAAGCCAACGGTTGATCATTTGGGAGTTTTTGGAAGCTTTGCTTACTCTCATGTCTCAACTTCAAACCGAGACAAATACGATAAAAAAGGTGAAAAATTAATTCATGTTGGCTACAGCGATGAGTCGAAGGGTTATCGGCTTTATAACCCGGAAAATAAAAAACTCGTCGTTTCAAGAGACGTGTTTTTTGATGAAATGGCCAAATGGAATTTGGAGGAAAATTCTTCACCAAATAATTTGGTGTCAAATGATTCTGTGGAATCACCTCTTACTCCAAATGGGCAGCAGCAACATGAGGATGAAACACCTCAAACAAGTCCTCAAAGAAGTCCCTCAAGTTCGTCGAGTTCGGATTCCGAATCACCTCGATTAAAATACCGATCTTTGAGAGATATCTATGAGCATTGTGATGTTGCCTTCTTTGGTTGTGAACCTCAAAATTATGAAGAAGCAAAGCAAGAATAAGTTTGGAGAAAAACCATGGAAGCCGAAATTGAAACAATTGAAAAAAATAAAACTTGGGAGCTTGTGGACTTGCCACAAGGGAAATATTTGATCGGCTTGAAGTGGGTGTTCAAACCCAAACTCAATGAAGATGGTTCTGTCCAAAAACACAAGGCGAGACTCGTTGCAAAAGGCTATTCACAGCAGACCGGGATAGACTTCAATGAGACGTTCGCGCCGGTTACTCGAATGGAAACAATTCGGTGTGTACTTGCGATTGGAGCTCAATTGGGGCTGAATATCTATCAACTTGATGTTAAATCCGCATTTCTAAATGGAGAGATTGAAGAGGAAGTCTACGTTCATCAACCTCAAGGCTTTGAAGTTGCCGAAAAGGAGGAAAAAGTGTACCGTTTGAAGAAAGCTCTCTACGGATTAAAACAAACGCCTCGTGCTTGGAATAGCAAAATTGATGGATATTTCAACAATAATGGATTTCACAAGAGTCCAAGTGTGCCCTCGCTGTACGTAAAAAAGGAAGAAGGTACTCAAGATTTTTTGATCATTTGTCTCTACGTCGACGATCTTATTTATCTTGGCACTAACGAAAAAATGGTGAAAGAATTCAAGAAAAATATGATGCAAGAATTTGAGATGTCCGATTTGGGTCTCATGAAATATTTTCTTGGGATTCAAGTGAAACAAACCGAGGGCGAGATTTTTATATCTCAAGAAAAATATGTGGTCGACTTGCTTAAAAAATTCCACATGGAAAATTGCAAGCCCGTGGCAACACCTTTGGCGGTAAATGAGAAGTTGCAACATGATGATGGTGCTGAAAAAATGGATTCAAAAATATATAGAAGCCTTGTTGGTTCTGTTGGGATGTGGAGTCAAATCGGAGTCGAAAGGAAGTAAAACGAATTTAATCGGGGTAGAATCGAAAGAATACGTGAAGCATTGCTAGGCCGGTTTTCCGCTTCTGAATTGTTGGTCAACCCATCTTTGGGTCAACAATTGCATGCTAACAAATTGATATTACGTGATGGAGGTATTGGGCCTAAGCCCATTAGCTAATGGTGCAGCGTGATGAAATCGGTTTGGGAAGCAGAAATTAAGCGTGAATAAGTTTTGCTTGGAGGAGAATTAATTGCCAAATTAATTATCATGCGTATTGATTCGGATAGGATTTCGTGTCCTTTTATGATTTGGACTCCTACCTATTTTATGATTAGGGTTTAGGTTTCTACCCTTATAAATAGAGATCCCCATCCATGTATTTTATTATCCCCACAATCGTGAAAAATACTAGAGTGCTAGAATAAACGAGAGCGTGAGTTTATTGTGATACGTGTGCGTGCGTTTGTAAACTCCCCGGAGTCGTTTATTAGTATTCTAGTGGAAAGATCTGCAGCGGCGAGTGGACGTAGCCCATTGAGGGGTGAACCACTATAATTCCTTGTCTTGTTTAATTCTTTCGTTTTTATTTCTCGTTCGTGTGTTCGTATTCGTCTCTTGCAGCGACGCGGTTAGGCGAAAATCCTAACAACTGGTATCAGAGCTTCAAGGGAGGCGATTGAAGAGACGATGGGCGACCTTGCGAGTTTCGCGGTGACGAGATTTGATGGAAAGAATTATAGACATTGGAGGATGCAGATCGAGGACTACCTGTACGGGAGGAAGCTTTATCATCCATTGTTGCCGAAGCCGGAGAAGATGGAGGATGCGACATGGCTTGAGCTCGACAGGCAGGTTCTGGGGATTGTCCGTCTATCCCTGTCGATGAGCGTGGCGGATGACGTGGCCGATGAGACCACTACTCAAGGCTTGATGAAGGCCCTTGCCAACAAGTATGAGAAGCCCACTGCCAACAACAAGATACACCTGATGAAGAGCCTGTTCAACTTGAGGATGAAAGACGGGTTCGACGCTGCGGCTCATATTCATGAGATGAGCTCGAACCTGAACAAGCTGAAGGCGGTCGGAATTGTGTTCGACGACGAGGTGTGTGCATTGATCTTGCTGGCGTCTTTGCCGGATAGCTGGGAGCCCATGAGGGCGGCGGTTAGTAATTCCATGGGGAAAGAGAATCTCAAATTTGCTGATGTCAGAGATAGCGTTCTGGCCGAGGAGCTGCGAAAGAAGGATTTTCAAGAGGCACCGTCTGGTTCTGTACTGAGTACTGAGAGCCGAGGACGAAGCCGAGGGAGCGATACTAACCATGGCAGCGAAGGGTCAAAGACGAGAGAAGGCAAGAAGGTGAAGTGTTGGAATTGCGGTAGGGCGGGGCATGTCAAGCGGCATTGTAGGGAGCCTCCGAAGGCTCAAACCAATGCGGTGACTGAAGAGGATTATGGAGATGTCTTGCTAACATCTTCTGAGAATCCTGAAGACTCCTGGGTGCTGGATTCGGGAGCGTCGTTTCACACCACAACAAGGCGCGATTGCATGGAAGGTTTCATTGCTGGGAATCGCGGGAAAGTTCGCCTCGGGGATGGTCGAATTTTGAAGGTTGGTGGTGTTGGTAACGTGAAACTGAAGATGTCTCGTAGACAGACGTTGAAGCTGACGAAGGTGAGGTATGTGCCGAAGCTGAGGAGAAATGTGATCTCGATCAGTCAGCTTGCGAGAGACGGCCATAGGGTGACCTTCGATGATGGGTCTTGGAAAGTGATGAAGGGTGCAATGGTTATTGCTCGAGGTCGTAAAACGGGCACTCTTTACACTACGGCTGGAGGTCGTGACGATATTGGTGGAGCCGAAACCACCAATGTGCCTGAGCATTGTGAACTGGGTCGTGTGAGTGAGAATTCGGGGAAGTCTCGCATGGATCGGAGTTCGTTTCTCGAAGAGCAGAGCAGAGTTCGATTCTCGGTGATCGAGAGAGAGTCGAAGAGTGGAGAGCTGAGAAGTGACGTGGAAGATTTTCCGGTGAGAGAAGACCAACCGGATGAGATCTTGAAGACCAGTCATGAGCTTTCAAGTCGAGAAGATGGGGCAATGTTGGCTGGGAAACCGAGCAAGTGGGAGTTGGCAATGAGAAACGAGGCGACCTCGTTATTGTCACACGGTGACTTGTCCGTGAGAAACGAGGCGATGCATTCGGGTAAATTTTCTGGCATCTCTGCTGGTAGAAAATTTATGAAAAATTCGAAGTGCATGTTGATGAAGGCCTGGAAGAACCTGAGAAGTCGTGATGCGTCGAAGTTGGTGGAAACTTCGACTGGGCGACGTTGGTAAGGACCGGGGATGCCGCTGCAGTGGGAGGTGATTGGATTTGTCTCCAAGTGGGAGATTGTTGGGATGTGGAGTCAAATCGGAGTCGAAAGGAAGTAAAACGAATTTAATCGGGGTAGAATCGAAAGAATACGTGAAGCATTGCTAGGCCGGTTTTCCGCTTCTGAATTGTTGGTCAACCCATCTTTGGGTCAACAATTGCATGCTAACAAATTGATATTACGTGATGGAGGTATTGGGCCTAAGCCCATTAGCTAATGGTGCAGCGTGATGAAATCGGTTTGGGAAGCAGAAATTAAGCGTGAATAAGTTTTGCTTGGAGGAGAATTAATTGCCAAATTAATTATCATGCGTATTGATTCGGATAGGATTTCGTGTCCTTTTATGATTTGGACTCCTACCTATTTTATGATTAGGGTTTAGGTTTCTACCCTTATAAATAGAGATCCCCATCCATGTATTTTATTATCCCCACAATCGTGAAAAATACTAGAGTGCTAGAATAAACGAGAGCGTGAGTTTATTGTGATACGTGTGCGTGCGTTTGTAAACTCCCCGGAGTCGTTTATTAGTATTCTAGTGGAAAGATCTGCAGCGGCGAGTGGACGTAGCCCATTGAGGGGTGAACCACTATAATTCCTTGTCTTGTTTAATTCTTACGTTTTTATTTCTCGTTCGTGTGTTCGTATTCGTCTCTTGCAGCGACGCGGTTAGGCGAAAATCCTAACAGGTTCGCTGATCTATCTCACAAATACTAGACCCGATATAGTGCACTCCGTTAGCTATGTTTCGAGGTTTATGAGTGATCCAAGCAAGCTTCATTATGCAGCCGCAAAGAGGATCCTACGGTACCTTTATGGAACTAAAAATCAAGGCTTGAAGCATGAAAAAGAAGAAAATAATTCCTTGATTGGTTTCACGGATAGTGATTGGGCAGGTTCGTTGGACGATCGAAAAAGTACTTCGGGATATATTTTTTCTCTTGGTACGAAGGTGATTGCATGGAGTTCTAAAAAGCAAAAGACGGTTGCTTTATCTTCGAGTGAAGCCGAGTATATCGCAGCGACGGATGTCGCTTGTGAAGCCGTTTGGCTTAGGAGAATACTCTCGGATTTGCAAGAAAAACAAGCTAGAGTTACGACCATCTTTTGTGACAACATGTCAATAATTGCAATGACTAAAAATCCGGTCTTTCATGCAAGGTCCAAGCATATCGAGCTTCGTCATCACTACATTCGTTATCTCGTCAATGATGGAGAAATTTCAATGGAGTTCGTCAACACCAATGATCAAGCCGCTGACTTTCTTACCAAAGCCGTGACGATCGAGAAGTTTGAGAAGTTCAAGAAGATGCTGAAAATTATGAATTAAGAAGGGGTGTTGAAAATAATAATTCATATTTTCAATAATAAGTTGGAACATCATTCAACTTGTAGAAGTCTAAGTGTATTCTTTTACTACTCTTTACTTCTCTTAAGAACTTGGGATTTGGAATGGAGTGCCTCTTTGTATCCATTCATCTCCTATAAATTGTGTTCTTGATCATGTTTATTGATTATCCAATAAAAACAAATAAAAACTAAAAACTCCAATAATAAAAACTCATTTTTCTTCTTTAATATTTTTATTCCGCATATCAAATACCCAACAGGTATAGAATCGCTCCTTTTGCCAGGAGGAAGAACATCTCATTCAAAGTTTTCTATTCCCATTACTTTGCATGAAGCGTCTACGTGCAACATCAAATTGCAAAGCGATCTCTCCAAATTAATCGTTAGGACTAAACTTATTATATGGGATGAGGCTCCGATGATGCACATGTATAAACATTGGTTTCTTTTTTTATGTTATTTTCTTAAAGTTTCATGTCTTTTAAATTAATACAGATTAAATAATATTATTATTTTTTTTATTATTTTAATTTCTATAAGACTTGTTTAGAAGCGCTGGATCGTACAATTCGCGATATAATGTCTGCACACCGCGCATATGCCGTTCGGAGGCAAGGTTATTGTATTTGGCGGAGATTTTCGTCAAATTTTGCCGGTGATACCTAAATGTACGAGACAAGGAAATCGTTAATGGCACTATTAATTATTCTCAAATATGGAGTGATTGCAAAGTTTTACGTTTGACGAAGAACATGAGACTACAAAAATCCGGCGATGGAAATGATCGATATTCTTATGTTGCGCGAATTTTTGGAATGGTTGTCTTTTATTGGAGATGGTAGTTTGGGCGCGGACTATATATGACGGAGAAGCAGATGTAGAGATGCCGGAAGAGTATTTGATAACTCATTCCGAAAATTTTATAGAGTCGATTGTTCAAGCAACGTATCCATCTTTTCATGAACACATCGTCGATATAAACTTTCTACAAGGACGAGCAATATCGGCCCCGACTTTGTGTATTAAAAATGCATGAATCTGATTGGAGAAATATTAAGCTTAACAAATAAGGGTCCTCAGTGGACGTGTTTTTAAGTTACAATTACAGTGGAGTGATTTTTTAATGTGAATTAATTGAGAATGAATTAAAATAAGAAAGAATGTCTACCTTGGGACTAGGGCTGCAAACGAGCCAAGTTGAGCTTGGAGCTTATCGGGATGGCTCGAAAAAATAAAATAGTATGCTCGAGCTCGACGAGCTTCACTTTAGTGCGCTTGAGCTCGGCTCGACAAAAAATTGTTCTGCTTGAGCCCGAGCTCAGCTCGACCAATGTCTGCCACAAATAGGGGTGGGAACGAGCCGAGCTTTTGTAGGCCAAGCTATAGGCCCACTGTCGAGTAGCCTGACTCATTCTCACCCCTAGCCACAAACACGAAACTTTGTTTATCCCTTTGTCTTCTACTTTTTTTTACAGTAATTACCCTTTGATTTTCTACTTTGAAGGAGGAGCGAAGGAGATGAAAATAATCTACACATAAATGTCTTCATAACAAAAATAATCATTTGATAAAATATCATTTTTTATCAAACATATTTCAAAACTTATGACCAACTCTACAAGCATTCAGAACAATTTACACATTATCACTTGTGTTAGTACTTAAATAAGCAATTGAAATATAAAAATGTAGAATCTAACAATCTTGATTAATACATAAACATTCAAGCTGATAGTGTATAGAATTGGTAAAGCTCAGAAAATAAGTCAAAATACTTAGAATACTAAAATACCCAATTGAGTTGATACAGTTTGATTCACATAGAATTAGGGAAACAAAGTAATAATAAAATAAAATAAAACAGAGCAAATTAACCAAAAGTTGTTCTTAGTTTGCTTCTTTTTTTATTTTTTACCCACGGAGCCTTTCAAGAACAACATGGCACACAATTCTGGGATACTGAAGTCACGTCACCCGAAACAATTTCTTGGCTACAGATTTACAAAGATCAGAACTTTTCCTGTCCGTGGGGCAGACATATGTATTGGGGTTTTTCTTCATCACTCAAACCTTCAAAATAGAGATCTTCTTCATCGCTCGAAGATTCATCAAACAAGTTGGGTTCCTCACTGGATGGAAAGTCACGCAGCAATTGTACGAATTCGGTGTATAACAAGTCGGATTCAGAGTTGTTGTGGGTTAAACCTGTTTGTTTAACTTTGATGAACAACAAATAACATGAAATATCATGAGACAATGGAGCTAGTTAATTAATACTGATTCATATAATATACCAGCTGGAGGTTGGGGTCGGGTATTTTTAGTGGCGGCAAGATCAGTTAGTTGTCCATCAGCAGGTGCATTTGCTTCTTGAACTGCGTCTTCAACTGAAGGATCAATCGACATATTAACTAATTAAGTAATTAATTTCATGCTTAACAACCAGCAAACCAAATTAAACAACATTTGGAGAAAAAAAACAAAGAGAATATATATGAATACATACATACCAGCACGTAAGGTAATGGCACTCAACTTTGGTTTCTTTTTACTGACTGAAGAAACTGCGGAATAATTAATTAATTAATTAATTTCAAGGATTAACAAACAAAACCATTATAGATAGATTAGCAACAACAACAACAACTACAACAATCAGATCCGAATATATATTAAACAACAACATTAAGAGAATTAATACCGAGATTAATTGAATGAAGAATTGACGATAATTAACCCCAAAAATTTCGAATTTTGATACCTTCCGTTGACGACATACTTAGAGCTGGAGAATCCGATCAATCGAACAATTTATTTGTTTCGGAAATTAGCAAACCCTACAAATTGCGTATGTTTCATCATTATATAAGAGGAGTATTGGGTTGGGCCCACGAAATAGTAATCTTTTAAAATAACTTAATAAAAAATCAATTTATTTTCACAATTGTTAGTAGTACATATCAAATTTTATTTATAAATTTAAATGTTTAAATACTAATAGTATTACTTGTATATATAGAAAATAAAAAAATTATTTAAAAAAACAATTACTAAAAAAATAATATTCCAAGTTTAATGATTTTGTAATTTTCTTTTGTACGTTCTCATCTTCCAAATTTAAGTATTTGCATTTCTTTTGGTATATGAATTATACATCAAAATGTAATTCATTAAGTTTTCTACCGGCGAAGAATCCAACCCTATAGTACATACTTACGTACTTATCCTACAGGCGAAGAATCCAATATAGTACATACTTATCCTACAGGTGAAGAATCCAACCCAACCCTACAAACATTAGGTCTACCAAAATAATAATTTGATAAAATATAGTAATATTTTATCAAAACATATTTCAAAACTCATGACCAACTCTACAAACATTAGAAGAATCTATACATTATGACTTGTGATTATTTAAATATAAAAAAATGCAAATCCAAAGAGAATCTAAAGATCATGAATAATGAATAATAAATAGACATTCCAGCTGATACATATAAATAATGTTTACAGCTCAGAAAATAAGTTGCAATACTTAGAAAATCACAATACCCAATTGAGTTGATCATATCCAGTTTGATTTGATAGAAGCAAGAAAACAAAGTAATGTAGTAGTGATTAACCAAAGTTGTTCCTAGTTCGAGAATTGAGAATTTTGCGCACGCAATTCTTGGATACTTATAAGTTTGAGGCCAGGCCACTGATAGTATTTCTCCCTTTCAGCTTTACAACGAGCAGCACGTTCTGTAGTGGATGCATGGAGAATCGCACATTTACTGCTTTTCTTGGAATTTTCTTAGTACAATTTCTGAATTTTTGATACCAAAGTTTTAATTTGATAAAATATCATTTCTTGTCAAACAACTTCAAAACTTATGAAAACTCTACAAAAACATTAGAAGAGTTATACAATTTGACTTGTTGTGAATACTTAAATAAGCAATAAAATAAAAAAATGCAAATCCAAAGAGACTCTAGCAATCCTGAATAATTTGTAGGGATCGGATTATGGAGATGGCATGAAAAGAAATGAAAACGAGTTTCGTGTTCAACACGATCTCCTTAAAACAAAATTCGACATCTACCGATCGTTTGTTTCCCAGGATACAACGTTTTAACGCAACTACGTTGCACGTCGAACCGAGATATTGCCCGAAAGATTTCACCGGAGAGCCAAGGAAAGCTAAGCAAAAGAAAAGAAGCATAAGATGTTGGAATGTGTCTGTATAAACTCGATTCTTTTTCGTGTATTTTTGCATGCACAATGAGATGCAATTTATTTGTGAAGTTGGACAAAAGAGGTTGATGAATCTAGACGTGTTGACCGTAACATCTAAGCATTCATCTCCTACTTGTGATTAAACACAATTAATTCACATGTTTAAAATTAAAAAATTTAATCTCCATCAATAATAAATAATATTGAATATTATTATTATTGTAAAATAAATAATTAATAATATTTTATTATTATTATTATTATTATTATTATTATTATTATTATTGTAATAGAATATGCAAATGTTAGCTCGTTCGTCCGCAAGTCCGAAATTCATATAGATTCAAAGTGTTAGTAGCTAGGGTACTCTTTCTTATACACTTACTCAATTTTGCATATTTTTCTAATGTGAGATACACATTATCTCTTTAGAATTGTCTTCCAATTCATAATTTTTGTTACAAATTTGAAAATTAATTTATCACTCATTTCAACTCCGATTTGAGCAAACACGAAACTTTGTTTATCCCTTCGTCTTCTACTTTTTTTTTACAGTAATTACCCTTTGATTTCCTACTTTGAAGGAGGAGCGAAGGAGATAAAAATAATCTAGTACTGTAAGATTCTTTGGATGTGCACTTTTTACGTCAAGGGTTGGAACAATATTTAATTTTTTACTCGATGTCTTTTCAGGGACCAAGACGAAAACTTCGAGCAAGGGGAAAAATTCTAGCATTTCAAATAATTTCTTTGCAGGTCCTGTAGTCATCTATAGTGGACGCATGGAGAATCGAACATTTACAGCTTTTCCTAGAATTCTCTTAGTACAATTCTTGCATTTTTGATACCTTAGTTTTGCAGATGGTGAATACAGATTTAATTTTAAAAGTTGTGTATTAAAAATGCATGAATCTGATTAGAGAAATATTGAGCTTAACAAACAGTTAAGGGTCCTCAATGGACGTGTTTTTAAGTTACATTTGCAGTTGAGTGATATTTTACATGTGAATTTGAGAATGAATTAAAATAAGAAAGAATGTCTACCTTGGGACTAGGGCTGCAAATGAGCCGAGTCGAGCTTGGAGCTTATCGAGCTGGCTCGAAAAAAAAATAGTAGGTGTTGAAATGTGACTCAAAATCGCTTAAGGATTGGAGCCGAAACGGGGTCGCAAACGAGGTATTTGGTAAGAAGCCTCGTGGCGCGGCGCGCCCAAAAAGTCGAGAGCCTCCAGCGCGCCGCGGTCGAGTTTTAGTGTAAACTCAGCGCGGCGCGCTCCTCCAGCGCGGCGCGCCCAGATTCAGCACGGCGCGCCAATCTGCGCCCGACGCGCCCGTTTCTTAACCGAGATCGATTTTTCAGCGTGCTCTTCGACCCTAGAAGCTTCTATGATGACTTATTGACTTAAGGAATAAGTATTTTGGATTCCTAACTTGGTTAGGAGGTTTAAGTTATATTAGGAAAGTATTATAATTCCTATTCCTAATTGTTGCCTAATTTATGGATTTCTACATCTATAAATTAGGATCTCCATTGCACACAATTATTGAGAGCTTGTAGAACACGAGTTAACACCATCATAGAGAGATAATATTGTGTGAGATTAGAGGGTTTTAGAGTGGATATCAATCCTTGTAATCATCGGCAATATTATAGTGAAAGTTCTCGTCGTTCCTCCCGTGGTTTTTCCCGATTTGGGTTTCCATATAAATTCTTGTCTTCTCTATTTTCTTGTTGATTTCTTTTCTTCGGTATTCTCGATATTCTCAGACTATACATCGTCTGATTCTTCTCTATTTATGAGTTATTCCGGAATGGCCGAGCTAAGTAGACAAGGGCTTCTTGGGGATAAGGGCTTGTCGAAGTTGGAGTTCTGTGAGCAGTGCGTCTATGGGAAGAGTTGTGGCAACTTTTCGAGATAATATCCTATGTAGCCGTGTTATTGGCGCTATTTTCGGGGTTCCGCATTATTATTCGTACTATACATCGTCGATCTGCAACAAGTAGTATCTAGTGACACCGGTCTTGATCGTGTGGCGTTCAGAGCTTTGTCCCGTAACAAGTGGTATTAGAGCCATGTTACGATCTTAAAAGCTAACAAGTGGTATCAGAGCCAGACAACGATCCCGTGACTTTCCAGACTACGATCCTACTACCTTCCGGAGCAAGATTTCGATGGAAAGCGTGAGGTACGATCTACCGAACTTAAGTCTCAACACGAGGTTTCCTATTTGGCAATACAAGATGAGGTTAATTCTCAGATCTCTTAAGCAAGAGATTGTTCTACTTGGTATTGAAAACAAGCCGAAAGACATGAAGCATGACGAGTGGGTGTGGAGCTCGATCAGATGGCTATGGCGAGCATAGGGCTTCATGTTTCGGATTCCTTGACTGAGGAAACGACGGAGGCGAAGACCGCAAAGGAATTATGGGAGTTGTTGGAATCGATGTGCGTGGAGAAAACGATGTCCAACAAGCATCACTTGAAGAGAAGTCTCTACTTCCTCAAGATGGCGGAGGGGTCGTCGATTCAAGACCATGTAGCGAGATTCAAGGAGCGTGTAGCTGACCTTGGGAAAATTGACGTGAAGATCAAATATGATGATCTTGCGTTTTGGTTACTATGCTCGCTACCCCCCTCGATGTCGGCTTTTCGGGACACACTTCTCTATTCGCGAGATAGCCTCACGTTTAAAGACGTAACTTCGACTCTCTCGTCAAGGGAAAACTTACAAAGGATTTCGCGGCTTGGTGTTGTATGTGATGAGATTTCACATGTGTGATGGGATTTCGCGGTTTGGTGTCAAGGTGGAGATTGTTGAAATGTGACTCAAAACCGCTTAAGGATTGGAGCCGAAACGGGGTCGCAAACGAGGTATTTGGTAAGAAGCCTCGTGGCGCGGCGCGCCCAAAAGTCGAGAGCCTCCAGCGCGCCGCGGTCGAGTTTTAGTGTAAACTCAGCGCGGCGCGCCCAGATTCAGCGCGGCGCGCCAGTCTGCGCCCGACGCACCCGTTTCTTAGCCGAAATCAGTGTTTCAGCGTGCTCTTCGACCCTAGAAGCTTCTATGATGACTTATTGACTTAAGAAATAAGTATTTTGGATTCCTAACTTGGTTAGGAGGTTTGAGTTATATTAGGAAAGGATTATAATTCCTATTCCTAATTGTTGCCTAATTTATGGAAATCTACATCTATAAATTAGGATCTCCATGGACACAATTATTTAGAGCGTGTAGAACACGAGTTAACACCATCATAGAGAGAGATAATATTGTGTGAGATTAGAGGGTTTTAGAGTGGATATCAATCCTTGTAATCATCGGCAATATTATAGTGAAAGTTCTCGTCGTTCCTCCCGTGGTTTTTCCCGATTTGGGTTTCCACGTAAATTCTTTGTCTTCTTTACTTGTCTCCTTCTTCTTCTTCTTTTATTGTTGGGTTATTTTCGGGGTTCCGCATTATTATTCGTACTATACATCGTCGATCTACAACAAGTAGTATCTAGTGGCACCGGTCTTGATCGTGTGGCGTTCAGAGCTTTGTCCCGTAACAAGTGGTATTAGAGCCAGGTTACGATCTTAAAACTAACAGTAAGCTCGAGCTCGACGAGCTCACTTTAGTGCGCTCAAGTTCGGCTCGACAAAAAACTGCTCTGCTTGAGCCCGAGCTCAGCTCGACCAATGTCTGCCACAAATACGAAACTTTGTTTATCCCTTCGTCTTCTACTTTTTTTACAGTAATTACCCTTTGATTTTCTACTTTGAAGGAGGAGCGAAGGAGATGAAAATAATCTACACATGAATGTCTTCATAACAAAAATAATCATTTTATAAAATATATCATTTTTTATCAAACATATTTCAAAACTTATGACTACAAGCATTTAGAACAATTTATACATTATGACTTGTGTGAGTTACTTAAATAAGCAATTGAAATATAAAAATGCAGATCAAAAGAGAATCTAACAATCTTGAATCTTGAATAATAAATAAACTAACAATCTTGAATTTTGAATAATAAATAAACATTCAAGCTGATATAGTATATAGTAATGTTTATAGCTTAGAAAATAGGGATAGAATCATATTTAGTCCCTCCGAGAAAGGCCATTTTAAAAAACGGATAATGTTTTTTTTTTTATTCGATTTAGTCCTTTGGCTACTGTTCCGGCGAAAAATGGCACGTGAATCGCACGTGACTTCACCCCAACGCCGGAAGGCTTGACAAGGTTTGATCCTTGGTCTATGGAGGGAGAATTGATAGCGTAACCGCTAGCCTACAGGACTCAATAGTTAATATTAGTAGTATTAACTTATTTATAAGTTATAATTTGTAGTATAAATTATAAATTACATAATTAATTAACAATTATCATATAAATAATTATACACACTATCATTTTTTTTTTTGTGTCACTTAATATGTATATACTTAAAAATAATAATTATTTTACCTTTTTACATAAAAATACATTTTTACTACTAAAAATAAAAAGTAAAAATATATTTGGAACTTACATAAAAATCATTTTTACTACTAAAAATTAAAAAATTAAATTGTATTTTTAAGTTTAAAATATATATATTTATTTTTAAAGATTTACATATTAAGTTGAAATATAAAAAAAAAAAACTAAAGTGTGTATAATTATTTAATATATTTAGTATATAGTAAATTAAATAAATTATTTTTTTTTGTTTTTAATGATAATAAGTAAATAATTATGTCATTTATATTATTTGTTAAATAATTATTTAATTCATAATTTATAGAAGTATTTAGAAAAAGAGTATTCTAGCTTATTAATTTAAACTTCATAAAATTTAATCAAATTTATAATTAATAAAAATTAATACATTTAATTGTAAACAATTATTTAAATTTACACTTTTTCCAAAATTTCTATAATTTATACAGCAATTTCTAACCATATATGCATTTACTAATATTATTTATTTTTTATTAATTATTTGTAATATAAATAATTATTTTATTTATATTATAATTGTTAATTAATTATGTAATTTATAATTTATACTACAAATTATAACTTATATATAAGATAATACTACTGATATTTACAGTTGGGTCATGTAGTCAGTGGTTTAGGCTATCCACTCTCCCTCTATAGACCAAGGATCAAACCCTGCCAAGCCCAAGTATTTTTGAATTGCATTTCTTCTTGCTGAGGTGGCAGTTTCGGCTGAGGTGGCAATGTCACGTCAGCTTTCCGGCGTTGGGGTGAAGTCACGTGAGATTCACGTGCCATTTTTCGCCGGAACAGTAGTTGAATTGCATTTCTTCTTGCTGAGGTGGCAGTTTCGGCTGAGGTGGCAATGTCACGTCAGCTTTCCGGCGTTGGGGTGAAGTCACGTGAGATTCACGTGCCATTTTTCGCCGGAACAGTAGCAAAAGGACTAAATCGGATAAAAAAAATTATGAAAATGGGGTGAAGTCACGTGAGATTCACGTGCCATTTTTCGCCGGAACAGTAGCAAAAGGACTAAATCGGATAAAAAAAATTATGAAAATGGCCTTTCTGGGAGGGACTAAATATGATTCTATCCCTAGAAAATAAGTCACAATACTTAGAATATTAGTAGTACAATACCGGAACAGTAGCCAAAGGACTAAATCGGATAAAAAAAATTATGAAAATGACCTTTCTGGGAAGGACTAAATATGATTCTATCCCTAGAAAATAAGTCACAATACTTAGAATATTAGTAGTACAATACCCAATTGAGTTGATACAGTATGAAAATGACCTTTCTGGGAGGGACTAAATATGATTCTATCCCTAGAAAATAAGTCACAATACTTAGAATATTAGTAGTACAATACCCAATTGAGTTGATACATTATGAAAATGGCCTTTCTGGAAGGGACTAAATATGATTCTATCCCTAGAAAATAAGTCACAATACTTAGAATATTAGTAGTACAATACCCAATTGAGTTGATACAGTTTGATTCAGATAGAATTAGGGAAATAGAGTAATAATAAAATAAAATAAAATAAAATAAAATAGAGTAAATTAACCAAAAGTTGTTCTTAGTTTGCTTCTTTTTTAATTTTTACCTTTCAAGAACAACATGGCACACAATTCTGGGATACTGAAGTCAAGGCACCCGAAACAATTTCTTCGCTACAGATTTATAAAAATCAGCACTTTCCTTGTCCGTCTGGCACTCGTATGTATTGTGGTGGCCAAATGAAGAAAACATACGACATTTCTTCAACACAAGCTTTGCTTTCCCCAGTCCACAATACTTGCCGTTGCAATCCCAATTAACCGTATCAAAAAATGGACAACCACATAGTCAATAGACGTCGAACCTTTTGAGATTATATAGTGCACCTTCTGGGATCAAGTATTTAAATTTAAAAGTTTAAATACTAGTAGTATTACTTGTATATATATAGAAAATAAAAAATTTATTTAAAAAAAATAATTACTAAAAAATAATATTTCAAGTTTAATGATTTTTTAATTTTAGTTTGTTCTCATCTTCCAAATTTATTTGCATTCAAGTTTAATGATTTTTTAATTTTAGTTTGTTCTCATCTTCCAAATTTATTTGCATTTCTTTTGGTGTATGGATTATACATCAAAATTCCAAAGTAAGTATTTGCGTTTCTTTTGGTTGGATTATCTACATCAAAATGTACTTCTGTCAAAATTATCTACTCCACTAATTTCATTATCTTACTCGATCGATAAGTGGTAACTAAGCTTAGTACATATTTCAGAACACATGACCAACTCTACAAACATTAGAAGAATCTATACATTATGACTTGTGATTATTTAAATATAATAAAATGCAAATCCAAAGAGAATCTAACAATCATGAATAATATGAATAACAAATAGACATTCCAGCTGATACATATAAATAATGTTTACAGCTCAGAAAATAAGTTGCAATACTTAGAAAATCACAATAGCCAATTGAGTTGATCCAGTTTGATTTGATAAAAGCAAGAAAACAAAGTAATGTAATAGTGATTAACCAAAGTTGTTCCTAGTTTCAGAATTGAGAATTTTGCTCACGCAATTCTTGGATACTTATAAGTTTGAGGCCAGGCCACTGATAGTATTTCTCCATTTCAGCTTTACAAAGAGCAGCACGTTCCTTGTCAACAAGGCAATCGAACGTGTTGTGGTCCCCATACGAAGAACAAATTTCACACTCCTTTATCACAAGCTTTGCTCTCACCGGTCCACCACAAAACTTAGCAGTGCAAACCCAATTAACCGTATCAAAAAATGGAGAACCACATTCGCAATAGACATCATACCTTTGCCGATTAAATTCTGCACCTCGTGGGAGGTAGTAGATGTAAGAACAGGTATGCTCGGTATGAGTATAGCTATTCTGACAAGCTTCACAGGGATAGCAAAAATCAAAAAGGGAGTGAACAAGATTGCACATCTCGCAATGAATTTCAGGCAGATTTGTTATGGGACAGGGTTCACTTTCGTCATCCGAGAATTCACTTTCGTCATCCGAGTGTTCACTTCTGTCATCCGAAATGTCTTTTGGAAGGTCCTCTTCATATGAAACCTTACGAAGCCACTGCTTTGACTTTTTGAATTTGGAAAACTCAGAGTCAGGATCAGAGTCGCGGATAAAGCCTGTTTGTTGAATTTTGATCAGCAACAAACAACATTAATTAATATTATGAGACAATGTAGCTAATCAATACTCTGATTCATATTCATATATATACATACCAGCTGAATGTTGGGGTTGGGTATAATTACTGATCGCAACAACAGTTAGTTCTACATCTCCATCACATGGTGCCTTTGCTTCTTTATCTGAAGGATGGATCAATCAAAAGATAAAATTAATTAATTAAGTCATTAATTTCATCGATTAATTACATACCAGCGTAACACAAGTTTGATTCTTTTTTTCTGCCTGAATAATTAATTAATTACAAAGATTAACAAACAAAACCCTTAAAAAAAATAAAGGAATAAAACCAAAGAGAATAATTATATGTACTAGATTAATTTCATAGATCAACAACAACAACAACAACAACAACAATCAGATCTGATCGAAACAAACAATAATTAAACAAACAATGAAACCCCTATACAAGTCCGTTTGACAATAATTAAACTCTTAAAATTTTCGAGATTTCATACCTTCGGCTGAAGAAGACATAGCTGCAGAATCCGAATGGAACACTTCTTTGTTTCAGAAATTAGCAAACCCTACAGATGCGTATGTTTCATCTTTATATAGGACGAGATTTGTTTTGGGTTGGTTTGGGCCGGACTGTGTATTGTTGGCCCAAGAAGTAATTTTTTTTAAAATAACATATTAATTTTTACAATTGTTATACATATCCATTTTTTTTCATTAAATAAAATTTTATTTATATATTTATAATTTAAATACTATTACTTGTATATATATAAAATATAAAATAAATTATTTTAATTTAAAAAAAATTATCTACTTAAAAAAATATAGCATTTCAAGTTTATTGAATAAAAAATAAATTAATTAAAGTATCAAAATTAATTTTAATTATTATTTTATATAAATTTATTTAATTTTTAAATTATTTCGACTAAATTAAATTCAAAATTGAATTATTATAAATTTAAAATAACAAAAACAAAATGTGTTATAGTTTTGCTAGAATTAGAAAGGACAAAATGTTTTTTTTAACATGCAAAATAATTATTTTTTCATAAAAACATACTGAAAGTTTTTTAAATATTCTTATAAGATCCATATGTTTTTCTATACAATTTGAGAAAAATGACAAACTGTCAAGAATACTTTTTGGACTTAATTACGTTCATTTTAGTTTAGTTCATGCAAAATAATTATTTTTTCATAAAAACATACTGTAAGTTTAATAAATATTCTTATAAGATCATATGTTTTTCTTGACAAAATGTCAAGAAGATTTTTTGGACTTAATTATCGTTCATTTTAGTTCAGTTCACATCGTTTCAGTTCGTTCGTTTCAGTTCAATTCAGTCCAGCTCGAATAAATTCGTTTCAAAATAAATTAAAATAAAATAAATAAAAATTAATTCAAATCAATAATTTTAGATATACAATCTGATTAATGTTAGGATATTGTTAATATTTTTTAAAAAATATTTAACAACTTATAAAAGTTATTATTAAAAGAAAATTTTTCAGAAAATTATTTGTTGTGAAAGAAAATTTTTCAGAAAATTATTTGTTGTGAATGTATAATTTTATCATATATTTGTGTATTTCAATTTATATTAATGAATAATAACAAAATAATATAACTTATAAAATATATAATCATTTATACTTTAATTTGAGATAGTTAAAATACAACCAAACTAATTATTCAACAATTTTATTTTATTAAATATACAACTAATACATTATAAGTAAACAACTATTAAATATTATATAACATACACACTTTCAATTTTTTTCCTTATAATTATTAAAACAAATAACTCAATAAAAATAATTGAAAGCTCCAGAAATTACTCAATTATGTTTAAACACTTCAACTATTTCTTTTTATTTTTTATATCAAATTATAAATACAATTTTTTATTTCTTTTAAATATGTTTTTGTAGATCTTCCCACATAAATATCAAAATTTTGAAGTGACTTCATCTCGTACACCCTTGTTCTACTTTACCTTCTCCCGCAGGTAGGTAATGTACATATCAATCTCCTGAAAAATATACATACTACAGTTAAGCACAAATAAATAAACATTATAAATTTAAAAATTTAACTACAAATTAACTTACCAAGTCTGAGTATCAATAATGTAGTGACTCAATCAGGTCGAAATATTTTTGGTCCAGAGTAACACCATTGAAAGGGTATGGACACTCAATCCTTGCCCGTTGATTAGACGTTTTTGTGTGCGTCTCTCGTCAAAATCCGAGGTCAGTTGTAGTTGACTCGGTTATCAATCTAAGGAAACAGAAGAGTAGAGTTTTCGTGAATGAAATAGTTTTAGATGCATTTTTCATATCTACTAAATCCTAAGTTCAAGTTGCAATAAAAAGTAAATGACATAAATTAAATGACAAGAAAATAAAAGACATGAAATTAAACACTCGAATAATTTATATCAAATCGTTTCCGGCCATTTCATAACAACATCTCATATTTCAAAATATTCGACACATGAAAGTAAAGCTCCCGGTCGGGTTACTAAACTCACTCAAAAGTGTTTAATTCACTTAGGGGTCTCGCTCTCGATTAAGTTACGAGTCCTAAGGTTGTGTCATTTCTAATGACATAGTTCAATTGAATATGAAATTCTTTTTTCGCGACTCTCGATTCATCATTCGAGCAAACATGGAAATTACATGAAAACAAAATATCTAAACATAAACGAAAGCATGATTAACGAAAACAATTAAAGAGAATTGAGAAATAACATTAAGATATTAAATAAAAAGAAATTTAAAACACAATCGAACATAATATAATCAACATTCTTAAACTTAGAAAGGAATGTAAAACTAAGAAATGATTACATTACAGAGTTTACGAAGGCCGTAGAACTCGATTACGATTCTTAGAACGTCGGTGTCGTCAATACCGACGTCCCTCACTCTACGTCGAGTTCCAAGACGAGATATATGTTTTTCATGTCTTTTCCTCGCTTAAATCCCCTTCGAAAGGCTGCTGAAACCGCCACTCAACTGCTCCAGGTCGCGCCCGCCAAACCCATGTCGCGCTCGCCAGGTTCAGGTCGCGCTCGCCACACGTTTCTGGGCACCAAATTATGAAGATCAGTCCCTTCTCGCGTTCGTCTCGCGCCCTGCTCGCGTCTGAGTAACAACATGTGTGTCGTTTGACAATAGTGTACTTTTCAACTCTGCCCGTTCATTTCGATTTCCTTCATTTCTCGACCTGAAATATGAACAAAC
Source organism: Euphrasia confusa (assembly GCA_954870475.1). Taxonomy (NCBI): domain Eukaryota; kingdom Viridiplantae; phylum Streptophyta; class Magnoliopsida; order Lamiales; family Orobanchaceae; genus Euphrasia; species Euphrasia confusa. The sequence continues at coordinate 15,269,649 of OX940949.1, read as the reverse complement.
TGAAATATGAACAGCTACTCCACATACGCGTGAGATCAACGACACACACATAAATAAAAACATACTAAATAACGTTCACTTGAATCAAAACAACTTAAACACGACACAAAAGTATAAACGAAAAACACACAAATACGACATAAATCACCCGTGACGACGGAACATCGAATAGAGCCCCCTAACCTTCTTGTTGCCAGACGGTGTGAACTGCGCGACGTACGGGCTCCGAAGAGCTGCCGAAGACCTCCTCACACGGGGTCCAAGACTACTCTCGGCGACATCATCCTCCTCATCAGCCCCAGGTTCTTTTTCCTCATCCGTCAATGCACCCTCATTTTCGTGTTCATTTTCCGCGGGAGATGTCATCTTGAGAAACTCGTGCTCAGCCACAATCGGAAAATAAGTCTCTACATCGATCACAACCTGCGGTACCACATTTGTCGGTACAATAAAACCAGTATCATACTCTGGCCCAAGCCTAGTTAAAGGGTTAACAAGAAGGAAAAACCCTAGTTAGGGTTTATATTTATTTGAGTTGCGCAACATGAATATTATTCTGAGGGAGACTGTTTATATAGAGATTGAGCGTGTACATGACCTAGCCCGTCAATCTCTAACAAGTTCCAGTCAAACATTAACAAACAGATTAACATGAAATATAAAATAAATGTTCTGGTATTTATCTTGCATGGCTTCGATTATATCTTGCATGGTTGCTTTCATGCCCCCTCGATTCAAGCGCGGATGACAAGGAGATGACATTGAGTTTATGTCGCATGCGCGCGAAGAATTGTCCAGTTAAAGCTTTGGTTAGACAGTCAGCTGCTTGATCAATGGCAGGTACATGTCTTACTGAAATTTCCCCTCGCTTGACTTTGTCTCTTACAAAATGCATATCCAGCTCGACATGTTTAATCCTTGAGTGAGAGACAGGGTTGGCCGAGAGACACACTGCTCCAAGGTTATCAAACCATATGGTGGGAGTAGTGGTAGAATTAAAACCTAGTTCCTGCAGTAGTGATTTGATCCAGGTTACTTCACAACTCACATTTGCTAAGCACCTGTATTCAGCCTCTGTACTCGACCTGGAAACAGTTGGTTGTTTTTTTGAGCTCCATGAAACCAGGTTTCCACCAAGGAAGACACAATAACCACTAGTTGATTTCCTGTCATCTAAGTCTGTGGCCCAAGCAGCATCTCCAATGGCTGTTATATTCAAGTTGGATGGTGTAGTGAATGTCAAGCCAAAACCCCTTATTGCAGCAAGATACCTTAGTGTTCTCTTAAGGGCTTTCCAATGGAGGTCAGTAGGATTTTGCATGTACTGGTTCAACTTATTGACAAAAAAGGCAATGTCTGGTCTAGTGATAGTAGCATACTGAAGAGCTCCAATCATACTTCTATATAATTTGCCATCTTCAAATGGTTGGCCTGAGTATTTAGACAAATAGTTACCAGTTATCATGGGAGTTGGCAGACCATTACAAGTAGACATATTGGTTCTTTGTAATAGGTCTTCTACATATTTCTTTTGACCAAGAAAGAGACCATAAGGTGTTTGAGCAACTTCAATTCCCAGGAAATAATGTAGGTGGCCAAGATCTTTAACCACAAAGTGAGAGTTCAGTGTATTTATAACCTCTTGGATCTGATGAGAGTTAGAACCTGTAATTATAATATCATCCACATAAATGAGGATGAATATAATTGAGGAAGAAGTCCTTCTGAAGTACAATGAAGCATCAGCCTGAGATGGTTTAAAATTCATTAGAGTCAGCTTTGAAGCAAATTTTGTGGTCCATGCTCTAGAGGCTTGCTTTAATCCATATAGGGATTTATGTAGCTTACACACCATCTGCCCCCCTTGCTCAAAACCTGGAGGTTGATCCATGTATATGGTAGAATCAAGGTCACCATTAAGGAAGGCACTTTCAACATCCAACTGTTTGAGTGGCCAGGAATGGGATAGGGTCAGAGTGAGTAAGATTCTGATAGTAGTAGGCTTTGCCACAGGACTGAAGGTATCAGTATAATCAAAGTCAGGGATTTGTGAATATCCCTTAGCAACCAACCGAGCTTTGTATCTGGAAATGGAGCCATCAGAATGTTTTTTTAGTTTGAAGATCCATCTGCAACCCACAGTGGTTTGATTTGGTGGTAAAGGTACCAGTGACCAAGTATTATTTTTCTGTAATGCAGTAAGCTCCTCTTTCATAGCAGCAAGCCAGAGGGGAGACATGAGGGCTTCTGTATAAGTGGAAGGTTCAGTGGGAGTGGTGGAAAGGCTGTGAGAAAAAACTTTCTTTTTGGAGATGCCTGATTTGGATCTTGTGGTCATGGTGTGAGCAGGCTGTGATGAATATGAAGTAGGAAGGTTTTGTGTGGTTGCAGTAGGATGAGGAAGTGGGAGTTGAACAAATAAGTCACCAGGTTGAGTGACAGGGATAGTTTGAGTTGCATGGGCAGTTGAAGTTGGAGTTGGAGCAACTGGATGCACTGGTGGTGTGGTTGGAGGAATTAATACTGGTGTTGAGGTAGTTGGTGATTGAGTAGTAAGCAGAGGAGGTGGTAATAAGTTGAGAAAGGACTCAGGAGCTGGAGAAGAACCAGATGGTGAAGTGTGTTGAAAAGGGAAAAGAGTTTCATCAAAGACAACATGTCTATTGATGATGATTTTTTTGGAGGCTTTGAGGAATATTTTAAAGCCTTTGTGTTGTGGGCTGAAACCAAGAAATATTCCAGGTTGAGCCCTAGGTTGAAGTTTATGATCATTATAGGGTCGAGTGTGAGGGTAACTAAGACAGCCAAAGGTTTTGAGGTTCTGGTAAGAAGGAGTGTGTCCTGTGAGGATTTCATGTGGTGATAAAGACTGAAGTACAGGTGTAGGTGTGATGTTTATGAGGTACACAAAGTGCGCAAAACAATCATCCCAGAAGGTGGAAGGAACTGAGGATTGAGTGAGCAAAGCAAGGGCCATTTGTACTATATGTCTGTGCTTTCTTTCTGCCAGACCATTTTGTTCTGGTGTGTAGGGGCAAGACAACCTGTGGAGAATGCCATGTTGGTGAAGAAAGGGTGTAAGAGGTTTATATTCTGTGCCCCCATCAGTTTGTAGAATTTTAATGGGCTTGCCAAACTGTTTTTCCACAAGGCTTTTGAAGTGAATAAAAGTGGCAGGAACTTCAGATTTTAGCTTCAAGAAATAAATCCAACAGTGTCTAGATTTGTCATCAATATATGTAACATAATATTTGAAGCCATTTCTAGATGTAATGGGAGAGGGTCCCCATAGGTCACTGTGAATAAGCTCCAATATTTCATAGTTGTGTGATTGAGAAGGAGTAAAAGGAAGTTTGTGGCTTTTTGATTGTGCGCAAGGTGAACAAACAGAAGTAGTGGAATTATTATGAAATGAAATACCAGCTTTATTCAATACAGATTTGACAATATTTAAAGGAGCATGTCCTAATCTGTTATGCCATACATCAATGCTAGAAACAAAAGAAGCTGAGTTTATTTGCTGAATGTGAGAAGCTTGAGAAACTGGACTCCAAAGGTGATTGAATTGGACTGGAATGGTACTGAGATCAAAGGAATACAAGCCATCTTTAACTATCCCCTTGATGAGTGTTTGAGCTGTGACTTGGTCCTTGACAAGGCAGAAAGTATCATAAAATTCAAAGAAAACTTTGTTATCTTTGGCAAATTGAGACACACTTAAAAGATTTTTATTTATATGAGGAACATGAAGTAGGTTTTTTAAAAGAAAATTTCTGTGAGAAGGGGATGAAGTGTGTGTGACAGTAGATGTACCAAGATGTGAAATGAACAAACCTGTTCCATTTCCCATTTGAACCTTGTCTGATCCATAGTAATTATTGCTGAGGCTGAGGTTGTTGAGGTCATGTGTGACATGACTATTGGCACCTGAATCAGGAAACCAAGTAGTTTCAGATAAAGAAGAAGCACCAGGAGAGGTAGTTGATGGTCTGTGGTTGCTGTAATTCACATTGGGCTGCTGCAAACTCACGAATAAGACTACAAATGTCGTTTACAAAGAGGTGTTTAGAAATTTGAATTGACCTTGAAAATTCTCTATTATTTTTTTTATCTATTATCAGGTAGGATTATTTTTTCCAATCATTTTGATGGATTTTAACTAAATATTAGATTGTATTTAACATGTTTATAAATATTTTAACATTAAGAATATATTTCCTAATCATTATGAGGGATTATTAGAAGATTGTAACATTTACTTTAAAATATATTTTAAACATACGTATATATATTTAAAAATATATTTAAATTTATTTATAAATATACTTATTTTAAAATAGTAACCGGAGAAACTTCAGTTTTAATCCCAGTACATCACGTGTTAAAAGATAGAGGGTTGGTTCCTAATTCAGGCTAATTGGCAGGTTTTCCAAGTACTATTGAGTGTGTCTTAAAGGGGCAGTGAGAAGATGTGAGAATAGTATGATTAATTTTTCGTTAAAAAATAATGCTTTGTACTAGCTTCTAAATGATTATGAAAATCTTTCAAAATATTATTACGAATATTTACGGAATCAATTGTTACAATCTTCCTAAATTATTATAACCAATATTAAAATAAATTAATATATAAAATTCATAATTTTTTTATCTACTCTTAAATTTATACTTTCTCTCTCTCATTTAAATCAATCATATTAAATTAAAATAAAATAAAATATTACTTTATGAATAAAAATATATAGACTTTTAATTTTTTATTATAATTATTTATTATTATTAATACAAGTAAATTATTAAAATGGATTACGAATGATAGATAAGTAGTAGATTATTTATGTCGTTATGATATATCGATCATACCGCCGGATTATATATTAGGCGCAGCGTTGACGAGTCCATCGTTTATTCAATTTATTTATGTACCAAATCAACATATTCGCTATTTATCAGTTGCATTGGGTGGATCTTCTACTAACCAAAAAATTAATAAAGTGGATTGTCGTATCAACAACTTTAGTTCCAATTTCTCCAGATTAACTATATCTCAGTTCGATTAGTAGCCATCTCAACAATGCGCATAACAACAGGAGTCATTCAGTTTTACCCCGACCCTCAACGTCTGCCGTTAGTCCATTTTGAAATTTTATTACAAGAAGGTGATTAGTAATTTCATAATGTCTATTGGTATTCAACAATTACAATTTACAGTCAAGATATGATGAATAATTGATTTTGCAGGTTTTGACTATTTTCGGATCTTACTTATTTTTGTCTATGACATATGCACATCTACTGCAAAAATATTTTCAAGTTTCCATCTCTTCGTATTTTTTTTTTTGTTTAGGTAAGAGACATCTAAGCTTCTTTATTTCTAATTTCTTGATTTAATGTAGATTTGTATATACGGCTACTCGGCGTATTCAACCAGTTAATTTGGTCAAAGGAGCTTACCAAAATCACTCCAAAAGGAGATCATATCAGATGACATTCATTTTTCGCTCATCTTCCCTCCGGTCGATACCGAGAGTCTTGGTTTTCTGGAAAGTAAAAGATCTCTATTCGATTGTTACATAATTATACAAAATTATTTAATTTTAGATTAACAATTAAACCATTTGTAGATAGAATTTAATTTTTTTTCTTTTGCATATCTATGAGGAAGTTTTTATTGTTTTATAATAAAAAGTATTTAATTGCTTATTTGTTTTGTATTAATCACAAGGGATATATCATACAATGTTGATATTTAATTTTAACACTTTAAAGATCTTTTGAAATGTACAGTAATTGTACGAAAGAAGAATCTTGAAGCTTATCCATATGATGACCATGATGTGTGTGTAATTATTCTGAAAATTGTTGTTACAAGTATGGAATGTCTTATGTTTTGTAATTGATGTTGCTGCTGGTACTGGGGCCTCTGGTAATTCTGGTTATTTTGCCAATTCTGGTTGCCCGAATTCTGGTACCCTTGATTCTGAGATCGGTTCGGATTGTTGTAATTTTGCTGAGACCCTTGTCCCTGAGCTTGTGGCTGATCTTGTTTCCACGAGAAATTAGGGTGATTTTTCCATGTCGGGTTGTACGTGTTGGAATAAGGGTCATACTTCTGATTCCCTTGTTGGTTGTACCCCTGCATCGCATTCACCTGTACCTCGGGACTGTAGTTCTGATCCATCATCTGAGGTGGAGATGGCATGCCCTGACCACAAGTGCTCGAGAAATGGCCTATCCCCCCACATAAGCTACATGGTTCTACACGATAGATCTGTCGCTTTGGCTGCTCCTCAGTGGTCTCAAGCATCTGAACTTTCTTTGTTAGGTCGGCAACTTGCTTCGCCAACTGGGCATTGACACTCCCCTCGGGTCTGGCATAACTACTACTTCCCCTGGAGCTCGTTTGCCTCGACTCAGCTGATAATGACTTGAAGATCTCCGTCATCTCATCACTATTCCGCCCACTGATATTTCCGCCGGCTGCGGTTTTCACCTCTCTCTGGTCCTCTCTGCTCAAACCCTTGTAGAAGAACTGAATGATCGAATTGGGAGTGAGATCGTGATGTGGGCACTGCCTCAGTAAGCTCCTGAATCGCTCCCAAGCTTCATGGAAAAACTCCCCCGGTTCTTGCTCGAAGGCACATATCTGACCTTTCAAGTGGAAGGTTTTCTGCTGAGGATAGAACCGAGTGATGAACTCCCGGTACATGTCCGTCCAAGTGGTGATCGAGTCCGGCTCCAAGGATAGCAGCCAGTTCGATGCCCTATCTCTCAAGGCATACGGAACACACTTTAACCGGAGCTGATCATCATCGAGTGCTCCGAGGGGGAAAGCATGCAGGGCGGTGTAGAATTCCCTGATGAAGTTTAGGGCATCCTCGTTAGTGGTCCCGGAGAACTGAGGAAGCTGAGCGAGATGGTGTGCCTTGAGGTCGTATCTCCGGGCGGCATCACTTAGGACGATGCATGAGCTAGCACCGTTACGGTTTCCGTTGTTCCCATTGTTCCCGTTGTTTCCGTTGTTTCCGTTATTCCCATTGTTTACGTTGTTTCCGTTATTTCCGTTGTTTCCGTTATTTCCGTTGTTCCCATTGTTGTTGTTGTTCACCACATCGGCCATGGTTGAAGTTTCGGTCTCGGGTTCGGAGTCGATCGTGGTAGAGTCAGACGAGGAGTCTTCGCCTAACTTCGTGCACCGACTGATGCTCTTGCGTCTGTTGATGTTTTCTATCACTGGTGCAAGCTCGGTATTCGCTCTTCTTGTACCTACCATGCACCAACAAAGACAGACACACGATCAAACGCACCTGAACAAATAGAATAAATAAAAATAAAAAGAAATTGTTGCAAACACTTAAACACTAATACTAGTGCCTAAAGTGTTCCCCGGCAACGGCGCCAATTTGATTAGTCATTTTTGTAGCGTCAAAAATCAAATAAAATAATCGAACTAATTGCTAAAGCAACTCGCCCGAGTCGATCTCTCGAGGAACACTACTATCGTAAAAATGTTTAATTGTTTGCAACGGGAAGAAGAAAGTGAAATAAGACAAGTAAATAATAAAAACAATAAGAATAAAATGGTTCGAATAATAAAGAAAGGACTAGGGATCGGGATCGTTAATTTTTAACTTCGAAATTAAATTAAAGCTTGCAAAATTACATTAGCACGTCCGTTTCCGGTTGGTACTAACGCGGTTGGTGTTTTCGGAATAGGAAAACCCTATTCTTATACAGCTGGTCAAAACTTGGTCAACGCCAAATATCGCGCCTAGCAGGTGCTAGGGTGTTCAGCGGGCGCTAGGTGAGGGGGACAGGAGTTGCTGGAATCTGGACCTAGCAGGTGCTAGGTTATGTAGCGGGTGCTAGATAGCGGTTTCGGTCCTCTACTCCGTCTTAACTCGTTACAACTTGTTTCTTCGCTCTTTTCACTCCAATAAAATCTACAAGCCTGCACACTTCACATAAAGGTCAAACATACCAATGCCAAGAGAATAACTCACAAACATGACTCTAAACGACACAACTCACACCAAAAGAAACAAGTAAAACGATACAAAAACGTATGATTCAACTCCCCCACACTTAGCTTCTTGCTTGTCCTCAAGCAAACAATCATGAAAGCAAAAACTAAATCACACAAACATGCCAATCACTTACTCAACCTCCCAAAAGCTACAAGTAAACCCCCGGTGCGTCCGAAAAAAGTACGACAAATAAGTTTTGACCCCGAAGTACATAGACACAACAAAGATCAAGTAAGAATCATCACATGTCACCACTCCAATTTCCCTCACTAGGATTCACTCTCTTCTTTTACTCTCGAAACAAGGTTCCACTCAAAAGCGTACACAAGCGAAGGATAATCGAGAAAATGTGACTTGTGCACTTAAGAAAGATAAGCATATATATGGAACAAGGATGAGCTTCAAATAATAACATGTGCGCCTAAGAACACCAACTAAACACGTACTCAAGTTGCACTCTCCACTAATCAAAGTCTACCATCTCAAGAATCATGGGTGATCGATAAATCGGGTGTAGCGGGGCTCGGCTAAAGGTATTCGGTATTATTTGGGAAAAAGTGGACTAATCTTGTTCAAATACGCATCTCCACCATACCAAACATCCGTATAACTCCACAACAACTTCGATAACTCCAATCATGACATACAAACTCATCAAGCCACCTAAATCACCCGAGCAATCAACTAATAACATTATTCGACTCTTTTTTTTTGGAGACTTATAACATGTCTCATTTTATTTTTCTCTATTTTTTTTTGAGACTTATAACATGTCTCATTTTCTTTTTCTCTGTCTTTTTTTTTGAAGACTTTTAACACGTCTCAAATTATTACAAAGGAATCACAACGTATAAAACAACACCCTTCGTACCCTCAACAATAATATTTCGCTTCCCTCCTCCACGGAATATAGGACAAGAAGAAAAGGCTACACGTAAGCTCAACGGGGTTACTAGGGTGCCCCACGACGGGCTCGGGGTCAAAAGTAAGTGGCTAAAAATGGCTATCCTAATCGATCATATCCCAATCACATTCAAAATCAAGTAAGTTATGATATACAAGCCTCAAGTAACAACCTAAGCACGGCCTAGCTATCTCTAGTTAATCACATTCAAAATCAAGTAAGTTATGATATACAAGCCTCAAGTAACAACCTAAGCACGGCCTAGCTATCTCTAGTTCATACGGGCACACATGACATAGAACAAAGAAATAAGAAGCTCGAAAGACAACAAATCATATGTCGCACATAGAAAAAAGCTAAAGAGGCTCCAAAATCTCACAAGGTATTTGGAAAATGTCATAGCCAACATGCGGTTATCTCACCATTACTCCACTGCAACTAGACACGGGATAAAAAACTATTCATATACCGACCTCAAGCACCAAGAATCTACCGCACATTAAGAGACGAAATAAAGCACTTAGCATACATGCATAATCTAACACATGCTGACATGATAATCATAGCACATAGGAGGGAGAGTGATCAACGCGACTAATCTCAAAACAAACAGAAAAAAGCACAAACGACACAGAAGCAAGACACGACAAGAACACATACGCACATAAGAAAGAGAAATAGGAAAGAAAAGAAGAGAAAAAAGGACGCAAACCCCCCACACTGGAGCTAATCCGTGTCCTCATGGAAGAACGAGCCGCCGAAAAAAGCGAACGTCCTATAAAAGTCGACCTCGAGGAGCAAACCCAAAACATCGGGGGTAGCACCCTGCGCACAAGAACGAAAACAAACCACACACTAAGCAAAAGAGAGAAAAAGAACTAAACAAAACAAAAAAATCAAAATAGAAAGAAAAAGACTCTATGTACATACTGCGACCGTAAGAAGTTACAGTCGATCCTCAAGGCTCGGGTGGTTGCTGGTGCATTGACCGTAGAATGGCCATAATCTCATCGAGCCGGTTATTTAGTTGTGCATATTGGGCGTCACTGTGCTCGCGATCGGAGACCATCCGTGCGGTCAGCTGGTCGTAGAGTGTGCGGTTGGAAATTTCGGTATCATCTTCCAACTCCTCAGCGGTAGCCGCCGGACGTGGGATCCTAGTGGAAGGGGCAGTGCTAGTAGAGGGTCTCGATTCCAGATTTTTCAAGTATTGGGCGACAGCCAATCGTTCTGCATGAGGAATAACAATATCCTCTTCCTTGTGAAGAAGTCCTGTCTTGACGAGCTCACGTTCATCGATACCTCGAATTGTCGGGCCAAACCGCAAGGAGTCGGGTTGAGGGTCCGCGAGATTCACTATCTTTTTGTATACGGCATGGCGAGTGGCAATGTGGAAGAAGGAAGCATGCGACAAGGTTCGGTTCTTAGTCGACAAGATCTGTTTCCAAAGGTATTTCACCGGGGATGATTTGTGGCCTTCAAGCGCCGAATGGAGGAAATATAACTCGGAAGGATTAACCTAACTACCCCCCGATTTACCAGAGATGTTATATGTAAAGAATCGGTGAACAATTACCATGGCTGGATCAATGATAAACGAGCTGGGGCCATCAGAAGTACCAAAGTTTCTACAACTTGTTAACTTCTCCCACTCATCCTGTTTGTTGAACCCCTTTTTTACTTCCTTAATAACACCTACAGAAGGCAGCCCAAGTGCTTTATCAAATTCTCCAACATCGAAACGATATTCTGTATTCTTCAATCGACATGTCACGTACTTTCCCTTATCATGAATTTTAAATGTGCACAACATTTCCAACCCAAGAGTTTCCGAAAACCGAAATGGCATCTTCTCAAACTCAGTTAATCCCAATAGCTCCAAATATAGTTTCACATCGTCCTCCAAATCCAGCCTCTTAATTAAATCCTAATACAATGGACGAGGATATGAAAATTTTTTGGCAGTGAAAAGTTGAAGCCTTTTACCTTCATTGTCATGGTAGATGGAGAAGTTGGCCTTGTACTTATCACGGAGGTCAACGTGGGCACCGATATCATCGGAGACGGGGGCATCGATATCATCGAAGACGGGAGCATCGATATCATCGGACTCGTTTTCGGAGTTTTCGGAGTAGTCGGAGTTTTCGGAAGTGTCGGAGGGCGAAGCGACACGCTTCCATTTTGGGTTAGATTTCGGGGCCGGGAAAACTTTCGGGGCCGGCGTTCTCTTCTGTCTTGGGACCAGGTTTGCTTTCTTGGCCGGGGCGACTTTCAAGGCCGACGTTCTCTTCTGTCTTGGGGCCGGGTTTGCTTTCTTGACCGGGGCGACTTTCGGGGCCGGCGTTCTCGTCTTTCTCGGGGCCATCGAAGACGAAGGTTGCTGCTGGGTGTCGAAGAGGGCTGCTGATCGGTCTAGTCGCGGTGGCAGTGGGGCAGTGAAGGAGTGGTCCGGGTCGGAGATGTCTCGGCGAGCGGCGGTAGCGGTTGCGGCTGCTGAGTCGCAGGAGTCGACGGGCTGGAGGTGGTTCTCGGAGGCGCTGGAGTCGGTCGGAACTTGTTGAAGAGAGATCGGCGGAGACGGGCTGCTCTAAACGAAATCGGGGCTGTGAAAATTTGAGGAGTAGGGGAATTTTGGAATTGTGTTGTTGAAGATGAAGGAAGGGGGCGGTCGAACTGGGTGTAGGTTTAGGAATCTAATATTATTATTATTATTATTATTATTATTATTATTATTATTATTATTATTATTATTATTATTATTATTATTATAATAATAATAATAATAATAATAATAATAATAATAATAATAATTTTTTATTATTATTAATGAAAATGGGCAGGCGCTACAAGACCAAGCACTTGCTGGTTCGAAAATAACAGATCCTCTGGAAGTTGGACTCAGCTCCTGCTACAGAAAAGAGCGACTGCTAGGTTTGGTTTCCAGGATTTTCTGATATTTTGAGTGGGCGGCCGCTATGGAGGCTAGCGCCAGCTAGGCTGTTGCTGATTATTTCAACTTTTAATACTTCCTTTTGAACAGCTCGAGTTTCCACTTCCTCCTTCTCAACGACCGAATAATGCTCATTTTACGTCTTGAGCATGACAAATCGTGGGTAGGCCCCCACGCAGCGCTCATTTTGGGAACCGAATGAGCAGTACGGCCCGTGGTCTAGTCTCCACGCGACGCTCGTTTATGGTCTCGAGCTCTGTTGGAGTTGTGTACTTAATGTCTAGATTTAAGTAACGGTAAACTCCCGGTCATAGCATTTAACCTATTAAATTAATAAACAATTGTTTGCATTTAATTATTGATAATTAAATATATGCAAAATATAGTCATGGATTCTATACGTTGTAGTTAGTATGGTGTGCGACGTCACACAGAAGATCATACTATCGGTTACTCGTATTTAATCAAACAAGTGCTCACGACCTAGATGGATACGGACCAATCCATCGGTATAGTCGTTGTGTGAGAGAGAAAATAATTTGTCTTAATTATTTTATCACACTTGTACACTTGGTGTATTGAGCGGATCGTTGAGATTTATCGATTAGGATTGCCGGCGATAATCGATTCAAGTCTCAGTGTATTTTATTCTTAATCCCCGAAACTATTGCGGGTGTGTATATTCAATATAAGTGACTTTGATTTACTAAAGGAATTAACCGATTTAATTATTGGGTTAATTACCGGTTGAGTTGGGTCACTATATTTTATATATGACATGCTGTGAATACTTGACGGGAAAGTGTATCCCGGAAGGGTTGATAATATCCCCGAGATGAGTTCATAAGGAATTATTGTGTAAACCTCATGAGTGGATTCGTTCCGCACAATAATTAAGGTTGAATGGTACTAGTCTCGGATTAAAGAGATGAATAAATTAATTAGCAATAAATTAATTTTATTCATGGATATTTAAATCTTAAATACACGGAATAAATAATACTACATTTGATATAATATGGTTTAATATTGGGAATGCAATTAATTTATATAGTGGAAAATAAATTAATTAATATTGATAAGGATTAATGGACTTGAGCATTGAGCTCAATTTAATCTTCAATATTGGAAGCCCAATATTTCACCTCCTTTAGATCCCCTACGTAGCCTATAAAAGCACTACATGGCCTTCATAAATAATAAGACAAGATTATCATACTTGATATTCTAGAGAGTTGAAGGAGATCCATAGGAGTTCGATAGATCGTCGCCCACCCGACGTTCGAACGGAGTGCAAGGAATACGTGGGAAGATTCAAAGGTCTTCAATTGATTTCGTTTCTCCGCACAACGAATCAAAGGTATGATCATAAAACTCCTTGTGTGATTTTATGTGATATTAATTGTAACATGTACATGAACACACGATCCGGAAAAACGACGAGACCGGGGACGGGGATAGACCGGGCGGTGGTGGTCGAAGACCACCGGACCGCCGGCGGCCTAGGGATCCCCGCCGGGATCGTGAGACACCCTCGGCTGGGAGCCGAGGGGATGCGGTCGAGCCCTAGGGCATCGACCGCGGGCACGCATGAAGCCCCGGCTGGACGCCGGGGGCGATCGAGCCCGTGAGCTCGATCGCGGGTGTGCTACGGGGTCACCCGTAGCCGCCTCGTATGTGCTATGGGTTCGCCCGTAGCGGGCGTACGGGGCTGAACGCCCCGCGAGCAGCGAGCCCGTGAGCTCGCTGCGGGGCTGCTACGAGCAGCCCGGGGATGCCGTGAGGCATCCCAGCGATCATCCGCGAGATGATCGCGAGCCCCGTGCGGGGGCTCGGCTGGGCACCACGGGCGGACCGTGGTGGTGCTCGGTTGAGCTCCGGCTCGTACGGTGGTTCGTGGTCGGATCTCCGGCGATCAAGGATTTCGGTCGGGTTATTATTTTCCGCAAATTTTAATGCCCCGGGATATCGATTTCCAGCAATTGGTATCAGAGCGTTTGGTTTCTTGTTCATGTATGTGTTCAATTGTGTTCTACCTTGCAGGGATTCCGACTATCATGGTTTAATTAATTGTTAATTATTCGTTTAATTAATTGCTATTTAATTTTACCATGATTATTCGTTATTAAACTCTCGGACATGTCGAGATTCGTTTTGTGTGGATGAATGCTTGTAATAGTAAAAATTCGGGGGTTGACCGAATTTAGATTTATTATTATTGTTCTATGTTTTCCGGAAAGTGTATAGGGTCGATTTCATGTATAGAATCGATACCGGAATTGTAAATTTATTTCTTGTAATTTATTTACGTTGGTTCGATGCCGAGACGACCGCCGGAGAACTCGTGTGACGAAGGAGAAGATGAGAGGGAGGACTGAGGATCGATCGAAGGGGCGCGAGGGGGCTGCCTGCGGGAATCCTCGGCCACGCCGGCCACCGGTGGTGGTGGCGCGTGGGCTGAGGTGGCAGCGGCGCTCCTCCCCGGCCGGCGATCAAGGTGGGGGGCGCGGGGTCCTCTTGATCTCGTGCTACTCCTACCAAGATGCTACTTTCCTAATTGATTCGGTTTTCCTATTTGAGTTTTCCTATTTTTGGAAATTTTCATGGATTAGGAAAAGAATTAATTGGAATTAATTTTATTTCCTTATTCTATTATGGAAGTCTTCTAGAGTATTCCGAGTTCTACTTGGAATAGGATCCTAGATATTTAATAGAATTGGAAAGGAATAAAAGTTAATTTTGGATTGATTTATATCCTATTTTATGGGAATTTTCATAGTAATGGAAATTAATTAATCTTGGAAAGTAGAAGAGTCCTAATTTATTTTATTTCCTTATTCTATTATAGAAGTCTTCTAGAATATTCAAAGTTTGACTTGGATAGATTATTCTAGAGATTTAATAGAATTAGATAGGAAAATAAATAAATAAAAATATTAATAATATTTAATTTTTATTTTTGATTTAATCGATTGACTTAATTTTCGAATTAAGTATCTTTTGGATTTATTAAAAATAAATAGATTTAAATATTGGGATTAATATTCTCGTCACATGGAGCATTCAAAAACGAAGACTGAAGACTAGAAGATGTTGGAATATGTCCTTCGATCCTACGTGTGTAATCGATAAAGTCATAAGGTCGTCTATGGATGTTAAATGATTATTTGATAATATTAATTGTTGGGAACAATATAATATTGATCAATTAAATCATACCTACAGGGTCACACATGGACTCGAAGATAATGTGCGATGCTTGATATATATATATATATATATATATATATATATATATATATATATATATATATATATATATATATATATATATATATATATATATTGATTTAGAATCAATATTTACGTGGATTTAATATACATGCATGGGATGCATGGCTTGCATGGATGCATGTCACATAGTGTGACATGGCATGCCACACAAGCAAGTGGGACCACATACAATGCATTGTGGCATGTGTATGTGGCATGACCTTTCACCTCATTTGTAACCCCTTTTGTGTGTTAAATGGTGCATCTTTATGCACATTATGATGGAGGTTACAAGGAGGTGTAATGGTGTGCATAATGGAGTGATATATAGATGGAAATCTGATTTTCATCACACACAATATTCAACCACGAAATTCCACACAAATAGAGAGAAAAGAGGTGATCTTGGAGATCCATTCTCAAGCAAGCAAAGGTGCTCATTATCCGGGTTCGTGTGCAACACGTAGAGGCCGGGCCATTTGTGCGGCTTCAACATCCGGGCGATCTAGACAAAAGGAGTGACGAGGTCATTCACAAGGAGAGCTTCGAGAGGCTGATCCATTTGAGGTGGTTCAATCGACTCAACACCACCTCAACGACATCAACGAATCACTTCGTCACCATAAGTAAGTAATCGTTGAACCTTATATATATATATATATATATTGGATGTGTATATATATATGTTTATATGTGTTCTTATACACATTAAGTGTGCACTAAGATCATGGCATAGTAGATCTATCGCTTTACACGCTTCCGCACACACGGTATATCGATCGGATCGGTGTACCGGTACCTACAATTGGTATCAGAGCCTAGGGCTCGTGCACACTTTTGTGTTGGACACAATATGTTTAAAATCAACATAATTGGCTTAATTTTTTAATTGTGATTATGTGATTAGATGTAAGGCCGGCCACCGTTAGTGGTCGGGTGAATGAAATTGTCGTTTTTTACGTACGATTGGCCATAGTTTTGGAGGGCTGCGTCCCTTGGAATCTTTTGTAATAGATAGGTTTTTTCTATTTAAAAAATGTATTGTTCAATGTGTAAGCAATGGATTGAATCCATGGATCGACCTTGGATATCGGCTCTTCGGCGAAAACGAGAAGAAACGAAGCAAAATGAAGCAAACCGGGGCTGCTGGAGCCAAACGGCGGGCGCCGTTTTAGCTTCGGCGGGCGCCGTTTTGGTTCGGCGGGCGCCGTTTTGGAAACGGCGACCGCCGAAATGCTGATTTTGGGTCTGCCCGCTTCTGTACCCTTTTGGCGGGCGCCGTTTTGGAAACGGCGACCGCCGGAGGTGTTCGGCGACCGCCGTTTGTGAAACGGCGGGCGCCGTTCGTGGTTTTTGGGGTACGGACTAAGGTTGACCTAAAACGGCGAGCGCGGACCAGTCCAGAAGATGTTCAAGGCCTATTTAGTTGCTTTTAATCTTTTCGTTTGAGAGTTGTGAGGTTCTAGGGGCCTTTCGATTACGTATTTAATTGCTTTGCTAGTTATAGGATGTTTTATGTTATAAATGTTCAACTTACATATAAACAAACCTATGCATGCAAGTTCCCAAAATAATGAGTATAATGTCTTGTCCAAAACATCACACTCATAAAGCCCTCGATCATAAGTTGGTAGGTCCGCCTCAGCGGGGTACTACTTGTAATCTTGGGATAAGTGGGAGTAAGGGTTAGACCTTTACACGTGAATTTGGTTTTCTCATCGATAGATCCACTGCAGGCGTGGCTATCGAGACATGAGATGAGAATGGGATTCTCGTCGACCGAGAGTGACATTAGATGTCATTGACATGGAATGTCTACCTATCTTGGTTTTCTTAAGTGCGGACTCAGTCGGCTTAAGGATTCACAAGATGAGGGTCTTGGGATAGTTTTGTTCAAGGGAACATAGATATTGGATATCGATTGAACAAAATAGAACAAATAAGTAGTTTTGATAGACAACCTTATTTGTTTACCGCTTTGTGGATGTTTACATACTTTAGTAATCTTTCTTTTGTAGTTTATCATGTCAAATATCAACTCAATTCAAGTTTGGTTCAATTCTTGATTGTGAAAAATTGAACAACATAAATTTTCTTGA
Source organism: Euphrasia confusa (assembly GCA_954870475.1). Lineage (NCBI taxonomy): Eukaryota > Viridiplantae > Streptophyta > Magnoliopsida > Lamiales > Orobanchaceae > Euphrasia > Euphrasia confusa. The sequence continues at coordinate 15,252,396 of OX940949.1, read as the reverse complement.
TTGACAACGTAATTTGAGGATGGTCCTCAAATACGAAGACAAGAAAAATGTGTTAGATAACCACATCCTATGATATCACTGAACAACTCAATAGCATGTTCGGGGAACATGCAATGATTGAGCGGTTCGGTGTGACCAGGGCCATCGCTTCAGCTAGGCTGAGAAAGAGAAACCTAAGGGACCACATGTGGATCAAATGATTGGATTATTTGATTAAAAGTGATCGCCTAGGTTTTTCCTAAGATGATGAGTTGGCCACTGATTTCATACTTCAATCCCATCATGATGGTTATGATGCCTTTAGGCTACATTTTCCATATGGATTATTTGAAGAAATCGCTACGTGAGATCCACGGGATGCTCAAGGTTGTAGAGCCGACGATTGAGAAGGATCCTAAGAGGGATATTCTTATGATAAGGGATGAGGTAATCAAAAGAGCATGGGCAAGAAGGATACTAGGGTTCCTAGGGAATCTGAATGCGTCTATTGCAAAGGTGTTGGACACTACTTGCAAATATGTAGAAATTCATATTTTATTCAGTTTCAAAACAAATGCCTAATTTGTCTTTCATATGATGAATTCTAAAGTTATGATTATTTTCACCTCGGGGAGTGATTTAATCCAAAACACTTAGTTCATCAATGACACATATTAGAGACTTTCGAGCCATGGGATGGCGTTAGTCGATTGTCTGGTTGGCTCCCTCATATTTTATGAGAGATAGGGCTTCAATTGCATGATAAAAATCGCTTGTTAGAAAAGTTCGACTTTCCACTTACGATTTATCACGTTTTGATATTGGGATAATTTTGAATGGGAAGTCGAATATAGATCAATTATTGAGAATAATTGAACTTGCCCAAAGTTCAAAGAAGATGTGAAGAACGGGGTTGCTTCATCTTCAGGTATTAATGTTATAGACATTAAATTTTGCAAATTTTACTTCTTGGGTATTGGATGCCAATTTGTGGTTCTCACAATTGTAAGTGAAGGAACTACACAGAAGCAGGAGTTTGGAAAGTAGAAATGTCGATCTATGGACTGGAAAAGGAGCGAAGGTCGCTGCACTAGCCGTATGATCATATGATGTTGTTATGCCTTAGGGCCTTGTTTTAAGTATTATAACTATGTATTTTTCGTACCTTCAATAAACAATGAATATTGGTTCAGTATTGGATACTGATGGATTAGTTTTTCACTATTTAAATAGTTTGACAACTATTTTAATTGTGAACTATTCTTTGTTTTGGTACGATTATTACATTATTTATGTATACTTTAAACTCAACAAATCATATATAACATTAACACCAAAGGCCGAATCGAATAAGTCTCAATGAGACATAACTGTAACATTGTTGATTAGATCAAAATCTAAACATGTAACGAATCTTCTTTTAGAAGGCATTCTAGAATCATTTGACTTGGAGTCATTTGATACATGTGAATGATGTTTGATGGAAAAAGATAACAATTTCATCTTTCTTGGAGAAAGGAGAACATGTGAGTGATTAATTAGGGATGATCCATACTGATGTATGTGGAACCTATCAGTTCACAAGCACATGAAGGTTATGTTTCGGAAAAGAGAAAACAAACTATATTAGATATAGTTCGACCATTCGATGAGAGGTCTAAATGAACTACTAGTCTCTTTCGAGAGCACACAATTCTTGACTTCAACTTATACACTGAATAGGACACCGTCAAAAGCTGTTGATAAGACACCATACTAGGTATGGAAAGGGAGGGTCCCTAAATTGTTTTCATCAAAATTTGAGGTTCTAATAGCTTCTCTGATGAGATTTATCTCTATAGAGATTGAACTCAAATGGGATAAAAGTTTCTTTATGGTATCCATAAGAAACGCGAGGGTACAACTTCTACGATCTATCTGAGAACAATTTTTTGTTGCTCGAGATAGTGATTTTCTTGAAAAGAGTTATCTTTCCTAGAAATTCAGTGGGAGCTCGGTTGTCTTGAACGAGGTACAAGTAAAACAACCAACGATGAATACTCAAGACTGGGTTGAGAGTATTCTTATGGTTTTGGAAGCCATACCAGCCCTCGTAGGTCCGAAAGGCATAAATCTATCTCTATTATTCAAATACTTAGATATTGTGATCAATGAGAGATATGAATTCATGCTTTTGGAAAGCGGTGAACCTTCGACCTAATTCCAAGCTATGACGAGTCCAGCTACTGAAAATTGGCATGGTGCCATGAAATCTGAGATGATATCAATATCTGATAATCAAGTTTGGAACTTGATATATTTGCATCACAGGGTTAGACCCAATGAATGCTATTAGATCTTTAAGATCTAAACAGACAGATGGAAAACCTAGGGTTTTCAAAGCAAGGTTGATGGTAAAAGTTTTATTCACGAGGTGGATTATGGAAAAACTTTCACCAATTGCTTTGATTAAATCATTCAGATTATCTTAGCCATTACTACTCATCTTGATAATGAGTTATGGTAATATTGGATGTTAAAACTAACTTCTTGAATTGGATTTTAGAAGAGAATGTATTTTGACACAGCCAAAGAGTTTTATCGATCCTAATAAGGCTGAGAAATTATGAAATCTTATAATTCCATTTATGGAATAAAGCAAAGCATATCGGAGTAGAAATCTTCAGTTCAATGAATCCATACTGGGTTTTGGATTTCAGAGGAACTCGGAAGAGTCTTGTTTTACAAGAAGAACAGTGGGAGTTACGTTGTATACATTGTGTTGTATGTCGATGACATACTCCTTATTGGAAACAATGTTTCTATTATATTAAGGAATAGCTTGGATATTGTTTTTCAATAAAGGATCTTGGAGAAGCACAGTACATATTGGACATCAAGATCTGTCGGAACAGATCGAAAAGGATGGTTGGACTTATTAAAGCGACCTATATTGATAAGGTGCTTGATAAGTTCAGAATGAAAGACGCCAAAAGGGGTCTCATTCCAATGAGTCATGGCACATCACTTAGCAAGATGCAAGGCCCTACGGGACTTGATGAGCAAAAGAGGATGAAAAACATTCCTTATGTTTCGGCAATAGGGTCTAAAATGTACGCCATGATATGTACACGACTTGACGTATCGTATGCTTTGAGCATGACGATTCAGTTTCAAGGAAACCCAGGTGAGGCGCATTAGACTGCGACCAAGAATATTCTTATGTACCTTAGATGGACTAAAGAATATTTTATTGTCTTTGGAAGACAAAAAGAGTTGATATTAACAAGCTGTTTGAATGCTAACTTCAAAACAGGCTAAGATAATTTCCGATTTTAATCTAGTTATATCTTTTGTCTGGTTAGAGGTGATATTTGCTGGAATAGTTCCATGCAATGCAATATAGCTGATTAAACTAAAGAAGCTGAGCACAATATTGCATTGGATGCAGTAATGTTGGCAGTTAGGATTTGAAAGTTCTTGAATGAACTAGGTGGCGTAACTAGCTCAGCCCATCCGATAGTTCTCTATTTATAGTAGAGTTATCGCGCAAGCCAATGAGCTAGAAAGCACCCCAAGTCTAAAACTAGTGCTCAGGAAGTTCCACATTATCTGGGAGATAGTTTGTGGAGACATCGAGATAATAAAGTTGCAACTTTTGATAAGGTTGCAAACCCGCTTTCTAAACCTCTCCAGCAGTCTAAGCTTAAGGCTTTCACGACTGCAACAAAGATCAAACATCTTAGAGATGGGTTGTGATTTCTATTACTGTATTAGATACTTTTGGAGATTTGGTAAACATTCACTCATATGTATAATACATAATTCTTCATATAAATATGGTTTAATTTATATGAATTGTCCAAATGATTAAGTTATATCAATTGGGTTATGAGGTCGACTTACCGCATAATGAAGTCCCAATGGTTGAACTGATATACTTGAATCATATAGTTGTTCCTGGTTCGTATAATCGAGTACGGACAAACCGATAATACAAAGAACTAGATTGTAATGTGTACTATAGCGCCGCTTCATGGGCTAGTGATGTGGGACATCAAGTACAATTACATAGATATTAGCTGGGAGCTAATGATCGAACAGACCCGACTGGAATAGTATTTAAGATTTCGAGTCATAATACTATTTCATTGACTGTCGAGCAATTTCCTCTGACCTGAGTAGTCCAGAGTAATTCCATTGTGAAATGGTGTACTTTGATACAAGTAAACGCCTTTCGTAAAAGGAGGTTATAAAACTTGTTATTGGGTATATCAAGAAGCAAGTGGGAGAGCTTGGATTGACAAGATGGGATTGTCCTCTATTATATAATGGGATAAATGTCTTACCGACCACTTGGAGAGTCGAGACTGTGGAAAATACGTGGCCACGTCCAGATTCGTATCATAGTGATAAATCTGGTTTTACAGTCTGTCTCAAAGTCCAAGAAAGGTTCGAACCGATTGAGGATGACTCGAGTCTTGCCTCAAGTTCAAATTTAGACATAAAGTGACAACAAGAAGTTGGCAGCACACTGGCTCTGAAGGCCAAGTGGGAGATTGTTGGAATATGTCCTTCGATCCTACGTGTGCAATCGATAAAGTCATAAGGTCGTCTATGGATGTTAAATGATTATTTGATAATATTAATTGTTGGGAACAATATAATATTGATCAATTAAATCATACATACAGGGTCACACATGGACTCGAAGATAATGTGCGATGCTTGATATATATATATATATATATATATATATATATATATATATATATATATATATTGATTTAGAATCAATATTTACGTGGATTTAATATACATGCATGGGATGCATGGCTTGCATGGATGCATGTCACATAGTGTGACATGGCATGCCACACAAGCAAGTGGGACCACATACAATGCATTGTGGCATGTGTATGTGGCATGACCTTTCACCTCCTTTGTAACCCCTTTTGTGTGTTAAATGGTGCATCTTTATGCACATTATGATGGAGGTTACAAGGAGGTGTAATGGTGTGCATAATGGAGTGATTATATAGATGGAAATCTGATTTTCATCACACACAATATTCAACCACGAAATTCCACACAAATAGAGAGAAAAGAGGTGATCTTGGAGATCCATTCTCAAGCAAGCAAAGGTGCTCATTATCCGGGTTCGTGTGCAACACGTAGAGGCCGGGCCATTTGTGCGGCTTCAACATCCGGGCGATCTAGACAAGAGGAGTGACGAGGTCATTCACAAGGAGAGCTTCGAGAGGCTGATCCATTTGTGGTGGTTCAATCGACTCAACACCACCTCAACGACATCAACGAATCACTTCGTCACCATAAGTAAGTAATCGTTGAACCTTATATATATATATATTGGATGTGTATATATATATGTTTATATGTGTTCTTATACACATTAAGTGTGCACTAAGATCATGGCATAGTAGATCTATCGCTTTACACGCTTCCGCACACACGGTATATCGATCGGATCGGTGTACCGGTACCTACAGAAGACGCATACGGAGATGGAATAAAGCCATGATAGTCGGAAAATAATTTTTCTAGCATTATTTTGACTATGTGCTATGTGCTTTATTACTTGTATGCATGCTTATGTGTTTAATTATGCATTAGATAGCGTATCCCTTTGTTATAAAAAGCTAAGTGGGAGAGGGGATGGAAACATTCCCATGGTCTCCATTACTGTTCTCTTGGTGACTCTTATGGACTTTTGAAGTTCGTATAGATGTGTCATTGGAGGAGAATTCTTGTAATTCCTTTTACAAGAAACATTGATTAAGTTTATCAAACAATGCCTAATTTGTCTTTCTGAAACTGACTTCAAGTCGACTCATTCTCACCCCGGGGAGTGAAATGGAGCCAGAGCCACTTGGTCATGTGGATGACACAAATTAGAGACATTCGTACCATCCTTTTAAGGTGGGTCGATTGTCTGCTCGGCTCCCTCATCTAATGAGAGATAGGGTTGTTCGCATGGTGAATCACTGGTTAGAAACTTCGAGTTTCACTTATGATTCTCCACGTCTTGATTTACAAAATCAAATGCTTCAAGTAATTGGATGTCAATTGTAAAAGTCTTTTGGTGTAGTAAACGTCCACACTATCGTGGCTTGCTGCACTGAATGGGATTTTGGAACGATTGATGTAGACAGTTATAGAAGAAAGTGAAGGATCGTGTGTTAGCGTAAACGTCCACACTATCGTGGCTTGCGGTAATATGCGAGTCACAAACAATCTTCTTAGTACTGAGTAATGGTTTACACTTAGGTACGCTTCTTAGTATTCTTCCCATCGAAGTAACGCTAATGATGATGTACGACCGAAGCAAATCTAATTGCTAAATCATTTGGATAGGTAAACGTCCACACTATCGTGGCTTGCCTTATCTGATGGGATTTTAGATGTAATTAGTAATTTAATGATATTATTTGAGGGAGATAATATCGGATATTAAATTGATTGTTTGTTTAAATGTGCTTATAGGTTTAGAGAATAGCTATGAATCCACTTTCTATGATACTCAAGGAGCATAAACTCACTGGACCCAATTATATTGATTGGAAGAGAAATTTAGACATTGTCCTGACTCCTGAAGAGTACAAGTTTGTACTCCATGAAGTATGCCCTGCTGAGCCCACGGCTACCTCAACTGATGAGGAAAAACAGGAATATCGGAAGTGGAAAAAGGCTGATGAAATGGCTAGGTGTTATATTTTGGCTTCCATGTCAAATGTACTTGATGAGCCATGTTTTTTGGCTCATTTTTAGTTATTTTGAGTCAAGTTAATCGAGTCTTTTTAGTTGTTTTCACCTTGCTTGTATCTGGGAGGGCACATTTGGAGTCTATGGTCGAGTTATGCAGGTGAAACGTGAAAAGACGAACATTTGGAAGTAAATCGTCGCATTGAGCAAGTATGCTGGTTGAGCAAGTTAGCCTGACCCGAACACCCATGTCATATTGGCCAAAGTCAGGAAGTGACCAAGTCCGAAGCTTGACCAAGTACCGTACGAAGTAAAGAGGTTGGACAAAGATAGGAGTTGACCAGAGACGGACGTTGAGCAAGCAGTGTACGAAGAGTCCTGGGAGTTAAGAAGTCTTCAAAGGCGACCAGATTCAGAGAAGTATCAAAGATGGACTCCCATCCCACGTTAGAGTCATTGTCCAACACGCCTCTACATCAGATTGAGTCCTATATCTACACGGAATTGGTCAAGGACGCGGCAGGATCCCTATTTTTCAGGATTGGATTAGGAAATAATCTTTTCTTTCCTTATCTCAATTAAGCTGATCAAGGCAGCGATTTTACTTGGAGCCCAAGACTTCCAGCATCTATAAATACACATGAGACCCTAGAAATCACGTGGCTAACATTAGAGAACAGTGGCTAAGAGTCGACAACACATAAGAAGATATTCAGCCCACCAAAGAAAATCGGAGGAAGAAGAAGACGAGTTCTCCCCGGCTATCGCCTTCGGGCATAGCTGGGCAATTTCGTTTTAATTCATGTTTTTATTTTCGTCTTTTAATTTCTGATTATTGTAGACAATTATTTCATTGATTTCTTATTTTAATTCCAGCATGTTTTCCTTTTATTTTATTTTATTTATTTTAGCTTTGTTCATGCGTAGCTAGAAATCTGCGCCTGGGCAACGTCCGAACTTGGTCTACCTGTTGTCTAAAATACTGAGAGGCTTTTGATTATAGCAACTAACTTAGTTTTGTTCCCGATTCAACAGGGTAGTATCTACAGGCATGTTAGGAACTTGGGCAACGTACAGTAGCCAGTAGGAACCCCTTTTCACCTAACACACACATACGCGGATCAACGTGCCGGGAGACTGGGCGTCCGCATAGTATTACATGTTGCTGGAGATGTGGTCGTATGACTCGGGTCTGTCCGGGCATGCTATTGGCCATTTCGGGTTCGCTTGGAGATTAAGGCAGTTTGGTCAACTTAGACTCATGTCGGCTAACATAGTGTCGAATTGATCAATACTAGAAGTTGTGCTTAGAGAGATCTAGTAAAACTTTAAACTGAATGAGTGAATAAGGGTTGGGGTATTTGCGTGCGTGACAACATAGGGGCATTTATACTTTAATTGGACAACCTATAACCGAAAGATAAAGCTGTTAGCAAAATCTTAAGTGCCGATGAACAGTAGAAACTTGATCAGGTAGACAAGGTGACGACTGTGCCCAGATGCTCTGTTTTACAGTTTGGTCGAGTTCAGTAGTTGAGTAGTTTATTTTCGTTATTGGTCAAGTTGTGTAGCTTAGTATTTAATTTCTTGTTATTAGTTTTAATTGATTTATTTATTTGCTTTTAGTTATTCTAGTTGTTCGGTAGTTCACTCAAAACTCTTTCTAAAATCGTGACAACCCACATTGGGCAAAGCCGTGAGAAAATAACGATAAACTCCTCGTGGGATCGACACCTAATACTTACCACTAATACTTGCTGTTGGTGAAAGGTTTAGGTTTTATAAATTTATTTTGCGCTACTCAAACGACGGTAGCGTCAAAATTGGCGCCGTTGCCGGGGAGTTTATATCCCAGTTATTTTCTTTGTGTTATTTGACTTGCGATTTTTTTTTTGTTCCAGGTTGACCATACAAGACAGCAAGGAGCAAGACAAGGAAAGCAGGTCAAGCAGCACGTGCAGCCCAGAGAACCACCTTTGCCCAAGATCACTACTTGAGCAGAGGACAAAAAGAAGATGGATGAGTTCCCTGAAGTCGCAAGGATGACCACAGGAGAGAAGTCAAGGCCTGGAGAGACGTGCCCAAGTTACTGACTGAGGGCGTAGTCCGAAGGCATCAGGGCAACATGTTAAGAGACCTCACAAAGCTGCTGAAATTATTAATGGTCCACTTCACCCATGCTCAATTCAGGTTCTACCTTGACTTTACCTCCTCCTCACTTGCCCTCCCACTTGTCTTTACTTCTTTTCTTTTCTCTTTTCTTTCGAGTCAAGGGTTGATCTTTTCATTGACACACTTTGCCCAAGGCAAAGTGTGTGAGTGGAGAGGTGCGCCAACATCGTTTGGAGTTGGAGTTTTGTGTCAAGGGAAGTCCCTGCCCAATCTTATTACTATTTCACCCACTTTGCCGGAGGCAAAGTGTGTGAGTGGGGGAGCGGGTAGGAGCAACCCCTGTCCTTGGTCGTGTAGCATGCTTGAGGAATATACTTGGTCAATTTGAACAGTTTTCAAAATTATTTGTCTATGCATATGAATTGGGACGATGGAACTGCAATTAGGTAGCCGTGAGATTTGAGCCAACATTATGAATATATTTCTTTCTTGAGAGTTTGTTTGGAATGTCGTAATGCTGAGGTTTGCCTTATTTCTGCTTGTGTGATTTGATTGTTATGTTGAGGTATTAGATGACTTAGGCAATTTTTGTTCATTCTTGTCTATAAATAAAGAAGACCCTTGAATCCTTGATAGCCCTTTGAGCCTAGCCTGTTCTTTGATCACCTGGGGGACACTCTGACCAACATGAAAACATGCCCGAGTACATAAAAGGGGCAAGTCAGAAAGAAGTCTTCACAAAAAAAAAAACGTGTCAATGGCAGCAAGCAAATCCTGCGAACTGGTTGATCAAGTTAAAAAAAAAAAACGTCTGAATAAACGGGGTGTGCTAAGGCCCGTAAGAAGGGGAGTGAATTAGAGGTAGAAAAAAGTTGCGAAGTAAAATAAGCAACACTGCCTACGGTCAACATGGAGATATGCCCAATACAGCCTACACAAACACCCTAAAAAGTCCTGATGATATGCCTAGATCAACTGAGAATTGTCATAGGTCAGAAATTGGTCAAGCCCAAGGCAACGCGCATTCCAAAACAAAATTGAGAGATACACTACCCATACACTGAATGAGAGAAACACTTAGGGAGAGAACCAAAAATCCTATTGCAGCGTCTTGACTATTGTTTATGCATCCCTTGGACTATGATTTTGACTGTCTGTTTACTTGCTCAAGGTAATATTCTGAAAAGCATGCTATTGTCTTCTTTTTATTTCTTTCCCTCCCTCCCTTGTTTTCTACTTGAGCAGCGCGAGTCATACCACACGCTTGAGGACAAGCGTAATTAAAGTGTGTGCGTGTGATGAGCCATATTTTTTGGCTCATTTTTAGTTATTTTGAGTCAAGTTAATCGAGTCTTTTTAGTTGTTTTCACCTTGCTTGTATCTGGGAGGGCACATTTGGAGTCTATGGTCGAGTTATGCAGGTGAAACGTGAAAAGACGAACATTTGGAAGTAAATCGTCGCATTGAGCAAGTATGCTGGTTGAGCAAGTTAGCCTGACCCGAACACCCATGTCATATTGGCCAAAGTCAGGAAGTGACCAAGTCCGAAGCTTGACCAAGTACCGTACGAAGTAAAGAGGTTGGACAAAGATAGGAGTTGACCAGAGACAGACGTTGAGCAAGCAGTGTACGAAGAGTCCTGGGAGTTAAGAAGTCTTCAAAGGCGACCAGATTCAGAGAAGTATCAAAGATGGACTCCCATCCCACGTTAGAGTCATTGTCCAACACGCCTCTACATCAGATTGAGTCCTATATCTACACGGAATTGGTCAAGGACGCGTCAGGATCCCTATTTTTCAGGATTGGATTAGGAAATAATCTTTTCTTTCCTTATCTCAATTAAGCTGATCAAGGCAGCGATTTTACTTGGAGCCCAAGACTTCCAGCATCTATAAATACACATGAGACCCTAGAAATCACGTGGCTAACATTAGAGAACAGTGGCTAAGAGTCGACAACACATAAGAAGATATTCAGCCCACTACAGAAAATCGGAGGAAGAAGAAGACGAGTTCTCCCCGGCTATCGCCTTCGGGCATAGCTGGGCAATTTCGTTTTAATTCATGTTTTTATTTTCGTCTTTTAATTTCTGATTATTGTAGACAATTATTTCATTGATTTCTTATTTTAATTCCAGCATGTTTTCCTTTTATTTTATTTTATTTATTTTAGCTTTGTTCATGCGTAGCTAGAAATCTGCGCATGGGCAACGTCCGAACTTGGTCTACCTGTTGTCTAAAATACTGAGAGGCTTTTGATTATAGCAACTAACTTAGTTTTGTTCCCGATTCAACAGGGTAGTATCTACAGGCATGTTAGGAACTTGGGCAACGTACAGTAGCCAGTAGGAACCCCTTTTCACCTAACACACACATACGCGGATCAACGTGCCGGGAGACTGGGCGTCCGCATAGTATTACATGTTGCTGGAGATGTGGTTGTATGACTCGGGTCTGTCCGGGCATGCTATTGGCCATTTCGGGTTCGCTTGGAGATTAAGGCAGTTTGGTCAACTTAGACTCATGTCGGCTAACATAGTGTCGAATTGATCAATACTAGAAGTTGTGCTTAGAGAGATCTAGTAAAACTTTAAACTGAAAGAGTGAATAAGGGTTGGGGTATTTGCGTGCGTGACAACATAGGGGCGTTTATACTTTAATTGGACAACCTATAACCGAAAGATAAAGTTGTTAGCAAAATCTTAAGTGCCGATGAACAGTAGAAACTTGATCAGGTAGACAAGGTGACGACTGTGCCCAGATGCTCTGTTTTACAGTTTGGTCGAGTTCAGTAGTTGAGTAGTTTATTTTCGTTATTGGTCAAGTTGTGTAGCTTAGTATTTAATTTCTTGTTATTAGTTTTAATTGATTTATTTATTTGCTTTTAGTTATTCTAGTTGTTCGGTAGTTCACTCAAAACTCTTTCTAAAATCGTGACAACCCACATTGGGCAAAGCCGTGAGAAAATAACGATAAACTCCTCGTGGGATCGACACCTAATACTTACCACTAATACTTGCTGTTGGTGAAAGGTTTAGGTTTTATAAATTTATTTTGCGCTACTCAAACGACGGTAGCGTCAGTACTCCAAACCCAACATGAGTCGATGGCCACTGCCTATGATATGATGTTTAACCTCAAGGAGATGTTTGGGGAGCAAGATCGTGCGGCAAGGCAAGAATCCATGAGAGTCCTCATGACAACTACTCAGTCTGAAGGAACGCCCGTAGGGGATCACGTTCTTAAGATGATGAGTTTGTTGAATGAGCTTGAGATCCTAGGAGCTCAAATTGATGCTGAGACGCAAGTCGACATCATACTCCAGTCTCTGACCCCTAGTTTTGAGCAGTTCCGCATGAGCTATAATATGGGTAAACTATCTTATTCTCTTGCGCAACTCCTGACTGAACTGAAAGCGGCAGAGGGGATCTACAAGAAGGGCAAGTCTCAAGCGCTTGTAGCTACCAAGTCCAAGGGCTTGAAGCCTATTGGAGGTAGGGGCAAGAGAAGGAAGCAAGCTTCGAAACCCAGTGGTGCCAAGAGGAATGGACCACGAGTGGGGGCTGCAAAGCCAAGAGGCAAGTGCTTCCGATGCAACAAGTCTGGACACTGGAAGTCTGAATGTCCCCTCAGAGGTACGAATTTTTCTTTAGTCGTAAAAACATAGTCAGCGGTATTATCTACCAGAAATCTGGTGTGTAGATATGGAACCACTGACGGTATGTGCATTTTGAATGTAGGGGTTCCAGAAAACCCGGCGACTTAGAGAAGAAGAGTTCGAGTCTACACGGGCAAAAGCTGTAGAGGAGGCAGCTGTTGCGGTGGAAGACATTTATCTGCTTTAGTAGTTAAATAGGATTTCATTTCAAGATTATTGCATTATGTACCCTCTATTTTAGAAAGAACGTTTTGTTCTGGATTTCTATTATTAATGAATGGATATTTTATTTCTTTAATCATTGGATGATTTTGATAAGAAATAATGGCATTATCTATTTTGGTACATTAGATAGCAATATATGAATGATAGATCCTAAGTCTACCACGATGCAACGAACCGTTCTATAACTTGTTTTACTTGTTAGATATATTTCTTTACTAAATCATTATACTTGTGAATTCTTATACTTAGTAGTATTTTCAAATAAGATTCAAACGGTCGAAATTGATTTGATCAATTATAGTTGAAGGAATGGACCTTCCGACCTAAGGATTGAGTTTGGAGGATAATACATCTAAGCAAACCTTTCTGGATAAAGGATATAATTCGGACAAGTATTGGAAATGATTAGATATGCAGACGTATGTGTAAATTAGAAAGGTGCGAGTAATTCTTTCAAAGAATACTCGATGATGGATTAGAATACTTAATGTGCCATAAAAGCAAAGTGTTTTGACTAGTCAATGGACACAAAGCTATTTATGGGGAACCATCAAAGTATATCCATTGGGAGCCTGCGACTTAGTCGTGGAGGCCATCACCTATCTGAATAACACATAGCATAATCAAAGGTTGGGATTCAATCCCAAAAGGGCCGCGCCATACACTTACGTGTAGAGATGGTGCGTGGTAAATAAGAAATGGAAATCAAAAAGAACAAGTTGAACGGAACTACCTATGTTCTATGGATATTACTAGATACAACGGATGGTTGTAGGATATCCTAGATGAACAAAAATATTGTGTGTTCTATAGTACTATGAACCAGAAGGACGTTTCAACGCCCGGTTCTTAGAGGAAGACTATTAGATGAACCACAAAGCCTGAACTGACGTAATACCTTGGGATGAGAAAAAGGATAAAGACTAGGAACCAGCCAAACCGAGTAGAAGTACACCACACACTGCACCTATTGTTATTACTGTTATACACCGGGACGCCACTGCAGTGGGAGGTTGTTAAACAACCGGAGATGTTCATAAGACTAGAGGAGTTCGGACTCTGGATCTAGTAAAGATGAAATCGATCCCTAGCTCTGCATAAGGGCGGTACTAGACCTAAATGAGCCTACTTAGAGAACAATAAGGTTTATTGTTAAGAGGCTAGTTCATTTAGAGTACAAGCTTAGTAAATCCACTTATGGATTGTAACAAAGCTAAGAATCGTGGAACTTGAGAATTGATGAGATAGTCCATTTGATGGATTCATCAAAAGGCAAAGACGATAGGTGTATTAGATACGTAATAGAAACAATGTGGTGTTTCTCGGAATTTTGTGTAGATAACATTTTATCATTGGCAACAATGTAAAAATGCTATCAGACATAAAATGATGGTTGTCTAAATGAATCGGGATATAAGATTGAGTAGAAGTTAGAGCATGTTCTTGAGATCTTATGATCTAGGGAAAAGAACATTGTACTTCTCCTAGATATCTTATACGATTATGGTTTGTTTTAACATGCATAATTCTGAGAAAGGTTGTTACCTTTCAGAGACAGAATATGTATATCTATCTAAGGTCATGTGTTTCGAACACATAAAGGAGATAGATGATACAAAGCAATTTCCTACACCTTGTGTGGAAAGCTTAAATGCAATGTTGAAAAACAAGAACCTGATATCAACTATGCGGTTTGCGTAGTGGGAGGATATCAAAGTAATCTAGACAAGAAATTTTCAAATGCTGTAATAGTACTTGCGAAGTACTGGAATACTAAGCAAGACGAAATCTTCTTAGATTACACATTCTCAGATCTCAAATCAGAAAAGGACTAGTGTAAGTCGATATCAGGCTATGTGTTCACTTTTGGAAGAGGTGGAACCTTTAATGTGAAAGAGTGATAAGCAGGACGCTTCTCGGACTCTCTCATAACTGAATAGCAGCCTCAGAGGCAGCGGAAGTTTTGGTTAGGTTCCGGGATAACCTCTAAGACTTGGATATGACTCTTAGTTTACCAAAGGCTATTTCATAGCGGTGCATGGTAAACTGGAAGAAGTCATAAGTCTAAAAGTGATGATAACACATAGGGCAAGTACCACCTGATACGAGTCATCGTCGAGGGAGACGACGTAGTAGTCACCAAGATAACTTCAGAGCGGCAACCTAGAGTGCTCACTCACATAGTACTTCTTGGAAGTACACTTTAAGCACGTGATGAGTATGGGAGTCGGGAGTTTGGAGGAAATGACTAGACCTTAGTACAAGTGGGAGATTGTTGGAGTTGTGTACTTAATGTCTAGATTTAAGTAACGGTAAACTCCCGGTCATAGCATTTAACCTATTAAATTAATAAACAATTGTTTGCATTTAATTATTGATAATTAAATATATGCAAAATATAGTCCTGGATTCTATACGTTGTAGTTAGTATGGTGTGCGACGTCACACAGAAGATCATACTATCGGTTACTCGTATTTAATCAAACAGGTGCTCACGACCTAGATGGATACGGACCAATCCATCGGTATAGTCGTTGTGTGAGAGAGAAAATAATTTGTCTTAATTATTTTATCACACTTGTACACTTGGTGTATTGAGCGGATCGTTGAGATTTATCGATTAGGATTGCCGGCGATAATCGATTCAAGTCTCAGTGTATTTTATTCTTAATCCCCGAAACTATTGCGGGTGTGTATATTCAATATAAGTGACTTTGATTTACCAAAGGAATTAACCGATTTAATTATTGGGTTAATTACCGGTTGAGTTGGGTCACTATATTTTATATATGACATGCTGTGAATACTTGACGAGAAAGTGTATTCCGGAAGGGTTGATAATATCCCCGAGATGAGTTCATAAGGAATTATTGTGTAAACCTCATGAGTGGATTCGTTCCGCACAATAATTAAGGTTGAATGGTACTAGTCTCGGATTAAAGAGATGAATAAATTAATTAGCAATAAATTAATTTTATTCATGGATATTTAAATTTTAAATACACGGAATAAATAATACTACCGGGGAAATATTATTTGATATAATATGGTTTAATATTGGGAGTGCAATTAATTTATATAGTGGAAAATAAATTAATTAATATTGATAAGGATTAATGGACTTGAGCATTGGGCTCAATTTAATCTTCAATATTGGAAGCCCAATATTTCACCTCCTTTAGATCCCCTACGTAGCCTATAAAAGCACTACATGGCCTTCATAAATAATAAGACAAGATTATCATACTTGATATTCTAGAGAGTTGAAGGAGATACATAGGAGTTCGATAGATCGTCGCCCACCCGACGTTCGAACGGAGTGCAAGGAATACGTGGGAAGATTCAAAGGTCTTCAATTGATTTCGTTTCTCCGCACAACGAATCAAAGGTATGATCATAAAACTCGTTGTGTGATTTTATGTGATATTAATTGTAACATGTACATGAACACACGATCCGGAAAAACGACGAGACCGGGGACGGGGATAGACCGGGCGGTGGTGGTCGAAGACCACCGGACCGCCGGCGGCCTAGGGATCCCCGCCGGGATCGTGAGACACCCTCGGCTGGGAGCCGAGGGGATGCGGTCGAGCCCTTGGGCATCGACCGCGGGCACGCATGAAGCCCCGGCTGGACGCCGGGGGCGATCGAGCCCGTGAGCTCGATCGCGGGTGTGCTACGGGGTCACCCGTACCCGCCTCGTATGTGCTATGGGTTCGCCCGTAGCGGGCGTACGGGGCTGAACGCCCCGCGAGCAGCGAGCCCGTGAGCTCGCTGCGGGGCTGCTACGAGCAGCCCGGGGATGCCGTGAGGCATCCCAGCGATCATCCGCGAGATGATCGCGAGCCCCGTGCGGGGGCTCGGCTGGGCACCACGGGCGGACCGTGGTGGTGCTCGGTTGAGCTCCGGCTCGTACGGTGGTTCGTGGTCGGATCTCCGGCGATCAAGGATTTCGGTCGGGTTATTATTTTCCGCAAATTTTAATGGCCCAGGATATCGATTTCCAGCAAGCTCGACCAATAAGCTCTAATCGTAAGCGACGTCCCCGAGTAGAATCGACTCTACTCCGAATTTAATCTTGTCTCCCTCCATGTATGGCTGGATATACGGCTTTACTCGGTGCCCGTTAACTAGCATTGCGCCTCTAGTCTTCGGGTTGTAAAGCTTAACCACGCCATACGGGAATATCTCCATTATCTCGTACGGTCCACTCCATCTTGACTTGAGCTTTCCGGGGAACAACCGGAGCCTCGAGTTGAATAAGAGTACCTTCATCCCCGCGGTTAGCTCCTTGTTCTTGATCCTCTTGTCGTGTGTCGCCTTCACCTTCTCTTTGTAGATACGAGAGTTCTCGTAGGCCTCATTGCGCATCTCGTCAAGCTCGGACAACTCCAAAGCTCGGGCTCCTCCGCCCTCCATTAAATCCATGTTGGTAGCCTTGATTGCCCAATAAGCTCGATGTTCGATTTCCACTGGCAAGTGACAATGCTTTTCGAAAACGAGGCGGTAAGGACTCATCCCAATCACCGTCTTGTACGCGGTCCGATAAGCCCATAGAGCCGAGTTGAGCCTCTCCGACCAATCTTTGCGGGAGGTTTTCACGGTCTTCTCCAGGATCTCCTTCACTTGACGGTTACTAGTCTCGGCTTGCCCGGAAGTCTGTGGGGTGTATGCTGTGGCTATTTTGTGATTGATGCCGTTCTTGACCATCAACTTCTCGAAAAGCTTGTTGCAAAAGTGCTTCCCACCATCGCTAATAATGGCCTTCGGGAATCCGAACCTAGAAAGAATATTCTCCTGCACAAACTTGAGAACCACTTTAGCTCACAAGTCCTAGTGGGGATTACTTCGACCCACTTGGACAAATAATCAACACCCAACAATATATACTCAAAGCCAAAAGACACGAGGAAAGGTCCCATGAAGTCAATACCCCAAACATCGAAAATTTCAACCCCTAAATTGATGTTTAAAGGCATTTCATCCCTCTTACCTATACTCCCCATGCGTTGGCACCGGTCACAAGACTTGCAATAATCAATTGCATCTTTGAAAAGAGATGGCCAAAACAAACCTGATTGGAGCACCTTGTGGGCGGTTTTATGACCCCCAAAGTGACCTCCACTCTCATCGTGGTGGCAACATTTTAGTACATCAGCTTGTTCCTCCTCCGGAAGGCAACGGCGAATCACCTCATCCTTCCCGAATTTGTAGAGGTAAGGGTCCGACCAGAAATACTCCCGGGACAAATGTTCAAACCTCGCCTTTTCTTGAGAAGTCATCCCTTCTCTTAGAGCTACTGCAACCAAAAAGTTCACGATATCCGCGTACCAAGGTACCGGGGTCATAGCCATAGCAAGCTCATAAGGGAAAGAGTCGGGGATTAAACCATCAATACTATCATCTAAAATCACTGGGGGTGGCTCTAGACTAGATAAGTGATCGGCTACTACGTTTTCACACCCCTTCCTATCCTTAATCTCTACATCAAACTCTTGTAGTAAAAGGATCCACCTAATCAACCTAGGTTTGGCTTGAGCCTTGGCTAGCAAGTGTCGTAGGGCTTGGTGATCACTATAGACGATGACTTTAGACCCTATGATATAAGACCTAAACTTATCCAAGGAAAACACGACCGCTAGCAACTCTTTCTCGGTAGTGGTGTAGTTGGTTTGGGCACTATTAAGGGTCACACTAGCATAATAAATAACCCTAAGCAACTTATCCACTTTCTGGCCAAGAACCGCTCCTACCGCCGAATTAGACGCATCACACATGATCTCAAAGGGCAACTTCCAATTAGGTGCTACAACTACCGGGGCTGAGGTGAGCTTCTCCTTAAGTGTATTAAAAGCTACTAGACACGACTCGTCGAACTTAAACTCAACGTCTTGTCCTAGCAAGTGACACAAAGGTTGGCTAATCTTAGAGAAATCCTTAATTAACCTCCTATAAAACCCGGCGTGCCCAAGGAAGCTACGGATGCCCTTTACATTAATGGGAGGGGGTAGTCGCTCAATAACCTCAATCTTAGCTCTATCAACCTCTATCCCCCGACTAGACACCATATGTCCTAGCACTATCCCACTAGTAACCATGAAATGACTCTTCTCCCAACTCAAGGTAAGACTACTCTCTATACATCTCTTAAGCACCCTATCAAGCTTACCCAAGCAATCATCAAACGAAGATCCAAACACAGAGA
Source organism: Euphrasia confusa (assembly GCA_954870475.1). NCBI lineage: Eukaryota > Viridiplantae > Streptophyta > Magnoliopsida > Lamiales > Orobanchaceae > Euphrasia > Euphrasia confusa. The sequence goes on along the minus strand of OX940949.1, from coordinate 15,233,516 downwards.
ATCATCCATAAATACTTCCATGAAATTACCTATCATCTCTGAGAAGATGGACATCATACACCTCTGGAATGTTCCCGGTGCATTGCACAGACCGAAGGGCATCCTCCTCCAGGCATAAGTACCAATGGGGCATGTGAATGTCGTCATCTCCTGATCCTCCGGTGCTATCGCCACCTGGTAGTAACCTGACAAGCCATCAAGAAAACAATAAAATGCATGTCCTGATAATTTATCAAGTAACTGATCAATAAAAGGAAGGGGAAATGGTCCTTTCGGGTGGCGGCATTTAACTTCCGATAGTCAATGCACATCCGCCACCCAGTAGTGATACGGGTCGGAAGGAGCTCTCCTTTCTGATTCTCCACCACGGTGATACCTCCCTTTTTCGGAACCACGTGAACCGGACTCACCCATCGGCTATCGGCAACGGCATAGATCAACCCCTCATCTAGGAGCTTGTAGATCTCCGTCCTCACGACTTCCATCAGAACCGGGTTGAGTCGCCTCTGCCCATCTCTCTTAGGGATCGATCCCTCCTCCAAAATTATCCGGTGCATGCACACCGAAGGGTCGATTCCACGAATATCTCCTAAACTCCACCCGAAGGCCTTCTTGTTTTGATTTAGGATTGCTACGAGTGCTTCTTCATCCTCGGCTTTCAAAGTAGCCGAAATGATCACGGGTTTTTGTTCCCATTCCTCCAAAAAAACGTACTTGAGGTGACTAGGAAGTGGCTTCAACTCTACTTTGCTCTTCGGGGCCTCAATCTCGGCTTCTTGGGAGCTAGGTCGCACAAAAGTGGGGTCTGTCAATTTTTCCTCTTCATCCTCAAGGATCTCGGGGCTGCTCTCCTCTATGAACGTGGCTTCCACTTCGTCATCAACATGGTCTACGAAGGAGCAATTCTCCACATAAAGGGCAGCGGGAGTAGCTGATTAGTCGTTTTTATAGCGGCTAAAATCAAATAAAAATATTCCGAACTAATTGCCTAAGCAATTCGCCCGAGTCGATCTCTCGAGGAACACTACTATTGGAACTTGTATTAGCATTCAAATGGTTACAAAAGAAAAGGAAGAAAGATATAGCATAATGCGATGTTTGAATTGGTTTTTGTTTTAAACTAAATTTAACTAAAAAAATAATAAATAAATAAAAACTAAAATTAAACCAAGGAACAATTAACGAGGTGTGGTGAATATAAAGAAAGAACTAGGATTTCGGGTTCATCAAACATGAATGTCGGGTCGTCAATTTACTTAATACAATTTTCCTAAAACGTCCGTCTCCGGTAGATTTTAGTGTAATCGATTAGCCTAAGTCATGTACTTGCTCCTAAGCCTCATACACATTTAGGAAATTCAATTTGGCAATTCATCGAACACCTTGTACGCATGTGTAAATTTCAAACCTTAGTTCATATTCGAATCTCCCTAATCCTAGTTAGGTGTTTAGCTACTCATGTTGATTATTGAAAACAAATAACTAGATGTAGAGGAATTCATAAGCAAACAAGTAGAAGAGAATCCAAAGCACATAAGAAATAAGAACACAAATTGAAAAGAGAAAAACTTACTAAATTAATTGTTGGAAGAAAAACAAAGATCGGAATAAGAACCGATTTAATCCTCAAAATCGAAAGCAAGAAAATCCAATGTTGAAAACCTAAGAAACTAACTCTCTTGTGTTCTCCAAATCGTGCGTGAAAGATAGAATAAAGTGCGTGTGTCGAAAATATGCCCAAAACCCTCTTTTAATCGCGCTGGATGCGATTTTTCAGAATTTCAGCGTCGCTGTCGCCCGACGGCCAAACGCTGTCGCCCGACATTCAAATGTCGGCCGACGGTAAATCCATGTCGGCCGACATTTCATCTTCGTCCGCGGGATTTTCCTTCGAGCGAAGGCTCAAGCCTCTGCCCAACTCCAATTTGACGCTCAAATTTTCATGTTGTCGGCCGACGCCCAAACGCTGTCGCCCGACATTCAAATGTCGTCCGACGGGCTCGTAGTGCAATCTCTCTGTCGCCCGACATTCAAATGTCGCCCGACGGTCTTGTAGTGCAATTTCGCTGTCCGCCGACGGCAATGAAATTTCGCCCGGAAAAATCCTCTTTCGAACCCTTTTTCGCCCGGATGCCTGTACACTCAACAAAACATCAAACTACCAAGAATAATGAGAATGACACGCAACTCTACACCAAATGACACGAGACGACACAAAATAGCAAAAGAAAAATAGCACAAAAACATATAAATCAGTAGCTTTCCCCGTTCGGACGGAGAATGAGACTTTCTCACCAAGCACGGTCATCTCAAGTGCACCATTCTTCACATCAATCACCGTGTTAGTGGTGGCCATGAATGGTCTTCCCAAGAGAATGGCATGATCTCTCCAATTCTCGGGAACTTCTCCAACATCAAGTACCACGAAGTCCACGGGGACTATCAATCCACCGACCTGTACCAAAATGTCTTCCACAATCCCCTTGGGATATCGAATCGATCGGTCGGCAAGCTGGAGGCACATGCGAGTAGGCTTGAGATCGCCCAACTCCAACTTCTCGTACACGGCGTACGGCATCAAATTTATTCCCGATCCCAAGTCGAGCATTCCGGACACTTCCTTGCCATTCCCAACGGCAATCATAATGTTGAAACTTCCGGGGTCTCTTTGTTTCTCGGGGAGCTTGTGCTGAAGTATCGCACTTGCTACCTCTGAAACCACCACCTTCTCGTTGTCGATGAACCTCCTTTTTCTCGAAGCGAGGTCCTTGAAGAACTTGACATACGACGGGATATTCCTAATGATGTCAAGAAGAGGGAGATTCACACTCACCTTGGACAAGAGCTCGTAAATCTCCGAGAATTGTTGATAATGCTTCTCGTTCCTCAACCGATGCGGGTATGGTGGCACGGAAGGTCTATAGGGGTTATCAGCCTTGTGTAAGGCTGCTCGGCTCGTCTCAGGTGCTCGTACCAGACTTTCTATCGGTTTCTCCACCGGTTTCTCCACCGGCTCCTCAATCGGGACTCTCTGCTCGGCTACTTCCAGTGCCGGAATGTCCTCTTCCACATCATCGGTTGGAATTTCGACGTGATTATCAATAACACGTCCGCTCCTAAGCACTCTAACCGCCTTAGCCTGATGAGGTTGACTCGGAATCCGATCCTTCTGATTAGCATGTGCTATCTCATTCATTCGACTAGCCATCTGCCCAACCTGCATCTCGATCCTCTTAATCTCCGCATTCTGGTTAGTCATGTTGCTCTCCACTCCATCTATCTTTTGCTGGTTATTATTCAAGATGACTTGAGTCGCGGCCATGAAGGATGCAAACTTCTCGTCTAAGTCCGAAGTCTTTGGTGGAGGTGGAGGTGGGTGATATGACTGATGTTGCTGCTGGTACTGGGGCCTCTGGTAATTCTGGTTATTTTGCCAATTCTGGTTTCCCGAATTTTGGTACCCTTGATTCTGAGATCGGTTCGGATTGTTGTAATTTTGCTGAGACCCTTGTCCCTGAGCTTGTGGCTGATCTTGTTTCCACGAGAAATTAGGGTGATTTTTCCATGTCGGGTTGTACGTGTTGGAATAAGGGTCATACTTCTGATTCCCTTGTTGGTTGTACCCCTGCATCGCATTCACCTGTACCTCGGGACTGTAGTTCTGATCCATCATCTGAGGTGGAGATGGCATGCCCTGACCACAAGTGCTCGAGAAATGGCCTATCCCCCCACATAAGCTACATGGTTCTACACGATAGATCTGTCGCTTTGGCTGCTCCTCAGTGGTCTCAAGCATCTGAACTTTCTTTGTTAGGTCGGCAACTTGCTTCGCCAACTGGGCATTGACACTCCCCTCGGGTCTGGCATAACTACTACTTCCCCTGGAGCTCGTTTGCCTCGACTCAGCTGATAATGACTTGAAGATCTCCGTCATCTCATCACTATTCCGCCCACTGATATTTCCGCCGGCTGCGGTTTTCACCTCTCTCTGGTCCTCTCTGCTCAAACCCTTGTAGAAGAACTGAATGATCGAATTGGGAGTGAGATCGTGATGTGGGCACTGCCTCAGTAAGCTCCTGAATCGCTCCCAAGCTTCATGGAAAAACTCCCCCGGTTCTTGCTCGAAGGCACATATCTGACCTTTCAAGTGGAAGGTTTTCTGCTGAGGATAGAACCGAGTGATGAACTCCCGGTACATGTCCGTCCAAGTGGTGATCGAGTCCGGCTCCAAGGATAGCAGCCAGTTCGATGCCCTATCTCTCAAGGCATACGGAACACACTTTAACCGGAGCTGATCATCATCGAGTGCTCCGAGGGGGAAAGCATGCAGGGCGGTGTAGAATTCCCTGATGAAGTTTAGGGCATCCTCGTTAGTGGTCCCGGAGAACTGAGGAAGCTAAGCGAGATGGTGTGCCTTGAGGTCGTATCTCCGGGCGGCATCACTTAAGACGATGCATGAGCTAGCTCCGTCAATTTGCGGATGCGTCAGATCTCCAAAGAGGAGTGGCTGGGCACGGTTTCCGTTGTTCCCATTGTTCCCGTTGTTTCCGTTGTTTCCGTTATTCCCATTGTTTACGTTGTTTCCGTTGTTTTCGTTATTTCCGTTGTTTCCGTTATTTCCGTTGTTCCCATTGTTGTTGTTGTTCACCACGTCGGCCATGGTTGAAGTTTCGGTCTCGGGTTCGGAGTCGATCGTGGTAGAGTCAGACGAGGAGTCTTCGCCTAACTTCGTGCACCGACTGATGATCTTGCGTCTGTTGATGTTTTCTATCACTGGTGCAAGCTTGGTATTCGCTCTTCTTGTACCTACCATGCACCAACAAAGACAGACACACGATCAAACGCACCTGAACAAATAGAATAAATAAAAATAAAAAGAAATTGTTGCAAACACTTAAACACTAATACTAGTGCCTAAAGTGTTCCCCGGCAACGGCGCCAATTTGATTAGTCGTTTTTGTAGCGTCAAAAATCAAATAAAATAATCGAACTAATTGCTAAAGCAACTCGCCCGAGTCGATCTCTCGAGGAACACTACTATCGTAAAAATGTTTAATTGTTTGCAACGGGAAGAAGAAAGTGAAATAGCATAATGCATGAGTTGATTTTTGGTTTTTGTAATTAAATAAACTAATCCTAAATTAATAAAATAAGACAAGTAAATAATAAAAACAATAAGAATAAAATGGTTCGAATAATAAAGAAAGGACTAGGGATCGGGATCGTTAATTTTTAACTTCGAAATTAAATTAAAGCTTGCAAAATTACATTAGCACGTCCGTTTCCGGTTGGTACTAACGCGGTCGTGAACTTTTTATCAAAGTAGAATTTTATCGAACACCTTGTGTGCGGACTAAAACTCAATACCTAGGTCGAAAATTAACTCACCCTAACCCTAGTAGAGAATTTAGCTACTCATAATATTAATTGAAATCAAGCATATGAAAGTCGAATAATTCATGATCAAACAAGCAATCAAGTAATCAAACCAAATAATTAAGAACACAAGAACAAAGAAAAGAAATAAGAGCTTACTAATAATTAACGTGTTTGAAACCGGCGTCTATACCGATTAAATTCACCAATCCAAGCAAGAGAAAAAACTAGAATCGAAATCGACCTATGAGCTACGAGTTTGAGTCCTCCAAAAGCGTCAAATTCCAATGTCAGAAGTGTCGTGCGTGAAAAAAAACAAAAGGTAAAAAAAAGGTGTTTTCGGAATAGGAAAACCCTATTCTTATACAGCTGGTCAAAACTTGGTCAACGCCAAATATCGCGCCTAGCAGGTGCTAGGGTGTTCAGCGGGTGCTAGGTGATGTTGGTACCGGTATACCGATCCAATCGATATACCGTGTGTGGGGAAGCGTGTAAAGCATATAAATCTATCATGCTTGGATCTTAGTGCACACATAATGTGTATAAGAACACATACAAATATATATATATATATATATATACACATCCAATATATATATATATAGGGATCAACGAGTTCTTACATTTGGTGATCGTTGAAATTGGTTAAGGTGGTGTTGAGTCGATTGAACCACCTTAATGGATCAGCCACGGATTGTTCACCTTTGGAATGACCCCGTCACGCCTTTGGATCGCCCGGATGTTGAAGCCGCACAAATGGCCCGGCCTCTACGTGTTGCACACGAACCCGGATGATGACTTGCTTGATTGATCGAGTTGATTCTCCAAGAACAACCTCTTTTCTCTCTTTCTTTTGTGAATTTCGTGGGTGTGTTTCAAAGTGTAAGAATGAGGCTTGAAAATCTGATTTTCATCCTCATTATATCCACTTCAATTCACCTTGTAACCCCCATATCAATGTGTGTCATTACCACACCTAATGGGTGTTTATGGTGAATTTGAATGGATTTCATAACCCCCATGCCACATGGCATGTGTTATGACTCCAAATCACCAGCTTGTGTGGCATGCCATGTCACACCATGTGACATGCATCCCATGCAAGCCATGCATCCCATGCATGCGAAATTCCACGTAAATATTGATTCTAAATCAATATATTTATCAAGCAATGTATATCAATATCGAGCTCGTGTGTGACCCTGTAGGTATGATTTTATCGATCATATTATATTGTTCCCAACAATTAATATTATCTAATAATCATTTAACATCTATAGACGACCTTATGACTTTATCGATTGCACACGTAGGATCGAAGGACATATCCCAACAATCTCTCACTTGGCCTTCAGAGCCAGTGTGCTGCCAACTTCCTGTTGTCACTTTATGTCTAAATTTGAACTTGAGGCAAGACTCGAGTCATCCTCAATCGGTTCAAACCTTTCTTGGACTTTGAGACAGACTGTAAAACCAGATTTATCACTATGATACGAATCTGGACGTGGCCACGTATTTTCCACAGTCTCGACTCTCCAAGTGGCCGGTAAGACATTTATCTCATTATAAAAATGGAGGACAATCCCATCTTGTCAATCCAAGCTCTCCCACTTGCTTCCTGATATACCCAATAACAAGTTTTATAACCTCCTTTTACGAAAGGCGTTTACTTGTATCAAAGTACACCATTTCACAATGGAATTACTCTGGACTACTCAGGTCAGAGGAAATTGCTCGACAGTCAATGAAATAGTATTATGACTCGAAATCTTAAATACTATTCCAGTCGGGTCTGTTCGATCATTAGCTCCCAGCTAATATCTATGTAATTGTACTTGATGTCCCACATCACTAGCCCATGAAGCGGCGCTATAGTACACATTACAATCTAGTTATTTGTATCGTCAGTTTGTCCGTACTCGATGATACTAACTAGGAACAATTTATGATTCAATTATATTAGTTCAACAATTGGGACTTCATTATGTGGTAAATCGACCTCATAACCCAATTAATATAATTTAATCATTTGGACAATCATACAATTTAAACCACAATTATATGAAGAAATTATTGAATATCATAAAAGATACGTGAATGTTTACATAAACTCCAAAAGTAGACAATACAGTAATAGGAATCAAAATCCATCTCTAAGATATCGTATCCCTATTGCAGTCGTATGAGCATCATGCTTTGACTGCTGGAGTGGTTTAGTTAAAGGGTCTGCAACATTATCATCAGTTGCAACTTTATTTATCTCGATGTCTCCATGACTAACTATCTCCCTGAGAATGTGGAACTTCCTGAGCACATGTTTGGATTTGTGGTGCTCCCTAGGCTCCTTGGCTTGCGCGATAGCTCCACTATTATCACAATAGAGAGATATCTGATGGGCCGAACTAGGTACGACACCAAGCTCATCTAAGAACTTCCTTATCCAAACGGCCTCCTTTGCTGCTTCAGATGCAGCAATGTACTCAGCCTCTGTAGTATTATCAGCTACGGTGGGTTGCTTGGAACTCTTCCAGCTCACCGCACCTCCATTCAGACAAAAGACAAAACCGGACTAAGACCGGAGATCATCTTTGTTTGTTTGGAAGCTTGCATCCGTATAGCCTGTCATAACCAACTCTTCTTGTCCTTCAAAGACAAGAAAATAATCTTTAGTCCTTCTAAGGTACTTAAGAATATTCTTGGCCGCAGTCCAATGCGCCTCACCTGGGTTTCCTTGAAACCGACTCGTCATGCTCAAAGCATACGATACATCCGGTCGTGTACATATCATGGCGTACATAATAGACCCTATTGCCGAAGCATAAGGAATATTTGCCATCCTCATTTGCTCATCAGGTCCCGAAGGGCACTGCCTCTTGCTCAGAGATGTACCAGGAGTCATTGGAATGAGACCCTTCTTGGCGTCTTTCATTCTGAACCTGTCAAGCACCTTATCAATATAGGTTGCTTGACTAAGTCCAAGCATCCTTTGTGATCTGTTCCGACAGATCGTGATGCCCAATATGTAATGTGCTTCTCCAAGATCCTTCATTGAAAACCATCTTCCCAGCCATTCTTTAACAGAATTAAGCATAGGAATATTATTTCCAATGAGGAGTATGTCATCGACATACAACACAATGAATACAACGTAACTCCCACTGACTTTCTTGTAAACACAAGAGTCTTCCATGTTCTTTTGAAATCCAAACTCTTGTATGGATTCATCGAACCGAACATTCCAGCTCCGAGATGCTTGCTTTAATCCATAGATGGATCTATTAAGCTTGCATACTCTCTCAGCCTGATTAGGATCGATAAAACCCTCTGGTTGTGTCATAAACACATCCTCGACTAGAATCCCATTCAAGAAGGCGGTTTTAACGTCCATTTGCCATATCTCATAATCATAATGAGCAGCAATGGCTAAGAGAATCCGAATGGATTTAATCATAGCAACTGGTGAAAAGGTTTCATCATAATCCACCCCGTGAATTTGTTTATATCCTTTTGCCACCAACCTTGCTTTGAAAACACTAGGTTTTCCATTCATGTCTGTTTTTATTTTGTAAATCCATTTGCATCCAATGGGCCTAGCCCCTTTAGGCAAATCGACCAAGTTCCAAACTTGATTTTCAGACATTGATTCCATTTCGGATTTCATGGCACCCTGCCATTTCTCGGAATCTGGACTCGTCATAGCTTGGATATAGGTCGAAGGTTCATTGCTTTCTAAAAGCATGACTTCATAGCTCTCATTTGTCAGAATACCTAAGTATCTGTCAGGTTGAGATCTAATCCTTCCGGACCTTCGAGGGTTAGGTGTGGTTTCCAAAACCATTGGAGCACTCTCGACTTGGTCTTGAGTGTCCATCTCAGTTTGATCTTCTTGAACCTCGTTCAAGTTTTCTTGAACTTCATTCAATTCAACTGAGCCCCCACTTACTTTCTTGGAAAGATATTCCTTTTCAAGAAATACACCATCTCGAGCAACAAAGACTTTGTTCTCAGATTGGTTGTAAAAGTGGTACCCTCGTGTTTCTTTTGGATAACCAACAAAGAAACATTTATCCGATTTGGGTTCAAGCTTTGTAGAGATATTTCTCTTCACATAAGCTTCACATCCCCAAACCTTGATATAAGACAAGCTAGGGACCTTCCCTTTCCATACCTCGTATGGTGTCTTATCAACAGCTTTTGACGGTGTCCTATTCAGTGTATAGGCCGCTGTTAAAAGTGCGTGTCCCCAAAAAGATTTTGGTAGTTCACTAAGGCTCATCATCGATCGAACCATATCCAATAAGGTTCTATTCCTCCTTTCGGAAACACCATTCATCTGGGGTGTTCCAGGAGGAGTGAGTTGATATAGAATACCACAACTCATAAGATGATCATCGAATTCTTGGCTAAGATATTCACCACCTCGATCCGATCGAATGGCTTTTATCTTCTTACCAAGTTGATTCTCAACTTCATTTTGGAATTCTTTGAACTTTTCAAAGGCTTCCGACTTATGCCTCATTAAATAGACATAACCATATCTACTTAAGTCATCGGTAAAAGTTATGAAGTAGAAATAACCTCCACGTGCTTGTGAGCTCATTGGACCACATACATCAGTATGGATGAAACCCAATAGATCACTTGCACGTTCTCCTTTTCCTAGAAAAGGTGACTTTGTCATTTTGCCCATCAAACATCCTTCACATGTATCGAATGACTCCAAGTCAAAAGATTTGAGAATACCTTCTTTAAGAAGTTTCTCTACACGTTTAATGTTGACGTGGCCTAATCGACAATGCCAAAGGTATGTTTCATTGAATTCATTCGATTTGGCCTTTTTGGTATCAATGTTATATATATGATTGTCAAGTTGAAGTATATATAAACCATGTTCTAATCGTGCCGAACCATAGAACACTCCACTTTTTGAAATAGTAAATAAACCATTTATTATAGTGAAGGAAAATCCTTCAGTATCCAATACTGAAATAGAAATGATGTTCTTGGTAATACTTGGTACGAAATAAACATTATTCAATACTAAAACAAGGCCCGAAGGCAAACACAAATCATAAGATCCTACGGCTAATGCAGCGACCCTCGCTCCATTTCCAACCCGCAGATCGACATCTCCCTTTACCAAACTTCTACTTCTTTGCAGTCCCTGCACATGTGAAACAATGTGAGCACCGCATCCGGTATCCAATACCCAAGAAGAAGAATTGTAAAGTTTATGTCTATGACATAAATACCTGAAGATGAAGGAATGACACCGTTCTTCACATCCTCCTTGAACTTGGGGCAATCCCGCTTGTAGTGTCCAACACCCTTGCAGTAGAAACACTCAGATTCCCCAGGAACCTTAGAAGCTTTCAAGAACCTTTTGGAAGGAGTTGCCACAACTTTCCCTTTCCCTTTGCCTTTCACTTCCGGTTTCTTAATCCCCTTGAACTTTTTGGTACCTCCTTCCCGAATCATAAGAACTTCCCTCCTAGGGTCCTTCTTAATCGCCGGCTCAGCAGCCTTAAGCATCCCATGGAGCTCATGAAGCGATTTCTTCAGTCCATTCATGTGGAAATTCAGCCTAAAGGCGTCATAACCATCATGAAGAGAATGGAGAATGAAATCGGTAGCCAACTCGTCATCATATGCAAAACCGAGGCGAGCACTTGAAGCAAATAATCCAATCATTTGCTGCACATGTGGTCCCACGGGTTTACCCTTTCCAGCCTAGCTGTTGCTATAGCCCGGGTGACACCGAAGCGCTCAATCCTAGCCTGTTCCCCGAACATGCTCTTGAGCTCTTCTATGATGTCATAGGCTTCCATGAACTCGAATTGTTTTTTGCAACTCGGATACCATGGATGCCAACATCAAACATGTCACCTCATTCGAGGCTTTCTTAGCAAGGGCATATGATGCCTTTTGGGCAGCCGTGCCCCCATCATCGGGAAGCACGGGAAGGGGTTTGTCCAACACACTTTCCTTTTCTTCGTATTTGAGGACTATCCTCAAGTTACGTTGCCAATCAAGGAAATTGGTGTTGTTCAACTTTTCTCTATCCAAGATAGAGCTGAACTTGAATTGAGTTGAGACATTCATATTATACTACAGAAGAAAGATAAATAACGTAAGTAAACATCCACAAAGCGGTAAACAAATAAGGTTGTCTAGCAAAACTACTTTATTTGTTCCATTTTGTTCATTCGATATCTAATATCGTCATTCCCAATTATTTCAATGACAAAAAACGTGATAAATCGTAAGTGAAAACTCGAGGTTTTCTAACCAGCGATCTTATCATGCAATTGAAGCCCTATCTCTCATTAAAATGAGGGAGCCAACCAGACAATCGATTCACGACATCCAATGGCTCGAAAGTCTCTAATTTGTGTCATTGATAAACTTAAGTGTTTTGGATTAAATCACTCCCCGATGTGTAAATAATCCTAACCTTATAATTCATCAAATGAAAGACAAATTAGGCATTTGTTTTTGAAATTTTAATAAATTAGAACAAAACGATCCCAAGACCCTCATCTTGCGAATCCTTAAGCCGACTGAGTCCGCACTTAAGAACTCCAAGATAGGTAGACATTCCATGTCAATGACATCTAATGTCACTCTCGGTCGATGAGAGTCTCATTCTCATCTCATGTCTCGATAGCCACGCCTGCAGTGGATCTATCGATGAGTAAACCAAATTCACGTGTAAGGGTCTAACCCTTACTCCCACTTATCCCAAGATAACAAGTAGTACCCCGCTGAGGCGGACCTACCAACTTATGATCGAGGGCTTTATGGGTGTGATGTTTTGAACAAGACATTATACTCATTATTTTGGGAACTTGCATGCATAGGTTTGTTTATATGTAAGTTGAACATTTATAACATAAAACAACCTAGAACTAGCAAAGCATATAAATACGAAATCGAAAGGCCCCTAGAACCTCACAACTCTCAAACGAAAAGATTAAAATAACAACAAAAGCCTTGAACATCTTCTGGACTGGTCCTCGCCCTCCGTTTTAGTTCCGTGCCCTCCGATTTTGGTCAAATCTATTCCGTACCCATAAAACCACGAACAGCGCCCGACGTTTCACAACCAGCGGTCGCTGAACACCACCGGCGGTCGCCGTTTCCAAAACGGCGCCCGCCGAAAGGTCCGGGAACAATCTGCCAAGAAAAAGAGCTTTCGGCGGTCGCCGTTTCCAAAACGGCGCCCGCCGAAACAAAACAGCGCCCGCTGGAGCTACAACGGCGCCCGCCGTTTGGCTCCAGCAGCCCGGTTTTGTCCGCTTTGCTTCGTTTTGCTTTGTTTTGCTTCGTTTCTTCTCGTTTTCGCCAGAGAGCCGAGATCCTCCATCTAACCATGGACTAAGTCCATCGCTTACAAGTAGTACAATACAAATATAATAGAAAAACCTATCTATTACAAATGATTCCAAGGGACGCAACCCTCAAAAGACTATGGCCAATCGAAACGTAAAAAACGACGAAATCATTCACCCGACCACTAACGGTCCGGCCTTACATCTAATCACATAATCACAATTAAACAAATAATCCAATTATGTTCATTTAACCTTCGTGTCCAACACAAAAGTGTGCACGAGCCCTAGGCTTTGATACCAATTGTTGGTACCGGTATACCGATCCAATCGATATACCGTGTGTGCGGAAGCGTGTAAAGCATATAAATCTATCATGCTTGGATCTTAGTGCACACATAATGTGTATAAGAACACATACAAATATATATATATATATATACACATCCAATATATATATATATAGGGATCAACGAGTTCTTACATTTGGTGATCGTTGAAATTGGTTAAGGTGGTGTTGAGTCGATTGAACCACCTTAATGGATCAGCCACGGATTGTTCACCTTTGGAATGACCCCGTCACGCCTTTGGATCGCCCGGATGTTGAAGCCGCACAAATGGCCCGGCCTCTACGTGTTGCACACGAACCCGGATGATGACTTGCTTGATTGATCGAGTTGATTCTCCAAGAACAACCTCTTTTCTCTCTTTCTTTTGTGAATTTCGTGGGTGTGTTTCAAAGTGTAAGAATGAGGCTTGAAAATCTGATTTTCATCCTCATTATATCCACTTCAATTCACCTTATAACCCCCATATCAATGTGTGTCATAACCACACCTAATGGGTGTTTATGGTGAATTTGAATGGATTTCATAACCCCCATGCTACATGGCATGTGTTATGACTCCAAATCACCAGCTTGTGTGGCATGCCATTGAAGAAGCATTTTTCGATCACAAGGAAAGAGAAATGTTTTACCTCGCTTCAAAAATCGAGGGTACGTTGTAAACGACCACTCGGAATATCAATCCGAGGGAGGACTAGAGTGAGAGGTTTCCAAAATCGTGTTCATTTCAATATCTCAAGAGTTCAAGTAATAGCAAGTCGACAAACAAATCAAGTAATGGAGAGTTGTATCAAATGGGAGAAAATCGGAGATAAAGTAATAATCGTCCTACAAAGTGAATTATGAAACACAAGAGAGTAATCCGGTTGTAATCCTCTTCCAAATCATACAACCTTGTATTTAAGTTCGAGAATTGGACCGGAAAGAAAAGCGACGATCACCGTACGCTAATCGATTTAATTCCCTAGTAAAGCACCCCTTGATGGTGGTGAATTCACTAGACGACCAATTTCGTTCCTTAAGTTTTGAACAATAATTGATTATAATCGAACCTTAGGAAGAAAGCCCCCGTTCCCGGTGATAGCAATCGATTTAATCCCCAAATGAGTTTAATCCCGTTCACCAAAGATTATACTCAATCGTGGTTCGAAAATAAATCAATTAGGGCAATTTAAACTCTCTCTAGCATTTCATCAAACACCTTGTAGGCATGATTTTTACCTCATCTCCTAATGAAAATCTAGCCAACAATAGCCATGGAAATCAACAACTCAAGCATGGAATCAATTAAGCAAAGCATAATCAACATAAATCTCAAGCAATATATATCAAATCTCATACAAATCCAACACAATTCAATACTAGAAAATGAGAAATAACAACAAAACAAATGAGGAAAAGGAAGAGAAATGTGTAGCCGATTGATGGAATCTCTCGTCTCCGTGGTCGTTCGAGCTTGAATCCGTCGTCAATGGATGCTTGAACTTTGGGGAAGATGAACTCCAACCTCAATTTGCACTAGTCTCTCTCTCTAAAGCTCTCGATTTGTTTGAAGTGTGTAAAAATTATGTGGGAAGAGTGTTTCTCCTCTTTTTATACTCACTCATGTGTAGTAACCGTTTCTAGCCTTTTTCCCACCAAAAATAGACCGAAAATGACATTTTTACCCCTCGGTCAATGCTTTTTAAGCTCGGTCAACGAAAGTCAATGTCCGGTCAACGCGTGGTCAACCAATTTCAGCCCGGGTCAACTTCTTCCTTGGTGCATTTCGGCCAATCCGCGCTCTTTTCCTTTGATCCGCGCCCTTTGATATGCGCCATTTGATATGCGCGTCTAGTGCGCATATTGCTCAATCCGCGCGTTGGCAATCCGCGCGATCCCCTGCCTCAACTCATTAGCTCCTCTCCTCTTATGCCTATCCGCGCGCCCTAGTGCGCATATCACCGATCCGCACCCCGATCCGCGCGCTTCCCTTTCCTGTGCGCAACCTCTCGATTATTGTCATATCTTCGTCGTTCGAACTCCGATTGTCGAGATTCGAAATTCTACGGATTCCCGACTTCAATATCTTCGCGTCCATGTATGTCACAACCTGTAGTTCCGAGCTAGCGATAGCAGTTTTTGCGTCAAAGTCACTGCAATTTCCAGGTTCGTGTCGACACCTCGTTTTGGTCGTTTTTCACCTACAATTCACACAAAAACTCGACTATACCAAGTATAAGCTCCGTCACGTCAATAATAAGCAAACCCTCGATAATCATACACGTATATACACAAAATATACAAAAATCATACCCAAAACATAACAAAGAAACGAGCAAAACTTCGGCACTTCAGCCATGTCACACCATGTGACATGCATCCCATGCAAGCCATGCATCCCATGCATGCGAAATTCCACGTAAATATTGATTCTAAATCAATATATTTATCAAGCAATGTATATCAATATCGAGCTCGTGTGTGACCCTGTAGGTATGATTTTATCAATCATATTATATTGTTCCCAACAATTAATATTATCGAATAATCATTTAACATCCATAGACGACCTTATGACTTTATCGATTGCACACGTAGGATCGAAGGACATATCCCAACAGGTGAGGGGGACATGAGTTGCTGGAATCTGGACCTAGCAGGTGCTAGGTTATGTAGCGGGTGCTAGATAGCGGTTTCGGTCCTCTACTCCGTCTTAACTCGTTCCAACTTGTTTCTTCGCTCTTTTCACTCCAATAAAATCTACAAGCCTGCACACTTCACATAAAGGTCAAACATACCAATGCCAAGAGAATAACTCACAAACACAACTCTAAACGACACAACTCACACCAAAAGAAACAAGTAAAACGACACAAAAACGTATGATTCACGCATAACAGCAAGAGTTATTCAGTTTTACCCTCACCCTCAGTGTTTGTCGTTAGTCCCTGTTTGAAATTTGTTCACAAGAATGTGATTAGCAATTTAATAATGCGACAATATTGGTATTCAACAATCACAATTTACAGTCAAGATATGATGAATAATTGATTTTGCAGGTTCTAACTATTTTCGGATCTCACTTATTTTTGTCTATATGACATATGCATATCTACTGCAAAATATTTTCAATTTTCCATCTCTTCATATTTATTTTTGTTTTGGTAATAGATATCTAAGCTTCTTTATTTCTAATTTCTTGATCTAAGGAATGTTTGTATATATGGCTACTCGGCGTATTCAACCAGTTAATTTGGTCAAAGCAGCTTACCAAAATCACTCCAAAAGGATATCATATCAGATGACATTCACTTTTTCGCTCATCTTCCCTCCGGCCGATACCAAACTCTTGGTTTTCTAGAAGGTAAAAGATCTCTATTCGATTGTTACATTATTCTACTAAATTATTTAATTTTAGATTAAAAATTAAACCATTTGTAGAATATATTTTGAAATTATATTTGCTTAATCTTTACCTTTTAATTATATAGAATATATTAAATTTTCCTTTACAATTCTTTTTATTACACATAAATATTATATATATTAATTTTTTTTTAAATAATTTTTATATACATACTACTCTGTCCCGGACTAATGGTTATATTTCCTTTGTAAATTACAAAGAAAGTAGGATCAGGGAAAAATCTTTTAAAATTATTTAAAAAAATGAAATTATTCAAAATTCTTTCTAATGTAAAATATTATGTATTTATTTTATTTTTTATATTATTATATATTAATTAATATGTTTTTTTAACCAGAATACAAAATTATTTTTCATTTGGTAGATTTAAAATTTTTACTTCTTAAGCAAAAATAAATAAATTAAATGGGTTTAAAAATAATAAGAATAATGAAACATACCATTAATATTTAAAATATCAAATATTTTTATTAATAATATTGACATTTATATTTATTTATTTATTTATGCATGTATACAATCCTATGTTTAATGTCCTCAAATATTACACACAAAGATTATTCATATTATTTATAATTTAATAATACTTCAAAATATATTTTTATATTTTATTTTCAATTATTTTTTGGAATCAAAAATTGAATAAACAATAATCAAAGTCTAAAATTATTTTACAGTAAATTCATGTCATGTTTTGTAGGTTGGGTGCCAATTATGCTGTTAAGAAATATCGACCACACCGCCAGATTATGTAACGGGACTCGATTGGTTGTGACCAAGTTGGGAAACTACGTTATTGAAGCAAAAGTTTTAGGAGGGGAACAACAAGACGAAATCGTATACATTCTAAGATTGACGCTTTCTCCTTCAGATTCAAAATTACCTTTTCGATTTCAACTTCGCCAATTCTCAATTATGATTTGGGAATATTACAATTATCAACCTGTACTTTACACGTTTTTGCACTTTGCAATCTCGCCGAAAAACCGTTGCCGATTGCAACCTGTGGTTTACACGATTTGCAATTACCAACCCGCCTGAAGCCGGAAGGAATATTCCCCAGAATATTCCGATTGTAAGAGTTATTACTTAAATGCCCTCAGTTTTTTCTGAATTAAAAAATTTAATTATAAATCGTATATGTATATATATATACACCGCACTCAAAACCCTAACTCCAATTCGCGATCCCTAATTTCTCGCCCAAATCGCGAACCCGTTGGGAATTGCGAGCCCGATCCCGAACCCGTCCAAGATCCTGGCCGCGAGAAGCACGTAGACATTGGGGTCCAAAGCATGATGAGACCCCGACGAAGTAGAACACGGAGGACATGATGAGCATCGGGCTGGGCCCGATCATGTCGGAGACAGTCCCGGAGCAGGTGGTGATTGTTGTGGCTTCGATGAGGGACATGGCCACGATCAGCCCTTTGACGGAATCTCCCTCTTGATGTACACAAACCGATCTTGGATCGAAATTCAGGGGATTCCCTTAGAACAAGAACAATGGTGTGGGCCCATTTCATAAAAATTGAATCTTGAAAGTAAAAATCTTAATCAAGAATTGGGTTTTGAGGGAATCGCAATTATTTATGCACGGTGGGCAGTGAAAAAATGAATCTTTTTTTTTTTTACAGTTGGTGTTGGGTCTGTCTGGTAATGGAGGATTCAAAAAAATTTGGAAGGGTGAGATTCAAGAATCATGGAGTTGAGGAAATTACTTAAATGTCCTTGATTATTAAATGTTTTTAAAGCTCAAATCGCGTAAGTGAGAAGTGAGAATCACGCACCCAGAATATTCTAGGGAATATTCCTTTCCGGCTTCAGGTGGGTTGGAAATTGCAAATCGTATAAACCACAGGTTGCAATCGGCAACGATTTTCCGGCGAGGTTGCAAAGTGCAAAAACGTGCAAAGTACAGGTTGTTAATTGTAATATTCCCTTATGATTTCGTATGGTATGACCATAAACAAAAGTTAAGGGCAATCTATGTCAAAAGTGGGGATTCTATTGAGAAAGTCTGTTTTCACACACGGACAATTGTATGTCGTAGTAGTTTCAAGGGTCACTAACAGAGCAAGTTTGAAATTCTTAATATGTGACGAAGATGGAAACTTGACAAATAAAACTAGAAATGTTGTGTACAAGGAGGTTTTGCAGTAAATTTAAATTGTACTTATATTTTTTTTCTATGTTTTGGAACTCTAAAAGTTTGAGTTTGTATTTTTTTTTTAATCAAAATATGTATAAAAAAAATTATTGTACAAAAAATTAAGTATACATCCTTAAATTAAAATTTAAATAAATTCGGTAAAATTTTGAGTTGTACTTTAAGTAAATGTTCTAAAGGAGCGCCAGGTGTGTTCACTATACGTACATTACTCCATGTATATTGCTTTTTTCCATCTCAAAGTAGACATGTGTCCTCGGTATATGCACATATTGTGTAAGTAAATATGTACGCATTGTGTAAGTATTTAGTGATTAGATAGGTTAAAGAAAAAAATACTGTAATAACAAAAACCTATCTAGATCGGGAAAAAAAACCAAAATATGATTTGCCTTCTTTCTTCTCTGCAACCACTCATGCTTCTTTTTACTTTTTACACAAAAACTTGCATTAATTCTTCGTATTAAAAACGCTGAGTACCCGGTAATACAACCTTCGTCTCCGCTAGATTTAATTTCCGGTTCCGATAGCTTGCCGCCGACGCCGCCTCCGATTATGTTTCCGGTTGTGGGAGGTATAGACGTTCGATTACCGGTGTGGAAGTCGGATCTAGATCAACCTGAGTTGTGAGTTCCCGGTTTTGAATTTTGGGTGTAAATCATCGATTTCACTTTTATATGAAATTTCATGTTAAAAATGTGACTTGGTTTTATTCAGTTTAACATAATGATCTGAAAATGATTCTCGAATTTTCGTATTCTATAATCAGAACGATAAGTGGTTGCTTCAGTAATTAGTCCGTGCAGAGGCTGAACTCATGAATGATCGATTTGGGAGATTGTTGCTAGGGGAAGACATGTCTGGTGGAGGATAGGGAGTGAGTTCTGCTCTAGCAATCTGGAATGTGATTACTAATCGTTCAGGTACCTACTTACCCAGTACCCAGCTGCGTGCCTACGTCTCGATCGTCAGCTAGCGTTTTTGGAGAGCTCTGGAAGATGGAGTGGCTTCTATGCGTGAGTGATTTGATCGTGGAGCTTATTCCATATATACAAGAGTCTCCAGCTTCGAAATCATGGTGACTCAGCAGAACCTCCAGCCGCTCAAGAAACTGGACGGGATGTTGATGAGCATCCTGGAGGGGTCTCAAGACTCCGAGTTTCGTTACGTTGACCGCGGAGATCATCCATGTTCGCTGGCTTCTAGAAGTAACGCTTCCGTGACACTCTAATTAAGAGAAGTGGTGGCTTCCGTTCCCCAAGGTCCTGTGTAGCGGTTTGTGTGAAGAGACGAGAAAGAGACTGCAGCAGTGCACGCAGCAGATTTTTAAAGCCGCTGTGGCCATTATTGACAGCGTGCTTTCGGAGATGGAGGTGCCGCAGGTTTACTTGGAGAACTTACCCAAGGTATAACTGATACAGATAACATCCATTCTGATATTATGAAATTATGTCTTGAAATATTGTTTCCTTCTAATAGAGTGATAAGGCTTGTTTAGGCGAAATCCTCCACCGATACATAACTGCCTATCAATTCACCCCCGATTGTCTCCTTGATTACTTGGACCTCTCATCAGAATACACTACTCTGGAAATAGCCAATAGGATTGAGAGTGCTGTACATTTCTGGAGGCTACACTATCAAAAGAAAACACTGAATCATCATGTGAAAACAGGCTTATTTTGGGGAAACACCGCAAAGGGCCTCTTCTGAAGCTGAAAAGAGCAAACTATTCGCACATAGAGCCGATACCCTGCTAAAGAACTTGAAGTTGCACTTTTATAGCCTTCCTCAAACTTCTCTTGACATTAGTAAAATTCAGTATAACAAGGTATGTACCATTTGCAACTTTTCACTTATTACAAAAACTATTCTTCAAATGCTAATAAATTTCCCTGCTGCATTGGTACCTCAGGATTTTGGGCAGCCTTTACAGTACTTTTCGCAGCTTCGTCTCGCCGAGACGTCACTTACAGGTGAGTGGGCGATGGGTGATGCGTTTATTAAAATTTTCCGATCTTGATTTTGTTTGGGTGCGTTGATTAATTATTCGTTCACTGATTCAGAAATTGAGAAATCAGTTTTTTTTTTTCATTTTCAATCAATTGGCACTGCAGTTGTAGTCATGATTCATAATCTAAGCTTGATTGATTCTGAGAAATTATGAGGCCAAAAAATGAATTTGATGTTGCTGATAATCGTCTCGGTTATATGTAGAAATATTTTAGTTGAAGTTTGATCATGTTCACTGAACTTGTGTTCCCTCTTGGTGTTGAATTTAAAAGGGCACACATTCAGAATACCGTTGGCATCAATCTCAAAGCACACATTGTTCCTTGGAACACCCCGGGGTGCCGGAGGAATGCCCGTCACCGAAAACTCCCCGAGCAAGTTGTTATCCACCGCCCTCGTTCTTTCAACTTCAAGAACACGAATCTAAACACTCTCCTGGTTGTCAACTGTAGTTGAGGTCACTCTTCCTCGGAATCACAACACCCATAAAATCCCCAAGGATATTTACACCGTGGGACAAGGGCGTGACAAGATCCTGGAACTTCTCATTGCAGATTTGACAAGATGGAATTTTGAGGTTATTGTCAATTCAGGGGTTCTTATGCAAACGACGCAGCAAAATCTCTCTCTGCAACTTGAATTTCTCAAATATCGAATGGTAATCTTTTTCTTGATTATGGATCCGATTTTGATTTCTGCGTTTTCATTTTGTGTTTTTCTGTTGATGTTATTTTGATTTAGTTGTATTATTTTTGGGTTTTTAGGCAGTGCCGAATCAACTGTGGGAAGATTCAATTTAATTGCTTGGACACACTGGTCATGAGATATTATTTTGTCCCGTTTCTCGCTATTTTTTGTCCCGTTCCTTGCTATTATTCTCCAACAGAGGCTTATCCGAGCTCAAGTCCGCCACCATCAACTTCAGCTCCCACAGCATTGTCTCCGAGAAAGTTCCCAATGTTGTCTACGAAGGCTGGCTCGAGAACTAGTGCTGGATTGCCGCCAAGAAATTTTCCAAGATGGCGTGGCCCTATCCCAAACAGTTCGCGCTGTACGCATAAATTGATTAAATTCCACATTTGATTCCCCCCCCCCCCCCCCCCCCCTTTATTGTAATTGGATTTAATTTTCAATTGATTGTGCAGGAGGAAGCGAGGGAAGTTGGGAAGCTGAGGCATAATAGAATGGTTAATCTGATTGGGTATTGTTGCGAACGGGGATGAGAGGTTGCTCGTCGCCGAGTTCATGCCTAACGAGACCCTGGCAAAGCATTTATTCACTGTGAGATATATTTTCTGCAATTACCGATTTAGCTTAAACTTGTAGTCACCTATTATATGTGTTAAGTTACTAAATTAGCTTATGAGATATGGTGCGAGTCGGTTGGACCCTTTTAGTATCTTGAGAATTCGTTGCCGTAATCTTCTGAGTTCCAAGCTGGAATTCAATGTGCTTATTATGTAGTATGTGTGTTGTGAGAGATTTAATGCTGTATGATCTATCTGCACTTGGTTTGCTCCTTGTTTAATAAGCATAAATAGAATTATTACATTGAGTTGGTAATTTGAAATAATCCTCGTACAATAAAATTTTGCTTGAATATATTTGTTTCCCTTGTCTTGTTCATGCGTGCTAAAATTTAGTTTATTTTGCCATAAATTATTGGTTAGTGGTTTATGTAACTAATCTGTGAAAATAGTTACTATTATTGTTCATAGATTGTTTGAAATGTGTTGTTCTTAACAGAGCTTTTGTTGCTCTGTGGATATTCAACCGTTCACTAGTGAAACCAAAAACAAATTGTCTGCTTGGTACAGTTAAATATTTTGTGCTTGGTGTCAGGGTACACAGTTAAATATTTTGTCTAAGATGTGACAGAAATTTGTGAAGAATTCCACCTGTTTATAAAGTCTTAAAAATCTATAAGTCTGTATTTTGTTTGTTTATAAAGTCTTAAAAATCTACAAGTATGGATTTTGTTAGAAATATATTTCACTATCCAAAATCTCTAATAATTACAAAAAAAAATCTATGGATTTGACTAAAATATTAATAAAAATAATAAAACTTAAAAAATTATATAAGAATAATAGTAATACTTATTCTTCTTCTTTTTTATTAAATTAAATTATAAAAAATAATAAAACTTGAGAAGTTATATAAAAAATTATGGTTTTTTAATTAATTAAATTATGTTACTCCCATTGAAATATTGTTTTTAATGTTAATAATTGATATTTAATTGATAATGTTATTCTAAATATTTGAGAGTTAATTTTAGAAAATATTAATTATTTGAGTAACTTAAATACATATGTATGTATATGTATTTTTTACAATACTATGCCTGAAATATATATAATTAAATATTTGTAGTCATTTTTAATTTGTATATTTTGAAGTTTATTTTATTATTATTAATTAGATTTCTTTTTTATATGAAAAATAAAAATGAGAATAATAATATTATGTAGTTAATAATAATGAATATTTTCAGTTAATATTTTTATACATAATTTTTTTATATATTAATAATTCATAAACCTATAGTGTATATCAATAGTTACAAGGGTGATTTTCAAAATGGGTTAACTCAAACTAATTTTATCTAAATACAAATATGAAACTACTTTAAATAATAAAAATAATATAAAATTTTAACATTAAATTGTAAAGTCTATTTTGTGAAAAATAAATTATCTCCTACACTCTGATACTCAGGGTTTTTACGGGAAGTCTCTACTTGCGAGTCCTGATACTCTCAAATAGTAGGTTTTTACATTCTCTCAAATTGGGGAGAGATTTTAAATCGGCGAAGGCAAGCTCACTCTCACCGTCTCCCTCGCGTATATGCGGCGTGTGTTTAATGGGTAAAACTATGTGTAGTTTTAGATTTCCTTTTATTTGTTCCATAGAGGATGTTATTGAACTAATTTTCCTATCGCGGCAGAGATGACAGGAAAGTATATGGATTACAGATACATGGCGACCTCGGATTTGCTTAACGAATTAAACAAGGAAGGATTTAAAGTTGATACTGACCTTGAAGCAAAATTGGCGAACATTGTCATACAGCAACTTGATGATGCAGCAGGCGATGTATCTGGTTTAGCTATAAAATGGTATGCTCCTTGCTTCACTGAATACAGTCTTTTATTCGTTCCATTAGTTTTGCTTGTGTCTTTCTCCCCTTTCCCCTTTCTAATTGTGTTATTTTCAAATTTCCTACTTGGCTGTGGACTTTGAGCCTTTAATTTGTAGTTTCCACTATTTTCACTGAAATTCTACCTTCATCAGGAGAATTACACTTGGGATATCATTCTTTCCTTTCTTTTCGTTAGTTCTAAACATGTCATTTTCATGTAATAAAAATTATGTGAGGATTTATTTTTTGAAGTGGTGATCAGCTTTGCCTAAGTAGAGGCTATTGAGACTGTTGACTTCATGCATAATGTAACAATGTTGTTTGTGTTTTTATTCTTACTTGTTCAGTTGTTTGTCGTTACTTTCGTAATTTGGTTTCTGTGTCTGGGTGCCAAAAAAATTATTTTATTTTCCACTGTATTTTAGCAATGATCCAATCCTTATACTTTCCTTTAAATGTAAATTCTAGCATTGCTCTGCTGGTGAAGAAAATTCGTGAGCAGCATGTTCTTGAAATTACTAGCAGGCTTTGTGATAAATTGCTTAATGGAAAAGAGCAAAATCGTGACATTGCCAATATTGCTTTGAAAACTATTGTTGCTGAAGTTCCTTCCTCTTCGGTTGCGCATTCTGTGCTTGTATCCATCTCTACAAAGCTGATACGAGGAATTACAACGCAGGTGGGCCTAGAATATTTTTCTTCATTTTGTTTCTTCTGTCATCAAGTTAAATAACTTTTCAAGTTAGTTATGTGAAATGAGTCCAATCATATTCCTGCAAGCACCCTTGGCAGAATTAATAGTTGATGATTCTGTAGGAGTGTGATTTTGGTTTCTCTAGTGTTATGTGATCTTCATTTTATAAGTTGCTAAATTATCAAAAGAAGCTCTAGACGTAATCTTCAATTCTTCATAAGTGTTAGTTTTAGTTTCTTTACCTCCTCACCCCATTAGATTGTACCCTGTTAAATTGTGATGATGCATGATCATGAGTTACCATTATTTTCCTTTTCAGATACTAAAATCAGTGACTTGTAATTCTATTTGGTTTCGATGAATCTCATGTGAAGTTTGTTGTTCTGTTGAGATATACCTTCAAGTTATGTTTAAATCAGATTCATTTAGTTAGTTGACACTTTCAATGAGAACTACCTGAGTAATATGAAGCATTATTGCAGACTATGGTGGACTCAGATATCGAATTTTGTTGTACACGAGTTTTGAATTATTGATCTTCAACAATTAATTCAACTTTGATCACTTTGCCATTTGTTGCATGATTAGTCTTATTTCTCTATCAAGGCCCTTATCAGTAAACATTTTTTAACTTGTTCTCTTGATAAATCAATTATTAATATTGACAAGATTCTTGGATTTTCGGGTGGCTATGATTTCATTATCTTTACTGTTGGACTCTGTATGTAGTATGGGACTGGTATACCTTTAACATTATTTGTGGCTAATATATAAGTATTTTAAATGCCTCTTTCTGTTCTTATACATCATTATATACACTTCCTCAAATTTATGCTTATTTTTGTTTCTTTTTTTCATCAAACTCGTTTGTTATTTTCCATAGGGAATGGGCACAGAAATCAAATGTGAATGCCTTGATATTCTTTGTGATCTTCTTCACAAATATGGCAATCTAATGGCATCCGATCATGAAGTATTATTAGGTGTTTTGTTGCCTCAGTTGAATACCAATGAAGCCAGTGTCAGAAAGAAGACTGTCTCATGTATTGGTAGGATTTAATGTGCTAAAGATTTCCCGCATTCTTTATTAATCAGTTGACCTGATAATTTCATCGAGATTCTAATTTAGAACTTCTGATGCAGCATCTCTTGCTTCAAGCTTATCAGATGACTTGCTGGCAAAGTCTACAATTGAGAAAGCACTCTTTGTATGTTTTGTCCTCATCTTTCGCAATTTTTTCCATTTCATCAATATAAATCTAGAAATATTGTAATTATTGTCTTGCCTATATCCACAGGACAAATTGTCTACCTCAAACACAAGTTTTGATGTATTGCTTGACTCTCTTCTTTCATCTGCGAAATCGTCTATCCAGACTGGCGGTGTTGCAAAACAAGTTTTATTCGCAGTTGCTCAATGTGTGGCTATTCTCTGTCTTACAGCAGGAGATAAAAAGTGTTCATCTACTGTAAATCTGCTTACAGATATATTGAAATCTGATAGCAGCGTCGATTCAGTATGCAATCTACTCTTTTGTTTGCCGCTTAATTCCCTTCGATATTTCACTGCTGGTTGGTTTTAGAGTTGCATTATTTAAATGATTGCTAAAAATGCATTATACAGGCTTACCATCCTTACCTTAGTATCCTTGCATAATGTATATCTTAGAGTTGAATTTACCATTTTAGTTAGATCTGAAATCATTTTTCTGCTTTCTTGGAGAATTGAGTATTTTTTGTTTTTGGTTGTATTTTAGTTGTGAATTAGTTAAAAATGTAGTGTCATATTACATCTAATATTTAGTATTTGCTGTTCTTTTTCTCAGGCCAAACAACACCTCTCCTTGCTGTGCTTGGGGGAGATTGGCAGAAAAAAAGACCTCAGTTATCATGACAATATAGAGAATATTATTATTGAGTCCTTCAATTCACCTTTCGAAGAGATAAACTCTGCTGCATCTTATGCCTTGGGAAACATTGCTGTTGGCAATCTACCCAAGTATTTGCCATTTATACTGGACAAAATCGATAATCAGCAAAAGAAGCAATATCTGTTGCTCCATTCTCTGAAGGAGGTATATACCTTTTACATTCAGTTCTTGATATTTCCTGGTGACTTAACCTTACTTGTTGAACACCTGCCTCTTCCAGATCATTGTGAGACAATCTATAGATAAAGCAGAATTTGATGATTCTAGCATTGTGAAGATCACTAGTTTACTTTTTAACCACTGTGAAAGTGATGAAGAGAGTGTTCGTAATGTGGTAGCTGAGTGTCTTGGGAAAATTGCCCTTATTGAACCTGGAAAGCTTGTTCCTGCACTCAAGGTATCTTCATAGAAATGGTGTCATTCTTATAAATTTTATGTAATTGTTCTGCTGGAGAATAATACACTTCCACATATATATTCATAGGAGAGGACATCCAATCCTGTTGCATTCACCCGAGCAACAGTTGTACTTGCGGTGAAGTATTCTATAGTTGAGCGGCAAGAGAAAATAGATGAAATTTTGTACCATGAGATTGCATCTTTCTTGATGCTTGTCAAGGATCATGACCGGGTAATTATCAGATATGTGAAATTCTTAGTTTCAATATGTCTATTCTTGTTAGAATAATAAATTACAGTGCCATTTTTCATGTGTGCAGCGTGTGAGGTGTGCAGCTGTATTGGCCTTGCGTACTGCAGCTCATAATAAGCCAAACTTGATTAAGGGTCTGCTTCCAGAAATATTGCCACTCCTCTACGATCAAACTGTTATAAAGGTAATAATCACGTATTAGCATACATATCATAATTATATACCTCTCAGAATCAAGGTGAGACGAGCGTTTGAAAGAAAATAAACTTAAGAATATATTAATGGTTAGAAGAAATAAACCAAACTAACAGGCAAGTTTGGCCAAGCCTAAAAGTCTAAAACCGATATTCTTAATAATTCCTTAGATTTCTATGGATTCAAAAGATAGAAAAATAGTAAACTGTAAACATAATACTGCGGTATACATTGCTCTGCTGGGCCACACCATAATGGTTAACCTACTTTGTTGGCCTAAAGCCTATTTACTTAAAATTTAGTATATCACTGATAGTTAGAATAGAACAACAGAGTCATATGCATCATATTGTAAGTTGATTCCTAACAAATCATCCTCCGTATAAATTAGCCTTTGTCCACTCAATCAGCACTCGACCTTACTTCTTGAGTATATGACTAGACTGTATGTCCTTGATAAAAAGATAATGCCATTGATGAACACACATAAGCCCATGATGAGTATAATCCCCTGCCTCTAGATCTCGAATAAGTCCACACCATAGATTGGTAGTGTGCACTTCCTCATGCAACTTCTGTACCAACAAGACAATCAGCGGACATTTGATGCCATTCTTAATCCTCTGTTCGTTGAGATAATGAGTTGTGGAATATGGAATTATGGAAACATATGCGACTTAAATTGTTTGTAATTATAAAAAAGACTGGTTTAATTTTTTGGTATATATTTTAAGCGGCTTAAAGGCACTATTTGTGTATGGTAACTTAGTTGAACTAAAAGAAGAAAGCAAGTTCTTAGTTGAACTGTGCTTTGAGGCCTCCTTGTTTTGACAAGACATGAACTTTCCCTTGTATTAGCTATTTATACTGAGATTGTTTTTAAATCTTCATAGGTCAATTGAGCCATGATTTTGTCTGCATCTTGTTTTTGTTTCATGTTGGAAGTTCCTTTTTTGTTTGCATAACTTAATTACTCAATCTCTGCAGAAAGAATTGATCAGGACTGTGGATTTAGGTCATTTCAAGCACACAGTAGACGATGGGCTTGAATTGAGGAAAGCTGCTTTTGAATGCGTTGACACTTTGCTTGAAAGTTGTCTTGATCAAGTGAATCCTTCTTCTTTTATTGTTCCATACCTGTTATCTGGTTTAGATGGTGAGTCAATAATTTTTTTTATTTCACCTTACTGCTCTTGATATGAAATTATTTCTGATGATTTTGCAATAGATTATGGTGGTTTTAATTGTTTAATATGCAAGTCGCCAATTACACTTTTTTCTTTCTATTTTAAGATCATTATGATGTCAAAATGCCTTGCCATCTCATCCTTTCAAAGTTGGCCGATATGTGCCCATCTGCTGTGTTGGCAGGTACTACTATCATTATAGTATGGTTGCAGATAATCCTATTAATACTGTCAATTATTTTAGTATGAGTTGAGATATTAATTTTACCAACTAATTTGTACCCTCAGTCCTGGATTCCCTGGTGAACCCTCTTCAGAAAACTATCAATTTTAGGCCGAAACACGATGCAGTTAAGCAAGAGGTTGACCATAATGAAGACATGATCTGCAGTGCCCTCCGGGCAATTGCTTCCTTAAACTGCATGAGGTATGCTTAGGATTCAAATCCGTAAATCGTGTTACTTAGCCTTAATTCATTGATTCCATTTAAACCACACCCTCTGCAAAATGTTTACATCAGGAAGGTCAAGATCTTGAAAGCTCCCAAATTTGACCTCTCGAGGTTGATGGAGGTATAAAATCCATTCCCAGTTATTTCCTTGGCCCTCTACGTACCAATTTTTTTAAATCCTGCCTTACTTTGAGTTAAATTTTGTAGGTTCATGGTGACTATAGCGAAGATGTTGGTGTGAAGTTTGAAAGGCCAAGTGAATATACTGTTCCAGCTGAGGGGACTGAAGTAAGTGGTGCATAGTAATGATAAATAATAAAATATCTTAATTGATCACGTGCATCATTTACTTGCCTGCTTTAGTTTTTACCTTTGAGTTAAACATGCTTTTTTGTCATGATTTACTTGGGAGCTGAGTTCTTCCTTTGCAAGAACTCACTTGATAGTTAGCTGGTGTTAATGTTAATTTATGTACACAGTTGATAGATTGCTCGTGTTAATGTTAATCTATGTACACACTTGATAGAGTACTCGTGTTAATGTTAATCTATGTACACACTTTATAGAGTGATCCTGAGTTGGCACAAGTTGAACTTGTATATGACAGGAAGGGACATCAGTTTTATGGGGAAGAATATCAGAGACTCGATTAGTCATGACAGTGGATTCTAGGGCCACCAAAGCTATCAGAGGTAAAATAATAATTTTATTTTGTATTATAGTTAACATTTTACTTAATAAATTGAAAAATGTATTTTTTTTGTTCAACAGTTGGACGGAGACAGGTTCGCATATTGACGAAAGACAATGCGATAAAATATCACAAATTCAAAGGAGGGATTGTAACTCTTTGCGGGAATGCTAAAAGATGCCGTGATATGCTTGATCATGTAAGAATTACTTTGAAGAATAGAGAAATGGAAGAGAATCAAGCCAACATCGTTGAACTTGGAGTCCAATGGTTTGCTGATAACGATTTGGTTGATCGTCGCACTGCCACAATAAATGTTTGCCAGTGGATTGCTTCGAATCAGGTAGATTATCAAATATTTTAAATAAAAGTGAGTCATATATATTATATATTTACTTAATGTTGTTTTTGATCCTTGTAGGCATGGAATTTAGTTGCATTTGGTGATCAATATCCGGATGGCGCTTGTGTAAAGCTCATCGACGGCGAGACCCTGTATGGTTGTGGGAGTGGTTCTCAAACGGCAATAAGAAACTTAAGAAGGTACAAATTTTACTTATAACATAATATTGAAAAATATATTTATTAATATTATATATATTTTAATCACAGCTCACAAAACCCAATCAGTTTTGAAACATTTAAAGAGGAGATAATTCGTACATCGTTGCGTGATTTAGGAACCGGAGGATTGGGACATGGTAATGTTTCAGTTATATATTTTCAGAATATTGAATTTAATTTATTTTTTAATTTTCTATTTTTTCTTGTGTAGTTTTTTGTTTCGAAACAGATGGAGAAATTTCGCGTGAGACGATAGACATCATGGATTTTCTTTGCACAGCCGAGGACAATTTCTATGCCACTGAAGTGTTTAGCAGCAATAATTTCTTTATCGTTACAGGCGTGGAAGATGAAAATGCTTACACTCCCTTCGATTTGCATGAAATTGCCAAAAGGTATAAAAGTTAACACTTGCTTTGAGTCTGATTTCCATAATTCTTTAGATTGTTTCTTGGCTTCCAATTAGCAGGTTACCCATGGATCTCCCAGTAGTCCTTAATATGCCCTACCTTCTTACAGGGATCAAACACTGGCCTTGCCTTTTTTTTAGGTTTGTGGTAGAGTCCTGTTTAGGACTCATAATTGTCCTCTTAGATTCTTCCTTTCTTACTTAAGAGAATACCTTCCTTAACGAGGGAAATGGGTTTTTTCCTTGTATCTTTCCCCTTACCTCATCTAGAGCTGGGTTCAGCCCTGCCAAGAATGAGAAAACTCTCATTTTCCTCTCTTTTTGAACTAGGTGCTGTCCTTTGCGTACTCTCAACTATTATCATAACCGATGTCCAATTCTTGTAGGACAGTGACTATCTCATTGTAGTAGGTAGTAACATCTCTGCTCTCTTGCTTCCTAGCCCATAATGTTATCTTCAAATCTTACATTTGAGAGAAGTTGTCTAGATCTGAGTACATCTCTTTAACTGCCCCCCATGTATTTGGCAGTTGGGAGGAAGATCTGAGGTCTAGCAATATTTAGCATTATTTTGTATGGTTTTGGTTCATATATTTTGAGCATGTGGTATGATACCACATTAGAAAGATATCCTTTGTTATTAATATCAGTAATTATTATGTCCCTCATAAATAGAAGATCAAGATATCTTCTTCTTCTCTGATAATATCTTAGAGATTCTTTGATATTTTTCAACAGTTAAATATTCAAAATTAAGTTTAAAATTTAGTAACTGACTCTCTTTTGTTTTGTAGACTCTTTCCTAGAGCACGCTTTAACAACATGTCAAGATGGATTAGAAGAACAGATCATTTAATCATTTGTTTGGTAAAATTGCACTCGGTTGGGCAACGCCAAAGAATGATGGATTTGTTTAACCCGCCACCACGGACTGCATTGCCCGCCGTGTTTAATTTTACCAACACAAGGTCTCATAATAATAGAAGCAAAGGTCTAGTTGCATTAGCAAGTCCAAATTTCTTGTTTCATGCCCGAACTGCTCAGAACATTTATGATTTGAGGTATTATTACTTTTGAATATTTAAAAATTAATAATAATCATTTGTTAAAAATTAATAATAATATTTATTTATTAATTTGTGCAGGTTGTTGTGCATTTGAATTGTCAATATGGGATGTCTGCTGCACCCATATAGATAGGAAACCTTTTTTTACTACCTCACCCCTGTAAAATTGTGATTGAACATGAGTTTTGAATTATTGATCTTCAGCAATTACTTCAACTTTGATCACTTTGCCATTAATTGCATGATAAGTCTTATTTCTCTATCAATTATTCAAATTGACAAGATTCTTGGATTGTCGGGTAGCTATGATTTCATTATCTTCACTGTTGGACTGTGTGGTTTGGGACTGATATGCCTTAACATTATTTGCTGCTAATATTTAACTATTTTTAATGCCTCTTTCTGTCCTTTCACATTATTATATACACTTCCTCAAATATATACACTTTTTCCAAAGGGAACGAGCACAGAAATCAAATTTGAATGCCTTGATATTCTTTGTGATGTTCTTCACAAATATGGCAATCTAATGGCATACGATCATGAAGTATTATTAGGTGCTTTGTTGCCTTAGTTGAATACCAATGAAGCCTGTGTCAGCAAGAAGACTATCTCATGTATTGGTAGGATTTAATGTGCTAAACATTACTATATACCATATCAGCTTGAATGTTTATTTATTATTCAGAAATTTTAGATTCTCTTTTGATTTACATTTTTATATTTTAATTGCTTATTTGAAGTACACCTAACATCTTTCTTATTTTAATCCATTCTCAAATTCACCTAAGTAAAAAATCACTCCACATTCAAATTGTAAATGTAACATAAAAACACGTCAAGTGAGGACCCTAACTGTTTGTTAAAGCTCAATATTTCTCCAATTAGATTCGTACATTTTTAACTCACAATTTTTAAAATAAATCTGTATTCACCATCGCCAAAACTATGGTATCAAAAATGCAGAAATTGTACTAAGCAAACTCCAGGGAAAGTTGTAAATGTGCAATCCTCCATGCGGATCTGCAAAGAAATTGTTTGAAATGTCCGCGTCGTCCACTATAGATGACTACAGGTCTGCAAATTTGAAAAGCTAGAAATTTTCCCCTTGCTCGAAGTTTTCGTCTTGGTTCCTGCAAAGACATCGAGTAATATTTTTTTTAAAACAGTTGATGATCGTATAAACACCATTGATTTAAACAGGATACAACACTGGACATAAAAAGAGCATGCACATGTACCCAAAGGCCTAAAAAGTATATCCTCCGAATTATAATATAAGCATCACTCGATTATCTCGATATATTAAGAGTTGCAGGAAAAAAATTTGTGGAAATGAACATTTGCACAGTGCACATCAACTTTCTATCCAACAGTTGATTTGCAAAAAATAACATTTATGATCTAGTGTGTGTAATTACAAAATAAAAATATGTAAGTAGTATATCTTTAAAAAAATTACATATATTCCTTTCATGTTTCTTTCTAAATTACAAATAAAGCAAACTTCAACGTGATGCTTGTCTTGCGGGTGATTTTATGGTTAATTTCTTCTATTTTTCCATGACATTGCGGTATTTTTATGATAATTTCTTCTATTTTTCCATGACATTTTTGTTGGGATATACGCTTGGGCCGAAATATTCCCCCGTTGATCATCAAAAGGTAGGTTCGATTTATGAATAAATCGGAATAAAAAGAAGTCAAAAATTATGGTTCGGCCAAGAATGCCAACTTCCACGGACACTACACCCAATATTATTGAGAGAAAAAAAATTGGTCCCACAAATATAGACTTTTTTCGTTTTAGTCCTACAAACATTCATTTTCTCTATTTAGTCCCAACAATCACGGATTTGGTTTCAATTTAGTCATTTTGAACGGAAAAATTCAAAATTGGTCAGAATTTGACAACGTGCGTATCACGTGATCTCATCGCCGGAGCCCTCAACTAACTCAGCGCCACGTGTCAGCACGCAAATAATCGACGACTTTTAAAAAAAAAAATACTATCATATATAAAGGCATTAAAAATAATCAAAACACATAAATACGCTTTTAAATACGCTGCATTAAAAATAAATGAAAAGGCAAATCAAGTTTGGGGCGTTGGAGCAGCTAGAAACGTAATTTAAAAGCATATTTCTTTTTCATTTATTTTTAATTCATACTTAATAGCGTATTTATGTGTATTAATTTTGATTTTATTTTAATGCCTTTATATATGATATGACGTGGCGGCGTATTTTCGTTTTTTTTTTTTTGAAAAAATTCATCGACCAATTGCGTGTTGACACGTGGCGCTGAGTCAGAAGAGGGCTCCGGCGATGAGACCACGTGATACTCACAAGGTCAGATTCCGGCCAATTTTGAATTTTTCCGTCCAAAAAAACTAAATTGAAACAAAATCCGTGATATTTGGGATTAAATTACAAAAGTAAATTTGTGTGGGACTAAAACGAAAAAAACCTATAATTGTGGGACCAATAAATTTTTTACCTTCGATAATATTCTTGTTGTTGTGCTTTTTACGATGCTCTGATAGCACTTGTTGCGATGTTGAAACTAAATTTCTCACGACTCTCGAAATATATATGAGATGCGAAGAAAAAGATAAACGAAAAGAACCAACACACAATTTACGTGGAAACCCAAAACACGGGAAAAAACCACGGGAAGAAAGAACCAATCCACTACATCGTTGAGGCTTACAATAATCCACTCTATCATTTTCGTCTACCGGAAAACCCCAATTTATAAGGTGTATAAAACCTATCAAATTGGAAGCAATTAGAATTAGGAATAAAACTTTTTCCTAATTTATGACTCCTAAATTAATACAGAATAAAATTATATTCCATATAATTCTAATTTGCTATTTAAATAAACTCACGCAAATTCGATTTGAGTCATAATTCAACACTTGTGTACAGGTTTGGATCTCGATAGATCTCTTTTCCGACTCACTATTTTGTGTTGTAGGTTTTCTCTTGGTTATACATGAATGAGAGGAGGTGGTTCTTTTATAGATGGGAGGTGAAAAAACCCTAACCCAATCCCCAAGAAACCGAGTCAAACGCAGTCAAACAATTTCGCTAGAGACCAGGCGCCCGCCTGAGGACGGCGCCCGCCCGCGTCGATGGAGCCTTTTTTGAAGATGGGACCAAGCGGGCTTGGTCCCTTGGCGCCCGCCTGGTGCCCTGAGCGGGGGCCCGCTAGGACCCCTAGCGCCCACCTGTCTCGGGGCTGAAGTTCTGAAGACGGGACCAGGAGCCCGCTTGGTCCCTGGCGCCTGCCTGCCTCTGCTGCGTCTCGACTCGTCCCATTTTCTCCGATTGATTGGTTCCACCTCTAACACTCCTCCGATGCTATAATCCGAAAAAGGGTTGTACTCCCAACATTTTTTTCTAAATTTAGTTTTATTTAGAGTCTGTTTGACTGAGCTTATAAGCTTCTCAAAACAATTTTTAAATTGTTTAAGAGCTTATAAGCTCTTAAAATTTATTCGTTGACTTTTAAAAAAAGATCTTAAAAAACTCAATTTATAAATTGTTTAAGAGCTTATAAGCTCTTAAAATGTGTTTGGTAAACTTAAAAAAAAAATTTAAAAACAGTTTAAAAAATAGTAAGGAACGTATTTTTTTTAAACAGCTTATAAGTTCTTCTAACTTAAACAATAAAAGACCAAAATACCCTTAAAATTATTATCTTATATATATATATATATATATATATATATATATATATATATATATATATATATATATATATATATATATATTAATTCCAAATTTATTATTTAGTTAATATAATTATTTTTAATTATTTTTTTCATATATAACAATTTATTTTTGGTAATTTTATTTATATATATAAGATCTTAAATTGCCAAACAAATTAAATATGTTATAAGTTTATATATCTATTTTATTCAAACGGATTTATAATGTAAGAACTTACAATCTCTTTTAAATAAGTGCATCCATACCATCTTTTTTAAATAAGTGCGTCCAAACGAGTTCTTACCGAGTTCATACAATCTCTTTTAAATAAGTGCGTTCAAACGAGTTCTTACAAAGTAGAATTTAATTAAATAAGTGCGTCCAAACGAGTTCTTACTTAGTAGAATTTAATTTCAAAGGGCTTGGTTTGATGTAAAATAGTATTAATTTGGGAAAAGTACCGATTAGGCCTTTTTTTAACATTTTTTGCCTAATAAGGACAAGTTCCAATTTATGTACCGATAAGACCTTTTGTTCCAATTAGGCCAAAAAATATATTTTTTCGGACCAAAATACCCTTCCACGTAAAAAACGCGAGCTGAGGGGAAAAATCGTTCGGGCCGCATTCAATTCTCTCTCTATCTCTCTCTCCTTCGTCGCTCGAATTCAATTCCAGAGCAGAGGGAAATCTTTCTCTGCCGCCCGCGTTCAAGCTAAGGAGGGCGAAGGACGCCACTAGTGAGAAATCTTTCTCCGCTGCGAAAACGGATCCGCCGGCCGCGATAACTGAGTCCTGCAGGCTGTCTCCATTGGAATCGATCGATCCACCGCCGTCGCCGTTCCTGACACAGTTCAAATGTCGTCTACGTCGCCGCCTTCCTTGCCGATTTCGAATCCAGGTACGTGATTTCTGTACCCAATCAGTGCTTAAATGTTTGATTCGGCATGCATGCACTGTATGTGTATTTTATTATGCATGTCAGTGTTTTTTCGTTGCATTCAGTGTTCATTGAGCATGCATTTCAGTGTTCAGTGAGCATGCATTAAGTGGTCGTGCACTGAGCTTGCCATTCAGTGCTTAATTGGTTCATTTAGTGTCCTCACCGTGCGCTTGTTTTCATCATGCATTCAGTCAGTGTTTAATGGCTTGATTCAGTGTGCACTGAACTGGACTAATTGCACTTACACACTGTATCCACTTGTTGCACACTGAATCCATATTTAACCATATGGACTCAGTGTTAATTTGCTTCGTTCAGTGTCTGAATGAATACCTGTTACCTACTCAGTAATTAATGTGTTATAGATTTCTGTGTGTGTTGACTTTGTTTTCTTTGAGGCATTGACTTGTCTCTTTTTCAATAAATGTATGCCATGTTAGTTGAGGAATTTATTGCGGGGGTGAGGACGGTTATAAATACCTCGTCATTTATCTCGTTTCCTCATCTCATTTCTACTCGATCGAGGGGTAGCCAGCAACGATGCCAAGGCGACCAGGTACACTCGATCGGGGGCCAAGACCGACGCCAAGCGAGGCTAAACTTTTGAATGGTCCTCCCTCGACCGAGCAAA
Organism: Euphrasia confusa; assembly: GCA_954870475.1. NCBI lineage: Eukaryota > Viridiplantae > Streptophyta > Magnoliopsida > Lamiales > Orobanchaceae > Euphrasia > Euphrasia confusa. The sequence goes on along the minus strand of OX940949.1, from coordinate 15,196,591 downwards.
GATTCAATGGTGGGTCACTTTCGGGGGCCACCAATGATGGCAAGGCGACCGGGTACACTCGATCGGAAGCCAAGACCGACGCCAAGTCGGGTTGAATTTTGGAATGGTTCTCACTGGACCGAACAAAGATTCAATGGTCGTTGGCATAAAGAAAAGTTTCCTCTCCCGGCTGTCTTTGTTCGTCCGATCAAAGATGAAATGCGAGGTTTTATCATTTTGACGGACTCCCTGGAAAAGGATTGGTACATGCATCTCACCACTCATCGTAATCAAACGGCCATCCACGGATTTGACTGGGAACGCCTCGTTCGAGAGTTTGGAGTGCAGGAAGGCTGCAACATCCGGTTTACCTGGACGGGAGGGAGGACTTTCTCGGTTGGCGTCTTCGATCAAAATGACAATCGTGTTGGAAATCGATGTCCCGGGGTCAACAGAATTGCGGAAACATGACCCCGATCAAAAAATCACAAAGGAAAATCAAAGAAAATTGAGAGAGATTTTTTACTTACCAAATAAGTGAATTCTGAAAATTGTGAAATGTGATTTCAAAAGCTTGAAATCCAAAAATATGATGAAGAATCCGATAAGACGCAGCAGTTGCGTATGGGGAGAGAAAAGGGGCGATTACCGAGAAAAAAGCACTCAAGTACCGCCCACTAAATCTGAACCCTAATTAATTCGACCTGTAATCGCCAGGCCACGTGGCCAGAAAAACCTGCAAAAAGGTAACTTTTGAAAATTCAAATCTTTTCTATTTTTCTTTATGATTTCTTTTAATCATTTAAAGACCGAAATTAAATCGGCATACGAAAAGTCTTCTCATCTACTCAGGGAAAGAAAATACATGGTCCCAGTACCATAATAAATATTTTTACAGGAGAGTCTTAAGACACAACCCCGAGGAAAGATAATTAATTTCCAAAATTTTCCTATCAAATGACTATATGTGTCCATTACAAAACACTAATTGGGAAAGATCCCGAAAGAATTTTTTTTATCAATGCAGGTACATAAGTCCAGAAGGATGATATCGCAACCTCCTCTCTCTCTCTCCCTCTCTGAAGTACTTCTGAAGACCACACTAGAGCCACCTGAAAAAAGACCCTTCCCAAGAAGACCCCAAGCCAAAAGCCACTACTGACGAAATCAACAAGCAGAACATCCAATCCCGAAGAGCCTCAAAAGTCATTACCATAAGATTCAAGATCAAACTTCAGGAAAAAAGATGTTGTAATCCATCAATTTTCCCGGGGGGCAATGTTACACCATAAAAATCCGACACCGACACGTGTCCAGACGACCAAAGCCACGTCACCAGATGAAGAGTCAACCGAAGGCCAAATCACATTTTGAAGACAAGTATGAAGAACTTATCAGGCAGGCTAAACGGTAGCCCCGGGCAGACAGCCACGTACCAGAATAAAGGATCAGTCAGATAAGGCTCCAGGCAAGAGGCGGTGCCGCCTGGTGAGATGCAGCAAGTGGGAAGACAAAATTAGTGGGTTTTTAATGTAAAGCTTAAAGTCTTTTTTAGTGGATTTAGAATTGATAGGTGGCTAATAGGTGGAATTAGGAGAGCTTGCATGCTCATGCAAATGACTAGTATATAAGAGAGGAAGTAGAGAGGAGGAAAGTACGTCACCTTTTTGTTCATTTTTACAAATACTTTAAGTAAGGAAAAAGAAGAGCTTGAAGCTCAAGAACATCATACCTGTTTTTCCAGATTCCGACCATGCATTCTGCGATCTATAACTTGCCTATAAGATAAATATATTGTTGGTACCATACTTTAATCACCCCCCCCCCCCCCATTCCAGTAAAAGTATAATTAAGAGAAAAAGGGTCCGAACAACATATAAACACTGACAACCCCTAACACACTGTGTAACACAAAAAAGCACTGAATACCAAATAAAAACTCACCCAGCAATGCCCAGGGAGTATCAGAGCATCCAACTTCATGTTGTAAGCTTGATTCAGCGACTCAGCAAAGGCGTCGACCACATGATTGCTGATGAAGGTGCATCTCATTATGTCGGTCATGTCAGTCACCGCCACAGCCGTGGATATCTTAGGAAAGTACTTCATGGTCGACCTGATTGTCAAAAGTAAAACAAAGCACATTCTTATCAATAAGAAAGAAAAGAAATAAAGAAAGAAAGACAGAATGTGAAACAAAATAAACTTCACTTACATGTTTTTGTTATTGCTGTGCCGGATGATTTTGTCGAGGACGTCCGGCTCCAATTCAAATCAGCAGTTCTTATCGAATTCTTTGTTCCCCTTGATCAAGAACTTGCAATGTTCATTACTGAAATCACTGCGGATCGGTTTCTGGCTTGCTGCCACCTTTTTACCCTTCTTGATCGCCTTTTTCTTGGCGGCAGGGGGATCTTATACAAAATCATCGTCATCCTTAACCCGTCGTACCATCGACCTAGTCTTTGCCTTGCTTGAAGACTCTATTTTTTCGGTTTTCGGTCTCAACGGGCTTCCTTTTTCTTCATCATCCTTGTTCTCGTCAATCTCGTGGACGCACAACTCTGCCTGGAGACTTAAGATTTCTTCTTCTCGTGCTTTGATGGTCATCTGTAGACACTCGATGTCGACTTTGTGGACTTCTTCTTGTGCTTTCATGGTCGCCTCCAGAGACTCGAGCCGGACTTTATTGTAGTCATTCAGGACCGTCGAGCACTGAAGGTCAGCCAACGCATTCTTCAAATTTTTCACTTCATCCTCGAGCTCTTTCACTCTCGCCCTCAGAAGTTGTAATTCCTCCTCCCCGGAGCTTACAGCCTTGCCCGCCCCGGGGTCCTCGGTCTGCTGCTGCCTCGAGCACTGATTCTGATCATTCAACTTGATCAATTCTTCCTCGAGCTCTTTCACTCGCGTCCTCAAAAGTTTCAATTCCTTCTCCTCGGAGTTTCCAGCCTCGCCCGCCCCGGGGACCTCCGTCTCTGCGTTGATCTTTGCAAGCTGTTCCAAAAGCTCGCTCTTCAGACGCTGGTTGTTGAGCAACTTCTCAGCTTCAAAAGCTCGCTCTTCACTCGACGGAGTGGCCTGAACAAGCCTCCGTTCAGTGTTTTCGGAAGCAGCCACTTAACTCGGCGCGGTGGATTTCTTCTCGGCGGATTTCTTCGCGGCAGTGGTTCTCCCCTGTTTCTTCATGTCGAATAGTTAAGAATGAGAATGAGAATCGCACAGTTGAGAGGAGAATGAAAGTGAGAGAGGGTTTCGTGTGTTCGTGATATGAAAGTGAGAGAGAGAAATGTGTTCGTCGTGTGTTTTAGCGGGAGGAAGAGAGAAAGTGGGTGGAAGTCGTGCGCGAGAGAAGAAAGAAATGAGGAAACCGTCAGTTCAAATTTATATATATGGATAGGTAACGATGTCTTTACACATTTTAGGCAACCTAATCGGTACGCGTAATTTCTCGAAATTCTTATTGGGCAAAAAAATGTTGAAAAAATGCAAAGGGTACTTTTCCCTATTAATTTAGTTTACTTTAAAGTTCAATTCAGTTAATTTAGTTTAAATTTTATTTCAAATTAGTTAATTTAGTTTACTTCAAATCCATCATCAGTTTACTTCAAATCTATTTGTTATTTTTTAGATGATCAAAGTTTTTATAAATATGTTAATTAATTAATCATTCATAACCGAATATTTATTTATTTTTAAATTTGAAATATAATTATTCTTGTACATATTATCAAAATGGTTCACTTTTTAACAAATCTATATTTATAAATTTCAAAATTTTAGTAAAATTATACAAAAAGAGTCTAAAATTGTATGAAAAATAATGATTTGGCTATTATGACCTACACACAGAACATATGCCTCTCAATTTGATAATTACGCCTATATATAATATATTTAATCTAATAATAATATTAGTACTGTACGTATTTAGAATTTGAAAAAACTTAAAAAACAATAATATCATATACCCCCACAGACCTCACTCGTCACCAGAGTATCAAATTAACAACACACACAATACCACGAAAAATTGTCTGCAAACAATAAAACACAAAAGAATGAAACAAACAACATATGAAATGAATGGCCACAGCCTAATAGAAAGAGAAAGACAAACAAATGGTGGGATCGATCGATCGAGCATCGAGGCCTCTGATGGTGGTGGTTAGGTTCACGGGTGTGGTGGAGCCTTGAGTCGTTTGGTGCGAGCAAGAGCGAGCACACGCTTTCCATGCGGATGGCTGTGCAGAAAAGGACGGTTCAGATTAACAACCCTCAACAACGCCTGATGTGCTGCTCCCTGCAATCAATCAACCAACCAATCAATCAATCAACGAGAGTCCTTTTTTAATTTCACCACAGTAAATATTTAATCGTTTTACCATGAGTTCATTGTTGGAGGCTATGAGAGCACACTGAGCAACATAGTTACCATACGGGTCCTGCAGGACCCTAAGAATGTTTGGGCTCCGGATAAGCTCGTCGAGAATCGGAAGGGCTTGAACACCCTGCGACTGCTTCAGGCACTGCTCGACTACGTTGCTCCCGTACTTGTTCAGAGAAAGGGACACGAAATTCCCAGACAAATGCATCATTACGTCCGAAGTCACCTGCGGAATCCTGAATCCCAATATGTACTGCACAACATAATTCCTAAAACAAAAAAACACCATTAACAACACACACCGAAAACTGAAAACACAGTGTAATTACGGAAATACCCACCCGTAAGGATGTTCAGATAAGGCAAAGGCGTTGGATATGATCTGTGCAATGAGGTGGTCCAGAGGCTCTCCGACCGAATGGGTTAGGCATTGCTGGATGACGCAGCATCCGCTTTTGTCGGTGGCAACATCGAGGCAATTATCAGCTACTACGTTCAGGATGTGCTGTGGGAAAATCGAGAATCGAGTTTAAGCGATTTGAATCGATATGTTTGAAAAAATCGAGTTTAATTGATAAATGACCTTATTGTCCTCGGAAGGGAAGTACTTCAAGCAATGCTGAATCACGTGTTGGCCGTTGTGGTTCTTGATTAGGGAGAGCGTGATTCGCCTCAAAACCGATACGACGAGAGAGCGTTGATCCTGCGTCGTCAGATGCTCGAGCAATTTCTGCACAGCTCTTGTTCTGCGAAAATCGAAATTAATTAAATCAATAATTAATTCGATAATAATTAAATTGATGATTAATTCATAGTACTCACCCATACATATCGGTGCAAACACCTTTGAACTTCCTCTCATCGGCGATCAACAAACAGAGGAGCTGATTCATCTGATCTTCGTCGACGGCGTTGAAGAACCTCTGCATCAGATAGTTCCCGAATTTATCGGTCATGAGATCGCAGATGTGATCCTTCACCTCCGAGAAGATCAGCCGGACGTCCTCGGCGTTCCCCAGCTTGTTCTGGAGGTACCTGCACCCGTGATGGTCCTTGGCCGCAATGACGATTTTGCCCCTCAATTCGCTAATCGGGCGACCTAGGAAGAACGACGAAGACGACGTCGTTCCGGGGTTCTTCCCGTAATTGCTGCTGTTGAGGAGGTAATTGAACTGCGATGTTTGGGCCCGGGCCGCGGATTCGGCCCGCATCCTCTGCAGATCCCTCACGTCGGAGGCGTAGGAGGAGGGCGACGGAGGAAGGAGCGGGCAGGACAGGCTCAGCCGATTGAACTCCGATTCCAAGCCGCCTTCCGATTGGGGGTAATTGGCGTCGTAAAATCCGTTGCGGTAGTTTCCGGTGTAGACGAAGGCGTTGGACGCCGCCTGGGGATTGGCGTACAGGAAATCCGTCGGGGAGATGTTTCCGGTAGGGAAATAGCCGGTGCCTGCCGGAGAGACGTTGCCGGTGAGGAAATACCCGTTATCCGTCGGCGCGAGATTGCCGGAGAGAAAATACCCGTCGTCGCCGGAGAAGGAGTAGCCGTTGGAGGGCGAGTGGCCGTTGGCGGAGATCGAGTAGCGATTATAAGGCGAGTGGCCGTTGCCGGAGAGAGAATAGCCGCCATTGTAAGGCGAGTGGCCGTTGCCGGATAGGGAATAGCCGCCATTAGAAGGCGAATGACCGTTGGATGGAAAGTGATCGTGGCCGTCCATTGTGGTAACTGAAGAGAAGAGCGGAGAGGAGAGAGATTTAATTGTGGGGGGATTAAAAGAGATTTATGGAATTGAAATCAACAAGGGAAGCAGAGAGAGATTTAATTGTTGAAGTCGGAGAGATTTTAGCGAGTGAGAGAGAGATTCTCTCTCCGGATTATTTTTGACAGTTGGAGAAAATCAAGAAAAAACAACTTTTATATTTATTTATATTTATATTTATATTTATATACTGGTATATAGAATTCAAAAACTTTCAGAGTCATCGTCTCTCTCATGCATGCATATTTATATATATAAAGTAACAATATATGGTTAGAGTTTAATATTATCTGTAGTTAGATTTATGTGTATCCAAATTTCTAAACAGAAACATTTTGCAATATGGTAACGCGTTATAAATTAGTAAATCGTATTAATTAATAGAAATATATAAACAACTAAATATTTGATGTATCACACGTGTTTGGAAAGTTTTATACTATAAAATTATAAATACAAATATTTTTGGACTTGAATTTGGAACATTATTCTATTTCCCCTCACAGTATTCAATTTCACCATTCACATTTTATTTTACATATATATATAAATTTGTAATTTTTATTTTTGTAGTGTTACAAAAATTTGGAAAGTTTTATACTATAAAATTATAAATACATATATTTTTGGACGTGATTTTTGGAACAATATTCTATTTCACCTCACATTATTCTATTTCACCATTCACATTTTAATTTACACAGATTTATAAATTTGTAATTTTTATTTTTGTAGTGTTATAAGAAAAAGTTAAATTATCCGGGTTGACATATTTATAAATTTGTAATTTTTATTTTTGTAGTGTTATAATGTACACAGATTTATAAATTTGTAATTTTTATTTTTGTAGTGTTATAAAAAAGTTAAATTATCGGGTTGACATATTTATAAATTTGTAATTTTTATTTTTTGTAGTGTTATACTTTCTCATGGTTCCAAATATTGCAAAATTAAAAACTATGTAATAGTACTACATATTAACAGACATATTTATAAATTTGTAATTTTTATTTTTGTAGTGTTATACTTTCTCATGGTTCCAAATATTGCAAAATTAAAAACTATGTAATAGTACTACATATTGACAATTACTAGTATCAATAAAATAATTATTATGTATCAATATTTGTTATTTTATATTCAATTTAATGATTTTAAATATTTATATATTAATGTATATAAAATTATTATTATTATTATTATAAAAAAACTATATTATATTCCATGTTTAATGATTTTAAATATTCAATTTTAAATTTTAAAATAATTAATAAAAAGTAAAACAAGAAATATAAAATAAAATAATTATTTTGTGATATCAAAAAATTATATATAAAGAACAAAAATAATAATTATAGGTAGAGAATACAAAATAATATGGGTGATGCATTAAAATTAGTTAAAATAAAATAATAATTATGTATAATAAAAATTAATTAATTGATTGATGTGTTGCAAATTATGATTTTCAAGTATATATATATATATATATATATATATATATATTAAAAATAATGAATTTAATTTATGTTTTAATGCTCAACTTTTTTTGTATGTGGAGCATTAAAATTAGTTATAATTATGATTTGTAAGGTGTGTATATTATTTTTATAATTCTTCAAGCATTTGAAGGAGAATTTTTAAATTTATAAAATAATTTATGATCTTTTATTCGTTAATTATTGTAATTGAAATGTTTTTTGGACAAATTGAATTATAGATAACCATAATTATAATAGTCAAAAACTAATTTATTTCATATCTTTGACTCTGAATTAACTCATAAATCATAATAATAGGTTTACGTTTTGACTCTGAATTAACTCATAAATCATAATAATAGGTTTACGTTTATTAAAAAAAACAGGCATGTGTTAGTTGTTGTTGGAAGAAAGAAACTCCAACATGTTTATTTTGTCCATTTCTCCTTTGTCGAAAGAAAAATTTAGCATATATATTGAGAATTAAAACAAATTAAATTCAGTATTTTTTAATATATATATATATATATATATATATATATATATATATATATATATATATTTAATTATGTAAGTTTATCGATAGATTATACATGAATGGAATTGGCTCAAATAACACTTATTTTTTTTGAATGATTTTTGTGTTTTTAATATCAAATGTAGTTATTAATAAATTTATTGTTGATATAAAATGTACTTTTATTTTAAATGATAATTTATTATCAATAATTTAATATAATTTTATTGTGAATTATAAAATATTTTATTTTATAAAAAAAATCAAGATAAAGTTTAGCAAAAATATTATCTAATTTTAGTGTAAATTACAAAATATTTTATTTTATAAAGAAATCGAAGTAAAAAAAACTAAAAATATTATAAATTTGTAATTTTTATTTTTGTAGTGTTATATTTTCTCATGGTTCCAAATATTGCAAAATTAAAAACTATGTAATAGTATTAAAAACTATGTAATAGTACTACATATTGATAGACATATTTATAAATTTGTAATTTTTATTTTTGTAGTGTTATACTTTCTCATGGTTCCAAATATTGCAAAATTAAAAACTATGTAATAGTACTAGACAATTACTAGTATCAATAAAATAATAATTATGTATCAATATTTGTTATTTTATATTCAATTTAATGATTTTAAATATTTATATATTAATGTATATAAAATTATTATTATTATTATTATAAAAAACTATATTATATTCCATGTTTAATGATTTTAAATATTCAATTTTAAATTTTAAAATAATTAATAAAAAGTAAAACAAGAAATATAAAATAAAATAATTATTTTGTGATATCCAAAAATTATATATAAAGAACAAAAATAATAATTATAGGTAGAGAATACAAAATAATATGGGTGATGCATTAAAATTAGTTAAAATAAAATAATAATTATGTATAATAAAAATTAATTAATTGATTGATGTGTTGCAAATTATGATTTTCAAGTATATATATATATATATATATATATATATATATATATATATATATATATATATATATATATATATATATATATATATATATTAAAAATAATGAATTTAATTTATGTTTTAATGCTCAACTTTTTTTTGTACGTGGAGCATTAAAATTAGTTATAATTATGATTTGTAAGGTGTGTATATTATTTTTATGATCTTAAAAATTAAGTAATTGATTCATAGCAAATTATGATTTTTAAGGAAACCAATAAGAAACTTTTAGAGAGGCGATCATGCATGCTTACATTCAATTATTTTGTGATATTTTGTGAAGTTTTTTTAAATGGTGTATAAGAACCTTAATTAATCTAGCAAAATGTAATTTAATTCTCAATTATTTGTGAAGTTTTTTCTTTCATACGTTCAATTATTTTGTAAAGTTTTTTATGGTGAAATGCGTGCATGCTTACGTTGAATTATTTTGTGAAGTTTTTGTTGAATTATTTTGTGAAGTTTTTTCTTTCCATGGAGAAATGATGTATCAAGAACCTTAACTAATCTAGCAAAATGGTTTAATTCTAAATTATTTGTGAAGTTTTTTCTTTCAATAGAGAAATGGTGCACAATAAAACATTTTCAAGTATTCAACTAAACTTGCAATTTGTTTATCTTTACGGTTTGAATGATATGATAGTTCTCAACCTATATAAACATTTAATTTTTAAAACTGAATTAATTTAAAAAAATTTTATCAAAGAAACACTATTTAATTATTTAATTGAGTTTACAAAATTGCGAGTGTCTAATAATGTTTTTGTAGTAATAATACATGTTAAAATAATTTAATACATACAATGCGGTTACCCTAATCTTTTAATGGACTAGTTATCTAATTTGTTTTTTCCATTTATGTTTTAAAAGTCAATGGCTCTAATGACACTATAAATTATACTCGTTACCACAATCCTCTCCTAGTTACAAATCTTGCAAAACATACGGACATCTTGTGAATGTCATGATATCAAGGACAAAATATATATTGACAATTCCTTGTTCAAGTTCTCCAACCTACAAATGTACTTTCACCTTTTTTTTAATTTCTTTTATTTTTATTTTAAACAGCTTTTTTTTTCAAAAAATATGTTTTCTTATAGTAATACTACCATCGTGCCAACAAAATATGCATACTTTCTTTTTGGAATTTTTACCCCTTAATTTTTTGTAAAAAAAATCAAAAATAAACATTTTCTTAATTTAAATCTATGCATAAAAACATGAGAATGAGGTAGTAGTATATAAAACATTTTATTAATTTTGTTAGCACTTTGATTATATAGAAAGATCAAGGCTAGGTGCGGATGCATGGGGCTTGAGTACGTAGGAGCATGAGCATGATTGTGGTGGCCGTGAGGTGATGAAGTATGATGGTGGGGATGATGGTGATGGTGGTGGCACTTAGATGAATCAAGACTCTCTATCGCATCTTCGTCTTTTAAGATTGCTTCAACTGCATGGTCTTCTTCTAATACACGAGCCAAATTGAGTGTAGTAAGAAACAAGAGCCCTAGAAAAAAGATAACTAGATAAGATACTTTCGACATTTTTCTTTAGCTTCTTGTTATTGGTTTGAGCGTATAGTGATGATTGATGAACCTATAGAGAACAAAAAATTTTCCTTAGCTTCTTGTTATTGGTTTGAGCTTATAGTGATGATTGATGAACCTATAGAGAACAAAAAGTCACATTTATAGATGGAGAAACGCAACAAAATAGGTTTGTGCACTAGACATTATTTTTCTCGTTAACAAAAATTCTAAATGAAATTAATGTTTTTCGGCCATTTCATGTGTTGTATTGTTCCTTCATGTTGTTATTGACTTTTTAATTTCCAACATAAAAAATAAAAATAAAAACATTTATCAAAATGGTCCAACAGAGCCAATAAATAGGGGTGAGCGTGGGACGGGATGAGACGGGATTAAGAGAATCCCGTCCCGTCCCGTCCCGGAAATAAATTTTCGGGACGGAACGAGACGGGATTTGCATTTTAAAAATCCGTCCCGCACGTCCCAATTCTATTTGGGTTCGGGTCGGGATCGGGACGGGATCGGGACGTCTCAAAATATTAAATCAAAAATAAATAAAATTAGTTGAATAAAAAAATTAATAAAATAATAATATTAACGACTTATAAAACAATAAAAATTCAAATAAAATAAGAATTGACAATTTTTTATATCAAATATACATACATGTACATCATATATATATATATTTAATTGATTTTAAATTTTAATTTTAAACATAAATTATTAAATAAGTAAAATAATATTAAACTTATTTATATTCAGTTTAAATAATATTTTTACTTTATTTAATATTTCAAAATAAAAATGTTAGTATTTTTAAAGACAAATTACATAATAAAAATTAAATTATTTTGAAATATTATAAAATTAAAAAAAAAAATTAAGTTAATAAATAAATTTAATTGAGATATGATTAATATTTTGATATTTCATTAATTTGTTTGAAAATATGAAAATTTTATTATTATTAAATAAATTATCGGGACGGGACGGGATAGAACGGGATCGTCCCGTCCCGTCCCGTTATGAAAAATTTAAAACGGGACGGGATGGGACGGGATTGCCATTTTCAAAAGTGATCCCGTCCCATCCTGCTAATTTTCGGGATGAAATCGGGACGGGATCGAGATTCCGGGACGAAGTGCCCACCCCTACCAATAAAAATAGCCCATTGAAAATTGGGCTAACCAAGTTGGACTCCGAATCCGCCCAGAAAGCCCATGAGCGCACGATAGCTTACACCCTTACGACCCTGTCTTTGCTGTGGGAGTGGGGAAGCGGGGGAACATTTTTACTTGCTATTTCGAGGATTTAATCTCTCTCTCACACACACAGTCTAATCTTGGAAGTGGTTTCGCATTTTCTGTGCGGTGAGAATAATCTTCAGGTGAGCAAATCTCCTCAGCAACTAACAAAATTAATTTTCCTCATTTTTCTTCGCTCCATTGTTATCGTATCTGCTTGCAAACATGAAATTTGAGTAAACTGAAAAACAAATCCCTAGCTTCGTGTGCTCGATCTGGGTGATTGCAACAATCCCTTTTTTTGTGTATGTCTTTTTTTTTGTTTTACAGTATTAGTGTTTTTTTTCCTGGTTTTAGGAGCCTAGGTATGCCTATTATGTGGAAACTGTTAGTAGTATTTTCTATTAATGTTAGGTCGTTGGTAATTGTCAAGTTGCATGGAGAGTATGGCTAAGTTTTCGATTTCTCACTTATAGGTTAACATAAATAACTGCATCGAACGAGCAATAATTACTGTGCCCGATTGTTGGTCGTAGGGTTTTTGTTGAACTTGAACTGTCGCGAGCTGTGATTGAGCTTGGAACTTGGTGTGAGCTGACTTGAGAATTACGAGAGTAAAGAACCAGCGTCCATTCGGGGGTAAAAAAGTTTGTTAATGGGGAACACTGAAAATGGGACTCAAGAGCTTGAGTCTAATGTGATAGAGTACTCGAAAGCTTCTGAAAACCTGGCCCAATTGGATACTGAGACAGCGGTACAAAGAGAGATTGCTGGAGCTCACAATATTGGAAATAATCCAGTTTCTAGTGTGGAAATAGTTAAAGAAACGGGGCCCATTCATGAAGCAATTTCTGAGGATGTGGGTGCAGAAAAAGGAGAACAGGGATTGGTTGATGTGAAGATAATGTCAGATTATGGGAATATAACTATACTTTCCGGCATCGTTTCGATAAACCCTGTTGCTGGAAAATTACAATCACCTCAGATAGATAAGACAAATGGTTATTGTCACTTGAACAATGATGATAGAGAGTGTTCTGGGCATTCAGGAAAGAGAAAAGCTAAATCAAAAGGTCCAGTTGCTAGTTCGTGGTCATTGCGTTCGATGTCTCAAGAGAAGCTGAAGGCGCCTGAGCCTGATATCACTGTTAAAGAAGACACCGCCGGTGGAGAAAAAAAAAGGAGAGGAAGAAAAAGGCAGCAGCAGCAGCAAAAGAAGACTACTGTAAATGAGTTCTCAAAAAACAAGTCCCATCTAAAATATTTATTGCGCCGGATTGCGTACGAACAAAGCTTAATCGATGCTTACTCTGCTGAAGGTTGGAAAGGACAAAGGTCGGTGTTGTCGAAATTTTTGAATATTTTTAATGCGACTGCTTTTTTTTTTGCCTGCACGGCTTCTGTTGTTAAGTAAATTATTATGATTATGGTTTAAAGAAGTGGTATGGATTCATCAGATTTTAGTGAAATCTGGTAAAATTGACCATTATGATTATGGTTTTTTTGCCTGCTTTTTGAATATTTTACTGCTTTTTTTCCTGCACGGCTTCTGTTGTTAAGTAAATTATTATGATTATGGTTTAAAGAAGTGGTATGGATTCATCAGATTTTAGTGAAATCTGGTAAAATTGACCATGATAGATCTGATCGCAACTTGCCTATATATTTTACTGAAATCTGAAATAGTTTGCAAGTGTTGGCTCAGGCAAAGTTGGCCATGATAGAATCTATTCATTTATGGAATACAAAATAGCTTAAAGGTGTTGGCTCATCAGTGGGGATCTTAATTAGAGTTCTAGTTATATGGTCCAATTTGTTCCAGATTGGAATGTTTATAAAACTGTGTTGATTTACATGTAGTTGCTATCAACTTGTATGATTACATTTTCATTGTTCATTTTCAGGTTCTAGAGATGGAAAATGAATTTTGAGAATTTGTTGGTTTAGATGAATGAATAAGAAATTATCATTGTTTAGGTTTCTAGATTTGTGTAAGTAGTTTAAGAGTAGCTTTTATATAGATAGTACTTTGTAGTTTGAACATATGAAGCCCACTTTCAATATTTTAATTTGAATTAACTGTTATATTTGTGCGCAGTTGTTGGTCCATTTAGATGAAGTATTTATATCTCTCTCCTAATTTACCTGGACCCTTGCACCCAAGTGTACTAAAATTAAGTAATTTGTTCTAAAAATCTCTGGTGCGGGATTGGATGTTTTGCGTTGATCGGAATAGATGACCATCACCCACTGATGAACTTTAGGGATACCATCACACCACCATGATTGGTTTGACCATCACTTGATCCGACATAGCCCTTATTTTGGTTGGGTTGGTGTAGTTAGGGCCGGAGGGGGATATACCGTCTCTGCATCATGAGTTTTGAATGCAACCATTTCACTAGCTGGGGATGTGGTGAATATAAAAGCTTGCACATTTGACCAGAATGAATACATAATTCTTGTATGCATTATTCTGTATTTGAAGGACTGTTTGATAATTAATTAGTAGTTTTTTTTACACTTCATGCTTCGTCTGAACTACTATGTTTTATTCTTTTCCTCTCAAAAGCATTTCTCACTTGTGCATATTTGTCAGCTTGGAGAAACTAAAGCCAGAGAAGGAGCTCCAGCATGCAAAATCTCATATATTACGTTACAAAATGAAGATAAGAGAATTGTTTAAGCGCCTTGACCTGTCATTTGCTGTGGGAAAGCTTCCAGAATCTCTATTTGACTCTCTAGGAGAGATCGACTGTGAAGATGTAGGGTTTGCAGTTGATCCGTAACTATCTATTTCTCCTTTTCTATATAACATGTGCTGTTAAATTTGGAATCTCGGTCATAAATCTCAAAATTTAATCATATGTATTTTGCACGCTCACGTTTCTGCATGAGATTTCACTTCTGCTGGAATTTTGTATGTTTTGTTCTGTTACTTTTAAATTCTTTCAAAAAAGTTTTTGAATTAGCATTTGTTCTTGGCTCTATGCAAAGAGTATGATTCTTGCATTAAGGGCCTCAAACTTTGAGATAACTGTGCAAAATAGTAAAACCGAAAAAAGAAATATTGAGAAATAAAGACTGCCTCTCCATAGATCATTAGGTTCTTTTCTTTATCATTTGCTCCATAACTTGACCTGCATAAATTGCCTCGTAATTCATTTTCTTGACTACAACCAACCCTACCCTCTAAACCTGTCTCAAAATATATGGCTGAGTGTGTTCAAGTGTTCTCTTTATATGTAATTTTGATACGATTTTATATGGATGCTGATGTAATAATGTATGTTTGAAAATATTCTGTTTAGATTTGTTTTCTTCTTTGGAAATAATGTATGTGGTTTTAACGTCTCATTATGTACTGATTTCCATTATGTAAATAGCTGCAAAAACCTTTGAATAGTAGCTTGTTTGACACTATTCAAGAAGTAGTCAGCAAGTAATTAACATTAACATATACTAGAAAGTATCATGTAGGTCATTCACTTTGAGTTTTCAAAGTGTCATTCTCCAGGTTTGAGCCTTGCCTCATGAAGATTGGTGATCACCTCCAAGATGTTTACAATTACATTGCAAAATTTGCATCACGGAATCTTGAGCACTCTTTTCCTCATTGCAGATTTTCTGTGCAAAATGTGGCTCCAAGGATCTGACACTTGATAATGATATCATTCTGTGTGATGGTGCCTGCCAACGTGGATTTCACCAGTTTTGCTTGGAACCACCTCTATTAAAAGAAGACAGTAATCTCATGCTGCTCAGTGATTGTTCTTGTTTATATTATCATGTCTATATCTTGTTATTGATATTGTTGTTGTTATCTCTCACACTTATTTTGGCTGTGTATGTTCAGTTTCTCCCGGTGATGAAGGCTGGCTTTGCCCAGGATGTGATTGCAAAGTTGATTGCATTGACATTCTTAAGGATTTTCTGGGAACAACAATTTCTTTCACTGATACTTGGGAGGTCTAAACTGTTGCATTATTTGTTTGTTTATTATATGTGTGTGTGTGTGTGTGTACTTTTTTGTGTAATGTTGAAATCAGCTGCTTATTGTGCTCTTTTCTTATACCCAGAAAATCTTTCCCGAGGCAACTGCAGCTGGAATGAAACTGGATGGTGGTTCTGGGGATATATCAGATGACTCTGAGGATGATGATTATGATCCTGATAAGCACAATACAACTGATAAGGTGGAAGAAGATCAATCGAGTTCCAATGAATCTGACTACTTTTCTGCGCCAGATAACACATTTGTTTCTCTTAATAACGACACATATCTAGGGCTTCCCTCTGATGATTCAGAAGACGACGATTTTGATCCATCTGGTCCAGACCATGACCCAGATGAGCAGGTGAATCGGGGTGGTTCAAGCTCTGATTTTTCCTCTGATTCAGAGGATCTCGGAGCTCTACTTGAGGAAGATGACAGTAGGAATGATTCCACTGACTATAAGGGAGAAAATTCTACAGTGGGTAGGACAAAGGGGCAATCAATGAATGATGAGTTGTCTTACCTTATAGAGACGAGTGTCAAGCCTGTATCCGGTAAAAGACATGTAGAACGATTGGACTACAAAAAGTTGCATGAGGTGAGTTTCTTCTTAGTCACGCTTTTTTTGTTTTTAATTTTTTCATGACAGATATATTTACATCTAGGAGTGGGTTTGCATTATTAGTTTTGTTTTCACAGCAGCTAAATTCTTTACTCGTGACTTGACGACTGCTCTAGTTTTCGTCAAGTCAGAATAAATTCAAAAGTCCTTTCTGCAACTGAATATTCAGATGGTGCTCAAAATGAGGGGATGGTACTTTAGAATTTAGAACCATCAACCATGTACGTCACATAGAACTCCAGGCTGTGTAAGCAAAACACTTCAATTGTTATAATTCTGTTGTTCATATTTATAAATATCAATAGGGAGTCAGCAAAATCAAATATCAATATAATACTGACACTTAGCATCAAGCATTCTCCTTTTCCTAGTTTCAAATCCACCCAATTATTAGTTCAGCAGTCATCCCTTTATTGACTAACTTGTTTCCTTCAGAACTTTTGGTCAAATTTTCGTTCTTTGATATTATCTGTCATCTGATTTAAACTTAGTTGAAACGCTTTCATCCTTGTTTTTGGGTACCTTCATGACATATAATACTCCACCTTTCGAAGGAAACATATGGGAACTCTTCCTCTGATTCTAGTGATAAGGATTTTGATGATACTTCCAGTCATGGTGATACTTCCAGTCGTGATGATACTCCGAGTCGTAAGAGACGGAAGAATGATCATGCGAAAACTAGAACTCCAACTGTAAATAGTAACATGAATTCTAACAATGAAAACCTGAAAGAAAGCAAACAATTAGCTAGACGAGCTCGGAACGGCGATAGAGGCCCAAGTGGATCATCATCTAAAGCTGTCTCTGCTAGTTCGGGTACTAAAAGATCAGCGCAGAACCGAATCGGGGAAGCTAGAACTCAGGTATTTGGTAAAATCTTATTTGTGGTAATTCAAATGCCCTGATGATACTTATTCTCTCTTTACAAATAGCACCTTCGATTCGTGGGTATATGTTCAGAGCACCCCTAACCTCAAGAGGTGTTTGTAATAGTGTAATGGGGTACCTTTTTTTTTTTTTTTTTTTTTTTTTTTTTTTTTTTTAATTTCTTCTTCTTTTATAAAATATTTTTATATTGGTGCAGAGACTCTATGCATCCTTCAATGAGAATCATTACCCTGATAAAGATGCAAGAGAAAATTTGGCGAAAGAACTAGATCTCACAGCTCTACAGGTCCACGCATGTACCTTTGTCCTATATTGTCCCTTTAATTTAACGTACAGTATTGTTTTGGTACTTGGCATTGATTTGAAAAGAAAAGAAATCTGCAGGTTAGCAAGTGGTTTGGAAATGCTCGCTGGAACTTTAACCATAGACCACGGATGGAATCAAATGCAACTGAGAAGCTTCCTGAGCCCAAGCCTACTGAGAATTCGGAGCTGAAACTATCCGGTGCTAAAGTTGGTGAAGAAAAATCTGGAAGTTAAATATCTAACTTAGATGAGGCACTGAGCAATGAAACTCAAGATAAGAAAGCAATCCAGTTGTCGATATTCCTGTGACCTCAACTTGATAGCATTGTCGGAAGACAGATGTGAAGCAAGAACATACAAAGACTCTGGCGGTAGGGGATGATGCTATTGCTATTGGTCTCCTAGCCTTTTGAGTCCGTACTTCTCTGAAGCTCCACGAAGATGTTCCATCTGCATGGATATGAACACCTGGCCTATCTTGCACTGTCATTTCAATATGTAGAAGCTGTAATGAATTTGAAGTCTTGCCGAACTTGCTTCTTCTTCTTGTTGTTCTTGATAACATTATTTATGTGATTCCAATTTTAATACGAGAATTAATTCATGGTTAAAAGTTAAAACTTGTTTTTCGTTTTATTTATATATAAATAAATATACAGAGATACAAATTTATAAATTTTATATTATACTTACGCACATAATATTATATTTTCAACGGTAATTCACGTGCATATACGGTTAAAATAAAAATAAGAGTAAATATGATTGAAAAATTATCAACATGCAATTATTGGATCATTTCACATGGTTAAAATAAAAATAAGAGTGGATATAATTGATGAAATTGACATTATGTAATTATTGGACCAAAATTTTTTTAAAAGTTATAAACATCTAAATATCACGAACACTTATACTATAAGTAATACGGAATAAATGAAATGTAACTCTTAACGACTGAAGAAATAATAATAATAATAATAATAATAATAATAATAATAATAATAATAATAATAATAATAATAATAATAGAAGTATTTTGAAAAAAAAAAATTATGGTTTATTAATAATATCTCATAAAATAAACTTTAAAATTTAGTATTTATTATATTTTCATTTTTTATTAATTAGAGTATAATATAATTATAATTATAATTATAAAAAATAAAATTAACCACATGTTATTAATTATCCTTAATTAATATAAATTATAATTGATTTATAATTAATTAATCACTAATTTACTTAAGAAACTACTATATCCAAAATTTTCCATAATAATATCAACGACCAATAAAATCGTTGGCGAAAAATGATTTTACATAAATGAATGAATTGCACACAACTTACGGGTAAAACACTATCAACAACTTTATTGTACAAGACTAAGACTTTATAGTGCCATAATATTAATTTTCCATACATGGATGGATAGATTGCATACAATTTACGGTAAAACACCATCAACAATATTTATGTACAATACTTTATAGTTGATGAGAGTATATTTTTTAATACTGTTTAAATAATTAATGATAAATATAATAAAATAAAAAATTATTGAAATTAGTTTTGATTTAAAAATAACACTCTTTGAAATGACAATATTTTTACATTGAGTACAAAAATAAAAAGAAATATTAATAAAATAATTATAATTTAAAATAAAAATAATTATGAAAAATACTAATGATACTCCGTAATCCACTAGTCCGTATAATATGTAACTTAATATAGTAAAAAATGTCATAGAGATCAATTTTATGCAAAGCTTCGTAATTACTGTGATTAATGATTATTCGACAAAAATGGAAAAATATATGAAATACTAAAATAAAAAAAATAAAAAACAAAAGATACACGGAGTGCGCAGAGACAGCGCGGTTAATCAAAGCTTTTTGAACAGTGAAAATGGCGGCATCGACCAATTAATCATTCCCCAAATCACGGTGAAAAGGAATCGAACAGAAACAAAAACCTTCTTCTCATCCTAATAGTCTGCTAGAAGGTCAAAACCCTAAATCCAATGGCTGACAGAGAAAACCCAATTCCCACCCAAATCAAAGCAACCCGAAAGCGACCCAATCAATCTCCAGAAGAAGATAACCCGGCCACGAAGAAGCGGGTCGTATTGGGCGACCTCACTAATTTCTCGCTCGATGCATCTGCCCGGACTCAGAACTCGGGTTTGGGGAAAACCCGGAAACCGAAGCCCGAACCGGAATCGGAGAAGACTGAAAATGATGTGAATTTGGAATCGGTCGTCGGCCCGAGATCTGACGAGCCGCTACCTGTTGGATATGCTTGTTCGATATATAGTTATCTACACTCTATGGAGGTATCTTACTTTTTCTCTTTTCCATTTTTTTCTCTTTATTATACATATCATGTTAATTGTAAATGGTGCTAAGAATTTTGGTTAATTGTGTTTGATAACTAATGATTGGATTCATAATTATGTGGTTTTTTTTGTAATTAATGTTGTTTTTAATAATTTTGGTTTGATTGAGCACAGTGAAGTTCCTATTGTAATATGTTTTAGTTGTGCCTTTGTTGTTTGCCCTTTACTACATTTATCTACAATGCCATTTTCGAACTAGGAATGCATTTCCTTTTCATGTATCCCTCGACATGTATTGCTGAAGTTCTCTTTGGTGTATACGTCTTATTGGTCTTAGGTTGAGGTGAAAAGGAGGCCTTTGTCCACTTACATGGAAAAGGTACAGGACGACATAGACCCTTCCATGCGTGCTAAATTAATAGACTGGTTGGTAGAGGTTGCGGAAGAGTACAGACTTGTTTCGGACACACTTTATCTCACCGTGAACTATATTGACCGATATCTCTCTGCCCATAAACTGATGAGGAATAAGCTTCAGCTTCTCGGCGTGTCTTGCATGCTTGTTGCATCGTAAGACAATTGGTTTTACTTTTTATTTCGTTTAATGTTTTTATGTTAGTCGTAATTCATTCCCTGTTCTTATTTATGTATATGAAACTACAGTAAATATGAAGAGATCAGCCCTCCACACGTTGAGGATTTTTGCTATATCACAGACAACGCATGCACAAGAGACGAGGTCACTTTTCAATATCTGATGTTTCGTTTTTGTAATTTTATTATTTCAAGCCTTTTGTATTATGTGTGAATATTCACGAGCGTGAAAAACAGGTTGTTTGTATGGAGAGAGACGTCCTCAACTTCTTAGATTTTGAGATGGGCAATCCAACTATTAAAACATTCCTCAGGTACTGTTTAGTATCCATCAAATGGTGCATTGTGTTTCTGGAAGTTGAAGTTGATTTTGAAGACCTATAGTATATAAATTATACATTGTGTTTTCTCCCTCAGATCCAAATTCGTTGATGTTATAGCCTTTATTTTTCGTTTTAAATTAGTGTTTTTTAAAGTATATATCTTCACTTTGTGTATCCTAAAATCTTCCACTTTTCCGATTATCTATTCATTTTCTCCCATCTCTTTCACAGCATATTTAAGGCCCTAGTCATTTTTAGGTATTTCTTAATAAGAATGCAATTGCCAAAAATGCCTATAAATCTAATAATACAGATTAATTTAGAAGTGCCCTTACCCTTCCCCTATACCTTTTGGGTGTTCTGAAATGGATCTTAAGGCATTGTTAGTACTTTATTCATTTCAACTCATCATTTTGGTGGATTTTGCAGAATTTTTATTGATACTGCTCAAGATAACCCCGTGGTAGGCTGAAATGAATTTTTCATCATTTAAGGCCAATTAATTTTGTATCCCTGCTTCTTAACGTACACTGGTTGTTGTTGTTGTTTCCAGTTCTCAACTCTTCAGTTCGACTTTTTGTGTTGTTATATTGCGGAGCTAAGTTTAATGGATTATGGTTGTGTTCGCTACATTCCATCCATAGTTGCTGCCTCAACCATCTTCCTCGCGCGGTTGACTACTGATCCAAAATATCACCCATGGGTAAGCCACCAAAATGAGATTTTACATTCCTTAGCAATTCTATAAATTGATACCAAAAAATGCCTTTTGTTTTTGCAGAGCCCGGCACTGCAAAAGCAAACAGGTTACAAACCATACGAACTCAGAGAGTGTGTTCTCAGACTTCACAATCTGCTGCTCAGAAGTGAAACATCTGCACTAGCTGTTCGACAGAAGTTTATGGATCATAAGGTATCTATCTAACTATGCATCCATCTCTTGTGTGTGCCTTTTGAGTTTCGTACTTGGAAGTTAACAACCCCTTTACATAATCTTGGAACAGTTTAAATGTGTCGGTTCAATGGTCCCGCCCTTAGAAATACTTGCAAGCTTCTTCGAGGTTTCACATTAGTGAACTTTCATGTGTACTCAAGAAGCGTTGACCAGTAAAAGTGTCTCGTCGGTGTCTATTGATTTGGTGCTGCGGCAAGTCAGTACAGGCAACAACAAGCTTCAGCATCTAAATCTCATACTGCTGCTGTGCTGCTGCCCACATTATTTGTTAGGAGAACTTATCATGTATATTCTCTTTTCGGGAATAGCCTTTTTTTATCTTGTGTTTTTGGAGCAAAGATTATGTTACGATTGTGTAGCATAATATAATAATTTAATTTATAGTAAATCATAATAATACTCCCTCGTTTCACTTGGGTGGAACGGTTCTTTTGTGTAGCATGAAGATTGTTTTTCTGTTTTGAAATACAGTAATAGACACTTTTTTGAAAGCGGATATTTTCCTATTTTTTGACAAAAAAGTATAAGTATAGTTTAAAAGATATATAAATTATGCATAAAATTATATTTTAAAGTGAATTTAAAAATATTTATTTAGATTGTAAAAGTACGTATGTGTGATAATCTCGATAAGTTGACCTTTTCGATATAATTGACCACCTTTTCGATATAATTGACCAGTGGTACCGTAAGATTTAAAATTTGACCTTAAACATGTATACGTAAGTATTTAAATTAAAAAACTATCTTCTTGTTCTTCTTGTTATAAAATGGCTTAAATTCATAAAAAAATCTTAATAAATTGAGCTTTTCGTTACTAATTTTCAAGGTTTGAACTTGAGACATCTATACGTAGTATTTAAATTTCTCTAATTGAACAATGAGCCAATCCCACAAAAAAAACTATATAATTGAATAAATCCTTCTTGAATATGTCTTCCCTTCTTCAAAATCGTATTTTTTTGTAGAGAAAGCTACTCGAGGAAGTTCAAAATGAGAGAAATATAACTTAGAGGTACGAGGGAAGAATAACAAGCTACTCGAGGGAAGAATAATTAAATTCTTCATAATGTATTCCACAGAGTTTTAATTAGGGGTGGGCGTTTGAGCTCGAAAACCCGAGCTCGGACCGAAAACCCGCCAAAAAAGCTCGTTACGGGCCGATCCCAATTTTTTTAAGGACCGGCTCGCCATAGGACCGACCCGTGAAATGTATATGCGGTCCGAGCCCAAGCCCAAAAATATTTAGGACCGAAAGCTCGGCTCGAACCGTCAATTTTATTTTTTATATTATATAATATTATATATATATATATATATATATATATATATAAAGTAAAAAAAGATTGATTGTACATCATTATTATTACTATTAAGATTTTCACTTCAAAATTTTCACTTTACCCTAATTTTCTTTCACGTCATTTTAAAAAATTCAAAAAAAAAACAACAACAACAATTTGAATAAAAATAAGATAATAATTAAAAGTATACTTGATTTTTCTAGTACGTAAAAAATTCAAAAAAAAAAAACAATTTAAATAAAAATAAGATAATAATTAAAAGTATACTTGATTTTTCTAGTGCTGGTGTATATATTTTTTGTAAATCATATATCAATTAGTGGTGCTAATTAATTGTTACTCTTTTTTTTTTTACTAATTGCAAGATGTTCTTGGTTTTTATTTTTATTTTTGCATTTTCATTTGGGCAAACAATCAAGAAAATAATATTTTGTTTTTATTTTTAAACTTTCATTTTAGTATAATGTGATTAAAATGTTTGAAATTTTTATTGAATTATAAATTGCATGAATTTTGTAATAGAAATTTTATAAAATTTGGGATCGAAAACCCGAAAACCCGGCTCGGGCTCGTCGTGCTCGGTCCCGAGCCGGGCCCCAACCTCAGATAAACCCGACTCGGCTCGGACCGTAGAGGTCGGGTTTTGAGCCGGGTTTTGATATTTTTGGGCTCGGCTCGACCCGCGCCCACCCCTAGTTTTAATGTCGATAAACCAAACAAAAGTTTAATAAATACGGGACACAACTTTGAAAATAATTGGCCACCTATCTATACATGGGCCGTGAACCCATTCAATATGGGCCGGGCTCCCAAATATAGACCCGTTGAATCGCTGCGTGATAAGAAAAGTCAGAAGATAGAACGATTATCTACTTACAACTGATCAGTGTGTACTAATTATAATTAATCGGGGAGATGGAATGGGAAAGCGACGAGAGGGAGCTGAAGGCGGCCGGCGCGGTGGCTCTCGGTGGAGGACGCGTCGGGTTTCTCATTCGCGGATGGGAGATCGAGTCTCGCAAGCGTTCAATTCTCAGCTCTTCACTTCTCCAAGAGTACTTTTTTTCCCCTAACCACTCGCCTCTCTGTGTGTAATGCGCGATGATATGTGCTCGAAGCTTGATCATGAACTTTTCAGTAATCTTAGTTAATTTGGGGATCTTACTACTGTTAATGACTGCCGCCATCACTATATTTGCTGGCTCTGGTTCTGTGAGGAGGGTTTTATTAAAAATTTAGGTCGAAAGTATGTATTTTTTAAATTTGTTTTTTGTTCTGTTTTATTTTCATTCACAGTTTAATTGCTACCGTTGGTTTCTCTGCACATTCCCTATCATTATTTCTCCTCAATTATTATTTATCCCTGTGAAAATGGGAAAACTAAATTTAGTACATCTCCTTTATATGCTGTAGTTTACCTTTAATCATAAACCATGTGATTTGAAGGTATCACTTGTCTTTAGTTGTCCTTGCCTTTTTTGATGTCATCCCTTGCATGAATTTCATCGTTAATGTCTGAGGTTTGACCCCGTTATTATTGAATTTTCTTCGGAAAATTTTGTCTTAATACTTATCCCCAATGGATCTATGGTGGCTTTCTACCATAATATATTGTTCATGTTAAGATACACATTGACACCTTGAATTATAGTAGTAACTAGCAATATCTGTACCTGCAGGTGGGAAGAGAAGCTTCAGACGTCACACTTGCCAGAGATGGTTTTTGGGGAGAGTTCTTTGGTTCTTAAGCACGTGAGCAGTGGCATTAAAGTTCATTTTAATGCATTTGATGCTTTATGTGGCTGGAAGCGGGAAGCATTGCCTCCGGTTGAAGTTCCAGCGGCTGCTAAATGGAAATTCCGATGGTATGCATATTGGATCTCCATTTTTCATTTTGAAAATTACACTTCGCATAATTTAGCAGATTTGGAAGAAACTTTTGTAGTTCAATATCCATTTTGCTTACTCAAGGTTTAGGAACTTTTGATTGATAAATTACTGCACCCCCACTGGTGTAATTACTAAATTTTGGTTATTCTCAAGCCTAAAATGTTATCAATGTGATGTCTAATACTAAAAAGTTTATGGTTTGTATTTGTGAAATGACACGTTGGAGACTTGAGAATTTTAGTTTATTTCCCATTTAGCTAGAGTAGGGACTCTTTGTCCCTTATGTACTTCCTTTCCTACTGTTTCCAATCAAAGTAAAAAAATCACCTAGACGTGATAATCATCAGTGCCTGAAACTGTAATGTCTTACACCGCTACACCTATGCTTCTAGCTTGAATTAAGTGACATTATTATGAGAATATGTGGGAATTTTGTAGTACAAACTGTGTTCTAAAAAATGTCCTAGGCGAGCTGTAAACTATTTTATTTTTAAAAAATCCATAGCCATCACCCAACCCGAAAATATAAAAATAAATAAAATAAAGATGTTGCAATTCACATTCTTATTTTTG
This sequence comes from Euphrasia confusa, assembly GCA_954870475.1. Taxonomy (NCBI): domain Eukaryota; kingdom Viridiplantae; phylum Streptophyta; class Magnoliopsida; order Lamiales; family Orobanchaceae; genus Euphrasia; species Euphrasia confusa. The sequence continues at coordinate 15,170,907 of OX940949.1, read as the reverse complement.
TATGGCGGATTACATGCTTTAGTCATTCGGTTTCTGCTGTTCTCTGGCCGCAGAGCCACAATCTTATTCTGCTATTCTTAATAGCTTGCTTATAGACTCTCTTATAAATTATTTTAAATGGTATTAATTAAAAATTAAACAATATCTACATCCGTCTAGACCTGCCTAGATCCGCCAAGTTGCTGGATCACCGACCTGCTAGCACCTAGCGGTTTCTGGAACACCGATTACAAAAACTTTCAAACAAGTATAGCACTTTTGACGGTCGGCATTTTTTGAATTGCATTACATTCTAGATTGGATTATAACTATCAGGAATTTCACTGCATGACACGAGTCGTGTTTAATGTCGACGAAAAATGTCATTGACCTGCCAATTCTAATAAATGGTGGCGATGTGAAGTTGTGAACTATGGTTGAAGACAAATTGGTCAATGACCGTGCTCCTTATCAAGGGCATAATTAAAATTGGAGAAATAATGCCATATCTTACAAATGTATAATAATCCACTTTTGTCATTTCTGATCTCTAACTATTCTTCATCGCATGATCGTTTTTCTAAATCCTGCAGCAATCCTAATGATCAGGTGGTACTGGATTACGATTATACATTCACTACACCGTACTGTGGAAGTGCTAGTGTTGAAAAAGTTGCTGAGGTGTGATTTTTTTTCTCTAATGCATGTATTAATTAGTCTCAACATAGAGAGGATTTGTCTGTTATTCTGTGGCATCATTGATTTGTGTGTATTATATTACCTTTAGTCTGATAACTTTTACACGTGATATTACAAGTATAGACTCTTGATAAATGGAAGGCGTGTCAGTTTTCTTAAGAGTATCTGATTGCCTTTTATATTGAATTCCTGAGAATGATATCTGTTATATATCTTCTCTAGCCTGAAAGAGGAGCACCTGAGAATAGCAGCTGCAATCCTCAATGGTTAGACTGCCAGGAGCAAATTGATAAGGTTGCATTGGCATCTAAGGAGTCCATTCTTTTCTATGATGAGGTCGGTACTTCGTTGATGGTTTATGCCTGGATTTTCTAGGGCCATATGCTTCAGACATTAAATTCACGATCTATTTTATTTTTCATTTCATGCTCATCGTCATCTTTAAATTTTCAACAGGTTGTATTGTACGAAGATGAATTGGCTGACAGTGGTGTCTCTCTTTTGTCAGTTAAAGTGGTAAAATCTTGGTTTAATCGTTCACATTTCTTGGATGAAAGCACTAAGTTCAAATAATTCCTCTATGTTTCTGTGATGTTGCAGAGAGTTATGCCAAGTGGATGGTTTCTTCTCTTGCGCTATTGGGTGAGTCTATTCAAAAGATTCCATCAGATAACTCATTTACAAAATTCTCTTATGATATGCCTTAGTGGTGATCAGAATGATCTGATTATTTCTTTATGTTACTTTAGAATGTATTAATGTCTTGTGGTGGTATTTTTTGTAACTACATGAATCATTGCTCGTGTTATAGCTCAGAGTTGATGGAGTTCTTATGAGGTTGAGGGAAACTCGTATGCAATGTACTTTTGGTGAGAGTGGAGAACCAATTATTCTCCGAGAAAGTTGTTGGAGAGAAGCCACCTTTAAAGCCTTGTCATGTGTGAGTGATTTTTTTTTTCTCTTGCTGGTCAGTATATTGGATATATATGTTTTTCCTAGTTGGTATGAGAATGTAAATTACTTCTTTAATCCTCTGGAGCTATCTCTACATAAGTAAATTTGTTTTTTTGGTTCACTTTATCCATTACTGCAATAATTTAACATTTGGAGTCTGGGCTCTTAAATTTATTTCTCATTCATTTGAGATGCCTCCTTTGTTTTCATATATTTATTGTTGCAGAAAGGATATCCTACTGATTCGGCTGCATACAATGATCCTGGCATTATTAGTGAAATGCTTCCAGTTATCATGCTCAAGACCCAAAAGCTTATTATCAGATAAATACTGTAAGCTGCATTGAGCCCTCATCATTAATATATAACTGAGTTACTGAAGATCTACTATGAACCTCCTTCAAGAATTAAGAGCTTTTTATGATGTAGTTCTCATATTTATACGTGGAACCCGTTTGATGGGGGAAAATTAGGTGCTTATGATGTGGAAATTGCATTGTAACTATTCGGTTTAATTATATGTTTCTTAATAACCTGTCCTTGAGGTTTGAAGAATACAGCTGCTTAGGATATAATTATTTGTCATCAATTCTTATGAATTCTATGTTTAGAAACATTAAATGGAAATTACAAATGTGGTGGGGATGGGACTTTGCATGAAATCTGGAAAGCTTACAAGTTGGTTATCCTTTATATTCCTTTTCGTTATTTGTTGATGACTTGGCTAATAATGAAATATTGTCATAAGAGGGTGATTATGGAGCCAATAATTATTCATGCACATGCTCTTCCCATCAATGACACACTGCTCAAGTGGCGCCTTGTGTTATTCAGTGTTATGAAGGGCCATGTGTGTTTGGTTAGGTCGATGTAGACAAATAAGATTAAGCATAATTCTAAATCGGCCCTTAGTTATAGTCGCAGAACATGGAAAACTGCACATACTAAATATTAAAACTGGATTTCAGGCAAGGTGAATAAGATGTTGGCAACATTTTACTTTTCATTAAAACATAAACTCAGTCGAAAATAGTAGTTGTGGGCAATCGGTTTTGGTTATTCAGTTAACAGAATAACCGAACCGAATGATCTCTTATTCAGTTGACCGAATAACCGAGAAATCGGTTTTGTTTCGGTTTTCGGTATACAATAATCCAATTCGGTTAAACAGAACCGAACTGAATATCCAGCAGTTGAAAAAAGTGTCAAGTGGTTTCATTCAGGTGATTCGGATTATAATATCACAGAGCAATTAACTCAATATTATATTCACTCCAGCATAAATTAAGGCCTGTAAGTCTCTTTTACAGCAAGTGGATATTGGATAAAGCTCATGAAAATCCAACCCTACTCAGTTTTATATGGTGACTTTTCACTGATTAGCAGATCTTGGGAAATCGTAAGAGTAAGAGGTTACAATTTAAGATTTAAATCAAGATCATTTGATTTTGACGACTTCTGCTCCGTTTGCTGTGGATCCAGTCGGAAACTTCCAGGCCACATCAAATTTGCCACCACCTCGTGTTTTCCAGTCTCCTGTGTTATTCCTAATCTTGTATCAGCATCTCTATACCGAGCTGAAGTGGTAGTTCCATCTCTGCCCGGCTTGTGCACGAGGGAATGGGCTTGCACGCCAAGTGATCTGAACATGGAAGGAGGGCCAATTACCGTTGTCATTTTGTGCAACTGGGTGTGTTTTACTGCTCCTCTTTCCCTTTTGTGAGCATTCTGGTGTCCACCCAATGCTTGGGAGCTGTAGAACTTTCGCATGCAGAAATTGCATGAGAAAATCTTGGCCGAAGCAAGTCTTGAGTGTGCATCTGGTTCTTTGAACGCTTGGAATTGGTTAATTCCGAGGCTCAAATTCAGCCACTCTCCTGGATTATGTTGTGCTTTTTTATCACTAAGCTTCTTCTGCAGGCATTGTTTCCCCACTCTGTTCACTTCTAGGAGTAGAAAGTACAGTGAGCGGATGAAAGTAGCCTGCAACTCTTGAATAGATTTTCTGTATGAGAGGGATGCAATTTATTGAGAATGACTAGATGAACCATTGCGATATAAGACATCATAGATCTTCGGTGTCCCCACCAATGCGATGCTTGGTGTTCCAAAGGGCGATGCTTATGTCAACTTACAGCTTTTGATTCCCCACTTACCCCTTGAAACAACATCAACTTTAACATTGTTATTTTTGAAGTGAACTAATGTTTGGAATCTAATGAAAATGCCATCTGCAAGTCAAAATCAAATCAAATCCTCTTGTTTTTGTAACCCACCTCTCTCTTCATGCCATCATTTATTCCTGTTGAATAGAACTACCCCTGAGACGAAAGCCTAATCACGAAAAGTTCCCGTTATTCATATAGACACCCCCTTGATGTGTTGTAGATTCGGTTCAGATTTGTAGTTGCTCAACAAATTTTAAAAGATTACTGTTTTTTTTTTTTTTTTTTTTTAATTTTGGAACCCACTAACTCACTAAGAAAGTGTGATCCCTTGATAATAAGAAATGTTAGTGAATGATAATCTTTGATCTAGAATATAGATGTAGTCACATAGCTACTGGTTGCAGGATTATTACATCATACTTCTATATTGGATTCTTATTTTTTCAGAAAGTCTTGATGGAAAGTAGTGGGGTCTTGATATTTTGTGCAATAATGGAGAGGTAAAGGTGGGAAAAAAAAGGTTAGCTGGTTTCTTACATGGCCTTTTTTTAAAGAGAAATCTGAAAAACATGAATATCTATGTGGGTGTCTTCATGTTGGGACATTACATGTTTTCATTCTTACCTATTCCTGTACTTTGATCTGATTTTTCTAATAATGTATGTGGAGATAAAGAGATTATAAAGCCTATTTCCCATCATGGCTTAATTTAATCTAATCTCCTCCACAGGCTTTCTATAATGGGTTTTATCAACTTTATTATGTAGCTAGTGTTACTCTAATGGAATCCTGATTCAGTACATAAAAGTATACGACACACGCACATTTTGCGTGTGTTTGTTTCTACGATGAGGTGGTGGATATGCACCAACCCGTGTCACTTATCTGCACCTTTGTTTTAGGACGCATTGAAAAATTTAAAATCTAGTAAGTATGAGCAGTATGTATTGCAGATGAGTATAGGTATTATGAGTATGATATTTGCAGTGCTTTTTCCCAAATGAGCTTTTTGCGAAAATCCTAAACAAAAAGTGGGATGATGTCCGAGTGTAGGATTGTGGGAACGTGATTGGTTAAGGAAGGCAGATAAAGGAAAGATGCTAAGTTTACTTTGTTGATGTAAATGGTTGTTTGTTTGAGAAAGCTGATTTTAGATTGGTTTTTGTTTATAATCCAGCAAGGAAAGGATGTAGAAAGGATTAGGTTAGGGAATGAATCAATTCTTGCTGGTGGCTAACCTTTTCTGAACAGTTCTTACATGGAATTGAGAGTACTAGAATCACTCACGTGTACTATGATTTTCTTTATTTTTAATTTTGTACTGTACATAATATTATTAAAGTCTTTTTATTGGTTCACGTGAAATAAGTAGATTCAAGATTTATATATGTACTAAATAGATAGATAGATAGATTTTAGGTCGTGTGGTTCTTTTTGCTCTCTCAACACAAGAATACGAACAATTTTATATTCTAGCAAATATGTGAATCTTCGCTATGAAATAAATAACTTAAATTTCTTTTGAAGATTTTCATTTGAAGTGAATTATTATTGAAAATTTTGTTTGACAAACAATGATAATATCAGTAATTAACAAAATTTTAAAATGTTCAAATGCATCACAAGGAGAGGGAGAGAGGTGTGCAGAATTCAGTATTCAACTAAAAATCGAAACGAAATCAAACTTTGTTAAGAATATGTCCTCCAGTGATTAATAACATTCTCCTTCCATCTAAATTTTAGTACAAGTCAAAATTGTTAGCCCAGTTCGTTGAGCACTCGAATTGAGGATGACCTATACCAAAAAAAAAAATTAGTACAATACTCCTCCTGTCCCACACGAATGGACATCAGTGGTCAACGTTAACTTTGTTAACTTTTTTTGTCCGTCCAATATATTCTCTTTGTCCCACAAGTTAACTTTTTTGTCCGTCCAATATATTCTCTCTGTCCCACACGAATAGACATAAGTGATCAACGTTAATTTTGTTAACTTTTTTTGTCAGTCCAGTATATTCCCTCTGTCCCACACGAATGGGCGGACATAAGTGGTCAACGTTAACTTTTTTTGTTCGTCCAAAATATTCTCTCTCTCCCACACGAATGGGCATAAGTGGTCAATGTTAATTTTGTTAAGTTAATTTTGCAAAGGCAACTTGTTATTAGGCAAAGATACTTAATTTTGCAAAGACAACTTGTTATTAGGCAAATATCTTAATTACCTTAATTAATTATCAGGCAAGACACTTGCTACAAATATTATACCGTGACATGTTTTTTTTAATTACATATACATAAGATATTGAAAGCAATATGAGTAAATCTCATTCACAAGAAAAAAAGATGCATTGAGAGTGTGGATACATCGAATCGATTTTTTTTCCGGTAGTAATGGAAACCAAACCAATTAATGCGGTTCGGTTTCAGTACGATTTTCATGATTTTTATAGTTTTCAGTTTTATGTTCGATTTATAATTTGCTTGACTGAACCGAAACGCATCCATCGAATATAGAAAGTAAATTTGAATACAAACTCAATACATTGGCTGACTCAACTATTTTCATCATGGTATGGTTTCATCTTAGCCACCACAATTTGTATGTAAAGTGGCCCCAAATTATTGGCAATGGAAGCTTACGAGAGAGCCACTTCTTGTTAATTCTTACCCGACTCAGAAAAATCAGCTTGAAAACATTTCGTAACATCACTCCTTGACAAACACGAAGAGTCGAGAGTTCAAATAGAGCATAACTTTTTATAAAGAAGAAAAAGTTGAATAAAGAACATGGCAACCACAGTACGTCACAACTATTGTATGGCAGCTACCGTTAAAGAGTTTCAAAGTTTCATCTACAGGAACGAACGTGTAAATCCACGATTTTATTTATCTATTGATACTTTCCACTTTCCACAGGGGAAAAGCAATACCCACAGAATACAACAATTGAACATAGTCCCAAGATCACCGAGCACCAACTGTGCTGCTCCAACATTGTGTTCAAGTACCTGCAAAGAGGTTAAGATTTTGAAAACGATTAGCTCTTACACGTGCACAGGAATCGAAGAAATTTAAGCAACTGACTATATCTTTATAAATTTTATTATCATGTAGAATAACACGCTAATATTGTAGGTTTGAACTGAGATAAAAAGGCTAAATATACAAAAGGTGAGATAGCCCAGAACAATTGGTTTCCTAATAGGCAATAGCTTGTGCAATTGGTATTAATGAAAAAGTAGTTCAACTATACAACACACTTATAAGAAAATAGAAGGTACCTGCTGAAAATTTACAAGTCTTACTAACCACATAGTAGCATATAAGATACTCCCTCCTATCTTTTTTGTTTGTCGTCCTAGGCATTGGCACAATTATTAATAATATTTTATTTTTCCTAATTTACCCTTCATTAACTCTGTTAATTATATTTAAAATAATTATAAATTATTTCTTCCCAAAAAATCATAAACGTTGAACACTTTTTTTCTATTAAAATATATAAGTACTGAATTGCGTAAAAAAATTTCAAAATTTCAGAACATATAAAGTAAATATTTTATTGATTTTAAATTTTTATTCTTAAAAAAGAAATAAAAATATAAAAAAGAAATAAAAAATAGAGTTGGACACTAAACCATATCAAAAATGAATTGCGTAAAACTTTTTCACAGCATATGACTTAAAATATTTTATTGATTTTATCTTTTTATTCTTCACAATTTCAAGATTTGTAAAATTCCAAAGAATACAAAAGAAAGAATAAAAATATAGTAGGACACTAAATCGTAAATATTTAAAATTCTATAATTGTTTTCAATTTAATTAATTAATGATGAATTTAATGCAGGGGTATATAAGAGAGAAAAACTTAAAACGACAATTAAATTGAACAAAATAAAAAAAGCTAGAACGACAAATAAAAAAGATTGGAGGGAGTATGTGAGTAACTAAGTTTGATCTGACAAGACAGACACAGAAACTAAAAACAGATCAAATTTAGACAGGCCAGACACTGTTTTTCAAACCAAGTGCCCTATCCGAGTGCTAATTTATGTGCCATGTCTTTGTTTGTTTGGTTACTTTTCTTCACGTGGTTACGGATTCCCGAAGAATCTGCTGCTACCAAAACTAATCCGATTTAAAGAGCAGTGAACACTAAATATTCATGATACCGCTAATCCGCTATATGAACAACATCAGGTAGTTTCATTTTTTTTTTCAAATATAGTAAATTGTAAATACAGAGCACCTCCTCAAACAAATCATGGTGCCACATAGACAATCTCTTATTCGCATAATAACAAGATACATCCACATACTAGTTGAACTTTCATAATTATCCAATGAACACAAAGAGAAGTTTCAGAAAGGTTATATAATCTTTGTTCGAATTTGATACTACAAATTTTCAAATGAAAGTGTATATAGGCTATAGCATTCGTGACTACTTGAGTTCGAGTCTGTCATTAAGAACCTTAGAAGCTAAAAGAAAATAATATTGTTCTAATCAAATATATAATATAAGTATTCAAATATATATATCAAGCATAGTAATTCTAAAGCAAATAAAACCTCAAGCACTAACCTTCTTTCTTATTGAAGTAGAGTCGGTAGCTATTCTACACTAGAAAAAAAATACAACACCACAGAAACACGAAACTACGATCTTCGTAATAACTCTACTTTTACACAACAATTGATATTAGTCCATCCTTTTATTCAGAAAATCATTTTGCAGGTTGATTTACTCGTAAGCATATACCGTGTTTGGGACTAGCCTAACGACCAATCCATAGTATCAAAACTCACAAAGAAACTACTAGCGATCTTGACAAGAACGGCAGAAGGTACCATGGGACAGCTCACAGAAAGCTCGGGCGTCAATCGCCAAGTGAGAAGTCAGCCTTGCTCTCGCCGTTAATGGCATCAGCGATTGAGTGCATCCCAACTCTCCTAATGTCCTGCTTTGAATTATCAAGAGTCAGGGCGGATGATTTCCAGTAATTGGATAAATAAATTTTCAGCCAGTTAGTTAATATTACAGTCCAAGATCAATTACACAATTTGTTCCTTTTTGAGTACTCAGAATTTGAATATACTCAGAAAACATAAATGTATGAGTAGTTAATCGGCATAATTTACGGTAACAAAAATGTGAAAGAAGGGAACATAGTAAATGTTAGTGTAAATCCAACGCACTTTCAGTAAAGATTCAAAATTTAGGACCTGGGATTGGAGAACGAGAAGCGGCGGGAATTGAGACGAGACGAAGGGAGGGAAGAAGGTCGCAGGCGACGAGGGGCGGAGAGAGGCGCCGAGGGGCGGGCTACGGATGCCCTAGCGGCGGTCATCAGCGATCGGGAAACGCAACCGCGCCAAGCCATTGTGAGATGCTTTGTGGAATTTGGGAGAAAGCGAGTGATCACCAAGGTTTTTTTATCAGCTCGCAAGGGTTTTGAGAAACGGAAAATGAGCAAAATGCGTAGTCTCCCAGAACCGAACCGGACCGCCGGAGAGACACCCCGAAAAAGGAACCGGTTTTGAGTAAAAAAAATTGGAACCAAGATTCGGCCCGAACAAGAACCGCCGTTCTCACACCATTCACTACTTTATTTTTTTAGATTTCTCAATTTTTATAGTGTAAATATTAAAATGTACTAAATGAAATAGCAAAACATCTGCACTAAAAAAAAAATCTTTTTTTTTGCACTAAATAATTAAAATATCCTGACTTTTTGTCGGTCTAACTTGCAAGATATCGAATGTTATTGTTAAGTAGGTCACAGTTTGTCCGAATGATAGTAATTTTTTATTTTAATGAATATTTTAGGTTTGTCGAATCCTTTTTAAGAATGGTAATTATTTTTTATTTAATGAATATTTTATGTTTGTCGAATCATTTTTGAGATTTTTTTGAATTTGTTTTTTTTTTCATGGCGAATGTGAATTCGCTACGCGCAACGATGAATGTGAAATCGCCACAACGAATGTGAGATTCGCAACGGCGAATGTGGATTCAAGTTCTTGAAACAACAAGATTCGCCATGGTTATAACATTCATCATGGTTTTCGACATGGTTATTGATAAATGCGGATTCGACAAAAGTGGAAGTCATTTTCGAATGTTCACCGCTTTTGTGTTCAAATAAACAGTTTTTTTTATAAATAAGATGTATCACTATTTCATTTAATGGGCAATTTATATCTTGCTCCTCAATGCAAGATGCACATCTTACACCTGGTCAATTATATATAATTATCGGTCAATTAGGTTAGAGTTTTTTTTTACAAATTTCCATTATCGTAACTTTCTCTGCAAAACACACAACACTTGCGCACATGCCGCCACTTCCACCGCCGCTATTCACCAATCACAGCGGCTCACTCTTTAGCTTCCTCCTAAAATTCATTCGATTCGTCGTCTCCAATGTCGATGGGATCCCCCTCTCACCTGTGCCACGACCTAGATCTGCTGGTGGAAGCGATCCACCAAGTAACCGCGGGCTCCGCTTTCGGCGTGCCTTACATTCAGGCTCGGGTCACGATCCGCCGGAGGAGGAGAAGTCGAAGCCTGGATTTCGACGCCTTTGTGTTCGACGAATTGTCCAACAGCTTAATTCCCCGATAACAGTGTTTTTGGTAGTGTGATTGATTTGGTTGTTTTTGTTCGTATTTCCTTAGTGTCTTTTTTTTTGGTTTTGAGTCGTTAATTAGGTGCTTTTTCTTTAGTTTGTTTTATATTTACTGTTTGTGGTTGTTGAAGTATTGTTTTTGTAGTTGTGGTAATTTGTAGGTTGATCGAGCAAATAACGAGGACTCTTTTAATCAAATCAACCTGAAGAGAGAGAATAGAGCATGAAAGTCGAGGCAAGCGATGAAAAGAATCGAGAAGAACGACGACGAAGGTGTCGACCTATAAGCTGCTGCCATGTTCGGAAGTTAATAACTTTTACATCAGGCCTTACCGCCAAATTCTGACTGTTCACGTCAAAGAGGAAGGAGTTGGGGACATACAATTTAAATTTCGAGACGATCTGACGGTGAACGAAGTCCAGATGATGAGTTTTTGGAAGTTGCGCTGTGCTGGAAACACCTAGCGCCCAGCTCGGATTGTGACGACAGCGGGAATCCTGCAGAGGTTTATCCATTCCATATGAACGGGTCTCCTTCGGGCATCGCTGCTATTTGTTCTCCGGACGGGAGACATCTTGCTATGATGCCTCATCCATAGAGGTGCTTCTTGATGTGGCAGTCCGTGGTTACGCATGTTCCAAAATGTGGTGTTCGTGATGTTGGTTTTTTTCTTGGGTTTTTTGAATATAGTAGATGGAGATCTTTGATTTTAATTCTCTTTATAGAGAGTTGAGTTGCTACTCTTTGCCTTTTGAGTTTCTGATACCTTGGTCTATCCTACATACAATAATCAATTTGGGGATTATGTCTTTATATACAATTTTGGTTTCTCTTGAATATACATTTTGGGTTTCTCATTATTTAAGAGTTACAGCTTGTATTCTATGATAATGCACCAGAACTTTAATTGAAGCTTTGTATACCATATTGTAAGATACCATATTGTAAGATGTGTATATTTGAGAATTGTGTTTATTTGAGAGCTATGTTTATTTGATAATTATTTGAGAACTGTGTTAAGCTCTGTGTTTATTTGAGAACTAAAAAAGTGCATATTTGAGAACTTAAAGAGTGCATAACTAATGATTAGTTATGGAAGTTTGTGGAAGTTTTTGTGGTTAAGATGAAACTAAATAGCAGTTTGAGTTACTGTTATTTGTTTCTGCTGCAAACTTCATTTCACCCAATCATGATACTTGGAGACACTTATTCCAGTTTCATCTACGGCTGGAACGTGCTCATATTGATGTTGAACTTCATTTTTTACTCCGTCAGCCTTCATTTCTTTCTCTTTCAACCTTCATGATATAAAACCTTTCGATACAAGACTCCCTCTTGATCAGACTTTATAAACCACCGAATTCACCGAAAGCAGCCCCTATCATTCGCCGCCCTCGATTATAGGTTGTCACTTTGATACAAGACCCCCCCCCCCCTTGATCGGACTTTATAAACCCTCGGAGCCGCCGAAGTAAAAAAAATTTCTATAATATGTAAAAATGAGAATTCTTTAGTTTCAGAAGTATTATCCTTCATTTCCATGCTTGTGATACTGCAATTTGTAGATTATTAACCTTCACTTTTGTTTTGAATCATCTAACATTTATCAACAAACTATGAAACAATCCAATTATTCACCAAATATCATTTACCAAATAAGCAAATCATCAATATATCATCCATCAATATCATTCACCAAATATCTAGAAATCATATACCATTAATTATCAGTATTTTACAAATAATCTACCATTTATCAACAATACTGTATATATCATTCAACCATCGATCATCTATCAAATGCACCAATTATATATATCAATCATCCACCATTCATCAACAATATATCAATCGCCGTTCATCAAGACTGTTGTGATTTTTTTTGCTTTATCCAGTACCTTAGTCTTGAGTTCATTGTTTTCCATTAACAATACAGAAGCCGCAGTAAGAGATATCTTACTCTAGGTTATTTCAAGAAAGTAATGTCCTGCAAAAAAAAATACAAATCATAGTTATAAAAAATAAAAACCATAGTGATCAATGTTGATTAATGTGTAAAATCATTGTTATAATTGGGCTGTTAAATTCAAAAAAATTACGAGTAACATTAAACTTAGATATATGAAGTATGACATACTTATATATGAAGTATGACATATTTCTATATGAAAGCTGTGATATATGAAGTATGCTATTATGAAATATATATGATGTATGACATATTTATGTATGAAGTATGACATTTTTACATATGAAGTATGAAAATTACTATACTGATATATATATATATATATATATATATGAAATATATGTCAGTATAATAATAATAGTAACAGTTTACATTGAAGGATGAAGTCTATTTATTATGAAAGATAATGCAATATAGAGATGAAGTATGAGATGTATCCTATCTTAGGCCGTCCGATTTCGCGCCTTTGTACAACTCGTTTGCACAATATTCAACTGCAACAAGAATTTGTTAAATGATTAATATAATCAAGAACCCTGATAGTAACACATTAAAAGAATTTGTTAAATGATTAATATAATCAAGAACCCGGATAGTAGCAGCTTAAATTTTTTTGAAGAACTACACAATATACTTTAACCTTTAGTTGCTTAATTTCTTTACACAACTGGTGGTAGACCATGTGGAACAATATACTACTAGTAAGGACCTGTTCTTTTGGACTTAATTTCAGTCCAGTTCAGTTCAGTTCAGATCGCTTAAGTTCAGTTCAGTTCAGTTCAAATTAAAATAAAATAAACAAAAAATAATTTAAACCAATAATTTTAAATATACAATATAGTTAATGTCACAATATTATTAATATTTTTAAAATAATATTTAATAGTTTATAAATATTATTATTGTTTTTATTAAAAAACCAGTTCAGTTCAGTTCAGATCGCTTCAGTTCAGTTCAGTTCAGTTCAGATCGCTTCAGTTCAGTTCAGTTCAGTTCAGCTGGTTTCAGTCCAAAAGAACATGTCCTAAATAACATAGATATAAACAATACATATCCTCATGGCCTAAAACACTAGAACTAAAAAAATCGGCATTGCACAATCATCAAGTTCACAACTGAGTAGTCAAACTAAAAGAAATAAGTATCACCTCAACGACCTAGAAATTAAATAATTTTAAGAACAAGAAGTAATGTCGTTCAAGATTTAGGCAACCTATTTCTAGTTATGGCGCAACAACTTAAAAAGTGCATTAAAAATCTAATTTACCTCTTGTTGATACTCCACTCCAGAGCCTTCAACTGGAAGAATCAAAGAGCATTGCATTAGCACCTGAAACGAGGTATAATTTCCACCACCTACTCAATGATTTTCAAATTCTCCAGTTGATCAATCAATTTCACGTGCACAAATAAAAGTGCAAATCAACATTTCATCACTGTAATACCTTTTTCACTTCTGATTGCTAGACAGTAAACTTAAAGCGTTTATTCTTGTACAAAACCATTGTGATCAAACTAACTAGTCAAAAAAGTGACACATAATCTCATATAAACATAAATAAATAAAACTAGAAAGTATCACATTTTAATTTTTGCAATATGGGTTTCTACTTCCAATTATGCTTCTTTTAATTAGAATTGAAAATTTAATTAGAATTGAAAAGCATTACAGGTATGTGCATTAGGTTTCTCATTCTCCTGGCTTACTTTTAAACATAAAGCAAGTTTTCAAATTTTCTCTTAAATCAATTTCTAATTTGTATTTACAAACAATACCAACTTCTAGCTCTAAGCCATTAAACCGAAGGTAACAATGCATAAATTTACTCTCAAAGAAAGTGTTTCCCAGCCGATTCTATATAAAATTTCAGCCCAACTAAAATTCAATTTATGACCTGATACTAGCATATAATACAATCTTAAATCCAATTTACAATATAACAGGCAAGCATTTCATTTTTTTTGATTCCGTAAATACAACAACCAAGTAGCCAACTAAGGATGCAACTTAGTTAAGTTAAGCCAACTAACTCAACTCAAATCCAACACCATGATGTTCCAACTTATTTGATTAACAATCGAATTGAGATCGAAGAAGCCTTAATCGAGTCAAGATGTTGTGATACTTCATTCTTGTTCAAGCTTGACTCATAATGTTAACGAACCGAGCTCAAACGAGCTTTAAACAATCTCGAGTCGTGCATCGTGTAGCTCGGTTCGATTTTTCAGCCATACAAGCAACAACATAATAACACAAACATCACACACACCAACAAACAGTAACACACAATTTCAATTACCAAACCAATTTTTTTATCAACCCTAATTTCAATTACAGAAATTTCACATATAAAAAAACAATTAAAAACAAATTAAAAAACAGTAAAAGGGGGCTAAACTTACTTTTTCGGCTGCCAGAGGTGGACGGAGGAGACGGGGGATCCTCGGAGCTGGTGGTGTTGCGCGTTGGATCGAGAGCTTGTGGGCACTGTTGTTGCTCGGAGTTCTTCGGCGTGGGAGCAGGAAGCGAGAAGGCGGCGAGAAGACGACCGGCGGGGCGCGGTGGGTGGTGGATGGTAGAGCAGTGTAAGCGGTGGGAAGGATCGAAGAAGACGGTGTTTCGAGAGTGAATTAGGCAAAGATGTAGGGCTGAGACAACTCAAGTAAGACGTGTTGTGGTGACGTAAGCACAAGTAATTGGGTTGGGTCAATTTTTTTTATATGTTGGGCTTGGAGTAAGATGGTCATCTTGCTCCTATGGTGCAAGTATAACATCTCCATTTAATGTACTTATATTTTTTTTCTCTTTTTAATATTCACTTTAAAAAAATTAGTTTTAAAATTTTTTATTTAAAAATATAATTTTATCTCTATTTTATTCACATAATTTTTTAAATTTTACTCACAAATTTAAGTTTTAATTTAAAAATATATTTTTACTTTTTTATTTTTTTCGTATAAAATTAAAAATTAAAAATTTTCATTATATACATGTTCATCAACCAAAATAAATAATTGAAACAAAATTAGGACATGTTCTTTTAAATTAAAACTTGCTGAACTTAAATGGATCTGAA
The DNA here is from genome assembly GCA_954870475.1 of Euphrasia confusa. NCBI lineage: Eukaryota > Viridiplantae > Streptophyta > Magnoliopsida > Lamiales > Orobanchaceae > Euphrasia > Euphrasia confusa. The sequence goes on along the minus strand of OX940949.1, from coordinate 15,155,425 downwards.
TTGAAATAACCTAAGCTAATTGAATTAAAATGAATTGATTTTTTCTATAAAAATAATAATAAATTTTATTAATTGTTAAATATTATATATTAAATTGTATATCTAAAATTATTAATTTAAATTAATTTTTAATTATTTTTAATTTATCTAAACTAAAATTAATTCTAAAAGAAAAAGTAAGCAATGATATAAATAAAAGTTAAGTAGTACATATATGATAGTATATCATACTGTAAGGTGACAATCCAAATAAGCTGGTTGATTATTACAATGAATCAAAAATATAATCAACTTATAATATGCGTTTGCTTTGTATAGTATATTTTTCTCATCCAAAAAAAAGAAAAAAGAAGGCAAATCACAAGAGAGTATTTGTCTTGACACACACCAATTGTCTGTTGAAAGTATAAACAATGCCTGGTGAAATATTTGCCTCAACACTAATTCCTCCACAATGCAACCTCCTCGATACATTCCCTCGTTGGTCGTGACTCGACCAAACCCCGACTTCAGCAAGTTCCCCTCCGATCCAGCAAACGGACACAGTGAGACCACCTCTCGCCTTGAGCCCTTTCGCGCATCCAGAGCTCCATTTATCCCTCGGAAGGGCTGGAAGAATGTACAAGTCCTTCATCGAGCTCTGAACAAGCATTTCTGCTATTGCTGCTGAAAATCTAAAACATTTCCAAATAAGACGAGATATTAGTTTTTTGGATTAATGTCAGTCGAAAAACATGCTTTTTTTTTCATACCCGAAATTCGCGTCGATCTGGAAAGGTGGGTGTGCGGTGAATAAGTTGGCGTAAAGGCCCCCTTCAAAATCACTTTCACGGTCAGGGTCAACCAAGTCAAAGAGATGCTTGACCATCCGATACGCGTGCGTGCTGTTACGCAGCCGGGCCCACAATGCGGCTTTCCACGTTGTTGACCATCCTGGACCCTCCTCTCCTGCTCGATCCGAAGCAATGAAACATGATCAAAGAAAGATAAGGCTATTCTTTGGTCAAAGATAATTTTCTTCACTAAGATCATCAAAGATATCTAAAATGTAACTAATAATTCAAATATATATACCTTTTTGCATATATTTCAGTTATTAGAAATATTACCTCTTTTGAGCAAGGTAAGTTCTGCTGCTTTGCATAGATCGGGAGTCTCATCGACATTGATGATGTGCCCAGGGAACACCCCAAATAGATGTGATAAATGCCTATGGTTCACCTCCGGATCCTCAAATTCCTTTACCTGCGATAATAAATCGATAATTACAAAAATTAGCCCCCGAGGTCTAGCCTAATTGCAAAGCAAACCCCGCGTTATATTTCAAAACAAAGAAGCAATACACATTAACTTTTAACAAGTTGGGAATAGAAACCTCTCGGACTTCTTTGTTGCTACACTAAACTTCTAGGTTCATTTTTTTCAACTATTCCCAACAAATCAATCTAAAACTTAAAAAGAATCTAAGCATTTCATATTGAAGTGTGGGCTTACCCATTCCATGATGGAACCATCCTTTGCGATTCTAGTCATATTAAGACGAGGTTGAGCTTTACGAATTCTTGTGATCAAGGCGGTGTCGCTTTTGCCTAGTTCCTATATTTCAAACACCAACTCAAAATCCATTACCAACGGTATATCGTATAATTTCACAAAAGACGTGATTTATAATTTATTATTATTTACCTCCGCAGCAGAAACGAGGGCGGAGAAAACCTCACTCGTAATTTGCATGTCCATGGTCGAAGAGTAGCTAACACTCGCTGGCTTACCATCGGGAGCAGTGAACATATGCTCCGGGGAGGTTGACGGGTTAGTTTCGAGCAATCCCGTGGGGCCCTCGATCAACCAGTCAAGCAGGAACGAAGCACATCCTTCCATTAAGGGGTATGCTTTATTTTTCAGAAATTCCTACGAGATTTCGTGTAAGAAAAAATTGAGTAAGAGAGAAATTCATGAGCAATGTGGGGTTAATCTTACTTTGTCCATTGTATAGGTGTAATGCTCCCATAGATGTGTACAAAGCCAAGCTCCCCCCATTTGCCATAGGGCCCACACAGCTTGACCTCGATCGGGAGATGTTTTGGCCCATATATCGGATACCTGATGGGCAACCCAGCCATCTGCTCCGTAGTTCACCTGTAACATTCTGTTACTAAATGCATGAAGTTGGTAGATAAATAACTTCTAAAACAGACGTTCGAATCAATATCTTTTTACCTTAGCAGTTTTATTTCCATTAACGGACAGAGATGAGATAAAGTCGAAGAGAGGCTCTTGGCACTCTTTGAGATTGCAAGAGAGAGACGGCCAATAATTCATCTGGAGATTAATGTTCAAATGAGGAGCACCACTGGAAAGGAAGAAAGTAATAAGATATAAGATTGATCATATAATCTCGACAAGAATAATTAAGTTAGAACAGAACGTACTCCCATGCCGGCTCTGGATCTTTGTTCCATATCCCTTGCAGGTTAGAAGGTTGACTTCCGGGACGTGAACAAGCTATCATCAAATAACGGCCGTACTGAAAAAGAAGCTCAACGAGAGACGGGTCTTCGTCAGTCTTAAAAGACCTTACCCTCTGCCCACTCGTAATCGACCTACTAATGTTATTACTATAATCGTTATTATTAGAAAGCTGCAGCGAGACACGGTGAAAAAGTCGTTGATAGTCCTTTAAATGGCGCTCGTAAAGATCGGAATACGAGTAACTCTTTGCGGAATCCATTGCTGCCAAAGATTCCACGCTCGGATTCCTTCTAGAAGCTACCGGATCAAGAAAGGGCCCGTCGAACGAAGTCGAGGCCGTGAGACGGATCACAGCCCAATCGCAACCCACCACGCGAAGCTTCTGGTTATCCACTGCTTGCACCTCGCACGCACCCTCGCTTATCTGCAGATCAAGAACAGCCGAGTACTGAATCCCTTTAGGGATGCTTTTCTCGACATCCTCGGAAATTCTTCTTCGTTCAAGATGATCGTTTTGAAAGGCGTGGGGCGAGATTCTTTTTCCCGGGCAGTTTCCGTCTAGGATGATTCGTGTTTCCCCGTTTAAATACGAGTGGTGATGCAATTTGCTGTCGAGAGACGCTGTGAAGCTCAGAGACGAGGGCTTGTTTGCGGATATCTTGATCACGACTACATTGTCCGGATTAGAGACGAAGTGCTCCCTCGTGTACTCGGTTTTGTTGGATGAATATTGTACGTTGACCGTGGCCGTGTTTAAATCGAGCACTCTCTGGTAACTTGACTCGTCGAATTCGGAATGGTCGAATTCTAGTTTTATGTCCCTAAGAGCTGGTAAACCTGAAATACAACGAAAAAACGAAATTCAATCAAGAGCTATAGGATAGAAGATACAACGTGCGAAAATCCGAAACGAGGGAAGGAGTAAATACGGCGGAAGGTTCTCCTGATAAGTTGACGGCAGCTGTTGTAGCCTCCGCGTATTTTCCGTCGTCCACAAGTTTCCGGACCTCCGACAACGTTTGGAAGGCATTACGGTCGGTATAGTCCCCCGGAGTCCCTGTCCAAAGTGTATCCTCTGCATCGATTCCCATTACACAATATAAGTAAAGATAGAATTAGCAGAGCAAGGATTGTGTTGAACGGGCCGGGCCGAAAATCCCGGGTCTTTTCCATCTCAATAAATCACAGCACAAAGCACAGGGTGAAATCAATACTCGTAATCAGAAAACTAACACATTGCGAGATAAAAAAAAAAGAGGTGAAAAATAGTTACCGTTGAGGTTAATAGTTTCGTTAAGAACGCCGCCCCAGATCATGGCGCCGAGGCGGCCGTTGCCGGCGGGAAGAGCATCGGTCCAGTGCTTAGCTGGCCCGTCGAACCTGACCTCGAGAATCCTCGTACTATCCTTATCCTTTTCGAAACTCGAGCTCCAAACATCTCTGTCTTCCGCACCGAGCCCACAGAAAAATGTCGAGATTAAAAGGATCGAAACGAACCAGAGCCCACACAACCCTTGTGGAATCATCGTTCATATACTACAAAAATCCCACTTTTCAAAAGACTAAAAAAAAATCGATTCTTGAATTTAAAAATAGAAGAGAAATGTTATTACTCTGCCGTGTGGGGTGTGGGGTGTGGGCACCGATGGCAGGCGTTGGCTTAAATGCACACGGCATCTCAGTGCAAAAGCAGTGATGGTAGGGCCCGGGATATTCTGGCATGTAAAATTCTTGATTTTTTTTTACAGACAAAGACAAGACATCATGACCATTTTTTTTTTCATTTTAATTAAAGAATTGTGGCAATTCTATATACTTTTTCATTTTGATTCTTATTAGATAATATAGTATAGATACTTACCCTTTCTTTCTAATTTTCGAAATAAGTGGGACTATTAATTTTTTTTAATTTTTTTTTAAATTTTTTAATCAAAAATTATAAAGTAAAAATATATTTAAAATTAATAAGTAAGATAGTTGTGATTAAAATTTAAAAATAAATTAATAAAATAAATATAAAATTATATTTTAAAATAAAATAAATTAAAATATATATTTTTGTTTTTTGTGTGTCAACTAGTGAAACACTCCCAAAATTTAAAATGTGTCAAATATTTTGGAAGATACTGTATGAACTATTTATTTTTTCATCCTCTCAAAATGATTTTTTTTTTTTTAACCGTCAATATCATATAAAAAAAAGTGAAAAAATTTAAAGGTACAGTACAGCGCATAGAAAAAAAAATCCCAACGCATGAGCGAGCTACCAAGCTAGCTCTTATGAAAGAGTAAAAAGAAATTATGTCATGGACTAAATTAAACGGTATTTTATTGTGTAAAGAGAGTTTACGTTAATTGTAATTATTTGATGAAATTATTTGAATAATTTATTTTATTGTGTAAAGAGAGTTTACGTTAATTGTAATTATTTGATGAGATTATTTGAATAATTGTAATTAAAATGTAACTTTCAATTTGAAAATAAAAATGAAAATGTAATTGGTGAGATGAAACAGATGAAATAATAAACTAGAGATACTAATATAAAATAAGTATCATGTAACATAACTTGATTCTACATTTAATCATTTAAAATTTAAAAAATCAATCATAGTTATAAATTCATTTAGTATTAGGCCATCATTTTTTTTATTTTTTTATAATTCATTAAATGTGAATGAGATCCATAGTTGAATGGACTTATGTCATTTAGGATGTTTTTTAAAACTAACCGAGTTCTTGATTGCTTTTTTGAAAATAAACAAATTACTTTATTGCTTTTTTGAAAACATAAATCGATTAAAAACTTTTACTTGACTCTTCTGAAAATCAACACTAATTGACCAGACTACTTTTTTTAACTCTTAGTTCAAAAGCATGGATCGTTTATTATTCAACTCCCAAATCACAACACTACTACTTCAACATATAGTACTAGTTTCTATAAGCAATATAGGTGCACACCTTTTTTTTTATAAAAATACAAAAAAATATGTCTATTACTCATAGACAAAGATGTTGGGATATGGAATCGAAATCGGGACGAAGAAAAACGGAAAAACGAAGTCGAAAGAAACCTGGAAGGACCGCTCGCACGAAGAGTGTACCGCTCGCACGGAGAGTGTACCGCGCGCACGGTGAGAAGTGCAGTAGCCTAGCGGGTTTGCGCCACGCGCACGGAGAGGCACCGCTCGCACGGTGAAGTGCAATAACCCCAACGGGATTTGTTTCTTGTGCGCGAAGTTTTGTGATTTCGTGTCTTTTTTCGGCGTGGACTACTACCTAAATTGGGATTAAAATTTCTCATGTATTTAGGCCTATAAAAAAGAGTCCCCAACAATGTAATTATGTAACTTGAGAGATCCGAAAATCATCGAGAGATTGTTGCAGAACGACGATGTATAGTACGAACAATATGCGGAACCCCGAATATAACTCAACAATAAATAAAGAAGGAGACAAGAAAAGAAGACAAGGAATTTACGTGGAAACCCAAATCGGGAAAAACCACGGGAGGAACGACGAGAACTTTTACTATAATATTGCCGATAATTACAAGGATTGATATACACTCTAAAACCCTCTAATCTCACACAATATTATCTCTCTCTATGATGGTATTAACTTGTGTTAACTCGTGTTCTACACGCTCTCTCTATAATTGTGTCCATGGAGATCCCTATTTATAGGTGTAGAAAACTCATAAATTAGGTTACCAATAGGAATAGGAATAAACCCTTTTTCCTAATATATGACTCCTAAATCCATAAGGAATAGAATTATACTATATTAAATATAATTCTAATTTTCCTAAATAAGGAAACAAAATTCCTACGGATTCGAGTCATATTTTAACAATCTCCACCTTGACGAGAAACCGCGAAATCCCATCGCACATGTGAAATCACATCACATATAACACCAAGCCGCGAAATCCTATCGCGCATGCGAAATCACATCGCACTACCACCAAGCCTCGTCCATCGTCTTCCTCCAAACGCCCCAACGGGCCTAGTTCCTAGAAGATTGGACCTTCAAAGGTCCCCATGAATCGGAACATACATACCCGAGTGTCTTCTTCGAGATGTGAGCCCAATTCGAGATATTCCCTCTCGACCGCTTTCCAAGCGCACATGGCTCACCAGGTTTAGAAACACTCCATAGATCGAGAAACACTCGATCCTCCTTGTCGACTTTCCTCACATGCCCAAGCCGCACATGGTCTAGTCGTGTAGACTCTTCATCCGAGAGCCTAGTTTTTCCCACGGTTACTTCGTTCACCGCTTCATCTTTAATCAGCTTGGTCACTCCGGCCTTACTTGGTTGCGCGCCTCTAAGCCGGATAGACTCTTCTACCAAGAGTCGGGTTTCGGCCCCGGTTACTTCCTTCACCGCGCCTTCTTGGAGGACATAAGGTCGTCTCGCCTTTTCGTCTCCTCCCAACACTACCAAAGCCTCTTCGGTAGCCTCATAAACTCCACCTTCTCTGGTGTAGCTTTTATCAACCTCGGTTACTTCCTTCGCCGAGCTTCCATCGAGGACATAAAGGCGACTCGCCTTTCTCTTTCCTCGCAATATTACCAAACCACCTTTGGTAACTCTTAAAACTCCACCTTTACAAGTGAGTTTATAGCCCTTCATATCAAGGGTACTCAAGGAGATCAAATTCCTCTTCAAGTCAGGGACATGTCTTACCTCGCCTAACGTGCGCACCGTGCCATCGAACATCTTCAAGCGGATATTTCCAATCCCTTCGACCTTGCACGAGGTGTCATTAGCCATGAACACCGCACCATGCTCCAAAGATTCATAAGTCTCGAACAACGACCGGTCCGGACACATATGAAACGAGCAACCCGAGTCTAAGATCCAATCACCACAAAAGTTGGAATTCTCGCCTAGAGCCATTAGTAGTTCTCCATAGAAATTCCCATCTACTAATCCAACGTCACCGGAATTCCGATTACCGGAATTATTGTTGTTGCTCTCCTTTTTCTTCCACGCGTAGCACTCCGACTTTATGTGTCCCTTCTTCTTGCAATAGAAACACTCCTTATTCCCGTGTCGCGACTTCGAATTCCCCGAGTCGCTCCCTTTATCACGGTACTTCTTTTGGACGCTAAGTCCTTCACCCACATCGGGCATACCATCCTTGTTGGACTCCATCCTTTGTACGTTTTCCCTTGACGAGAGAGCCGAAGTTACGTCTTTAAACGTGAGACTATCTCGTCCATAGAGAAGCGTGTCCCGAAAAGCCGCCATGGAGGGGGGTAGCGAGCATAACATCCAAAACGCAAGATCATCATCTTCGATCTTCACGCCAATTTTCCCAAGGTCAGCTACACGCTCCTTGAATCTCGCTACATGGTCTTGAATCGACGACCCCTCCGCCATCTTGAGGAAGTAGAGACTTCTCTTCAAGTGATGCTTGCTGGACACCGTTTTCTCAACGCACATCGATTCCAACAACTCCCATAATTCCTTTGCGGTCTTCGCCTCCGTCGTTTCCTCAGTCAACGAATCCGAAACATGAAGCCCTATGGTCGCCATAGCCATCTGATCGAGCTCCACCCACTCGTCATGCTTCATGTCCTTCGGCTTGTTGTCAACACCAAGTAGACAAATCTCTTGCTTAAGAGATCTGAGGACCAACCTCATCTTGTGTTGCCAAATAGGAAACCTCGTGTTGAGACTTAAATTCGGTAGATCGTACCCCACGCTCGCCATCGAAACCAAAGCTCTGATACCACTTGTATCCGCAACTCCCGCCTTGTATGGATTCCCCGTCCGGGATCCCCACGAAAGCTCCGAGGTCACAGGATCGTAACCTAGCTCTGATACCACTTGTTGCAGAACGACGATGTATAGTACGAACAATATGCGGAACCCCGAATATAACTCAACAATAAATAAAGAAGGAGACAAGAAAAGAAGACAAGGAATTTACGTGGAAACCCAAATCGGGAAAAACCACGGGAGGAACGACGAGAACTTTTACTATAATATTGCCGATAATTACAAGGATTGATATACACTCTAAAACCCTCTAATCTCACACAATATTATCTCTCTCTATGATGGTATTAACTTGTGTTAACTCGTGTTCTACACGCTCTCTCTATAATTGTGTCCATGGAGATCCCTATTTATAGGTGTAGAAAACCCATAAATTAGGTTACCAATAGGAATAGGAATAAACCCTTTTTCCTAATATATGACTCCTAAATCCATAAGGAATAGAATTATACTATATTAAATATAATTCTAATTTTCCTAAATAAGGAAACAAAATTCCTACGGATTCGAGTCATATTTTAACAGAGATTATTAGAGTGCTTAGAGTAGGCGAGAGCGTGAATTTATTGTGATACGTGTGCGTGCGTTTGTAAACTCCTCGGAGTCGTTTATTGTTACTCTAGTAAAGGATCTGCAGCGGCGAGTGAACGTAGCCCATTGAGGGGTGAACCACTATAACCTTGTCTCGTATATTCTTTCGTTTTTATTTCTCGTCGTGTGCTCGTTTCGTCTCTTGCAGCGACGAAGTTAGGCAAAAATCCTAACAAAATAAAGTTATGTGTTCATTTTCCGTCTAGGATGATTTGTTTTTCCCATTTATGTGCGAGTGGTGATAAAATTTGCTGTCGAGCGATGCTATGAAAATTAGAGACGAGGGGTTGTTTGAGGATATCTTGATCACGACATTGTTCTGATTAGAGACGAAGTGTTCCCAGCTTGTGAACTCAGTTTTGTTGGATGAATATAGTACATTTACCGTTGCCCTTTTTAAATCGAGCACTTTGGTAACTTAACTGAGAGAGTGAATATAAAATCACCGATGAATGGGTGAGTATGATAATACTCTTATCTATAGTTACAACGGAATCCCATAATTAAGGGAAGAATATACGAAAATCAAATAAGATATACTAAACTAAATACAAAAGATATATTTTATTCTTATAATCAAATCAATATGATTTGATTATATTTATTTCCTTAACACCTCCGTCAAAGCGATGCGTGGGTTGAAGACAAACGCGAAGCTTGGTAAGGAGGTGGATGCGCATGGGCGGATGATCTCAAGAGCACACTGGGCTATAGCCCAGTGCATGTTTTTTTTTTAGTGAAAATTACATTAACCTACCCAAACTTTACTGACTTTTACAGTTTGCTATCTAAACGGAATTTTTTTACAGTTTCCTACCTAAACTTTGCTCCGATTTACATATTCCTACTTTTTAAAGACAATCGAATACTCCGTCCATTATTCCGTTTTTTGTAGTATTTTATGGCAATTTACTGATATACCCTTGCCATAACGATTTATATCTCTCCCCCAAATCGAACCAACCCTAATTTTTCTTGTTCGCTGCAATTCTCCAGAAAAGAACTCGCTCACTGCAAGAAGAAGCTAGTATGGAAGAAGCTTGTCGCTGCGGGATGCTAGTTGCTAGGCGCACATGGTCTGAATTGATCCCAGAGAGAAGATTCATGTGCTGCGCCAAATCTCGAGTAAGAACCCTAATTTTTCAATTATCCCCAATTTCGGTGGTTGTGGGTATTTCAGCTGGATTGACCCACCTTTATGTGGGAGATGTAATCGGATCATTCCAGGTCTGCTTAGAAATCTCAATTTCAATGTTGAAGAATTGAAGGAGTTGAGAAAGAAAGAAGTTTTACTGAAGAAGAGGAATGTGCAGTTGTGGATTGTGATTTTAGCATTTCTTGTAGTTTTTTACTATATTTTAGTTAGTAGGTGATGTTGTAAGTTATGGATTTCAGCAGTGTAGTGTATGGTTTCTCTTGTGGTGTCATGTACTCAGTGAGGTTTTGATGAATGGAAGCAACTCTTTTAATGAATGGAACCACTATGTTTTTGTTTTACAATGTATTTGTTTAAAAGGACATTCAAAACAGATCACTCAAAAGCACTTAATAATAAGCTTCATTAACATCTCATAATAAGGTTCAAATCATTAACATCTCATAATAAGGTTCAAAAACCACCTGATACAAACATTACAAGGTTCAAAAGCAAATGATAACAAGATTCAAAATGCAGCTGACAAAAATATATTAGAGCACTATATTTATTTGAGTATTATTTTTTTATTATATTTGTGCTATATTTTTATTTTATTTTCTCATTAATTTCATCACTATTATATTTTTATTTTATTATTATTTTCATCACTATTATATTTTTATTTTATTTTGTCATTATTTTCATTGTTGTTCTAAAAAATCTACGCCTAAGCATAGGCTGTTCTCAGCGGTCTGGATTTAGGCTCTAAGCTCTTAAGCCGCCTAAGCGCCGCCAAAACTCGCCCAGACCCGCCTAAACCCGAGTAGACCACTTTAATTCGATTAGTTTCGTATTTACCTTCTTAGATGGTTCTCGGGCAAATTTAATAAAACATTCAAATTTGATACAAAACTTAATAAATCAAAATAAATAGATAGTGTTATAATAAATTTTGAGTATAAGACCAAAATTTGAAAAATAAAATATTAAAGACATAATAAAAATGATCTAAAGTTTTAAATTTACAAGCTATTTGATTATTTTACTACGTTAAAAGTTAAGACTTGTGATTAATACTTACTATTTATGGATTATTTTGTTCAATTGAATTAATATATAAAAAATATTTTTTAAATATAATATTAAATTATTGAATATAAAAATGTAAAACGATTAATTATGAGCCGTTTAGAACTTGCTAACTTTTTACTTATTTTTATATTATTCGCAGTTTTTTCAGTTTGTTTTTTATTTTTATTTTATTAGAGCATTATTTTTTTCACTTTATTTACCTATACATTTGAATCTTATTTCGGATTCTCTCCTACTAATTATTTTCCTAATGTTTCCTAATAAATCAAATCCAACCATTGATTTAATTGATCGTCAAGATCTTATTTAACAATTAAAATAAACAATATACAGTAGAAACTCCGTACAGTCATATCGTTGGGACCGGGAAAAATTATTACTATAGAGAGTTATTCTTATATAGAGTTTTACAAAATAAAAATAATTTTTTTCGTATAAAAATTGTTAACGGTCAGAAAATCCTACCGAGGTAACACAGAGTTTTAGGGGATTGAGCGGAGCTGACAACGTAGTATGCTCAGTCCGAATTTATCGGGACTCGTGCGATTAAAATATTCAATGTACAGTACCTTCTATTTATAGAGTCACGGATTAGGGTTTACAAAAATGGGTATTGGGCTAATTATGTCATGGGCCTGTAATTTATATTGACACGGCCCATACGAAGCCCATCGCCGACCTCAATCATCACTGAGCTCGTTCAACGCGGATGTGTTCGGATTATGCTTTTATCTTCGCCACCAAGCTGGGTCCCCTTTTTTCACTAGTATCTCCTCGGTGGCTACTAGTTTCTTCTATACAACTGGTAACCTGCTTCTCATGTTGTGCTCTTTCTTGACCCACCGAGCTGACCCTCCTCGCTCGACGAGTTCCGAGCAGGTATCGATGTGCTGGGCTTTGCGGGTTTGAAATACTAATGTGCCGGATTTTATTTGTTAACGGACCGAGTGTAAAATGCCCATCAACAAATGCCCCCCGAAAACAATTTTTCTCGCCTCAAAGGAGATGGAAATTTGATTTCGGCCGATATAGTATTTTTCGAGGTCCGAGCTGACCCCTATTGGAGCTTTACCGAGATGGCCTTCGGATTCTGCTCGGCTTTCGTCGGTTCGAGTCGAATTTGACACGTAGACGACCACGTGTCGTTCTTGGATTCATGGAGCCGCGATTAAACGCTTCGTTCCCCGCGCGGAAATATTTGAAATTCAAAATTTGAATTAACCGCTCAGTGGGAGTATATATATTCCTCTTAGTAAATTCATCTTTTTACATTTCACCTCTTTACAGTGAAGCTCCGCCCAGATACCCGGTCGTGCTCAGCCCTACTGATCGTGCTCGGTCGTAATTGGTGAGTTTTCCTACTCAGTTCGGCCTGCGTCTCTGAGCCTCTTACGTGGTATTTATTAGCTTAGTTCGTTTCTTTTTGCTTTTCAGATTTCATTCATCTCGTAGTATAGGACCAACCTGGTTTTCCAATTTTATTTACATCTCTCGAGTTTGCCAATGAACGAGAACGGTAGCCCAGATCCCACCTCGGATTCGCATTCATCTCGTGCCACCTCCGACTCCTCTAGTTCTTCGGATTCCATGGCGTCTTCCTCGGACCAGTCATCACGTGGAGAGATTTCGTCACCTCGATCCCACGCCTTTTCGGACGAAGAGAAACAGGAATTGCTAGCAGGGGCCGTGAGCGACTCTTATCGATTTTTCTTGGATCTCATGGGAGAGATCCGTGGTCCCATAGGCACTTTTCTATTCACCCACTATGCACATGAAAATCCTTACATCCCTGCCCCTCGTACCATTTTCGCTTCTCCTCGGGACGCCGGCCAGGCCGATTATTTTGCTGGCAACCGGGTTAGCGCCATGGATGATGAGACCCTCCAGGGAATGAGGTCAGCTTGGGAGATTCCCTCAGACGTTCACTTACACTGCCCTACTATAGACGAGCGAGCTGATAACCCTCCTCCGGGCATGGTCGCGGTCACCAATCTGATGATGGCTAACGGGCTTCGGTTTCCCTTGCATGATTCTTTGGCTGCTGTCCTTAGGCAATGGGGCATTGCCCCTATTCAGCTACATCCGAACTCTTGGCTCCAATTAATTTCGCTCAACGTGTTGTTTGGCCACTATGGCCTTTATCGTCATCTTTCGGCTGCTGAGATGGTCTTCCTACTCACCCTTAACCATACAGGCGGAGGTGACCATTATGTACGAGCTCTAACTAAGATCATAGAGAAGATTCCGAGTAAAAAGGCTATTTGGTGGTCCAAATGGTTCTACGTGAGTGGAGCTTGGAATTCGGAGAATTATCCCGTGTCATCGATATTCGATATTCGAGACACTCGTTAGTTCTTTCCCCCTCCTCGTTTTCCCTGTTTTCCTTTCTTTCTCCCTATTTATTTCTGCATGGCCTTCTTTCTTTCCCAGGACCTGTACCTCCTTTGACGGAGGAATTGGATTGGGATTTCGCCACTGTGTATGAACGCGTCCGATCGCTCCCGTTCGAGCGGCGCAAATCGGACGACATCCTTACTAGGGTCCATATAAAATCTTCTCGTTTCATCTCTATTCCCCGGCATGTCAAGGCCGAGTATCCGCGTGAGTTATGTTTTAATGAAATCTAATTTTTTTTGTACTCCCGATGTCCTTAACTTAGCTTCTTTTTGTTTCAGTTGTAAGGTGTTTGAGCCCTTTTTCTCTAAATCACACTATTACTGGAACGGGGGGTATATAAGAAAGGGAACCAAGCAGATATTTATTTGTTTAGGACGGATTATAGATCGGAAAATGTATGCCGGAAATCTGGAAATAACACATGGTGTTCTTGAGCTTAAAGCTCTTTTATTTCCTTTACTTTAAGTATTTGGAAATATAGAAAAAATGTGAAGTCCTTCTCTTCCCTCCTTTCCCTCTCTTTTATACTAATTGTATGCATGAGCATGCAAGCTCATATTATGCCACCTATTAACCTCCTATCACATCTAATCCCACTAATGAAGACTTTTAAGCCATTGCATTAAATATCCACTAATCTTGTCTTCCACTTGCTGCATGTCACCAGAGGCGCACCGCCTCTTGCCTGGGGCCTGTTCTGAATGATCCTTCGCTCTGATACGGGACTGTCTTCCCGGGGCTACGGTTGAGCTCGCCTGGTTTCTTCTTTACTCTTGGCTTCAAAATATGATTTGGTCTTCGGTTGACTCTTGATCTGATGACGTGGCTTCGGTTGTCTGGACACGTGTCGGTGTTGGATTTTTATGGTGTAACATTGGCCCCCAGGAAAATTAATGGATTATAACATCTTTTTTCCTGAAGTTTGGTCTTGGATCTCCTGGTAATCGACTCTTGATACTCTTCGGAGTTGGTATTTGGCTTGTGGATGTTGTCAGCAGTGGATTTTGACGTGGGATCTTCTTGGGATGTCTTTGATTTTAGATGCCTCTAGTGTGGTCTTGAAAGATAATTCTGAGAGGGATGGAGAGGAGATTGCGATTCGTATCGTTCTGGACTTTTGTACCTGCATTGGTCAAAAATTTCTTTCGGGATCTTTCCCGATTAGTATTTTCGTAATGGACACAAATAGTCCTTGGACAAGAAAATTAAGTATTTTTCTCACGGGATTGTGTCTTAAGACTTCCCTGTAACAAAATTTATCATGGTACTGAGACCATGTAATTTCTTTCCCTGTATAGACGGGAAGACTTGTTGCATGCCGATTTAATTTCGGTCTTTAATTGATTGAAATAAATCAATAAATCAAGAGATAATATAAAAAGATTTGAAAAGATTCGAAATTCAGAAATCACCTTTCTGCAGGCTTTTCTGGCCACGTGGCCTGACGGTTACAGGCTGAATTAATTAGGGTTTTGAGTTAGTGGGGCGATAATTGAGTGCTTTCTTCGGTAACCGCCCCTTTTCTCTCCCCATACGCAACTGCTGCGTCTCATCAGTTTCTTCATCATCGTTTTTGATTTCAAAATTCGAAATCACGATTCACAATTCAGAAATCATATTTTGGGTAAGAAAAATTCACTCTCGATTTATCTTATTTTCCCCTTACGAAATCTGTGTTTTTTGCTTTTGTTTTCTTCGACTGTAAATCGAATCATGCCGCGACTGAGACGTGGTCCTCGAGGGAAGCATCAGCCACCCGAAGCTCCTCACGTCGTCTTCGGCAGAGAATATAAATCGTTCATGGAGGGAGCCGTACCCGATCTTCCATCGTCGGAGGCGCCAGATCCGGCTACCGAAGGGCCCTACCAACCGGTTACGAGAAAATCGATTCCGGTGGTGCCCGATCCGGACCACCGAGATTGGGGCGCTCACGGCCGGAAAAGTACGATAGACCCTTCAACACTACTAGAGAAGCGAAAGAAATGGAGGATTCCAAATAATGTTCATCTTTATGTGCCGTTACCTGGGGAATCAGCGTGCTGCCCGCCGGCGGGAATGGTGGCCGTCGGAGAGGACGCACTGAACGTGGGGTTGCGGTTTCCGCTAGACCCCTCCATATCCGGACTCCTCAACCTCTGGGGATTAGCCCCCCACCAACTGCATCCAAATGGATGGGGCCAACTATACGGTGTACTCACCGTGTTGGGCCAGGTGGGGCTTTCTCGACCCATTACCGGTGAGGAGTTCCATCAATTCTTCAGCCCAGTCGTCTCCAACTCCTCTTCCCGCGGGGACTATACGGTTCGCCTCAGGCCGAATAAAGTGAAGATCAAGGAGCCCAAACTCAAAGACATTCGCTGGTGGGATCGATGGTTGTTTGTTTCTGGCCACTGGAAAACTCAGACCCGAGAGGGGGAGATTGACATTCATGTCACATACTCTGAAAAACCTGAATGTAAGCCTCGCAAACTCGTCATCGTACAATTTTGACTGATCTAAACTTTTTTCAATGATGCAGGTGGTCGATTGCCGAAGACAATAAATCTCCCGTGGGATTTAGAGACGGCGAATCTCCTAGCACTGTGTATACCATCAGAAAAAAGAGATTGCAATTTGTACAACGACGACGTTCGGGACGAAGCCGGCTTATACTACCCACCGTACATCGAAGGTCGAGAATATCCAGGTACCTTTTCTCAAAGCGTTTAAGTTTTCCATGTGAGACTTTTTCAAATCCCACGGTACTCTGCTTAAAGAACCGAGTATTGGTTTCCCTGGGAATTTTTCAACTCCCTGGTACTTAGTCATTTTTTTGTTTTTTGAATGGTCTTCCCTGGGATATCTAAAAAGACTTCCCGGTACTCCATTGTGTTTTGTTTTTTAAATGGTCTTCCCTGGGATATCTAAAAAGACATCCCGGTACTCCATTGTGTTTTAAACTAATACTGCCCTAGGATATCTTTTCAGACCTCCCGGTGTAATAGCTTAAGTGTTTCCTGTGCAGAGTATTTCAACACTATCTTCACTGAAAAACCCGACGGCATGGCTGACAACAGGGATATATTTGGTTCTCTTGGCATCGTGGACACTGCAGTTTTCACTAAGGGGCGAAAAGCCAAGTCTGGCACATCGGCTGGTGGAGGGAGGAGTGCTGTGAAGACCCGGGGTGGTTCGTTAAACACTCCCGCAGGCCGAACCCGATCCCACACTCTGTCCAACCCGGGAACGGAATCCGATCCTCACGGGCTGATGAATGTGGTGGATTCTTATTAGGAAACTCCTCTGACCTCTGACACTGTGATGTCTGAAGCTGCCCCGAGCACAGGATTGCCACCTTCTGGAGCCACATCACTGCTCAAGGTTAAACAGGAAGAAGGGAAAAAACGCAAGGGGTCCCAGGGACCTATAATTGATGTTACAGACTCTCCACCACGTTCCTCCAATACCAGCGAAAACGCTATGTATGGGTTACATGCTGAGCTGTTCTCCAAGTAAGTACATTACTTGTTATGTTTATACTCTAAAAATAAATATAATTTATTTCGAGTCTTCTGCTCTACATTCATTTTCTTTCTCTGTAACCCACTTCAGACTGTCCCTGCAAGATCCTCCAATTCCTCCAGTGCTCGTGTCATTCTATTCCGGGCTCGGTCCCATCCCTCCGGTAGCTACTCAGAACAGTCCTGTGGGCGAGGCAATTAATGCAGTTGGCCGGTGCTGGACTACCGAGTTCAATGACTTGATGGCCCACGACAACCATGCGCTTTCCCTGGCGCTTAAGCTAACCAGTCAAGCTACTTTGGCCATCGCCGGTGCTCATACTCGTACAGAGAAAATGCTCGAGGCAATCATAGCTCACGAAACCAATGCAAAAAAGCTCGAGCAACACATCCAGGAGCTCAATGAGGCATATAAATCTGCAGCCGGGGATCGGGACACTTGCCGGAAAGTTATTGACACTGAGCGGACTGAAAAGGCAACACTGAAGTCTGAGTTGGAGGAGGCCCTGAAGACTGTCAAGGAGAATGAGAAAATGATGGAGCAGGCCCTGGACGAGACGTCCTGGGAGATAAAAGAGCTGAAAGCCAAGCTGGCCCAGACTGAAGAAGATCTGAAGGAGACTACAGACAACTTCGATAATGCTTGCGAGATGCTTGAGTCTCCAACGCATAACCCTCGAATCTTATCTAACCTCCTTTATGTGACTGCTTATGTTGGAATGGTCAGGTCAGCGGCTCAGGAGCAGAATGAAGTTGTCAAAGAATTTGCCCTCAAAACGCTCAAAAGCTACATGAAGGCGGACACACTCGATGATCGGGTGCCGCAGCCATTCAAGGATCTTGAGGTCGAGTTCGGCATAGACATGAAGTGGTGGCCCACTTATGACAAGCTCTGCATGCCTGGTGAACTGCCCACTGCTACAACACAAGAAGAAAACAAAGAAGATGAAGAGATGAAGGACGGGGAGGCACAGGATCTGGTTGGTGACGGGCCCAGGGGCATGCCAAAAGATTCTACCGTGACTCCTCCCCGTGATGGTAATTCCACCTCTTGAGTGTCAAAACTCAAGAGTCTGCACAATTTGAAGTCTTCCCTGGGTGTGAAAAACCCAGGGGTATTAACCATTTTCATAAGTATTATCTTTTAGGCCTTCGGCCCCAGACAATCTCTTATTACTCTATGGTTTGTAATAGCTTAAAAATTTTAAGTTTTCGCTAGTTTTTTGTTAGGATCCTCTCTTGGGGACCTCTAAACAATTTGGATGCGTTTGCACCTCTTTTTATTTGCAAGTTTTTGTTAGGATCCTCTCTTGGGGACCTCTGAACAATTTGGATGCGTTTGCACCTCTTTTTATTTGATAGTTTTTGTTAGGATCCTCTAATAGGGATCTCTGAACACTTTGGATGCGTTTGCACCTCTTTATTATTCGGCATGGCTCTTTTCACAATGTGTCAGCCTTTCAAAGTCCGAATAATGTGGCTCTACCCTTTGTTCTAGGTACTTTGAGCTCTTAACTTCGTAGGGCGATTCAAAGGTAAATGTACTTTTCCATTTGGTGCTCGCTTTCGGCCCTGGTCCCATTTGCTTACCCCGATCGCATACCTACGAAGTTCAGTCTGGTTCCAGTGGACTCTTTCTGAGCCTCTTGGTTTGACCAGATCGTCTCTCATTCTCTTTCCGAGGGATTCTGAGTTTACAGAATTCTAATCCCCGAGAAGAGAATCCGTCGGCCCTCAAGTTTTATAAACTTTCATAGGGATACCGGAAATTTAATTCCTGGCACAGGAATCTTCCCTTATTCAGGGGTTGCCTGGGTGAAGCTTAAAGTTCTTCCCGGCCAAGATATATTTATCACCTGGGTATGGCTCTAAGCCTCTTCCCGGGAGAATATAATATTCGTATTTGCCCCTTATAGAGGTCTTGCCTTAGTGAAGTTTTAACTTCTTGTAGGCTTATTTTTATTTATCACATGGGTTTGACTTCAAGCCTTTTCCCAGAGTGATTATATTAAAATAAAAATAATGAAGGTAAGAAGAAATTGAAAGTGGTACATTACCTCAAATTCGGACTTCAAAACCTTCTTTATTGATAGAGATTGCCAAAAAGCATTACATTGTATTTTTGCCATAAGGCTTTACAACGTTTTTGCGCCCAGGCTAATGATAGAATTTCTTCAAGTGTAACGCATTCCAGCGATACTGATCTTTGGTCCCGTTGAGCAGCTCTAGTTCATACACTCCATTCTGGAGGCACCGGCTCACTCTAAACGGACCTTCCCAGGATTGACCCAGGGCCCCAGGATGTGCTCCCAGGATCTTTTTTAATACCAGGTCTCCCACTTGGAAGTCTCTGGCCCTCACTTTGGAGTTATAGAACTTTGCAATTCTTTGCTTGTTCATTTCGTTCAACGAGTCAGAAGTTAACCTCTTTTCTTCCAAAAGGTCTAGCTCTCTTCGGAGCGCTTCCTCGTTTTCACCGCCGGCTCCCTGGGCGGTTCGATGTGATAACACCGTAATCTCCGCCGGGATCACGGCTTCGGTGCCGAACGCTAATGAGTATGGGGTTTCCCCCGTAGCCTTTCTGGCTGTTGTCCTGTAGGACCATAGGACTTCTGGGAGCTCGTCAGCCCATTTGCCTTTTCGCTCTTCGAGCTTGGGTTTAATGGTGTGTTTCAGAATCTTATTGACGGCTTCAACCTGTCCATTCGTTTGGGGGTGGTACGGAGTGGAGAATAATCTTCTGATTTTCCATCTCTCACAGAACTCCGCCACTTCTACCCCATCGAATTGTTTTCCGTTATCGGAAATTATCGTCTCCGGTAACCCGAAGCGACATATAATATTCTTCCATAGGAATTTGATGACCTGTGCTTGGTCGATCTTGTTCAGTGATTCTGCTTCCACCCATTTGGTGAAATAATCAACTGCCACTATGACGAATTTTACCCCTCCCCGGGCCGTCGCCAGTGGTCCGATCAAGTCGATCCCCCAACGAGCAAATGGCCAGGGACTGTACAGGGATTTCAGCATCTCTGGGGAAGTTCTAATGGTAGGTCCTATTACTTGGCACTTCACGCACTTACGGGCATAGCCAATGGCATCCTTCCGAAGGCTTGGCCAGTAATAGCCTTGACCCATTGTTTTATGTGCCAGAGATCTCCCCCCGGCATGATTCCCACAGACGCCGTCATGGATCTCTTCCAGGAGTCTCAGTCCTTCCTCTTTCGACACGCATTTCAGCAGTGGAAGGGAATAACTCTTCTGGTAGAGATCCGAATATAAGATTGTGTATTTTGCTGCCCGGATTCGCAATTGCTTTCCTTCGGTCTTGTCTGGCGGCAATTCCCCTGTATCAATGTACTTTAGGATTGGTGCTCGCCAGTCATCTCCGGTTCCGGGCAGAATTGGCAGTTGTTCTGCTCTTCGATCTACCGAGGGATTCAATAACTTAGTCAACATGATTTTTGAGAAATCTGCTGAGCCTTCCGAAGAGGCTAGCTTTGACAAGGCGTCTGCCTGTGAGTTATGTTCCCTCGGGATCTGTTCAATTACTATCTCTGGGATCTTTTTACAAAGTGATCCTACCAACTCTAGGTATTTGATCATTTGTTCTCCCTTGGCTTCATACTCACCAGTCACATGGTTTACAACCAGCTGGGAGTCCATGAATATAATCAATTTTTTCACACCAATGGCTATGGCTAATTCTAATCCCGCGACGAGAGCTTCGTACTCAGCCTCATTATTCGACGCAGGGAATTCGAATTTAACTGCCTGGGTGATAGAATCTCCCTCGGGTCCAAGTAATACTATACCGGCCCCCGAGCACGCTGTGGTTGCTGAACCGTCCACGTACAGTTTCCACGCGCGTGATTGATTATTTGACTTTTCCGGGAACGTTAGTTCCACTACGAAATCAGCCAACACTTGTGCCTTTATTGCTGTCCTAGGGCTGAAGGTTATGTCATATTGACTTATCTCCAAAGCCCATTTTAGGAGTCTCCCGGTGACATCGGACCGGTGCAATACTTGCCTTAGCGGCATGGTCGTTAAAACCTCTACGGGGTGCTAAAAAAGATACGCCCGGAGTTTTCTTACTGACACAATAAGGGCATAGGTTAACTTTTCTAACGGTGTGTACCGGACTTCTGCTTCATGCAGGACTTGGCTCACGAAGTACACGGGGAGGTGTTTTATTCCGTCTGCTCTCGTCAGAATAGCGCTGATGGCATGTTCCGACGCGGCTAAATACAGATATAACTTTTCCCCGGGCTTCGGAGCCACAACCACTTTGGGACTGGATAGATACTCTTTGATTTGCTTAAAAGCTTCTTGAGCATCTTTTTTCCAGTGGAACTTATTCCCTTTGATGGATGCAAAGAAAGGACGGGTTTTGTCCCCCAAACAGGAGACGTACCGGCTCAAGGCGGCCAAGCAACCTGTAAGGCGCTGCACACCCTTGATATCCCGGGGTTCCCGCATGTCCAGTATGGCTCTGATCTTGGCCGGGTTGGGTTCAATCCCATGTTCCCCGACTACGTGCCCCAGGATCATGCCTTTCTTGATACCGAAATTGCATTTTTTGGGATTCAGTTTCATGTTATAGTGCCCCAGAATCTTAAAGACTTCTGCAAGGTCTTTTATGTGATCCGCTTCATTCTTGCTTTTCATAATGATATCATCGATATACACTTCAACAGTTTTACCGATTAAATCTGTAAACATCATGTTTACTAACCTCTGATATGTGGCCCCGGCGTTCTTCAGACCGAAGGGCATTCTTTCCCAGCAAAACACTCCTTTTTCCGTGTAGAACGCCGTGTGCTCTATATCGTCTGGGTGCATCGGAATCTGATGATATCCTGCTTTTGCATCGATCGTTGAAAATATAGCATGACCTGTCAGATTATCAACAAGGTGATCTATGTGTGGCATCGGAAAGTGGTCCTTGGGACATGCATTATTTAGATCTGTAAAATCTATGCACAGTCTCCAAGCGCCCGCTGTTTTCGATACCATCACAGCATTGGATAACCAGGTGGCATCGCTCGAGGCTTGCCTCACCAGTTTATTCTCAATTAATTTGTTCACTTCCCCGGCCAGTGCTTCGCACTTCTCGGGCCCCATTTTCCTTCGCCTCTGGGCGATAGGTTTTCTCTTGGGGTCGATTTTTAACCGATGGCATGCATGTTTGGGATCTATCTTTCCCAAATCCGCACTTGACCAGGAGAAGGTACTCTGATTTTCCCTGAGGAAGTTGATCAGTCCCCTTCGAGTGTGCTCTAACATATGCGTACCCACGAGTACTTGCTTATGGGCTTGCTCGGGATTCAACACTATGGAGTCTAAGTTTTCGACCACTTCCATGGCGGTTCCTTTTCGGTACTTGGCTCCCGTCCTGGGATCATAATCCTCGTGCTCTGGCCCCATGCAATCCTGAGTTTGGCTGGTGGAAGCTATTCCCGCACAGGGATCTTGCCCTGGGGAATTGGCTTCCTTCCCAGGAACCAACTCTAGGATTGCTCCGGGCCCCACGGTATTTATGACATCAGGAGCCTGGGGTTCCAAACCGGTATCAGTAACTTCAGACACTCGGGACTTTTTGTTTTGCTCATCTTGTGAGTCTTTGTTTTGCTCATCTTGTGAGTCTTTGTTTTGCTCATCCTGTGAGTCTTTGTTTTGCTCATCCTGTGAGTCTTTGGTGTGCTCATCCTGTGAGTCTTTGGTGTTTTCCGCCAGACTTTCCTGGGGATTACCATTCGCAATTATAACTAAGTTATCAAGATCAAAGAAATACAAAAGACACTTCTTGGCAATTACTAGGTCACCTCTAACGGTGCCAACAGCACCGGAGGGAGTAGGGAATTTTACACAATAGTAGTAGGTTGAGGCTACCGCTTCGAAAGCGTCCAAAAAGGGCCTACCTAAGAGCGCGTTATAGCCGCTAGCTCTATCTACTATTACAAATTCCAAATTCCTCACTAGCATGAGATCTGGATTCCGGGCATCCTTCAACTCCACCGGCAGTACGATCTTGCCATATGGATGCACCACGTCGTTGCCAAAGCCTTTGAGAATCAGATCGCACGGTGAGACATAACGGGCCAGCTTGCCCATCTGATCCAGGGCGTTCTTATACAGAACATTACAGTGAGCACCGTTGTCAACCAGAGTGCGAGACACATCGATTCCCAGGATCCTCGCCCGGATCACCAGGGGTTCATCCTTTGGGAATTTGGCTTTAGCGCGATCCTGTGGTGTGAAAGATATCACTACCGTATCACAGATCGTTGCGCTCTGTGTGGGCGCAGAAGCCACCAGAACTTCCCACATTGCCAAGTCTCTCTTGCGCTTCCGTTTGCTATCTTCAGTTAAGGGCCTGACACCACCAATCATCATAACTTCCTGGGGACCCTGAGGCCCCGGAGCATTTTGATTTTGGCCCGGTGCAGCTGGTGGAGGGCCCTGGGGGTTCTGTCCCCGTGGTTCATTCCCTGCTACCCCGGGACGGGGGAGGTACTGCCACAGTTTCCCCTCATTGAACAACCTCCACAATTGCCTCAATAACTGACGACACTGGTTTGTTGAATGGCCGTGTTTCTCATGGAAATCACACCATAAATTGGGGTTCAACTTCTCTTGGGGAGTGTTAATAGGCGGGGGCTTGGTTAACACATCTACCCTTTGAGTCAGGAACACCTGCAAAATGGCCTCTGGGGCCTTACCAGTTTCGCGCCGTATATTGGCTTCCAGTTCCCGTATTTCATCCATCCTGGAATCAATACTGGTTTTGCCGCTGGGTTTCTTACCAATATAGTTTGGCCTTTTCTCCGAAGAGAATGGGGCCTTCTTTTTGGTTTCGCCCGAGCCCCGAGGGGTCCCGGTCAACCTTTGGTAAGCTACCTCTGCAGCAGCTTTCACCCTGAACTCCTCATAGGATTTTGGGTAATTTTTCATCAAAGATTTGAACAACTTCGAGTTCCTTCTCAAACCGGTCATGGCGGTATGGAGTTTTAAATTCTCATTTATATCCTCTCCGCCAGCCAGGAGAATTTCCTCTACTCGATCCACATACTTCTCATCCGACTCCTCATCATCCTGTTTTACCCCGAGCAAGCGTTGGCTCTGTTCCAGTCTCACAGCCTTAGAGGCAAAATGCGTCACGAACCTTTGCACAAGATCATCGAAACATTTAATCGAGTGTGCATGGAGGCCCGCGTACCATTTGTGGGGAACATCACCCAACGTGAGGGGAAAAAGTCTACAGCGCGTTGCATCAGATGCGCCGCGGCCGGACATGTAAGACCTGAACCTACTAAAATGAGTCTCTGGGTCAGTCTTACCGTCATAGACTAAGGATTGCATGGGGAGGATATCAGTTTGCATGGACGCATGTTCAATTTCTGGGGCCAGGGGTTCATTCTTGTAACCTGACGGTACATGCACACCCCGGCCCTCATTCATTCGCCTTTCCAACTCAGCATACTTCTGCTTCAGATCTGCGATCTCTGGGTCCTCAGTCCTAGCCCCTCGGGCCCCTGGCACTGGAGAACCCTCACGATACCGATGCATGTTGATCTGGCTACCTCTCCTTCGACGATCCGTCGAAGTGGCCACAGACTCTGCATTCCGGTTCAGATCTATTACCGGGTGCTTTTTTCGCTCTCTCTGGTGGAGGCGTTTGACCTTCTCTGGAGCCACAGTCGTGGCTTGCCCAGGGGTCATAAAAGCAACGGTTGCATGTTTTACTGGAGTTGTTAAAATGTATTTTCTATGCATAAGCGCATGCACGGCTTCATCGATTTTTTCTGGAGTGTCCAGATTTCCGAATTTGATTGGGGGCAGAGCCACAAAAGGCGTCGACGGCCCTCCCATATCATACGGGTGCAATCGACGAGCGCGGCGGCGAGGATGATGACGGCGATGAGGAGATCTTACCTGAGAATCGGTTTGTAGATCGGTCTCTGCATGGCCGTCGGCGGGGCTGTCCTCATCGGCAATCTGGATCAGCGGCGGTGGCGCGTCACGGTCGACGGGTTCTGGGTCTGCATCAGCCGCCGGAGCGTTGGGATCCTCAAGAGCCGCCTTGCCCATGACGTCGCACCACCTACCGGAATCAACAGAATCGTGGGATGCCGTCTCGCCTTCCTTCTCGTCTGCCATCTCTTCGCCGGTTGAACCTCTTTTTCCGATGCGTAAAACCCGACCTCCTTCTAGCGCCACTGTTTGGGCCCTTTTTCTCTAAATCACACTATTTTAGGAACGGGGGGGGGGGGGGGGGGGGGTATATAAGAAAGGGAACCAAGCAGATATTTATTTGTTTAGGACGGATTATAGATCGGAAAATGTATGCCGGAAATCTGGAAATAACACATGGTGTTCTTGAGCTTAAAGCTCTTTTATTTCCTTTACTTTAAGTATTTGGAAATATAGAAAAAATGTGAAGTCCTTCTCTTCCCTCCTTTCCCTCTCTTTTATACTAATTGTATGCATGAGCATGCAACCTCATATTATGCCACCTATTAACCTCCTATCACATCTAATCTCACTAATGAAGACTTTTAAGCCATTGCATTAAATATCCACTAATCTTGTCTTCCACTTGCTGCATGTCACCAGAGGCGCACCGCCTCTTGCCTGGGGCCTGTTCTGAATGATCCTTCGCTCTGATACGGGACTGTCTTCCCGGGGCTACGGTTGAGCTCGCCTGGTTTCTTCTTTACTCTTGGCTTCAAAATATGATTTGGTCTTCGGTTGACTCTTGATCTGATGACGTGGCTTCGGTTGTCTGGATACGTGTCGGTGTTGGATTTTTATGGTGTAACATAAGGTTTCCTCGGTTATCCGTTGCTCCCTCCACCATGGTGAGACCTGACAATCCACGAGCTCGTATCGCCGCTATTGAGGAGAGGAGGAGGAATGCCGCTGCTCGTGCTCAGTCCGCTGAACCACCTCGTTCCGGATCACTACCATCGGCTTCTTCGGGGAATTCTGAGGGAACCTCTGCGACCCCGTCCGAAGTGGCGGTCACCCCAGTTTCTGGTTCCGGGATCCCTTCGCGGGCTGAGGAAGGAGATGGCTCTGTTAGGGTGATGACTCCCATCTTGGAGATCCCTGAAGACCGAGACGACGAGAGCTTACCTATCCGACGATTGAAGCGCAAGCGCGGCAAGGAGCCCATTACCGGGACTACGTCGTACAGCTCTGTTTCCGACGTGAACGAAGCGAGACTTGCTCAGTGAGTTTTTTTGATCCTTTAGGGATTTTTCAGAAGCTGCTTTATGATAACTCTTTGGATATTCATTTTTATTATCATTTTTTATTTGTTATATATATATATATATATATATATATATATATATATATATATATATATATATATATATTTATTTATTTATTTATTATTTATTATTATTATTATTATTATTTTTTTTTTCTTTTACTATTATTATTTTTTTTATATATATTTTTTTATGTTTATATTTTTTCTACTATTAATTTTATGATACTTTTTTATTATTATTAATTTTATTTTTTATTTTTACTGTTGTTATTTCATTATATTTTTATTATTTGCAGGATTGCTGAGGAACATTCACTGATTCCCTCTTCTTTGGCGCGATTCATGGCCGCGAAATCGCCTGAATTCCCTAATCTGCCGGACAAGATGAAGAAAGTTATGGAATGCTGTAAATGTTGATTTTGGCAACAACGTATTTTTCCTTGTGTTTTTGTTGATTTTCAGGCTCACAGGTTAAGAATCCGAAGTCAACTACCTTGTGCATGGAAATGGAGACTTGAGTCTCCACTTTTGGATTTACATGGAAACGGCGACTGCTGTCGCCGGTTTTGATGCACGGGTGAAGTTACAAGGAAACGGCGACTCCTGTCGCCGGTTTTGGTGTCGCGATGAAAACGGCGACTCGTGTCGCCGCTTTTGGTTCAAGGCAGAGTTACATGGAAACGGCGACTCTAGTCGCCGGTTTTGGGGATACACTGAAAACGGCGACTCAAGTCGCTGGAATTGAATGGTAGTGAAAACGGCGACTGTTGTCGCCGCTTTTGTGCATGCGTGAAAAACGGCGACTCCAGTCGCCGCTTTTGGAGTGTGCATGAAAACGGCGACTCCTGTCGCCGGTTTTGGTGCATTGGCTTCTTGGCGTGGAAAACGGCGACACGGGTCGCTGGATTTGGTTTGTGGCGTGGAAAAATTCCAGCGACACAAGTCGCTGGTTTTGTTGACATGACATGAGAAACGGCGACTCAACCCATGACATTTTTCCGGAGACTAGAGTCGCCGGTTTCGTGTCTCTTATGCTATTTTTCATAGTTCATGTTTGCCTCGCTTTGATTTTAAGACTAAGTACTTACTACGTGATTTCTTTCATCAGGTACTCAGTTCAAGGAAATAAAGAATTGTTCCAAGTTTGCAACTTCAACAAGATCGACGACCATGAAGACGATGAAATTCTGAGGCTTCAACACTTAGAGATTTTCACAAGAAATTGAAGATGAAGAATTGAGATCGATGGAGTCAAGATTGAAATTGAAGTTTGTTTTTGAAATTGAAGATTCAAGATTCAAGGATTCAAGAATCAAAGATTCAAGATTCCAAGATTCAAGAATCCAAGTTCTACAAAGATGATGTCATTCATGGAAAAGTGACATAGGTCAAGCATGCGACGAATGAGAACGTGCCACGTCATCACTCTCACATGTGCGGCTCTACTATAAATACCCATGGATGTTCATTTCATCATGACGACGATTTTGAGAGAACGAAATCTGATTTTTAGAATCGTAACTTCGAGCTTCGAGTTTGTGTAGTAGCTTTTGCACCGTGTGCCAGGATTAGAGCTAGGAGATATAGCTTTAGGTACTCGTGTGCTAGATTGCAAGTTAGTGGGAGTTGTCGAGACACTCGGGAAACTTCTTGTAATCGTTTTGCCTACCATACTCTACAAGTGTAATAGTTTAAGTTTTGTGATCAATGAAATGAAAACTATTACATAACTTTGTCTCCACTTTTTGTACTTCAAATTTGTGTGAGTGTTTTGACAGACCGAAGCTGCTGTCTGTGTGTTCAAGATCAATTTCACGAAAAATTGGTATCCTACGCTGAAGGCGTAATTTCAATTGGTATCAGAGAGGGACGTCATACGTATAAGACGTGATCCGTTACTTGACTTCATATTTCCGCTAAAATGGAGTCGCCAATGTTTGTCCAGAAACCGATTATACTTACTCATCAGAACTACTCTAACTGGAAAGCTAAAGTTTCAGCTAGAATTAAAGGCCTTGACTCTAGATCTTGGATGGCAGTGTTAGAGGGATGGGAACGTCCATACACTGAAGACGCAGATGGCGTGAGAACTCCCAAACCTGAACGAAACTGGACTAGAGAAGAGCATGATTTGTCAACTGCGAATAGCAAGGCTCTACTTATTATATGTGAATGGTTGGACCTTAGTATGTATCAGCTGGTCAAAAATTGCACATCTGCCAGAGATGCATGGGAGACTCTACAAAGAACTTGTGAGGGAAGTCATGCAGTTAAGCAATCCAAAATCCGAACTATCACTGCTCAGTTCCATCAACTTAGGATGAGAGAAGATGAAGACATCAATGATTACTTGGACAAGATCATGAGATATGTCAACGAAGCTTTTGAACTGGGAGAAATTTTTCCTGCTCCCATGGTCTATGAGAAGGTCCTATCAAGTGTAAACTCCAGATTCGAAAGCAAAGTGCTAACTATCGAAGCTCGCAACGACGAGAATCATAACTGGGATTATGCTGACTTGATGGCGGATTTGAGAAATTATGATTTGACGCTCAAGGTTCGAAGTAACCCAGATATGTCACTTGTCTACGAACCAATGACTGCTCTCAAGATTTCTGAGAAAGGGAAGAGTTCAAGAAGCTCGAACTCTCGAAAAACTCATGTGAAAAATGAGAAAACTGAAAGTAGTTTCTCTGCCGATTTGGGTGAATCTGATGATGAGGAAGCTGAGGATATTGAGAGACTGATGAACTCTAATAATCCGGACAAACTTGCTGCACTGACTGAGATAGTCACTTATCTCGTGAAACAAGAATTTAAGAGAAAGAACCGTGCCCGAAATTTTCGAAAATTTCAGAAAAGTTCTAACTCATATCCAAAAACACCTGACAACCGAAATCAGGGATCGTCGTCTGACAAAAAGTTCAAGGGGACTAAACTTTCGCCATACTCCTCCACTAGCAAAGATTTCTCTAAAATGCAATGCTATGAGTGTAAGGGATATGGACACGTTAAAAATGAATGCCCGAACTTACATCGTAAGAAGAAGCTACCAGTTAGCTATGTTGTGATTGACGATGAGGATGTCATTTCTGAGAACGACGAGTCCGAGGAAAATAATTCTGACGACGATGAGGACAACGCTCTAGTTGTCACTTTTGGTGAAGACTTTGAACTTGCAAACTTCGAAGTTGAAAATTTTGAACTCGACACTTTCCTGAAAGACACTGCAACTGCAGACAACATTTTTTGTGTGGCATCGAAAAATCGAAATTTCTGTGACGATGATATTTTTTCGGATGTTGAATCCGTGACTGAGTCTGGGGAAAATGAGATATTCTCCAAAGTATCTCAAACTGGATGTGTAAGTGCTGAGCTGCTAGCCTTGAATGAGAGTCACTCTGAACTCTCTAAATCCTATGACTTAGTTGTCACTGAGAATGGTGCACTTGAAGTGTCTTTGAAAGTTCTTACAGAATCTTGTGACGAACTCTCAACAGCTAACCAAAAGCTGTATGACGAGGCTGTAGAGTTGAACAACTACGTTGAGAAGACAAAGGATGAAAAACAAAGGTTGAATAATTCTCTAACAACTCTGAAGAACAAATTTGATATTCTCTTCGAAGAAAAACATAAATACTACAAAGAGGTTGTCGAACTAAGAGAATCTTTTGAGAAGTCGAATTCTGAAAATTCGAAACTAAAAGCTCTCCTGAAAAAGGAAACTGCAGAAATTAAGAAACTTCAAATTTTGTTCAAAAACTCCGATGCTGAGAATGATGAACTAAAATCATCCCTTCTAAAAGCTCAGACTGACCTTGCCATGACAGACAAGGAACGCTATGTTTTGAAAGAAAAACTTCACATGACTGACGAACTTTTGAGGAAGATGAACACGAATTCTTCTGTGTTTGATAATGCTGCTTCCTACATGAATCCAAATCGCTATGGACTCGGCTTTCAAAAAGTTTTTGAGTCTATTTACTCTACACCTGAGAAGAAAGATGTAGCTTTTGTCAAAGCTTCCAACGATCAGCCAGAGGATAAAAATAAAGATGACGCCGAATCATCCAAACGGAAGGACATTGCCGAAGGGAAAAAGATTGCTAAGTCTCCTGAATCTAAACCGCAAAAGTCGGTCTCGACCTCGAACTCTAAATCTGAGACATATCAATTCCCTAAAAATATTGTTAAACATCCTCGTGGCATCTTGCCATATGAGAAAACGTTGCTGAAAAAGTTGGACGAACATCGGAACATTAAATTGAACAGGAAAACTCTTCACTCTAAAAATGCCTTGGTCAAGACATCTCTGAAAGTCGAAGCTCGTCAAAAACGAGAATATGTCTGTCACTACTGCAATGTGCATGGACACATAAGACCATTTTGCTACAAGCTTAAAGCTGACATGAACCGTGAGTTGATGACTAAGGATGACAAATCACAAATTACTCAAAAGTTGAAAGTTGAGAATAATATGACAAACTCACGAAATGTTAATGTGAAGAAGGTTGAGGTTGCTAAGGACTTGAAGAAACCCATTTCTCCAAACTTGATAACTAAGATGAATCTAAAGACTGTGACTGAGAGAAATGTCCAAACTACTAAAGACAAGAAGAGATGGGTGCCTAAGACTCTCAAGAGTAAAGTTGAACTTAACTCTAATTCCAAAAGTTGTTGGCAACCGAGAGAACTCATTTTCTGCAATGTTGCACTTAATGCATCTGAGACTGGAACCAAAGGAATTTGGTATTTTGATAGTGGTTGTTCCCGCCATATGACTGGCACGAAAAAGTTTCTGAAAAATTACGAGCCTATGACTGGCGCTCCCGTGGTGTTTGGAGGGGGAGCGAAAGGCGTCGTAAAAGGAAAGGGGACTCTACAAATCAAAGGTTTACCTCCTATCAGAAATGTAGTCCATGTAAAGGGACTAGTTGCTAATCTTATCTCCATCAGTCAACTGTGTGATGAAGGACTGAACGTGAGTTTTGATAAGGAGTCGTGCAGAGTTTTTGATGGTGAAGGGAAGTGTATAATGGAAGGTCCACGTGCTAAAAATAATTGCTATACAACTGAATATAGTTGTTTTTCTGTGACCGTTCCTGATGAAGTTGATTTGTGGCATCAACGGCTTGGCCACACTGGCACTCGAAATCTGAGTAAACTGGTTAAGGGGGAGATAGTTCGAGGAATCTCTAAACTCCCCAAAATTGAAAAACGAGTGTGTGGTGACTGTCAAAAAGGCAAGCTGACGAGAACTTCTCATCCTGCACTGCCAACTTTAATGAGCACTTCGGCTCCATTTGAATTGCTACACATGGACTTAATGGGTCCAATGGAAGTCAAAAGTATAGCAAAGAAAGAATATGTGTTGGTTGTAGTTGATGATTTTTCTCGCTACACTTGGACTAGATTTTTGGCTACCAAAGATGAAACTTTTGATGCCTTCAAAGGCATTGTGAAATGGATCAAAACGAATCATGAGGCTAAAGTAAAAAGGATCAGAAGTGATCATGGAACTGAATTTCAAAATGCTAGCTTCAACGAATTCTGCATGATGAAGGGAATTCATCATGAATACTCGGCCCCGAAAACTCCTCAACAAAATGGGATTGCCGAACGAAAGAATCGAACGCTGCAAGAGATGGCACGTGTAATGCTTATCTCGAAAAATCTTGCACGAACTTTTTGGGCAGAAGCTGTCTCCACTGCCGGATACATTTTGAATCGGATAAGTATTCGATCTGGGACGACCGCAACTGCCTATGAACTGGTGAATGGCAAGAAACCTTCAGTTGCACACTTTCGTGTCTTTGGCTGTACTTGCTATATTTTGAAGGATCGTGATCCTCTGAAGAAATTTGAAGCCAAGGCAGATCGTGGAATTTTTGTTGGTTATAGTCAAAATAGCCATGCTTATCGTGCCTATAATCTCCGAACTAAGAAAGTCATCGAAACCGTGAACATAAACTTTGATGAACAAGACTTTCTAGGGAAAAATGTGGAGGAAGACTGGGTAAAAGAAGGAATTTTGGAATATCAAAATTTTCCATCAATACCCACAACTGCTGGTTCTGAGAATGTGTCTCCTGAAACTCTTACTCCAAACACTTCACCTGAAGTTGGAGATTCTAGTAATCAAAACAATGATACTTCTTCTGAGGATGATGAAAATGAGGAAATTGAAAATCCTGCTGATGCTCCAAGAGAAGCTCCTGGACATATTCAGAAACGACATCCTCCGACCCAAATGATTGGGAACTTAAATGAGCGAACTACGCGCTCAAAGAAACCGACAAATTCTCCGAATGAACTCTACAACATCTGCACTTCTGCAATCTATAATGAAATTGGCATCTCTTGCTTTCTTTCTGAAAACGAGCCGAAAAATTACAAGGAAGCCATGAAGGAGGATTTCTGGATCATGGCCATGCAGGAAGAGCTGAATGAGTTTACCAGAAACAATGTTTGGTCCTTAGTTCCCAGAACGTCAAACATGAATGTGGTTGGAACTAAATGGATCTTTAAGAACAAAACTGATGAACACAACCAAGTTGTTCGAAACAAAGCACGACTTGTTGCACAAGGCTATGCCCAAGTTGAGGGTATTGATTTTGATGAAACCTTTGCTCCAGTTGCACGAATTGAATCCATTAGACTCTTAATTGCTATTGCATGCCACCTCGGCATCAAACTCAGACAAATGGATGTCAAAGCTGCATTTCTAAATGGAGTATTGGAAGAAGAAGTTTATGTAGCTCAACCGAAAGGTTTTGAGGATCCTAAGAAACCAAATCATGTCTACAAACTTCACAAAGCTCTCTATGGGTTGAAACAGGCACCTCGCGCCTGGTATGGATGTTTAACGGACTATCTTCTAAAGTTCGGTTTTGAACGTGGTTCTGTGGACAAAACTCTCTTTATCAAACGGGTTGGCAAGAACATGATGGTTGCTCAGATTTACGTCGATGACATTGTCTTTGGCGCTACTTGCTCTAAACTCGTGAAAGCTTTCACAGAATCCATGTCTTCAACTTTTCAGATGAGTCTTGAAGGAGAGCTACATCAGTTTCTTGGACTACAAATTTCTCAACGACCAAATGGGATCTTCGTCTCTCAAAGCAAATATGCGAAAAACATGGTTGAAAAATTTGAGATGCATCATGCCAAGCCTGCAAAAACTCCCATGGCGACAACTGAGCGGTTATCTAAATCGACTAAAAGTCGAAGTGTTGATCAAACGCTTTTTCGTTCCATGATTGGAAGTTTACTTTATCTAACCGCTACTCGCCCTGACATTATGTTTAGTGTTTGTATGTGTGCTAGGTACCAAGCTGATCCAAAAGAAGACCATCTAAGAGCTGTCAAACGGATTCTCCGCTACATCTCTGGAACTTCTGAACTTGGCCTTTGGTACGCATGCGACACTTCATCAAATCTTGTTGGTTACTCCGACGCGGATTGGGCAAGCGATACTGATGAACGTAAGAGCACTTCTGGATGCTGCTGCTTCCTTGGAAATAATATTGTCTCTTGGCATAGTCGCAAACAAAATTGCATAGCTCTCTCGACTGCCGAGTCTGAATATGTTGCAGCTGGAAGTTGCTGCACTCAAATGCTTTGGTTGAAACAAATGTTGAATGACTATCTCATTGAGAGTGCTCCATTGGTGCTGTTTTGTGATAATCAGAGTGCTATCAAAATCAGCGAAAATCCTGTCCAGCATTCAAGAACTAAACACATCGACATTCGACATCATTTCATTAGAGATTTGGTTGATCGTGATATAGTCAGTCTACAGCATATTTCAACAGAAAAACAACTCGCTGACATCTTTACCAAACCTCTTGACTTTGAGAGATTTCAAACTCTAAGAAATTCTCTCTGCATGTGTTCTCTTTAAGAGTTCACGAAAATTTTGAAGTCTGAAAGAGTATTTTCTTTACTTCTGAATATGCACGCCGAATCGTCGTGGATTAGTCTAATAAAGTTGAACATGGATTCGAGGCCGCTTTAGTCTTCGGACCCAAGTGCATTTATTCCTCTGAGTGCAAACATGTGAACTTGGCATATAACTCCCATAAGCTGTCATTTGCATAAGATCCATAATACCAAGTAACGGAGGACGCCGGATCATTTGTCCGCCGGCTCCCCTCTTCGAAAGGTAGCACATGGACGCTGTTCTTTAAGACACTCTACCTCACACTTTGGAGGACGCAAGTACACCTTGCTCCCCTCTGACTGCTGTAATGAGTGTCTGTTGCATTTCATTTAAAGCTATAAACTCGTCTGGAGGACGCCGGGTCACATTGTCCGCCGGCTCCCCTCTGATGTAGTAAAGCTAGTCCCAAGTGGAGTGCCTTAAAAGTTCACCTTGTACTCATGAATTAAAATCTCTTGTGCGGTGCAAACTCATCAAATGTGTTCCGACGAAACACGGCATGTATTCTTGTGATTGTGACGAAGGACAAGTTTAATATCTATCAAATACTTCGGTCCATTCCACCGGTTTTTAATATGAGAGATTTTTCATATACCTCAAAGTTGCTATCACCTCGTGTGAAAAATTTTTTTTTGGCTTGGAAACTGATGAAAATGTGGATTCTTTTCTGGGAAAATATTTGCTCTTCATTGCCTAATATCACCCCTCGAATCTCCACTAAAATGTGTTTGAATGTTTGTGTGTGTTGAACTCTTGATTGACTAACTCGGGATGTGTTGTTTTTGTTTTGGCATTTCTGTAGTTCATATCCAGCGCTACGTGGTTTATCTTCTCTAAAGTCAAAATTTTGAGTGTAGCGACGGACAACTCACAAAATTCATGTGACAACATTTTTGGAAGCCTGGACACGAAAAATTATTCTAAGTCCCGAAGATGCACAAAAACGGAGACATGCACAAAAACGGAGACTATGCCAAAATTCCGGAGACTCAATGTACACAATTCCGGAGACTCAATGTACACAATTCCGGAGACTCAACGTACAAAATTCCGGAGACTCAACGTACACAAATCCGGAGACTCATCGTACAAATTTCCGGAGACTCACGGTGCACAAAAACGGAGACTCACATGTGGCACAAAACCGGAGACTCACATTTGTGCCTTAGCCAAAATTTTTCAGCGTCAAAGAAAAATTGTCAACCCAAGTTTCTCAACCAATGGCACTCAACTTCGTTTCTCAACCGATGGTTCTCAACTTCGGTTTTCCTGCCATGGTTTGATTATCACTAAACTTTTCATTTTATTATTATTTTATTTTATTTTATTATTTATTATTTTTGGAAATTATTATTTTAATAATATTTTCAAAATTAATAGATTTTTGTTCGTCTTTTTGATCTAATTTCCTTCTTGAGAAGAGCTGTTACAGGTATTGGACTGGGCTTTTTCATTCCGACGGGCGGCCCAAAATTTTCCTATAAATAGGCCTGGATGAAAACCTTTTTCATTTACGCTTACATCAAAACTCTCTAACTCTCGAATTCTCAAGTTCTCCAACTTTCGGCTATCAACTGCAAGTTCAGCGACCGAAACTCTTAGTTCTAAGTTATTACTTTTCCGTTGCATCCGGCAACTCTAGCTTTGCGCAACCGGCGCCCTGTCCTTGTTTCTGAAGTTGAACTTCATTTTCGTGTTTTTACCGAACTCTCAGCTACTAACTGTCAGTTGCTTACCTACTTTCGACATGGCTAAAAACTTTGATGACATGATGGCTGACATGACTGCGTATCTGCAAGAGCAGTTCGACAAGGCTCCTTCTCCTGTTTCCAAGAAAGCTGCGTACGAAGAACTGAAAACTCACCTTGACAAAGTTGATCGTCGCAAAGCTGCGTCTGCTGAAACTTCAGTGGACTTAACTCGAACCGCAACTCCCGAACTCTCAACTGCTCGTCAATCAAGCAAAGACACTAAGTCTGGGAAAACGAAAGAGAGAGATACTTCCCTTCGCATCTATAAGGGAATTGTGTCAAAGGCTGAATACAATCGGTTACTCGCAGCTGGCGAGATAACTAAGGATGGAAAGAAGGTTGTCAACATTCCATCGACTCCAACTGTGTCTGCAGGGAAAGATCCAAAGACACCGAAATCATCGCTTCCAACTGGAAGTGGTTCTGGGAAGAAACCTGTAGGCAGTGGAGTGAAAACTTCGTCTCCAAAAACTTCAGCTGGTGGGTCAGCTGCAAAATCTAAAACCCACAGCTCTCAGAAACCACCCTTGGCGCCTCCTTCATCGGGATCAGCTGGATCCCAAAAATCAACTGACACCTTCCAATACATTCGAAGGTTTGAAGAATGTCCTAAAGCTCATTCTGAGGAATTTTTTACGGCGACTGCTGAACGTCGCCATAAACTGATAGTCAAACTTCCAATCCACACTGACCGCACTATCCTGAAGGAGGATTATATCAATCATGGAATCACAGATTTTCTGACTCAGATGAACTTGTTTGATTCTGTGCATCTAACCTACCGTTACTCGATTCCTATCATTCACAAATTTTATGCTAGCCTATCGCCTGATTTTGCAAACCCGAAGAGTCGGTTGTATGGT
This sequence comes from Euphrasia confusa, assembly GCA_954870475.1. Classification (NCBI taxonomy): domain Eukaryota; kingdom Viridiplantae; phylum Streptophyta; class Magnoliopsida; order Lamiales; family Orobanchaceae; genus Euphrasia; species Euphrasia confusa. Next base: position 15,118,600 of record OX940949.1, on the reverse strand, counting down.
TGTTTTGTCTTTCGCAACTCGCTCTACAAGTTTCGTCCCTACCACATTAACTCTTTTTTGAAGAGACTTGATGTTGATGGCACTTGGACGACACCATCAGCTGCTGAGAGAGCTGAGGATTTGAAGATTGGGACTTTCATCACCCAAAAGAAAGTCAAGTCTGAACTGCCACCGCCCTCAAAGTTGTCTGCTTTTTATGGCATCCTTCATCGTTTAGGGATGTCCAACTGGATAGCAAACCGAGATTCATCAGTCTTGACTCCTGAGTTAATGCATCTGATTTTTAGACTTGGTTGCGGCGAACAGGTTGACCTCGGCCAAATCATTTTCAATGACTTGTGCAAAATCGCCAAAACCTCGGATGAAAAGATTATTCAGCAAGCTGACTTGCCCGAAGAAAAGAGAATCCATCTTACACATCCGTGTCTGATTTATGGGATGCTACATGCCCAAGACTTTCTTCCGAACCCCGGCCCAGAGAAAAAGATGAAGAAAAATGGGGCTGTCAAGATAACCGGAAAATATCTGAACCCGGCAAAGCGAGTAATCGATCTGCCTTGGCATGGACTTGTCAACCGCAATGCGCTTCCGGAAATCTTAACTCCGCCTCCAACTCCTAAGTCTTCGAGAAAGCGAAAACCTGTAACTCCAAAGACTAAGTCTCCAGCAGCTAAGCGCCAGAAATCACAGACGACAGCTGCTGTCGATGAAACTGAAGCTGATGGTGCTAAGTCACCAAGAGTTGTGCCCCAAGGTTTTGGTCCAACCTCTGGAATTCCTTCTCATCAGAATCCTTATCATCCAATCCATAGTCACCGCGCTGTGGTTCCTTCGGCTGTAGTTCAGGAATTCTATGTTGATTCCCTGGCTCTTGAAAAACGTCAAGCTGAACATGTTGTTGCGTACAACAGGATGATCGAGGCGCAGGACAAACAGAAAAAATCTTTCCAGAAACTGCAACGGGAGATCCAACAAGGGGGAGGACTTGGTGATGTTGGAGCCCCAGATGCGAGTTTGAAAGATACTTTTATTTTGAAGATGGTGAGGGACGCAATTCAGGAAGCTCATTCGCAGCTGTCCAAAAGTAAGCTGATTGAAGTGGTCAAAGATGACGGTGATAAATCTGATGATGCTGAGAAAACAGATGACGATATCTTTGATGGAGTCTTTGCTGCTCGTGACAAAGGAAAGAGGAAAGTTGGTGAAACTTCAAATCCAGAGGCGTCGTTTGCGATGCCGTCTGATGGTCTGAGAGACGAGGATGATGTTGATGTTGTGGAGGTTGATGAAGATGCTGATGATGGCTTGGGTGAAAAAGAGATTTTCGGTGATCCGGATTCTGACTCTGATGAAAGCGACTCTAGCTCTGACGATGGCTTCAGTTATGAAGACGATGAAGAAGAGTTGATCGGAAGTCCGGAGCGTGATCCAACTCCAACAGCCTCGCCTGAAGACTGAAGTTCAAGTGGTTGATCAAGTTTTTCAATTTCTGTTTTTGTTAACTCTGGAACTCGCTTTTTCATGTTTTGATTGTGCATGCATACAACATTGAACTTATTCGTCCATGCATGGTTTTTCATATTTTGCTTAACTCTTGAATTCTTGTTTTGATACTTGAATTATCTATCTAAGTTTTTGATGTTTGGTTTGAAATTTGATCTAAGTATTTTTATGGTTTTTCTTCGTTTGTATGGTTGATGTTTTTCCATCTTTTTACTTAGTTATTTTTGTGGTTTGTTTGGTTGAGGGGGAGATACTTGTATCTCGTTTTACTTAACTTGTTTTTATGAGTTGTGCCAAAAAGGGGGAGATTGTAAATGTTGATTTTGGCAACAACGTATTTTTCCTTGTGTTTTTGTTGATTTTCAGGCTCACAGGTTAAGAATCCGAAGTCAACTACCTTGTGCATGGAAATGGAGACTTGAGTCTCCACTTTTGGATTTACATGGAAACGGCGACTGCTGTCGCCGGTTTTGATGCACGGGTGAAGTTACAAGGAAACGGCGACTCCTGTCGCCGGTTTTGGTGTCGCGATGAAAACGGCGACTCGTGTCGCCGCTTTTGGTTCAAGGCAGAGTTACATGGAAACGGCGACTCTAGTCGCCGGTTTTGGGGATACACTGAAAACGGCGACTCAAGTCGCTGGAATTGAATGGTAGTGAAAACGGCGACTGTTGTCGCCGCTTTTGTGCATGCGTGAAAAACGGCGACTCCAGTCGCCGCTTTTGGAGTGTGCATGAAAACGGCGACTCCTGTCGCCGGTTTTGGTGCATTGGCTTCTTGGCGTGGAAAACGGCGACACGGGTCGCTGGATTTGGTTTGTGGCGTGGAAAAATTCCAGCGACACAAGTCGCTGGTTTTGTTGACATGACATGAGAAACGGCGACTCAACCCATGACATTTTTCCGGAGACTAGAGTCGCCGGTTTCGTGTCTCTTATGCTATTTTTCATAGTTCATGTTTGCCTCGCTTTGATTTTAAGACTAAGTACTTACTACGTGATTTCTTTCATCAGGTACTCAGTTCAAGGAAATAAAGAATTGTTCCAAGTTTGCAACTTCAACAAGATCGACGACCATGAAGACGATGAAATTCTGAGGCTTCAACACTTAGAGATTTTCACAAGAAATTGAAGATGAAGAATTGAGATCGATGGAGTCAAGATTGAAATTGAAGTTTGTTTTTGAAATTGAAGATTCAAGATTCAAGGATTCAAGAATCAAAGATTCAAGATTCCAAGATTCAAGAATCCAAGTTCTACAAAGATGATGTCATTCATGGAAAAGTGACATAGGTCAAGCATGCGACGAATGAGAACGTGCCACGTCATCACTCTCACATGTGCGGCTCTACTATAAATACCCATGGATGTTCATTTCATCATGACGACGATTTTGAGAGAACGAAATCTGATTTTTAGAATCGTAACTTCGAGCTTCGAGTTTGTGTAGTAGCTTTTGCACCGTGTGCCAGGATTAGAGCTAGGAGATATAGCTTTAGGTACTCGTGTGCTAGATTGCAAGTTAGTGGGAGTTGTCGAGACACTCGGGAAACTTCTTGTAATCGTTTTGCCTACCATACTCTACAAGTGTAATAGTTTAAGTTTTGTGATCAATGAAATGAAAACTATTACATAACTTTGTCTCCACTTTTTGTACTTCAAATTTGTGTGAGTGTTTTGACAGACCGAAGCTGCTGTCTGTGTGTTCAAGATCAATTTCACGAAAAATTGGTATCCTACGCTGAAGGCGTAATTTCAAATGCACACCTAGAGGATGGTCCACCCCGATGGAGCGTGTATCCCAGGTTCCCGAGCAGGCCGAGCAGTTTGCTCTTCTGATGGCCTCTCGCTTACCCATGTTCATTTATTCTATGATAGAAGAGCGAGCTCGTTTGTTGCAGGCTCAGCCCCCCGGAGTAGCCATTTCTGAAGACCAGTCGGACAGGATCACTGAGCTGGAACTTGAGATTGCTCGGCTTCGTTCGCTTGTTGACAGATATCAAGGAGAGAGTGAACAATATATTCGAGAGAACTCGATTCTACAAGGTAAGTTCGACGAGGCGGAGACGAGTTTGGCCGGGGCCAGCAGGGAGCGCGATCTTGATCGTGCCGAGATCTCATCTCTCCGCGCGGAGCTGGAATCAGAAAAACTTAGGACCTCTGAGGTGGAGGGTAGACTGAAGCGAGCCGAGGACAACCGAGCAGTTTTGGATGCCCTGATTGAACGTCTTAATAAAAGAACTGAACAGATGTGCAAGGAGAAGGCTGACCGGGATGCAGATCCGTTCCAGGACCCGGACCAGCTCAGTATGTACTCTTATTACTTGAGTTATTTTGATTGCATCCGTCGTTTGGCCAGGGCCCAACAACCAGTGGACGTGCTTGTTGAGGAGATCAAGGGTTACAGCTTAAGGAATCGTCTCAACCCCCGGTTCCTCCTGCCTATCCTGGATCTTGAAGAGGTGTACGGGGTTGACCTATCCTGGTGGCCTGATCGAGCTCAGCTGGAAGCCGCGGAGGAGGAGGTGGATGTGATCGATCCGATCAACATTGAAGATGATGATTGAAGGCCTATTAGTAATTGGCGGCATCTTTTGAACTATTTTAAGTTTATTTTCGAACAATTTTAGATTTGCTTTTGGATAATGTAATTTGAATATTCTGCTCTTTACGTTTTGAACATCTTTCTCCTTCGGATTTTGGTATGGACTTTTAAGCGTCATTTTGTTCAAGTAATTTACGCCTTATCTGAATAAGTTCTTGCTCGGCCTCTTTTTTATTCGTCAAGCCGATTTTGGGTCCTGCTCGCGTTGTTACTTAGGTGGCTAGGATGGGTTTCCTCTGTGGATGATGCTCGTGTATTATTATTATTATTATTATTATTAATTAATTAATTTTAATTTAATTTATTATTTATTTATTTTTATTTATTTATTTATTTATTTACTAGTTTTATTTTTGAGTCTCCTCGGTGACTCTGCGGCCATAACTCCGAAATGCCCCAGTGTCTTTTTCGGAGTTATTATTTTTTATTACTTCAGGTCTCCTTGGTGACTATTGAAGGAACCGGTATACCGATCCAATCGATATACCGTGTGTGCGGAAGCGTGTAAAGCATATAAATCTATCATGCTTGATCTTAGTGCACACTTAATGTGTATAAGAACACATATAAACACATATATATACACATCCAATATATATATATACAAGGTTCAACGATTACTTACTTATGGTGACGAAGTGATTCGTTGATGTCGTTGAGGTGGTGTTGAGTCGATTGAACCACCTCAAATGGATCAGCCTCTCGAAGCTCTCCTTGTGAATGACCTCGTCACTCCTCTTGTCTAGATCGCCCGGATGTTGAAGCCGCACAAATGGCCCGGCCTCTACGTGTTGCACACGAACCCGGAATTGAACTTGCTTGCTTGTTCTTAAGTGATTCTCTCACTCCTTTCTGTCTTGTTGTATGGATTTTCGTGGCTGATCATAAAGTGGTATGAAAACCATGTTTTCATCTCTTTATTCACCTCAATTAACCTCTCCTTGTAACCCCCCCATTATGTGCATCATAATGCACCAATAATGGTGGTTAATGGGGAGGTAAAGGGTCATTTCCACATCACCATGCCAATTGGCATGGATGTGGTCCCCTTGCTTGTGTGGCATGCCATGTCACACCATGTGACATGCATCCATGCAAGCCATGCAACCCATGCATGTGAAAAATCCATATGTATTGATTCTAAATCAATATGACAAGCAACGTAATTCCGACTCGTGTGTGACCCTGTAGGTATGATTTATCGATCAATATTACATAGTTCCCAACAATTAATATTATCGAATAATCATTTAACATCCATAGATGACCTTATGACTTTATCGATTGCACACGTAGGATCGAAGGACACATCCTAACAATCTCCCACTTGGCCTTCAGAGCCAGTGTGCTGCCAACTTCCTGTTGTCACTTTATGTCTAAATTTGAACTTGAGGCAAGACTCGAGTCATCCTCAATCGGTTCAAACCTTTCTTGGACTTTGAGACAGACTGTAAAACCAGATTTATCACTATGATACGAATCTGGACGTGGCCACGTATTTTCCACAGTCTCGACTCTCCAAGTGGCCGTTAAGACATGTATCCCATTATAAAATGGAGGACAATCCCATCTTGTCAATCCAAGCTCTCCCACTTGCTTCCTGATATACCCAATAACAAGTTTTATAACCTCCTTTTACGAAAGGCGTTTACTTGTATCAAAGTACACCATTTCACAATGGAATTACTCTGGACTACTCAGGTCAGAGGAAATTGCTCGACAGTCAATGAAATAGTATTATGACTCGAAATCTTAAATACTGTTCCAGTCGGGTCTGTTCGATCATTAGCTCCCAGCTAATATCTATGTAATTGTACTTGATGTCCCACATCACTAGCCCATGAAGCGGCGCTATAGTACACATTACAATCTAGTTCTTTGCATCATCAGTTTGTCCGTACTCGATGATACGAACTAGGAACAATTTATGATTTAATTATATTAGTTCAACAATTGGGACTTCATTATGTGGTAAGTCGACCTCATAACCCAATTAATATAATTTAATCATTTGGACAATTCATACAATTTAAACCACAATTATATGAAGAAATTTATTGAATATCATAAAAGATACGTGAATGTTTACATAAACTCCAAAAGTAGACAATACAATAATAGGAATCACAATCCATCTCTAAGATATAGTATCCCTATTGCAGTCGTATGAGCATCATGCTTTGACTGCTGGAGTGGTTTAGTTAACGGGTCTGCAACGTTATCATCAGTTGCAACTTTATTTATCTCGATGTCTCCACGACTAACTATCTCCCTGAGAATGTGGAACTTCCCGAGCACATGTTTGGATTTGTGGTGCTCCCTAGGCTCCTTGGCTTGCGCGATAGCTCCACTATTATCACAATAGAGAGATATCGGATGGGCCGAACTAGGTACGACACCAAGCTCATCTAAGAACTTTCTCATCCAAACGGCCTCCTTTGCTGCTTCAGATGCAGCAATGTACTCAGCCTCTGTAGTAGAATCAGCTATGGTGGGTTGCTTGGAACTCTTCCAGCTCACCGCACCTCCATTCAGACAAAAGACAAAACCGGACTGAGACCGGAGATCATCTCTGTCTGTTTGGAAGCTTGCATCCGTATAGCCTGTCATAACCAACTCTTCTTGTCCTCCAAAGACAAGAAAATAATCTTTAGTCCTTCTAAGGTACTTAAGAATATTCTTGGCCGCAGTCCAATGCGCCTCACCTGGGTTTCCTTGAAACCGACTCGTCATGCTCAAAGCATACGATACATCCGGTCGTGTACATATCATTGCGTACATAATAGACCCTATTGCCGAAACATAAGGAATATTTGCCATCCTCATTTGCTCATCAGGTCCCGAAGGGCACTGCCTCTTGCTCAAAGATGTACCATGAGTCATTGGAATGAGACCCTTCTTGGCGTCTTTCATTCTGAACCTGTCAAGCACCTTATCAATATAGGTTGCTTGACTAAGTCCAAGCATCCTTTGTGATCTGTTCCTACAGATCTTGATGCCCAATATGTACTGTGCTTCTCCGAGATCCTTCATTGAAAACCATCTTCCCAGCCATTCTTTAACAGAATTAAGCATAGGAATATTATTTCCAATGAGGATTATGTCATCGACATACAACACAATGAATACAACGTAACTCCCACTGACTTTCTTGTAAACACAAGAGTCTTCCATGTTCTTTTGAAATCCAAACTCTTGTATGGATTCATCGAACCGAAGATTCCAGCTCCGAGATGCTTGCTTTAATCCATAGATGGATCTATTAAGCTTGCATACTCTCTCAGCCTGATTAGGATCGATAAAACCTTCTGGTTGTGTCATAAACACTTCCTCTACTAGAATCCCATTCAAGAAGGCGGTTTTAACGTCCATTTGCCATATCTCATAATCATAATGAGCAGCAATGGCTAAGAGAATCCGAATGGATTTAATCATAGCAACTGGTGAAAAGGTTTCATCATAATCCACCCTGTGAATTTGTTTATATCCTTTTGCCACCAACCTTGCTTTGAAAACACTAGGTTTTCCATTCATGTCTGTTTTTATTTTGTAAATCCATTTGCATCCAATGGGCCTAGCCCCTTTAGGCAAATCGACCAAGTTCCAAACTTGATTATCAGACATTGATTCCATTTCGGATTTCATGGCACCCTGCCATTTCTCGGAATCTGGACTCGTCATAGCTTGGATATAGGTCGAAGGTTCGTTGCTTTCTAAAAGCATGACTTCATAGTTCTCATTTGTCAGAATACCTAAGTATCTGTCAGGTTGAGATCTAATCCTTCCGGACCTTCGAGGGTTAGGTGTGGTTTCCAAAACCACTGGATCACTCTCGAATTGATCTTGAGTGTCCATCTCAGTTTGATCTTCTTGAACCTCGTTCAAGTTTTCTTGAACTTCGTTCAATTCAACTAAGCTCCCACTTACTTTCTTGGAAAGATATTCCTTTTCAAGAAATACACCATCTCGAGCAACAAAGACTTTGTTCTCAGATTGGTTGTAAAAGTGGTACCCTCGTGTTTCTTTTGGATAACCCACAAAGAAACATTTATCTGATTTGGGTTCAAGCTTTGTAGAGATATTTCTCTTTACATAAGCTTCACATCCCCAAACCTTGATATAAGACAAGTTAGGGACCTTCCCTTTCCATACCTCGTATGGTGTCTTATCAACAGCTTTTGACGGTGTCCTATTCAGTGTATAGGCCGCTGTTAAAAGTGCGTGTCCCCAAAAAGATTTTGGTAGTTCACTAAGGCTCATCATCGATCGAACCATATCCAATAAGGTTCTATTCCTCCTTTCAGAAACACCATTCATCTGGGGTGTTCCAGGAGGAGTGAGTTGGTATAGAATACCACAACTCATAAGATGATCATCGAATTCTTGGCTAAGATATTCACCACCTCGATCCGATCGAATGGCTTTTATCTTCTTACCAAGTTGATTCTCAACTTCATTTTGGAATTCTTTGAACTTTTCAAAGGCTTCCGACTTATGCCTCATTAAATAGACATAACCATATCTACTTAAGTCATCGGTAAAAGTAATGAAGTAGAAATAACCTCCACGTGCTTGTGAGCTCATTGGACCACATACATCAGTATGGATTAAACCCAATATATCACTTGCACGTTCTCCTTTCCCTAGAAAAGGTGACTTTGTCATTTTGCCCATCAAACATCCTTCACATGTATCAAATGACTCTAAGTCAAAAGATTTGAGAATGCCTTCTTTAAGAAGTTTCTCTACACGTTTAATGTTGACGTGACCTAATCGACAATGCCAAAGGTATGTTTCATTGAATTCATTCGATTTGGCCTTTTTGGTATCAATGTTATATATATGATTGTCAAGTTGAAGTATATATAAACCATGTTCTAATCGTGCCGAACCATAGAACACTTCACTTTTCGAAATAGTAAATAAACCATTTATTATAGTGAAGGAAAATCCTTCAGTATCCAATACTGAAATAGAAATGATGTTCTTGGTAATACTTGGTACGAAATAAACATTATTCAATACTAAAACAAGACCCGAAGGCAAACACAAATCATAAGATCCTACGGCTAATGCAGCGACCCTCGCTCCATTTCCAACCCGCAGATCGACATCTCCCTTTACCAAAGTTCTACTTCTTTGCAGTCCCTGCACATGTGAAACAATGTGAGCACCGCATCCGGTATCCAATACCCAAGAAGAAGAATTTGTAAAGTTTATGTCTATGACATAAATACCTGAAGATGAAGGAACGACACCGTTCTTCACATCCTCCTTGAACTTGGGGCAATCTCGCTTGTAGTGTCCAACACTCTTGCAGTAGAAACACTCAGATTCCCCAGGAACCTTAGAAGCTTTCAAGAACCTTTTGGAAGGAGTTGCCACAACTTTCCCTTTCCCTTTGCCTTTCACTTCTGGTTTCTTTATCCCCTTGAACTTTTTGGTACCTTCTTCCCGAATCATAAGAACTTCCCTCCTAGGGTCCTTCTTAATCGCCGGCTCAGCAGCCTTAAGCATCCCATGGAGCTCATGAAGCGATTTCTTTAGTCCATTCATGTGGAAATTCAGCCTAAAGGCGTCATAACCATCATGAAGAGAATGGAGAATGAAATCGGTAGCCAACTCGTCATCATATGCAAAACCGAGGCGAGAACTTGAAGCAAATAATCCAATCATTTGCTGCACATGTGGTCCCACGGGTTTACCCTTTACCAGCCTAGCTGTTGCTATAGCCCGGGTGACACCGAAGCGCTCAATCCTAGCCTGTTCCCCGAACATGCTTTTTAGCTCTTCTATGATGTCATAGGCTTCCATGAACTCGAATTGTTTTTGTAACTCGGGTACCATAGATGCCAACATCAAACATGTCACCTCATTCGAGGCTTTCTTAGCAAGGGCATATGATGCCTTTTGGGCAGCCGTGCCCCCATCATCGGGAAGCACGGGAAGGGGTTTGTCCAACACACTTTCCTTTTCTTCGTATTTGAGGACTATCCTCAAGTTACGTTGCCAATCAAGGAAATTGGTGTTGTTCAACTTTTCTCTATCCAAGATAGAGCTGAACTTGAATTGAGTTGATACAGACATATTAAACTACAGAAGAAAGATTAAGTAAGTAAACATCCACAAAGCGTTTAAACAAATAAGGTTGTCTCGCATAACTACTTTATTTGTTTCATTTTGTTCATTCGATATCCAATATCGTCGTTCCCAATTATCTTAATATCAAAACCGTGATAAATCGTAAGTGAAAACTCGAGGTTTTCTAACCAGCGATCTTATCATGCAATTGAAGCCCTATCTCTCATTAAAATGAGGGAGCCAACCAGACAATCGATTCACGCCATCCAATGGCTCGAATGTCTCTAATCTGTGTCATCGACATAAGCAAGCGCTTTGGCTCCATTCCACTCCCCGGGGTGAGAATGAGTCGAATTGAACTTAGTCTTTGAAAAACAGATTAGGCATTGGTTTTTGACATTTTAATAAATTAGAACAAAACGATCCCAAGACCCTCATCTTGCGAATCCTTAAGCCGACTGAGTCCGCACTTAAGAACTCCAAGATAGGTAGACATCCCATGTCAATGACATCCAATGTCACTCTCGGTCGATGAGAGTCCCATTCTCATCTCATGTCTCGATAGCCACGCCTGCAGTGGATCTATCGATGAGAAAACCAAACTCACTTGTAAAGGTCTAACCTTTACTCCCACTTATCCCAAGATAACAAGTAGTACCCCGCTGAGGCGGACCTATCAACTTATGATCGAGGGCTTTATGGGTGTGATGTTTTGGACAAGACATTATACTCATTATTTTGGGAACTTGCATGCATAGGTTTGTTTATATGTAAGTTGAACATTTATAACATAAAACAACCTATAACTAGCAAAGCAAATAAATACGCATTGAAAGGCCCCTAGAACCTCACAACACTCAAACGAAAAATGAAATTAACTCTATCGAAGCATCTTGAAATCACCCCAACTTGATCCGGATGAACTTGGCAGCATCTGCCCTCAAAAACAAGAAACAGCGGTCGCCGATTTGCAACCCGCGCCCGCTGAAATAAAAAAAAAGGCAGAATGTCTCCAGCGCGATTTTGCACGAACAGTGGTCGCTGTTGCCACAACAGCGCCCGCTGAACCTTGAACAGCGACCGCTGTTGCTACAACAGCGGGCGCTGTTTGTCTCCAGCAGCCCCGGCTTCGTTCGTTTCGCTCCGTTTTGCTTCGTTTCTTCTCGTTTTCGCTTGGGCTTCGAAATCCAACTCCGATACATGGATAAATCCATAGCTTACATATTGAACAATACATTTTGAATAGAAAAACCTATCTATTACAAAAGATTCCAAGGGACGCAGCCCTCCAAAATTATGGCCATTCAACACGTAAAAAACACGATTCATCCACCCGACCACTATCGGTGGCCGGCCTTACATCTAATCACATAGATTCAAATAAACAAATAATCCAATTATGTTGATTTAACCTTTGTGTCCAACACAAAAGTGTGCACGAGCCCTAGGCTCTGATACCAATTGAAGGAACCGGTATACCGATCCAATCGATATACCGTGTGTGCGGAAGCGTGTAAAGCATATAAATCTATCATGCTTGATCTTAGTGCACACTTAATGTGTATAAGAACACATATAAACACATATATATACACATCCAATATATATATATACAAGGTTCAACGATTACTTACTTATGGTGACGAAGTGATTCGTTGATGTCGTTGAGGTGGTGTTGAGTCGATTGAACCACCTCAAATGGATCAGCCTCTCGAAGCTCTCCTTGTGAATGACCTCGTCACTCCTCTTGTCTAGATCGCCCGGATGTTGAAGCCGCACAAATGGCCCGGCCTCTACGTGTTGCACACGAACCCGGAATTGAACTTGCTTGCTTGTTCTTAAGTGATTCTCTCACTCCTTTCTGTCTTGTTGTATGGATTTTCGTGGCTGATCATAAAGTGGTATGAAAACCATGTTTTCATCTCTTTATTCACCTCAATTAACCTCTCCTTGTAACCCCCCATTATGTGCATCATAATGCACCAATAATGGTGGTTAATGGGGAGGTAAAGGGTCATTTCCACATCACCATGCCAATTGGCATGGATGTGGTCCCCTTGCTTGTGTGGCATGCCATGTCACACCATGTGACATGCATCCATGCAAGCCATGCAACCCATGCATTTGAAAAATCCATATGTATTGATTCTAAATCAATATGACAAGCAACGTAATTCCGACTCGTGTGTGACCCTGTAGGTATGATTTATCGATCAATATTATATAGTTCCCAACAATTAATATTATCGAATAATCATTTAACATCCATAGATGACCTTATGACTTTATCGATTGCACACGTAGGATCGAAGGACACATCCTAACAACTATGTGGGCATTTCTCCGAAATGCCCCAGTATTTTTCGGAGTTCTAGTGATTTCATTTCCCTCTTGGGGTCCGAGCTGCACCTGGCATGTGCTCGGTCCAGGTAGGGCCCAGAGGAGTTAGACTCCACTCCGGCAAAGATTTTCCCTCCCGGGGTCCGAGCTGCACCTGGCATGTGCTCGGTCCAGGTAGGGCCCAGAGGAGTTAGACTCCACTCCGGCAAAGATTTTCCCTCCCGGGGTCCGAGCTGCACCTGGCATGTGCTCGGTCCAGGTAGGGCCCAGAGGAGTTAGACTCCACTCCGGCAAAGATTTCCCCTCCCAGGGTCCGAGCTGCACCTGGCATGTGCTCGGTCCAGGTAGGGCCCAGAGGAGTTAGACTCCACTCCTGCAAAGATTTTCATAATTATGGGCATTTCTCGGAAATGCCCCAGTGTACTGGCTCCTGTAAAGTCATGCCCGTATAATTTATTCTGCAAAGTAACAAAGTCTTCTTTACATAGTAGACTTGTGCTTACATCATTGGTGGTATTTTTTCAAATGAAGGGAATTCCAAAAATAATGGTCCGCTACACCATCCAGATGTTCCAATTCGTAGGATCCATTCTAGAGGACCTTCCTCACACGCATAGGACCCTCCCAGGTCGGCCCTAGGGCTCCCGTACTCGGCCCCAATATCCTTTTCAGTACCAAGTCTCCCTCCTTGAACTTCCGGATTTTAACCTTTGAATTGAAAAACCTCTCCGCTCTCTGCTTGGATGTAGTGTTTCTGTATGCCGAGCTGATCCTTCTCTCCTCTAAGAAGTCCAACTCAAGGCGCAAAGCCTGATCATTCTGATCAGTTAACTCTTGAGTTGTTCTGTGTGTGGGTATCTCTATTTCTGATGGCACAACAGCCTCACATCCGAACGCTAAGGCGAAAGGAGTCTCGCCAGTGGCGTTTTTGCTGGTCGTCCTGTAAGCCCACAGGATGTCAGGCAGCTCGGTGGCCCACCTTCGTTGTCTCTCCTCTATCTTTGCCTTGATCGTGTGTTTGAGTATTTTGTTGACGGCTTCTACCTGACCGTTCGTCTGAGGATGGTAAGGCGTAGAGAAGACTTTCTTAATTTTCCATTTCTCAAAAAACTCCATGATTTGTAGGCCATCGATCTGCTTTCCATTATCCGACGTGATAGTGTGAGGTATGCCGAATCGACATATGATATTCTTCCATATGAAACGGATGATTTGGGGTTGGTCGATCTTGTTTAGTGGTTCAGCTTCTGCCCACTTCGTGAAATAGTCTACTGCTATGACTGCGTACTTGACCCCTCCGGGTCCTGTTGGCAAAGGACCGATCAGGTCTATTCCCCATGAGGCGAAAGGCCACGGGCTGTATATAGAATTCAAGTACTCAGGTTGTGTTCGTATGATGGGAGTTGTGACTTGGCACCGATGGCATGTTCGTGCGTACTCGATTGCATCTCGCCTTAGAGTTGGCCAATAATATCCCTGTCGAATGGTTTTGTGGGCCAGAGACTGCCCTCCTGCGTGGTTCCCACACACTCCATCGTGGATTTCACTGAACACCCTTCGGCCTTCCACTGGGGTGATACACTTCAGTAGGGGTAGGTACAAGCTTCGTCTGTATAGTTTATCGTCGAGTATGGTGTATCGAGCTGCTCGTATCCGCAATTGCCGAGCATCAACTTTGTTTTCTGGTAGCTCTCCGGATCTTAGATAAGACATGATAGGAAGCATCCAGTTCTCCCCTCTATCGATCACCTCTACGTGGTCACCTCTCTTCTCAATAGCTGACCTGTCCAAAGAAGTAAGGATGACGTTGGTCATATCTGCTACTCCCTCCGAGGAGGCCAATTTGGACAAAGCGTCCGCCTGCGATTTAAGCTCCCGTGGGATTTGCTCGATTTCTGCCTTGTGAAATTTGCTGCACAGGGTTAGGACGTGCTCGTAGTACTTCTCCATCCTCTTGCATTTGGTCTCGTATTCCCCCTTAATCTGATTCACTACCAACAACGAATCCATGTATATCTGCACATATTCGACCCCGATCGCCAATGCTAAATCTAGTACAGCTATCAACGCCTCGTACTCTGATTCGTTATTTGTTGCCCCGAACTCAAATTTGATGGCATGAGCAAAGGACTGAGCTCCTGGCCCCACCAAAACTATTCCAGCCCCGGCATGAGTGACTGTAGACGAACCATCGACGTATAGCTTCCATGGTGGGACCTGAAGCGAGGAGTCAATCCGTGGGAATGTCAGCTCGACGATGAAATCCGCCAGAGCCTGTCCCTTAATGGCAGTTCGGGGCGCGTATGTGATGTCGTATTGTCCAACTTCCAGGCTCCACTTAAGTAACCTTCCTGTGGTATCTGGCCTCTGTAATACTTGCTTAAGGGGCATGGTCGTCAATACTTCGACGGGGTGATCAAAGAAATATGATCGAAGTTTTCGCACGCTCATTACCAGAGCATATGCCAACTTTTCCAACGGGGTGTATCTGGCCTCTGCATCCTGTAAGGTCTGACTGACATAGTATATGGGTTTATGGAGATTTCCCTCTGCTCGGACTAAAACCGAGCTGAGGGCGTGCTCGGAGGCTGCCAAATACAAAAATAATTTTTCTCCTTGTACGGGTTTCGACAAGGCCTGGGGACCCTGGAGATGCTCTTTGAGGCGATCGAAAGCCTCCTGGCTTTCTTTTTTCCATGTGAACTTCTGATTCTTGATGGCCTGGAAAAAGGGTCTGCTTTTGTCTCCCAATCTTGGGACGAACCTGCTGAGTGCTGCCAAGCAGCCTGTAAAGCGTTGTACGTCTTTTAAACATCGAGGTTCTCTTAAGTCCATGATCGCCTTGATCTTGCTTGGGTTCGCCTCTATGCCCCGGGTACTCACGATGTGCCCCAAAAATTTACTTTCAAACACACCGAAGTGGCACTTTTTTGGATTCAGCTTCATGTTGTACTTTCTGAGTATGTCGCAGGTCACCTCCACATCACGTACGTGATCCTCCAATATATTGCTTTTGATGATTAGGTCGTCTACGTACACCTCCATGGTGTCTCCGATCTGTTCGGAAAACATTCGGTTCACCAACCGTTGATAGGTCGCCCCTGCATTCTTCAACCCGAAAGGCATACATTTCCAACAAATCACCGATTTTTCCGTGTAAAAAGCTGTATGTTGAATGTCCTCAGTGGCCATGGGTATCTGGTGGTATCCCGCATAGCAGTCGCATTTGGACAAGATGGCGTATCCTGCCGTGCTATCTACGAGGTGATCGATGTGGGGCATGGAGAAGTGGTCTTTTGGGCATGCTCGGTTCAGATCGGTGAAGTCCACGCACAAACGCCAGGTATTTCCTGTCTTCTTGACGAGCACCGAATTTGATAACCATTGTGGTTCTCCCTGGGCCTCCTCTACCAAATCATTATCTATCAACTTTTTCACTTCCACCGCCAGCGCCGCATATTTTTCTGGGCCCATCCTTCGTCTCTTCTGGGCAATCGGTTTCTTCATCGGGTCAATCTTGAGGTGGTGACAAGCATGTTCGGGACTTATGCCCGTCATATCCTTGTGTGACCATGCAAATACGTCCATATTCCTTCGGAGACAAACTACCAGCTCATCCTTGATCTCCTTCGGTAGCTTCGCTCCGATAAAGATCATCGTCTCTGGTCGCTCCGGATCTAAACACACGCTGTCCAAATCATCCACGGCAGTGCACTGAGATGGTCCACGAGGGTCAGCAATCTCCTCGGTCTCTTCTCCGATCCGAGGTTCCAACTCATCCTCGACTCTCATCTCTTTCGTCACGTTCACTTGGAAAGCTCCCGGGTCACCTCGCGTCCCTTCTTCCCACAACCCACTCAAGTAAGCCTGCTCTTCTTCTGAAATTTCGTGTCCAATCTGTTCGCTCACGGGTACTATCTCTCGCACTTCGATGCCCCCCGCTTCTTCCGTCTTGACCGACACTTGGTCCGAGCTCATCTTCTCCTCGGTGGTTCGTGGGTTTTTACAGGAACTACCCTTTGGGCTTATAACATAATCAAAACACTTCTTTGCCATATACTGATTTCCCTTCACGGTTCCTACAGAGCCGTTTTGGGTTGGAAACTTGATACAATAATAGTGGGACGAGGCCACAGCCTCGAATGCCTCCAAAAATGGTCTACCTAGAAAAACATTATACACATTTTCCAGGTCTACAATTACGAACTCTGTCATCCTCGTAATCCTTATGTTCGGGTCTTGGTAATCCACGAGTTCCACAGCCAGCTTAATTTTCCCGAAAGGAATCACCTCGACGTCTCCAAACCCCCTAAGGGCTCCTTGGTATGGTTTAATATATTCGACCATATCTCCTAGTTGGTCCAGCGTGCTTTTGAACAGAATGTTGCAATGCGCCCCGTTATCTATCAAAATTCGCGCCACCTCGACCCCCAAGATTTTAGTGGAGATGACCAGCGATTCTGTCTTGGGATACCTGATCCCTGCTCGATCTTGGTCAGTGAATTGGATCACCACGCCCTTGGCTATGCTTGGCTCCTTCAGAGGGATTACTGCGTTGACACCTTCCCACGCGCGTAATTCTTCTTTCTTCTGTCTCTTGGATCGATGTATCACGGGAGTCAGGCCACCGATCATATTTATTCTTCCTCCTTCCCTCATCGGCGGGACATCCCGATTTTCTCTTACTTCCAGGGGAGGTGGTGGGGGTAACTCGATCTGCAAATTAGGTCGCCCCTGCAGTCCCCGATTTTGCTGCCCACGCGGGCGCTGGTCATTTTGGTGGCCATGCCCATCTCTAGCTCTCTTCGGCCTTCTTAGTAACTGTTCCAATTTCCCCTCTCGGAAGAGTTGCCTTAGCTGATCAATGAGTTGTCGGCAATGATTGGTATGGTGCCCGGTTTCTTCGTGGAAGTCACACCACTTGTATGGATTTCTTTTGTCAGGCGGCCCGTACAGAGGTGGCGGCGGCATAAGCGCGAGGATCTGGTTATCTTTGAAAATCTCGAGGATTTTCCGCGGTGATCTTCCTAAGAAATGTTCTGTATCACCTCGCTCGACTTGATTTTCCTTCTTCGGTCCTCCATAAGCTCGCTGTCCGGTACCCTTATTTACCCATTCTTTCTTCTCTACACTACCCTTCTCCTTCTCGGGCGCGCCAATCTTCTTTAAACGTTGCGCGTAAATTCTTTGTTGGGTCACCTCTTCCCCAGCTCTCCTCCTGAACTCACTATACGATTTTGGGTAGTCCCGCATCATTGGCTTGAAAAGCTCCGAGCTCGGTTTCAGACCTCCTACCACAGCATGGACGAGTACGTCATCGCTGATGGGCTCTCCGTGAGTCGCTATTGCCTCGACCCGGTCAAGATACTGCTCGTCGGTCTCTTCATTTCCTTGTTGTAAGCCCATTAACCTTTGCCTGCTCTCTGGCCGTTGTATCTTTGATGCGAAATATGCGACGAACACATCCCCCAGCTCTTCAAAGTTGTGCACGGATCTGGTAGGGAGATTAGTGTACCATTTATGGGCGGCGTCCCCCAATGTCAGTGGGAACAATCGACACTTGGTGGCGTCGCTCGCCCCTCTTCCAACCATGTAGATGTTATATTTGCTGAGATGGACTTCCGGGTCCGTCTTTCCGTCGTAAACCATCGACATCATGGGTACGATTTCTGTCTGTGTTCGAGCACTCTCGATTCGACGAGAGAGTGGCTCGTTTAATGTGGGCTTCTTCAGCCCCTCGCCTTCCCGCTGGGTGATTCGGCGTTCCATCTCCTCTAACCTCCTGATTAGATTTAGATCGTGTGGCGCCATCTCCTGACCTCCTGCTCTTCGGTTATGTCGCCCTTCTATGTAAGCTCTCCGAACGGGATTTTTTACCTTTCTCCGGTCATCTTCTCTTTCCGACTCGCTCTCAAAGTTTGTTGGCTCACTCGAATCTCCGTCGTAATCCTCCGACGATCCGCCACTAGCCCGACGGACCTTTCTGATTTTCCGATGATGACCATGATCGGTTACCTTCCCCGTACCCTGATCCGAAATGTTGCGGTCAAACTCTTCTTCTAGCCTTCGGGGGTGAGGTCCTTGCCCGTTGTCTCTCGCCACTTTCTCAAGCATCGCAGATCGCTCTTGCAGCTTATAGATGGTTCTCTTAATCTCCTCTGGGGTTCGAAAGCTCTCCAAGTTCAGATCGGGTATCTCGTCGGTAGTCATCTGAATTCTCATCGCTTGTCGTTTTTTCTCTTGGGTGACCCTTCGTGCCTCTTGCATTTCTCTTTCTTCGGTCCTCAGTCGACCGATGAGAGCCCATTGCGACTCTTCTTCGGTGGACAGAATTATAGGCCCCCGAGCTGATCCTTCGGCCTGCTCGGGCCCCTTTCCTTTATCTGTTGGAACTTTATCTCTCTGCTCGGATGTTCCGAGCACAACCGAGTTGTTGTTCGTCTGATTCATACTTGCTCGCTGATACTCTGCTCAACGCCCGAGGATCACCCCTCCTTCTAGCGCCAATTGTTAACGGTCAGAAAATCCTACCGAGGTAACACAGAGTTTTAGGGGATTGAGCGGAGCTGACAACGTAGTATGCTCAGTCCGAATTTATCGGGACTCGTGCGATTAAAATATTCAATGTACAGTACCTTCTATTTATAGAGTCACAGATTAGGGTTTACAAAAATGGGTATTGGGCTAATTATGTCATGGGCCTGTAATTTATATTGACACGGCCCATACGAAGCCCATCGCCGACCTCAATCATCACTGAGCTCGTTCAACGCGGATGTGTTCGGATTATGCTTTTATCTTCACCACCGAGCTGGGTCCCCTTTTTTCACTAGTATCTCCTCGGTGGCTACTAGTTTCTTCTATACAACTGGTAACCTGCTTCTCATGTTGTGCTCTTTCTTGACCCACCGAGCTGACCCTCCTCGCTCGACGAGTTCCGAGCAGGTATCGATGTCCTGGGCTTTGCGGGTTTGAAATACTAATGGGCCGGATTTTATTTGTTAACGGACCGAGTGTAAAATGCCCATCAACAAAAATAATATAAATATAAAAATAAAATATATCAAACTTAACCAATTTAATAGTTTTGACTAACTATATTTGAACATATATTTATAAAAATTATATTTAACATATATATTAAATAAAATACTAATAAATCTAATGACTATAAACTTTGATAATATACTATATGTCATTGATTTTGATAAACATTTTAAATTATTTTAAACATGTAATTGATTTTGATAAATAAAAATATTATTAATATATTTTTTTATTATATATTAATCATTTATTCTTATATAGAGGTATAAATCCTTAAGGTGGGACTTGAAAAATGTATGACTTATGACAATGTGGAGTTTATTCCTATTTATAACTGGTCCCGAGTCGGGACTTGAATTTTTTATTACTATAGGGAGTTTATTCTTATATAGAGTATTACTATATGGAGTTTCTACTGTATATTCCTTAAAAAAAATACATCTCTTTCAAACACTTCCCAACTTCCCAGTGCTCGTGCCCCCTTTTTCTTCTTGCTCCTTAGCTTGGTTAAACAAAAGAAGTAATTGGTAATTAAAGTTAAGAAGCCCGGAAAAACGTACAAGCTCCGTTTGATAAACACAACCCTGAACGACAAACTGTTCTTAACTCACCATTGACAACCACACGATCACCGCATTCGAAGCCGATACCGTCTACGTCAAACCATTTGCCACGAGCGTAGTGCTCATTACCACCAACGTCATACTCAAAACCAAACATCATCACCCGATCGCGGCCTTTAATTTCTCATGGTCGTGAGACCGTATTCTACCGGCAAGGGCACTTTTGAAAATTCAACCGTAGCGGCGTATCCGGTTTTCTTGAATACAAACAAAATCTATCGGGAAATCGCTTGTCATCCAATAATAAAACAAAAATCTTCAAATCAACTCTTTCACCGATAGGCGCCATTGGCTTCATCTCCAAAAAAAGTAGACAAGCGGTTTGTTTAATTTCACCATCGATTTCGGGACAAGCCCGTGCCCAAATAACACGAACTAAAGAAAGTTTTTTTTTCTTGAATATATAAGTGTATGTTAATTGTTAAATAAGATCTTGGCCGTTTGATGAGCCATTTTATTTGCTTATCTTAGAGCACTTTTTATTCTTTTATTGAGTCAGTTTGAGTCTTTTGTGTGTCTGGGAGGGCACAATGGAGTGTTTGGGCAAAGTATGCAGGGTTGCAGGTAGTAGATGGTGCATTGTGCGAAAGAGGCCAGAAAATCATCCACTTTGGGCAAACACGGGGATCCGAGGCAAAGTGACTTGAGCAGTTTGACCAAAAGAGGCAAAGTCGACACTATGGGCAAAGTGACTGGAGCAGTATTACCAAAGGAGGAAAAGTCGGCACTATGGGCAAAGTGACTAGAGCAGTTTGACCCAAGGAGGCAAAGTAACCACTATGGGCAAAGTCACCACTTTGGGCAAACGGCGAGCATCGGGCATACCAGAGCAACAAAGTCCGAAATTTTGGGGATTTTGCCTTATCCCCTTATCTCTATCCGGTCAGCTGATAAGGAAAGAATCCCTAAAGACCAGGACTTTCTTTGACCATCAAGAGTCCCAGCAAGAACAAACTCTAGACGGGCTACGCCCAGACGGCCCAAGCCCACCAGGCCCATCAGCCCATTAAAACAAATCTGATGCCCTAGAGACCGCACATATATAATTCCTGATCAGCAAAAGAAGCACACCATATACAGGAGAGAGAGAGGGACGAAATCAACACCCAAAAATTCAGAAAAACGCCATTGATGGGCTGAAGAAGAAAGAGTCGAGTTCTCGCCGGTTATGGGCCTTCGGGCATAGCAGGGCGAATTCGTTTCAATTTAATGTTTTTACTTTCGTCAAATAATTTCTTTATGTTCTAAACATTCAGTACTTTAATTTAAGATTTAATTCCAGCATGTTTTGTTTTGTTTTTATTTTATTTATTTTCGATTTGATTATGCATAGCTAGTAATCTGTGTCTGGGCAAAGGCAGATCGAGGGGGATTTTGGGCTAAGTGAGACCGAGAGGCTGATGAGGCTAGAGTAGCCGGTTGGGCGTTTGTTCCCGAGGCAAAGTTGGTTGAGGTTTATTTCTGGGGAGTTTGGGCAAACTAGGACGACCACTAGTGAACCTTTACAAACTGGGATACTGGTGATTGGCAAACCGCATAGATGTACCTTGTAGTATTGTTGCGGGCATAGCACTAGAACTTGCAGGAGATGCGGTCGTATGTTTCGAGCATGCTATTGGCCGAGCGGGTCTGTCTAGAGGGTAATGCGGGTTTGGGCAAACTAGATCCATGTTTGGTCGCATAGGTTATCGAATTGTTCAGATCCAGGGGTTTAGGCATAGTGTTAGCTTGCCTTCTCTTTACACAGTAAGGATAGATAAGGGGTGGGGCAATTGCTGGGCGTGACGCAATAGGACCACTTTTGTTTTTGCACCCTATAACTGCTGACAAACCGCTGGTAGAAATCTTTAGTGCCGATGAACGGTAGTTTGCCCTAATGATCCTGAGTGAAGTTGTCTGCCCGGATGCTTTGTTTCCCATTTGATTTCAGTTTTTCCTTTTAGTATTCTGTTAGATCTAAGTGATTGGTTGGTTTACTTTTAGTTTTATTTATTTGCATGTTAGTTTGGTTAGCCGTAGTAAGTCAAAGTGTAGAAACGATTGCAAAACCGCTGTGCCCACAGCAACCCAAAATCAAATCTTTTTGTGACAACCCTCTGGGCAAAGCCGAGATCACTTACTGCAATTGCCTCCTTGTGGGACCGACCCCACGTACTTACCATTATCTACGTTTTGTAGTTAAAGGGGTACTGGCTAAATACAAATATTATTTTGGCAGCGCGTTTGTTCCCAACGACAAACATTCGTCGTCGTCAAAATTGGCGCCGTTGCCGGGGAGGCAATATTCCAGCAGTAAGTCTTCTTTGCTATTTGACCTGTGATTTTTGTTTTTTCTCCAGCTTGACCGTAGAGGGCAAAGGAGGGCAGAACGAGAGGCGCAGAGCAAAGAGCACGTGCAGTCCAAAGAAGAGCAAGAGGGCAGTATCCTTTTGGCTAGAGAAGAGAGATGGGTAACCAGTACGACCCACCAGCAGTCCAGACCTTGAGGGAAATGATGTTCCCCACCGATTTGAGCTTCGGACCTCTGGGCATCACTTTGCCCAGAATCACTGCAGATTGGGAGATGAAGCAGAGTTTTATTCAGATCTTGCCCAAATTTAGCGATATGCACTGGGAGGACCCTCAACGACATTTGCAAGATTTTGAGATGGCATGTGGTACTATACGTGCTATGGGCACACTGGCAGAATACATTCGACTGTTAGCCTTCCCCTTCTCCCTTGCTGATGGGGCAAGAGAATGGCTGTACAGTTTGCCCAGAGGCGAAATTACAACATGGCAAGAATTGCAGCATCAATTCTTGAAGAACTACTTCCCCATGTCTCGAATCTTGCAAATAAAGAAGAGAATCTACAACATCAAAATGGGCAACGAAGAATCGTTCCATGACTATTGGGTTCGATTTAAAGAAATTCTAGCGCTATGCCCATACCATCAGATTCCAGATCATGAATTGGTCCAATACTTCGTATCCGGGCTAAGAGGACAAGAGAGAATGATAATTCGTGCAGCATGTGGGGGTTCTATTCTGAATAAAAGTGCAAGTGAGGCGTTCAAAATATTCAAAGATTTGGCTGAAGAATCCCGCGAAGATGAGTACGAATCGCCCAAACAGACAGTTGCTATGCCCTTAGCAACTGACAAAAAAATCGATCAACTTTGCAGCACCATTGAGAAATTCATGGAGCATATGGTCACAAAACCACTCAAGGCAGTCGATAGATGTGAACTTAACAGCTTTGGGCAAAGCAAAACGGATTACTATAACCCGTATGCCCATACCAGCATACCAGAAATCAGATATCAAGAGAATTTTTGGTATGGGCAAGACAACTGTCAAGAGGGAAGCCAAGAGCGCGATCAACAATACTTTGAACCCCAACAATATGATGAAAGTGAAGATTCGTCTCTAGCCGAGCTTGTGAACCGTGTCATGATGGAGAACATGAAAGCTCAACAAGAGAACATAAAAGCTCAACAAGAGACCGAAAAGTTCAAGAAAGAGATGGCGGAAGGATTTCAGAATCTTAATGCCCAAATATCACAGCTTGCCCAAACTGTGGCAAGATTGGAAGAGAAAACAGAGGAGCAGTCTGCCCAGGAGGAGCAATCTGTCCAAGAGGCGCAACAAAGTACCGTCCAAATGAAGAGTGAAGACATACTTCCAGAGAAGGGAAAGAGACCAAACCGAGACATGTTAGAATTTGAAGCCCTAAAGAGACTTTTCAAACGTGAAGATCAGTCTGCCCAAATCAAGGAGTCAAAGCCCAAACCACAGACTATAGTGATCAAACCTCCATTTCCAGGAAGGTTAGCAAAGGTCAGTAAATCAGAAAACACACATTTGGGCACACCTAATAGTCTGGGCAGAGAAGCAGGTCTAAACATAGCAACTGGTTTGGGCAAAGTGGCGAATGTTGAACAGTTTGCCAAAGATAATGAAATGGAAGAGAGAATGGAGGCGGTACTACATATTGGAATCCTAGAACTATCTAATACTTTCATCCCCACGAGCCCAAGTAAAAAATTTGTCCCAGAGGAGAGATTGGTGCCGCCCTTTGAGCAAGCACCCGATGAAGAATTGAAGAAGTTGCACAAACTTATCAAATATCTCTACTTGGGACAAGTGAATAAGATCTCCGAGAGCAGCAGTGATGAGTCTAGCGAAAGTTCAGAAAGGAAAGCCCATGAGTCGTTTGCCCAACATCCAGAAGACAAGAGGAAGACGCCCACCACCAACATGCGAATACCATTTAGTTTGGGCAAAGCTCCTGATACTTTACAAGGATGGATGATGAGCAACTTTTCAGATCTACTTAAGTATCTGAAGGCTTCTTATGGGCACAACGAGGAGAAGCTTAAACCTCGCTCCATGAAGAATGGTGAACATACATCACGTCATGCCCATGACGATAACTAAGGCGCTGACCGGGAGGCAACCTGGTATCTTTTTGTATAATATTTTACTTTATTTTGAATAAATCGAATGGAGGACTTTGACTTGTTTGATCCCAGAAGGAGAAAGGGTTTCTTTGTTTTTGAGGTGCAGGTCAAGGAGGGCGAAAGGGTAGCTGTGTGGGCATACTGGCTACTTGGTCAAACTGCAGATTATGCCAGAAGATGGATGAGCTACCTAAAGTTGAAAGGATGACCCTGGAACGAAGTTAAGGTCTGGGCAGTTGTGCTCACGCTACTGATTCTGGGCAAAGTCCTAAGGCGACAAGGCAGCATGTAACAAGGCCTCGTGGAGCTGCTGAACACATTAATGGCCCACTTTGCCCGTGCCTAATTCAGGTTCTACCTTGTGCTTACCTCCACCTCATTCGCTCTCCCATGTTTTTTTATTTTTATTTTTTTATTTTTGAGTCGGTTTTCCTTTAAGTCAAGGATTGATCTTTTCATTGACACACTTTGCCCAAGGCAAAGTGTGTGAGGGGGAAGGTGCGCCGACGATTTTAGAGTCATAGTCTGGTCATGGGTAGCCCCTACCAATCTTATTACTTTTGCACACTTTGCCAAGGCAAAGTGTGTGAGGGGGGAAAGGGAAAGGGCAAACCCCTGTTTCTAATCGAGTTAGCATGATTTTGTGATCAATATGGGCAAACATATATACAACAACTCAAAGTTTGTAGTTAAGAGGCATGAAATAGGGATGATGGAACTGTTCTAGGCAAACTGTGAGAATTGAGCCTACATTGTTATATGATTTCTTTCTTGAGAGTTTGTTGTGAATTCTAACAATGCCTGCCTTTGCCTATTTGCTGTGATGAGTAGTTTGACTGAGTTGGGTGATTAAATGATTAGGGCATTTCTTTCTTTCGTTTGCTTGAATAAATAACATTGTCCGTTGCTATCCCCTTTGAGCCCGAATTGATATTTCTTTGTAAACCCATCTGGTATTATGCCCATACAGTACATAGGCAGCCAGAGAAAATGAGGAAGTAAAGGCATAGTGTTCCAAAAAAAAAAAAAAAAAAAAAATCAAAAAAAAAAAAAAAGAAAGCAAAAAGCAAAAAATAATAATAAGTTGTTGTGTGCTAAGGCCCGTAAGAAGGGACAAAGTGGTAGAGAAAAGGCTAACATCGAAAAGCCCTCTGCCCAAATAGAGCCTACTCCTCAAGATACACCCATATGAGCCCACATTACAACCCAATAAAAGCCCCTTTGATAAGACCCCTACTCAGTTAAAACAAGCTTATAGCAGCAATGTGTCAAATTTGGGCAAAGTGGAGTCACAGCAGAAATGAGTGTCTTTAAACCCATACACTAAAAAAGAGAGAAACACATTGTGAGGGAGTGACCCAAAGACCTTGAACATAATCTTGACTTGTTTTTATCTTATCTTGAATTTTTATTTGTCTGTATGTACTATGCCCTGTACTGATCATGCTAAAGTCCTTTGTTTTGTTTCCCCCTCCTTCCTTCATTTCTTTTTTCACTTTGGTCTTGAGTCAGGTAAATCAGACCCACGCTTGGGGACAAGCGTGTTCCAAGTGTGTGCGGTTCTGATGAGCCATTTTATTTGCTTATCTTAGAGCACTTTTTATTCTTTTATTGAGTCAGTTTGAGTCTTTTGTGTGTCTGGGAGGGCACAATGGAGTGTTTGGGCAAAGTATGCAGGGTTGCAGGTAGTAGATGGTGCATTGTGCGAAAGAGGCCAGAAAATCATCCACTTTGGGCAAACACGGGGATCCGAGGCAAAGTGACTTGAGCAGTTTGACCAAAAGAGGCAAAGTCGACACTATGGGCAAAGTGACTGGAGCAGTATTACCAAAGGAGGAAAAGTCGGCACTATGGGCAAAGTGACTAGAGCAGTTTGACCCAAGGAGGCAAAGTAACCACTATGGGCAAAGTCACCACTTTGGGCAAACGGCGAGCATCGGGCATACCAGAGCAACAAAGTCCGAAATTTTGGGGATTTTGCCTTATCCCCTTATCTCTATCCGGTCAGCTGATAAGGAAAGAATCCCTAAAGACCAGGACTTTCTTTGACCATCAAGAGTCCCAGCAAGAACAAACTCTGGACGGGCTACGCCCAGACGGCCCAAGCCCACCAGGCCCATCAGCCCATTAAAACAAATCTGATGCCCTAGAGACCGCACATATATAATTCCTGATCAGCAAAAGAAGCACACCATATACAGGAGAGAGAGAGGGACGAAATCAACACCCAAAAATTCAGAAAAACGCCATTGATGGGCTGAAGAAGAAAGAGTCGAGTTCTCGCCGGTTATGGGCCTTCGGG
This sequence comes from Euphrasia confusa, assembly GCA_954870475.1. NCBI lineage: Eukaryota > Viridiplantae > Streptophyta > Magnoliopsida > Lamiales > Orobanchaceae > Euphrasia > Euphrasia confusa. The sequence goes on along the minus strand of OX940949.1, from coordinate 15,091,658 downwards.
CATAGCAGGGCGAATTCGTTTCAATTTAATGTTTTTACTTTCGTCAAATAATTTCTTTATGTTCTAAACATTCAGTACTTTAATTTAAGATTTAATTCCAGCATGTTTTGTTTTGTTTTTATTTTATTTATTTTCGATTTGATTATGCATAGCTAGTAATCTGTGTCTGGGCAAAGGCAGATCGAGGGGGATTTTGGGCTAAGTGAGACCGAGAGGCTGATGAGGCTAGAGTAGCCGGTTGGGCGTTTGTTCCCGAGGCAAAGTTGGTTGAGGTTTATTTCTGGGGAGTTTGGGCAAACTAGGACGACCACTAGTGAACCTTTACAAACTGGGATACTGGTGATTGGCAAACCGCATAGATGTACCTTGTAGTATTGTTGCGGGCATAGCACTAGAACTTGCAGGAGATGCGGTCGTATGTTTCGAGCATGCTATTGGCCGAGCGGGTCTGTCTAGAGGGTAATGCGGGTTTGGGCAAACTAGATCCATGTTTGGTCGCATAGGTTATCGAATTGTTCAGATCCAGGGGTTTAGGCATAGTGTTAGCTTGCCTTCTCTTTACACAGTAAGGATAGATAAGGGGTGGGGCAATTGCTGGGCGTGACGCAATAGGACCACTTTTGTTTTTGCACCCTATAACTGCTGACAAACCGCTGGTAGAAATCTTTAGTGCCGATGAACGGTAGTTTGCCCTAATGATCCTGAGTGAAGTTGTCTGCCCGGATGCTTTGTTTCCCATTTGATTTCAGTTTTTCCTTTTAGTATTCTGTTAGATCTAAGTGATTGGTTGGTTTACTTTTAGTTTTATTTATTTGCATGTTAGTTTGGTTAGCCGTAGTAAGTCAAAGTGTAGAAACGATTGCAAAACCGCTGTGCCCACAGCAACCCAAAATCAAATCTTTTTGTGACAACCCTCTGGGCAAAGCCGAGATCACTTACTGCAATTGCCTCCTTGTGGGACCGACCCCACGTACTTACCATTATCTACGTTTTGTAGTTAAAGGGGTACTGGCTAAATACAAATATTATTTTGGCAGCGCGTTTGTTCCCAACGACAAACATTCGTCGTCGTCACCGTTCAATTAAATCAATGGTTAGAATTGATTTATTAGAAAATATTAGAAAAAAAATTATTAGAAGAAAATCCTGATCCCTCAAAGAACTAGCAAGGAGTGGACCCCCTCCCAACCTGGTATAATCCAAACCAAAATTAAATTAAACACCTGCAATAATAAAATAATAAATTCAACATCTTAAATTCAAATTTTTATTTATTCTTTAAACAAAAAAACATGTGTCCCACTAAAAAAATTATTAATTTTTTTATCAAAAAAATTAAGAATACAAATATATTTTAAAATAATAAATTAAGTACTTATTTTTACATAAGTTAATGCAATCAGAAATTTTGAGCACGAGTGCTCGACTGAGTCGACTCCAACCAAATACTCACTTTAATAATAATAATAATAATAATAATAATAATAATAATAATAATAGTTGAAAGTTGAACTTATCAACCGAAATTTGATCAATCGAATTCAAAACATTTAAAATAATAACAATATTTAAAGTAAAAATAACAAAAATACGCATTCTGCCTTAAATAAATGTGCATAATTTATCAGAATAGAAATACTAATACTTTTTATATAAAGAAATAAAAGTAAACAATCAAAACGCGTGAGCCACAAAACGGCAAGGGTTAAGTTAGCAAAAGAAACATAAAGAGTGTGATTTAATTTCCATCTTTTATGTTTATATTTTATAATTATTTATTTAAAAAACCAAATCAATAGTAATATTATTCTCAGTAATCAACCCAACACATCTATACTGAAGTACTACACTATATATAAACGGTCAATTGGAACTACTCAATCGATCTCTACAAACAATAATAGTACTAATTAGTAATTACTATATATATCCATAAAATGCAGGTCAATCACTGGGTGCGGGGGATTAATGCCCTATTTTTCTTGGCAATATTAATCCCATCATCAGCCATCCATGCAGTCGAATACCGTGTCTACGATGCCGTCGTTGCAAATTCTCCCGGCGGCGCACGTTTTGAAAGCGACGTCGGCCGCCAGTATAGCCAGCAAACCATGGAAGCCGCCACGTCATTCATATGGAATATTTTTTAATAGTATTATTTCTTCTCAATTAATTATGTACGCACATTTTTATTTTTTGAATGTATTAATTAATTATGCTCATTACTATAAATGAAATAAAAACATTTTATTTTTTATTTTTAAAATAAATTTTTACCTCTTAATTTTTAGTCTAAAAGTCAAAAATAACATTTTCGTTAATATATATAATTACCGTTCAACCATTGCAAATTGATTAATCTTATATATAGTACTACTATAACATCAAAGGGATAGCTGATTTTGTGAGGTTGAGAGCTGGTTACGCGCCATGCAGCTGGGTGGGACCCGGGCAGGGCAACAGGTGGGCAGGGCAGGGCACATATAAATAAAATTTACTGATCAAGTTCGCTATATTTAAAAAAAAAAAAGTACACTATGTATTTATATTTTGTCCATATATATAATAAAAATACAAATAAGTAAAAAAAAATATAGAAATATCGAAAATATACCCACGTTACCACGTACTGAAAATATTTATATAATTCAATATTTTATGAAAATATTATTATATATTTTTTTATACTTATATACAACTATATTTATAAATATTTTACATATATAATTTTTTTAACATAAAAAAATAAAATTATTTTTAACTTAAAATTAAAATCATCATTAATGATCGTTTTGATAATTCCCCTTGTGGGGTAAGTTCATTCATAAGAAATATATAGAGTACATCCTACAATTAGTAAGTCTAGATAAACTTGAAAGTTTGATTAGTTGAAATAATTACAATTTAATATAAAATAATAATTAGAATAAATATATTTATGATATTTCCAAATTTGGATTATAAGAATTGGTAAATTAAAATGTAAAGTACAAAATATTAGGAATTGCGCACTTAAATTGAGAACATTGAACTCCTTCACTTAGTGGAGAGAAAAATAATTGAGAAGATAAAAAAGCACAGAGTAATTTTTCAATTTATTTTGCTGCTATTTATTATATTTTATTTTATTTGCTTAGTACGTGATCACTTTATGTTTTTTTTTATTTTGTTTTTTTTTTTCTTTTTATTTTTTCTCTATTTTCTTAATTTGTTTTTTTATTTTATTTTATTAGAGAACTATTTTTATTGGAAAATTATTACGCATTAAACTTCTTCGCTTAATAAGGAGAAAAACTTCTTCGCTTAATAAGGAGAAGATAATTGATAAAAGAAGAAAAATGATTACGCATTGAATTTTTTCACTTACTGATGAGAAGATAATCGATAAAAGAAGAAGAGACTGATTGTTCTTAAGAATCAGATTATTTCATTGAAGAATTATGACAACTTTTATGTTTAAAAGAAGAAGAGATTGATTGTTCTTAAGAATCAGATTATTTTATTGAAGAATTATGACAACTTTTATGTTTACTTGCGCTTTTTTTCATCTATTTTTATTTTATTTTGTCTCATGTTTTTTATAATATGTTTTTTTTTCTTGTAATTTTTTATATTTTTTCAATTTGCTATTTTAAATTTTTTATTATTTTATTTTATTACAAAACTATTTTTATTTGAGAATTATTTTTTCAATTTTTTCATTTTATTTGCATATACCTTGCACTTTTTTTTTGCGCTAAAAAATTTTAAAAGAATTTAATCCAATATTGTTGAATTTATTTGAGCATTAGCGGGGAGGTGTGATATGATGCACAACTCGAGGAACACACGTGGAGAAGGAGTCGGATGTTTAGATGTTTCAAAGTTAAATTAATTAGGTAATAAGTAGTAAAAGCATTCGAGGAACACACGTGGATAAGAAGTCGATGTTTAGATGTTTCAAAGTTGAATTAGTTAGGTAATAAGTAGTAAAAGCTCGTTGTTGTCACCTTGGTTGATGAGAAGGTGCTTTGCAAAAGTCCCACAACATCGATTTTTGTAAATAATTCTAAACTATTTGCTTCCATTCTCGTTGTTTTATGAGCGTTATCAAAAGAACCTATTTAGAAATTAGAATATACACTTTCGCATGCTGTGTTATCTTATAGAGAAGGCACCGCAAATTTGTGCAGTTCATTTTATAAAAAAATATATATTATTGAATAATATATATATATATATATATATATATTTATATATAATTCTTTTTAATATAATTCAACAAATGAAAACTTGGATCCTTGTATTTCATTTATAATTAATAATAACTAGTAACTCTAGATAAACTTTGAAAGTTTGATTCTTTGATATAATTATAATTTAATATAAAATAATAATTCAACTTATAGAATAAATTTATTTATGATATTTCAGAATTTGAATTATGAGAATTTGTAAACAAAATTTACTGAATAAATACAAAATTGTGGGAATTGCGCACTTGAATTAAGAACATTGAACTCGAAAACTTGGTGGAGGGTAAGATTTCAAAAGATAATAAAGCACCGCTTGTCTTTGTCTCTATAAGCTCAGGTGAATTAAGAACATTGAACTCTTTCACTTGGTGGTGGAGGGTAAGATTTCAGAAGATAATAAAGCACCGCTTGTCTTTGTCTCTATAAATGCCGTTGAATCAGGTCGTTGTATTGAAGAATCATGACAATGTTTACTTGCGTTTTTTATGTTTACTTGGCTATTTTTCATTTTATTTTATTAGCTTAGTGGTCACTACTATTTTAATTTTATTTGGTTATTATGTTTTTCTTTATTTTGTTTTTTTTATATTTTATTTTAGGAAGATTTTAGAATAATTGTAAATTTAATAAATTGTTTATAATTAAATGTATCATTTTTTTTAATTATAAATTAGAGTAGTTTCTCAAAAATACCTTTTCTTATTATACATGGCAGGATTGTTGTTTAGTAACCAAAGGGTATTTTGATAATTTTATTACTCTTTTTTATAATTATAAAATTAATAATAAACTAATTAAAAAAATGTAAAAATAAAATTATTCTTAATTTGAAAATGAATTTTATGGAGTTTAAAATATAAATTGATAAACTAATCTACTTTTTTTCCTAAATATTTCTTTATTTTATTTATTTTATTTGCTTAGTGTGGTCACTACTATTTTGATTTTATTTGGTCGTTATATTTTTTTCATTTTGTTTATTTTATTTTATTTTATTTATTTTATTTGCTTAGTGTAGTCACTACTATTTTTATTTTTTTTGGTTATTGTTATAAATATTGTAATTAGTTAATAACTAGTTTACTCTTTCTCTTATTTTTATTTAGTTAATCATAGTTTAAACTTATTTTGTATCTTTATAGGTAGAATTATATTCTCTTGTTCTCCTTTTGTCTAATATATTATTCTCTCTCATATTTTTTTATGTTTATAACACGTTATTAACCATCGGTGGTAATTGTCTTTATGAGTTTGAAGAATCATGACAACTTTTATTTGCGCTTTTTGCTCACTTTTTCATTTTATTTGGCGCTATTTATTATATTTTATTTTATTTGCTTAGTAAGTGATTGCTACTGTTTTTGTTTTATTTGGTTGTTATGTTTTTTTTTCTCTATTTTTTTGCTATTTTTTCAATTTGTTTTTTTATTTTATTTGATTAAAGAACTATTTTTATTGGGAAATTATTTTTCACTTATTGAGTAGAAGATAATCGATAAAAGAAGAAGGCACAGGTGGTTCTTAAGAATCATATTATTGTATTGAAGAATTAAGACAACTTTTATGTTTACTTGCGTTTTTTTTATCTATTTTTATTTTATTTTGTCGCTATGTTTTTTTTCAATTTTTATTTTATTTTATTGTTATTTTTTTGATATTTTTTCAATTTTCTATTTTCAAATTATTTTATTTTATTACAAAACTATTTTTATTTGAGAATTATTTTTTCAATTTTTTCATTTTATGTGAGTATATATACCTTGCACATTTTTTTTTGAACTAAATTTTTTTAAATGAATGTAATCCAATATTGTTGAATTTATTTGAGCATTAGCGCAAAGGTGTGGTGGACAAGTGGAGAAACACACTGTGGAGACACCTTTAGATGTTTCAGAATTCAATTAATTAGGTAATAATTGAAAAAAGCTGGTGTTTTGCCAAAATCCCAAAACATGAATTTTGTAAATAATTCTAAACTATTTGCTTCCATTCTCGTTTTATGAGCGCAATCAAAAGAACCTATTTGAAAATTAGTATCTATACTTTCACATGCTATGTAATTTTATAGAGAAGGCCCCGCAAATTGGCGTAGTTCATTTTATAAAAAAATATATATTATGAAATAATATATATATATATATATATATAATTCTTTTTATTATAATTCAACAAATAAAAATCTGGATCCTTGTATTTCATTTATAATTAATAATAACTAGTAACTCTATATAAACTTTGAAAGTTTGATTAGTTGAAATAATTATAATTTAATATAAAATAATAATTCAACTTATAGAATAAATTTATTTATGATATTTCAGAATTTGAATTATGAGAATTTGTAAACAAAATTTACTGACTAAATACAAAATGGTGGGAATTGCGCACTTGAATTAAGAACATTGAACTCTTTCACTTGGTGGAGGGTAAGATTTCAGAAGATAATAAAGCACCGCTTGTCCTTGTCTCTATAAGTTGTTGAATTAGGTGAATTAAGAACATTGAACTCTTTCACTTGGTTGAGGGTAAGATTTAAGAACCGCTTGTCCTTGTCTCTATAAGTTGTTGAATTAGGTGAATTAAGAACATTGAACTCTTTCACTTGGTTGAGGGTAAGATTTAAGAAGATAATAAAGCACCGCTTGTCCTTTTCTCTATAAACGTCGTTGAATTAGGTATTGAAGAATCGTGACTGTATTGAAGAATCATGACAATGTTTACTTCGTTTTTTATGTTTACTTGCTATTTTTCATTTTATTTTATTAGCTTAGTGGTCACTACTATTTTAATTTTATTTGGTCCGTTATGTTTTTCTTTATTTTGTTTTTTTTTTATATTTTATTTTAGGAAGATTTTAGAATAATTGTAAATTTAATAAATTGTTTATAATTAAATGTATCACTTTTTTTTTTAATTATAAATTAGAGTAGTTTGTCAAAAATACCCTTCCTTATTATACATGGCAGGATTGTTGTTTAGTAACCAAAGGGTATTTTTATAATTTTCTTACTCTTTTTTATAATTATAAAATTAATAACAAACTAAATAAAAAAATGTAAAAATAAAATTATTCTTAATTTGAAAATGAATTTTATGGGGTTTAAAATATAAATTGATAAACTAATCTACTTTTTTTCCTAAATATTTCTTTATTTTATTTATTTTATTTGCTTAGTGTGGTCACTACTATTTTGATTTTATTTGGTCGTAATATTTTTCTCATTTTGTTTATTTTATTTTATTTTATTTATTTTATTTGCTTAGTGTAGTCACTACTATTTTTATTTTTTTTGGTCATTGTTATAAATATTGTAATTAGTTAATAACTAGTTTACTCTTTCTCTTATTTTTATTTAGTTAATCATAGTTTAAACTTATTTTGTATCTTTATAGGTAGAATTATATTCTCTTGTTCTCCTTTTGTCTAATATATTATTCTCTCTCATATTTTTTTATGTTTATAACACGTTATTACCATCGGTGGTAATTGTCTTTATGAGTTTGAAGAATCATGACAACTTTTATTTGCGCTTTTTGCTCACTTTTTCATTTTATTTGGCGCTATTTATTATATTTTATTTTATTTGCTTAGTAAGTGATTACTACTGTTTTTGTTTTATTTGGTTGTTATGTTTTTTTTTATTTCTATTTTTTTTGCTATTTTTTCAATTTGTTTTTTTATTTTATTTGATTAGAGAACTATTTTTATTGGGAAATTATTTTTCACTTATTGAGTAGAAGATAATCTATAAAAGAAGAAGGCACAGGTGGTTCTTAAGAATCATATTATTGTATTGAAGAATTAAGACAACTTTTATGTTTACTTGCGCTTTTCTTATCTATTTTTATTTTATTTTGTCGCTATGTTTTTTTTCAATTTTTATTTTATTTTATTGTTATTTTTTCGATATTTTTTCAATTTTCTATTTACAAATTATTTTATTTTATTACAAAACTATTTTTATTTGAGAATTATTTTTTCAATTTTTTCATTTTATGTGAGTATATACCTTGCACATTTTTTTTTTTGAACTAAATTTTTTTAAATGAATGTAATCCAATATTGTTGAATTTATTTGAGCATTAGCGCAAAGGTGTGGTGGAGCACTAGCATTATCGTGTCCAAGGAATGAGCAGCACAATAGTAACGAAACGTGGAAGAGAACGCCCTAAGAAGAAGAAGATTGAATCCAATAAGGTTGGATCGTACTCAGCGGCCGGTTCTGTTCCGGTCAATACTCCGTTGTTACAGTCACAATATGTGTCGGAGGAGATGGTGGATAATATCACACAGAGGCACCCAGATTTTTTGGACTAAATGCAATGAATTTCAATGACTTGATGGATAAGGTGGAAGGGAGGAAGAGTAGGGAAGAAAATGTTAGTGTGTAGTTCTTCCTAGTTCAACATAGAACCACGTTGTTCTTGTTTGAACTACGTTGAACTATACACTTTGTTTTGTAGTAACTTCATATTTTATGTTTGTATGTTTTCTATTCATTAATTCATACAAGTCTGCTAGGTCAACGTAGAACGAGCTGTATGAACCGTGGAATTAACAAGTGACTCAACGCGTGATCACGGTTCGTCAGCATGGAACAAGCAGACTTGGGCACTACAAGCATCATGGAGTTACTTCAGTGCGTTAGCGTTGAACGAGCTATTTCATCATCGTAGTTCAACGTGGATCAGAGTGAAATGCGAGCTCATCAACGCACTACCAATCAGAGAGTTCAAGGCTTATCGTAAAGACCTTGAATCAGTGTTAACAACTTGACGGACGCGGTGCAAGCATAGCTACACACAAGAGCTGGACGATTGACTGCTAAGGAATGAAGCCAGCTGCGGGTGCGACTAGAAGACTTCGCTAGAAGAACGATAGTCCAATGAAGTACACTAAGTATTCCAGCTATGCCCATCACTAGCTCGAAGCACGATAAACACGCTAGTGTGGCGGTGCGTAGAGCTGGGTTCGTCAAGTACGGAAAAATGGAATCTCGAATATTCCATGGAGATGCTTTGGGCTCGGCCCATTAAGCGTGAATTCCGGAAACCCTAATACTCGACTCCTATAAATACCGGGTTGTTGGAATTCACTATTCACGCATTGATTTGACATTTTCTAGAGAGAGAAAATTTGTAGACCGAGAGACTTCGCTAGAAAGCTCCGGTTCTACCATCAGTTTAGTCTTCGTAGTACGAGTCGCTAGATTAGTTCTTCGTAGACTTAGTTTTTGGTCGTGTTGACCTTTCTACAAAATTCGCTAGAATTTTGTAGATGTGTTTGTAAGTGGTTCCACCCTTCACAAGATATATAAAAGAGTTTTTCTTTTAGAATCTCAAATTGTGTTAAGTGTTTGTACTCTACCCTTTACTTCTTAGTTCTAGGTAGAACCAAGTACAAAGTACACAATTTCAATTGGTATCAGAGCAAGTGCACCTTCTTTGGTGTGATCCTAGGAAGAGATTCTACAATGGAGTCATTCACTGTTGTCAAGCCCGTCATTCTCAATTCCTCCAACTACTCTTATTGGAAGAGCAAGACTAGACTAAAGCTGAAGAATGTGGACTCACGAGTGTGGGGGGCTGTGTTAAATGGTTGGACTGCACCAACGTATGTCGACAAGGATAATGACACGGTTCCGAAAGATGAGTCTACATGGACCACGGCCGAACATGAAGCTGCTACGTTCAACTCAAAGGCCATCCACATTATCACTGATCTCATTGATGTCCATATGTTCGCTGTTGTGAGGCATCTCACCTCTGCCAAGCATGTGTGGGATACCTTGGAGCGCATGTGTGAAGGGAGTGAGAGCATCAAGAGGTCCAAGGTCAGAGGACTTAATACTACCTTCCACCGGCTTGAAATGAGGGAAGATGAAGACCTTGATTCCTTCTTTAATAAGATCATGGCTATCGTGAGCGAATGCCAAGAACTTGGGGACCCTATTCCTCCACCACTCATTTGCACCAAGGTTCTACGAGGTGTAACCGATAAGTTTAGCGTCAAGGTTACCACAATGGAGGATTCGAAGCTTGGTCTATCGGGTGACTACAACGAAATCATGAGCCATTTGAAGAACTATGAGTTGAACCAGAAGTTGAAGGACAAGTCTTACTCCATGACTCCATTTGAGAATTCCATGAAGGCCCTCTCAATCTCCCAGAATGCCTCTAGCTCTACCCCCAACAGGGGTGGCTCTACCCACTCTCCTCTCACTACTGAGAGCAATGCCTTCCTTGCTGAAGACTCCGATGATGAAAGTGAAGCTCTCTCTCTTCTTGACTCTCCAAATCCGGACAAGTTCATCGCCATTCAAGATGCTGTGAGTTACCTTGTGCGTCAAGATATCAAGAGAAAGAGGAGGTTCAAGCAATTCCGAAATCAAAGGACTCCTGGAAACACTTTCTCTACTCCACCCGCCACCAACCGCAGTGGGTATACTCCTAGCCGGAAGTTTGTTAGTGGCGCCCCTAGCAAAGACATGTCTCAAATCAAGTGTTTTGAGTGCAAGGGGATGGGGCATGTGAAAAATGAGTGTCCGAACCTGCACCGGAAGAACAACATGGATGTGAGTTATCTGGTGTTTGATGGAGATGATGCTTTGTACTCCTCTGAGGAAGACAAGGGGAAGATGGTGGAGCCGAATGAAGTCAATGCACTTATCAGTGCCATTGAAGATGAGAGTGATGAGGAGTATGAGGTAGATCAAGATGACTTGGCTACTCATGAAAATATCTTTTGTTATACCTCTGTGGCTGCAGGTACTTCTAAGAAGGGTGCTAGTTCTACCCCCAGATCTCTGGCTGGGGGCATGACCAAGAAGGATGATGACTCTACCCTCGATTCTGAGAGGGTAAGCAAGAGAGAGTTTGAGATTGTGAAGTTGGAGTTGGAGAGAGCGTTGAAAAAGGCAAGCGAGCTGGAGGCCATTGTGAAGAAGGACGATGCAGAGAAAGATTTCCTGAGGGATTCCCTTGCCAAGATGGAGGAAGGCTACGCTATGCGCACCAAGGAACTCTACCAAGTGAAAGATAAACTTGATGTTGCTGATTGTCTTTTCAAGAAACTAAATACTGGCACCTCTAAGCTTGATAATATGTTGGGTTGTGTTAACACCAAGCATTTTGGGCTTGGGTTTAAGGAAACTTTTGATTCCGTTTACTCTGACTCTCCTTATACGCTTTCTAAATTTGTGCATGCTAAAGATAAAACCATTATTGAAACGAGTGGAGTCAAGCCGGAGGATGCTCGTGCATCCAAAGGCAATGTGACTTCTACCTCAAAAGTTAAAATTCTCAAACGTGCTAATACTATTCCTCAACCAAAAATTGCTTCATTGTCCTTGGTGACACCAGTCTCCAACGCTGCTCTACCCGTGATTACATTCGAGTCTACCCATGACAAGAAAAATTTTACACGAAATGTCTCGAATCGATCCAAGGCATACTATTCTACTACTAAATCCACTCAACAAGATCGATTGTCCGGATCTACCCCCTTGGTAAACCCTGCTACGGGCATGACCACTCAGAAAAAGAGGACTCCTTCTACCCACTACAAGCGTACTTATGTGTGTCATTACTGTGGAAAGAAGGGACATATCAAACCTTTCTGCTATAAGCGTGCTGATGACTTGAACTCTTTTGGAGTTGTTTTCAAACAAATCTGGAAACCAATTCCTAAATCTACGCATGGCAAGACGAAACAAATTTGGGGAATTAAATCTGCTCTACCCACAGCAAAGGACACTAAACCAAGGCAAGTTTGGAGGAGAAAGGAAGAGGTGACATGCAATGTTGCATTCACTGTGGCTAAGGGTACGACAAAGGAGACTTGGTACTTTGATAGTGGGTGTTCTCGACATATGACCGGAACCAAAGACTCCTTGATTGACTTCATTTCTCACTCCGGTGGCCCCGTCACATATGGAGGTGGGGCAAAGGGAAGTATTGTTGGAAGTGGAACGTTGAATGTGAAGGGTCTACCCGCACTCAAGAATGTTCTTTTGGTTGATGGGTTGTGTGCTAATCTTATAAGCATCAGTCAACTATGTGATGATGAACTAAATGTTAAGTTTAACAAAGAAAGTTGTGAAGTTTATAATAGCAAAGGAGAGTGTGTTCTCACTGCGGCTCGTGCAAAGAATAACTGCTATGCCATCACCGAGTCTTGCCTAAGTGCCTCTACCCATGACGAGATTGACATTTGGCATCAAAGGCTTGGTCATACCAGCCTTCGTAATCTTGAGAAATTAGTTCAAATTAAAGCTGTCAGAGGCATAGAGAGTCTACCCAAGATTGACAAGAGAGTTTGTGGAGATTGTCAAATGGGAAAGCAAACTCGATCTCCTCACCCAGCTATCTCTACCCACAACCGCACTACTGAGTGCTTTGAGCTACTTCATATGGACCTCATGGGACCCATGGAAGTGCAAAGTTTGGGAAATAAGTGGTATACCCTTGTGATCGTTGATGATTTTTCAAGGTATACCTGGGTAAATTTTCTTGGGATGAAGGATGAGGCGTTTGAAGCCTTTCGATCTTTAGCCCGTAGAATTCGCACCACCTATGCCAAAAGGGTTCAACGCATTAGGAGTGACCATGGTGGTGAATTTCAAAATGGGGTGTTCGTTGAGTATTGCACTCGCAAAGGGATTCACCATGAATTTTCTGCTCCAAAGACACCACAACAAAACGGAATTGTAGAGAGGAAGAACCGGACTCTACAGGAAATGGCAAGAGTTATGTTGGTGGCTGCGGGCATGGCAAAGGGGTTTTGGGCAGAGGCCTTGAGTGCAGCTTGTTATGTGGTCAACCGGATCAGCATTCAAGCCGGTACTCAATGTACGGCATATGAACTATTAACTTCCAAGAAACCAAACGTGGCACATCTTCGTGTGTATGGGTGCCTTTGCTATATCTTGAATGACAGAGATCCATTGAAGAAGTTTGATTCTAGGTCGGACAAGGCTATTTTTGTCGGCTATGCCCTTAACAGCCATGCTTATCGAGTGTTCAACTTACGGACTAAGACGGTACAAGAATCCACAAATATTAAGTTTGACGAGCATCATTTTCATGAAAAACCGTCTAGGCCTACCTTGCAACGAAACGATTTTGACTCTGTTCTATCTACGACGGAAGTGTTGGTTGAGGGGGAGGTAGATCAGAGAAAAGGACCTTGTGTCCAACTCAACGGAATTTCCACATCTCACAACTCTGGTGACTCTACCCCCTCAGATAGTGATGATGAAGGTCTGAATCACGGTAACTCTAACCCTGCTGTGGGCACCACAGGGGCCTCTACCTCTACCGGAGTGCCGAACTCGGGACCACCTGCCTACATACGCAAGAGACATCCAGACCAACAAATGATTGGTGATTTAAATCAAAGGGTTACCCGCTCTACCCGTCATACGGACCCCTTCCTCGCAAGCGACCCTACCACTCTCTCAAATTTGGCTCTATTATCTCCAGATGTGGGTATAATGAGTTTCGTCTCCGAAATTGAGCCCAAAAATATAAAGGAAGCCATTCTAGATGAGTTTTGGATTGCGGCAATGCAGGAAGAGTTACATGAGTTCGAAAGAAATAAGGTGTGGTCTTTGGTCCCAAGACCAAGAGGCGTGAATGTTATTGGCACCAAGTGGATTTACAAAAATAAAACCAACGAGTTCAATCAAATAGTTCGTAACAAGGCACGACTGGTTGCTCAAGGGTATACCCAGGTAGAAGGAATAGATTTTGAGGAAACTTTTGCCCCGGTTGCACGCATAGAGTCCATCCGCTTGCTCATTGCGGTGGCATGTCACAAAAACATTCCTTTAAGACAAATGGATGTGAAGGCGGCTTTCCTTAATGGAGTGCTAGACGAAGAGGCTTATGTTGAACAACCCAAGGGCTTTGTAGACCCACACAAGCCGGATCATGTCTACCTCCTCCATAAAGCCCTCTACGGCTTGAAGCAAGCACCTCGTGCATGGTATAGCTGCCTTACGGATTTTCTCTTGAAGTTTGGGTTCACTCGTGGGAATGCCGATACTACCCTTTTCATCAAAATTGTTGAGAACGAAATGCTTATTGCACAAATCTATGTTGACGACATTGTGTTTTGTGCTACCCACGACCACTTGGTAAAAGAATTCACGAACGCTATGGCTTCCTCTTTTCAAATGAGCTTGGAGGGGGAGCTAAGTCATTTTCTTGGTCTTCAAATCTCGCAACGTCACAATGGGATGTTTGTCTCTCAGACCAAGTATGCCATCAACATGTTGAAGAAGTTTGATATGGCGGATGCTAAGCACATGAAGACACCTATGGCCACCACGGACAAATTGAGCAAGGCTGAACAGGGCAAAGATGTTGATATCTCTACCTACAGATCTCTTATAGGAAGCTTGCTCTACCTCACTGCCACTCGCCCGGACATCATGTATAGTGTGTGCCTTTGTGCACGCTACCAAGCCAAACCAAAGGGGGAACATCTAGCAGCCGTGAAGCGTATCCTTCGATATGTGGCTGGGTCTACCAACCTTGGCCTTTGGTACACTAAAGATTCGTCTTCCTGTCTTGTAGGTTATGCTGATGCTGATTGGGCAGGTGACAATGATGAGAGGAAGAGTACTAGTGGTGGATGTTGCTTCCTTGGCAACAACCTTGTTTCATGGCATAGCAAGAAGCAAAATTGCATTGCTCTATCTACCGCCGAATCCGAATATGTGGCTGCCGGGAGTTGTTGTACCCAAATGCTATGGCTTCAACAAATGCTCGCCGACTATCAAATTGAGAGCACGCCACTCACTTTAAAATGTGACAACCAAAGTGCTATAAAGATAAGTCAGAATCCGGTACAACACTCAAAGACCAAGCATATCGACATACGGCATCACTTCATTCGAGACTTGGTAGAACGGGGTAAGGTTGTAATGGAACATGTGCCTACGGAGAAACAACTCTCAGACTTCTTCACAAAACCACTTGCTTCGGAAAGATTTTTGAACCTACGGAAGTCTCTCTGCATGACCTCATCTTGAAGGGTAGTAGGCCGCAAATGGCTACCTCCACCCACAGCCGTTTATTTTCTCAATGGAACCATGAGGTAGAGCAAGGTGAGGTTAGTTGTTGACAGTTGCAAAGTGACGTAGTATTTGGACATACTGTTCTTTAAATATTTACATAAGCAATTCATTGGAGTGAACTTTGTTTGCTCTATGTCTAGCAGGAAAAGTCGGCCTAAAGATTTCCTCGATGGATCTGGTCTTGATTGACTTGGTCTTCGGGCAAATGCAAAAGACATGGCCTTATACATATAATGATGAAAACACAAAAAAAAATATATATATGGGAACATCATTTTATAACACCTATCACTGATTGGGTCCTAATAGGCCTGATCTACGCTTGAAAAGCAAGTGAAATGGTCGTGGCTACACGTTGAACTGGCCAAAATAGCAATACCGTCCATAAAGCACTGTCACTCTACCTCCAATATCTCTACTTAATGTTCTTTCCAGCGATTTTGATTCACTGTGTGGTGGTACGTATGTCCACTTTGTGTGTGCTTGTTATGCCTTTAACTGTATTTCGTGTTATTAACTTTGCAGAGGACTCCTGTTAGACGAAGCATAGATGTTCTACCCTTGAAGTGCTTCTTTAGGCTTCGGTGGACAAGACAATTTTTATGTGGATTTGAAATCTGGGTAATTCGACGTGCGTCTATGTGTATTTACTCCTGCTCTACGTGTGCTACTTTGAGTTCTCATGAAAGTCGTTCCTGTCTAACGTGTACCTCTTTGCTTGTTGTGATGTTTGCTGATTTTACATTATAAGTATGGTTGTCCTACCCATAACTTTTTGTTGCAGCGCGTGCTACTCCTTGATTTAGGTTGCTGCTTACGTTGTGCTACCTGGCCCGTGGACACACTCTAGCAGCCCATCCTTCCCTACTGGAGCGCTCAACAATGTGCATCTACCAAACTCTCTCCACCGTTGATCTACCTGCCATTCTACTTGGTTTATTTTAATTCTTTCATTCTCTAAGTATTTTGGTTACACGCTTATATCTGCCTATGGTACGCTGGTTTGTTTGGTTTGTGCTTTTACAGATACGCCGAACTACAATTACTGTGATCCACGCGCTTGAACCACTCTACGTTACTATAGCACGATGTGCCAGCTGCATCTCTTGATCCGCCTCTACGCGTAGCTGGCTGATGGACACGTGGCTTACTCTACGCCACAGAATCTGAACCGTTTTGGATGCACTATAAATACCCCGTCGGGTCAAACACATAGTGCACCTTACACTGCGTGTTTTAGAGAGAGAAACCCTTGCAAATTTTCTGTTCATATCTTCTACGTGCTATCTCATAACTCCTACCCGCATCTTTCTTCCTTTCTCTACGCTGATCTGCCCTACTCACCGTTCAACAAAATGACTTCATATGAAACTCCTGCCGTCTACGCCGCCAAGATAGTGGAACTCACCGCTCAACAAGCTGTGCTTGAGGCTGAACAGGCCGCCGAAGAGGATTTTGATAAAATCACTGCCCTGGAAGCAAGGATTGGGGCTGTTCGTTCAGATATTATTGAACAACGTCGCCTCAAACACTTTGCTGAAAAGGCAATCAAGGAGGCAGAAGAAAAGAAAAGGAGGGAAGAAGAGGCGACACGTCGGGCCGAAGAGGAAAGAAAGAAGAAGGCAGAGGAGGAACGTTTGGCTGAGTTGGAACGCCAACGTTTAGCCGAGGAGGAACGACAGAAAAAGGAACATGAAGAGGCTAAACGTTTAGCCGAATTACAGAAAAAGAAGGAAGACGAGGCGGCACGTGTTGCCGCCGAGGAGAAAAAGAAGAAGGATAAAGAAGTGGCTGCCCGTTTGGCCGTCATTGAAAAGAAGAAAAAGGAGAAGGCCGAGGCTGACCGCATTGCCGAAGTGGCAAGGAAGGAGATGGCTGACCGTAGAGC
The DNA here is from genome assembly GCA_954870475.1 of Euphrasia confusa. Taxonomy (NCBI): domain Eukaryota; kingdom Viridiplantae; phylum Streptophyta; class Magnoliopsida; order Lamiales; family Orobanchaceae; genus Euphrasia; species Euphrasia confusa. The sequence goes on along the minus strand of OX940949.1, from coordinate 15,074,451 downwards.
CACCAGTACTGAAACAATGGTGGACGGTCCCACCAATTCTGCTGTTGTCCTCACCACCATTCCCATTGAACAGCCCAAAGACGTCGGTGACGCGTCTAACACTGTTGTTGCATCTGATCCGCCGTCCCCGCTCACCGATGAGCCCATTGCAGCGGAGGTAAAGGTGCCTGAACACAGGCTTGTGGCCGCGCGCCACGCAGGGGAAGGTTATTCTGCTGACTTCTTCTACGAATGGGCAAGTGACCGATTTGACACGCTGATCGATCAAAAGATCAATGCAGAACGGTGGTACGGGACTAAAAAGTGGGTTCAACGTGGCCTCCAGGCTTTTATGCATGAGATGCATCTCTCTGACGCCGTGAACTTCGATGTGGACTACAGCCCGTACGTCCACAAACTTGTGTTTGGCCACATTGATGCTGCGTTCAGCCAACCCGGCTCTGCGTCCTACGGGAAAGTTATCATAAGGGAATATGAATATGACCTTTCCCCTGGCACGATCAACGCCATGTTCAAACGATCCCGCATTCAAGCCTCATGGGACGTGCCACCCAAACATCACCCGGACAGCAAGATGATGGGGTTCATCGTCACAGGCGGTATTTCTACAGCTGAAGCCCCTGCCTGCACTTCGTTGACCCAATTTTTCACTCATCTCAACAAGGTCATTGCCAACAATTGGATCCCAACGTCGAACTCATCAGTGGTGCACGCGGATGCACTACACTTAATGTATAAACTGAGTCGTGGAATCCAGGTAGATCTGGGTCAAGTGGTGTTCAACAAGATCGCGTCCTACGGTCTAATGACTGACTCTGAACTCACTCAGGCCAAACTGCCGTGCCCCCATTTAATCAGTGCCATTCTCGTCAGTCAGGGCTTCACGTACGACAAGGAAGACGAAATGGAGTCAATCATTCAATTTCGTTTTGACTCCAAATATATTGCCCCGCACAAGGTTGCTGATCTACCGTGGCGCAGTTTAGGGAACGAAGAGGAGGACAGGCGGCGCTACGCAGAGGGGCCGATCATTGCCCCACTAATAATTGCTGATGGCCCACGAAAGAAAAGAACCAAGTCCTCTACCTCATCGCGCCGCCAGAAATCATCGGCCCTTGACTCTACGTCGGAGGAGTCGGGGGAGGACTCGTCGGACGACTTGTACCTATGTGAGCCGACCTCGCTCTTAAGTGACTTTTCCTATTTGCGTTTTCAGATTGACGCTGCGTCGCAGTACGCCGCCTATATGCATAGGAAGTCACGTCGAGCGGCCCGTCTAGGGGGAGATGGGTCGTCCTACGCTGATCTAGGCCCTTTGAGGTTGGTCCACGCGCGGCTATCAGGCATGGTCAACTTGGTGGCTGAACAGATGGAGGCATCAAGGAACGCGGCTGACCGTCCCACAGAGAAGTCCACAAAGAAGAGTGGCAAACGAAAAATTGAAGAGGTGGACGAAGAGGAAGAGGATGAGGAGGAAGAAGAAGTTGATGAAGCTCAAGTTTTGCGTGCTACGCTGAAAAAGAGCAGGAAGGATGCAGGTGATGCGCACAGCGGTTTGGTGAAGAACGCTGATGGCACGGTGAACGAAGTTGAGGTGGTGAAGAAGGCGGAAAAAGCCAAGGGCGCGGGCTCATCGGGCAGCAGCGCAGTTGAGAAGACTAAACCAAGTGATGGCACGTCCACAACATCCAAACTTCCCAAGATCACTTTCAAAAACTCTGGCGCGAAGGACCCTGCCAAACGTCCAACCATTGCAGGTAAAGGTTTAAATGCTCTTGGTGGCCCACAGGCACAGGCAAAGCTGAAAGCGCACTTCGTTGGACTGGCAAAGAGTGAAGTGGCCATGGGGAAACGTAGGAAGCAGTTTGCTAACAAGCCTCGACGCAAGCCATATCAATCGAACCTCAAAGTCGTTGATGAAGCGTTGGACGAAGAGGACTTGCGCCAACACACCTCTCCTGAGCAATCTGACGCTTCAACCAGTGAATAAAAATTGAAATCAAGTGTTTTCTATCCCTGCTCCTTGTTAAACTTTTTACTTATGATTTTGTTCATGACTGTTTGCCTATAACTCTGTTCTACGTGTGGTACTTTGTAGTTTTGCTCGGTTTGAGCTGTTAATGTTTTGCTATCTTTCTTATTCTACGTTTGCATGTTTATATCTTATGCTTTGTAGTACGTATGAATGTTTATTATGTTTCTTTGCTCAACGTCGAACTTTTTGAGTATGATACTAATTTGAGGGGGAGTTTCTCTACGAACCCCCACTTATGAAGTTGACTCAAAAAGGGGGAGATTGTTAGTGTGTAGTTCTTCCTAGTTCAACATAGAACCACGTTGTTCTTGTTTGAACTACGTTGAACTATACACTTTGTTTTGTAGTAACTTCATATTTTATGTTTGTATGTTTTCTATTCATTAATTCATACAAGTCTGCTAGGTCAACGTAGAACGAGCTGTATGAACCGTGGAATTAACAAGTGACTCAACGCGTGATCACGGTTCGTCAGCATGGAACAAGCAGACTTGGGCACTACAAGCATCATGGAGTTACTTCAGTGCGTTAGCGTTGAACGAGCTATTTCATCATCGTAGTTCAACGTGGATCAGAGTGAAATGCGAGCTCATCAACGCACTACCAATCAGAGAGTTCAAGGCTTATCGTAAAGACCTTGAATCAGTGTTAACAACTTGACGGACGCGGTGCAAGCATAGCTACACACAAGAGCTGGACGATTGACTGCTAAGGAATGAAGCCAGCTGCGGGTGCGACTAGAAGACTTCGCTAGAAGAACGATAGTCCAATGAAGTACACTAAGTATTCCAGCTATGCCCATCACTAGCTCGAAGCACGATAAACACGCTAGTGTGGCGGTGCGTAGAGCTGGGTTCGTCAAGTACGGAAAAATGGAATCTCGAATATTCCATGGAGATGCTTTGGGCTCGGCCCATTAAGCGTGAATTCCGGAAACCCTAATACTCGACTCCTATAAATACCGGGTTGTTGGAATTCACTATTCACGCATTGATTTGACATTTTCTAGAGAGAGAAAATTTGTAGACCGAGAGACTTCGCTAGAAAGCTCCGGTTCTACCATCAGTTTAGTCTTCGTAGTACGAGTCGCTAGATTAGTTCTTCGTAGACTTAGTTTTTGGTCGTGTTGACCTTTCTACAAAATTCGCTAGAATTTTGTAGATGTGTTTGTAAGTGGTTCCACCCTTCACAAGATATATAAAAGAGTTTTTCTTTTAGAATCTCAAATTGTGTTAAGTGTTTGTACTCTACCCTTTACTTCTTAGTTCTAGGTAGAACCAAGTACAAAGTACACAATTTCAGAAAAATCTGGGGTCGAGGGATCTGCTGTCCAGGGGGCAGAGATTAACCCCGATGGTTTTGATGTTGACGAGTCTGGGTTACCGAGTATCACTAACCTTGAATTGGAGATGAATGGTTCAATCAGGCGAAGGGCGGAGAAAGATACTTTTGTGAAGGAGGGTATGATTACGGAGATTGGGGCTGTTGGTAACACATCGAGTGATAGGGTTCAATCCAGGACAGAGATCGCCGGTGAAAGGGGTGGAGATGTGGGCCTGGGACCGGCTACTCAAGAAAAATTTGGATCGATAGTGTCCTCGACGGAACGATTAAGAGATAAGCGGGTGGCGTTTAGTGATCGCCTGCTTCAAACGGCGAGTGAAGGTGTGATTTCTGGAAATATGGGCTCGAAGGATGTTGATGTTCAAGCGGCAGTTCGTGCACATTCTGGGGTCGAGCATAATTTGGATCATTTTTTGAATAATTCTATGTTTTTGGAGAGCCAAACAATCCCTAATAATTCAAATTTGAATTCCGTGGATTCAGTTTACTTACCTTCGGGCACGAGCAAATCAGGGGTTGGTGAAGGAAATAATCCTCCTATTATATTTGGAAGCGAGACCGATAAGGAAGGCATGCATGTAGACGCTATTATGGAGAAGAGAGGTACATCAAATCCCTTGTTACTTGCTAACGATATGCATGCAATTAGGGATTTAAAATTTGATGATTTATGGAGGAAAAATCCGATAGATATTATTGATGGGCGGTTTGATGACGTGGATTATACGGATAAAAACTTGAATAATAATTTATTCGGAACTCCCTCTGAAAATTCGATTGCGAGCAGCGATGGACAAGCGCCGAACACTAAAGTGTCGAAAGGGTCGAACCTGAACCATACTTTGAGAAGTGAGGAACGTAGTGCGATTATTGTAAACCCTGGACTGAATAGGGTTGAACCGAGTAAGGTGGATGTACGGGCTGACCAGAATCCGAATCTGAATCCAAACTCGATCAAAGAAGCAGGGCCAACTGACGGGAATACATCAGACCCGTTCAAAAATCTCTTTTTCGGAACTATGCAATGTAACCCGTTACTCCCAGGGACTGAAGTTATTATGGCCCCAACGCTGAAACCTACTAGAGTCTCGCTCCACTATGTGAAGCCTGAAATCAACAATGGACGAGTATTTGTTCGACCGTCTTGGGAAGTAGTACAAAAAGGATGTAAGAAATGGGATAAAACACTGGTTGGTTATTTCTTGGGCAATTCACTTGGATTCCAAACAACCAAAAGATTTGTTTCTTCAATTTGGAGGGGACTGGTGGACATTAAAATGACGGATAATGGTTTCTTTTACTTTACTTTCAATTCCGAGAAGGAGCTCTTAGATGTGGTAGAGGGAGGACCTTGGATATTTGCTGGACAGCCCCTGTTCCTCCAACGTTGGTGCGCGGGGATGTCGATGGACAAGAGGATTCACCGTGAAATCCCTATATGGGTGAAATTCAGAAATTTGCCATTGGAGTACTGGACTGTAGAGGGACTAAGCACGGTTGCTAGTTCGGTGGGGCGGCCGTTGTACCCGGATGCTTTTACCTCGTCGTCGGCTCGACTCGATTATGCTCGGGTGTGTATTATGATGAGTATTGAGGATGACTTCAAGGACCATGTCATTATTTTGAAACCGACTACGGAGAATGAGGGTTATAAAGGTACTTGTCGAGTGGGTATTGAATACGAATGGCGGCCGAAGTCATGCACCTTGTGTGATTCGTTCGGGCATGGGAACTCTATCTGCCCTAAGCGCACTAAACCTACTGCCTCTACACCTATCAAACGTTATGAACCGAAGATTAGTACTAAAGGCAAGCCTTCACTGGATAATTCAGACCCCCGGCTTAATGGGGATGGGTGGAAAGTAGTAGGTTCTAGGTCGAGGAAACCACGAGAGACAGTAGCTTCGACAAGCTCACGAGAGACAGTAGCTTCGACAAGCTCGTACGCGATGGGTAATAATCCGAAAGAACCGGGATCGAAAAATTCTTTTGATGCATTGAGAAGCTTGACGAACGCTAAGGAATTGGAGTGGCAGTTGATTACTGAAATGGGGAATAAGAATCCTCAAATACAGCATGTCGTTGGAAAAGATATGAATATGCATGCCAATGGAAAAACTAAATTAACTACGTCGAATGAAATGGGATTGACTCATTCTTTTAATGCACTTGGCAATTTGATTTCTCCTACAAACTTGGAGAGGCGAGTGAATAAAAATTTGGAGAAAGAGAATACTCAGTTAGAGGCACTTGGAGCAGAGAAGAATGTGCATACCAGTGGGAAACATGCGTTGAACAACCGGGCTGAAATTAAGGCGAGGACAGGTACTTTGGTTGGTACATCAACTAATTCCTTTGATATCTTAAAAAATGTGCGGGAAGGGAATTGTTTAGTGATCGAAGAGATTATTGATCCGGAGGAAACAGAGGAAGGAGAGTTTGTGGGAGGTACGGGAGGTACAATGGTGGTTTACGAACAGGGTCCTATAGCAGCCCTTCCTGTGGTTACTAATGTGTTAGTACACTTTGTTGGAATGTTCGGGGGCTGAATAAGCCGGATCACCAGCGGGCTGTCCGGGACCTTATTCAGGAGAACTCAGTTAGTCTCGTTTCTCTTCTGGAGACACATGTTACTGGTAGTAGGTCTTCTTTTATTGCAGACCGAGTGTTTTCTTCGTGGAGTAGGCACATTGATTATGTGGATGGCCCGGCAATGCGTATCTGGGTCGGTTGGGATCAGAGTTTGGTGGATGTCCAAATCATTCACACCTCTGACCAGTGGTTCCACTGTCGAGTTACGGAGCTCAGGACGGCGGTCACGCGATTTTACACGTTCGTCTATGCCCATAACACTGTGATTCAGAGGCGAGTGTTATGGGACTATATTCGTTCTATTTCTGAGCACCTGCAGGATGTTGATTGGGTGGTGTTGGGTGATTTCAACACCATCCTGGATACGAGTGAGGCACTGGGAGGTAGAGCGGCTATGGAGACAGATGACGAGTTTCAGTCATGTCTGACGGCGGCTGATTTGGTCACGTTACCGACGGTGGGCCCGTGGTACACATGGCATAATCAGCAGGAGGCGGATCGGAAGTGGCGCCGACTAGATAGAGTGGTGGCTAACCCTTCCTGGTTGGTGCATCATGCTGAGAGTATGTATCACACCCTACCGTCTCGGACGTCGGACCATACTCCTCTGCTTCTGGACCCGGTGACTTCTGGGAACGGGTACAAGGCGTGGTTTCGGTTTGACAACCACATTACTGATATGGAGGATTTTCTACCCCAGACGAGGCGTATCTGGGAGTATGATATTCATGGTCTGCCTATGTATTCGGTGGTTAAGAAGCTTAAGCTTCTTAAGGGTGTTTTCAGGCAGATGAGAAGGAGACAGGGGCACCTTGGGGCTAATGTGACGAAGGCTAGGGAGTTCCTGCTCTCTGTTCAGACATATTTGACTATGGACCCACTTTTGAGCCATTACTTGTTTTAGATGGTATATGTCGTCGCTTATACGCACGGGCGGTTGAGGCGGAGCAAACATATTTACGCCAGAGGGCGAAGACGTCATGGCTTCGAGACGGGGACCAGTGTACATCCTTCTTCTTTAGGAGTATCGCGGTTCGACGGGCCCGGTCGCGAATACTCCAGGTTGAGACAGCTACAGGGGATCTTGTTCATGATTCCTCCCAGATTAGTAGTACGATAGTGTCGTTCTTCCAGGGACTGTTGGGTACTTCTACACATCCCGTGGTAGGAGATTTACGACCTTTCGTGACTCGGAGGTTGACTACTGAGATGGCTGAGCATATGATCAGACCGGTGACGGCTGCAGAGATTCAGAGTGTACTTTTTGCATTTGATGATGATAGAGCCCCGGGTCCAGATGGTTATTCTTCGGCCTTCTTCAAACAAGCCTGGCCGGTGATTAAATCTGAGAGTCTCAAAGCTATTTCAGATTTCTTCCGCACCGGGAAGCTTGTTAGAGAGGTTAACTCGACGATTCTTTCGCTTATACCGAAGGTTGCTGCACCGAAGCATCCTAAGGACTTTCGCCCCATCTCGTGCTGCAATGTGCTGTACAAGGTGATAGCGAAAGTTATTTCGAATCGTATGAGTTCCAGTATGGCATTATTGGTTGACAGATCGCAGACAGCCTTTGTCCCTGGCAGACGAATTGGGGATAATATCCTCCTTGCACAGGAGCTACTGCAGGGGTACGGACAGAGACGACTTCCAGCTCGACGTGTGCTGAAAGTCGATCTTATGAAGGCTTATGATACGGTTGAGTGGAGCTTCGTGCGGGCGACGCTGGAGACCATGGGTTTCCACCAGGTGTTCATTGGTTGGATTATGGAGTGCCTCACTACTCCGGCATTTTCGGTGAACATCAATGGTTCGGCTGAGGGTTATTTCAGAGGTTCTCGAGGATTGAGGCAAGGGGACCCGATGTCACCCTTTCTTTTTGTCCTAGTGATGGAGGTATTACATGGGATCTTGGAGTGGCATATTCAGGCTGAGCCGGAGTTCCAGTATCATTGGAGGTGTGAGAGGACCCAGACCTATATGCTGAGTTTTGCTGATGACCTTCTACTTGCTTGTCACGCCGACCCTGTTTCTATCGCTACACTTAGACGAGGAGTGCAGCTTTTCTCGACTTACTCGGGTCTACATGAGAATGTAGATAAGAGTAATATATATCTCTCCCTCCAGGCGCAGGATGATGTGTCGATACTCCAGCCAGTCTTTGATTTCCCGATCGGGACCCTACCGGTGCGTTATCTGGGAGTCCCTCTGATCTCTTCTCAGTTGAGGCTGAGGGATTGTGCCCCCCTGCTACAGAGGATTGATGCTAGACTGGGCTCTTGGACCTCTCGTACCCTATCTTATGCAGGGCGATTATGCTGGGATTCGATGTCCCGGGCTATCAAAAAAAATTTGCGGAACCGATAACCCGATCAAAAACCCTCGATCACCGAAGATTGGATCCCCGACTCATCCGCAGGAGTCCGACCTTTGGAGACTACGCGCCCGAAGACACGCAGCCCGCCCCCAGCCGATTTTCTCCCGCGAGTCGGATCCACGAACGCGAACCACCTCACGAGCCGGGGCCCGACCGAACGCCATCGAGACCCGAAGGCCTCGTGTGCCCAGCCGAACCCCCGTGAGGGGTTCGCGATCGTCTACGGACGATCGCTGGGATCGCTACTAGCGATCCCCGGGCTGCTCGTAGCAGCCCCGCAGCGAGTCTACGACTCGCTGCCCTAGCGCACGGGGTCAGCCCCGTGCGAGCCGCTACGGATGAACCCGTAGCACGCACGGGGTCGCTGCGAGTCGCCCCGCAGTTGACCCGCGATCGATCCGAGGATCGATCGCATCCCTCGGCTTCGGCCGAGGGTCTCCCGTACCCGCGCCACGCGCCTCCGACGAGGGGGCTGGGGATCCGCCGTGGCACCAGCCCACGGCATCCCCGGGGATCGACCGAAGTCGATCCCATGCCCCGGCGTCCAGCCGGGGCTTGTCCCTTGTCGCGCGTCCGGCGGTCCGAACCCTAGGGTTCGACCGCCGCGTTCTATCCTCGCCGGGGATCTCGAATCCCCGTCCCCGAGGTTCGTCGTTTTTCCCGGATCGCGTTGTTCATGTATATATCACAATTATTCAACGCACAAATAATCATAGAAGGGGGTTCTCGATTATTACCTCGATTCGTTGTACGGAGAAACGAATCTAATTGACGACCTTGCGATCTTCCTACGTATTCCTCGCACTTCCTCCGAACGTCGTGTGGGCGACGATCTATCGGATTCCTATGGATCTTCCTCACTCTCAAGACTTTATGATTGGCGTAGGTCAATTATTATGTGTTGTGAAAAGTGAAGACCATGTAGTGCTTATATAGGCTACGTAGGGGATCATAAGGAGAATAAATATTGGGCTTCTAAATATTGAAAATTAAATTGGGTCCAACCCAAATCTATTAATTCTTATCAATATTAAATTTTATTTATTTTCCACTATATAAATAAAATTGCACTCCCAATATTATTCCATATTATATCAAATAATATTTCTCCGATTAGTATTATTTATTCCGTGTATTTAAGATTTAAATATCCATGAATAAATTTATTTATTGCTCAATAAATAATATTCATATCTTATATCCAAGACTAGTACCGTTCAACCTTTATTATTGTGCGGAACAAATCCACTCATGAGGTTTACACAATAATTCCTTATGAACTCATCTCGGGGATATTATCAACCCTTCCGGGATACACTTTCCGGTCAATTATTCACGGCATGTCATATATAAAATATAGTGACCCAACTTAACCGGTAATCAACCCAATAATTAAATCGGTTAATTCCTTTGGTAAATCAAAGTCACTTATATTAAATATACACACCCGCAATAATATCGGGGATTAAGAATAAAATACTCCGAGATTTAAATTGATTATCCAAGGCAATCCTAATCAATAAATCTCAAGTTGATCCGCCCAATACACCAAGTGTACAAGTGTGATAAAATAATTAAGATAAATTATTTTCTCTCTCACACTACGACTATACCGATGGATTAGTTCGTGTCCATCTAGGTCGTGAGCAACTGTTTGATTAAATACGAGTAACCGATAGTATGATCTTCTGTGCGCCCATGCAGCACCATACTAACTACAACGTATAAAATCCAGAACCATGATTTGCATATATTTAATTATAAATAATCAAATGCAAAATAATTGTTTATTAATTAAATAGATTAAATGCTATGATCGGGAGTTTACCGTTACTTAAATCTAGACATTAAGTACACAACTCCTACAATCTCCCACTTGTACTAAGGTCTAGTCATTTCCTCCAAACTCCCGGTTCCCATACTCATCACGTGCTTAAGGTGTACTTTCGAGTACTATGTGAGTGAGCACTCTAGGTTGCCGCTCTGAAGTTATCTTGGTGACTACTACGTCGTCTCCCTTGACGATGATTCGTATCAGGTGGTACTTGCACTATGTGTTATCATCACTTTTCGAACTTATGACTTCTTCCAGTTCTCCATGCACCGCTATGTACATAGCCTTTGGTGAACCAAGAGTCATATCCAAGTTCAGAGGTCATTCCGGAACCTAACCAAAACTTCCGCTGCCTCTGAGGCTGCTATTCGGTTTATGATAGAGTCCGAGAAGCATTACGCTTATCACTCTTTCATCCTTTAGGTTCCACCTCTCCTAAAAGTGAACACATAGCCTGATATCGACTTACACTGGTCCTTCTCTGATTTGAGATCTGAGAACATGTAATCAAAGAAGATTTCGTCTTGTTTAATGTCTAGTACTTTCACAAGTACCATTAAAACATCCGAACATCTCTTGTCTAGATTACTTTGATATCCTCCCACTACGCAAACCGCATAGTTGATATCAGGTTCTGGTTTTTCAACATTGCATCCTCAAAGCTCTCCACACAAGAAGTATAGGTAACTGCTTTGTCCCATCTATCTCCTTTATGTGTTTGAAACACATACCTTCAGATAGATGTATTCTGTTCCCGAAAGGTAATAACCTTTCTCAGAATTGTGCATGTTTAAAAAACAAAACATAATCGTATAAGATATCTTAAGAGAAGTACAAATGTTCTTCTCCAGAGATCGAAAGATTTCTAAGAACATGATCCAACTTCATCTTAATCTTATACCTCGATTTATTTAGACAACCTCTATTTTATGTCTGACAACATTTTTACATTGTTGCCAATGATAAAGTGTCATCTACACAAAACTCCGAGAAACACCACCTTTGTTTCCATTACGTCTCTAACACACCTTTCTCGCAAATCTATGCAGACCTAGGGATCGATTTCATGTATACTGGATCCAGAGTTCAAAACTCTTCCAGTCTTATGAACTTCTCTGGTTGGTTAACAACCTCCCACTGCAATGGCGCTCCGGTGTATAACAGTAACAACATTAGGTGCAGTTAGTGGTGTGCTACTACTCGGTCAGGCTGGTTCTTAGTCTTTCCCTTTCCTCATTTTAAAGTACTTTGTCAATTAGGGCATTGTAGTTCATCTAATAGTTTTTCCTCTATGAACCGGGCGAGAACACCCTTCTGGTTCGTAGTACTATTGAACATACAATTACTTGTTCTTCTAGGATATTCTACAACCACATAGAATGTGCCGTTGTGTCCAGAAACATCCATAGAACATAGGTAGTTCCGAATAAACTTGTTCTTTTACCATTAGAATCCCATTTCTCGTTCCTGATTTATGCTATGTGTTATTCAGATAGGTGATAGCCTCCGCGAACAGGTCGCAGGCTACAAATGGATATACTTTGAAGGATCCCCATAATGGCTTTGTTTTGAAAAACAATCCGCCTTTATGGCACAACAAGTAGTCCAATCCATTTTTGAGTATTCTTGAAAGAACGACTCGTACCTTCTCTAATTACACATACCGCATTAATCATAAATCATTTCCTATACTTGTCTGAATTCCATCCTTTACCAGAAAGGTTAAATCAGTTGTATCATCTTTCACGATCGATTCCTAGGTCGGGAGGTCCATTCCTCCAACTATAATTGATCAAATCAATTTCGACCTCTTGAATCCCTTTTGAATAGATACTACCAAGTTCAAGAATTCACAAGTATAATGATTGACAAGAGAAATACATCTAACAAGTAAAACAAGTTATAACTAACGGTTTGTTGCATCGTGGTAGACTTAAGGATTCATCATTCACGTATTGCCATCTAATGTACCAGAATAGATATCACCATTATTTCTTATCCAAACCATCAAATGATTAAAGAAATAAAATATCCATTAATAATAAAGAAAACCAGAACAAAAGTTCTTTCTCAAAATAAGGGGTACATAAAGAAATAACTGAAATGAAAACTTAAAACAGATAAATGTCTTCCACTGCAACCGCTGCTACCCCAACAGCTTTGCCCATGTAGACTCGAACTCTTCTTCTCTAAGTCGCCGGGTTTTCTGGAACCCCTGCATTAAAATAATGCACATACCGTCAGTGGTTCCATATCTACACACCAGAATTCTGGTAGATAATACCGCTGACTATGTTTTTACGACTAAAGAAAAATTCGTACCTTTGAGAGGACATTCAGACTTCCAGTGTCCAGACTTGTTGCATCGGAAGCACTTGCCCTTTGGCTTACTAGCCCCCACTCATGGTCCACTCCTCTTGGCACCACTGGGTTTTATGGCTTGCTTCCTTTTCTTGCCCCTACCTCCACCAGGCTTAAAGCCTTTGGACTTGGTAGCTACAAGCGATTGAGACTTGCCCTTCTTGTAGATCCCCTCTGCCGCCTTCAGTTCAGTCAGGAGTTGCGCAAGAGAATAAGATAGTTTACCCATATTATAACTCATGCGAAACTGCTCAAAACTAGGGGTCAGAGACTGGAGTATGATGTCGACTTGAGTGTCAGCATCAATCTGAGCTCCTAGGATCTCAAGCTCATTCAACAGACCCATCATCTTAAGAACGTGCTCCCCTACGGGCGTTCCTTCAGACTGAGTAGTTGTCATGAGGACTCTCATGGCTTCTTGCCTTGCCGCACGATCTTGCTCCCCAAACATCTCCTTGAGGTTAAACAGCATATCATAGGCAGTGTCCATCGACTCATGTTGGGTTTGGAGTACATTTGACATGGAAGCCAAAATATAGCACCTAGCCATTTCATCAGCCTTTTTCCACTTCCTATATGCCAGTTTTTCCTCATCAGTCGAGGCAGCCGTGAGCTCAGCAGGGCATACTTCATGGAGTACAAATTTGTACTCTTCAGAAGTCAGGACAATGTCTAAATTTCTCCTCCAATCAATATAATTGGGACCAGTGAGCTTATGCTCCTTGAGTATCACAGAAAGTGGGTTCATAGCTATTCTCTAAACCTATAAGCACATTTAAACAAACAATCAATTTAATATCCGATATTATCTCCCTCAAATAATATCATTAAATTACTAATCACATCTAAAATCCCATCAGGTAAGGCAAGCCACGTGGTGTGGACGTTTACCCACCCAAATGATTTAGCAATTAGATTTTCTTTGGTCATACATCACTTATAGCGTAACCTCGTGGGGAGGAATACTACAAGGCGTATCTAAGTGTAAACCATTACTCAGCACCAAAGTGAATCGTTTGGAATTGCTACATTACCGCAAGCCACGTGGTGTGGACGTTTACGACAACTTCACAACTCTTCACAATTCCTTACAACTGTCTACATCAATTAATCCAAAATCCGTCAGTGTGGCAAGCCACGTGGTGTGGACGTTTACAACACTAAGAGACTTTTATAATTGACTCCCAATTACAAGATCCATTCGATTTTCGTAAATCAAGACGCGGAGAATCATAAGTGAAACTCGAAGTTTCTAACCAGTGATTCACCATGCGAACAACCCTATCTCTCATTAGATGAGGGAGCCGAGCAGACAAACGACCCATCTATCAAAGAATGGCACGAAAGTCTCTAATTTGTGTCATCCACATGACCAAGTGGCTTTGGCTCCATTCCACTCCCCGGGGTGAGAATGAGTCGACTTGAAGTCAGTTTCAGAAAGACAAATTAGGCATTGTTTGATAAACTTGATCAATGTTTCTTGTAAGAGGAATTACAAGAATTCTCCTCCAATGACACATCTGTACGAACTTCAAAAGTCCATAAGAGTCACCAAGAGAACAGTAATGGAGACCATGGGAATGTTTCCATCCCCTCTCCCACTTAGCTTTTTATAACAAAGGGATACGCTATCTAATGCATAATTAAACACATAAGCATGCATACAAGCAATAAAGCACATAGCACATAGTCAAAATAAGCTAGAGAATTATTTTCCCGACTATCATGGCTTTATTCCATCTCCGTATGCGTCTTCTAGTCTTCAGTCTTCGTTTCTTGAATGCTCCATGTGACGAGAATATTAATCTCTAATATTTAAATCTATTTATTTTCAATTAATCCAAAAGTTACTTAATTCGAAAATTAAGTCAATCGAATATATCAAAAATAAAATTAAATATAATTAATATTTTTATTTATTTATTTTCCTATCTAGTTCTATTAAATCTCTAGAATAATCTATCCAATTAAAATTTGAAATATTCTAGTAGATATCTATAATAGAACAAGAAAATAAAATAAATTAGGACTCATTACTTTCCAAATTTATTTTCATTCCTAATCCATGAATATTCCCTTGAGTAGGAATAATCAAATAGGAAAAATAAATTTAGTACTAAATTAATTAAATTCCTAATCCATGAATAATTCCATGAAGGAAATAAATCAATAGGAATAAAATTAATTCCAATTAATTCTTTTCCTATTCCATGAGAGTTTCCTAAAAGGAAAGTACTCAAATAGGAAAAATCCGAACTAATTAGGAAAGTAGTATCTTGGTAGGAGAACACGAGATCACGAGGATCCCGTACCCCCACCATCCGATCGCCGGCCGGGGAGGAACGCCGCCGCCACCTCAGCCCACGCGCCACCACCACCGGTGGCCGGCGTGGCCAAGGAGTCCCGCGGGCAGCCCCCTCCACCCCCTCGATCGATCCTCATGGGATCGATCCTCGTGATCGATCCCCGGTCCTCTTCGTCACACGTCTTCGTCTTCCGGTGATCGTCTCATCATCGAACCAACGTAAATAAATTACAAAATTTAAATTACATTATCCGGTATCGATTCTATACATGAAATCGACCCTATACATTTTCCGGAAAAATAAAGAACGTAATAATAAATCCTAAATTCGGTCAACCCCCGAATTTTTACTATTACAAACATTCAACCTCACAAAACGAATCTCGACATGTCCGAGAGTTTAATAATCATGATAATTAATTAAGCAATAATTAAATCAACCATGATAGCCGGAAATCCTGCAAGGTAGAACAATAATCGAATATATACATGAACACGAAACCAAACGCTCTGATACCAATTGCTGGGATTCGATGTCCCGGGCTATCAAAAAAAATTTGCGGAACCGATAACCCGATCAAAAACCCTCGATCACCGAAGATTGGATCCCCGACTCATCCGCAGGAGTCCGACCTTTGGAGACTACGCGCCCGAAGACACGCAGCCCGCCCCCAGCCGATTTTCTCCCGCGAGTCGGATCCACGAACGCGAACCACCTCACGAGCCGGGGCCCGACCGAACGCCATCGAGACCCGAAGGCCTCGTGTGCCCAGCCGAACCCCCGTGAGGGGTTCGCGATCGTCTACGGACGATCGCTGGGATCGCTACTAGCGATCCCCGGGCTGCTCGTAGCAGCCCCGCAGCGAGTCTACGACTCGCTGCCCTAGCGCACGGGGTCAGCCCCGTGCGAGCCGCTACGGATGAACCCGTAGCACGCACGGGGTCGCTGCGAGTCGCCCCGCAGTTGACCCGCGATCGATCCGAGGATCGATCGCATCCCTCGGCTTCGGCCGAGGGTCTCCCGTACCCGCGCCACGCGCCTCCGACGAGGGGGCTGGGGATCCGCCGTGGCACCAGCCCACGGCATCCCCGGGGATCGACCGAAGTCGATCCCATGCCCCGGCGTCCAGCCGGGGCTTGTCCCTTGTCGCGCGTCCGGCGGTCCGAACCCTAGGGTTCGACCGCCGCGTTCTATCCTCGCCGGGGATCTCGAATCCCCGTCCCCGAGGTTCGTCGTTTTTCCCGGATCGCGTTGTTCATGTATATATCACAATTATTCAACGCACAAATAATCATAGAAGGGGGTTCTCGATTATTACCTCGATTCGTTGTACGGAGAAACGAATCTAATTGACGACCTTGCGATCTTCCTACGTATTCCTCGCACTTCCTCCGAACGTCGTGTGGGCGACGATCTATCGGATTCCTATGGATCTTCCTCACTCTCAAGACTTTATGATTGGCGTAGGTCAATTATTATGTGTTGTGAAAAGTGAAGACCATGTAGTGCTTATATAGGCTACGTAGGGGATCATAAGGAGAATAAATATTGGGCTTCTAAATATTGAAAATTAAATTGGGTCCAACCCAAATCTATTAATTCTTATCAATATTAAATTTTATTTATTTTCCACTATATAAATAAAATTGCACTCCCAATATTATTCCATATTATATCAAATAATATTTCTCCGATTAGTATTATTTATTCCGTGTATTTAAGATTTAAATATCCATGAATAAATTTATTTATTGCTCAATAAATAATATTCATATCTTATATCCGAGACTAGTACCGTTCAACCTTTATTATTGTGCGGAACAAATCCACTCATGAGGTTTACACAATAATTCCTTATGAACTCATCTCGGGGATATTATCAACCCTTCCGGGATACACTTTCCGGTCAATTATTCACGGCATGTCATATATAAAATATAATGACCCAACTTAACCGGTAATCAACCCAATAATTAAATCGGTTAATTCCTTTGGTAAATCAAAGTCACTTATATTAAATATACACACCCGCAATAATATCGGGGATTAAGAATAAAATACTCCGAGATTTAAATTGATTATCCAAGGCAATCCTAATCAATAAATCTCAAGTTGATCCGCCCAATACACCAAGTGTACAAGTGTGATAAAATAATTAAGATAAATTATTTTCTCTCTCACACTACGACTATACCGATGGATTAGTTCGTGTCCATCTAGGTCGTGAGCAACTGTTTGATTAAATACGAGTAACCGATAGTATGATCTTCTGTGCGCCCATGCAGCACCATACTAACTACAACGTATAAAATCCAGAACCATGATTTGCATATATTTAATTATAAATAATCAAATGCAAAATAATTGTTTATTAATTAAATAGATTAAATGCTATGATCGGGAGTTTACCGTTACTTAAATCTAGACATTAAGTACACAACTCCTACAGATTACAGCTGATCCGATCAGTTCTTGGTACTTTACATATCTACTGGGCCAGTGTTTTCATTCTACCCCAGGGGATTATCGAGGAGATTGAGAAGAGGCTGAGGAGATTTCTTTGGTTTGGGTTGGGCAACAAGGGGTATGCCAAGGTCCGATGGGTTGACATTTGCCGCCCTACCAGTGAGGGTGGTTTGGGTATCCGGGATCTCACTGCCCAGAATCGGGCCCTTATGACTAGACATATCTGGGCTATTCTGAGTCAGGACTCGGAATCCGTTTGGGTCAGTTGGATTCGTGAGAATCGACTGAGGAGGAACTCTTTTTGGAGTGCTAAGGTGCCGAGGGCATGCTCTTGGAGTTGGCGACAACTTCTTAAGATACGCCCGGCTGTGTTACCAGCTATACAGATGCAGGTCGGGGATGGGTCGCAGTTTTACCTTTGGAGGGATCCGTGGCATCCCCTTGGTCGATTAGAGGAGGTGTGTCAGTTGAGGCCATGGCTTAGGAGGCTCCCGCGGGCTGCGTCGTTGAGTATGGTCATAGTTGATGGGGTGTGGAGGTGGCCATCAGACTTTGCGGCGGAGTTCGTTGATCTTATGGATGGCTTGCCGAGTATAGATGTGAGTACAGATACAGTGCGGTGGACATTGCATCGATCAGGGACCTACACCTCTGACTCGGCATATACTCTTTTCTGCCCAGAGGGTCCAAGGGTGCCGTGGGCTTCCCTTTTGACTGGACCAGGACGTATACCACGACACAGTTTCATCCTTTGGTTGGCTATCCGAGGTCGGTTGCCGACTCGGGATAAGCGTTGGATTGGTCGGGGGAATGATTCGTGTGTCCTTTGTGGTGATGAGAGCGTAGAGACACACTCCCACCTTTTCTTTGAGTGCCCATTCTCACAGGACTGTTTGCGGAGATTACGGGTGGAGGTGGGTTTTCTATGGCCACGAGGAGGTTGGCATAGTGCTGTACTACGGGCTGCGAGTCGATGGCGTGGTAGGCACTTGATCTCTTGTGCGTATCGTGGACTTCTCGCTGCTCTGATCTATTATATATGGCTCGAGAGGAACACTAGGATCTTTGAGACTCGGTCGGTGCCGTCTGGAGTGGTGGCTTCTCAGGCGATCTCTATCATACGGGAGAGGATTATCTCCTTACGACTCCCTGATTCTATTCAGGCACGGGCACTGAAGAGGGTTTGGCATATAGCATGGTGATTGTTTTTGTATTTTTTAGTGTTATATGTCTAGTTTGGTTGGTTGGGGAGCTAGTCTGTTAGCTCTGTGTTGCGGTGGGGTTCTTTTCCCTATGCGCAGTTCTGTATCATACTCTTTATTTTTTATGTGATTGACCTTTACCAAAAAAAAAAAAGTGGAGAAACACACTGTGGAGACACCTTTAGATGTTTCAGAATTGAATTAATTAGGTAATAATTGAAAAAAGCTGGTGTTTTGCCAAAATCCCACAACATGAATTTTGTAAATAATTCTAAGAACCTATTTGAAAATTATTATCTATACTTTCACATGCTATTTAATTTTATAGAGAAGGCCCCGCAAATTGGCATAGTTCATTTTATAAAAAAATATATATTATGAAATAATATATATATATATATAATTCTTTTTATTATAATTCAACAAATGAAAACTTGGATCCTTGTATTTCATTTATAATTAATAATAACTAGTAACTCTATATAAACTTTGAAAGTTTGATTAGTTGAAATAATTATAATTTAATATAAAATAATAATTCAACTTATAGAATAAATTTATTTATGATATTTCAGAATTTGAATTATGAGAATTTGTAAACAAAATTTACTGACTAAATACAAAATGGTGGGAATTGCGCACTTGAATTAAGAACATTGAACTCTTTCTTTGGTGGAGGGTAAGATTTCAGAAGATAATAAAGCACCGCTTGTCCTTGTCTCTATAAGCTGTTGAATCAGGTGAATTAAGAACATTGAACTCTTTCACTTGGTGGAGGGTAAGATTGTCTCTATAAGCTGCTGAATCAGGTGAATTAAGAACATTGAACTCTTTCACTTGGTGAAGGGTAAGATTTCAGAAGATAATAAAGCACCGCTTGTCCTTTTCTCTATAAACGCCGTTGAATTAGGTATTGAAGAATCGTGACTGTATTGAAGAATCATGACAATGTTTACTTCGTTTTTTATGTTTACTTGGCTATTTTTCATTTTATTTTATTAGCTTAGTTGTCACTACTATTTTAATTTTATTTGGTCATTATGTTTTTCTTTATTTTGTTTTTTTTTTATATTTTATTTTAGGAAAATTTTAGAATAATTGTAAATTTAATAAATTGTTTATAATTAAATGTATCACTTTTTTTTAATTATAAATTAGAGTAGTTTGTCAAAAATATCATTCCTTATTATACATGGCAGGATTGTTGTTTAGTAACCAAAGGGTATTTTTATAATTTTCTTACTCTTTTTTATAATTATAAAATTAATAACAAACTAAATAAAAAAATGTAAAAAAAAAAATTATTCTTAATTTGAAAATGAATTTTATGGAGTTTAAAATATAAATTGATAAACTAATCTACTTTTTTTCCTAAATATTTCTTTATTTTATTTATTTTATTTGCTTAGTGTGGTCACTACTATTTTGATTTTATTTGGTCGTTATATTTTTTCATTTTGTTTATTTTATTTTATTTTATTTATTTTATTTGCTTAGTGTAGTCACTACTATTTTTATTTTTTTTGGTCATTGTTATAAATATTGTAATTAGTTAATAACTAGTTTACTCTTTCTCTTATTTTTATTTAGTTAATCATAGTTTAAATTTATTTTGTATCTTTATAGGTAGAATTATATTCTCTTGTTCTCCTTTTGTCTAATATATTATTCTCTCTCATATATTTTTATGTTTATAACACGTTATTATCATAGGTGGTAATTGTCTTTATGAGTTTGAAGAATCATGACAACTTTTATTTGCGCTTGTTGCTCACTTTTTCATTTTATTTGACGCTATTTATTATATTTTATTTTATTTGCTTAGTAAGTGATTACTACTGTTTTTGTTTTATTTGGTTGTTATGTTTTTTTTTTTCTCTCTATTTTTTCGCTATTTTTTTAATTTGTTTTTTTATTTTATTTGATTAGAGAACTATTTTTATTGGAAAATTATTTTTCACTTACTGAGTAGAAGATAATCGATAAAAGAAGAAGGCACAGGTAGTTCTTAAGAATCATATTATTGTATTGAAGAATTAAGACAATTTTTATGTTTACTTGCGCTTTTTTTATCTATTTTTATTTTATTTTTTCGCTATGTTTTTTTTTCAATTTTTATTTTATTTTATTGTTATTTTTTGATATTTTTTCAATTTGCTATTTTCAAATTATTTTATTTTATTTTATTACAAAAATATTTTTATTTGAGAATTATTTTTTCAATTTTTTCATTTTATGTGAGTATATACCTTGCACATTTTTTTTTGAACTAAATTTTTTTAAATGAATATATCAAATATTGTTGAATTTATTTGAGCATTAGCGCAAAGTGTGGTGGACAAGTGGAGGAACACACTGTGGAGACACCTTTAAATGTTTCGGAGTTGAATTAATTAGGTAATAAGTGAAAAAAGTTGGTGTTTTGCCAAAATCCCACAACATGAATTTTGTAAATAATTATAAACTATTTGCTTCTATTCTGTTTTATGAGCGCAATCAAAAGAACCTATTTGGAAATTAGTATCTATACTTTCACATGCTATGTAATTTTATAGAGAAGGACCCGCAAATTAGTGTAGTTCATTTTATAAAAAAATATTATATATTTATATATATATATATATATATATATATATATATATATAAAATTCTTTTTATTATAATTCAACAAATGAAAATCTGGATCCTTGTATTTCATTTATAATTAATAATAACTAGTAACTCTATATAAACTTTGAAAGTTTGATTCGTTGAAATAATTATAATTTAATATAAAATAATAATTTAACTTATACAATAAATATATTTATGATATTTCAAAATTTGAATTATGAGAATTGGTAAACAAAATTTACTGACTAAGTACAAAATGGTGGGAATGCGCGAGTTTGACCGAATTTATTATTGATTTTTATAATTTTCATAAATTTAAAAAAATTGTAAAATATTTTTTTTATTGATTTACGTAAATTTTCATGGATTTCAATTATTAATCCATATATAAAAAACATTTTTTTAGAAAAATAAAAAACTAAATTATTATTTTAATTTTTTATAATTTTTATTTTTATCATAAAATAATTTATTATTAATATCATTTATAAATAATTATTTTTAAAGAAAATACTCCCTCTGTCCAAAGACAGTTGTCATATTTTCTTTTTTGGGATGTCCAACAATAGTTGAAACACCCCAAAAAAGGAAATAATTATTCTAACTTTTTCATTTTAATATACAATTTTATTCTACTTTACCCCACCTACTTTTTAAACTTTACTCACAACTACTTCACTTTTCACTTTTAAAATATATTTTAACTTTTACTTTCCAATTAAAAAATAAAAAAATTACAATTTTCTTAAACTCCGTGTCCAGAAATGCCGGAAGGAGTATCATAAGATTAATTTTATCAAATAAAAATTTAATTATTTTAATAGAGTGATTTGAGTAACTATTCTAACAATAATTGTTTTATTTTTATTTTTTGTGTTTAAATTTTGTGTTTAAAAAAAATAAATCTGAAATCTCTCATAATTATGAAACACATTTCATCTATTGATCCATATATAAAAAATCCAATTTTTTAAAAAAACAAAAAAATACATTATTATTCTAATTTTATAATTTATATTTTTCATCACAAAATAATCAATTTATTATTAATATCATATATAAATAATTATTTTTAACGAAAGTATATAAGATCAGTTTTTTCAAAAATAAATTTAATTATTTTAATAGAGTGATAATTTGTGTAACTTTTTTTAAATGATCAATAATTGTTTTATTTTTATTTTTTTGTTAAAAGTTAATTGAAATCTCCGAGAGATTGTGAAAAGTCAAATTTAGTTATACTATTTTGTAAAGAGAATTTATCAAAATAAATAAACTTTTAAAATTCATTAAAATCTATAGACTTTTGAATACTCTCGGTGATATTATTCAGGTAACATATCAGTTAGCTTTGTATCCTTAAAAATAATTAATTGTACCCGTAGATAATGAATTTTGTTTTAAAAAAATTGTGTTGAACAAGAAGCACAATTTATTCGATTTTTCTTTTCTATCATTTTACTATAGTGAATACATACAACCCCACTACAAAAGGTACTTAAATTTCATACAATTAATTTTAAGAAAAATTATACGTGCTTTAGCACAAGAGTGATTCTAGTTAAAATTAAACTAATAATGCCTTAAATTTATTGATTTTTAATAATAAAGTTACCAACTTCTATTTGAATTTCGGAAATCATAACTTGATTAGGTGTGCTTGAGGTTGTGAGTTGTCGGGTAAGAATCGTCAACACGGAATTCATTTTATTTTTAGTAAGTCATTTTTCTCAATAATCAATTTGTTTCATTTATTTAATTATATTTATATATAATCATTTATTTAATTAAATGAAATTACTTGTTCTTTTAGATTAAAGCTGACTGAAATGAACTAAAGCATTTGATTTAACTAAATTAGATCATTTTTTTTATAAAAATAATAATAATTTTTATAAAATTTTAAATATTTTTTTAAAAATATTAATAATATTATTACAGTAACTATATTGTATATTTAAAATTATAGATTGAAATTATTTTTTATTTATTTTATTTTAATTTATTTTGAAACGAACTTAGCTAAACTGAAGTGATCTGAACTGAAATCAACTTAACTTAAGGGATCTTGAAATTACGTAGGATACCAATTTTTCGTGAAATTGGTCTTGAAAGGTAGACAGAATGAACTAAGGTCGTATCCCAAGTGTTGCAACACTCCAACCAGAGTTCTAGTACTACTACACCTAGAGTTCTATTCTTCAAACTCTACTACTGGTGCACAACACAAAACAAACTACCCAAACTCTAAGGCTCAGCGCCAACAAACAACGATCGATGATACTTAATATCGGATTTCGTTCTCTCAAAATCGTCAAGTGATTTCTTGATCATCACTGGGTATATATAGTAGAGCCGCACATGTGGACCGCTGATGTGTATCATTCTGGTTGGTCACATGCTTGGCTGATTTCACTTCTCCATGGATGACATCACTTTGTAGAACTTAGATTCTTGAATCTTGGAATCTTGAATCTTTGATTCTCGAATCTTTGAATCTTGAATCTTCAATTTCAAAATCAGACTTCAATTCAATCTTGACTCCATCGATCTCAATTCTTCATCTTCAATTTTCTTGTGAAAATCTCTAAGTGTTGAAGCTTTAGAATTTCATCGTCTTCATGGTCGTCGATATCATTGAAGTAGTAAACACTGGAACCATTCTTCATTTTCTTGATTTGAGTACTTGGTGAAAAGAATCACGTCGAAAGCACTCAGTCGTTGAATCCAAGATTTTTGCATGAGTCGCCGGTTTTTAGGTAAGGAGGCAAAACCGGCGACTCCAGTCGCTGGTTCCGTGTCAGTGCCCAAACCGGCGACTCCAGTCGCCGGATTCTTGTCGCGTCCCAAACCAGCGACACGAGTCGCTGGATCCAGTGTCAAGGAGTCAGAGTCGCCGGTTTTGGTGTGATCACAAAAGCAGCAACTCTAGTCGCTGGATTTGGTGGAAGAGACACAAGTCTCCGGATTTGGTGAAGTACACAAAAGTGGCGACTTTAGTCGCTGGATTTGGTGCAAGTTCATGGCTTTGATAGTTGGCAGCTGCTGGATCCGGATTTGAGAGTTGGCAGCTGCTGGATCCAGATTTGAGAGTTGGCAGTTGCAGCTGGATCCGGATTTGAGAGTTGGCAGCTGCTGGGTCCGGATTTGAGAGTTGGAAGCTGCTGGATCCGAATTTGAGAGTTGACAGCTGCTGGATCCGGATTTGAAAGCTGTCAGCTCCTGGAACCGGATTTGAAAGCTGTCAGCTGCTGGAACCAAAAAGTGGAGACTCTAGTCGCCGGTTTCGAAAAGTGGAGACTCCAGTCTCCGTTTACAAACGCGAATTTCTTGACTTCGGATTCCTAACCTGTAATTCTGAAATCAAACAAAAAACCACAGACACAAATATGTTGTCGCCAAAACCAACATTTACAGATCTGAACTGAACTGAAATATAAATTAAGTACAAAAGAACATATATAAATCTAGAATTTAAAAGTAAAAGCCTAATTAAATATGGGGTAAGTAAAATAATTGACAATTTAATTTTCTATATAAAAAAATATAAATAAAATAAAATATGTAGATAACAGTAGTATTAATTAACTACTTACTACTTTGTTTTCTTATTTTAAAAGGCCAATTATCCTAATAATCCCTTAATTAAATCTAAAAATATTTGAATTACATTTTCCAAATATTTTTGTTTTGTTTATTTTATTACAAATAAATATTTAGAAAAAGAAAAATTAAACTATAATTAGTCAAGGCATCAATCTTATTGCAAAAGAGCGTGTAGAACTCATTTTTCCCCAAATACAAATTAAGAAAAATAATTTTTTTTGACCTTTTAACAAAAAGTAAAATATATATATGTATTTTTTTAAGTTAAAAATTAAATTAGTTGTGAGTAAAATTGAAAAAATAGTTCACAGGAACATAGCCAGTAAAGTTTGTGATGGTGTGGGTGTAATTCTCGCCGCCCAAAATTTGGGTGAGACAAATTTTCATTAAAAAAAAAAAAAAAAGGTATCCAAAGAAATTGGTGAAAGTCTAAGGAGTATTTTACCAGTGACATATCAAAGTAGCAAAGAAAATGTTACAAGGGATGTAAGTGGTTACCGCATGCATATAGCTAGTAAATAGTAGTATTAGTTACATAACTACTCTTATACTTTTATCTTTATTAGGTATTTCCTTTGACAAATTTTGGTCTATTATTATTATTATTATTGGTACTATAAATTAAGATGTTGAAAACCTACTATTTTTCATAACCTCTATATCAACTTATTAAAAGATACTAGTCCATTAGTAGTATGTCTTATACTAATTATAACTTGACGATCTCATACGGCCTTCTCCTTGCGGTTGCGGTCACGTCTTCTCTTCTAATAATCCCGACCACCACCACCACCACCACGGCTTCCGACTACGATGCTAACTAACATGGAGATGTACACGCAAGGCCGAGAGATTCTCCTGAACGAATTCTCTACCTACGCACCAGACAAGGAACACAACGCGCGGGTTCATGAAATTAAGATTAGTTATTTTGGTCGTCGGAGGACGTGGCGGATCTCTACGGGCTGGCCCGAATGCGGGAAGTGCCTTGCCAACGCGACCTCTGACGTCTTATACAAAGACGACAAAGCAGTGCTTAATTGGTGAAGTAATCCAACGTCAACTTCTTCGGACAAAGCTTATTTATCTTGCCACGGTGGTGTTGATAACCAGACGTATCCTTTGCTTGGGGACAACTTTGCTGACAAGCAAATCGATGAAGCCGTTGGCACGGACAATATGTTTGCTTCTAGCAGCGACGACCATCCTCAGTATAATGTGTTGGCCCAATGCACCAGAGATCTTCCTAAACATAAGTGCAGGGATTGTCTTAAAGCTTTTGCGGCTGATCTTGCAACTCAATGTCCGAATAGCTTTGGTGGGGAGTATTATATATTCTGGGAGTTGCTGGGTTATGTATGAGTTCCATGGATAAATACGACCACTCTGAGTGATTGAATTCGAGTGTGTTAAAGTTACGTACTATAAATAGCTAGTGTGGTTTATCAATAAGATGCATCTATCCAAATAAGTAATACTCTACTATATATACGGTTTAGTACTATGTTTAATAATATGAAATACTAATTATTGTTGTTATAATATGTCGCCTCCCTCTCTTTGTCTTAGGCAGCTTCTCTTACCAAGATTCCGTTGTTTAATTTTCATGTTAAAATTCAACACACATTACAAAAAAAAAAAAAGAAACAAGAAAAGGCTACCCATTAAATATACTTGTATTTTTGCATCAAAAAAATTAAACTAAAATTTTGAAATACAAACTTTTAAACCGGTAAGTAATAGTGGTATAAAAGTAAATAAAGGTATATTTGAGAAGATAAAATTATGAAAATACATTCAATTTATAGATGCGCGTTGTGTTGGGAAATATTTTTATATTTTTAACACGAAAAGTAAAATAATTATAATTAAAAATTAAAAAAATAAGTAAAAATATATAAAATTATAATTATATTTTTTAAATTAAGTATAATTTTTTTTATTATGCAAGGTACTTGGAGAAAGAACAATTAGACTATGTTCAAGTTTTTTAGTCAAGGCAATCAATTTTGTCAAAAATAATATGTTCAATATTTTATTTTATTTTATTTTATCATTAAAGAAGATAACTCTCGTTCCGCCACACTCTATCATGGGTCAAGAAGAAGTAGGTAAATCTGTAAGAATGTAACGTTCCCGATTTTTCGTTTTGTAATATATAAATAATACTTTTCATAAAATTTAAAAATAAAAATTTAAGTATTTTGTAAATAAAAATGAGATTTAAATTCCACGTAAGCATAGTCTTAAAAAATTACATGTGTCACACTATCGCATCCTCATTAATCCTTGAGAATGTGCTTTGTCAAAAGGCCACAACATTGATTTTTAATAAATAATTATAAACAGTATATGCTTCCATTCTCATTCTATGAGCAATTCTTGAGAATGTGCTTTGTCAAAAGGCCACAACATTGATTTTTAATAAATAATTATAAACAGTATATGCTTCCATTCTCATTCTAGGAGCGCAACCAAAAGAACTTATCTAGTAATTAGTCTATTTTCACATGCTATGTACCGCATATGAGTGTGGATCATTTTTTAAGAAATATATATATTATGGAAATATATATATATATATATATATATATATATATATATATATATATATATAAAATTCTTTTTATTATATTCCAACAAATGAGAATTTGAATCCTTGTATTTTATTTATAATTAATAACAATTAGTAACTCTAGAAAAACTTTGAAAGTTTGATTTGTTAAAATAATTACAATTTAATATAAAATAATAATCCAGCTTATAGAATAAATATATTTATGATATTTCCAAATTTGGATTATAAGAATTGGTAAAAAAGATGTACGGACTAAGTATACAATGGTAGGAATTGCCACTTCAATTGAGAACATTGAACTCCTTCACTCAGTGGAGGGAAAGATAATTGAAAAGATAAGAAAACACAAGTGGTTATTGTGTTTATGAGTTTGAAAATTCAGATAGTTGCATTGAAGATTCATGAAAACTTTATTTACGATATTTTTCATTTTATTTTTCTGCTATTTATTATATTTAATTTTATTTGCTTATTACAAGCGCTTTTTGCGCAATTTTTCATTTTATTTTCCATATTTATTATATTTTATTTTATTTGCTTAATATGTGACCACTGCTATTTTTTTCATTTTTTTTTATTCTCTCTATTTTTTCAATTTGTTTTTTTATTTTATTTTATTAGAGAACTATTTTTATTGGAAAATTATTACGCATTTAATTTCTTCACTTATTGAGGAGAAGATAGACAAAAAAAGAAAACACCTATTGGTAAAAAAGTATTCTTCACTTATTGAGGAGAAGATAGACAAAAGAAGAAAACACCTGTTGGTAAAAAAGATGTACTGACTAAGTATAAAATGGTAGGAATTGCGCACTTCAATTGAGAACATTGAACTCCTTCACTCAGGGGAGAATTGAGAAGATAAGAAAACACAAGTGGTCATTGTGTTTATGAGTTTGAAAAACGTTTATTTGCGATATTTTTCATTTTATTTTTCTGCTATTGATTATATTTTATTTTATTTGCTTAATATAAGCGCTTTTTGCACAATTTTTCATTTTATTTTGCCTATTTATTATATTTTATTTTATTTGCTTAATATGTGACCACTGCTATTTTTGTTTTATTTGGTTTTTTCATTTTATTTTGTCTATTTATTATATTTTATTTTATTTGCTTAATATGTGACCACTACTATTTTTGTTTTATTTGGTTGCTATTTTTGTTTTCATTTTGTTTTTATTCTCTCTATTTTTTCAATTTGTTTTTTTATTTTATTTTATTAGAGAACTATTTTTATTGGAAAATTATCACGCATTGAACTTCTTCACTTAGTGAGGAGAAGATAGATAAAAGAAGAAGACACCAATTGGTAAAAAAGATGTACTGACTAAGTATACAATGGTAGGAATTGCGCACTTCAATTGAGAACATTGAACTCCTTCACTCGGTGGAGAGAAAGATAATTAAGAAGATTAGAAAACACAAGTGGTCATTGTGTTTATGTGTTTGAAAATTCATGTCGTTGAAGAATTATGAAAACTTTTATTTGCGATATTTTTCATTTTATTTTTCTGCTATTTATTATATTTTATTTTATTTGCTTAATACAAGCGCTTTTTGCGCAATTTTTCATTTTATTTTGCCTATTTATTATATTATATTTTATTTGCTTAATATGTGACCACTTGAAAACTTTTATTTGCGATATTTTTCATTTTATTTTTCTGCTATTTATTATATTTTATTTTATTTGCTTAATACAAGCGCTTTTTGTGCAATTTTTCATTTTATTTTCCCTATTTATTATATTTTATTGTATTTGCTTAATATGCGACCATTGCTATTTTTGTTTTATTTGGTTTTTTTATTTTATTTTGCCTATTTATTATATTTTATTTTATTTGCTTAATATGTGACCACTGCTATTTTTGTTTTATTTGGTTGCTATTTTTTTCATTTTGTTTTTATTCTCTCTATTTTTTCAATTTGTTTTTTTATTTTATTTTATTAGAAAACTATTTTTATTGTAAAATTATTACACATTTAATTTCTTCACTTATTGAGGAGAAGATAGATAAAAGAAGAAGAAACCTATTGGTAAAAAAGATGTACTGACTAAGTATAAAATGGTAGGAATTGCGCACTTCAATTGAGAACATTGAACTCCTTCACTCAGTTGAGAGAAAGATAATTGAGAAGTTAAGAAAACACAAGTGATTATTGTGTTTATGAGTTTGAAAAAAGTTTATTTGCGATATTTTTCATTTTATTTTTCTGTTATTTATTATATTTTATTTTATTTGCTTAATATAAGCGCTTTTTGCGCAATTTTTCATTTTATTTTGCCTATTTATTATATTTTATTTTATTTGCTTAATATGTGACCACGGCTATTTTTGTTTTATTTGGTTTTTTTATTTTATTTTGCCTATTTATTATATTTTATTTTATTTGCTTAATATGTGACCACTGCTATTTTTGTTTTATTTGGTTGCTATTTTTGTTTTCATTTTGTTTTTATTCTCTCTATTTTTTCAATTTGTTTTTTTATTTTATTTTATTAGAGAACTATTTTTATTGGAAAATTATCACGCATTGAACTTCTTCACTTAGTGAGGAGAAGATAGATAAAAGAAGAAGACACCAATTGGTAAAAAAGATTTACTGACTAAGTATACAATGGTAGGAATTGCACTTCAATTGAGAACATTGAACTCCTTCACTTGGTGGAGAGAAAGATAATTAAGAAGATTAGAAAACACAAGTGGTCATTGTGTTTATGAGTTTGAAAATTCATGTCGTTGAAGAATCATGAAAACTTTTATTTGCGATATTTTTCATTTTATTTTTCTGCTATTTATTATATTTTATTTTATTTGCTTAATACAAGCGCTTTTTGCGCAATTTTTCATTTTATTTTGCCTATTTATTATATTATATTTTATTTGCTTAATATGTGACCACTTGAAAACTTTTATTTGCGATATTTTTCATTTTATTTTTCTGCTATTTATTATATTTTATTTTATTTGCTTAATACAAGCGCTTTTTGCGCAATTTTTCATTTTATTTTCCCTATTTATTATATTTTATTTTATTTGCTTAATATGCGACCAATGCTATTTTTGTTTTATTTGGTTTTTTCATTTTATTTGTTCTATTTATTATATTTTATTTTATTTGCTTAATATGTGACCACTGCTATTTTTGTTTTATTTGGTTGCTATTTTTTTCATTTTGTTTTTATTCTCTCTATTTTTTCAATTTGTTTTTTTATTTTATTTTATTAGAGAACTATTTTTATTGGAAAATTATTATGCATTTAATTTCTTCACTTATTGAGGAGAAGATAGATAAAAGAAGAAGACACCTATTGGTAAAAAAGATGTACTGACTAAGTATAAAATAGTAAGAATTGCACACTTCAATTGAGAACATTGAACTCCTTCACTCAGTGGAGAGAAAGATAATTGAGAAGTTAAGAAAACACAAGTGGTCATTGTGTTTACGAGTTTGAAAAAAATTTATTTGCGATATTTTTCATTTTATTTTTATGTTATTTATTATATTTTATTTTATTTGCTTAATATAAGCGCTTTTTGCGCAACTTTTCATTTTATTTTGCCTATTTATTATATTTTATTTTATTTGCTTAATATGTGACCACTGCTATTTTTGTTTTATTTGGTTTTTTCATTCTATTTTGCCAATTTATTATATTTTATTTTATTTGCTTAATATGTGACCACTGCTATTTTTGTTTTATTTGGTTGCTATTTTTGTTTTCATTTTGTTTTTATTCTCTCTATTTTTTCAATTTGTTTTTTTATTTTATTTTATTAGAGAACTATTTTTATTGGAAAATTATCACGCATTGAACTTCTTCACTTATTGAGGAGAAGATAGATAAAAGAAGAAGACACCAATTGGTAAAAAAGATGTACTGACTAAGTATACAATGGTAGGAATTGCACAAGCGCTTTTTGCGCAATTTTTCATTTTATTTTGCCTATTTATTATATTATATTTTATTTGCTTAATATGTGACCATTTGAAAACTTTTATTTGCGATATTTTTCATTTTATTTTTGCTATTTATTATATTTTATTTTATTTGCTTAATAAAAGCGCTTTTTGCGCAATTTTTAATTTTATTCTGCCTATTTATTATATTATATTTTATTTGCTTAATATGTGACCACTGCTATTTTTGTTTTATTTGGTTGCTTTTTTTTTCATTTTGTTTTTATTCTCTCTATTTTTTCAATTTGTTATTTTATTTTATTTTATTAAAGAACTATTTTTATTGGAAAATTATTACGCATTGAACTTCTTCACTTATTGAGTAGAAGATAGATAAAAGAAAAAGAAGATAGATAAAAGAAGAAGGTAACAAGGTTCTTAAGAATCAGATTATTTAATTAAAGAATTATGACAACTTTTACGTTCACATGCGCTTTTTTTCATCTATTTTTATTTTATGGTGTCACTATGTTTTCTGTATTTTCTTGTTATTTTTTATATTTTCTCAATTTGCTACTTTCAAATTTTTTTTATTTTTTTTATTACAAAACTATTTTTATTTGAGATTTTTTTTCTATTTTTTTATTTTATTTTCTTATACCTTGCACCTTTTTTTTGCTCAAATTTTTTAAATAAATTTAATCCAATATTGTTGAATTTATTCGAGCATTAGCGCTAGGGCTGGATATTAGTCCGGGTTCGGGTAACCCGAACCGAATTTTCGGGTACCCGAAACCGAAAGTCTGGTTCGGTTCGGTTATCGGGTACCCAAATAACCTAACTAGGTACCATCTTCTTCTACAACATTTTTTTTGTTTTCTCCAGCAAACAACATTAATAAAAAAACATTAAATAAATCAATTTAAATTTTAAATTAATTCATATATTAGCAAGGAAAATAAATTCCAATTGATATATCTTTAATACAGGAAAGAGAATTGGTGGACAAACATTAAATTTGATCATTCTTAAATATACCGAACACATAAACCCTAATAGCCCTACAACAGCGATTTTCGAATAAGAGAGGTGGAGAGAAGAATTGACGGGCTACGGCGAGTGAGGACGACACCCATGGATCAAGTCCGAGGTTCTGAACTCAAGAGTAGGTGATGGGAGAATCAAGATGAAGAGTAAAGCTTCATAGGTGTCCGACCAGAGATGGAAGTCGACAACCGATTTAAGGATGGTAGTTGGGTAGGCTACTGTCGATTTTAAGATTTGGGTTTGTATCGTTTTCTTATCTCGAGTTTTAGGATGAGAAGAAAGAAGATTGACAATTCAGAACACTAAAATATACTTATATAGTATTTTTCACTCTTTTTAAATTTTGTTCGGTTCTTCGGTTTTTAACTGTTCGGTTCCGGGTTACTCGAAAACCGATTAACAAAATATTTCGCTATCCGAAACCGAACCGAACACCGAATAATCGGTGTTCGGGTACCCAAATAACCGAAATTTCGGTTCGGTTAGAGAAAAACCTGAAACCCGAACATCCAGCCCTAATTAGCGCACAAGTGAGGTGCACAAGTGGAGGAACACAACGTAGAGAAGGTGTCGGAATGTTTAAATGTTTCAGAGTTTAATTAATTAGGTAATAAGTGATAAAAGCTCGAAGTGGGGGAACACAACGTAGAGAAGGTGTCGGAATGTTTAAATGTTTCAGAGTTTAATTAATTAGGTAACAAGTTATAAAAGCTCGTTGTTGACACCTTAGTTGATAAGAAGGTCTTGTTGACGATCGGACGATGTATAGTATGAAGAAAACAAGAATACCGAAGAAAAGAAATCAACAATAAAATAGAGAAGACAAGAATTTACGTGGAAACCCAATTGGGAAAAACCACGGGAGGAACGACGAACAATTCACTATAATATTGCTTCACGATTACAAGGATGATATACGCTCTAAACCCTCAAATCTCACGCAATAGCTATAGAATTATAATTGTTGTGTCTTATTGTGTCTATGGAGATCCCTATTTATAGTTGTAGAAAACTCATAAAATAGGTAATAATAGGAATAGGAATTATAATCCTTTCCTATTATAACTCAAACCTCCTAACCAAGTTAGGAATCCAAAAGACTTATTCCATAAGTCAAGAAGTCATCATAGAAGCTTCTATTCCTTAAGCGGTTTTGAGTCATATCTTAACAAATCTCCACCTTGACACTAAACCGCGAACTTCTTTCGCCTTTCGTCTTCCTCCAAAAGCCCCTAAGGGCTTAATCTCTCGATCGAAGTCCAACCAAGCTAGAGCAAAGCTCAAACTTGGTTGCGGGTAAACTCTTCGTTAACATGTCCGCCGGATTATCGTGAGTACTAATCTTACTCACCTTAACATCGCCTCGAGCGATCACCTCACGGACAAAGAGATAACGAATATCTATGTGCTTTGTTCTCTCACACTTGATCTTTTGTGAGACAAATAGCACTTTGACTATCACAAAAGATTGACGTCGTCTTAGAACTCTTCGAGAGTTCTCTAAACCAATCTCTCAACCATAGAGCCTCCTTGCATGCCTCGGTAACCGCCATATACTCCGCCTCGGTAGTCGATAAGGCCACCGTACTTTGCAAGATAACTTTCCAACTTATAGCACACCCACAAATGGTAAAAACATACCCGGTAAGAGATCTTCTTTTATCTAGATCACCGCCATAGTCGGAATCCACGAACCCTTGCACATCATCTTGATTCCTCCCGAACACCAACTTCTTGTTAGACGTACCTCTCAAATAGTGCAACACCCATTGCACCGCCTTCCAATGCTCTCTTCCGGGATTCGCCATATACCGACTCACGGCACTCACGGCGTGGGCCAAATCCGGACGAGTACACACCATTGCGTACATCAAAGACCCAACGGCATTGGAATAAGGGACTCGAGCCATATCCTCGATGTCCTTCTCCGTAGTCGGAGAGTAAGCAGAGGTAAGTCTAAATTGTGTTCCAAGGGGAGTACTTACAGGGTTCGCATTCTCAAGGTTGAATCGACGTAGCACCTTCTCAATATACCCCTTTTGGCCAAGATACAACTTGCCATCCTTTCGATCTCTTGTGATTTCCATTCCTAGGATCTTCTTTGCCGCACCTAGATCCTTCATTTCGAACTCCTTGCTTAGTTGTGTCTTGACTCTCTCCACCTCCGACTTATCCTTAGCCGCTATCAACATATCGTCGACGTAGAGGAGAAGATAAACTAAAGACCCATCACAGCCTTTCCGAAAATACACACAACTATCGTATGAGCTCCTCCGGAAACCATTTTTGATCATAAACGTGTCGAAACGTTTATACCATTGTCTAGGAGACTGTTTCAAACCATATAAGGACTTCTTGAGAAAACACACCTTGTTTCCTTGGTTTGAACCCTCGAACCCCTCGGGTTGGACCATGTAGATATCTTCATCGAGCTCCCCATGTAGAAAGGCCGTCTTCACATTCATTTGCTCAAGCTCCAAATCGTGCATCGTCACAATGCCTAGAATTGCTCGAATCGAGCTATGCATGACCACCGGTGAAAACACATCATTGAAATCTACTCCGGGAATTTGGCTAAAACCTTTAGCCACCAATCTCGCTTTATATCTCTCGTCCTCAACCCCAGGGATGCCCTCCTTCTTTTTGAAGATCCATTTGCACTTGATGGCCTTCTTGCCTTTAGGGAGATCAACCAACTCCCAAGTGCCATTCTTATGAAGAGACTCCATCTCTTCTTGCATAGCTACCATCCACTTGCCCGAGTCCTCACAAGTAACCGCCTCGTCATATGAGGAAGGCTCCTCATACGAATCAACATCATCGGCTACACTCAGGGCATAAGCGACCAACTCATACTCGGCTAACCTTCTAGGTGGTCGAGTCTCTCGCCTTGGCCTATCTCTAGCTATGCATTGCGGCTCCACCTCTTTTGGATCTTCCGAAGTAGTCGAACTACTCGTCTTATCGGTCGGGGAACTTGACCCATCATCTTCCTCTTGCACCCTGTCCGGCTCCACCTCAATAGGAGTACTTGGAACCTCGAGATTCCCTTTAGACGACCGATCACCCATCATAGAAGCCTCATCGAAGACTACATCACGGCTTAGTATGATATTTCTCGTCTCTGGACACCAAAGCTTGTATCCTTTAACTCCTTCCTTAAAGCCAACGAATATGCACTTCTTAGAACGTGCACTCAATTTCCCGTCGTTGACATGCATGTAGGCCGGACACCCAAACACCCTCAAGTCCTCATAATTCGCCGGAGATCCTTTCCACAACTCTTGTGGAGTGTAACGCCCCAGAAAATTCAAAGGCTTAAAGGAATTGAATATGCTACTCATACCAACAGATGCATCTTCTTTTCTGGGCATCCTCCTATAAGAACTCCAAAGTTAAGCGTGCTGGCTCTGGAGTAATTCTAGGATGGGTGACCCCCTGGGAAGTCTCCCGGGTGCGCACGAGTGAGGACAAAGTGCGCTGGAAAAGACAAGTGTTGGTACAGTGGGGCCAGGATATCACTCCCGAAGGCAGTCATTGGTAACCGAGCCGGCCCATTAGGGTCGGGCTTCGACCCCTCAACGGGCCGGGGCGTTACATGGAGTCTTCTTATTAATCGCCATGGACGGGGATCGGTTGATAAGGTAACATGCTAAAGAAGCCGCTTCAGCCCAAAAACCTTTACTCAACCCAGAAGTCGCTAACAAGCAACGTACCTTGTCCATAATCGTGCGATTCATTCTCTCGGCTACTCCGTTTTGCTGAGGGGTGTATCTCACAGTGTGGTGCCTCACAATCCCCGAACCCTTACAAAATTGGTTGAATTCTTCGGACACAAATTCTAGGTCATTGTCCGTACGTAGGTTCTTCACGACTTTCCCGGTTTGTTTCTCTATCATCACCTTCCAATCTCTGAAGGTAGAAAACACGTCGCTCTTGTTCTTCAGGAAGAACGACCAAACCTTTCGGGAATAGTCATCGATGATGGTAAGCATGTAGTAAGAACCTCCAGTGGAGGGGATCGGGGATGGTCCCCATAAGTCGGAATGGACATACCCGAGAATCTTTTTTGTTGTGTGAGCGCCAGTGGTGAACTTCACCCTCGTTTGCTTCCCAAAGACGCACTGCTCACAAAACTCTAACTTCGACAAGCCCTTATCCCCAAGAAGCCCTTGTCTACTCAACTCGGCCATTCCAGAATCACTCATATGCCCTAGACGCATATGCCAAAGTCTCGTCGTATCGACATCCTGGACCTTGGAATCACCCACGGCTACTTCGCCTTTCACCGTGGTACCTTCAAGAACGTAAAGCCTATTTGACTTACGTTCGCCTCTCATAACGACCAACGAACCGCTGGCCACCTTCACGACTCCACCTTCTCCGGTGAACGAGTAACCCTTAAGCTCCAAAGTACTAAGCGAAATTAAATTCCGCTTTAAGCCGAGGACGAATCTAACCTCGCTTAGGGTGCGGATCGCGCTGTCAAACATCTTGATCCGGATGATTCCTAATCTTCGATCTTGCATGACGCGTTGTTTCCTATAGTCATCGCACCTTGTTCCACCTTCTCAAAAGACTCGAACCACTCACGATTCGGGCACATGTGGAACGTACATCCCGAGTCTAGAATCCACTCCTCGCTTGATTTGGAGACCTCACCCAAAGCCATAAGGAGATCACAATAATTTTCGGCTACACCAACTTCACCGGAACTCTTACCGGAATTATTATTGTTGTTGTTGCCACCTTCTCTCTCCAACCTATTTTTCAAGGCGTAGCAATCGGCTTTGATGTGACCTTTCTTCTTGCAATAGTTGCAAACCTTGTTACTATGTCGTGACTTCGATCGAGACCTCTGGCTCGATTTCCGCCCACGGACATTCAACCCTTCGCTTGGCGTCTCTCCCGAATTAGGATTCTCCATCATCATGATATTATCTCTAGATGAGAGAGCCGAGATAACGTCTTTAAACGCGAGACTCTCTCGTGCGGAATATAGGAGAGTATCACGGAAGGTCGCCATAGAAGGGGGTAGAGAAATTAGGAGTCAAAACGCAAGATCATCATCTTCGATCTTCACGCCAATGTTGCCGAGTTCGGCAACCTTCTCCTTGAACTTCGCTACGTGCGCTTGGATCGAGGATCCCTCCGCCATCTTGAGGAAATAAAGACTCCTCTTCAAATTGTGCTTACTTGACACCGTCTTGGTGATGCACATCTCTTCAAACTTCTCCCACAATTCTTTCGCTGTCTTCATCTCCATGATGTCCTCCGCCAAAGCGTTCGAAACATGGAGCCCTATGGCCGCCATAGCCATCTGATCGAGCGACACACGCTCGTCATGCTCCATATGAACCGGCATGTTGTCAATACCATTGAGGGCGATCTCTTGCTTCAGGGATCGTAGAACTAACCTCATCTTGTATTGCCAAGTCGGGAACCTTGTGTTGAAATCCAGCATCAGTATGTCATACCTCACGCTCGTCATAGATCCTTAGCTCTGATACCACTTGTTGACGATCGGACGATGTATAGTATGAAGAAAACAAGAATACCGAAGAAAAGAAATCAACAATATAGAGAAGACAAGAATTTACGTGGAAACCCAATTGGGAAAAACCACGGGAGGAACGACGAACAATTCACTATAATATTGTTTCACGATTACAAGGATGATATACGCTCTAAACCCTCAAATCTCACGCAATAGCTATAGAATTATAATTGTTGTGTCTTATTGTGTCTATGGAGATTCCTATTTATAGTTGTAGAAAACTCATAAAATAGGTAATAATAGGAATAGGAATTATAATCCTTTCCTATTATAACTCAAACCTCCTAACCAAGTTAGGAATCCAAAAGACTTATACCATAAGTCAATAAGTCATCATAGAAGCTTCTATTCCTTAAGCGGTTTTGAGTCATATCTTAACAAAGGTCCTTTGCAAAAATCCCACAACATCGATTTTTGTAAATAATTCTAAACTATTTGCTTCTATTCTCGTTTTATGAGCGCAATCAAAAGAGCCTATTTTGTAATCTTATAGAGAAGGCACTGCAAGTCGGTGTAGTTCATTTTATAAAAAAATATATATTATGGAATAATATATATATATATATATATATAATTCTTTTTATTATAATCCAACAAATGAAAATCTGGATCCTTGTATTTCATTTATAATTAATACTAACAATCACAGCTGCGTGCGCTCAAAAGCTCGACGCCGGAAACTCCAAGCTCAAATGGTGAAATCGGGATACGATGACGAACGCTCGATCTAAGCATCCTAAAAGTATCTCTGAACTTCCAGGAACACAACACAAAAGAAATCACACGAAATGACACACAATTTTACGAGCTTCGATCGATTGAAAACCGATCTACGTGCTCGGGGAGGGAGGTGATTCTCGGGTATTATTCAAGCTCTCAAGCCTATGAAAATGAGTTCAGTACCAGCTCTCCATCACACACACACGGTGAATTACATTTATACTCACGCACACAAAAAACCCCAAATCTGAGACGCATAAGAACCCTACGATCAAATCAGATTGGGCAAATCCACACCACACATTTCTAACATAAATTGTGATCGTCATGTTGTGCGTGAGCTGGCGAGGAACTTGGAGCACTTGGAATCTCGCATTTTCATCCACTAACACGTGAGAGAGAGTCGATCCACTGCTCCGCGGCATTTCTGTGAACCCAGGCGAAACGACGTCGCTTTGCCCGAAACGGTGTCGTTTTGTCCTGTGGCGGCAGATTTAAATAAGATGCTGAAATGGCCACTGTGCCCAAACTCAAAACGCGATGAGATGGTCACTTTGTCCATACTTCCAGAATGTGTAGAAACACTTCTAGAATTCAAATTTTGTGTACATTCCAACATGAACCATTGTTCTAATTATCAACAACAAAATGAGAACTAAACTAACTCAATAAAACTAAATCAAAAATTGTTCTTTCTAATATATTTTTTTCAAAATTCATTTTTTCTAATATTCTTATACACACATTATAATTTTGAAACCAATTCTCCTAAATTCAAAATCATTTTTTTATAAAGACAGGAGATAATAAATCCACCTCTACTTTGAACATATGAGGCAATTCAAAATCATTTTGAACATATTGTACGTCGGGGAGGGTTCCATTCCCATCCTCGTGACATTTGCCAACCACGCTACTTTGTGTTGTACCGGGAAGTACAACTCCACTCTCAAATAATTGAATTACCTTATATTAATAGTATAAAAAAAAAAGCGTGATTACTGATTACTGTATGATCAACGCTATTGTCAATCCTTAAGCCTGCTAATCCCAGTGCGTTTAAATCCAGTCATCACATTCGCAATCTCTTTATTTTCCGAAAGGTAATTCCTCACTTCCGCCTTTATCATCTCTTGCATTACCGCCATTAAATCCGGATCCAACGACGCCGTTTTCGTCTCCCTCCTCAGATACGCCGCCGTCCCCGGCAACGACAGCGTCAAGGCGGTCAGCTGATCATCGCAATTATCCGAATTCTCCGACGAAGAGATCTCGTCGCCGTGATCGGAGTACTCCGATCGACTCGGCAGGCGGCTCTCCGGACTCGAACTCTTCACCATCGCGGTTGTTGAAATATGACTCGAATCCAAAGAGAAGTAAATCGGGATGAAATTTGGAGTCGGGATGCGAAAAGATCGATGTAGCAGTCTGGCGCATTTGCGCCAGCCTGCTGGGGCCGTGGCGCATTTGCGCCAGCCTGCTGAGGCTGTGGCGCATTTGCGTCAGCCTCACCGCATTTGCGTCAGCCTGCTGAGGCTGTGGCGCGTTTGCGCCAGCTTTCTTGTGCGATTTTTCGCTGCGTTTTTGGACTCCAAATATGGGTTTTTTTGATTTATTGATTAGGAAATAAGAATTATATTGGAATATAATTTTATTCCTTAAGGATTTAGGAGTCATATATTAGGAAAAGGATTTATTCCTAATTCTAATTGTTACCAATTTGATAGGTTTGCTACACCTATAAATTGGGGTTCTCCGGTACACGAAAATCATAGAGTGCAATAGAGTGCTATAGAGTGCAATAGAGTGAATTATTGTATAAGCATCAACGATGTAGTGAATTTCTTTCTTCCCGTGGTTTTTTCCCGTGTTTCGGGTTTCCACGTAAATTGTGTGTTCGTTCTTTTCGTTTATCTTTTCTTCGCATCTTATATATATTTCGAGAGTCGTGAGGGATTTAGTTTTCAATATTCGCAACAAGTGGCGTCAGGGGATCGTAAAGAGCACAACAAGTGGTATCAGAGCTAGGTTACGATCCTGTGACCTGTTATCAAGAGCTTTCGTGGGGATCCCGGACGGGGAATCCATACAAGGCGGGCGTTGCGGATATTGGTGTTTCTAGATCAAGGTGGAGCTCGAGAATATTTTGGGAGATGGCGACGATGGTTGATATTCGGTGTTAGATCGGAACACGTGGTTCTCTTCATGGCGGTTCAAGGTGGAGTTGGTTCAGTGGTTCTAACCAACATGGATCTTGATGATGCGTTGTTGAGGCATGGACGATGTCAAGCGCGATGGAGCCATAAGAGAAGGTATGGAAGAATAGAAAGGTGAGGTATAATTGCACTCTATCCCTCCGGTGATTTGTTTCATGCGGTCGCGGCTTTGCGATCGAGGGAGACGATGAAGGAGGTTTTGAGTAGTGAAAACCCGGGGGAATGTCTTGGTGTCCAGAGTTGGACAAATATGAAGAAATTCCAGGGGGTTTGTCATTACTACAAGAAAAGGGGCGTGGTGAAAATCTAGGTGAATTTCTTAATGGACAAGGTGGAGCATGGAAGAAATTCTAGGGGGTTTGTCACTACTGCAAGGAAGATGGCCACGTGAAGGGGGACTGTCAGGCCCTGATGAATCGGAGAAAGGAATCGAAGGTGGCCGATTCCGGAGAAGGAGGTTTCAATGATGGGGAACTCCTGGTTGTCTCTGATTTGGGGAACGTGTGAGGGGTGGATCTTGGATTCTATTTGTTCGCATCACATGTGTCCAAACATGGATTTGTTTGACAGGTTTGATGAGAGTGTCGGTGGAACGGTGGTCATGGGGCATGACACATCGTGTGAGATACGCGGCATGGGAACTGTGAGAATCAAGATGGTCGATGGGCATATTCGAACCCTCGGTATTGCAAGGTACGTTCCGGTCCTGAATGGTAATCTTATCTCTCATAGACCTTAGATCCGAATGAGTACCAACTTCGGTAAAGGTGGAGTGTTGAAAGTAAGTCGGGGCGACTTATTTTGCGAGGCGAGAGAAAGATTTGGTGGATTGTATGAGCTATGCGGCAACACAATTACCAAGTGGGCAACTGCCTCTGCCCAAAGAAGTCATTCGCTGGAAGGTGAGTCGGGATCACCTTGGTTTTAAAAGTCATGCGCATGTGTGTTGGTGTCGGGGAAACCGGGAATACTAACCCGAATAGTATTCAAATTTGTAGAATCGAGCCTAGGCGTACTATGGATAGCACTGGAGTATTGGCGAATGCAGGTGGTGCTGATAGTAGTGGGAAGGCGAGATTTGAGAATGGAGATTGCGTGGAGGTCATAGAGCTTGGTGGTACCCAAGGGATGATCGGTGCATCTTCGCATTCTTGTACTAAGTTTGGTGCGGTTCAAACTTAGGTTTGCTCATGTTTTGAGTGAGTCCTGCGGGGCTGGGTGGAAGAAAGAAAAATTGGTCTATGATCGGTGGAGGATGGTGCGGCTTGGAGTCGCGGGGATTCTCGTCAAGGTGGAGATTTGTTGAAATATGACTCGAATCCAAAGAGAAGTAAATCGGGATGAAATTTGGAGTCGGGATGCGAAAAGATCGATGTAGCAGTCTGGTGCATTTGCGCCAGCCTGCTGGGGCCGTGGCGCATTTGCGCCAGCCTGCTGAGGCTGTGGCGCATTTGCGTCAGCCTCACCGCATTTGCGTCAGCCTGCTGAGGCTGTGGCGCGTTTGCGCCAGCTTTCTTGTGCGATTTTTCGCTGCGTTTTTGGACTCCAAATATGGGTTTTTTGATTTATTGATTAGGAAATAAGAATTATATTGGAATATAATTTTATTCCTTAAGGATTTAGGAGTCATATATTAGGAAAAGGATTTATTCCTAATTCTAATTGTTACCAATTTGATAGGTTTGCTACACCTATAAATTGGGGTTCTCCGGTACACGAAAATCATAGAGTGCAATAGAGTGCTATAGAGTGCAATAGAGTGAATTATTGTATAAGCCTCAACGATGTAGTGAATTTCTTTCTTCCCGTGGTTTTTTCCCGTGTTTCGGGTTTCCACGTAAATTGTGTGTTCGTTCTTTTCGTTTATCTTTTCTTCGCATCTTATATATATTTCGAGAGTCGTGAGGGATTTAGTTTCAATATCGCAACAAGTGGTGTCATAGGATCGTAAAGAGCACAACAGCGGTCGACACGTCTCCGCTCGCGGATCGCCGCGCGACTTGCGCGCGCCGTCCTCCTCCGCCGTCGCCGGCGGAGAACTTGCGCTTGAGCGTCGAGTTCCAGTGGTTTTTGATGGCGTTGTCCGTGCGCCCGCTGAGCAGCCTCGAGATCTTCGCCCACTTGTTCCCGAACCTCTCCTGTGCCTCGATAATGATCCCGTCCTCCGCCGCCGTAAACGGGCGGTGCTCGACGTCCGGCGATAGCTGGTTGCACCACCGCAATCGGCACGATTTCCCCGATCTCCCCGGAATCGAATGGGCAATCAGCGTCCAGTTCTTCGCGCCGTGGCGATGCACGAGTTCCTGGAGGAGATCGTCCTCTTCGCGATTCCACGGCCCCTTGATCGTGTTCGCCGCCATGGATTTACTCTGGTAATTAAACCCTAAATTTTGTGAATTGAAAATTAATTTTTAAAATGTTTTGCAGTTATACTATTATAGGGACGGGGGGATAACTAAGTTTCGGGAAGTGGAAGAGGTTGAATAGGGTGTTGCCGTATATAAATAAGAGGGAATTAGGTAACCGAAAGAACCGGTTAAGATGGAAAGCGAAGGAGCGTTACTGTTACCGGTTACAATAGGTAGGCGGTTGACGGTGAGAACACGTGGAAAGAAGGTTAA
Organism: Euphrasia confusa; assembly: GCA_954870475.1. Lineage (NCBI taxonomy): Eukaryota > Viridiplantae > Streptophyta > Magnoliopsida > Lamiales > Orobanchaceae > Euphrasia > Euphrasia confusa. The sequence goes on along the minus strand of OX940949.1, from coordinate 15,031,073 downwards.
AATAGAGTATGGTGACGGTAAGTAGTTATTTTTACCTATTTGGACTCGTGCCGTTTTGGAATTTGTTTTAATATTCGGTTATTGTTGAATTTCAAATTTCGAATTCTTATCGTTACTTTTAATATTTAAAATATTAATCTATTCATTATTTCATATGAAGATTTAATAGTTTTATCATGATTTTTTGTTATCATTTTTAATATATTTATAATAATATCTGAGTTTCATAAAAAAATTGGAATTTATTTATTTTAAATTTAAAAAATATTACTAATAATTTAAAATAAATTTTCTCGGAAATATAAAACTTTATGATATTATGAAAATTGCATTAGATATAAAAATATTTATTTCTAAAAATGTTCACGACTTAACCGGTTAGTGATGGTCCCTTACCGTTATGTGGCCAATACACATTCCATCTAACCGTTTATTTTTAAATTTCAAAAAACAATTTGAAAACAAAATTGTAAATGCATCATACTACACCAAGTGTTTGAGCAAGGCTCCTCCTAAATTATACTCGTAATCCGTATTTTTTACACAATTTTGTGTGTTCGCTCAATAAATTGAGTCTTGAAATTATTGTTGTAAGTAAATAATTCATTTGTATTTTGACCAAAGTAATATAATTTTTATGGCTAATAAAATGTATTCGATTTCGAGTTAATTATGATATTTTATATCGTCAAAATTCGTTAATATTGAAAAATAAATATTTAAAGATTAACCTAAATACTACTTTTGGTAAATGAGAGCAATTGTTATTTTATTAGGATTTGTATTATCACACGTGGAAATAATATTAAAAGACTTTACTTATATGTTATGAGAGAGTATGAGTGTTGAACAAATTGACTACCCTTAGCGGAGTATGACAAAAGCCACACGTGCTTGCCCGCTCAACTCGTGTCTGGTTCTTTGGTGATTTGGTCAATTGGACTTTGGGTTGGACTTGGGCTTTCCGGAACCAATGGGACCTTGGATTTGGTCAATCTTTAAATAAATATTTAAAGATTAACCAAAATACTACTTTTGGTAAATGAGAGCAATTGTTATTTTATTAGGATTTGTGTTATCACATGTAGAAATAATATCAAAAGACTTTATTTATATGTTATGAGAGAGTATGAGTGTTGAACAAATTGACTACCCTTAGCGGAGTATGACAAAAGCCACACGTGCCTGCCCGCCCAACTCGGGTCTGGTTCCTTGGTGATTTGGTCAATTGGACTTTGAGTTGGACTTGGGCTTTCCGGAACCAACTGGGTCAATTGAGCTAATTGAGTTGACTTGTATATATCTTTTTGGATACAGTCCGATTGATGTTTTGAGCTCGTTTTATCGGCCCAGTTGAACACTAGGAGACGAACAGACTATATTGGTTGGCTTGTATATATATTTTTGGACATGGTCCGATTGATATTTTGGGCTCATTTTATCGGCCCAGTTGAACACTAGAAGACGAACAATCTATATTAATTAATTTGGCTCGTCTTATCGACTCAATCTATTAAGTTTTTGAATATTAATTAATTTTTTAATTAATTATAATAGTGTTTTAATTGCTGAAGTGGGCAGTTAGAGGTGGAGTGGTCAACCTCCACTCACTGGAACTGCCATTACTCTCCACTCGTTGAAATTGTTCCGCAACCACCAGGTGAGTGGTGCGTAACTCCCCTGGGGTGAAATCTATAAATAGACGAGAGCATGCATTCATTTCATAAGGAAAAAATCACTCTCATATCATCACTTGGATTTGCTCAGTTCTCACTTTTTCCATTCAACCGAGTGTTCAAATTAGTGTGCAAATGTTCTACCCCCGCGTAATCGTTGTATCTTTGGGGTCAGAGAGTCTGTAACCGTCGCATACGCGGGGTTTTACTGTCAAAGTTATGTGAGCCCAGGGTTCATCCAATCGATTTGGAATATCTAACACTCCCCTTCACGAGTAGGCCGGAAATTCCATTGGCTCTACTCGTGGATTAATGTCATCTTTGTGGCGAGCCGGAAATTTATCGGCTAGGGCTCCATCATCTTGTTGGGCCTTCTCTGATACCATGTCAAAGTTGGGTCAATAACCACTACAAAAAAACCAAGGAATCCCCGGGGATTCCTTACGGCAATTTTCCCGTAGGGATTCCCTACGGCAATCCCTACGGGAATCATATTCAGAGTTCCCCTACGGCATTCCCTACGGCCTCAGCCGTAGGGGTGACTACGGTACGGGATTCCCGTAGGGAACTGCGCGCGCATTCGCGCGCATAGCTTCCCTCCATTGTCCCGTAGGGTAATAATAAATCCCCGTGAATTTTTCGGATTTGCCGCAGGGAAATTGTTTGTTTTTTTTTTAAACTATTCATTTATATAATAATAAATTAATTAAATATTATTATAAAATTATGCTAAATTTTTTGAAATGGTTTTTTAAACCACTATTTCACTAAATAATAAATTACAATTCAAGTTTTTTTTAACTTTACGCAATTATACAACTAGCAATTATAATTTTATAAAAATAATTAATTACAAAAATTATAAACAAAATATTACGCAATTTTATAAAAATAATTAATAACAAAAATTATACAATTTCGGTTCAAACAAGTTTTTTTACAATTATAATTTTATAAAAATAATTAATTACAAAAACAAAAAATTACGTAATTTTATAAAAAAATTAATAAAAAAAATTATAAAATTACCCAAAAAATTAGCAATTTTATAAAAATAATCAATTACAAAAATTTCGGAATTTAATATATTTAAATGGTGTTTTATTTAAAATTAATTTTGTTAAACCACTATTTATATTTATAATTTGATATATATATATATATATATATATATATATATATATATATATATATATATATATATATATATATATATATATATATATATATATATATATATATATATTATATTTTATCTTATTATTACATTATACTTACCTAATAAATATATGTTAATAAATACATATATATTATCTTTTAAAAATATAATAAATATATGTTAATGAATACATATATATATTATCTTTTAAAAATTGTACATATAACTCAGATAGTTATCTTCCTTCTCTTCACACTGGAGGTCCAGGGTTTAAACCCTAGGCTACCCAATACACATTGGGTTTGGGTCGGGCGTTGGGTGGTTGGGATATTCTTGGGCCATGATTTGTGAGTTGGGCCGATGGCCCGAATAACATATGGGCCACGTTTTTGGATAAAAACGTATTCCCTACGGGCTTAGCAGTAGGGAATAGGTGGTTGGGATATTGTTGGGCCATGGGTTGTGGGTCGGGTCGATGGCCCGAGTAACATATGGGCCACGTTTTTGGATAAAAATGTACTCCCTACGGGCTTAGCCGTAGGGAATACCCCTACGGGCCAACCTACGGGGATGCCGTAGGGAACCCCTACGGGGAGAAGGGGAGGGAAGGGGAGGCGGAGACGAGTTTCCCAAGGGGCTGGCCGTAGCGAGGTTTCCCCTACGGCGTCATTCCCGTAGGGGATGCCGTAGGGAACTTTGTTCCCTACGGATTTTTGCGGATTTCTCTACGGGAATGGCCGTAGGGAATCCGCGAATTTTTTATAGTGAACACCTTTTAGCCGGAAATTTCATCGGATAGGACTCCATCCAATGGCGGAGCCAGAAAATAATGTTGGTGGGGGCTGAAATTAAGGGTTCCAAATAAATCATTATCTATTGAGTTGTTCGATTTAAAGCTCGACTCAAGTTCATTCATGTTATCATATTAAATGACCAGCGCAAGCACAATAGTACTTAGCTATTTGGCTCGAGAGTTTGTCTAGTTAAGTTTCAAAATAATAGACACATTTAAAAAAAAATTGTACTTTAAAATATATTTTTTTATTTCTAATTTATCAACTTACTCTTAAAATTTTACTAACAATTAATTTACCTTTCAAAGTAAAAATAAATAAATTTAGTCTTAATTTTTAATCAAAAATTAAAAAATAGGGCTTTTTTTTTAATATTAGAAGTGTATCAATTTTTCATAAACGCAGAAAATATAAGTATACAACTTGAATAATGCTCCAACATCCACTTAAATAAATTTTAAAAATAACTAATTTTTCAATATAATTACTTAATTCGGTAAATTTAATTTATAATTTGTACATTATGAAAGTTTTTGAAATTTGAGCACCTTTTTCTTAAAAAAAAGATGGCTTTTAACAATAATTAAAAAACTGTATAATGCCTTTAAATTTATTTAAATATTAATTAATTTTATGTTTAATTAATGAAGGTAAATTAGAAAATGAGTATTATTATTAGCACGTGAGAATCATCCATATGTTTTGATTAGAAAGTACAAGTAAAACTTTTATAAATTAATATGGAACTGCAAAATTTTATTAATTTAAAAAAGTTATTAATTTATAAATTATTAATATATCAAGTTTTAATTTATAAATATTTTACTTATAAAATATTTTTAATATAAAAAAATAAAATAAATATTATTCTTTTATTAATTTCCTCTACTAATACTACACTGATTGTCATTCTCTCATTTATAATACAAAAGTAGTGGGGGCTAATCATCTATTTGGAGCAATGTAATTAATTTTTAATATAAAATTTAGAAGAAAACATAAAATCCAGGGGGCTCGAGCCCCTAGAGCAGCCTGAGTGTATCCGCCCCTGGCTCCATCATCGTGTTGGGCCTGCTCTGATACCATGTCAAAGTTGAGTCAATAACATCTTAAAAGGTCTTGTTAATGTGATAAGGTAATCCAACATAAAATTTAAAAGAAAACATAAAATCCAGGGGGCTCGAGCCTCTAGAGCAGCCTGAGTGTATCCGCCCCTGGCTCCATCATCGTGTTGGGCCTGCTCTGATACCATGTCAAAGTTGAGTCAATAACATCTTAAAAGGTCTTGTTAATGTGATAAGGTAATCCAACATAAAATTTAGAAGAAAACATAAAATCCAGGGGGCTCGAGCCTCTAGAGCAGCCTGAGTGTATCCGCCCCTGGCTCCATCATCGTGTTGGGCCTAATCATCGTGTTGGGCCTGCTCTGATACCATGTCAAAGTTGAGTCAATAACATCTTAAAAGGCCTGGCTCCATCATTGTGTTGGGTCTGCTCTGATACCATGTCAAAGTTAAGTCAATAACATCTTAAAAGGCCTTGTTAAGGTGATAAGATAATCCAACTTATATGTGAGCCTAAGATTCCGATTTCCGACCGATGTGGGATACTTTAACACTCCCCCTCACGAGTAAGGCATACCATGTCAAATTAAAGTTGGGCTAATAACACCTTAAAAGACCTTGTTAAGGTAATAAAGTTGTTCAACTTATATGTGAGCTCAAGGTTCTTTATCCAACCGATGTGGTGGGATACTCTAACATTTACTAACTTTTTTTTTGTAGGTCAATTGCAGATATTTAAATACTCACACACACATTTCTCGGGTTCGAACCCCTTGGACCTTACTGTTCTCAAGTCGAATGTTCAACCAACTAAGCTAACAACCCTTGATAACATTTACTAACTTGCGGAAAGTGCAAGCGCTTCGACAGCAACCTCCCCATTTTACTTTCCGCTATTTTTGTGTTTATTCCGGTTTTAGACTAATCCCGTTTACATTTTTTTAACATTGAGAATATAAATATTTGCAATATATATAGATGGATAAATTAAAGTGTTGGTAGCCTTTTGTCTTTGCAATATATAACTCTCCGGCTTACAAGTTACAATACTCTCCCGTGCAATAGAGCATATATTTACAATCTATGAGCAAGCCAAATATGAATAAATTGTTTTAGAACCAAAGGCCAGCACAACACATAGAATGTCCCGTTTTCTACTTAAAACTTTTTGAATGTCCTGGAATCGAATAATTTTGAATCTTACCTTGGTGACAAATAGATTATCATCGAACGGAGTGAGAATGCGAACCAAATTTCAGGAATAAATTGTTGGTTGTGAAGGCCAAATTCACGCCGGAGAGGACGAAAAAGACGATCGGAGAAGACGATCGGGGAAGTCGGTCAAAGAAGAGGGGTAGCGGTCGCTACCCCCAGGGCAGCGAGCGCTGCCCTTGTCCAGTCGAGAACAGCAAGAAAGCAGCGACCGATCGACGCTCCTTCTAGCGCTTGGGGTAGCGCTGGGGTAGCGGTCGCTACCCCGGGGGTAGCGGTCGCTACCCCCTATTTCTCTGCCAGCGGGAATTTTACTTGTCCTCCAAGTTTCCCTCCCCTATTTATACCCTATGCGATTTATTAATTAGGGTTAACACCTACAGCTATTAGAATTGATATTATAGAGTTTACAAGCTTGTAACGGGGATCTATAATTGTTCTAATAAATCATTGCAGCCGGAGAAAGTGGACGTAGCCCTCGTTAACGGGTGAACCACTATAAATTTCTCGTCTTCTTTTATTCCGTATTTTTCGTTCTTGTTTGTTCGTATTGATTTTCGGAGGGGAATTTGGACGCGAATTATCCCAACAACTGGTATCAGAGCGCTAGGGTTATAGCGATCGGGGAAAAGCGATGACGGACACCATCACTTCGTTCGGGGTTACGAAATTTGACGGGAATAACTATGGGCACTGGAAGATGCAGATCGTGGACTACCTTTATGGGAAGAAGCTCGGAATTCCTTTGAAGGGTAGACCGGAGAAGATCAAGGATGACGAGGAATGGGAAAGCCTCGACAGGCAGGTGTTGGGATTGATACGTTTGTCCTTGGCTTCAAACGTATCATTCAACGTGCGCTCAATTACCACAACCAAGGATTTGATGGCTGCCCTATCAAACATGTACGAGCAACCTTCAGCGAACAACAAGGTGTATCTCATGAAGCAGTTGTTCAACCTGAAGATGTCGGACAATGCAAACGCAGCCAACCACATCAACGAGCTGAATTCCATCTTGGATAAATTGAAAGGAGTCGGGGTGAATTTCGATGATGAAATTTACGCCTTGATCCTACTTGCGTCTTTGCCGGATAGTTGGGAGCCCATGCGGGCAGCTGTTAGCAACTCTATGGGGAAGGAGAATCTGCAGTTCTCCGAAGTTAGAGATAAGATCCTAGCCGAGGAAATCCGGAGAAAGGATTTCAAGGGAAAGTCTTCTAGTTCGGCCTTGAGTGTGGAGAACCGGGGGAGAAACTCGGGTAGGAATGCTAACAGGAACAGAGGGAGATCCAAGTCTAGGAGTGGAAGAGATAGCTCGAGGTCCGAGGATAATGAGTGCTGGAGTTGTGGTAAGACAGGGCACTTCAAGAGGGATTGTCGTTCTCGGGGGAAGGGTGACAACAAGAAGAAGGGAACCGCCAATGCGGTAACACAAGAGGATGACGATGATGGGGACGTCCTTCTCTGTTCGGTCGACTCACCGATCGATTCCTGGGTGCTGGACTCAGGGGCTTCTTTCCATACTACTGCACAGCGAGAGGTGATGTTGAATTACGTCTCGGGTGACTATGGAAAGGTATTTCTTGCAGATGACGAGCCACTCGATGTAGTCGGGATGGGAGATATCAACCTAAAGATGTCAAATGGGCAAACTTGGAGGATTTCCAAGGTCAGACATGTGCCGGGGTTGAAGAGGAACCTAATTTCGGTGGGCCAGCTTGATAGTGATGGTCACCGGGTGTCATTTGGGGATGGGTCGTGGAAGGTTTCGAGGAACGCCATGACCATAGCTCGAGGTCATAAGACAGGCACACTTTACATGACGACGAGCGTGAGGGACTCGGCTGGTGTTGTTGATAACACCAAGAAGACCGAATTATGGCATTGCAGGCTAGGGCACATGAGTGAGAAGGGGATGAAGATCATGGCAAAGAACGGGCTGCTGCCCGAACTCAAGGCGATTGAGTCTCACGTGTGCGAGAGCTGCATTCTTGGAAAGCAGAAACGAGTGAGTTTTTCAAAAGATGGAAGGGAGCCCAAGGCGGAGAAGCTGGAACTAGTACACACAGATGTTTGGGGTCCAGCTCCCGTCGCCTCACTCGGAGGATCACTCTATTATGTTACCTTCATCGATGACTCCACAAGGAAGGTATGGGTGTACTTCATGAAAAATAAGAGTGACGTGTTCTCTGTTTTCAGGAAATGGAAAGCCGAGGTTGAGAATGAAACAAATCTCAAGGTGAAGTGTTTGAGGTCCGACAACGGTGGTGAGTACGTTGACGCCGACTTCAAACAGTTTTGTGTCGAGAATGGGATCAAGATGGTAAAGACTATTCCGGGGACCCCACAACAGAACGGAATAGCGGAGCGAATGAACAGGACGCTAAATGAGAAGGCCCGGAGTATGCGGTTACATTCGGGGATGCCTAAGATGTTTTGGGCATATGCCATCGACATGGCAGCTCATTTAATCAACAGAGCACCGTCGGTTCCTTTGGAATATCGGATTCCTGAGGAGGTTTGGAGTGGGAAGAAGCTGAATCTGTCCTACTTAAGGGTGTTCGGGTGTCTGGCGTATGTCCATATCGACGAAGCTGCTCGTAGCAAGCTTGATCCTAAATCCAAGAAGTGCTTCTTCCTTGGATATGGCGGCACGGAGTTCGGGTACCGATTTTGGGATGCCGAAAATCATAAGGTGATCCGAAGCAGAAATGTAATCTTCAACGAGGCGGTCTTGTACAAGGGTAAAGACGAGGTTGTTGAAGAAAGCGTTGATCCAGTGGGAGTAACGGAGGAGGTTCCGGTGAAGGTCGTGGAGACCGAGAAGATCGAGGAGGGAAATACGAGCAGCGAGGATGAGCAAGATGAGAATGCTAATCCCAATACCGATCCAATCACACCGAAGCCATGGAGGTCGACTAGGGTAAGAAGACCTCCCCATAAATTTTCACCTTCCCTTAACTATATCTTGCTGACTGATAGGGGTGAGCCGGAGAGCTACACCGAGGCTATACAAGCGAGGGATTCGATCAAGTGGGAGTCTGCCATGAAAGAAGAGATGAGCTCATTGATGTCGAATCAGACTTGGGAACTAGCCGAGCTTCCGAAGGAGAAGAAGGCCTTGCACAATAAATGGGTCTTCCGGGCAAAGGAAGAACATGATGGAAGCGTTCGGTACAAAGCGAGATTAGTGGTGAAAGGGTTCCAGCAGAAAGAAGGGATCGACTACACGGAGATATTCGCTCTGGTAGTCAAGATGGTAACCATCCGGGTGGTGCTTAGCTTGGTGGCGAAGGAGAACTTACATCTTCAGCAAATGGATGTAAAGACCGCATTTCTTCACGGGGATCTAGATGAAGAAATTTATATGAAGCAACCGAAGGGGTTCGAAGTCCGAGGCAAGGAGAAGCTGGTGTGTAAGCTTCAAAAGAGCTTGTATGGGTTGAAGCAAGCTCCTAGGCAGTGGTACAAGAAGTTCGACATGTTCATGAAGCGAGTCGAGTTCACGCGGTGCGAGGCGGACCACTGCTGCTATTTCAAGAGTCTTGGAAGAGGTACCTACATAATATTGCTCCTTTATGTGGATGATATGCTGATAGTCGGGGCGAGTTTGGCGGAGATCGACAAGCTCAAGAAGAGTCTATCGAGGGAGTTCTCTATGAAGGATTTGGGTGCTGCCAAACAAATCCTGGGAATGAGAATCACGAGGAGCAAGGATGGTCTTGAGTTGTCTCAAGAGGAGTACCTGAAGAAGGTACTAGCACGGTTTAACATGGAGGATGCGAAACCCGTGAGCACTCCTTTGGCTAGTCACTTCCGTCTGTCAAAGGAGGACTCGCCGACGAGCGAGAAGGGGCTAGAGCATATGGATAAGGTCCCTTACGCCTCCGCGATTGGGAGCCTTATGTATGCCATGGTGTGCACGAGGCCTGACATTGCCCATGCAGTGGGAGTTGTCAGTCGGTTTATGAGTAATCCGGGGAAGCAACACTGGGAAGCCGTCAAGTGGATCTTTCGATACTTGAGAGGGACTTCCGGTTTTGTTTTGAGGTTCCGAAAATCAGATTTGGGGTTACTCGGGTTCGTGGACGCGGATAACGGAGGTGATGTGGATAGTAGGAAGAGCACTACTGGGTACGTGTACACTTTCGGGGGTATCGCGATTAGCTGGGTGTCGAGGTTGCAGAAGATCGTAGCATTGTCGAGTTGCGAGGCGGAGTACGTCGCTGTGACGGAAGCCGCGAAGGAGATGATGTGGCTACAGGCATTCCTGCTAGAGCTAAGGCAAGATCACTCGGGGAGTATCTTGTATTCCGACAGTCAGAGCGCCATTCATTTGGCGAAGAATCCGGTGTACCATGCTCGAACGAAGCATATCCAGCTGAGATATCACTTCATTCGATCGGCCTTAGAGGAAGGCGTCTTGGTGTTGGAGAAGATTCTTGGGAGTAAGAATCCAGCCGACATGTTTACGAAGGTGGTACCGTGTGATAAACTGAAGTTGTGTTCGACTTCAGTTGGTCTTCTGGGATGAGGACCGGGGAGGCGGCTGCAATGGGAAGAGACGATAGGGGCTGTGAATTAGCTTCAAGTGGGAGATTGTTGGTTGTGAAGGCCAAATTCACGCCGGAGAGGACGAAAAAGACGATCGGAGAAGACGATCGGGGAAGTCGGTCAAAGAAGAGGGGTAGCGGTCGCTACCCCCAGGGCAGCGAGCGCTGCCCTTGTCCAGTCGAGAACAGCAAGAAAGCAGCGACCGATCGACGCTCCTTCTAGCGCTTGGGGTAGCGCTGGGGTAGCGGTCGCTACCCCGGGGGTAGCGGTCGCTACCCCCTATTTCTCTGCCAGCGGGAATTTTACTTGTCCTCCAAGTTTCCCTCCCCTATTTATACCCTATGCAATTTATTAATTAGGGTTAACACCTACAGCTATTAGAATTGATATTATAGAGTTTACAAGCTTGTAATGGGGATCTATAATTGTTCTAATAAATCATTGCAGCCGGAGAAAGTGGACGTAGCCCTCGTTAACGGGTGAACCACTATAAATTTCTCGTGTTCTTTTATTCCGTATTTTTCGTTCTTGTTTGTTCGTATTGCTTTTCGGAGGGGAATTTGGACGCGAATTATCCCAACATAAATGAGGTAAGAATCAAGCATAGTATAAGCAAAACCTGGTTCAAGAGAATTAAGGGACTACTACTAGTAATTGTTAATTGTTGGATTGAATTCATTTCGATCAATCGAGATTGACCGACTAATAATTTGTGTCACGTGAAATTGTACCTAAGGAATCGAGATGTGAGGCTTAAAGTAAAATGACTATTCCAGTCAATATTTTGTATAGTGACACAAATTCACTTGTACCTTTTTCCCAAAAGGCTTTTCGTAGAAGCTATGCAAACTCTTCTGCTGCCGGCAGCTCGCTCCGGCATCGCGCCACCATCTCCGCCATGCAAGGAGCCGGTTTCTAGAGCCTTTCCGTGTGATTCCCATCGCACATTCCTCTGTGTCGGCAGCAACGACCCTCACTCATCATTTTCTTCCCTGAAATCGGTCAGAGGTTTATCTTCTCCCTACCTAATCCTCAATAATCACAGCGTCAAAACCCTAGCTTCCCCTCCCATTGCTGCTGGTTACACTGTTCCAATTGACGAGCTTGATAAGACCCAAATCGCCCAGGTCTCTCTCTCAAACAGTCTCACTCGCAGTGCGTGTTTATTTGGGATTGTTACACTGATAGCTATAGTGTAATTAGGGTTTAGGGTTTTGCTTCTTATATGAGCTACGCTAGTATAATTACATAATTGTTGCTCTTCACTATTATTTTCTTGAAGTTTGATTTTGCTTACCTTTTTGAACTTCCCGAATTGTTTAATTTGTGTAATTGTAAATTGTAATTCTACCAAGATAGGTGAAAGTGGAAAATAAATCAACCTTCTTGAGGTGTTAATTATTCGATTTCGTAATGATGCAAGGAATTTTTGACCTGAATGCCTCAATATATCTTTTTTGGTATTTGACATGACCTCTAGCATCCCAATTTTCACCTCACGGGTTTTTGTTTCGAATGGCCCTGTTTTAGGTTTCGCAGAGATTGGAGAAAACCTCGAGGAATTTCAAGAGGTTGGGAAGTTTTGGGTTTTGGGGACAGCTAATTTTCACTATAGTTTCTGCTGTGATCCTTTCATTTTCTGTTGTGATTACTGGGAAGATTACATCACCTGCCACCTTTTATTCAACTGCCGGCGGCATTGCAGCCGCATTCATTTCTGTGTTTTGGTCTTTCGGGTATATTCGGTTATCTGATAAACTTCGCAAAACGGCCAATGATCCTTCAAAGGTAATAGATAATGATCACAATTTTTTGGGCACATAAGGTAGTAGTAGTAGTAGTTTTTGCCTGACACATAAGAGAAGATTGACAAAAGACAAAAGCAAGATATTTCCTTATACACTATGTTAAATGTATTTGAATTTGGCATATGAATAGTTGCTAAAACTAGTACAGTATAACTTATTAAGAGAGCATCTGCGAAGGCAATGTGGAAGAATTTCTATGATAATTTGCCCATTCTGGTAATTTCTTGTTCGGTTAACTCAAAGCGTGAAGCCTTGTGCATTCAGGCACCTCCTCGTGTGGATGTCGTACAGAGCCTGAAGAATGGTATAGTCCTAAATCTATTGGGCATGGGTGCTGCTATACTTGGTCTGCAGGCAACAGTAGGTTTGTTGGTGGCCAAAGCTCTCACAACTTCAGCTACTCCTTTTTATCAGGGTATATCTCCTGGGAATAGTCCGGTTCTTGCCTTGGATGTGTTCTTGGTACAGGTATCGCATTATTTCATACATTTTGATTGCTGTTTATGTTGTCCGTCTTGGCTGCTAACAGTTTATGAAATCATATTATAATGATTTTGCCTTTTTTTTTTGTTTTGCTTTTTTGTCAGGCATGTGCGAACACAATACTTTCGCATTTTCTGGGGATAGCTTGTTCTTTGGAGCTATTGCGTTCGGTTACATTGCCAACTTCGAAGCCTGTTCTAATTCCGAAGGTTGTGTGAGGTTTATTGTTACAAGATGTGATGTAATAACATTATAAATGGAGATGTTTACAGGTCATCTACAATGTTATATATATGCATCCCAATATTTAATTCGTTTCCTCTATTTTATCCCGAGTCCTAGTGATGCAACAAAAACGAAACCAAACTAAACCATACTGATGCTCAAGCTCCTGACTCACTAAATGATGTTTGCTTCTTTCATTGCAAAATAAATGTATTCCTGAAGAATGTATCAAAATATTTGCAAGGAACCCAATCTTCAACCCAGATGATACCACACCTGCTCTTCACAATCCGAAGGTTTGACAAAAGTGGAAAGGGTCAAATTAGTGTGGAAGTCGGTACAGTTTCAAGAGAGAAAAAATTACTACCAAATCTGGTGGCAATTTAAAATGTGAAACATTTGTCTGAGTAAAATACTCTTCCCATCTCATAATAATAAGAACAAATTAAAATAAATCATCACACACTGAGAGCTGCAAAAATTTCTCACAGCCCTAACATTTAAAACTGCAATTCATATTCAGTTCATGCAAACTATTTCTCACAAAGTTTCCAGTTCAGATTAAATATTTCATGAAGGGTAAACTGGGAAACCCTGTACATTCAAAACACCCAAACCAACCTGCTTTCCTCATTAAGTACAAACATATCCACAAATTACAATCAACAACGAGGGGAGAAAATAATGAGACATTAGAACTTTCCATAAGGCCCCCGCAGAAGTGACTTAAAGATGGCTTCTCTCGTTTCATCTAAGGCTAAAAACCTAAGCAATCGTCAACAGATACCTGCAAATCGGAGTGACATGTGAAAATTCACACACACACACACACACACACACTGCACCTTTATGTAACTAAGAGGTAACAAATAAACAAAATTTTCTCGGATTGAATAATATCCTACGTGGGAAATGACAAAAATGCTCACTTTAAGCTTTCAGAAATGTGGGTTCTTGATCTAACCTGACATTTGCAAGTTAGTCTATTCCATCTTCATATCCTTGTTTGAAGGCACCGGTATCATGCTCACTAGCTTTTGTTCAAGTACGTGGTATTGTATCTGAGCTATTTTATAAGCTACATTCATCATGTCATCAATCAGAACTTGGTGTTTGTCGTACACTAAAGGCATCGACAAACAAAGAAGAACACCTGTTTTTTAAATAGTGAAAATTACATTAACAGTTGAAAACATAAAAAGTCCAGTACAATAAAAAAGACATCGCAAAGGATTCAGAATTTTACCAATATAAACCACCGTAAGAAAATGGAATAAACTTCCAATGAAGGAAATAAGCCACAGTCCTACCGCAAGCTGACAAAGAAAAACTACGAGGATATATAAAAAACACCTCAATCGGTCATATGTACACATCGTCAACTCTATTATACTATATATACCTGAGCAAAGAGTGATAAGTTTCCACCAATTGCAATGTCGTGTGCTATCGACAGTGCATAATTTACCCAGACCCGCATCTTGTCAGCGGCCTTCACTACAACCTCTTCCGAAATCTCTAGGCTAGGCAGAGGGGGTGGAGGTCTAAAGCCATGGAAGTAATTCATTCATTCAGGTTTCACAAACAATCAATACATTAGCATATCCAAAAAAAGAAAAACAAAGGCCGCAACTAACAATGAAGTAATTCCATAGCAACAATTTAAGATATCCTAAAACAATTCTAGTAAAAAAAATATGTTACATTACGTGTAATTGTGTACCTATTGAGAAGGGACGCGGATTTAGCCCAAAAGAACAAGATCAAGACGAGTAAGAACAATGAATTGGATATAAATGAGACGAAATTGTATCCAGATCTCACGAATATGAACCATGTAAAAGTTGAAGAAACTAGCAAAACGACGCTCCGGTACAATTTCCTCCACATAAACACGTCCGCAACTGCAAATCACACGATTATTCATAATTTAAATAATGCTGGAAAATTGAAATTGATTATCGGATAAAATTGAATGAATCACGAGTGTCGTAATTTAGGGGCATGTTTTTTTGTTTTCATTTTAATGAATAGGATGAGGATGATTATAATCGGAATGATGATGAAATACCTGCCCCGCCGCCGAGCGCGAGATGAACAGAGCACGGACGGGGCTCTGCCATGGCCATATTTTTGGAGCTTTTCTGATACGTGAAACGAGATGAAGAAGACGAGGGAGATTTTGAAGGAGACGATGGAATCTGGAATTGTAGTGTGGAGTAAAATAATAGACAGCGCCTATTGGAGGCCGAGGGTAGTTACCATAATCATTTCTTATATCTTTGGTGTAGATCTAAATCTACCTAACGATCTTTACTTTTTATTTTTTCATTTTTTAATAGCTAATCTTACATTTATAAACTTCAATGTGAGATTTTGGATCCTGAAAAATACAAATGAAGTGTACATAATTTATTGAGAGGGACGTAACATTTTGTTTTCATTTTTTTATCCTCCAAATTTCAATGTGAGTTTGAGCGGGACTGGGTCAAGCCAAAAATTATTGGATCGATTCAAAACTCATGCACCCGAATTTACATTTGGTAATGTTCATCAATTATCAAAAAATAAGTCATTTGTGGATATTATTAGGAGAGCCGCCGGATTCAGTCTCTTTTCACTTTCGCTCCACGAGTTCAAAAGAGCCGCATTCTTGTTCTCTCAAGAGAAAATCTTTGAGTCGGATTTTTTTGAAATTGATGGACGGCTCGTGATACAAAATTTAGGTTGTGTTATAAACTCAAAGAAATTGAGAAAGAGTAATATAGTAGAAAGAGAGATAATATAAGAGGAGAATATAATTGTTATGAATTGTTGTATTCATTCATATGGGGAGATCTCTTTATATAGGATACAAAGTAGGGTTTCTGTCTTGTTCACCAAGAAAGGGTAAACTAGTCATTCACTAATTAATAATATTCATAACACTCTCTCTTGAATGACTATTTACAGGATTGTTGCCTCGTTAAAACCTTGTCAGGAAAACCCAGTGGGACAAAACCTGAGCGAAGGAAAAAGAGTACAGCTTGCTCCCCTGATTGTAATCACCGAAGATCTTTGACTTTTGAAAATAGTTATTGGTGATCAATTCATCTCATTAAAACCTTTAACTAATAAAACCATATAGGAAAAACTTAGTTATTCAAATATAAATTTTGGTCTTCAGGACCCAACCTTCGAATTGTTGAGTTTCACATTCATTTGTATTATTGTATATTTTTCGTCCTTCAGGGACATGCCTTTACCAGACATCTATATTAACTAGAGCATTCGCAATTGCTATAACCGACCGGTAACTCTGCTGGAGTATTTTAGATGTGTCTAGTGTTCAATATACATTTCTTGACAAATGAACAATAATGTGAACTTCAATTCACAATCATTTGAACTTCAGGTTCAATATATCACTTTATCTTGAAAATAAACTCATATGGAACATTCTGATGTCCTCATTATTATCGAGTGATGTACATGCCTCGTTAAAAACCTCGTTATAAAACTTTGTAGGAAAAAATACTCGAGGAAAAGAGTACATGACATTCACATTTATATTTTGGTGATTGTCTCGTTAAAAACATTTAATTAAGAAAACCCTGTGGGAAAAACTTAGTAGAGGGAAAAAGAGTACAATCACTGGTCTTCAGTACCAATCACTGGTCTTCGGGACCTTCTATTCAATATCATTTTTCTCCATAATGACATATATAATATGATACTATATATGTTCTGATTTTCATTTCCTTTCATTTCAGGAATTTTAAAATCCATCTAGGATTTTCATATATGTATCTTTTGAATGACTTCTACATGGTCAAATCATACATTCTATGCATATCTATATTTATTGTTGTTGCTGCCAGAAGTATAAGGTAGCGGAATTTAATGTCATCCTTTAAAAATATTTGATTAACATCGAGTTTCTGCGAAAAACTCTTGAGCAACTAATCTCGCCTTTATATCTCACCACATCATTATTCGTTTTTCGTACGAACACCCACGTATATCCTTCTGGGGTAAATATTTTTATTCAGCGAGTAATGCTCAACCTCAATTGCTCATTTCTATTTTCTTGAGTGCTGCTGGCACACTATCATTGATTTAAGTTTTGGATCCAATTTGTCTAGAGCAACTTCTTGAGGCAAATATGTCGTTGACGACTTTCTATTTTTCCATGTTGATGACAATTCATTCTATCAACCAAAATCTTTCATCATATCCAAAATATTTAATTTGGTTGTTCCGCAATCCCACGATATTCTATTATGACGTGCACACTTTTTCAATGGGATTTTCATCTCTTCAGGAGATTTTGAGGGGTGACTTAATTTATTTGTTTTTCCGCGGATTTCTTTTATATCTTAAGATCGATCTACTACGCTTCAGGCGTATATTAGAATCAACATTTGAGTTGATCTCTTTGGTATTTGAACTCTTATAACTCATTTATCACAAATATATGTGATTTTGTCACACCTTCATTAATTTGAATTTGGCAGATTACTTGCTGAATATTGCAAGTCACTTATTTTCATGAACTTCAGGTTCAATCGATTCATGCGTGGATCTAAATTGAAGATCGTTTTGATTCAATGAAATTTCTCGTCATTTATATCTTTATGTTCTTATCTCCCCCTAATGCCGGGAAATGATCTTCATTAAATATGCAAATCAACATTATTGCTGTAAACCGATCTTCAGGATCGCGGGCTCAAGATATTTAATATATTTTATTTTTTACTATGTCCGTTCATAAAAATACACTTTAATGGTGAATATAACTTGCATATATAAAAATAATTCGCTGGGAAATGTTTGATTCATTTCCACGCATCATGATCAAGGTTCTAAAAGGCGCTAGGCGGTAGGCGGGCGGTGACTAGGGGCCTAGAGCCTAGAGGGATTAATCGGGGACTAGGCGGAGATTAATCGTTTTACATTTTTATATTTAATTAATTAATATTATAATTCAAAAATAATTTATATATATATTTTTTGAAAAAATAACAATTTTTTACTTTAATTATAATAATTAGTTATATTATATTTGTTTATATATTCAATAAAGTTAAAATAGTAAACAAATTTTCAATCATATTTAACAAATCATATAAAATATTATTTTTTAAGCTCTCTAACACAAGAAAATATCATTTTTTAAACTTTTGTATCCAATAAAAACATTAAATTCGCAACGAGACGAAAAAAACATTTTTTTTAATTTTTTTTTATGAAAACCGCCTAGGCCCGATTAATCCCCGCCTAGGCCGCCTAGACCCGATTAATCCCCGCTTAGGCCGCCTAAATCCGCCTGAACCCGCCTAGCCGCCTAAGATGGAAAATCGGGGCGGTTTACCTCCGCCTAGCGCCTAGGCGCCGCCTAGGCCCCGCCTAGGCCCGATTTTTAGAACATTGATCATGATATGCATCATTTTCATGTTTAAGTACATTTGTAGTACTCGTGGAGATAATTAGTAAAACTCTTCCGGAGCCAACTTTAATATGTTACATAACAATATTTTTACCAATAATCCTTCGGGGATACAATATTTTTATCAATCATCCTTCAGGGATACAATATCTTTACCAATGATCCTTCGGGGATCAAAATACTTGTGTCGTTCAAACTTTATTCACGGCAGGGATTTCGTGTTTTCTTCTTTGATTGTTTCACCCAAACCTTTTTGGAGAACAAAATAAATCTCAATATATAATTTTCTCAGCAATCACATTAATAAATTGGAATCGACTTTTCGATATTCCATGAGTACCCACATAATACATTTATTCTCGATTTTCAAAAAATATCCTTCATGGATAATTCTTATGTAATCATTGTTTCAACGAGAACAATCGATGTAACTTTATTCAAAAATATTTAATGTTTGAACTTTGCTTCTTCGGGAGTAATTAATAAAAATAATTATTACATGAGAAGCCATTGATTTGATATTTCTGCGGGAATATCATATCATAATGTTCTCCAATAACATTTAAAACTTATTGCTACTACGGGAGCAATTTAATTTGATATTTTCTCAATAATATCATACGATAATATTATCATAATATTTTTTCAGGAATATTTAAAGGACAATTTGATTTGTTATTTCTCGAATAATATCAAATCAGGATGATCTTAAAAGATCAATATAATATTTAAACCATAGTATATGTTCTTCGAGAACATTCAATTTAATCGATATATTATGAATAATTGATTTGATAATACTGCAGGATATCAAATTATAACGCGACTCAAACTTGTGAGTCGGGCTTCATGATTTTTCCACAACCAATTTATTCAGAATATTTGGTAAAGCCTCTTTGTCGATATTGCTACTATAGGAGCACATTCGACACATGAAAAGTAGAGTATGTTTTCTCATCTTCATAAGTTATAGTTTTACCACATAATTTTAATTGAGAAGTTACTTTCATGATACCACGTTTTGGTAGTACGACCAACTTCGGGTGATCGTATCTTTCTTTGAAATCTTTCCACAAAGCTAGTAGATCTTTCACGGTCTATTTTCAAAGATATTATTCCAGATTATTAGTATATAATCATAATCAATTTGATATAGATATTTCTGCAGGAATATCATATCACGATGTTCTTCAGGAACATTTAATTTTGATATTTCGTCAGGAATTTCATATCATGTTCTTCAAGAACATTTAATTTTTAATTTTGATATTTCTTCGAGAATATCATATCACAATGTTCTTCAGGAACATTAAAAATTTAATCGATATACTAAGCATAATTAATTTGATATTACTTCAAGAATATCAGATTATAATGTTCTTCGGGAACATATGATATTACTTCAGGAATATCAGATTATAATGTTATGATATTACTTCAGGAATATCAGATTATAATGTTTTTCGGGATCATATGAAATTAAGAAGAAAGGAGGAGAAGTAGATATATTTATAATTATTAATAAATATAAATATAAATATAGATTCTTGGCTTTGAGTTCGGATCTTGGATGAGTAGAACTTCGATGAAGAACGCAGTTGAGCTTTCGTGCTGATAACGTGTTATAAACTCAAAGAAATTGAGAGAGAGTAATATAGTAGAAAGAGAGACAATATAAGAGGAGAATATAATTGTTATGAATTGTTGTATTCATTCATATGGGGAGACCCCTTTATATAGGATACAAAGTAGGGTTTCTGTCTTGTTCACCAAAAAAGGGTAAACTAGTCATTCACTAATTAATAATATTCATAACAGGTTGAGCATTCTTTGAATTGTTTTAAAAAAAATTGAGCTCGGCACATGATGAGGTCTTGAAATTTACTCGGCAAATTTAAATTAGTTACTTTAATTCGTTTTAATTACTAGTTCAAACTCAATCATAATACTAGTACAAAAATTTGAGAAATACTAGTACAAAAATTTGTGGATTCCATAATACAAATAAAGATGTTCTTCAAAGATATATTTTTGAAGAGGATTTGTGGGTAAAGTTAGCTCAAGATCAATAGTACTTCCTCTATCATGGACTGTTTCTTGTAATTTACAAAAAATATGTGATCATTGATTCGAGACATAACTCTGGCACTATATAACTTTTTGGTGCCCCCCTATCTTGTCTTGCTGGAGGCAGATTTTCTATAAAAAGCGGTTGATTATTCGGATTGATTCTCGCATCCCTGCTCAAAAGGATAGTCAAGTTCAATTTGAGTCTTCATCGATCGGGTGGAGTGTTAAACAATAGGGTTGGTTTGAAAGAAGATTTTGAGTTGCGGACCAGATAGACTTGGGGTTTCTAATTTATAGGGTATTCCGTTTTAATTTAACCAAAACCAAGAAACCTAACAATAGTGACTTTTGGTGGTTTAGATTCTAAGCACTTTTATGATTCATCTTCACAATACTTTTCAGAAAATAACAATGCCTTGAAAATAACTCAAGCACAAGCACAACACCAAATTCAAATAACATCCTTAACCAATATCCTCACACTTCTTAGCTCAAACATGTGGGTTTATAAAAGGAAGTCGTGAAATTTACTCGGCAGACATTTTTTTTCCCCTGTAAACTAGAAAAATTCACCTCTAAGCTTCCTCGTTGTTATCAGAATCTCCATTGTCATCGGAGGAGTGTACCTTCTGCTCTTCTTCACCAGCTTCTGTTTTGATCTTTTTTTGTCCTTTCTTCTTCTGCTTTTTCTTCTGCCGTTTTAAGCGCTTCTTTGTTGTACGTTCCTCCGCTGCTTTAAGTCTCTCGTCCCTTCTCTGGATAAATTCAGCCATCTCTTTCCTTTTCTTATAGTCAATATCCATCCTTGTAAGCCGGTCTTGTTCCTTCCGTCTCATTTGACGATACTGTTTGAGATTGTTCGCAAAGTGAATCAAATGTTACTCAAAAAGAATGTTTGAAAATGCCATACTGAAGAATTAATTGAATAAAGAAGTACTATACTCCCTCTGTCCGCTAGGCTTGGAGAAAAAAAAACATCGTATTAAGAAAAATACTAAATGTACTTAATATTGTAAGTTGTTTGTTAGTTTTCCTATGTTACCCTCGCTTTACTTTAGTTTATAGTCTTTCAACTTTTTATTTTTTTGAACAAATAGGGTTCTTTAGTAATTTGTACTACAATAATTAATGCTTAAAAAAAAGAAACAAGCCTATAATTTTGGGCAGATGGAAAATAAAAATCAGGTCTATCTTAGAGGTAGTAACTAGTAGTCATGTTGACAATCGTAGTCATATGATATGCAATTGGAAATACCAGTTCACGAATTTTTGTTATTTTCTATGGCTGGGGTGGGGTCAGATGACGGCTAGGTTAACATTATTGATAAAACAAGAGATGCACTGAAAAATGAAAATGAATCAGAACTTGATTAAGAAAAGCTGCAGTTCAATCCCAACAATAATAAATTCAAAATCATATAGTAGTAGTAAACAGAAAGAACATGTGGCTAATTTGTTGAAATGTGGATTAGAATATTAGATTTTAAGCGTTGTTTATACAAAACATGTAGACGCAGTTTCTTTTCACGACGCACCCCAAATAGCAGACCTTTCATTCTTCTATGGAAGTTCTTAATAATAGGAAAACTAAAAATCTAATGAACATCACTGAATGGTAGCTCACATTCCAACGAACTCTGTTCCTTTCATCAACCTTCCAGTATTTCTTCTAAATTCTTTATGCTCTAGATTAGTTTTCTCCCACAAAAGAAAAAAAGAATCTTCTGCCAATTCCATTTCTTTTAAAGTCGATCCATGAATTACTAGTAACATAATGCTAATTATAGTTCTTTAAACAGTGGGGTAAATGAAACCGGATTCCAAAGAACAATAGACGCATTTTTCGGTCACATACTTTGTACCACACTTAAATCCGTATCAAACATTCAGAGGGATTTCAAATCTATCCGGATGTTCTCGAAAACAACATTACCAAATTGCAGCATTATTTCTAACATATCACACTTCCTCTACCAGTAACCAGGACTAATCAAGGTATCACTAGACACAAACTTGAATCAGCTAAAACTCCAATGGAAAACTTAAAAGATGCCCTAGTGCCCTAGTTTCAGTAACCAGCGTTTACATAATGTATTGGTTCGCGCAAGAAAATAATTAATACCTGATGGAAGTCACCGGAGCCAGAACCGGCGGAGCTTCCCGAAGTGTTGCTGACGCGAACGGGAACGTGGTCAATAATCCGTCGGAGCTTAATCTCAATGTCTTCATCCTCGGGATTGGCGGCGGGCGGCGTGTACTCAACAAGAGCCGAGGACGAAGAAGAAGATGGCGGAAGACGAGGAGGGATAACAGCAGGCGATTTGTTCGCCATCGGAACCATCTGCAAGTCTCCGGCGGCGACGGACACCGCCTTGCCCGACGATGACGACATTCGCGAAACCTTTTATTCCTGCAAAACCCTAAACCTAGGGTTCAAATTTCTGTAGATAATTGGGGCCAGAGGAAGGAATTTCAAGTAGATGGTGGAAAAATTAGGGGTTAGATTATTAGATTGGTATTGTTTTGAAGGTGTAAATGAATGAGTCCGATTAGGGATTGGATTATTGGATTGGTATTTTTATGCGCAGTAATTAAATCTAATATTGCCCTTCCTCCATTTCGGTTCAAATTTCTATTTATTTATTTATTTATTTATTTTAGCATATCTAAAAACTTTAAAATCATTAGTAATTTTTTTGAACAATGTTACATACTACTTCCATCTTAGAGTAAGACACGTTTTCTTTATATGATACGAAAAAAAAGATTTCCATGCATGGTTTCATGAAGATTCACATGTAACTGCAAGGTGGTGATGGTAATGGACTAATGGTTATGGTCTTGGTGATCGTCATATGCTCATCCAGTCTCTGCTAAATTAAAGTTTGGATCTCTTCCTTGAGGTTGAGATAACCCTAGCCAAAGATTGACTCAACCCCGGCCATTTGGTTCATGTGCCAAATTAATGATGGACAAGAGCAGAGCGACACCCTTTACGAGCTCATGACCTCCGATGCCACTTATCGCTTCAATTTCCACTAGCTAGGTGTCGTTGTGCTACACTGCTACCTATACATTAGACATTAGTCGAACTAGTCACGACTTATTTTGGACTTTCAGAGTCTGATCCAGATGCACCAAGTGCTTCTGAAACATCAATCGTCATCCATCCATGTACAGCGGGTACAAGGCCCGGTGGGAGTGCCAAAAGCTCTTCATGCCGCCCGGTTTCAACATAATGGAATATAAAATGGAATCGACGATAATTTGAACATGCCCGTGTGAATGGGGGGTTATAACACATTAGCACCCTCGATCGGGACAATTTGACTTGGCTAACAAGATTTATCATCGCTCTTCAACTAGAAATAATATAATACTGTAGAACAAAAGCTTGAATGTTCGTGTATAAAGGGTATAACTCAAAATATTGATTACAGTTCAATTTTCACTTTAAAATGCAATTTTGGCGTGGTTGATGCAGTGTAATGCAAGAAAACATTGGACTACATAACCTATAACCTACAACGGTATCCAAATATAATTACTAAGTGCATCTCCCATTACAATTACTATTTTTCTTTATATAAGCAAGGCTGATAAACTAATTTGTCCTCACCTTCTCCAAGTGTACACAAATTGTTGACTCCAAATTATTTGAAATAGTTAATGGGCTTGGGCCTGATTATTCTACCTATCTATCCAATTGCAATTCCAAACACAGGATTTGAGATCCTGCGGTTAAGATTTGCAGGTTGAAGAAGAAAACAAACTCATTTTTTATTAGGTAAAGGGTATATTTGGTATTGTAAGGAGGGTGTCATTATCAAATTATTTAGTAGAGATAGAGCTGTAAATAAACTAGGGCTGGCATACCGTACCGTACCGAAATGACCATACCGATACCGTACCGAAAATTTCGGTATCGAAAAAATTCATACCGATATCGTACCGAAAATCTCGGTATACCGATTATCGGTATACCGAAATTTCGATATCGAAAAAATCCATACCGATACCGTACCGAACTTTCGGTATACCGAAAATATCGATATACCGAACCATATCGAAAATTTTCTTATCGAATTATACCGAAAATATTCAATATACCGAATTATACCGGTGTTTTTTGGCATACCGAAGTATATATATACCGAAATATCGAATTATATCGACTATTTTCGGTATATCGGTATATACCGAAATACCGAAATCTCAAAATTTCCATACCGATACCGTACCGAAATTTATCGATACAGTATCATACCGTACCGAAAATTTCAATATATCGATTTTTTTTTATTTTTCGACATTTTTCGATACGATAAGTTCGGTATTTCGATATTTCGATATTTTTTCCCACCCCTAAAATAAACAGCAATTATTGGCTAAAGCCTTGACACAAACCTTGGCCCAATTATAAAGTCCACTTTATCACACGATTCACACAGATTACATCTGTTCCAAATTGGCAACTTCAGTCACTCAGCCACAGTCTCTCTGTAACTAATATTCCCGGCGAGATTTCACGTCATGACAACACTGTTGCTCTCCGTCCTGCTAAATTTATCCGTGGCGCACGCGTTGTTCATTTTAGCCATCGCAACATCAGACGCGGCATATCCTCCGCCCTACGGCCTCGAACAGTCCTGTTACGCCGCCGCCGCCGCCTCCGATCTCGTACCAGTCCGCCGAGAAGTTTACGGAGGAGGTCGTATTATCGACATCAGCCATCGATACCTTTCGGATATGCCGTCCTGGGAGTCCGACGACGGCGTCGGGCACTTTCTGTGGCTTGCCAAAAGCATGAAAAACGGCTCACAGGCTAACAATTCGGAGATGAAGCTAGGGGTTCACACTGGCACGCACGTCGACGCGCCGGGTCACGTGTTCGATCACTACTACGATGCCGGCTTTGACGTTGACACGCTTGACCTTAAAGTTCTCAACGGTCAGTTCGATTGATTTTCTTTACTCCTCTTTTGCCTTTTCATTTCAGTTGTGAAATCTGTACATTTAACTGTGCCACTATCTCTGCATAATTTGGAAAAATTTACTGTGCGATTTTTTCTTCTATGGGATTGTTGATATTGAACTCCTAGTCCTATGTATTGAATGCCACCTGTTTGATGAAATTACAGTGTTAGTACAGGACATATTTTATTGTTAATTTATTTTCATCCGTGTAGGGGGAATTTGATAGGATCATAGGATAGAGATCAGTCGAAGCCTATTTGGATCAAATTGTGCATCAGTTTATAATTAATCCAATTAAGTTAATTGGCAATGAATTAATAGTATGTTTAGTCGTAAGTTGCAGCTCTAATTTTCAGTTCAAAGTAGCATAAATACTTTCAGAAACAGGCTTACAAAAAGCACCTCGAATAGTCTTGAATCTTAGTAAAAACATTCACTATATTGCCTTCAAATCATACACATTTTTGGGTATTTCCACCAATGGTATTGGGCAATTTCTTACTCTTCTGTTTAGCATGAAGAGTGGGACCGGCTACAATTTCTCTAAGATGAGATTACTGGTTCATACGAGACTCATGTAGATACACCTGGACACATGTATGATAATTACTTTGATGAAGGGTGCGATGTAGATAGTCTTGACCTCAGAGTCATCAATGGTAATTATGATATTTACTTGCCAGTACATTACTTCCTCAGTCTAGGTCATCTGAAATTGGTGATTTGCTATTTTTCATTTTTTTGTTACTAACATTTTGTCACCTAGAATTTCTCACGTGTGTAGATTCATTGAAGAAATTTAACTCCTTATCTGTTTGGATATACTTGATTCCCGTGTTAATTGTTATCTATGTACTTATTTGTTAGTCTCATTTTGTGGTTCTGTCACTTATGCCTTAATGTGGAAGATAGATACTGATGGTTTGGTTTCATTTTGTTACGTCTTCATGGATTTATGATTCTATGAATGTGTTTGAGCAGGTATTGCATTGCTTGTTGATGTTCCAAGAGACAAAAATATTACTGGTATGTATTAGAACATCTTTTTTCCTAATTTGCAAATGGTCTATCATCCCAACACTCCTTACTATGTGCCTATCAACTATATATTGATACTAGTTATTAGTAATTGAATGTGGTAAATGATATTAGACTGGGCTCACCTTCTAAGCATCGATTATATAATTTTAAATCAGCATCTATTCTCAGCATTTTCTTTGAGTTTACAATAATCATTGGTGTTTGTGCAAAGTGCAAACAGACCAAGCGATTAAATATTCAGTATTAGCAATTTGCTAACATTAATATTTAATGCTGAAAAAAGTGACATTACTTGCATCTAATCCTAAAATAAAGCCTAATTAATACTCATTATTCAGTATAGGACCAAGTGTTCTGCATTTAAATTTCTATTTGTTGTGCATGTCCATCATACTCTCTTCTTATTTCTGTGTTTTCAGCTGAAGTTATGAAGTCCTTAAACATTCCTAAGGGAGTAAGAAGAGTCCTTTTTAGAACACTTAATACAGACAGGTAGTTATATAAACAATTCTCTTTTTTCTAGTGTTTTCTTTTTTGGGGTTCTCCCTCTACATAGACAGATAATCTGGTTTAGATAGAATAAGTCATTCTTATTGGGAATTCTCTGTATTAATCATTTTTCAGGGGCCTCATGTATAAAAAGGCATTCGACACAAGTTATGTGGGATTCATGAAAGATGGGGCACAGTGGCTTGTAGATAACACCGACATCAAACTTGTTGGTAAGACTCACTAATATCGTGTTCAGAATCATTTTTCATATAAACGAAACTTTTGTGCTAGTGCCATAACTGTACAGTCAATCTAATTATTCCACTTGTTTATATTTCTTGCAGGAGTTGATTACTTGTCTGTTGCTGCTTTCGATGATCTACTTCCTTCCCATCTTGTTTTCCTTAAAAGCAAGGTAATAATTTCCTTTCTCATCACTTTTATGCAACTATATTAATCAAGCTTATTTAGATATGGTTTTCTTCCCACTAAATCACACACAAAGATGTGTCTGTTTGTCTCACAATACCGTAACTTAAAATCCACAAGATAGGAAGCAACGATAATTTAAATTTCTGTTTATGAATTCAATGTCTATGTCCTATGCAAAACCCTACTGCTCACTTAAATAGAAAAATAACCTCAATTAATCCCAGTAAAAAGTAAAAACACAATAAAATAAAATAATAAAAAGGCAAGTCGATCTCTAACATAAATAGAAAAATAACCTTAATTAATCCCACTAAAAAGTAAAAACATAATAAAATAAAATAAAGGCAAGTCGATCTCTAACATATGGTACTTGTTTATCATTATTATTACGGAGTATTATTTTGGTTAATTATACTATATTGTTTTATCACAAATCAATACTTGTTCAGGCCAGTTGCCCACATTTTTCTCTGCCTACTTTACAATCTACATCCCAATTTTCCTGAGCAATTTGTGTTTAATCTCTATGTAGGACATAAATTATTAATAAAATCGCACAATTACTTGCAGTGAAAGTATTGTTGATTTGTGGTTTAATGAATATTTCAGGAAATCATCCTAGTTGAAGGGCTGAAACTCGACGACGTTCCACTTGGAATCTATTCCCTTCATTGCCTGCCTTTGAGATTGGTTGGGTCCGATGGATCACCCATTAGGTGCATCCTTATCAAGTGAGCGTGCACTCATTTCCTGTAAGTAATTTGTAATTTAAGATGATAATGTTATAAATCACATTTTGACCTTTTGGTCTCGCAATGTTATAAACCACGCCCTTTAAATGTATTGCGATGTATTCATGGCTTGGCCGTTTTTTATGTACTGCACGATGATATGGCATGTGATTTTCTTGGTGAAAATGGTGCAGAAAAATGAAGCAATTTCAAGGTATCTAACTGTATGATATCATTTGCCTTCTCCTGGTGGAATGGTAATGTGCTGATAACTTGAGCCAAATTAAGAATGGGATTTAGGTTTATCTCTCTCTATCTCTCTCTCTCGTCTTGGCTTAACCTTGACCATGTATTACCGAACTAATAAATCGAGCTTTTTCTGCTCAGGATGAATGAATATGTGGCTTGTTTAGTATCATTATGTAATTGGTGATATCTCCTATTGCCAATAGCAAACTGTCACTATTGTTAAATATAACCTTCTTAATTATTATTTAGCCTTAGATTATCAAAAAAGTATGTAATATTGATTTAAATTATAGTATTATGGTAAGATGGTATTGTTGTAAGTTTTCTCAAAATGTCAAACCTAATTTATAAACTACGTCACAATATGTTTGTCAAACAAGAGCAATAAATCAATATTTTGGATTAAGCTCTTCTTTATTCTACTATTTATTAAGTTGGGAGTATGTATTACTACCTCTGTCCCATTTTTATAGTTACACTTCCTTTGTTATTTATGAAAAAAGTGTGACTATTGCCTTGGTACAGAGGTAGTAATATATAAATATAGAGGTAGTAATATATAAATATGAGGTTTATTTCTTTTTCTTGAGGTTTGACACTTTTTCCATTTGTTCGAGTATTAGATTTAGCAGTGAAAGTTAAAACCTAGACAAGTAAGAAAAATGTAACGTGTTAATTTAAAATATATCAAATACGGAGTATCATAAACTAATATATACATTATTTAGAATTTTTATTACACTTTTGTTTTGGTTTAAAAAAGTTAGGAGTATCATAAACTACTATATACATTATTTAGAATTTTTATTACACTTTTGTTTTGGTTTAAAAAAGTTACTCCGTATTACATAAGTTAAATTAAAATATACTCCATATAATAGCTAAATTATATTTTGTTAGTAAAATTTTAGGAAAAAATAAAAGTAAAATTATATTTTAAAATCAAAAAATAAATATACTAAGTATTTTGTAATGACAACGTTCCAAACAAATTAAGTTATAATAATTCGCAATGATAATGACATTTCTGGAAGGACCATATACACTAGCAAAGGGGATTCGAATGAACAAGTCAACCATCCTATGAATAAAGAAAACACAAAATCATTTGCTCTTTTTTTCTTCTTATGAAGACTTTTCCTCGCACCATGAAAGAATATAGGAGACAAAAAGAAGCAAAACGCAAAAAATATATAGTAAATTAAGAACCAAAAATTAAACATGAGTAAGAAACCAATAATGCCATAATACACAAACCGAATAGTATCAAACTAACTGTACCAAGTACATACATCTCCCACTGTCTCAGTAAGGTGGCGGAGGATATGAACCTGTAAAGAAAAAGTTCCAGTTTTAAATATTCCATAAACCCAATTAATTCTGCAATATCAAGGCGAAGCAACAAAAGGAGATTCTAGTTTTAAATAATAAGGTATAATGCCATACAGTTTCGATCCCATATCAACACCCTAACATTCTTATAAAAAAGTCAAATTACTAATTACGAGTGATGTAAATTACCATGCGGGTAGGTGTATGGGTGGTATGGATCCACCTGGGGAGGTGGGGGGTAGGCTGATTGCGAGGGATAGGCTGATTGTGGGGGATAGGTTGATGGTGGGGGATAGGCCGATTGAGAGGGATAGGCTGAAGGGGGTGGATAGAGAGAAGGATAAGCAGCTGGTTGATGGTAAGGGGGTGGGGGATATCCTGCATTCGATCCGTATGATGGATAAATAGGTTGTTGAAGTGGTGGCATTGGGTAGTTATTGGGAGGATAATGAGCTGCAGATGGAGGTCCCGAGTACCCTATTTGAGGCGCTGGTGTACCCGCATACTGTGGAGCTGAGGGAGCATGGGTTTTTCCTGGCTTCTGTAAAAGAACAAAAAAAAAATAAGTATACAATTTTCATTTTTTATTTCTCAAGGTATATAATGTAGTTTAAAAGAAGAATTAAATTCTAATTTAGCTTACGTTGGCATTAGCATTAGCATAGTGCATTATCAATCGGACTTCCCCAGAGTACCTGTATTGAAAATGTGTGGATTAGCGGTCGAGAAAATTTAAATTCAAATATACAAATTGTGAGGTTGGGCCAGGAAATGCATGAGAGGCAATTCACGATCCACATTAGATTTAGAAATTTATTCATGTTTCTTGAGAGAAGGCATCATATAACATATATGATCAGAAAGATTTTTAACTTTTATTGTAAAAAAACTACTGAAATGAGAGATTTAACTATGTCTGTACTCACAAGTCACAACCTTACACCAATGTTGAGATGTACAAAAAGGCAAAAGGTAAAAAAAGTCTTGGTTGATTTCCACTTTCTGAGATTCACGGCTACAGCAAGATCAGTAAGTGTTTTTTTCAGAAAAGATGGGGCCAAGGGAATAGAATTTTATTTTTTTGTCATTAAAGTTATTTTTTCAAACGTATCAAGAAAAGAGTTCAAATATCATATGTATATCATCAGCTAATGCCATTCAGAAAATGTCAATATTTGTGACAAATTTTGGAAGAGGCAAACAACATTTAAGACATGGAGTATATCTACACAACATTTATCCATATGGACATATATAATATATGCAATAAGATAACTTTAAACTGAAGATCATAAGAAAGTCTTGAAGTCTCACATTAGCCTCCTCAATCATCTATAATCTAAACATAAGCTATAATAATATTAAAAAGGAGAACACACAAACACAATTCAACCAGAAATGCAAGAGTGCAATTGTTAACGTAGCTCGGTTTATAATGAAACTTACTTTCCTCTCTTGTCCTGAATAGGCCAAGGGCAATCATCATAACCCTGAGATAGAACTTTTTGCAATTGAATCCTAAACAAAACGAAGCTCAAGATATAAAACTAGGCAAACAAATACAACTAAATAAAATGTAATAAAATCCACAACGAGATTAACAACTCACTTTCCGGTGCCGATGAAATCGTCGAAAGTGACAGTATTGCTGTTCCAGACCACAACAGAGAACTCCCTCAAACCCTCTATCAAATTGAACACGAATTTCTCTTGAAACGTCGGGTTTTTCCCTCCATCTGAATAAAATAATGCTCCATTACGCATCAAATTAAAGCCAACATTAAAAAATAAATAAATATGAATTCGAGTGAAACCTAACCTGTACAGGTACGCGTACGATATTTGGTGCTGCCATACTCTAAACAGACGTATGGATCTTGCCTAGAAATCCATTCGGTGTCTTTCAGTTTATTACAACCAACGACTGCGATTTGTAGAAACAATCAATCGATCACAAATACAATTAATTTCTCGCGAGAATATCCGGAACAAAAAATACGAAGAAGAAAAATGTCGATCGATCATACCAGTGACTTCGAGAAGTTGACCTTGAATGCCAGAAATCGACATGGGAGAAAATGATGAAATCAGAGAAGGTAACGAAGGGTTTACTACAGAGAACAAAAAATCAGCAATTGAATGGAGTCAAATTTGGATAGGATGGATTCAACGAAAACGGGTATTTCGAGATTTGGGGATTTTGAATTAAATAGGGTTTGGCGAAGGAGATTTCCAGGTACATTCCGGCACGTGTGATTCCGCCTCGACGCGTAGATAATTTCTCAAGATAGACAGAGATATACTATATGTGGTTTACTCTGTATATTTTTATTTCCCTTTTCTGTGTATATAAAATATAAATAAAATAATTAGTTATTCAATATTTTAATTATGAAACGTGAACACGTTGAAGTAAATATAATACTCCTATATATATATAATTATTATTAAGTACATGTTCTTTGTTCTTTTGAACTTAATTTCAGTACAGTTCAGATTCTTTCAGTTCATTTCATTTCAGTTCAATAGCTTCAGTTTAGTTCAGTTAATTTCAAAATAAATTAAAATAAAATAAACAAAAAATAATTTCAATCTATAATTTTAAATACAAAATCTAGTTACTGTCATAATATTATTAATATTTTTAAAAAAATATTTAATAATTTATAGAAATTATTATTATTTTTATAAAAAATCAATTTAATTCAGTCAGTTTAGTCGGTTTCAGTCCAAAAAAACAGGTCCTAAAATACTCATATGATAATAATAGAGTCGCATTAGTCTCTCAAGTCATAGTTTGGTTTGGCCTCTTGGATCAATCCACCTCAAAACATCGCAAAGAGATTTGAGAATAACTCAAGTAATAAATTTCGAAATTACGTCAAAATAACTCAATTTGAAAAATAAAAATAATTAATTGACTTAGATTTGAGTTTTTATGGAATATTTTCCAAAGTTCATAAATTGACAAAAATATTGCGTAGAAGACAAAAGTTTTTTGCACAAAAGAATTTGATAAATATTCTTCAACCCAAAATTAAAAATATTTAAATAACTTTAAAAAAAGCTTAAAAGATGGTCAAAGTAGAAGATGAGAAGACTTTGGCATTTGAAAATTGTGTTTGGTCCGTATGAACGACTCGGATTGAACTCTTTCATTAACTCTTGAGTCTTGAAGCAATTTTCGAACATAAATAAAATATTTTTTAGAATTTCCACTAGATTCAGACATATTTAATACTCCCTCTCACCCACAGCAATAGTCACATGTGGTCAACGTTGACTTTTTTCGTCCGTTCAATACATATGATAAATAGTGTACAAAAATTATAAAAAAAAATAGTAAAATAAAATATAACTATTATATTTTATTTTAGAATTTTTTTCATAATTTTTGTAAATTATTTATCATATGTATTGAACGGACAAAAAAACTCAATTTTGACCCATGTGACTATTGCTTTGGGTGGGAGGGAGTATATAAATTCTGGTTGGTTCAATTGAGTATCAGAAATACACAGTATTTGATATTAAATTTTAAAAAATTGGATTCAATTGAGTTGATGGGAAGATCAGATGTAGGGCTCTTTCGATTTAAAAAATGAGAAGGGACGAAAGGGGGATCGAGTTCAGCGTATTTAAATTCTTCATTTAATTTTTTTTCTTTTTTTAATTTAGCGAATTTAAAACGTATTTTTGTGAATATTTTAATCCCTAACTGCTGACGCTGACTTAGCATGTGTTTTGTGTACTTTTTTAATTCGTTCGTTTACAAATGGGATGATGTCAGTGGAACTGAGTCAGAATTGGGCAGAATTTGAGATCACGTGAGATGCACATGGACAGATTCTGGCGAAATTTGGGTTTTCAATTCAAAATTGGCTAAATCGAAAAAATGTTGCATTTACAAGACCAGTTTCTCTATTTATTGACACAATATCATTATTTTTCAACTAACTTTATTATTAAATTAAAAATCAATATCCATTATACTTTTATTTTATATTATTCTCTATAAAAAATATAATTTTTTAAATTACGTGTAAAATTTGCTTGATAAACATTAATAAGAAATTGAATATTTTTTGTAGGAATCTAAGTGTGTGAAATGTTTTTTTTATTTAGATTGTCTCAATTATTTTTTCAATGTTTTTAAATTTTAAATTTTATGTTTATCTTCAATTTTTTTAAAATAAAAAATAATAATTATTTTGTAAAGACGAAACGAGAAGAAATTAATTTTATATTTATCAAATATATGAATAATTACAAAAATATCATTAAAAGTCACGAGCATATGTCGTCAAATTCCGCCTATTCAAATATGAAAATCTAATATTCAAGTAGGTCGGATACTAATGAGCCAAAAATATAGTTCAGTCATTAAAGTATAAAAATGGTATAAAATTAAAGTATAAAAATATAATTATCTTCAATTATTATTTACACAACAATATGGGTGTGTAAAATAAGAACAAATCCGAAAAAAAATCGGAATCGGTCCAGATCGAAACCGGTGTGAACCGGTTGAATCCGGTCCAGTCTTCGGTTCAAATATTTTTGAGATTCTAAGTTCTGGTCTAAAATCAGAATTTTTCAATCAGACCTAAAACTCGGATTTTTAATATATATTATTATATATATATATATATAATATATATATATATAATTGTGTGTTCATATATAAGATAATATATATAAATTTGACATTTTATTTTTTTAATATTAAAAATTTACTTGAAATGTAATTTGTTTTTTAATTTTATTTATCAATTAAGTTTATTCATATTTAATATGTATATTTATAAATATATTGAATTATTATTTTGATTTAAATTAATATTAAATATTATAATTCTTAAAAATAAATAAAACCGTACAGGTTCAAACCTCGGTCTTGGAAGTCTTGGACCAGTGCACACCCCTGCACAACAATTCGTCAATACCTATATTATTCTTCTATTTATAAGTATTATTCAACAGACATAAAAATACTTTTAAAGATTTGTGTCAATTATTTTGTACATACTTTTAAAAATCGAAATGAGTAATACTCCATATAACTACAGGCCACAAGGACGAGCTTTACTGCCCCACCCGAGGTAACAAGCAGGGCGGGTCTTCTTGTGAACTGGTTCGGGTAACAATACGACACAAGATGGCGACCTCTGCATATACAGGCAACCCATAAGACACCCATCTGCCATCTACCACCATCAACGGGGCCCCAGCAAAAATCAACCTCGTGCTTCACAACTTCATCAGGCAAACGGCTTGTCTCTCATATAGAAGAGACCACAAATTGTCAACCAAAGAATTACCCATCTATATATATGAACTGCTTTGCACAGGTAATGATATCTCAAGTGTGAAAATAGTATATCATTGCAGTTGCACGTAGTTACAAGAAAAAATATCCAGAACAAACACCCACCATACAACCACTTGTATGAATACTCACAAGTAAAAGCAAATATGTACATACACAAATCCTCGGCCCCAACCAAAATCTCCTCACTCGCTTTCGTCATCCTCGTCATCCCCGAACGAGAAAATCGATGCATCAGCAGCCATCGCTTTGAACTCACTCACCTCCTCCTCTGGGCTGGACAGCTCGGGTCCCCCAATGGATTTTTCCTTCTTCTGTTCGGTAGGAGATGGAGTTCTTACAGAGGCCTGCTCCACCTTCCGTGTCAGACTCGCAATTTGATGAGAATCGACACGAGCTTCGCTTGAAGTGACCCGAGAAGAGGTTTCAGTGGCTTGTCTGGATTTTGAGGACCCAGATTCTTCAGGTTCACTGTCTGAGAACTCATCATCCTTGTCTTTGTTTGAATTCATTGTGGGGGGTGTTGGGTCGGTTTGGGTTGGGTTCGGGTTTGGGTTTGGGTTTGGAGTAGGGGTTGGGGTTGGTTCACTAACGGTGGTTTCTGATGGAGCAGGTCTTGATGCATTAGCCACGGCACCATAATCCACAACCACAATTTCTATTTGGAATCCTGGAGAGGGCAATTTTCTCTGCACGCGTGTGGAGGGAAATGGTGAGCTCATGCAATGCATGGTATGGTGATAAATACACATTTGGAAATAAAAGCTATTTAAAGATGAATAAGTTTTTTTCTAATTTAATATCTCGTGAATAAGTTTAAAGGGCTTTATTTGCTTCAAAACTATGAAGACTAAGTTGGCATTAGAAAACAAGAAAACACAAAATAATACCTAAAAAGTAAAAACCTCTAGGGTAGGGTAATGAAGCTTCGGAGGCCTAGATGGCAAGACTAGGAAATGATTAAAAAAAATACTATTTGATTTATAACATTGGTACCCTAATAGAGGTTTACCTTGTCGAAGCCATCAAGGTCGCTTGTATTTAGAACTGTCCGGTTCTCAATCATAGTTGTGTTCAACCAACTGACCATTAAAAAAATAACTTTCAGCATGCATTCATTAAAAATAATTCTATGTTCTTACGCAAAACGAAGGAGACATGCTGCCGTTAAGAAAAAAAGATAAAGATGTCGGTAATTATACCAATAGAAGTCCCCCTGACGATCATGAAAATGGATTTTGAAATCGCCAGCAAGTTCTGTCAAGCCAGGCTCTCCAGGAAGAGCAAATACAATGATCCCTTTCTTTGGGGCATTGAACCAAAAATCCTCAGGCTGCAAAAAGCAGCAGAATGTCAAAAGTTGTCTCTATGCCATTCAATTTCACTGAATGTCTAAATCTTCAAATCACAATTATTTGTATTAAAAGAATTAACTGATAGTGCAGACTCCAGAGTGACACAGACAACATTTATTGAACATATTTATCAAAATTAACCAGTTAACTGTATGCATCATCCACTATCTGAAATTGAAGGCATATCAAAAGTTGGTGCGTATATATAGATAGATATATTTGTTTAAACTTTACAGGCAAGTAGAAAGACAATCACACCTACAGTGAAAATTTAAATCAGTTTTCAGTCTCCATATATAACAATATAATTGATAGTAAAATGGAGCAGCAGGGAGCATTATCTCGTTATATAGAGTTATCTAAGGGGGTGCACAATGCTGTAAAACGTGTCAGGAGCTTTCTAAGCATATACTTAGTATTTTAGAATTATTAACTAACTGGTAGAATCTAAATACAGGGGGGACAACACACCGACAAGTCTTTTGTTCTTGGGTGCTTTTTTGTTGAGAAGAGAACACCTACAGGCAGAAGAAAATAGTTCATAAAGATGTTTGTACAGAAATTGAAGGTGCACCAATAAAAGAAAAAGGGAGAGAGAGGTGGAAAAACCATTATGATCAGAAATTGTTATGGAAGGCCTGATCCAGTATGGACACCTATGCAACCGAAATCCTCTGAGCATGCATCTGCATTATTCAATTCAGTACGATTTCAAAATTGAACACTTAGTGATAATACAAATTTTCATCGCCAATGTCATCCTACTACATTTTGTTCTTCAAATAATAATTTAAAAATAAAAGAAGAAATTGTCATGCTTAAATATCAGCTTCATTGGATTGGGAAATTGGAAGTCCATACAAAATATAATTATAAATAGCAACTACCTTCGACCTGGCTGATTTTACCCATTGAAGTGCGCCAAAATTCGTTCGAAATACTTCACATATCTCTATAAGAAACAAACAGATAGTACTAAAGAGTGTAATGGAGCTTAGAAAAAAATATCGACCACAACTTCAAAAGCATTAAGACTCACAATCTGACTAGGCAGAACAAGTCCTTTCCCGTCAATACACCTCTTCTGATTGTAATATTCAATCGATTCCTCTGCCGTGGGGAAGAACTATAAAATTGCATGACTGTGATTAGATTGGAAAGTGGAAATATATGGCCATATTCATTCTACAATAACAAAAAAATGACCAACTTCTCCTTAGATTAAAAAAAAAAACAAAAAAAAAACACTACCTTCAGATACAGAAGAAGACTAGAAATCATCAATCCTGTCCTAGCCATTCCGGCTTTACAATGCACAACCACTACATTTTCAATGTCTTCCTTCAACCATGAAAATGCACTTTGGCAGAATGATATGATGAGTTGAATAGGAGGGCAATTATGGTCATCAAAAGGAAAACTAGCCACCTGTACAATAGATTAAAAAAAAAAAAGATTGCATTATCACATGGCACTAGTATTATAAGGAACATACCAGCCAGCCTCAATTTAGCCCAAATTATCAAATTCACACCACAACCAAATTCTACATAGTCCAACAGCAACTTGCAGCACTAAGTTTGATTTGTAAGCCTAAACAATAAAATTCATCCAATAACACCAATTCGCCATATATTTCATACATCTAATATTTGTAGGAAGCCAAGAAAATGTTTCACGAAGGCATGGATAAGTCGGAAATTACAAAATGCAAGCCACACAACACTAGAACAACATTTAGAGAACCCCCTTCATATGGATGACTGAGCTAGACACGCTAATGGTATTAGTAGAGTGGTGACAAAGTAAAATGTGGCTACAGAAAGGAAAGACTGAACATTCAGATAGAAAACAATCTTCAGCTCATGAAAACTGAAAGGTATAAAGCAGTTGACAGAGTAAATCCTATTACTACAGATAGTATGCCACCTGAACCAAGATTCAGAAGAAAAGGAAGATGAAACAGGGTATATGAAAATAGATAAAAGCATAAATTTCAGAGCAAAACCACTCAATTTGGCGAACTACATAAATTGGAAGTACAAAGAGTAGACAAACCTTCCCCTCAAGTAAAGATGCATCATACAATCTTTCCGAACAAAGGTTATACACTTTGTATTTGTCCTGCATGAATGATATAGTTATTAAGTAAGTTCTAGTAGTTACAAATGAAATGGCGACAAGATGATTTGAGCTGTAATTCATGGAATTGTTTTAAAATATAGCTGATGACCACAAGATTCCTTTCCCATGTCAATCATGGTAAATCCAATAGGAAAAGATAGTAATGCATCCAATTACCTTGTGATAAGTTTCAAAGAACTTGATGACTTCCTCCATGTGGTTCCGATAAAATCCCTAAATCACAAACATAACTATGTTCTAAATTAAGCATAATCAACAATGATTCTTTTGTTGAATTTCAGATGATTAGGAATTTATTTACCTCAACATAGCCAAAAAAGCCAGAGCTCATATCTCCAGCAGGGAAGCCCATAGCAATAATATTCTCTGTGATGTAAGTCATATCTAGATCAAATTCTCCTTCCTATAAAGAAGTAGAGATTCAGAACTAAAGTCAATATACGTAAATGCTTGCAAAGGTAAGAAATAAAAATACACACCCAATGGAATAGCCTTCGTCTAGTAATTGACAAAAATATATACTTTCATATAACCTGGTATCTTCTCTTATTTTGAGATACAACATGACGGGCTTTGACCTGCACAGCTTTCACTGCATTCTTAGATGAGTCGACTAATCCTTTCGTGATGGTTCCAATAAAACCTGATGGTGCAGTTGGTGAAGCACCCGATGTACTCCCTTCTGGTTGAGGAGATTTGGGAGAAGAGCGCAATCCAAACCCACTGGTGAGACGTGAGAAAGGTGACTTCCCTGAATCTCCGGTCGGTGATGCTTCCTGGTTCCCAACAAATGGTTGGGGAAGTTTTATATTTTTAGCCCAAGTGGAGATGCCAGAAGCAGAAAATTTAGAAGGCGCGTCATGTTTGGGATTATTTGGTGGTGCAGATTCCAATGATGTTGCCATTTTTATATCTGCTGATTTGAGATCACGGGGATTTGACGAATCAGGAGAATCCAAACTCATTCCAGTCGCCTGTACAGTATTTAACAATTAGAAAAGCATAGAAACTTGCAGAAGTAGCTAAACTATGAGACTTAAAAAGAAAATAGAGCATTTGTAATAAGCATCCACATAATATCTCAGAAATAGTCAAGTCTCAATGAGGTTCCCTCGACTTAAAAATCATAACAATCTAAACAAAGTCCTATTGGTAGTAGACATAAGAACATGGACGGTACAACTTTTTGAAAAATGGAGGTTCGAGTTAAATCACTTGTCAATGTTAAAGAATACGACACTATATAACATGAAATATACTATACGGTTTGCGAAATATGACTAAATTAGTTCTATTTAAGACCAGACCCACATACTTCAATCACACAGTTAAGGTTGTACTTGTATAATAACTACAAGAACCAGCAAGTGGTTTAGTTCTTTGTGGTAACGGAAATGGAAGAAAATGAGGACAAATCAGCAAGATATGAATGATAAACACAGATCAAATTTTAAGATTACATAAGACAATGATTACGGCTTCTTTCCATTTCTACGAAGGTGGATCAACTGTTACAAAACAGTATGATCAAGTAAAAACACATACAGTGATACTAAGGAGAAGATAGCAGTACATGTACTTCAAACACATACTAAAAGCTTTCTTCTAAGAAATCTCCAAGCCCCAGCTAGACAGAAACACACTTTTCGAATACTCGACCTTACACGGTAATTTGGGAAACGAAACGACTAATATGATGACCCCGGTTAGAAGAAATGTCCTCGTAATCTAGAAAATCTATGAGCCAATCTAAGAAGAAACAATTATAATTAACAGCGTGATTTACCCGAAATATTATTTGCAAAACTATAACACCAGTTATGAAAATCCGATTTCACGAATTTCTTAAAAAAATCATCCTCGACAACCCCCCAAAATGAACCGATTAGGGATGAGAGTGAATGGTAACAGCTTTCAACTAAGTACAGCAAGTGTTGGGAGGGCATATCTATAAACACGCTGCAATAAGACTTTCAAAGGAATTCGTATAGCTACCTGAAACAAGAGTCAACGGCGGCGAAAGGTGGCGCGGCGGTGGTTGCTGGGAGTGCCGATAAAACGACGTCGAAGGGTTTGCGCTTTTTTTTGTTGTTGTTGTAAATGACGCGACGGTAGAAGCAGGTGGTATGGTGAGCGCCTACACCTTTTAGCGACTTCTTAAATTTCGTCAACACTAACGACTTTTGTGACGTGCCAATCCCTCAAGTCTAAATTTACCCTTGAAAGCCGAAGCTCAAATTTTGTTAAACAGTACATCATCTAACAAATTGTGACACCATTTCTTTGATTTACTATTTATGTTTGAGACTAACGATCACATTAGTCACATTAATTTTTAATTTATAAATAAAATATGATCAGTTTGGGATTGAGAAAGTATGCAGTAACAAAAGAGTAGTAGTATTATTTTATTTACGATTTAATTATCGTATTTTTTTGTAAATTATAAAAAATGTGCAACAACTTGTTTGATAGATGTAATATTTCTTAATTTTAAATAATATTGTATTAAAAAATGAAATATATTATTTAATAAAACCTTTCATTATAATTAATTATTAAAATTGAATTGAAAATAAGTACTACAAAAATAATTTTTAAATACAATTTTATCACTACTACTTTCCTCAAACGAGTATTCAAAAAAGGGTTCGATGTCAACCAAGTTTGACATTCACATTTTTAAATACAAAATAATTTTTTAATTTATTTACTTTATTTTATTCATTTTCTAACTTTTACTTTTATGCACATTGCATACCTTTAATTTTGATTTTTTTTTAATTTTAAAATAAAATTTTA
Organism: Euphrasia confusa; assembly: GCA_954870475.1. Taxonomy (NCBI): domain Eukaryota; kingdom Viridiplantae; phylum Streptophyta; class Magnoliopsida; order Lamiales; family Orobanchaceae; genus Euphrasia; species Euphrasia confusa. Next base: position 14,989,715 of record OX940949.1, on the reverse strand, counting down.
TCTTAATTTATTTACTTATTTTTTAATTTTTACTCTAGTTTTTTACTTTTTAGTATACTTTATTCACTTAATTTTTAACTTTTACTCTACATTCACGAATTAGAATCATAAATCGTCCTCCCGAAATAGGCCATTTACCTAGATGTCCCGTAACTTTGATTTTTATCAAAGGTCGTCCTTTGGCCTCTTTTTCCGGCGAAAAAGTCACGAGATTGTCACGTGACCTCATTTTCTTGCCGGAAAGCTGACGTCAGCATGCCACGTCATCAGAAATTGCCACCTGACGTCAGCATGCCACGTCATCAGAAATTGCCACCTCAGCACTTGCAGAATTTTTTTTAACACGTCAGCATGCCACGTCATCAGAAATTGCCACCTCAGCACTTGCAGAATTTTTTTTAAAAAATTGGTTGGCATGAGATTCGAACCCTTGGTCATTGAAGATGAAAATAAGAACCTTTACCACTAGGCTACACTAGAAAGTTGGGAAACTTTGTAACATTTTTACATATATACGTTATAATTTGTAGTATAAATTATGAATCACATAATTAATCAATAATTATCATATTAAATGAAAAAATTATTCTTTACATAAAAAATAATCAATAAAACATAAATAAAAGATAAAAAAAAAACTATTTCACTTAATTAACATAAAAAACAACAAAAAAATAAATTATGTTTTATTATAAACTCAAGAGAATTGACAGAGAATAAAGAGAGACAATATGAGAGTAGAATGAATTGTTGTGAATTGTCCTTTCATTCATATGAGGAGACCCCTTTATATAGGATACAAAGTGTGGTTTATGTCTTGTTCACCAAGAAAGGGTAAACTAGTCATTCACTAATTAATAATATTCATAACATGTTTCATTTAATTTAGTATTACGTATATTTCAACTTAATATTAATACTTTACAAATAATTTTTTATTTTATTTTTTACTTGAAAATAAATTTTTACTACTAAAAATTAAAAGATACAAATATATGTTAATCAACAAAAATAATTTATTATTTGTATATTTTTACTTTTTAATTTTTAACCGTAAACATATATTTTTTAATAAAAAAAGAAGAAAAAAATTATTTTTAAAGGTCTAAATAATAAGTTGAGAAATTAAAAAAAATAATAGTGTGTATAATTATTTAGGATATAAATAGTATTAAATTAAATGAAATATTTTTTTTATATGTTAATTAATCCATTTTTTTATTTGATTATTATTTCTTATTTATATTTTATTAATTATTTTTTATGTGAAAAATAATTTTTATTTAATATGATAATTATTAATTAATTATTCAATTCATAATTTATAGTACAAAATATAATGTATATATATAAGTATGTTATAAATTCTTTCAATTAACTAGTGTAGTCTAGTGGTAAAGGTTCTCATTATCATCTCCATGGTCAAGGGTTCGAATCTCATGCCAACCAATTTTTTAAAAAAAATTCTGCAAGTGCTGAGGTGGCAATTTCTGATGACGTGGCATGCTGACGTCAGCTTTCCGGCAAGAAAATGAGGTCACGTGACAATCTCGTGACTTTTTCGCCGGAAAAAGAGGCCAAAGGACGACCTTTGATAAAAATTAAAGTTACGGGACATCTAGGTAAATGGCCTATTTCGAGACGACGATTTATGATTCTAACTCCTACATTCACTTATTTGTTAACTTTTTAACTTTTAGTCTACACTCACGTACTTTTTTTTATTAATTTTTACTCGCAAGTCACCCGCACAACTTTTTTACTAACTTTTACTCACAAGCCACTAGCAGAAGTAAGTTTTTTCTATGCTACCCTCGTACGGTATTGTCTAATCCATGGAGATATTGCCATGTAGATTTATTAAAATGTTAAAAATAAATTATGTGGTTTAGAAAAAAAGTAACTTACACATGTTTAAATATGTATAAAGTTAGGGAGTGTCTTTAGGTTAACATAGGAGAGTGCCCTCAACTTTTTAATGTTAGGCGGTTAGGCCATTTGTATTTGTTAAAATGTTCAAAATAAAAGATGTGGTTAAAAATAAAATGTTATTGTGTTTATGATATTAAGTTACTTACACATGGTTAGCATAGAATGAAACCTTTTATTCTACATTCACTTACTTTTTTACATTAACACCTTTGGTCTTTTGTAATTAACAAAAGAGGTTAGTTTAAAATCATTTGTTTGTTTCTTTGAATGTGTGCAAAGTTTTTGTGAGATGGAGGGGAGTAATTAACAAAGGAGGTAAGTTTAAAATACTCCTTGTTTGTCTACTTTGTATAGAAAATGTGTGACAGTATATTATTAACCAACACGTTTTTGTCATAAATTTATGTGTGTACATAGATAATTAAATAATTGAAAATATTAATTATTATTTTAATATAATTTAAAAAAAAATTGAATATATTTATTAAATTGGACTGGTTCCAAATCCGCAAAGTATTCACATTAAAGGCAGAAGCGTTACCAATGTCTGTAGGATAAATATAACGAAAAAAGCAAAAATATTTACATAAACCAAAAGGTTCCGAGATACTATATAGTCAAGGAGGAGCAATATGAGGCAAGTTATGATCTTTGTCAATCACTGAAAATCTTCCTACCACCTAGGAGATTCGACCAGCTCATCTTCGCATCCCCCCTTCTCAATGCCGGTATCCCCAACGGATTATCCTTACTCTGTTTCACCACAACAATAACAACAACATCACTCAGAATATACAGAGGCTTGTGTTAAAATCCTAAAACAAAAAATAAAAAAGGGTCAAAAAAATATTACCACCAAGCAAGTGCCTGCTTCAACATCACAAACCGGGTACTCATGCGGGCAGCAGCTCGAGTGATCATCGCAGCAAGTGGCCGACTCCATGGGGCAGCATCCCCACGCAAAGCAAAACTTCCCGTACTCGTACAAGCAGCAGCAGGTGGTCCCCGCCTCGCACGACGAATACTTGTCGCAAACAGTAGGAGGGCTCACGGGTGAAGGTGGTGACGGGGCGGGTTTGGGCGGGTTGTGACCCGTCTTAATCGGGTACGAAGCCTCGACCGCTATCCCACACTTTCCCGTCGTTGTGTTTGCAACATTCCTCTCAAGCTTAATGTACCCACTCTCCCCCCAGTCGGGCCCCCACGAGTTCCTCACGATCCAGTAGTCCTTGCCGTCATCCTCCGTGCCGTACCCCACCGCAACTACCCCGTGGTCTAGGTCGGTCCCACAGAGTCCAGTGAACACACCCTGAAAAGGATTGATTATCAAATTTAAGTTTTATTAGTAAGGGTTAGTTTGAGACTTAGGGTGATCATATATACCGATTGGTAGAGCTGGAAAGCTCGGCCGCCGGCTTCGATTGCGACGCTGACGGGTTGAACAGATACGGCTTTCTTCAGTGCGTGTTCGTCGTTTTCTGGAACGTCTTCGAAGGAATCTATCGAGACCACGCGTGCGTTTTTCTGGCAAAACAAAAAATTGAATGATTAGATTGCTTGGTTGGAATTTACACTGTAATTAAAGTGTTTTGAGATTTTTATGTACCCGGATTTTGTCGCAAGTTCCGTCACGAGCTGTGTAGGGGTAGTCGGCCTCTGTGTCGAGACCACCGTTGTCGATGACGAACTGAAAAGCGTAATCCATGAGACCTCCGTTGCAACCTTGGTTGAACGACTTGTCGCAGTCAACCAGCTCTTGCTCAGACAAGACGATCAAGTCTCCGGTTACTATCTTGTTGATCCCTTCTATGGCTCCAACCGTTGAGAAAGCCCAACAACTCCCTTCAAATTTCAAGGGTACAATATTATACCTCCATCTTCCAAAACAATGCATAATTTTCTTTTATGGTCTTAAAAGAGTGAACATACCACTATCTTATACCATTATTTTTTCACTAGTTGCATCAATGGTCACACTTCTTTCACACAAAAAAAAAGTATGACCATTGTGACAGAGTGTATTATAAAACACATAATTATCTTTTCTTAATTTGGGTTATATCACAAAAAAATCACTTTTTGTTTTCTTAATTGAAGTAAGAATTTCTCTATACATAGTTCAAAGAGATATAGAGAGTATGACAATCAATATCCATACATATCACCCCAAATCACAATCATCCATAAGCATACATACACACAAATTAATTACAAGCAAATCCACAATAATCAATCAGAGAAAATATGAATAAGATTACCAGCAAATCCACAATAATCACAAACAGAGAAAATATGAATAAAATTACCGCATTGTCCCTGATCCTTGACGGGCGCAACGGCGCCTCTGTCCCTCCAGTCGACGTTTTTCGGCAACTCCTCACCGGCCCGAACGGCGTACCGATCGCTCGGCCTCCGGTTCGTCAGCGCGGGACCACGGCGGCTCGACCTGCCGTTGGCGAACCGGGAGCGGTACTCGTCGTTGGTGAGATCGGCGAATCGGTTCATGCCGAGCTTGTAGGGGCGGTCGATCGAGTTATGCTCGTCGACGAATCGGAGGTTGTCCTTGAAGATCTGGAAGCGCCTCTCCTTCTCCCCGATTGCGTTGTAGGCCTTGCCGTGTTTGACAAGCCAGGACTCGTACAGCGCAAGGGTTTCGCCCTCGGATCGGGCCCCGTGCTCCCGGTCGTAGGTGATTATGGACATGTCGAGGGCGGATGAGGAGACGAGGAAGAAGGAGACCATGACAAGGATGGAAACGAAAAGCGAGAGTTTGTGAGGAGAAGCCATTGTTGGTTTTTGATTTTTTTTTGGATTCAGAAAAGATACTATGGTGGTGGTGGGATTTTATAGGTAAGGAGAAGGAGGGGTGGGAATGAATGTTTTGGAATTTACTAATTCCTAGTATATTCTTGAGAAGAAGAGGGCGCGTCAAAGTAGGAATTGATTCCTACGGGAATAGAATTTCTTTTTTCGCTTTACATAGGGTCAATTTAAAGTGAGTTTGACTTTCATATCGCCCAGGGCTTCGCTTACATTTTTTTTCTTTAAGAATCTGGATTTTATACTCTCTATTTAAAACAAAATTAATTATTTAAGAAAATTGTTAATTTTTAATATTTTAATTAAAAAGTAAAAATAAAGAAAAAAAATTATTTTTAAAGTGAAAAGTAAAGGTAAAATAAAAAATTAAAATAATTATTTCATTTTTTTTTTGGAGTGGAGTTAAACTGGGACTGATTACTACCCATAAAATAAACATCTTAAGCGAACATCTCTTTCAAAAAGATAACCAAGCCGATCCATACAAACATCCTAAACCCAAATCAAATGCATATCAACAACAGTTGTGAATTTAAGAAATGGATATTTAACATCAAAACCCTATCCCACTTCCGGTTATTCCAAAATGAATAGACCCAGTAGCTATTAACACCATTTGTTTACACCTCTGATTATTTGATAACTCCGCATTATGTACATCTCACCTTCAAAGACAATCATATTCACAACAATTCTCTTTTTTCTCTAAGACAATCACATATCCACAACAATTCTCTTTTTTCTCTAAGACCCCTACAGATAGAATAATACTGTAGTAGTATCAATTAAGCCCTTCTACCCACATGCCGCAACCCTTCATCACCATTCATGCGTCTCTCACCAAAATCATGGAGCCTGCAGCCAATCAAGTACTTGTCATCGCGTATCGAGTTGTGGAGATTGGTGAACCAAACGTTAAAACGCTTGGCGCAGAAGAAGAACACGCTGAAGACCAGGCACCCGATCCAGGCATATCGGTAGACAGCCGAGTTGACCACTAACGAATACCCGAATATTGGGAAGACCCCATGTGACAGGACATAAGGAACACATAGTGCAGTGAGAAGCTTCATGATGATGGGATACACGATTTCACGAAGAACCCAGACACCTTGCAGCCTTGAGAAACCGTATTCCCTTACCCTTGCGAATTTTACACGCCAGCTCTCATCCACCAACAGCATCATGTGATCCAGCATGACCTGTCGAAAAAAGATGTTAAATACTTGATTAGACCTTTTGTGATGTTGATAAATACCCAACAATAGAATACAAGTTCAGAGATTTAAAAAATCTAGGTTAAGAGTTATGACTGCCACGCATTTTCCCCTGTGTTAAAGGAGCTAATAGAAATTGCTGAAAAGTAAATATTATTGTTACAATTACACACCTCAACTTTTTTAAATGCAGCACATAAACCCAACATTCTGTTTACATTTTAAATATAAATCTCTCAATTTTAGTATATTTTACAAAATATTCAGACGAGTAGTTAAGTTCAGTATGATTTGTAAAATACTTCATCATTTAAGTAAATTCCGTTTGCTCAACTAATGATCAGGCCAAAACGAAAACGTAAATACTACAAAAGGTTGCCCTTTTTCAGTAAACACTACAAAAACTTCAGAGGTAGTTTTTGCAAGTATCTTTCAATTTTTATGTTTTAGCATTTTAATTTGGACTGGGTGAGGGAGTGGGAGAGGCTCACCATTCTAGTCCAGATCTTAAGAAAGATAAGTCCTAGAGCCCAATCTTGATACAAAAGAAAAACCGGACTTTCATCCACAGGAACTCGCATAGGTACTATTACAAGAAGTTCAAACAGCAGCCCGATCAATACGGGAATGAGAAATACCTGAAACATGGGGACAATATACATAAACAAGTTAGAAACACACAATGAAAATACCACAAGATTATTTTTGTGCAAAACAAAGAAAACACATTCTTACCCATATTAATAAAAGAGCAAAACTCTTCACAATAATACCACACCATTTCCATATCTGATTGAGCAGCTGCCTAGTTCTCTTTGTTCGGATGAGGTCAACACAGTATCTTGCTCCAGCCAAAACAGTCCAAATGACATAGCTTCCAATGATGAAAGCGTATATATCTGGAAAAGGTAAAGAAAAGATTATTTTTAAAAAATATTTTTCCTTTTACAAAATAAATATAGTTACATCACTACAAGAGTTGATGGGATATATCTTATACCATTGCATTTGATGCCATGGGTTATAGGGAGAAGAGGGAGGGCATTAAATAGGGCCCGCCCAAGTGAAATGGGTATGATTATCAACGCAGAGTTGAATACAAGGAGAGTCATATAGGCCACCACCAACAATAGCACGATACGGAATTTAAAGGCCCATCGTCTGAAAATGTAACCAGACAAGGCAATGATGGGACAAAATTGGGAAGGAAGTAACAACATAATAGCATAAAGCAAAAAGATCATGAAAGAGTTAATGATAAGAAATGGATAAAGACACAAAACAAATACAAAAAAACGTTCAATAAACCAAGAAATAGCAAGAATAAGATTAACAGTTCATTGCAAAAACTACCTGAGGTTTAGTCACATCCAAATAATAATATTAACAAACGTTAAATAAGAACACAATTATCTTGTAAAAAAATTCAAGGTTTATACAAACCTCAAGTGGATTTTACAAAACTACAATTCTACCCCCACGGTATGTATTTCTTCATAACATGAGGGAGTATTTGTCAGAAATATAGAAAACCTCAAGTGGATTTTTTGTAACACTTTAAGGGGGGCATCCGGGATTTTAAAAGGTAACTGTAGTTTCTGGTAATGATAGAAACCTCAGCGGCAAGTTTTCTATGTATAATGACCTCAAGAATAATGAATGCAAAACAAACGCATGGGGTAAATTAACTTGAAAGAGGCAAACTATCAAAATTATGATCACATGGACAACTTAACCATAATGGGTTTATTAAAAGATCAACTAACCCATGAATCACAAATTAATCAAAGGCATAAGAATAATCAGCCTGGTGTTTCGAGCACTGGAGATAAATCTTGAGCAGCTTTCGGAGGTAAGCTGCTCATACAAGAAATATCTAAAAAGGGTATGGTCAAGTGAACAGCATGCTTAACCTATTCACATGAAATATATATTTCTCAGTTCTCACTAATAATGATAAACTAATGAATAAATGGAAACAGTCATGACAGCATTGTGGCACACCACAATGCATGAAAGAACACTCATTATGCAGAGGCAAGATACTGCTTTTCTTAATAAAACTTACTCTGGACCAGCAGGTTTACCAGTATCAACAGCCTCTACCGGATTAGCATTTTCCACCACATGCCTGGCTCGGTTTACATCTTCAAGGGCTAGAACATGTTCTTGACCAACTACATGTGCATGCCCCCTATCATGTCTCCCTAAGTCTCCATTCCCGTAATCATTTCCATCATTTTCTTCTGGCTTCGGGAGTAAGAAATCAGTTACACCAAGTGCCCAGCCAATGGCAGTGAACCAATACCGGAGAAGGGATTTGAGAGTATGCCGTAACTTGAAATGCTCAATAGCAAAAGGAATGCATATTTGAAAAAGAAGCATATCGGCAGGTATTTCGGTAAATGGGTCGGAAACACTGCAAAAAGAAGAAAAACAAAAAGAGGGGGAGTGGGACAAACCATAAGTAAGAATAGAGAAATGGTATATAACCAGGAGAATGGATCATAATTCAGTAAATGACTACAGAGACATAGAGAAATCATACGAGATATCCAGAGGGAAAATGGAAGGAATCAGCCGCATTGCAAGTTTAACTGGCAAGAATACCAGCATTACAATCCAACTCCCAGAGACAGCGGCGGAGAATAGGATTCTACGAGCATGCCTGTGCATAGATATATCAATAAGAACACGTAATGGTTTGTAAATAGGATCAGCAGGATCTCGAAGGAAATACAGAACCCCATTGCGCAAAACCTACAGAACAAATACAAGGTGTCAAGGAATTCGAGATAAAAGGTATAAACAGCAATTAAAGATTAGAAATAATATGCATTGTATGTTTAAGCACAATCAATACCCCTCGAAGAAGGCTGACAAAGGTTCTTAATAGAAGCATGTAAACAATTCCTACAACCCAATGAACCAAGGAGCTTGCCAGCGGTGAGACTGAGAGAAAATCAACTCTCTGAGATATCGAATTCCCAAACATCCTTATAGTACAAACATCCATCCACCACCCACACATAAGAGGAAACACTCCGAGTTCAATGACCAGAAGGAAAGCAACTTTGATCACAATCATCAAACGTCTCATTGCTGCAACAAACAGCCTGAAGAGTGATAGGATAGTGACTGCAATGGAAGCAATGCCATAAAACCTATCTCCCGTTGAATACCGGATTAAGGTAATAACCTCAATATAGAATATGACAAGAGAAAATATAAAGATGTAGCCAACAGCAAGTGTAGTAACATCAGAAAGACGCGACGCCCCAACTGACTGCACTTTCAGGATGCCAGTTGCAATTGTAGAGGTTATGTTGTTTGACATATCATTTTCTCCTGTTGCATTTACTTTCAAAATCTCTGCAACATGGCCAAGCAAACTATTGTCCTGATAATCAGAAGTTAGATTTACAACTGCAGTTAGTGCACTCTTCAGAGTAATATTGGCAAGAGAAAGTGCTGACTCAGTAAGCGGCACAACTGTAGATAGAACTGGATTGATAGCAGAGGACAAAATCCATGAAAAATTATATAGTATAACGCGTCCAATAGAGAATGGCACAAAGATTACAACTCCTAGGAAAGTCATATTGCTGGCAAGAACCTGCAAGAAGAAAATGAAAAGGTTAACAAAATCAACGATGCTGCAAATAAAGGACAATGCTTCAAGATAAGCCTTTATAACATTTCCATTGTTTTCCCTTTTGAAACAAAGACCAAGCATGTTGGAGCTGGGGATGTTATTATGAGTTAATAAAATAGAGAAACATCGAAAGCCTAACTTTATTGTGGAGAAAAAGAAGGAAGATATTTAAGAAAATATTAAATATAATGTCAGAATGTATAAATAATAAAAATGCATCACTGTTTCTTGCTATAGATACACCGCGATGCAACAGACGTAGAGAAATAATACATCACTTAGAATGTAAAAGAAATTCATAAGACAAGCACATTAAAAAGTGGAAACCAAAGAGCTTCAACATGATTTCTCAGAACACAATAATATGGATTGTAGGAGCATTGGAGCAATATAAAATAAACAGTTACAGCTAGTGATGATTGATGAATATTCAAGGAGAAGAAAAACCCATATTTCATTGAAGTAAACATCAAGAGACTCACTGTGAATGCATTTTTAACCAGATGAAACACAGGTCCCTGCATTCCAACCAGTTCAACAAAGGGTACAACTTCCGCACCATCAGCATCATCCAAACCATCAAACATCTGTTCAACCTGGGCCTCAAGTTGAGCCGCCTGCAGCTCTTCACCATTCCCATTGACAACAATATTTCTGTTGGCTTGAGCTGCCTGCCTCCTCGCATTACGAGCTCCATTTCTATTTGCTTCATCTACTCTGTCAGCATCTTGTCCACCAAGCTCCCTTCGGCGTCTAATGCAATCTCTTAGGTATATTGCCCCAAGAAAAACAAATACAATGCTAGCCGAGAGCAGAAATCCATGGAGGCAGTCCTTAAGAATGAGAGTCGTAGAAATGTGGCTTAAAAACAGTCTTTGTGCTTCTCCAAAACTTCTAACAAATGCCAGTCGCCAAATCCAAATTGTAATAAAAGGAATAATGAGAAGCCAGACTGAGAGTACAAAACTGAGGCGTAAAAAGAATTGCAGAACATGGTAGACTTTCATAGCTATTCCGAAAATAAATTCCTGAAAAGGAAGCCTTGCAGGTGCATTATCAGCATAAACCGCAGAGAATGAAAACGGATGTTTGCAGACCTGCATTGCACATCGAAACAATAAAGAATGTCAGCTTCTGATCTACGAGTATTCTTCACCATAATGAAAAGTACAATAGTCACAGAAACCTTCCAAAAGCAAGGCTATGTAACTCAGAATAATATAGTTCTTGGAAAGAAAACAGCTGAAATCAGAAGATATATATGGAACAGATGACATATTTCATTCAACACGATTTAGCTTGAAAATCGTTTCTACTAACGACAGGCCAGATGCAAGAATAGGAAGAAAAAAAAAAGTGAAAACACATGTTAAAGCAAGTTCATGATTCAAGAAAGTAGGGTCACTGATCTCAGCTAAATTTCCCAAGAACAAATTGAGTAACAATAACAATTCGACTACAGAAAAACACACAAATTAAACAAACTTTAAATCGAGAGAGCGAAAGTGGAAGAAACCGAACCTCGCACCGGCGAGCGTTACTGTGATTGAGCCACTGCATAAGGCAATCCTGGTGAACGAACTTGATGCTCCCGCTGCACGCGCAAGGATATCGCAGAGTATTATCAGCGTCGCCAGTGTTTCTGCAAATCCGGCAAACGTCACCTTCATCTTCATCATCCATCAAATCGAACCTGCCAACACCACCTCTGCCATTACTGCTCTTGATATCGTTATGACTTCCGCTGGTATTCTCTCTCGACGAAGAACCGATCGACGACGTTGCGGATTCTGACCTCCCAGCGGCCGTCGTCGGTCCAATCTCCATCGAGTCGGTGGAGACCGTAGGATTTTTTATTCTTTCTTAGGGTTATAGGAAAATTGTGGATTGTGTATTTGTGTGGCCGGGGTACTGGTTTGACAAGGGAAAAATAATTGCAACTGTTTTTGAAGGAGGGTCTGACTAGGGCTGAAGTATCACTGAATTATCGCTGAATTATTAATAGACAACTACACCGGAGACGATCCACTCCACCCGTTGATCGAGTGAGTTTTTATATTTGCTGTCAATTTAATTGCAAAGCAAAAAATTTACTGGGTCAATTTTTTTTTCTTTTCGATAAAGTGCATCAAATGGGTTTATGAGGCGTTTCCGCCTGGTGGCAACTCATAGGAGCTAGTCTTGATTTACGAGCAATGCTCGCAGGAGTTATGGCACGATTGAGGTGTGCTTAAATTAATGGGGGTTAGTTTCTTGAGGCCACTCCTTCAAGGCCTCTGCTGCAATTCAACTTGGAATTATGCAGTGATCTGGAAGCTTGAAAATCAACACCAAATGTAAGTTAACTCTCCAATTTTTATTAAAAAAACGCCTGGTGGCAACTCATAGGAGTTAGTCTTGATTTACAAGCAATGCTCGCAGGAGTTATGGCACAATTGAGGTGTGCTTAAATTAATGGGGTTTAGTTTCTTGAGGCCACTCCTTCAAGGCCTCTGCTGCAATTCAACTTCTGCAATTCAACTTGGAATTATGCAGTGATCTGGAAGCTTGAAAATCAACACCAAATGTAAGTTAACTCTCCGATTTTTATTTCTTTTTGAATCGATTTGTGAATTTGAATGTCAACCTAAGGTCGGGTAATAAGTGAACTTTAGGATTGTCGCGGTTCAACTCTTGAGAGGTAAATTGACGCAAGGAAGCAATAAACAAATAATTTAAGACTCGTTGATTCTATGAATACCCGATAATTAAAACATCAAGACTTTCGTTGATTCTTAAGAATACCGAAACCTGATAAAAACCCTCAACAGAGGAAGACACTTTTTATTTATCATAAACAACTAATTAATTGAATGAGAAAACAGACATATAAATAAGTACTGAAACCTAATAAAATAAATTAAAATAATAAATAAAATAATACTAATAGCTTACCTAATCTTTTCTTTATTTGTCTCTGCATCATAAATGCTCTCGCTGCTCGCTAATTATATAGGCTTCTATCTAGAGCTGTCAAACTGGGCCCGACCCATTGGGCCGGCCCGGCCAGCCCGACCATAAGGCTGGGCTGGGCCTCAATATATGAGGCCCAAAAAAAGTCGGGCCTTTTTGGCCCGACTCGACAGGCCTGATGGGCCAGTGGGCCTGGGCCGGGCTTGGCCCGATTTTTTTGGCCCAACCCGACTAAACACATATTATTATTTTTATTTATGTTTTATTTAAAATTTTAATTAATATTAATGTTAAAACTAAATAATTTTATATATTTCTTTGAATATAAATTTAGAATTATAATATTTATTTGGGTAAGTATATTTTTGCTAATATAAATAGTATTTTTAATTTATAAGAAACATTAAATTATTATTCAAAATTATTTTAGTAGCTTTAATTTAATTTAATTATATTTTAAATATTAAAATTTCATTATTTATTATAATTTTGTAATTAATTTGTTTAATTAAACAATTTTTATAATTTAAAACAAAAATTAAAAAATATTTTTTTATTTAATATGGCGGACCAAAAAAGCTCGATGGCCCATTGGCCCGACCAAGGCCGGGCTGGGCCTCATAAATTTAGGCCCATTGAAATTCGGGCCGGGCCAGCCCGGCCCATGAAAATCACCCAGCCCGATGGGCTTGGGCAGGGCCGGGCCGGCCCGGTCCGACCATTTGACACCTCTACTTCTATCTCCTTTTTTATTTTTTTTATTGTTTACCTTTTTTATTTTCTAATTTTTCTTGGTCTGGATAAGCAAAGTGCACTTTTGAATGACATTATGAAAATATCAACTACTGATGGCACAACGCACTAGATCAGGTGTGTCTCTTTACCTTTTTCTTTTATTTGCGCATGTTTTTGAATGACCGTCCTAGCCATATCTTAATTGCTTACACCACTACACTGTCTGGTTATCCGTTATATGATCCCACATACTATTTTTATTCGTAGATTTAGCCGGTAGAGATGTATTTCTTTCTATTTGCACTTGTTAGTCTGGGTGAATTTTTTAATTAGTGACTTGTAATGCGAATAAGTGAGAAACAAGCCATTTTTTTGTTGGGAAAAATGGCAATAAGGCCAATTTTCAGCATTTTTTCGGCAATAAGGCCAATCTCCAAATTTCGTGTCAATTAGGCCATTTTGTGTCAATTAGGCCAAAAAAATATACCTGGAAGGACGAAACTACCCTCGACATATCCTACCCCACCCCAACCCCCCAAACCCCTAATCTATGCCCCCCAAATCCACGATCGGGAAATCGCGATTGGGAAATCGACCAGCCGCCTTCTACCCCGCCGTCCCCACCGCCACGACGCCGACGACCCCCCCCCCACCCCCACGGTCAGATCCTCCTCTCCTCTCCTCCCCCGCCGGTGCAGACCCTCGTGTATTCGACACGGGCGAGGTATCGGCGACGAGTTTTTCCGGCGTCATTCCCTTCCCCGAGCCGAGTTCAACCTCCTCTCCCTTCACTGCCCCTCCCCTTCCCTCGTCGCCTTCGTCGGGTCCGGGCCCCTCCCTCTCACCTCCATCGTCCTCGCCTCCATCGTCTTCCACAACTACCGGTGAAGGACGCCACCGGTGAGCACCTTGAATTCTTCGCCGCGATAATCGATTTCATGCAGTCCGTCTCCCTCGGCATCGATCGATCGATCGATTTCATCTCCGCCGCCAACGCCGCCGCCGTCGTTCCTGTCTCAGTTCAAATGGCAGATGCGCCGCCGCCCTCCTTGCTGGCGATTTCGAATCTAGGTACGCGATTTCGAATCCACGTACCCGATCAGTGCTTAAAAGCTTGATTCAGCATGCATGCAAAGTGTGTGGATTGATTCAGTGTGCATTGAGCATGCATTCAGTGTTCATTGTTTTTTATTATGCATGTTCAGTGTTTTTTCGTTGCATTCAGTGTTAATTGAGCATGCATTCAGTGTTCAGTGTGCATGCATTCAGTGTTCCTGCACTGAGCTTGCCATTCAGTGCTTAATTGGTTCAGTCAGTGTCTAATTCACCATGCACTTTTTTCATCATGCGTTCAGTCAGTGTTTAATGGCTTGATTCAGTGTGCATTGAGCTGGACTAATTGCACTTACACACTGTACCCACCTGTTGCACAATGAATCCATACTTAACAATATGGACTCAGTGTTGATTTGCTTCATTTAGTGTCTGAATGAATACCAGTTTGTTTCCCCTAGGATACCTGTTCCCATTCAGTGTTGTATTTCTGTGTTCATTTTATGCAGTCAGTGTTTTATTTATGGGTTCAGTGTCAGTGTTTCTTTTAGAGATTCACGGTTGCGACCCTCGAAGGATCTACATGAAGGGAAATGCGGTGGATGTTTCTGGATTTATTCCATGCGTGTCGAGGCTGACAACAAAAGATTCATAGCGGCAGTGGACAAACTTTGTCCAGACTCCGATAAGTATCCCTATCCTACGTTTAAAGATGTCCAGTAGTTGGACTCGACTCGGTTATTTTGCGATCCTGCGTGCAATAATTGAAAATCAAATAATCTGAAAACTCGAAATCGAATAAAAAACATAAAAATCTGATATAAAATAATTTTCTTTTTTTTTCTTGTATTCCATGTTTTTTACGAATCTCATCGTATGTTTTTACAGTTTATATATGGGTCTACATAATCTGTGTTGTCCTATGGCAGTAAACAGTAAACATTGTCAAGGACGAAGCTAAGAAGAAGTCAAAAGGATATGCATTCATTCAATACACTTCGCAAGAGGAGGCAGTGCTTGCTTTGGAAAGCATGGATCATCAGGTTCAATGTTGCTTTTGTTTTCTTGCAGATGGATTCTCAAATCAGAAATAAAGTTTGTATGAATTTTATTTATATTTTTTTTAGCTCGTTCAGCTGATGTTTAGGTTCAAATTCAAATTCACTTCTCGAGAGATTGCGATGGCGGTCCGATTGGTGCTTCCCGGCGAGCTGGCGAAGCACGCCGTTTCTGAAAGGGACTAATGCAGATACCAAGTTCACTAGTTCTTGAATGGAAATTGAATTGTGATTTATGATGAATGACTTTAATTGATGTAAAGGAAAATGATTGATTTATGATGAATGACTTTAATCGATGTTTTTATCACGAGTTTTTGTGTATTTTTTCATTCGAGTTTTATGTATTTTTATTTTACATTCAGTGTGTTTATACGACATTCAGTGTTAAAATATGACATTCAGCGTGTTCAGTGTTAAAATATGTCATTCAGTGTTAAAATATGACATTCAGTGTGTTCAGTGTTAAAATATGTCATTCAGTGTTAAAATATGTCATTCACTGTTAAAATATGACATTCAGTGTGTTCAGTGTTAAAATATGTCATTCAGTGGTAAAATATGACATATTTTAACAGTGACCTCCACATCACATAACATTGGACAACCTAAAATCCAATTGAACCAAGATTCTGAATTCAAACCACATAGTACATTTGGAAGTCTAAAATAAATATTATTCCAAAAAAAATCAATACTTCGACCCTTTCAAACATATTTAACAAAAATGTATCACATGACAATTTCGATTACAAAATATTGCAGCAAATAAAACTTTCATACATGAAATATAATAAATACATAAACGTCGGTACTCCGCCTGATGATCAAGATCAAAATTATGGAAAAGTAGTCGAAATAAGGCATTTGCTCCTCGGGGTCGGAGGAGGACTGTACGGTGCGGCAGCAGCCACACTTCTCGATTTCGAGTTCTCCTTCGTACGCACACTAAGCTGGCTAACACTGCAGTACATCCCGAAAAGAATTTATGCAACAGCTATGAAGATGCCTAACAACTTCTGAGCGCCATTTCTGGTAAAAAGAAAAACGTACATAATTATTAAGAAGAAAATAAAACGACAAAAAACAGAATTGACAATAGACCACCTGTAATCAACTCAAATCATGTATAAAAAACACAACTGCAGCAACAAATTCCAGTCGCCAACCAATCAATCCCAGGAAGGCTTCACAAATATTTTCTAGCAAGTGCGCGAACTTTTGTATCAAAATGTGATGATGTAACCCGAATTCCAGGAAGGTAAAGTGGATTGAGGAGGGTCTGCAAAATATAAAAGCATTTATTGTTAAAATATCGGAACTACATCATATTTGTAGACATTCACTATATATAATAGTAGCTTATTTTATTTCCTTCTTCCTGAGGAACAGAGGAGATAAAATAATAACTCAGGAGATGGATAAGTAAGAATCATATTAGAAATCATGTACTGCTAGTTTCACGTAGTGAAAAACATTCGATCAAGTGCAAGCAAAAGCTTCTCCGTGCTACATTAAAAAAGTTTGATCCGAATGTTCTTTATGTCGAGAGTCTAAATGTAAGAATAAAATAGTCTTGGTTTTTGTAATTTTCAAAATAAATTTCTTTTAACTATGTCAAAGCACTGTATGTTTTGTAAAATACTAACAAATACTCGTCGTGGCTCGCTTTCAGCTTGTCCTTGATATCATCAAAAGTCCGGATGATGGTGAGCAAGTTGGACCTCATCTGTTCATAGGACCTGGAACACCAAAAAACACACACGGATGTGAGTACAAACACTGAGTGGCACACACAAAGCACTGAACAGGCACATACAACACTGAACAGGCACATACAACACTGAACAGGCCACATACAACACTGAACAGCCACCAAAAACTTACAATCAACACTGAGTGGCCATGTAATGGCACTGAGTGGCATGAAGAGGCACTGGAATGGCATGAAGAGGCACTGAACAGGCATACACAACACTGAACAGAACATTTTAACACTGAACAGGCACCAAAAACACACAACCAAAAACTGAGTGGCCATGCAATGACACTGAGTGGCATGCATATGCACTTAAATGGCATGTACAACACTGAACAGGACATTTTAACACTGAACAGAACATATTAACACTGAACAGCCACCAACACACACAATCAACACTGAGTGGCCATGCAATGGCACTGGGTGGCATGCAGAGACACTGAACATGCATATACAACACTGAACAGAACATAAAAACACTGAACAGGCACCAAAAACACACAATCAACACTGATCAACACATAATCACACCGAACCTCCATCAAAACACATAAAAAACACTAGACATTCATTCATGCAATGGAAATTAACAAATTGAAAGTGAAAATCGAATTAGGGTTCGAAATACTTACTTCCTCTCATTCTTCTCGCCGGCGGCAGGCTGAGGGCTCGCCTGCTCTTCACTCAACGGAGTGTACTTAACAAGCCTCCGTTCAGTGTTGTCGGAAGCAGCAGCGGCGGTTGGAGTCGATTTCTTCGCGGCGGTTTTCTTCGCGGCAGTGGTTCTTCTCGACGGAGCCATAGAGGAGATGAAAATCGAACAGCTAGCTGAGATGAGAAGGAAAAGTGAGAGAGGATTTCGTGTTGGTGGTGGTTTCGAAGGTTGGTTTCTGTGTGTTCTAGCGAGAGCGAGAGAAAGAGAGAGAAGATGTGGGTTTCGTGGCTTCGTGCGGGAAAAGAAATAAATGAGGAATCCCGTTTGTTCAAATGTGTATATATGCAAGGGTAACGATGTCTTTGCACATTTTAGGCGGCCTAAATGACACGCGTAATTTCTCGAAAGCCTTATTGCCGAAAAAATGCTGAAAATTGGCCTTATTGCCATTTTTCCCTTTTTTGTTTAAAAGATACATGATTAAATGGAAAACAGCCTGGCTGCATCATTTGGCCATGATAACTGGGGTGACTCATAAGGTCTATCCACTTTTCCCTTTTTTTCCTCCTCTACTACTTTTACATAGAATTGTTGTACTGTTGGGGACGTTGACAATAACAGATCAGATATGTATACAAGAGTTAATGATGTTAGTACTGTGATATGATGATCTTTTTTTTTCTCTAATATAGTTATCACCCCCATGATATTTGGGACATTAAGTATTAATTTGTTCTTTGTATTTCGAATCATGATTAAATCATTGAAATATTTATGTAATTTTTGCAGCCCTAACAACTATATGTTTTTTTTATGTTATTAATTTTGTGCGTATCTACTACCACATGTTCTACATTTTCAGCAAGAATGAAATATGTTAGCTGTACAGGAAATGAAATCGACCTCTCAAAACCCTTCGTTCGCACCCGGTTCACAAGCTCATGATTGATCTGTGTTATTCCCCTTTGACCCGCTGATGTTTTTTTTAATCGATTCATGTTCGGTTTCAATATATCTTTAATAAATCTTAACCATCATTAATACACGCGTCTGGTCGAGCATTTTCCTACGCCTGCAAACCTTTTCTTAACCAGAATGACAGGGGCGAGTGTACAGATGGATTCTGCTGCATGGCATCAAAACAATGCGCCATGGCACCATATATCATACATGGCTTCACTTGCAAAGAATTCAATGTAAGAAAATTATCCATGTAGTAACGTATTGTAATTCCAAATATGCATAATAAATAAATTTTTCAGGTGAAGACGGGTGATATCACATATTGATCGTGCAAAGATTTTTTATTTCTGAGGCGACTGATGGTGGTGTCCTTCCTCTCCAACCTGTTATGTTGTGCATCATTGGGTTCATGTAGTGAGTATATACCGATTAATTAATTAATAATTAAAGCTAGACGTTCTTAGTTTTATTTTATATACCGTAATTTTTGAATTATTATTAAAAATATACATGATGGGATGACGTGGTTGGTGAATTCAGCTAAACAATCTCTTGCAATGTTATTGGCGGCGTACGAGTATGAAGTTTGGATTTCAAACGTTAGAAGAACCCGATTCAGCAGTCAACACACCTCCCTTTGAGGTATGTAGTTTTTTTTTGTATAGGTCAATTTCAAAGTCTTGGGGTTCGAACCTAGGATTTTTAATCCTGAATTCGAGTGCTCAACCAACAGAGCTAACAACCCTTGACAAGTATGTAGTTTTTTGTAAATCGTTGTTATACCTGTTTTTTATTATTTTTCGTAACTCTAATTCAATTATTCTCTTACTGAATTGCCTTTGAGCAAGGGCGGATCTAGGGGTGGCCGGGCCGGGCTCTAGCCCCCCTAATATATTTATATCTACTAATCTTTTCAAACATTATATATAGTTCAAGTGGTCAACCACTTGCTTCATGATCAAAAGGTCAAGGGTTCAAGCCCTTTAGTCCTCCTCTAATCTTTTTAAAAAAATCTCTTTAGATTTTAGTCCTCCTTACTTTTTTATCTTAGATCCGCCCTTGCCTGTGAGGGTCTTAACCCTTTAGTCCCCCTCTAATTTTTTTTAAAAAAATCTCTTTAGATTTTAGCCCTCCTCACTTTTTTATCCTAGATCCGCCCTTGCCTTTGAGGGTCTTTGTTTATTATAGCATTCATGCGCTTCGTGAGGGTCTCTATACTTCATGTTATGACTTTCTTATGAAATCATTTTTACGTTTCTCGGAGTCCGTCGGGTATGCTTTTATTTTTTGTACAAATGAGGATGTATGTTTGAAAGGTTGTGCCCAGATTTTTTTATAAAATCCCTTTACAGTTTATGATAAAATCACTGCTTTTCGTTGTTGGGCTAATGGTTTAATATGTTTCTTTGTTTACATTCAATTCTTTGGTTAATTTTATTCATTTGTCAATTTAATATTCTCAAAAGTTATTAATTTATTCATCGTATTCATATATTTATTTATAGAATTAATAGAGTAATTGGTTAATTAATTTTATGAAAAAAAATTACAACATGCATTTTGTGGAATATTTTAACAGTATGAGTGTTCAGGATTTATGTTGTTTTTATAAAACTAAAATTAAAAATTCTTGTAAGTATTTTATTCATAAATTATGGAATTTTGATCCATCGTAGTATTTACTTTTATTTATTAATATAATAAATTTAAATTTTTTTCACAAATTAAGAGATTTATCATATTACTTCATTTAATAATTATAGTAAAAAAATTATGTTTCTTTATTTATCTATTATATTTCTGATGATTGATAAATTTTTATATTTCTTTATTTATCTATTATATTTCTTGTTGGAATTATTATTATAAATGTATTTAATAATTCATGTATTTTGTCCAAAGTTTGTAATTTTTTATGGCTAATAAAAAGTATTCGATTTCGAGTTTAATCGTTACTATAATTATCTACGTGTGACGAGGTAATTATGAGATTTTATTTCGTCAAAATCCGTTAATCGGTGAGTGAGAAATAAATGTGTAAAGATTGCCATAAATACTACTTTGGTAAATGGAAGCAATTATTATTTTATTGGGAAATGTGTTATCCCACATAGAAAGAATACCAAAAGTCATTTCTCTTTAAATGAGATAAGAGAGTATGAGTGTTCAACAAGTTGACTAAGTCCATGCACCCTTAGCGGTACATGGCAAGGGCCACACGCGCGCGCCCCGCCCCGCCCCGCCCCGCCCCGACACGTCCCGTCCCGTCCCGACCCGGGCCCGGGCTCGGGCCCGGGCCCGGGCCCGGGCTTGGGCTTGGGCTTGGACGTGGGCTTGGTCCTGGCTCCTTGGTGATTTGGTCAATTGGACTCTGGGCTTCCCGGGGCCCACTGGGCCACTTGGATCACTTGGGTTGGGCTGTACCTATCTTTTTGGACACGGTCCGAATGACCGTCTATAAGGCCTGTGTACATTAATTAATTGCTGAACATGGGGCAGTTGGAGGTGGAGTGGTGCTTTCCTCCACTAGTCGTAACTGCTGCCCATCACCACACTGATAGTGGTGCATAACTTCCCCGGGTGAGGTCTATAAGTAGAAACGAGCATGCATCATTTCATGTACGAAAATTTCTGCCTTCTTCATCTCATCATACCATTCACATAAGTGCTCTGTTTTCCCAGTTTCTGTTCAACCGAGGGTTCGATTCAGTGTGCGATCGTTCGAGCCCCGCTAGCCGTTGTATCTTTGGGGTCAGAGAGCCTGTAACCGTAGCATACACGGGGCTTTACTGACTTGCGGAAAGTGCAAGCTCCTCGGCAGCAACCTCATCGTTTTCTTTCCGCTTTCTGTTGTTTTATTTTCCGGTTGTGACTAACCCGTTTAAACTTTTTTCTAACAATCGCAAGTCAGTAAAAATGTCTACCGGAAGTGAAGCCAACAACGATGCCCAGAAGAACAAGGAGATTTCTGTCATCAACGTCGAACAACCAGTCAACAACAAAGAACTTCTCATCGGTAAGATCCCAGTGCCACTGCCCCAGACCATCCCGAATGCCGAGAAGCCCGAGAAGTTCACTGGTGTCGACTTCAAAAGGTGGCAGTCCAAGATGATGTTCTACCAGACCACCCTCGGCCTTCAGAAGCATCTGACTGAGGACCCTATGACCATAACTGACAACGACACTGCTGAGAAGCGCTATGCTTTCGAAGCCTGGGGGCAGAGTGATTATCTCTGTCGGCACACCGTCCTGAACGGGCTGTGCAACGAGCTGTACAATGTGTATAGCACGTACAAGTCTGCCAAAGCCCTCTGGGAAGCTTTGGAGAAGAAGTACAAGACCGAGGACGCTGGTACGAAGAAGTACGTCGTCGGCAAGTTCCTGGACTACAAGATGGTCGACTCCAAATCTGTCATCTCCCAAGTCCAGGAGTATCAACTGATCTTGCATGACATCGCCTCTGAAGGGATGAAGATCAGTGAGTCCTTTCAGGTGGCGGCTGCCATCGAGAAGCTGCCTCCCGGGTGGAAGGACTTCAAGAACTACCTGAAGCACAAGAGAAAGGAGATGAGCCTTGAAGACCTCATTGTCAAGCTTCGGATCGAAGAAGACAACCGTGATCGAGAGGTCAAGCCTGGGAAAGTTCCTATGGAGGCTCGGGTGAACTTGACTGAGCCACATTCTGCCAAAAGGAAGAACACTTCCAAGGGCAAAGAGCCAGCCAAAGTCTGGAAGTTCACTGGGAATTGCCATAACTGTGGCAAGCCGAACCACATGGCCAGAGACTGCAACAAGCCGAAGAAAAATGGGCAGAAAAAGAAGCGACCAAGTGCCAACGTGGTTCAACACGAGCTGACATGTGCTGATATGACTGCTGTGGTCTACGAGGCCAATCTGGTTAGCAACAACAAGCAGTGGTTCATTGATACCGGAGCCACTCGACATGTCTGCTCTGACAAGGATGCCTTTGCTTCTTATGCTCCTTGTACCGGTCGCAAGCTCCACATGGGAAACTCCGCCTCGTCTGAAGTTGCTGGAGTTGGGAACGTCGTCCTCAAACTGTCTTCTGGAAAAGAGCTGAAGCTGACTGATGTGCTGCATGTCCCAGACATCCGAAAGAACCTGGTCTCCGGTTCTGTTCTTGTGGAGCATGGCTTCAAACTTGTATTTGATGCTAAGAAATTTGTACTTTCTAAATTTGGACTGTTCCTAGGTAGGGGTTATCTTGATCAGGGTCTGTTTAAAATGTCTGTAATGGCTGTTCGCCCTCCCGTTGCCTCGAGCACTAATGAAAAAGTTGTTTCCTCTTACTTGATCGAGTGTTATGATTTATGGCATTTTCGTTTAGGACATGTAAATAAAAATGCAATAAAAAGACTTATGAACTTGGAATTAATTCCAACTTCTAAAATAAATTCACAACATAAGTGTGAAATTTGTGTTGAAGCCAAAATGGCTAAGTTACCGTTCCGATCAGTCGATCGTTGTACCGAACCTCTTGGACTTATACATACTGATATATGTGACTTAAAGTTTGCACCGACAAGAGGCGGTAAGAAATACTTTATCACATTTATTGATGATTGTACGAGGTTCTGTTATTTGTACTTATTAACTAGTAAAGACGAAGCCTTAGAAGCATTCACTAAGTACAAAACCGAAGTTGAAAATCAACTTGATAAACGGATTAAGATAGTCCGTAGTGACCGAGGTGGAGAGTACGTAGCTCCTTTTGAACAATTATGTTCTGAAAATGGAATAATACATCAAACAACAGCCCCGTACTCACCTCAATCAAATGGCGTTGCTGAACGAAAGAACCGAACATTAAAAGAAATGATGAACGCTATGTTGATCAATTCTGGGTTACCCCAGAACATGTGGGGGGAAGCCGTTCTGACGGCAAACCACCTACTGAATAAGATTCCTCTTAAAGGGAAAAATGAAACACCTCACGAACTTTGGAAAGGTCGTAAGCCATCTTACAATTACCTTAAAGTGTGGGGGTGTTTGGCTAAAGTGTCGGTTCCTGAGCCAAAACGAATGAAGATAGGACCTAAAACAGTCGACTGTATCTTCATTGGATATGCTTTGAATAGCATGGCGTACCGATTTCTAGTACACTATTCTGAGAATCCAGAAGTGAATAAAGGTACGACAATTGAGTCGAGAAATGCCTCATTTTTCGAGAACATCTTTCCGAGCAAAGATGGAGCTGGTCCAAGTTCTTTCAAAAGAACTCGTGAAGATAGTTCTGTACCACCAAGTAATGAACCTGGTGATGAAGTAGTTACAGAACGGAGACGTGGTAAAAGAGTCAAAACAGCTAAGTCGTTTGGACCTGACTTTATCACGTACATGTTGGACGATGAGCCGAACTCTTATGGTGAAGCTCTAGCTAGCCCAGATGGACCACTTTGGGAAGAAGCTATTAATAGCGAAATAGAGTCCATCATGCAAAATCACACGTGGGAATTAGTTGATCTTCCTCCCGGCTGTAAGCCTTTAGGATGTCGTTGGATTCTAAAGAAAAAATATAGAGCCGATGGAACGATCGATAAGTTTAAAGCCCGGCTGGTAGCCAAAGGCTTTAGACAAAAGGAAGGTTATGATTTCTTTGATACGTACTCACCTGTGACAAGGATTTCATCCATTCGAGTGTTAGTCTCGATTGCTGCATTGCATGATCTTGAAATTCACCAAATGGACGTAAAGACTGCGTTTCTGAATGGTGAATTAGAAGAAGAGATATACATGGAACAACCTGAAGGTTTTGTTGCACCTGGTGAAGAGAAAAAGGTGTGTAAACTGATAAGGTCGTTGTACGGACTTAAACAAGCTCCTAAGCAATGGCACTTAAAGTTTGACAATGTTATGTTGTCAAATGGTTTCAAAATCAACGAATGTGACAAATGCGTGTACATTAAAGGTACTCCGACAGAATTTGTGATAGTATGTCTCTATGTGGACGATATGCTAATCATGGGAAGTAGTCGTGATCAAATCACTAACACTAAGAACATGTTAAAAAGAAACTTTGACATGAAAGATTTAGGAGTAGCAGATCTAATCCTCGGGATTAAGATTAGCAAAACCGAAGAAGGAATTGTTTTGTCACAATCTCACTATGCTGAGAAAGTGCTCAAAAAGTTCAATGCCTTTGATGGTCCTGAATGTAGGACTCCGATTGACAGAAGTATCAACTTATCAGTCAATACGGGTGAACCGGTAGCTCAGTTGGATTACTCCCGAGTAATAGGCAGTCTGATGTACCTAACGAATTGTACTCGTCCTGACTTAGCCTATTCGGTTAGCAAACTGAGCCGGTACACGAGCAATCCAAATCATGAACATTGGGATGCTCTGAAAAGAGTGTTAAAATACTTGAAACACACTCGAGATTATGGACTATACTACACAAGATATCCTAGTGTACTTGAAGGATATTGTGATGCTAGTTGGATCTCGGATTCAAAAGAATCCAATTCCACTAGCGGTTATGTCTTCTGTATAGGAGGCGGAGCAGTCTCGTGGAAATCCACGAAACAAACTTGTATAGCCCGATCCACCATGGAATCGGAGTTCATCGCTTTGGACAAAGCAGGTGAAGAAGCTGAATGGCTTCGAAACTTCTTAGAAGATATTCCATGCTGGAAAAAGCCTGTGTCTCCAGTGATGATGCACTGTGATAGCCAATCGGCTATAGCGAGAGCACAGAGCAATATGTATAACGGAAAGTCTCGACACATACGTCGAAGACATAACACCGTTAGGCAATTGATCACAAATGGAGTAATTTCCTTAGACTACGTGAAGTCGCAGGAAAACTTAGCTGACCCTTTGACGAAAGGGATGACTAGAGATCAATTAAGTGTGTTGCTAAAGGGAATGGGTTTGAAAAACCACAACTAAAGAATGACCATGGCGGTAACCCTACCATGCTGAGTGGAGATCCCACGAACTTGGTTCAAAGGGAAAACTAAGTCATGCTAGTTCAGTTAAGCACTTGGAAATAAAGATTTCCGTTTCCATCCCTATGAGCAAATAAGTGCTAGAACCTGAAACGTGGTAAAGGTTAAGTCGTTGAGACTTTTAATGAATCCCACACCTCGAAAAGGTGGAGTATTTCAGGGTACTCATGCTGGGAGGTCACCTATATAAATGTGAAGTAAAGGCCGCTTCAAAAGTAAACATTTATGAATCCAAAGAGTTGTCCAGGGCCTAAACGGACACAACAGAGAAACGGAAACTGATAGGGATTTGTTGTGTGACTATCATTGACTAGTTGTACCCTTCGGAGGAATAGTTCAAGGCATCACGTCCACTAGGCCGCCAGTACACCCGATGATTTTCACTAAGGGAGGTTCAAGGCCACAAGCTACCTTTCCAGAAGCAATTGATCCTTCCGAGAACCGAGCACAAGAGTCTGCATTCATGGCATTTGCATTGATTTCACTCATGTGGGGGATTGTTGGAATTATTATTATAAATGTATTTAATAATTCATGTATTTTGTCCAAAGTTCGTAATTTTTTATGGCTAATAAAAAGTATTCGATTTCGAGTTTAATCGTTACTATAATTATCTACGTGTGACGAGGTAATTATGAGATTTTATTTCGTCAAAATCCGTTAATCGGTGAGTGAGAAATAAATGTGTAAAGATTGCCATAAATACTACTTTGGTAAATGGAAGCAATTATTATTTTATTGGGAAATGTGTTATCCCACATAGAAAGAATACCAAAAGTCATTTCTCTTTAAATGAGATAAGAGAGTATGAGTGTTCAACAAGTTGACTAAGTCCATGCACCCTTAGCGGTACATGGCAAGGGCCACACGCGCGCGCCCCGCCCCGCCCCGCCCCGCCCCGACACGTCCCGTCCCGTCCCGACCCGGGCCCGGGCTCGGGCTCGGGCTCGGGCCTGGGCCTGGGCCTGGGCTTGGGCTTGGACGTGGGCTTGGTCCTGGCTCCTTGGTGATTTGGTCAATTGGACTCTGGGCTGGACCTGGGCTTCCCGGGGCCCACTGGGCCACTTGGATCACTTGGGTTGGGCTGTACCTATCTTTTTGGACACGGTCCGAATGACCGTTTGGGCTCGTTTATTCGGCCCAGTTGAACACTTTGGAATATTAATTAATTGGGCTCGTCTATAAGGCCTGTGTACATTAATTAATTGGGCTTGACTTTTGGATATTAATTAATTACAGAATTAATTAATTCGGTTTTAATTGCTGAACATGGGGCAGTTGGAGGTGGAGTGGTGCTTTCCTCCACTAGTCGTAACTGCTGCCCATCACCACACTGATAGTGGTGCATAACTTCCCCGGGTGAGGTCTATAAGTAGAAACGAGCATGCATCATTTCATGTACGAAAATTTCTGCCTTCTTCATCTCATCATACCATTCACATAAGTGCTCTGTTTTCCCAGTTTCTGTTCAACCGAGGGTTCGATTCAGTGTGCGATCGTTCGAGCCCCGCTAGCCGTTGTATCTTTGGGGTCAGAGAGCCTGTAACCGTAGCATACACGGGGCTTTACTGACTTGCGGAAAGTGCAAGCTCCTCGGCAGCAACCTCATCGTTTTCTTTCCGCTTTCTGTTGTTTTATTTTCCGGTTGTGACTAACCCGTTTAAACTTTTTTCTAACATTTCTTTAGGAATTTGCTCATATAGCTCAGCGGGAGGATGAAAAAATTGAGTTTTTCAAAAAGAAGGTGACAAATGAGGGAAGACAAGAAGATATAGCTCAGGTATTGAATTTTGGATCATGATTTAACTTAATTTTGTATGTTACACTTGATGAAACTGCTTTTTTATTTGCAGAATTCATATTTAAAAAAAAATTGTTTCAGGCACTTTTGTGTAAGTAATTAATATAATAGGTTTCATGGGAGCACATAACAAAGAAGTTATTTTTTTGTTCACTTTCCTCATTCGCTGAATAATTTCTCGACTGTTTGTTTCGTGTTAGATTAATGGATTACAGACCTTTCCATTCAATGCATGATATGGTATGCTCTTATTTTGTTATTTTTTGTGTTTGATTCATCATCTATTTAAATTGTAATGAACACTTCATTCTCAATTCTCTTTTAACTTTTAAAATATGTTTGTCTTCATAATAATTTTTTTTATCATGCACTGCATCCTATCCATGAATAAGTCGTTTATAGGTGACGTCTAATAAATTTTGGTATTACATTTAAACTTTTCTGAAAACATTGCTTTTTAATACGCGTGGATTTTTTGTTAATTCATATTTGAACCAGATATGAAGAAACTATTGTATGTTAGCATAGAGAAGTATATAAACACTTAATTACTAGCACACTATCTACTTAATATAAGCTATCAATAAAGCAAATAATATTCTCCTATAGACTGAAAGCATATTAATGTTTTTGCTTTTGTATTACATAATGTAGTGACTATTGTTGCGTGTTAAGTCACTGTATTTTAAGTTTTTAATCATTCAAGTTTCTTATTAATTCTCATTAATGAGACTTGATATTATCTTCGATAGTAACCAGAATGATGACAACCGTAATGAATTTCATACTACATCAGTCTATAGATAATTTTTTTTGTTAAGATGTTAGATGATTCTCTGTATTTCAATTCTTATATTCTAATTAGGTTTAAGTTACTTTTTGGTACCTGCAACTGAGAGTATCTTGGATGTATGTATGCTTGCAAATTCTTTTGTAGAATCAAGGACTTATTCTTTTGGACTTAATTTCAGTCCAGTTCACTTCAGTTCAGATCGCTTCAGTTCAGTTCAGTTCAGATCGTTTCAGTTCAGTTCAGATCGTTTCAAAATAAATTAAAATAAAATAAACAAAAAATAATTTCAATCTATACTTTTAAATATAAAATCTAGTTAGTATCATAATATTATTAATATTTAATAATTTATTAATAATTTCTAGGTGATTGTACCACTTCTTATGATCTCATTTTTATGTTGATGGTGTTGGTTTAATTTTGTATAGAATTAGTTTATTTACACGTCCCGCATTACTAAACTCACCACTACGATTAATTCACCTCCCCATATTTAAGACTTTTATAATTACACCACTCTCGAAATACCAGTTTTACCCTCGTTTTCTTGCTAATGTTCTTCATTCATTCCCCATGTCTGCCGCAAAAACGCATTCCACCTCTCAAATTCCTTTGTACCCATTAATCTAGAAAATCACATATTTCCACCTCTCAAGTCTCAACTCACCCTGCCAATTCTCGCATTGAAGTTGTCGAAAAATGATATCGCCGGCGGCAGTAAC
This sequence comes from Euphrasia confusa, assembly GCA_954870475.1. NCBI lineage: Eukaryota > Viridiplantae > Streptophyta > Magnoliopsida > Lamiales > Orobanchaceae > Euphrasia > Euphrasia confusa. Next base: position 14,960,626 of record OX940949.1, on the reverse strand, counting down.
CACTACGCCTCAATGATTAAAGACGGCGGGAATTCGAAGAAATCAATCGCTGGTGGTTTTGAGGATTAAAGATATGTTAACAATTAATTGCATTTTTTTTCTAATTTACCACGGTGGTTTTGAGGATTAAACTGGAAGCGAAGAAATAGACATTGTCGGAATTCGATTTCGGGGATGGAGTCGAGAGTAAATAAATGAAATAATCGGGATAATCAAACAAAGTTATTGAGCTTTAGCCAACACGAGAAGCTCAATTCAGTCAATTGCCTGTATCATCTGGTCATCGATAATGGAACGCCAAGTGTTTACAGCTCCAGAAGCGGATGTAGGGTAATTCCTCCATTTTCGCCGCCAGCAAAAGGGACGCCACTAGCAGAAGCTGAAACGTCTATCTAGTTTGCTACAAATTTAATACATTATCTCAAAATCATATCAATTAAATACTAGTATAATTAAAAAGAATCTGTAGTGGTGAGAAGAAGTGGAAAAAGTGAAATACCGTAATAAGTTGGAGTATTGTTTTCAGCAAAGGGCCAAATCGGGATTTCAAATGGGTATATTATTATGTTTAAATGATGAATTAAATTAGAGGGTAAACTTAGTAAAGATGGAGGGGTGCACCCTTTTGTAAAACTATAGCTTGGATTCGATGCTTACCTGGAGATGTTATTGTTGTCCAGACAAATAGTGGCCCAACATCTTCTTGCTTTATTAGAAGTAAACAATGATGTACTCTGCTCCTCTCCTCTCCTCAACAAAAAATAACTATAACTGATCAGATATATATGTTGTATATTTAAAATATATCTAATATCTTAAAATATGTGTTATATATATATATATTTTAAAATGAGTAATTTAGAGAAAAAATAAGAATGAGTTTATGATTTAAAAAAAAGTATTATATTTTAGCTTTTTATTAAAAAGGTAATTAATTTATTGGATATATATAATTAAATATATTGATCTTTAATGTAATCACAATTTATGTAGACTTTTAAAATTTGAATTGTCTTTTTTAACCTTTCTATTATAACAATTTTATATACTTTTTATAAGATACATTTTTCTTTTTTTCAAAACTGATATCCCGATTAGGGCAACAACAAATTGGGGGTGAAGTTCCCGTTCAACAGCCGATGAAGCTGTAATCGAGCCTGTGGAATGCGGATGACCGGGCCACGAGGGGTGGGCTCGAGAAGACGGACTGGGCCAAGGCCCCGTTCGTGGCCTCGCACAAGGGCTTCCATATCGACTGCGAGGCGTCGGTCGAGGCAAAATTCTGCGCATCTCAAGGGAAGAGATTGTGGGACCAGAAGGAGTACCAGGATTTGGATTCCTTCCAGTATCGTCACCTAGCTTGGGTTCTCAAGAGGTTTACCATCTACAACTACTGCACGGACAACGTCAGGTTCCCCAATAGTTGTATGTTCTTTAGCCCACCCGGAGGTAAATTGTTTTTTTTTCTTTCGATTTACTTATGGTAGTGTTTCAGATGACTTGTTTAGGTGCCCGACTTGTTTAGGTGCCCGTACTGCCCCTGAATAAAGAAGCTGGTCTATCCATTCTACGACCTCCTTCAACACACCACAAATGTTGGGAAGGGCTCGTCGAACAGAGACATCTACGTAATTCACTCGATTGGCTATTGAGGCTCCCCCGAGCAGTGGTGTGAATGAGTTGTTCGTGTGGCCTTGGATGGGAATTCTAGCAAATGTTGATGGCGAGAGTATTGCTGGCATCAAAACTAACCTGGCCAAGAGAGGGTTTGACCCGATCAGGCTTCGACCACTGTCGAGCGGTGTATATGCGGTGGGGGAATGTAAGAAGGGATTGGTCTGGATGTTAAAGGGCAATCATGTTTGATAATGTAAACCACGAAACCAGCCTTCGTCGCCGCGAAGAAATAGGTGATTGTGTGAGCGATAACAACAAGCGCCGCGATAGCAACCGCGATTTGGTCGGAGCCGAATTCAATTTGAACAACTCGAGCATGAGATATCATCAAATTGGAAGATCATAACTTGCCGTGAACTCTGCTTTTTTTTGTAATTTTAATTCAAAGAATTGATGACGATGATGTGTGTATTGTGTAGTGCTTTTTTAGTTTTTAGTTCTTGTTAAAAGGAATTTAGTTCTTGTTAAAAGTATGTAGGCTTTTTTAGATGTTGTGGAGTGTTGTTCTTGGCATTGGCTGATTCCACCACCAAATTAGTTCTACCTGTAAGTTTTGTAATTGTATTTTCATTGAGAATGTGATACTTTAAACTTTTGTTTATTTCTATTATCTGCTCTAATGCTTTGCTTTAGCATTGTTTTTCTATTATCTCGGTAGTTTTCTCCAAATGAACGAGAACAAAAAAAAATAAAGTTCAAATATAAAAAAATCTAGTTTTTACTATAGTTAATGTTCAATATTCATTTTCAATCAATCAGTTGGTTCCTACATGACTCATAGTTTGATAGTCATGAGTTATAGTCGATAGTCATTGACATGGTGACTACATAGAAACAAAACAAAAACTACATTTAATGGTTTCTACGTATACAAATTAAGTTTAATATTGTTTTACATAAGCAGCAATCACTAAATTATGCAAGGCCACCATGACTCTTATGGCTGCCCTATTTGACGACATCAATAGCAGGTCTTACTCCACATACGTACCCCACGTTCACTTAGCTCCAGGAGCTACAATGTTACACAGCCACAACAACATCATTGATAGCGAAACACGCAAAGCAACATCAAGAAACGAGAGAATTTGGGGTGTCGTTGAGTACTGCCGTTGGGCGTGGACCATCTGGGCAGAGTCCCAACACCACAGCGAAGTCTCCCCGCTCGAAATAGCGAAGTCGCGACTGGGCTCGCCTGGCAAAACACACACAAATTTAAATAGATATGTAACTATTTACATACATAAATATCATAATTAAAACCAAAATTGAACTACCAACTACACTGTCCAAGTGGGTACAGTGTATGTAACAAATTCTGATAATAAGTTAAAATTTTAATGGATTAACACCCAAGTCAACCCCTTTATCAAAATTAATCTATTGACACTAATATGTGTTGTGTCCATGAACAAGTTTTAATTAGTGCAACTATTAATATAGTAATCAAGATTAATCTATTGGCACTAATATGTGTTATGTCCATTTACAAGTTTAATTAGTGCAACTATTAACAGTGTTTGTCATAGTGTTTGATGTTAGACTATTAGACATAGACAATACTTGTTAGTAACACTAGTAGCAATTGCATCAAGATACAATATTAGATACACTACAAGACCCACTATTAGACTACAATATACAATACTGGGGGTCCGGGTAGTAACACTACATGATACACTATTAGACAATTTACAATACTTGTTAGTAACCAATTTTGAATCAGTTACTATATCATTACATAAGAGTGGTCCAAACAATTAATCAAGGCATTAAAGTTTCGAACTAAAAATAGAAAATTCCTACATAATACATTACCCAATAATGCGCAGTGTTTATAATATAATGTGAAATGAGTTACACTACTACACTACTAGTTCGTAAAGTAGCAGAACAATATACGTATCTTGAAATAACAACAACACTGTCCAACCTACGCAGTGTAGCATATACATCTTGTAGTGTTATTAAGTAAGCCCGATAAAAATCATCGTCCAACCCAACCTTTAAGTTGAAGTGAAGTTAATTTTAATTGTTTATTAATTTTAGTTTTTTCAAAATTTTAAGATGAAGTGAAGTTAATTGAAACGTATCAAACTGAAAATCTTTGTAAGATTCAATATCTCTTAAACACGCAAAACAAATTTAAAAGTGATGCACTGTATTAAATTTCAAATGTCATTGTATAGATTGAAACATCAAGAAATTAAATTGCAAACGTCTTTGTATTATAATAGAATAGGACTGAGATTGCCACACAACGGACACTAGATGGCCCGTTGCGCGCTGAGTGAGCTTTTTGCATTATTGTCCCGTTTCCATTGCTTCTAGTTTGTTTTTATAGTTTCATGTTCAACAATCTGCACACTCCACCAACTATCAAACCATACCAAAATCAGAATATTGAGAATGGATATAGACATTCGATCAAAAAAACAGGACTCTTTCTATTTATGTCAAGAAAGAAGTTATCATGATTTGAGTTAATTAATCAAGGCATTAAGGTTTCGAACAAAAAATAGAAAAATCCTACATAATACATTACCCAATAATGCGCAGTGTTTATAATATAATGTGAAATGAGTTACACTACTACACTACTAGTTCGTAAAGTAGCAGAACAATATATGTATCTTGAAATAACAACAACACTTTCCAACCTACGCAGTGTAGCATATACATCTTGTAGTGTTATTAAGTAAGCCCGACAAAATCATCTTCCAACCCAATCTTTAAGTAAATGTTACACTATTACACATAAATGTTTGAAATACAACACATTAGTGTCTAACAGTTAGTCCTTTTGCAGTATTATTTAACATGAATCAGGAGAAAACAAACAAGTTATCTTTTGAATCTATAAGATATAATATGGTTGAAAGTCTTACCCACGCGTGTGAAACAAGATAAATCGTTTCCTCTTTTGGGTCTTCATCGATAACGGCTTATGATTGTTCTTTGCGACCCTTTTTAAAACCTGTGTTGGATTACTCTGTAAAGTAATTAATCAAAGAGCAAAAGACCATATGAGTTTATGTTTTTATACCGTGTTCATTTCAGGTTGGGGCTCAAATGTAGTTGCCTCGAAGTCGTTTACTGGAATCCGTTTGGCGGTTCTCGAATATGCCTCGCGATTAAGCACCTTCTTTTTCAAGGAATCGAAACGAGTTGTTGGAGACATCTTCTCGAAATACTGTTTCAAAATGGAAATTCATCAGAAATTAGATAACCCAATAAAACATCGCCAACGCATTGAGATCTACCTATATGGTACGCTATCATCCAAGAACTGGCTTGTGAATTCAAAAGCTATTACAGTCTGACTTTGAACAAAATAACAACCATTTAGATAGAAACTACACATTCTAGTTTGCTGGAAGCTTTTAAAATCAAAACTTTTTAAATTTGATGCTACATTTATCTTCTAAAAATATTCATAATAAGCTGCTCGTTATTATTACAAAAAAAAATTGAACTATGGATACAAGTGTTGGGGATCGTGCATGTATACGCAGCGGAAAACAAAAATTTTATGAAAAACCGTTTTTCATTAATGTAAACATTTTACATTATATTGTATTTATTTATTGAAAATCATATTTTCAATATTACATGCATTAATTGACTTAATTCAAATCTATTAGAATAAATAATCCACCATTTGATTTAATTATCAAATAATTAAATATTTAATTCATGCATCCCATACTACATAAATTAAATCTAGCGCAATTAAATTTATCATATAAATTAATTACTTCTAGCGCAATTATATTATCATATAAAATAATTACTTCTAGCGCAATTATATTATCATATAAAATAATTACTTCTAGCGCAATTATATTAATCATATTAATATATTACACTAAACAATTAATTACGTAAACATGCGCACATAATTAATTTGCGTCAAATTGACAATAAACATAATCATATTATTTAATTCTAATCAACTTGAATTGTGCAATTAAATTAATCAAATTAATTAATTACACATATATAATTAATTACGTAAACATGTGCACATAATCAGTTTGCGTCAAATTGACAATTAAGATAATCATATTATTTAATTCGAATCAATTTGAATTTAATTGACATTTAAATTAATCACAATTAATTCTTCTTTATCAATTAAAAATCCCATAGCGCAAACATTAACAGTACATAGCGCAAACATTTAACGCAAACAATTAAATCTAAATTTAATCGTAAGTACCTCAGGGATTCATCGGACGAACCTCGTCGGAAGTCGCGCGGATGCGACGCGAGGACGGCACGGGTCGTGTGCGGGGAGAGCCGGGCGAGTGGCGGGGCTCTCGGCTGGACTCGTGTGTCACGGCTGGAGCGCACGGGCGCGACTCGGGCTGTGCTCGGGCGTTCCTTCGGCGTCTCTCGTCTAATCAGGTTTCACCTCGTATAGGTAATCCAACTTACGTATTGCACTAGAAACACGTAAGGGAGAATACGACGGGAAAAACGGGCCGGAAAAACGGTGCCGGAATCGGATTCCGGCGAGGGGAGGCGGCTGCCGGCGGCGGCACTAGGCGGCGGCGGGCAGCGGCTCCGGTTGTCGGCGGTCCTCCGAGGGAGGAGCCGAGGGGGCAGACGAGAGGGAGAGAGGAGAGAAAGAAAGTGAGGCTAGGGTTTTGAGCTCTTCACTTTGGTGTGTTTATTCTCATGCCTATGGAGCTCCTTTTATAGGTGAAGAAAGGAGCTTGTTGGGCTCAAACCCTAATGGATCGGATCCATTAACCCTAGCCGGCCCAATACATTAGCCGTCATTACGTTTCTCCAAAATTGACAATCAATTTCATCTCCGAAAAATATAACAATTATATTTTCGTTCTCGTTTTAATTTTCTCATCAATATGAGATAATAATAAAAATTTCCAATTTCACAAAATCGGAAAGCCCATTTCAGGGGTACTGCTAAATCGGGAAATTTCCCAAAATAGAAAGTGTACACCATCGTGTCCGTTTTCTTTAGCTCATTATTATTTCCAACTCATAATCACAATTATGAATCTCGGATTCAATCATATTGACCTCCGACTATATGTACTTAATTAACAGTTAATTAATACATGATCGTATTCAAGGATCGGTTTACACGAGAATGTGACCCTCAATGGTTCAGGTGTATAACTAGCCGTGGGCTCACAACATATTGTGATTCGAACAACATATTGTTCTTATTTCAACTACTCCCAAGAGTTTTAGATTAATAATCATATTATTTAATCTCCGAACAAGTCGGTGCCCAACGAATCAGTGACGAGCGTCTAGCAGCCACGCTTCACTAATTCCCTAGATACAAATGAAGTGCCTGCAAGAACCTTGTAATATAGTTAGCGTACAGTACGATCCCTCCGATACATATGTCCCGATCAAACTAGAGATATTGGTTAATCGAGATCTCTTGTTGAGTTTGATAACTGTGCGTACGTTCTAGGTTTCGTAAAATCCATTCGTGATTGATTCAGAGAAACACATTTCTCTAATCACCTCACTATTCAACTCTGGCCAGAGATTCCGGGACTACGAACCATCAGAACACACAGGACATCCATGATCTATATCAAGCGATCAGATCCCCTACTACCATGCACAGACTTCACATCAGATTTCGAACTGCATGAACATTGTCTCCTTTTTCGACTTACTCCCTTTCCAGGGAATCAGAGACACGTCACGATACAGCTAGTCCTCTGATGAAGTCACGGTGATGTCTGGGTCTTAAGGATTAATTGTGTACAACTATATTATGGAATTCTCTACTCGATCAGTGATAACCACTTAGAGATTCCAGGGAGAGGGGGTTCAGTGAACTCATCAACAGTGAGCACCCACTCAAGTATGTCGATGTCCCAACACCGAGGCTCGAGATTAGCCCACATACACTAAGTGCTAGTCTCAAGGGGGAAAGGCCGGGTATCCTTGTTATTGGCGTAACCCATCGACTAGGAACTGAGTTTGACCAGTTACGTTGCGTTAACAGAATTATCTCTCGGTTTCCACAAAACCGAATTCATACAACATGTGTAACTGTACAGGACTATATCTATGATTCAACATTGGGAGCAGATATAGTATATGCCATTAATATAGGTTTCATTAATTAACGAAATAAACCGTTATATAACGGAATACGGTTAACCGCTCGGCCAACCGTTGGCTCGCCGGTCACCTATTCCAACAATCTCCCACTTGACCTAGAGCCAACTATCCATGAATCTTAGTCCCATCGACTCTCGATGTTTCTCGCGGACATATTCAGATAAAGGCCTGGTACAGGGATCTACAAAGTTATCTTTCGAAGTGACGCTCTCGACTCAGACGTCACCTCTGTCATTGATCTCTTAGATCACATGATATTCTCTCAAGTACATGTTTGGACTTCTGATGAGATCTCGGTTCCTTAGCATTCGCTACAGGACACCGTATAATCACAGTACAAGTTACTTGATTATTTGCGTCCGGAACTATAACCAACATTTGGATAAAGTTCCGTGTCCAAAACAGTCTCTTTTACAGCTTTAGATGCTGCAACATATTAATGTTCTCGTGGTAGAATCATTAGTCGTTGCAGGAACCATTCCAGCATACGACACCACCTCTAAGCTCGAATATGAATCCCGATATCGACTTTTAGTCATCCACATCCGGTTGAAAACTAGAGTTCGCAAGTACCTCTAGATTCAACTCGGACCTCCCACAAACTAAGAACAATTCCTTAATGCTTTTGATTGCTAGTGCTCAAGGATTTCGTCCTTCACGACTTCAATAAGCCGGTCTTGGGTTCGACTGATATTTGCTTGCACACTCACAACATTTATAATATCACGTCTAGTACACAGCACGCCATACATAATGCTCCCTAGTGCGGAGATATATGTGTTGTCCATTTCATCTCCTCGAATTCCATCAACATTACAGTCACACGAATTACGAGAGATGAACACCATGGGACATTGGCAAGAATCTCTTCAGGATTCTTCCATGCTAAACCATTTCAGAAACAGTTTCTATGTACAAGGATTGAGAAGATTTTGCATCTTTCTAGATCTATATCTATAGTGACGTATCACAATACGTAGGATGCCTCTCCTCAAATCCTTTATTCGAGAAACGTGTGGATAACCGTGCTTTCGTTGACTGCAACATCACTCAATCATCCCTATGATTAGTATGTCATCAACGTACAACACTTAAATTTCACTGCGCTCCCACTAACCTTCTTGAATACAAGGTTCCTCCAAGTTTTATACCAAGTCAACGCTTTGACTATTGTATTTAAAACACATGTTCCATTTTAGGGATGCTCGTTTCAATCCATAAATGGATCGCTGGAGTATGCAAACCTTTTGCTCCTTTCCAGAAAATATGAAGCCTTCCGGCTGCGCTACAACTCTTCCATGATATCACATTCAAGGAAAGTAGACTTCATATCTATTTTCCATATCTCATAGTCGTACTATGCAGAAATGGCCAGCAAAATTGTAATGGACTTAAGCACAGCGATTGATGGAAAGATTACAACATAAACAATACATTGTCTTTGAGTAACTTCTTTTGCCATCATCCTTGCTTTAAAGGTCACACCTTTCTATATACATATATGTATATCTATATATACTCCAATGTCATAATTAATAGATCAATGTGCAGCCTTTGGGAACACTTCCCTTTGGTGGATCTACCAAGGTCAACACCTTGTTGGAGCACACACAGTCCATTATGAATTTCATGGCAATAAGCCAATGTCCCATATTCGTATCCAATACGAATCAGTTGAAGTTTATTGGATCATATCCATCGTAAACTTTATCTTGATCATCATCAAGTTGGAACCGTCTACCAGGTACCTTCCGAACATTTTCGGATTTACGAACCGATAGATGAAGAGGTATTTTAGTGGTTTGTTGAATTGGTTCATCTCCAAGTACTTGTGTTTGAACTTCATAGTGTGGTTCATATTCTCGAACTATTTCGAGATTTACTATATTGCCTTTTCTATCGAATAGAAACTTCTTCTCTAAGAAGGCAACATTTATTTGAACAAACATTTTGTTTTAGAAATATAGTAGAATAGGTATCCTTGTGAATGTTCAGGATACCCCACAAAATGGCATAAGCCGGATCTACTATCCAACTTATCTCCCACTAGCCGCTTCACGCAAGCAGGATACGGGAGTACCCAAGTTCATATGGTGTGGTTTTAACTGCTTTGGTGGTAACACTATTCAGCAAATGGACGACTGTCAAAAGTGCAGGACTTTTACAGTTTCGTCGACAATTTGGTGAACCCCTTTGTGGATCGAACCATGTCCAACAAAGTTTGATTCCAACATTCGGACACTCAATACAATTAAGGAGTTCCAGACGGAGTCCATTGCCAGAGAATCGTATTCTCTTTTAGATAGTCAATAAGCTTGGTGCTTAAATATTTATTACCATGATCATATCGTAATATAGCAAACAAGTTGGTTTCCTACTTTGATGTCTAAAATTATTGAACACTTCAAAATTAGAGACGTGTACTTCATAAGTACATTTGGTAGTTGAAAACCACCCCCACCAGTAACACATTAGTGGATCACACATCTCCGTTTGGATCAAATCCAATAGATCTTCAACACACTCAACTAGCGTGCTAAAGTTGTGCGGGGTTTTGACTTCTATCCATTGCTGATATTTGGGTTTAGTTCATTCTTGTTTATTTGTTTATCGTCTTTAGCAAATCATATTTGCTTTCTTTTGTATAAAGGAAATTAGATTTCCAAAACAAAATTAAAACATTTATCGTCTATATCAAATATAGAAGTAAGATCTAATAATAGAACATTTCTATTAATAGTAGGTTTCTAAAATTAGACGAAACAAATAATCAATTGTTCAAAACAATGGAATAACTATAACCCAATACGAACCTTTGTCAGAACGTTTCTGCCCAAGGCATTTTAGCAGTTATGGCCCTATGGCCTTTATTCACACAACGATGGCAAGCGTCATCAACTCATTTGTTGACCTTGTTCTTAGTCGCCCTTCTAGTATCACCTTTATCCATCTTTATGCTTAGACCGGAAACCATTTTCGTCATTTTCTTCAAGAAGAACACTTCTTTCATGAAGAAGCAATAATGAGAACAAATTTCTCGTATTGATGGTTGACTCTTTGATCAACATCTTGAACAACTTATCCATTGAAGGATCGAGCTTTGTTCATGTTGTAGTTCATAATGAACGATTCATAAGAACTAGAAATCCACTTCTCATAAGTGGCATTCCTCAGCAGTCAAAGGTTGAGTGAGATTATCAAATAATCTATTCTCAAGTACATAGAGGCACTCATCATTTTAAATCACAAGATTGAGATTCCAATTCAAATGGTTTGGGCCAGTGAGTTTTGATTGGTCGAGTATCGATGTTACGGGATATCTTAGAGAATATTACTGAGAAATATTAAGAAGATTAACATTGAGATAATTCGTTATTAATGATTACAATTAAATGTTTGGTCTTTATCATTTAATTGCCTCCCACTAAATTTTTCGAATTCCGCTATCCTCTAGCAGACAGACGGGAAAACTTATTTTTCCTTAGTTGGGCTTTAGGTCCAATAGCGTGAATATAACTCGTAGTTAATCTAGCCCGATTACATTCACCTAAAGGTAGAAACATTTTCAATCACATCTCTATGTGACCCTAAAGATTACTTTTCCTCACCATGACAATGAACTACGTTAATCGTACCCTTCAAAGTCAACCATGTGTCAAGACCGACCTACCGATCTGAGAAGTGAAAGTTGGACTCCAGTAAACATGTGTAAGCCCATAGTTAATCTATCCGACCACACATATTCAAAAGAATCGTAGCTAACACCTCTCCATCTTATGTCAATAAATTACAACTTAACTCACAAGCAGTACTCCCCGCTAACACGGCATACCATACTACTTGTAAGTGGCTTTCACATAATTTATTGTCGGTAGAAGGAAAGGAGAAAGAACGACACATCGGTTCTCCTTTAAGGCTTGATATACATTCTCGGGAGAGAATGGAGGAGTATAGGATTGGTTATCTCATCAGAATAATCGTTGTACATTCTCAGGAGAGAATGAAGTGAGTGATCGATTGTTGATTCTTAACAACTATGTCCTCTATAGGTCATCCTAACGAGCACATACGATCATAACATATATCACAATATATATCTCACATAATTCACATAGCATTTAATCACAATTAAAACGAGGTATGCAAATTAAATGGTGTTCTATTAATTAACTTGATTTAACAATTAAATCAAATAATTAATCTATCAGCTTGTTGATCGAATATTTAAATCAATTATTTAATTGGTCAATAAATAATTTCACTAAATTAGATATTGATACTTCCTTTCTATTTCAATTTATTAATATCTTAATAATCAAAACGTGATGTCTCGTAAGTGAAACTCGAGGTTTCTAACCAGCGATTCATCATGCGAGCGACCCTATCTCCCATAAATGGGGGAGCCGAGCAGACCATCGAATCATGCCATCATATGGCTCGATGTCTCTAATTTGTTTTAACAAAAACAAGTCTAGATAAATCACTCCCCGAGGTGCATTCATGTTCGACATTGAATTGTTACTTGATAACAAATTAGGCATTGTTTCAATCTATTAGATAAAAAATAAATATCTTAATAGAAACAACTAAGTCCCAATTAAACAACATTAAATCAATCAATTCAACAAACAATTAATCAATTTCAGAACCTACGCTCTGATACCACTGTTGGGGATCGTGCATGTATACGCAGCGGAAAACAAAAATTTTATGAAAAACCGTTTTTCATTAATGTAAACATTTTACATTATATTGTATTTATTTATTGAAAATCATATTTTCAATATGACATGCATTAATTGACTTAATTCAAATCTATTAGAATAAATAATCCACCATTTGATTTAATTATCAAATAATTAAATATTTAATTCATGCATCCCATACTACATAAATTAAATCTAGCGCAATTAAATTTATCATATAAATTAATTACTTCTAGCGCAATTATATTATCATATAAAATAATTACTTCTAGCGCAATTATATTAATCATATTAATATATTACACTAAACAATTAATTACGTAAACATGCGCACATAATTAATTTGCGTCAAATTGACAATAAACATAATCATATTATTTAATTCTAATCAACTTGAATTGTGCAATTAAATTAATCAAATTAATTAATTACACATATATAATTAATTACGTAAACATGTGCAGTTTGCGTCAAATTGACAATTAAGATAATCATATTATTTAATTCCAATCAATTTGAATTTAATTGACATTTAAATTAATCACAATTAATTCTTCTTTATCAATTAAAAATCCCATAGCGCAAACATTAACAGTACATAGCGCAAACATTTAACGCAAACAATTAAATCTAAATTTAATCGTAAGTACCTCAGGGATTCATCGGACGAACCTCGTCGGAAGTCGCGCGGATGCGACGCGAGGACGGCACGGGTCGTGTGCGGGGAGAGCCGGGCGAGTGGCGGGGCTCTCGGCTGGACTCGTGTGTCACGGATGGAGCGCACGGGCGCGACTCGGGCTGTGCTCGGGCGTTCCTTCGGCGTCTCTCGTCTAATCAGGTTTCACCTCGTATAGGTAATCCAACTTACGTATTGCACTAGAAACACGTAAGGGAGAATACGACGGGAAAAACGGGCCGGAAAAACGGTGCCGGAATCGGATTCCGGCGAGGGGAGGCGGCTGCCGGCGGCGGCACTAGGCGGCGGCGGGCAGCGGCTCTGGTTGTCGGCGGTCCTCCGAGGGAGGAGCCGAGGGGGCAGACGAGAGGGAGAGAGGAGAGAAAGAAAGTGAGGCTAGGGTTTTGAGCTCTTCACTTTGGTGTGTTTATTCTCATGCCTATGGAGCTCCTTTTATAGGTGAAGAAAGGAGCTTGTTGGGCTCAAACCCTAATGGATCGGATCCATTAACCCTAGCCGGCCCAATACATTAGCCGTCATTACGTTTCTCCAAAATTGACAATCAATTTCATCTCCGAAAAATATAACAATTATATTTTCGTTCTCGTTTTAATTTTCTCATCAATATGAGATAATAATAAAAATTTCCAATTTCACAAAATCGGAAAGCCCATTTCAGGGGTACTGCTAAATCGGGAAATTTCCCAAAATAGAAAGTGTACACCATCGTGTCCGTTTTCTTTAGCTCATTATTATTTCCAACTCATAATCACAATTATGAATCTCGGATTCAATCATATTGACCTCCGACTATATGTACTTAATTAACAGTTAATTAATACATGATCGTATTCAAGGATCGGTTTACACGAGAATGTGACCCTCAATGGTTCAGGTGTATAACTAGCCGTGGGCTCACAACATATTGTGATTCGAACAACATATTTTTCTTATTTCAACTACTCCCAAGAGTTTTAGATTAATAATCATATTATTTAATCTCCGAACAAGTCGGTGCCCAACGAATCAGTGACGAGCGTCTAGCAGCCACGCTTCACTAATTCCCTAGATACAAATGAAGTGCCTGCAAGAACCTTGTAATATAGTTAGCGTACAGTACGATCCCTCCGATACATATGTCCCGATCAAACTAGAGATATTGGTTAATCGAGATCTCTTGTTGAGTTTGATAACTGTGCGTACGTTCTAGGTTTCGTAAAATCCATTCGTGATTGATTCAGAGAAACACATTTCTCTAATCACCTCACTATTCAACTCTGGCCAGAGATTCCGGGACTACGAACCATCAGAACACACAGGACATCCATGATCTATATCAAGCGATCAGATCCCCTACTACCATGCACAGACTTCACATCAGATTTCGAACTGCATGAACATTGTCTCCTTTTTCGACTTACTCCCTTTCCAGGGAATCAGAGACACGTCACGATACAGCTAGTCCTCTGATGAAGTCACGGTGATGTCTGGGTCTTAAGGATTAATTGTGTACAACTATATTATGGAATTCTCTACTCGATCAGTGATAACCACTTAGAGATTCCAGGGAGAGGGGGTTCAGTGAACTCATCAACAGTGAGCACCCACTCAAGTATGTCGATGTCCCAACACCGAGGCTCGAGATTAGCCCACATACACTAAGTGCTAGTCTCAAGGGGGAAAGGCCGGGTATCCTTGTTATTGGCGTAACCCATCGACTAGGAACTGAGTTTGACCAGTTACGTTGCGTTAACAGAATTATCTCTCGGTTTCCACAAAACCGAATTCATACAACATGTGTAACTGTACAGGACTATATCTATGATTCAACATTGGGAGCAGATATAGTATATGCCATTAATATAGGTTTCATTAATTAACGAAATAAACCGTTATATAACGGAATACGGTTAACCGCTCGGCCAACCGTTGGCTCGCCGGTCACCTATTCCAACAACAAGACCAATCTGTCAACCCACAGATTCTCAAAAGAATATACATTCAAACTATCAGCTGTGGAATATTTCCAAGAAAAAATCGACATGCATACAAAAAAAAAAAAATTGCACTAAACAATACTGCCCAATTTATGTAGAATTCCAGTAAATTTCAACAGGTAGATTCATTACCCTATCAGTACTTGCTAAAAAAGGGTTGAATCTAACCTAAAAACGAAAAACCCTAAATCTCGAACGTAATCTATGTACTACGGGATTTAGGCAGTAGTTGCACAAAGAAAAGAAACGAAAATCACAATTAGTGAGCCGGGAAACGTAAATCTTACCGGTTTTGAAGAAATTCAGAGCGTCTAAATTTCACAAATCACAAAAACACTGTCGTCTGAAATTTTTTTAGCGTCGGTTTCTTTTGAAAACAGGTGAAGTGAGAGTTTTGGTAAAATATCCTTCGATTAGTTTTGGTAGTGTATTTGATACACATGTAAACATGTAAAGTGTATTATTGTCCCACTAATTATGTGATTCTATAAAATATACATTATATATATAAGGGACATTTTCAAAAAAGGTAATTATCTTACTTTATATTATATTTATATTATAGTATAATCTCAATCTTTTGTCAAATCATAAAAAAGAAAAATTTACCCAATCTACCCTTTAATTGTTTTAAAACTAATTTTAAAACTAATTGAATATATTTTACAAAACTAAAATAAAGTGAAATCTCTTAATTAATCTACCGAATAAATAATCGGGTATACACAACACATAAACAAACCCTAATCTTCACATTATTTTCCCCCAATTAGTTTTTTTTTCCTCCGGCGAATTGTGATTAGAGTTCTGGGTTGAAGTCTGCGGGGACAATTTATCTTTCAAATCGTTAGGATTACCTGATACTGGCTTCAAATCTTCGACCTAAAAGTAAGGTATGATTCTGAAGTTACGATTTCCATAGTTTCCGCCGCTGCAAAAAATATGTCTTTACATTCTTGAGTGTTTAGATTCCGTTCGAGATTTAGGGTCCTTCAAAATGTTGTTTAATTCGGCCAAATTTAGCATTGTTTAAATGGGAATTGAATCTGCGTACATTTTGAAATTATTTCATGTCGGCCGGATTCTTAAATTCATCTATATCCGGTCTCGGAAGTACAAGCTCTAATCTATGTGAGTTGGTTGTTCATGTTTGTTTCAAGTTTTTACAATCCGACAGTGTTTCAAATATTTTTCATCCTTTTTAGAACTGTTGTGTTGTTAGATGGTGTATAAAATCATTTGTTTAAATTGAAAGTATAAACTATTGGATAATGAATTGAACTAAAAAAGAATGTTTTTGGGCTGTGTTTGTCGTTCATATTAGATTTATCAAATAAATTTGATTCCCTAGTAGGTTTCCCGATTAAATAATGTAATGGTAGATATAGTGTACGAATTTGTAACTTTTTGATAAAATAAATTTTAAACCTTTTCCATTTTGTAACAGGCTTTCAAATCGATGTCTCCCACCACTCGATCCGATTCATTGAAAAAAAAAGTACATAATCGAGAGGCGTATTCTAGAACCGCAAAGAGGAGTCTAGAAAATGACTGAGGCAACTACGTCGTCCCCATGTCTGAAGGGAATAAGGTATTTTAAGCATTTCATTACATAATTCTCTACCAAAAGCATTAAACATTTATTCCAAACTAGGTGACAAAACATTCTGCCAAGAATAACACTAAGCCGATATTGCTGAAGACACAAAAGAGGAAGCAGTTCAATATGAGGATAAACACCCCAATAAATATCTAAAAATGCAAAGGTATTTGCCAGAGCTGCGTATCTTTGTTGCAAAAAAAAAAAAAAAAAACAATAACAACTTAATGTGTATTAAATTTTATGTCGTGTAGGAGTCTAGTAAGTCACATGACAGTGACGACGATTTTCAGTTTAATCACATGCTTCCTAAGAAGAAAACACGGGTAAGTCACCGATTTAATGAACTAAACTATTGAGTAGTATGACATTAGTTTGCTTAGTGTCTTAGTGTAGATGGAAGTTCAGAAGCCGATAAATAGGAAAATAGTTCACAAGCAAGATTTTTTAACGTTATAAGATACAGTAATTGTAATGTGTTCGTAGACATAACACCTATTAGTCACAGTATTTATCTTAGCTTAATAATCTATTATATACACTGTACTAGGATAATAGTTCACAAGCAAGAGTTTTTAAAGTTCACATTATTTATCTTGGCTTAATAATCTAATATATACATTGTACTTGTATTTTGTTTTGTAGATGGTAGTTCAAATTTTATAAAGTGGTATAATATTTTACGAACAAGAGGTTTGATAGACTAATGGTTACAGTAACATAAACTTGCTCGAAGACATAACCCATAGTTTAAATAGTTAAACATTGATTAACAGGGGTGCATTGGGTGATTATTATTAATGTTTTCACATTACGGTCTGAGTCTATTACATACACTATACTTTCTGGTGCAGTGTATTTGGTATTTTTAAATGCATAAAGTGGTTCAATAGTTTACGAACAAGTGGTTTAATAGTTTAATAGTTAAACTAACTAAATCTTGGTTGGAGATATAACACATATTAGTCTCAATAGTTAAACATTTCTATCAGTAACTAATACATACAATAATATCAATTGTGCAGTGTAGTTGGTAGTTCAAATTGACTAAAATGGAATATTAGTTTACTAACAAGTGTTTAATAAGCTTAAAAGATAATCAAATTAACATTAGATTATAGATAGAAAAAGTATTGTCCCAAAATCAGTATTATGATGACTTAATTGTAAATTTGCTACACACCGTTGATAGTTTAACCCAACATCTATATTGATTTGTAGACTATATAAGCAGACATTGAATCATGTTTTGGACCGTTGTGTAATAATGAATTTATATAAATAAATAGTAGTCAAGAACTGTTTATGAATTAATTATGTGGTTGTGCAGAGTGGTATTTAATTTGGGATCGGACATGAAAGGTTTTCCAAGGAGACGAAGACTGTGAAAAAGGTTTGTATAAAATTCTTAAATGTTTCCAGATTTCAGAGATGCCACCTTGTAGAGCTATGATTTTCCAAAACATATATGTTATGAACAGTTTATTGACTAATGTGTATTTACATGTTTGAAGACAGTTTATATGATTTTTCAAAACATATATACTTTGAAAATCATAATAGTTTATATGGATTTCAAAAGGTGTGAAAGCGCAAGAAAAACAGTGTGACGGGACTAAAACGAGACGACGGGCAGAACCGAAAAGTGCAGCAACTTCAGGCTAAGAACTGTTTTCACTCCTTAAGGATTTGGCTTCATCTTATAATAGTTGAAAAGTTCTTGAAGTCTAGTTTTCAATGTATTTTGAATCGTAACATTCGGAGTTCGTATAAAAAAGATATGACGAGAATCGAGAAAATGCGCACAAACATGTGTGGAACTAAGTGTTTGTGTAGTGTGCAAGATAGTTTCACCACTTTAAACATTTGATTGTTTAAATTAATGTTTATCTATGCATAGGATTACGCATGTATCTTTTATACTGACATAAGAGATACCTTTATTATGATTTAACAAGTGTTTGATAAGTGTTTAACAAGTTTTCAATGTATTTTGGACAGTGTATCGCGTAGTTCAATACTTGTAGGAGATTATGAAATGTATCTAACACACTACTACAATACTTTTTTGGACAATGTATCTTGTCGTTCAAAGTTCTTCAACTAGACTACTAGTTTACGAACAAGTATTGTATATGTGTAATAAATTAAATTCGAACACTACAACAAATAGTGTAACTATTCCAGTAGTGTATATTGTAGTGTTAAGTGCATTCGTTCTTATACAAAATCGTTTACGCACAAGTTGTTTACCACAGCTTGTTCTAATTACATCTTTAGCTTCGGTGATGACAAGTAATTACTCAAAAAATAAAGGTAATTTTAAAGAAAATGGTTTATTGTTTTTTATTATTAGATCAAAAATCAATTCTTTTTTTACTTTAGATTAGGACTTTATATTTTTAAATTTATTTCAGGGGAAGGTTTTAATAGTTTTTTATTTATGCACTAGGGCACTTAATTATATTTTTGTTGACTATATTATCCTTTCGTAATAGTATAAATTTTATATTAATTAAAAATAAAAATTAATAAACGTGTTTGACAGTTTTAATATTTTATTAATATAATTACAAAAATTAATCACATAAACATGTTGTTTATTATTTATTAATAATAATTATTATTTATTATTTGTCTTGTTTTGAAACTGCGCTGATATCTGAAAAAAAAAAACGATAAATAATAAAACAAATCTTAAAAAACAAATCCATAAAAATGAGCTTGGGATAAAATGAGTTTTTTTATTTAATTACGTTTAGAATTATTAAGCATGTATTTATATTAATTTAGTTATTATTATTCTTAATAATTGAAAAGAGTATTTTTGATATGGTGCCCAAAAATACTATTAGCTTAAACAATGGGATATAAATATATTATTACCTGGCCAATAGTCACACTTCTTTCACAAATAACAAAAGAAGTGTGACTATTAATATGGGACTAGTATAAGACTTACGGTTGCCCCATATATGTATACCAAATAATAAATGCTATTGTTTACGTAAACTACTCATTTAGAAAAACAGTGACTATTGTTTTAATATTACTTAATTTGTATATTTTTTTATTTATAAAACAATTAATAATTTTGATAATTTTGTTATATATAAAATATTATTTACAAATAAAATTACTATTATTTTAATATTACTCAATTCATGTACTCATATTTGTATATATAATACAATTAATAATTTTGATATTTTTTTATATATTTAAAATAATTAATGTAATAAATCAAATTTACAATTAATTTCTAATGGTAAAAAATTTAACACACATTAAAGTTAATAATAGTTAATATAATTAATGTGTAATGGTATAAAATAATGTAGTACTCTGTGTATATATATTTCAAAAATACTTGAAAATAAAAACATAAACTATTTAATAAGTGATGCAAGAAATGTGCATATAATACCAAAATAAAACCTTAAAATTTATTTTAATTTTATTTTTACCAATTCTGTTGATGTTATTTAAATTAGTTCGAATACTTTGTCTTAACCTAAAACCAAAAAAAAAAAAAAATTGGTTTGTGGATAAATTAATTGGTGATAAATGAGTCGAAATGGAAAGAGGCAAAATAGAGGTGAAGCGGACCGAGAACAACTTTGACATACTCACACAGCCCATAAGAAATCTGTAAGCCTTTAAATTTTTATAACATTAAAAACAATATTTCACATACACACATAATTTCATAAACGTCCGACACAAATACACAACACAATGTCACATACCATTTCGCCATTAGCACATCAACACAAACAATTCACATGCACAAATATATACATGTAATTCAAATCCTTCTCCTAGGTTCTAGGTTCGTAAGTGGGATATAATCATATTTAGTCCCTCCGAGAAAGACTATTTTCATAAATGGACAATAACTTTTTTTTTATCCGATTTGGTCATTTGGCTACTGTTCTGTCGAAAAATGGCACGTGAAACGCACGTGACTTCACCCCATCGCCGGAAAGTTGACGTGGCATCGCCACCTCAGCCGAAACTGCCGCATCGTGCAAATTTATGACAATCATCATCAAAAAAATCATAGTAGTCTGTATCAGCATGATCACTCTCATCTCTATCCTCATCAATTCTCGAATCATCCAACTCCGTAGATTCTTCAACGATGGCTTTCCTTGAACCACGAGCCGACTTTTTCCTAGAAACGACTCTCTTGTCCTCTTCCGGAAGTTCTTCCATTAAGGCATTCCTAAATTCACTTGATGCGCGCTTCCTGAGCACGCCTCTTTTCGTCTTTTTGCTGAAAACATTCCTCTGTTCATCAGCATTGAAATCATTCGGTTTACCGACCGGAATGTCTTTCCTTTCACGAACGTCACCATGCTCGTTTTCCCCCGATGGATTTCTGTTTTCCGTCTGATTTAGCTCCTCGGGTCCTAGGGAGAAAAGGCTGAGCAATAGGGCTTTGTAAGTTTTGTCCATATTCTCGTCTTCCTCAAACAGCCTTCTATACTCGCCAAGTTCATAATCGAGCATGGCATTCCCCTGCGTACAACGTCTAAACTCACGAACAAGGTCTTGGGGCAACTTAGCTCGGTCCATTAAAGGACCCATCGGATGTTTGTTATATATACCTTGAGAGAAACTTTGGAAGGTATATATCATTCAACAAAGAAGAAAAACATTTCGATTGCCTAAAAACGCGATGACTCGAAAATTTTAAAAAAAAAATTTAACAGCGGAAAAAATGCGCAATTTTAAAACACATCTAGCGCGTGCGCACATGTTGAAGTCAATCGGGACGTCTATATATCAATTCATATATCATCCTCAACTAAATTTTATATGCCAGATCTATGAGAAATGAAAACAAATCTTCAATTAAACATTTACACGTACATCTCACACACATATAAATATCGTATATGTGACATTAAAAAACATGGAAAATTGAATGAATGAATAACACAATTAAATCTACAAAATTAAAATTAACGATCAACAAGATGTACACTGGTGCACGTGCGTTAATTCATAACGGGAAATCAAAATTAAATTAATAAAAAAATGGAGAAATGAAACTCGGTTGACGACGGACGATCGATCCAATTATTACCGGAGACAGAAAACAAATCTCCTATTAAACATGTACACATCACACACACATATATAAATATCAAATCTATGAAAAACATGGAAAATCGGATGAATGAAAAACACAATTAAATCTACAAAATTAAAAAACGATAACAAATTAAGATGTACCGATGATGCACGTGCGCTAATTCATAACGGGAAATCAAAATTAAATTAATTAAAGAAATGGAGAAACGAAATTAGGTTGACCAACGTACGATCCAATTATTAGATGAGAAGGAAAAAGAAATTTACCGAGAGAAAGCTAAAGAATCTCCTGAAAGGATGAGCAGAATAATCCTCGTTTTCTGTGTGCGTCAGCTTGTGTGTGTTTGTGTCTGAAGGGACTGCAGGAGGCGGCACTCATATAGTGCGGCGGGAGTCCGGGTTGTTTCCGGGTCGGGTCGGACCTACTGATTATATGAAATGCGGGTTTGGATGTCTGCTACGAGGTCAAGGTGTCAGTGAGTCACATACCATATATTCTTATTTTTTTAATATATATAAGTACTAAGTAGTAGTATATGATCAATTGAATTATTTTTTGATGCATAAAATTAAAAAAAATTATGTTCATGTTTCTTTATGTGTAGTGATTGAATGTTTCAAAATAAATAGTTCAAAAATTACGCGATTGCCGATTGTAATTAAAAAAAATGTATCGTTTATGTCGTTTCCTTTCTCATTCTGGTGCAAAATTTGCGACGTCAGCGCGAAAGTGATACTAAATCGAGCCAAGAGTCGGAAAAAACATCGCGTATTACGCACACGATTTATGTTCTTGATATAGTGAGTTGGAAGAAAATAATCAATAAATTACGCTGTATATTTCATCAAAAATATTACACTAAAAAATAATGATGAAAAAACATTTTTCAAAGGATTAAATATTTTTGAAATCGATTTATCTTGATAATATTATTTGATAATATTAGGCTCGCATCTTATGGGCTATTTCTCTTTGTATTTTGAAATGTATCATTTATAATTGCATCACTATTAATTTCATATATAAAAATTTATTTATATGAAAATTTTATTTATGTTGATATTAATCATTATACGTTTTTTATTTTATTAGTAATTCATTATTTATTTATTTTGACTTTTAGATAAATAATTTTTAAGCAATATCATACAACTAATCAAAATAATAACTAATAAAAATATATACTCGTGTTTACATAGTAGAAATAAAATAATAGTAACTAAATATTTTTCTTTTTATTAAAAAAAATAAACATTTTATTTTTCAATAAAAAATAAAACCGTGTTCTCCATTTAAAAAAACTAGTCTCAACACCCGTGCGATGCACGGAAGAGTTTTAGCTAACATTGTTAGTATGTACAATTTAACATATTAAAAAATTAATGTATGATGTTTATACTCTATTAGTTTGGTGTTGAAGTTTATAAAACTTTATTATTTTTTGTAATACAATATTTAGCTAGAGATGTATTTTATAACGAAATAACATCATTAAGAATTAAGATTTTGTTTGTCTTCACAAAAGGATGTTATTTCAATTCAAAACAATAAATTTAGATTGTTGTGTGAACACATAGAATGATAAGAGCTAGTTCACCATTACAAATTTTGAAACACTTCTTTGTAGACCACATTTTTTGTTCTATTGGTAAGCTTTCCACTATCGTCACAGAGTAAAAGTTTCAACCCGGCTCTCGTCGTGACTCTCGACACGGCAACATATAGTTGTCCATGCGTAAATACTGGCTTTTTTAAGAATATACCAACCTTAGACAAAGACTGACCTTGGCTCTTATTAATCGTCATAGCATACGATATCATAATTGGAAATTGTCTTCGTTGGAAAGTAAACGGAAACTTTGCATCAGACGGCGTCAAAGTAATTCGAGGGATAAAGACCAATTCCCCAGCATTTTTTCCTCCCAAAACCTTTGCCTGGATGACATAATTTCCGAGTTTCGTTACAACCAACCGCGTACCATTGCAAAGTCCGGCAGAAGGATCAATATTACGCAACAACATTATCGGTACACCAACCTTGCAAATACGAAATACAAATATTTAATCAATACAATGAACCGACATTATTAGTACTTTTTTAGCAAATAGAAAAGGAATACAGTACATAAAAACATAAGAAATGTGCAAAAAGCATAATTTACATACCTTTAACTTCAATTCATGATTTGGAACTCCGGAACACCTTATTGTATTTAGAAACTCTACGGTATGCATTTGTTCAAACATATTAACTCCACGGTCGGTAAGCGCAATAGAATCCGAACTCAGGTAAATCTTTTCGTCAGTAGTATGCATCGACACCATATAATCGTTAATGCTATATACCTCATCAAGCGTTGGAGCAAGAATGGCCCTCCCTTGTAAAAAATCCTCGTTACCTATGTGTTCATGGAAAGAAGGATACGTTGCTTGGACAATGGATTCTATATAATTTTCCGATTGAGTTATCAAATACTCATCCGGAAATTCAATTTCGACTTCCCCATCGTTGTCATCGCCCAACGTACCGTCTCCTATAGCCGACATCCAATTCGAGAAATCACGCATCAGGGAAAAATCGTTTTCATCACCAACGTTTTGCAGACGCATATTTCTCGTCAAACGCAACACCTTGCAGTCGTTCCATACTTTTGAAGAATTAATCGTCGCATGAACAATAACCGGCCTTGTTCCTTTAGGTATGACGGGTAAGATTTGCCGAAAATCCCCTCCGAAAACAACGACTTTTCCTCCGAAAGGCAGATTCTCCGCCCCAGGAATTTCAACTCGCATAATATCTCGCATCGAACGATTGAGCGCTTCAAAACAATTCCTAATCAATAAAAAAAAGCACGGCAGGTTAATGAATATAACAATAAATTTAAAGTAACATACATTTTCGACATTTTTGGTTAGAATAATGCACGTTATAATAATACCTGTGCATCATTGGAGCCTCGTCCCATATAACCATATCCGTGTGCACAATCAGCTCCGCGAGATTTGTTTTCAGCTTGATGCGACACATCGATTCATCAGTCAAGTTTAAAGGAATAGCAAACTTCGAATGAGCTGTTCTACCACCGGGCAAAAGCAAAGAAGCTATACCACTCGACGCAACATTGAGAACGATTTTGCCTCTAGATCGGACGGCCGCAGAAAGCGTCTTCCACACAAACGTTTTCCCAGTACCTCCATAACCGTACAAAAAGTACACCTGCCCAATTCCATTATCAACCGAATCCATGATGGTATCGTAAGCTACACGCTGCTCGTCGTTCAGCATTTTCAGCAAATTCTCATGTTCTACTCGTAGCGAATGAACGTTGTATGCCAATTCATCGACTATTAGTTGATTTAGGTGTAATCTATTGACGTCTTCGGGATACGGCATACTTGGGTACTCAAGAAGTGATCGACCTTTTCGTTTCATGATCTCTTCAATGTCTTGCAAGCACATATTGTACCTTTCATCGTCGCTCAAAGTGATATCTGTAAAAAAAAATTAATAACAACGGTTTTAATATGATAAATCCAAATCGAAATAATTAAAAAAATACCCATTGAATATTCATGGTACTGAAAACTTTAACACTTTCACATACACAAAGTTTTTCTAAACATTTTAATCAATAAAATAATTTTTTATTCAAGTATATATAAACATCGCCCGAGTATAAAAACCAAATATATACAAATGTTATCGTAAACTTTTTTTACAGTTCATACCTGGTCGTTTTGTCCTCGCGCGATATTTTGATAGTACATCCGCTGCAAGGTACTCTTTGCAGTCATCCCAAACCTTATTCGGACTGGTGAGGGAATCGGAAGTCAACATATTTACGAACAAATTTAACAACATGGCTTCGGTACCCCAATCAGCCGCCTCTTTTATGGCATCAACGTATTCTTTGTCGTCATCGAGCAAACCACGCGCATAACATGCCTCTTTAAAGGTTTTATATCGCTTTCCGTTGTACGTTGAAATGTCAGCAAACGATGTGCAGCCACGAACAACGTTCAATAATATCCTCAAATAGTACAAATCTCCGCATCCGGTATATATATACGGTAATCTACCGAACAACAAACCTCTCTGTCTGGGTCTCCACTGCTTTGCTGAGTCATTCCAAACAAACTTCATTGGGAATTCAGCATATGTCAAGCTTCTCGCTTGGCTGTATTTGGTGTTTGCCACCATCCACATCGTAAGCATGGACTCCTTCGAAGAAAGCCTTTCAAGCACCTCGGTCATATTAGATTGTGGATTAAAAAGAACACTTTGTTCGCCAGGAAGATGAATACCGAGTCTAACAACGTTCGGCTCTTTAAAATGTATTTCATACCCAAACAATCTCCAAGCAGCTTCCGAAGCAGATATGTATCTACAATCAAAATATTGTTTAATTTCGTCAATGACTTTCTCTCCGACGTTTTCAGGATCGTGAGATTGATAGAATACAGCCGTTGCGCGATCGTGGCCTTTGTGCACGTATTTGAATAAATACTTTATAGACCGAGCTCTGTTGCACCATTCAACATTTATATGTGCCCGATACTTCGTCAGCAGATACCGGTTATGAGGAACGACATACCTGCGGTAAAAAAAAAGACGTAAAAAATAAAATACGAAATAATACTATGTTTTAATAAATCAATTTTAAGTTACTTAAATTAACAGTTACCTATTGTCGAGTTCAATGCCATTCTTAACGACACGACGACCATCGTCTCTTCGCCGATACACAACAAAACCGTCATTATCTAAACTGGTGCGTTCAACGAATTTCTTAGGAAAGTGCTTAGTGCACCGATTTCCATCCATGCAGGGTGATTTTGTATTTGCCAATCCGCACGGTCCGTGAATCATGAACTCATTAACAGCGTCATGATACTCAGAATCAGCGGCATCGGGAATTTCAGCAGAAATTAAACCATCCACAACATTAGCGCACGCACCTTCCGTTAAATCTTTAATGAACAACAATATATGAGCATGAGGCAATCCGCGCTTTTGAAATTCAATGGTGTACACGACTGCAAATATAAAATGTTGTTAAACAATAAGAATGAAATTTACACGGTTGTATCTTTTAAAAAACTTTAATTGAAAAAAATATAGAGTAAAATATCATATACGTCAAAATGTGAGATAATTTTTACCGGCACTTGTTTCTCCAAATAATTTTCCCTGTCGAATATCTCTCAGCATATTATCGAGTTTAGCATGAAATACCCTAGAAACAATATCTGGTCTGTCGGTTGGACTCAAACCTCTCTTCTGAACGTACTTCCGAATTTCCTTCCAATTGGCGTTGCAGGTGAAAGTAATAAATAAATTTGGATACCCAACCCACCTGCATATACACATGGCATCATGATAATTTTGTATCATATAGCGCGCTCCACCAACAAAAGAAGAAGGTAAAATAATCCTTTTTCCGGTAGTCGATGCATCGAGGTCACCCTTGTTTAAGGCATCATCCAACGCAGCATAAGAATCACAACGGAATTCTTTCTGATGATGCCTCATGTATCTAATTCTAAAAGATTCAACCATGGTATAAGCATCGACAATGAATTGCTGAAGGAGACGTCGTCCAAAAAGTAGATGAGGCGTCTCATCAGACCTCTCGTGAAGACGATACGAAATATATTCTTTCATAGTAACCATTTTTTCGGTCTTTTCATTGCTTCTAGCCGTTTCACAATGAGGAACGTCGTCTCTAAATCCGTCTTCTCCATATAAAAACAATAATGGGTACTGGAGAGGCAGATAGGAAACGTGCAATTCATCAACCCGTTTCAATTCACCATTACTTTTTCTGACAATTATATCACGCTGGTCTTGAAGATTTTCAATATCTCCAACAATCAAAACAGCAACTTCAGAAGCTTGAGGCAAATTGTATAATTTTCCGTCCGAAGTTCTTTTACAAACTAATCTCAACTTAATATCGGCATCTGGATCATTGCGCAATTCTTCGCCAGAAGCACGAAACGCTTGAACCAATAAATTATGCGCATCAAGGATTTTCTTAAGTTCACCTACTATATCAGTATGTAATTTCAATTCTTTTTCTTCTTCTTCTTTTGCATCTGAAACAACTGGTAATTTCCTGTTCCCATAAAACAAAGAAAATGGTTAATCGAGAAATTTCTAAGATAACTATTTAGCGTCGATTTAAGAAAAATATATAAATATTAATTATTTACTCTTCGATATAAATCGAATATCACAAAAGATGATTACCTTGCGGCTGTAATACGATTTCGTACTTCATTTTGAGTGTCGTAAATGTACAGCTGTGCAAAAGCCGGTTTATTTGTACCCCTCGAAGGCATCAAAGTACCCATTAGATGAGCATTTTCTCCGTTCAGTCTGAAAATGGGCGCCGACGTCCCCGTGTTAAAAGAGTTGTCAACTTTACCTCCCATCGAAGTAAACGAAAATATCATATTGTAGAATCTGATCTCGTTTTGGAATTTTTTGCTATTTTTAGTTGTTCCGTACAATAACTCTTTGTAATCCTGTGGAGGTGCCTTCATTTTTGGTAGTTGTATTTTACCTATCACACAACAACAATATGATCCTTTATAGAAATTTTACAGTAATATGCACAACAAATATTTGTAAAGATCCCTCACTGAATTTAAAGAAAACGTCATTACCGTGCATGCAACAATTATTGTACAAAGGTGGCGCTTTCGTCTTCTTCGACTTTTCTATTCTTTCATCGTACCAGAATACCGCTTTACAATGAGAACATTCCCAAATAGGATCACCCATATCGTGGTAACCTTTTGGAAAAGAAACAAAAGCGTATTAATGCATTAATTAATACGGATCACATTAAAAATTATAAAAAAGAAAAAAGCAGTTAACACCATACTTGGATACGTAACAACATCGTCTATCAAAAGTGAGGAACCTGCCGACTCCGTAATGAATGTATTATTATATGGAGGCTCTATTGTTGGTTCCCATGGAACATTATTCTCAGGTTCTTCATCAAGTGAACCGTCTTCATCAACAACATTAAAAACGTTTGAGGACCCCTCATTACCATTGTTTAGACTTTGATTCACCAAAGGTAAACTTATTGGTAGTTGGATAGGTTTTTTACCTGGTATCATAGAAAATAAATTTAAAGACATGAGTCATTACGATAAAATAAACTACATTTCACTAAAAAAATTAAATTCAAAAATATCGGTCAACATAAGAAGACAAATAATTAATATTTCGAAACATACCTCTAGAGTGAACAGCGGAAAATTCAACATCCAAATTTCGAACCGAGCCAATAATTTGGTTTTCTTTATCAGCCGACATGGACAACGGACTGGATTCCAAAACATAAGGATACAACTGATTTGTATTCCCAGATCGGTTTGAATACAAACCTATATTGGTAAGCAAGTTTCATAGTTAAGAAAACCACATAACTAATTGAAGTAATGTTCATGCCATGGTAAATTGTAAAAAAAAAAACTCTGTTCAATTCAGTTCTCACCATTTGTTATGTCGTTTAAAGGACGGGTAGTCTTTTTCTTGTTCGTTATATCCTGAAACGGATTAACATGCACTTTTCTTTTACCACTGCGTTGTTCGGTAACGCATGAACCTTGATAAGGAGATACATTTTGAAGGGCATCGCCAAAATTTCTTCTTTGCGTTGGAGTTGTGGTCGGCACTGTAATATTTTAAAATGAAACGGATGATAACACAGAAAAATGCATATTAATTTTAAAAAATAATTCTGAAGTATCGCAAATATTTCCACGTCTAAAGAAATATTGCAGCACATAGCTAAAATCGTAAACATACTCACATAATCTTGGCATAGGCAACGAAGAAATTGAAATACCTGAAAGTGGATTGTCCACGACTGCACTGTTATTGTTGGATAAAGGCTCCATCACAAATGCATCTGTTTTTATATAATATAAATAAAACAAAGCAACATGAGCATTCTATACAATTATAAACTTCTGATTCAACAATTAGCAAATTAATGATCAAAGGTATATATTTACAGGGGAATCGTTCATGTTTGTTCTCAGACATTCGATATAATATAGTATTTTTCTCTTTTCCCTTCCCTGCACAAAAAAAGTAAATATTTGAGTAATTAAACAACGCAAAATATTCGAAAAAGACGATTTAAGAATCACCAACCTTGGCTTTGCTTGTTCCGGCTCGACGACATTGGCAATAAAAACTAAATGTATTTGAAATTCTACAAAAATAATGTAAAGCACGATTATAAAATGAAAATAAGAAACAAAATGTTACATTAAAACATCATATCGAAATAGTAAGATTTAACAATAAAAAATGACAATCCTCTGCGAAGAAATCCGAGTGATTTCTGTGTTTGAAGTTTATTAGGGTTTATAAAATGCTCATTAAAAAATGAGCTTTAAAATATTTTGCAACAACTGTATGTTTGCTGTATAGTGAAGCTATCAAACCAAATATATCAATATAGAGGTATAATTGAATATTTTTAATCAAATTATTTACCATATACAGGTCGATATATTTAGAAACAAAATATTACCAACATATTAGGAACGAAAATTTAATTAACTTTTGGCAATATTAACAGCAATAGATAAGTATTAATTTTTTGTAAAATCTTTTTTATTCTGTTCAACGACAATATATTCCATTAAACTCGTGTAGTTAATTAATTCTTCATATTTAATAGTAATTAATTTCATTGTTTAATTAATTAATATATTTAATATTAATACTAATTGATCGTATGATCACTATTTTAAGGTGTCCCGTATATTTTAATTTTACAACATTAAAGGATGAAAATTAAAACGTTATATCATAAAAAACTAAAAAGACTTGATGAGATAATAATAAAATAATCCAGAAAACAATTATTATTAAAATCCAAATGAAATCAATACGAAAAATTCAACAAAATATTGCAAAACATTATTCGGAATAAAAGAGAAGCATAAAAAAAAACAATGAAATTATTGAATAAAGACTAATCAATGGGATCCTTCTCCAACTTAATCTTGGCACTTGTAGAACCCTTGCAACTGACGGATTCTTCATCATCATCCGAAATGAAATTAACCCTTCTTTTGCAGTTTTTGACGGAATCTGGCGACTTGAAGGAATCGTCAAATTTCATCTCATCATTGTTCTTATCCGAAGCGTCCGTATCTTGAACAATTTCTTTACACGGTCGGACGGAGCTTCCACATATAAGGTGATCAGTTTTTTTGCGCAAGTTGATAAGACTAACATCATTTGAAAATTTGTCAACCACGTAGACCTCATCCCTGCCCTCGATGTGCTTTGCTTCCACACTCACCTTGAACATAAGCTCTTTCCCAATTAGATCATCGACTTGTTGTGGAACTTCAAGCTTAGTTACTTCTTTCATATTTCCTTCCGCATCCTCAATAGTATAAGTTTCCTACAAAAATAAAAATTAGTTTTAATTAAAATCTATTATAAAACATATAAAAAATCATAGTTAATTGTATATTGTATAATAAATAAATCGATAGTTTAGATTACCTGAGTCAACCCTTCACAAATATCTGTCGCCTTCTTCCCAATAAGAGAGGCAACGACATCGTTCCACAACAATAAGACAACATTATCAGTTCCGTCAACAACCTTTGCATGGATTTTATACCTTGTATTACCAACTACCCTTTTATCACAATGCTCGCAGAAAAATTTGGAATTCTTCTCCGTCACTTTCTTTTTGCACTTGAGGCAACTGGTATAACACCAACCTCTGTCATACAATATTTCGGATATAGAAGCCACGATCCAATATTTTCCAACCTAATAAGTAAGAAGATAAGCTAATCAATTTACACAGGGGGTTATCACATATAATCAATCCGTATATATGATACATGTAATCTTAAAGTCAATCACGTAGTGGAAATATACTAACCACGTCAGTAGTTTTCAAATCAAAGACGCTCAAAACATATGTGGCAGGATTCTGCAATTCGTCTTTAACGCTCACAAAGGATGAAGTGGAGATCTTGGATCCATCGAAATTGTTCTCATTTCCAGTTTTAGGTAACCTGCATTTCATACAAATTAACAAATTCTAAATAATAAATGTTATGTAGAAAGCAAAGAAATTATGCAGTATGCAAGTTTGAATTGTCTCACTTGGCTCTAAATTCAACAATCTCTTCGATGTTTGGATTGGCTATGAGCTTGGTTGCATGGTACGTGTTTGAAACACCAACTTCGCCTTCATAATCATTAATTATAAATTAATAGCAATTCTAAGTATAAATTAATAGCAACGTTAAAATAATTTTAACTTCATTAATTACGGGTTTTTTGTCATACCTCTAAACTTCTTCATCCGACACAACTGAATAATGATTACGTGAGCGCTATCTTCATTCCTTCTTGCGGCCTCGAAAAAATCAGTCAATTGATTGCAATAGGGTTCCCAAAGCACGCACTGAAGAGTATTTTCTCTATGGAGAATATATAAAAAGTATTATGTTAAACAATTTTAATTACAAAATACTTTTAAAATAATATAAAATAATAAGACTAAAAAACAGTACTCACTCCAAATCCTGCAAGAGGAGTTGCATACTCTTTCCACCCTTTTGAGTCGGGTCATCTTTCATTCTAGCGTCGTTTATATCGACAACATTTCCAATAATATCTAGAGTCATATCGAACAAAAATAAAACATTAAAACTAATTAAAAGGGTTACAAACCAAATATTATCAAGTAAAAGAAAGCGAATTAAATGGTTCAAAATTATATATAGAAAATGCATTCCATACCAAACAGTGGGCCATCCTCCTTTTGCATGTTCTCTTTGATTTCAGAAAACGATTTGAAATCAAACAACGACCTCGGAAACTGTGGAATTTTAGTCGGAGCAATATAGGTATTATTTTGGAACATCAAGCGATAAGGATGATCAGATACTGGAAAACTTTTTTGGCTATCAACAACAGAAAATTGTCGGATTTGTATTAGATCGCCTTCGGTAGTGATATTATCAAAACGGTCAATAAAAAATTTTCTCACGCTTGCTTGTATTCTCGTACCCTTGAAAAAAGAAGTATTAATGAGTATATGTAAAAAGTATAAAACGCTCTTATTCATAAGCAATGTTTTTACCTCTCCATCCACAAATAAAAATTCAAGAGTTTCGGGTGCTTTTCCATTGCCTGCAGTCTTCCACTTACGACACACTCGAACCTTGATACTCCAATCAATCCTATTTTTGTTAATATTAGAAAGAGAAGCATATTGTTGGGTTAAAACTCTCGAAGCCATGGAGAAGTGATTTTCTTAGGTTAAACGATTCCAATATTTATAGGAGTTATGAACTGCTACCAAATCTTTTATATAAATCAAGAGATACGAAAAATTAATTGCATCGTAATCTTTCGTCAAAAAAGATGAATTTTAAAATTATATTTAAATTATAGTCAATATGGAATTAATTAAATTCAACTATAAAAACACATGGTATTTATTAAATAAAGTTAGAGAATCCTAGACGAATACGTAATTTCGGTTTAGTAGATAGATATTAGGAAAGGCATGCAGAGTGATAAACTTATCGTATATTAATATATTCTTGAAAAAGATCTTGTGTATATATTGTCTATTAATAAATTGGGTATATTCGAGTGAACATTTAATTAAATCAATTTTTATTTATGGAAAAGAATAATGGTTTCATATTCATATTATATGATAAATCAAAATATAGAAAACATTAACATATTAAATGTTGTTTATTAAGAAATTAATCGCCCGAGTCTTATTTTGAATAAGTCAATATTTTAATTTATAGAAAACATTTTCCATCCCTGCATAAACAATGAGTGAATAATTTGTCAGGTCAAACTATTGGTATATATATCTTGCTCAAATTGTTTGTATATGTAATTTTAATTATATCGGTTATACGCAATCAAACTATTGTTGTTCAAGTTGTTGATAAAATCACATTTATAAGCAATATTAATTTTGTCAACATGACATTTAAATGAAGTCTAATTGAATATACATAAATTAGTTAAAGTACAAAAACTTCATCATTAATAGTTTTGAAATGATATTTATAAATGTTCAAACTTAAGCCAAAAATATAAACAAAAGATGAACATTATCCGTTCAAACTACAACTGATAACAAAAACATAATATAATTGTTCATATTTAACAAAAACTTAATTATAATGGTTCAAAAACTTAGGCGCAATCATCACAGCTTAATAGACATCAACTTCATCGCACTCCATCACATAGTCGGAAGACAGCCTTTTTAAGAAAATCAAAGGAAAATGTGAGCTTTGTAACAAATAAACAACACTGAATGAAACAGCATCATTATAAAAGTAATGGTATTCAAATAACTTGAAAGCGCATAAAACTTACACTTTTCGGTATTTGACGACTTCATCGGAATCATTGTAAAGCAACATACGGGTATACATGTGAGTGTTACAAAGAACATACTCATCTGAAAAAACAGAAGTTGGTGCTCATGTTGATTAAGTTAGTATAAAGATTACAAATGAACTCATCATATTTAAAATAGTAGTACAAATACCATTAAACATCATCCCTTGGCAAAGTTGCACGATAATAACAGGTTGATTCAATCTGTTTTCCCTATGCATGTCAACATAACCTTTGACTTCATTTGAGTACGGTACAAACATCAGAAACGTCATCAAATTGTAGCTGGTTAAGAAAACAGAATAATTATGCATAAGTTAAGTGCCAAAATAAAATTCTTTATAATGCAATGTAGCTATAAAATAAAAGTAGAGTTCTTACTCAATGTCTTGAATAACAAACCGTATGTATTCATCTCCTCCGTCACCATCACCTTGCATCATGCTATCATCCAGTTCAACCACATGACCAATGATATCTTGGAAAACATTAAAAAATTCATCATAAAAAATATCACAGCATATATGATAAAAAGAAGGTTCAACATAAAGCGAATGTCATCAATATAAATATTAGAAGATGACATACCTAGCAGTGGTCCATTCTCATGATAAACATCACCTCTGATATCAGGAAAAGATACAAAGTTGTATGGTGATTTTGGAAAACACATGTCAAGTGAACGGGCAACATACGTATCATCCAGAAAAGAAATAGTCACCGGTGTAGTCAAAACAGGATTGGATTTCGGGCTAGGAAGCACTTTAAACTTTCTCATGTAATAGACATGGCCTTCTTCCATACGCTCATGGAAATACTGAACCAAATCTCCATAAACTTCACCATGAATTTGCTTACCCTGGGCAATCAAACATGAAAACGCATTTAGATATCAACCAAAAATAGCTGTCAAAATAAAATTTGTCTGCATAAGGAACATCTTTTCATCGGTACAATGCACTACTGAGCAACATTTTGTTTGTTCATAACCAAAGTCTTTGTACAAATCGGTTGCGGAAATCATAAACAACAATTACCAAAAGTGGATCTACTTCGAAAAATAAAAAATTTTACATTTTTTTCAAGAATACAAAAGAGTTCGGTACAATATTTCACATGCATACATTTTGTACAGTTCATTAAACACATTGATAACAGATCTGTGAAAATCAACAAAAAATTAGGGTTTACATTAAATGAAAGGTTTCCAAAAGTAGATCTCTTAAGTTTTAATAAAAACGAAAACTAATAAACTGGAATAACATAACCTCTATATCCATGAGCAAAAGTTCCATCTTGCTCGAGTTGCGATGTGTCCCTGGTGAGATCCACTTCCTGCAGACTCGAACCAACAAAGACCAATCCTCAGTAGCCGTGGTAAGTTCATCAATCTTGTTGTATGCTGCCATCTTGCTTGGAACGCAACGATTGAAGAAAATGGAAGAAGAGAGATTTTTTTGGATGTGATTTTCCTGTGTGATGTTCAAGAGAGAATAGGAAACAAATCTGTAGTATGCAAAAAGTAAAGAGGCGCACGGGGATAAACAACAAAAGAATACAACTCTTTGTATTCACTGCAATGATGATCTGTTACCGTGGTAACCGTGTTCCTTTATGGAATCACATCAATGTCAGTATTTGTTTTTAATACGTTTCCAAATTATAATATAATTTATAAATTAGTGTAATACTTAGAATATTGCAAAGGCAAAAAGATTATTAAAAATACATGAATTCCAAAATTATGTTAAGAATAATACATGAATTCCAAAATTGAAATCAGAAATTGTTACCTAATTTAAAGAAAGTAATAATTAATTTTTTATTTAATATAGAATAATCTACAATAGAATTCTACCGAAACCTTACAACTCATGTTTCTATTTAAAGGCCATAGTTTTTGATAGTAATACATGTCAGTCAAAAACCAAGTTACAGATTAATTTATATGTATATTTTTAAAATCGACTACAATGGAAGCAAGGTTCTTTAAAGTTATGATCGGTAATTGGCAAAGGTATGTCCGACTACCTCCTCAATTTGCACAACATGTTCAACACCTAGACAATAAAGTTGTTGAATTCTATGATGTACACAACAATCGTTACGAAATAACAATCGGTAGAGTAGAAGGTGATATAAGCTTTCGTCGAGGATGGAGGCATTTCCATAGGGAACACGGCATCTGGGAAGGTTGGTTTCTTGTGTTTCGCTACGTCGAGACTCTTCCAATGCACAAATTCGAAGTTATCGTTTTTAACCATAGCGCGTGCGAAGTTACAAACTTCCCTTTAATAGCTCAACGTCGGATGACTGAAATTGAAGATAATGTTCATGATGCAATTGAAGTAAA
This sequence comes from Euphrasia confusa, assembly GCA_954870475.1. Classification (NCBI taxonomy): domain Eukaryota; kingdom Viridiplantae; phylum Streptophyta; class Magnoliopsida; order Lamiales; family Orobanchaceae; genus Euphrasia; species Euphrasia confusa. Next base: position 14,923,936 of record OX940949.1, on the reverse strand, counting down.
TTCAGATTAGATTGTTTCTATTTATAATTTTAGAAGTGATATTATTTTATTTTTAGAATTAACAGTAATTTATTTTTACCTTGTGTTGCATTTGTTTAAAGTTTTTTTCATAAATATTTCATTTATTTAAAGTTCATGTCATAAATAATCAATTTATTTAAAGTTTATGTAATAAATAATCCTAAATTAATGAATATTTCAATTTTGTAACTTTCATTAAAAAAGTGACGTAAAACTCAACCAATAAAAATTAAGGTTAATAAATTGTAAAAAAGGCCAACCGATAAAACTTCAATAATTTCCAAAAACAAATGACTAATGATACATGTTCAAATGGAAATAGCTTTAACAAATTGTTCAAAATATAATACAATTAAATACAAAATCCATCTAATGCCTCAAATAACTATTATTAATAAATTTGCAATAAAAAAAGAACCAAAATCAAAGTCCAAAATACAACACATTAGTTGTGTTAGGGGATGTCGATTACATTGGAAGATTTCCGCCACTTATCCACAAACCTATTAAAATGAAAGAATAAATACAGTTACAAATATAAATAATCAACAATTACATAAATATATAAAATTAAATTCATAAAAATACCTTTGACGGTATTCAACTGCCTCATCAACGTGATGATATATAACGACGTTAGTAGCGCCGTCAGTGTTGTGCAATACAAACTCATCTACATTTTGTTAGAATAATTGACAAAATTAAATAATTAGCAAAATAATAACTTTAAAGCATGTAGAGTAATGTACTATAAAATATGTAATTACCATTAAATATCATAGTGGCGGCAAGTTGAACAATTATAACAACATGACCCAATCTTTTATCTTTAGCCATTTCCACAATTTTTCTAAGTTCACTCGAGATAGGTCCGAAATGCACAAAGACAATGTTCTTATAACTGTAATAAAGAATGAACATTATTATTGTATGAAAAAATATAAAGTATAAATTGAAAATGTAAAATAAATGAAATAAATCATACTTGAGATCTCCAATACGTATCTTAATGTACTTGGGTCCTCTTCCAGAATCGCCATTCATCATCGTGTAATCAACATCCAGAACATGACCAATTATATCTTGAAAAATAAAAAATCGTATGATACAATATTGTTTAGTGTGTAATATAATTTGTAAAATGAAACTTTGAAAGACAAAATTTAACTACAAAAAAATACCGAGGAGAGGTCCAAAGCCCGTAAAGACTTGCTCATTAATGCACCAAAAGGGATGGAAATTGTAGATCGATTTGGGAAAAATTGGGTCGTACGTTGATTCAACAGATGTTCCTTTGACGAAGCGGATCATAGTAGGGCTGTCAACAATAAGATTTGTATAGGAAGTTGGCAAAACGCGAAAGTACTTCACGGTGTAGAGACCACCTTCGATAATTTTTTGGTCAAAATCTTTGACGCACACATCTCTCGGAACCGAAGCATGAATTTGAGTTCCCTGTTTAAAATACATATTTGTTTTACAATTCAAAAATATTATTAACAACAAATTGTACACGATAAGTAGAAACATATTAACTGATAATTTCATAAATCTTACCTCTGAATCAATCATGACGATTTCCAAACTTTGAGGAATCAATTTTGAACCCGGAGACATCCATTTTCTGCAGATGCGTACAACGATGCTGAAGTTGTTGTGAACAGTAGTTAAATTAGAAATCAAGACGGGTGCCATGACTGATATTGTAGAGTTTATTCTGTAAATATGAAAAGAGTAAACGAAGATAATTTCTAAGGAAAAAAAAAACAATCTGCCGAGGAGTAATATACCGTGCATTGCAAAGTTTCACTTGTTAAATATTCCAAATTTGCACCGTAAAACTAATAAGAAAATCAAATAGATAAACAAAAGATAATTATTCCTTGTTTAAATATTTAATAACAACTTTAAAAAGATTTTGTACGATAAATAAAATACTGGTTTATATATATCTCCAATCAACATGTATCCCATATTAACGGGCGCATCAAAATCTAATTATTTAATTAATATATGAGTTGTATATTTGGAAATTATTGACTTGATAAATAAAAAATAGTGTTATTCAATTAAACATGAGTATTATATTTGTTAATTATTCACTTGATTAATCAACAATCTTATTATTTATTTAATATATTAGTATTATATTTGTTAGTTATTCAATTGATAAATCAATAAGATTTACTCTTTTCTTAATCGGATTTTTTTTACATTACTTAAATATTAATTTGATATTTTATTGTACATTAAGAAATATAATGTTGCACGTTTATAGTATTTAAATATGTAATAAGGGTTTTTGGAATAATTTTCGAAATTCAAGAACATAAAAAATGCATGAACGATTCATTTTAAAAACAAATACAATATCCATAAGTAAATATTAAAATAAATTGTAGCTAAACAATAATGTAAAGTAGAAAAACATTAATATGCAAAAGTGACATGATTCTCGATCATTTGTGGAACAACCCGTCTACTTATCACTGGACTCAAGGACCCCATCACGAATCGCAAAGTAGGATGGATTACGGAATAATCTTTCCTTGTGTAGCCATAATAATATAGAATCCACATTTGGCATACTTACAATGTAACTACAAAATTTTCCTAAAAGATTATTTCCGTCAACTCTGACATTTATCATGTACTCGTATCCAATAGGAGAGGATACAATCGCAAGAGTTACTTTGTTTATACTTTCAGTGGCGGAAGATAGAATAGGATTGTCGGCACGTGCTTCCTTGTATACATAAAGATACACGAAATTAATTAATTAATTAATAAATATAAAAAATATATTTATGTAGAAAAGAATTAAATACCGAGAGAATCGAAAGAACCAATCGATCAGCTGAAGTTTGATTTTTAAATAATGCAACGTCATTCATCAATACAAAATTCGCGTAGTCCTTTCCGTCATGAACTTGGAGATGAATTTTAATCTTGATGTGACGAATAAGATCACGATTACAGAAATAGCATACAAAATTGCAATAGTTGACGTACTGTGAATGATCGCACGTGGGACAAATTAAGTGATACCAACATCGTTTGGACAGTTTCTCATAGACTTTCACTGTTGTACAAATCTTTGTAACCTGCAGTAAACGCAACAATAAATATAAATCATCTATTTACTACACATATATTAACAAAATAAAATTTAGCTCTATACACATGAAGTTCAAATATATACCTCTAGTATAAGTGAACGGAATTCTTTTTCGGAGGGACTGACTTCAGATAAAGAAGAATATAACGGAGACATAGATGCCTACAAAAACGATGACTAATGAATTGAAAACAAAAAACGAAATCTCGTCTATTATATTTATAATACACAATGCAATATTTTGGATTTAGATTAGTGAGAAGACTTTAATTGTGATTTGTTTTATACTCGTTTTTTGAAATCTTTAACAAATATTAGTATTATTAATATGTTAAGTAAATATATATACAAAGGATTAAATCAATGATATGATTTTGTTACTTAAAAATCGGGTACATTTTTGGCAAAAAATTTATATAAAATCACACATGTAAATCTACTTCGGCAAAAAATATTATTTAATATTTTCAAAATGTTACAACATATGTAAATTACACTTCAAACTTGAAAAGTCGAAACATAATAGAGTTTAAAAAAATATGTGTATAAAATATGCATTTTTAAAATATAATTAGTTAAAAATAACAATATAATTAATTGACTATAAATATTAAAAAACATGGAGAATAATAGGAATCATCTAAAAATGGGTTAAAAAGCATGGTCTATGAAAAAATATATACCAAATGTAGAAAATAAATAACAGTTAAATCAAAATGCCACAAAATAATGTGGTTTAAGTCAAATTCATATAGCACAATTATAGAAAATAAAAAAAGTATCAGTTCAAATTCCAAAGAGAAGAAATATTTTAAACATAAGAACTCCTTTCAACTGTCGGAGTCAGAATCGAAGAACATTTCACGTTGTCGAACAACGTACAACGTCGTTGAAGTACTATCGTAGTAGAAGTCCAACATAGAGCCGACTTCAAACTTATTCATATCATAAAAGTCCTTCCACCCATCGCCGATAAAAATGCTTTTATTTTTATCCGAGTCACTTTGTCTAATCAAGGAGGCTGACATCTTGATTCCTTTTCCATTTGAGAGACTCAACTCAGTTTTATCCTCAAGCTTAGTCTCAATGGCGAACGGCCTCGGAATCGTCTGTAAATCATGAAAAAAACTTAAAAGTTAATGTCAACATAGTTGATGCATTATAAGAGTTTGTAGTAGAAATTACCAATCGAGTGTGTTGACGTTTGGTAATTCTTTCAGAAAACTTGTGTGAGAGACTCTTTAAGTCTACTTCGCGAACTCTTTTTCTGTGGTCAGCATCATATGTTATTTCAACACCATCGACATCATAAACATGTACATTGAAGTAGATTGGATCCTTAAAATGGAAAGTGAGCATCATCCCCGTTCTAATTTCATATTTTTCCCGGAACTCTCGCCAACCGCTGAATATATGCAGACGACCGTCTTTGTCTTCACCCAAGGCAACCGAATGGATAGGAGCATAAGGTGTTTTGATTTGGCCGAAGGACGGCATACGGTAGGAGCACTTTTCAAGGAACGATGTAGGTATTTGCTTAGCAAAAGACAGAATTGGTCAAATTCAGAGTTAAATATAACCACAAAACATGAAGACAACATAGTATATATACTCACGACAGTATCAATATCTCCATCGTTTATAGTAATGTGGAATCTCATTGGACATGGTACTCTTCTTGTTACTTGAGAAACACAAAAAATGCATTAGGTAGACAATAATTAAGATGATAACAACTTATAGAATATGAAGAAAACATTGTGGACAATGTTCACACGATTGTTTTAATGATAGACTAACAGAATTAGGAACAATTTCTAGAGAACTAAAAGAATAATTTAGTAAAAAATGAGGTAAGAACCCAATAAATAGATCAATCAGGTTAAAACCTTAAAAGTACCGAACAACTAATATGATCGTTGAATGAATTAAGTATAATACAAAAAACAGAAATAAGAAAAAAATGATATAAACAGATATTCGAATCTGTTTATAAATGTTTTAAAAGTTAATATAAGAAATATGAATTTATTAAAAAATCAATGAAACCCTATCCCAGACTTGCAACAATACAAAAATAAGTTAATATGAAAAATCTAAAACAAAGTCAGAAACAAAAGATTCGATACAATAACAATAGAAAAGAAAACTCACAATCAACGACACCGGGGCTGATCTTTCCGCGAACTGTAGTGGAAGAGCTACCAATATTGAACTTTCTGCGACCCTCTGGCGAAGTACTTCTGGAATTTCCACCTTCTGGATACGTGAAATTCATGTCAATTCGGAGTATATTTCAATTTTTGAAGAAAAAGAAGAACAACTAAAAACCCTAGTCTGTTTTGAAAAAGGTTCGAATTTTTATGAAGAAACTGAAGAGTCGGCCGATTGCTAAAATACTGTTGAAATAATGCAATTATATTATTAACTCTAAATTCATTAGAAATATTCCTAATTTAAAAATACTCTTGCAAGTTATAAATTCTTAATTACCTTAAATTGTAAGTTATAATTTTTAATGCGATTGATTATTTATTAAAGGTAATAAAATTAATTATATTTATTTACTTCATATAATCAAGGAATTAATTATATTAATTTACTTCCTATAATAAAGGAATAATAACGTTTCAACTTTGAACTGATCTATATTTACCAATAATTTTTTAGGACTGTTGTAATTAAGTAATTAAGTTAAAATAAAATTAAAATTAAAAGATTAAGTCAATAATGTTTTATTATTTTCTAATATTTAATTGTGTAAAAAAAAATTCTTGAACTTACTAAGAGAAAAACAATAATATTAAAAAAAAAACATGATCACGGAAAAGAATTTATACGGGTTTAATTAATAAAGAAGAAGATACAGAATAACTAATATCATTATAATAAAAATAAAGTATGAATTCTTTTGCAAATCCTTTCACAATAATACTATAACTGAGTTTTATACAAATTGCAAATCTTTTTGCAGATCAAGAGATAATTAAGATTTTGCAGCTGCTTGATGTTGTAATAAGGGATCAACAATCGAAGACTCGGGCAGGTTTCAAATGAACAAAAATGCTTCTTCAATGCGAATGTGAACTATTATTCAATACCATCTTCGAATCGGGACTCGTTCAAAACAACAACAATGATTCTTGTAGCACCGGACAATCTCGCTCCTTCGGCAGCCTGAAAAAAACAACACAAATAAACGACACAAAGAAACTCTTCATAGGCACTACTGTAAGTAGGGAGACATACAGCAAGGCCATCTGCCCCAAGCCCGAAAACAGAAACCGAAGAGCCATTTGTCGGTTTAGCAACATTCAACGCAGCGCCAAGGCCTAAAACCAATCACACAATCGAATTAATTTTCAAGAAACGAACCGATGATGATCAAGGGGTCGAAGCACTACCTGTTGAGATCCCGCAACTGAGCACACAGACTTTATCGAGAGGAGCGAGAGATAGACATTTGATCACCTGCAAAAATAGCTAGAGATAGAGTTAGGAAGATTTGATAACCTGCAAAAATAAACATTTCCTATTAGTAATACAAAATCAAATACTAAAATAACATACAAATTATGCTTGAAAAGAAATAAACGAAGGTGAAATAGTTTAGAAAGTAAATAAATATAAAGATGTGTACCTTGATAGCTACAAAAAAGAAAAACCAAAATATTAGACGAAAAACAAAGAATAGAAATGCAAAATAGAAATTACCTTGGTAGCTGCAAAAAAAAAATACAAAAAACGGAAAAATATAGCATAAAAAAACGACAAATGAAAGTGAAATGCAAAAAGAATGTTTGAACGTACCTTGTAACCTGCAAAAAACCATTCACAATAATTAAATATAATAATAGTATAAGAATAATAGTATAAGAAAATAAAAAAACGATGCGTATGAAGTTGAGATGAGTGAAGATGGAGAGCCTTTTATAGGAGTAGATTTGAAATAGGGTTTGTATAAAATTGGTAATCTTGGTATTTTATTAAATAGTCAATAATTGAAATATGCAATTAAATTCAAATCATGCTTAATTATAGGAACAAATAATAAGGATAATTATGTTTATATAAAAAATCGGTTAAATAATAATATAATATAAAGATTTGATTTGAGTTGACCTATAATTAAGGAAATACTTTTAATTATATAACGTGATTAAGGAATGATTGTATAATTAAATTACTTAATTTAAATATCCGGGATTAAGGAAAGATTTTTAATACAATTACTTAATTTTAATATTCGATTAATATATAAATATTAATTAAATTACGCTAATTAAAAAGACCGGCCAATTTATTTCATTTATGTAATTAAAATGTAATTAACAAATTAAACGGACGATTAGGATTAAGTTTCATAGTGTGAACATGTTTTAGATTTAATGGTGGATAGATAGTCCACGGGTGCAATTTCTAGCTGAATTATATTATGTATGATTATTTTACAAATAAATATAACAATTTTATTAAATAAGAACCACTTATTAATATTTTTTTATTTTATTGTTGTGCTTTTCCTTTTCAATTTTTGTGATGTTTTACTGCAAAAATAACAGTTAATAACATTCATCCAGAAAAAATCACCCATCAATTCACAAAGAAAACACACATTCACCGATTACCCCTAGCCAAAAGAAGAACAAATCACCCATTAATTCACAAAGAAAACACACGTTCACCAATTACCCAAGTAAATCACTTATAGGTCACAATTTGCAATTTTATGATTTTGGGGTTACTTTCATAATTTTTAATTATTGCAATTTTTATGTAGCAAGTAAGTGTCTTGTTTGGTGATAATGTGTGTGCATTTTTCCTGATTACAGCCTCGTAATTTAACATGTTGTTGTTTGTTTATTTATTGTCAGGGAAAAGAGGAAAGCAATTGAGAATCAAATTCATTCATGACTAGTTTATAAAATGGATTTTGGTGTTGGATGTGTATTGTGAAAGTGGTGATTTTGATTTTCAGAAATGAAACTAGAAGACTCTTAACCCTTTGGAAGAACTTCTAATATCAAAGACACCAAAAACACCACTCTCCAGTAAAAAGAAAATGCAATAATTATAGAACAAGTTTCAATAATACATACAAAATCCATAATTAAGCTTAAATCAAATCTAGTTTAATTACAACAACAATCACAAAAGTTTAAAGTTCTCTAAATCCCGCCACATATTCAAAATCAGAATACAAATAAACCAAGCCGGACTGCCTGTCCAAAATCGAGGTTCAATTCTGACTAATCATCTAGGTCCACTCTATTTGCTTCATTTGTCGGATTTTCTTTATCTCCTTGCTTCATACGCTTGGCTCTAATAAGGCAATCATCGGGAGCTCGTTCCAAGTGAAGGCAGACCGCCAGGAGCTTTTCATCCGCATTGCACATGTCTATAACTCCATCTTGCTTCTCAATTCTCAGATTCATTGCCCCGTGAGAGAGGTTGAGGCTCCACGGCAAGACAAACGTCGTCTCTCCATTGTTTAAACGCACCGCACCTTCTTGAATTAAATTCTAATGAAGAAACATTCACAAAAGGTCTTATTTCAGATTAAATAGATGGAAAAACGGTGAAGAACCGGGGAAATCGAGCCATGAAAATCTCGTTTACACAAACAAATAAGGCATGAACTATGAATATATTTTCTTACCTGCATCCAAAAGTAAAATCCACGCATGAGGGCTAATTGTTTCCTCCGGTTGTCTCTCCACTTCATGAGTTCATTTCCAAGCTCTGCACGCACGAAGAACGTAAGACAAACTCATTTATTTTTTTCATTAATATTATGCTAAGAGAAGGGGTAAGAAAATACGAAATCCCGAAAGATTTTCAACTGACCTGGATGGTCATCTGTGTAACGTTGTTTAGAGTCGAAATCATTTTTGGTGATCATATACTCCATCCTGTCATAAGGCTCCGAAATAATTTCCAGAACCCGTCTCCTAAACTCAACTTCAGAGAGCGTGCTGGCGCCACTCGACTACTCTCACCCACCTGTAATAATAGACAAAATTGTAACGACAATAGTTAGTGATAATTTAGGCGCAAATCGTAAATTCTATTATATATCGACTTACGTCTCTAGATTTAGGCGCAAATCGCCCCTTGGGGCTCCTCCTCGGTTTCATCATATCCATGTCAGAATCTTTACTTTTATGACAATCATCATCAAAAAAATCATAGTAGTCTGTATCAGCATGATCACTCTCAATTCTCGAATCATCCAACTCCGTAGATTCTTCAACGATGGCTTTCCTTGAACCACGAGCCGACTTTTTCCTAGAAACGACTCTCTTGTCCTCTTCCGGAAGCTCTTCCATTAAGGCATTCCTAAATTCACTTGATGCGCGCTTCCTGAGCACGCCTCTTTTCGTCTTTTTGCTGAAAACATTCCTCTGTTCATCAGCATTGAAATCATTCGGTTTACCGACCGGAATGTCTTTCCTTTCACGAACGTCACCATGCTCGTTTTCCCCCGATGGATTTCCGTTTTCCGTCTGATGCAGCTCCTCGGGTCCTAGGGAAAAAAGGCTGAGCAATAGGGCTTTGTAAGTTTTGTCCATATTCTCGTCTTCCTCAAACAGCCTTTTATACTCGCCAAGTTCATAATCGAGCATGGCATTCCCCTGCGTACAACGTCTAAACTCACGAACAACGTCTTGGGGCAATTTAGCTCGGTCCATTAAAGGCGCCATCGGATGTTTGCTATATACATTGAGACAAATAAGAAAAACATCAAACTTTGGAAGGTATATATCATTCAAGAAAGAAGAAAAACATATCGATTACTCAAAAATTGAAAATTATCTTACCAAAAACAGTGAACAAAAGCGCAATTATAAAACACGTCTAGCGCGTGCGCACATGTTGAAGTCAGTCGGGAAGTATGCCAATTCATATATCATCCCCAACTAGATTTTATATGTCAGATCTAAGAGAAATTAAAACAAATCTTTCTATAAAGCATGTACATATCACACACATATGTATCGGATCTGTGACATCAAATAACATGGAAAAATCGGATGAATTAAAAAAACAATTAAATCTACAAAATTTAAAAGTAAGGATCAACAAGATGCCCGTGCGCTAATTCATGAAGGGAAATCAAAATTAAATTAATTAAAGAAATGGAGAAACGAAATTCAGTTGACGAAGGACGATCCAATTATTAAAACAAATCTTTTATCAAACATATGTACACATCACACACATATAAAAATATCGGATCTGTGACATCAAAAAACATGGAAAAATCAGATGAATTAAAAAAATAACAAATTAAGACGTGTGTTGATTCACGTGCGCTAATTCATAACAGGGAATCAAAATTAAATTAATTACAAAATTGAGAAAGGAAATTAGGTTGACGAAGGACGATCCAATTATTAGCGGAGAAAGAAAGAGGAATTTACCGAGAGAAAAATGAAGAATCTCCTGAAAAGCTGAAAAGTGTCTTAGGAGCAGAAGAAAGCTATGGAAATGGAAGGGATTTATATCTCGTTTTCTGTGTGCGTGCAGGTTGTGTGTTTTTGTGTCTGAAGGGACTGGAGGCGACACTTATATAGTGCGGGAGTCCGGCTCTTTCCGGTTCGGGTCGGGTCGGACCTACTGATTAAATGAAATGTATTTACTTTAACCGTTGTGGTAAATCCACTAAAATAAGAAATATATTTGATCACACTAAATTAATTTAATTACTTAATAAAGTATTTAATTTACAAGGTTATTACAATGTCGTGTTTTGACTTTTTACCATATATTCTTTCTTTTTTCAATATATATAATATATACTCTAGTAGTAATATGATAAATTTAATTATTTTTGATGTATAAAATTAAAAATTGAAGTTATTATGTTTCATGTTTTTTATTTGTAATGTGACTAATTGAATGTTTCAAAATAAACAGTTCAAAAATAAAATTGCGATGATTGTAATAAAAAAACTGCAAAATTTGCTGAGCTCGAAGGTGATACTAAATCGAGCTAAGAGTCGAAAAAAAATCGCATATTAGGCACACAGTTTATGTTCTTGATACAGTGAGTTGAGTTGAAAGAAAATGATCAATAAATTACACTATATATTTCATCAAAATATTTCATCAAAATATTACACTATGGTAATGTCATACGGCTACGACTCGACTTCAGAGTCGGTTATCGCCACTCGACGGGAGTCCGGGCTGTTTCCGGGTCGGGTTTTGGACCTACTGATTAATGAAAGATTAAATGAAAAGGTATTTGCTAAATGGGAAAATTTTGTATTATATTTTATTTATTATGATAACTTACATTATATTTAACATATATTGAATGAAAAAAATATAAATATAATTTTTTTAATTGATATTATACATATTTATATATTCAAGTTAAAATTTTCTATTAACTAGAAAAATATATTTTAAGAATATAAGAATAAAAGTTAAAGTCAATATTTTTACATAAATATTTTATTAAACACCTTATTTTATCTTACAAAAAAATAAAATAAAAATATATTTATTCACTACTAATTTAATTTAATTACTTAATAAAGTATTTAATTTACAAATTTATTAAAAGGTCGTTTTTTCACTTTTGACCATATTCTTATTTTTAGTAGTAAATGATAAATTGAATTATTTTTTGATGCATAAAATTAAAAAGTTTTTATGTTCATTTTCCCTTATGCATGTGTAGTGTGCTAATTGAATGTTCAAAAATTGCACGGCTGCTGACTGTAATAAAAATAATTGTATCGTTTGTCGTCGTTTTCTTTCTCATTTTGGTGCAAAATTTGCGAAGTCGGCGCGAAAGTGGTTCTAAATCGAGCTAAGAGTCGAAAAAACATCGCATATTACCCACACAATTTATGTTCTTGCATACAGTGAGTTGAGTTGGAAGAAAATGATCGATAAATCACACTATATATTTCCTCAAAATATTACACTATGAAATAATGATGAATTTTCAAAGGATTTAATACTTAAAAAAAAATCGAAAACCGATTAATCACTATTAATGAGAATTTTCACAATAGAGGACCTCGGCGGTGGTGGTGGTGGAGAGGTCACGGGAGGTGCTGACTCCACCGCAAGACATTCCTCGTCTTTCCAAGGTTGGAATGCCCCTTCTCGAGCTACATCCTACAGGTCGAAAAATAACATCAGCCCCATTTCATTAATATGCAAAAACTATAACAACAATTCTGCGTGTATTATTCCTTACCCGAATCCAAAAGTCGAATCCACGCATGAGGGCCAATTGTTTCCTCTGGTTGTGTCTGCACTTGTCGAGTTCCTTTCCGAGCTCTGCACGCGCAAACAACGCACGTAAGACAAAAGCAACAAATGATATATAGTTATATATTTATCAGGAAGAATTTCACAGATTTTCAACTGGCCTGGAAATAATTTTGCATACAACCCATGGTCGAGTTTGTTATTGAGGGTCGTATAGTCGGTCATGTCATACGGCTTCGACATGACTTCCAAAACCTCCCTCCTATACTCGACTTCACAGTCGGTTATCGCCACTCGACTACTCTCCCCCACCTGCATGCAAATAATAGACAAAATTGTAACAAAAATAGTTAGTGATAATTTATAAGGCGCAAATCGTAAATTCTATTATATATCGACGACGTACGTATCTAGATTTAGGAGGCGCAAATCGCCGACCCTTGAGGCTCTTCCTCGGTTTCATCATATCCATGTCAGAATCTTCACTTTCGTCATCATCATAATAACCATAGTAATTTGTATCAGCATCACTAGTTGTCGACATTTTCTTGATGACTTTTTTATGATCCTCCTTACTATTCCTCGATTTTTTCACGAAAAGCTTGCGGTTGCAGCGTTTAGGGGACTCTGCCTCCTCCTCCGTCGATGATATTTCGATGATGTCGATCCTCGTCCTTGATTCATTAGATACGCGCTTCCTGAGCACACGTTTGTCCTCGTCTGCTTTTTGCTCGACGTTTCGATTAGCATTTTGTAAGTTTTGTCCCTGGGAAAAAAGGCTGACCAATAGGACTTTGTAACTTTCATCCATGGTTTCATCTTCCTCACACAGCCTTTTATACGCGATAAGCTCTCTGTCGAACAGGGCATTCCCCTGCCCACAACGTCTCAGCTCACGAACAGCGTCTTGAGGCAACTCAGATCGCTTCAATATTGGCGCCATCGGAATATTGTTTTCAACCCCTTTCGAATGTTTGCTGCAACACACGAGAAGAACAAGAACGAATAAACATCAAATCTTCGGAAGTTATCATTCAAGGAAAGAGGAAATACATTTCGATTGCCAAAAACATCGGTGACTCGAAAATTGAATATTTTATTACCAAATTCGATTGCATCTCTTAAAAAAACAGCAAAAAAAGTGCGCAATTTTAAAAAGTCAGTCGAGAAAACATCGAAAGGGTTTTGTCTAGAAAAGCATAACAATTCATATATCATTCGAAAACTAGATTGTACTACTATATGTCAAGATCTATGAGAAAATTAACAAATCTTTCTATAAAACATGAACACACATCACACACATTTATAAATATCGGATCTGTGACATCCAATGTATGTGACAAAAAATATGAAAAAAATCGGATAAAGAAAAAACAATTAAATCTACAAAAAGAAAAAAACGATTAACGAGATTTACTGATGCACGTGCGCTAATTCATAACGGGAAAACATAATCAAATTAATTAAACAAACGGAGAAACGAAATTGGGTTGACGACGATTGAATTATTACCAGAGAAAAGAAAAGTAGTTACCGAGAGAAAATGGAATAATTCTCCTGAAAATTGTGCGTGAATCTGTTTTGTGTGTTTGTGTCTGAAGGGAGGCGGCATTTATATAGTGTGGGAGTGTGTGTGAGAGTGAGTCAGAGTGACTGTTTCCGGGTTGGGTCAGAGTCAACCTACTGATTCAATGAAATGGGTTTGGACTTATTTAAGAAAATTGAAAGTCGTAGGCAGTAAATAAACGCAGTAACATGCGCTACCTAGACAAGGCAGTGTTCTGCAGCAGAACAACGTATGCCGCAGACTGATGCCTTGTACAGAAAAATCGTTCGTTTTACGTGATTTACTTGATTTAAGTACTTTATCCAGATTAATCAGATTGTTTAGATGATAAAATGATATGTGATATATGTATAAGAATTGCAGCGGAATTAATAAAAATTAATCACTCCGAACGAACACACACACACGTACGAAAATGTAAAGAACACAAATTTAAATCTTTGTATGTGTATTTAAATTATACACATACGAAACGGTCTTACGACCAGAAACTTTATTAAGAAACGAGTCTTTACAAAATGATACTCTTGGATTTACAAAGATATTACCAAAGGCTATACACATGTATGCCTTCGTATGAATCGTATCCAACGAGTATGAACAATCAACAACAAAACCTAGCAACTACTGTATCACACCTATTCTAAGCCTACGATCATCAGCATGAACAAAGAACACTCCCAGAGATGAGAGGTACACGGCACGAAGAACAAGTCTTCGGCTCTAAAGCTGATCGATCGAACTAGAGTGGAAATGTAAGTGTATAAGGTGTAATTGTGTTGTATGAAAGTTGCTGAATAGTGTTGGGGTCGTCCTCTATTTATAGGAGGAGATTCCCAACTGAATTCCTTGATTTGCTAGGTCAACAATCGGTTGAGATATTCTAGGGCAGGCTGCTTTGACCGCTGCCGCAGGAATGCCTTCTGAAGTTCTTCTGGAATGCTCTGCCACACTGCACTGCCTTCCATACTATCTGGACTTCAGCATTCCTTTGCCCTACGCTCATGCTTCGCTCGATATCTTGACTCAACCTCTTGTCCAAGCCTTGCACTGCTTGCGGCATGACTCTGCCTGGCTGTGCTGCGGCAGAAATCTTCTATGTTGATTGTTTTTCAAGCACGTTCCAACTAATGAACTATGCTAAATCAAATCACCAATATGACAAGTGATTACAACAGTTTAAATTGTGAAGAAAGAAATAATACAAATAAATATGTTAGCAAAACAACTTCTGCCTAAGTACATTTAAGGCATTGTAATGCCCAAACATATTTATCCTTACAAACTCCCCCTTTTTATCTTTCTTCACAAAACCATGAGGCAGCAGCGCAATGAGCACTCCCCCTCAATGAAATACATCTTACTTGGAAGTTTATGGATTTTATCTTGACAAAACAACTAAGGCATAAAAACTCCCCCTTAGTTAATACTTCCTAAGTAGAACAAAAATTTATTTAATAACAACTAACTAATGGAACAAAAACAAGTTAAACTAAGTAAGCCTTAAAATAACACACCAATTTTTTCAAAAAGGAAATAACTACTTGAATGGAAAATTGTTCAAACCAAGACAAACTTAAAAAACAAATTGTTCAAAAAGCAAATAAACAGAAATTAAATAAATTGTTCAGAGTGAATAAAAACTAAAAGCAAAAAAGAAGAAATGATATTTCTTCGGGTCTTGAGAACTGCAATCCTTCAAAGCATCAAACTTCGGGCTCGGGCGACGAATCACGATCCTCTCCATCAATCTCTGCTGCGGCAGCTTCCTTCTCTGCAGCTTCTTCAGCTTCAACCTCCTTGATGTCTGCATCAATGCACTTCTTTAACATCTTCAACACAGTGCTCTTTGCCACTTTGGCCTCGGCTGCTGGTACTCCCCCTTTTTGTGGAGGAAAGCCCTCTTCTTCAAGAAAGAAGGTAATGGCATCCACGATGGCCTTCGACATGTAGTCCTGCATGATGACCATATGGTTTGCAGCAACTTGGTCTGCAAATGCCTGGACACGAGCATGAGTACCCGGATGTGGAGCAGATGAGCTAGGGCCAGTAGCCTGCGGCAGCTTGGGAGCCTTCTTTGGAGGTGGAGTGGGAGGCACTGCGGCAGTAGCATGAAAACCAGTCCACGACAGATCATTGTACTCACGTACAGACAACTTGTAGGGATGTGGCACAGCAGTCAGTTGATCAGCACTATTGATCGAGAGCCCTTGGATTTTCAACATTTCCCAAATCAGTGAAGGGAATGCAAGGCTCTGCGTCTGGGTGATGTTCTCTGCCTGTGATGCAATCTTCTCAAAGATAAGCTCTCCCAAATTCACCTGCCTACCTGCACCAAGGTGAAACAAGACTTCCCCCATTTGGGTATGCACGTAGTGCACATTGGTTGTGGGAATCCAGTTGTGCCTGGCAACAGTAAACAAAAAGTAGTAAAAAGATGAGAGTTTTGAGCAAGGTATGTTGTTGGCAGCATCCGGTGGTGATCTGGTCAGGCGATGAGATACTGCGGCAATGGTGGGATCAGCAATTGCGGCAGGGTAGTCGATGTCAGAGCGCTCCAGATAGGCATTAATGGCAGCAGGAGTGAAATTAAAGATCTTCTCACGCAAATACACCTTGCCATAGCCTCTAGATCCATCATCACCGAAGCAGGGGCGCAGGTTGGCATAAAAATCGCGCACCAAGTCCTCGCAGTAGGGTGCTGCGTAGGAGACTGCCTTGACCAACTTCATCTTTTTCAGAAACTTATCAACTTTGTGTTTGGCACAGGTTGACAAGTCACCACCACGATCCGGTTGAATTGGCTTGTTGGAGTAGAACTGGGGCCCAATCACCGAACGGCGTTCCGACCAGAATCGCCTCGAATAACCCTTTCCTGGTTTCATATCAGAATCCGAATCCTCCTTGGGGGCATCAATTTTTGGTGCCTTGCCACCCTTCTTCGCAGCAGGTTGTGCTGCGGCATCACCACTATGAGAGCTGTCGGGTTTGATTGCGGCAGCTTTCTCCTTCCCTTTACGGGACTTCTTAGCAGTGGTGGCTTCTACGTCAATGGGGTTTTCCATTGAGGTTGGGGGCACAGCCGGACCTTTGCCTTTAGCATAGGCAGTGG
This sequence comes from Euphrasia confusa, assembly GCA_954870475.1. Taxonomy (NCBI): domain Eukaryota; kingdom Viridiplantae; phylum Streptophyta; class Magnoliopsida; order Lamiales; family Orobanchaceae; genus Euphrasia; species Euphrasia confusa. The sequence goes on along the minus strand of OX940949.1, from coordinate 14,906,881 downwards.
CGGATCTGGTGGACGGTCGGCGAGTAGGAAGGGGCACTTGCTGTTTCTTGCGTTTCCTGGAGGCAAGATCCTGCAGCAGTGGGTCAGATTCTGTATCAGAGCCTGCGGCATCATGATGCTGCTGACTGGAGTGGCCAGAATCTTCCGCATCGGAGAGTGGAGTTGCAGATGGGTAAGGAGTCGGTTTGCGATCCTTGGTCTTCTTCTGAGATGGATAGTTCTCGTATAGCTCGGAATAATCGAAATCATCATCATCATCCCTTCTATTGTACGGCATCTGCTTGCCTTGCTGCTGCACTTCAGGGTCTGCCTGGGGAAAAGCAGAGGATGCGGCAGTAACAGATGGCTCTGGAGTAAAAAGGCCCTTAAGATCAGAGGTGTGAAAGGATCTTTCATTCTGGGCAGCCTCGTAAGCAAGTACATCGTCGACGCCCGAAATAACCACTGCCGGACGAGGGGTTTGAGACGGCTCAGTGTCGCTGGAGATGTCCACATTTTCAGGGCGAATGATGGACAGTGGAGTTGGTTCAGGGTAGACTCGTTCCTCTTCGGCAGGTTCGTCTTCTGCGGCAGCTTCTCCCCCTGCATCATGGTCCGGGGAGATGTTCATGGGTGAAACCTTACCTGAACCATCACCGGCGTCAGCGTGCGGCGGCTGATTCTCAGTAGACGGCTGGGAAGCGGCGTCGATTGCGGCGGCGGCAGCTGCGGCGGCGGCGGCGTCGATGGCGATGAGGCGGTTGATGAAGGGCAGAGACTCCGCGGGCTGAATATCCTCCATAGTTGCATCGGGGCGAGATTCTTTGATGAGCTCCACAAGACGTGGGTCCGAAAAGTAGCGAGCAAAGGTGAATGGGGATGATGCCATGAATTCAAATTCTTGATAAGCAATTTAGGGTTTTAAAAAAAACAGAGCACAAACAATCGAACGTAAGAGATGGGTAATTTATACTTGTGCGTTTGAAGAAAAAAAACTAGGGTTGAAGAATTTCAGTAAAATCAAACTCTTAATCGGATTTGATTTGAGAAGATAGAGTTTGAGAAGGATTAGGGCTTTTGAAATTCAGTAAAACATTAAAAAATAAAACTTGAAGGAGTTTTATGTGGAGTGAAAAACGTATGGCAGTTGATGGGATGGACAACGGTTACTTTTCTGAAGTTGAACCGTCGCCTGCCGCACACTCGAGTGCTGCCCAACGGTCAAGTGGGGCAAGGCTCTGCGGCAGATCGTTGCCAAAAATTGAAAATCCAAAATCCCCTTTTTTTTTCTTTTTTTTTTTAATTTTTCTGTTTTTAATATTCTCTTTTTTTTTCTGTTTTTAGAATATTTTCTTTTTCTATTTTTTTTTTTCAAAAATATTTTTTTTTTGTAAAAAGTAAAATATTTTTGGTGGTGTGAAAAATCAAAGCTTACAAAGCAAAATTAGGAAAAGAATAAAAACATCTAATCCTAAAGGAACATCATGCTGCATCATAAGTACTTATACTCTACTTAGGTATAATGCCATGTCAAAAATGAGATTATTAAATACTTAGGTCACCTAGTACATAGTATCTCAACCCATTGAGTATTAATTACATGTATATGGGTTTGACCATGTTGCCTAAAGTGGTTTGGGTATTCTCTCTTCCTTCGGAAAATTTTAAACTCATAAGTTGACAAGGCAGAATGCTGTGGCAGAGGTTCAGTAGGCACGACAATGCGGCAGCATGATGCAGATCAGCATCTAAGGCATGGTGCACATGCACAAAGAGTTCCTCAGGGCAATGAAACGTTCTGAGTTCAGTGGCTTGGTGAAGATATCAGCTATTTGATTTTCTGTTGGGATGTGATCAATCCTCAAGAGTCGTTTCTCCACCAAGTCTCGGATGAAATGATGCCTTATGCTGATGTGTTTGGTCCTTGAGTGCTGCACTGGATTATGACTGATATTTATAGCACTCGTATTGTCGCAGTAGAGTGTAAGAACATTGCTATCCAGGTGGTAGTCATCAAGCATGTGCTTCAACCAAATCAATTGGGTACAGCAACTCCCTGCGGCAATGTATTCTGATTCGGCAGTGGATAGAGAAATGCAGTTTTGCTTGCGGCTTTGCCATGAAATGATGTTGTTTCCAAGAAAGCAACATCCTCCACTTGTACTTCTGCGCTCATCCGTGTCTCCTGCCCAGTCGGCATCTGAAAATCCAACCAAATCGGTGGTGGTATCTTTGGTATACCATATGCCTAACTCGACTGATGCGGCAACATAGCGTATGATGCGTTTGACTGCCTTCAAGTGTTCTTCCCTTGGATCAGCTTGAAACCTGGCACATAAGCAAACGCTATACATAATATCAGGTCTAGTTGCCGTAAGGTAAAGCAAACTCCCTATCATGGATCGGTAGAGTGTCTGATCCACTGCGGCAATATCAGTGCCTCGGGAGATTTTGTCCGTTGAGCCCATAGGTGTTTTCATGGGCTTGGATCCTTCAAGTTGGAATCTTTTGATGAGATTCTTAGCATATGAAGCTTGTGAGATGAACGTCCCAGTTGATGATTGCTTGATATGGAGCCCTAAAAAATGAGTTAGTTCTCCTACCATGCTCATCTCAAATTTTGATGCCATGGCAGAGGTAAATGCCTTAAGCATGTTCTCACATGTGGATCCAAAAACAATATCATCTACATAAATTTGGGCTATTAAAATTTTGGAAGAATTGAATTTAACAAACAGGGTCTTGTCGGCAGTGCCTCGGGTGAATCCAAAACTGAGTAGAAAATCAGTTAGGCAGCCATACCAAGCTCTAGGAGCTTGTTTTAGGCCGTACAATGCCTTGTGCAGTTGATACACATGGTCAGGACGTTTTGGATCTTCGAACCCCTTTGGTTGTGCAACGTATGCCTCCTCTTCAAGTATGCCTTTGAGGAATGCTGCCTTCACATCCATTTGATGTAAGGTGATATTGAGGTGGCATGCAATGGCAATGAGTAGACGAATGGACTCCATGCGTGCTACGGGGGCAAAAGTTTCATCGAAATCGATGCCTTCAACTTGTGTATAGCCTTGCGCCACCAGCCTTGCCTTGTTGCGTACAACCTGCCCATGCTCATTCGACTTATTCTTAAATATCCACTTTGTCCCGATGATATTCTTGTTTTGGGGACGAGGAATGAGCTTCCAAACTTTGTTTCTTTCAAACTCGTTCATCTCTTCTTGCATTGCCATAAACCAAAATTCATCGGCCAATGCTTCTTTGGCATTCTTCGGTTCGATCGTTGAGAGATACGAGGTAATGCCTATTTCAATGCATGTGGCAGACATGCTTATATTCTTGGTCATGTTGCGGTAGTTGATGTACGGATGAACTCTCATGCGTCTGGCCAACATCTGACTTGAAGGGTGGTTTCGGACAACATGCCTTGGGGGATCCCTTCGTCGTTGGTTTGATTCTTCTTCACCATCTGATGAATCTGATTGATGTGGGGTGCTATCATCGTTTGATTGCTCAGGAGGTGCTGTAGAAGTTTGATCATCATTTGAGCCAGTAGGTATGGCAGTAGGCTGCGCAGGTGTGATACTGCCTTCAATTTCTGCTACTGCGGCAGGCTCGAGCAGACCTTCTACATTTTCTTCTTTGGGTTTCCTGAGTCGACTAAGATCATTAAAATCAACATTTACAGATTCAATGATGGTTCTAGTTTGTATGATAAAAATTCGATAGGCATGACTATTCCTAGAGTATCCAACAAATAATCCTTTAAGTGACTTTGGATCAAGTTTAGATCTAGGTTCCCTATCATTCAGAACATAACAAACAGAGCCAAACACATGAAAGTATTTCAAATTAGGCTTTCTATTGTTCAAAATTTCGTAGGCCGTTTTTGCTGTTCCTGAACGTATGCTGATGCGGTTCAGGATATGACATGCGGCATTGAATGCTTCTGCCCAAAATTTCTTGCTTAAGCCCTTGGCGATCAGCATGGTACACGCCATTTCCTTGAGGGTTCGGTTCTTCCTTTCAGCCACGCCGTTTTGTTGCGGTGTTATGGGGGCAGAAAACTCTTGGGCAATGCCATGCGCGTCACAAAACCGAGAAAGCCGTTGGTTTTCAAACTCGGTGCCATGGTCACTTCTTATTCTCTTTACTGAGGCTTCATGGTTGGTCTTTATCCACCTAATCAGCTTGGACACCTCATCAAATGTCTCACTCTTGTCTTGGAGAAAACGCACCCAAGTGTATCTTGAGAAATCATCTACTACGACAAGTACGTAGCGTTTTCCAGAGTGGCTCCTAGTCTCGATTGGTCCCATTAAATCCATGTGGAGGAGATCAAAGCATTTGGTTTGCTTTTGATACAGTTCTGCCTTGGAGTTGGCAGGTCCTGCGGTAGAGGCATCAGTCTGTCCTGCGGCAGGTATTGCTGGATGGCTTGTACGAGTCATTTTTCCTTGTTTGCAATATCCACATGTTGTCTTCTGGATTTTTGGGAGAGCTAGAAGTCCACGAACAGCATTGAGCTTGATTAGACGCTCTAAATTCCCAAGACTTGTGTGTCCAAGTTTTTGATGCCATAGGTCTATGTCATCTTTGACTTGTGCAGAGAGGCATGTTTCTCCAATGGAGTAGCAGTTGTTTGCCTTGGAACGCTCCCCCTGAATGAGTGGGTTCCCTGCACTATCAAACACTTCACACATTTGGTGAGTAAACTTTACATTCATGCCTTCATCGCATAGTTGACTTATGCTTATGAGATTCGTGATGAGGCCTTCAACATGAAGCACTTACTGTAGCTTTGGCAGCCCTTTCACATTTAGAGTGCCTCGGCCAATTATTGAACCACTGGATCCTCCTCCAAACGTGACCTCTCCTCCGTGAAAAGCTTTGTAGTCGATGAGGTGATCACTATTTCCAGTCATGTGCCGCGAGCATCCACTATCGAAGTACCATTTATCATCCTTGGTAGCTTTGAGGGCAGTGAAAATGACATTGCATGTTTCAGCATTTTGGATGGCATTGGATGCGGCAGAAGACTCATTTGAGGGATCTGTAAAACAATGATTAGTGGAGGATTTAGTTTTGGGCACCCATTTGCGTATGATTGTTGCCTTCTTTTTGATAAAGTGTCGTGAAGACAAAGAATGTGAAAAGTATTTGGGATGCCGTGGTCCAGTGTTGGAGTGAAAGTAATGTCCTCTTGCTTGATCCTCTTCGCGTCTCCAACAAAAAGGTCGAATATGACCAGGTACAAGGCAGTAGTGGCACACATATCGTCTCTTCGATTTAAAGTGTTGCGTAGGCAGGGGCTTCCTTGTCTTCATCCTGCCTGATGATGCCTGCCTTTGCTTTGACCTTCTGCGGCAGTCTCTTGCTGGGGCAGTGGCCTTCCCTTCGGTTTGTTCATCCCTTTTTGGAGTTGAGGATTGTGCGGCAGTTGTTGAATCGTCATTTGATGCCTTTACAAATGCCATGGCCGTTGGGTTTTTCTTTGGAAAAACGGCATCTACAACCTTTTGATGTCCGAGGCCTTCCCTTTCAACATGTGAAATACTCATTACGGCATCTAATTTTGTTGTTGCCGTGTTAAGTTTTACAAAGGTATTGTTAGCAACTTCGAGTTTTGCATTTACACGATTAAAGTCAATTTTCAGTTTCTCGGCCTCCATATCCTTTCTGGTGAGTTGGACATCAAGTTTCTTCAATCGTTCTTCAAAGGTGTTCTTCTCTACGAGTGATGAGCCATTTTATTTGCTCATCTTAGAGCATTTTTACACCCTTTATCGAGTCAGTTTGAGTCGTTTACGTGTCTGGGAGGGCACAATTAGGTGTTTGGGCAGAGTGTGTGGTGATGCAGGTAACAGGTGGCGCACTGGGCAAAAGAGGCAAGGAAATCCCCTTCTTTGGGCAAAGTTCTGGAGCGGTAGTGACAAGCAACAGTTTGACCACATCGGGCAAATGGGTAAGGTCACGAAGCAGAAGAGCCAGAAATACCAAGTACCGTGCCTGGTCCGACCATCTGTGGAGAAGAAGAAATACCTGCAGAATTCCGGTTTGGGCAGAGAACGGCTGAAGACAGAAGATTCCCTTTGGGCAAGGAGTCAGCGCACCAGAATCCCTGGATTCGGGGGGATTTGACTTATCCCCAAATCATTGACCGCTGACCCCTATTCCTTAGGGAGGAGCAACAGCCGGGAATTCAAATTCAAATCGAAGTCTACTTAAGGGGCGCGACGGGCAGCAAAGAAAAAAAACACATTACGCATCGAGAAATCGAGAGAGCCGCCGGTCCCGAAGTCGCCGTCGTCGCCGGAGGAGTCGCCGGAGAAGGAAGCGGAGCTGTTCGTCCGAGTTCCTTTTGTTTAATTGCAGTAGAACCGACCTTCGGGTCGAGAAACAATTTCATGTTTTCAGTTTTAATTTCCTTTAATTCCGTATTTTGATTTTCTTCAAAAACGATTCTTCGATTTGAAGTTATGATTAATATAGCTTGCGTTCCTTTAATTATTTCGTCTTTTAATTTCTATATGAGTAGCTAAATTGTTTGTGCATCTGGGCAGGGACGGATCGAAGGTGATTTAGGGTTTAGTTAGGCCGCGAGGTTGGAAGGGCTGAACTAACCGGTTGGGCGTTTGTTCCCGAGGCAAAGTTGTTTGAGGTTTATTTCTGGGGAGTTTGGGTAAACTAGGACGACCACTAGTGAACCTTTACAAACTGGGATACTGGTGATTGGCAAACCGCATAGATGTACCTTGTAGTATTGTTGCGGGCATAGCACTAGAACTTGCAGGAGATGCGGTCGTATGTTTCGAGCATGCTATTGGCCGAGTGGGTCTGTCTAGAGGGTAAAGCGGGTTTGGGCAAACTAGATCCATGTTTGGTCGCATAGGTTATCGAATTGTTCAGAGCCAGGGGGATTAGGCAAAGTGTTAACCAAGCCTTTTCTTTATACAGTAAGGATAGATAAGGGGTGGGGCATTTGTTGGGCGTGACGCAATAGGACCACTTTTGTCTTTCTACACCCTATAACTGCTGACAAACCGCTGGTAAAAATCCTTAGTGCCGATGAACGGTAGTTTGCCCTAATGATCCTGAGTGAAGTTGTCTGCCCGGATGCCTTGTTTATTTATTGATTTAAGTTTTCACTTTTAGTATTCTGTTAGATCTGAGTGTTTGCTTGTTTACTTTTGGTTTTATTTATTTGCATGATATTTCTGTTTGCCGTAGTTAGATCTGAGTGTTTGAACGATTGCAAAACCGCTGTGCCCACAGCAACCAAACTCAAAACTTTTTGTGACAACCCCTTGGGCAAAGCCGAGATCACCTACTGTAATTGCCTCCTTGTGGGACCGACCCCACGTACTTGCCATTATCTACGTTTTGTAGTTAAGGGTGTACTGGCTAAATATAAATATCATTTTGACAGCGCGTTTGCTCCACGACAAGTATTCGCGCTCGTCAAAATTGGCGCCGTTGCCGGGGAGGCAAATTTCCAACAGTAAGTCGTCTGTGCTAACAGTTTGACTTGTTTTGTTTATGCAGGATTCTGTTGCTGGCAAAGAGATTGTAACCTGGTACGATCCAGAGATCGAAAAAACCGCAAAGCGAATCCGGAAAGAAACAAGGCTAGCCAAAGCATTAGCACGTGCCGCCCAAGAAGCTGCCCATACACCAAGGGCAGAAAATCCGCGAAGGGCAAGGAGAGGTGACCCAATTACCCCACCAAGACCTTCACCGGAACCAGCCGTCATGGCAAACCAAACCCTCAGGGAAATGATGTTCCCTGCCAATCTGAACCTTCGACCATCAGGCATCACTTTGCCCACCATCAACGAGAACTGGGAGATGAAACACAATTTCATCCAAATACTGCCTAAGTTCAGCGATATGCCCATGGAAGACCCACAGAGGCATCTTCAAGACTTCGAGTTAGCCTGCGGAACCATAAGGGGAGGGCCCCCTTTGAGTGAATACATCCGACTGCTGGCTTTTCCCTTCTCACTTGGGGATGGAGCACGGGAGTGGCTCTACACTCTGCCCGAAGGACAAATCACTACTTGGGCACAGCTCCAACAGAAGTTCTTGGAAAAGTACTTCCCTGCCGCCCGAATCCAACACATGCGAAGAAATATCAGTAGCATTAAGATGGGGGCAGGCGAAGAGTTCCCCGCCTATTGGGCACGGTTTAAGCAGATGTTGGCAAAGTGTCCTCAGCACCAGATCCCTGACCACGATTTGATCCAGTACTTTGTGTCTGGGCTAAGGATGCACGAGAGAACCCTACTGCACGCTGCCAGTGGAGGGTCCATCCTGAATAAAAGTGCTGAGGAGGCATTTAAGCTCTTCAAGGAGATGGCAGAGGAGTTCAGGGATGATGGAAGTGAGTTGCCCAGGACCAACTTGGGGACAACCACCGCTGCTGATCTGAAAATCGACAAACTGTGCAGCGCAATGGAGAAGTTTATGAACTCTATGGCCACCGGGCCAAAGAGAGGTGTGAAAGCTTGCCAGATCTGTCAGGGCATAGAGCATGCCACTGATGAGTGCCCCTCACTGTATGACGAGGAGGTCAAAGCGATGGGGCAAAGCAACGGTAACGGGCAAGGAAGGGGGAAACCATACTATGATAATAGGTATGGGTATAACAACAACCACAATGAGGGGTATAACGGTAACCAAAATTTCCAGCGCTACAACCAACAGGGACAGTACCAACAGCAAGGCCCCGGGATGTACCACCAGCCCGCTCAGACCAAAGGGCCTACCTTGTCTGAAATGATGGAAACTTTGGTCAAAGAGAACATTAAGTTTCAGCAAGAGAATGCCAAAGCCCACCAAGAGAATGAGAAATTCAAACAAGAGACCAGAGGGCAGTTCCAAAATCTAGGAGCCCAAGTCTCACATCTCACTCAAGTGGTGGCAAAGCTAGAACAGAAAGGAGGTACTTTGCCCCCGAAAGTCGAAGTAAACAATGCCCATGTTAATGCCGTCCAGCTCAGAAGTGGCAAACCACTTACTATAGTGGAAAATCCTGCAGTAAAGGGCAAAGAGCCTGTGTTAAATGACCCCCCAGTTGAGGAAGACCCTGGGACAGATGATGAGCAAGAAGAGGTGATAGTCAAGGCAAAGAGGGACAAATCCCCACCACCGAAAATCAAGCCACCCTTCCCGGGCAGATTGAATAAAAACCGTGAGAGGGAAGAAACTCAAGAGATGTTCAAGATGTTTAAGAAGGTGGAAATCAATATGCCCCTTCTAACCATACTGAACGCTATGCCCAGATGTGCTAAGTTCTTGAAGGAGCTTTGCACAAAGAAGGTCAAGTATCAGGACGATGCAAAGTTTGAGGTGGGGGAGAATGTCTCCGCAGTGATAAAAAAAACTGGACCTACAAAGTGTGGAGACCCAGGCATGTTCTACATTCCGTGCATCATAGGGCATATGAAGATAGAGAAAGCAATGCTCGATCTTGGAGCATCAATCAACGTTATGCCCAAAACGATGTACGAAGACTTGGAAATAGGGCAACTGAAGCCCACTCGAGTTGTGATCCAACTGGCTGATAGATCGAACGTTTATCCTGAGGGCATACTGGAAGATGTCCTGGTCAAAGTGGAAGAGTTGATATTCCCTGCTGATTTCTATGTGCTCGATATGGGCAGATCAAGTAAAGCCCCAGTGATGATATTGGGCAGACCGTTCTTGAAAACGGCAAGGACCCACATCGACTGCGAAACCGGTAGGCTGACGTGCAAATTCGAGGGAGAGACGGTCACCTTTGACCTCTACAAATCCATGAAGCACCCAGCTGACACCGAGGAGATCCACTACATTGACCAAATTGAGAAGGCAGTTGAGGCAAAGGCGCTCCAATGTGGCAAGTATGATCATACTGAGATAGCCATTCAACAAGGGCTTACAGAGTTTGACATGGAGGACGAATCGGAAGAATTGCAAGAGGCAATAGAGCAGTTAGATTCTCTGGAGAGTTTTAAAGGCAGTCCGGGCAAACCGATAGAGATTGAAGAAATGATCATGGTGCCTTCCCTCGAAAAGCCACCAATGCTGGAATTGAAAAAGCTGCCCAAGCACCTGAAGTACCTATATCTGGGAGATAATGACACTTTGCCCGTCATCATAAGTGCCTACTTACAAGAGGCAGAGGAGGCAAAGTTGAGGTATGTGCTGGGGCAGTACAAACAGGCCATAGGGTGGACTTTGGCTGACATCAGAGGGATAAGTCCAAGCATCTGCCAACACCACATTCTTCTGGAAGATGATTCTGTGCCCGTACGTGATCCTCAAAGGAAGCTCAATCCAGCAATGAAGGAAGTTGTGCTCAAAGAGATCAAGAAGCTTCTCAGTGTGGGCATAATCTACCCAGTGTCAGATAGCAAGTGGGTTAGCCCAGTGCATGTGGTGCCAAAGAAGTCTGGAGTTCAAGTCATAGAGAACGAAAGAAATGAGCAGATTGCCACACGACTACAAACTGGGTGGAGAGTTTGCATTGACTACCGCAAACTGAACAAGGTAACCCGCAAGGATCACTTCCCTTTGCCTTTCATTGATGAAATGTTGGAAAGATTGGCTGGGAAGAAGCACTTTTGCTTTCTGGATGGCTACTCAGGGTATATGCAGATATGGGTTGCTCAAGAGGATCAGGACAAAACCACCTTCACCTGTCCTTTTGGCACCTTTGCCTACAGGAGAATGCCCTTTGGCCTCTGCAATGCACCAGGAACTTTTCAAAGGTGCATGATGAGCATTTTTGCTGACCTGCTCGAAAATGGAATTGAAGTATTCATGGACGATTTCACCGTGTATGGCAACTCCTTTGACTCCTGCCTGGAACACTTAGAGATGGTGCTCAAAAGGTGTGTGGAGAAGAGCCTTGTTCTGAACTACGAAAAATGCCATTTCATGGTCGAAGAGGGAATTGTCCTTGGACATGTGATTTCAGCTAAGGGCATAGAGGTGGATAAAGCCAAGATCGAAGTAATCTCCAAGCTGCCATACCCGAGAAATGTGAAGCAAGTCAGGGGGTTCTTAGGGCATGCTGGTTTCTACAGACGCTTCGTGAAGGACTTTGCCCAAATTGCTCGCCCTTTGACCAGACTGCTTCAGAATGATGTAGAGTGGGACTTTGATGAGGACTGCAAGGCTGCCTTCAATCACTTGAAGGAGAGGTTGGTCACAGCACCTATTATTCAACCACCAGAATGGGGCATGCCATTCGAGCTGATGTGTGATGCAAGTGGATATGCAGTAGGAGCTGTGTTAGGGCAAATGAAAGGGAAAGAAAGACATGTGATCTACTATGCCTCGAAGACCCTTAATGCTGCCCAAAGTAACTATGCCACGACTGAGAAGGAGCTCTTGGCCATTGTCTTTGCCTTTGAGAAGTTTAGGTCTTATCTGCTGGGCAGTAAGACCATAGTGTATACAGACCACGCTGCACTAAAGTACCTCATGGCAAAGAAGGAGACTAAACCAAGGCTTATTCGATGGATCCTGTTACTTCAGGAGTTTGACATCGAAATTCGAGATAAGTCTGGCAATCAGAACCTCGTTGCAGATCATCTGAGTAGGATTCTCCAGAAGGAAGAGGATATGCCCATAACCGAAACGTTCCCTGATGAGCATCTGTATTCTATAACCACTTTGGGCGAAGAGCCATGGTTCGCTGACCTTGTGAACTTCATGGTTACTGTAATTTTCAGGGACGGCATGAGCTACTATGAGAAGAACAAAATGAAGCGCGAGGCAAGGAGCTATGTTTGGGATGAACCCTATTTGTGGAAAAGGTGTGAAGACCAAGTCCTTAGAAGATGTATTCCTGAGTCTGAGCAGCAGGGCATAGTGGATCACTGCCACAAACAACCCTGTGGAGGTCACTTTGGGCCAAGGCGTACAGCAAGAAAGATTCTGGATTGCGGATTCTACTGGAACACTTTGGTTCGAGACTGCTATAAGCTATGTAAGAGATGTGATGAGTGCCAGAAGGAAGGCAATCTGACCAAGCGCAATGAAATGCCCTCTGTGCCCATACTGCCAGTAGAGATCTTCGATGTCTGGGGCATAGACTTCATGGGGCCATTTCCAAATTCACAAGGTAAAGAATATATACTCCTAGCAGTCGATTATGTCTCAAAATGGGTCGAGGCAAAGGCGACCCCCACCAACGATTCGCGCATTGTGGCTGAATTCCTCAAAGGGAATATTTTCACTCGGTTCGGTGTGCCCAGAGCACTGATAAGCGACCAGGGGACCCACTTTTGCAACGCTGTAATTGAGAGGATGTTGCGGAAATATGGAGTCACTCATCGAATCACTTGTGCCTATCACCCCCAGGCAAACGGCCAAGCAGAGCTCTCCAACAGGATTATCAAAGCTATTCTGAGGAAGACAGTTAGGCCAGAGGGGAAGGATTGGGCAGGCAAACTGGATGATGCGCTGTGGGCATACCGCACTGCATTTAAGACTCCATTTGGTATCTCCCCGTACCGAATGATATTTGGGAAAGCTTGCCATTTGCCCGTAGAGATAGAGCACAAGGCACACTGGGCGGTGAATAAAGTCAACTTTGATTGGGATCTGGCTGGAAAAGAGCGTAAGCTTGACTTGGTCGAATTAGAGCAGCTTCGCATTGAGGCGTATGACCATGCCGCCCACTACAAAGAGCGGACCAAGAGGGCTCATGACAAACTGATCAAGAGGAAAAAGATTGAGGCTGGACAGTTGGTGTTACTGTACCAAACCAGAAACCAGTTCCGTTCGGGCAAACTGTCCTCTAAGTGGGACGGGCCGTATTTTGTTCACCATGTTAGCCCAAATGGGTCTGTAGAGTTGAAAAGCAGAAAAGATGATGACTATATATTCAAAGTGAATGGCCATAGAGTGAAGCCCTACTTTGGGCAAGAGAATCTGGAAGGGCAGCTTGCCCTGATCGAGTGAACGAATGAAGCAGTTGGGTCCTGCCCGGGACTATAAATAGGGCGCTGGCCAGGAGGCAACCTGGTATGTTTGTATAATTTTGTTATTTCGATTTTTAGATTAGGAATAAACTACTAGCAACAAGGAACTTTGACTATGCCGTGAGAAAGGGTATTGTTTGTTTTGATTTTGCAGGAGGACTTTGGGCAGACTGAGCCTTTGGGCAAATCGGGATGCAAGTGGGGCAGTTGCGATTTTCAAGGGGCTGGAGCCCGTCCCATCAGGGACTCTGCAGTTCCATCCTCATCATAACTCCCCCACGATTACCGATAACTGCCACCCCCAATTTTTCAGCCTTTTTCAAAATTCAAAATAAACATTATATACTCTCTCTCTCTCCATATGGTATCCACTCGTGCAAAGAACAAACTCAGAAAAATTCCCACCGGAACCCTAATTGATCTAACCATTGGAACCGCCGCATCAAAGTTGAAGAAGATGGTGTCTCCCAAGAAATCGAGTCCGGCAAAACCCAAGTCCCCCGCCGCCGAAGAAGCCATCCACGCCGTCCCGCTGGCCACCATCCCACCGAGCCCGGCCACGACGGAGACAGACAACACCCCAATCGACGAACTGGCCAAAGAAATCGACGAATCCAAAACCACTAGCGAGAAGGATCTGGAAACCCTAGCCACCGCCGCTCAGGAGGAAGAGGGCAAAGCCGCCGCTGATAGCCCCCCGAAAAAGAAGCAGAAAAAGGCGGCGGGCAAAGGCAAGAAGAAGGTTACTCCCACCCCCACTGCCGGATCCACCTCTGACGACAAGGAAAAGGAAGACTCGACTGCCGCCGGTAAAACTCCGGTGGAAGATGAAGAGGAGGAGGAGGTTATCAAAAGCCCGGCCCCCAAAAGCAGGACCCGCGCATCCACCAAGAAGAGAAATGCGGTTGACACCACGGCGCGCGAAATCGCGGCCCCCAAAACCGTGTGCTTCGAATCACTCAAACTGATGGGTGTGGAGAAGGAAGTTCGGGGCTATTTCAAGGCCATAGGGTGGGAGCCGTTTCTGGAGTGGTCTGGGCAAATCAACGAAGGCATCGTGAGAGAGTTCTTTGGGTCTTTGGGTATCAAAGAGACCAAGGACGAGGGAGTTATAGGAATTCAGTTTGAGCTTTTTGGTCGAGGTGTTTTTATTGGTGGTAATGAACTTGATTTATGTTTGGATATGGCAGGTATTGCGGATCTGAAGTCAAAGGCGTACCAGGAGTCACTGAGGGCTTTGCCAGAGTACACAAAGAAGGAGCTGCAGAAGATCTGGAAGCAGCTGGGCAAAGGAGGAGAGTTCGTGGGGCAAAGCACCAAGTCGATCCAGTTGAAGAGCCATGCACTCAGGGTTTGCCACAGGATCCTGGCCGTCAACTTCTTTGGCAAGACGGACACCAGTAGTGCTGTTTCCCATCTGGAACTGGGCATACTGTGGTGCATGCATCAGAAGATCAGGCTCCATTTCAGTGCCTGCCTCTGTGCCCAAATGAAGTGGCTGCACACTCACCCCCTCCAGCGCCTATCATTGGCCCATTTTCCGATGGTGTACGCAGCCAAGATGAACCTGATCAAGAAGGGCAAAGAGCTGGACATGATGATGGAGGGCAAGTTTGACATCCAGTGCTTCAAGCGCATGCAGGATATTGTGACTTCGGGTGATGGCAAAGTGAAGTTCCTGGAGGAGAAACCGGTTGCAGTGAAGGCAGAGGCGAGAGATTCGGTTGCTGAGGCTAAGGCCAAAGAAGAAGTTGCAGAGAGACAAGGCGCGATCGAGGCGCGGTTGGACAAGATCGAGAAGGCGTTCGAGGATGTGAAGGCGATGATGGTCGCCTACTTTGACTTCTGTGGATTCAGGTACACACCTGCCTCCACCTCCTAAATTGTACCCTCCCTAAATTTTAGTAGTTGTTAGTTTTTATTTTTTGTTTTATTTTCTTTGTTTTTTTGTTAAGGTCACCCCCGAGTCACTTTGGTTCGGGGGAGACTAGGTTGATCTCCCTGCTGACACACTTTGCCCAAGCAAAGTGTGTGAGGGGGCAGGTGCGCCAAACTTTTAGAGTCATAGTCTGGTCGTGGTTAGCCCCTACTGATCTTATTACTTTTGCACACTTTGCCCAGGCAAAGTGTGTGAGGGGGGAAAGGGAAAGGGCAAACCCCTGTTTCTAATCGAGTCAGCATGATTATGTGTCACTTTGGGCAAACATACATACAGTAACTCAAAATTTATAGTTGAGATGCATGAAATAGGGATGATGGAACTGTTCTAGGCAAACTGTGAGAATTGAGCCTACATGATTATATGATTTCTTTCTTTGAGAGTTTGCTGTGATATTTACAATGCCTGTCTTTGCCTGTTTGCTGAATTGAGTAGTTTGACTGAGTAGGGTTGTTAAATGATTAGGGCATTTCTTTGTTTTTATTTCCCCCTGAATAAATAACATTATCCCTTGCTAGCCCCTTTGAGCCTCATTGAATATTCTTTGTGAACCCATCTGGTATTATGCCCACATTACATAGGCAGCCAGAGAGAGAAAGGGAGTTAGGGCATAGTGTTCAAAAAATAAGAAAAAAAAAAAGAAAAAGAAAAAGAAAAAAAAAAAAGAAAAAAAATCAGAAAAGAAAAAAAAAAAAAAGATGAATAAAAGGTTGTTGTGCTAAGGCCCGTAAGAAAAGGGGCAAAGTGGCAGAGAAAAGGCTAACATCAAAAAAGCCCTCTGCCCAAATAGAGCCTACTCCCAGAAAAATCTACCCTTATGAGCCCAACACTACAACCCAATAAAAGCCCCTTTGATAACCCCCCTGCTTAGTTAAAACAAACTCTGATTAGCAATAAGGCAAATCTAGGCAAAGTGGAGTCACAGCAGAAATTGAGTGTCATTGAACCCATACACTGAAAAGAGAGAAACACTGTGAGGGAGTGAACCCAAAGACCTAGAACAGACTCTTGACTTATTTTTATCTTTACTTGAATTTTGTGTTATCTGTATGTACTATGCCCTTTACTGATCATGCTAAAGTCCTTTGCTTTATTTCTTCCTATTTCTTTCATTTCTATTTTCACTTTGGTCTTGAGTCAGGCAAATCAGAGCCCACGCTTGGGGACAAGCGTATCCAAGTGTGTGCGGTTCTGATGAGCCATTTTATTTGCTCATCTTAGAGCATTTTTACACCCTTTATCGAGTCAGTTTGAGTCGTTTACGTGTCTGGGAGGGCACAATTAGGTGTTTGGGCAGAGTGTGTGGTGATGCAGGTAACAGGTGGCGCACTGGGCAAAAGAGGCAAGGAAATCCCCTTCTTTGGGCAAAGTTCTGGAGCGGTAGTGACAAGCAACAGTTTGACCACATCGGGCAAATGGGTAAGGTCACGAAGCAGAAGAGCCAGAAATACCAAGTACCGTGCCTGGTCCGACCATCTGTGGAGAAGAAGAAATACCTGCAGAATTCCGGTTTGGGCAGAGAACGGCTGAAGACAGAAGATTCCCTTTGGGCAAGGAGTCAGCGCACCAGAATCCCTGGATTCGGGGGGATTTGACTTATCCCCAAATCATTGACCGCTGACCCCTATTCCTTAGGGAGGAGCAACAGCCGGGAATTCAAATTCAAATCGAAGTCTACTTAAGGGGCGCGACGGGCAGCAAAGAAAAAAAACACATTACGCATCGAGAAATCGAGAGAGCCGCCGGTCCCGAAGTCGCCGTCGTCGCCGGAGGAGTCGCCGGAGAAGGAAGCGGAGCTGTTCGTCCGAGTTCCTTTTGTTTAATTGCAGTAGAACCGACCTTCGGGTCGAGAAACAATTTCATGTTTTCAGTTTTAATTTCCTTTAATTCCGTATTTTGATTTTCTTCAAAAACGATTCTTCGATTTGAAGTTATGATTAATATAGCTTGCGTTCCTTTAATTATTTCGTCTTTTAATTTCTATATGAGTAGCTAAATTGTTTGTGCATCTGGGCAGGGACGGATCGAAGGTGATTTAGGGTTTAGTTAGGCCGCGAGGTTGGAAGGGCTGAACTAACCGGTTGGGCGTTTGTTCCCGAGGCAAAGTTGTTTGAGGTTTATTTCTGGGGAGTTTGGGTAAACTAGGACGACCACTAGTGAACCTTTACAAACTGGGATACTGGTGATTGGCAAACCGCATAGATGTACCTTGTAGTATTGTTGCGGGCATAGCACTAGAACTTGCAGGAGATGCGGTCGTATGTTTCGAGCATGCTATTGGCCGAGTGGGTCTGTCTAGAGGGTAAAGCGGGTTTGGGCAAACTAGATCCATGTTTGGTCGCATAGGTTATCGAATTGTTCAGAGCCAGGGGGATTAGGCAAAGTGTTAACCAAGCCTTTTCTTTATACAGTAAGGATAGATAAGGGGTGGGGCATTTGTTGGGCGTGACGCAATAGGACCACTTTTGTCTTTCTACACCCTATAACTGCTGACAAACCGCTGGTAAAAATCCTTAGTGCCGATGAACGGTAGTTTGCCCTAATGATCCTGAGTGAAGTTGTCTGCCCGGATGCCTTGTTTATTTATTGATTTAAGTTTTCACTTTTAGTATTCTGTTAGATCTGAGTGTTTGCTTGTTTACTTTTGGTTTTATTTATTTGCATGATATTTCTGTTTGCCGTAGTTAGATCTGAGTGTTTGAACGATTGCAAAACCGCTGTGCCCACAGCAACCAAACTCAAAACTTTTTGTGACAACCCCTTGGGCAAAGCCGAGATCACCTACTGTAATTGCCTCCTTGTGGGACCGACCCCACGTACTTGCCATTATCTACGTTTTGTAGTTAAGGGTGTACTGGCTAAATATAAATATCATTTTGACAGCGCGTTTGCTCCACGACAAGTATTCGCGCTCGTCAACGAGCATTTGTTCAATTGCCATGGCCTGCTTCTTCACTTTTTCTTCATATCCGGCTTTGGTTGATGTAAGCATCTTCATCATCTTGGTCTGCCAGGCAAATTTCATGCGTAGCTCATCGAAACTTTCTTTGAGCTCGATGAAAATATCAATAGGAATGGTCTCCTCTTCAGATTCATAGCCATTGACTGAGGCAGTGAGGCACAGGCAGTTCTCTGCGGCAGGGCTTTCTGTCGTTTCTGCGGCAGAGGCAAAGAACGCAACATGCCGTCGTGCATTCACATTGGATGGACTGTCATTTTCAGCGTCAGATAGGGTTGTGCCTTCGAGTTGAGCAGTAAGCGCAGTGGTTGAGTCTTCAAGGCAATATTGTTCCATATCTTCTTGCGCAACCATGGAATTCAAAATTCCAATGCCTCGATCTTTTGAAGGGCATTCGGTTGAAAAGTGTCCAATCCCTTGACATACGTGGCACTTGATCCTCGACCAGTCCTTTGAATTTGGACTTGAACTTGAGGTGAATCCCGTGCTTGGTTGGCGGATCACAAGTCGTCGATCTTGAGTTTGTGGTGACCTTGCCGGGAACTTCCTTCGTCGGGGATCGTACGGCTTCTTCAGCGAGCGAACAAGTACAGCATCCATTTTCCGGGCGAGGAATGCAAACTGGTCATCTCCACCATCAGATCCAAGTAGCTCGTAGATCTCTTCATCGGTCAAGTCATTGGTAGAGGTGGGGCTGCTGCCTTGAGAACTATTGCCTTGTTCTCTGCCGTCGGGCTCTGCCACGGTGTAGGCAATGTTCCTCTCGTCGCTTCGTGGACGTGATTTCCCGTGAGTTTCACGATCTTCATGGTTCAGTTCATAGTTCTTGAAGATCGCCATTAATGAAACAAAATCTTCTTCAGACATTTCGCTGTCTTCTATGGCAGTGACCTTCGGCAGGAACTTTTTGCTCATCGATCGCATAATCTTACTACATACTGCCGGGTTGCTAATGGGTGAACCAAGGTCAGCACATTCAGTAACAATGGACATTAATTCTCCAAAGTACTGAAGGCAGGTCTCGTCCTCGTTCATACGCAAGTTCTCGAAACGAGACATAAGCATACGGACCTTGGTTTTCTTCACTGCGTTGTTACCTTCACAATGAAGAGCCAGCAAATCCCACACTTGTTTGGCAGTAGTACATTGTTTGACAATTCTGTACATATTGCAATCGATGGATTCAAGGATGGCACACCTTGCCCTATCGTTGGCAGTTGCTGCGGCAGTTTCATCGATCGACCACTTCTCCGGAGATTTTTCAATCGTGCCGCCTTCAGGGATTTCCTCCTGAGGTGGTTTCCATCCTCGAAGTACGGATAGCCACGCACTGCGATCAATTGATTTGATCCTTGCTTCAATGCGGGTTTTCCAAAATCCATAATTACTACCGTCAAGAACAACCGGTGTTCGTACGATGTAAGATGGATCTGCCATTGTAAGTGTGCGTGATCAGACGGACCTTAAACACTAAGTAAGTCTAAATCACCGCTCTGATACCACTTGAAAGTCGTAGACAGTAAATAAACGCAGTAACATGCGCTGCCTAGACAAGGCAGTGTTCTGCGGCAGAACAGCGTATGCCGCAGACTGATGCCTTGTACAGAAAAATCGTTCGTTTTACGTGATTTACTTGATTTAAGTACTTTATCCAGATTAATCAGATTGTTTAGATGATAAAATGATATGTGATATATGTATAAGAATTGCAGCGGAATTAATAAAAATAAATCACTCCGAACGAACACACACACACGTACGAAAATGTAAAGAACACAAATTTAAATCTTTGTATGTGTATTTAAATTATACACATACGAAACGGTCTTACGACCAGAAACTTTATTAAGAAACGAGTCTTTACAAAATGATACTCTTGGATTTACAAAGATATTACCAAAGGCTATACACATGTATGCCTTCGTATGAATCGTATCCAACGAGTATGAACAATCAACAACAAAACCTAGCAACTACTGTATCACACCTATTCTAAGCCTACGATCATCAGCATGAACAAAGAACACTCCCAGAGATGAGAGGTACACGGCACGAAGAACAAGTCTTCGGCTCTAAAGCTGATCGATCGAACTAGAGTGGAAATGTAAGTGTATAAGGTGTAATTGTGTTGTATGAAAGTTGCTGAATAGTGTTGGGGTCGTCCTCTATTTATAGGAGGAGATTCCCAACTGAATTCCTTGATTTGCTAGGTCAACAATCGGTTGAGATATTCTAGGGCAGGCTGCTTTGACCGCTACCGCAGGAATGCCTTCTGAAGTTCTTCTGGAATCTCTGCCACACTGCACTGCCTTCCATACTATCTGGACTTCAGCATTCCTTTGCCCTACGCTCATGCTTCGCTCGATATCTTGACTCAACCTCTTGTCCAAGCCTTGCACTGCTTGCGGCATGACTCTGCCTGGCTGTGCTGCGGCAGAAATCTTCTATGTTGATTGTTTTTCAAGCACGTTCCAACTAATGAACTATGCTAAATCAAATCACCAATATGACAAGTGATTACAACAGTTTAAATTGTGAAGAAAGAAATAAAACAAATAAATATGTTAGCAAAACAACTTCTGCCTAAGTACATTTAAGGCATTGTAATGCCCAAACATATTTATCCTTACAAAAATAAATATGGATTTTATCTAATACAAACTTTTATAATAAAATAAATTAATATAAAATTAAATATATATAAAAATATATTTAATACAAAATTTTATAATAAAATAAATTAATATAATTAATTATTTATAAATAAAACTTTGATTTTTTTAGGTTTCCTGCCATGAGTCCATTTAGTGTCTCTCAAAAAATAAATATGGACTATACACAATATATTTAAATTTAAATGGGTAGTGTTAATTAATGTTGTACAACTATAAAAATTTCATGTTCATGTTTTCTTTATGTCAAATGTGCTTATTCAAAGTTTTAAAATAAATAGTTCAAAAATTGCGCAAGAGTAATAAAAAAAATTGTATCATTTATCGTTTTTCTTTCTCAATTTAGTGCAAAATTTGCGACGTTAGCGCAAAATTTGAACTAAAATCGAGCTAAGAGTCGGAAAAAGACAGCATTTTAACTATGAGTTAGAAGGAAATGATCAATAAATTACGCTATATATTTCATCAAAAATATTACACTAAGATATAATGATGAAAAAACATTTTTCAAAAGATTAAATATTTTTTCAAAGGGATGTGTTTCTCATTCCGAAGGGAGTTATTTAGTGTGGCCGTGGGAGTGAGTGTGAATGTTTCCGGGTTGGGTCAAACTTACTGAGTACAGTAAAACTTCTATAAATTAATATTTTATATATTAATAATTTCTTTAAATTAGTCAAAGGTTGTTAATTCAATTGGTGGAACACTTGAATTGAGGACTGCAATTGATATAGACAAAAATAATCTTTAAATTAATAGAATCTTACGGTCCAGACTTAGTCTTTTTAATGAAAAAAAATATTCGAAATACTCGATAAATTAATAACATCTTTAAATTAATAAAATTTAACGGTCCCGAAACAATTTTTAATGAAACAAAATACTTGAAATACTCGATAAATTAATAAATCTTTAAATTAATAAAATTTTACGATCCCAAAACTATTAATTTATAAAGGTTTTAGTGTATATGAAATGAGCGTGCGACGAGGTGTCACGTGCCTCACACACACCCGCTGTGACAATCGTGGAAATAAATCCACTGAATTTGTTATGAATTTAATTTAATTCAATTCCTTAATTTAAAAAAGAAAATCTATATATTTCACGAAGTTATTACTGGTAGGGATAATTATAGTTTAGTGACTAAACTATAGGCACTTTCCGACTTTGGTGACTCATTTTTTTTTTTTTGAGGTTTAGTACTGAACTATAGCTTAATTAGACTTTGGTGGCTGGATTGGCGAATCTCGGCGACACGTGCTTGTCAAGTGCTTTTTTGAATAACAATTGTATGTTCTGAAGGGTATTATCGACATTTTCTTACATTATTAATATATACATAATTAATATATATTTTAAAAGAAAAAAAAGAAAAAAGAAAAAATTGTATTTTCTCGAGCTTGTTCTCCTCTTTTACAGTTATTTTTTCATGTATTTTCATGTCATATTACATAATCAAAATCGACGAGGAAAATTCACCAACTCTCAAACTTCAAAACCCGTAACTTAATCCCTAATTCTCCAAGAGCAAGAACCCTAAAATTTGAAATCGTCCCCAAATTGAAAATCAACGAAAGCCCTAATAGAAAACATTGAAAAAAAGGGGAAATTTAGATCGAAAATTTTCAAATCGATTGCAGAAGAAACTGCACGAAATGGAAACCGAATTCGCGAACATCATCCGCCTTCCGATGGACCCCACATCCTCGAACCCACGCCATCAGGAAGCGATTCATCTTCCTCAAAAACATCCTCACGCGGGAGATCGCCTCCCAGTCGTCGTCGTCGGAAAACGCCGACGAAGTGCGCGAGATCGGAGGGAGGCTGACCGCACTCGAGGCCACCTTTCGCGTGTGGAACGAATTGAGGATGTCGGTCCGCTCCGACTGCACACAGGCGCTCCTGCAACGAGTCGACACTCGCGGGGATGAAAGTTGTGAGGGAAGGAATTGGCGGAGCGCGGGGATGAAGTTATGAGGGGCAAGAGGAACACCCAGGCGCTCCTGCAACAAGTCGACACTCGCGTTCCCATATTTCCGATTCCGACAAAGACGAAGAAGCTGTGGGGAAGGAATTGTGATTTTGTTTTATGTATACACATATATACGTATTCAGTATTCTGGACCGTATATAAGTAAGAATACGTATATATAGTAAAATATATTTTAAAAATAAATTTGATAAATAATGAAAAGTGTAAAAGAGTAATTTCTCACCATTAGCCAATATAATTGTGACACCTGTGAATTGAAAGCACGTGTTTTGCACATGTCGCCGGGATCCGCCAATTCAGCCACCAAAATCTAATTAAGCTATAGTTCAGGTACTAAACTTAAAAAAAAAAAGGATAAGTCACCAAAGTCTGAAAGTGTCTATAGTTCAGCCACTAAACTATAATTATCCCTAAAAACAACAATAATTTTTATAATGTTAAATATTTTTAAAAGAATATTAATATTATTCTAAAATTAACCAGATTATATACTTAAAATTATTGATTTAAATTATTTTATTTATTTTTTAAAAAAATTATTTTGAAACGAATTTAATCGAGATAAATTATCTGAAACGATAAATTGAATTGAAATGAAATAAAATTAAGTCAGGTTTTATATTCAACTCAACAATATTAACTCTAAAACAACATAACCTTATTATCAGATTGGAACAATATGACTCTTTTTTTTAATGATTTTCATTAGCTGTATTTAAGTATCACGTCTTATTTTCAACTCGACAATATTGAAAATTTATGTTCTACCTGAAATAAATCGAAACGATCTAACTGAACCGCATTAAAATTAAGTCCAAATTAAAACAACATAAACTTATTATTAGATTGGAATAATATGACTCTTTTTTTATTTTTACTGATTTTCATTAACTTTATTGAATATTGAAAAATTTATTTTCTACTCAGATAATATTCATAAAATTATTGTATCATATTATACCAAAAGAGCATTACCGCATTACCGTATTATACCAAAATTAGAATTCTTCAGCTCGTGCACCAGAATATTTCCTGGAGGGGTGTCCTGTTATTTAAATTAATAATAATAAATTTTACAAAAATGTTTTTAATGTTAAATTTCTAGGTTAATAAACACTCTTTCTAAAGCGTGTCCTGTTATTTTAAATTTATAATAAGAATTTTTATCCAAAATTTTCTTAATTTTATTTATTAATAAACAAAAAAAAATTGAGTTTATGGGTAGTTCATTGTTGATTTGGAAAATACATGTATACATGAAATATTGTATTAGATTATTAAAATGTAAAGTATTAAAAAGAATAAAACTCTAAGAAGAAAACAATCAAATAATAAAATTTGGTACATTTTTATTGCAAATTTCTAAATACTTCTTTCTAAACTACATTAGTGGTCTTATTTGTGAGGTTCCCTTCTCGTCGCAACACATAGACTGAATTCTATTTGATATATAAAATTCAATATTATTATTAATAAATACTACTTCCATCTCAACTATATATGCACTGGTTGATTGACCCGTAGATTAAGATAAATATTGCCTTTTGATTTGTTGATAAAAAGTAAAGGGTAAAAATGTAAAGTAATTGTGAGTAAAGTTTGAAAGTTAGTGAGAAAAATAGATATAAAATATATCTTAAACCTATTAGTAGTCATATTCGTGAGTTTCTCATTGTCATCACAACATAACACTTTCAATCATCCTCTGTTAGTGACTCTTGATTTTGCAACATACAACTGCCCGTATGTAAATATCGGTCATCTCCAAAAATGAATAATTGTATTGTTAACAAAATTAAATTTGTTAAATAATTATTTTGTTTGTATATCAACTACCATGATACTCATTTTTTTATAATTATACAAAAAAAAAACTTAAAACGTTTTCCTATAATATTTTTGAAAGTTTTAATTAAGAATGTTGGATAATTGTATAGTCAATAAAATTAAATTATTGAACATTTTATATATCAATCATCTATTTTTTCAATAACAATGTTTTATTAATTAATCTGTATTCTTACACATAAAGAAAAAATATGACTTGTGTTTTCCAATAATAATTTCAATTATTTTAAGTGGTCATTTGAATTGTAGAACAAGTGCATATTATAAAAGTTTATGATTAAAATAATTAATAAAATTAAATTTTTAAATAGGGACATTTTCAAAAAAGGTAATTATGTTAGTACATTTTATAACATACTCTTAATCTTTGATTAAATTATAAAAAAGAAGTAGTTACCAAATCTACCCTTTTAATTATATTAAAGGGAGATTTTCAAAAAGGGTAAATATCTTTTCCTCTATTATACAATAAGACCAATTTTTACACTATTTATAAAAAAAATGATATACCAAATCAACCCTTCTAATGGTATTAAACTATCTAAAAAAATAAGAATGGTTTTTAGATTTTTAAAAAACTTTCATACTTTAGCTTTCTATCAAAAAAGGTAATTAATTTATGGCATTTATATATTTAAATACAATGATATTGTCTCTAATCACATTTTAGGTAGTTTATTAAAATTTGAATAGTCATTTTTAACCTTTATATTTTATCCATTTTATATTAATTATATTACATACCTTATAGAATTGATTGCTGAAATCTTAATAATTTTAGGACAAGATTATTCATATAAATCACTGATTCTTTTTACGGTAAGTAGCTTGGGATTGAGATTTGTATTTTTTTCAAAATTCTCACAGTAACTAGCCGTGCATCCAATCTTTGTTCTTCTTTCTTCTTGAAGCCGCAAGTAATCCGTGCATCAAATCGTTTTGCTTGAACTGGTAGTGTCTCTAAAAACCTTCGTGAAATTGAATTTTTTGGATTGTGCCTATGAAATTTTGACCAGTCATCCATCTTTGCCTGGGAGGTTCGTTTTGAATATACCTATGAAATAAATAAGCCCGATCGTGTTAGGGCTATTTGCAAGAATAGGGCATCAAAAGGGTGCAACTGGTGTGTGAAAAGTTCTCTGAATAGGTATGTATATTCGACGTGTTAAACGTGGTTACATACAGTTTGTTTTTTCATACTGTTGGTATGCAATTAACTAAATAACCCGTGATGTGCTTATGATCATCGTAATTGCAGCGTTCATAATAGGAAATATATGCAGTAGGTTAAACTCATTGTTATTTAAATACCATGCCGAAGTATTAGGAAAGTTATATATGCAGTAGTGTTATTTAAACTTTCTTGTTTATATATTCAGTAGTGTAGGTTCTTCAAACTTTAACTGATGTAGGTAATGAAATTGGTTGTTTAATAAGCATCTCTAGTTTGTAGGTATTCCTAGTGTATTTTTTAGTAGTGTAAGCTGAATACATTATGCTACTGTCCCAAGTTTGAATTTTTGAAAATTTAACTTCAGCCTTCTGTGATAGTTCTTTTTTATCGTCTTACTTGTTGTGTAGGTTAAACACTAACCTATTGAATGTTTAAATCACAGGCATAACGACTTCTTCTACATATATGGGTTGGTCAACGAACATAAGTGTAGATCAGTTGTTCGACTCTCCAAGAGTAAGATGCTATCCAGCAAGATTGTTAAAGCGGTAGTGGTCGACAAGATTTGTGATAACCAAACTCCAAGGCCATTGATATTCTGAAAGATATGAAGCTGATCGAACTACGGAATAGATATTACATATCATAAAGCCTGGTACGGGAAGGAACGTGCTAGGGACGACGTACTCGGAGTTGAGGCTGATTCCTATCTCCAGCTAAGATGGTTTGGAGAGAACACTATACAAGTTAGGTTAAGGAACAAGAGCGAGGTCAGGTGGATAATCAAGTGTAGTCGCTGCAAGAAATTCAAAAATCACAACAAGAAAACATGGAAAGAAGTTATTTAGTATTTAGTATATCCTTACAGGTTGATACCTTTATTTTCAGTCGTATTAATGTGTTTATGTTTTGGATTTTTGAATTGTTTTTTTTTAACCGATGTTGAATATAAATTTGTGTTGGATGTTTTAATAAAATTCCGAAACTTTAGTTTTCGCTTTCTTGATCTTATTTCTTGTCTTGTCTAATATTTATGGTTTTCCATTCTTTTATTATGGAGTCTGTGATTATGAAAAAGGGTTTTTGTTTCTGTTAGTGTTATATTGATCGTATTTCTCGTCTTATATATTTTCTTATGGTGTTCCTTTTTTTTTTTTAATATGTGATTATGAAAGTATTACAGAGGAAATCTGGTTTTGGTTCCTGTTAGTGTTATATTAATAGTGTACATACTGATAAAATGAGGAACCAACAACTTTATTGTTTTTTGGTTGTGTATGAATAACCTACTCTCACAGATAATCTACATCGGCACTCATGTATTCTTCTCAATAAAGCACAACCATATAGAAACTTTCGAGTACAAACTTTTGGTGCAGATGAGCATCAGGGAGCTCATATGACACTATATCTTGTGTCTGTTAATAATGTAGTGTTTGGTAATTCATGAATTCAGTATAATTTGTTTGGAAATGGTGTCTGCTGTTTTCATTATCCAACACTACTACTAATCCTTTTTTTTTTTGCCTGTTTATGAAATCTTTAACTACATTATCCAAAAATGAATTCACAAAGATTCAATGACAAACACCACTACCAGCGTATCAAAAATGTGAATTATCTCAATGACAAACTAACACTTGTTTGAAATGGAACTCAAAAGAAACGTACATAATTATGAGGTTCAAACTTTAAAAAATCATGCTGCTACTTAAAACGGTTTTCTTAAATCAAAATCAATTTCCACGATCTTTCTATTTGGCCGCCCTCCAGCACTTTGAACTTTTCGCGAATCTGTTTACAATATCAGCTCTGAAACGAATTGCCTCTGTAAAAGATTTTAATTTTAAAATATTATGATACTACAATAATTGTTCATAAACTAATATACCAAATGTGTTAAGTTTGAAACACTGTACAAAAACTTATCAATTAGTGTAATAGATTCTTACATGCAGTTAAATAATTACTTGTCATCACCGAAGCTAAAGATGTAATTAGAACAAGCTGTGGTAAACAACTTGTGCGTAAACGATTTTGTATAAGAACGAATGCACTTAACACTACAATATACACTACTGGAATAGTTACACTATTTGTTGTAGTGTTCGAATTTAATTTATTACACATATACAATACTTGTTCGTAAACTAGTAGTCTAGTTGAAGAACTTTGAACGACAAGATACATTGTCCAAAAAAGTATTGTAGTAGTGTGTTAGATACATTTCATAATCTCCTACAAGTATTGAACTACGCGATACACTGTCCAAAATACATTGAAAACTTGTTAAACACTTATCAAACACTTGTTAAATCATAATAAAGGTATCTCTTACGTCAGTATAAAAGATACATGCGTAATCCTATGCATAGATAAACATTAATTTAAACAATCAAATGTTTACAGTGGTGAAACTATCTTGCACACTACACAAACACTTAGTTCCACACATGTTTGTGCGCATTTTCTCGATTCTCGTCATATCTTTTTTATACGAACTCCGAATGTTACGATTCAAAATACATTGAAAACTAGACTTCAAGAACTTTTCAACTATTATAAGATGAAGCCAAATCCTTAAGGAGTGAAAACAGTTCTTAGCCTGAAGTTGCTGCACTTTTCGGTTCTGCCCGTCGTCTCGTTTTAGTCCCGTCACACTGTTTTTCTTGCGCTTTCACACCTTTTGAAATCCATATAAACTAATATGATTTTCAAAGTATATATGTTTTGAAAAATCATATAAACTGTCTTCAAACATGTAAATACACATTAGTCAATAAACTGTTCATAACATATATGTTTTGGAAAATCATAGCTCTACAAGGTGGCATCTCTGAAATCTGGAAACATTTAAGAATTTTATACAAACCTTTTTCACAGTCTTCGTCTCCTTGGAAAACCTTTCATGTCCGATCCCAAATTAAATACCACTCTGCACAACCACATAATTAATTCATAAACAGTTCTTGACTACTATTTATTTATATAAATTCATGATTACACAACGGTCCAAAACATGATTCAATGTCTGCTTATATAGTCTACAAATCAATATAGATGTTGGGTTAAACTATCAACGGTGTGTAGCAAATTTACAATTAAGTCATCATAATACTGATTTTGGGACAATACTTTTTCTATCTATAATCTAATGTTAATTTGATTATCTTTTAAGCTTATTAAACACTTGTTAGTAAACTAATATTCCATTTTAGTCAATTTGAACTACCAACTACACTGCACAATTGATATTATTGTATGTATTAGTTACTGATAGAAATGTTTAACTATTGAGACTAATATGTGTTATATCTCCAACCAAGATTTAGTTAGTTTAACTATTAAACTATTAAACCACTTGTTCGTAAACTATTGAACCACTTTATGCATTTAAAAATACCAAATACACTGCACCAGAAAGTATAGTGTATGTAATAGACTCAGACCGTAATGTGAAAACATTAATAATAATCACCCAATGCACCCCTGTTAATCAATGTTTAACTATTTAAACTATGGGTTATGTCTTCGAGCAAGTTTATGTTACTGTAACCATTAGTCTATCAAACCTCTTGTTCGTAAAATATTATACCACTTTATAAAATTTGAACTACCATCTACAAAACAAAATACAAGTACAATGTATATATTAGATTATTAAGCCAAGATAAATAATGTGAACTTTAAAAACTCTTGCTTGTGAACTATTATCCTAGTACAGTGTATATAATAGATTATTAAGCTAAGATAAATACTGTGACTAATAGGTGTTATGTCTACGAACACATTACAATTACTGTATCTTATAACGTTAAAAAATCTTGCTTGTGAACTATTTTCCTATTTATCGGCTTCTGAACTTCCATCTACACTAAGACACTAAGCAAACTAATGTCATACTACTCAATAGTTTAGTTCATTAAATCGGTGACTTACCCGTGTTTTCTTCTTAGGAAGCATGTGATTAAACTGAAAATCGTCGTCACTGTCATGTGACTTACTAGACTCCTACACGACATAAAATTTAATACACATTAAGTTGTTATTGTTTTTTTTTTTTTTTTTTTTTGCAACAAAGATACGCAGCTCTGGCAAATACCTTTGCATTTTTAGATATTTATTGGGGTGTTTATCCTCATATTGAACTGCTTCCTCTTTTGTGTCTTCAGCAATATCTGCTTAGTGTTATTCTTGGCAGAATGTTTTGTCACCTAGTTTGGAATAAATGTTTAATGCTTTTGGTAGAGAATTATGTAATGAAATGCTTAAAATACCTTATTCCCTTCAGACATGGGGACGACGTAGTTGCCTCAGTCATTTTCTAGACTCCTCTTTGCGGTTCTAGAATACGCCTCTCGATTATGTACTTTTTTTTTCAATGAATCGGATCGAGTGGTGGGAGACATCGATTTGAAAGCCTGTTACAAAATGGAAAAGGTTTAAAATTTATTTTATCAAAAAGTTACAAATTCGTACACTATATCTACCATTACATTATTTAATCGGGAAACCTACTAGGGAATCAAATTTATTTGATAAATCTAATATGAACGACAAACACAGCCCAAAAACATTCTTTTTTAGTTCAATTCATTATCCAATAGTTTATACTTTCAATTTAAACAAATGATTTTATACACCATCTAACAACACAACAGTTCTAAAAAGGATGAAAAATATTTGAAACACTGTCGGATTGTAAAAACTTGAAACAAACATGAACAACCAACTCACATAGATTAGAGCTTGTACTTCCGAGACCGGATATAGATGAATTTAAGAATCCGGCCGACATGAAATAATTTCAAAATGTACGCAGATTCAATTCCCATTTAAACAATGCTAAATTTGGCCGAATTAAACAACATTTTGAAGGACCCTAAATCTCGAACGGAATCTAAACACTCAAGAATGTAAAGACATATTTTTTGCAGCGGCGGAAACTATGGAAATCGTAACTTCAGAATCATACCTTACTTTTAGGTCGAAGATTTGAAGCCAGTATCAGGTAATCCTAACGATTTGAAAGATAAATTGTCCCCGCAGACTTCAACCCAGAACTCTAATCACAATTCGCCGGAGGAAAAAAAAAACTAATTGGGGGAAAATAATGTGAAGATTAGGGTTTGTCTCTGTGCTCGCTCCTCCACATAGCACACACGATGTATCCCCCCGACCAATCCAAGGCTTATCCCGATTCGGCAGCCGACCTCGGATAGCCATCCAAAGAATGAAACAGTGTCGTGGGATACGTCCTGGACCGGTCAAAAGGGCAGCCCACGACACCCTGAGACCCTCCGGGCGGAAAAGAGTATATGCCGAGTCAGATGTGTAGGTCCCTGATTGATGTAATGTCCACCGCACTGTATCTGTCCTCACATCTATACTCGGCAAGCCATCCATAAGATCAACGAACTGCGCCGCAAAGTCTGCTGGCCACCTCCACACCCAATCAACTATGACCATGCTCAACGATGCAGCCCTAGGAAGCCTCGTAAGCCACGTTCCTAACTGACACACCTCCTCCAATCGACCAAGGGGATGCCATGGGTCCCTCCAAAGGTAAAACTGATATATGAATTGTTATATATGTTTATGTTGAAGTCAGTTGCGACGTCCCGATTGACTTCAACACTTGCGCACGCGCTAGACGTGTTTTAAAATTGCGCGTTATTTCCGCTGTTTGATTAAGTCGTTTTTGTAGCGTCACAAATCAAATAAAATAATCGAACTAGTTGCTAAAGCAACTCGCCCGAGTCGATCTCTCGAGGAACACTGCTATCGGCGTAAAAATGTTTAATTGTTTGCAACGGGATTAAGAAAGTGAAATAGCATAATGCTCAAGTTGATTTTTGGTTTTATGATTAATTCTAAATTAAACTAAGGAAGTTGAAAAGACGCGAAAGCTGGTAAAGAGCAGGAAGTAAAGTTTTTAAATAAATTGGGAAAAATCTAGGGTTTCGGGATTCACGATTTTCTTAATCGAATTGAAGTTCAATTTCATAAAAGAGTACTAACGCGTCCGTTTCCGGTTGGTGTTAATTCGATAACGAAATTTAGGTTCAAACCCGAGTTGGAAAGATCGATCATCCCTAACCCTAGGTAAAGAGATTAGCTACTCATGATTTCGGTTGAAAAGAGGTTAAGTTTTTTAAAGTAAAAATTCATAAGAATGGTTTCCGGAAAATAATAGAAGAGCGAGCTAAACAATTAATCGACAAAGAATTGAAGAACAAGATAAGTAAAGACACGAAAACTTACTAGAATGAAAATTCAAATCCAAACAAGAGTACCCGTCGGCGGAATCTCCGACTTTTACCGAATTCGAATACAAGTTGAAAGATCCAAAAGCAATGAGAAAACCTAGATGTTACGAGTTCCAAGAGCTCTCCAAAAGTGCGTGAAAATATTATGAAAAACGATGTCTAAGTTTCTAGGTCGAAGCCCTATTTATTAGTCGACAAAAGCCGAGTCAAAATACGGTCAAATCTGGACGAAGGACCAAGCGAGCGCCTGGGTAGGGAGGCGAGCGCTCGCGTCAGGCCGCAGGCGAGCGCCTGGGTAAGGAGGCGGGCGCCTGGTCCAAAAACTGAGCCTCTGAAGTTCGGGCCAAGCGACCGCTTGGGTCGAAGGCGGGCGCTTGGGGCAGTGAGGAGGCGATCGCCTGAGGAGGAGGCGATCGCCTGGGGCATGTTTCAGAGCCTCTGACTTCGAGGCAGGCGAGCGCTTCACCGGAGGGCGGGCGCTTGGTGCTGGGAGTTGCGGCTCGTCCTCGTCTTGGCTCGTTTTCGATCGTTTCTTCGACTCTCTCGACACATGCCTACTCAAACACCTGCACACTCGACAATCACGTCAAACACACCAAAGCCACGAGGAAAACACCCATAAACGACTAACCACGACACAACTCACACACAAAAAGACACGGAAAAACGGCACAAAAACACACGAATCAACTCCCCCACACTTAGCTTCTTGCTTGTCCTCAAGCAAACAATCATGAAAGCAAGAAGTACGTCCCAAACACAGCATTCCAATCACTCACTCGAATTCTCAAAACCACAGATCCTCTATGCGTACGGAAAAAGTAAAATGAGCAACTATCGACCCTCAATGAATTAGAGCACTAAATATCACACAAGCATCACCACATGTCACCATATCACGTTCCCTCACAAGGATTCACTCTTCTTCTTTAACTCTCGGAAAGGGTTCACTCAAAGCACGCACAAGTGAAAGATAAATCTATGAAAACTTGTGCACTCAAAAAAAAGAATAAGCATAAACGGAACAAGACGAGCTTCAAATAACATCAAATGCACCTAAGGACACCAACTAAATACATGCTCAAATTGCACTCTCCACTAATCAAGGTCTACTATCTTAAGAATCATGGGTGATCGACAAAAATGGGTGTAACGGTGCTCGGCTAAAGGTATTCGGGAATATATGGGAAAGAGTGGACTAACTCGTACAAGCACGTACTTCCAACACAATCAAATATCCGTCTAACGCAAATCACCCCCTTCCACACCAAATACAACAAACGAACTCATCAAAGCCACAACAAACATCCGAGCAATTAACTAGTACCATTATTCGACTCTTTTTGATATTTTCTTTCTTTTTTTTTTGGAGACTTATAACATGTCTCGACTCTTTTCTATTTTTTTTGGGAGACTAAACTCGTCTCATTTTTGTTTTTCTTGTTTTTTTTTGGAGACTTATAACTCGTCTCATTATTACAAACGTGGCAAACATCGTAAAAAGTAACACCTTATATCCCCAAGTACAAAAACCTCTCTTCTCTCCTCCATGAGGTATAGGACAAAAAGAAAAGGCTAAACGTAGGCTCAACGGGGCTACTAGGGTGTCCCACGACGGGCTCGGGGTCAATACAACGAAAAGCGGCTAAAATGGCTATCCTAGTCGATCAATACCCAATCATTTCCAAAATCAAGCAGTTTATGACGTACAAGTCTCAAGTAACAACCTAAACATGCTTTAGCTATCTCTAGTCCATACGGGTGCATAAGATGTAGAACAAAGAATATGAGAAGCTCAAGATATCAACGAGAAGTGTCACACAAAGAAGAACGCTATAATGGCTCAAATTCTCACAAGGTCATTTGGAAAGTGAAACGATGACATGCAATTATCTTAAGGTGACATTACGGCATCTAAACACGAGTTCAACAATCATTCACATACCGACCTCTAGCACCCAAAAATCTATCGCACCTCAAGAATCGAAATAAAGCAACTAAAATGCATGGGGGACATAGCAACTATACTTTCATGACAATCGTATCTCAACAAGGGGGAGCTATCACAACTAACACAAAACAAGTAAAAGAATGCAACTAAAACACGACAAATCACATAGAAAGAGAGGAGAAAGAGAAAAGAAAGCAAACCCCCCACACTTGGGCTAATCCATGTCCTCGTGGATGTAGTACCCTCCTAGGAAACCACGCGTCCCCAGAAAGTCGCGGATGTCCAAAAGTGACGGGGTGAACCACCTACACACCAACAACTCAAAGAAAACCACAAAGGCACGACCAAGAAATAAAAGGAAACAAGAAACGAAACACGACTCAATGAAAAGAAAAGCAAAGAAGAAACTATATACATACCGCGACCGTACGAAGGTACGGTCGATCCTCATGGCTCGGGTGGTGGGTACTGTGGCCCTCGGAACATGGCCATCATCTGAGCGTACTGAGTGACATGAAAAGCATGCTCCTCGTCCTGACGAGTCTGCCGTCGAGCGTTCTCGGCAATGTAGTAGGCATGTTTCGCGGCTTGCTGGGACTCGATACGGTCGAGCCGACCATTAAAATGGTCCTCCATCTGATTAAGCCGGTCATCCATATACGTGCGGTCCTCCCCCGCCCAAGTCCGGAATCCCTCCTGCTGAGAAATAATCTATCTCCCGCCTACTCGTCTCCGCATCCTCGAAGTTCATACGCATATCCTGGAACTGGTTGATCATGTCGTGGAAACCGGCGGTGTACGATGAGTAGGCCGGGTAAGGGATCGGAGCAGCGTGGCCTGCGAAGTAATCCGGCTGAGGTGGCTGGGACGAGGGCTGAATAGGAGGCGCGGGCGCTTGGTGCTGGGAGTTGCGGCTCGTCCTCGTCTTGGCTCGTATTCGATCGTTTCTTCGACTCTCTCGACACATGCCTACTAAAACACCTGCACACTCGACAATCACGTCAAACACACCAAAGCCACAAGGAAAACACCCATAAATGACTAACCACGACACAACTCACACACAAAAAGACACGTAAAAACGGCACAAAAACACACGAATCACTGTTTTTGGTAAGAAAATTTTCAATTTTCGAGTCACCGAGGTCGTAGGCAATCGAAATGTTTCTCTTCTTTCTTGAATGATACCTACACATTAATAATTTTATTTATATAGTATTTATCTTTCTAATTCGTGTTGGAAAATGAGCGTCTCGTAGAGAGCTTCGATTTGATATCTCATACACTCATTTTCGAGTAGTATGAATGAAAAATTATTTTTCAAAGATCGTAACT
Organism: Euphrasia confusa; assembly: GCA_954870475.1. Lineage (NCBI taxonomy): Eukaryota > Viridiplantae > Streptophyta > Magnoliopsida > Lamiales > Orobanchaceae > Euphrasia > Euphrasia confusa. The sequence continues at coordinate 14,871,785 of OX940949.1, read as the reverse complement.
AATTGGAAGAGTATTCCAAAAGGATTTATATCCTAAATGGGAAAAATAAAAATATGCAAAGTGTATACACATATTTTGCTAGTTATTTATTTTTCTAAGTAATAATAATAATGGTATTATTATTATTTTTTAAGAAATATTTTAATAATAATAATATGATATTATTATTGTTATTATAATAATAAGTTACATTTGAATTAAATAATGAAATAATGGTCATTACGTGACATTATAGTGGTTTTGAATGGTGGTTTTGACCGTCCACATTCAACGAACATTCGTCTCCAACGTCTCTATATAAGTGCATTCGGTTTTGCATGAAAAAATACTCGAAAAAGACTCGACGACTCGAAGAGAATCGAGAAGAAGTATGAAAATATTTGAAATATATACAGATGCATTCCGAGCAATCGCTCTCGTCTTTCTTTTGTTTACCCCGTTTCTTTGACCCTCCGGTGATATTATTCAGGCAACATCTCGGTTCGCCGTAAGCATATGTTTTGCTTGTAATCGTTGTATCTTGGGAAACAATCGTACCCGTAGACGAGGACGAATTTGTTTTAAGGAAATCGTGTTGAACACGAGCCTCGATTATTCGATTTTTCATTTCATCCATCTTCCTCTAATGGATACATACACACCCCTATACACAAAAGTTACTACAAACTTAAAACAAATTGTGTTTTGATGGTTGATATGATTTTTTTTTTTTTGCGTACGATCGGAGATGGTTCAAACTCTTTTGTTTGATTGAGTGAACGGACATGAATCCTTCGGGACCTAGTGGTGGTGCGCCACACTAGATGATATTTTGGTTAATCCTCATGATAAACCAAGAAAAAAAAATCAACGACTTTGTTGAAGTCGAGAAAAAAAAAATTGTTGTTGTCACAAGTAGTGATATATAATTTTAATTGATGAAAAAATTAGTTCGAGCGAACATTATTGATAATGAGAAATCAAACATTATTGATAATGAGAAATCAATAGAGATTGATGTATATATCTTTTGATATAATTAAATAATGAAAATTTGCATTGTATGCATATTTTATTATTTTATGTGTTATAAATAATAATATGGTTATTATTATTTTATATGATATAAATAATAATATGGTTATTATTATTTATGTAATAATGATGAAATTATTATTTGATAATTATGGTTAGAAAATAAGTACAACTTATGACTACCATTAAAATATAATAAATAGTGAAATTTATTATATTATTATTTGGTTGAAAATAATAAATAATGAAATTTATTGTTGATTGAATATAATAAATAATAAAATTTATTATATAATTAGTGGTTGAAATAAAACATTTGATATTCATAGGGAGTTATGAAGGTGGTATAAAAAATTTATTGAAGAGAATTAAATAAATTATTGAAATTCATATAATTATATGAATTTGGTAATAATAATTTATTCTCACAATTAATATTATTTACTTGATGAGAAGTAAATAAAATTCATATTGAAATAAAATTTATATTGAAATATGAATTATTTGTACAATAAAAATTCGGAAGCTGAAAGAATATCTGAAGTAGACGAAACATGTGTATCCAATTAGTATTAATTGTGATTGTCAATTCGCAATTGGAAGAACACAATGTATGCATGACAACTACTCTCAACTGGAGTTATCTCAATAGACAATGTAAGATCTAAAGATAATATCGCAGTCCATTAACCGAAGAAAGGGTTAAATCGAGAGTTAGCAATGATGTCATCTAAAGGATTGGACTTAAAGCCTTAAAGAAAATGAGTTGAGACGAAGGAAAACCTTACCTATATGACTGGAGATCCCAAGAACTAGGTTCAAAAGGACAACCTAATCGTCTTACTCTAATATCACTGTTATGTGGGGGAATTTAATTTCCATAAAAGTCCATTGCCTAAGAGTTGTTACAGTGATATGTTGTGAGGATTAGCATATGTCTATTAATGATTCAAATGAAATCACCTATGTAAGAGAGAAGTGGGGCCGCTTCGAAGAGAATATAGTAAGACATATTCTTAAACACTTTACAGAACCAGACAGATGTTCAGGGCCAAAATGAACATAACTATGAGAACTGAGAGTTGTTAGAAAGAACGTGAGTGGAGTATACTATTGTTTACACAAATGGTGAATAGTTCAAAGACATCGTGTCTACTATTTAACTAGTAAAATCAGTATGTTTTCACAAGGAAAGGTTCAAAGGGTAACACCTACCTATTCTATGCACGTTTCTAACGTTGAGTTATATCACCAAACTTCTTTATGGTGTCTGTATAATTTTCATTCATGTAGGGGATTGTTGAAAAATGAGCGTCTCGTAGAGAGCTTCGATTTGATATCTCATACACTCATTTTCGAGTAGTATGAATGAAAAATTATTTTTCAAAGATAGTAACTAATTGGAAGAGTATTCCAAAAGGATTTATATCCTAAATGGGAAAAATAAAAATATGCAAAGTGTATACACATTTTTTGCTAGTATTTGATTTTTCTAAGTAATAATAATAATGGTATTATTATTATTTTATAAAAAATATTTTAATAATAATAATATGATATTATTATTGTTATTATAAAAATAAGTTACATTTGAATTAAATAATGAAATAATGGTCATTATGTGACATTATAGAGGTTTTGAATGGTGGTTTTGACCGTCCACATTCAACGAACATTCGTCTCCAACGTCTCTATATAAGTGTATTCGGTTTTGCATGAAAAAATACTCGAAAAAGACTCGACGACTCGAAGAGAATCGAAAAGAAGTATGAAAATATTTGAAAAATATACAGACGCATTCCGAGCAATCACTCTCGTCTTTCTTTTGTTTACCACGTTTCTTTGACCCTCCGGTGATATTATTCAGGCAACATCTCGGTTCGCCGTAAGCAAATGTTTTGCTTGTAATCGTTGTATCCTGGGAAACAATCGTACCCGTAGAGGACGAATTTGTTTTAAGGAAATCGTGTTGAACACGAGCCTCGATTATTCGATTTTTCATTTCATCCATCTTCCTCTAATGGATACATACACACCCCTATACACAAAAGTTACTACAATTCGTACTATATATTAAGGCACAGGCATACTTACCAGATGGAGATCTCACATTATTAGTGAACGATCTCACATTATTAGTGAACGATGTCAAAAGGTTGAAGACGAAAAGCACAGAGAGTCAATCGGTTGACTTCCGGAAATCTCGCGGATGACGAGTAAACCGATCGTGTGCTGCGCCTTATTTTGGACAAGGCCGACGTCAACGAGGACCAACATACCGGTGCAACTATCACGAAGCTTTCAATCACTTTTATAAGTGACATATAAAGAAAGACTAACACAATTTTTCTTAAAAAATTCTACCAACGACAACAATCAAAAATTATTTGTGCAACAACAAGTAACATACAAATATAATTCAATTTATCATATATTGAAAAAATAAGAATAAATAGAATGTACATGTAATTAATTTGGATTTGATGATCCAAATTTCAAACACTGAAAGATTCTATTCCTTACGGTAAAAAATTCAAAATATTAGCCCGTTATGTTTAAATACGAGTAATAACTTCGTGAAAAAATATATAGATTTTCTTTTTTAAATTAAGGGATTGAATTAAATTCTCAGTAAGTCCGAGTTGACTTTGACCTAACCCGGAAACATTCGGCACACTCATTCCCAAGGCCACACTAAATAACTCCCTTCCGACTGAGAAACACACAGTACTTTGAAAAAATACTACATCCTTTGAAAAATGTTTTTTCATCATTATTTCTTAGTGTAATATTTTGATGAAATACATAGTGTAATTTATTGATCATTTCCTGCCAACTCTTAGCTAAAATGTGATTTTTTATCTGACTCTTGGCACGAGTTGAGTTCAAATTTTGCGAATTTTGCGCTAGCGTCACAAATTTTGCACCAAATTGAGAAAGAAAACGATAATAAACAATACAATTTTTTTTATTACTCGTGCGCAATTTTCGAACTATATATTTTAAAATTTTCAATCAGCACGTTTCATATAAAGAAACATAAACATGAAATTTTTATAGTTTTACGATGAACTGATGAATATACAGTACCGAAGATTTTTTGTACAACAACAATAACATTAATGGAGTAGCATCAAAAAATAATTCAACCTATTTAAATAACTTTGTTAAATATAAATATACTCCGTATTTATTTTTATTAAGTAAGTCCAAAACCATTTTATTTTAATCAGTAGGTTGACTTTGACCCGACCCGGAAACAGACACAAACATCCGCACAGACGCACGCACAATTTTCAGGAGAATTCTTCCCTTTTCTCTCGGTTAATTCATTTTCTTTTCTCTGGTCATAATTCGATTGTTCGTCAACCTAATTTCGTTTCTCCATTTGTTTAATTAATTTGATTTTGTTTTCCCGTTATGAATTAACGCAGGTGCATACATCTTGTTAATCGTTTTTTTCTTTTAATTTTGTAGATATAATAATTTTTTCTTCATCCGAATTTTTCATGTTTTTTGTCACATACATTGGATGTCACAGATCCGATATATATCTATGTGTGTGATATATGTACATGTTTTATAGAAAGATTTGTTATTTTTTTTCACAGATCTTGACATATAAAATCTAGTTTTGGATTATATAGACGAAACCCTTTTGATGTTTCAGTCGGTCAGGAAATCCCGACTGACATGAACACGTGCGCACGCGCTAGACGTGTTTTAAAATTGATCAATTTTTAATTTCATTGTTTTTCTAAAGAGATGCAATCGAATTTGATAATAAGATTTTCAATTTTCGAGTAACCGAGCTTTTAGGTAATAAGCATTTTTATCGAAGATTGATGTTTATTCCTGGTGTACAAAATTATATCCAGGTTAGTTGAAAATCTTTGAAATTATTCCTGATAAATATATAATATATATCATTTGTTGCTTTATTCTTACATACGTTGTTTGCGCGTGCAGAGCTCGGAAAGGAACTCGACAAGGGCAGACAGAACCAGAGGAAACGATTGGCCCTCATGCGTGGATTTGACTTTTGGATTCGGGTAATGAATATATACGTGCAGAATTGTCGTTATAGTTTTTCGACCTGCAGAATGTGGCTCGAGAATAGGTGCATTTCAACCTTGGAGAGACGAGGAATGCCTTGCGGTGGAGCCCGCACCTCCCATGACCTCTCCACCACCATGGTCGAGCTCCTCTCGCCCGGACCGTGCAAAGGCAAAGCAAAAAACAAGACAATGAGCTTAAGATTGTGATAACTAATTCAAATCTCTTGAATATTTTTGTTAAAAGTATTTAGTTGTTTAAAAATGATATATAAAAAAAAAGCTTAGACCATTAAAATACAATAAATTCCAAAGTTGATTTAGTGTTTTTATGTTAGTATTATTTATTTTATCACTTTGTTTTCTTTTTATTTTATTTATTAAATAATAAATAAAAAATAACACACAAAATATATACAAAAAATTAAATTATATTACTAATATAGAATAATAAATAAAATATTATTTAAATAATGTATAATTTTTATAATATATTTAAAATAAAAATAAAACAGTGTTCATTATATTTCACTATTTTTGTATATAATAAAAATATTTTTTTTATATTAATATTAGTGTTCATTAAATTTATTTGTATATTAATAAAAATTAAAACAGTATTCATTATTCTTTATATAATATTAATATATTTTAATTTATTAGTATATATTTTGTGTGTTATTTATATTTAATAAACTAGTCCTCCTTCCCGTGCGATGCACGTGTATTTAATTCAATTTTCTATTACTCGTAGTAGGGCTCTTTCTACTTAAATTTAATGTTTAACATACTCATGTTCGATATACACATTGATAATTGACAAATAAACAATGAGTGAATTATATAATTGAAATACTACAATAAAAAAATCACAATGATATTACAAATAATTCATTATAGACTACATTTAGTGATTTATATTTAATCGAATATATATTTTGCTTTAAAAAATAGTTTTGTTAATAAAGTTATTATCAATTAAGTCTGATTTATATTTAATAGAATAAATATTTTGTGTTAAAAAATAGTTTTGTTAATAAAGTCATTCTTAATATAAAAGTCTATTAATATTAATAATGAAATAATTAAGTATCATTTCAAATTTACAAATCAAGTGGTTCAACAACAATGAGTTTAGTCACATTTGAAAATTTCATATTAACAAATAAGTAAAGAAATTGATGGTAACTCAAATCCAAATAAAACATGAATATAAAATAAGTAAATAATTAGTCTTTAAAGTTAAAAACATAGTTAAGTTAATTACAATTATAGTTTAAACTTGAATAACCATTTAAACTAGGGGTGGATTGGTAGGTATACCAACTCTATTTTCGAAGTACCATGTACCAACCAATATATAATAAGTATGAAAATTTTTCCGTTTCTACCAACCAATTACGTTGGTATACCACCTAATTGGTACGGTAGGTACTCGGTTGGTACGGTAGGTATTAAGATTATACCAACTTATTTTTTACTTACATATTTTAATAAAAAAATTTAATTAACGAAAAATAAAAATAAAAATTTATTGCTTTTAAATCAATTATCAAATAAAAAGTGCAAAATATGTGTTGAAATCCAAAAAGACAAAATTTGAAAATACTATCAATTAGTAATATATTCTAAAAAAACGATTAAAAAAACAAAAAAAATATGAATATAGTAAATTATTTTATAAATAAATTATTGAAATTATAAAGATTTTTTTTATATATTTTTAATTATTTGTAAAAATTCATAAGTTTTTATATTACTAATAAAAAAGAGTAAAATATTATCTTAATTTTATTATTATATATATTTAAGTATTTAATAATCTATACCAAGATTAAACATAAAATAATTAATCAAATGTTATAAAACATAAAACATAATTTAATCTTAAATATTTATCAATTTATTATTTCATTTATTTTGTTTAATATCATTTAATTTGATAGAAATAACATAAATAAAAAATAAAAAATATATGTATTAAATATTTTTGGTATAAGTTGGTATGTACCATATACCATGGTACAAGTAAAATATATACCACATACCAACCAAGTTTTAAAATTTGGTACGGTATACTGTACCATTTTATGGTGTACCAACTTGACGGTATACCAATATAGTTGGTACGGTAGGTACATGAATTGGTTGGAATGGAATGTTGTACCATTGCCACCCCTAATTTAAACTTTTCAAATATAACCCAAAAAGTATTCAAAATATCAAAATAAATTGTTCTGAAATACCAACTGACAAACTAAAAATGATTTAAGTACAAATTACAAATTACTTAAACAATGATCATTTTTACATTGAGCATTCATGCTATCACTCGATCAATTGTATGTCATCCTGAATTAATATTGATTGAATAATTATTATATTTATAAAATTTAATTATTTTTTGTTACTAAATACTTTATGAACGAAAATTTAAACTGAAACGTTATTAATAATCTGACAATTCTAATACGGCTACATTGAGTATTACTTGTCCATCAATTTTTTTAATGATTTTTTTATTTATGCTTATAAATATAATAATTTACTTTTGCTTATAAATATAATAATGTCCGACTTTTTCAACATTCACATCGTAATATATTCCATGTTGGGGAAAAACTCTTTATTTGATTTACTATATTATTTTTTTTTGGTGTTTTAGAATATTTTTGATTGAATATGAGTTTGTTGATATTTGTTTAACCTGCCATTTAGTTTATTGAGTTTCTTTACATATTTGGTATATTTGCTCAAAAAGTAATACACAAAATTTTAAAATGTTTAATTCTAATTATAGAAACAGTATCCAACAGGGATGAGTGCATTTTATGGTTCTTCCAATGTTGAATTCTAATTTTAGAAATGGTAGTCAACAGAATTGAGGGAATTTTAGGACGCTTAGTATAATTTAGTGTATAAAAGGTAATTTGTTAAATAAAGATATCCAATTTATAATTTGAGATACAAACTTCAAAATATTCACAAAAAATTCAAGAGTTACATGCAAATTGTGATTAAGCAAACAACAATGTATATTGTATTAATTGTACATGAATATAATAATTATTATATAAAAACATCATTTATTATTTATATAAAAAAAGTAAGAGAAGAAAAAAGAAAAAAAAACAATCCCAATAATAAATCTGATTAAAAAGAGACAACATGATTTTATAATTTTTATTATGATATATTTGGTGGTATAAATAATATTTTCTCAATAGACGGATTTAAGGGAGATTAATAAGAAAAAACGTGTTAAAAAATAAATAGATACATTAAAAATGATTTATTTATTATTTTAAATTTATTAAAGTCAATATTTACTATAATTAAGGAGATTATAAATATATAAATAATATTATCTTTAATAGAGTAACAGATTTAAAGGAGATTAAAAAGGAATACGTGTTGACTAATTAACTAAAAAATTATTTTTGTAATTTATTACTTTAAAAAACAATTCTTTTTAAAAAAAATCAACGATTGTAGTATTTACTGTTGGCTAATTGATTAAATAATTATTTTTGTAATTTATTATTTTAATAAACAATTCTTTTGTACAAAAATAATAATCATGGATTGTATAATTGTCTTTTAAATCATTTGAAAAATTATTAAATACAATTTTATTTCATTAACTCAATTAATTATTTTTATTCTATTTTAGTGATATTTGTAAGTAATAAAAATAAAAATATTGTTCTGTAAGTTACAACTTAAACAAAATTAGAATGAAATTAAATAAAATTATTGTAAATTGTAAATTTTATAAATTAAAGTAAATTGAGTAAATTAAATCATAAATAAAATTAACACATACTACTCTAATGTTATTAGAAAACATAAACAAAAGTTTGGTTCAATTTAAAACTTGTGCTATCCAATATTTGATTTTTCTTCATGGACTTCTAATTGTTCGATTTGCACATAAACAGAAGTTTGGTTCCATTTAAAACTTGTGTAATCCAATATTTGATCTTTCTAGATGGACTTCTAATGGTTCGATTTGTAGAGTCTTTTACTTATAAAGAAACCTACAAAATAAACAGAGTCTTTTACTTATAAAGAAACCTACAAAATAAACAAAAAAGAGAGAGTAAAAAATCTAAAAGTTTTGCAAAAAAATAAATCATTAAAAAGCATAAAAAAATCCAAAAAACCTAGAAAAAAAATATGAAAATCATTACCAAAAAAATTGTTATATTTACGATACAATTATAATCAACAAAATATCAAAACTAAAATTCGAATTAGTAAAAAATATTTACATTGAAACCTGCAAAAAAATAAAAATATTAATACAATTATAATCAACAAAATATCAAAACTAAAATTCGAATTAGTAAAAAATACTTACATTGAAACCTGCAAAAAATAAAAATATTAATATAATTATAATCAACAAAATATCAAAACTAAAATTCTAATTAGTAAAAAATAGAAAATGCAAAAAATAAAAATATTAATAATCAAACAATATTATTAAAACTAAAATTCAAATTACTAAAAAATACTTACATTGAAAGGCTGCAAAAAATAAAAATATTAATAATTAAACGATAATATTAAAATTAAAATTCGAATTAGTAAAAGATTTACATTTGAAGACATTTGAAGGCTACAAAAAATAAAAACATTAATTATCAAACAATAATATTTAAATTAATATTGAATTAGTAAAATAATGTTTACACATTTAAGGCTGCAAAAAATACAAAAAACAATAAAAAACTTACACAGAGCTCTGTGAAAGAAAGTGTGAGCATGAACAAATTAAAAAATATAATAGTGAAAGATAGAGATGAAAATAACGTCATTTATATAGATAATATTAATATAAATAGTAGATAATATCAAATTTATTTAGTTGCTTAAAATTAGGAGTAGATTTACTTTAAATTCCGATATTATTGTTTATATAATATAAATTAATTAATTAACCGTTAAATATATTAATAAAAAAATGCATTCTTTGAATATGTTAAGTCAATATTTACTATAATTAAGGAGATTATAAATGTAAAAATATGCCACCTAGGACAATTGCTAGCTGAATTATATATTATAAGGATAAATCAAAATGTTTTATTGCGTTAAATTTATTGCGTTAAATTTATTAAATTAAGTTAATTCAACGTTTAAGATTAAAACAAAAGTATTAAAGGTGTAGATGTGCAGCTTAATATGTAGTGGATTTTCACACTGCATCGTCCTTCAATCCGGACTCCACGCCGCACTATATAAGTGCCGCCTCCAGACTCCAGTCCCTTCAGACACAAACACACACAACCTGACGCACACAGAAACGAGGATATTTCTGCTCGTCCTTTCAGGAGATTCGTCAGCTTTCTCTCGGTAAATTCCTTTTTATTTCTCCACTAATAATTGGATCGTACATTCGTCAACCTAATTTCGTTTCTCCATTTCTTTAATTAATTTAATTTTGATTTCCCGTTATTAATTAGCGCACGTGCATCATCAGTACGTACATCTTAATTTGTTGTCGTTTTTTTTTTTTAATTTTGTAGATTTAATTGTGTTTTTCATTCATCCGATTTTCCATGTTTTTCACAGATCTGATATATATGCATGTGTGTGTGATGTGTAAATGCTTTATAGAAGATTTAATTTGTTTTCTGTCTCCGGTAATAATTATATTGGATCGTTCGATTCTTCTATCGTCAACCGAATTTCATTTCTCCATTTTTGTTATTAATTTAATTTTGATTTCCTGTTATGAATTAGCGCACGAGCATCAACACATCTTGTTGATAGTTATTTTTAATTTTGTAGATTTAATTGTGTTTTTCATTCATCCGATTTTTCCATGTTTTTTGATGTCACCGATCCGATATTTATATGTGTGTGAGACTGAGATGTGTAAATGTTTAGTTGAAGATTTGTTTTCATTTCTCATAGATCTGACATATAAAATCTAGTTGGGGATGATATATGAATTGGTATATATGTGAAGTCAGTCGGGACGTCCCGATTGACTTCAACATGTGCGCACGCGCTAGGCGTGTTTTAAAATTGCGCATTTTTTTCGCTGTTTTGGTAAGATAATTTTCAATTTTCGAGTAATTGAAATGTTTTTCTTCTTTCTTGAATGATATATACCTTCCAAAGTTTTGATGTTTTTCTTAATTCTCTCAAGGTATATACAGCAAACATCCGATGGCGCCTTTAATGGACGGATCTAAGTTGCCCCAAGAACTTGTTCGTGAGTTTAGACGTTGTACGCAGGGGAATGCCATGCTCGATTATGAACTTGGCGAGATAGAAGGCTGTTTGAGGAAGACGAGAATATGGACAAAACTTACAAAGCCCTATTGCTCAGCCTTTTTTCCCTAGGACCCGAGGAGCTGCATCAGACGGAAAACGGAAATCCATCGGGGGAAAATGAGCATGGTGACGTTCGTGAAAGGAAATCGAGTAGCCCTACAAAACAGAATCTGGCCTCTGGTTCGGGTAAAGACATTCCGGTCGGTAAACCGAATGATATCAATGCTGATGAACAGAGGAATGTTGTCAGCAAAAAGACGAAAAAAGGCGTGCTCAGGAAGCGCGCATCTAGTGAATTTAGGAATGTCGTAATGGAAGAAATTCCGGAGGAGGACGAGAGAGTCGTTTCTAGGAAAAGGTCAACTTGTGGTTCAAGGAAAGCCATCATTGAAGAATCTAAGGAGTCGGATGATTCGAGAATTGACATCATCGAAATAACGTCGAGCAGTGATGAGGATAGAGATGAGAGTGATGCTGATACAGACTACTATGATTTTTTTGATGATGATTGTCATAAAAGTGAAAACTACTATGATTTTTTTGATGATGATTGTCACAAAAGTAAAGATCCTGACATGGATATGATGAAACCGAGGAGGAGCCCCAAGGGGCGATTTGCGCCTAAATCTAGAGACGTACGTCGATGTATAATAGAATTTACGATTTGCGCCTAAATTATCACTAACTATTTTTGTTACAATTTTGTCTATTATTTCAGGTGGGGGAGAGTAGTCGAGTGGCGCCAGCACGCTCTGAAGATGTGTTTAGGAGACGGTTTCTGGAAATTATTTCGGAGCCTTACGACAGGATGGAGTATTTGATCACAAAGAAAGAATTCGACTCTAAACGCCACACAGATGACCATCCAGGTCAGTTGAAAATCTTTCGGGATTTTGTATTTTCTTACCCCTTCTCTTAACATAATAATAATGAAGAAAATAAATGAGTTTGTCTTACGTTTCTTTTTGTGCAGAGCTTGGAAATGAACTCATGAAGTGGAGAGACAACCCGAGGAAACGGTTAGCCCTCGTGCGTGGATTTTACTTTTGGAAGCATGTAAGAAAATTTATTCATAGTTCATGCCTTATTTGGTTGTGCAAACGAGATTTTTATGGCTGGATTTCCCGGTTCTTCGATCTCATATGTCATCTTTCTTCACTGTTTTTCCATCCATTGAATCTGAAACAAGACCTTTTGTGAATGTTTCTTCATTAGAATTTGAATCGAAAAGGGGCGTTTAAACCATGGAGAGATGCCGCTTGTCTTGCCGTGGAGCCTCAACCTCTCTCACGGGGCAATGAATCTGAGAATTGAGAAGCAAGATGAGTTATAGACAGGTGCAACGCGGATGAAAACTCCTGGCGATCTGCCTTCATTTGCAACGAGCTCCCGATTGCCTTATTTTAGCTTCTCGAGGCAATTTGCAATTCGAGTCTCGGCCCTCTCGTCTCCGTTGAATCTTCGAGAAATCGATCAAAATGCAACTCTAAGAACAAAGAAATTAAGTATGTGATGATGGTGGTCATTGGTCAAAGTTGTTTGTGTGGTTTCAAATGGTAGTATTTTTTTTCACATAAATGTCATGGCTTTTATTTAATTTACTGAATTATTTAATTTATTTTTATCATTAGTTTGAATTCAAAGCAACAACATATTATAGTGTTAAAAACTAATATGTTGACTAAGTCAACATTAAATAATTAAATAGAAAGAATAAAGTTGTGCAAAATCATTTTTAGGTGGAATGGTTTAAAAGACTGCCAAGGGATAGGGAATAATGAAGTAGTATTTTGTTATTTTAGAATATAATACTGGGTAAAAAACATTTAACACCTACAGCTTTTGTAAAAGTTACATTAACCCCAAAGTTTTCATAAAATGTATTAAATTATCTTTAATAAAAGTTGCACTTTACATATTTAAATATCTAAAATATTAAATTCTTTAGTAAAAAATTCATTTCCCTTCCAGAAAATTCATAAATAAATAAAAATATATTTAAAATAATATATATTTATTAATTTTAATAATATGAATTAAAATAATATTTGAAATTTAAAATTAATACTGAATCTGACAGGGGAAATGAATCTGAGAATTTAGAAGCAAGATGAGTTATACGAGAAGGTTTGACTTACGAACCTAGGAGAAGGATTTGAATTACATGTATATATTTGTGCATGTGAATTGTTTGTGTTGATGTGCTAATGGCGAAATGGTATGTGACGTTGTGTTGTGTGTGTATTTGTGTCGTACGCAATGTTTTAAATTACGCGACTCGTATTTGAGGTGTTTTTCTCTTAAGGCGTGAGGCGTACGGCTTAAGGCGGAACGAGGCGTACGCCTCAAAAAAATATTATTATTTTTTATAAAAAATCAATAATATTTTAATAAATTATAAATAAATAAAATAATTCTTAAAATAAAATTTATTTGTTCAAAAACTCATTAAAAATTGAAATTAGTCTATTCTTGGTTGATCCCTTCACCATTTTCAATAATTTTTCTATATAATAGTGTTTTAAAGTACATCCATTATCCGAGGAAAAAAAAATCAAATATCATAATTTCATAAACATATAAGAATGAACCTTAGAATATATAATTATTTTTTATGCATTTTTTTTTCATAATTGTTGGCTTGTTTCATTTAAGTTAAAAAATGGGGATTTAAAACATTTCAAAATAAAAATATTAAAATAGGTGTACAAGCAAGATAAAAGAAGAGAAAACATAAAAGTTGAGAAAATTTTGTGAAGGATTATGATTTTTTGAGTTGCCGGACAAGAATGGAGACGATAAAAATTGTATGGTTAAACAAAGATGGAACAATATATGATTAAAGAACAATACAAAATAATAAATTAATAAATTACTTTATCATTTATATAAAAAATAAAAAAATTTGATGAGGCGGCCGCCTCAGACGCCTCGACTCGTACCGCCTCGACTCGTACGCCTCACGTATAAAGGCGTATAAAAACTAAAACGTCTTTGACTCGTACGCTTCATCACACGAAACCCCTGAGGCGATACGAGGCGCGCCTCGAGGCGTACGCCTCGACCGTTTTTTAAAACATTGGTCGTACGTTTAGGCCTGTCAATCGGGTCGGACCAGCCCTAACTCGGCTCGTTCGGTCCTAAGAAAAGCCTCGTTCGATTAATATTGTTTAGGGTCGAGCCGAGCTTGGGCCGAAAAATAAAGCACATATTATATATGGGCCGAGCTTGGGCTTTAGTAAGCTCGGCCTCATGTAGGCCCGACCCTATATAATAATTAATTTTAATTAATTTTAATTTTATAAATAAAAATAAATTTGAAATTATGATTAATAAAACAATTAATCTTTCAATGGTTAATACAAATAATATTTTTCTTGTTCAGCTCATGTCAATCATTTTATGTTCAAAATAAAGTACTGAAAATCATTAAGTAATCGTGTCATTTGAAACCTGATCGAAAGAATAGTTCAAAAAGTCGATGAAAGATAAAAATATTGCTCATCACTAATAAAATGGTTCGATATTTTAGCACGCAGATTAAAAAATTCGTGTGGTTAGTTTGCCTAGCTATACTATGATATCATAATTTTTAAAAAAATTTTTTTGATAATGAGAAGAGACTAGAAACTCCTCCCCTATTCGATAGGAGGCTCCTCGACCCGAGGTTTGAACCCTACGTCGTCGGGAAATTACACAACATCATCACAGACCTTACCACTCGGCTATGTCCCTGAGAGCGATATCATAAACTTTTTGATTATAAAGAAAGTACACAATATAAGGAATGCTCAAAATAAAAACTAAGACTATTTCTATGAATATAGATCTAGTAGTATAATTTTTTGAACATGTCTATTGAAATTATCGTTGAGGGTACATAACATAGGAGCAGTAGATGACTGGTTCTGAAGTGTATTTCAGGGCTTGGTTTGAGACTAATTTGAGAATTGTACTTGGTGCGTTTGTTTCAAAATCTTGAAACAGCTCACTTGGCCTCATTGAAGCTCACTTGATAGATGGATAAGAAACCAGAAATATGCCTATCAAATTGGTAAAGGCGAGACTTTAGCTTGAGCTTCATGATTAGCCACAAGTCCGAAAGAAGGTTAGGCAGTTTCAATCACCTAAAATAAGGAGGAACACCGTCAGTTTTGAATTACGAAGATGCTCGAAGTTTGAATGTGGCAACTTCATAAACATATCTCTAATTTGTATTCCTAAGTCTATCTATGCTTAGACTAGGTGATGTGGTTACTACGGCGTTGTCCTATTTGGAAGCCCACGACCGTGTGTTCAAGCCCAAAATTTAATTAAGTCTTTTATTTTATTTATTTCATGTTATTTATCTTTTAATAAGAGTTCATCCATGTTAAGGTTCTGGACTAGGGTTCTGGACTATTTAAGTTGATGTTGAACATTCATTTACGCAGCTTGGTTTTTATTGAAATAAGAGAATAGAGAGTTTTCTCATTCTTGTTATTAATTCTCGGCATTCGGTTGAATCAACGAGTCTTAATATTGTTCTTATAAAAACCAAGCTGCGTAAATGAATGTTCAACATCAACTTAAATACTACGTTCGCTGATCGGGTCGTGTGTCGTGGTATATTTTGACGACATTTTGGTCTATAGTCGGTCATTGACCGCACATGTGGACAATTTGCGTGCTGTCCTCTCTCTCTTACGGCAGGAACAATTTTTTGCGGCGCCACACAAGTGCGTCTTTGGGGTAACATCCGTCAATTTTTTGGGCTACGTTATCTCCGACACTGGACTCCATGTAGACGAATCTAAAATCGCTGCCATTCGCGATTGGCCTTCTCCATCCACAGTAACCGAGGCTCGTAGCTTTCACGGCCTGGCATCTTTTTATCGACGTTTCATCGCTCATTTTAGTGCTATTCTTGCTACAGTCACTGATTGTATTATTTCTAAGCCATTTGTCTGGACTCCCGAGGCCGAGGCTGCGTTTGAACTAATTAAAGAACGCCTCGTCTCCGCCCCTGTTTTGTTGCTACCTGACTTTGATCAAGCATTCGAGCTTTCATGCGACGCGTCAAAAATCGGCATTGGAGCAGTCTTGAATCAAAGGGGTCGTCCCGTCGCCTTTTTCAGTGAGAAATTATCTGGTCCTCGTAGTCGGTACAGTACGTACGACGTTGAGTTTTATGCCGTGGTCCGAGCGATACGCCATTGGCGTCACTATCTCTTTCATCGTGAGTTCGTCTTGTATTCTGATCATAAAGCTCTAAAGCACTTAGCCACGCAAGACAACCTATCTGCACGTCATGCTTCTTGGGTCGCTTACCTTCAACAATTTACTTTCGTGTTGAAACATCGGTCAGGCGTCTCTAATCGCGTCGCGAATGCCTTAAGTCGGCGCACTTTGATCGTCTCGGATCTCCGCATCTCTGTTCCGGGATTGGATCTATTAACTGAGACTTATGCTTCAGATGAATTTTTCGGACCCATCCTGACCCAATTAACTGCAGGGGAGACGTCAGATTTTTTCATGGTGGACGGATTTCTTTTTAAGAGTACGCGTCTTTGCATTCCTAACACCAGCTTGCGCCTAAAGCTAATCTCGGAACTCCACCGTACGGGTCATGTTGGTCGCGATCGTACCATCGAGCTAGTGCAGCGCTCGTATTTTTGGCCAACCATTCGCAGGGACGTTACACGCTACGTATCGAGGTGCCGAGTTTGCCAAGTGTCGAAAGGTACCGCCACTAATGCCGGCCTCTATCTTCCACTTCCAATTCCGCATGTCCCGTGGGTCGCAATTAGCATGGATTTTATACTCGGGTTGCCGCGTACACAACGGGGGTTCGATTCTATTTTTGTGGTGGTCGACCGCTTCTCCAAGATGGTGCACTTTATTCCTTGCAAGAAAACGTCTGATTCAGTGCACGTAGCTCAACTTTTTTTCGAGAGGTTTATCGTTTGCATGGCCTGCCATCGTCCATTGTCTCGGATAGGGACACACGTTTCTTGAGCTTTTTCTGGAAAAGTTTGTGGCGTATGGCCAACACCCGCCTTGATTTTAGTAGTGCGTACCACCCACAGACCGATGGCCAAACGGAAGTCGTCAACCGTTCTGTGGGTAATCTTCTTCGGTGTTTGGTCGGGGACCATCTACGTTCGTGGGATACACATCTCAGCCAAGCCGAGTTCGCCCATAATGCAGCTCTAAATCGTAGCACAGGCCTCGCCCCGTTTCAGATTGTTTATGCTACTATTCCCCGTGGCCCTTCTGATTTGATGTCGCTCCCGTCTCCTATTCGTGCAGACGGTCGTGCCGTGGATATGATCGAGGCCCTTCGGAGTACACACCGCGCAACGCATGATCAACTCGTGGCCTCCACAGCAGTCTACAAGGCGGCCGCCGATGTCGGGCGTCGACAACTAGAGTTCGAGCCTGGCGATTTTGTTTGGGCTGTCCTTACCCGGGACCGTATCCCTGCTCATGAGTACAACAAGCTTGCTGCTCGAAAGATAGGTCCTTTGGAGGTAATTGCAAAAATTAACCCTAATGCTTATCGTTTGCGCCTTCCTTCGCATATGCGTACTTCAGATGTGTTTAATGTCAAACATTTGATTCCTTATACGGGTGATAACGATGGAGATGACGGTATCCTTGCTTCGGGTTCGCGGTCGAACCTTCTTTTGGTGGGGGAGAATGATGTGGTTACTACGGCGTTGTCCTATTTGGAAGCCCCGACCGTGTGTTCAAGCCCAAAATTTAATTAAGTCTTTTATTTTATTTATTTCATGTTATTTATCTTTTAATAAGAGTCCATCCATGTTAAGGTTCTGGACTAGGGTTCTGGACTATTTAAGTTGATGTTGAACATTCATTTACGCAGCTTGGTTTTTATTGAAATAAGAGAATAGAGAGTTTTCTCATTCTTGTTATTAATTCTCGACATTCGGTTGAATCAACGAGTCTTAATATTGTTCTTATAGCTTCCGCCTGCATCACTATGTTTATAGGTGATTTTGTAAATTTGGTCATCAATACGACAAAAATGAAAAAATAAAAAGAAAATGTTGAAATGTACACAAAAAATCCAACACCGGGTGCAAATATACAAGAAACGAGCTCAGGGACATTCTGGTAATTTCAGCAGGAAATTTGAATTTCCCGCATATCAAAACGACGGCGTTTTGATTCGAAATTGGGGCCGGATGCAGCTGGATTGCGTGGACGTTTTCTCACTCGATTCTACACCATTTCACATGATTCTTGTTGGAGCGTGATCCTTGCCAGCTCATCTATCGATTGCAATTGGAATTGCAAGATTTTATCGCACGGCTTGTAAACGCGAGGTAGTTACAGAGGAACGGCTTGGATGATGATATTCATTTTGTGCGTTTCTGTTTTAGTATATAATCGCAAGTGTTAGCGATTGATATGCAATCCTTGAGATATAGTGAACTCGTTGTAATCGCTTTGTGACTCGAATAATCCAAGAACTACCCTCCCCTCCACCGTGCACGTAGATCGTCTTCCCGACGATCGAAGCACGTAAAAATCTCTGTGTTCTTTCGATTTTGCAGCTTGAGTGTGTTCTATATACTTGATTCGAACTTCGTAAGTGGTGAGAGTTGAGTGTTTAGCTCGCGATCGAGTTTTGTGTTTTTATGTTCGATTGTTCTTTTTTGAGTTTGAGTTCGTTTCTCGCCGGAGCTCGCGTTTGTTTTCGGCTTGATTCTCAACAAGTGGCGCCGTCTGTGGGAAGTTGGATCATAGAACATGAAGACCGGATCTGCAAAGTTCGAGGTGGAGAAGTTCACAGGGAAGAATGACTTCAGTTTATGGAGAATCAAGGTGCGAGCTGTTCTGGTTCAACAGGGGTTGATTGCAGCTCTTACTCCACCTGATTCTGAAGCTGAGAAGAAGGGGAAAATAAAAGTGAAGGACAAGGATGGTAGTGCTTCTGGATCCAGTGAAGATGAAGATCTTGAGGAGATTTCCATGAAAGCCCACAGTGTCATCATACTCAGCCTTGGTGATAAGGTTTTGAGGGAGGTATGTAAAGAGACTACTGCTTATGGCTTATGGAAGAAACTGGAATCCTTGTATATGACCAAGTCACTGGCTAATAGGTTGTATATGAAACAGAAGCTATACTCATTTAAAATGTCCAGTGATAGATATGTGGTTGATCAAATGGATGAGTTCATTAAGATTCTAGATGATTTGGAGAACATAGATAAGAAGCTTGATGATGAAGATGAAGCTCTGTTGCTCTTGAGTTCTCTGCCTTCTTAGTTTGATCAGTTTAGAGATGCTATGATTTATGGTAGAGAGCATGCCCTTACTCTTGATGAAGTTCAAATTGCATTGAGAACTAAGGAGCTGCATAAGAAGGAGTCATCATCTAAGAAGGATCATCCAAGTGCCCCTGAGGGATTGGTCACCACTGGGAAGAAAACATTTAAGAAAAAGCAACCACAGAACAAGCCAAATGCAAGTGGAGGTGGAGCTTCTACTTCTGGAGAAAGTAGAAAGGGTTATCACTGCAAGAAGGCTGACCATCTCAAGAAGAACTGCTATGCTTGGAAAAAGCTCCAAGAAAATCAACCAGCTCAACAACAAGCTGATGTCACAGTTGGAAATGATAACTGTGAGGATGCTGAGGTGTTGAATGTGACTCTAGGTGGGAAGGAGATTGAATGTATATTGGATTCAGGTTGTACTTTCCATAAGAGCCCAAGGAAAGAATGGTTTGAGCAGTTTGAGGGGTCTGATGGTGGTTGTGTTGTTCTGGGTAACAATGTCACTTGCAGGGTTCAAGGTGTTGGATCAGTGAGGTTAAAACTTCATGATGGTTCAACAAAACTTCTTACTAAAGTCAGATATATTCCAGAGCTCAAAAGAAATCTCATCTCACTTGGCATGTTGGATAGCTTGGGATTCAGTTTTAGCTCACATGGAGGCTGTCTGAAAGTAAAGAAAGGATCAGTAATTGTTCTTGAAGGTTTCAAGAAAAATGATCTGTCTTTTCTCTCAAAGGTAATGCTGTGGTTGGAGAATCATCACATGTTGCAGAGAATGAAAAGGTTGAGTTATGGCATCAAAGGTTAGGTCATCTCAGTGGGAATGGCTTGAATGAACTTGCTAAACAAGGGTTGTTTCAAAAGGACAAGTTGAACAAGTTGAGCTTATGTCAAACTTGTGCTTTGGTGAAGGCAGTTAGAGCCTCTTTTGGAACTGGGAGACACACAGCAAAGGGTGTACTGGATTATGTGCATTCTGACCTTTGGGGACCTGCCAGGACAAAAACTAAAAGTGGTGGTAGATACTTCATGTCTATCATTGATGATTACAGCAAAAAAGTATGGGTAATCATACTTAAAACCAAGTCTGAGGCTTTTGAGAAGTTAAAAGATTGGTTGGTTGAATTTGAAAAGCAGTCATGGAAGGAGGTGAAGCATCTGAGAACTGACAATGGCCTAGATTTCCTTTCTCAAGAGTTTAATGACTTGTGTAAAAGCAAGGGTATTGCAAGGCATATGACAGTTGCCTCTACTCCTCAGCAAAATGGAGTGGCTGAGAGGATGAACAGGACTCTATTGGATAGAGTGAGGTGTATGTTGTTGAGTTCTGGGCTTCACAAGTCATTCTGGGATGAGGCTGTGAGTTGTGCAGCTTGCCTTATTAATAGAAGCCCTGCAGCTTCTTTAAGTATGAAAACTCCTCAAGAGATATGGAGTGGTGTTGTTCCAAATCTGGAAAACATGAGAGTTTTTGGTAGTCTATGCTTTGCTCATGTGAGAGGGGATAAACTGGAGGCTAGAGCACTTAGGTGTGTGTTTTGGGATACCCTAAAGGAGTGAAAGGGTATAGACTATGGTGCATTGAGCCTGGGCAGCAAAAGTGCATCATAAGCAGAGATGTGACTTTTGATGAATACACTATGCCCATGCTTTCTGATAAAAACTTGAAAGATACTGAGTTGTTTGAAATTGAGCTAGCTGGGAGAGAGAGTGTGTCTCAGGAAGAAGGTGGAGTTGATGAGTATGATGAGCTTGAATCTTGAGAAACTCAGGATGATCTCAGTGACTATCAACTAGCAAGAGATAGAGAAAGAAGGGTGACTCATCCACCTCAGAGGTATGCTCAAGCTGATGTGGTGTCATATGCTCTATTGGTGGCTGATGAAGTTGATTCAAGTAAGCCAAATAGCTATTCTGAAGCTATATCATGTTCTGAGAAGGAGAAATGGATTATAGCTATGCAGGAGGAACTTCAATCTTTGGAGAAGAATCAAACTTGGACCATTGTTAAGACACCTCCATCTCAGAGAGTTGTGGGGTGTAAATGGATTTTCA
The DNA here is from genome assembly GCA_954870475.1 of Euphrasia confusa. Classification (NCBI taxonomy): domain Eukaryota; kingdom Viridiplantae; phylum Streptophyta; class Magnoliopsida; order Lamiales; family Orobanchaceae; genus Euphrasia; species Euphrasia confusa. Next base: position 14,850,085 of record OX940949.1, on the reverse strand, counting down.
AGAAGAAACTGGAAGGCCCTAGTGCAAATGATGTGAGATATAAATCCAGGTTGGTTCCAAAGGGTTTTACTCAAAAGAAGGGTGTGGATTTCAATGAAATATTTTCTCCTTTGGTCAAACATTGCACAATCAGGATCTTATTATCCATTGTAGCTCAGTTGGATCTTGAGTTGCAACAAATGGATGTTAAAACAACTTTTTTGCATGGTGAGCTTGAGGAACAAATCTTTATGAGGATTCCAGAGGGTGTTGAGGGTGCTACTAGTGATAATAGGGTTTGTCTGCTTAGAAAATCCTTATATGGCTTGAAGCAAAGTCCTAGACAGTGGTACAAAAGGTTTGATAGCTATATGATTCATATTGGCTTTGTTAGATCCAAGTATGACTGTTGTGTGTACTTGAAACTAAAATCTGGCAAAGTAGTTACCTACTTGTTACTCTATGTTGGTGACATGTTGATTGCTAGTTGCTCTAAGTTGAGGTGGAGTCTCTGAAAAGGTTACTGAGGTCAGAGTTTGAAATGAAGGATTTGGGTAAGGCTAGGAGGATTTTGGGTATGGATATAATCAGAAACAGGAGTTCTGGTACTTTGAATTAATCTAAAACTTCATATCTTGAAAAGGTTCTCAAGAGGTTTCATATGGATCAAGCTAAAATTTCAGCAACTCCCATGGCTCAACATATAAAACTTTCAGTTGATAAAAGTCCAAAATCACAGTCAAAGATCAATGCTATGAGTGGTGTTCCCTATGCTTCTGCAGTTGGGAGTATCATGTATGCTATGGTGTGTAGCAGACCTGATTTGGCTTATGGGATGAGTAGAGTCTCTAGGTTAATGTCAAATCCAGGGAGAATGCATTGGGATGCAGTGAGATGGCTGCTCAGATATGTAAAAGGGACTGTTAAGCATGGATTGTTGTTTGAAAGGAATGATCTCAGTGGAGACCCTTTGATTGGTTATGTGGATTCTGATTTTGGAAGTAATTTGGACACGAGGAAATCCATAACAGGTTATGTATTTACCTTGTTTGGTACTGCAGTTGTGTGGAAGGTTTCTCATCAGGGTGTGGTTGCTTTGAGCACCACTGAGAGTGAGTATATGGCCATGACTGAGGCTATAAAAGAGGATATGTGGTTAAGAGGAATCCTACAGGAGTTGGGAATTGACCAAGAGACAGTTAAAGTTAACTGTGATAGTCAAAGTGCCCTACACTTAGTCAAACATGTTGGAAATCGATATCCCGGAGTCGATGGAATTGCGGAATCACGACTCCGACTGAAATCCCTTCGCCGGAAACCACCGCGAACCACCACGCGTAACTGGAGCCCGACCAAAGCACCCCGCGGGGAGAACCCACGCGTGCCCTAGCCGAGCCCCGCGAGGGGCTCGCGATCGCGGTGGGCGATCGCATGGGGTTGCATCGTGCATCCCCGGGGCTGCTCGTAGCAGCCCCCGTCGGTGAGTCCGGCGACTCAACGCCACCGCCGATGGAGGAGGGGGCGCCTGCCGCGGCACCAGCCTGCGGCTGCCCCCAGCGATCGACCGAGGGTCGATCGCATGCCCCGGCGTTCAGCCGGGGCTTCTCTGTTCACGCCCGGCGGTCGAAACCCTAGGGTTCGACCGCCACCCTCGGCGCCCAACCGAGGGGTTGTAGCCCTCGATCCCGGCGGGGTTCGCTTGACCGCCCGCGGTCCGGTGATCTCCGATCACCACCGCGCGGTCAAACCCCATCCCCGGGTTCGTCCGTTTCCCGGATCTTCGTTCATATGCATATACGAATTAATTAAATCATAAAGGGGGTTTTCATGATTTTTCCTTTGTTCTCGTTGTGCGGAGAAACGAGATCTTTTGATGACCTTGAGATCTTCCCACGTATTCCTTGCACTAGCTCGAACGTCGGGTGGGCGACGATCTTCCGAACTCCATGGATCTCCCTCTCTACTTTCTCTCTCTAGAATTGTGATCTTCAAGTTATGAGAATAGAGAAGACCATGTAGTGCTTTTATAGGCTACGTAGGGGATCTAAAGGAGGTGAAATATTGAGCTTCCAATATTAATGATTAAATTGAGCCAAAGTCCAAATCTATTAATCCCATTAATATTAATTTATTTATTTTCCACTATATAAATTAATTGCACTCCCAATATTAAACCATATTATATCAAATAATATTTCTCCGTACTATTATTTATTCTGTGTATTTAAAATATAAATATCCATGAATAAAATTAATTTATTGCTAATTAATTTATTCATATCTTATATCCGAGAATAGTTCCATTCAACCTTAATTATTATGCGGAACAAATCCACCTGCAGGGTTTACATAATAATTCCTTATGAACTCATCTCGGGATATTATCAACCCTTATCGGGATACACTTTCCCTTCAAGAATTCACGGCGTGTCATATATAAAATACCGTGACCCAACTTTACCGGTAATTGACCCAATATTCAAATCGGTCAATTCCTTTGGAAAATCAAAGTCACTAATACTAAATATACACACCCGTAATAATATCGAGGATTAAGAATAAAATACACTGAGATTTAAATCGATTATCTAAGGCAGTCCTAATCGATAAATCTCAAGCGATCCGCCCAATACACCAAGTGTACAAGTATGATAAAATAATCAAGATAAATTATTTTCTCTTTCATACAACGACTATATCGATGGATTGGTCCTTGTCCATCTAGGTCGTGAGCAACTGTTTGATTATATACGAGTAACCGATAGTATGATCTTCCGTGTGACGACGCACACCATACTAACTACAACGTATATAATCTAGGACTATAATTTGCATATATTTAATTATAAATAATTTGCATATTCGTTCTTGTGTGGTGGATGCTTGTTCTTATTCCGGAAATTATAGTCCTAGATTATATACGTTGTAGTTAGTATGGTGTGCGTCGTCACACGAAAGATCATACTATCGGTTACTCGTATATAATCGAACAGTAGCTCACGACCTAGATGGACAAGGACCAATCCATCGGTATAGTCGTTGTATGAAAGAGAAAATAATTTGTCTTGATTATTTTATCATACTTGTACACTTGGTGTATTGGGCGGATCGCTTGAGATTTATCGATTAGGATTGTCTTAGATAATCGATTTAAATCTTTGAGTATTTTATTCTTAATCCCTGATATTATTGCGGGTGTGTGCATTTAATATTAGTGACTTTGATTTTCCAAAGGAATTGATTGATTAGAATAACCGATCAATTACCGGCAAAGTTGGGTCACGGTATTTTATGTATGGCATGCCGTGAATTCTTGACGGGAAAATGTGTCCTCGAAAGGGTTAATAATATCCCCGAGATGAGTTCATAAGGAATTATTATGTAAACCTCATGAGTGGATTTGTTCCGCATAATAATTAAAGTTGAATAGTACTAGTCTCGGATATAAGAGATGAATAAATTAATTAAGCAATAAATTAATTTTATTCATGGATATTTATATCTTAAACACATGGAATAAATAATACTACCGGAGAAAATATTATTTGATATAATATGGTAAATATTGGGAGTGCAATTATATTTATATAGTGGAAGTAATTATATAATTAATATTAATGGATTAATAGATTTGGGCTTGGGCTCAATTTAATCATTAATATTGGGAGCACAATATTCCACCTCCTTTAGATCCCCTATGTAGCCTATAAAAGAACTACATGGTCTTCACAATTCAAGACATCATAAGATTATGAATTATCATACTTGATATTCTAGAGAGTTCGTGAAGGAGATCCATAGGAGTTCGGAGGATCGTCGCCCACACGACGTTCGAACGAAGTGCAAGGAATACGTAGGAAGATCTGAAGGTCTTCAAATCAATCTCGTTTCTCCGCACAACGAGATCGAAGGTAAAATCGTAAACCCCCTTGTATAATTTTACGTTGAATTAAATTGTGATATATACATGAACGAAGATCCGGGAAACGAACGAGACCGGGGATGGGGATAGACCGGGCGGTGGTGGTCGAAGACCACCGGACCGCCGGCGGCCTAGGGATCCCCGCTGGGATCGTCGCGGGAAGCCCTCGGCTGGAGCTGAGGGGCGATCGAGCTCGGGAGCTCGATCGCGGGTGTGCTACGGGGTCACCCGTAGTCGCCTCGTATGTGCTACGGGTTCGCCCGTAGCGGGCGTACGGGGCTGACCCCCCCGCGAGCAGCGGATCCGTGAACCCGCTGCGGGGCTGCTATGAGCAGCCCAAGCAATCATCCGTGAGATGATCGCGAGCCCTATGCGGGGGCTCGGCTGGGCGCTACGAGCGGAACGTGGCGGCGCTCGGTCGGGCTCCGACTCGTGCGGTGTTCGCGGTTGGTTCTCCGGCGATCGAGGATTTCGGTCGGGTTGTCGGTTCCGTAATTTTGATAACCCGGGATATCGATTTCCAACAATTGGTATCAGAGCGTTGTATCTAGTTCATGTATATGGGACTGATTGGAGGGCCTAACTCTCATTATTGATTGCATAGTGTGGATCTGAAGTTGGTTCAGAAATCTGTTTTTGGTCAAAATCTAGCTAAGTTGGTTCGATTGTCTGCTCGGCTCTCTCTTTCTATGAGAGATAGGGTTGTTCGCATGGTGAATCACTGGTAAGAAACTTCGAGTTTCACTTATGATTCTCCACGTCTTGATTCACAAGATCGAATGGATCAAGTAATTGGGAGTCAATTATAAAAATCTCTTGGTGTAGTAAACGTCCACACCACGTGGCTTGCTAGACTAACGGATTTTGGATTAATTGATGTAGACAGTTATAGGAAATTGTGAAGGATTGTGAGTTATCGTAAACGTCCACACCACGTGGCTTGCGGTGATGTAGCAATTCCAAACGATTTACTTTAGTGCTGAGTAATGGTTTACACTTAGGTACGCTTTATAGTATCCTTCCTCACGAAGTAACGCTATAAATGATGTACGACCGAAGCAAATCTAATTGCTAAATCATTTGAGTAGGTAAACGTCCACACCACGTTGTTGGAGTTGTGTACTTAATGTCTAGATTTAAGTAACGAAAACTCACGATCCATTGCCATTAATCTATTTAATTAAGTAAACAATTATTTGCGTTTAATTATTTATAATTAAATATATGCAAATTATAGTCCTGGATTATATACGTTGTAGTTAGTATGGTGTGCGACGTCACACAGAAGATCATAATATCGGTTACTCGTATTTAATCGAACAGTTGCTCACGACCTAGATGGACACGGACCAATCCATCGGTATAGTCGTTGTGTGAGAGAGAAAATAATCTGTCTTCATTATTTTATCACACTTGTACACTTGGTGTATTGAGCGGATCTGCTTGAGATTTATCGATTAGGATTGCCGGCGATAATCGATTTAAGTCTCAGTGTATTTTATTCTTAATCCCCGATACTATTGCGGGTGGGTATATTTAATATAAGTGACTTTGATTTTCCAAAGGAATTGACCGGTTTAACTATTGGGTCAATTACCGGTTAAGTTGGGTCGCTATATTTTATATATGACATGCCGTGAATACTTGACGGGAAAGTGTATCCCGTAAGGGTTGATAATATCCCCGAGATGAGTTCATAAGGAATTATTATGTAAACCCTGCAGGTGGATTTATTCCGCATAATAATTAAGGTTGAATGGTACTATTCTCGGATACAAGAGATGAATAAATTAATTAGCAATAAATTAATTTTATTCATGGATATTTATATCTTAAATACACGGAATAAATAATACTACCGGAGAAATATTATTTGATATAATATGGTTTAATATTGGGAGTGCAATTAATTTATATAGTGGAAAATAAATAAATTAATAATAGTAAGGATTAATAGATTTGGGCTTGGGCTCAATTTAATCACTATTATTGGAAGCCCAATATTTCACCTCCTTAAGATCCCCTACGTAGCCCATAAAAGCACTAAATGGTCTTCTCTATTCTCATAAGTTCATAACTTGAAGATCACAATTCTAGAGAGAGAAAGTAGAGAGGGAGATCCATGGAGTTCGGTAGATCGTCGCCCACACGACGTCCGAGCTAGTGCAAGGAATACGTGGGAAGATCTCAAGGTCGTCAAATTGAGTTCTTCGTTTTTCCGAACAACGAGAACGAGGTAAATCCTAAAAACCCTCTTTATGATTTTATCGTTTATTTATCGTGAAAATATCATGAACCAAGATCCAAGGGACGTACGAATCCGGGGACGAGGATTGACCTCGCGGTGGTGATCGAGGATCACCGGACCGCGGGAGGTCGAGAGATCCTCGCCGGGATCGAGAGGACGAACCCTCGGCTGGACGCCGAGGGTGGCGGTCGAGCCCTAGGGCTTCGACCGCCGGCAGCACGCAAAGGAACCCGGCTGGACGCCGGGGAGCGATCGAGCGCGTGCTCGATCGCGTGGGGTGGCGGGCTGGTGCCGCCGCTGCTTGCCCGGCGAGCAGCCCCCTCCTCCGCGGACGGCGAGTCGCCGGACTCGCCGTAGGGTTGTCGTGAGCAACCCGGCGATCGTGTTCGATCGCGAGCCCTTCGCGGGGCTCGGCTGGACATGCCGCGGGTTTATCCCGCGGCGGTGGTTGTTTGGTCGAGCCCGGTTCGCGCGGTGGTTCGTGGTTGTTTTCCGGCGATCGGAATTTCGATTGGGTTGTCGGTTCCGCAATTTTGACAATCCGGATATTCGATCTCCGAGGGATTTCGGTCGGAATTAATTAGATAATTTATTTATTTAAATTTATTAATTCCGGGATATCGATTTCCAACAATTGGTATCAGAGCGTTGGTTTTAGTTCATGGTATTTTTCGATAAATTGTTCTACCTTGCAGGGTTTCCGATTATTATGGCTAGATTTAATTATGTTAATTAATGTCCATAATATTGCTCTTGATTATTAAACTCTCGATGATGTCGATATTCGCTTCTTGTGTGGTGAATGATTGTTCTTATTTTTCCGGAAATTGTTTGAGGTCGTTTTCATGTAGAGATTCGATGCCGGATAATTGTAAATTTATTTTTTAATTTATTTACGTTGGATCGAGGACGAAACGACGACCGGAAAAGTGTGACGGAGGAGAAGATGAGAGGGAGGATTCCGGGGATCGATCAACCCCATGATCGACCCCAAGGGATGGATCGACCGAGGGAGAAGGGGCTGCCTTCGAGCCTCTCGGCCGAGCGCGATGCCACCATGGGCGGTGGTGCGCCGGCTGGGCGGCGGCGGCGGTGGAGTGCCCTCTCGACCGGCGGTCGATCGGTTGGGGGTGGTGCGGAGATCCCCACTCCGTGCTACTCCTAACCGAGATTTACTTTCCTAAATTATTCGGTTTTCCTATTTTGAGTATTCCTATTTTTGGGAATTCTCATGGAATAGGAAAAAAATAAATTTAGAATAAATTTATTTTTCCTTATTGATTATTCATATTCTTGGGAATTTTCATGGAATAGGAAAAGGAATAAATTTAGAATTAATTTATTTTTCCTATTTAATTATTTCTTTATGGAATTCTTAATGGATTAGGAAAATAATTAATTTGGAAAGTTTTAAGAGTCTTTAATTAATTTTTCCTTATTTAATTATTCCTTTATGGAATTTTTAATGGATTAGGAAAGGAATTAATTTGGAAGGACTAGGAGTCCTAAATTATTTTATTTCCTTATTTCATTATGGAAATCTTCTAGAATATTCCAAGTGGGTCTTGGATAGGATTCTAGAGATTTAATGGAATTAGAAAAGGAAAATAAAAATAATAAAAATATTAATAATATTTAATTTTATTTTTGATATATTCGATTGACTTAATTTTCGAATTAAGTAACTTTTGGATTAATTGAAAATAAATAGATTTAAATATTGGAATTAATATTCCCGTCACATGGAGCATTCAAGAACGAAGACTAAAGACTAGAAGACGCATAAGGGGATGCGATAAAGCCATAATAGTCGGAAAATAATATTCTAGTATTATTTTGATTATGTGATAATATTCTATGTGCTTTATTTCATGTATGCATGCTTATGTGTGTTTAATTATGCATTAGATAGCGTATCCCTTTGTTATAAAAAGCTAAGTGGGAGAGGGATAGGAAACAATGCCATGGTCTCCATTGCTGTTCTCTTGGTGACTTTTATGGACTTTTGAAGTTCGTATAGACAAGTCATTGGAGGAGAATTCTTGTAATTCCTTTTACGAGAAACATTGATTAAGTTTATCAAACAATGCCTAATTTGTCTTTCCAAAACTGATTTCAAGTCGACTCATTCTCACCCCGGGGAGTGGAATGGAGCCAAAGCCACTTGGTCATGTCGAGGACACAAATTAGAGACTTTCGTGTCATTTTATGACTAGATCGATTTTTTGCTCGGCTCCCTCATTCTATGAGAGATAGGGTTGTTCGCATGGTGAATCACTGGTAAGAAACTTCGAGTTTCACTTATGATTCTCCGCGTCTTGATTTACAAGATCGAATGGATCAAGTAATTGGGAGTCAATTGTAAAAATCTTTTGGTGTAGTAAACGTCCACACTATCGTGGCTTCCTACATTGAATGGGGTTTTGGAACGATTGATGTAGACAGTTATAGAAGGGAGTAAAGGAGCGTATGTTAACGTAAACGTCCACACTATCGTGGCTTGCGGTGAATATGCGTATCCCAAACAATCTTCTTAGATACTGAGTAATGGTTTACACTTAGGTACGCTTCTTAGTATTCTTCCCATCGAAGTAACGCTAATGATGATGTACGACCGAAGCAAATCTAATTGCTAAATCATTTGGGTAGGTAAACGTCCACACTATCGTGGCTTGCCATATCTGATGGGATTTTAGATGTGATTAGTGGTTTAATGATATTATTTAAGGGAGATAATATCGGAGATTAAATCCATTGTTTGTTGTTATATGTGCTCATAGATTAGAAAATGGTTTTGAACCCACTTTCTGTGATACTTAAGGAATTTAACTCACTGGTCCCTGAATGTATTGATTGGAATAGAGATCTAGACATTGCCCAAAACTGTTGAAGAGTACAAGTTTGTACTCAGTGAGCTTTGTTCTCCCGAACCTACTAATGTCTCAACTGATGAGGAAAGAACTGATTTTAAGAAGTGGGAAAATGCTTTTGCAATAACCACTAATTATGATATCATGTTCAAACTCAAGGAGATGTTTAGACATGAAGTAGAGGCTAGACAAGAGGCGATGAGGATATTCATAAAGGTCAGTCAATTCGCGGAAACACTTAAACACGTTTTTGAGATGATGGACCTTTTAGACGAGTTGAGACAGAAATCGCAAGCTCTTGTAGCCAGTGCCAAAGGTTTCGAACCTAAGGGCAAAACCGGGGGATGGGAAAAGCAAGCAAAGAAACCCAGTGGCCCTAAGTTGCTTAGACCACGAGATGGGACGAGAAAGCCATAAGGCAAGTATTCTCGATACAAACAGTCTGGGTACTGGAAGTCTGATTATCCTCTCAAAGAAAGTACGAAATTTTCTTTAGTCGTAAAACATAGTCAGTGGTATTATCTACCGGAACCTGGTGTGTAGATATGGAACCACTGACGGTATGTGCATTTTAAATGCAGAGGTTCCAGGAAACCTAACGACTTGGAAAAGAAAAATCGTAGTCTACATGGGCAATGCTGTGGAGGAGGCAGCAGTTGCAATGGAGGACATTTTATAGGATTTCATTTTGAGTTATTGCTTTTATGTACCTTTCATATTAGAAAGAACTTTGTTCTGGATTTCTAATGAATGGATATTTTATTTCTTTTAATCATTTGATGGTTATAAGAAGAAATAAAGATATTATCTATTCTGGTACATTAGCTAGCAATATATAAATGATGAATCATGAGTCCACCACAGTGCAACGAACCGTAGTATGAAACTCGTTTTACTAATAAGAGATTTCTTTATTAAATCAATTATACTTGTGGATTCTTATGCTAAGTCATTCAAATTAGAAGTTCAAATGTCGATAATTGATATTTGATCAATTAAGTTGAAGGAGTGGACCTTCCGACCTAAGAATCTAATTTGGAAGATAATATGACTAAGCAATCCTTTATGGATATAAGATGTAAGATCCGGACAAGTATAAGAATTGATTGACTCTGATGTATGCAGACCTATGCCTACTCAGACAATAAGGTACGAGTACTTCATTTTATGATTACTCGAAAAATGGATTAGAATACCTGATGTGCCACAAAAGCAAGTGTTTTGACAAGTCAATGGACACTAAGCATTTGTGGAGAACCATCAAGGTATATCCATTTGTAGCCTGCGATTTGATCGCGGAGGCAAGTACCTGTCTGAGGAATGCATGGCATACTGATCAGAGATTGGGATTTGATCCCAAATGACTACACCATGCACTGTTGTGTAGAAATGGTGTGTCGATAATAAGAAATGAAACTCTTATAGAGATAGTAAAAGATGAGTTATACGGAACTACCTGTGTTCTATGGATATGTCTGGAAACAATGGCGCATTCAAATGCGGTTGTAAATATCCTAGAAGAACAAAAGATGTGTGTTCAATAGTACTATGAACCAGAAGGACGTTATAAGTTCTAACGCCCGGTTCTTGGAGAGAGACTATATGATGAACCACAAGCCCAAGGTGACGTAATACTTTGAAATGAGAGAGAAAGATTAAGGACTGAGAACCAGCCGAACCGAGCAGCGGTACACCACTAACTTCACCTACTGTTATTACTGTTAATACACTGGAATGCCGTTGTAGTGGGAGGTTGTGTGACAACCGGAGATATTCATAAGACTGGGTGAGTCTTTGGACTCTGGACCTAGTATACATGAAATCGATCCCTGGAACTACATGGAGGCAGTACTAGATCTAAATGTGCCTTCTTGGAAAGCAATATGGATTATTGCTAAAAGGCAAGATCATTTAGAGTACAAGCTTAGTTAATCCATTTATGGATTGGGACAAAGCATTGAGTTCGTAGTACTTGCAAATTGATGAGATAGTCCATTTTATGGATTCATCAAAGCATAGACGAATCATGTGTATTGGAAACGTGATGGAAACAAGGTGGTGTTTCTCGGGATTTATGTAGATAACATTTTATCATTGGTAACAATGTAAAGATGTTGTCAAGACATAAAATGATAGTTGTCTAGATAAATCAATATGAAAGATATAGGAAGAAGTTGGACATGTTCTTGAGATCTTGGATCTCTGGAAAAGAACATTGTACTTCTCCTGGACATCTTACATATATATGATTATGGTTCGTTTTAACATGCAAGATTCCGAGAAAGGTTCGTTACCTTTCAGACACGGAATGCATCTATCTAAGGACATGTGTTTTGGGAACACAAAAGGAGATAGAAGCAATGAAAGCGGTTTCCTACACCTTGAATGTGGAAAGCTTAATAAATGCAATGTTGAAAACGATAACCTTATATCGGCTATGCGGTTAGCATAGTGGGAGGATATCAAGGTAATCCTGGAAAGGAATACTCGACTGCTGTAATGAACATCTAGTACTTTCGAAGTACTAGAAACTATATTTTGGATTACGGAGCAGACGAGCATTTCCTTTGGATTACATTCTCTTAGATTTCTAATCGAATGAGGACCGGTGTAAGTCGATATCAGGCTATGTGTTTCACTATTGAAGAAGAAGGAGTTTTAACATGGAAGAGTGATAAGCACGATGCTTTTCGGACTCTGCCATGGGTAACCAAATAGCAGCCTCAGAGGCAGCAGAAGTTTTGGTATAACTCCGGGATAATCTCTGGGACTTAGATGTGATTCTTAATTTGCAAAAGGCTATGTAAATAGCGGTGCGATGGCAAATGGTAAGAAATCACAAGTCCATAAGTGTAAGATAACACATAGAGCAAGTACCACCTGATACGAATCATCGTCAGGGAGACGACGCTGTAGTCACCAAGATAACTTCAGAGCGGCAACCTAGATTGCTCATTCACATAGTACTTCTTGGAAGTACAACTTAAGCACGTGATGAGTATGGGAGTCGGGAGTTTGGAGGAAATGACTAGACCTTAGTACAAGTGGGAGATTGTTGGAGTTGTGTACTTAATGTCTAGATTTAAGTAACGAAAACTCACGATCCATTGCCACTAATCTATTTAATTAAATAAAAAATTATTTGCGTTTAATTATTTATAATTAAATATATGCAAATTATGGTCCTGGATTATATGCGTTGTAGTTAGTATGGTGTGCGACGTCACACAGAAGATCATACTATCGGTTACTCGTATTTAATCGAACAGTTGCTCACGACCTAGATGGACACGGACCAATCCATCGGTATAGTCGTTGTGTGAGAGAGAAAATAATCTGTCTTGATTATTTTATCACACTTGTACACTTGGTGTATTGAGCGGATCTGCTTGAGATTTATCGATTAGGATTGCCGGCGATAATGGATTTAAGTCTCAGTGTATTTTATTCTTAATCCCCGATACTATTGCGGGTGGGTATATTTAATATAAGTGACTTTGATTTTCCAAAGGAATTGACCGGTTTAACTATTGGGTCAATTACCGGTTAAGTTGGGTCGCTATATTTTATATATGACATGCCGTGAATACTTGACGGGAAAGTGTATCCCATAAGGGTTGATAATATCCCCGAGATGAGTTCATAAGGAATTATTATGTAAACCCTGCAGGTGGATTTATTCCGCATAATAATTAAGGTTAGATGGTACTATTCTCGGATACAAGAGATGAATAAATTAATTAGCAATAAATTAATTTTATTCATGGATATTTATATCTTAAATACACGGAATAAATAATACTACCGGAGAAATATTATTTGATATAATATGGTTTAATAATGGGAGTGCAATTAATTTATATAGTGGAAAATAAATTAATTAATAATAGTAAGGATTAATAGATTTGGGCTTGGGCTCAATTTAATCATTATTATTGGAAGCCCAATATTCCACCTCCTTAAGATCCCCTACGTAGCCTATAAAAGCACTACATGGTCTTCTCTATTCTCATAAGTTCATAACTTGAAGATCACAATTCTAGAGAGAGAAAGTAGAGAGGGAGATCCATGGAGTTCGGTAGATCGTCGCCCACACGACGTCCGAGCTAGTGCAAGGAATACGTGGGAAGATCTCAAGGTTGTCAAATTGAGTTCTTCGTTTTTCCGAACAACGAGAACGAGGTTAATCGTAAAAACCCTCTTTATGATTTTATCGTTTATTTATCGTGAAAATATCATGAACCAAGATCCAAGGGACGTACGAATCCGGGGACGAGGATCGAACTCGCGGTGGTGATCGAGGATCACCGGACCGCGGGAGGTCAAGAGATCCTCGTCGGGATCGAGAGGAAGAACCCTCGGCTGGACGCCGAGGGTGGCAGTCGAGCCCTATGGCTTCGACCGCCGGCAGCACGCAAAGGACCCCGGCTGGACGCCGGGGGTGCGATCGAGCGCGTGCTCGATCGCGTGGGGTGGCGGGCTGGTGCCTCCGCTGCTACCCCGGCGAGCAGCCCCCTCCTCCGCGGACGGCAAGTCGCCGGACTCGCCGTAGGGTTACCGTGAGCAAACCCGGCGATCGTGTTCGATCGCGAGCCCTTCGCGGGGCTCGGCTGGACATGCCGCGTGTTTATCCCGCGGCGGTGGTTGTTTGGTCGAGCCCGGTTCGCGCGGTGGTTCGTGGTTGTTTTCCGGCGATCGGAATTTCGATTGGGTTGTCGGTTACGCAATTTTGACAATCCGGATATTCGATCTCCGAGGGATTTCGGTCGGAATTAATTAGATAATTTATTTATTTAAATTTATTAATTCCGGGATATCGATTTCCAACACACGTGGCTTGCCATATCTGATGGGATTTTAGATGTGATTAGTAATTTAATGATATTATTTGAGGGAGATAATATCGGAGATTAAATTGATTATTTGTTTATATGTGCTTATAGGTTTAGAGAATAGATATGAATCCACTTTCTGTGATACTCAAGGAGAATAAACTCACTGGCCCCAATTATATTGATTGGAGGAGAAATCTGGTCATTGTCCTAACTTCTGAGGAGTACAAGTTTGTACTTCATGATCAATGCCCTGTTGAGCCCACGAATGCCTCAACTGATGAGGAACGAACGGCATATAGGAGGTGGAAAAAGGCTGATGAGATGGCTAGGTGCTATATTTTGGCTTCCATGTCAAATGTACTCCAAAACCAGCATCAGTCGATGGACTTCGCCTATGACATGCTGTTTAACCTCAAGGAGATGTTTGGGCATCAAGACCGTGCGGCTAGGCAAGATGCAATGAGAGTCCTTTCGACAACTACTCAGTCTGAACGAACGCCCGTAGGGGAGCACGTTCTTAAGATGATGGGGTTTTTGAATGAGTTGGAGATCCTAGGAGCTCAAATTGATGGGGAGACGCAAGTCGACATCATACTCCAATCTATGGCCTCTGGTGTTGAGCAGTTCCGCATGAGCTATTATATGGGTAAACTATCTTATTCTCTAGCGGAACTCCTGACTGAACTGACAGCGGCGGAGGGGATCTAGAAGAAGGGCAAGTCTCAAGCTCTTGTAGCTACTAAGTCCAAAGGCTTTAAGCCTAATGGAGGTAGAGGGAAGAAAAGGAAGCAAATCTGGAAACCCGGTGCTGCTAAGAGGCAAGGACCACGAGAAGGGACCAGCAAGCCTAAGGGCAAGTGCTTCCGATGCAAGAAGTCTGGACACTGGAGGTCTGATTGTCCTCTCAAAGGTACGAATTCTTCTTTAGTCATTAAAACATAGTCAGCGGTATTATCTACCAGATATCTGGTGTGTAGATATGGAACCACTGACGGTATGTGCATTTTAATGCAGGGTTTCCAGAAAACCCGGCGACTTAGAGAAGAAGAGTTCGAGTCTACATGGGCAAAGCTGTAGAGGAGGCAGCTGTTGCAGTGGAAGACATTTTATCTGCTTTTAGTAGTTATAGGATTTCTTTTATGTACCCCTTTTATTAGAAAGAACTATGTTCTGGTTTTCTATTATTAATGAATGAATATTTTATTTCTTTTAATCATTTGATGGTTATTGAGAAGAAATGATGGAATTATTTATTCTGGTACATTAGCTAGCAATATGTGAATGATGAATCCTAAGTCTGCCACGATGCAACAAACCGTAGTATATATAACTCGTTTTACCTATTAGAAGTATTTCTTTATTGAATCATTATACTTGTGGATTTTATGCTAAGTAGTATTTATTCAAATAAAATTCAAAGGTCGAAAATTGATTTGATCAATTAAGTTGAAGGAGAGGACCTTCCGACCTAAAAATTGAATTTGGAAGATAATACAAACTAAGCAAACCTTTCTGGATAAAGGATATAAGAATCCGGACAAGTGTTGAAATTGATTAACACTGATGTATGCAGACCTATGTCTACTCAAACAAGAAAAGTACGAGTACTTCATTTGATGAATACTCTAAGTATGGATTAGAATACTTGATATGCCACAAGAGCAAGTGTTTTGACAAGTCAATGGACACAAGGCTATTGTGGAGTACTATCAAAGTATATTCATAAGTAGCCTGCGATCTAATCGCGGATGCTAGAACCTATCTGAGGACATAGCACAAATCAGTAATTGGAATTAGATTCCAAATGACTACACCATACACTTCGAGTGTAGATATGGTGTATTATGAATAAGAAATGGATCTCTAATGGAACGGTAAAAAGAAAGAGTTAATCGGAACTACCTGTGTTCTATGGATATTTATGAAAGACAACAGCGCATTTCGATGCGGTTGTAAAATATCCTAGAAGAGCAAAAGTTGTGTGTTCAATAGTACTATGAACCAGAAGGACGTTATAAGTTCTAACGCCCGGTTCTTAGAGAAAGACTATTAAATGAACCACAAAGCCCAAAGAGACGTAATACTTTGGAATGAGAAGAAAAAGGATAGAGACTGGTAACCAGCCAAACCGAGTAGCAGTACACCACTAACTGCACCTACTGTTATTACTATTTGTACACCGGAACGCCGTTATAGTGGGAGGTTGTGGACAACCGAAGATGTTCATAAGACTAGAAAAGTTTTTGAACTCTGGATCTAGTAGACATGAAATCGATCCCTGGATCTACATGGAGGCAGTACTAGATCTAAATGTGCCTTCTTAGAGAGCAATAAGAATTATTGCTAAGAGGCAAGATCAGTTAGAGTACAAGCTTAGTTGATCTATTTATAGATTGTAACGAGGCTATAATTCGTGGAACATGCAAATTGATAGTCCATTTGATGGATTCATCAAAAGGCATAGACGAATAGTGTGTATTAAAAACGTAATGGAAACAAGGTAATGTTTCTCGGAGGTTTTATGTAGATAACATTTTATCATTGGTAACAATGTTAAAGTGTTGTCAGACATGAAATAATGTTTGTCTAAGATAAATCGATATATAAGATAGAGAAGAAGTTGGAACATGTTCTTAAGATATAGGATCTTGAGAAAAGAACATTGTACTTCTCCTAGATATCTTATACGATTATGGTTCGTTTTAACATGCATAATTCCAAGAAAGGTATGTTACCTTTCAGACAAGGAATGTATCTATCTAAAGGGCATGTGTTTGGAACACATAAAGGAGATAGAAGCAGTGAAAGCAGTTTCCTACACTTTGAGTGTAGAAAGCTTTAAAATGCGATGTTGTAAAACAAGAACCAGATATCAACTATGCAGTTGGCATAGTGGGAGGATATCAAGGTAATCCTGGAAAGGAATATTCGACTGCTGTAAAAGTACTTTCGAAGTACTGTTCTAGACTACGAAGCAGACGAGCTTTTCCTTTGGATTACATTTCTCAAATCTCTAATCAAATCAGGATCAGTGTAAGTCGATATCAGGCTATGTGTTCACTTGTAAAAATAGGTTGAGCTTTAAAATGGATGAGTGATAGGAATGATGTTTTCGGACCCTACCATGTATAACCAAATAGCGGCATCAGCTGCAGCGGAAGTTTTGGTAAAGCTCCGGGATAACCTCTGGACTTAGATATGATTCTTAGTTTACCAAAGGCTATTTAGATAGCGGTGCAATGGCAAACAGAAAGAATTCATAAGTCCATAGTAATGATAACACATAGAGCAAGTACCACCTGATACGAGTCATCGTCAAGTGAGACGACGTTGTAGTTACCAAGATAACTTCAGAGACGGCAACCTTGAATGCTCATGCACGAGGCACTTCTTTGGAAGTGCAGATCAAGCACGTGATGGGTATGGGAGTCGGGAGTTTGGAAGAAATGACTAGACCTTAGTATAAGTGGGAGATTGATGGAGTTGTATACTTAATGTCTACATTTAAGTATCACAAACTCCCGATCATAGCATTTAATCTATTTAAATAAATAATCGTTTGCTTTTAATTATTTATAATTAAATATATGCAAATCATAGTCCTAGATTTTATACGTTGTAGTTAGTATGGTGTGCGTCGTCACACGGAAGATCATACTATCGGTTACTCGTATATAATCGAATAGTAGCTCACGACCTAGATGGACAAGGACCAACCATCGGTATAGTCGTTGTATGAGAGAGAAAATAATTGGTCTTGATTATTTTATCATACTTGTACACTTGGTGTATTGGGCGGATCGCTTGAGATTTATCGATTAGGATTGCCTTGGATAATCGATTTAAATCTCTGAGTATTTTATTCTTAATCCCTAATATTATTGCGGGTGTGTGCATTTAATATTAGTGACTTTGATTTTCTAAAGGAATTGATTGATTAGAATAACCGATCAATTACCGGCAAAGTTGGGTCACGGTATTTTATGTATTGCATGCCGTGAATTCTTGACGGGTGAATGTGTCCTCGAAAAGGGTTGATAATATCCCCGAGATGAGTTCATAAGGAATTATTATGTAAACCTCATGAGTGGATTTGTTCCGCATAATAATTAAAGTTGAATGATACTATTCTCGAATATAAGAGATGAATAAATTAATTAAGCAATAAATTAATTTTATTCATTGATATTTATATCTTAAACAAATGGAATAAATAATACTACCGGAGAAAATAATATTTGATATAATATGGTGAATATTGGGAGTGCAATTATATTTATATAGTGGAAGTAATTATATAATTAATATTAATGGATTAATAGATTTGGGCTTGGGCTCAATTTAATCATTAATATTGAGAGCCCAATATTCCACCTCCTTTAGATCCCCTACGTAGCCTATAAAAGCACTACATGGTCTTCACAATTAGAACACAAGACAAGAATATCATTAGTTGATAGTTCTAGAGAGTTGTTAAGGAGATCCATAGGAGTTCGGAGGATCTTCGCCCACACGACGTTCGAACGAGGTGCTAGGAATTCGTAGGAAGATCCGAAGGTCTTCAAATCAATCTTGTTTCTCCGCACAACGAGATCGAAGGTAAAATCATAAACTCCCTTGTATGATTTTATGTGATTTATAAATCTTGATATATACATGAACGAAGATCCGGGAAAGCAATCGATTCCGCGGATGGGGATGGACCGCGAGGTCGACATCCCCACGGAGGATCGAACCCTCGGCTGGGAGCCGAGGGGGTGCGGTCGAGCCCTAGGGCATCGACCGTGAGGCACGGCGAGGAGCCCCGGCTGGGAGCCGGGGCGGGCGATCGACCGTGGTGGTCGATCGCCGGGCAGCCGCGGCTGGAGCTGCGGCGGGTTCGCCGCTGGGCGAACCGCCCTCCTCGGGCGGTGGCGGTGAGTCGCCGGACTCACCGCTGGGGGCTGCTGTGCAGCTCCATGCGATCGCGTGCGATCGCGAGCCCCGGTGGGGGCTTGACTAGGGTTTCTAGCCGCGGGTTTATCCCGTGGCGGTGATTCTCTCGTTGGGCTCTGGTTCGTTGGTGTTCGCGTGTTCTCCGGCGAACGGATTTCGGTCGGGTTATCGTTTCCGCAAATTTTGATAGCTCGGGATATCGATTTCCAACAAATCACGTGCATCTCAATACACTGTTGGCAAAATCACATTTGACGGAAGAAGATGAAGACATGAAACGTATGTTGTTGGCAATGTTGTATGGAAAATGAAGACTTTGTTATTATTTAATTATATGTGAGGATAATGTGTGTTGTTGTTATTTGCTTATGTCGGTTAAAATATTAATTATCATGTAAGAATAACGTACGTGTGTTGTTGTTATTTGCTTTTTATGTCATTTAAATTATTATTATCATGTAATGATAATGTGTGTTGTTGTTATTTGCTATTTATGTCATTTAAATTTTAATTATCATGTAAAAATAATATGTGTTTCATTAATTTTAATTAAAACATATATAATTTGTTTTGTTGTTTAATTTTATGAGCCTCGTGACTTGAAAGAAGAATCCAAAAAAGAATCTTTTAAATTTCTTCAAAGCAAAAATTAAATAATAAAAAGACAAAATTGGTTAGACTTGTTACTTCAAAGAAAAATGTGATGAAAGTTCTGAAAATGTCTGCAACACACCATGCTGACATTTAATTTTACTATCGTGGTCTGAAAAATGTCCGCAACACGCCATGCTGAAAATGTCAGCATTGATTCGATTTAAAGTTCTGCAAAGACGACTACATTGATATGATTTATCATTTCAAAGTTATGCATCTGATAAGATTCGTCACACATGCCATCTTTAAAAATATGAACTCCAGAAACCTCTTCGTCAGTATAAGTTTTCAAACAATAAACTTTCTCAATATTTTCAAAAATGTCTACTACGAAAACCTCTTCATCAGATTCAAGTTCAGATTCTGGACCCTCCAATTTGAATGAATTTGATGAATGGGAAGCCCGAGTTGTTGAAGATAATCAATTAATTGATTGTATTATCGAAAATGTCATCACAAACTATCCTAATCTTCTCATAGAGGATCACACCACTAGAGCAAGAAGAAAGTATCGTGATAGAGAACGCGAGAAAGGTGATGTCCGTTTGATGGAAGACTATTTTGTCAACAATCCTACGTATGACGATAATATCTTTCGGCGTAGATTTCGCATGCAAAAACTAGTTTTCCTTCACATTGTGAATGCTCTTGCTGCCCAAGACGAATATTTTCAACAAAGACGAGATGCCACCGGTAGAAAAGGTCTTTCCACATTGCAAAAGTGTACTGGAGCTTTAAGAGTATTGGCCTATGGTACATCAACCGATGCTGTTGACGAATACTTAAGAATGAGTATTAGTGTGACAAGGAAAGCTCTCATGAAGTTTGTAGAATGTATAATTTCATGCTTCGGTGAACATTACATGAGACGACGGACTAATGAAGATTTGTCAAGACTACTATATGTTGGAGAACAACGAGGATTCCCGTGTATGATAGGCATTATTGACTGCATGCATTGAGAATGGAAAAATTGTCCAAATGCTTGGGCTGGGCAATACGCAGGAAGGAGCGGAAAGCCAACAATCATTTTGGAAGATGTTGCTTCATATGATCTATGGATATGGCACGATTTCTTCGGAACACCAGGTACGGCCAATGATATTGATGTACTTCACAGATCTCCTGTGTTTAAAGATGTGTTGGAAGGTCGAGCACCCCAACTGAGTTATCTTACTCATGGTTTATATCCTCAATGGGCTTCATTTGTTAAGTCAATTACTTCTCCGGTGCTTCGCAAGCACAAATTGTGTGCCAACACCAAGAGTCAATTAGAAAAGATGTTGAACGAGCATTTGGTGTTCTACAAGCTCGTTTTGCTTTCATCCGACGCCCATGCCTTATTTGGGACAAACAATTAATGGGGGAAATCATGATGGCTTGTATAATTATGCACAATATGATAGTTGAAGATGAACGCGAGACATACCGCCACTATTATGATCCCACAGAATATCTTCTAGACAAACCTACAAATCAGCGGATGAACAATGGTGTACCAGAAGAAGAAGAAGATCAACATTCTCAATACTCAACCGAACGAATAGCAAATTTATCAGCGTATGTGATTAATAGAAAACAACTCCGCAATAGAGAGACTCGCATTGCTCTTAAAAATGATTTGATTGAGCTATATGACACAAATTCGGCAATGATAATTGAATGTAATTCACATGCTTTGATTTCGATTTGTATTTTATTATTTTGTGCATCTATTCGTAACTATGTTTTTAATTTACAATTTTTTATTTATTTTTTAATAAAAAAAATTATTTTTTTAAAATTCTTTTTTCAATTACTTTTTTAATATATTTTTAGTTTTTAAAATTAAATTTAAATTGATTGTATATATTTAAATAAATTATAAAATAAATAAATATAGTTTTAAGGGGGATTTTCAAAAAGGGTAAATATCTTTAAGTGAATTATACTCTAAGACCAATGTTTACACTATTTATAAAAAAAACAAGATTTACCTATAAAGCCCTTTGAATTATTGTACAATATGTAATATATGTCTTTATTAACCGATTATATGATTTATATCTTAATTAATTCTATTAAATATACACTTACCATATAAACATATAAAGTTATACACTACAAAAAAAAAGGTTTCCGAATTAAATATAGATTGCATACCCAAAACTTGTGTAATACACTATATTCTTCAATTAGTAAAATGGTTTTCCCAATTCTTCAATACACAGTGATTCTCTCGCCGGCGTCGTGGTAGTGTCTACGGTCGTGGTAGTGTCTACGATCGAATCTCGAAGCGTCCTATTGTTAAGGTAAGTTTTCCCAATTCATTATCATTGTTCTTAAAATTAATTGGTGAATAGATTCCCCACCGAATTTAGGGTTTTTGAATTTTGGGTTGGAATCTACCCAAAAGATTAATTTTAAGGTATGAATTGACCTAGTGTATTAATTTTAAGGTTTGAATTTGCCTCCAGAAATAGTCGAAATCAGAACATGTAGTTGCTTGATTACTTCACATGGTGGGTATAAGAATGATTGTTAACCGTGGATAAAGTGTACACTCTCACTCTCCTTTATTTAAAAAAAAACTTTTTGGGTGACTATTCACATGTGTAAATCAAAGATTGATATGTCGAATCACCTGTATAAATAACCCGATGAACAATAACCATAAACTATTTGTGTTGTTGGTTGTGCTTGTTCCAAGTTTTTGAAGTCCCGACATTTTTTAATTAATTCCGGCATGTCTTACATTGATGGAATTTTTACGAAAAATATGATTTTTGGACAAAAATACAATTTGTAGGGTTGGTATATTGGTCTTGTATCCATTGTTCACTTGAAATAATTGTTATAATTAGTTTTTAATTAACCCTTCCAGACACATAGTTCTCATCATTGAAGTCGGAGTATGGGACTGAGCCTTCCGAATGAGAAAGAAAAAAGTGCAACCTAGTTCTGTTAACTAGTGTATCATATATATTATTTGATAGATCGAACCGTATCTTTTGCAAGTTGTACAGTATAATAGTTTGCTCGAGACAAGATTGTATCTGGCATGTGTTTGTCTTAGTTTATCAACTTAATTTAAGGCAATAAAAAAAAATTCAAACAAAAGACGGTTCAAGTAATTATAGTGTACGAATGAAATAGTTCTCTATTTGTTGGCGCTGAATTTTATAACATAATTCCTAAAAATATTCAAATTTGAAACAGGTTTTCGAGACGATGTCTCCAACAACTAGATCTGATTCCTTGAAAAAGAAAGTACAGACTCATGAGCGTATTCGAGATCCACCAAGAGAATTCTGGCGAATGACTTTTAGGCGACTACGTCGTCTCCTGAACCTGAAGAGAATAAGGTATGTATAGCTTTTACTGAAAGGCGCGCGGCCTAGTGTAAATAATTGACTAATTATTCCAACATAGGCTACAAAACATGCTCCAAAGACCAACCCTAGACTGATCTCCTTGAAGGCACAAATTAAAAGAGGAAAAGATTCAATATGGGAATAAATATCCCAAAAATATCCAAAAAGGCTAAGGTATACTTCAAATTCATATTATTCTAAAAATGACTAACACTAGTAACATTAGTTTTATCCATTCTAAATTCTTGTAGGAGACTGTGAATGTAATTGAAAGTGATGATGACTTTCAGTCAACCAGACACTTCCTAAGCAGAAAAAACGTGTAAGTACACTGTAGTATTCGCTAAACTATCTGACTCTGACACGTCATTTTAACAAAAAAAAATTATCGAAGTACATAAGATCATTATAAAATGTTGTATGAAATGTCTCTATGTTTAAAAAAAACCACTTGCTTGCATAATTTTGTAAACTTAGTAAACTGTTTACTACACTTTCATATTGTTGTTTTTTGAAAATTCAATTGTGTTCTTTCATGCTGTAAAATTCATTAAGTTGTTTGTGACATTAGCATGTTGTTGTGACATTATTTGCTTGTTGTTTGTTGGAAATACTACCTTCAGCCTTAATGGGTGTCACAGTGAATAATAAGGAAGTACTCAGCTAGATACAAGAAACTAGTACGTACACTATATGTCGTTGTACAGTGTTGTTGGTAGTTCACCGTAGATAATATGGTTTATTTACACCTAATGTATGGGAAAAAAAATCATAAGGGTGTATAAGGGGTGATTAACCTTAAATGTGTTTACCAGACTTTTAAGTGTTTATTAAATACACTATACAAACTTGTGTAATAATATGTAAGTATGAAACTAATACTTACACTATACATACTTGTGTAGTGTAATTTTTGGTTGACTATCTAATTATGAAACTAATACGTGTTGTTGGTAATTTTTGGTTTATTTGCACCCCAGTAGTTTAATAGAGGAGTAGTTACACTAACTCTTTGAGAAACAAAACTATAAGGGAGTCCAGGGCAGATGAATGACAAAGGTTTTTACCAGATTTAAGAGTCTATTAAATACACTATACATACCTTGTGTAGTGTAAACTGTGAGTTACTCTATAAATATGACACTAATACATACACTATATGTCAATGTGCAGTGTTGTTGAGAGTTTCACTTAACGACTGGGAAACAAAATTACAAGGGTGTCTATTTGTGATGAATAACAAAGGTTTTTACCATATTTGAAAAAGTTTATTAAATACACTATACATACTTATGTAGTGTAAGTTGTGGTTTACTATTCATAAGTTGTAACACGGTAGTTTACTAACAATGGAATTAGTATTTTTATATGTAGTATACTTAACATATTTTGACTACATAAGTAGAAATTGAACCATCAATGGACTACCAGTTTAGTTTTTGTTTAAATATTTAGATATACATATATAAATATTTGTGCTTCAAATTGATGTTGTAATGAATTGATTAATCGTAATTTGTTTGTATGTAATAAGTCATAATATGTAATTTGTTGTCAAATGTGAATGATTGCTTGATTGTCATATGACAGTAAATAAGAAACATTTTATTCAATATTGATTTAAAGCTTTAATAGTTTAATCACTAATATTTACTTGTTTTCTAGTCTCAGACTGTACAGTTTAGGAGCACGGTCTCTTCTTACAACTCGAACAACAACTCTATTATAGAGGGTGTTTGAAGGATTATTGCTCAAACACCATTCGCAGCGATATTTGAGAGCTTCTTCACGGGAAATTGACTGTTTATCGTCGGGATAGGGGTGCAAACAGTACTAGAAATATTGATTTTGTTATTTGCCGGCTAGAACGAGCAATGCATGCAAGTGAAAAGCGTGTCGCTCCCAATCCAATTTATGTATGGATTTCGTGATCTCGAGGAAGTCAACGCACATATCCCAACCCAATTTATGTATGGGTTCCGTGATCTCGAGAAAGTAAACGCACAACAGCTCTTTGATGGGGAGTGGAAGCCCCTGCCATTGGGTTCTATATTAGCTGATGCAGCTGATTCAAAAAGTCCAAAATCGAAAAGAAGATTTCGCTCTCAATTGAAATGGAAACCGTTCGCCGACGTTGTGTCTTAATCGATACGCGAGACCTTATGATGATGATTCGAGAACGTCTAAAATTGGTCTTTTAATTTATTTTGTTATTCTGGTTGAGATTTGAGAGTGAGTTTGTTTAAGTTTTTTTTGCTATGAATGTGCCAAATTTTGGATGCTGAAATATTTGATTTAGTTAGTGGATTAGATCGGCAATTTATATCTGGTTCCTAGGAGTACAATTCTAATTGTACACCAAGTAGTGTATTTTCATGTGTTTGTAGATAAATATTCATCGTGTATGCTAATATATTCATTAGTATGAAATCTCATACCACTCACTATACATATTACACACCCATTTCAGGTGATTCTAAATAACGTTAACATTATGATGTAACGAAAACTTAACAATACCAAAAAATATTTGTCTATATATTTTGTATATATGTGTGATTATTGAGGAATTGGTTATTATTGTTATGACGAAACTTACGTGTTATATTCATAGTATAATGTCTCCACACTCAACATCGTTTATGAATTCATCATACTTAACACTAACAGTATCAGTCGTACTAACTACTCTTTCAATGGTAAAATTGAACTCCTGCACATCTTTGAGAAGAATAGGCTGTGGCATGTCTCCACTTCTAACCTCAGGAACCTAAAAAGGAAAAATACAAACAACAAAATAAAAACCACACACACTTAGGAATGAAACTAAACATATAACTTGTAATTCTATTAACTAAACTAGAAACGAAACTAAACATATATATAACTGGTGATTCTATTAATTAAACACAACTAGGACGGAAAAAACACTTTCCATGCCCTAGAAAATCTGCTTTTCTTTAGTGACTAAACCCGCGTGGGCACAAATGGAGAGTGTGCCTAGAAGCGTGACGTAATTCGATACGATATTATGTTTGGTCAACATTTGATCGAAGAGTTTATGCGACTCGTCTGGGCTTCCATTTTTCCCGTACACGTCGATCATCGACGTCCATGAAAACTCATTTTTCTAGCCATTTCATCGAAGATTTGCCGCGCATTTTCTGTTCAACTGGATTTGGAGTACATGTCTATGATGGCACTCCAAATTTTTATGTTCATGAAGAGGTCAGTTTTCATTAGCAGTCCATGGACCTGTTGGCCGACTTCGAACGCCGACAACAGAGAGCACGCTCCCGATAATGCTAGTGAAGGTGGATACACTGGGCGTATAGCTTGCGCATTGCATCCCCACATAAACCTCGATTGCTTTCTTGGCCATTTGAATCGATTTACAGAATCCTTTGATCGTGCGCCTCTAGCTTGTTAGTTCCCGATTGCGGTAGTTTCTCCGCCGACCACCGTGCGTTAGTCTCGCGAAAATCGATTACCCTAGAAAAATGGTAGAAATAATTATTAAATTAAATTAAATTATAAAATAAAATAAAGAAGAATTTAAAATTGATATAATAGAAAGGTTAGAATAGACCAATCAAATTTTAAAAGCTTACCTTAATTATGAATATATTTAATATCAATACATTAAATTATATATATTCCAAAAATTCATTACCTTTTTTATTAGGAAGGTAAATTATGATATTTTTTTAAAAATCATAAAATCATTCTAATTTTTTCTCTAATTTACTCTAGTTTTAAATTAGATTGAGTTGTGTTGTGAGTTAAGTTAAAAAAGTTATTAAATGGTTGAGTTAGAGATCGTGTAAGAAAAAATAAAATAAAATAAAATAATATTTTATTAAAAGATTGGGTTGGTTTGGGTTGCTAATAAATATAGTTTTAGGGGATGGGAGTAAGTCTTGACGTACAGAAATGACTGTATCGATTTCATACCAAAATTTCGATATAGCCATTGAAAAAATCAATACGGTACCAAACTTTCGCTATACAAAAAAATTTCGATATATCGAACCATATCGAAAATATTATTATCAAATTATACTGAAAATATCGATATACTGAATCATACCGATTTGTTTTTGCATACAGAACTATATATATACCAAAATATCGAATTACATCAACAATTTTTGGTATATTAGTAATACCGAAAATGCTGAAATATTAAAATTTTCATACCGATACCGACAAAAAATTATCGATATGATATTACACCGTACTGAAAAAAAATTATCGATATGATTTTACACCATACTGGAAATCTATGTCATATACTAGATATAAATCTTAACTCAAAATGTGGTTAATTTAGTATTTTTCAATTCAAAAAGTCAAAAATAGTCCAAAATTGGTTGAGCCATTTAATCGTGGCAGTAAATTTGAAGAATAAGAAAAAAAAATTAGTGTAATACACATGCCATAGTGTGATTGGACGTCATAGTGTGATTGGACGAAAGTAATTAAAAAAACAATGATAATATCCACATAAGCCAGCACAGTGACTAACTATCATGTTTTCATCGGTCAACCAATTTCCGACTAATTATGATTTTAACTATCACGATTTCATCGATCAACCGATTTCCAACTAATTATGACTTTATAGACTTAAAAAGGACTAAATTGACAACATTTTGGGTTTTATGATATACTAAATTGAGAGTGAAACAAAATTAGATTAAATCGAAAAAAAACTTTATGGAAACAAAATCGCAAATCGAGGAAATGCTGCCGGGACATCGGAGGCTCTTTTTGGCAAGATAAGAGATATAATAAATAAGAAGGAAATTCGTCATTTTAAGGTTCCGTTTACCCCTCCAAAATAAAGCACTATAAAGAGACTACTTTGTCAGTTCCATCTTAGACAGAACTCAATCTTAGGTGCGGCTACCCGGCTCCTATTTTCGGTCTATTATCTAGAAGGCAATTGAATCATAAGCCGAGATCATAAAGTTTATCTCCATATACTTAGGCACTAGCTTTCATACAAGGTAACATAGCTATGGAGGAAACATTCATAAATATACAAAATTGCACAAATGACATTACATTACCTTAGTATGTAAACATTACCATACAAGGTAAATGGAAATAATTTTTATCTACATTTATGTATACGAGCATAAACAACTTAAATTGTTTTAATGTCCAAAACACAAGAAAGGCTCAACGAGAATCATAAACAAATTAAATTGTTTTAATGTCCAAAACACAAGAAAGGCTCAACGAGAATCGAGTTTTAATGTCTCGGACAAGAAAGACTAGTATCCCTTCCTTCGAGAAATGATCCACATAAAGGAGATCCCTTCCTCCAAGAAATGATCAACATAAAGTAGTTTTAAGGTCCAACTCGGCGAGAAAGACTTTTATGGCTGCCGAGTAGGCTCCATCTTGAACTAGTGACAAGTCGAGCCAAGCTTCAAGCTTATTGAGAAGGTGCTCGATCTTAACCCGTGTTTTTTTTCATGCTTGAGCTCAACTCGACCGAGCAGATCAAGCTCGGCTCGAGTCACTCAACTTTGCTCGCTCGATTAGTTAAACTCTAGCTTGCTCAACTCGACCGAGCAGCTCAAGCTCGGCTCGAGTCACT
This sequence comes from Euphrasia confusa, assembly GCA_954870475.1. Classification (NCBI taxonomy): domain Eukaryota; kingdom Viridiplantae; phylum Streptophyta; class Magnoliopsida; order Lamiales; family Orobanchaceae; genus Euphrasia; species Euphrasia confusa. The sequence goes on along the minus strand of OX940949.1, from coordinate 14,821,678 downwards.
CAACTTTGCTCGCTCGATTAGTTAAACTCTAGCATGTTCAAACGACTCAACTCGTATTACTCGAGTTCAACTCAATATATAAACACATGTTAAGATTGGAGCTCAAGCTCCCCAGACTCGAGCTCATGTTTCATTGACCTCGAGTCGAGCATTGACTACTAACACCTCAAGAGCTGTTCTGTTCATCACCAGCCCTAGCTCCATCTCTATTAAAACTCTAAACCATAAAAAAAGGCCATTTTTTTATCTTGGCAAATGTGGGTACACCCAAAACAATAGATTCTATAGCTAACTATTATAGTTCTTGAAATTTCAAGAGTGTATATTTCATGAATTGAATTTGTAAACGATTTAATCGAAGAATCATCATCATTACCAACATTAAAAAAAACAAACTAAACTTAAATATAACAATCAAAAAAGGGTTCTGAAGCACATTTCAAAAACGAAACAAATTATCCAAATCACAAAACGGGATGTATCTCAGAATTCAGTGCCCACAAAAGAAACATAATACTGCAAAAAAAGAAACAAGATAAAACGAACAACTGCTACCAGCGTTTCAACGGTAGGATTTCTGGAACCTGGAACGAGCACCGCGCCCACCAAACTTCTTCGGCTCGCACCGCCTCGGGTCGGCCACCAGAAGAGTCCTGTCGTACCTGACTAGGATGTCCTTGATCTCCTTCTTCGACTGCTCGTCGACGTACTTCTGGTAGAACGCGACCAGAGCCTTCGAGATCGACTGCCGGATGGCGTAGATCTGAGAGGTGTGACCTCCTCCCTTCACGCGGATGCGCATATCGACTCCGGCGAAGCGGTGGCGTCCTAGGAGGAGGATTGGCTCGTACACCTTGAAGCGGAGGATCTCGGGCTGGATAAGCTCGATCGGGACGCCGTTGATCTTGATCATGCCGCGTCCGCGCTTGCAGTGGGTGACGGCGACGGCGGTCTTCTTACGGCCGAAGCATTGGACTGATTCGGTCGGCGTAGCCATGGTTGCTGCGAACCTTTTCTCTGTTTTCCTTGCTCACTCTCCGTACGGCGGTGGAAACCCTAGGTTAGAAAATGAATTGTTGTGTGAAGCGTGGATATATATATGGGATTCCGTTAGTGGGCATAAGGGTTTTGGGCCCAGACTGATAGGTTGGGTTCAGGCCCTTCTGTGTCAGATTTAAGTTTCTTGGGCCACGGCCTATTGGACCATTTCGCCATTAAAAAAGATTACATTGCCTATTTGCCTCCATATAACTTTGCATATTGTATTTAATTTTTATTTTTTTTATTAACATTTAACGGTAGAGGTTAACTATAACTAATAAGGGTCAATAACTTTGCATATTGTATTTAATTTTTTTTTTTATTAACATTTAACGGTAGAGGTTAACTAATAAGGGTCAGGTAGAGGTTAACTAATAAGGGTCAATGTATACTTAAATATAATTAAGACGTTTACAACATTAAAATCATTCATTTTAGTTATTTTTTAGTTTATCTTTTGTAATTCATTTTGAACTGTGAATTGAATATAAATGAATTGAACTGAAAATTAATACTATAAAATATCTTCTAGTGAATTTTTTTGTTGTGTCAAATAAAATCAACAAAAGAACATGACTTCATCTAATACCTTCATCTAGAGAATTTTTTGTTGTGTCAAATAATAATTAGTAAAAAATAAGTAATTGTGATTAAAATTTAAAAATAACATTAAATTTATCTTTTAAAATTGTGCATTGATATGAAACAACCAAAATAGAAAGTATATACTCTTTTGTCTCATAAGAACTAGGGCTGAGCGCGGGCCGGGACGGTCTCAAAATTTTTAAGGACTGGCCCAAAAATCGATTTTGTCGATTCGGGCCTGTCCGAGTTTTTTAAAATGAAGGCTCGGCTTGAAATCGGTCCCGACGGTCCGAGTCGTGTTTTCGGGTTTTTCGAGCTTGGTTTTTAAATTTTAAAAATATATTTTTAATTATTAAAAATAATTTTTTATTAATATTTTTTATGAAAAAAATAAATTTTAAAATTTAAATAATACTCTCTCCATCACTTAGTATAGTGCATAGAGAAAATGTCACGTAGATTAAAAAAAGTGATTTTTTATGTGTTTAATAATATAAAGTAAGGGTATAATAGGTATTGATGTGTAAGTAATAAAGTAGTTAGTTGAAAAAGTAGTGGTTTAAAGGTAAATAAACGTGTATTGGGAGGATAAAATTGTGAAAAGTAATTCCATTTATGGAATGTGCATTGACATATTTAAGGGGATGAACAAAAAAGAAAAGTGTGCACTGTTTAAGAGAAGGAGGGTGTATTATTATATAACATATTTATAATTTAAATTTTTAAAATTGAATTATTAATTCAAAAATTAAAATTTCTCATAAAAATATATAATATTCATTAAAAAATTATATAAAAAGAATAAAAAAACAGGCCGGTTCGGGCTTTCGGTCCCAATTTTTTCGGTCCGAGCCCTTGGCGGGTTGATCTCAAAAAAAATTGGGACCGGCCCGTGACGGGCTTTTTTTGGATTTTCGGTCCGGGCTTTCGAGTTCTCGGGCCGAAACGCCCAGCCCTAATAAGAATAGTCTCTTCCTTTACGAATGAAGAGTGACTATTTTGACAGTGGTAGTATATTTTGAGACAAAATTCTTATAAATTATATTGTATTTCGTAGTAAATATTTTTAACCAATCATGTTATTTACGGAATGGTCACTCGCAATTGTATTCCTTTCTTTTTTTGGTAAAGGTCAATCATATATGAAAGAAAAATGTATGATACAGTACATCGCATAGGGAATTGAATTCCCTTCCGAATCGCGATAAATAGGAGTATATCGCAAGGTCATCTCTAAACACTAAACACTAAACACAACGAGACGAGATCAAAATCCATAAATGACGATGTCCAATTAACTCTCCACCGTGGAAAAGACCACCTCTCCCGACAAAGTGGACACGAGGTGAGTGAGGTGGTCCGGCGAAGTGGGCCCTGTCAAATTCCAAATGGGGGTGTTCAAGTGCGGTCCCACGCCTAGCGCACACAAACGAGAGCGGGAGCCCGAATATGCACTAGAGAGCCTCAATCTATCTCAAAACCATATGGTACTAAGTAGGAGAACTCTCTAGGCTTATATCATAGACTTCCCTCTCACAATTATTCGATGTGGGACAACTCACAAGTGGACTTCAACACACCCCCTCCACTTGTGAGTCCTAGTCAAAGGGTGGTCAAACCACTCACATCATAGACTCCCCTCTCACAATTATTCGATGTGGGACAACTCACAAGTGGACTTCAACACACCCCCTCCACTTGTGAGTCCTAGTCAAAGGGTGGTCAAACCACTCACAAACAGGACTTCAACACACCCCCTCCACTTGACCACTCACAAACAGGACTTCAACACACCCCCTCCACTTGCGAGTCCAAACAGGATCTCACAAACAGGACTTCAACACACCCCTCCACTTGTGAGTCCTAGTCAAAGGGTGGTCAAACCACTCACAAACAGGATCGAGCACAAACAGGACTTCAACACACCCCCTCCACTTGTGAGTCGTAGTCAAAGGGTGGTCAAACCACTCACAAACAGGATCTCACAAACAGGACTTCAACACACCCCCTCCACTTGTGAGTCCTAGTCAAAGGGTGGTCAAACCACTCACAAACAGGATCGAGCTCCCGCTCTGATACCATGTCAAATTCCAAATGGGAGTGTTCAAGTGCGGTCCCACAGTCAAAGGGTGGTCAAACCACTCACAAACAGGATCGAGCTCCCGCTCTGATACCATGTCAAATTCCAAATGGGAGTGTTCAAGTGCGGTCCCACGCCTAGCGCACACAAACGAGAGCGGGAGCCCGAATATGCACTAGAGAGCCTCAATCTATCTCAAAACCATATGGTACTAAGTAGGAGAACTCTCTAGGCTTATATCATAGACTCCCCTCTCACAATTATTCGATGTGGGACAACTCACAAGTGAACTTCAACAGGCCCCAACAAGGTGGGTTAACTAACCCTCATCTACTACATAAAGCCTCAGTTTGAAGAAACTTCGTTCTTTGAAGCTCTAGTTGGATTTAAATGCTGCCCCTGCTCATTTTATGATATCCCTTCAATTCTCAAGAATTAGTTATAAGGATCTGGTGAACAATGATGGACAAGTCTGAGATATGCAATTCAAAAAATTATTTAGGAAACATATTGCATTTCTGTTATTTGAGAAAGAGTAAATTAGTCGGGATGATTCATTCACATTAGAATGGGGATACAAATACAAATAACAAGCTCCACAAACAAGAATGGAAACAGCAAATCGATAATATTTCGAGTAGTTTTCAAGGGAGGCCCGATCAGATTATGCTACGCGACGGCACAAGGTAATCCCATCACCCACGGGCAGCTGACAAATCTCGATCCTGGGATCAGCAGCAAGAGCCTTGTTGAGTTCCAGCACAAAGTCCCTGTAGTACCTAACGTACTTTCTCAGAGGCGCATCCGGTGGGGCCACCACTGATCCGTTCCACAGGGTGTTGTCATAGCCGATCACACCACCAACCTTAACGAGATCGATCAGCCTCTTGTGGTAGTTGATGTAGTTGTCCTTGTCAGCATCCACAAATATGAAATCAAATGTTCCATGATACTTCCCCTGTAAAAAAAACAACAGTCAATTAATTTTTCAATTTTGGTTTTTTGTTATTAAAAAGTTTTGTGAGGATTTTACATCTTCGATCATCTCATCAAGAACAGGCAAAGCAGGGCCTTCCTTGAAGTCAATTTTATGGGCCACGCCAGCTTTCTGGATCACAGGTAGTCCCAAATCATAATTCTCTCTGTTAATGTCCATTGCCAATATCTGCACTCACAAAACAAGAATAGTCAAACGGTTTGATTTATTAATTAAATAAGAAATTAAATCGGAGGGAGTAAAAAAAAAATAGAAATTACCTTTCCATCCTCGGGGAGGGCAAGAGCCGTAGCCAAAAGAGAGTAACCAGTATAAACCCCAATTTCCATGGTGTTTTTCGCATTGATCAGCTTCAAAAGCATGTTCAGGAATTGACCCTCGTCAGCAGATGTCGTCATAATATTCCTATATAGGAGAATTAATTTGCATAAATTAATTTTTAAATCCAAAAATTCAATAAACTAAAATAAATTAATAAATAATACTGTAAATCATAATCGGACCATGGATGCTTTGCGGTTATTTCTCTGAGCTCTTTCATCGGCTCCGGCTCTCTCGGATAAACACTGGTTTCTAGAATATACTGGAATATCAAAAACAACTATTAATTAATTCACCATTTCTCACTTTTTTTTTCAAAATAAAAAATAAAAAATAATTGATTATTTATTTACCTGGTAAAGGGCATCGCTCTGCAGAAGGCTCTTGTGCCCAACTTCTTGATGCCTGCCCGATTCGCCATTTTCCGCCATTTCTTATTTTTTTTTTTTTACGGATTTTCTCTATTTATTTTTCCTGAAATTGATTGAGAAAGTTAACGGGGAAGATGACTATATTTATACAGGTGATTCAATCCGGTTCCGACCGGGCAGGTGGTGGAAAACCGGTTCGGGGTTGGTGAGGTGGGACACAAGGATTGGTTCTGTGGGGCCCGAGGACTGGAGGGAGTTGAGCTATGGCAACTATCGCCTGCGCGCCTCGCACGATGTATCCGCTGAAGTCGCGGGCGGTGATTGGTTAAAGTGTTATTGGTAGGGAGATTAGCCAATGGGAGAATTCCACGTGGCAATATGTTTGGTGAAAAGAGGATGGTGATTTGGTGAGATCGAAGTAAAAGCAAGTTTGTGCCTTTGTGGCACGACCACGACATATTTGGTATGATTATTTATTTGGTATACCTGTTCATTGAGATTGTTTTTACTAATAATACTAATTATTACCTTAATAATTGTATAAATGACTATAATTCAAGATTATAGTCATTCAATTCAAGAGTCACATGAATAATAAAAAAAGGATTAATTTCAAGAGTATGATAATTAATTAATACTACTATTTAAATGAAAAAATCAATATGAGGTTGGTGAAGTTTGAGAAACCATCAATATTAAAGTTGACCTCCTTACCAACCCTAACTTTACACTCACAAGTCATACGTAATTATTCATATTTTTCAAAAATAACAAAAAAAATAAAACTAAAAAAATAATTATTCTCACGGTTTGACAAAAAAATTCTATTGTTAATATCCATGATTACATTAGTTAACAATATTGCAATCATTAATACTTGAGAGCCACAATTTCATAAGAGGAATCGAAATTTTAGATACATTGGACTAAGTTTATACTGTATTATTTAATTATAATTAATTATTTTAATATATATATATATATATATATTGTTTTTTTGTCTAAGTCAATTTTAATGTCTCCAACCTTGGACTTACATTCCTAGTTCAAATTGTTAATTAATAATTTATGATGATTAATTAAAATGAAAAATTAATTAATTAAGTATTAAAAAATATGTATTAATATGATAAAAACATAATTTAAATTATGTTTAAGCAATAGTTCAATAAATAATTTTTTTATTATTTTATTTAAATTTAAAAAATTAAATATTTTTTATATAGTAATAAATTGTCATAACAAATTACTAAGAAAATCAAATTAAATAATTAAATAAAAAATAATGAATAGTATGATATGTTAATTAAAAATGGTGATTGATTAAGTTGAATTTTAGTGATAATTCTGCATTTCCTTAATTAAAAATTAAAAATTAAAAATTAAATTTGGTTCAGTTGAATTTTAGTGATAATTATGCACTTCCTTTTTTCGAGTCTTCTTTTAGGATGCCTATTTTATCTGTAAGTATATTTCAATGTATGTTTTGTCAATGCATCCCTATTTTATCTCCTATTTTATCTCTAAGTATATTTCAATGTATGTTTTGTCAATGTATGTTTTGCAATGAAATACTCCGTATATCTTATTTTACTTAGTTACATAATTATAAAATAATAGCACTAATTTCTATGATAGATATATTTTAAAAATTATATTCTAACAAACTATTCTAGATTATAACACTAATATCTATGAAAGATATATGTTAGAAATTATAATCTAACAAAATTATTCTAGATAATAACACTAACATCTATGATAGATAGATACTATATGCTAAAAAATATTACACCTGACTATTCATACACAATACTTAGTTCATTAATTATATATATAATAATTAATAATTATACTCATATTAAAATAATTAATTTTGATCAATTCGTATGGAATAAAAATTACATATATTATTCAAAGAAATAATTAAATTAATTTTATAATAGTTATTAATCATTATTTTGAACTTTAATGCTAATATTAACAATCAAGTTAAGAAAGAGTAAACTAGTAAAAATACATTAAAAATATATAAATATATAATTGTGAAAATATGAAGACTCTATACCTAAAATACCACAAATAAAATAAGTTCGAGAGAAATATAATATTGTTATGAATATAATTAATTAGTGAATGACTAGTGAACAAGACAGAAACCCTACTTTGTATTCTATATAAAGGTCTCCCCATATGAATAAAATAACAATTCATAAGAATTCTATTCTCCTCTCATACTATCTCTCTTTCTACTATATTATTCTCTCTCAATTCTCTTGAGTTTATAACACGTTATCAGCACGAAAGCTCAACCGGCGTTCTTCATCGAAGTTCTACTCATTCAAGATCCGAATTCAAAGGCAAGAATTTATATGTTTCTTTATATTTATTAATAATTATAAATATATCTACTTCTCCTCCCTTCTTCTTAATATCCTATGTTCCCGAAGAACATTATAATCTGATATTCCTGAAGTAATATCATATGTTCCGAAGAAAATTATAATTTGATATTCCTGAAGTCATATCAAATTAATTATGCTTAATTTCCTGAAAAACATTATAATATGATATTTTTTAAGTAATATCAAATTAATTATGATTGAGTTCCTGAAGAACACTATAGTATGATATTTTTGAAATAATATCAAAATGTAATGTTACTGAAGAACACGATATGATATTCCGAAGAAATATCAAAACTAATTGTTCATGAAGAACATAACATGATATTAAAATGAAATGTTCCTGAAGAACATCGTGCGAGTGTTTCGTGGTCGAGTCATGTGCGAACTCATCCATGAATCAATTGGGGTACTTCCTAAATTCCAAAGTTGGTGAAACTTTAGGAAAAGTTAATCAAAACCTTGTTGAATAGCTCGATGGTTATTTGCTTGAATATTAGGACAGCCACATGAGTTTGAATCCCCGTGAAAATTTGATATTCCTGAAGAAATATCAAAAGGTAATGTTCCTGAAGAAATATCAAATCAATTATTTTTAATATCAAATTAAATTGCTCCCGTAGTAGCAATAAGTTTGAAAATATCAAATAAATTGATGTCGTGGTAGCAATAAGTTGTAAATGTTTCCGAAAAACATTATGATATGATATTTATGAATAAATATCAAAATAAAACTTTAAATGTTTCTGAAAAACATTAACTAATAAATTTTAAATGTTCTTGAAGAACTTCATGATATGATATTCCCGCAGCAATATCAAATCTCCCGAAGAAGCAAAGTTCAAAGTTTTTGAATAAAGTTACATGCTCCCGAAGAAGCAAAGTTCAAAACATTAAATGTTTTTTATTGTTCTCGTCATATTAATTATCCCTGAAGGATATCTTTGGAAAATTGAGAACCAATGTATCTTATTGTTTTAGTACTTGTGGAATATCGAAAAAGTCAATTATTTTCTTAATTTTTGACGTGTTATTCCTGAAGAATATACCATTGATCTATTAAATTTGATAGATATTCTAGAAGAATATTTGATTTATTTATTCATCAATAAAGTCCGAATGACACGAGTATTTTGATCTCCGAAGGATCATTGGTAAAGATACCGTTATGCAAATAATGACATATTAAGAGTGAGCTCCGGAAGAGGCTTACGAATTATCTCAACGAGTACTAGAAATTTCTTAAAAATAAAAATGATGCATATCATGATGCGTGGAAATTGTTATTTTCCATCTGCAAATTAATATGCAATTTATATTCATATCACCACTAAAGTGAACGGGCATAATAGAAAATAAGTATATTAAATATCTCGAGCCCACGATCCAGAAGATCACGATCCAGAAGATCGGTTTATAGCAATTATGCTGATTTGCATATTTAACGAAGACGGCATTAGGGGGAGATAAGAAGATAAAGATTTAAATGCCGAGAAATTTCATTAAATGAAAACGATCTTCAATTCTTGATCCACACATCAATCGACTGAACCTGAAGTTCATGAAAATAAGTAACTTGCAATATTCAGCAAGTAATCTGCCAAATTAATGAAGGTGTGACAAAATCACATATATTTGTGATAAAATGAACTATACGAGTTCAAATAACAAAGAGATCAACTCAAATGTTGATTCTAATATACGTCTGAAGCGTAGTAGATCAATCTCAAGATATAAAATAAATTTGTGGTAATAAAATTTAGTCACCCTCAAAATCTCCTGAAGAGAGTTAGATGAAAATCTCATTGAAAAAGCATGTGCACATGATAATAGAAATTGTGGGATTGCGGAACAACCAAATTAAATATTTTGGGAAATTATGAAAGATTTGGTTGATATATTGAATTGTCATCAACATGGAAAAATAGAAAGTCGTCAACGACATATTTGCCTCAAGAAGTTGCTTTAGAAAAATTGGATCCAAAACTTAAATCAATGATAGTGTTCCAGCAGCATTCAAAGAAATAGAAACGAGCAATTGAGGCTGAGCATGACTCGCTAAATAAAGATATATTTTGACCCTATAGTACACACCTCAAAATATTATCCCAGAAGGATATATGTGGGTGTTCGTAAGAAAAACGAGTAATGATGTGGTGAGATATAAAAGGCGAGATTAGTTGCTCAAGAGTTCTTCGCAGAAACTCGATATTTTTAAAGATGACATTAAGTTCCGCTATCTTATATTTCTGGCAGCAACAACGATAAATATAGATATGCATGAATGCATGAATGTATAAAGATACATACATGAAAGTCCTGGATGGATTTTAAGATTCCTAAAATGAAAGGAAATGAAAATCAGAACATGTAAAATATCATATTACATATGGACAAAAATAATATTGAATATAGGGTCCCGAAGACCAGTGATTGGTCCTGAAGACCAGTGATTGCACTCTTTTTCCCTCTACTAAGTTTTTCCCACGGGGTTTTCTTAGTTAAAGGTTTTTAACGAGACAATCATCACAATATAAATGAGAATGTCATGTACTCTTTTCCTCGAGTATTTTTTTCTACAGGGTTTTATAACGAGGTTTTTAACGAGGCATGTACATCACTCGATAATAATGAGGACATCAGAATATTCCATATGAGTTAATTTTCTAGATAAACTGAGATATTGAACCTGAAGTTCAAATGATTGTGAATTGAAGTTCACATTATTGTTCATTTGTCAAGAAATGTTTATTGGACACTAGAAGCATCTAAAAATACTTCAGAAGAGTTACCGGCCGGTTATAGCAATTGCGAATGCTCTAGTCAATATAGATGTCTGGTAAAGGCATGTCCCTGAAGGACGAAAAATATACAATAATACAAATGAATGTGAAACTCGACAATTCGAAGGTTGTGTCCTGAAGGTCAAAATGTATATTTGAATAACTAAGTTTTTCCTATATGGTTTTATTAGTTACAGGTTTTAATGAGACTGATTGATCACAAAGTCAAAGATTTTCGGTGATTACAATCAGGGGGAGCAAGTTGTACTCTTTTTCCTTCGTCGAGGTTTTATCCCACTGGGTTTTCCTGGCAAGGTTTTAACGAGGCAACAATCCTGTAAATAGTCATTCAAGGGGGAGTGTTATGAATATTATTAATTAGTGAATGACTAGTTTACCCTTTCTTGGTGAACAAGACAGAAACACTACTTTGTATTCTATATAAAGGGTCTCCCCATATGAATAAAATAACAATTCATAAGAATTCTATTCTCCTCTCATACTATCTCTTTTTCTACTATATTATTCTCTCTCAATTCTCTTGAGTTTATAACAAATATAACGTACTTATTCAATGACGAACTGATCAATTCACATATGGAAGATATATCAAGCCTAGATGTAATGCTTTGTAAATAAGTAGCTAATAGTGAAATTGAGTCAATTATGAAAAACCATACTCCCTCGGTCCCCTAAATTGGATTTACTTATTTTCAGTGTTGAAATTAAAATTTGTGTTATTTTATTGATGTAATAGAATTATTCGATTGCAATTATTGAATGTAATGATTTGTGGTTGTAATTATTTGATGAGTACTTTATATAACTATATAAGTAAAAAATGAAATAAGGCTAATTCAAAATGACTCCCAAAATAGTAAGTGAAATAATTTCAAGAGGATCGAAAGTAGAATAAGTAAGTTGATTAATTTTTCATGTTAATTGCCATAATTTATAGTATAGTTTTTATATTAAAATTTTGTTAAAATTTAACAAAATCAAACTAATTTAAAATAATTGAGTTAAAAACCAAAAAAACCATTTTCGAAACCTTTTGTTTTATTTATAAAAATAAAACTTAAAATGCATAATTTAATAACTATGACAAAAATTAAAAAGAATTTTTTTTTCTTTTTTTCACCAATGATGTGGGATGATATTGATGCGTGACATTTAACTATGGTGGTGAAGGAAAATAAAAAAATTGTTGAACATTGGAATTTAACTTCTAAATTTAAGGATTAAAATATAAACCCTTACCATTAGATTATGAACTTTTAATAAACACAACACAATGTTAAATATTTATATTAGATATATTATAATGTAATTTATTTTAATATGTAATTAAATTACTCTTAAATTTAAGGTTACATATGATAATTTATTGTAATGTATAATTATTTAATTATTAGAAAAATCTAATAATTTAAAACTTAAATCAAAACTATTTTAATGAATTTATTAATTTGAATTAACAATTTTTTATATTAATTCAAATTAAATATTTGAAAAAAGAGTATAATTTTTTTTTAATATTTCATATAAATGAATATTTAATTTTGTAAAATATATAAATAAATTATGTTAATATTAACTTAAAAATTATGCTAATAGTTATAAATAAAAGTAAAAATGTAAAAACAAATTACAAATATTAATACAAATTGGTATTAATTTTTTTTTTTTGTATAGGTCAATTACAATCTCTTGAGTTCGAACCTAGGACCTTTGATCTTCGATTCGAGCGCTCAACCAACTGAGCTAACAACCCTTGACAATTGGCATTAATTTTGATTTTCAATATTTTGCTATTTTGGTGGAGTGGAAATGAGTCCCTCCACTATTTCCATAAGATTTAGGGTTAAAATCCTACATGTTTTTAAAAATATATATTTTCATAAGATTTAGTACAGAGTTTGACGATAATGAGACCACAAAAATTAATATGAAAAGATTAATGGTAATTTTCACTACAAAAAAGGGGTTTTTTCGACCACAAAATGTGTTGGAATGTACACCAAATTTGAATTCTAGAAGTGTTTCTACACATTCTGGAAGTTTGGGCAGAGTGATCATCTCATTGCATTTGGAGTTTGGGCACAGTGGCCACTTCAGCATCTTATTTGAATCTGCCGCCAAAGGACAAAACGACACTGTTTCGGGCAAAGCGACGTCGTTTCACCTGGGTTCACAGAAAAGCCGCGGAGCAGTGGATCGATCCTCTCTCACGTGTTAGTGGATGAAAATGCGAGATTGCGAGTGCTCCAAGTTCCTCTCCAGCTCATGCACAGCATGACGATCACAATTTCTGTTGGAAATGTGTGGTGTGGATTTGCCCAAATCGATTTGATCGTAGGGTTCATATGACGTCGCGGATTTGGGGATATTCGTGTGCGTGAGTATAAATGTAATTCACGTGGTGTGTGTGATGGAGAGCTGTATCTGAACTCATTTTCATAGCCTTGAGAGCTTGAATAATACCATAGAACCACCTCCCTTCCCGAGCACGTAGATCAGTTTTCAATCGACCGAAGCTCGTAAAATCTTGTGTCATTTCGTGTGATTTATTTTGCGTTGTGTTCCTTGAAGTTCAGAGATACTTCTAGGATCCTTAGATCGAGCGTTCGTCATCGTATCCCGATTTCACAATTGTTGAGCTTGGAGCTCTGGTTCGAGCTTTTGAGCACACGCAGCTGTGATTGTTTGTTTGTTCTTGTTTGAATCCTCAACAAAATGTGGTAGCAAAAAACAGGCTGTGGTCGCAAAATGGGTATTTGCGACCACGTGTGGTCGCTAATGCGTGGCCGCTAATATTTGGTCTCAAATGCTTTTTTGGCGACAACAGCGCGATCGCGAATGTTATTGCGACCACGTTAGTTATTCGCGACCACCGTATGTGGTCGCTAATAATCCGTGATGATGTGGCAACGAGCGATGACGTGGCTCATTATTAGCGACCACGCGTGATCGCAATTACTGGGCTTTAAAAATTGAGATCTTAATGCATTAGCGACCACGCGTGGTTGCAAATACCATTTTTTTAAAATCAGATTGTTTAGTATTAGCAACTACGCGTGGTCGCAAAAAGATAAATTTCTGAAAAAAAAATATTTATAATTACAATTTCCAACCTACAAATCAATCCTAATTGCAATACAAACTGAATCCAAAATACAGTACAAATACAAATACAATCCAAAATTATCAAAACAATTATTCAAGTTCATCAACACCATCCTAATAGAATAGCCAGATAGTGCAATCCGTAATCAATCTAAAAACAAGCTACGGTGAGTCACGGGTCAAATCATGAGGAGTAGTCGAATCAGGAGGAGTAGTCGAACCAGGAGGAGTAGTCGAACCACCTGCACCTGACATGGAGGGAGGTCGAGCATCAGGAAACATTCTTTGCATGTACTCGTTCCAGAAGAGCATGTCAGCTTTTATCTTGTCAAAGTCAGTCTGGGATGCAACAGAATGTTGAGATGTCCTTGAAAACGAGGAACGCGACGATACCGATACAGGAGAACCTATAACACACAATATAAAATTAACCTTAGTACATTAAGAAGTTGTACATTTGATTTAATTTCAAATAGTTAAAGGTGGGAATAGGGAGGCTTTCACAGATGATATATTCAAGGAGCTTCTTTCAGTTTATGAACATTACCTTCTTCTTTTGTTAAAAATATGTTAAGGAGATGTGCAATATCATTACTACAAAATGTATCTTTAACAACGGGATGTTTACATCAGTTCTTAAGAAACCGTTGTAAATTCATTAATTAACATCAGTTTTATTAATAACCGATGTTAAGTTTTCTGAGGACATCGTTATTAAAAGAACCGATGTGAGATTTTTTGTGGACATCGGTATATTAATATAACCGACATCCCTTAATATAAAAATTACATCAGTTCGTTTATAGTGTTAATTTAATCGCCAATACTTGCCATTTTTTGTGACCATCAGTTTATTAATCGAACCGACATCCTGAACGTAATATTTACATCGGTTGGTTTATAGTGTTGTTAATTTATTATTCGCCAATATTTCTCATTTTTTGTGGACATCGGTTTATTAATAGAACCGATATCCCTTAACATAAAAATTACATCGGTTTGTTTACACTATATATTGTTAATTTAGTTGCCAACATTTGCAAACAGCGGTTAGAATCGTTGTCCATAATTAAATCTCCCAACATTTTTTTTAATTAAATATTTCAAAATAAATATTACCCCAAAATAAATTAATATAATTAAATCTCCCAACATTTTTTTTAATTAAATATTTCAAAATAAATATTACCCCAAAATAAATTAATATTACCCCATTACCGTATAAAATGATAGGGTTCAACTCTTTGACATCCACAGGAAAAAAATCAAACTGCTTCGTCCAACTACAATCGTCGCCGCCCTCTCGTACGCAACTACCGCCCGACGCTGGCTTCCTGCACTTAACTCCGGCCGTCGATGACGCCACCTTTTCCCGTGACCGACAACACCGCCTTTATGAGTTTTACTGACGTCGTTGCTTGTCACCTGTTGCAACGCTTGGTCTATTCTGATGTTGTTGCCTTTTTACTATTCCAGTCGCCACTTTCAATCGTCTTCTCCTTCGATTCAGGTTTGTTTTTTATTCTTAGGGTTTTTTTTGGTCTAGATTCACTTGCGCTCTTGAAATTATAGCCTAATTAGGGTTTAACTTCCAAATCATTATAGAGTGCAATTCGATTATAATTAAACAAAGTGTTGAGGAAAGAGCAGCCAAGACAACAGAAACAAACGCGAGCTCTGTTGACACTGAATCCCTCACAATAACACTGAACAGCGCAAATAACACTGAACAATGCAGTTTAACACTGAACCACTGAACTGAACACTAAAATCCCACACGCGTCGATTTACACTCACTCTCACGCCGTAGAAAGTTTGTATATGAATAATCGAACACAAACACGAAGAGAAACAATCACACAACAAACGATTTTACGTGCTTCGATCACCGGAAAGGTAATCTACGTGCACGGTGGAGGGGAGGGGTGTTCTGGTATTATATGAAGCTCAAGAACAATTGTACAAAGCTCTCTCTAGCTCAATGCTTGCATATTAATCACAAACACGAGTGATTATATGCTAAAACCGAAATGCACAAAATCGATGAACACATCTTGGCCATCGAGTCGTAACAACCTCGCAAATCTCAACCGTGCGATGATGTGCGACAATTCCATGTGCGTTTCCTGGATGAGTTGGCAAGGATCACGTAGCCACAAGAATCTTGTTAAATGGTGTCGAATCCGCTGAGAAATCGTCCGCCCTAGACCATGCACCAAGCTGCCAGTTCAGGAACGAAACGACGTCGTTTCTTCGTCCGCGAAATTCAAATTCTGGGCAAAATTACCATTTTGCCCCTGAAGTGCATTTTGTCGATTTTGCGTCCGGAGATGATTTTTCGTGTACATTTTAACAAATCTCCACCTTACACACAAATCAACTCCCAGCAATAGATCTCCTCATCACAACATCATCACAGTGTTCAACACTGATCACACCATAAAAGCACTGATCAGGCTTCAGTTCAAGAACTGACCTGATCCAGAATTCAGAACCAATTTCAAATCCAAAGCCTGCACTCCACGGCTGGAATTAGAATCTCTAATCGGTCCCATCATGATCCTTGTATCCTTAGCTTCAAATCCATACCAAGAACTCATCATATAATCCATCATAGCTCCAGAAATACCCAGATGCGACTAAATGACTCAAAACTGATCTAGTTGAAAAGCTCATGTACTCAACTTCTTCAATTCTGAGCCAAATTGCATAAAACCACCTCCACTAGGTTTGTACACTGAAATGTGACTTCACAACACATTTCATCCACCACAAACCATCCTCCAACACAGAATCACTACCAAAGTAATTCAAGAACAGACACTGTTCAATCAATCCAACCATTGACTTTAAGTATCTTTAACAACCATGCAGAAAACACAATCCACACAGTTCAAATACATGACTATGAACCTCAGGCCACAGACAAACCACTCAGAAACACAACTGAGCAACAGGATCATCAAGTCATACCTCAAAATTCCCAAAACTGCCTGTTTGAGTATTTTGCTGCATAACTCCACCACCACAACAGACATCCCAATTCTGCTGTAGTCAGAAGTTCCACAACCTCACTGAGATTGTGAAATGTCCACCAACTGGACCAGATCCTGACACAACTTGAATTTATCCACTGGCAACACCTTAGTGAAACTGTCAGCTGGATTCCCTTCAGTTGCAATCTTCTCAACTTTGACAATACCTTTCTCCACTACATCTCTCACAAAATGTAGTCTCACATCAATGTGTTTAGACCTCTCATGAAACACTTGGTGTTTAACCAAATGCAAAGCACTTTGGCTATCACAGTTGACAGCAACAGTGTCTTGCTCAACTCCAAGTTCATTGAGGATTCCCCTTAACCATATGGCTTCCTTTATTGCCTCTGTCATAGCCATATACTCACTCTCAGTTGTGCTCAAAGCAACAACACCCTGATGAGTGGCTTTCCAGACAATAGCAGATCCAAACAAGGTGAACACATATCCAGTGATGGATTTCCTGGTATCCACATTACTCCCAAAATCAGAGTCTACAAATCCAACCAAAGCATCTCCTCTGAGATCACTTCTTTGGAACAACAACCCATGATTCAGAGTACCTTTAATATACCTGAGCAACCACCTGACTGCATCCCAATGCATTCTTCCAGGATTTGACATAAATCTGGAAACAGTGCTCATAGCATATGCCAGATCAGGCCTACTACACACCATGGCATACATAACACTCCCAACAGCAGAAGCATAGGGAACAGTGCTCATGGACTTGATCTCAGACTGTGTAGAAGGACACTGATCAACTGAGAGTTTGATATGTTGAGCAAGGGGAGTTAATGAGATTTTAGACTCTTCCATATGGAATCTTTTCAGAACCTTTTCCAGATAAGGAGTTTGAGATAAACTCAATGTCCCAGAGGCTCTGTTTCTCCTGATATCCATTCCCAGAATCCTTCTAGCTTCACCTAGATCCTTCATTTCAAATTCAGCTCTTAGCAGCTTCTTGAGAGACTCCACCTCAACTTTTGAGCTACTAGCAATCAACATGTCATCAACATAGAGTAGCAAGTAGGTAACCACCTTCCCAGATTTCATTTTCAAGTAGACACAACAGTCATACTTGCACCTGACAAATCCAATATGCAGCATATAAGTGTCAAATCTCTTGTACCACTGTCTAGGGCTCTGCTTCAGACCATACAATGATTTTCTTAGCAAACACACCCTGTTCTCACTGTGAGCACCCTCAACTCCTTCTGGAATTTTCATGAATATTTGCTCCTCAAGTTCTCCATGTAGAAAGGCTGTTTTTACATCCATCTGCTGCAACTCCAAATCCTTTTGAGCTACAATGGACAACAAGATCCTGATAGTGCAATGCTTAACCACAGGTGAGAAAATTTCATTAAAATCAACTCCTTCTTTCTGTGTTAACCCTTTTGCAACTAATCTGGCTTTGAACCTCACATCTCTACCTTCTGAACCTTCAAGCTTCTTCTTGAATATCCATTTACATCCAACAACTCTCTGTGAGTGAGGTTTCTTGACAATGGTCCAAGTTTGATTTCTTTCCAGTGACAGCAATTCTTCTTGCATAGCCAACAACCATTTCTCCCTTTCAGAACATGAAATGGCCTCCAAATATGAGTTTGGCTCACTGGAATCCACATCATCAGCAACCATAAGTGCATATGATATCACATCAGCATGTGCATATCTCTGAGGTGGCTGTATCACCCTCCTTGTTCTATCTCTTGCCAGTTGATAATCATTAGAGCTTTCCTGAATCTCAGAAGTTTCATTCTTAAGTTCATTCTCATACTCTACTCCACCTTCTTCCTGTTGAGAAGCAATCTCCCTGCCTTCAAGTTCAACCTCAAACAACTCAGTGTCTCTCAAGCTTTTCTCAGAAAGCATAGGCATAGTGAGCTCATCAAATGTGACATCCCTACTGATGAAACACTTGTACTGACCAGGCTCAATACACCACAGTTTGTACCCCTTCACACCCTTTGGATATCCTAGAAACACACACCTCAGTGCCCTTGCCTCCAGTTTATCACCCTTTGTGTGAGCATAGCACAAACTTCCAAACACCCTCAAGTGCTCAAGTTCTGGAACTCTCCCAGTCCATACTTCTTGAGGTGTTTTCATTCTTAGAGCAGCAGCTGGACTCCTATTAATGAGGTAAGCTGCAGAGTTTACAGCCTCTCCCCAAAAAGACTTGTGAAGACCAGAACTTAATAACATGCATCTGATTTTATCCAATAGAGTTCTATTCATCCTCTCTGCAACTCCATTCTGCTGTGGAGTAGAGGCAACTGTCCTGTGCCTCACAATGCCCTTGCCTTTGCACAAGTCATTGAATTCTTCAGAGAGAAATTCCAGACCATTATCAGTTCTCAAGTGCTTCAACTCCCTTCCAGATTGCTTTTCTACTTCAATCAACCATTCTTTAAATTTCTCAAATGCCTCTGACTTGGCTTTAAGAACAATGACCCAGACTTTCCTGCTGAAGTCATCAATGATTGACATAAAGAACCTTCCACCATTCTTGGTAGTAGTTCTAGCAGGCCCCCAGAGATCAGAGTGTACATAATCTAGTACACCCTTAGTTGTATGCCTACCAGTGCCAAAGGAAACCCTCACTGCTTTTTCCAGTGCACAAGTCTCACAGAATCTCAACTTTGTGAACTTGTCTTTAGCAAATAAACCTTGCTTATAGAGCTCATTCAACCCTTTTTCACCTAGGTGACCCAATCTCTGATGCCACAGTTCAACCTTCTCTACCTCTGAAACCTGTGATGATTCACCAACCACAGTGTGACCATTTAGGTAGTATAGGTCATTCCTTTTAACTCCTTCAAGGACAACTACCTCACCCCTTTTAACCTGCAGACAACCACCCTTTGAGCTGAAGCTGAATCCCATACTATCCATCATCCCAAGTGAAATGAGATTCCTCTTCAACTCTGGTATAAATCTGACTTTGGTGAGAAGTTTAATTGAACCATCATGAAGCTTCAACCTCACTGATCCAATGCCTTGAACCCTGCAGGTTACATTATTCCCCAACACAACACAGCCACCATCCACTTCTTGAAATTGCTCAAACCAGTGTCTCTTTGGACTCATATGAAAGGTGCAGCCAGAGTCAAGTATCCACTCACTCTCCTTTCCATTTACTGTCACATTGAGAACCTCTGCATCTTCACAGCTATCATCAGCCAATGTAACATCAGCCTGCTGTTGAGGAGCTTGGTTTTCTTGCTGTTTCTTCCAAGCATAGCAATTCTTCTTCAAGTGGCCAGTCTTCTTGCAGTGGTAACACTTTCTACTTTCTCCTGAAGTAGAAGCTCCACCTCCACTGCTATTAGACTTTGATTGAGACTGCTTCTTCTTGTGTGGTTTCTTCCCTGCAGTAAATAAACCCTCAGAAACAGTGGCATGAGAATCCTTTCTAGATGACTCCTTCTTATGTAACTCCTTTGTTCTCAAGGCTATCTGAACCTCATCAAGTGTCAGAGCATGTTCCCTTCCATAAATCATGGCATCTCTGAACTGATCAAAGGAAGAAGGCAGAGAACTTAACAGCAAGAGAGCTTGATCCTCATCATCAAGCTTCTTATCTATATTCTCTAAATCATCAAGGATCTTTACAAACTCATCCATCTGATCTAACACTGGTTTATCACTTTGCATTTTAAATGAGTAGAGCTTTTGTTTCATGTACAATCTGTTAGCTAGGGATTTTGTCATATATAGAGATTCAAGCTTCTTCCATAAACCATAGGCAGTAGCCTCTCTACATACCTCCCTCAATACCTTATCACCAAGACTCAGAATAATTACACTGTGTGCCTTCATAGAGATCTCTTCAAGATCCTCATCAGAACTGGCCACAGACACTGAATCTACAGGTGCCTTCTCCTTCCTCCTAGCCTCAGCTTCTGGATCTGGTGGAGAAAGTGCAGATATCAACCCTTGTTGAACTAGCACAGCCCTCACTTTGATCCTCCATAAACTGAAATCATTTTTCCCAGTGAATTTCTCCACCTCGAATTTGGCAGATCCAGTCTTCATCTCCAGTGATTCTTCTTCCCACAGACGGCGCCAATTGTTGAGGAAAGAGCAGCCAAGACAACAGAAACAAACGCGAGCTCTGTTGACACTGAATCCCTCACAATAACACTGAACAGCGCAAATAACACTGAACAATGCAGTTTAACACTGAACCACTGAACTGAACACTAAAATCCCACACGCGTCGATTTACACTCACTCTCACGCCGTAGAAAGTTTGTATATGAATAATCGAACACAAACACGAAGAGAAACAATCACACAACAAACGATTTTACGTGCTTCGATCACCGGAAAGGTAATCTACGTGCACGGTGGAGGGGAGGGGTGTTCTGGTATTATATGAAGCTCAAGAACAATTGTACAAAGCTCTCTCTAGCTCAATGCTTGCATATTAATCACAAACACGAGTGATTATATGCTAAAACCGAAATGCACAAAATCGATGAACACATCTTGGCCATCGAGTCGTAACAACCTCGCAAATCTCAACCGTGCGATGATGTGCGACAATTCCATGTGCGTTTCCTGGATGAGTTGGCAAGGATCACGTAGCCACAAGAATCTTGTTAAATGGTGTCGAATCCGCTGAGAAATCGTCCGCCCTAGACCATGCACCAAGCTGCCAGTTCAGGAACGAAACGACGTCGTTTCTTCGTCCGCGAAATTCAAATTCTGGGCAAAATTACCATTTTGCCCCTGAAGTGCATTTTGTCGATTTTGCGTCCGGAGATGATTTTTCGTGTACATTTTAACACAAAGGATGAAGGAAAAGTTGAAGGACGTTTCTGGTGATGCAAATTGATGGAGTTTTTGGAGATTCTATTTACAGGCTTCAAGTTGTTTAAACACCAACCAGGTGAGAGCGAAAAAAAAAGCCTGCCACTAGCACTTCAGTTCTACATCTCGGCTCTGTGAGACGACTGAGAAAACAGAACAGAAGCAAAGTCGAAAGAGGGAAGAAAAAATGGGTTCAGAATCGAAGATCGTACATTCTCCCATGGTCACATACCTACGCATCAATAGTTTATGTATATCTGCCAATCATAGTTTTATCACATCTTCTTCTTTTTTTTGTTCAGATGTTTTGAATTAATATAATTTTGGATCAACAACTCGAACATGAAGGCCTTTAAAACATCATTTTTCAAATTTTCATATTTGTAAGAAAAGTGTATTGATTACCTTTTAGAACCATTAATTTGTTTCTTATTTGCAGCCACAGATCAGCCATACTTCCAGCCTAAGATACTAGTTGTCGGGCTCATGCCATATAATTCAAGACTTAGAATATGATATCAATGACTAGATAGGTGTGTCTTTCTCCAAGGCAGAATAACTCTTGTATTTTTCTGTTGATGATCTTAACACAATAAGGTTGATTATAACATCATGACTTAGGGTTCTCTCTTTTCAGATTGTTGTGTTCTCCATGCATAAGGCAGAATTACTTAACCCGACTAAGGTGTGCAGAATCATTTTATATATGATCTTTGTCTTCACTTTTCTATTTATTTCAGTTTGTTGGGTGATGATGACGATGATTGTGTTGTTTTGGCAGAGACTTTAGTTTAGCTTCATTTCTCAGGTACATTCAACAATTCTCTCCATTCATCTCTCAATTGTTTTTAGGGTCACTTTGAATGAATTGAATTTTATTTACATATATATTAGTTTTGTGTAGTTTCATATTAATTTGCCTTATTTTAATTAAATTATAATTGGGAGAGTTTGTTAGTTAATATGGTCAGTTTGGGTTCTTTGATGATGATGGTCTCATATGATCAGATTATTGATAAATTTATTGTTTGTTATCTTGATTAGTGTATTGCTCGTTTAAAAATTTGTATGCTGAGAGTTTGATAAGAACTTTTATCTTGACTAGTGTATCTTATTTGAATTGTAACAGAGTATTAGATTATATCTAATGATAAATTAATGAAAATCTCTTGTTTATATGCATTTTGTTATTATAACTATGCCTATATTTCTGCTGAATCATTTCTTTCTTTATTATATGATACCAGACTTTATAGCTTACCAAGAAAAGTTTACACTATAGAGAACACGTGGAACAAATAGAGGCCATTTCATGGTATAATTAAAGCGTCACTGGTTTCTGTATTTAATGTGGTCATGGTACGTAAATTCCTATGATTTGCTTAAAACTTTTAACTTTTGTTTTCCTACTCGATGTTTTGTTTCCACTCTTATCGATTAAAGTTTTATATGGTGTCAAACTATCTATAATCAATCATAGCAATGTGATATAGCTGATTCTTCCTCTTATTTTGATTGTAGGCAGTTCGATGCAATTTCTTGTGGTCTAATGAAGAAATACATAGAGCTTATTTATGGTGCAACAAATGTTTGTCAATTTTTAATATAGTGATAAAAGGTGGATTTGAAATTTTATTTGTATTTTGTATGGAAATTAATATATATTTAAATATTAGTTTTTATTTAATAATTTGAAAATGTTTTTTTTATTATTATTTTTTACTTTAGTTTACATCGGTTGTAAAATAACTGATGTGAATTATCTACAAGTTACATCGGTTTCTTAATAGAACCGTTGAGAAAAGTGAGAACTAACACCGTCAATTTAACGGCGCCCTGATGTCACAGGACATCTTTACATCGGTTACCAAACAACAGATGTTAAAATTACAATATTTACATCAGTTATAAGACCGATGTTAATTTACCACTGAAATTACATCGGCGCTTTGGACATCAGTTGCAAAACCGATGTAAATGGGCATTTTTAACCGATGTTAAAGCCCTTTTTTGTAGTAGTGCTAAGAGAACTTTTGAAGTAATGTTGTACATTACTTCTTTCAGTTTTGTACATTAATGAAGTAATGTGCAATATCTAAGAAGTTGTACATTTGATTTAATTTCAAATAGTTAAAGGTGGGAATAGGGAGGCTTTCACAGATGATATATTCAAGGAGCTTCTTTCAGTTTATGAACATTACCTTCTTCTTTTGTTAAAAATATGTTAAGGAGATGTGCAATATCTAAGAGAACTTTTGAAGTAATGTTGCTTGTTTTTTTTCCTACCCTCAGACCCTAAATACTTGGTCATCATTTGGTATTTTTTAAACTGTCAATTGGTTTTTCTTTTTGCATTCATTTTGTACAAAGCCTCATTCACCATGAATGCAGCCTATGAGTTACACAATGAATCATGCACATTGCAAATTTGCAAGAAGTCTCGTTGTAGCGATCGCGTCAACATTTTATTATTTTAGAAAATTTAAAATATAAACTTAACAATTTAAAAAAAATATATTAAAGAACATAAAATTTAAATAAAAATGACATAAGTAAAAATCTTTGATATTATCAGCTTTACAATTTAAATTAAAAGAACTACATTTTTTTTTCTATACATTTTATCTCAAACAAATAAACAAAGTCCAAATAATTAAAACACATTTTCTACCGAAATCCAACTCAAATAACTGAGCCTCCTCCCCTCTATCTGAGCACAAATCCCTCATACTGGCAAGTATCTTGATATGCAGCGATTTGTCGGTTCACTTGCTAAATTATTGTGCACTTGCTAAAATTATTGATCTTACTCCGTCTTCAAATTATTGATACAACTCTCCATTTTCTTTTCAACTATAAATATCTACCCCACCTGCCAAACAATACACAGCAAAAGTAATATTCATAAACAATATAAGATTATACATCCTCTGCAATCAAACTCCCATTTTTCCCTCTCCTGCAGCTTAAGGTATGTACTTTCCTCCTCCCCTTTTGTACTTTTAGCTAATACCTTCATTTTTGGATTATATATATATATATATATATATATATATATATATATATATATATATATATGAACCTTTAATTGAGTTACACTTTCAGAAAAATAACTAAATCAAATTATATGTGATGTTTCTTGAAAACATGTTTCATCCCTATTTTCTCCTGTTGTTATAATGAAAAATTGATGAAACTAAACCTCTTCTTTAAGCCGTAGCCAAAATTGAAACTGTGTACCCATTTAAACCCTTCTTTGAATTACCTTTTAGCACTAGAAAAACTCACCGAACAGCCGTAAACAAACCAAATCCCGAGATCCATCCTCACTTCAAGAAGAGTCGTCGCCCCTCTATCACCTTATTTTCTTTTGTCTGTGTGGGTAAAGAAAAGGACAAGTTTGATTCGTAAAAACTTTGAGCCATGTATGACCCGTTCCATTCACGATACTGCTCCTTAACCTAGAGAAAACAAAGGGGGGGGGCTTTCTTCCTTATCCCTCCAAAGAAGAAATATTGGCCCAAATTTTATTTTCCAAACAAGGCTCTTAAGCCCAAGACTTCTAATCAGAAGCCCATGTTCATTTCAAACTCAAAAGTCTAAATACTCAAATACGTGTATATATATATAAATATAACCTGTGGACTTAATGAAATTAGGGGATGTTTTCAAATATTAGTAATAGTGATAAAAATATTACGGTACATATGGCAAGGTGATATTGAATAGTCTGTGCAGACATGAGTATTTTAATGTTTTTTTTTTTTGAGGCGTATCTCTCGAGTAAGGTTTTCGCACGTGTTCGACTACTATTTCACGCATAAAAAGGTAGGGTCTTTCTTATATCTCTTTTAATGTTGTAAATTTAAATGTGACGTACATGAACTATTTTCGAGGCGACTGAACGATATTATGTTATAAGACCTGTGATCCCATGAGGGGTCAGTGACCGAACTAAGGGTCATCGGGGAGAGCCCGCCGTGTTTTATGTGCGCACCACATGTTTCAAATATGTTATGTTATCGTTGATGTCTTTCGCATTTTGTGAACATGTTTATGTGTGGTATGTTTGAATTATCGGCATTAGACTGGATATAGATTTTCTCTACTGAGTCGTTGAGCTCACCCCTTCAACACAATGTTTTTAGGTACGAACGGAGATGCCAATGGAGGAGGCGACGGGACAATGGAATAAAAACTTCATACAAGTATTGTGGTTAATTTATCGTCTATTATATTATGAAAAACTTATGATTCGATTGATAATTAAACACCAAAATGATGAAAGTGTTGTATTTTGTGACGCAGCGTAACATGTAAAAGATGCCTATGTTTTCTAAAAATTTAAGTAAAATATTGTTTTTACTATAAAATCTTGTTATTTTACTATATTATTTAATGTAGTATTTCAAACTACTATTTGTACTAAAATTTGTATACTGTTTATTTTCTCCTAATTTATATTTAATAAATTTTGGGACTTAACCATAAAATATATAAATGAGTATAGTATTTTTTTTACTACTAAATAATACTGAGTAGTATTCATAATAAAAAATATTTTTTTACTTACTATTTTAATTTTTATTTTAAACTAAAACACTATATAAATAAATTATAGTCTTAATTAGTACATGAAAGTCGGGGCGTTACACTCCTACACTAGGAAATTATCTTAGTGGTGACTAACATGCATAACACAACAATATTAAAAAATAATCCTAACATAGGGACTGGAAACACAGTGGTTTATAATGCACATTAAACACATAAAAATTCATCATTTCACCACATAGACACTGATCACCCATCATAACCTACATTTTTTGCAAACTTTTCATGCACAAGATAGTCAAATAGAAATCAAAGAAGTACATCAGAAACCAACAACTCAGATTTCACACACGGGTAACACAAAATTGCCAAACATAAATAAGAGAAGTAATTCAGAGGCCACACAGATCAGATTTCACATAAGGTAGCCAATCAGCAATCACATGAAAAATTGAGATTCCAGAGTACCTAAATATACAGACCCGCATAATTAACCTCTCAGACCCGCATCATCATCCGCTCTCAGACACGCATCATCATCTGATCTCAGACATGCTGCATTAATCTCTCTACCTGCTGCTTCAACCTCTCTCACATGTGCATCATAATGACTTATGCATGTATCTACACAGAAAATTCAAACAAGTTAAAAAAAAAATTAAATGCATGCACTGTTAGATATAGGGTTTTTCGTAAAAATAAAAATAAGAAACAGATAAATTAGCTATGTAACGAGGGAGGTAGATCCCATACATATGCTTCATAAATTCACGGTCAGTCATAGGTGCAAGACAAGGATGTGGCAGAGGTGGGTCGGAGATCTGCAGATCTGCATCGAAAATTGGCAGTAGTGGGTCGAAGATCTGCAAATCTGCATTAGAAATTGGCAAATCTGAGTAGGAGGGTGTCGAATCCTCGCGAACACGAAACGTATCTGACACATATTCGAAATATACATCCATAGATCTACTCCGCTGAGGTCCATCAGTGACCCAGTGTCTCTCCGGCGAGAAGTTCACCTCCGGCCTTTGAGAAACAGAGTCAATATCACTTTGAGAATTGGGTATTTCATCCATGCGTATGAGAGCAAATTAAATTAAAGAAGATGAGAGCAAGTGAGATATCAATATAATAGGGTTTTAAAAAAAAAACTAGAGCAAATGAGGGGAGCGACATGTGTTGAATGAGTTAGATAAAGATTTTGATATGAATGTGTTAGAATCAGTGTTCTAAAAAACGGCGGAAGACTGGCTAGACGGGTTCAAGACGGGTTCTAGACGGGTCTGGACGGGCTAGGCGGGGCAAGACGGTGCTAGGCGGATTTTTTTTCTGATTTGGGATGTAGGGGTCTGAAACAAAAAAACGGGCCCAAGTAAATAATTCACTGTAAAACCCTAGATCTTAAATCAACACGGTAAAAAATATTAAAATACTTCTACACCGCTACGCGCCTCCCTCTCTTACCTCTCGCCGCGCCTCCCCTTTTGACTCGCCACGATCGCGTCTCTCCTCCCGTTTCCGGTAAGTAATTTTTAACTTCGTTTTTCTTTTCCTATTTTACCGCCGCCGCTGTGCGTATAATATATACTTTATATATATATATTCTCTTTTTCTTTCCCTTCTTACGCAATCGGCTGTGTATATATAGTTTTTTTTTCTTTCTTTTCATTTTATTGTTGATTGATGCGGCTATGTCCTGTTAAATATCTAAAGTTTTTTTTTTATTATTTCTCTCCACAAGTGTGCCTTTTCAATATAAATAATACATTTATTAATTATTTTTGCAAGTGCTATTAGAATATTAATAGATTATTAAATTACTAATATAATAATAATGATTTGGAATTATTGTTTAATTTATTTTGTAGTAAAGAATGTCTCAAAATCCAAATGGCGATACGTCAAGTGCTCCAAATGTTGCATTGAAAAGAAATAGCAATGATGTTGGATGGGAGTTTGAAATGCTATGCAATGCAACAAATCAAGACAAATTGAAATGTTTGAAGTGTGGAAAAGAATATAGTGGAGCTGTGTATAGAATCAAGCTACACATTGCGGGAATTAAATGGAATATTACATTATGTCCGTCAGCATCTATTGAAGATAAGAGACGATGTAAAGAGGCACTTGAAGAAGCGAAGAAGAAGAAAACTAAAAAGATAGAGGATAATGAAGAAATACGAAAAGAAGTTGAAATTGAAGAGTTGATTGAATTTGAAGCTATGGAAGGAGGAAGAGGTTCGAAAAAAGCTCGTACTCTTGGTAAGATGGATGGACACGTGTGTCAAATCAACCCCGATGAAGCTACTAAAAGTCGAAAAACTAGACAATATTTGGCTCGGTGAGTGTATGAGTTCGGCACCCCTTTCAATGCGTTGGACAACGATAGTTTCAAAAAGTTTGTTGAGGCGGTTGGGCAATTTGGTCCGGGTATCAACCTCCAAGTGAATACCAACTTAGAGGGCCACTTTTGAAAGAAGAAGTAGATAGAACAAAATAAATGCTAAAGACACAAGAAGAAGAATGAGAGAAGAATGGATGTTCAATAATGACAGATGCTTGGAGTGATAGAAAGAGAAGAAGCATTATGAATTTGTGCGTCAATTCTCGAATTGGGACGACTTTCCTTTCATCGAAAGAAGCTTCCGAAGATGCCCATACCGGTGAATACATATTCAAATACGTCGATGATTGTATTGAAGAGGTTGGCAAAAATAATGTAGTCCAAGTTGTGACCGATAATGCTTCCAACAATATTGCGGCTCCAACGATGATGCTTGGAAAAAGACCAAAAAAAATTGGACTCCATGCGCAACTCATTCCATCAATCTCATGCTAGAAGCCATTGGTAAGCTCTCTCCATTCAAAAGTGCAATTACTAAGGCCAAGACTTTTACCATATACATCTACTCTCACCATAAGACATTATCTATATGAGAAAGTGCACGAACAGAGAAATAATAAGACTCGGAGTTACTCGATTTGCAACGGCTTTCTTTACATTGCAAAGTCTAATGGAGAAAAAAGAGGCGTTGAGACAAATGGTAAACTCTGATGCATGGGAAAAAACGAAATTGTCTAAGACCAACAAGGGAAAAGCGGCTTATGCTATCATAGTGCAACCGACCTTTTGGAATGGTGTTGCTCTTGCACTTAAGGTGTTTGCACCTTTGGTAAAAGTCCTTAGGCTTGTTGATGGGGATGTGAAGCCGACTATGGACTTTGTGTATGGGGAGCTAAAAAAAAGCCAAAAGTGAGATTAAAGAAGCTTTGAAAAATAAGGAAGAAAGGTATAAGCCTATACTTGATATAGTGGAGAGCAAAGGAAAGGGTTGTATTGACACGCCACTACACTTGACGACTTATTTGTTGAATCCTTATTATTTCTACAAAGACTCTTTTTCTTGGTCATCACAAGAACATTCTTTTCTCATGGATGGGGCTTTCGATTGTATTGAGCGACTATTTCCAGACTTTGAAATTCAAAACACGGTGATGAATAATGAGTTGGGAAAGTACAACAATCGAGAAGGTGCATTTGGTAGAGTTTTGGCAAATAGAGGATGTGAAGAATATACGTACGATCCGAGTTAGGGGTGGAAAAGAACCGAGCAGCTCGCGAGCTGCTCGAGTCAACGCTCGGCTCGAGTTTGGTCAAACTCGAGCTCGAGCCGAGCATTATTCTATTCGAGTCGAGCTTGAGCCCCAATCATGAAGAATCGAGCGGCTCGCGAGCCGCTCGTATATAAAAATATTTAATTAAATATTTTAATATGTGTATATATATCGTGTCGAGTCAATCATTTCGAGCAGTTCGAGTCGAACTCGAGCAATACGAGAAGAGTCACTCGAACAAGTTGGTGTTAAACTAATCGAGCGAGCAAAAGTCGAGCGAATCGATCGAGCCGAGCTCGAGCTGCTCGATCGAGTTGAGCTCGAGCATGGAAAAAAATTCGCGAGCCGAGCTCGAGCACCCACCCGAGCAACTCGTCGAGCTCGAGCTCGATAAGCTCAAAGCTCGACTCGGCTCGGCTCGTTTCCAGTCCTAATCCGGGTATGAAATATAATTATTTATCATTAATTATTATTTTTAATATTTTCAAATATAATAATATATTTTTTAATTTATAGTTTTGTGGTGGTCTAACTATGGAAATGATGCACCAAACCTTCAAAAGATGGCAATGAGAATTCTTTCTTTGACAACAATCTCATCCGGTTGTGAAAGGGGTATTTCTTTGAACTTGTTTTTTTCAAAATGGTGTATTAGTGTATTTTATTCTAAAATATATATTATTGATTTTTTTATCTAGATACATACAAATAAGAGAAATAGACTAGGTACCGATCGTATGAACAAACTAGTCTATGTGCAATTCAATGCAAGATTAACGAACAAGAAGAAGTGAAGAAGTGACAAAGTTGATGTACTTCTAGCTAGCACCGCTCACAATGCTCAAACTTGGATAGTTGATGGAGTTGAAGATGAGGAGGTCATTCCCGGTTCGGGCCTTACATGGGGAACATTAAGTGAAGCAACGGGTGCTAATCAAGAATTGCAACCAAGAAGAAGCGCTTGCAATATGGAAGAAGTGAGAGAGCCCGGCGAAGATGATTTTGTATCCGATGACACGGAGGATGATGGAGACGATGTTGATGACGACTTTGACCTTGAGTCGGACAAAGAGCGTGAAACAGAAATTACGCATGAACAAGATTTCGAGAATGATGAATTGAGGATTGGATGATTCAATGTCGAATAATTAGTTGTTTTAATATGTTTCTAGACTTATTAAAAAATTGGACTTATTAGTTATTTTAAGATGATTTTAGACTTATATACTGTATTTATTTATGTTATTTTAATCATTTTAGACTTTTTATTAAATATATTTATTAATAATATATATTTTATATTAAAATAATCAAATCCGTCTAGATCATTCTAAATCTGTCTAGGCCCCCGCCTAGCCGTCTAGGCGCTAGACCCCGGGTCACCGTCCTATTAGCGCTTAGCGTTTTTTAGAACATTGATTAGAATTAGTGTGATTGAAATGTGTGTTAGTGGGTTGTGTGATTAATTGTGTGTTTGATGTAATTTAATTATTCAAGTAAAAAAATTATGTTAAAAACTTATTTTAATTTTTAGTAAAAACTTTGGTTTTTTGAGTGTGTCTATAAGTATGACATATCCCAAAAAAGTTAAGTGTGTATAAGTTGGAGGACTAGAGAGTATTACGGTTTGATGTTTGAGCCCTTCTAAACATTTAAAATTATTTCAAAAATAAAATTTAAAACAATAAACCGGGTTGGACTCTTTTTGTGATGTGCGTGAATACTGTTTTCGAGTCCCATTTTCTCTTTCTACCATTTTCCTCTTCTGCCTCGTTTTCTCAGTGGATATACTGAAATTTCTATAATTGAAATACTAAACATTTTTTCCGGTTAATTAAAAACAAAATCTATAAAAATTGATCTAATTTCTTTGAAACGCCTTTTACTCTGTTCCGCTACTGTTTCCTCTATCACAAATCCAACCCAGTTTTTTTAGCAGAGATCGCTTGCTCGGTTGATCATCGAATTTGATTGTAAGTTGTTTTCTAATAATTTCATTTTTTGGGTTTTGTTGTTTTGATTGGTTGGATGATCAACTGAATTATCTTATTTTTTTCGTATATAAATTTATTTATTATTCTGGTGTTAATTGAGATCGAAAAATCCCCGAAAGGGATCTGCATTTTTTTGTTTTTTGGGTTTGAATTGATCATTTTTTACAGTAAAAATAAAAATAATTTCTGAAAAAGTTTCTTATAACATCAATTCACGAGTTCAATTTCAAGCAGAGAGCAATAGAATTTCACCATTTTCATTGTATAAATTTTAGGTCACCTGATTTATGTGGATAACTCATTATTCATATTGATAGTTACTAGTTTTGTATCAATTTTGTGGACAATTACCTCTTAAATTTGCAATCTTTGATGACAATGGCCTCGAATTTCTTGTTAAAAACCCGATCACTTCGTGTAACTGTTCGTTGCTCGACACTTTCTTATAATTGTGTACCCTCTATTATTCATCTGCAGGTCAACAGAACTCTTCGCACTCCATAGCATTATCCGGCACATAATTGCAAAGAGAGAAATGCAACGGGAAAGGAATCCTCTCGATTCCTTTCCTGAACTGATCGACTTGAACCAAGGATCCATTCCTATGGACAGCTCGCCTTCTTGGAACAGCACACTGAGCCCGGTCGAAAACCAGATCTCGAACTACATGGATGTTGCCGCTAACGACACGCGTATCGACTTTAGTAGTCGGGCCCGTGGCGAATCGAGCTCCGCTGCAAATAACACTCGAGATGGGGAGAGTTCGAAAATAAATCTCGGATGGCCCGGGCCCGGTCTGGATTCAGAAAACTGGTCTTTCGAATCGCCCTCCAATAGCGAGACCCTCAGCATGCAAACTCACCGTGAAATCATGAATTTGAATCCAAACATCGGGCACACATTTTACGCATCATCCAGTTCGAGTGCCTCCGGAGATAACAATGCATCTTGGGGTTTGTCTTGCAAGAGAAAGGCCGTTGAGGGTACTTCCGCACAATTTTATCCTCCTGGCGGAAGCTCACCCTCCAACCAAAACTTAATGCATCATCATCATCATCATAGTCATATTCCCAGTTATACTTCTCGAGGAAATGTAAGCATGTCATCATCCGGCTCGCTCTGTCTGTCTCCGGCTAATTACTCAGAACAGATTAATCCGACCAACAGTGGTGGCAGCATGAGTAGGCAAACTCCATGCTTTTTCCCATCTTCAAGTGGTTTAGCCGAAAGCTCAGCTAGAAATCTCGCTTCCAGATCGAATCATGAACGGCATGAGCCGGTTCTACTCGACACTCCCAGAGACATATCTTCTTTTTCGAGGAACACGAGTGTTTATTCTTCCCCAATTACGACGTATCCAAACGGTGCCTTAAATCAATCTCCTCATCCAATGCGCATAAACGAAGCTAGAGAAATAATGCATCCTTACCCTTGGAACGGATCATCTTTTGATTCAAGAAGAAGCTCACTGGCCCGCGAAGAAGCAGTTGTTACTAACGTTAGGACCTCCTCCTCCCGTAGAATTAATAATCTCGAGTATCCTAATGTCTCACAGGACCAAATCGATTGGAGTTTTGATCCTGGGAATTCAAATCCTTCGTCTTCTAGAAACCATTATTCTTCTTCTGGTTCGCGGGTGGGGCCCGAATCTAGTTCTAGTACTTGGCTGCCTCATAATCAGAACCCAAGCCGTCAGCGGCTATCAGAAGGTCGTAGTCCTTGGGTTCCTTTTCATGGTGGGACTGAGTCCAGAATCCAGAGGAGTCACTTTGTTGCTCCAGAGTCCAGAGTCCCTTCTTCTTCTTCTTCTTCTCCGGAGGAGGTGGGTCCCAGTAGCCGAGGTCAACGCCGGTTGGATCAAAGGTCAGCAGCGGGGTTCTTGATGGATGTGCCGGGTGAAGATATTAACGGGTGGCGTACTTTGACTGCTGTTGAGGGAAGGCAAAGGCTGGTAATATTATTTCTCCGTCTCTATCTATACATATATATTTACATTTTCACTAACGGAAATTCATTTATATTATTATGACTTATGAGTGGGAAATTTGAAACATTCATATTATGGTGTTTTCTGTTGAACATTGTGAAGAGGTTTTGTTTGCACCATTTGCTTTACGTTTATTTATTAATAACTCCTAAACTGCCATAAAATTATTAGAGAACACATAACTCTGTAACATGTAAAGTTACAAATATGAATTTCCTACCATTGGGAAAGAGGTACTTATATCCGTGGTATATCTGATAGCATAGATGGATTTTTCTTTTGATATCAGATAGCATAGATGGATTTTTCTTTTGATATCAGATAGCATAGATGGATTGTAATTGATCGAATGAAAAGTAAATCCAATAAATCACCTGCTTATTAGACAAAGTGAAAATAAAGTTTCATTAAGAAATAGTCATTTTTACACCTGTTACTATACTTTTTCCTGAACAGATTCGTCAAGTGCTGACTGCCATGCGGAGGGGGGTCCAATTTCAGGCCGAGGTTTGTTTTCGATCTTTGTGTTAGTTAGAAAGACCAATTAACCCTTTTGTAATACGTAGCAAATATACATGTGCATGGAGAAGTATCTTTTCTTGCAATTTTTGAACTTTTCGAGTTTTGTAATTCAGAGTGTGAAAAGTGTGCCGGTTCTTGCAAATTGCAACGTGGTCCTATGAAAATTGTTGCGTTATCTGATATATTATTGAAGCGTTAAATTTAATTTCCAGCCCATACTGTGCACATTCTTTCGATTTACAGCCAAACTATTTTTTGTTTGCAACCTTATCTTTCAATTTGTTTTTCTTGATTTGTATCATACATTGTACATTTGTACTATTAGTTGATTTAGCCACCGAAATCATCTTACGTGAGTTTTAATAGTGGTATTTTAACATTTAAATGTAAAATGTGGTTAATTCTTAACACATTTGCTTTCTATTGAATATATCATTTTAGGTATAACAAGAAACGAAATTTTAATCTAATTTTTAAAAGAATGCCTTGTTGTTTTCTTTTCTTTTACAACTAAAAGACTGATATGAGGGGGAACTACGTATTATATTAAAATGTCTCGTCTTTCTTACTGTCAGGAATATATGCTTGTGGACCCATTTGTGAATGGAGTTGCGGAGTTGCAAGACAGACACAGAGATATGAGGCTCGATGTGGACAATATGTCATATGAGGTACTTCATTGTCAATATAATACCCTTTAAAATCTCAAACTCGTAGAAATCGTTGTTGTTTTATATATGTCGAAACCCATATCATGTGGACAGGAATTGCTGGCTTTGGAGGATAGAATAGGCAATGTGAGTACTGGACTAAGTGACAAACAGATTAGGAGCTCCATGAAACAACGGAGATTCGAGTCGATTTATGTGTCGCCAAACTTGGAACCATGCTGTATATGCCAGGTCAGAGCCCATTTCATTTTGTGCAAATCTGGCATCAGATTATATTACATATGGATAAATACATGATAGTCCAGTTATCTTTTAAAATTACAAATATGTCCCCTTCAGGTTTTGTGTATCTTGTGTTGTACCAATACTCATGTGATAGTTGCACAATTGTAAAATATGAAACACACTCGTGTTATATCACGTATGTTTGTATCTGTGTGTGCGTGTGAATATATTTATACAAAAAGAGTCCCAGCTAAAGCTGAGAATTATGAAACTGCCCTTAAGGTTACCTTTCTCTTAGATTTTTGTACTTGTCTGTGGGTCTAACTGAATTTGACGAGATCGTCAAATAATTTGGCATGCCCTCCACTTTTCTAGATATTAAAAAAAAGATATTTGAAATATTTCGAAATGTTTGGGGTGTAATTGTAAAACATTTGCGGATGACAGCAACTCCTGCCGGGTTGACTAATGGTTGGTTCAAAATTTAAGCTGAGTCAATCCTCGAGGGTGGTTTGTGTTATATTCAAAGTTATACTGAACCAGTTACTGTAGTTACTTATTTGCAAGGATACTACTGATTAAAATTCGAAATAATTTGTCCATTGATAGTTGATTATGTACATCGTTTACCTCACTTTTTCTTCCCGTGTTTGATCAGGAGAATTACATCAATCAAGACGATATTGGAATATTGGATTGTGGGCACGAATTTCACACTGAGTGCATCAAACAGTGGCTTACACAAAAAAACATATGTCCCATCTGTAAGACGACGGGTTTGGAAATTTGAAAGGAAACATCATTTTTGGAGGGAGCAGAAGAACGGGAAAAAAAAATTAAAAGCAACACATTTTCATCTCATTTCATTTGTGTTTCGTGGACACCTTTTTCGTATTTTTTTCTCCGACTTAAATTCTTTAACGATTCTTACCCATTAAGAGGGTCAAGGTGTAGAAGGGCGCACACACGCGATGTGGAGTAATGAAGAAGTTTGTGTGTACCTTTGATTTATACTTTAAGCTTATACTTTGTGATTTGTGAACAATTTTGTGGTCTTCTTTCAGAAACACTATAATTTAATCTATTGATGGATGTATTATGGATTGATCAATATTTTGTAAAATTGTGTTTTACTAAGTAGTTTATTTAGGATTAATTATTTTAGAGCATTAAAAATTATTTTGATATCAACTTTCATATTGTTCTAAAAGTTCTTGTCTAGCTTCATTTAGGCTCTAAGTTAAAATTCTACCGCCTAAAGTTTAGGTTTAGGACTTTAGTCATCTAAGCGCCACATATTTGGAGGGTCAAGTATAAGTAAAAAAAAAAACAATTGAAAATTGGAAGATAGAGTAGTACTTTTTCTGTCTCATAAAAAATTATCTACATTAATAAAAAAGTTGGACATCTTTAGGATTCCGGACAGTTGATTCCAGTTCCATTTTTTCAAAAACCAAATCTGAGGGTTCACGGTTTGGTTCTGGAGCCGAATTGCCAGTTCTCGGTTCAAGGGTTCCGGAAAATCTCGATTCCGGTTCGATTTTGGGCACGTCCGAGTATATCTATCCAAAATGGGAACAAAAAAGCAGAAGTAATACGTAAGGCGGGGGGTGGGCCCAATAAAACCATATGGATATGAATGCATGGAGGTTAACGGAGAAATGGGTCCAATAAGAGTGGGCCCGAATGTTACATAAAGGAACAAAAATAATTAGTAACGACAGATTTCTTGAATACCCAACGCAAGCACTACCCATACAACATTCAAAATCAACCACCAAAAGCTTGAATAATTGTCATGTTCGTTGCAAAATTTTGGGTTTTTTACACAAATATATAAAATATTACTCCCAAATATTTATGTTAAGAGACAGAGATACACACGTTAACAAAATATTTCATTTTAATTTTTTGACCCAAAAAAATATTACTACTGTAATATTTTTTGTGTAACAGATGTAGTATTTTATTTTATTTTTATAATAAAGTATGATCAAATTTTGTTTTACTATTTTATTGTTATATTTTAATTAATATAATAATGATGTATATGTGATATTATTATTATTATGAGTCAATAATATTATACAGAATATAGTGTTTTATTTTTTACTATTGTTTAATTGAAATAGTTACAATTTATTTATATTCACACAATTTATTACATAACATAATTATAATCACACAAATTTATTGTACACAATAATATATTAAGAGACCACAGTACCATAAATTTTGATGCAGTAAATAAAATTTGATCCAAAGATTAAATAATAAGTGATAAGTAAATATAATAAATACGTAGTAATAAAATTAATAATACAACGTAAATTTTCAACATGATCGAATTGAATAAGTTGTTACGACAAAGATGACGTGAGACGTTCTTGGCAAAAGTTATACCAAAGTCACAAAGTGATCAGTGTCATTCATTTGACAAATAATCTTGTGTATCATACTCTAACGAAACATATAAAATTTATTAAAAATAATTTATCATTTGAATCGATTTCTTCTAACGTGTGATTGTTTTCTTTTAAATTGTTTAATTAACGAACCATTCAAAACAAAACAATCACACGTCTCATGTGTTAATATATAGCTACGTACCTTATTTTGTTTTAAAGCTTGTAACGGCATTTTTGGGTCATGAATCATGATTATATTTTGTTTTTCTTCCACAATATATCCCTTCACTCCGCCCACAACAATCTATACACTTATGTGTCTATATATAATAAACACGTATATTTTTAGCTTATAGGTCATATATGTTAGCCATGCCCGAAAACTCATTTTGGGACGTCGACCAATCATGGGCATTTCCGAATTTACTAACCGAAGATAAATTCGCCAACAACAAGTCGACGGAGCCCTCCGACGAGGAGGAGCAAGCCAAGGGGAAGAAGAGGAGTGCCGGAAAGAAATCATCGGACGGTGATGATCGAGGGAAAATCAACGGCGGTACTGGAGACCAATCCGATGATCACGAGCTGCATATATGGACAGAGAGAGAAAGGAGAAAGAGGATGAGGAACATGTTCGAAAATCTTCATTCTTTGCTTCCTCATCTACCCTCAAAGGTAATTTTATTTTTCTTAAAAATATATATAATTCTTTCATGGAATATTATAAAAGATGAATCATTTAATTAATGAAATGAAATTAATAGAGATGATTTATTAATTTATTTTTTTGGAATAATTTGGATTACATTATTAATTTATTTTGGAATAATTAATTTATAAATCATGGAATATTTTTTTCATTCTTATCCATTTTATATATATTACATTATTGATTTATTATATAAGTTAATTTTTTAGGTGGCACACACATATATACATATATAGAATGAAAAAAAATCAGTTTAGTGTCAAGTCACAGTTGAGTTGTAAGGCTTGTGGTGACGTTGGTGCAAATCTTTGATGACGCAAGTTCAATTCTCAAGTGAAATAAAATTTTCATTGAAATATTTTAAAGTTTGTTTTTGATTTTGGGAGAAGGTGGAG
The DNA here is from genome assembly GCA_954870475.1 of Euphrasia confusa. Classification (NCBI taxonomy): domain Eukaryota; kingdom Viridiplantae; phylum Streptophyta; class Magnoliopsida; order Lamiales; family Orobanchaceae; genus Euphrasia; species Euphrasia confusa. The sequence continues at coordinate 14,783,027 of OX940949.1, read as the reverse complement.
ATTAGTTTTACAAAAAATGAAATAGAGATAATACCACCAAAGATTCTACTATAATTTAATTTATCGAAATTTTAAAGCTCTTGAAACAATTTTTAATACTATACTATCCCTAAGTAATTAATAGACATTTTTGTGTGAGTTTTTCGTCTCATAGATTTGAGATAGATGTAGTATTTTATTGATTTTTTAACAAAAAAAATAATTATAGTAACAATTGTTTGCAAAAATTGTTTGCAAAAATTGTTTGCAAGTACTTGAGTAATTGTTTGCAAAAATTTAAACAATTTTTATAGTAACAATTTGATAGATAGATCTGGAGTACAAAAATTTAAAACTGTAATTTTCTTATGCAGACGGACAAATCCAGCATCGTTGATGAAGCCGTAAGCCACATCAAGAAGCTAGAGCAGACACTTCAAAGCCTTGAGAATCAAAAGCTCGAAAGGGCGCTCCATGGGGTTGTCAATATTATCACCAGAGATCACGACGATACTCCCTCAACAGAACTCGCGGCCCAATCAAGGGAGGCGTTTCTAGCCGATCATCATGTATCGATGAGTACTAATAGTGATCCAAACCCTAATAGTAATTATGCTCCAGCGATTTTCAGGACATGGACTTCTCCCAATGTGATCCTCAACATGTGTGGGAACGACGCGCAAATCAGCATATGCAGCACGAGGAAACCGGGCTTGCTCACTAAGATATGCTTCGTGATTGAGAAGAACAAATTGGAGCTGCTTTCGGCTCATGTCTCGTCCGATGCCTATCGATGCATGTATATGATCCATGCTCGTGTAAGTCTAATTGTATACGTTTTCTTCTAGGGTTTTTGATGATTAAATAAACGAGTCGATATATACTGGCAACATATATATATAGCACATGACTAATTGAAGCAGGGTTGATGTATAATAACAGGCAAATGGAGGTTCAGAAATGGCATTTACAGTTGAAGAAATGTACAAGCAAGCAGCTGCAGAAATCATGCTATGGGTCAATTCCTAATTAATCTGGCTAGCTACCAAAATACTACTACTATAATCTTTATTAAAATGTTTATTAAAGTGAAATCATAGTGGTTCATGTAATTGAAATCAGTCAAAATTTTCATTGTTGATTATATTCTAAAGCACTATATATATAATAGTATAATTTCGAAAGTGGGAGGTACATGATCATCTAAAGTTGATATGAATAGAAAATGAAGCCATGCACTCTTCTTAGACATTTGTGCATTGTGTCTCGTATTTCTAGTAATTTAAATTTAATTTAATAATTGTAATACACTAACATAATAAATTTTAGTGTCACTATTTAATATAGGTATGATACATTACATTTTGTAGAAAATTTTTAATTTTTAAAATGTTGAAGTTATATAAATTTTATAAATTATACTTAAAATTATTATAGATCAAAATTAAAGATAAATATGATCATTTTGTTTTAAAAAAATTTAAAACTCAATATTAATAATAGTTATGGGCATACTCTAAAAAAAAATTAAATTAAATCAAAACAATTTGTAGATATCAATATCTTATGAAATTTAAAATTTTGTATTAAAACTTTTAAACATTATATTTTATAAATAAATAAATATAAAAGTATATATATGTGGGCGGATCAGTTTTTGAGCGTGGTCGATCGTGTACCAATGACCCGCCCATTTTTTGACGAGTTCTAAAATTCTAAATCGATATTTATTTATTTTTTAAATAAGATTGTCGGATTTGGGCGGGTACGGATTGATTTGTCAAGCGAATTGAGTTTGACGGGTATTTTGAACACCCCTAATTAATCAACATAATCGATTTGTCAAGTGAATTGGGTTTGACGGGTATTTTGAACACCCCTAATTAATCAACATAAAATAAGAAGGGTTAACTAATAAATTGTTATGTCTTAGGAGTAAATAAGTATTTGAACGGTTTAAATAAACTAGTCTCAACACCCGTGCGATGCACGGAAGAGTTTTAGCTAACATTGTTATTATGTACAATTTAACATATTAAAAAATTAATGTATGATGTTTATACTCCATTAGTTTGGTGTTGAAGTTTATAAAACTTTATTATTTTTTGTAATACAATATTTAGCTAGAGATGTAATTTTTAACGAATTAGCATCATTAAGAATTAAGATTTCACAAAAGGATGTTATTTCAATTCAAAACAATAAGTTCACCATTACAAATTTTGAAACACTTCTTTGTAGACTACATTTTTTGTTCTATTGGTAAGCTTTCCACTATCGTCACAGAGTAAAAGTTTCAACCCGGCTCTCGTCGTGACTCTCGACACCGCAACATATAGTTGTCCATGCGTAAATACCGGCTTCTTTAAAAATATACCAACCTTAGACAAAGACTGACCTTGGCTCTTATTAATCGTCATAGCATACGATATCATAATTGGAAATTGTCTTCGTTGGAAAGTAAACGGAAACTTTGCATCAGACGGCGTCAAAGTAATTCGAGGGATAAAGACCAAGTCCCCGGCATTTTTTCCTCCCAAAACCTTTGCCTTGATGACATAATTTCCGAGTTTCGTTACAACTAATCGCGTACCATTGCAAAGTCCGGCAGAAGGGTCAATATTACGCAACAACATTATCGGTACACCAACCTTGCAAATACAAAATAAAAATATTAAATCGATGATGAATGAACCGACATTATTAGTACTTTTTTAACAAATAGAAAAGGAATACAGTACATAACAACATAATAAATGTGCAAAAAGCATAATTTACATACCTTTAACTTCAATTCATGATTTGGAACTCCGGAACACCTTATTGTATTTAGAAACTCTACGGTATGCATTTGTTCAAACATATTAACTCCACGATCGGTAAGCGCAATAGAATCCGAACTCAGGTAAATCTTTTCGTCGGTAGTATGCATCGACACCATATAATCGTTAATGCTATATACCTCATCAAGCGTTGGAGCAAGAATGGCCCTCCCTTGTAAAAAATCCTCGTTACCGATGTGTTCATGGAAAGAAGGATACGTTGCTTGTACAATGGATTCTATATAATTTTCCGATTGAGTTATCAAATACTCATCCGGAAATTCAATTTCGACTTCCCCATCGTTGTCGTCGCCCAACGTACCGTCTCCGATATTTGACATCCAATTCGAGAAATCACGCAACATGGCTAAATCGTTTTGATCACCAACATTTTGCAGCCGCATATTCTTCGTCAAGCGCAACACCTTACAATCTTTCCATACTTTTGAAGAATTAATCGTCGCGTGAACAATAACCGGCCTTGTTCCTTTCGGTATTACTGGTAAGATTTGCCGAAAATCCCCTCCGAAAACAACGACCTTTCCTCCGAAAGGCAGATTCTCGGCCCCAGGAATTTCAACTCGCATGATATCACGCATCGTACGATCGAGCGCTTCAAAACAATTCCTATTAGATAAAAGAAACAGGACTGGTTAATGAATATCACAATAAATTTAAAATAAGATACATTTACGACATTTGTAGTTTGAATAATGCACGTTATAATAATAATACCTGTGCATCATTGGAGCCTCGTCCCATATAACCATATCCGTGTGCACAATCAGCTCCGCGAGATTTGTTCTCAGCTTGATGCCACACATCGATTCATCAGTCAAGATTAAAGGAATAGCAAACTTCGAATGAGCTGTTCTACCACCGGGCAAAAGCAAAGAAGCTATACCACTCGACGCAACATTGAGAACGATTTTGCCTCTAGATCGGACGGCCGCAGAAAGCGTCTTCCACACAAACGTTTTCCCAGTACCTCCATAACCGTACAAAAAGTACACCTGCCCAATTCCATTATCAATCGAATCCATGATGGTATCGTAAGCCAAACGCTGCTCGTCGTTCAGCATTTTCAGCAAATTCTCATGTTCTACTCGTAGGGAATCAACGTTGTATGCCAATTCATCGACTATTAGTTGATTTATGTGTAATCTATTGACGTCTTCCGGATACGGCATACTTGGGTACTCAAGAAGTGATCGACCTTTTCGTTTCATGATCTCTTCAATATCTTGCAAGCACATATTGTACCTTTCATCGTCGCTCAAAGTAATATCTGGAAAAAAAGAAAAAATAATAACGACGGTTTTAATATGATAAATCGAAATAGAAATAATTAAAAAAAAAACTCCATTAAACATTAATGGTACTGAAAACTCTAAACCTTTCACATACACAAAAACCAAGTATAAAAACCAAACATATACAAATGTTATCATAATTTTTTTTACAGCTCATACCTGGTCGTTTTGTCCTCTCGCGATATTTTGATAGTACATTCTCTGCAAGGTACTCTTTGCAGTCATCCCAAACCTTATTCGGACTGGTGAGCGAATCGGAAGTCAACATATTTACGAACAAATTTAACAACATGGCTTCGGTACCCCAATTAGCCGCCTCTTTTATGGCATCAACGTATTCTTTGTCATCATCGAGCAAACCACGCGCGTAACATGCCTCTTTAAAGGTTTTATATTGCTTCCCGTCATACGTTGAAATGTCAGCAAACGACGTGCAGCCACGAACAACGTTCAATAATATCCTCAAATAGTACAAATCTCCGCATCCGGTATATATATACGGTAATCTACCGAACGACAAACCCCTCTGTCTCGGTCTCCACTCTTTTGCTGAATCATTCCAAACAAACTTCATTGGGAACTCAGCATATGTCAAGCTTCTCGCTTCGCTGTATTTGGTGTTTGCCACCATCCACATCGTAAGCATGGACTCCTTCGAAGAAAGCCTTTCAAGCACCTCGGTCATATTAGATTGTGGATTAAAAATAACACTTTGTTCGCCAGGAAGATGAATACCGAGCCTAACAACGTTCGGCTCTTTAAAATGTATTTCATACCCAAACAATCTCCAAGCAGCTTCCGAAGCAGATATGTATCTACAATCAAAATATTGTTTAATTTCGTCAATGACTTTCTCTCCGACGTTTTCCGGATCGTGAGATTGATAGAATACAGCGGTTGCGCGATCGTGGCCTTTGTGCACGTATTTGAATAAATACTTTATAGACCGAGCTCTGTTGCACCATTCAACGTTTATATGTGCCCGATACTTCGTCAGTAGATACCGGTTATGAGGAACGACATACCTGCGGTTTAAAAAAAACACGTAAAAAATACAATACGAAATACTCCTATGTTTTAATAAATCAATTTTAAGTTAATATTAAAATTACTTAAATTAAAAATTACCTATTGTCGAGTTCAATGCCATTCTTGACAACACGACGACCATCGTCTCTTCGCCGGTACACAACAAAACCGTCGTTATCTAAACTGGTGCGTTCAACGAATTTCTTAGGAAAGTGCTTAGTGCACCGATTTCCATCCATGCAGGGTGATTTTGTATTTGCCAATCCGCACGGTCCGTGAATCATGAACTCGTTAACAGCATCATGATACTCAGAATCAACGGCATCGGGAATCTCAGCAGAAATCAAACCATCAACAACATTAGCGCACGCACCTTCCGTTAAATCTTTAATGAACAACAATATATGAGCATGAGGCAATCCGCGCTTTTGAAATTCAATGGTGTACACGACTGCAAATAAAGAATGTTGTTAAATAATAAGAATAATTTTTACAATGTTGTATCTCTTAAAAAACTTTAATCGAAAAAAATATAGAGTAAAATATCATATACACCACAATGTGAGATAAATATTACCGGCACTTGTTTCTCCAAATAATTTTCCCTGTCGAATATCTCTCAGCATATTATCGAGTTTAGCATGAAAAACCCTAGAAACAATATCTGGTCTGTCGGTTGGACTCAAACCTCTCTTCTGAACGTACTTCCGAATTTCCCTCCAATTGGCGTTGCAGGTGAAAGTAATAAATAAATTTGGATACCCAACCCACCTGCATATACACATGGCATCATGATAATTTTGTATCATATAGCGCGCTCCACCAACAAAAGAAGAAGGTAAAATAATCCTCTTTCCGGTAGTCGATGCATCGAGGTCTCCCTTGTTTAAAGCATCATCCAACGCAGCATAAGAATCACAACGGAATTCTTTCTGATGAGTCCTCATGTATCTAATTCTAAAAGATTCAACCATGGTATAAGCATCGACAATGAATTGTTGAAGGAGACGTCGTCCAAAAAGTAGATGAGGAGTCTCATCAGCCCTCTCGTGAAGACGGTAAGAAATATATTCTTTCATAGTAACCATTTTTTCGGTCTTTTCATTGCTTCTAGCCGTTTCACAATGAGGAACGTCGTCTCTAAATCCGTCTTCTCCATATAAAAACAATAAGGGGTACTGGAGAGGCAGATAGGCAGTGTGCAATTCATTAATCCGTCTCAACTCACCATTACTTTTCTTGACAATTATATCACGTCCGTCTTGAAGATTTTCAATATCTCCAACAATCAAGACAGCAACTTCAGAAGCTTGAGGCAAATTGTATAATTTTCCATCCGAAGTTCTTTTACAAACTAATCTCAACTTAATATCCAACTTTGGATTCTTGCGCAATTCTTCTCCAGAAGCACGAAACGCGTGAACCAATAAATTATGCGTATCAAGGATTTTCTTAAGTTCACCTACGATATCAGTATGTAATTTCAATTCTTTTTCTTCTTCTTCTTTTGCATCTGAGTCAACAGCTGGTAATTTCCTGTTCCCATAAAACAAAGAAAACGGTTAATCGAGAAATTTCTAAGATAACTATTTAGCGTCGACTTAAGAAAAATATAAAAATATTAATTGCTTATTCTTCCATATAAATCGAATATCACAAAAGATGATTACCTTGCGGCTGTAATACGATTTCGTACTTCATTTTCGGTGTCGTAAATGTACAGCTGGGCAAAAGCAGGTTTATTTGTACCCCTCGAAGGCATCAAAGTACCCATCAGATGAGAATTTTCGCCGTTCAGCCTGAAATTGGGCGCCGACGTCCCCGTGTTAAAAGAGTTGTCAACTTTACCTCCCATCGAAGTAAACGAAAATATCATATTGAAGAATCTGATCTCGTTTTGGAATTTTTTGCTATTTTTAGTTGTCCCGTACAATAACTCCTTGTAATCCTGTGGAGGTGCCTTCATTCTTGGCAGTTGTATTTTACCTATCACACAACATCAATATAATCATTTATAGATGTTTTACAGTCCTATGCACAATTTTATATTTGAAAAGATGCCTCACTGAATTTAAGGAAAACGTCATTACCGTGCATGCAACAATTATTGTACAACGGTGGCGCTTTCGTCTTCTTCGACTTTTCAATTCTTTCATCGTACCAGAATACCGCTTTACAATGAGAACATTCCCAAATAGGATCACCCATATCGTGATAACCTTTCGGAAAAGAAACAAAAGAATATTAATGCATTAATTAATACGGATCACATTAAAAATTATAAAAAAGAAAAAAGCAGTTAACACCATACTTGGATACGTAACAACATCGTCTATCAACAGTGAGGAACCTGTCGACTCGGTAATAAATGTGTTATTATATGGAGGCTCTATTGTTGGTTCCCATGGAACATTATTCTCAGCTTCTTCATCAAGTGAATCGTCTTCATCCGCGACATTAGAAACGTTTGAGGAGCCCTCATTACCATTGTTTAGACTTTGATTCACCAAAGGTAAACTTATTGGTAGTTGAATAGGTTTTTTACCTGGAATCGTAGAAAATAAATTTAAATCGATTGGATCTTTCAATAAAATAAATTACATTTCACTAAAAAAATTAAATTCAAAATTATCAGTTAACATAAGAAGACAAATATTTAATATTTTGAAACATACCTCTAGAGTGAACAGCGGAAAATTCAACATCCAAATTTCGAACCGAGCCAATAATTTGGTTTTCTTTATCAGCCGACATGGACAACGGACTTGATTCCAAAACATAAGGATAAAAATTATTTGCATTCCCAGATCGTTTTGAATACAAACCTATATTGGTAAGCAAGTTTCACAGTTAAAAAAACCACATAACAAATTGAAGTAATGTTCATGCCATGATAAATTGTGAATTTTTTTCTGTTTAATTCGGTTCTCACCATTTGTTATGTCGTTTAAAGGACGGGTAGTCTTTTTCTTGTTCGTTATGTCCTGAAACGGATTAACGTGCACTTTTCTTTTACCACTGCGTTGATCAGTAACGCATGAACCTTGATAAGGAGATACATTTTGAAGGGCATCGCCAAAATTACTTCTTTGCGTTGGAGTTGTGGTCGGCACTGTAATATTTTAAAATGAAACGGATGATAACACAGAAAAATGCATATTAATTTTTAAAAATAATTCAGAACTTTCGCAAATATTTCCGCGTCTAAAGAAATATTGCAACACACAGCTAAAATCGTAACCATACTCACATAATCTTGGCATGGGCAACGAAGAAATTGAAATACCTGAAAGTGGATTGTCCACGACTGCACTGTTATTGTTGGATAAAGGCTCCATCACAAATGCATCTGTTTTTATATAATATAAATAAAACAAAGTAACATTAGCATTATACACAATTATAAACTTCTCATTTACCACTTAACAAATTAATGATCAAAGGTATATATTTACAGGGGAATCGTTCGTGCTTGTTCTCAGACATTCGATATAATATAGTATCTTTCTCTTTTCCCTTGCCTGCACACAAAAAAGTAAATATTTGAGTAATTATACAACGCAAATTATTCGAAAAGGACGATTTAAGAATAACCAACCTCGGCTTTGCTTGTTCCGGCTCGACGACATTGGCAATAAAAACTAAATGTATTTGAAATTCTACAAAAATAATGTAAAGCACGATTACAAAATGAAAATAAAAAACAAAATGTTACATTAAAACATCATATCGAAACAGAAAGATTTAACAATAAAAAATGACAATCCTCGGCGAAGAAATCCCGAGCGACTTCTGTGTTTGAAGTTTATTAGGGTTTATAAAATGCTCATTAAACAATGAGCCTAAAAAAATTAGTTTAACAACTTTATGTTTGCTGTATAGTTAAGCTATCAAACCGAATATATCAATATAGTGGTATAATAGAAAAATGTAAATCAAATTATTTACCATATACAGGTCGATTTATTTAGAAACAAAATATTACCAATATATTAGGAACCGAAATTTAATTAACTTTTGGCAATATTAACGGCAATAGATAAGTATTAATAAATGTAAATCTTTTTTATTCTGGTCAACGACAATATATTCCATTAAAAAATAAATGTAAAATAAGTCAAATTCTTCGTACATAAATACTCCATACAATAAACTCTTTCAATTATCAAAATTATTAAACCGGTCTATTTTAAGGTGTCGCGTATATCTTAATTTTACGAAATATATATATATGCAAATTAAAACGGTATATCATAAAACGCTAAAAATTGTTGAAGAGATAATAAAATAATCCAGAAAACAATTATTATTAAAATTGAGATGAAATCAATACGAAAAATTCAACAAAAAATTGCAAAACATTATTCGGAATAAAAGAGAAGCATAAAAAAAACAATGAAATTATCAAATAAAGACTAATCAATGGGATCCTTCTCCAACTTTATCTTGGCACTTGTAGAACCCTTGCAACTGACGGATTCTTCATCATCATCCGAAATGAAATTGACCCTTCTTTTGCAGTTTTTGACTGAATCTGGTGACTTGAAGGAATCGTCCAATTTCATCTCATCATTGTTCTTATCCGAAGCATCCGTATCCTGAACAATTTCTTTTTGCGGTCGGACGGAGCTTCCGCATATAAGGTGATCAGTTTTCTTGCGCAAGTTGATAAGACTAACATCATTTGAAAATTTGTCAACCACGTAGACCTCATCCCTGCCCTCGATGTGCTTTGCTTCCACACTGACCTTGAACATAAGCTCTTTCCCAATTAGATTATCGACTTGTTGTGGAACTTCAAGCTTAGTTACTTCTTTCATATTTCCTTCCGCATCCTCAATAGTATAAGTTTCCTACAAACATAAAAATTAGTTTTAATTAAAATCTATTATAAAACTTAATAAAAAATCATAGTTAATTGTATAATAAATAAATTGATAGTTTAGATTACCTGAGTCAACCCTTCACAAATATCTGTCGCCCTTTTCCCAATAAGAGAGGCAACGACATCGTTCCACAACAATAAGACAACATTATCAGTTCCATCAACAACCTTTGCATGAATTTTATACCTTGTGTTCCCAACTACCCTTTTATCACAATGCTCACAGAAAAATTTGGAATTCTTCTCCGTCACTTTCTTTTTGCACTTGAGGCAACTGGTATAACACCAACCTCTGTCATACAATATTTCGGATATAGAAGCTACGATCCAATATTTTCCAACCTAATAAGTAAGAAGATAAGCTAATCAATTGATAGATTTTGTAAGATACAATTTACACAGGAGATTATCACATATAATCAATCCGTATATATGATAAATGTAATCTTAAAGTCATCACGTAGTGGAAATATACTAACCACGTCAGTAGTTTTCAAATCAAAGACGCTCAAAACATATGTGGCAGGATTCTGCAATTCGTCTTTAACGCTCACAAAGGATGAAGTGGAGATCTTCGATCCATCGAAACTTTTCTCATTTCCAGTTTCAGGTAACCTGCATTTCATACAAATTAACAAATTCTACATAATAAATGTTATGTAAGAAGCACATAAATTATGCAGTATGCAAGTTTGAAATGTCTCACTTGGCTCTAAATTCAACAATCTCTTCGATGTTTGGATTGGTTATGAGCTTTGTTGCATGGTACGTGTTTGAAACACCAACTTCGCCTTCATAATCATTAATTATAAATTAAGAGCAACTTTAAGTATAAATTAATAGCAACTTTTAAATAATTTTAACTTCATTAATTAAGGGTTTTTTGTCATACCTCTAAACTTCTTCATCCGACACAACTGAATAATAATTACGTGAGCGCTATCTTCATTCCTTCTTGCGGTCTCGACAAAATCAGTCAATTGATTGCAATAGGGTTCCCAAAGCACGCACTGGAGAGTATTTTCTCTATGGAGAATACATAAAAAGTATTATGTTAAACAAATTTAATTAAAACAAACTTTTAAAATAATTTAAAATAATAAGACTAAAAAACAATTCTCACTCCAAATCCTGCAAGAGGAGTTGCATACTCTTTCCACCCTTTTGAGTCGGGTCATCTTTCATTCTAGCGTCGTTTATATCAACAACATTTCCAATAATATCTAGAGTCATATCGAACACAGATAAAACATTAAAACTAATTAAAAGGGTTACAAACAAAATAATATCAAGTAAAAGAAAGCGAATTAAATGCTTCAAAATTGTATATAGAAAATGCATTACATACCAAACAGTGGGCCATCCTCCTTTTGCATGTTCTCTTTGATTTCAGAAAAAGATTTGAAATCAAACAATGACCTCGGAAACTGTGGAATTTTAGTCGGAGAAATATAGGTATTATTTTGGAACATCAAGCGATAAGGATGATCCGATACTGGAAAACTTTTTTGGCTATCAACAACAGAAAATTGTCGGACAGATATTAGATCACCTTCGGCAGTGATATTATCAAAACGGTCAATAAAAAATTTTCTCACGCTTGCTTGTATTCTCGTACCCTTGAAAAAAGAAGTATTAATGAGTATATGTAAAAAGTATGAAACGCTCGTATTCACAAAAAATGTTTTTACCTCTCCATCCACAAATAAAAATTCAAGAGTTTCGGGTGCTTTTCCATTGCCTGCGGTCTTCCACTTACGACACACTCGAACCTTGATACTCCAATCAATCCTATTTTTGTTAATATTAGAAAGAGAAGCATATTGCTGGGTTAATACTCTCGAAGCCATGGAGAAGTGAATTTCTTAGGTTAAACGATTCCAATATTTATAGGAGTTATGAACTGCTACAAAATCTTTTATATAAATCAAGATATATAAAATATTAATTGCATCGTAATCTTTATTCAAGTAAAGAATCCTAGACGAATACGTTATTACTTATTAGTAGATAGATATTAGCAAAGGCAGAGTGATAAACTTATCGTATATTAATATCTTTTTGAAAAGGATTTTGTGTATATATTGTCTATTAATAAATTTGGTATATTCTAGTGAACATTTAATTAAATCAATTTTTATTTATGGAAAAGAATAATGGTTTCATTATAATACTTAGGCGATAAATCAAAAAATAGACAACATTAATTGCTGTTAATTTAACTATTGAGAAATTGATCGCCTAAGTAATATTTTGAATAAGTCAATATTTTTATTTATAGAAAACATTTTCCATCCCTGCATAAAGAATGAGTGAAAATTTTGCCAGATCAATCAATTGGTATACATATCTTACTTATCATGTTTGTATGCGTAATTTTAAATATTTCGGTTATATGAAATCCAACTATTATTGTTCAAGTTTGTTGATAAAATCACATTTATACACAATATTAATTTTGTCACCATGACATATAAATGAAGTCTAATTGAATATACATAAAATTAGTTAAAGTACAAATACTTCATCATTAATATTTTGAAACGATATTTATAAATGTTCAAACTTAAGCCAAAAATCTAAACAAAAGATGAACATTGTCTGTTCAAAATACAACTGATAACAAAAACATATTATAATTGTTCATATTGGACAAAAATTTAATTATAACGGTTAAAAACTTAGGGGCATTCATCAAAGCTCAGTAGACATCAACTTCATCACACTCCAGCACATAGCCGTAAGACAGCCTTTTTAAGAAAATAAAAGGGAAATGTGAGCTTTGTAACAAATAAACAAAACTGAATCAAAAAACATCATTATAAAAGCAATGGTATTCAAATAACTTGAAAGCGCATAAAACTTACATTTTCCGGTATTTGACGGCTTCATCGGAATCATTGTAAAGCAACATACGGGTATACATGTGAGTGTTACAAAGAACATACTCATCTGAAAAAACAGAATTTGGTGCTCATGTTGATTAAGTTAGTATAAAGATTATTAATGAACTCATCATATTTAAAATAGTAGTACAAATACCATTAAACATCATCCCTTGGCAAAGTTGCACGATAATAACAGGTTGATTCAGCCTGTTTTCCCTATGCATGTCAACATAACCTTTGACTTCATTTGAGTACGGTCCAAACATCAGAAACGTCATCAAATTGTAGCTGGTTAAGAAAACAGAATAATTATGCATAAGTTAAGTGCCAAAATAAAATTCTGTATAATGCAATGTAGCTATAAAATAAAAGTAGAGTTCTTACTCAATGTCTTGAATAACAAAACGTATGTATTCATCTCCTCCGTCACCATCACCTTCCATCATGCTATCATCCAGTTCAACCACATGACCAATGATATCTTGGAAAACATTAAAAAATTCATCATCAAATTTTTCACAGCATAAATGATAAAAAGAAGGTTCAGTCATAAGCTAATGTCATCAATATAAATATTAGAAGATGACATACCTAGCAGTGGTCCATTCTCATGATAAACATCACCTTTGATATCAGGAAAAGATACAAAGTTGTACGGTGATTTTGGAAAAGATATATCAAGTGAACGGGCAACATACGTATCATCCAGAAAAGAAATAGTCACCGGTGTAGTCAAAACAGGATTAATTTTCGGGCTAGGAAGCACTTTAAACTTTCTCATGTAATAGACATGGCCTTCTTCCATACGCTCATGGAAATACTGAACCAACTCTCCATAAACTTCACCATGAACTTTCTTACCCTGGGCAAACAAACATGAAAACGCATTTAGATATCAAACAAAAATAGCTGTCACAATAAAATTTGTCTGCATAAGGAACATCTTTTAATCGATACAATGCACTACTGAGCAACATTTTGTTTGTTCGTAAACAAAGTCTTTGTACAAATCGATTGTGGAAATCATAAACAACAATTACCAAAAGTGGATCTACTCCGAAAAAGATTTTTTTTACATTCTTTCAAGAACCCAAAAGAGTTCGGTACAATATTTCACATGCATACATTTTTTATAGTTAATTAAACACATTGATAACAGATCTGTGTAAATCAACAAAAAATTAGGGTTTACATTAAATGAAAAATTTCCAAAAGTAGATATCTTGAGTTTTAATAAAAACGAAAACTAATAAACTGGAATAACATAACCTCTATATCCATTAGCAAAACATCCATCTTGCTCGAGACCTGACGCGTCCCTGGACAGATCCACTTCCTGCAGACTCGCACCAACAAAGTCCAATCCTCTGTTTCCGTTGTCAGTTCATCAATCTTGTTGTATGCTGCCATCTTCTTTGGAACGAAACGCTTGAAGAAAATGGTCGAAGAGAGATTTTTTGGATTTTTGTTTGATTCAGTGTATTCTTGAACAGAGATTCGGAAAAGAAAACTGTATTATGCCAAAAGTAAAGAGGCGCACGGGTATGAACAAAAAGAATAAAACTCTATGTATTCTCTGCAATGATGATCTCTTACCGTGGTAACCGTGTTCCTTTATGGAATCACATCAATGTCAGTATTTGAGTCTAATATGTTTCCAATTTATAATATAATTTATAAATTAGTATAATACTTAGGAACTTGCAAAGACAAAAAATAATTACTTCTAACATATTTAAAATTAAGAATAATACATGAATAACAAAATTGAAATCATAAATTGTTACCTAATTTAATGAATGTGTTAATTAATATTTTATTTAATTTAGAATAATCTACAATAGATTCATCACGGAAACCTTAAACCTCACGTTTCTATTTAAAGGCCATAGTTTTTTTATAGTAATACACGACAGTAAAAAACCAAGTTACAAAATAATATATATTCATATTGTTAAAATCGACCACAATGGAACCTAGATAATAAAGTTGTTGAATTCTACGATGTACACAACAATCGTTACGAAATAACAATCGGTCGAGTAGAAAGAGATATAAGCTTTCGTCGAGGATGGAGGCGTTTCCATAGGGAACACGGCATCTGGGAAGGTTGGTTTCTAGTGTTTCGCTACACCGAGACTATTCCAATGTAGAAATTCGAAGTTATCGTATTACAAACTTCAATTTCATTGCTCAACGTCGAATGGCTGAAATTGACAATAACGTTCATGATGCAATCGAAACAAATTGAAATTAGATTGTTCCTATTTATAATTTTAAAAGTGATCTTATTTTATTTTTAGAATTAACACTATAATTTGTTTTTACTCTTTGTTGTATTTATTTAAAGTTTGTTTCATAAATATTACATGCATTTAAAGTTTTGGTCAAAAATAATCAACTTATTTAAAGTTTATGTAATAAATAATCCAAAATTAATGAATATTTCAATATTGTAAAGTGATGTAAAATTGAACCAATAATAAATTTCAAACGACTAATGATCCCTTTCAAATGGAAATAGCTTTAACAAATTGTTCAAAATATAATAAAATTAAATACAAAATCCATCAATTGCAAAAAATAACTATTATTAATAAATTTGCAATAAAAAGAGAACAAAAATCAAAGTGCAATCTACAACACATTAGTTGTGTTAGGGGATGTCGATTACATTGGACGATTTCCGCCACTTATCCACAAACCTATTAAAATGAAAGAATAAATACAGTTACAAATATAAATAATCAACAATTACATAAATATATAAAATTAAATTCATAAAAATACCTTTGACGGTATTCAACTGCCTCATCAACATGATGATATATAACGACGTTAGTAGCGCCATCAGTGTTGTGCAATACAAACTCATCTACATTTTGTTAGAATAATTGAAAAAATTAAAGAATTAGCAAAATAATACCTTTAAAGCATGTAGAGTAATGTACTATAAAATATGTAATTACCATTAAATATCATAGTGGCGGCAAGTTGAACAATTATAACAACATGACCCAATCTTTTATCTTTAGCCATCTCCACAATTTTTCTAAGTTCACTCGAGATAGGTCCGAAATGCACGAAGACAATGCTCTTATAACTGTAATAAAGAATGAACATTATTATTGTATGAAAAAATATAATGTATAAATTAAAAATGTAAAATAAATGAAATAAATCATACTTGAGATCTCCAATACGTATCTTAATGTACTTGGGTCCTCTTCCAGAATCGCCATTCATCATCGTGCAATCAACATCCAGAACATGACCAATTATATCTTGAAAAATAGAAAATCGTATAAGAAAAAAAAATCGTATAATACAATATTGTTTAGTGTGTAATATAATTTGTAAAATGAAACACTGAAATACAAAATTTAACTACAAATAAATACCGAGGAGAGGACCAAAGCCCGTAAAGACTTGCTCATTAATGCACCAAAAAGGATGGAAATTGTAGATCGATTTGGGAAAAATTGGGTCGTACGTTGATTCAACAGATGTTCCTTTGACGAAGCGGATCATAGTAGGGCTGTCAACAATAAGATTTGTATAGGAAGTTGGCAAAACGCGAAAGTACTTCACGGTGTAGAGACCACCTTCGATAATTTTTTGGTCAAAATCTTTGACGCACACATCTCTGGGAACCGAAGCATGAATTTGAGTTCCCTGTTTAAAATACATATTTGTTTACGATTTAAAAATATTATTAACAACAAATTGTACACGATAAGTAGAAATATATGAACTGATAATTCCATAAATCTTACCTCTGAATCAATCATGACGATTTCCAAACTTTGAGGAATCAGCTTTGAACCCGGAGACATCCATTTTCTGCAGATGCGTACAACGATGCTGAAGTTTGTGTGAACAGTAGTTAAATTAGAAATCAAGACGGGTGCCATGACTGATATTAATTGCTGAGTTTATTCTGTAAATATGAAAAGAGTAAACGAAGATAATTTGTAAGGAAGAAAAAAGAATATGCCGAGGAGTTATATAACGTGCATTGCAAAGTTTCACTTGTTAAATATTCCAAATTTGCACCGTATAACTAATAAGTAAATCAAATAGATAAACAAAAGATAATTATTCCTTGTTTAAATATTTAATAACAACTTTAAAAAGATTTTGTACGATAAATAAAATACCGGTTCATATATATCTCCAATCAACATGTAGCCCATATTAACGGGCGCATCAAAATCTAATTATTTAATAAATATATGAGTTGTATATTTGAAAATTATTCACTTGATAAATCAAAAATAGTGTTATCCAATTAAACATGAGTATTATATTTGTTAATTATTCACTTGATTAATCAACAATCTATTATTTATTTAATATATTAGTATTATATTTGTTAGTTATTAAATTGATAAATCAATAAGATTTACTCTTTTCTTAATCGGATTTTTTTTTATATTTCTTAAATATTAATTTGATATTTTATTGTATATTAAGAAATATAATGTTGCACATTTATAGTATTTAAATATGTAATAAGGGTTTATGGAATAAATTTCGAAATTCAAGAACATAAAAAATGCATGAATGATTAATTTTAAAAACAAATACAATATCCATGAGTAAATATTAAAATAAATTGTAGCTAAACAATAATAAAAGGCAGAAAAACATTAATATGCAAAAGTGTCAGCTTCCTCGATCGATTCAAAGGAAACGATCATTTGTGGAACAACCCGTTGTCTACTTCTCACTGGACTCCGAGACACCATCACGAATTGCAAAGTAGGATGGATTACGGAATAATCTTTCCTTGTGTAGCCATAATAATATAGAATCGACATTTGGCATACTTACAATGTAACTACAAAATCTTCCTAAGAAATTATTTCCGTCAACTCTGACATTTATCATGAACTCGTATCCAATAGGAGAGGATACAATCGCAAGAGTTACTTTGTTTATACTTTCAGAGACGGAAGATACAATAGGATTGTCGGCACATGCTTCCTTGTATACATAAAGATACACGACATTAATTAATTAATTAATAAATATAAAAAATACATTTATGTAGAAAAGAATTAAATACCGAGAGAATCGAAAGAACCAATCGATCAGTTGAAGTCTGATTTTGAAATAATGCAACGTCATTCATCAATACAAAATTCGCGTAGTCCTTTCCGTCATGAACTTGGAGATGAATTTTAATCGTGATGTGACGAATAAGATCACGATTACAGAAATAGCATACAAAATTGCAATAGTTGACGTACTGTGAATGATGGCACGCGGGACAAATTAAGCGATACCAACATCGTTTGGACAGTTTCTCATGAACTTTCACAGTAGTACAAATCTTTGTAACCTGTAGTTTACGGAACAATAAATATAAATCATCTATTTACTACACATATATTGAAAAATAAATCAATTTAGCTCTATACACATGAAGTTCAAATATATACCTGTAGTATAAGTGAACGGAATTCTTTTTCGGAGGTATTGAATTCAGATAAAGAAGAATATAACCGAGACATAGATGCTTACAAAAACGATGACTAATGAATTGAAAAAAAAAACGAAATTACTCTATTATATTTATAATAGTCAATGCAATATTTTGGATATAGATTAGTGAGAAGACTTTAATTGTGATTTGTTTTATAATTCTTTTTTGATATCTTTAACAAATATTAGTATTATTAATATGTTAAGTAAATATATATACAAAGGATTAAATAAATTATATAATTTTGTTACTTAAAAATCGGATACATTTATGGCAAAAATATTATATAAAATCAAACATGTAAATCTACTTCTTTAAAAAATATTATTTAATATTTTCACCATATTTTATACAACATATGAAAATTAGGCTTCAAACTAATTAAGTCGGAACAATAAAAATAAGTAACATTCAAAAGTAATAATTAATAAAGGTGTTTTTCCAGTATTTAGAAAAGTAAATGAAACGTAGATATAATTGACCAAAGAATTGTTGTTACTTGAATTTTGTTGTCTTTACATCCTATAGGGTTTCTTTATAGTTAACATAACTTGGTATACAGAATCATATAGTCCGAGTCAGAACTATATAGTCCGAGTCAGAACTATATAGTCCATGTCAAAATAAGTACCCCATAATGAATCGAATGAAAGTGATTAAAGTCAAGCACAAATAAACTTCTCATAAGAAAATAAATAATGTATCAGTTCAAAATAATAAGAGAAATACTAATTAAAACATATGAAAATTTGTGGTATAAAAGTCAGAAGCAAAAAACAACCGAAATTCTAGTGCCGACTTTTCACTCAGAATCAGAATCGAAGAAAATTTCATGTTGTCGAACGACGTATAACGTCGTTGAAGTACCATCGTAGTAGAAGTCCAACATAGAGCCTACTTCAAACTTATTCATATCATAAAATTCCTTCCATCCATCGCCGATAAAAATGCTTTTATTTTTATCCGACAGACTTCGTCTAACCAAGGAGGCTGACATCTTGATTCCTTTGTTGTTCGACAGAGTCAACTCAGTTTTATCCTCAAGCTTAGTCTGAATGGCGAACTCCCTAGGAATCGTCTGTAAATCATGAAAAAAACTCACAAATTAATGTCAACATAGCTGATGCAGTATTAGAGATGGTAGTAGAAATTACCATTCGAGCGTATTGATGTTTTTCAATTCTTTCAGAAAACTTGCGTGAGAGACTCTTTAAGTGTACTTCGCGAACTATTTTTTTGTGGTCAGCAGCATATGTTATTTCAACACCATCGACATCATAAACGTGCACATTGAAGTAGATTGGATCCTTAAAATGGAAAGTAAGCATCATCCCCGTTTTAATTTCATATTTTTCCCGGAACTCTCGCCAACCGCTG
Organism: Euphrasia confusa; assembly: GCA_954870475.1. Taxonomy (NCBI): domain Eukaryota; kingdom Viridiplantae; phylum Streptophyta; class Magnoliopsida; order Lamiales; family Orobanchaceae; genus Euphrasia; species Euphrasia confusa. Next base: position 14,763,243 of record OX940949.1, on the reverse strand, counting down.
AAAATATGCAGACGACCGTCTTTGTCTTCACCCAAGGCAACAGAATGCATAGGAGCATAAGGTGTCTTGATTTGGCCGAAGGAAGGCATACGGTAGTAGCACTTTTCAAGGAACGATGCAGGTATTTGCTTAGCAAAAGATAGAATTGGTCAAATTCATAGTTAAATATAACCACAAAACATGAAGACAACGTAGTATATATACTTACAACAGTATCAATATCTCCATCGTTTATAGTAATGTGAAATCTCATTGGACATGGTACTCTTCTTGTTACTTGAGAAACACAAAATGCATTAAGTAAATAATAATTAAGATAATAACAACTTATAGAATATGAAAAAAACATGTGTGGACAATGTTCTGTTTATTGGTTTAATGATAAAATAATTGAATTAGGAACAATTCCTAGGCCTCTAAAAGATTAATTTAACAAAATTAAGGTAATAACCCAATAAATTGATCAATTGGGTTAAAAACCTATAAGTACGGAAGAGCTAACATGATCTCCGAATTAAGTATAAGACAAAAACACAAATAAGACAAAAATGATATAAACAGATATTCGAATCATTCTATCAATGTTTTAAAAGCTGATATAAGGAATATGAAAATAAAATAAAAATCGATGAAACGGTATCACAGACTTGGAACAATACAACAATAAGTTAATATGAAAAATCCAAAACAAAGTCAGAAACAAAAGTTTCGATACAATAACAATAGAAAAGAAGACTCACAATCAACGACACCGGGGCTGATCTTCCCGCGAGCTGTAGTGGAAGAGCTACCGATATTGAACTTTCTCCGACCCCCTGGAGAAGTGCTTCTGGAATTTTCACCGTCTGGACACATGAAAGCCATGTAAAGTGGGAGTATATTTCAATTTTTGGAGAAGGAGAAGAACAGCGGAAAACCCTAGCCTGATTTGAAAAAAGTTCGAATGTTTTATGAAGAAATTTAAGAGTCGGCCTGTTACTAAAATACTCTTGCAATAATACAATTAACTCTAATATTATGTAATATGATTTAAAAATACTATTGCAAATTAAACTTACTTTAATATATTCACAACACTTAAAATTAATAATATTAATTGATATATGGGAGATTTGTACATCTCTTAGGGTTAACATTATAAAAATAATTTAAACATAATTTTTTCAAATTTATAAATAATCAAAATCCTATGAAAACATTACAACAATTAAATTTATAGTTACAATTGAAAATTTATACCAAATTTAAGGTTAAAAGAATAGAAAAATGGAAAATTGAGTTAGAAGTTTAAAAATAACTACACAAAATAATGCAAAGGTCAAATAAAATAATTCCTAAACGGAATAGATAACAAAATGAAAGATTTGGAGAAGATGAAGTACAATGACTAATATTCTACTTGATTATAACAACTACAATAAAGAAGAATGTCTGAACAACTTTCAATCACTTCCACTGGAGTCATCATCTGGGTTGTAAGATAAATCAGCTTCGTCGGATTCACTATAATCAGTTTCTGAGATCTCTGAATCTGAATCCGAGCGATCTGTATTGTCACCTCCCAAGGGCTCCATGTTTTTGATCATATTCTCTTTGTAATGTTTAAGTAAAATAGGGCAGACACAAATATTTACAACATCATACACAACCACTCCAGTTGAAAAGTTCTTTTGCCGAGAAAGAGAAACTTTAAAAAGAAGCTCCCTGCCAATAAGATGTCTTACTGAATCTTCGGCATCAGGATAAGGTAGTGACTGCAATTAATAGTAAACATAATTAATATTAAAAAAAAAACTATTTAAGGAAAAAGAAAAACACTTAGAGTAGATGATAAAGGAAACTTACAATAGGGGAGAGGTTGATCAAGGAGGGCGCAGTAGTTTCTATCAAAAATGTAGCTACTTCACTTCGTATGAGAAAACAACCTTTAGCGCCCTTCTCATCATGAACGTCTACAAATATTTGGAATTTGGCATATTTGGACAGATTGATGCCACACTTTCTACAGGACAGATTTAATTTTAAACCAAAACTTTTTCGGTTGCAACGGGGACAGGATACGGAGAACCAACCCATATCAGAGTGTATATTTGTTATGGTCCCAATCGTCCATAAATTAAGCACCTGAAAGTGTGGAACTTATTTTAGTTATATCTAATGAGTAAATACAGATAATGGAAAGCGCATAAAGAAAGATAATATAACCTCTTCAAAATAAGATAAATGATTTATAGAAAAAACGTTCATTCCTGGACCTCCCAACTCCTTTTTGCCGATCTTAAGCAACGGAGTAAGAAATTTAGCACCATCAAAACAAAGTCGGACACCTTTATTGTTAAACCTGTTGAAATATAATTGGTCAACTTTAGGAGAAAGAAAAATATTGGTTAGTCTTAGTTACTTAATAGCATATGATAAGTGTACCTTGAAGAAAAAGCCCGAATTTCATCTAAAACAGGGTTGAATATTACATCAGCGACAGGAAGTTGACCAGTGACATACACTTCATCTGCACAATAGAATAAAAACTAAGAACACAAAACACAAAACACTAATCCAGGAATAATGATTCAGTGTAAAGAAAAGTTTAAATATTTAGATTAACATCTCATTGTATAAGATATACCTTTGTAAATAACCTTCTTGCACAACTGAAGAATTATTACAAAACATGTAGATTGCATTCTTTTACATAGCATATCAAAATTCTTGAGCTTCCGAAGTAAAGGATTTGATATTCGACACAACAGTCTATTATTTCTGTTTATCACAAAAGCAATAAAGGATAAAAAAGATTGAGTTTAAATTTTTGACATTAAATAACAAAATCTAACTATAACAGGAATATTTTATTTCGAAAAAAAATTCAATGGAGAATATTGTTACTCTAAGTCTTGAATGATGAAACGCATAGAACCATCACTGTCAAAGCGCTCATCAAAGTCCACAACTGCTCCAATGACATCTGTATTTAAAGAAACTCAGATTAAGAAAATTAATAAATAAGTGAATTAACAGACTTAACATAAAAACATATAAAGACAAAATTTAAAAACAAAATCAGAATAATAATTAATAAAATTGAGGAATGCATACCAAATAATGGACCTTCACAAAAGGTAGAATAACAAAGGACATCAACAAAGGGCTTGAAAATGAATCTGGAATCTTTGAAACATGAATATTTGCTGATGGCAATAACAGTTTGCTCCAAGAATGTTATAATGAAGCCAGTATCAGTCAACTTTTCATCTCTTGGATTTTCAACAATAGAAAAACCACGAAGGTCGTAGATATTCCCTTCTAGAATTAGACCTTCATATTTTGGAATTAAATCTTTATTAATAGTGGCCTGTATGGTGACCTCCTATAAAAAAACATAGGAAATCAAGACATGGAGACATGAATAACAGTCAATTTCATGATTCATCTAAGAGAATAAATTAAACAACATATAAAAAACTAACCTGGTCATCGACAAATAGCATTTCTATAGAATCAGGGCAAAAGGAACGCCAGGCCCTGCGTAACCTGACACATAGTAGAGGATCATCAGAATTCGGAGAAAGATCAGACACAGACTTGTACATAGTTCAGTCCAAACAGGTTCAATCGATAATCCTTGCTTTGGAAAAAATGCGAGAGAAAGGAGTTAAGCAGAATCCGAAAACCCTAGTCTTCTTCACAAATAGAGAAATATTAAAATAAAAAAAAAATTAGAAAATTATTAAATATAATTAATGAATCAGACATTATTAATAATTTATTAAAACATTAAAATTTTTAATACTTTATTGATTAATGTAGAAGAAAATACAAATAAACAAATATCATTAAAATACATTGAAATAGTTAAACAAAATAAAACCCTAGTCTTCTTCACTTGAAATCTTAATACGTTCTTCATCATCTTCAAAGACAATCAATCCTTTATAAAATACATAAATCGAAAGAGTTACATTACAAAAGTAAAATAAAATTAAAATTTAAACTTGAAAGTCAATAATGTTTTATTATTTTCTAATTTTTTATTATGTAAAAAAAAATTCTTGAACTTCCTATGAGAAACAATAATATTAAAAAAAAAAATCGCATAATAAGAATTCATACTTTATTAATGGATAAAGAAGAAGATACAGAATAACTAATATCATTATAATAATTTTGATAATTGAAAGAGTTTTAACAATCAAAAGATATGTAAATCGTTATATACAAATCCTTTTGCAAATCAAGAGATAATTAAGAGTTAGCAAAGGCTGCTTGATGTTGTGATAAGGGATCAACAATCGAAGACTCGGGCAGGGTTCAAATCAACATCGGTGCTTCTTCAATGAGAATGTCAACTATTATTCAATAACATCTTCGAATAGATCAGGGTTCAAATCCACACCAATGATTCTTGTAGCACCGGACAATCTCGCTCCTTCGGCAGCCTGAAAAAAACAACACAAATAAACGACACAAAGAAACTCTTCATAGGAAACATTGTAAGGAAGGAGACATACAGCAAGCCCAACTGCCCCAAGCCCGAAAACAGCAACCGAAGAGCCAAGGCCTAAAACCAAGCGCACAATCGAATTTATTTTCAAGAAAAGAACAGATGATGATGAAGGGGTCGAAGCACTACCTTTTGAGATCCCGCAGCTGAGCATACAGAATTTATCGAGAGATAGACATTCGATAACCTGCAAAAATAGCTAGAGAAAACGTTAGGAAGATTTGATAACCTGCAGAAATAAATAATTCATATTAGTAATCCAAAATCACATAATAAAATAACATACAAATTATGCTTGAAAAGAAATACACGAAGGTAAATTGTATAGAAAGTAAATAAATATAAAGATGTATACCTTGATAGCTACAAAAAAGAAAAAACAAAATATTAGACGAAAAACAAAGAATAGAAATGCAAAAAAAAAGAAAAAATACCTTGGTAGCTGCAAATCAAAAAAACAAAAATCAAAAAAATATAGCATAAAAAAACGACAAATGAAATATGAAATGCAAAAAGAATGTTTGAACGTACCTTGTAACCTGCAAAAAAAACATTCACAATAATTTAATTTAATATAATAATAGTATAAGAATAACAGTATAAGAAAATAGAAAAACGATGCGTATGAAGTTGAGATAAATGAAGATGGAGAGCCTTTTATAGAGTAGATTGAAATAGGGTTTGTATAAAATTGATAATTTCGGTATTTTATTATTTAGTCAATTAGTGAGATATGGCAATTAAATTCAAATCATCCTTAATTATAGGAACAAATAATAAGATAATTATGTTTATATAAAAAACCGATTAAATAATAATATAATATATAGATTTGATTTGAGTTGACCTATAATTATGGAAATACTCTTAATTATATAACGTGATTAAGGAATGATTTTTTTATTAAATTAATTAATTTAAATATCCGGGATTAAGGAAAGATTTTTAATGATATTAGTTAATTTAAATATCGGCTAATATATAAATATTAAGTAAATTACGCTAATTAAAATGACCGGCCAATATAATTTTCATTTATGTAATTAAAATGTAATTAACAAATTAAACGGACGATTAGGATTAAGTTTCATAGTGTGAACATGTTTTAAATCTAATGGTGGATATATAGTCCACGGGTGACATTTCTAGCTGAATTATATTATGTATGATAAAAATCAAACTTAGAAATTGTCTATTTATTTGACAATTATATAAACATAAAATAAGAAATTTGAAATCATTATAAAATTTAAAGAATTGAGTAGCAAATGAAAATTTATAAATTAAACTACTTTTGATTTATAGTAATTGGGCTTTATTGATGGAAACAAATATTATTTAAAGTAAATGGGGGCCTTATAGTAATTGGGGGTTTTTTGATGGAAACAAATAGTGGAGTACTATAAATAGGCAAATATATTTCCAACTTGCCGCAATTGCTTTCGATTCTCGCAAGTTTTTGTGTTTTTTGTTTTTGTTTTTCGATCTGGAGATACATAATATAATTAACACATGTTTTTTTGGTGTTGTGTGAAGGAGATAATTAGGAAAAAAGAAGATGAGTTCCACGGCAACAATTGTCGACTCTACATGTGATTATTCTCGTGAAGATTCCCTCGGGATAAACCTTGCAGTAAGCGAATCATAATCTAACCCTTGAATTCCTTATTTGTTTATTAATTAATTAATTAATTTTTGATGGAATTCAAAAGTTGTAAAATAATAATAATAATAATAATAATAATAAACAATAATTAATATGGTTTAGGCTCGCAGACCTGGTGAACCCGGATATTCTCCTGTCCTGAATATGGATGACTTTAGGGAGGATGAGAAAGTTCATGAGCGAGCCAAGGGTCTCGCACGAATGGCCTTGGAGACCTTCAAGGATGAATCTGTATGTATACGTGATGTTCGTCGTTTCGTGTCTATCTTCTGTCGTCACATAATTGTGTTGTTGTCATCGTAATTAATTGATTAACTGTGCGTACATAATTGTGTTGTGTTGTGTTGTGTTGTCATCTTAATTAATTGATTAACTGTGCGTACGTGCAGGGTAAACAATATGAGCTTGTGGAAATATTGCTTTTCGACTGGGGCTGCGACTTTGAATTTCGTGTCTACTTTTCTGCCAGGCCAAAGGATGCACCCAAAGATGATGTCAAGACCTTACGAGCTATAATCGAGCTCTTTACCGTGGATGGCAACCCCATTATCGAATGCGTTTTTAAAACTCCATATCGCACCCTGCCGCCAATATCTAAGTGGTACCATTAATACTTATTTAGGCTCTACTTAACCATTCCGTATTATACATTAGCATTGTGATTTCTTCTTGTGGATTTGTACTGTCTGCAGTTCTTGAGATCGATATTAGCTATTCTCAAGTACCTCCACTTATCCAGCTCATCTTTATTAGAGTCAAATTCTGAATACATGTCTTGCTTTACGATAAATGTACATGTGGTGATTTTAGGAGTACCATTACTTATTTAGGCTACTTAACTGCCAGTCCGTATATAAAATGCCTACTCACTCGTATATGTTCTCTTTGTCTCTATTACATTAGCATTCGTAGTATATGGGTTGGAAGCAAAATGTCTTTGCCAATTGTACGTAGTAACGAGTTTCATCTTGCTCAGTAATATTTAACTGCATTGCAATATGTTCTTGTTGATTTGAACTGCGGTTTTTGAGTTATTAGCTTCTTCATTTATCCTCTCACTTTGTTAGAGACAAAATTAATCCAAATAGTGTCTGGCATATTGTTTTTTGACTTGGGACAGATGTGGGTTGATTTTAGGGGCATTGAGGCTACTTAATTATCAAGCTTACATATATCTGGATAAATAGTTAAAGAGTTGAGTAGATTTATCCGAAACCTAGCTAGGGGCTTTGCAGCAGCACCCACCAAATGCACCTTTTCAAACACTATTTCTTTCCTCATTAAGTTATCCTTAGATGATGTATGAGGCATGTCTCTGTTTTTTTTTTTTTTTCCCTCTTAATTTGCAAAGTAATTGCATTTACCTTTCCTCTTTTTTCTTTTTTGTTCAATGCAGATTTAAGACAGGCAGACATCTATGTTGTGCTATGCGCGTGCTGTGATATGTTGAGTTCTATGCTGTAATAAGTATTTCAAACTTGAACCTTGGTTACTAAGGTCTTTTAAACATGTTAAACTTGGATATGTTAAACTACTATTATGTGTTTGGTTTGAACAATGATGCTTTCATGCGTTTTGTGTTGTTTTATTTCGTGTGTTAACCAAGCTCATCATCACTATGCCAAGTCCAGTGTTCACGAGATGGCTAGTTTATATATAATTTTCAGTCTGCATTTGCGCAGATTAAATTGCAATTATAGCCATGCACTCTCAAGTCTAATTGTATAGGTTTTCTTTTAGGGTTTTTGATGATTAAATAAACGAGTCGATATATATGGGCAACATATATGTAGCACATGACTAATTGAAGCAGGGTTGATGTATAATAACAGGCAAATGGAGGTTCAGAAATGGCATTTACAGTTGAAGAAATGTACAAGCAAGCAGCTGCAGAAATCATGCTCTGGGTTAATTCCTAATTAATCTGGCTAGCTACCAAAATACTGTAATCTTTATTAAAATGTTTATTAAAGTGAAATCATAGTCGTTCATGTAATTGAAATCATTCAAAATTTTCATTGTTGGTTATTCTAAAGCACTATATATATAATATAATTTTAAAAGTGGGAGGTACATGATCATGTAAAATTGATATATGAATAGAAAATGAAGCCATATAATTAAATGCATGGCAAAATATAATGTTTCTTAACACAGTGTTTTCATTACATTTATACAAAATTTTAAGTTCTGGATTTTCAAGAACCCTACTCAGAAAATAATATTGATCAATGATACTTGGGTCAGATTGGGTGGCAAATTACAGCAAACAAATGTAATTGATGGATACTAATACAGTCATTAATTACAACAACACAGATATTAACACAGCACAATTATAGGGTTTGGATCGAAGCTTATTTGATTTGAGAGCTGTTATTATTTACCTACCACGAAAAGTGACATTAACAATGGTCTTTATCAAACCGTTAAACCTATTCATATTAACATTGCATGAGTCAGAAGCAGGACACAAACTACAGTATTTAACGGTTCATCGATCACTCAGTTGTTATGCCCATATTTACCTCTAGTCTTGTTGATAATTGGTACTGTAATTCGTTCACAAAGCCAAAATAACCGTAAAAAGTACACAGAGCATCCATCGCAATTGAAGAGGTCCGTTGTCAAATTTCCCGAAGCTGGTTTCGCTTTTCACAGCCGCAGTGGGGGCAGTATGATCTCCTGCCTGAGGAACTTCACATGCTCCAAATGTCATATTCTCCTGCATATATAGTGTTGTTCTAGATTTCACATGGCTTCTTTCGTAATTTACATTTACCGTCAGGGTGCATTTTGTACAGAGAAACAAAATATTGGGGAGGTATTTATAATATTAAAAGATTGCTGATGAACATTTTTGTAACTACCCTTAACTTTCATAATCCAGTATAAGAAGTTCAAAATTGCAAACCTTGCAAGAGGATATAGTTTTGCAGCCACAAACCAGTTGACCGTTTGCCATGTCTACGGCTTCAGATGCTCCGCCACCATTACTTCTCTGAAAATATTACACTGTTAAAGTACTCGAAAAGATTAGAGAATAGTCGTCTATTCAGTGCATTTTTTGAAACAAAATCCTACCTTGTAAAAGTCAACCGCGATAAAATTAGGCCACCTCCTACTAGCTGCTTGGTAGCATGTGTTCATCATGCTAACCAAAGGGGCCGAGTTGTGTTTGCAAGCTGTTGCCACATCCGGACTATCTGGAAAATAGTTCATTAGAACAAGGGACCTTGATGTATCATTCATGGATTGTGATTCTGCACGGTTCGGACACGATCCATCTACCATTCCACCATTACCATCTGCAAACAATGAGGTGATTCTTTAAAATTGACAGAATAAATAAAAAACTATCTTATAAAATCAAAAATATCCCTTTGAACAAATTGTACTCTCGATTAATTGTCATTGTCAAGAGATTCCACATAGGTTAAGGAGTCTTATAAAATGGTTTACATGCCCTTGTTTTAGTTTTAATTATTACTGATTTCTAGGGAGAGAAACTCACATTGATTTTCTACAACATATTTCCATTCGTAGGCAATGCCTTCTGAGGACTCCTTGGAAGATTTGGAAGTAAAGACTACCAAACGCTGGTTCTGTCCGACCATATCATCGACTGTCGGCCATTCTCCGCCATTTTTCGGCATCCGAGATACTGGAAACCAGAATTTCATCAGCCCAGATGCATTGAAAACCTTTGTTAGTCCCTTAGTAGACGTAACATAATCTTCGATGATGATGGTGACTATTTCAGTTGGGTTCGATTCAAGAAACTGTTGGATCTCCTTCAAAGCACTTATGGCAGGTTGCTGCCAAAAAGCAAAAAAAAAACAAAAAAACACCTGCAGTTTAGAATTCCAATAACTCGGCTATACCGAAGTAGCACGATAAACATCATGGGATTCAAATGATTGGAATGACTATTGACTAGTATTGTTTATCCTTCCAACAAAGGAAACATAGTATGTAAAAGACAAGTTCAGTCCATCGTGATTTACTTACAAAAGCTGTGTAGTTGTAGCAATTTCCCCCAAATGAGTGGCATAGCCAAATATCATTTTGGAAGTCATACATGTCAAGCATTAACCCCCTGACTCCATTCTGCAATGTATGTGTCCATGGAAAAACCATCAGAGAATTTTATAATCAATAGGTAGACCGAGAATCACTGTAAACCTCCCAGCATTAAATGCTAATGAAAATGATTTTTATGTAACACCCATTCTTATGCACTTAATTATAATTTTACAAGTTCCTACCGTCACAAGACATGCTACAGTTAGCATAGTAACCGAGTAGAACAACAAATCTGAAAATCACTTTTAGTTCCATGCAGGGGAATGCACGTCAGATGGAGACATGGTCATAGAATAGTTCAACAATAAAATTTTCCTCTTTCCTACTTTGGTCAAATATAATTTTCAAGCACTTTTCTTGTTATCTCAATCTGCTTTGGGCAAAAAAGACCCATTCCAAATAAGGTCTCAGGACTTTGCTGCATTGTAGTTCAACAAAAGTGGGTCACATGTCTAGAATCCTATATATTTGCTTAAAGGTAACCAAATCTTAGATAAGAAATCAAGCAAGTTATTTACAAGCAATGCTATTATAATGTTCGTATGTGAGCTCGTCCCTTTGAAATTACTTAATAAATCCAACAATTTACTATATCCAATAGTACGGCTCACCTAAGTTTATGATTCTTGAAAGCCAAGATGGAATTGAAGCTTTTGTTGCTGACTATTAAACAGTTGTATACTATAAAAGTAGAGTACATAACTTCTTTAATAATGACATAAACTGAAACTTAATTTTTGTGCATAGTTCCTAACCTTAATTAATTCATTTCAAAGTTGTCACAGTCACTCCTAAAAACACTAAAATTAAAACAATAATACTAGCAAAGATGACACTACAGACCCAGGCTTAGTTACCATGGACATTCGACATCCAAGATTTGAGCGTATTAGTCAAGGGTTCGGTTCCTCGTACATTCCTCTGTATATAAAATCAAAATACAATTACAGTATACAACAATACCCTATGAAACAACTACTCAAATTATAGATTGTTTACTCCTCACTATTATTTAACTCAACAAACAAAACTATTACCTGGAGCTGACTAATAAATAATATGTGGAATATTTAATAATCCAACAAACATTCATTAATCAACAAAATGGATGTCAACTTTCATGTGCTTTAAAGTCCCAACCACCCCACCTGCAAACCCCTACTCTTTAATTTTTTTAGTTTTTTCTGTCAACAGCGCGATTTGGCGTGAGCTTATACACATAAAAATGGAAGGGGATAAAACGATTTACCAATTACCTGTAGCTGACTGGTAATGGAGTCCTGTTGATTCTCCGGAGACAAAATTACACTTCCCGTTGATGACTTCGCCCCCAATCTAGCGAAGGCGTTGTGAGTCGTTAGCCACGTGTACCGATTAAACGGCAGCCCCTTCACCTGAAATCCGATAACCTTAAGACTAATCAATCAACCTAATCAAGCTTTCCGGCGCACACTTCTTATACATCATCGAAAAAAAAAAATACAGCATAAACACCACCACCACTAATCGGAAGATCAATCGGATTGAAATTCTCAACAAACTCAATACAACGCATACGATTCAACGCAAAAATATTCACGACGGACGAACCTTAGAAAGAGGACTGATGGGCTGAGTCCGAGTGCATCTCGGCCTGACATTTCCATCGGCGACGCAAGTCTCGCAATGCAGCCCCGAGTCGCAGTTTCCGTTCGCGACGCACGTTTGTCCTAACTGCAACGCGTCGATTGACGAACAAATTGAGCACGATTACATCAGAAAATGAGATGAGAAAAATAAAACAGTGAGATCTACGCACGAAAATTCGTGTTTCAGAAAAAATTACCTTGAGAGCCGAAGAACTGCTGGAGAGAAAAGCAGCGAAGAGCAGCACCGAAATGTAAGCGTTCATCGGAAAATCGTACCGGCGAAAAGGAAAGCAGTTGAAATATTCGTGAAAAGTGTGGGGTGTCAGGTGTGTGTGGGGGTGGGGGCGATAATTATATAAACCCCGCGCTTAAGCTTACTTAAATATCACTTCTCAGTAAATAAATTTAATTAATATTCGGCTCTTCTTTTAACACGTGGGTTTATTGGCATATATTAATTAATTAATAAAAACTATTAAAAAAAATGATTTTTACACTCAGTCACTCAGGGTCAGGACTCAGGGGTTCACAAGAGCTACATCATTATGGTTTCTCTCTAAATAATCTCCATTTATAAAACATAACTGTCCTTTATACCTCGTAAAAAAAACCAGACTCAATATTCTTTTTTTTTTTCTCTGAATTTGTTGAGAAAAATAGGCCAGAAAAACAGAACAAACGCGAGTTCTGTCGACACTGAATCTCTCACAATGACACTGAAAACCAGTCAACAATATTGAATCCCTCTCAGTAACACTGAATCACTGAACCGAACACTAAATCACACACACGTTGAAAACTCTCAATACTCACCGCGCCGGAAATTTGTATTAGGTATATCGAACTCAAACACGAAGAAAAACAAACACACAACAAACGATTTTACGTGCTTCGATCACCGGAAGGTGATCTACGTGCACGGTGGAGGGGAGGGGTGTTCTGGTATTATACGAAGCTTAAAAACAATTGTACAAACTCTCTCTAGCTCAATGCTTGCATATCAATCACAAACACGAGTGATTATATGCTAAAACTGAAATGCACAAAATCGATGAACACATCCTAGCCATCGAGCCATAACAACCTCGCAAATCTCAACCGTGCGATGATGCGTAGCAATTCCATGTGCGTTCTGTAGATGAGTTGGCAAGGATCACGTAGCCACAAGAATCTTGTTAAAAATGGTGTCAAATCCGCTGAGAAATCGCTCGCCCTAGACCATGCACCACGCTGCCAGTTCAGAGCCGAAATGACGTCGTTTCTCCATCCGCGAAATTCAAATCCCGGTAAAATTACCAATTTGCCCCTGAAGTGTATTTTGTCGATTTTGCGTCCGGAGATGATTTTTCGTGTACTACATTATAACAGAATTCAATAATTTTCATAGATTCAAAATATATTGATGAATATCAATATTTAAAAATTCAGGTTGGTGTTAATACAGTTCATTCTGGAGGCTTGAGGCTCATACAGTAAGGAAGAACAAACAGCCTACATCCTAAATCATGAAGTGGATCAAATTTCATTAGCTCATATATAGTGTTTTGATCTCCTAATTTTTCGGTTTTAATCTGGGCATTACAACCAACAAATGTGTTACGACTTATAAACCAAACTGGCTAACTACCCGTGAAAACCCATCACCTGACTCATTCGTTTGAACCAATAAGCAAATTATGCTATAAAAATTGTACGAAAAGAAAATAATTTTCTGTCTATACACCTTGATCAGAGTTGTCATATTCCTTTTCTCCCAGAAAAAAAAAGGAGAAGAAAAGAAAAGTCACATTAAAATCAACACTTCACCGAAAGCAGCCACTACTATATGTTATTCCGTTTAGCCACCAACAGCAACCACGAACTTCCTCTTACTAAATGGTTCCTCTTCCAGCACCGCCACGTCTTTCACCTTCTCCAGAAGCTCCTCCAGATCGCTCACACCAAAGCTCCTGTAATCCAGATGCCTCTTGTACCTCTGATAATACATAGCCTCGAAGTAACCGAGAAAGATGTTGGAATTATTATTACAAATGTATTTAATAATTCATGTATTTTGTCCAAAGTTTGTAATTTTTTATGGCTAATAAAAAGTATTCGATTTCGAGTTTAATCGTTACTATAATTATCTACGTGTGACGAGGTAATTATGAGATTTTATTTCGTCAAAATCCGTTAATCGGTGAGTGAGAAATAAATGTGTAAAGATTGCCATAAATACTACTTTGGTAAATGGAAGCAATTATTATTTTATTGGGAAATGTGTTATCCCACATAGAAAGAATACCAAAAGTCATTTCTCTTTAAATGAGATAAGAGAGTATGAGTGTTCAACAAGTTGACTAAGTCCATGCACCCTTAGCGGTACATGGCAAGGGCCACACGCGCGCGCCCCGCCCCGCCCCGACCCGACCCGTCCCGTCCCGTCCCGGGCTCGGGCCTGGGCCTGGGCTTGGTCCTGGCTCCTTGGTGATTTGGTGATTTGGTCAATTGGACTCTGGGCTGGACCTGGGCTTCCCGGGGCCCACTGGGCCAATTGGGATTATCGGGCCGGCCTGTACCTATCTTTTCTTTTTGGACACGGTCCGATTGAAGTTTTGGGCTCGATTTTATTCGGCCCAGTTGAACATTTGAAAGGCTATTTGAATTATTGTGTTTTGGGCTCGTGGTTGATTGGCCCAACTGAACACATTAATTAATATACTTTGGGCTCGTTTATAAGCCCAGATGCTTTTGGAATTTTAATTAATTTCTGAATTAATTAATGGTTTAATAAGTGCTTTAGTGGGCAGCAGCAGTTGGAGTGATGCCTCCCTCCACTCGGTGGAACTGCCCTCTACCACTCCAAGTGGTGTAACTCCCTCTGAGTGATGTCTATAAAAGGAGTCGAGCATGCATCATTTCACGCACGAAAAAATACATCATCTCATACCATCACTTGCATAGTTGCTCTGTTCTCAACATTTTCCATTCAAACCGAGAGGGTTCGATTCAGTGTGCAAAAGTTCGATCCCCGCTTCGCAGTTGTATCTTTGGGGTCAGAAAGCCTGTTAACCGTAGCATACACGGGGCTTTACTGATTTGCGGAAAGTGCAAACGCCTCGGCCAGCAACCTGCCGTTTACTTTCCGTTCTTTCTTTGTTTTTCCGGTTTTGTGGACTAACCCGTTTACATTTTTTCTAACAATCGCAAATCAGTAAAGATGTCTACCGGAAGTGAAGCCAACAACGATGCCCAGAAGAACAAGGAGATTTCTGTCATCAACGTCGAACAACCAGTCAACAACAAAGAACTTCTCATCGGTAAGATCCCAGTGCCACTGCCCCAGGCCATCCCGAATGCCGAGAAGCCCGAGAAGTTCACTGGTGTCGACTTCAAAAGGTGGCAGTCCAAGATGATGTTCTACCAGACCACCCTCGGCCTTCAGAAGCATCTGACTGAGGACCCTATGACCATAACTGACAATGACACTGCTGAGAAGCGCTATGCTTTCGAAGCCTGGGGGCAGAGTGATTATCTCTGTCGGCACACCGTCCTGAACGGGCTGTGCAACGAGCTGTACAATGTGTATAGCACGTACAAGTCTGCCAAAGCCCTCTGGGAAGCTTTGGAGAAGAAGTACAAGACCGAGGACGCTGGTACAAAGAAGTACGTCGTCGGCAAGTTCCTGGACTACAAGATGGTCGACTCCAAATCTGTCATCTCCCAAGTCCAGGAGTATCAACTGATCTTGCATGACATCGCCTCTGAAGGGATGAAGATCAGTGAGTCCTTTCAGGTGGCGGCTGCCATCGAGAAGCTGCCTCCCGGGTGGAAGGACTTCAAGAACTACCTGAAGCACAAGCGAAAGGAGATGAGCCTTGAAGACCTCATTGTCAAGCTTCGGATCGAAGAAGACAACCGTGATCGAGAGGTCAAGCCTGGGAAAGTTCCTATGGAGGCTCGGGTGAACCTGACTGAGCCACATTCTGCCAAAAGGAAGAACACTTCCAAGGGTAAGGAGCCAGCCAAAGTCTGGAAGTTCACTGGGAATTGCCATAACTGTGGCAAGCCGAACCACATGGCCAGAGACTGCAACAAGCCGAAGAAAAACGGGCAGAAAAAGAAGCGACCAAGTGCCAACGTGGTTCAACACGAGCTGACATGTGCTGATATGACTGCTGTGGTCTACGAGGCCAATCTGGTTAGCAACAACAAGCAGTGGTTCATTGATACCGGAGCCACTCGACATGTCTGCTCTGACAAGGATGCCTTTGCTTCTTATGCTCCTTGTACCGGTCGCAAGCTCCACATGGGAAACTCCGCCTCGTCTGAAGTTGCTGGAGTTGGGAACGTCGTCCTCAAACTATCTTCTGGAAAAGAGCTGAAGCTGACTGATGTGCTGCATGTCCCAGACATCCGAAAGAACCTGGTCTCCGGTTCTGTTCTTGTGGAGCATGGCTTCAAACTTGTATTTGATGCTAAGAAATTTGTACTTTCTAAATTTGGACTGTTCCTAGGTAGGGGTTATCTTGATCAGGGTCTTTTCAAAATGTCTGTAATGGCTGTTCGCCCTCCTGTTGCCTCGAGCTCTAATGAAAAAGTTATTTCCTCTTACTTGATCGAGTGTTATGATTTATGGAATTTTCGTTTAGGACATGTAAATAAAAATGCAATAAAAAGACTTATGAACTTGGAATTAATTCCAACTTCTAAAATAAATTCACAACATAAGTGTTAAATTTGTGTTGAAGCCAAAATAGCTAAGTTACCGTTCCGATCAGTCGATCGTTGTACCGAACCTCTTGGACTTATACATACTGATATATGTGACTTAAAGTTTGCACCGACAAGAGGCGGTAAAAAATACTTTATCACATTTATTGATGATTGTACGAGGTTCTGTTATTTGTACTTATTAACTAGTAAAGACGAAGCCTTAGAAGCATTCACTAAGTACAAAACCGAAGTTGAAAATCAACTTGATAAACGGATTAAGATAGTCCGTAGTGACCGAGGTGGAGAGTACGTAGCTCCTTTTGAACAATTATGTTCTGAAAATGGAATAATACATCAAACAACAGCCCCGTACTCACCTCAGTCAAATGGCGTTGCTGAACGAAAGAACCGAACACTAAAGGAAATGATGAACGCAATGCTGATCAATTCTGGGTTACCCCAGAACATGTGGGGGGAAGCCATCCTGACGGCAAACCACCTACTGAATAAGATTCCTCTTAAAGGGAAAAATGAAACACCTCACGAACTTTGGAAAGGTCGTAAGCCATCTTACAATTACCTTAAAGTGTGGGGGTGTTTGGCCAAAGTGTCGGTTCCTGAGCCAAAACGAATGAAGATAGGACCTAAAACGGTCGATTGTATCTTCATTGGATATGCTTTGAATAGCATGGCATACCGATTCTTAGTACACTATTCTGAAAATCCAGAAGTGACTAAAGGTACGACCATTGAATCGAGAAATGCTTCATTTTTCGAGAACATCTTTCCGAGCAAAGATGGAGCTGGTCCAAGTTCTTATAAAAGAACTCGTGAAGAGAGTTCTGTACCACCAATAAATGAACCTGGTGATGAAGTAGCTACAGAACGGAGACGCGGTAAAAGATTCAAAACAGCTAAGTCGTTTGGACCTGACTTTATCACGTACATGTTGGACGATGAGCCGAACTCTTATGGTGAAGCTCTAGCTAGCCCAGATGGACCACTTTGGGAAGAAGCTATTAATAGCGAAATAGAGTCCATCATGCAAAATCACACGTGGGAATTAGTTGATCTTCCTCCCGGCTGTAAGCCTTTAGGATGTCGTTGGATTCTAAAGAAAAAATATAGAGCCGATGGAACGATCGATAAGTTTAAAGCCCGGCTGGTAGCCAAAGGCTTTAGACAAAAGGAAGGTTATGATTTCTTTGATACGTACTCACCTGTGACAAGGATTTCATCCATTCGAGTGTTAGTCTCGATTGCTGCATTGCATGATCTCGAAATTCACCAAATGGACGTTAAGACTGCGTTTCTGAATGGTGAATTAGAAGAAGAGATATACATGGAACAACCAGAAGGTTTTGTTGCACCTGGTGAAGAGAAAAAGGTGTGCAAACTGATAAGGTCGTTGTACGGACTTAAACAAGCTCCTAAGCAATGGCACTTAAAGTTTGACAATGTTATGTTGTCAAATGGTTTCAAAATCAACGAATGTGACAAATGCGTGTACATTAAAGGTACTCCGACAGAATTTGTGATAGTATGTCTTTATGTGGACGATATGCTAATCATGGGAAGTAGTCGTGATCAAATCACGAACACTAAGAACATGTTAAAAAGAAATTTTGACATGAAAGATTTAGGAGCAGCAGATCTAATCCTCGGGATTAAGATTAGCAAAACCGAAGAAGGAATTGTTTTGTCACAATCTCACTATGCTGAGAAAGTGCTCAAAAAGTTCAATGCCTTTGATGGTCCTGAATGTAGGACTCCGATTGACAGAAGTATCAACTTATCAGTCAATACGGGTGAACCCGTAGCTCAGTTGGATTACTCCCGAGTGATCGGAAGTCTAATGTATCTAACGAATTGTACTCGCCCTGATTTGGCTTATTCGGTTAGCAAACTGAGCCGATACACGAGCAATCCAAGTCATGAACATTGGGATGCTCTGAAAAGAGTGTTAAAATACTTGAAACACACTCGAGATTATGGACTATACTACACAAGATATCCTAGTGTACTTGAAGGATATTGTGATGCTAGTTGGATCTCGGATTCAAAGAAATCCAATTCCACTAGCGGTTATGTCTTCTGTATAGGAGGCGGAGCAGTCTCGTGGAAATCCACGAAACAAACTTGTATAGCCCGATCCACCATGGAATCGGAGTTCATCGCTTTGGACAAAGCAGGTGAAGAAGCTGAATGGCTTCGAAACTTCTTAGAAGATATTCCATGCTGGAAAAAGCCTGTGTCTCCAGTGATGATGCACTGTGATAGCCAATCGGCTATAGCGAGAGCACAGAGCAATATGTATAACGGAAAGTCTCGACACATACGTCGAAGACATAACACCGTTAGGCAATTGATCACAAATGGAGTAATTTCCTTAGACTACGTGAAGTCGCAGGAAAACTTAGCTGACCCTTTGACGAAAGGGATGACTAGAGATCAATTAAGTGTGTTGCTAAAGGGAATGGGTTTGAAAAACCACAACTAAAGAATGACCATGGCGGTAACCCTACCATGCTGAGTGGAGATCCCACGAACTTGGTTCAAAGGGAAAACTAAGTCATGCTAGTTCAGTTAAGCACTTGGAAATAAAGATTTCCGTTTCCATCCCTATGAGCAAATAAGTGCTAGAAGCTGAAATGTGGTAAAGGTTAAGTCGTTGAGACTTTTAATGAATCCCACACCTCGAAAAGGTGAAGTATTTCAGGGTACTCATGCTGGGAGGTCACCTATATAAATGTGAAGTAAAGGCCGCTTCAAAAGTAAACATTTATGAATCCAAAGAGTTGTCCAGGGCCTAAACGGACACAACAGAGAAATGGAAACTGATAGGGATTTGTTGTGTGACTATCATTGACTAGTTGTACACTTCGGAGGAATAGTTCAAGGCATCACGTCCACTAGGCCGCCAGTACATCCGATGATTTTCACTAAGGGAGGTTCAAGGCCACAAGCTACCTTTCCAGAAGCAATTGATCCTTCCGAGAACCGAGCACAAGAGTCTGCATTCATGGCATTTGCATTGATTTCACTCATGTGGGGGATTGTTGGAATTATTATTACAAATGTATTTAATAATTCATGTATTTTGTCCAAAGTTTGTAATTTTTTATGGCTAATAAAAAGTATTCGATTTCGAGTTTAATCGTTACTATAATTATCTACGTGTGACGAGGTAATTATGAGATTTTATTTCGTCAAAATCCGTTAATCGGTGAGTGAGAAATAAATGTGTAAAGATTGCCATAAATACTACTTTGGTAAATGGAAGCAATTATTATTTTATTGGGAAATGTGTTATCCCACATAGAAAGAATACCAAAAGTCATTTCTCTTTAAATGAGATAAGAGAGTATGAGTGTTCAACAAGTTGACTAAGTCCATGCACCCTTAGCGGTACATGGCAAGGGCCACACGCGCGCGCCCCGCCCCGCCCCGACCCGACCCGACCCGTCCCGTCCCGTCCCGTCCCGACCCGGGCCCGGGCCCGGGCTCGGGCTCGGGCTCGGGCCTGGGCCTGGGCTTGGGCTTGGGCTTGGGCTTGGTCCTGGCTCCTTGGTGATTTGGTCAATTAGACTCTGGGCTGGACCTGGGCTTCCCGGGGCCCACTGGGCCAATTGGGATTATCGGGCCGGCCTGTACCTATCTTTTTGGACACGGTCCGATTGAAGTTTTGGGCTCGATTTTATTCGGCCCAGTTGAACATTTGAAAGGCTATTTGAATTATTGTGTTTTGGGCTCGTGGTTGATTGGCCCAACTGAACACATTAATTAATATACTTTGGGCTCGTTTATAAGCCCAGATGCTTTTGGAATTTTAATTAATTTCTGAATTAATTAATGGTTTAATAAGTGCTTTAGTGGGCAGCAGCAGTTGGAGTGATGCCTCCCTCCACTCGGTGGAACTGCCCTCTACCACTCCAAGTGGTGTAACTCCCTCTGAGTGATGTCTATAAAAGGAGTCGAGCATGCATCATTTCACGCACGAAAAAATACATCATCTCATACCATCACTTGCATAGTTGCTCTGTTCTCAACATTTTCCATTCAAACCGAGAGGGTTCGATTCAGTGTGCAAAAGTTCGATCCCCGCTTCGCCGTTGTATCTTTGGGGTCAGAAAGCCTGTTAACCGTAGCATACACGGAGCTTTACTGATTTGCGGAAAGTGCAAACGCCTCGGCCAGCAACCTGCCGTTTACTTTCCGTTCTTTCTTTGTTTTTCCGGTTTTGTGGACTAACCCGTTTACATTTTTTCTAACAAAAGAATCTACACGAGTAGCTTACCAGAATGTCCATAAGCTCATATCTAAATCTCTCAAGATTTTTACTGTCAACAATAATAGTCTCTCCTCCCTTTTTCTCACTAGTATTATAGTTTTCCACATCGAGCACTCTCTCTTTGCCGGAGTTATCTTCTCCCTTCTTTTCCCTCCTAGCAAAAACCACCGGCTGCTCAACGGGCCCCGCCTTCGAGTCATGAAGGCATAAAATTTTCGTTTGATCATTTCGCTTCACAGTCATCACATCATCCATTTTCTTTATGAGATTTCCAAGCTTACCCGCCCCGTATTCAGAATCAAATAAAGACGTCGCCCATAATTCGTTTGGTACTCCGCCGCGAGATTGGTGAATGCGGTTTTGTTGATGTTCGTACAAGGACGCTTGATTTGGAGATGTTACGGATGCAGTCGAGGAATGATTTCGGATCGACGGGCGAAGAGGCTGCAGCCAACAAGAGGAATGAGAGAATCAATGGGAATGATTTAATTACTATTCATATTTCTTATCATTGTGTGGAAGATGATTAGAATTTGTATGTTGTAAGGTAACACAAAGGACTACTACTGTTTAAGTATTTATAGTGTGTGAGGGTAAATTGGTATTTCTAAATGTATTCTAATACTATAGTAGTTGTAGTATATGATTTTAGGGTACGGAAATGAATCCTTCAGCATGCATGGCTTGACTGTAATTATTCGTGTGTAATAATTTAAATACAAAAAAGTTACTAGGATAAAGGTCAAGTAATTCTATTAATTTATAAAAAAAAAAGATTGTAGATTTCACACGGTATTCATTATTATTACTACTCAAAAATTTTTATTCCCTCTAAACCAGACTAATAATCACATCTCCTTTGTATTTTGTAAAGAAAGTGTGACTATTAGTCTATTACGTGAGTGTGCATACATCGAGTTTGCCCGTAGCCGATGCCCATAGGTAGTTTATTCACAACAGTTGTATTTAAACCGATGTAAATTTTTCCCCAACATCAGTTCAAATAAATGCGTTTGTAGATAATTATATTATGAACAACGGTTATGTAATAAACGATGTAGATTTGTAAATAGATTAACACAACCCACAATTATATTTTCTTTTAACCGTTGTGCACTTACGCCATACTTGTGCTCCAGTAGTTATTACTTATTATATATAATTGATGTTTGCCTCAGTGCACAATAACTAGGGTTATTCAATTCTCACAAAAACTTAATCGTTCATTTTTTCTCCCGAAAATTCAATCGCGTATTTGATCCAAGAGATCCCCAATGGACCGAGAGATCCCCAATGGTTAGGAGAGATGAGACGAATCGGCTAGGAAGTCCAGCTTGCCCCGATTTCCACCTCCGATTGGATTGTCGACTCTACCGAGAATTTTTCACGCCGTTCAATTATCGGGTTCGAGGTAATACTAACATTTTTTTTCCTTCCTGTTAGGAGAGATGGAAGGTTTGTTTGTGCAGAAGATGGTGTGGCGTCCAGAGCCTTTCGTGTCAATGAATTTAAGTTTTAACATGTTTCGAATGGTATTTTTGAGTGATGTTTCGAATGGTTTTAACATTTGAGTTTTAACATGTTTAACATGATTCGAATGGTATTTTTCTTTCAATTTTGGAGTGATGTCTGAAATTGTGTAATTTGTACTTGGTTCTACCTAGAACTGGATTGTAAAGGGTAGAGTACAAACACTTAACACAATTTGGAGATTCTAAAGAAAACTCTTTTGTATATCTTGTAAAGGGTGGAACCACTTACAAACACATCTACAAAATTCTAGCGAATCTTGTAGAAAGGTCAACACGACCAAAACTAAGTCTATGTAGAACTAATCTAGCGACTCGTACTACAAAGACTAAACTGACAATAGAACCGGAGCTTTCTAGCGAAGTCTCTCGGTCTACAAATTTTCTCTCTCTAGAAAATGTCAAATCAAAAGCTCTGATAATGAATTCCAACTACCCGCTATTTATAGGTCTCGTAAATTAGGGTTTCCGGAATTCACGCTTAATGGGCCGAGCCCAAAGCATCTTCATGGAATATTCGAGATTCCATTTCGATTGTACTTGACGATCCCAGCTCTACCCACAGCCACACTAGCGTGTCTTCGTGCGTCGAGCTAGTGGCGGGCATAGCTGGTATACTTGGCGTTTTTCTACTGGACTAGTATTCTTCTAGCGAAGTCTTCTAGTCGCACCCACAGCTGGCTTCATTCCTTAGCAGTCATTCGTCCAGCCGTATGTAGAGCTATGCATGCACCGCGTCCGTCAAGATGTAAACATGGTAAGACCTTGTAGTGCGTAGATGAACTTGCCATTCTCGCTGATCCACGTTGAACCACGTTGAAAGAATAGCTCGTTCCATGTAGACGCACTGCAGCAACTTCATGTTGTTTGTAGAGACTAAGTCTGCTTGCTCCATGCTGATGAACCGTGGTCACGCGTTGAGCCACTTGTTAATTCCACAGTTTCAACCAGCTCGTTCTATGTAGACCTAGCAGACTTGTATGAATTAATGAATGGAAGACATACAAACACAACATATGAAGTTACTACAAAACAAAGTGTAAAGTTCAACGTAGTTCAAACAAGAACAACGTGGTTCTATGTTGAACTAGGAAGAACTACACACTAACAATCTCCCCCTTTTTGAGTCAACTTCATAAGTGGGGGTTCGTAGAGAAACTCCCCCTCAAATTAGTATCATACTCAAAAAGTTCAACGTTGAGCAGGAAGAGAAAGTGAACACAGTCATACGTAAGACAAGGTATACGGTAAAACAAGCATACGTAGAACAAAGAAAGATAGCATAAATAATCACAAAACTCAAACCGAGCAAAACAACAATGTATCATGCGTTTAACAAGGTTATAGAATAAAACATGAATAAAAACAGAGTTCAGCTAAGAGCAGGGATAGAAAACACTTGGTCATTCGCTTGGGTCTGCGTCTGACTGTTCTGGAGTGGTGTGGCGGCGCAGGTCTTCTTCCTCGTCGTCCGTTGCCTCATCGAGGAGCTTGCGCTTCTGTTGCGTTGGTTTGGGCTTGTGCTGCGGTGCCTTAGGTTTATTGGCCATTTGTTTCCTTCGTTGGCCCGCAGTTTTACTCAGCGCCATTTCCTTCTTACTAGGCACCGGTCCACTGGCACACATTAACCCTTTGCCTCCCCCTGGGACAAACGCTGCAGCGGCGGATTTTTTACTCTGTTCTGCGGTGACCCCTGCCTTTGAAACCGTTAGCTTGGGCAGTTTGGGTTTGTCCACCGTAAGGCCACGGCCTTTTTCTGTTTCAACTTCTTTGGTGCCCGAAGAACCAGCACCCTTGTTCTTTTCATCCTTTTTCACAACAGATAGTTCCTTCACCGTGCCATCTGCATTTCTCACCAGGCCGCCATGCGCATCACCAGCCTCCTTCTTGCTCTTCTTATACGCAGCGCGCAGATCCACAGCCTCATCAACTTCAACTTCCTCCTCTACGTAGACTTCACTGGCCTTTCTCTTTCCACTCTTCTTTCTGGGCTCAGTGGGACGGTCCTCAGCGTTCCTCGCTGCATCCATCTGCTCATCCACAAGATTGACAAGCCCAGTGAGACGCCCATGAATCAGTTTCAATGGCCCGTAGTCAGCGTACGAGGACCCATCTCCCCCTAGACGAGCCGCCCTACGAGCTTTGCGATGCATGTGGGCTGAAATGCGTGCAACAACGTCGATGGAGGACCGTAGCTGCACAAAGTTCTGTAGGAGCGAGGTCGGCTCACAAAGGTATAACTCGTCGCACGACGATTCAGAGTCCTCGGACGTAGAGCCAAGAGTCACATCTTTGCTCCTCTGCGCAGGGCGAAATGCCTTTGTTCGTTTTCCTTTGCCCCTGTCTGCTTTTTGAATTTGCAGTGGAATGGCCTGTGAGGCGTTGAACAACGCACGATCCTCCTCCATACTCCCAAGTCTACGCCATGGGAGATCTTTAACCTTGTGCTCCGCCAAGTATTTGGAGTCAAAGCGAAACGAAGAGAGAGGAATCATCGGCTCATCGTCCTTCTCATACGTAAAGCCCTGACTCACCAGTACAGCGCTGATCAGGTGAGGGCATGGGAGATTGGACTGTGCTATTTCAGCATTGGACATGTCCCCATACGAAGCAATCTTATTGAACACCACTTGACCCAAATCAACTTGGATGCCACGGCTTAATTTGTACATCAAGTGAAGCGCGTCAGCGTGGACCACCGAGCAGCTCGTCGTAGGGATCCAGTTGTTAGCTATGATTTTGTTTAAGTGAGTGAAGAACTGAGTCAGCGAAGTGCAAGCCGGCTGAGCCGCTGAAGCAAGGCCTCCAGTCACAATGAACCCCATCATTTGACTATCGGGGTGCTGCGGAGAGGGAGCATCCCAAGATGCCTTGATGTGGGTACGTTTGAACATTTTGTTCAACGTACGAGGAGAGAGATCATACTCTTGCTCTCGAATGATCACCTTGCCGTACTGCGCGTGGCTGGGATCACCAAAGTATTGATCAATGTGAGAGAAGACAACACGATGTACAAAGGCGCTGTAGTCCACGTCGAAATTAATGGCATTAAGCAGTTGCATGGTCTCCATGAATGCGTGTAGCCCGCGACCCACCCACTTGACTTTGCCAGAGTAATGCCGCTCAGCATTGATTTTTTGCTCGGCCAGTGCGTCATACCGATCACTTGCTGCTTCGTAGTGGAAGTCAGCAGAGAAACCCTCACCAACGTGGCGCGAGGGAGACGGGACAACAAGCCTTTCATCGGGCACCTTATCCTCCTCTGCTGCAAGTGGCTCAGCGTCGGGCGAGGGTAGTGGAGCAGGAGAAATGATAGTGGGGATCGTGGAGCCACCGTCCTTAGAAGAATTTGGATCAGCAACTGCCTGTGTTTCGTGAGCGCGTAGAGCAGCGGTATCTGTGTCAGCCTTTAGCTTTCTCTCTTGCTCAGCCCTACGGTTGGCCTCATCAAGTTTGGCTTGTTTCTCTTTGGCAGCACGGTCTGCCTCTTCCTTGTCCTTTTTCTCCTTTTCCTCCTTGGCTATACGGGCAGCCTCTTCATCCTTCTTCCTTTGAAGCTCGGCCAAACGGTCAGCCTCCTCCTTCTCCTTCTTTTTCTTTTCTTCTTCTGCGATACGTAGGCGTTCTAACTCGGCTAAACGTTCGTCCTCCTCTTTCTTCTTTCTTTCTTCTTCAGCTCTACGAGCCTCCTCCTCCCTTATGGCTTTTTCAGCCAACATTTTGGTACGACGGTGCGCAAGGATAGTGGCACGTACAGCAGTGATCTGTGCCTCAATCTCGGTGATTTTGTCAAAGTCCTCCTCCGCGGCTTGCGCGGCTTCAAGTGTGGCTTCCTCTGCCTTTAGTTCTATAATTTTGTCCGCGTAGAACGAGGGCAATTCATAAGTGGGCTTGGTGGTAGCAGGAGTAGTAGAAGAAGTCATTGTAGTTGATCGGTGAGGAACAGGATCAAGCGTAGAGCAAAGAGTAAAAGTGGGGATAGATGATATGAACTGCTGCGTAGAAGGTATGAACAGCAAGAAAATAGGATTTCTCTCTCTAAAACACGCAGTAGAAGGTGCACTGTGTGTTTGACCCGGAGGGGTATTTATAGTGCAGCCGAAGCGGTTCAAATTCTGTGGTGTAGAGAGCGCCACGTGTCCAGTGGCCTGGTCTGCGTAGAGATGAAATCCAAAAACCAAGTGGTAGTGCGTTTGACTAGGAATCATAGAGCCCCAATGGGGCGTGCAGCAGGTAACCCAGTCCAACGTGCCTGCAAAAATGAAAGACAAACGGCCCAACGGACAACAACAGAAATAAGGCATGTAGTAGGGAGACTTAGTAAACAAGTTAAGGAAATAACCCATTGTTGAGAGTGGGAATGAGCGGTGAGCGAGCTGAGGAAAAAGCACGTGGTGATGCATCCAGCAGGGAGACATGGGCTGCCAAGGAGTGTGTACAGATTACGGAGCACAACGTATGAGCAGCACCAAAATTTCAAGTGATAGCACGCGCTACACAAATGAGTAAGGGTAGAACAGCGATACTTATAATGTAAAATCAGCAAACAGTACAATAAGCAAAGAGTAGCACGTAAGACAGGAGCGACTGTCATGAGAACTCAAAGTAGCACACGTAGAGCAGGGGCGATTACACATAGACCTACGTTGAATTACCCAGATTTCAGAATCATGTAAAAATAGTCTAGTCCAACGAAGCCTAAGGAAGCACTTCAGGGTAGAACAGCCTTGCTTCGTGGACCAGAAGTACTCTGCAAAAAGAATTAAAACACGAAATACAGTTAAAGGCATAGCAAGCACACACAACGTGGACATACGTACCACCACACAGTGAATCAAAATCTTTGGAAAGAGCATTAAGTAGAGTTATTGGAGTTAGAGTGACAGTGCTTTATGGACGGTATTGCTATTTTGGCCAGTTCATCGTGTAACCACGACCATTTCTTTAGCTTTTTCAAGCATAGAGCAGGCTTATTAGTACCCAAACAGAGGGGTGTTATAGATGGTGTTTCCTTATGTATTTTTTGTGTTTTCACCATTATATGTATAAGGCCATGTCTTTTGCATTTGCCCGAAGACCTAGTCAATCAAGACTCGATCCATCGAGGAAATCTTTAGGCCGACTTTTCCTGCTAGACATAGAGCAAACGAAGTTCACTCCAATGAATTGCTTATGTAAATATTTAAAGAACAGTATGTCCAAATACTACGTCACTTTGCAACTGTCAACAACTAACCTCACCTTGCTCTACCTCATGGTTCCATTGACAAAATAAACAGCCGTGGGTAGAGGTAGCCATTTGCGGCCTACTACCCTTCAAAAAGCACCCATGCAGAGAGACTTCCGGAGGAATAAAAATCTTTCCGAAGCAAGTGGTTTTGTGAAGAAGTCTGAGAGTTGTTTCTCCGTAGGAACATGTTCCATTACCACCTTACCCCGTTCTACCAAGTCTCGAATGAAGTGATGTCGTATATCAATATGCTTGGTCTTTGAGTGTTGTACCGGATTCTGACTTATCTTTATAGCACTTTGGTTGTCACAGTACAAGGTTAGAGGCGTGCTATGAATTTGATAGTCGGCAAGCATTTGTTGAAGCCATAGCATTTGGGTACAACAACTCCCGGCAGCCACATACTCGGATTCGGCGGTGGATAGAGCAATGCAATTTTGCTTCTTGCTATGCCATGACACAAGGTTGTTTCCTAAGAAGCAACACCCACCACTGGTGCTCTTCCTTTCATCATTGTCTCCGGCCCAATCCGCATCTGCAAAACCAACAAGGTAAGAAGAAGTATCTTTAGTATACCATAGACCAAGGTTCGTAGACCCGGCCACATATCGAAGGATACGCTTCACAGCAACAAGATGCTCTTCCTTTGGTTGAGCTTGGTAGCGGGCACAGAGGCACACACTATACATGATATCCGGTCTAGTGGCTGTGAGGTAGAGCAGGCTACCAATAAGAGATCTGTAGGTAGAGATATCAACATCCTTGCCCTTCTCAGCTCTACTTAGCTTGTCAGTGGTAGCAATAGGAGTATTCATGGGTTTAGCTTCCGCCATATCAAATTTCTTGAGCATGTTGATAGCATACTTAGTCTGAGAGACAAACATACCATCCGGTCGTTGAGAGATCTGTAGGCCAAGAAAGTGGCTTAGTTCCCCCTCCAAGCTCATTTGAAAAGAGGAAGCCATGGCAGCTGTAAATTCCTTAACCAAGTAGTCATGGGTAGCACCAAACACAATGTCATCCACATAGATCTGAGCAATAAGCATTTCATTCTTGACGATTTTGATGAAGAGAGTGGTGTCGGCATTTCCACGTGTAAACCCAAATTTCAAGAGAAAGTCAGTGAGACAGCTATACCAAGCACGAGGTGCTTGTTTCAATCCATAGAGGGCCTTGTGAAGAAGGTAAACATGGTCTGGCTTGTGAGGGTCCACAAACCCCTTAGGTTGTTCAACATAAGCTTCCTCATCCAACACTCCATTCAAAAAGGCTGCCTTCACATCCATCTGTCGTAACGGAATATTTTTGTAGCACGCCACAGCAATGAGTAGCCGGATGGACTCTATGCGTGCCACGGGAGCAAAAGTGTCTTCAAAGTCAATACCTTCAACTTGAGTGTACCCTTGAGCAACCAGTCGCGCCTTGTTGCGCACTATTTGATTGAATTCATTGGTTTTATTCTTGTAGATCCACTTGGTACCAATAACATTTACACCCTTTGGTCTTGGGACCAAAGACCACACCTTATTCCTTTCAAACTCATGTAGCTCTTCTTGCATAGCCGCAATCCAGAAATCATCGAGAATAGCCTCCTTTATGTTTTTAGGCTCAATTTCGGAGACAAAGCTCATTATGCCCACGTCCGGAGATAGGAGGGCCAAGTTAGAGAACGTGTTAGGATAGCTAGCGGGCAAAGTGTCGGTAGAGCAGGTAGAGCGAGTAACTCGTTGGTTGAGATCACCAATCATTTGTTGGTTTGGGTGTCTCTTTCGAATATAGGCGGGAGGACCCGAATTTGGTACTCCAGTAGAGGTAGAAGCTCCAGTGGTACCCATGACAGGGTTAGACGAGCTCAGATTCAACCCTTCATCATCCCTCTCTGAAGGAGTAGTGTCACAAGAGTTGTGAGTAGTAGAGTGATCATGTGATGGTAAGGGTGATCCTATATTCTGATCTACCTCCCCCTCAACTAATACTTCTGCTAAGGGTAGAGCAGGGTTAATCGCTTGTTGCAAGGTAGACTTGGACGAACTCTCATGAAAATGAAGTTCGTCAAACTTGATGTTAGTCGATTCTTGCACGGTTTTTGTTCGTAGGTTGAACACGCGATATGCATGGCTATTAAGGGCGTAGCCAACAAAAATAGCCTTGTCCGACCTTGGATCAAACTTTTTCAAGGCATCATTATCATTTAAAATGTAACATATGCACCCATACACACGGAGATGAGCAACGTTTGGCTTCTTGGAAGTTAGTAGCTCGTAAGCCGTACACTTAGTCCCAGCCCGTATGCTTATACGGTTCACCACATAGCAAGCCGAACTCAAGGCTTCTGCCCAAAAACCCTTGGCCATACCCGCAGCCACCATCATTACTCTTGCCATTTCTTGTAGAGTCCTGTTCTTCCTCTCTACAATTCCATTTTGCTGCGGAGTCTTTGGAGCAGAGAATTCATGGTGAATCCCTTTACGAGTGCAATATTCAACGAACACCCCATTTTGAAATTCACCTCCGTGGTCACTTCTGATACGTTGGACCCGTTTGCCATATGTGGTGCGAATTCTGCGAGCTAGGGACCGGAAGGCTTCAAACGCCTCGTCCTTTGTTCCAAGGAAATTTACCCAAGTGTATCTCGAGAAATCATCCACAATGACGAGAGTATACCACTTATTTCCCAAACTCTGTACTTCCATGGGCCCCATGAGGTCCATATGAAGTAGCTCAAAACATTCTGTTGTGCGGTTGTGGGTAGAGATAGCAGGGTGAGGAGCACGAGTTTGCTTTCCCATTTGGCATTCACCACACACTCGCTTGTCAATCTTGGGCAAGCTATCTATGCCTCTGACCGCCTTTATTTGAACTAACTTCTCAAGATTCCGAAGGCTGGTATGACCAAGCCTTTGATGCCAGATATCTATCTCGTCATGGGTAGAAGCACTTAGGCAAGATTCATTGATAGCATAACAGTTGTTCTTCGCACGACTAGCTGTGAGAATGCACTCCCCCTTAACGTTGTACACTTCACATTTCTCTTTGTTGAATTTCACGTTAAGTTCGTCATCACAAAGTTGGCTAATGCTTATGAGATTAGCACATAGCCCATCCACCAAGAGAACGTTCTTGAGCGCGGGAAGACCCTTCACATTTAATGTTCCACTTCCAATTATACTCCCTTTAGCTCCACCTCCATAAGTGACGGGTCCACCGGAGTGAGGAACAAAATCGACTAGGGAGTCCTTAGTTCCTGTCATATGCCGAGAGCACCCACTGTCGAAATACCAAGTCTCCTTTGTCGTGCCCTTGGCCACGGTGAATGCAACATTACATGTCACCTCTTGTCTTCTTCTCCATACTTGCTTTGGCTTAATGTTTGTTGCTGTGGGTAGGACAGCTTTAATTCTCCAGACCTGATTGGTCTTGTCATGAGAGTGCTTGGTAATTGGTCTCCACACTTGTCTGTAGGCCATAGCACAAGAACTTAAATCATTGGCGCGCTTGTAGCAATAAGGCTTGATGTGCCCTTTCATCCCGCAGTAGTGGCACACATAGACTCGCTTGTGGGAAGTAGAAGGAGTCTTCTTTCTGTGAGTAGCCAAGCCCTTAGCAGGGTTTGTCAAGAGGTTAGCACCGGGAGATTGGAACTTTAGAGTCGATTTAGTCGTCGAGATTGAAAACTTTGATCTATTAGAGACATTTCGTGTGAAAGTTTTCTTGTCATGGGTAGACCCGGATCTATTCACGGGTAGAGCAGATGTAGAGACCGGTGTCAACGAGGACATTGAAGCATTTTGGGGCAATGGAGTGGAAGATCGTTTGAGAATTTGTATATTAGATGTAGAAGCCACAAGGCCTTTGGATGTCTTAACACCCTTTGGCTTGGCCTCATTAGATTTAGTGATAGCCTTATCTCTACCATGCACAAACTTAGGAAAAACATAAGGAGAATCGGAGTAAACAGAATCAAAAGTTTCCTTAAAGCCAAGCCCAAAGTGCTTGGTGTTAACACAGTTCAACATATTATCAAGTTTGGAAGTGCCAGTGTTAAGCTTTTGAAAGAGACAATTAGCAACATCAAGTTTGTCTTTCACTTGGTAGAGCTCCTTGGTACGCATAGCATAGCCTTCCTCCATCTTGGCAAGGGAGTCTCTCAGGAAGTCCTTCTCCGTATCTTCCTTCTTCACAATGGCTTCCAGCTCACTCGCCTTCTTCAACGCCCTTTCCAACTCCAGCTTCACGATCTCAAACTCCCTCTTGCTCACCCTCTCAGAATTGAGGGTAGACTCAGCATCCTTCTTGGTCATGCCCCCAGCCAGACATCTGGGGGTAGAACTAGCACCCTTCTCAGTAGTACCTGCAACCACAGAGGTATAACAAAAGATATTTTTATGAGTAGCCAAGTCATCTTGATCTACCTCATACTCCTCATCACTCTCATCTTCAATGGCACTAATAAGTGCATTGACTTCATTCAGCTCCACCATCTTCCCCTTGTCTTCCTCAGAGGAGTACAAAGCATCATCTCCATCAAACACCAGATAACTCACATCCATGTTGTTCTTCCGATGCAGGTTCGGACACTCATTCTTCACATGCCCCATCCCCTTGCACTCAAAACACTTGATTTGAGACATGTCTTTGCTAGGAGCACCACTAACAAACTTCCGGCTAGGAGTATACCCACTGCGGTTGGTGGCGGGTGGAGTAGAGAAAGAGTTTCCAGGAGTCCTTTGATTTCGGAATTGCTTGAACCTCCTCTTTCTCTTGATATCTTGACGCACAAGGTAACTCACAGCATCTTGAATAGCGATGAACTTGTCCGGATTTGGGGAGTCAAGAAGAGAAAGAGCTTCACTTTCATCATCGGAGTCTTCAGCAAGGAAGGCATTGCTTTCAGTGGTGAGAGTGGAGTGGGTAGAGCCACCCCTGTTGGGGGTAGAGCTAGAGGCATTCTGGGAGATTGAGAGGGCCTTCATGGAATTCTCAAATGGAGTCATGGAGTAAGACTTGTCCTTCAACTTTTGGTTCAACTCATAGTTCTTCAAATGGCTCATGATTTCGTTGTAGTCGCCCGATAGACCAAGCTTCGTATCCTCCATTGTGGTAACCTTGACGCTAAACTTATCGGTTACACCTCGTAGAACCTTGGTGCAAATGAGTGGTGGAGGAATAGGGTCTCCAAGTTCTTGGCATTCGCTCACGATAGCCATGACCTTATTAAAGAAAGAATCAAGGTCTTCATCTTCCCTCATTTCGAGCCGGTGGAAGGTAGTATTAAGTCCTCTGACCTTGGACCTCTTGATGCTCTCACTCCCTTCACACATGCGCTCCAAGGTATCCCACACATGCTTGGCAGAGGTGAGATGCCTCACAACAGCGAACATATGGACATCAATGAGATCAGTGATAATGTGGATGGCCTTTGAGTTGAAAGTAGCAGCTTCATGTTCGGCCGTGGTCCATGTAGACTCATCTTTCGGAACCGTGTCATTATCCTTGTCGACATACGTTGGTGCAGTCCAACCATTTAACACAGCCCCCCACACTCGTGAGTCCACATTCTTCAGCTTTAGTCTAGTCTTGCTCTTCCAATAAGAATAGTTGGAGGAGTTGAGAATGACGGGCTTGACAACAGTGAATGACTCCATTGTAGAATCTCTTCCTAGGATCACACCAAAGAAGGTGCACTTGCTCTGATACCAATTGAAATTGTGTAATTTGTACTTGGTTCTACCTAGAACTGGATTGTAAAGGGTAGAGTACAAACACTTAACACAATTTGGAGATTCTAAAGAAAACTCTTTTGTATATCTTGTAAAGGGTGGAACCACTTACAAACACATCTACAAAATTCTAGCGAATCTTGTAGAAAGGTCAACACGACCAAAACTAAGTCTATGTAGAACTAATCTAGCGACTCGTACTACAAAGACTAAACTGACAATAGAACCGGAGCTTTCTAGCGAAGTCTCTCGGTCTACAAATTTTCTCTCTCTAGAAAATGTCAAATCAAAAGCTCTGATAATGAATTCCAACTACCCGCTATTTATAGGTCTCGTAAATTAGGGTTTCCGGAATTCACGCTTAATGGGCCGAGCCCAAAGCATCTTCATGGAATATTCGAGATTCCATTTCGATTGTACTTGACGATCCCAGCTCTACCCACAGCCACACTAGCGTGTCTTCGTGCGTCGAGCTAGTGGCGGGCATAACTGGTATACTTGGCGTTTTTCTACTGGACTAGTATTCTTCTAGCGAAGTCTTCTAGTCGCACCCACAGCTGGCTTCATTCCTTAGCAGTCATTCGTCCAGCCGTATGTAGAGCTATGCATGCACCGCGTCCGTCAAGATGTAAACATGGTAAGACCTTGTAGTGCGTAGATGAACTTGCCATTCTCGCTGATCCACGTTGAACCACGTTGAAAGAATAGCTCGTTCCATGTAGACGCACTGCAGCAACTTCATGTTGTTTGTAGAGACTAAGTCTGCTTGCTCCATGCTGATGAACCGTGGTCACGCGTTGAGCCACTTGTTAATTCCACAGTTTCAACCAGCTCGTTCTATGTAGACCTAGCAGACTTGTATGAATTAATGAATGGAAGACATACAAACACAACATATGAAGTTACTACAAAACAAAGTGTAAAGTTCAACGTAGTTCAAACAAGAACAACGTGGTTCTATGTTGAACTAGGAAGAACTACACACTAACAATGTCTTGTGTTGTTGGATGTATTAAAGCAGGCTCAGATTAATACTATTGATTTCTGATGGACTATCTATGTTTATATACTCCTTTGTCAGCCCGATTTAACACTGATGCTTGACTTTTGCATTCAATTCAATTTAAACAGGGATATGTATTTGACCTCTACACTTTATGAGCGGAGGAGACGCATATAGAAAATGGTTGGACGAGTCATACGCCTCAATGTTAAATCGAGCCTTTTGCATTCAACTCAATGACATGTTTCTATATGAGAGCTAGAGTTGAAGAATGAAAGTCTTGTGGAATATTAGAGGGAAAGAAAAGATGAATATGCTGCTGTAGTATCTTTAACAGTTTGAAGGTGAATACATTATTTAATTTTTCTTGTTCCATTTTTTTTAATTCCAGAAATAACAAATGTTCTTATTTTTTTAAAATTGAACTTTATAATAAATTTGTTTTTCGGTTGGATTATTTACTTTCATGATACTAAAAATAGATATTACTTTTTATCTTAGATAGAGTTACGTTTTTCGCTACTTATGTTGTTGAGCATGTGAGGAAATATAAGCATCAGA
Organism: Euphrasia confusa; assembly: GCA_954870475.1. Classification (NCBI taxonomy): domain Eukaryota; kingdom Viridiplantae; phylum Streptophyta; class Magnoliopsida; order Lamiales; family Orobanchaceae; genus Euphrasia; species Euphrasia confusa. The sequence goes on along the minus strand of OX940949.1, from coordinate 14,728,333 downwards.
ATAGTTGATATGATTAGATTTTTAGGCTTTAATCGGAACATATGTTATCTCCTTCATATCTCTATAGTCTATATATTGTAGAAAAAAAGGTTAAATGTGGTTGGTTTCCTCTGCTAGTAATAAAAATTGATAAAAATCTCTCTTTTGTATGCATTTTGTGATTATAAATAATGATTGTATTTGAGCTGATTCATTTCGTGCTTAATTTTATGATACCAAGCTTAATGGATTACCAAAAAAAGGTTTACTCAACAGGCACAAGGAACAAATAGAAGAGGTTATTTCATGGTATAAAACTGTCCTTAGTTTACATATTGAATGTTGTAATGGGACTGAAATTCCTATGACATGCTAAAAAAATTTAACTACTGTTTTTTATTTTGTGTTCACTATCATCAATTATATGTTGTCAAAGTATATCTATTGTTACTCATGGCAATGTGATAATGTTCGGTATCCTTTGTGTTCAGTATTATCTATTAAAGAAAGTTATATGTTGTCAAAGTATCAATTATATATTACTCATAAAATTGTGATAACGCCGGGTATTCTTTTTATATTGATTGTAGGCAGTTAGTAGAGACAACTAATTCTTGTAAATATGATGGGCTTCTTACATTTGTAACAACCACGGGGTACTGAAAAAAATGACATCATCAATAATCAAGTCTAGTCTTCTCAGAACTATGGAAGATGATCAAGTAAGTCATAAATTCTCACAACTCTTATTTTTTTGCATAAACAAACCACTGTTAGAAATAATATGATCATATAGTACTATCACTATTTTGTTCTCTCAGTTGATAATGAGATAGAGTGCTACATTATTTGCTAATAAATAAGATTAATTATGATTGATCATATAGTTGTCAATTTTTTTACATAACATCTAATGTACCAACATTTATAATTTTTTTTTTGCCAGGGCTCCTAATGAGAAGTTGTAGTTCCATACTTCCATGAAGATATATATAGGGGTTTTTGTATTGGAGTCCAACAAACAACAAATGTACAGATATCAAGTGAATTTGAAGTTTATTTGTATTTTTTATGGAATTTAATATATGATTAAATATTAATTTTTGAAATAATTATTCATGAATATAATAATTCGAAAATGTTTTTTTTTTTTTTTTTTTGTTTTTTAATTAAGATTTACATCGGTTAGAAAATAACTGATGTTAATATATCCAATTTTACATCGGTTTAAATGGAGAACCGATGACAGAGAGAATTAACACCGTCATGTTTGAATGTGGACTGTTAGTTTCACATCGGTTCTCATAAAACCGATGTTAAAATTGCAATGTTTACATCGGTGTTTAAGCCGATGTTAAATAACAAATTTATTTACATCGCCTCTTTGGACATCAGTTGCAAAACCGATGTAAATGAGCACTTTTAACCGATGTTAAAGCCCTTTTTTGTAGTAGTGAGAGTACTATATACAACTTCAAGAACGTCCTATTTTGAAAATTTAGCACTGCTTAAAAAATTGCATTGGATAATTTAAAAAAAGTACAAAAAATTATTTTGAATTAATAATTTTTTTGCTCAATTTTGTGTTCTTAAAATATAAATTAATTTTATTCACACATTTAACCCACACCACATGTTTTAATGTATGAATACTAGTACATTACAATTATTAAGCTACATTAGCCTAGAAAAAACTAAACTAGTTGCATATCAAATACTCCTCTCAACCAGACTAATAGTTACACTTTGTTTTTATTTTGTAAAAAAAGTGTGACTATTAGTATGAAAGAGAGGGAATACTATTTTTTTTCTAACCACACAATCGAATAGGGGTAATTTCACGTTGAGAATGTAGTTGAGAGTTAACAAGAAAACTTTAGAAATTTGTTTTGCATAGTTTTCAAATTCAAAGGAAGATACGAATTGACGGTGAAAGTCATATTCAGATTTCAGGGTCAAGAAATAATGTCTCCAAGATCAGACTTTGATCTTCTTATAGTAAATTTTTACTAATACTGTAGTATTATTCTAGCTAGTATGTGTTTACACGTAATTGCATAGGTTGTCGCATACATCATCGCATACAACCATTTATAATGTCTCCGAAGAATTTGAAGTACAAGTCGTCTCACATATATATATGCTGTATTAAACTTTCTTATTTTTACTTAAAAAAAATCACCAAATACGTATGATGGTATATATAGTGAGAAGAAATTTTACTAATATTTGGAATAGTGAGAAGAAATTCTACTAATATTTTATTAGTTCGACAACAATGGTCACATATATCGAAGTAACAAAATTACGAAAAAATATTATTTTGTTAATTTTAACCAAAATGTTAAGTATAAATATATTTTTAAACTAATAAAGTAAATACAGTGTTTGATAGTAATATTTAAAAATACATATAAAAAAATAAATGTATATGCGTAACAATATTTAAAAATATAATATTTTTTTTTTTAAATGAGGTGGTGTAATTATTTATATGACAACTTTAAAAAAACAAGTTTGACTATTGAAATAAAAATACGTATCGTTATTAAGAAGACAAAGATTATCTATGGAGAGAGAGAGAGAAGTAATACGTTAGATTTTAATTTATAAAGTGAAGTAAGACCTTTTATTACAAAGTGAAGTAAGTTGTTTAATTGACAGTTGTTACACCATAAAAAACCAACACCGACACGTGTCCAGACGACCGGAGCCACGTCATCAGAAAAGTGGTCAAACGGCGGACCAAAGTCAGATTAGAGAATCCATCAGATAAGGCTCAGGATGACGGCCCCGTACCAGGCGAACCTAACAGTAGCCCCAGGATGACGGCCCCGTGCCAGATTAGAGAATCCATCAGATAAGACTCCAGGCAAGAGGCGGTGTGCCTCTGGTGACATGCAGCAAGTGGAAGACAAAATTAGTGGGTATTTAATGTAATGACTTGAAAGTCTGTATTAGTGGGATTAGATGTGATAGGAGGCTAATAGGTGGCAGTAGGTGTTGGGATTTGCGCCCAATTCCGTCTACAAGAAACGATAAACAAGCACGAACGAAAATTAACGAGAATAAAAGAACACAAGAATTTATAGTGGTTCACCCCTCAATGGGCTACGTCCACTCTCGCCGCTGCAGATCTTTTCACTAGAATACTCAATAGACGACTCCGGGGAGTTTACAAACGCACGCACACGTATCACAATAAACTCACGCTCTCGACTATTCTATGACTCTTGAATTTTTCACGATGATCCTCTCATACTAATTACATTGTTGGAGACTCTCTTTTATAGGCCTAAATACATGAGAAACCCTAATCCCAATTTAGGTAGGAGTCTACGCCGAAAAAGGATACCAAAAACGCGAAACTTGGCGAGCAAGAAAAACATCCGCGCTGCCAGCGCGACAAACGGCGCCCGCCAAAAGCATTTCGGCGCCCGCCGAAATGCACCAGCGACCGCTGTTGCTGGGCAGCGCCCGCTGCCGGGCCTCGTCGAGGGTCTGCCTCGATTCCGCGGGTTCGGCGACCGCCGAACCCTCTCCCGCGCTCGCCACCGTGGTCCAGCGACCGCTGGACCTTCTTCGGCGGGCGCTGAATCCTCCAGAACTCCCGACTCCGTTTTTGACCTTCTTTCGTCCCGATTCGACTCCATCTCCCAACAATCTCCCACTTGGAGGCGAAATTCGATCACCTCCCACTGCAGCGGCATCCCCGGTCATTACCAACGTCGCCCAGTCGAAGTTTCAACCAACTTTGACGCATCACGACTTCTCAGGTTCTTCCAGGACTTCTTCACATTGCCATCCCTGTTAACCTTCTCATCACCTCGCAACTCCCTTTCGGACCTCCGAAAGCGCAACATTGAATCCAAGCTTCTCAAAGCTCCCAAACGTCGCTTCCCCGAATTGCTTGTGAACCGGCTAACTCCCACTGTATGGACAACGTCGGCATTCACATGCCCGTCGTCTATCCCCGACGACCCTTTTCGAGAACCACCGACATTTTCACCGTTAGCTTCACGATTCCCTTGCATACTCCTCTTCGTTTCCAGAATCCTCATCACCGGACTCTCTCCAAAGCGATCCCCAGAGCTGCATCCAAATCGTCTAACAACTCCCACCGCATGGGAAATGTCGGACTCCTCAACAATGCTATTCGAAATTTTCATAAGTCCTTCTTCAGCAGAGTCACAAGAAGACTTACCCGAATGCATTACCTCGTCTCTTACCAACGAGTTACTCTTTGACAATAACGAGCTCATCTCGTTTCTCATTGTCCTATTGCTCGCATTTTCAGCCAACATTGCTACGTCATCTCGCTTTGAAAGCATATGATTGAACATCGAGACCTCCTCCGGTTGGTCTACATGGGTCACATCTACCGGAACATCTCCCAAATCATATCTCAGCTCTCTATCTTCCGATTCTCTCTCGGCTACTGAGAATCGTACTCTTCTCTGCTTCTCGAGACACGGACTCCGATCCATATGAGGTTCCTCCGAACTCACTTTTGGTTGCAACCTTCTTTCGCTCATATGACCCAGCCCACAATGCTCAGGCTCATTGGTGTCGTCGGCCACACCAATGTCACGACCACAAGTCGTAGTGTAAAGGGTACCCGTCCTTCGACCACGAGCAATAACCATCGCACCCTTTGACACCTTCCAAGACCCCTTCTCGAACGTAACTTTGTGTCCACCCCTCTCAAGCTGGCTAACCGAGATCAAATTCCTCCACAGCTTCGGCACACACCTTACATTCGACAGCTTCAACGTCTGCCCAAACGACGTCTTCAATCTCACGTTACCAACACCCACGACGCCCAAGGTCTTTCCATCCGCAAGATGAACCTTCCCGTGATCTCCGGCAACAAAATCCTCCATGCCTTCACGTCTCGTCGTTGTGTGAAACGATGCTCCTGAGTCAAGCACCCAAGAGTTTCCGAGAGGCTCAGAAGATGTTAGCAAGACATCTCCACTCTCGTCTTTTTCCGTCACCGCATTTGTCTCGCCTCCGATCCCCGAAAGCTCTCCACAATGCCTCTTTAAGTGACCGAATCTCCTGCAATTCCAGCACTTGAATTGATTCTTCTTCCGGTTGCTCGAACTCACCCTTCCACTGCGTTTGAAATCCCCATGGAGATACTCACCTCGGCTCATGGACATGGCCGACGTAGTCGAACTAGATGCTTCCCCGGAATCCCTCCTCCGAACTCCCTCGGCAAGGACGCGGTCCCTCACATCTTCAAGCTTCAACTTCCCACCTCCAATGGAATCACCCAACGCCTTTCTTATTGGTTCCCAGCTAATCGGTAGCGATGCCAATAAGGTTAGGGCCAGAACTTCATCATCAACCTCGATCTCAAACGAAGCAACTTCTTTGACAATCGAGTTGAACTCGTTCACATGAGTCGCAACCACACCATCGTCTTCCATCTTCAAATGGAACAACCTCTGCAACAGGGCCACTTTGTTCGTCACCGATGGCTTCTCGTACAAGTCGGACAGAATTTTCATCATCCCCGCGGTCGTCTTCTCCTTCATCACCTTCTTGGCAACGTTATCCGACAACGTCAAACGGATCAATCCGAGTACTTGTCGATCAAGGAGAGCCCATCCCGCCTCGCTCGTCTCTTCCGGCTTCACGCCTTCCAACGATAGATGAATTTTCTTCTCGCCCAGGTACTTCTCGATTTCCATCCTCCAAGATGCAAAATCCAAGCCATCAAATCTCGTAACTCCAAAGATCGTGATGTCTCCCATCGTTTCTTCGATTGCCCAGCTTTTCCACCAAAGCTCTGATACCAGTTGTTGGGATTTGCGCCCAATTCCGTCTACAAGAAACGATAAACAAGCACGAACGAAAATTAACGAGAATAAAAGAACACAAGAATTTATAGTGGTTCACCCCTCAATGGGCTACGTCCACTCTCGCCGCTGCAGATCTTTTCACTAGAATACTCAATAGACGACTCCGGGGAGTTTACAAACGCACGCACACGTATCACAATAAACTCACGCTCTCGACTATTCTATGACTCTAGAATTTTTCACGATGATCCTCTCATACTAATTACATTGTTGGAGACTCTCTTTTATAGGCCTAAATACATGAGAAACCCTAATCCCAATTTAGGTAGGAGTCTACGCCGAAAAAGGATACCAAAAACGCGAAACTTGGCGAGCAAGAAAAACATCCGCGCTGCCAGCGCGACAAACGGCGCCCGCCAAAAGCATTTCGGCGCCCGCCGAAATGCACCAGCGACCGCTGTTGCTGGGCAGCGCCCGCTGCCGGGCCTCGTCGAGGGTCTGCCTCGATTCCGCGGGTTCGGCGACCGCCGAACCCTCTCCCGCGCTCGCCACCATGGTCCAGCGACCGCTGGACCTTCTTCGGCGGGCGCTGAATCCTCCAGAACTCCCGACTCCGTTTTTGACCTTCTTTCGTCCCGATTCGACTCCATCTCCCAACAGTAGGAGAGCTTGCATGCTCATGCAAATGATAGTATAAAAGAGAGAAGAGAGAGAGAGGAGGAAGGGACTTCACCTTTTTTGATTTTCCAAATACTATTGTGTAAGGAATAAATCAAGAACACTATGATGTTCATACATGGTGTTTTCCAGATTCCGGCATACATTTTCCGATCTATAACTTGTCCTAACAAATAAATATTCTGTTGGTGCCCTTCTTTATATACCCCCCCGTTCCAGCACTGTAGAGATTGAGTGAAAAAGGGTCCGAACAGTGGTGCTAGAAGGAGATCAGGTTTTACGCATCGGAAAAAGAGGTTCAACCGGCGAAGAGATGGCAGACGAGAAGGAAGGCGAGACGGCATCCCACGACTTTGTTGATTCCGGTAGGTGGCGCGACGTCATGGGCAAGGCGGCTCTTGAGGATCCCAACGCTCCGGCGGCCGATGCAGACCCAGAACCCGTCGACCGTGACGCGCCACCACCGCTGATCCAGATTGCCGATGAGGACAGCCCCGCCGACGGCCATGCAGAGACTGATCTGCAAACCGATTCTCAGGTAAGATCTCCTCATCGCCGTCATCATTATCGCCGCCGCGCTCGTTGATTGCACCCGTATGATGTGGGAGGGCCGTCGACGCCCTTTGTGGCTCCGCCCCCAATCAAATTCGGAAATCTGGACACTCCAGAAAAAATCGATGAAGCCGTGCATGCGCTTATGCACAGAAAATACGTTTTAACAACTCCAGTAAAACATGCAACCGGTGCTTTTATGACACCTGGGCAAGCCACGATTGTGGCTCCAGAGAAGGTCAAACGCCTCCACCAGAGAGAGCGAAAAAAGCACCCGGTAATAGATCTGAACCGGAATGCAGAATCTGTGGCCACTTCGACGGATCGTCGAAGGAAGGGCAGCCAGATCAACATGCATCGGTATCGTGAGGGTTCTCCAGTGCCAGAGGCCCGAGGGGCTCGGACTGAGAACCCGGAGATCGCAGATCTGAAGCAGAAATATGCTGAGTTGGAAAAACGAATGAATGAGGACCGGGGTGTGCATGTGCCGTCAGGTTACAAGAATGAACCCCTGGCCCCAGAAATTGAACATGCGTCCATGCAAACTGATATCCTCCCCATGCAATCCTTAGTCTATGACGGTAAAACTGACCCAGAGACTCATTTGAGTAGGTTCAGATCTTACATGTCCGGCCGCGGCGCATCTGATGCGACGCGCTGTAGACTCTTTCCCCTTACGTTGGGCGATGTTCCCCACAAATGGTACGCGGGCCTCCCTGCACACTCGATTAAATGTTTCGATGATCTTGTGCAAAGGTTCGTGACGCATTTTGCCTCTAAGGCTGTGAGACTGGAACAGAGCCAACGCTTGCTCAGGGTAAAACAGGATGATGAGGAGTCGGATGAGAAGTATGTGGATCGAGTAGAGGAAATTCTCCTGGCTGGCGGAGAGGATATAAACGAGAATTTAAAGCTCCATACCGCCATGACTGGTTTGAGAAGGAACTCGAAGTTGTTCAAATGTTTGATGAAAAATTACCCAAAATCCTATGAGGAATTCAGGGTGAAAGCTGCAGCCGAAGTGGCATATCAGCGTCTGACCGGGCCCCCGAGAGGCTCGGGAGAAATTACAATTGTGATTTAATTACAGGTGATAATCCCCAGGAAAGTCTGGCGGAAAACACTAAAGACTCACAGGATGAGCAAACCAAAGACTCACAGGATGAGCAAAACAAAAAGTCCCGAGTGGCTGAAGTTACTGGTACCGGATTGGAATTCCAGACTCCTGATATCATAAATACCGTGGGGCCCGGAGCGATCCAAGAGTTGGTGCTGGGAAAGGAAGCGAATTCCCCAGAGCAAGATCCCTGTGCGGGAACAACTTCCACCAGCCAAACTCAGGATCGCATGGGGCCAGAGCACGAGGATTATGATCCCAGGACGGGAACCAAATACCGAAAAGGAACCGCCATGGAAGTGGTCGAAAACTTAGACTCCATAGTGTTGGATCCCGAGCAAGCTTACAAGCAAGTACTCGTGGGTACACATATGTCAGAGCACACTCGAAGTGGACTGATCAATTTCCTCAGGGAAAATCAGAGTACCTTCTCCTGGTCAACTGCGGATTTGGGAAAGGTAGATCCCAAACATGCATGCCATCGGTTAAAAATCGACCCCAAGAAAAAACCTATAGCCCAGAGGCGAAGGAAAATGGGGCCCGAGAAGTGCGAAGCACTGGCCGGGGAAGTGAACAAATTGATTGAGAATAAACTGGTGAAGCAAGCCTCGAGCGATGCCACCTGGTTATCCAATGCTGTGATGGTATCGAAGACAGTAGGCGCCTGGAGACTGTGCATAGATTATACAGATCTGAATAATGCATGTCCCAAGGACCACTTTCCGTTGCCACACATTGATCACCTTGTTGATAACTTGACAGGTCATGCTATATTTTCAACGATCGATGCAAAAGCAGGATATCATCAGATTCCGAATCACCCGGACGATATAGAGCACACGGCGTTCTACACGGAGAGAGGGGTGTTTTGCTGGGAAAGAATGCCTTTCGGTCTAAAGAACGCCGGGGCCACATATCAGAGGTTAGTAAACATGATGTTTACAGATTTAATCGGTAAAACTGTTGAAGTATATTCGATGATATCATTGTGAAAAGCAAGAACGAAGCGGATCACATAAAAGACCTTGCAGAAGTCTTTAAGATTCTGGGGCACTACAACATGAAACTGAATCCCAAAAAATGCAATTTCGGTATCAAGAAAGGCATGATCCTGGGGCATGTAGTCGGGGAACATGGGATTGAACCCAACCCGGCCAAGATCAGAGCCATACTGGACATGCGGGAACTCCGGGATATCAAGGGTGTGCAGCGCCTTACAGGTTGCTTGGCCGCCCTGAACCGGTATGTCTCCTGTTTGGGGGACAAAACCCGTCCTTTCTTTGCATCCATCAAAGGGAATAAGTTCCACTGTAAAAAAGATGCTCAAGAAGCTTTCAAGCAAATCAAAGAGTATCTATCCAGTCCCAAAGTGGTTGTGGCTCTGAAGCCCGGGGAAAAGTTATATCTGTACTTAGCCGCGTCGGAACATGCCATCAGCGCAGTTCTGACGAGAGCAGACGGAATAAAACACCTCCCCGTGTACTTCGTGAGCCAAGTCCTGCATGAAGCAGAAGTACGCTACACACCGTTAGAAAAGTTAACCTATGCCCTTATTGTGTCAGTAAGAAAACTCCGGGCGTATCTTTTTGAGCACCCCGTAGAGGTTTTAACGACCATGCCGCTAAGGCAAGTATTGCACCGGTCCGATGTCACCGGGAGACTCCTAAAATGGGCTTTGGAGATAAGTCAATATGACATAACCTTCAGCCCTAGGACAGCAATAAAGGCACAAGTGTTGGCTGATTTCATAGTGGAACTAACGTTCCCGGAAAAGTCCAATAATCAATCACGCGCGTGGAAACTGTACGTGGACGGTTCAGCAACCACAGCGTGCTCGGGGGCCGGTATAGTAGTACTTGGACCCGAGGGAGATTCTATCACCCAGGCGGTTAAATTCGAATTCCTTGCATCGAATAATGAGGCTGAATATGAAGCTCTCGTCGCGGGATTAGAATTAGCCATAGCAGTTGGTGTGAAAAAATTAATTATATTCATGGACTCCCAGCTGGTTGTAAACCATGTGACTGGTGAGTATGAAGCCAAGGGAGAAGAAATGATCAAATACCTGGAGTTGGTAGGATCACTTTGTAAAAAGATCCCAGAGGTAATAATTGAACAGATCCCGAGGGAACATAACTCACAGGCAGACGCCTTGTCAAAACTAGCCTCTTCGGAAGGCTCGGCAGATTTTTCAAAAATCATGTTAACCAAGTTATTGAATCCCTTGGTAGATCGAAGAGCAGAACTACTGCCAATCCTGCCCGGAGCCGGAGATGACTGGCGAGCACCAATCCTAAGGTACATTGATACTGGGGAATTGCCGCCAGACAAAACCGAAGGAAAGCAATTGCGAATCCGGGCAGCAAAGTATACAATGTTGAATTCAAACTTTAATACAAAGACACCGTCTATCCGGTGCAGATTTTAATACAAAGACACCGTCTATCCGGTGCAAATTGTTATACAAAGACATCGTCTATCCGGTGCAAATTTTATTCAAAAGACACCGATTATCCGGTGCTAACTTTTAAATAAGACCCCGTTTACCCGAGGGCCCTGGGTCAATCCTGGGAAGGTCCGTTTAGAGTAAGCCGGTGCCTCCAGAATGGAGTGTATGAACTAGAGCTGCTCAACGGTACCAAAGACCAGTATCGCTGGAATGCGTTACACTTGAAGAAATTCTATCATTAGCCTGGGTGCTCAGAACGTTGTAAAGCCTTTTGGCGAAAATACAATGTAATGCTTTTTGGCAATCTCTATCAATAAAGAAGGTTTTGAAGTCCGAATTTGAGGTAATGTACCACTATCAATTTCTTCTTACCTTCATTATTTTTTCTTTCAATATAATCACTTCGGGAAAAGGCTTGAAGTCAAACCCATGTGATAAATAAAAACAAGCCTACAAGAAGTTAAAACTTCACTAAGGCAAGCCCTCTATAAGGGGCAAATACGAATATTATAAAGTATATATTTTCCCGGGAAGAGGCTCAGAGCTGTACCTAGGTGATAAATATATCTTGGCCGGGAAGAACTTTAAGCTTCACCCAGGCAACCCCTGAATGAGGGATGATTCCTGTACCAGGAAATAAATTTCCGGCATCCCTGTGAAAGTCTATAAGACTTGAGGGCCGACGAATTCTCTTCTCGGGGATTAGAATTCAGAAGACTCTGAATCCCTCGGGAAGAGAATAAGAGATTATCTGGCAAACCCAAGAGGCTTAGATAAAGTCCACTGGAACCAGATTGGGCTTCGTAGGCATGCGATCGGGGTAAGCAAATGGGACCAGGGCCGAAAGCGAGCACCAAATGGAAAAGAACATTTACCCTTGAATCGCCCTACGAAGTTAAGAGCTCAAAGTACCTAGAACAAAGGGTAGAGCCACATTATTCGGACTTTGAAAGGCTGACACATTGTGAAAAGAGCCATGACGGATAATAAAGAGGTGCAAACGCATCCAAATTGTTCAGAGATCCCAATAAGAGGATCCTAACAAAAACTTGCAAATAAAAAGAGGTGCAAACGCATCCAAATTGTTCAGAGGTCCCCAAGAGAGGATCCTAACAAAAAACTAGCGAAAACTTAAAAGTTTTAAGCTATTACAAACCAAAGAGTAATAAGAAATTGTCTGGGGCCGAAGGCCTAAAAGATAATACTTGTGAAAATGGTTAATACCCCTGGGTTTTTCACACCCAGGGAAGGCTTCAAATTTTGCAGACTCTTGAGTTTTGACACTCAAGAGGTGGAATTACCATCACGGGGAGGAGTCACGGTAGAATCTTTTGGCATGTCCCTGGGCCCGTCACCAACCAGATCCTGTGCCTCCCCGTCCTTCATCTCTTCATCTTCTTTGTTTTCTTCTTGTGTTGTAGCAGTGGACAGTTCACCAGGCATGCAGAGCTTGTCATAAGTGGGCCACCACTTCATGTCTATGCCGAACTCGACCTCAAGATCCTTGAATGGCTGCGGCACCCGGTCATCGAGTGTGTCCGCCTTCATGTAGTTTTTGAGCGTTTTGAGGGCAAAGTCTTTGACAACTTCATTCTGCTCCTGAGCCGCTGACCTGACCATTCCGACATAAGCAGTCACATAAAGAAGGTTAGATAAGATTCGAGGGTTATGCGCTGGAGACTCAAGCATCTCGCAAGCATTATCGAAGTTATCTGTAGTCTCCTTCAGATCTTCTTCAGTCTGGGCCAGCTTGGCTTTCAGCTCTTTTATCTCCCGGGACGTTTCGTCCAATGCCTGCTCCATCATCTTTTCTCCCTCTTTGACAGTCTTCAGGGCCTCCTCCAATTCCGACTTCAGTTTTGCCTTCTCAGAGCGCTCGGTGTCAATCACTTTCCGGCAAGTGTCCCTGTCCCCAGCTGCAGATTTGTATGCCTCAGTGAGCTCCTTGATGTGTTGATCTTGCTTTTTTGCGTTGGTCTGATGTGCTATGATTGCTTCGAGCATTCTCTCTATACGGGTATGAGCTCCGACGACGGCCACAGTAGCTTGACTGGTTAGCTTGAGCGCTAGGGAAAGCGCATGGTTGTCGTGGGCCATCAAGTCATTGAACTCAGTAGTCCAGCACCGGCCAACTGCATTCATAGCTTCACCAACAGGGCACTCCTGAGTATTCACTAGAGGGATGGGACTTTGACTGGAGTAGAATGACACGAGCACTGGAGGAATTGGAGGATCGGACAGAGACAGCCTAAAGATGGTTGCAGTAAAAGAGTGAGTGTAGAAGTAGAAGACTCAGAGTAAAATATTTTTATTCTTAGAGTATAAACAAAATAAAGTAAGTGAAACTTACTTGGTGAACAACTCATCATGAAGCCCGAACATAGCGCTTTCGCTAGTGTTTGAGGACCGTGGAGGAGAGTCTGTCACATCAATTATTGCCCCCAGGACCCCTTTGCGTTTTTTCCCTTCTTCCTGTTTGACTTTGAGCAGTGACGTGGCTCCAGATGGTGGCAATCCAGCGCTCGGGGCAGCTTCAGACATCACGGTGTCAGAGGTCAGAGGAGTTTCCTGGTAAGAATCCACCACATTCGTCAGCCCGTGAGGATCGGATTCCGTTCCCGGGTTAGACAGAGTGTGGGATCGGGTTCGGCCTGCGGGAGTGTTTGATGAACCACCCCGGGTTTTCACTGAGCTCCTCCCTCCACCAGCCGATGTGCCAGACTTGGCTTTTCGCCCCTTGGTGAAAACTGCAGTGTCCACGATGCCAAGAGAGTCAAATATATCCCTGTTGTCAGCCATGCCGTCGGGTTTTTCAGTGAAGATAGTGTTGAAATACTCTGCACAGGAAACACTTAAGCTATTACACCGGGAGGTCTGAAAAGATATCCTAGGGCAGTATTAGTTTAAAACACAATGGAGTACCGGGAAGTCTTTTTAGATATCCCAGGGAAGGCCATTTAAAAAACAAAACACAATGGAGTACCGGGAAGTCTTTTTAGATATCCCAGGGAAGGCCATTTAAAAAACAAAACACAATGGAGTACAGGGAAGTCTTTTTAGATATCCCAGGGAAGACCATTTAAAAAACAAAAATATGACTAAGTACCAGGGAGTTGAGAAATTCCCAGGGAAACCAAAACTCGGTTTTTAAGCAGAATACCATGGGATTTGAAAGAGTCTCACAGGGAAAACTTAAACACTTTGAGAAAAAAGGTACCTGGATATTCTCGACCTTCGATGTATGGTGGGTAGTATAAACCGGCTTCGTCCCGAACGTCGTCGTTGTACACATTGCAATCTCTTTTTTCTGATGGTATACACAGTGCTAGGAGATTCGCCGTCTCTAAATCCCACAGGAGATTTATTGTTTTCGGCAATCGACCACCTGCATCATTGAAAAAAGTTTAGATCAGTCAAAATTGTACGATGATGAGTTTGCGAGGCTTACAGTCAGGTTTTTCAGAGTATGTGACAGGAATGTCAATCTCCCCATCTCGGGTCTGAGTTTTCCAGTGGCCAGAAACAAACAACCACCGATCCCACCAGCGAATGTCTTTGAGTTTGGGTTCCTTGATCTTCACTTTGTTCGGCCTGAGGCGAATCGTGTAATCCCCGCGGGAGGAGGAGTTAGAGACGACGGGGCTGAAGAATTGATGGAACTCTTCACCGGTAATGGGTCGAGAAAGCCCCACCTGGCCCAACACGGTGAGTACCCCGTATAGTTGGCCCCATCCATTTGGATGCAGTTGGTGAGGAGCTAATCCCCAGAGGTTGAGGAGTCCAGAGATGGAGGGGTGCAGCGGAAACCGCAACCCCACATTCAGTGCGTCCTCTCCGACAGCCACCATCCCCGCCGGCGGGCAACACGCCGATTCCCCAGGTAACGGCGCATACAAGTGAACGTTGTTTGGAATCCTCCACTGCTTTCGCTTTTCTAGTAGTGTTGAAGGGTCTACTGTACTTTTCCGGCCGTGAGCGCCCCAATATTGGTGATCCGGATCGGGCCCCACCGGAGTCGATTTTCTCGTAACCGGTTGGTAAGGCCCTTCGGTGACCGGATCTGGCGCCTCCGGCGACGGAAGATCAGGCACGACGCCCTCCATGAACGATTTATACTCTCTGCCAAAGACGACATGAGGATCTTCGGGTGGTTGATGCCTCCCTCGAGGGCCTCGTCGCAGTCGCGGCATGATTCGATTTACAGTCGAAGAAAATAAAAACAAAAGCAAGAATTTCGTAAGGGAAAATAAGAGAAATCGAAAGAGAATTTTCTTACCCGAAATTATGAATTGTGAAAAGTGATTTCAAAAACTTGAAATCCAAAATTATGATGTAGAAGTCGATGAGACACTACAGTTGCGTATAGGGAGAGAAAAGGGGCGGTTACCGAGGAAAGCACTCAAGTATCGCCCCACAATCTCAAAACCCTAGTTGATTCAGCCTGTAACCGTCAGGCCACGTGGCCAGAAAAGCCTGCAAAAAGGTGACTTTTTTGAAATTCAAATCTTTTCAAATCTTTTCATCTTATTTCTTGATTTATTGATTTATTTTAATCAATTAAAGACCGAATTTATATCGGCACATGAAAAGTCTCCCCGTCCGCACCGGGGGAGGAGGTACATGGTCTCAGTACAATTGTAAATATTGTTACAGAGGAGTCTTAAGACATAACCCCGGGAGGAAATTATTTATTTTATTTTCTCATCTAAGGACTATATGTGTCCATTACAAAAATACTAATCGGGAAAGATCCCGAAAGAAATTTTTGGTCAATGCAGGTACATGAGTCCAGAACGATAGAATCGCAACCTCCTCTCCGTCTCTCTCAGAACTATCTTTCAAGACCACACTAGAGCCACAAAAAATCGAGTACATCCCAAGAAGATCCCACGCCAAAAGCCACTGCTGACAAGATCCATAAGCCAAATGCCAACTCCGAAGAGTATCAAGAGTCGATTACCAGGAGATCCAAGACCAAACTTCAGAAAAAAAGATGTTATAATCCATCAATTTTCCTGGGGGCCAATGTTACACCATAAAAAACCAACACCGACACGTGTCCAGACGACCGGAGCCACGTCATCAGAAAGGTGGTCAAACGGCGGACCAAAGTCAGAATCGAAGTCATGTATGAAGAAGGTACCAGGCGAACCTAACAGTAGCCCCAGGATGACGGCCCCGTGCCAGATTAGGGGATCCATCAGATAAGGCTCCAGGCAAGAGGCGGTGCGCCTCTGGTGACATGCAGCAAGTGGAAGACAAAATTAGTGGGTATTTAATGTAATGACTTGAAAGTCTTTATTAGTGGGATTAGATGTGATAGGAGGCTAATAGGTGAAAAAGGGTCCGAACAACAGTTTCTATGGAATTATCATTTTTTAAAACAGTAAGATGAATAACATATTTTCAATAATTTATATGTTAATAAACATAGTACTCTAAGTATATTTTCAGGCAAATTGTTTAATTTTGTGGATTACTTGTTGACCATATTGGAACATATTCATTCTGATTCATAAATATATGACTCTTTCTCGGAAGATTAAGAAAAATATTATTTTTTGACATTTTTATCAAAAGATGAAAGATATAAATGTATTTTTAAGTTAAAAAGTAAAATAGTTATGAGTAGAGTTGAAAAAGTAGTTGATAAAATGAATGTAAAATTGTATTTCAAAATCAAAAAGTAAAAATATTTATTTCCTTTTTTTGAATAGTCCAATTACTATGAAATGTCTATTTAAAGAAAGTAATCATATTATTATGAATCGGAGTGAGTATTGTTTTAGTATAATCAACGATGTTGTTTTCCATGTAATGTAGCAAGATACTCGTCTCTTTGATTCACGTGATGCTCAAGAATTGGTGTACATTTCGAAGGATCACGTTCTAAAGAATCAAGATCAATTTCAATCCTTTGAGAATGTTGAGGAGGTTGGACATTAAGAGCAATATTAGCATCATTTGATGAAATATGTTCTTCACTTGTGGTAGACTCCTTAATTTCTTTTAAAAAATGAATGAATAGTTTTGTTTTTTTTTTTTGTTTGATCATCCACATTACCTATAAAAAGAATAACACATATAAATTTCAGAATTTGTTTATGATTCTAATATTTATTAGCAATTTGCTAAACAAAGAAAAGTCATGTTAGTTGTTCACTTTACTAAAATTTTCAGGAGAGCAAAACACACACAAAAATATATAAATTCACTACAAATATGTTACTAACTTACTATAAATCTAATTACGAAATTTAAACACGATTTTATCAATCATAAACCCTATTTTTTCAAACACGATTTTACAATTCATAAATCCTATTTGTTGAAAATAACAAATAATAATAATAAACTAATCATTGAAATTTTAAAATATTTTTATGAATATTATTAATTAGTGAATGACTAGTTTACCCTTTTCTTGGTGAACAAGACAGAAACCCTACTTTGTATCCTATATAAAGGGGTCTCCCCATATGAATGAAAGAACAATTCTATTCTCTTCTCATATTGTCTCTCTTTCTACTATATTATTCTATCTCAAATTTTGTTGAGTTTATAACACGTTATCAGCACGATGCCCTAAGAAAGCTCAACCGCGTTCTCCATCGAAGTTCTACTCATCCAAGATCCGAATTCAAATGCAAGAATTTATATGTTTGTTTATATTCATTAATAATTATAAATATATCTACTTCTCCCCCTTCTTCTTAAATTCAAATGTTCCCGAAGAACATTATAATCTGATATTCCTGGAGTAATATCATGTGTTCCCGAAGAACATTATAATTTGATATTTCTGAAGTAATATCATATGTTCCCGAAGAACATTATAATCTGATATTCCTGAAGTAATATAAAATTAATTATCCGTAGTAAATCAATTAAATTTTTTAATATTCCTGAAGAATATTATGATATAATATTTCTGAAGAAATATCAAAATTAAATG
Organism: Euphrasia confusa; assembly: GCA_954870475.1. Classification (NCBI taxonomy): domain Eukaryota; kingdom Viridiplantae; phylum Streptophyta; class Magnoliopsida; order Lamiales; family Orobanchaceae; genus Euphrasia; species Euphrasia confusa. Next base: position 14,710,793 of record OX940949.1, on the reverse strand, counting down.
TTCTTGAAGAACATCGTGCGAGCCTTTCGTGGTCAAGTCATGTATGTGCGAACTCGACCATGAATCAATTGATGTATTTCTTGAATTCCAAAGTGGGTGAAACTTTAGGAAAAGTTAATCCAAACCTTGTTAAATAGCTTCGATAGTTATTTGCTTGAATATTGGGATAGCCACATGAGTTTGAATCCCGTGAAAAATTGATATTCCTGAAGTATTATCAAATCAATTATTTTTAATATATCAATTAAACTGAATGTTCACGAAGAACATATAATCTGGTTTAAATATTTTATTGATCGTTCTGGAAGAACTTTGATATTATTCGATAAATCAAATTAAATTGCTCCCGTAGTAGCAATAAGTTTGAAAATATCAAATTAAATTGCTCTGCCGTAGCAATAAGTTTTAAATATTCCTGAAGAAAATTATGATATGATATTCATGATTAAATATCAAAATTAAATTTTAAATGTTCTTGAATAACATCATGATAGGATATTCCCGCAGAAATATCAAATCAAATTGCTTTTAGCAATTAAATTTTTAAAAAATAAATATTTTTGAATAAGGTTAAATCATGATACTCAAAGTACGCCAAATTCGATTGTTCTCGTTGAAACAATTATTATATGAATTATCTCTGACGGATATCTTTTGAAATCGAGAACAAATGTACTATGTGAGTACTCGTGAAATATCGAAAAAGTGGATTATTTTCTTAATGGTTGACGTGTTATTCCTGAAGAATACACAATTAATTTATTAAATTTAATAAATATTCTTGAAGAATATTTGATTTGATTATTCGTGAATAATGTTTGAATGACACAAGTATTTTGATCCCCGAAGGATTATTGGTAAAGATATTGTATCCCCGAAGGATGATTGATAAAGATATTGTATCCCCGAAGGATCATTGGTAAAGCAACTGTTATGCAAATGATAACATATTAAAAGTTGGCTCCGGAAGAGCTTTACTAATTATCCCCACGAGTACTAGAAATGTACTTAAAAATGAAGATGATGCATATCATGATTATTATTAAGTGAGTGGAAATGAATTAAACATTTCTCATCTGCGAAAATAGAAAATAAAGTATATTAAATATCTCGAGCCCATGATCCAGACGATCAGTTTTTGGTTTGCATATTTAAGGAAGATCATTTCTCGGCATTAGGGGGAAATAAAAATATAAAAGATATAAATGCCGAGAAATTTAATTGAATGCAAACGATCTTCAATTCTAGATTCACGCACCAATCAATTGAACCTGAAGTTCATTAAAATAAGTGACTTGCAATATTCAGCAAGTAATCTGCCAATTTCAATTTACATATTAATGAAGGTGTGACAAAATCACATATTTTGTGATAAAATGAACTATAAGAGTTCAAATACCAAAGAGATCAACTCAAATGTTGATTCTAATATACGCCTGAAGCGTAGTAGATCGATCTGAAAATATAAAATAAATCCGCGGAAAAACAAAGAAATTAAGTCACCCTCAAAATCTCCTGAAGAGAGTTAGATGGAAATCCCATTGAAAAAGCATGTGCACATGATAATAGAAAATCGTGGGATTGCGGAACAACCAAATTAAATATTTTGGGAAATGATGAAAGATTTGGTTGATAAAATGAATTGTCATCAACATGGAAAAAGTCGTCAACGACATATATATTTGCCTCAAGAGTTGCTCAAGAAAATTTGGATCCAAAAACTCATATCTATAATAGTGTGCCAGCAGCACTCAAGAAAATAGAAATGAGCAAGTGAGGCTGAGCATTACTCGCTGGATAAATATATTATCCCAGAAGGATATACGTGGGTGTTCGTACGAAAACGAATAATGATGTGGTGAGATATAAAAGCGAGATTAGTTGCTCAAGAGTTTTTCGCAGAAACTCGATGTTAATCAAATATTTTGAAAGATGACATTAAGTTCCGCTACTTAATATTTATGGCAGCAACAACGATAGATATATGCATCAAATGTATGATTTGACCATTTAAAATATCATATTACATAGGGACAAAAATGATATTGAATATAAGGTCCCGAAGACCAGTGATTGCACTCTTTTTCCCTCTACTAAGTTTTTCCCATAGGGTTTTCTTAGTTAAAGGTTTTTAACGAGACAATCACCACAATATAAATGTGAATGTCATGTACTCTTTTCCTCGAGTATTTTTTTCCTACAGGGTTTTATAACGAGGTTTTTAACGAGACATGTACATCACTCGATAATAATGAGGACATCAGAATGTTCCATATGAGTTTATTTCAAGATAAACTATGATATTGAACCTGAAGTTCAAATGATTGTGAATTGAAGTTCACATTATTGTTCATTTATCAAAGAATGTATATTGAACACTAGACGCATCTAAAATACTCCTGAAGAGTTACCGGCCGGTTATAGCAATTGCAAATGCTCTAGTCAATATAGATGTCTGGTAAAGGCATGTCCCTGAAGGACGAAAAATATACAATAATACAAATGAATGTGGAACTCGACAATTCGAAAGTTGTGTCCTGAAGACCAAATGTAAATTTGAATAACTAAGTTTTTCCTATATGATTTTATTAGTTACAGGTTTTAATGAGACTGATTGATCACAAAGTCAAAGATCTTCGGTGATTACAATCAGGGGGAGCAAGTTGTACTCTTTTTCCTTCGCTCAGGTTTTGTCCCACTGGGTTTTCCTGTCAAGGTTTTAACGAGGCATCAATCCTGTAAATAGTCATTCAATGGGGAGTGTTATGAATATTATTAATTAGTGAATGATTAGTTTACCCTTTTCTTGGTGAACAAGACAGAAACCCTACTTTGTATCTTATATAAAGGGGTCTCTCCATATGAATGAATGAACATATTCTCTTCTCATATTGTCTCTCTTTCTACTATATTATTCTATCTCAAATTCTGTTGAGTTTATAACAAATATAAAATATTAAATTAATTTTTTACTTAGAATTGTGTGAAATTGAGAATTACCTTTAGATTATGTAGGGAAGGATGGAGTAGACTAATTAATAGGGGTGTTCATAAAATGACCCGGACCGGAAACCGGACCGGAACCGGACCGGTTGGTCCGGTTCGGTCTGGACCGGTAAAATTCCGGACCGGTTTCCGGTTCGACTAAAAGTGAGATTCCGGTTTCCGGTCCGGTTCCGGTTAAAAACCGGTAAAATCCGGTCCGGACCGGATTGGACCGAATTTAATTTATTAATATATAAATTTATATATTTGATAAAAATAATTAAATAACTTAATAAATTATTTATATTTTAATATAAAATTGTTTAACTTATTAAATATAATTTTTGTATTAACTAAAATTTTCATTATATATTAAATTATTAATACTTAATATAACAAAATAATCTATAAATAATTAAAAAATATATATATTTTTTAATTTTTAAAATATTTTATTATTTAAAAATGATGTTTTATTTTTATTGAATAAAATTTAAAATTTATAAATATAAAAATTAAATTAAATTATTATTTTATATTTAATTTATTAAAATTTTAAATTAATCCGGTTTCATCCGGTCCAAAACCGGACCGGACCCGAATTTACCGGTCCGGTTCGGTCCGGATCGGTATTATTCCGGTCCGGTTTTCGGGTCATGCTTTTTCATGATTCCGGTTCCGGTCCAATCCGGTTCCGGTCCGGTTCGGTCCGGTTTTGGACTGATGAACACCCCTACTAATTAATGTGCGAATTAATAAAGTCAATTTTAATAAAAGTTTAATAAAATAAATTGTGAATCAAGAGGGCTTTCGTAGAAGTCCATTAAATTCATAGAAAATTAGAAGGTGTTTAAATAGTGGGCTGAAAGTGGACTATCTTTTAGAAAATACAATATTTATATATACTGGGCCGCAAAATATATGGGCGGGCTACAGCTTGGCCCAGACTCTGAAATCATTCGCCCTTGGCACCACACCGATGTTGATCCGCTCCACACCTGCTCCAATTACAGTAACAAAAAAAGTGAGAACCGTAAGTTCAAAAGAGGGAGGGTCGCACCGATTGTTTGTAGGAAACCAAGGTTGATCGGAATGCCTATCGCTACAGGTGTATCCTTAGCTAGAATCTCCTTGACCATCTCAAATGTTGGGTCTACTAATTTCTCGTAGTGAGATGGGAATAGCCGCCATCGTGGTATTGTCGGTGGAGCATTGCGAGGGGTAACAATATTGAGATAGGGCCTTTCTTCTAATCTACAGAGCCCGTACAACTTCAGGTAGTTAAACACCTCACTGAATGTCTTTAGGTGAACCCTTGTCGAGTCACGGCCGCGGGATGTATATCTAGCTACTATGGCATCAGAAGTCGGATGAACCGACTCGATATAGTCAACGATCCCCTGAGGCGAGAGACCACCGTCAAATTTCTCGCCTCCATTGTTTAAATATGCAATGTAAGTGCACTCACAGGCCACGAACGCGTAACAACTATTTACATGTTCATTGAAAAAGACACGTGATTAACAATAGGGTAAAAAAATGGGTACGAATATATTTTAAATATAATATTCACTCTTTTATAAACTTTCTTTAAGGAAAGATAAAAGACACGACTCCACTTGTCAAATAAAACTTTCAGAAGAAAATTGCTAAATAAAAACATCAAAATTCTCAAATAAGAATTAAAAAAACAAAAATAAATAAAATCAAGAAACACAATTTAATATTTTTTTAACCTAAAAGTTATTGACATTTGCAAACGTTTATTATCAAAATTCCAAAATAAAATTTTAGAAAACAAAAACAAATTAAATCAAGAAAGATAACAAAATTATCTAAACGTCTTACACATTTGCAAACAATTCCAATTTAAAAAACAAAAACAGTCCTACACATTTGCAAACATTTCCAATTTAAAAAATAAAAACAAATTAAATTAAGAAAGATAAAAAATTATCTAAACGTCCTACATATTTGCAAACATTTCCAGGAAAATTGTTTTAGCAATATGTAATTCCAATGTACTCTCAAACTGCTGCGTATATCAGTTGCAATCACCATCTTCCTCCTCAATCACTATGATTTATTATATTATTAAAGAAAAAAAACAAGATTAGCTAAAAGAATACAAAAGATTTAGGAATTTCAACACTAAGAGAAAAAAAGGACTATGCAATTTCATTTTTTTCCCCCTAATTTTGGCTATTTTGAATATTTAAAAAATCAGTATAATTTAATAATTTGTTATTTATAATAAATAAATATGCGTGGAGCACAAACCTATTAAAACAACATAAAATTCATTTATTTTCACAACAACAATAATATTAAGAAATAAAAATGCGTGGAGCACAAACCTATTAAAACAACATAAAATTCATTCATTTTCGCAATAACAATAATGTGAAACAGCTTTTCGTTTCATATTACTCTCGTAGCAACTTTTCAAATTATTTCATTTCCACTATAAACACAATTAATAATTCATTAATTTTCGCAACATCAATAATGTTAATAAATAAATATGCATGGAGCACAAACCTATTAAAACAACATAAAATTCATTCATTTACAGCTTTTCGTTTCATAGTACTCTCATAGCAACTTTTCAAATTATTTCATTTCCACTATAAACACAATTAATTTTTTTAAGAAACAAACAAGAGATTAGAGAAAAGAGTTCAACCCGAGAGCTCAAAAGAGGCAGGGAGAAGAGAGATTGAGAAAAAAAAAAGGATTACGCAATTTTCAATTTTTTTTTGTCAAACCCTATTAAAACAACATAAAATTCATTCATTTTGGCAACAACAATAATGTGAAGTAGCTTTTCGTTTCATAGTATAGTAGAAACTCTTTATAGTCATATCGTTGGAACCAGAAAAAAATATTACTATAGAGAGTTATTCTTATACAGAGTTTTACAAAATAAAAATAATTTTTTTTATAAAATATAATATACATACAATATTATCTATCTTAAAATTCACAAAATTAATTTAATAGTTTTGAATAATAAAATTTCTGTTTAATTGACTTCCACTATGAGAGTTCATAGTGGTCATGAACTCCCTATCATGAGGATGCTATTATTATAAATTTTGATAAGAGATTCATGATTTAATAGGACTTTTTTATTTCATTCAAAATAATATTTGCTTTAATGTATTAAGATGTAAGTTACTTTGTTTGATGGTATACGCTGTAAGTATTTTTCGTTTATTGAATAAAGAAATTTAATTTATTTTCTTAATGATAATTTTTTCTTTTGTTTTTAATATTATATGTTTGTTTCAATATATATAAATAAATTTATAAATAAAAAAAATTGGCAAGATGATAGGAATTTGAGCGACAAGTTTTGGACATTGCAAAGTTTGGTATGTCATTTTTTTTAATCTTCAACGATTTGAGTTTGATTTGAATTTGGATGGAAGGAGTGAAAATGTAAATTAAAATGAAAATGAATGGCGGGATTTGAGTTTGGTTTGAATTTTGATGAAGGGAGTGAATATGAAAATTAAAACGAAAATGAATTGCAGGAGTTAGGGGTGTCAATGGGTAGTGTTGGGTCGAGTTCGTGTCGTGTTAAGACTATTCGCGGGTCACAAAACATAAACCCAAACCCAACCCATTTAATAATCATGTCAAACAATATTTAAACTCAAACCCAACTCATTTAATAATTATGTCAAAAAATATTTAAACTCAAGCCTAACCTATTTATAAACGGGTTACCCACTTACAACCCGTTTTCAACTCATTTAACCTATTTAATATTAATTAAATTATATTAACAAATCAATTTAATTAAAAAGAAAGTAAAAAATAATTATTTGAATCATTAAAATTAAAAAAAAATTATAAATAAAAATATAATAAAATAATTTAACTTTTAAAAAGCTAACATATATAATGTAGATGAGTCATAAAACTTTGTATACTTGTCGTTTACATATTAGTTCTTCTCTCATAAACTAATAGTCATACTTCATTCACAAAATACAAAGGATGTGTGACTATTGGTCTGATTGGGAGGGAGTATATAATAATACTCATTTGAATAGTTTCTCAATTAAATATATTAAACTACACATGATCACAAATCATATAAACTAAATAATTTAGAGTGTCATAAATTATAATGACTCTCGTTGTAAAAGAAAGCGAGGTAAACTGGTAAGAAAGAGAAAAATAATGATATTTTTAAACAAATATAATATAAATATTATTTATTTAATAAATAATGTGTTATTTTAATATAATAATTAAAAATAAATTTAATAAATGAGTTGAACGGGTTAATTTCGAGTTCGCAGGCTGACTCGCGGTTGACCCATTTAATAAATGGGTCATGGCGGGTTGACCCACTGTTGACCCGCTTTTTAATCGTGCGGGTTCAACCCGCTTTATTTCGTGCGAGTTTCAAGTCGTGTTATCGAGTCGTGTCCAAATTGACAGGTCTAGCGGGAATGACAGAGGTTATACCAAATTTCAAAAAAAAATAAAAAAATCAAGACATACCTAAACATATGTGTAATATATATACCTTATGCAATTCAAAAATATCAAGAGTGGTAATACCGGGTTCAGGACCACCTCATAAAATAAATAAGTTCTGAAGCCCCGTCCATAAAAGTAGAAGTTTTATAGGCAATTATAGGCATTTGGCACGTGAAAAGTCTCTAATACCTTTACTTGTAATAAATAAACTTTGTGTTTCACCATGTCACAGTGACATACTACCGTGCCACAGTGTACTCCACCGTGTGTCATCGTGACACAATGTACTTTCACCGTGTGTCACCGTGACACAGTAAAATGTCACCGTGACAAAGTGTACTTCACCGTGTCACAATGTACTTTCACCGTGTGTCACCGTGACACAGTGAAATGTCACCGTGACACAGTGAAATGTCACCGTGTCACAGTGTACTTTCACCGTGTGTCACCGTGACACAGTGAAATGTCACCGTGACACAGTGTACTTCACCGTGTCACAGTGTACTTTCACCGTGTGTCACCGTGACACAGTGAAATGTCACCGTGACAGTGTACTTCACCGTGCAACATTGTACTCCACCGTGACACCGTGTATTTTCACCGTGTGTCACCGTGACACAGTGAGAAGTCACCGTGACACAGTGAAAAGTCACCGTGACAAAGTGTAATTCACCGTGTCACAGTGACCATACATAGCGAAAACTCACCGTGATATTTAAATGTGTGTGCGCGTGAATTTCAGTTGCCAAAAAGAGAGTAAAGTGCCTTTGTTTTTTAATATTCTTTTTCAATTAATGAATTGTACTATTGTGTCAGAAGGGTATAAATGTCCATTGTCTATAAAACTTATATTCTTATGGACGAGGCTTTAGAACTTATATACTCTTATGCTTTGGTCTTATAATGCCTCCGTCCCAATATCAAGACATATACCTAAGCATATATATATGAAATCTATATAAATTAATACTCGATACACTAATAACCTCTTTAAATTAATAGAATTTTCCTGTCCCGATTTGGTTTTTTAATTAAAAAAAATACTCGATAAATTAATAACCTCTTTAAATTAATAAAATTTAATGGTCCCAAGACTATTAATTTATAGAAGTTTTAATCTATACCTATGCAATTCAAGCACATGTGTAATATACCTTGGGCAATTTTAAATCATCGTGAAGTCAACCTTATGGGCATGTAATTCATCATTTAAGCAATCAAGTTCTAAATAACGTATATAATAGATAGAGTTTTCATACACTTAGATAAGAGACCAATACATACTCAAATGAATTTCTATAAAATTGAAATTTTGAGGACAAATACTTAAGCATAGTTGTAATAGACCTTATGCAATTATGAATTATTTCATATGAAAACAACATTACAAACAATATGCATGTATTTAACCTATCATTTAAGCATATCACATTTGTAATAGATAGATTTTTCATATATCTAATAATGACTAAGGATTCAATCAAGTATCTGTAGGATTTTTATGAACTTTTAAAGTCTACGGGTATTCAATCCGAATTTTTAAAAGTCCATTAAAATCTTAAGGTATTCGATACGGATTTTAAAAAGTCTTTAAAAATCTACTGGTATTCAAAAGTCAATTGATTTTAAAAGTCTACGGATTTTAATTGATTTCATCTTCAAAATACAAAAAAATTCCATCTTTTGAAATCTGATCTCCTAAATACATGAGATTTCTATGGATTTCTATTTTAATTGATTAATTTATTATTAATAATAATAAATCATAAAAATATATATAAAAACATAATAGAATTAATAATAAAATTCGAAAACATGAAAAAAATAAAAATAAAAAAATAATTTTTTTAAAAAATAATACTATAATAAAATTAATCTTATTTTTTTTTTTTCCAATTTTGTTGGTCTCGATTAGTTCACAAGATTGAAATGTCAATTCTCCTCCGCACCCTCAATTGATTGTTTTCCAAAAATGTTGAGTCGGGTATGTAAGCCATGAATTTGGGAGGAACTTAAAAAAAAGGCTTTCGGTTTTTTAACCCTCTTTTGGTTTTGCAGTTATTTCAAAAAAAAATTGATTTGTGCGAATTCAAATTAATAATTTTTTATTTAATAAAAAATTATATTTGTATAACAATTATAAAAATAATTAAATTTATTTATCAAGTTATTTTAAAAAATATAACTATTTTTTAAATTATATATTTTACTAGTTTAAAAATTATAAAAATCCATTTAAATCAATAAATAAAATATTTAAAAAATAATTCACTAAATGAAAATTTACATAAATCTATAAAAGAAAGTCTATCAGACTCTACGAAAATCCATATATAAAAACGGTCAAACTCTGTATAGACTCCGTGAATGTTCCAAATCAATGAAACTCCATAGACTTTTTAAAGTAAAAAAAAAATCTAATGAAATCCCAATTGAATACACCCCTCTAAATGTCATATACATATTCATAAAATGTAATTTCATGGAAATTAATTTTATATTAGTAATTAAAATTTAATTTCAGGTAAAATAACTTTATATTAGTAATTAAAATGTAATTTAATGTAATATAACTTTATATTAGTATTTAAAATGTACCTCCTCTGTCCCATAATTGTTTGTCACCCTGGTCAACTGTTCTCTTGTTTGACTTACTTATGATAAAAAATATATACAAATTATAAAAAATACTAAAATAAAATTTATAATATGAATTTTATTTTAGCATTTTTTTTATAATTTTTATATATTTTTTTATCATAAGTAATCACAGTCAAACAAGAGAACAATTGACCAGGGTTGCAAATAGTTCTGGGACGGAAGGAGTATTTTTTAGAATTAATTTTATAATTTAATTTACAAAGGAAGTGTGACTATTGTGGTGGGACAGAGGTAGTATGATTCACACTCACAGGGGTTCACTGAACTACATCATTATATGATTTTCTTAATACACTTTGCCACACCAGGATATGGGTTTTTTACACTTTGCAACCTAGTCAGAAAAGTTTTACCGATACCACATGATAAGGCATATTACAATTTGGTATCTGCGGGCTGCCGGACCGGAATATGCCATGGAATATTCCGTTTTGGAGGGTTTTTAAACCAAAAAAAAGGCTAATTACCAATTTACTCTTTCCTTCTATTTACTGAATATTTGATTTCATTTGTATTAAAATTAAAAATGAAAAAACGAAACATAAAACGCGAAAGCTTAATTCCCAACCCCATTCTACACAGTCCAAGAACCCTAATTTTTTAGCTTTGCGATTCTGGTAATTGACGAAGAAAGATGGTCGAACTTTGCAAATACGGGAAGGCAGTGGTGAGTCACACATCTTGGAGTGATTTGAACCCTGGCAGGAGGTTTAAAGCGTGCGAAGAATTTCGGGTAAGAATCAAAACCCTAATTTCTCAATTTCTCATTTTAGGGTTTCTGTTTGAACCCGTAATTTCTCAATTTCAGAATTGGGGATAATAACCCTAATTTGTGAATTGGGGATAATAACCCTAATTTCTGAATTGGGGATAATAACCCTAATTTCTGAATTTGGGATAGTAACCTTAATTTCTCAATGGAGGGTGTGAGGATTTTTGTGAGAACTCGTAATTTCTCAATTTCAGAATTGGGAATAATAACCCTAATTTGTGAATTTGTGAGAATAACCCTAATTTATGTAATCGATTTTTGGTCTGAATGGAGGGTGTGGGTACTTTAATTGGGTTGACCCACCAGCATGCCACAGATGCCATCACATTATTCCAGGGCTTCTTAGAAATATCAATTCAAAGGTTGAGGAGTTGGAGCAGCTCAAGAAAGAAGTAACAGTGATGAAAAGAAGGATTTGCAAGATGACATTTGTGTTTGTGGTTGTACTGGTCATTTTCTGCAGTTTTCTGTACTAATATGGAGTGATTTTGTGTAATGTAATGCACTGTAATGGATGATGTGTAATGTGGGTTGATTTTGGGTAATGCACTTTAATATGTTGGTAATTTGTGGTGGTTTTGTGTAATGTAATGCACTGTAATGAATTAGAGTTATGTAATGGAGTTGCTTTTATTGAAATTCATGAGTTTCCACTACTTCTGTGACTGATAAAACATGTAAGTGAAATGACAAAAACATACCAAAATGACTGGAGAAAACAAGTAACTGAGATGACAAAATCATACCAAAATGACTGAACAAACCTGTAACTCAAATGACCAAATTACTTAAGAGGGGGAATCAACTTAAACAACTTAAAATCACGGAATTCAATACATTCCCAAAATACTTAAGTTCAAAATCAACTTAAACAACTTAAAATGACTGAATTCAATACGTTTCCAAACACTTAAGTTCCAAACTAACTTAAACAACCAGAATAAACAAGAAATTGTTCAAAGCAAACCAACATTACACAACAGCACACAACATCACACAACATGACAACAGTAAAATTATTAACCACCCTCTCCTTGCATGAACAGTCTTCATCATAGCCTTGATATCAATTGACCTCATAGCCTTGATTTCTTTTGAACTCCCCAGTGTCATCATTGATCCACCTAGCTGCTTTCTGAGTTCTGCCTGAGATAAAGGCTTATGAGGTGCTGTAGAAGGTTGATAAGAGGCCCTAGGAGCATCTGTAACTATGGCAGAAGGTTGAGATGCAGTCACAGTGTGACTGTTTTGGATGGCACCTTCTTTTTGGAAATAACAGGTAACTTCTTCAGTGGACTCTTCCTCATTGGAGTCTTTGCAGCATTCTCACTCAAGTTCTTTGGACTCCTCCTCACTAGACTTGCCACAGGTTCATTCAAATTCAATCTTTGACTCCTCCTCACTGGACTTGCAACAGATTCATTCAAATTGTTCCTTGGACTCTTCCTCACAGGAGTTGGATTTTTCTTTGGAATATGAGTTGATTCAGGCTCTGTAACTGGAGTTGGAGTTGCCAATTGAGTACTTGACTGCTCCTGCTTCTGGCTTTGGCTCTCTGACATCTATTGCTTCTTAGCCTAACATGTTATCAAAATAGTTATAGTTGATGAAAAACAGTTGATAAACCAGAAAATATTCCAAAAAGAAAATTTGTTAAAAATGAAAAATAGTTATGAAAATACCTAATTCATTGGACATCCTCTGGAGTTATGACCTTATTGATTGCAAGTGTGACAAGATAAGGTTCAAAATCCTTTTTTCAGTTTGCAATTTTTGGAAGAACCCCTTATCTCTCCTTGCTCCAGCTTCCTCTTGTGCTTTTTGGGCCTCCCTTGCATTACTTGGACTTTTGGAAGCCTCAGAGGCAACCTTTCATCAACCATAGGTGCATGCCATTCTGCTTGGGGATTCAGAGGGCTCATAAAGTGACTGTATGTTCTCAAGTAAGTCTCCTTAGTGTAGCAATCAACAACCCACATCTTTGGCTTATACTTCATGTAATAGAGACAATAAATCACATGAGCACAAGGTATTCCACTTATCTGCCACCTCCTACAGCCACATGTCATGTTGCCTAAATGCACAACAAAGTATTGGTCATTAAGGCCCTCACCTCAAAAGCATTCTCACCATTCCATTTAGGTGACCAACCAAAAGCTTTCTTTTTGTTCATTTCTAGTGGCGGAGCCAGAGAAATTACAAAGGGGGGTCCAAATTTTTTTTTATATAACTATAATAGAGTTCATTGCTACAAAAGTATACAATAATATCGTCATTGTATTATTTATAGATGTAAATGTGTATTATGTATTTATGGATGTAAAGGAGGTAAGTTCAATCTTCGAGTTCTCATACTATGAAAATGTTGGATAATAACTTCACTATCTATACTTCTAATGACTGTCTTTCTCGATATAACAAACCAAACAATTGGTAAGAAAGTCATCTCCCATTTTGTTGCGCAAGTCAGTCTTGATAATATTCATCGCATAGAAAGCTCGAGTTCAACATTCGAAGATTCGGTAGGAAGAACTGTACTCGAGTCCGGTAATTTTTATTTCGAATAACAAACTCATCCATAATTTTTTCATAAAAATTCAAATACCATGAGACTATAGCTAGCATAAAAAAAACATAACTCATAAAATTCAATAAGAACTCAATACTTCTACCGATCAAACCAACAGCAAAAACAACAATTAAATAAAAAATAATCACAACCCTAAATCAATTTAATTATTCAAAATCGAACCAATTTTTCAGAGTTTCATTAAATTAAACAAAAATTGAATCGAATCAAAATCGATCTTGGTAAGTGAGAAATTAGAGTTCCATTGAATGAGACGATGAGGACGATAAGTGTGAGTGAAAGAATTTTTTTTTCAACTCCTTTGTATTCTTTAAATTTATTTTTTTGAAGTAATTTGAGTATATTTTTTTAATTAAAATTAATAATTGTATTTTATATTTACTAATTTATTTTTTTATTTTTAATTAAAATAATTTTTAATTTTATTTTTTTAAATTTTAATTTTAAAAAAAATATTGGGAAAGGGGGGTCCACTGACCCCCTTGACCCCCCTTTCCTTCCGCCAATGTTCATTTCCAAAATCTTCTGTGGCACTGGACATAGAACACCATGTAATTTCAACATCTCAGCCCTTCTCATCCCAATTCTCTTCTTGAGAAGCTTCCTTATTTCCTCTAGCATCTTCAGAACTGGCCTACTCCTTGACCTCAGAAACATGGAATTGAAACACTCGGAAAGATTGTTTACAATCAAATCAGTGTTGTTGATTGTGCCAAAGTAGGCCTTGGACCAATGTTGTGGATTTTTCTCACTTATCCAAGTAACTGCAGTCTCATTCTTTACAGCCTTCATCACTCTCTGTAAGTCAACCACTCTAGTTGCCCTGACAGCCTCCCACACTACATTTCTCGACTCTATCCCTTTGTGAATCAGTTTGAAGTTAGAATAAAGATGCCTAACACAGAACCTGTGTTCACTTCCAGGCATCAAATCCCTCAAAGCTTCAAGTAGACCCTTTTGTTTATCACTCATAATAGTCCACAAGTGACTACTATGAAAAGAATGTAGTAGCTTTTGTGTATGGTGTGTGTATCCATTAGAGGAAGATGGAAGAAATAAAATAAATAAATAATCGAGGCTCGTGTTCAACACGATTTCCTTAAAACAAATTCGTCCTCTACGGGTACGATTGTTTCCCAGGATACAACGATTACTAAGCAAAACATCTGCTTACGGCGAACTGAGATGTTGCCTGAAAAATATCACCGGAGGGTCAAAGAAACGAAGATTACAAAAGAAAAACGAGAGAGATTGTCGGAAGATGTTTGTATAATCTCTTTTTCATATTTGATTTTCTCGACGTTTCAAGTCGTGTTTTTCGTGTTTTCTATGCAAATGTCGATTGCACTTATATAGAGATGTTGGAGTCGAAGGTTCGTTGAATGTGGACGATTTGACTACACAAAATGTAACGTCTCACCATTCATACCACCCCACTAATGGCCACTTAGCCACCATTATTTCATCATTTAAAATTCAAAATGTAACTTATTATATTATAATAATAATATCATATTATTATTATTAAAATATTTTGTCAATAATTGACAAATACTTCATTAATTAGAAAAATAAAATACTAGCAAAAATGTGTATAACCGGGTACTCCCCTATATTTACACTTTACATATTTTATTTTTCTCACTTAGAACATAATTTCTTTTGGAATACTCTTCCAATTAGTTACAATTTTGAAAATTAATTTCTCATTCATACTACTCGAAATTGAGCGTATGAGATATCACATCGAAGCTCTCTACGAGACGCTCATTTTCCAACAATCCCCCACATGAATGAAAATTATACAGACACCATAAAGAAAAAGCTTGGTGATATAATTCAACGTTAGAAACGTGCATAGAATAGGTAGGTAACCCCTTTGAACCTTTCCTTGTGAAAGTATACTTATTTTACTAGTTAAATAGTAGACACGATGTCTTTGACTATTCACCATTTGTGTAAACAATGGTATACTCCACTCACGTTCTTTCTAACAACTCTCAGTTCTCATAGTTATGTTCATTTTGGCCCTGAACATCTGTCTGGTTCTGTAAGAGTGTTTAAGAATATGCCTTTCTATATTCTCTTCGAAGCGGCCCCACTTCTCTCTTACATAGGTGATTTCATTTGAATCATTAATAGCCATATGCTAATCCTCACAACATATCACTGTAACATCTCTTAGGCAATGGACTTTCATGGAAATTAAATTCCCCCACATAACAGTGATAATGGAGTTAGACAATTAGGTTGTCCTTTTGAACCTAGTTCTTGGGATCTCCAGTCATATAGGTAAGGTTTTCCTTCGTCTCAACTCTCTTTCTTTAAGGCTTAAGTCCAATCCTTTAGATGACAATATTACTAACTCTCGATTTAACCATTTCTTTGGTTAATTGACTGCGATATTATCTTTAGATCTTACATAATCTATTGAGATAACTCCAATAGAGAGTAGTTGTCTGACATTGTGTTCATCCAATTGCAAATTGACACTCACAATTAATGTTAATTGGATACACATGTTTCGTCTACTTCGGATGTTCTTTTTAACTTCCGAATACAAATAATTCATATTTCAATATGAATTTCAAAAGTCTCATATTTACTTCTCATTAAGTAATATTACTTTTCTAAAATTTTATTGATAAAATAAATCAATAATAATTTTGACTTTTCTCTTTTATTTACTTCTCATTAAGTAAATAAAATTAATTGTGAGAATAAATCATTATTACCTCATTCATATTATATGAATTTCAATAATTTATTTACTTCTCTTCAACAATTTTTTTTTACCACATTCATAACTTTATGAATTTCAATGGTATTATTCAATTAATAATAATATAATAAATTTCACTATTTATTATATTCAAACAATACTTATATAATAAATTTCACTATTTATTATATTTTAATGGTAGCAATGAGTTTTTACTTATTTTCCCATTTCAAATGTTAATATAATAAATTTCAATATTTATTATATTCAACCAATAATAATATAATAAATCTTACTATTTATTATATTTTAATGGTAATAATAAGTTTTACTTATTTTACCACCATAATTATAGAATAATGATTCATCATTATCACATAAATAATAATAATCACCATATTATTATTTTATCACATAAAATAATAAAATATGCATAAAATGCAAATTTTTATTATTTAATTATTTCAAAAGATATTTTCATCAATATCTAGTGATTTCACATTTAGATCAAGCTATTACACAACATTTTCAATAATATCCGCTTGAAATAATTTGTTCACCATTGAACAATTTTTTTTTTTATATCACTACATGTGACAACATTTTTTTTTTATTGATTTCAACAACATCGTTGAATTTTTCTTCTAGGTTTATCACGATGATTAACAAAAAAAATATCATCTAGTGTGGCGCACCAACACTAGGTCCCGAAGGATACATATTCGTTCACTCCGATCAATCAATCGAGTTTGAACCATCTCCGATCGTAAGCACAAATATTCATTTCAACCATCAAACTAATTTTGTTTTAAGTTTGTAGTTTCTTTTGTGTATGGTGTGTGTATCCATTAGAGGAAGATGGAAGAAATAAAATAAATAAATAATCGAGGCTCGTGTTCAACACGATTTCCTTAAAACAAATTCGTCCTCTACGGGTACGATTGTTTCCCAGGATACAACGATTACTAAGCAAAACATTTGCTTACGGCGAACTGAGATGTTGCCTGAAAAATATCACCGGAGGGTCAAAGAAACGAAGATTACAAAAGAAAAACGAGAGCGATTGCTCGGAAGATGTTTGTATAATCTCTTTTTCATCTTTGATTTTCTCGACGTTTCAAGTCGTGTTTTTCGTGTTTTCTATGCAAATGTCGATTGCACTTATATAGAGATGTTGGAGTCGAAGGTTCGTTGAATGTGGACGATTTGACTACACAAAATGTAACGTCTCACCATTCATAACACCCCACTAATGGCCACTTAACCACCATTATTTCATCATTTAAAATTCAAAATGTAACTTATCATATTTCATTATTATATTATAATAATAATATCATATTATTATTATTAAAATATTTTGTCAATAATTGACAAATACTTCATTAATTAGAAAAATAAAATAATAGCAAAAATGTGTATAACTGGGTACTCCCCTATATTTACACTTTACATATTTTATTTTTCTCACTTAGAACATAATTTCTTTTGGAATACTCTTCCAATTAGTTACAATTTTCAAAATTAATTTCTCATTCATACTACTCGAAATTGAGCGTATGAGATATCACATCGAAGCTCTCTACGAGACGCTCATTTTCCAACACATAAATCCCCAAGTCAGAATACACCAAATTAATGAACCAGTGCCATGTACTACCTGTCTCTTTTTCAACCACTGCATATGCAAATGGGAATATCCCATTATTAGCATCTATTCCAACTGCAATCAGCAACATACCTCCATTTCCAGTCTTCAAGTGGCAGCCATGAAAACACAGCAACCTTCTGCAACCATCTAGCATCCCTCTCTTCAAAGAATCCCAGTAAACATAAATCCTTCTGAACACAGGCCATGAAGGATCACTTCTCAATCTGTCCTTGTATTTCTCAGTCAGGAATCTTGTGTCCATTTGTGTCACCTTCTCTTGCCTCACACACTCATGTGTGTCATTCAGTGTCTTCACTTGAATTGTGTGTTCATTGGACATCAGAGATCCATAAATAAGCCATGGGCATCTATCTTGCTTGCACACAGCTTCCAGCTTAGTTCCATGGTTGAACTTGAACTTCAATGATCTTCTAGTCTGAACACCATACCTTCGAAGTGCCTTTCTGAATATCTGTATGGTAGGGAAGGTCAACCCTATCTCAAACTCTATGTCTCCAACAAAATCAGAGTTGAACACCCTGAAGCCTTTGTGTTTTCCCTTCTCTCTAACAACCGCTTTCTTCTCAACTTGTTTCCCTTTTGATATGTTTCTGGTTGCTGGTCTCTTGGGCATATCCATTTCCTTCTTTATGTGACAACCCTCACTGTCTACTTCATCATCCACATACCTTGAGAACATCTCAGTCTCATCATCATAGCAGCCCTCACTGTCCTCCAAATAATCTGAATGCTCAGAATCAGATCCCACTGACACATCACAATCATCTTCATCAAGCCCTGCCATCTCACTTGGATTGTGTTCTGCTGCACTCTCAGTTGGATTAACATCAGCTGCCCTCTCACTTGGCTCACCTGCATCAAATTCCACTTCCACATTTCTCTGAACAGATTTCACCTCCTCATAATCATCAATGACATCATTCAACTGATCACTATTCTCAGAGGCCACAGGAGTGTCCATACTTAACAATGATTCATCACAGGGTTGACCTTGAAAATAAATGGCATTGGGATCTATCATCTCATGATCAACAAATATGGATACGCACTTATCTGTATTCACTACACAGGGAATCTCAGCCACATTCACATCCCCAGAAATGTAAACCAACTCCTTACAATTATCCTCACAGTTGAAACTAAAATAATATTCCATAATCCCAGCAAGCAAGGGCGTGTTGGTGTTGGGATATGTCCTTCGATCCTACGTGTGCAATCGATAAAGTCATAAGTTCGTCTATGGATGTTAAATGATTATTCGATAATATTAATTGTTGGGAACAATATAATATTGATCGATAAATCATACCTACAGGGTCACACACGAGTCGGAATTAAGTTGCTTGTTATATTGATTTAGAATCAATACGTATGGATTTTCACATGCATGGGATGCATGGCATGCATGAGATGCATGGCTTGCATGGATGCATGTCAAATGGTGTGACATGGCATGCCAAACAAGCAAGGGGACCACATCTAATGCCATTTGGCATGGTGATGTGGAAATGACCCTTCACCTCCCCATTATCCACCATTACTTGTGCATTATGATGCACATTAAGGTGGGGGTTACAAGGGAGGTTAATGGTGATCAATATAGTGATGAAAACATGTGTTTTCACATTACTTTTGATCAGCCACGAAATTCCACACAACAAGAGAGAAAAGAGTGAGAGAATCACTCAAGAACAAGCAAACAAGTTCAATTCCGGGTTCGTGTGCAACACGTAGAGGCCGGGCCATTTGTGCGGCTTCAACATCCGGGCGATCTAGACGAGAGGAGTGATGAGGTCATTCACAAGGAGAGCTTCGAGAGGCTGATCCATTTGAGGGTGTTCAATCGACTCAACACCACCTCAACGACATCAACGAATCACTTCGTCACCATAAGTAAGTAATCGTTGAACCTTATATATATATTGGATGTGTATATATATGTTTATATGTGTTCTTATACACATTAAGTGTGCACTAAGATCATGGCATAGTAGATCTATTGCTTTACACGCTTCCGCACACACGGTATATCGATCGGATCGGTATACCGGTACCTTCAATTGGTATCAGAGCCTAGGGCTCGTGCACACTTTTGTGTTGGACACGAAGGTTAAATCAACATAATTGGCTTAATTGTTTATTTGAATTTATGTGATTAGATGTAAGGCCGGCCACCGATAGTGGTCGGGTGAATGATTTCGTCGTTTTTTACGTTTCGATTGGCCATAGTCTTTTGAGGGCTGCGTCCCTTGGAATCATTTGTAATAGATAGGTTTTTCTATTATATTTGTATTGTACTACTTGTAAGCGATGGACTTAGTCAATGGTTCGATGGAGGATCTCGGCTCTCTGGCGAAAACGAGAAGAAACGAAGCAAAACGAAGCAAAGCGGACAAAACCGGGCTGCTGGAGCCAAACGGCGGGCGCCGTTATAGCTCCAGCGGGCGCTGTTTTGTTTCGGCGGGCGCCGTTTTGGAAACGGCGACCGCCGAAAGCCCTGATTCTTGGCAAATTTTTTCCAAACCCTTTTGGCGGGCGCCGTTTTGGAAACGGCGACCGCCGGTGGTGTTCGGCGACCGCCGTTTGTGAAACGACGGGCGTCGTTCTTGGTTTTTTGGGTACGGAATAGATTTGATCAAAATCGGAGGGCACGGAACTAAAACGTAGGGCGAGGACCAGTCCAGAAGATGTTCAAGGCTTTTGTTGTTATTTTAATCTTTTCGTTTGAGAGTTGTGAGGTTCTAGGGGCCTTTCGATTTCGTATTTATTTGCTTTGCTAGTTATAGGATGTTTTATGTTATAAATGTTCAACTTACATATAAACACCTATGCATGCAAGTTCCCAAAATAATGAGTATAATGTCTTGTCCAAAAACATCACACTCATGAAGCCCTCGATCATAAGTTGGTAGGTCCGCCTCAGCGGGGTACTACTTGTTATCTTGGGATAAGTGGGAGTAAGGGTTAGACCCTTACACGTGACTTTGGTTTTCTCATCGATAGATCCACTGCAGGCGTGGCTATCGAGACATGAGATGAGAATGAGATTCTCATCGACCGAGAGTGATATTAGATATCATTGACATGGGTGTGTCTACCTATCTTGAAATACTTAAGTGCGGACTCAGTCGGCTTAAAGATTTGCAAGATGAGGATCTCGGAATCGTTTTGTTCTAAGGGACAATGATATTGGATATCAATTGAACAAAATGAAATAAATAAGTACAATTGTTAGACAACCTTATTTGTTTACCGCTTTGTGGATGTTTACATACTTTAGTTATCTTTCTTTTATAGTTTATCATGTCAAATATCAACTCAATTCAAGTTTGGTTTAATTCTTGATTATGAAAAATTGAACAAATTTTCTTGATTCACAACGTAATTTGAGGATGGTCCTCAAATACGAAGACAAGGAAAATGTGTTAGATAACCACATCCTAAGATATCATTGAACAAATCAATATCATGTTCGGAGAATATGCAATGATTGAGCGGTTCGGTGTGACCAGGGTCATAGCTTCAGCTAGGCTGGAAAAATGGAAATCTATGGGATCACATGTGCAACAAATGATTGGATTATTTGTTTCAAGTGACCGCCTAGATTTTTCCTATGATGATTATTTGGCAACCGATTTCATACTTCAATCTCATGATGGTTATAATGCTTTTAGGCTAAATTTTCTATATGAATGGTTTGAAGAAATCGCTTCGTGAGCTCCACGGGATGCTCAAGGCTGCTGAGCCGGCGATAGAGAAGGTCCCTAAGAGGGAAATTCTTATGATATAGGATAGGGTATTCAAAAGGGCATGGGCAAGAAGGCTACTAGGGTTCCTAGGGAATCTCAATGCGTCTACTGCAAAAGTGTTGGACACTACTTGCAAACTTATAAAAGTTCATATTTTATTCAATTTCAAAACAAATGCCTAATTTGTCTTTCATTTGATGGATTATAAGGTTATGATTATTTACACCTCGGGGAGTGATTTAATCCAAAACACTTAAGTTCATCAATGACACAAATTAGAGACTTTCGAGCCATTGGATGGCGTGAATCGATTGTCTGGTTTGCTCCCTCATATTTTATGAGAGATAGGGCTTCAATTGCATGATAATATCGCTGGTTAGAAAACTTCGATTTTTCACTTACGATTTATCACGTTTTGACATTGAGATAATTTTGAATGGGAAATTCGAATAAGAGTCAATTATTGAGAATAATTGAACTTGCCCAAAGTTTAAAGAAGATGTGAAGAGCGGGGTTGCTTCATCTTCAGGTATTAATGTTATAGACATTAAACTTCACAAATTCTACTTCTTGGGTATTGGATGCCAAACGTAGTTCTCACATTTGTATGTGGAGGAACTACATAGAAGTATAAGTTTGGTGAGTAGAGATGTCGTTCTACGGGCGAGAAATGGAGCGAAGGTCGCTGCATTAGCCGTATGATCATATGATGTTGTTTTGCCTTAGGGCCTTGTTTTAGTATTATAACTATGTAATTTCGTACCTTCAATAAACAATGAATATTGGTTCAGTATTGGATACTGATGGATTAGTTTTTCACTAATTAAATAGTTTGATAACTATTTTAATTGTGAACTATTCTTTGTTTTGGTACGATTATTACATTATTTATGTATACTTTAAACTCAACAAATCATATATAACATTAACACAAAAGTCCAAATCGAATAAGTCTCATTGAGACATAACTGTAACATTGTTGATTAGATCAAAATCTAAACATGTAACGAATCTTCTTTTAGAAGGAATTTTAGAATCATCTGACTTGGAGTCATTTGATACATGTGAATGATGTGTGATTGAAAAGATAACAATGTCATCTTTCTTGGAGAAAGGAGAACATGTGAGTAATTAGGGATGATCCATACTGATGTATGTGGAACCTATTAGTTCACAAGCACATGAAGGTTATGTTTCGGAAAAGAGAAAACAAACTGTATTAGATATAGTTCGACCATTCGATGAGAGGTCTAAATGAACTACTGGTCTCTTTTGGGAACACACAATTCTAGACTTCAACTTATACACTGAATAGGACGCTGTCAAAAGCTGTTGATAAGACACCATACTAGGTATTGAAAGGGAGGGTCCCTAAATTGTTTTCATCAAGATTTGAGGTTCTAAAAGCTTCTCTAACGAGATTTATCTCTATAGAGCTTGAACTCAAATGGGATAAAAGTTTCCTTATGGTATGTCCATATGAAACTCGAGGGTACAAATTCTACGATCTATCTGAGAACAATTTTTTGTTGCTCGAGATGGTGATTTTCTTGAAAAGAGATATCTTTCCTAGAAAGTCAGTGAGAGCTCGGTTATCTTGAACGAGGTTCAAGTGGAACAACCAATGATAAATACTCAAGACTGGGTTGAGAGTATTCCTATGGTTTTGGAAACCATACCAGCTCTTGTAGGTCCAGAAGGCATATATCTCTTTTAGTCAGATACTTAGGTAT
The DNA here is from genome assembly GCA_954870475.1 of Euphrasia confusa. NCBI lineage: Eukaryota > Viridiplantae > Streptophyta > Magnoliopsida > Lamiales > Orobanchaceae > Euphrasia > Euphrasia confusa. The sequence continues at coordinate 14,687,409 of OX940949.1, read as the reverse complement.
TGTGATCTATGAGAGATATGAAGTCATGCTTTTGGAAAGCGATGAACCTTCGAACTATATCCAAGCTATGACGAGTGCAGCTACTAAAATTGGCATGATGCCATGAAATCTGAGATGATATCAATATCTGATAATCAAGTTTGGAACTTGATATATTTGCATCACGGGGTTAGACCCAATGAATGCTAATAGATCTTTAAGATCTAAACAGACAGATGGAAAACCTAGGATTTTCAAAGCAAGGTTGATGGTAAAAGTTTTATTCACGAGGTGGATTATGGAAAAACTTTCACCAGTTGCTTTGATTAAATCATTCAGATTATCTTAGTCATTGCTACTCATCTTGATAATGAGTTATGGTAATATTGGATGTTAAAACTAACTTCTTGAATTGGATTCTAGAAGAGGCTGCGTTTTAACACAGCCAAAGAGTTTTATCGATCTTAATAAGGCTGAGAAATTATGCAAGCTTATAGTTCTATTTATGGAATGAAGAATGCATATCGGAGTAGCAATCTTCAGTTCAATGAATCCATACTGGGATTTGGATTTCAGAGGAACTCGGAAGAGTCTTGTTTTACAAGAAGATCAGTGGGAGTTACGTTGTATTAATTGTGTTGTATGTCAGTGACATACTCCTTATTGGAAACAATGTTTCTATGCTTAATTCTATTAAAGAATGGCTTGGGAATTGTTTTTCAATGAAGGATCTTGGAGAAGCACAGTACATATTGGGCATCAAGATCTGTCGGAACAGATCGAAAATGATGTTTGGACTTAGTCAAGTGACCTATTTTGATAAGGTACTTGATAAGTTCAGAATGAAAGACGCCAAAAAGGGTCTCATTCCAATGAGTCATGGCACATCTCTTAGCAAGATGCAAGGCCCTACGGGACTTGATGAGCAAAAGAGGATGGAAAACATTCCTTATGCTTTGGCAATAGGGTCTATAATGTATGCCATGATATGTACACGACCGGACGTATCGTATGCTTTGAGCATGACGAGTCAGTTTCAAGGAAACCCAGGTGAGACGCATTAGACTGCGGCCAAGAATATTCTTATGTACCTTAGATGGACAAAAGAATTTTGTTGTCTTTGGAAGACAAAAAGAGTTGATATTAACAAGCTGTTTGAATGCTAACTTCAAAACAAACTAAGATAATTTCCGATTTTAATCTGGTTATATCTTTTGTCTGGTTAGAGGTGATATTTGCTGGAATAGTTCCATGCAATGCAATATAGCTGATTAAACTAAAAAAAAAAAAAGCTGAGCACAGTATTGCATTAGATGCAGTAATGTTGGCAGTTAGGATTTGAAAGTTCTTGAATGAACTAGGTGGCGTAACTAGCTCAGCCCATCCGATAGTTCTCTATTTATAGTAGAGTTATCGCGCAAGCCAATGAGCTAGGAAGCACCACAAGTCTAAAACTGGTGCTCAGGAAGTTCCACATTATCTGGGAGATAGTTTTGTGGAGACATCGAGATAATAAAGTTGCAACTTTTGGTAAGGTTGCAAACCCGCTTTCTAAACCTCTCCGGCAGTTTAAGCTTGAGGCTTCACGACTGCAATAGAGATCAGACATCTTAGAGATGGGTTGTGATTTCTATTACTGTATTAGATACTTTTGGAGATTTGATAAACATTCACTCATATGTATAATACATATTTCTTCATATAAATATGGTTTAATTTATATGAATTGTCCAAATGATTAAGTAATATCGATTGGGTTATGAGGTCGACTTACCGCATAATGAAGTCCCAATGGTTGAACTGATATACTTGAATCATATGCTTGTTCCTAGTTCGTATAATCGAGTACGGACAAACCGATAATACAAAGAACTAGATTGTAATGTGTACTATAGCGCCGCTTCATGTGCTAGTGATGTGGGACATCAAGTACAATTACATAGATATTAGCTGGGAGCTAATGATCGAACAGACCCGACTGGAATAGTATTTAATATTTCGAGTCATAGTACTATTTCATTGGCTGTCGAGCAATTTCCTCTGACCTGAGTAGTCCAGAGTGATTCCATTGTGAAATGGTGTACTTTGATACAAGTAAACGCCTTTCGTAAAAGGAGGTTATAAAACTTGTTATTGGGTACATCAGGAAGCAAGTGGGAGAGCTTGGACTGACAAGATGGGATTGTCCTCCATTCTTTATAATGGGATACATGTCTTACCGGCCACTTGGAGAGTCGAGACTGTGGAAAATACGTGGCCACGTCCAGATAATTATCATAGTGATAAATCTGGTTTTACAGTCTGTCTCATAGTCCAAGAAAAGTTTGAACCGATTGAGGATGACTCGAGTCTTGCCTCAAGTTCAAACTTAGACATAAAGTGACAACAGGAAGTTGGCAGCACACTGGCTCTGAAGGCCAAGTGGGAGATTGTTGGGATATGTCCTTCGATCCTACGTGTGCAATCGATAAAGTCATAAGTTCGTCTATGGATGTTAAATGATTATTCGATAATATTAATTGTTGGGAACAATATAATATTGATCGATAAATCATACCTACAGGGTCACACACGAGTCGTAATTAAGTTGCTTGTTATATTGATTTAGAATAAATACGTATGGATTTTCACATGCATGGGATGCATGGCATGCATGAGATGCATGGCTTGCATGGATGCATGTCACATGGTGTGACATGGCATGCCAAACAAGCAAGGGGACCACATCTAATGCCATTTGGCATGGTGATGTGGAAATGACCCTTCACCTCCCCATTATCCACCATTACTTGTGCATTATGATGCACATTAAGGTGGGGGTTACAAGGGAGGTTAATGGTGATCAATATAGTGATGAAAACATGTGTTTTCACATTACTTTTGATCAGCCACGAAATTCCACACAACAAGAGAGAAAAGAGTGAGAGAATCACTCAAGAACAAGCAAACAAGTTCAATTCCGGGTTCGTGTGCAACACGTAGAGGCCGGGCCATTTGTGCGGCTTCAACATCCGGGCGATCTAGACAAGAGGAGTGACGAGGTCATTCACAAGGAGAGCTTCGAGAGGCTGATCCATTTGAGGTGGTTCAATCGACTCAACACCACCTCAACGACATCAACGAATCACTTCGTCACCATAAGTAAGTAATCGTTGAACCTTATATATATATTGGATGTGTATATATATGTTTATATGTGTTCTTATACACATTAAGTGTGCACTAAGATCATGGCATAGTAGATCTATTGCTTTACACGCTTCCGCACACACGGTATATCGATCGGATCGGTATACCGGTACCTTCAGTTGGGATATGTCCTTCGATCCTACGTGTGCAATCGATAAAGTCATAAAGTCGTCTATGGATGTTAAATGATTATTTGATGATATTAATTGTTGGGAACAATATAATATTGATCAATTAAATCATACCTACAGGGTCACACACGACTCGGAATTACATTGCTTGTTATATTGATTTAGAATCAGTACGTATGATTTTTCACATGCATGGGATGCATGGCATGCATGAGATGCATGGCTTGCATGGATGCATGTCACATGGTGTGACCTGGCATTCCACACAAGCAAGGGGACCACATCTAATGCCATTTGGCATGGTGATGTGGAAATGACCCTTCACCTCCCCATTATCCACCATTACTTGTGCATTATGATGCACATTATGGTGGGGGTTACAAGGGAGGTTAATGGTGATCAATATAGTGATGAAAACATGTGTTATCACAACACTTTTGATCAGCCACGAAAATCATACAGAAAATAGAGAGAGAAGAGAGTTCTTGGAGAACCACTTCAAGAACAAGCAAGCGAGTTCAATTCCGGGTTCGTGTGCAACACGTAGAGGCCGGGCCATTTTTGCGGCTTCAACATCTGGGCGATCTTGACAAGAGGAGTGACGAGGTCATTCACAAGGAGAGCTTCGAGAGGCTGATCCATTTGAGGTGGTTCAATCGACTCAACACCACCTCAACAACATCAACGAATCACTTCGTCACCATAAGTAAGTAATCGTTGAACCTTATATATATATATATATTGGATGTGTATATATATATGTTTATATGTGTTCTTATACACATTAAGTGTGCACTAAGATCATGGCATAGTAGATCTATTGCTTTACACGCTTCCGCACACACGGTATATCGATCGGATCGGTATACCGGTACCTTCAATTGGTATCAGAGACTAGGGCTCGTGCACACTTTTGTGTTGGACACGAAGGTTAAATCAACATAATTGGATTATTTGTTTAATTGTGATTATGTGATTAGATGTAAGGCCGGCCACCGTTAGTGGTCGGGTGAATGATTTCGTCGTTTTTTACGTTTCGATTGGCCATAGTCTTTTGAGGGCTGCGTCCCTTGGAATCATTTGTAATAGATAGGTTTTTCTATTATATTTGTATTGTACTACTTGTAAGCGATGGACTTAGTCCATGGTTCGATGGAGGATCTCGGCTCTCTGGCGAAAACGAGAAGAAACGAAGCAAAACGAAGCAAAACGAAGCAAAGCGGACAAAACCGGGCTGCTGGAGCCAAACGGCGGGCGCCGTTGTAGCTCCAGCGGGCGCTGTTTTGTTTCGGCGGGCGCCGTTTTGGAAACGGCGACCGCCGAAAGCCCTTTTTCTTGGCAGATTGTTCCCGGACCTTTCGGCGGGCGCCGTTTTGGAAACGGCGACCGCCGGTGGTGTTCAGCGACCGCTGGTTGTGAAACGGCGGGCGCTGTTCGTGGTTTTATGGGTACGGAATAGATTTGACCAAAATCGGAGGGCACGGAACTAAAACGGAGGGCGAGGACCAGTCCAGAAGATGTTCAAGGCTTTTGTTGTTATTTTAATCTTTTCGTTTGAGAGTTGTGAGGTTCTAGGGGCCTTTCGATTTCGTATTTATTTGCTTTGCTAGTTATAGGTTGTTTTATGTTATAAATGTTCAACTTACATATAAACAAACCTATGCATGCAAGTTCCCAAAATAATGAGTATAATGTCTTGTCCAAAACATCACACCCATAAAGCCCTCGATCATACGTTGGTAGGTCCGCCTCAGCGGGGTACTACTTGTTATCTTGGGATAAGTGGGAGTAAGGGTTAGACCTTTACACGTGAGTTTGGTTTACTCATCGATAGATCCACTGCAGGCGTGGCTATCGAGACATGAGATGAGAATGGGATTCTCATCGACCGAGAGTGATATTAGATATCATTGACATGGGTGTGTCTACCTATCTTGAAATACTTAAGTGCGGACTCAGTCGGCTTAAAGATTTGCAAGATGAGGATCTCGGAATCGTTTTGTTCTAAGGGACAATGATATTGGATATCAATTGAACAAAATGAAATAAATAAGTACAATTGTTAGACAACCTTATTTGTTTACTGCCTTGTGGATGTTTACATACTTTAGTTATCTTTCTTTTATAGTTTATCATGTCAAATATCAACTCAATTCAAGTTTGGTTCAATTCTTGATTATGAAAAATTGAACAAATTTTCTTGATTCACAACGTAATTTGAGGATGGTCCTCAAATACGAAGACAAGGAAAATGTGTTAGATAACCACATCCTAAGATATCATTGAACAACTCAATATCATGTTCGGAGAATATGCAATGATTCAGCGGTTCGGTGTGACCAGGGTCATCGCTTCAGCTAGGCTGGAAAAATAGAAATCTATGGGATCACATGTGCAACAAATGATTGGATTATTAGTTTCAAGTGACCGCCTAGATTTTTCCAATGATGATTATTTGGCAACCGATTTCATACTTCAATCTCATGATGGTTATAATGCCTTTAGGCTAAATTTTCCATATGAATGGTTTGAAGAAATCGCTTCGTGAGCTCCACGGGATGCTCCAGGCTGCTGAGCCGGCGATAGAAAAGGACCCTAAGAGGGAAATTCTTATGATATAGGATAGGGTATTCAAAAGAGCATGGGCAAGAAGGCTACTAGGGTTCCTAGGGAATCTCAATGCGTCTACTGCAAAAGTGTTGGACACTACTTGCAAACATATAAAAGTTCATATTTTATTCAATTTCAAAACAAATGCCTAATTTGTCTTTCATTTGATGGATTATAAGGTTATGATTATTTACACCTCGGGGAGTGATTTAATCCAAAACACTTAAGTTCATCAATGACACAAATTAGAGACTTTTGAGTCATTGGATGGCGTGAATCGATTGTCTGGTTGGCTCCCTCATATGTTATGAGAGATAGGGCTTCAATTGCATGATAATATCGCTGGTTAGAAAACTTTGATTTTTCACTTACGATTTATCACGTTTTGACATTGAGATAATTTTGAATGGGAAATTCGAATAAGAGTCAATTATTGAGAATAATTGAACTTGCCCAAAGTTCAAAGAAGATGTGAAGAGCGGGGTTGCTTCATCTTCAGGTATTAATGTTATAGACATTAAACTTCACAAATTCTACTTCTTGGTTATTGGATGCTGATGAGCCATTTTATTTGCTTATCTTAGAGCACTTTTTATTCTTTTATTGAGTCAGTTTGAGTCTTTTGTGTGTCTGGGAGGGCACAATGGAGTGTTTGGGCAAAGTATGCAGGGTTGCAGGTAGTAGATGGTGCATTGTGCGAAAGAGGCCAGAAAATCATCCACTTTGGGCAAACACGGGGATCCGAGGCAAAGTGACTTGAGCAGTTTGACCAAAAGAGGCAAAGTCGACACTATGGGCAAAGTGACTGGAGCAGTATTACCAAAGGAGGAAAAGTCGGCACTATGGGCAAAGTGACTAGAGCAGTTTGACCCAAGGAGGCAAAGTAACCACTATGGGCAAAGTCACCACTTTGGGCAAACGGCGAGCATCGGGCATACCAGAGCAACAAAGTCCGAAATTTTGGGGATTTTGCCTTATCCCCTTATCTCTATCCGGTCAGCTGATAAGGAAAGAATCCCTAAAGACCAGGACTTTCTTTGACCATCAAGAGTCCCAGCAAGAACAAACTCTGGACGGGCTACGCCCAGACGGCCCAAGCCCACCAGGCCCATCAGCCCATTAAAACAAATCTGATGCCCTAGAGACCGCACATATATAATTCCTGATCAGCAAAAGAAGCACACCATATACAGGAGAGAGAGAGGGACGAAATCAACACCCAAAAATTCAGAAAAACGCCATTGATGGGCTGAAGAAGAAAGAGTCGAGTTCTCGCCGGTTATGGGCCTTCGGGCATAGCAGGGCGAATTCGTTTCAATTTAATGTTTTTACTTTCGTCAAATAATTTCTTTATGTTCTAAACATTCAGTACTTTAATTTAAGATTTAATTCCAGCATGTTTTGTTTTGTTTTTATTTTATTTATTTTCGATTTGATTATGCATAGCTAGTAATCTGTGTCTGGGCAAAGGCAGATCGAGGGGGATTTTGGGCTAAGTGAGACCGAGAGGCTGATGAGGCTAGAGTAGCCGGTTGGGCGTTTGTTCCCGAGGCAAAGTTGGTTGAGGTTTATTTCTGGGGAGTTTGGGCAAACTAGGACGACCACTAGTGAACCTTTACAAACTGGGATACTGGTGATTGGCAAACCGCATAGATGTACCTTGTAGTATTGTTGCGGGCATAGCACTAGAACTTGCAGGAGATGCGGTCGTATGTTTCGAGCATGCTATTGGCCGAGCGGGTCTGTCTAGAGGGTAATGCGGGTTTGGGCAAACTAGATCCATGTTTGGTCGCATAGGTTATCGAATTGTTCAGATCCAGGGGTTTAGGCATAGTGTTAGCTTGCCTTCTCTTTACACAGTAAGGATAGATAAGGGGTGGGGCAATTGCTGGGCGTGACGCAATAGGACCACTTTTGTTTTTGCACCCTATAACTGCTGACAAACCGCTGGTAGAAATCTTTAGTGCCGATGAACGGTAGTTTGCCCTAATGATCCTGAGTGAAGTTGTCTGCCCGGATGCTTTGTTTCCCATTTGATTTCAGTTTTTCCTTTTAGTATTCTGTTAGATCTAAGTGATTGGTTGGTTTACTTTTAGTTTTATTTATTTGCATGTTAGTTTGGTTAGCCGTAGTAAGTCAAAGTGTAGAAACGATTGCAAAACCGCTGTGCCCACAGCAACCCAAAATCAAATCTTTTTGTGACAACCCTCTGGGCAAAGCCGAGATCACTTACTGCAATTGCCTCCTTGTGGGACCGACCCCACGTACTTACCATTATCTACGTTTTGTAGTTAAAGGGGTACTGGCTAAATACAAATATTATTTTGGCAGCGCGTTTGTTCCCAACGACAAACATTCGTCGTCGTCAAAATTGGCGCCGTTGCCGGGGAGGCAATATTCCAGCAGTAAGTCTTCTTTGCTATTTGACCTGTGATTTTTGTTTTTTCTCCAGCTTGACCGTAGAGGGCAAAGGAGGGCAGAACGAGAGGCGCAGAGCAAAGAGCACGTGCAGTCCAAAGAAGAGCAAGAGGGCAGTATCCTTTTGGCTAGAGAAGAGAGATGGGTAACCAGTACGACCCACCAGCAGTCCAGACCTTGAGGGAAATGATGTTCCCCACCGATTTGAGCTTCGGACCTCTGGGCATCACTTTGCCCAGAATCACTGCAGATTGGGAGATGAAGCAGAGTTTTATTCAGATCTTGCCCAAATTTAGCGATATGCACTGGGAGGACCCTCAACGACATTTGCAAGATTTTGAGATGGCATGTGGTACTATACGTGCTATGGGCACACTGGCAGAATACATTCGACTGTTAGCCTTCCCCTTCTCCCTTGCTGATGGGGCAAGAGAATGGCTGTACAGTTTGCCCAGAGGCGAAATTACAACATGGCAAGAATTGCAGCATCAATTCTTGAAGAACTACTTCCCCATGTCTCGAATCTTGCAAATAAAGAAGAGAATCTACAACATCAAAATGGGCAACGAAGAATCGTTCCATGACTATTGGGTTCGATTTAAAGAAATTCTAGCGCTATGCCCATACCATCAGATTCCAGATCATGAATTGGTCCAATACTTCGTATCCGGGCTAAGAGGACAAGAGAGAATGATAATTCGTGCAGCATGTGGGGGTTCTATTCTGAATAAAAGTGCAAGTGAGGCGTTCAAAATATTCAAAGATTTGGCTGAAGAATCCCGCGAAGATGAGTACGAATCGCCCAAACAGACAGTTGCTATGCCCTTAGCAACTGACAAAAAAATCGATCAACTTTGCAGCACCATTGAGAAATTCATGGAGCATATGGTCACAAAACCACTCAAGGCAGTCGATAGATGTGAACTTAACAGCTTTGGGCAAAGCAAAACGGATTACTATAACCCGTATGCCCATACCAGCATACCAGAAATCAGATATCAAGAGAATTTTTGGTATGGGCAAGACAACTGTCAAGAGGGAAGCCAAGAGCGCGATCAACAATACTTTGAACCCCAACAATATGATGAAAGTGAAGATTCGTCTCTAGCCGAGCTTGTGAACCGTGTCATGATGGAGAACATGAAAGCTCAACAAGAGAACATAAAAGCTCAACAAGAGACCGAAAAGTTCAAGAAAGAGATGGCGGAAGGATTTCAGAATCTTAATGCCCAAATATCACAGCTTGCCCAAACTGTGGCAAGATTGGAAGAGAAAACAGAGGAGCAGTCTGCCCAGGAGGAGCAATCTGTCCAAGAGGCGCAACAAAGTACCGTCCAAATGAAGAGTGAAGACATACTTCCAGAGAAGGGAAAGAGACCAAACCGAGACATGTTAGAATTTGAAGCCCTAAAGAGACTTTTCAAACGTGAAGATCAGTCTGCCCAAATCAAGGAGTCAAAGCCCAAACCACAGACTATAGTGATCAAACCTCCATTTCCAGGAAGGTTAGCAAAGGTCAGTAAATCAGAAAACACACATTTGGGCACACCTAATAGTCTGGGCAGAGAAGCAGGTCTAAACATAGCAACTGGTTTGGGCAAAGTGGCGAATGTTGAACAGTTTGCCAAAGATAATGAAATGGAAGAGAGAATGGAGGCGGTACTACATATTGGAATCCTAGAACTATCTAATACTTTCATCCCCACGAGCCCAAGTAAAAAATTTGTCCCAGAGGAGAGATTGGTGCCGCCCTTTGAGCAAGCACCCGATGAAGAATTGAAGAAGTTGCACAAACTTATCAAATATCTCTACTTGGGACAAGTGAATAAGATCTCCGAGAGCAGCAGTGATGAGTCTAGCGAAAGTTCAGAAAGGAAAGCCCATGAGTCGTTTGCCCAACATCCAGAAGACAAGAGGAAGACGCCCACCACCAACATGCGAATACCATTTAGTTTGGGCAAAGCTCCTGATACTTTACAAGGATGGATGATGAGCAACTTTTCAGATCTACTTAAGTATCTGAAGGCTTCTTATGGGCACAACGAGGAGAAGCTTAAACCTCGCTCCATGAAGAATGGTGAACATACATCACGTCATGCCCATGACGATAACTAAGGCGCTGACCGGGAGGCAACCTGGTATCTTTTTGTATAATATTTTACTTTATTTTGAATAAATCGAATGGAGGACTTTGACTTGTTTGATCCCAGAAGGAGAAAGGGTTTCTTTGTTTTTGAGGTGCAGGTCAAGGAGGGCGAAAGGGTAGCTGTGTGGGCATACTGGCTACTTGGTCAAACTGCAGATTATGCCAGAAGATGGATGAGCTACCTAAAGTTGAAAGGATGACCCTGGAACGAAGTCAAGGTCTGGGCAGTTGTGCTCACGCTACTGATTCTGGGCAAAGTCCTAAGGCGACAAGGCAGCATGTAACAAGGCCTCGTGGAGCTGCTGAACACATTAATGGCCCACTTTGCCCGTGCCTAATTCAGGTTCTACCTTGTGCTTACCTCCACCTCATTCGCTCTCCCATGTTTTTTTATTTTTATTTTTTTATTTTTGAGTCGGTTTTCCTTTAAGTCAAGGATTGATCTTTTCATTGACACACTTTGCCCAAGGCAAAGTGTGTGAGGGGGAAGGTGCGCCGACGATTTTAGAGTCATAGTCTGGTCATGGGTAGCCCCTACCAATCTTATTACTTTTGCACACTTTGCCAAGGCAAAGTGTGTGAGGGGGGAAAGGGAAAGGGCAAACCCCTGTTTCTAATCGAGTTAGCATGATTTTGTGATCAATATGGGCAAACATATATACAACAACTCAAAGTTTGTAGTTAAGAGGCATGAAATAGGGATGATGGAACTGTTCTAGGCAAACTGTGAGAATTGAGCCTACATTGTTATATGATTTCTTTCTTGAGAGTTTGTTGTGAATTCTAACAATGCCTGCCTTTGCCTATTTGCTGTGATGAGTAGTTTGACTGAGTTGGGTGATTAAATGATTAGGGCATTTCTTTCTTTCGTTTGCTTGAATAAATAACATTGTCCGTTGCTATCCCCTTTGAGCCCGAATTGATATTTCTTTGTAAACCCATCTGGTATTATGCCCATACAGTACATAGGCAGCCAGAGAAAATGAGGAAGTAAAGGCATAGTGTTCCAAAAAAAAAAAAAAAAAAAAAAATCAAAAAAAAAAAAAAAGAAAGCAAAAAGCAAAAAATAATAATAAGTTGTTGTGTGCTAAGGCCCGTAAGAAGGGACAAAGTGGTAGAGAAAAGGCTAACATCGAAAAGCCCTCTGCCCAAATAGAGCCTACTCCTCAAGATACACCCATATGAGCCCACATTACAACCCAATAAAAGCCCCTTTGATAAGACCCCTACTCAGTTAAAACAAGCTTATAGCAGCAATGTGTCAAATTTGGGCAAAGTGGAGTCACAGCAGAAATGAGTGTCTTTAAACCCATACACTAAAAAAGAGAGAAACACATTGTGAGGGAGTGACCCAAAGACCTTGAACATAATCTTGACTTGTTTTTATCTTATCTTGAATTTTTATTTGTCTGTATGTACTATGCCCTGTACTGATCATGCTAAAGTCCTTTGTTTTGTTTCCCCCTCCTTCCTTCATTTCTTTTTTCACTTTGGTCTTGAGTCAGGTAAATCAGACCCACGCTTGGGGACAAGCGTGTTCCAAGTGTGTGCGGTTCTGATGAGCCATTTTATTTGCTTATCTTAGAGCACTTTTTATTCTTTTATTGAGTCAGTTTGAGTCTTTTGTGTGTCTGGGAGGGCACAATGGAGTGTTTGGGCAAAGTATGCAGGGTTGCAGGTAGTAGATGGTGCATTGTGCGAAAGAGGCCAGAAAATCATCCACTTTGGGCAAACACGGGGATCCGAGGCAAAGTGACTTGAGCAGTTTGACCAAAAGAGGCAAAGTCGACACTATGGGCAAAGTGACTGGAGCAGTATTACCAAAGGAGGAAAAGTCGGCACTATGGGCAAAGTGACTAGAGCAGTTTGACCCAAGGAGGCAAAGTAACCACTATGGGCAAAGTCACCACTTTGGGCAAACGGCGAGCATCGGGCATACCAGAGCAACAAAGTCCGAAATTTTGGGGATTTTGCCTTATCCCCTTATCTCTATCCGGTCAGCTGATAAGGAAAGAATCCCTAAAGACCAGGACTTTCTTTGACCATCAAGAGTCCCAGCAAGAACAAACTCTGGACGGGCTACGCCCAGACGGCCCAAGCCCACCAGGCCCATCAGCCCATTAAAACAAATCTGATGCCCTAGAGACCGCACATATATAATTCCTGATCAGCAAAAGAAGCACACCATATACAGGAGAGAGAGAGGGACGAAATCAACACCCAAAAATTCAGAAAAACGCCATTGATGGGCTGAAGAAGAAAGAGTCGAGTTCTCGCCGGTTATGGGCCTTCGGGCATAGCAGGGCGAATTCGTTTCAATTTAATGTTTTTACTTTCGTCAAATAATTTCTTTATGTTCTAAACATTCAGTACTTTAATTTAAGATTTAATTCCAGCATGTTTTGTTTTGTTTTTATTTTATTTATTTTCGATTTGATTATGCATAGCTAGTAATCTGTGTCTGGGCAAAGGCAGATCGAGGGGGATTTTGGGCTAAGTGAGACCGAGAGGCTGATGAGGCTAGAGTAGCCGGTTGGGCGTTTGTTCCCGAGGCAAAGTTGGTTGAGGTTTATTTCTGGGGAGTTTGGGCAAACTAGGACGACCACTAGTGAACCTTTACAAACTGGGATACTGGTGATTGGCAAACCGCATAGATGTACCTTGTAGTATTGTTGCGGGCATAGCACTAGAACTTGCAGGAGATGCGGTCGTATGTTTCGAGCATGCTATTGGCCGAGCGGGTCTGTCTAGAGGGTAATGCGGGTTTGGGCAAACTAGATCCATGTTTGGTCGCATAGGTTATCGAATTGTTCAGATCCAGGGGTTTAGGCATAGTGTTAGCTTGCCTTCTCTTTACACAGTAAGGATAGATAAGGGGTGGGGCAATTGCTGGGCGTGACGCAATAGGACCACTTTTGTTTTTGCACCCTATAACTGCTGACAAACCGCTGGTAGAAATCTTTAGTGCCGATGAACGGTAGTTTGCCCTAATGATCCTGAGTGAAGTTGTCTGCCCGGATGCTTTGTTTCCCATTTGATTTCAGTTTTTCCTTTTAGTATTCTGTTAGATCTAAGTGATTGGTTGGTTTACTTTTAGTTTTATTTATTTGCATGTTAGTTTGGTTAGCCGTAGTAAGTCAAAGTGTAGAAACGATTGCAAAACCGCTGTGCCCACAGCAACCCAAAATCAAATCTTTTTGTGACAACCCTCTGGGCAAAGCCGAGATCACTTACTGCAATTGCCTCCTTGTGGGACCGACCCCACGTACTTACCATTATCTACGTTTTGTAGTTAAAGGGGTACTGGCTAAATACAAATATTATTTTGGCAGCGCGTTTGTTCCCAACGACAAACATTCGTCGTCGTCAGATGCCAAACGTAGTTCTCACATTTGTATGTGGAGGAACTACATAGAAGTATAAGTTTGGTGAGTAGAGATGTCGATCTACGGGCGAGAAATGGAGCGAAGGTCAATGCATTAGCCGTATGATCATATGATGTTGTTTTGCCTTAGGGCCTTGTTTTAGTATTATAACTATGTAATTTCGTACCTTCAATAAACAATGAATATCTGTTCAGTATTGGATATTGATGAATTAGTTTTTCACTAATTAAATAGTTTGATAACTATTTTAATTGTGAACTATTCTTTGTTTTGGTACGATTATTACATTATTTATGTATACTTTAAACTCAACAAATCATATATAACATTAACACAAAAGGCCGAATCGAATAAGTCTCAATGAGACAAAACTGTAACATTGTTGATTAGATCAAAATCTAAACATGTAACGGATCTTCTTTTAGAAGGTATTCTAGAATCATTTGAATTGGATTCATTTGATACATGTGAATGATGTTTGATGGACAAAGATAACAATGTCATCTTTCTTGGAGAAAGGAGAACATGTGAGTGATTAATTAGGGATAATCCATACTGATGTATGTGGAACCTATCAGTTCACAAGCACATGAAGGTTATGTTTCGGAAAAGAGAAAACAAACTATATTAGATATAGTTCGACCATTCGATGAGAGGTCTAAATGAACTACTGGTCTCTTTTGGGAACACACAATTCTTGACTTCAACTTATACACTGAATAGGACGCTGTCAAAAGCTGTTGATAAAACGTCATACTAGGTATGGAAAGGGAGGGTCCCTAAATTGTTTTCATCAAAATTTGAGGTTCTAAAAGCTTCTCTGAAGAGATTTATCTCTATAGAGCTTGAACTCAAATGGGATAAAAGTTTATTATGGTATCCATAAGAAACTCGAGGCTACAACTTCTACGATCTATCTGAGAACAATATTTTGTTGCTCGAGATAGTGATTTTCTTGAAAAGAGTTATCTTTCCTAGAAATTCAGTGGGAGCTCGGTTGTCTTGAACGAGGTTCAAGTGAAACAACCAATGATGAATACTCAAGACTGGGTTGAGAGTATTCTTATAGTTTTGGAAGCCATACCAGCCCTCGTAGGTCCGAAAAGAATAAATCTATCTCTATTATTCAAATACTTAGATATTTTGACCAATGAGAGATATGAATTCATGCTTTTGGAAATCGGTGAACCTTCGACCTAATTCCAAGCTATGACGAGTCCAGCTACTGAAAATTGCCATGGTGCCATGAAATCTGAGATGATATCAATATCTGAAAATCAAGTTTGGAACTTGATCACGGGGTTAGACCCAATGAATGCTAATAGATCTTTAAGATCTAAACAGACAGATGGAAAACCTAGGGTTTTCAAAGCAAGTTTGATGGTAAAAGTTTTATTCACGAGGTGGATTGTGGAAAAACTTTCACCAGTTGCTTTGATTAAATCATTCAGATTATCTTAGCCATTGCTACTCATCTTGATAATGAGTTATGGTAATATTGGATGTTAAAACTAACTTCTTGAATTGGATTCTAGAAGAGAATGTGTTTTGACACAGCCAAAGAGTTTTATCGATCCTAATAAGGCTGAGAAATTATGCAATCTTATAATTCCATTTATGGAATAAAACAAAGCATATCGGAGTAGCAATCTTCAGTTCAATGAATCCATACTGGGTTTTGGATTTCAGAGGAACTCGGAAGAGTCTTGTTTTACAAGAAGATCAGTGGGAGTTACGTTGTATTCATTGTGTTGTATGTCGATAACATACTCCTTATTGGAAACAATATTCCTATGCTTAATTCTTTTAAAGAATGGCTTGGAAGATGGTTTTTAATGAAGGATCTTGGAGAATCACAGTACATATTGGGCATCAAGATCTGTCGGAACAGATCGAAAATGATGTTTGAACTTAGTCAAGTGACCTATATTGATAAAGTGGTTGATAAGTTCAGAATGAAAGACGCCAAAAGGGGTCTCATTCCAATGAGTCATGGCACATCACTTAGCAAGATGCAAGGCCCTACGGGACTTGATGAGCAAAAGAGGATGGAAAACATTCCTTTTGCTTCGGCAATAGGGTCTAAAATGTACGCCATGATATGTACACGACTGGACGTATCGTATGCTTTGAGCATGACGATTCGGTTTCAAGGAAACCCAGGTGAGGCGCATTAGACTGCGGCCAAGAATATTCGTATGTACCTTAGATGGACTAAAGAATATTTTATTGTCTTTGGAAGACAAAAGGAGTTGATATTAACAAGCTGTTTGAATGCCAACTTCAAAACAGACTAAGATAATTTCCGATTTTAATCTGGTTAAATCTGTTGTCTGGTTAGAGGTGATATTTGCTGGAATAGTTCCATGCAATGCAATATAGCTGATTAAACTACAGAAGCTGAGCACAGTATTGCATTGGATGCAGTAATGTTGGCAGTTAAGATTTGAAAGTTCTTGAATGAACTAAGTGGCGTAACTAGCTTAGCCCATCCGATAATTCTCTATTTACAGTAGAGTTATCGCGCAAGCCAATGAGCTAGGAAGCACCACAAGTCTAAAACTGGTGCTCATGAAGTTCCACATTATCTGGGAGATAGTTTTGTGGAGACATCGAGATAATAAAGTTGCAACTTTTGGTAAGGTTGCAAACCCGCTTTTTAAACCTCTCCAGCAGTTTAAGCTTGAGGCTTTCACAACTGCAATAGAGATCAAACATCTTAGAGATGGGTTGTGATTTCTATTATTGTATTAGATACTTTTGGAGATTTGGTAAACATTCACTCATATGTATAATACATGTTTCTTCATATAAATATGGTTTAATTTATATGAATTGTCCAAATGATTAAGTGATATCAATTGGGTTATGAGGTCGACTTACCGCATAATGAAATCCCAATGGTTGAACTGATATACTTAAATCATATAGTTGTTCCTGGTTCGTATAATCGAGTACGGACAAACCGATAATACAATGAACTAGTTTGTAATGTGTACTATAGCGCCGCTTCATGGGCTAGTGATGTGGGACATCAAGTACAATTACATAGATATTAGCTGTGAGCTAATGATCGAACAGACCCGACTGGAATAGTATTTAAGATTTCGAGTCATAATACTATTTCATTGACTGTCGAGCAATTTCCTCTGACCTGAGTAGTCCAGAGTAATTCCATTGTGAAATGGTGTACTTTGATACAAGTAAACGCCTTTCGTAAAAGGAGGTTATAAAACTTGTTATTGGGTATATCAGGAAGCAAGTGGGAGAGCTTGGATTGACAAGATGGGATTGTCCTCCATTTTTTATAATTTCATACATGTCTTACCGGCCACTTGGAGAGTCGAGACTGTGGAAAATACGTGGCCACGTCCAGATAATTATCATAGTGATAAATCTGGTTTTACAGTCTGTCTCATAGTCCAAGAAAGGTTTGAACCGATTGAGGATGACTCGAGTCTTGCCTCAAGTTCAAACTTAGACATAAAGTGACAACAGGAAGTTGGCAGCACACTGGCTCTGAAGGCCAAGTGGGAGATTGTTGGGATATGTCCTTCGATCCTACGTGTGCAATCGATAAAGTCATAAGGTCGTCTATGGATGTTAAATGATTATTTGATAATATTAATTGTTGGGAACAATATAATATTGATCAATTAAATCATACCTACAGGGTCACACACGACTTGGAATTACATTGCTTGTTATATTGATTTAGAATCAGTACGTATGATTTTTCACATGCATGGGATGCATGGCATGCATGAGATGCATGGCTTGCATGGATGCATGTCACATGGTGTGACATGGCATTCCACACAAGCAAGGGGACCACATCTAATGCCATTTGGCATGGTGATGTGGAAATGACCCTTCACCTCCCCATTATCCACCATTACTTGTGCATTATGATGCACATTATGGTGGGGGTTACAAGGGAGGTTAATGGTGATCAATATAGTGATGAAAACATGTGTTTTCACAACACTTTTGATCAGCCACGAAAATCATACACAAAATAGAGAGAGAAGAGAGTTCTTGGAGAACCACTTCAAGAACAAGCAAGCGAGTTCAATTCCGGGTTCGTGTGCAACACGTAGAGGCCGGGCCATTTGTGCGGCTTCAACATCCGGGCGATCTTGACAAGAGGAGTGACGAGGTCATTCACAAGGAGAGCTTCGAGAGGCTGATCCATTTGAGGTGGTTCAATCGACTCAACACCACCTCAACAACATCAACGAATCACTTCGTCACCATAAGTAAGTAATCGTTGAACCTTATATATATATATATATATATATTGGATGTGTATATATATATGTTTATATGTGTTCTTATACACATTAAGTGTGCACTAAGATCATGGCATAGTAGATCTATTGCTTTACACGCTTCCGCACACACGGTATATCGATCGGATCGGTATACCGGTACCTTCAGGGCGGTGCTAGAAAGTTTTGTCAGGAGGGGCTAAACTAAAAACAAAGGGAGAAATAGAGAGGAATAGGAGCTAGAAAGTTTTGTCGGGAGAGGCTAAACTAAAAACAAAGGGAGAAATGGAGAGGAATAGAATTCAAACCCTGGACCTAGGGGCTAATAAGTAAGATTTACCAACTGAGCTACCTAATTTACATGTATTGTACATCAAATATAGTATATATATACCTTATTAATTTAAAGTCAGGGTGGGCTACAGCCCACCCCAGCCACGCTGATCCTATGCCCTTGCCAGCAAGCTTTAATTCATACGTCATCATAATAAGATCATCCATACACAGATCGTCACCACAATCATCAAAATAATTTACCTTCCCGTCGACATAGCAGATTTCACCTTCTTTGTTTTTTCGAAATTTCCCGCTGTAATGCACTATCAAACTGAACTTGTCGTGATTCAGAGGCTCAATAACCGGCGGTGCTGCATCATCGGGTCGCAAATACCACCGCATTTTGCTGTAAGAGAATTAGAGTTCTTGATCCTTTGCGAATTTGGGAATTGAATTTTCGCAGCTTAGGGTTTCTCAATATTAGGGTTTCTGGGTGAGGATTATTGTCGGGAATTAACTAAGCTTCGAGATTTTGGGTGAAAAATAAATTTCGCAACTAGGGTTCTTGAGGAGTTTGTGATTTTTAAGAATCGCGATTTCTGTGTGTAATGAAGTGAATGAAGTGTTGTAATTGAATGAAGTGTTGATAATGAAACTCGATTTTCCTTCTTTTTTCAATTTTTATTTAATTATTTTGAGTAAATACGTAAATACCCCTCGACTCCATTTAAAATTGTAATCTCCATCGCTTAAGTGGAGCGTGAAACTCAAGTCCTCGGAATATTCCATGGCATATTCCGATCCGACAGCCCGCAGGTGGCAAATTTTAATATGCCTTATCCTGTGGTAAAAAAATCTCATATCCTGGGGTGGCAAAGTGTATTTAGCCATTTATAAAACATAATGAATTGTCGTTTATACCTCGTCAAGAAAACCAGACTCAATATTCTCTTTATTTTTTCTCTCTGAATTCAATAATTTTTATAGATTCAAAATATATTGATGAATATCAATATTTAAAATATACGGTTGGTGTTAATACAGTTCATTCTGGAGGCTTGGGGATCATACAGTAACGAAGAACAAACAGCCTACATCCTAAATCATGAAGTGGAGATCAAATTTCATTAGCTCATATATCGTGTTTTGGTCGCCTAATTTTTCGGTTTTAATCTGTTCATTACACCAACGAATATGTTACGACTTAAAAACCAAACTGGCTAACTAATTGTGAAAACCCATCATTTGGTACATGTTCGTTTGAACCAAGAAGCAAATTATGCTATACAAATTGTACGAAAAGAAAATAACTTTTCGTCTATACACCTTTTCTCCCAGAAAAAAAGAAGAAAAGAAAATCACATTAAAATCAACACTTCACCGAAAGCAGAAGCTATATGTTAGTCCGTTTAGCCACCAACAGCAACCACGAACTTCCTCTTACTAAATGGTTCCTCTTCCAGCACCGCCACGTCTTTCACCTTCTCCAGAAGCTCCTCCAGATCGCTCACACCAAAGCTCCTGTAATCCAGATGCCTCTTGTACCTCTGATAATACATAGCCTCGAAGTAACCGAGAAAAAATCTACACGAGTAGCTTACCAGAATGTCCATAAGCTCATATCTAAATCTCTCAAGGTTTTTACGGTCAACAATAATAGTCTCTCCTCCCTTTTTCTCACTAGTATAATAGTTTTCCACATCGAGCACTCTCTCTTTGTCGGAGATATCAACAATACTCTTATCTTCCTCGTGAACCCCTTCCCCCTTCTTTTCCCTCCTAGCCAAAATCACCGGCTGCTCAACGGGCCCCACCTTCGAGTCACGAAGGCATAAAATTTTCGTTTGATCATCTCCCTTCACAGTTATCACATCATCCATTTTCTTTATGAAATTTTCAAGCTCACCCGCCCCGTATTCAGAAACAAATAATTGCCGCCCATAGTTCTTTTGGTACACCGCCGCGAGTTGCACTTGAGGCAGAAACCCACCCGACAATTCAAGTAATTTTACTATTTGGCCCTTCAAACCATTCAAGTCCCTCGGTTGGACCCACGTGTCTTTATTTTTCTCGATAGAAACTTCGTTTATATCCGAAGGCACACAATTCGACCTAGAAGTAGTAGTGGGTCTTTGGAGCATTATTCTCGAATTATCACAACTATTCTCCGACACAGAATGTGCTACCGTAGAACTTCTTGAGACCACTTCCTTCTGAATTACGCCATTGCCATTACTCATCTGTGGGTCCATCAAATGCCCGGAAATCTCCACTGCAGCTGCAGCAGCACAGAGCTTTGCCGGGGGCGCAAACCCCTCCCCGCGAACGACACTCGGCCAATCCCAGACAAAACTACCGGCATTTCTCAGAGCAGACGAGACCCGAACCTTGGGTGGAATAACAAGAATGACAGTGTATCCTCTCTGGCCAAGAATATGGAGGGCGGGGGCGAAATCGACATCTCCGGATATGAGCAAGATAGAGGACGGGGGAGGGTTGTCGAGGGCGAAGAGAAACATGTCGACGAGAATGGCCTTGTCAGCGGAGTCCTTTCGGCCGTTGGGGATGTCTATGAGCTTGACACCTGTCCTCTGGCAGCCTTCCCTCAGCCGCCTGGGGAAGGAGTTGAAGTCGCCGTAGGCAGAGAACATGGTGACGGCCCCATCTATGACGGGGTGAATGCGGAGTGCCATCCGGATGTTTCCGGAAGCGTCCTCGGGCCTGACGTCGTGCGGGACGGGGCAGTTCTCGATGTCCCAGAGGATTGAGACGGGCCCTTTCAGGGAGGCTCGGGCTTGGTGATGAGGGAGAGATGGGTATGAGCTTGATGACATCATTGTTTTGGTATGATGTCTAGGTACCTGATATCAAACAATGAAGAAAACACAGATAAATTTAACTAGTCTAGAAGATTCTCAAATCAAAAATGAAAGTGTGTGCGTAAGCGGAAAGCCTTATCGATCCAAACGAGATAACACGCGAAAATCACCCAACATGACTAAAGCAAGAAAGAAAAAACAGCATCTTGTGGAGAATGGCTACGATTGAATCAATTGGGAATGTCGCAGTTTCTCGATGTTCAAGACTCTAAAGTAAAGGCAATTGTGTTGTTAGGCAACTAACCGAGGTCCTCTTAATCCGTGAAGTGTAAATAAAACCATTGAAATAGAGCTCCTAAGAATCCAAAATCGATTCCAATAAATCCCAAAAATACAAGAAAATTGCAGCATAAGTATGTTCTATCTGTTTAGTCTATTACAGAGAAAAGAAAATCAAGAAATCTACAGAGAGATAAATCGAGAAAATTAATAAACTGATACACCATCAAATTCTAAAAAAATCAAGAAATTTTCGTTGCTATGAATGCCAAGAGAAAAAAAAAGACTAACCGGATGCCGATATCAAGTTCGACTGAGTAACTGTCAAAATCATATACAGCCAATAATACAGTAATCGCATTAAAATTCTATCATGTATTTGTTCTTGTAGTGTGATGGATATTTATCCGAGAATCCCCAATTTCTAGGGTTTTTCATGGCTGATGACCGAAAGGGAAGCATAATATTTTTATATAAAAAAAATGAAAATTGAAATCAAACGTTAAATTAAATGAATATTTTGACTTTTTTTTTTATTTTTTTAACAAAAGAGGAAAGAAAACCAACAAGTATGAATCTCTTTTAATTCAATTTTAATAAGATTGAAGTAATTGCACTTCAAGATGTGATAATTCATTTCAAATTCATCCTACAACATATGTGAAGTCTAAAAATCATCCTACAAGTATGAATCTCTTCCAAGAACATATGTGAAACCTCAAAATCATCCTACACTCAGAATGTTTTCGAATGAGATCGCAGAACCTCGTGTTTATGAACAATCGGCTAGTCTCGTCAATGTATCAAGATCAACAAATAATCATCTCGATCGCATCAATCTACCATTGATATTTCTCGACACATTGATAATTTTTGAAAAAAATACTGTTTTATGTGTAAATATTACAGAGTATTTTATTTCTTACCTTAGCAAGAACATCTGTATAAAGCTGAGTACACAGTGGGAAAAAAAGAGAGAGAACAAATGTACACATAACAAAGAGTTACTCAATACTGACCTAAGTGATAAACAAAAATCTAAGAAGAAAGAACCCTTTCAATAGCAGCCACGTAGAATTCCTTAGGCATTGTTCCAATAACAGAGTCGTGTTTCTTGCCATTTTTAAACAGCAGCACCACCGGCACAGCTTTGATGTCGTAGCTCTCTGCAATTCTCGGGTCGTGGTCCGCATTGAGGACGAAGCATTTTAGTCTCCCCAAGTAGTCAGTTGCAATCTCGTCTATCACTCTGTGAACCATGCGGCAGGGCCCACACCAGCTGGCGTAGAATTCAACAAGCACAGGGATGTCGCTGTTTAGAATCAGTTTATCCCATGACGTGCCGGTAACAACTGCAGCTTCATAGTCAAAGAAAAGGCATTCAATTTTCACTACTAAATCACCAGAACTGAAATAGAAGATGACATTCGAAAACACTGAGTATCTGAAACACTCATGTGCTGAGAGGAGGAAGAAATAGAATTAAAAATAATATGCATCCGTACCATGTGATCCATCTATGGTTTAAATTTGCTGGAAAAAATAAATTAATCCATGTTGTAAGAACATGCAAATCAAGAACCTAAACTAAAAAAGAAGATGATGTAGTAAGTATATATGATCCAATGCTCACAGACCTTAGATTTAGGTAAAGAGAATTTTCAATGATTCCACCAATGGCATATAGAAATACTAATAAATTCGATGTCCAAATGTGGCAAAATGCATAGCTTTAAACATCTAAGAAGCCCGGATCGCTATCTTATCTAAACCTTTCCCGTCTTCATTTATCGAACTCCTCGGGAAAAGAGCTGTTGTTCCATACTAACCAACTATCCATGATTCTCACAATCCTTTGTGAGGATATTCATAATTTTAGGAGTATACAACCAGAATTAATTCAAAATGCACAATTTCAATCAATATTAGAAAATGCCTAAATTTATAAACCCTAATGATCGAATCATAAAACAATCTTCGGATCAAACAGATCTAATACAATAAGCAAACGAAATCAAATTCAGAAAACATTACTTTTGTTATAATCGGCAATGCAAGAAACGCGTACGGATCTTCGGGTCTGGAGGCTCCTCGGAACCCGAAACGAAAGGCCGACCCGGTGTCCCAGCTGCGATTGGATCGCCGTGCTCGATGAAACCATTCGAAAGCGAGCGGGCGAGCGCGGGAGTGGAAAAATAGCAGCGGGAGGAGGGCAGCAAGAAGCAGCCATTTTCAACATAGGGGAAACTAGTTAAAATTATCGGTAAATTTAGAGGACGGTAGCCGAGTGAAAAATTTAGAGGCAAGCATACAGAACCAAGTCGTTATAATTTTTTCAACAATACTCCAATAGCGACGATGTGGCATTTCTTCTGTAATATAATACTCCATATATTCGTCCATCGTCCTATTGAAATTGAAACTTATTATTATTATTATTATTATTATTATTATTATTATATTATTATTATTTCATTGGACTTGAAAAACAAAAACAAACACAGTTACAATATACTCTTATACTAAAACCAGAAATTAATTAATATACGGAGTAGTAAAATCAGACCAATTTAGTGCATTGATGAATGATGGACTGAGTGGGGATGCTGAGCTCATGGTTGAACACATTCTCCGGATCCGCCTCTCCCTTCACCTTGACAAGCCTCTCGAAATTACTCATGAAGTACTTGGAACCCCACACCCTCGGGCAACTCCAATTCCAACCCAGCTCCTCCCCGAAGCCGATGTCGAAATCCCTATAGTTAGCATACGTTTCCCTCGGGTTTTTCGATACAAAAGGAGTCATGTAGTTATACAGCCCCCTCCCCCACTCCTCCACTCTCCCCTGATCCCTCGGGTCCACCCACTGCGCCACGTACTGCACCATGCACCTCACCTCCCTATGCGGGAAAGCCGTCGCGTTAACCTTAACCCGATTCACTTCCCCTCCGTACGGAGTGAATATCACCTGCGACAACCCCCCCTCGTCTTCCGCGATCACTTTCCACATCCCATCCAGCTCCTCCTTACTCATCTCCTTCTTCAGGTAATCCGACTTCGCCTTGAACGCGTTCAGGAACGCCGGCTTCGCCTTCGGTAGGTACTCCCCCGGCTTCTCGCTCTGCGTCGAGTTGAACCCGGTCATGCGCATCACCGACTCGATCCACTTCATCTTCGAACAATGCGTCTTGTTCAGCCCCAGCTCCGGAAACCTCTCCCCCATCAACCGCAGCAAGCACGTTGGATCCCCGAGAAACAACCCTTGGTAATTAGCCGAAACAACAGCCGATGATGATTTCGCAACAATCACCCGAACAAACAGATTCTCGTCGATCGTGTCCGCCACTCGTTGCCACGCGCGCATGACGTCCGTCGTCTCCCGGCCGACCTCGAAGTACGTCACCCGAGAAGGTATTTCAACCAACCTCAACTTCCACGATATAATAATACCGAAACTACCCCCAGCCCCGCCTCGTATCGCCCAGAAGAGCTCCTCCCCCATCGAGCTTCGGTCGAGGACGCGCCCCGATGCGTCGACCATCCTCGCGTCGAGCGCGTTGTCGACGGCCAGCCCGAACTTCCGCATGAGGGAGCCGTAGCCGCCTCCGGTGACGTGGCCCCCGACGCCGATGGTCGTGCAGATTCCGGCGGGGACCGCCAGCGTGGCGCTCTTCCGGGAGACGGCGTAGTAGAGCTCGCCGATGGTGGCGCCGGATTGGGCCCACGCGGATCGATCGTCGACGGAGACGGTGATGGATCGGAGGTTGGAGAGGTCGATGACGAAGAAGGGTTTGTTGTTCTCGTAGGAGACGTAGGAGAGGCCCTCGTAGTCGTGGCCCCCGCTCCGGACTCTGAGGTTTAGCTTTTGGATCGTGGAGCAAACTACGGCGGCCTGGACGTGGGATTCGTTTTGTGGGGCGAAGATGAACTGGGGTTTGGAGACGGTGAGGCCCACGAACCGGAGGTTCTCGGCGGTGGATTTAAGGAGGTTGGTGAATGCGGTTCGGTTGATGGTGGGAGCGTACAGGGTGGAGGGTGAGACGCTTGAATTGGAGATTTTACTAACGCAGTCGAGGAATGATTTCGGATCGACGGGCGGGGGAGGAGGTGGCGAAGAGGCTGCAGCCAAAAGGAGGAATGAGAGAATCAATGGGACTGATTTAGTACTACTCATGTTTCTTCTCTTTGGGTAATGGAAGATGATGAGAATTTGTGTGTTGTAAGGTAAGGCAAAGGACTACTACTATTTATAGTGTGTGTGTGTGTGAGGGTAAAATGGTAGTAGTAGTAGTTAGTAGTTGTATATGATACGGACTCCGGAGTAGTATTTAATTGAATACTTGAGCATGGCTTGACTGTAATTATTCACATGTAATAATTTAAATACAAAAAAGTAGTATTATTACCACTCAAAAACTTTTACTATATAGTATATACAAACTTCAACAACGTCCTGTTTTGAAATTTTAGCACTACACTTTACAGTTGCATATGATAATTAAAAAATAGAATTACAAAAGTTATTTTGAATCAATTTTTCTTTTCTCAATTTTGTGTTCTTGAAATATACAAAGTACGTATCAAATATTTTTTTCTAAAAATGGGTTGATTTATTTTAATGTGTACTTTAGAAATTTGTTTTGTGTAGTGTTCGAATTCAAAGGAAGATTAGAATCGAAGGTGAAAGTCATATTCAAATTTCAGGGTCAAGAAATAATGTCTCCAAGATCATCACAATTAGAGACTTTGATAGTATTTTAAGACTAATAATATTATTCTAGTATGTGCTTACACGTAATTACATAGGTTGTAGCATACATCATCGCATACAACCATTTATAAAGTCTCCGAAGAATTTTAAGTATATGGTATTAAAAGTTTTTATTTTTACTTAAAAAAATATGACCAAATACATACAGCGGTAAAGTGAGAAGAAATTCTACTAATATTTGGTAGTGAGATTGTGAGAATAAATTCTAATAATATTTTATTCCTTCAACAACAATATATGGTCACATATATCAAAATACAAAAATTAAAAAAATATTATTTTATTAATGTTTTAATCAAAAAGTTAAGTATGAATATATTTTTAAATTAATAAAATTAAGTGTTTGATAGTAATATTTAAAAATGTATATAAAAAATAAATGTACATACATTTTTTTTAATGAGGTGTAACTATTTACATGTGACAACTTTAAAAAAAATAAGTTTGACTATTAAAATAAAAATACGTATCATTACGAAGAAGATGAAGACTGTGTATGCGAAGGAGAGAGAAGTAATATCGTTAGATTTTAAGTAAGACAGTACTCCCTAGTATATTTTTAAGCAAATTGTTTAATTTTCTGAATTACTTGTTGACCATATTGGAACATACTAGCTCCTATTTATAAATATAAAACTCTTTTTCTGAGCACGAGAAATTAAAAAAAAAAAAATCACAAAAAAGTGAAAGTATAAATATTTTTTAAAGTTAAAATGTAAAGTATTTGTTAGTAGAATTGAAAAAGTAATTAATAAAATATGGATAAAATTGCATTTTAAAGTAAAAAATAATTATATTATTATGAATGGGAGTGGAGGAATTATTGTTTTAGTGATATATTTAATTATATCTCTATCAAAGATTAAATAACCTGTTTCTTATTATTATTTTATTAAAAATCTCTTTCATAAAAAAAATAAAAAAAATTATTGAAATAAAATAAAAAATTACGCAGTGGGACTCGAAGATTAAATAACCTTTTTCTTCTTATTATTTTATTAAAATCTCTTTATGGAAAAAATAAATAAAAAATTATTGAAATGAAATAAAAAATTATTGAAATGAAATAAAATTTAAACACGCCCGGTGGGACTCGAACCCACAATCGCCTGATTAGAAGTCAGACGCCTTATCCATTAGGCCACGGGCGCTTTTATATACAAACATATAATGCTAAACATATTCTTCTATTTAAGAGGATATTCTTACTACTCTGAAATGTCTAATGATTTAGGTTGAAAACTTCATCAAATCTATGTCGACAATGAATTCTTCTAATGGGGAGGTTTCCTAGTCTTACCTTTTCTCCTCAATTGGTCCGTAAGCTCAACAATCATTGTATATGATCTAAGTCTTGCTTCATGCGTGTAGGCTTTCGGTAGATTAATCTACTTTCATTTCTCAGAAATAGTGTCTTGGTTTGTTCCTCAACATTTGTTTTAGTATATGTTGATGACATTGTTAATACATGTAACTCAAATTCTGCTCTATTATCGATCATTTTTAGTTTTTAAAATCTTTTTCAAGCTCAAGGACCTTAAACTTCTTCACTCGTCTATCACGCCTGATAATTTATTGTACATCTGTGTGCTGCATTACATGAACAACCCTTGTTTTTCATAAACAAACTACAAAGACCCAAGGGTAATAATGAACTTTTGCAATCACTAGAACTTCTAATCACCTGCACCAACCCCAAGTGATGTCCTTGTAAACCTGTTGCTCACCACACTGACAAAAAAAGGAACTTATCGAAAGATTGAGACTTGGTAGAACATCCTATACAAAACAAAATTAAGCTGTGAGCTTCAAAGGCACCGTATAGTACTATGTTGTAGCAATACCAAGATACAATAAGTCTAACTTTATAAAAACCAGTGCAATCGCGCACGAGAGGGATGAACTAGGTAGTCCACATCCACTCTCCGCGGAAAGTGAAAGCAAACACAAAAGGGATACATACCCAAGGATATAAATAAATACTATACGAGCCAGACTATAAACAAATACTATACGAGCACGACACTCTTTGCTTCTTCTGTACATAAAGCTACCCACCACATATATGATATATATGCATCAAACCAGATCCCTTATGCTGATGTTCAATCATATGAACACACAATAGGATCACGTTTGTGCACCAAATCTACCAAGGTCCAGTTCGTGTCCTCCTCAAGCATCTCTTTTTCTCCCCCCCGGGCTTATTCATAGTCTGATTCGTCTCCAAGATCTGCGAATCGAAAAACAAGGAAAATATATGATAAATGACCGCGACCGTATCTTATGTATGCGTAACAAGAGAATGTGATTCATACGTTTTTACAAAAATGACAATGATTTGTTAGCTACTATACAAATTATATCAAACTACTTCAAATTTGAGTCCACACGAGCAGAAAAATAATCTAATACCTGATTTTTCTGCATCTCCATGAGTTCCTCCTGCATAACAACACGATATAAGTGTTTCGGTAAACAATCACTCATTTGCAGTTTGAACTCAAAAGCCTAATATGATAGTTTAAATTAGACGCACCTGCTTTTTCCTCAACTCCTTGTTAATTTCATTGAGCTTCGCTACTTCTGCTTCCAATTCCAGAGTGTACGCCTGCATTTTTTTTTTCAAATTAAATGATTAATAATGTCCACTGGGATTAATAAGCAGTTAAAAAGAAAAACTTAATATCACACCTGCTTCCTTGCTCGTGACCTGGAAGCAGATTCCCTGTTCTTAATCATCCTCTTCCGCCTTCTCTCCACCACTTTCTCCAAAGAATTGTTCGAACTCTTATCGCGTCCGACTTCCCCAAAATTATAAGGCGAAGGCGACACAGACAGTGTATCCGTGCAACTCTTAACAATGGTTTCCGAATATAAATTATTATTCCCAGGAGAAGCTCCTTTAACAACTACTCCATTGCTCGATCCACTCACGATCGACCCTCCTTGAACTATAGAACCATTTGCCCTTGGGCTAGAAAGCTGATCATTGGCTCCAATTTGTGCAGGGGAGGAGAAAGTCACAGTAGCTTGCTTCGGGAATAAAGGCTGCAATTGCGGTTGAGGTTGTGGCTGAGAAGTAGATATTAAACTCACACTGCTCATGGCATTATTGTTATTAATATTACTATTATTCTTCACTTGTTGGTTGGCAAAGAAACCTTCATTCTGAGACGGCTGTTGAAATCCTAAACTTAAACCGGAGGTGTTCCCATAGTAAGTAGGCTGGACCTCTTCTCCTCTAACCACGCCCGCCTTGGATAAAAAGTCTTCTAATGTCATCTCCCCTAAAGTGGGCTCCCTTTGGCTCAAATTTAAACCCCCATTGTTAACACCGGTAGTTTCTTTCAGAACATCCCTCCAAACCTCGTCGACGGTTCTTTGGCTAATTGTCCGTGGCAATGTTAATGAGCCCTGCCTCTGTAAACTATTAGTAGTTAGAGGCTGCAAAGCCTGGCTCTCTTCTGCTGTCCAAATGCTCTTTAAGAGGTCATCCATGTTCATGGAACCGAAATCTTTTCCGGCTCCACCCAGAGTGTTTTGGAACTCGTCGAACGTGAGGGAATATATGGAGGACTGTCGAGCCAACGGGAAGTTCCCATCGGGCCGGGCCGGGTCCCCGAAGTTCATTAAGTTCATGTAAGAGCCCATTAACGCGGGAGCACGAAAACAGGATCCAGTAGCTGAACAAGTTCAACATGATTTTAGTTTGATATAAGAACAGATATGTTTATGCACATACAAATATTCCCAATCACTTTCAGATTTTCTTTCATAATCTCAGATCTAAAACCACAAAACACAGATGAATATCTGCATAATTTTTATTTTTTTTTTTCATTTCGATTAATCCTTTTTCGACAGCTCGTTTTCAAGCGCAAAAACCTAACCCCCAAAATCTCAATCTCCAGATCGCTGGGAAAATGGATCATCGTCGGGCGGTTTTTTAAATGCAGAAACCCTAAAATTAGAGAGGAGAAAGAGACTTAAACCTTATGGGTGGAGAGAGAGAGTGCGATGGTGTTCGTGTCGCGTCGTTCTTCTTCCTCGCCGGGTTGATGCTCGGTGGAGTCGACAAGTGTCTAGTGCCGTCGCTAGTCGTTGCGACACGCACGACTCACCGTTTAATTTGAACCATTAATTTTTTCCTGGGGAGATGTGGACCAATCAGGCCGCAGTTTTTCTGACTTGGATGTGAAAGGCCAGCCAATGAGAATGCGATACGTGGGATGATCGAGGCCGTTTGTACGGAGGGTGACGGCCCTTATTGGTTGTGATTCTATTTCATTTTTTTTTTTTTTTTTTTTTTTTTTTTTTTTTTTTTTTATAAGGAGGAGAGACGAGAAACTCCACCCCCACCCGATCGGAGGTCCCTCGATCGGGTAGGATGTAAATCGAGGGATGTGCCCGAGTAGCAGACACCTGTGCGAGAGAGCCAACAGGTCGAACCCCAGGACAAACCTTCATAATATTTCAATGAAAATTTGCCCCACCCGAGGTTCGAACCCTGCGTCGCCGGGGAATTTCACCCACATCATCACAGGCCTTACCACTCGGCTATGCCCCTGGGGACGTGATTCTATTTCATTAAAGATAGCCAGTGTAATTCTTCACTATTAATTAAAGTACACAATTTATTCCATGATTTAACTCATTACAATTTACAATAAGTAGATCCTCTCAACCTTTGACTATTTATTTACACTTGTACATAGAGTCGTAGATAAATAAATTAAATAGAAAAGTTATATTTTTTAATACAGAGTAAAATTTATTTTTAAAATTAAATAAAATAAAATTATGAATATAGTTGTATTTTAAAATAAAAATATAATAATTATTTTGTTTTTAAAAATTTGCATATTAAATTATATAATTTTTTAAAAAAATGCATAAATAATTGAAACAATAATAAAATCAAATATAGTAGTAATTTTTGTATTTTCTTCGCCTGTAAATGTTGTCAATTCCTTTAAAACTTTATAATTATTTGGACTACACAATATACAGTACTATTTATGTTTCAAAATATTATGCATATATTTTTTTGTAATTTACAAATAAAATGTGCATAAAATTTTGAAAACAAGTAATAAAAAAGTACCTATAAATCATTCATGGTAACCACTACTTATCTCTAGTTTGTAAATGTGATTGTGTGTTGGAATACTTTTTGAAATTTAAAAAGTATGGCTAATTATACAGCACATAATTAAAATTAATTATGATTGTTTTTTATTACTAATTTTGTTTCAATAATACTTTCATATTTTTTTAGCACATAAATTTAGGGAATTTTTTTTATTATGTTAAAAAAAATTAATAAAAAAGTGTAAAATATAAATGAAACAAATGGAATATCAATTAATTAACTTCGATCATATGAATTAAAACAAGAATTTCATTTCCTAGATATGAAAAAAGAATAAAGAATCCAATATAAAATTATTATTGATTGTATCTCGAGGTTGCTTTTGGTTGAAACCTATACTAGTATGCTATAGTACGAAACATTACTCCATCTATGGCACAAAAGTAAAAAGTCAAAACAAAATACAAGAAATTTCATTGACGTCTCGGAACGTGATATTTTAATTTTTTTTTAGAATAGAATTTTATTTTGAAAACGCAATGAAAAAAGCTATATTTAATTAAATGAACAAGACAAAAGGAATTCAAGTACAAATTTTAAGACGTCTACATGTTATTAGGCATCAAAATTTTAAGTACAAATTGCACGTGTCCGATAGATTAAGGGCCCGTTTGGTGGGTTCTCTGAGTATCGGATAGATAAAAATAATAAAGTTAACTAACTAAATAGTAAAGCCCAATATTATTGACCTTATGTTTGGTAGGTTAGATAAGATATTACCACCGTCACCGATAATCACACACCAGAACAACTATTAAGCACACCAATTGCTCTTTCAGAAATCAAACCAGACCCTAACTTCGACGGCCGCAAACCTTCTTTAAACCCCAACGTCACCTTCCTCTTCCGTCGGCTCATCCAATCACGTCACCTTCCACATCTCAGAACGTCTCCTCAGTCCAAGCCCGTCCGCACTATGTTTCAGATCTCAAAATTTACAAAACATATTTTTCCAGCCCTCTCCCATTTTTGACCCATCAAAACCATATGTTTGAGATCTCGAGGGTTTGAAAATGAAAACCAAATCAGGTTAATTAATTTTTAATTTTCAGATTTTAATTTCGTTTTTTTCGAGTTCTTACGAGAAATAGATGTCGACTTAAAAATTGTTTTAAGCTAGAGGTAAGTGATGAATTCAATGATTGAAAGGTGATTTTCGAGTTTATGTATTTGATCTATCCACCATTTTGATTTTTTATCAATTTTTTTGATAATGTGATGAGTTACTGTTCAAGTAAGATTACCCAACACACCGTAATGGACAGATCACTTCTCTGAAGGCAAACAGTATTTAAGTCCGGGTTATTTATCAGATACGGGCCTACAAAAATGAACCAAACATTACATAAACAAGTTAACTCAACTATCTTACTATTAACTTGTCTACCAAACGGGCCCTAAAGAGAGTAAAATTCCCCTACAACTTATCGAGCTAAAATTGATTATTGTTCCCATACAGTATACAGTTCAGACTATCTACGTGATATTAGGCATCAAAATTTAAATTTTTATAGATAAAAAAGAGGAATAAAAAAAACTTTAATTGTTTTTATTTTCTCTCTATTTCTAGACTCAAAAGTGTTATTTTTTCTGGACCCAGAGTTATAGGTGCAGATGGTCAACATTAAATATTTTTGTCCCTTCAATCAGGGACGGAGCCAGAAATTCAGTCGAGCGTGGGCCAAAATTTAAAAATATTTAATTAAATAATTCAAAAATAAAAATTACAATTGTTTTTTGCGAGTTTTCATAAAATTAAATCGCTTAATAATAACATCATTGTCAATTTAAAAAAAAAAAATTGTTTTCTACGTAAACAATAAATTTATCATTCAACCAATCATCACTCATGCGATTGCTCAATAGATTCATTGCGAAAAACACTTTCTCAACACTTGCCGTTGCAACCAGTAGAGTTAAAGTCAAGTCAAAAGTTGGTAAACCAAAAAAAACACCTTGCGTGCTTCTTAGTTTGTAACAACTTCTCGGCTAGGTCTTCTAATCCTTTCAAATTTTTAAACAAGTCGTTGAAGCGTATATCAACAATATATTTTGAAGTTGATCTTTAAGATTGAGAATATTGATTTTAAAAAATCTTGTGGATAAAATTGTTGAAGTCCACTTGTGAGTTGTCCCACATCGAATAATTGTGAGAGGGGAGTCTATATGATATAAGCCTAGGGAGTTCTCCTACTTAGTACCATATGATTTTAAGTTAGAAAGAGACTCTCTAGTGCATATTCGGGCTCCCGCTCTCGTTTGTGTGCGCTAGGCGTGGGACCGCACGTGAGCACCCCCATTTGGAATTTAACATGGTATCAGAGCGGGAGCTCGATCCTGTTTGATAGAGTGGTTTGACCACCCTTTGACTAGGACTCACAAGTGGAGGGGGTGTGTTGAAGTCCACTTATGAGTTGTCCCACATCGAATAATTGTGAGAGGGGAGTCTATATGATATAAGCCTAGGGAGTTCTCCTACTTAGTACCATATGGTTTTAAGTTAGAAAGAGACTCTCTAAGTGAGAGGGGAGTCTATATGATATAAGCCTAGGGAGTTCTCCTACTTAGTACCATATGGTTTTAAGTTAGAAAGAGACTCTCTAGTGCATATTCGGGCTCCGCTCTCGTTTGTGTGCGCTAGGCGTGGGACCGCACGTTAGCACCCCCATTTGAAATTTGACAAAAATCACGCCAACTTAAGTAACTTCCCATTTGAAATTTGACAAAATCACGCCAACTTAAGTAACTTGTCAATGCGGTGGTGATTTGCAAATTTGTACGTTAGCAGTGTTTGAAAATTGGATTTTTACAATTATTGTACATAAATTTTTTTTATTTAATTTTTTTTATTTGAGGTAAATATGTTAGGATAGAAAATTGGGCTTTTGAAAATGGGTTAAATTCAAAAAATAGTTAGCTTAAGTTTGTTTTGTATTTTGTGTGGACTAGTTAATCCTAAACAATAAAATTTTATTTAATATATATAAGTACTTTTTTTAGAGCAATAAAATTTTATTTAACATATATATGTATTTTTTTTTGCGCAATAAGATTTTATTAATATATATAGTACTTTTTTTTTTAATTGCATGGACCATCGCTCAACACACTGGTCCTGTACCAGCTCTGCCTTGCCTCCAATACATATGATAAACAGTATCAAAAATTATAAAAAATAATTAAAATTAAATTTAGCTATTAAATGTATTTTAGTTATTTTGATATAATTTTTATATACTGTTTATATGTATTGACGAAAAAAAATGTTTTTATAGCTCTGAGACAAATAGAGTATTATTTTTGGGTGTTGCTAAATGGGCAGATTCTGGGCAGAATTCCCTTAAAAAATATATTTTAAATATGTTATGATATTTTAATTATTTTTTTACATTTATTATAATTTTATATAATATATAAAACATATATTGCGCAACAAAAATAAAAAAATAATTTTTTAAATGAAAGATAATGCATATTTTTATATTTTTACTTATTTATATCAAAAAAATCTATTAAATAGAAAAAATATATTTTAATATATAATGATAAAATATAAAAATTGAATTTTAAGATATTTATTAAATTAATTGTATTTAACATTATATAAAAATAAAAAATAAAAAATTAAATTAAATTTGGGCATTCCCATGGGCAGAATCTGCCCATATACAATTACCGATTATTTTTAACAATTTTTAATTTTATTTTATTGAACTTTTCAAATTTCTCGATTGTCACGACCTTTGTAAAAAAAATTGGCAGTTTATGTTGGTATTACGTAGCTATTACAGTGCTCGTTTCTGGACTAGTAAACAATACTACTGAATACTTTACACGTTTCCAGAAACTATAAAAATAAAAGAAAAGAAAAAGAAGAGAAATAATCGAACAGGTCTTCAACTTCGATCAAACGTCGGAAATGGATTGTGGGTAGTCGAGGCGCTTTCGCTATCCGCAAGACAAATACGTCCCGTGTATGCTACGGTTTGCAGACGTAATGCCCCCAAAGATACAACGACTTTCTTCTTGTTCTTCTCTGAAGCAACCAGAGTCGAACCACCTTTCGAAACGGGAAAGAGCAGGGAGTATGAACACTATGATATGCTGAGAATTTCTTTTGCGTTTTTTCTGTGTATGTTATGCAGCCTAAGACACTCTATTTATAGGCGTCCACATGCATGTGAAGGGTCAACAAATGCATTCATTCGGGTGAGTAATGCAGCCTCATTACCACCTTCTAACGTCCAGCCTCATTACACCATTGTAACGTTAGGAATGAACCTGGTCATCTGACCGTTGAGGATTTCATTTCAGAAAATAATAATATTAATATAATAATAATTATTATTTAATCAGGCTTGACTATTCAACTTCAGCCGAATCCAATTGTGTCAACACTAGCCCACCAAATATGAGCCCAATCTATAGTTCAGCCCGTCAGCAAAACTATTACGATGGCCAGGCCCAGGAGCCCAAGGAAGCCCAAGTCCAGCCCAAAGTCCAATTGCCAAGATCCAAGTCCAAGTCCAAGTCCAAGGACTAGGCGAGGCGAGTCGAGTCGAGTCGAGTCGAGTCGAGTCGAGTCGAGTCGAGTCGAGTCGAGTCGGGTCGGGACGGGACGGGACGGGACGGGCCGAGCCGAGCCGAGCCGAGCCGAGCCGAGCACGAGCACGAGCACGAGTCGAGCCGAGCCGAGCGGACGGACGGACGGCGCGCGTGTGGCGATTGCCATGTACCTTAATGGTCCATGGTCTTACTCACTTGTTGAACACATTAATCCTCCAACCATTTATTAAGTGTAATCATTTTATTACATCTTTCAATGTGAGATGTAATAACTATTACACATTTCAATGTAATAAAGTCTTACACTTTATTACATATTCAATTAAATGTCTTTTTAATTGGCTATCTTTAAAAATTTATTTCTCACTCACCGAAAATCGGTTTTTGACGAAATAAAATTCTATAATTATCTACGAACGACGTAGAAAATTATCGTACAATTTATTTCCCAATCGGAATGAATTTTATAGCCAGTCAAATCGGTCAAATGTTGGATAAAACCAACTTTGACTTAATGATTTTCCAACAATCCCCCACATGAGTGGAAATCAATGCATGCATGTATGCAGACTCTTCGTTCAATTCCCCAAAAGAATCTATCGCTTCCGGAAAGGTAGTTTGCGGCTTTGAACCTTCCGTAGTGAACAACATCGGAAGTACAGGAGGCCTAGTGGACACGATGCCTTGAACTATTCCCCCACAACGTACAACAAGTCAATGATATTCATGCAATAAATTCCGTTCAATTTCCCGTTCTATGTTGTGTCCGTTTTGGCCATGGACAACACTTTGGATTCATAAATGTTTACATTTGAAGCGACCCTCACTTCACATTTATATAGGTGAACTCCCATTATAAGTATCCTGACTTACTTAACCTTTTCAAGGTAGGGATTCATTAAAAGTCTCCTCGAGAACTTAACCTTTTACCACACGTCAGGAGACAACACTTGAATTGCCTTTAGGGATGAGTACAAGTGCTCGATTGAACTTTCATAACTTAGTTTTCCCTTTGAACCAAGTTCATGGGATCTCCATTCATCAAGGTAGGGTTACCGTTATGATCGTTCGATGGATTGTGGTTTTCAAACCCATTCCCTCTAGCAACACGCCCAATTGATCTCGATTCATTCCTTTTGTCAAAGGATCAGCCAGATTTTCCTTAGATTTTATGTACTCTAAGGAAATTACTCCATTTGAGATCAATTGTCGAACAGTATTATGTCTCCGACGAATATGTCGAGACTTACCGTTATACATAATGCTCTGTGCTCTCCCTATAGCTGCTTGGCTATCACAGTGAATCATCACGGGAGACACAGGCTTTTTCCAACATAGAATATCTTCCAAAAAGTGACGAAGCCACTCTGCTTCTTCACCAGCTTTATCTAAAGCT
Source organism: Euphrasia confusa (assembly GCA_954870475.1). Classification (NCBI taxonomy): domain Eukaryota; kingdom Viridiplantae; phylum Streptophyta; class Magnoliopsida; order Lamiales; family Orobanchaceae; genus Euphrasia; species Euphrasia confusa. The sequence goes on along the minus strand of OX940949.1, from coordinate 14,650,017 downwards.
ATAAACTCAGATTCCATGGTGGATCTGGCTATACACTTTTGTTTCGTTGACTTCCACGAAACTGCTCCGCCCCCGATACAGAAGACGTAACCACTAGTGGAATGTGAACTTTTAGAATCAGATATCCAACTAGCATCACAATATCCATCAAGTACATTAGGATATCTCGTATAGTATAGCCCATACTCTCGGGTGTATTTTAAATACTTTAAAACCCGATTCAAAGCATTCCAGTGTTCAACACCTGGATTGCTCGTATACCTGCTCAGTTTATTCACAGGATAGGCAAAGTCTGGACATGTACAATTTGTTAAGTACATCAGACTGCCTATAACTTGAGAATACTCTAACTGAGCTACAGGTTCAGCCTTATTGACAGTAAGATTTATACTTAAGTCAATCGGCGTCCTACTCGTAGGACCATCATGGGCATTGAATTTCTTTAACACTTTCTCAACATAATGAGATTGTGATAAGACAATTCCATTTGGGGTTCTTTCAATTTTAATCCCGAGGATTAAATCAGCAACACCCAAATCTTTCATTTCAAAATTTCTTTTTAACATTGCTTTAGTAGTCATGATCAATTCACGAGTACTACCCATGATTAACATGTCGTCTACATATAGACAGACTATGACAAACGAGTCAGATGTACCTTTAATGTACACACATTTGTCACACTCGTTGATTTTATATCCATTTGATATCATAATGTTATCAAATTTCAAATGCCATTGTTTAGGAGCTTGCTTAAGTCCGTACAACGACCTTATCAATTTGCACACCTTTTTCTCTTGTCCAGGTGCTACAAACCCCTCGGGTTGTTCCATATAAATTCTTCTTCCAATTCACCGTTCAGAAACGCAGTTTTCACATCCATCTGATGAATATCGAGATTGTGCAAAGCAGCAATCGCAATAAGCACCCAAATAGATGATATTCTGGTTACAGGTGAATATGTATCGAAGAAATCATATCCTTCTCTTTGTTTAAACCCTTTGGCTACCAAACGAGCTTTAAACTTATCGACCGTTCCATCTGCTTTATACTTTTTCTTTAGGATCCATTTACATCCTAAAGGTTTACAACCCGGTGGAAGATCAACCAACTTCCACGTGTGATTTTGCAGAATAGACTCCATTTCGCTATTAATAGCTTCTTCCCAGAGCGGTGCATCCGGACTGGATAGAGCTTCCCCGTAGGACTTTGGCTCGTTATCCAATAAATACGTAATAAAATCACGTCCAAACGACTTAGCCGTTTTTATCCTTTTACCACGTCTACGTTCAATAACCTCTTCGTCTACCTGATCGTCACCAACAGGTGTTGTGTCGACATCAGGTTCATAAGTTCTTTTATTAGAACTTGATTCTTCTCTTTCTTTACAAGGAAAGATATTTTCGAAAAATGAAGCATTTCTCGATTCAATCGTGGTACCTTTATGCACGTCTGGATTATCAGACTTGTGTACCAAAATCGGTAAGCCATACTATCGTATGCATATCCGATAAAAATGCAATCGACCGTCTTAGGTCCGATTCTCATTTGCTTTGGTTCAGGTACAAACACCCCCACACTTTAAGATATTTATAAGATGGCTTACGATTTTTCCACAATTCGTACGGCGTCTCATTTTTACCTTTAAGTGGGATTTTGTTCAAAATGTGGTTAGCTGTCAAAATAGCTTCCCCCCACATGTTCTGAGGTAAACCCGAATTAATCAACATGGCGTTCATCATTTCTTTAAGAGTTCTGTTTTTTCGTTCTGCAACACCATTTGATTTTGGTGAATAAGGAGCCGTCGTTTGATGAATTATCCCATTTTCAGAACATAATTTCTCAAACGGAGCTACATATTCTCCACCTCTATCACTTCGGATTATTTTAATTCGTTTACCAAGTTGATTTTCAACCTCAGCTTTATACTTGGTAAAAGCCTCTAAGGCTTCGTCTTTGCTACTTAATAAATATAAGTAACAATATCTAGTACAATCATCAATAAACGTGATGAAGTACTTTTTTCCACCTCTTGTTTGTACAAATTTCAAATCGCATATATCAGTATGGATTAAACCAAGAGGTTCAGTACACATTTCAATCGAGGGAAAAGGTAACTTAGCCATTTTGGCTTCAACACAAATTTCACATTTCTTTTGTGTATCAATTTTTGAAGTTGGTAATAATTCCAAATTCATCAATCTTTTAATTGCATTTAGATTTACATGTCCAAATCTAATATGCCACAATTCAGAACACTCAAGCAAGTAAACCGAAACAGAATCAATTTTATTAATGCTCGAGGCAGTAGGGGTTACACGACGCACAACCATTACATTCATCTTGAACAGTCCATTGTCGAGATAGCCCCGACCAAGGAAAGTTCCAAACTTAGTCAAAATAAACTTCTTAGCATCAAATACAAGTTTAAAATCATGCTCAACTAGGAGAGACCCAGAGACTAAGTTCTTGCGGATGTCCGGGACATGCAGCACATCCTTCAACAGCAGCTCCTTTCCAGAGGTGAGCTTCAGGGTCACGTTCCCAACTCCAGCAACAGCAGACGAGGAGGAGTTCCCCATGTGGAGCTTTCGGCCAGTCGAAGGAGCATAAGTAGAAAATGCATCCTTATCAGAGCAGACATGGCGAGTGGCTCCAGTGTCAATGAACCACACCTTGGGATTACCAACCAAGTTGGCTTCAAACACCATTGCTGACATATCCATTTCAGTCAGCTCCTGCCCAGAGGTTTCAACAAGGTTAGCAGATTGCTTCCCTTTCCCCTTGTACTGTGCAATAGGCTTTTTAGGCTTCTTGCAATCTTTAGCCATGTGGCCAGTTATTCCACAGTTGTGGCATTTTCCCATGAACTTCCAGACCTTGGTGGCAGGCTCTTTCCCTTTAGAGGTATTCTGAGGAGGAGGCAGCTTCCTTTTGGGTTGCTCCATCAGATTCACACGAGGCTCCTCAGGCACACTCCCAGGATTAAACCTCTTACGTTTTTCCTCTTCGATACGAAGCTTGACAACCAGCTTGTCAATAGTCATTTCCTTGGTCTTATGCTTGAGATAGTTTTGATAAGCCCTCCAACTCGGGGGTAACTTCTCAATAGCAGCAGCCACCAGAAAAGACTCGCTGATTTTCATGCCTTCATTCTCAAGGTCATGCAAGATCAGCTGGAAGTGTTGGAATTGAGATACGACCGACTTAGAGTCGACCATCTTAAATGTTGGAGTTGTATACTTAATGTCTAGATTTAAGTAACGGTAAACTCCCGATCATAGCATTTAATCTATTAAATTAATGAACAATTGTTTGCATTTAATTATTGTTAATTAAATATATGCAAATATAGTCCTAGATTCTATACGTTGTAGTTAGTATGATGTGCGACGTCACACAGAAGATCATACTATCGGTTACTCGTATTTAATCAAACAGTTGCTCACGACCTAGATGGACACGGACCAATCCATCGGTATAGTCGTTGTGTGAGAGAGAAAATAATTTGTCTTAATTATTTTATCACACTTGTACACTTGGTGTAATGAGCGAATCGTTGAGATTTATCGATTAGGATTGCCGGCGATAATCGATTCAAGTCTCAGAGTATTTTATTCTTAATCTCCGATACTATTGCGGGTGTGTATATTTAATATAAGTGACTTTGATTTTCCAAAGGAATTAACCGATTTAATTATTGGGTTAATTACCGGTTAAGTTGGGTCACTATATTTTATGTATGACATGCCGTGAATACTTGACGGGAAAGTGTATCCCGGAAGGGTTGATAATATCCCCGAGATGAGTTCATAAGGAATTATTGTGTAAACCTCATGAGTGGATTCGTTCCGCACAATAATTAAGGTTGAATGGTACTAGTCTCGGATTCAAGAGATGAATAAATTAATTAGCAATAAATTAATTTTATTCATGGATATTTAAATCTTAAATACACGGAATAAATAATACTACCGGAGAAATATTATTTGATATAATATGGTTTAATATTGGGAGTGCAATTAATTTATATAGTGGAAAATAAATTAATTAATATTGATAAGGATTAATGGACTTGAGCATTTGGCTCAATTTAATCTTCAATATTGGAAGCCCAATATTCCACCTCTTTTAGATCCCCTACGTAGCCTATAAAAGCACTACATGGCCTTCATAATTCATAACTTGAATAAGACAAGATTATCATACTTGATATTCTAGAGAGTTGAAGGAGATCCATAGGAGTTCGATAGGTCGTCGCCCACCCGACGTTCGAACGGAGTGCAAGGAATACGTAGGAAGATTCAAAGGTCTTCATCTTGATTTCGTTTCTCCGCACAACGAATCAAAAGGTATGATCATAAAACTCCTTGTGTGATTTTATGTTCAATTAATTGTGATACATACATGAACGCACGATCCGGGAAAACGATGAACTTCGGGGACGGGGATTCGAGATCCCCAGCGAAGCTCAAAACAAACCCTCGGCTGGGAGCCGAGGGGTGCGATCGAACCTAGGGTTCGATCGCGGCGTGCGCAAGAGGGAGGCCCCGGCTGGAGCCGGGGCGAGCGATCGACCGTGAGGTCGATCGCGGGGCTGCCGAGGGCTGGTGCCTCGGCTGGCGCCCCTCCTCCTGACGGCGTGGGCGGTGAAGTCGCCAGACTCACCGCCCCGGGGCTGCCGGAGCAGCCCCACGCGATCGATGATGATCGCGAGCCCTGATGGGCTCGGCTAGGGTTTCGGCCGCGGGTTTATCCCGCGGCGACTCTCCGGTCGGGCTCCGGATATCGTGGTGCTCGTGATCGGTTTCCGGCGATGGGATTTCGGTCGGGGTTATCGGTTCCGCAATTTTTGATACCCCGGAATATCGATTTCCAACAATTGGTATCAGAGAGTTTGGTTTCGTGTTCATGTATGTGTTCAATTGTGTTCTACCTTGCAGGGATTCCGACTATCATGGTTTAATTAATTGTTAATTATTTGTTTAATTAATCGCTATTTAATTTTACCATGATTGTTCGTTTATTAAACTCTCGGACATGTCGAGATTCGTTTTGTGTGGATGAATGCTTGTAATAGTAAAAATTCGGGGGTTGACCGAATTTAGATTTATTATTATTGTTCTATGTTTTCCGGAAAGTGTATAGGGTCGATTTCATGTATAGAATCGATACCGGAATTGTAAATTTATTTCTTTTAATTTATTTACGTTGGATCGATGCCGAGACGACCGCCGGAGAAAGCATGTGACGAAGAAGACGAAGAGGACGAAGGACCGGGGATCGATCAAACCCCTTGATCGACCCCAATCGATCGACCCAAGAGGAGGGGGCCGATCGCCCTCGGCAAGGGCTGCCGCCGGCGACGGTGGCAGCTGGTGGCTAGGCTGGGCGGCGGTGCTCCTCCGGGGGTGGCCGGTCGAAGGTGGGGGTGGCGTGGGGTCTCCCGATCTCATGCTACTCCTACCTAGATTCACTTTCCTAATTGATTCGGTTTTCCTATTTGAGTTTTCCTATTTTTGGGAATTCCTAATTGGAATTAATTTTATTCCTTATTCTATTATGGAAGTCTTCTAGAGTATTCCGAGTTCTACTTGGAATAGGATCCTAGAGATTTAATAGAATTGGAAAGGAATAAAAGTTAATTTAGGATTGATTTATTTCCTAATTGATTATTCCTATTTTATGGGAATTTTCATAGTAATGGAAATTAATTAATCTTGGAAAGTAGAAGAGTTCTAATATGTTTTATTTCCTTATTCTATTATAGAAGTCTTCTAGAATATTCCAAGTTTTACTCGGATAGATTATTCTAGAGATTTAATAGAATTAGATGGGAAAAAAAATAAATAAATAAAAATATTAATAATATTTAATTTTATTTTTGATTTATTCGATTGACTTAATTTTCGAATTAAGTATCTTTTGGATTTATTAAAAATAAATAGATTTAAATATTGGGATTAATATTCTCGTCACATGGAGCATTCAAAAACGAAGACTGAAGACTAGAAGACGCATACGGAGATGGAATAAAGCCATGATAGTCGAAAAATAATTTTTCTAGCATTATTTTGACTATGTGCTATGTGCTTTATTGCTTGTATGCATGCTTATGTGTTTAATTATGCATTAGATAGCGTATCCCTTTGTTTTAAAAAGCTAAGTGGGAGAGGGGATGGAAACATTCCCATGGTCTCCATTACTGTTCTCTTGGTGACTCTTATGGACTTTTGAAGTTCGTATAGATGTGTCATTGTAGGAGAATTCTTGTAATTCCTTTTACAAGAAACATTGATTAAGTTTATCAAACAATGCCTAATTTGTCTTTCTGAAACTGACTTCAAGTCGACTCATTCTCACCCCGGGGAGTGGAATGTAGCCAAAGCCACTTGGTCATGTGGATGACACAAATTAGAGACATTCGTACCATCCTTTTTTTAAGGTGGATCGATTGTCTGCTCGGCTCCCTCATCTAATGAGAGATAGGGTTGTTCGCATGGTGAATCACTGGTTAGAAACTTCGAGTTTCACTTATGATTCTCCGCGTCTTGATTTACGAAAATCGAATGGATCTAGTAATTGGATGTCAATTGTAAAAGTCTTTTGGTGTAGTAAACGTCCACACTATCGTGGATTGCTACACTGAATGGGATTTTGGAACGATTGATGTAGACAGTTATAGAAGAAAGTGAAGGATCGTGTGTTAGCGTAAACGTCCACACTATCGTGGCTTGCGATAATATACGAGTCTCAAACAATCTTCTTAGATACTGAGTAATGGTTTACACTTAGGTACGCTTCTTAGTATTCTTCCCATCGAAGTAACGCTAATGATGATGTACGACCGAAGCAAATCTAATTGCTAAATCATTTGGATGGGTAAACGTCCACACTATCGTGGCTTGCCTTATCTGATGGGATTTTAGATGTGATTAGTAATTTAATGATATTATTTGAGGGAGATAATATCGGATATTAAATTGATTGTTTGTTTAAATTAGCTTATAGGTTTAGAGAATAGCTATGAACCCACTTTCTGTGATACTCAAGGAGCATAAACTCACTGGCCCCAATTATATTGATTGGAGGAGAAATTTAGACATTGTCCTGACTTCTGAGGAGTACAAGTTTGTACTCCATGAAGTATGCCCTGCTGAGCCCACGCCTGCCTCAACTGATGAGGAAAAACTGGCATATCGGAAGTGGAAAAAGGCTGATGAAATGGCTAGGTGCTATATTTTGGCTTCCATGTCAAATGTACTCCAAACCCAACATGAGTCAATGGACATTGCCTATGATATGTTGTTTAACCTCAAAGAGATGTTTGGAGTGTTGGGATATGTCCTTCGATCCTACGTGTGCAATCGATAAAGTCATAAGGTCGTCTATGGATGTTAAATGATTATTCGATAATATTAATTGTTGGGAACAATATAATATTGATCGATAAATCATACCTACAGGGTCACACACGAGTCGGAATTACGTTGCTTGTTATATTGATTTAGAATCAATACATATGGATTTTCACATGCATGGGATGCATGACATGCATGGGATGCATGGCATGCATGGGATGCATGGCTTGCATGGATGCATGTCACATGGTGTGACATGGCATGCCACATAAGCAAGGGGACCACATCTAATGCCATTTGGCATGATGATGTGGAAATGACCCTTCACCTCCCCATTATCCACCATTACTTGTGCATTATGATGCACATTATGGTGGGGGTTACATGGGAGGTTAATGGTGATCAATATAGTGATGAAAACATGTGTTTTCATATCACTTTTGATCAGCCACGAAAATCATACACAAAATAGAGAGAGAAGAGAGTTCTTGGAGAACCACTTCAAGCAAGCAAGCAAGTTCAATTCTGGGTTCGTGTGCAACACGTAGAGGCCGGGCCATTTGTGCGGCTTCAACATCCGGGCAATCTAGACAATAGGAGTGACGAGGTCATTCACAAAGAGAGCTTCGAGAGGCTGATCCATTTGAGGTGGTTCAATCGACTCAACACCACCTCATCGACGTCAACGAATCAATTCATCACCAAAAGTAAGATCTCGTTGATATCTCTCTCTATATATATATTGGATGTATATATATATATATAAATATATGTGTGTCTATACATATTTGTGTGCACTAAGATCATGACATAGTAGATCTATTGCTTTACACGCTTCCGCACACACGGTATATCGATTGGATCGGTATACCGGTACCTTCAATTGGTATCAGAGACTAGGGCTCGTGCACACTTTTGTGTTGGACACAAGAAGTTTAATCAACATAATTGGATTAATTGTTTAATTGTGATTATGTGATTAGATGTAAGGCCGGCCACCGTTAGTGGTCGGGTGAATGAAATTGTCGTTTTTTACGTTTCGATTGGCCATAGTTTTGGAGGGCTGCGTCCCTTGGAATCTTTTGTAATATATAGGTTTTTCTATTCAAAAATGTATTGTTCAATGTGTAAGCAATGGATTGAATCCATGGATCGACATTGGATATCGGCTCTCTTGCGAAAACGAAGCAAAACGAAGCAAAACGGACAAAACCGGGTTGCTGGAGCCAAACGGCGGGCGCCGTTTGTGCTCCAGCGGGCGCTGTTTTGATTTGGCGGGCGCCGTTTTGGAAATGGCGACCGCCGAAAGCTCTTTTTTGGGGCAGACGGGTTTTTGCCCTTTCGGCGGGCGCCGTTTTGGAAACGGCGACCGTCGGTGGTGTTCAGTTACCGCTGGTTGTAAAACGGCGGGCGTTGTTCGTGGTTTATGGGGTAATGACTTGTTTTGACCAAAATCGGCGAGCACGGAACTAAAACGGAGGGCGAGGACCAGTCCAGAAGATGTTCAAGGCCTATTTTATTGCTTTTAATCTTTTGGTTTGAGAGTTGTGAGGTTCTAGGGGCCTTTCGATTTCGTATTTATTTGCTTTGCTAGTTATAGGTTGTTTTATGTTATAAATGTTCAACTTACATATAAACAAATCTATACATGAAAGTTCCCAAAATAATGAGTATAATGTCTTGTCCAAAACATCACACCCATAAAGCCCTCGATCATAAGTTGGTAGGTCCGCCTCAGCGGGGTACTACTTGTTATCTTGGGATAAGTGGGAGTAAGGGTTAGACCCTTACACGTGACTTTGGTTTTCTCATCGATAGATCCACTGCAGGCGTGGCTATCGAGACATGAGATGAGAATGAGATTCTCATCGACCGAGAGTGATATTAGATATCATTGACATAGGTATGTCTACCTATCTTGAAATACTTAAGTGCGGACTCAGTCGGCTTAAATATTTACAAGATGAGGATCTCGGGATCGTTTTGTTCTAAGGGACAATGATATTGGATATCAATTGAACAAAATGAAATAAATAAGTACAATTGTTAGAACCTTATTTGTTTACCGTTTTGTGGATGTTTACATACTTTATTATCTTTCTTTTGTAGTTTATCATGTCTAATATCAACTCAATTCAAGTTTCGTTCAATTCTTGATTGTGAAAAATTGAACAACATAAATTTTCTTGATTAACAACGTAATTTGAGGATGGTCCTCAAATACGAAGACAAGGAAAATGTGTTAAATAACCACATCCTAAGATATCATTGAACAACTCAATAGCATGTTCGGGGAATATGCTAAGATTGAAAAGTTCTAAATAACCAGGGTCATCGCTTCAGCTAGGCTGGAAAAGAGAAACCTATAGGGACCACATGTACAACAAATAATTGGATTGTTTGTTTTAAGTGATCTCCTAAATTTTTCTAAGATGATGAGTCGTCAATTAAAAAGGACCCTGAGAGGGATATTCTTATGATAAGGGATGAGGTATTCAAAAGAGCATGGGCAAGAAGGCTACTAGGGTTCCTAGGGAATCTCAACGCGTCTACTGCAAAGGTGTTGGACACTACTTGCAAATATGTAGAAGTTCATATTTATTCAATTTCAAAACAAATGCCTAATTAGTCTTTCAATGATGGATTCTAAAGTTAGGATTATTTTCACCTCGGGGAGTGATTTAATCCAAAACACTTAGTTCATCAATGACACAAATTAGAGACTTTCGAGCCATGGGATGGCGTTAGTCGATTGTCTGGTTGGCTCCCTCATATTTTATGAGAGATAGGGCTTCAATTGCATGATAATATCGCTGGTTAGAAAAGTTCGACTTTTCACTTACGATTTTTCACGTTTTGACATTGAGATAATTTTGAATGAGAAATTTGAATGAGACTCAATTATTGTGAATAATTGAATTTGCCCAATGTTCAAAGAAGATGTGAAGAACGGGGTTGCTTCATCTTCAAGTATTAATGATATAGACATTAAACTTCACAAATTCTACTTCTTGGGTATTGGATGCCAAATGTGGTTCTCACAATTTTTATGTGGAGGAACTACATAGAAGTATAAGTATGGTGAATAGAGATGTCGATCTACAGGCAAGAAATGAAGCGAAGGCCGCTGCATTAGCCGTATGATCATATGATGTTGTTTTGCCTTAGGGCCTTGTTTTAGTATTATAACTATGTAATTTCGTACCTTCAATAAACAATGAATATTGGTTCAGTATTAGATACTGATGGATTAGTTTTTCACTATTAAATAGTTTGGTAACTATTTTAATTGTGAATTATTCTTTGTTTTGGTACGATTATTATATTGTTTATGTATACTTTAAACTTGACAAATCATATATATCATTAAGACCAAAGGCCAAATCGAATAAGTATCGATGAGACATAACTGAAACATTGTTGATTAGATCAAATCAAAATCTAAACATGTAACGAAGCTTCTTTTAGAAGGAATTTTAGAATCATTAGACTTGGAGTCATTTGATACATGTGAATGATGTGTGATTGAAAAGATAACAATGTCATCTTTCTTGGAGAAAGGAGAACATGTGAGTAATTAGAGATGATCCATACTGATGTATGTGGAACCTATTAGTTCACAAGCACATGAAGGTTATGTTTCGGAAAAGAGAAAACAAACTATATTAGATATAGTTCGACCATTCGATGAGAGGTCTAAATGAACTACTGGTCTCTTTTGGGAACACACAATTCTAGACTTCAACTTATACACTGAATAGGAAGCTGTCAAAAGCTGTTGATAAGACACCATACTAGGTATGGAAAGGGAGGGTCCCTAAACTGTTTTCATCAAAATTTGAGGTTCTAAAAGCTTCTCTGACGAGATTTATCTCTATAGAGCTTGAACTCAAATGGGATAAAAGTTTCTTTATGGTATCCATAAGAAACTCGAGGGTACAACTTCTACGATCTATCTGAGAACAAAATTTTGTTGCTCGAGATAGTGATTTTCTTGAAAAGAGTTATCTTTCCTAGAAATTCAGTGGGATCTCGGTTGTCTTGAACGAGGTTCAAGTGAAACAACCAACGATGAATACTCAAGAATGGGTTGAGAGTATTCTTATGGTTTTGGAAGCCATACCAGCCCTCGTAGGTCCGAAAGGCATAAATCTATCTCTATTATTCAAATACTTAGATATTGTGACCAATGAGAGATATGAATTCATGCTTTTGGAAAGCGGTGAACCTTCGACCTAATTCCAAGCTATGACGAGTCCAGCTACTGAAAATTGGCATGGTGCCATGAAATTTGAGATGATATCAATATCTGATAATCAAGTTTGGAACTTGATATATTTGCATCACAGGGTTAGACCCAATGAATGCTAATAGATCTTTAAGATCTAAACAGACAGATGGAAAACCTAGGGTTTTCAAAGCAAGGTTGATGGTAAAAGTTTTATTCACGAGGTGGATTATGGAAAAACTTTCACCAATTGCTTTGATTAAATCATTCAGATTATCTTAGCCATTACTACTCATCTTGATAATGAGTTATGGTAATATTGGATGTTAAAACTAACTTCTTGAATTGGATTCTAGAAGAGAATGTGTTTTGACACAACCAAAGAGTTTTATCGATCGTAATAAGGCTAAGAAATTATGCAAGCATATCGGTGTAGCAATCTTCAGTTCAATGAATCCATACTAGGATTTGGATTTCAGAGGAACTCGGAAGAGTCTTGTTTTACAAGAAGATCAGTGGGAGTTACGTTGTATTAATTGTGTTGTATGTCGGTGACATACTCCTTATTGGAAACAATGTTCCTATGCTTAATTCTATTAAAGAATGGCTTGGAAGATGTTTTTAATGAAGGATCTTGGAGAAGCACAGTACATATTGGGCATCAAGATCTGTCGGAACAGATCGAAAAGGATGTTTGGACTTAGTAAAGCGACCTATTTTGAAAAGGTGCTTGATAAGTTTAGAATGAAAGACACCAAAAGGGGTCTCATTCCAATGAGTCATGGCACATCACTTAGCAAGATGCAAGGCCCTACGGGACTTGATGAGCAAAACAGGATGGAAAACATTCCTTATGCTTCGGCAATAGGGTCTATAATGTACGCCATGATATGTACACGACTGGACGTATCGTATGCTTTGAGCATGACGATTCGGTTTCAAGAAAACCCAGGCGAGACGCATTAGACTGCGGCCAATAATATTCTTATGTACCTTAGATGGACTAAAGAATATTTTGTTGTCTTTGGAATACAAAAAGAGTTGATATTAACAACCTGTTTGAATGCTAACTTCAAAACAGACTAAGATAATTTCCGATTTTAATCTGGTTATATCTTTTGTCTGGTTAGAGGTGATATTTTCTGGAATAGTTCCATGCAATACAATATAGCTGATTAAACTACAGAAGATGAGCACAGTATTGCATTGGATGCAATAATGTTGGCAGTTAGGATTTGAAAGTTCTTGAATGAACTAGGTGGCGTAACTAGCTCAGCCCATCCGATAGTTCTCTATTTATAGTAGAATTATCGCGCAAGCCAATGAGCTAGAAAGCACCACAAGTCTAAAACTAGTGCTCAGGAAGTTCCACATTATCTGGGAGATAGTTTGTGGAGACATCGAGATAATAAAGTTGCAACTTTTGATAAGGTTGCAAACCCGCTTTCTAAACCTCTCCAGCAGTCTAAGCTTAAGGCTTTCACGACTGCAATAGAGATCAGACATCTTAGAGATGGGTTGTGATTTCTATTACTGTATTAGATACTTTTGGAGATTTGGTAAACATTCACTCATATGTATAATACATAATGCTTCATATAAATATGGTTTAATTTATATGAATTGTCCAAATGATTAAGTTATATCAATTGGGTTATGAGGTCGACTTACCGCATAATGAAGTCTCAATGGTTGAACTGATATACTTGAATCATATAGCTGTTCCTGGTTCGTATAATCGAGTACGGACAAACCGATAATACAAAGAACTAGATTGTAATGTGTACTATAGCGCCGCTTCATGGGCTAGTGATGTGGGACATCAAGTACAATTACATAGATATTAGCTGGGAGCTAATGATCGAACAGACCCAACTGGAATAGTATTTAAGATTTCGAGTCATAATACTATTTCATTGACTGTCGAGCAATTTCCTCTGACCTGAGTAGTCCAGAGTGATTCCATTGTGAAATGGTGTACTTTGATACAAGTAAACGCCTTTCGTAAAAGGAGGTTATAAAACTTGTTATTGGGTATATCAGGAAGCAAGTGGGAGAGCTTGGATTGACAAGATGGGATTGTCCTCCATTTTATAATGGGATACATGTCTTACCGGCCACTTGGAGAGTCGAGACTGTGGAAAATACGTGGCCACGTCCAGATTCGTATCATAGTGATAAATCTGGTTTTACAGTCTGTCTCAAAGTCCAAGAAAGGTTTGAACCGATTGAGGATGACTCGAGTCTTGCCTCAAGTTCAAACTTAGACATAAAGTGATAACAGGAAGTTGGCAGCACACTGGCTCTGAAGGCCAAGTGGGAGATTGTTGGGATATGTCCTTCGATCCTACGTGTGCAATCGATAAAGTCATAAGGTCGTCTATGGATGTTAAATGATTATTCGATAATATTAATTGTTGGGAACAATATAATATTGATCGATAAATCATACCTACAGGGTCACACACGAGTCGGAATTACGTTGCTTGTTATATTGATTTAGAATCAATACGTATGGATTTTCACATGCATGGGATGCATGACATGCATGGGATGCATGGCATGCATGGGATGCATGGCTTGCATGGATGCATGTCACATGGTGTGACATGGCATGCCACACAAGCAAGGGGACCACATCTAATGCCATTTGGCATGATGATGTGGAAATGACCCTTCACCTCCCCATTATCCACCATTACTTGTGCATTATGATGCACATTATGGTGGGGGTTACATGGGAGGTTAATGGTGATCAATATAGTGATGAAAACATGTGTTTTCATATCACTTTTGATCAGCCACGAAAATCATACACAAAATAGAGAGAGAAGAGAGTTCTTGGAGAACCACTTCAAGCAAGCAAGCAAGTTCAATTCTGGGTTCGTGTGCAACACGTAGAGGCCGGGCCATTTGTGCGGCTTCAACATCCGGGCAATCTAGACAAGAGGAGTGACGAGGTCATTCACAAAGAGAGCTTCAAGAGGCTGATCCATTTGAGGTGGTTCAATCGACTCAACACCACCTCATCGACGTCAACGAATCAATTCATCACCAAAAGTAAGATCTCGTTGATATCTCTCTATATATATATATATTGGATGTATATATATATATATATAAATATATGTGTGTCTATACATATTTGTGTGCACTAAGATCATGGCATAGTAGATCTATTGCTTTACACGCTTCCGCACACACGGTATATCGATTGGATCGGTATACCGGTACCTTCATGGAGAGCAAGATCGTGCGGCAAGGCAAGAAGCCATGAGAGTCCTCATGACAACTACTCAGTCTGAAGGAACGCCCGTAGGGGAGCACGTTCTTAAGATGATGAGTCTGTTGAATGAGCTTGAGATCCTAGGAGCTCAAATTGATGCTGACACGCAAGTCGACATCATACTCCAGTCTCTGACCCCTAGTTTTGAGCAGTTTCGCATGAGCTATAATATGGGTAAACTATCTTATTCTCTTGCACAACTCCTGACTGAACTGAAGGCGGCAGAGGGGATCTACAAGAAGGGCAAGTCTCAAGCGCTTGTAGCTACCAAGTCCAAAGGCTTTAAGCCTGGTGGAGGTAGGGGCAAGAGAAGGAAGCAAGCCAAGAAACCCAGTGGTGCCAAGAGGAATGGACCACGAGTGGGGGCTGCAAAGCCAAGGGGCAAGTGCTTCCGATGCAATAAGTCTGGACACTGGAGGTCTGAATGTCCTCTCAAAGGTACGAATTTTTCTTTAGTCGTAAAAACATAGTCAGCGGTATTATCTACCAGAATTCTTGTGTGTAGATATGGAACCACTGACGGTATGTGCATTTTGAATGCAGGGGTTCCAGAAAACCCGGCGACTTAGAGAAGAAGAGTTCGAGTCTACACGGGCAAAAGCTGTAGAGGAGGCAGCTGTTGCAGTGGAAGACATTTATCTGCTTTAGTAGTTAAATAGGATTTCATTTCAAGATTATTGCATTATGTACCCTCTATTTTAGAAAGAACGTTTTGTTCTGGATTTCTATTATTAATGAATGGATATTTTATTTCTTTAATCATTGGATGATTTTGATAAGAAATAATGGCATTATCTATTCTGGTACATTAGATTGCAATATATGAATGATAGATCCTAAGTCTACCACGATGCAACGAACCGTTCTATAACTTGTTTTACTTGTTTAGATGTATTTCTTTATTAAATCATTATACTTGTGAATTCCTGTACTTAGTAGTATTTATTCAAATAAGATTCAAAAAGGTCGAAATTGATTTGATCAATTAAAGTTGAAGGAATGGACCTTCCGACCTAAGGATTGAATTTGGAGGATAATACATCTAAGTAAACCTTTTCTGGATAAAAGGTAGAATTCGAACAAGTATGGAGAATGATTAAAAAACTCATATATGCAGAGATATGTGTAATTAGAAAGGTACGAGTAATTCTTAGAATACTCAGCAATGGATTAGAATACTTGATGTGCCATAAAAGCAAAAGTGTTTTGACTAGTCAATGGACACATAGCTGTTATGGGGAACCTTCAAAGTAAATCCATTAAGGAGCCTGCGACTGGGTCGCGGAGGCCATCACCTATCTAAATAACACATAGCATATATCGAATATTGGGATTGAATCCTGATAAATGACTTCACCATACACTTACGTGTAGAGATGGTGTGTCAAGTATAAGAAATGGGAACCTAATAAGTAAAAGAACAAGTTGTTCGGAACTACCTATGTTCTATGGATATTCCTAGAGACAACGGGGCACATTATATGTGGTTGTAGGATATCCTAGATGAACAAAGAACTGTGTGTTCTATAGTACTATGAACCAGAAGGACGTTTATCGCCCGGTTCTTAGAAGAAGACTATTAGACGAACCACAGAACCCGGACTGACATAATACCTTGGAATGAGAAAAAGGACAAGAGACTAGGGACCAGCCAAACCGAGTAGAAGTACACCACACACTGCACCTAATGTTATTTACTGTTTATACACTGGAACGCCAATGCAGTGGGAGGTTGTTAGACAACCGGAGATGTTCATAAGACTAGAGGAGTTCGGACTCTGGTTCTAGTAAAGATGAAATCGATCCCTAGCTCTGCATAAGGGTGGTACAAGATCTAAATGTGCCTGCTTAGAAAACAATGATGTTTATTGTTAAGAGGCTAGATCATTTAGAGTACAAGCTTAGTAAATCCATTTATGGATTGTGGCAAAGCTATAAATCGTGGAACTTGCGAATTGATGAAGTCCATTTCATGGATTCGTCAAAGGGCAAAGACGATAGGTGTATTAGAGAAGTAATGGAAACAAGGTGGTGTTTCTCGGAGATTTTATGTAGATAACATTTTATCATTGGCAACAATGTAAAGATGTTGTCAGACATAAAATAATGGTTGTCTAAATAAATCGGGATATAAGATTGAGTAGAAGTTAGAACATGTTCTTGAGATCTTTCGATCTGAGGGTAAGAACATTGTACTTCTCCTAGATATCTTATACGATTATTGTTTGTTTTAAACATGCATAATTCTGAGAAAGGTTATTGCCTTTCAGATACAGAATGTATATCTATCTAAGGGTATGTGTTTCGAACACATGAAGGAGATAGATACAGACAAAGCAATTTCCTACACTGTAAGTGCGGAAAGGCTTGGTGAATGCGATGTTGAAAAACGAGAACCTGATATCAACTATGCGGTTTGCGTAGTGGGAGGATATCAAAGTAATCTAGATAAGAGACATTCGAATGCTGTAATAAGTACTTGCGAAGTACTGGATTACTAAGCAAGACGAAATCTTCTTTGATTACAAATTCTCAGATCTCAAAGTCAGAGAAGGACCAGTGTAAGTCGATATCAGGCTATGTGTTCATTTTAGAAAGAGGTGGAACCATGTAAGAGTGACAAGCAGGACGCTTCTCAGACTCCATCATAACCGAATAGCAGCCTCAGAGGCAGCGGAAGTTCTGGTTAGGTTCCAGGATAACCTCTTGACTTAGATATGACTCTTAGTTTACCGAAGGCTATTTGGATAGCGGTGCACGGTAAACTGGAAGAAGTCATTAGTCAAAAGTGATGATAACACATAGAGCGAGTACCACCTGATACGAGTCATCGTCAAGGAAGATGACGTAGTAGTCACCAAGATAACTTCAGAGCGGCAACCTAGAGTGCTCATTCACATAGTACTTCTCGGAAGTACACCTTAAGCACGTGATGAGTATGGGAACCGGGAGTTTGGAGGAAATGACTAGACCTTAGTACAAGTGGGAGATTGTTGGAGTTGTGTACTTAATGTCTAGATTTAAGTAACGGTAAACTCCCGATCATAGCATTTAATCTATTAAATTAATGAACAATTGTTTGCATTCAATTATTGTTAATTAAATATATGCAAATATAGTCCTAGATTCTATACGTTGTAGTTAGTATGGTGTGCGACGTCACACAGAAGATCATACTATCGGTTACTCGTATTTAATCAAACAGTTGCTCACGACCTAGATGGACACGGACCAATCCATCGGTATAGTCGTTGTGTGTGAGAGAAAATAATTTGTCTTAATTATTTTATCACACTTGTACACTTGGTGTATTGAGCGGATCGTTGAGATTTATCGATTAGGATTGCCGGCGATAATCGATTCAAGTCTCAGAGTATTTTATTCTTAATCCCCGATACTATTGCGGGTGTGTATATTTAATATAAGTGACTTTGATTTTCCAAAGGAATTAACCGATTTAATTATTGGGTTAATTACCGGTTAAGTTGGGTCACTATATTTTATATATGACATGTCGTAAATACTTGACGGGAAAGTGTATCCCGGAAGGGTTGATAATATCCCCGAGATGAGTTCATAAGGAATTATTGTGTAAACCTCATGAGTGGATTCGTTCCGCACAATAATTAAGGTTGAATGGTACTAGTCTCGGATTCAAGAGATGAATAAATTAATTAGCAATAAATTAATTTTATTTATGGATATTTAAATCTTAAATACACGGAATAAATTATACTACCGGAGAAATATTATTTGATATAATATGGTTTAATATTGGGAGTGCAATTAATTTATATAGTGGAAAATAAATTAATTAATATTGATAAGGATTAATGGACTTGAGGATTGGGCTCAATTTAATCTTCAATATTGGAAGCCCAATATTCCACCTCTTTTAGATCCCCTACGTAGCCTATAAAAGCACTACATGGCCTTCATAATTCATAACTTGAATAAGACAAGATTATCATACTTGATATTCTAGAGAGTTGAAGGAGATCCATAGGAGTTCGATAGATCGTCGCCCACCCGACGTTCGAACGGAGTGCAAGGAATACGTAGGAAGATTCAAAGGTCTTCATCTTGATTTCGTTTCTCCGCACAACGAATCAAAAGGTATGATCATAAAACTCCTTGTGTGATTTTATGTTTAATTAATTGTGATACATACATGAACGCACGATCCGGGAAAACGATGAACTTCGGGGACGGGGATTCGAGATCCCCGGCGAAGCTCAAAACAAACCCTCGGCTGGGAGCCGAGGGGTGCGATCGAACCTAGGGTTCGATCGCGGCGTGCGCAAGAGGGAGGCCCCGACTGGAGCCGGGGCGAGCGATCGACTGTGAGGTCGATCGCGGGGCTGCCGAGGGCTGGTGCCTCGGCTGGCGCCCCTCCTCCCGACGGCGTGGGCGGTGAAGTCGCCGGACTCACCGCCCCGGGGCTGCCGGAGCAGCCCCACGCGATCGATGATGATCGCGAGCCCCGATGGGCTCGGCTAGGGTTTCGGCCGCGGGTTTATCCCGCGGCGACTCTCCGGTCGGGCTCCAGATATCGTGGTGCTCGTGATCGGTTTCCGGCGATGGGATTTCGGTCGGGGTTATCGGTTCCGCAATTTTTGATACCCCGGGATATCGATTTCCAACATTAAAATCCAAAAACTTCCCGACGACGAACTTCTTAGTTCCGGCGTCCTCAGTTTTATATTTCTTCTCCAAAGCATCCCAGAATGCTTTGGCCGAAGGCATATTCCCATACACATTGTACAGGTCATTACTCAGACCATTCAAAATGGTATTCCGGCACAGGTAATCACCCTGGTCCCATGCTTCATAAGCCGCACGCTTATTAGCATCAGTTTCATTCTCATCCATGGCCAGAGGCTCATCCTTGAGAAACTTTGCCAAACCCAACGTGGTCTGGTAAAACATCATCTTTTGTTGCCACCTTTTGAAGTCAGTCCCATTGAACTTCTCAGGTTTCTCAGCATTAACCACCAATGAAGGCATGATTGGAATGTTCATGTTCAACGGTGGAACAGTGCTATTTTTCTCAGCACCAGTATTGCCTTCGGTTGTCATTTTTTAGTACGGTTATTTGTCTTGCGTTGTTGGTATTACGTAGCTATTACAGTGCTCGTTTCTGGACTAGTAAACAGTACTACTGAATACTTTACACGTTTCCAGAAAATATAAAAATAAAAGAAAAGAAAAAGAAGAGAAATAATCGAACAGGTCTTCAACTTCGATCGAACGTCGGAAATGGATTGCGGGTAGTCGAGGCGCTTTCGCTATCCGCAAGACAAATACGTCTCGTGTATGCTACGGTTTGCAGACGTAATGCCCCCAAAGATACAACGACTTTCTTCTTGTTCTTCTCTGAAGCAACCAGAGTCGAACCACCTTTCGAACGGGAAAGAGCAGGGAGTATGAACACTATG
This sequence comes from Euphrasia confusa, assembly GCA_954870475.1. NCBI lineage: Eukaryota > Viridiplantae > Streptophyta > Magnoliopsida > Lamiales > Orobanchaceae > Euphrasia > Euphrasia confusa. The sequence continues at coordinate 14,629,704 of OX940949.1, read as the reverse complement.
ATATGCTGAGAATTTCTTTTGCGTTTTTTCTGTGTATGTTATGCAGCCTAAGACACTCTATTTATAGGCGTCCACATGCATGTGAAGGGTCAACAAAGGCATTCATTCGGGTGAGTAATGCAGCCTCATTACCACCTTGTAACGTCCAGCCTCATTACACCATTGTAACGTTAGGAATGAACCTGGTCATCTGACCGTTGAGGATTTCATTTCAGAAAATAATAATATTAATATAATAATAATTATTATTTAATCAGGCTTGACTATTCAACTTCAGCTCAATCCAATTGTGTCAACACTAGCCCACCAAATATGAGCCCAATCTATAGTTCAGCCCGTCAGCAAAACTATTACGATGGCCAGGCCCAGGAGCCCCAGGAAGCCCAAGTCCAGCCCAAAGTCCAATTGCCAAGATCCAAGATCACCAAATGTGAGCCCAATCTATAGTTCAGACCGTCAGCAAAACTATTACGATGGCCAGGCCCAGGAGCCCCAGGAAGCCCAAGGAAGCCCAAGTCCAGCCAAAGTCCAATTGCCAAGATCCAAGTCCAAGTCCAAGGACGAGTCGGGAAGGGACGAGCCGAGCCGAGCCGAGCGGACGGACGGCGCGCGTGTGGCAATTGCCATGTACCTTAACGGTCCATGGTCTTACTCACTTGTTGAACACATTAATCCTCCAACCATTTATTAAGTGTAATCATTTTATTACATCTTTCAATGTGGGATGTAATAATTATTACACATTTCAATGTAATAAAGTCTTACACTTTATTACATATTCAATTAAATGCGTTTTTAATTGGCTATCTTTAACAATTTATTTCTCACTCACCGAAAATCGGTTTTTGACGAAATAAAATTCTATAATTATCTACGAACGACGTAGAAAATTACCGTACAATTTATTTCCCAATCGAAATTAATTTTATAGCCAGTCAAATCGGTCAAACGTTGGATAAAACAAACTTTGACTTAATGATTTTCCAATAGTTTAATTGTTGATGTTTACGAATTCCATTGAAACCAAGTCGGTGTATTTTCTTTCATAATAACCTCTTGCAACTAACTGAAAATATGTACAGTAGTTAGATTATAATTACTCTCGGGTTATGTTTTATTTTTTTCTTTCCTGCTCTCATTGTAATTGACATCTTAATTATTCATGTTTAATAACACATCTTTAAAATTAGGGCTGGAAGTTCGGTTAACCAAAACCGAACCGAACCGAATGACCGGTTAACCGAACCGAAAAATGACGAAAATGACTAACCAAAACCGAACCGAATAATTTATTGGATAACCAATAACCGAACCGATTTTTTCGGTTCGGTTATCGGTTAACCAAAAAACCGATTAGAAAAAAAAGTAAGTTGATTTTAAAAAGAATATCGTGGAAAAAAAAGAAAAAAAAAATTAAAATATAAACAAATTTAAACTAAAATACAACTTATTCAACCTAACACATATAAATCCAACAAAATACAAAAAATCCGAAATAAGTAAGAAAGTGTTGTCATACAATCGTCCTTAAGGATATATATAATATGTAATATATATAATATATTTCGGTTATTCGGTTTTTAACGATCGGTTATCGGGTTAACCGATAACCGAATATATAAAAAAATTCTTACCGATAACCGAACCGAAAACCGAATTTCTTATATTTGGTTAACCAAAAACCGAAATTTTCGGTTCGGTTTCGGTTTTAACCGATAACCAAAACCGGAATTCCCACTCCTATTTAAAATCAATCCAGTTAAGTGAGAGTCGCCTCTATCTTGAAATGTAGAAAATCGTGTGCATTTGATCTAACAACGAAATATTGTATATACCAATTGTTATAATTTGGTGTATCAATTCATGGGTCAAAACTCATCTTAACAAAACTTTCATAAAAATGGGTTGGACGGCGCCGCGTCAAATTCTTATTTTCTCGGTCATTTTTATAGAGAAAATCAGATCGTTCATTCCTTTTTCTTATCAATTTTATATTTGAATTCGAATCACACTTTAATATTTTATTATTGTAAAATTAAATTATAGTAAATTTATTGTTCATTTTATATTTGAAAAGAAGCAAAAAAGTAGAACAATTTTTTAAAAATTTGATGCTTTTTTTGTTTGAAATAAAGTATGCTTGACGTAATTGTAATTTCAAAGTGAGAAGCGGCGATAGGTCGCGTGGACCCCACTCCCTCTCTCCGGGCCCACACGCCTCGACAACATACATATTAGCCAACACAATGCGTGACTCTACAGTCTACACACTCTGATCCCTTCATACATTTCATGCTCATGTTCCACAATCCCGCTTTCCCAGAACAATACGTCGTCGTATTTCAACCATGGTGGAACCGAACCGGGAAATTCGCCGGACGCTCCGAAAACTGAACTCGTGGTCGCCGGACATCCTCCGCGACGAAGCGTGGACCAACCGCCGGAGGAGCAATCTGCTGCGGCGCAGCCGCAGCGTGACCGACGACGACCTCGAAGAGCTTCGCGGCTGCTTTGATTTAGGTTTCCAATTCAAATCGCCCGATCTGGATCCGAAGCTCTCGTCCACTTTCCCGGCGCTAGATTTTTACTTCGCCGTGAACCGCCGGTACGACAAAGCGCTTTCCGGATTGGCGTCGTTTTCAGATTGCGACTCCGCCGGTCATCCGTCGTCGGCCGACGATAGCTCTAAGTCCATCATCGATCCAGGTCAGATTACAGCTAGCGTGATTTCGTTTTTTATAATCCGAATTTAACCAGAGTCACTCGCCAAAATCTAGTAAAGATTTTCTAAACGTATATTAATATCCAATATTTTATAGTCCATGAATTAATTAATTAATTAATTAATACTATCTCTTTCTTTATACACATCGTTTATCACGTATTTAACTATTTTTTCCCACTTGTTTATTAGTATTATTACAGTATTTCAGACAAAATCTATTTTCTTTTTTCTAAATAGGTGAAGACTCCGAGTCGGTGAAAACGAAATTGAGACAGTGGGCTCAGGTGGTGGCATGTTCGGTGCGTCAATTTTCGGCTTAACTTATGATTAACGCGACTTAATGATTTTATTATTATTTCCAGAAAAAAAATTAAATCTAAAAGTAAAAAAAGAAAAAGTGCACTGTTTTCCCATCGTACGTCTGAAATATATATATTGTACATTAATTAAAAGGAATTTTATTGTACATTAATATAAAACCTACATGTTGCTATGGGTAATGAGGGCTATGCTGCAAAAACAATACAAGACAAAATTTGAAGCTGTTTGCATGTGGGTTGTTAAGAATTAAAGTGGTTTTTCCTCCATCCTTGTGGAATGAATGTTTTGTGTTCGAGTATTCTCCTTAAAAATGTCACATATTAGCTACTTACAAACTGTCAAGACACTAGCAACAACATTTCTACCCTACAATCTAACGAATGTACTGAAGGTTCCTAATTAAAGTCATCGGTAACTATTGTCATCTTTTATGGTATAGTTAATTAGTAATTAATGATGATTTTTTTTTTGATTATCAGTAATTAATTACTGACTGGTTTTTAGACTTTTAGTATTTTTGAAAATCCGTTCGTAATTATATGATTGTTAATATTTTTTAAAACTATTTTTCATTATTTTTTCTAAAATTATATTAACTTTTTAACAATAATGTAACAAAATAAATTAAATTAGATAATATTTTATTATATAATGTAATATATTTCATATTATATATATATATATATATATATATATATATATATATATATATATATATATATATATATATATATATATATATAAAGTTAAATTATTTTTAAAAATTCTAGTAAAATAAAAATCTAAAAACATGTTGTAGTATAATTTTAAAATTCACTTTTTTAGAATTGTTTTGAGCTGAAATATTTACTAATAATATAATATTTTAAATATTAAAAATAATAAAATTTGCTAAATTTTATCAAAACTTTAAGTGTTTAATTTATTTTATGAAAGTTTTAGGATGTAATTTAATTTCTACAAAAGTTATGAGGGCTTAAAGCTTTTGTACTTTTATTATATTTAATAATTTTACATTTTTCTGGTAGAATTATGTTCACTTTTTTTTTTTTGTGAATGTTTTAATTAATTATTTTAAAATAATTGTTTTACCTGAAAAATATTATTATACTCATATTTTTTTCACTTTTTTTATTAAATTTTACTCACAAATATTTTAATACTCATATTTTTTCATATTTTTATTAAGTTTTACTCACAAATATTTTAATTTTTATTATAAAAATAAAATTTTATTTTTTACATTTTGATAAAAAAAAATCAATTTTCTAAATTTTATCTTTTACATTTTGATAAAAAAAAATCAATTTTCCTTTTTAGTATGTAGTATTATACAGTATATACTTATATGCGTCCCATTGCATATTTTTTTGGAATAAAAAGAAAGTGTATTAAAAATGGTCATTCGCATTTATCGACGAATTTTTTACACAGCCCAATGCATATTATTCACTATTCTCAGCCCAGTATCCATTATCAAGTTTGCACAGAACTACAGCCCATTAATTTAAGCCCCGAACCCAACCTACTATATGAAGCTCAGTTAATTTCGGCCCAACTCACGTGCATAATATTTTATAAATTCCATCACTTACTTATTTTTTATTTTTTATTTATATTTAAATAATAATAATAATAAAAATTAAAATAAATGATTTTTAGATAGAAAAAAATAAATAATTAATATTTCATATAAAATAGGAATTATAATTTATATTTCAAAATTTTATTTTAATTAATTTTTAATTTAATTAATATTTATATAAAATACGAATTATAATTTATACTTTTATTTAAAAAATTTTATTTTTAATTAATTTTTATATAAAATACGATTATAATTTATAAAAAAATTTAACTATTTCAAAATTTTAATTTTTATTTAAATTTTATATAAAATATAAAATAATTAATAACACTAAAAATTTAACTATTTCAAAATTCTTATTTTAATTAATTTATTATATAAATAATTTTTAACCATAAAAAATTTAACTATTTAAAATTTTTTATTTTGTATTAATTTTTATATAAAATAAAATAATTAGTTAAAATAAGAAAAAATTTAATCTAGTTTATTAATTTTAAATAATTTAAAAGCTTCACAATTGTTTTGTTTAATCAATTACAATGTCTTGAATTTGAAACATAAATTTTAAATCTCAATTCATGTGCTCAACCAACTGAGCTAAACCTAACTATGGGTAGTATATTATTAAAATTAAAATTAATTAAAAAATTACTCTCTTCTTCCCTTTAAAGGGTTTCATTTTAGGGAAAAATGGCAATAAGGCCATTTTTCAACATTTTTTGACTAATAAGGCCAATTTCTAATTTTCGTGTCAATTAGGCCTTTTTGTTCCAATTAAGCCACAAAAATGTATTTGGAAAGACGAAACTACCCCTCGATCTATTCTACTCACCTACCCACACAAACCTCTAATCTACGCCCCCAAACCCAGACACGGAAAATCACGATCGGAAATCGGCCAGCAGCTTCCGCCGCCTCCAACCCCGCTGACCCCACCGCCGCGACGCCGCCCTCGCCCCCACCCCCACGGCCAGCTCCTCCTCTCCGCTCCTCCTCCGTCGGGGCAGACCCTCGAGTATTCGACACGGGCGAGGTAATTCCTCTGTCCCTCCCGGCGATTGCTCGAGCTCGCGGATGAAATCCATGGCGAACTCTGTTTTCTCCTCTTCCGCCGGGATAGGGTTTCCGAACTCCGCGATAAATTGGGGAAAAACCCCGGGCGCGACGGCGAACACTGTCCAGCCGCGCGACAGTATCAGGAGGCGGTCGAGGAGGCCGAGGATCCGGTAGCTTGGCTGGTGAATCGACATCACAACAATACTCCCGGTCCGCGCGATCCTCTGGAGCACCCGCACCACCATGTGCGAGCTCGTCGAGGAACAGCACTCCCGATCGACACGCGCATCCTCTCCATCGCCACCAAACCCAGGCTGATGAACCCCGCCCCTGACCTCTCGTCGCCGCTGCTGGGAACCCGGACCACTGCCCGTTAAGGAACTCATGGTCGAAGCCACTGCCTCCAGTCGCCTCTCTCGCTGACAGGCTCCGTCGTAGCCCGCAGCCGTCGTAAATCAGAAATAAAGTTTGTATGAATTTTTTTTAGCTCGTTCAGCTGCTGTTTAGTTGAGTTTTTAGCCATCGCCTCAGCGGATGAAGATGCTGGAGAATCCGACACTTAGTTACGCATTTAGATTATGTAGTACCTTGAGTGATTGCTTATTAGACCATATATAACATATTGCCATGTAGAATCAATGTACAAATGTGTGTAATATTGTAATTGGATTTTTGTTTTTGTATACATTATTGATTGATGAGCCAAAGTAGTACTCACTAAAATATTTGAACACAAATCAAAGCAGCAAGAATAATGATGATAATATCATTACTGGATTAATTGTGAATTACAGTGGCTTGTTATATAGCATATGTTCCATATATGTTGGTGTAATTACACGGGAAAATATATTAAGGCTTTAGGATTAAGGTAATCAGTGGTTGGTTTTTAGTCTCGTCCTTTGCCTTTTTTAAGAGAGGTTTGAAATAATACAACAGTACATGCTTTTTGATTTAAAAATCAAGAAATAAGGTGTGTGTGTGTGTGTTTTCATACTTCCTGCAAGGAGCAATATTGATCATTTTATTCACAACATAGATGCAGTAATAAATTCATTTCATTAATTTATACAACCACCCCTGGTAATAAATTGTGGTTTATGATGAATGACTTTAATTGATGTAAAGGAAAATGATTGATTTGGTGAAATTGTAATGGAATGTTGAATCGATGTTTTTATCACGAGTTTTGTGTATTTTTTCATTCGAGTTTTATGTATTTTTATTTTACATTCAGTGTGTTTATACGACATTCAGTGTTAAAATATGACATTCAGTGTGTTTTTATGACATTTAGTGTTAAAATATGATATTCAGTGTGTTAAAATTAGAGGTGCACAACCGGGCGGGTTGGACCCGGCCCGCCCGGGCCTGCCCGCTCCACGGGTAAATTTTAACATGGCCCGTCAAACCCGCGACCCGGCCCGCCCGACCCGCCTGATGTTCGGGCCGGGCTCGAATTCAAAATTCTAACCCGTTGACCCAGCCCGCCCGGCCCGCCCGGTCAAACGGTCACATGCAAGCACTCCCACCCAACCCCATCATACCCTACTCTTATTGTGCTTTGCCATCAATTTATACGGCATTTATTATCAGTAGACTATATAAAGCATGTCCCATTTTACACAATTTCCCAGCCCATTTTTTAATTTAAACTAATTAATATTGTGTAAAAAATAATATTAATTTATATAATTGTAATTAATAAAAAATTAAATCAATCAGCTTTATACTAAATACGAAATATCATTAATGATGTAGCTGCCAAATTTAAATTTAATTAAATATATTAATTACTATTATTAATCATTAATAAGGTAGCTGTCAAATTTAAATTTAATTAAATGTATTAATTACTAGTATTAATGATGGATTAGAGATTTTAAATTTCATTAAGTATTAATAAGTCAAATATATATAATTTATTCAAATATATTCAGAATTTTATAATATATAATTAAATTAAAGAATTGGCACCGCCAGGCCCGAGCCCGCCCGAGCCCGCCCGCATCTATCCCAAACTCGCTCGGGCCGGTCCCGGTTTACTCAATCACAAACCCGAGGCCCGGCCCGCCCGGCCCGAAAAGTCACGGGCCGAATTACGGGCTTGTATTCTCCAACCCGTAGCCCGTTAAACCCGGCTCAGCCCGCCCGGGCCCGCCCGAAGTGCACCTCTAGTTAAAATATGACATTCAGTGTTTGTTATAATATTCAATATAAAAATATATGACATTCAGTGTTAAAATATGACATTCAGTGTTTGTTATAATATTCAGTGTAAATATACGTCATTCAGTGTTTGTTATAATATTCAGTGTAAAAATATGACATTCAGTGTTAAAATATGTCATTCAGTGTTTATAATATTCAGTGTAAAAATATGGCATTCAGTGTTAAAATATGACATTCAGTGTTTGTTATAATATTCAGTGTAAATATATGTCATTCAGTGTTAAAATATGACATTCAGAGTGTTTGTTATAATATTCAGTGTAAATATATGTCATTCAGTGTTAAAATATGACATTCTTGTTATAATATTCAGTGTTAAAATATGACATTCAGTGTTTGTTATAATATTCAGTGTAAAAATATGATATTCAGTTTTTGTTATAATATTCAGTGTTAAAATATGACATTCGGTGTTAAAATATGTCATTCAGTGTGTTAAAATATGACATTCAGTATGTTCAATGTTAAAATATGACATTCAGTGTTAAAATATGTCATTCATTGTTAAAATATGACATTCATTATGTTTAGTGTTAAAATATGTCATTCAGTGTTAAAATATGACATTCAGTATGTTCAGTGTTAAAATATGTCATTCAGTGTTAAAATATGACCTTCACTGTTAAAATATGACATTTAGTGTGTTCAGTGTTAAAATATGTCATTCTGTTAAAATATGTCATTCAGTATGTTGTTATTCAGTGTAATTTTATAACATTCAGTGTGAAAATCTGGCATTCAGTGTTAAACTATCTTCTGAGTTCTGAGGGTTGACAACCTTTTCAGGACTTCGCTGAACAGGCCTTTCATCTTTGACACTCAAATTATCAGTAGATGCTTGCACAGCTGCAAGGTCGTTAGGATCTTCAACCTAGCAAGACATACATATAATCCAATATGAACAATATTTATTTGGTAATAGAACTCGATTATGGCCAAGAACCTGCATAATACATTTCAACAATTCAAACTATATTCAAGTACACGGATTTTCTAATATGAATTGCAGTACACGGATTTTCTAATATATAATAAATTGAATTTCTAGATTTATATCATATGCATAAGGTTCTCATATTAATACTCATCTGGGCTACATGGCCCATGCAAAGTTGTCACGGAATAGTAGGAATGTTTTAAAAACCCCAAACTCCTAAGAAAGTAAGAATACAACAAAAATGTTGGAATAATTTCATTACCCTTCTTCGAGACATTCAAATTCAAGGGTCGCTTTGACTGTTTCGATTTCACAAATAACATCACCAACTTCGATCTGCAAGAGCAGAGGTCAAACACTGAATGTCGCCAGCTCTATGGCGACATCCAGAGCCCGCCTCCCAGTCGCCAGCTCTATGGCAAGCACACAGTAAATATAAATGTCCCCTTTTCGACGGTGAGATTCACCCATGCCGTTTTTTGCGCGTCCCAACATCCAAGAAGAAATCCAACCAGGAACAACAACTCAAAAAATCACAAATGCTTCCCTAGTGTGATGAAAAGCAATATATTAGCAGCATGAAAATTGACAGCAACAAAATAAAATCAGAAAATTTGAATTTGAAATTTCAGTCGAGCTAAGCGAGCAAGCAATTAATTCCCTTTATTGTAGAAAATGAAAGCAGCAGATTACGAGGAATGTGATATCATACATCGTCTTCGTGGCCGCGAAGTTCGTATCTCAACCGATACTAGACGCAACCATGCCGAGTAATGAGGCAAATGGATATCCGATAACCTTTCTTCAGCATTTCGTCGAACACCTTCAAGGCGTTCGATCTCGACATAGTCGATTGAAATTGACATTCCCATTCCACCGTCTTCGTCCATGTTGTTCAGAACCCTAATCTCGCCCATGTTGACGGCCCCCCGCCACGTCGCCAGAGCCGCTCAGATCCCCCTGCGTGCGTATCAGCGTCGCCGCCTCCCGGACCCGCCGCAGCGCCTTCCCCATATCTCGGCACCCACAGACGAAGGCGGCGCGGAAGTTGTGCTTGTTCACGAATTGGTATTCGTCGGCGACGTCAAGAGTTTCGCTCGCGTCGATATAGTCGACGTCGATCGCCTCGAGGATCCGAGCCAATGTCGTATCTGCCGCCGATGAAAATGAATTTTAATTTGTGAGAAAATGAGGGATTGGTGAGAACAGTGCGTTGTATATATGAAAGGGTAATGTTGTCTTTACACATTTTAGGCGGCCTAATTGACACGCGTAATTTCTCGAAAGCCTTATTGCCGAATTTTTTTTTGAAAAATGGCCTTATTGCCGAATTTTTTTTGAAAAATGGCCTTATTGCCATTTTTCCCTTCATTTTATTAGAACAAAATTAATAAATACAGTACACTACTTATGTTTTGTGTTAATATATTATATATGTCCATATTAAAAAGAGAAATGCATATTATAAGCACACTACTTATGTTTTGTGTTAATATATGTCCATATTAAAAAGAGAAATGCATATTATATTTGGATAGAACTTCAATTAGATGAAAGTATTATTAATAATTGTGAGTAAAATTTAAGTGAACGTAAAATTAAAATTTTATTTTAAAATAAAAATAAAATAATTATTGTATAAAGTGCATAAAGAAAGATTTGTTAGTTCATTAAATGGAGTACTAATTTTTGCAAGTGTCACCTAACTCAGAAATCCGGTACTTTGATTTGGTAATTCTATTAATAATTGTAACTTCATTTATTTCGTCTTCACCAAAATCATCTGATAAAAAACACACGCAGAAAACAGGTTTAGTAGGTGAAATCATGGTGGACGCGACTTCAAAATATTCAAATCAACGTAAAATCTGAGCCCTAGAAAAAACCCTTTTTCCACTGTTGACTTCAATTTCACTCCTAAAACCCTCTATCTCTTTCACACACTAACACGCACAAGCACGCCGAAGAATTTCCTTTTATCCTTCAAGTAAGACCAGTCACAGACTCACAGTCTCATTCTTCCGAAATTTGAATTCATGGCCTCTGCTATTGCTAACCACAGGCAGCTCACGAAATCGGAGGATTTATCCGATCGGGATGTCGCAACGACGTCGTATTCATCGTCGTCTCCTTCGAATTCAAACAAGAAGAAATGGTCTAGCTTTCTCCCGGTTCTGATGGCCATGGTGGTGATCGGAGAGATCGCGTTCCTCGGCCGGCTCGACGCGGTGAAGAACTCTGACCTGGTCAACTCATGGGCCGACTCGTTCTACCATTTCACTAAAACGTCGTCGTTTACTTACTGGTCGGTCGATGACGCAGCAGGCTCGGTGCAGGATCAGGATCAGGATCCGGTTCAGGATCGGTCCGCCGAGCCTGAAGAGAGTTGCGAAGCATGGTTGGAGAAAGAGGACTCTGTACCTTATTCTAGGGATTTCAACAAGCTCCCTATTCGTGTATACGGCAACGATGAGGTATTTTTTTATTAATAAAAAATAAATTATTTTTTTCATAATGTAAATTGTTTATTTTGAGATTAACTGCTGGGATTACATATTTCCTGAAAAGGGGTAATGGTATTTAAGTTTCATTAGTGGCTGCAATGTGAAATTTCCAAAAAATTCATATTCTTACTAATTTTAGTACTGCATAATATGAAGGATTGGAGAACTTGTGGTGTTGGATGTAAGTTTGGAGCCGGTGATGGTAAGAAAATTGATGCTTCATTTGGGCTTCAAAACGAGCCGGGCACTGCCGGGGTGCTTAGGTCAATGGAATCAGCCTCGTATTATGCCGAGAATAATATTGACACGGCAAGACGGTGGGTAAGCGCACATAATGTGTTTTTTGTCTTGTCTCTTTTGTTTCAGACTAATAAGTTTGCAATCACGAATCAACGACATTTTGGGTTTATTCTGAATCATGCTTTTGATATCCTAGAAGCTCATATTACAAACATGGACAAACTTGAATCCAATGATTTGGAACACCCATTTTTTATTCGGAGTACTTTTCTATAAATGGAAGATTTTCATTTTAGTAACCAGAAGAAGCATTGATATCTAAATTTCGCGTGTCCTGCTTTTTGGTTTGGATTCGAATCTATTATTAGGATCCCCATACTTTAGCTTAATTTAGGATGACTTTGTTGAGTTTAATGTTTAAATCACTGCATTAATTCATATTGACCTATGTTGAAATCGGTCTATTAATTTGGCTACAACAATTTTCTTGATTTGACAGTTGGGGATACAAAGTTGTAATGACAACCAGCCTTTCGTCTGATGTGCCTGTGGGGTATTTCTCTTGGGCTGAATACGATATAATGGCTCCTGTTGAACCAAAAACTGAAGCTGCCCTTGCTGCTGCTTTCATATCAAATTGTGGTGCTAGGAATTTTCGATTGCAAGCATTGATTGCTCTCGAGAATGCAAAAGTTAAAATTGATTCTTATGGGGGTTGCCATCGGAACCGTGATGGAAGAGGTTGGTTATAGTGCTCTCTTTATCTCGGTAATAGAAGTACTAGTTTATCAATTTCGATGCCAAGTAATGTAATTAGTTATTTCTAGTAAAGAAGTGAACTGACACCTTTTTTCTCTGATTAATATAGGATTGAAAGTCTTCGATTAATTTTCTGTATTGAGTTTTTTTACACGGCTAAATTAGAATATATATTTAGGGACTTGGATAGGAGTGGAGCAGCTCTTTTCTTTTTAACACAAAGTTCATTTCTGTCTCTTCAGTGGACAAAGTGCAAGCGTTGAAGCGGTATAAATTTAGCTTGGCCTTTGAGAATTCCAACGAGGAAGATTATGTGACGGAGAAATTTTTCCAGTCTCTCGTAGCTGGTAAAGTATTGCACAAGTTACTTACTTACCATATATATATTTATATAGACATAAATATTTACAAATTTGTTGGAGTTTGTTGGTGTTTTGGTTCTGCTGTTTAATTAGGAACGATGTATGTATACATTTATTTCTAAAACGGTGCTTGTTGAAATTTCATCTGATGTGGAAGGATATTCATTCGCCATTCATTGTAGGCACTGTCCCCGTTGTTATTGGACCGGATAATATCCAAGATTTCGCTCCTTCCCACGGATCAATACTGCATATCAAGCAGGTCAAAGATGTTGATAACATTGCCAAGACTATGAAGTATCTTGCCAAAAATTCAAGTGCATACAACGAAACATTAAGGTCTGCCTCGGCCTTAGTTTTCCGTTCTATAAATGCATTCATTCATGTCCCAATTCTTATATCTTTTCTGTTTTCAAGGTGGAAATACGAGGGTCCCTCAGATTCTTTTAAGGCACTTGTTGATATGGCTGCAGTACATTCGTCATGTCGTTTGTGCATTTACTTGGCGACTGCGATCCAAGACAAAGATGAAAAGAGCCCAAAATTTCAGAAACGCCCCTGCAAGTGTATCCGTGGCTCCAAAACAACATATCACATATATGTAAGAGAAAGAGGAAGGTTTGAAATGGAATCTGTTTTCTTGAGGTACATTGTGTATAAAATAATCCCCACCCCAACTCGTTCCGTTTATTTGTTTTGTTTTGTTTTGTTTTCGTTTCGACTCTTATATGGGAATCCTGGGAGCAGGTCAGACAATTTGACCCTGGAGGCTTTATCCTCTGCCATTTTACGGAAGTTCAAGTCTCTAGAACACGTGCCCGTATGGAAAGAGGAGAGGCCGAAAAGCATAAGGGGTGGGAATGAGCTCAAAGTATACAAGATTTATCCGGTTGGGATGACACAAAGGCAAGCACTTTACACGTTTAGTTTCAAAAATGACTCGGATTTCAGTAATCACGTAAAGAGCCACCCGTGCGCCAAGTTCGAAGTCATATTTGTATAGGATTCGGCTCGCCTTTTCCTCCCGCCCTTGAAACTGCAGAAAGGGAGGGAGGAGGTCTTACCATTTATCTTACACTGTACTATGATTCTTACCCACGCTGGATGTACTAATCTGTTTTTTTGTAGGACTTAATTTTCACATTATTCTCGGCCTTGGGCGGTTTTGCTTTACACATATGAAAAACAATTATCAATAATAAATCTACATATAATGATCCAAAAGTTTTCAATTGCGTTGTTATAACTTACACTCGTAAAGAAAATGTTTGCATTAACACTGTTTTAAGGAATACCTTGTGCCGAAAAAGTTTGTTGAGAGTCTAAATAATTTGCAGTGTAAAAGACGAATAAGATGAAACATTAGACCATCCACAACAGGGTGTCAAATAGGGTATCAAATTGAGTTCAACTCATTTAGTAGGGGAGTATTGAAAGTGTCAAGTTTGACACTCGGTGGGGCCGGATCAAAATTTGATCCCCGGTCAATTTTTTTTGACACCCTACAGTGGCTCCCACCACTTATTATTTTATAACAACAATAAATAAAAGAGTCAATCATTAATTGACACATGGCATTTTAATAATTTTTTCCCCTCATTTCAAAATCATTTATTACAAAATAATTATTTAAAATAAAAATAAAATAAAAATACCATTATTTTTTATTTTTTATCCTCTATAAATAGACGGTAGGTTTGTATCATTTGAGCACAAAAAAATTCACAATTTTTTTGCACTTTTTTCACTTTTTTTCTCTTTATTTTCAGTATTTTATGTATTTTTATTTATTAAATGTGGTGAGTAATAATGGTATTTATTATCTTAAAATATTGTGAATTTTTTAAAATTATATTTTAGTAATTTTAAATTTAATAATTATATATATATATATATATAATAATTAAAAAGAAATGTAAAATATGGTGGGATATAGGATATGGTGATGTGGAAGAAAAAGAAAATAATTTGACACCTAGAATAACACCCTGCTGGAGCTAGTGCTGAAAAAAAGGGTGTTAATTGAGAGTGTCAAGCTGACGTGACAGGAGAGAAGTGTCAAATTTGACACTCGCTGTTGTAGATGGTCACGTACAATGCATCATTGCATAGTGCCAAAACTTCAGATGCTATGTTGTCAAAAGATGTAAGGATTGAAATTTGAAAGGGTGTGTAGGATATGTTGGAATTATTTTAATAATTCATGTATTTTGACCAAAGTTGTGTAATTTTTATGGAAATAAAAATGTATTCGATTTCGAGTTTAATCGTTACAATTATTATTTCCGTGTTACGAGGTAATAGTGGTATTTTATTTCGTCAAAATCCGTAATAAATGTGTAAAGATTGCCATAAATACTACTTTGATAAATGAAGCAATTATTATTTTATTGGGATAAATGTTATTCCACATTAAAAGAATACCAAAAGTCATTTCTCTTTAAAAGTGATAAGAGAATATGAGTGTTCAACAAATTGACTAAGTCCATGCACCCTTAGCGGTACATGGCAAGGGCCACAAGCGCGCGCCCCGCCCCGACCCGTCCCGGGCTCCTTGGTGATTTGGTGATTTGGACTCTGGGCTTCCCGGGGCCACTGGGCCAATTGAGCCATATCTTTTGGACACCGCCACCTGCATGTGAGTGTGGTGTAACTTCCCCGGGTGAACTCTATAAATAGACTTGTACATGCATCATTTCACGTACGAAAAAATCCAGTCTCATATCATTTGTGCTCAGTTTTCACTGTTTCTGTTCAACCGAGGGTTCGATTCAGTGTGCATTCGTTCGAGCCCCGCTGCCGTTGTATCTTTGGGATCAGAGAGCCTGTAACCGTAGCATACACTGGGCTTTACTGATTTGCGGAAAGTGCAAACGCCTCGGCCAGCAACCTGTCGTTTTACTTTCCGTTCTTATCTTTGTTTTATTCCGGTTTGGACTAACCCGTTTCTACGTTTTTTCTAACAATAGCAAATCAGTAAATCATGTCTACCGGAAGTGATGCCCAGAACAAGGATGCCCAGATCAACAAGGAAGTTCCTGTCATCAACGTTGAACAACCCATCAACAACAAATAAGTTCTCATCGGTAAGATCCAAGTGGCGCTGCCTATCCACACCCAGACCATCCCGAATGCCGAGAAGCCCGAGAAGTTCACCGGCGTCGACTTCAAAAGGTGGCAGTCCAAGATGATGTTCTACCAGACCACCCTTGGCCTGCAGAAGCATTTGACTGATGACCCTATGACCATAACTGACAAAGACACTGGTGAGAGGCGCTTTGCCTTCGAGGCCTGGGGGCAGAGTGATTATCTCTGTCGGCACACCGTCTTGAACGGGCTGTGCAACGAGTTGTACAATGTGTACAGCACGTACAAGTCTGTCAAGTCCCTTTGGGATGCCTTGGAGAAGAAGTATAAGACCGAGGACGCTGGTACTAAGAAGTACGTCGTCGGCAAGTTCCTGGACTACAAGATGGTCGACTCAAAGTCTGTGATCTCTCAAGTCCAGGAGTATCAACTGATCTTGCATGACATCGCCTCTGAAGGGATGAAGATCAGTGAGTCCTTTCAGGTGGCGGCTGCCATCGAGAAGCTGCCTCCCGGGTGGAAGGACTTCAAGAACTACCTTAAGCACAAGCGAAATGAGATGAGCCTTGAAGACCTCATTGTCGAACTTCGGATCGAAGAAGACAACCGTGATCGAGAGGTCAAACCTAGGAAAGTTCCTATAGAGGCTCGGGTGAACTTGGCTGAGCCACATTCTGCCAAAAGGAAGAGCACTTCTAAGGGCAAAGAGCCAGCCAAAGTCTGGAAGTTCACTGGGATTTGCCACAACTGTGGCAAACCGAACCACATGGCCAGAGACTGCAACCAGCCAAAGAGGCCAAACGGGCAGAAGAAGAAGCGACCAAGTGCCAACGTGGTTCAACACGAGCTGACATGTGCTGATATGACTGTAGTGGTCTATGAGGCCAATCTGGTTAGAAACAACAAGCAGTGGTTCATTGATACCGGAGCCACACGACATATATGCTCTGGCAAGGATGCCTTTGCCTCTTATGCTCCTTGTACCTGTCGCAAAATCCACATGGGTAACTCCGCATCGTCTGAAGTTGCTGGAGTTGGGAACGTTGTCCTCAAACTGTCTTCTGGAAAAGAGCTGAAGTTGACTGATGTGCTGCATGTCCCAGACATCCGAAAGAACCTGGTCTCCGGTTTTGTTCTTGTGGAGCATGGCTTCAAACTTGTATTTGATGCTAAGATATTTGTACTTTCTAAATTTGGACTGTTCCTAGGTAGGGGTTATCTTGATCAAGGTCTGTTTAAATGGTCTGTAATGGCTCTTCGCCCCCCCTTTGCCCCGAGCACTAATGAAAAAGTTGTTTCCTCTTACTTGATCGAGTGTTAAGATTTATGGCATTTTCGTTTAGGACATGTAAATCAAAATGCAATAAAAAGACTTATGAATTTGGAATTAATTCCAACTTCTAAAATAAATTCACAACATAAGTGTGAAATTTGTGTTGAAGCCAAAATGGCTAAATTACTGTTTCGATCAGTCGATCGTTGTACCAAACCTCTTGGACTTATTCAAACCGACATATATGATTTAAAGTTTGCACCGACAAGAGGCGGTAAGAAATACTTCATCACTTTTATTGATGATTGTACGAGATTCTGTTATTTGTACTTATTAAATAACAAAGACGAAGCCCTAGAGGCATTCACTAAGTACAAAACTGAAGTTGAAAATCAACTCAATAAACGGATTAAGATAGTCCGTAGTGACCAAGGTGGAGAGTACGTAGCTCCTTCTGAACAATTATGTTCTGAAAATGGAATAATACATCAAACAACTGCTGGGATTCGATGTCCCGGGCTATCAAAAATTGCGGAACCGATAACCCGACCGAAAACCCGTCGCCGGAGATCGCACGAACACCGACTCATCCGCAGGAGTCCGACCTTTGGAGACTACGCGCCCGAAGACACGCAGCCCGCCCCCAGTCGAAGTCTCCCGCGAGTCGGAAATCACGAACGCGAACCACACGCGAAGGACCGGGCTCGACAAGAGCGTCGCCGCGGGATGAACCCGCGGCTAAACCCTAGCCGAACCCCATCGCGGCTGGGGTTCGCGATCGCCGTGCATGGCGATCGCTGGGGCTGCCAAACAGCCCCCGGTGGTGAGTCCGGCGACTCACCACCTTCGCCGGAGGAGGGCGGTCAGCTCCATGCTGACCCGCCGCGGCATCAGCCGCGGCTTTCCCACGCCATCGACCACGCGGTCGATCGCTCGCCCCGGCTTCAGCCGGGGCTCCTCCCTTGCGCACGCCGCCGTCGAGGGAGGTTGGGGTCCGCCACGGCACCAGCCCGTGGCACCCCAGCGATCGACCGAAGTCGATCGCGTGCCCCGGCGTCCAGCCGGGGCTTCGCCCTTCGTCGCGCGCGCCGGGCGGTCGAGCCCTAGGGTTTCGACCGCCCCCTTCGATCTTCGCCGGGGATCTCGAATCCCTGTCCGCGATGATCGTCGTTTTTCCCGGATCGCGCGTTCATGTATATATCACAATTAATACGCACATATAATCAAAGGGGGTTTATGATTATTACCTCGAATCGTTGTACGGAGAAACGAATTCGGTTGACGACCTTGCGATCTTCCTACGTATTCCTCGCACTTCGTCCGAACGTCGTGTGGGCGACGATCTATCGGATTCCTATGTATCTTCCTCACTCTCAAGACTTTATGATTGGCGTAACTTAGGTTATTATTTTTTTTTTTTTTATTTTATGAAAAGTGAAGACCATGTAGTGCTTATATAGGCTACGTAGGGGATCATAAGGAGAATAAATATTGGGCTTCTAAATATTGAAGATTAAATTGGGTCCAACCCAAATCCATTAATCCTTATCAATATTAAATTTTATTTATTTTCCACTATATAAATAAAATTGCACTCCCAATATTAATCCATATTATATCAAATAATATTTCTCCGATTAGTATTATTTATTCCGTGTATTTAAGATTTAAATATCCATGAATAAATTTATTTATCGCTCAATAAATAATATTCATATCTTATATCCGAGACTAGTACCGTTCAACCTTTATTATTGTGCGGAACGAATCCACTCATGAGGTTTACACAATAATTCCTTATGAACTCATCTCGGGGATATTATCAACCCTTCCGGGATACACTTTCCCGTCAAGTATTCACGGCATGTCGTATATAAAATATAGCGACCCAATTTTACCGGTAATTAACCCAATAATTAAATCGGTTAATTCCTTTGGAAAATCAAATTCTCTAATATTAAATATACACACCCGCAATAGTATCGGGGATTGAGAATAAAATACTCCGAGATTTAAATTGATTATCCAAGGCAATCCTAATCAATAAATCTCAAGCTGATCCGCCCAATACACCAAGTGTACAAGTGTGATAAAACAATTAAGATAAATTATTTTCTCTCTCACACAACGACTATACCGATGGATTGGTCCGTGTCCATCTAGGTCGTGAGCAACTGTTCGATTAAATACGAGTAACCGATAGTATGATCTTCTGTGCGCCCATGCACACCATACTAACTACAACGTATAAAATCCAGGACTATATTTTGCATAATTAATTAAATGCAAATAATTGTTTATTAATTAAATAGATTAAATGCTATGATCGGGAGTTTACCGTTACTTAAATCTAGACATTAAGTACACAACTCCAACAATCTCCCACTTGTACTAAGGTCTAGTCATTTCCTCCAAACTCCCGGTTCCCATACTCATCACGTGCTTAAGGTGTACTTCCGAGTACTATGTGAGTGAGCACTCTAGGTTGCCGCTCTGAAGTTATCTTGGTGACTACTACGTCGTCTCCCTTGACGATGATTCGTATCAGGTGGTACTTGCACTATGTGTTATCATCACTTTCAGACTTACGACTTCTTTCAGTTTATCATGCACCGCTATAAAATAGCTTTTGGTAAACTAAGAGTCATATCCAAGTCTTTAGAAGTTATCCGGAACCCAACCAAAACTTCCGCTGCCTCTGAGGCTGCTATTCGGATATGAGAGAGTCCGAGAAGCGTTCCGCTTATCACTCTTTCATTTTTAAAGGTTCCACTTCTCCAAAAGTGAACACATAGCCTGATATCGACTTACACTGGTCCTTCTCTGATTTGAGATCTGAGAACATGTAATCAAAGAAGATTTCGTCTTGCTTAATGTCTAGTACTTTCGCAAGTACTATTAAAACACCCGAACATCTCTTGTCTAGATTACTTTGATATCCTCCCACTACGCAGACCGCATAGTTGATATCAGGTTCTTGTTTTCTAACATTGCACTTAAGCTTTCCACACTAGGTGTAGGAAACTGCCTTGTATCATCTATCTCCTTTATGTGTTCGAAACACATACCTTTAGATAGATGTATTCTGTTCCCGAAAGGCAATAACCTTTCTCAGAATTGTGCATGTTTAAAACAAACCATAGTCGTATAAGATATTTTAAGAGAAGTACAAATGTTCTTATCTAGAGATCGAAGGATTTCTAAGAACATGATCTAACTTCATCTTAATGTTATACCTTGATTCATTTAGACAACCTCTATTTTATGTTTGACAACACTTTTACATTGTTGCCAATGATGAAGTGTTATCTACACAAAATTCCGAGAAACACCACCTTTGTTTCCATTACGTCTCTAACACACCTTTCTCGCAAATCTATGCAGACCTAGGGATCGATTTCATGTATACTGGATCCAGAGTTCAAAACTCCTCCAGTCTTATGAACATCTCTGGTTGCTTAACAACCTCCCACTGCAATGGCGTTCCGGTGTATAACAGTAACAACATTAGGTGCAGTTAGTGGTGTACTACTACTCGGTCAGGCTGGTTCTCAGTCTTTCCCTTTCCTCATTTTAAAGTACTTTGTCAATTAGGGCATTGTAGTTCATCTAATAGTTTTCCTCTATGAACCGGGCGAGAACACCCTTCTGGTTCGTAGTACTATTGAACATACAATTACTTGTTCTTCTAGGATATTCTACAACCATATAGAATGTGCCGTTGTGTCCAGAAATATCCATAGAACATAGGTAGTTCCGAACAAACTTGTTCTTTTACCATTAGAATCCCATTTCTCATTCCTGACACACCATGTCTTACACATCAGTGCATGCGTTTGAGACTTAATCTCAATCTTTGATTTATGCTATGTGTTATTTAGATAGGTGATAGCCTCCGCGAACAGGTCGCAGGCTATAAATGGATATACTTTGAAGGATCCCCATAATGGCTTTGTGTTGAAAACACTCCGCCTTTATGGCACAGCAAGTAGTCCAATCCATCTTCGAGTATTCTTGAAAGAACGACTCGTACCTTCTCTAATTTCACATACCGCATTAACCATAAATCATTTCCTATACTTGTCTGAATTCCATCCTTTATCAGAAAGGTTAACTCAGTTGTATCATCTTTCAAGATCGATTCTTAGGTCGGGAGGTCCATTCCTCCAACTATAATTGATCAAATCAATTTCGACCTTTTGAATCCCTTTTGAATAGATATTACCAAGTTCAAGAATTCACAAGTATAATGATTGACAAGAGAAATACATCTAATAAGTAAAACAAGTTATATATAACGGTTTGTTGCATCGTGGTAGACTAAGGATTCATCATTCATGTATTGCTATCTAATGTACCAGAATAGATATCACCATTATTTCTTATCCAAACCATCAAATGATTAAAGAAATAAAATATACATAAAGAAAACCAGAACAAAAGTTCTTTTTCAAAATAAGGGGTACATAAAGCAATAACTGAAATGAAAACTTAAAACATATAAATATCTTCCACTGCAACCGCTGCTACCCCAACAGCTTTGCCCATGTAGACTCGAACTCTTCTTCTCTAAGTCGCCGGGTTTTCTGGAACCCCTGCATTTAAATTAATGCACATACCGTCAGTGGTTCCATATCTACACACCAGAATTCTGGTAGATAATACCGCTGACTATGTTTTTACGACTAAAGAAAAATTCGTACCTTTGAGAGGACATTCAGACTTCCAGTGTCCAGACTTGTTGCATCGGAAGCACTTGCCCCTTGGCTTTGCAGCCCCCACTCGTGGTCCAGTCCACTTGGCACCACTGGGTTTCTTGGCTTGCTTCCTCTTCTTGCCCCTACCTCCACCAGGCTTAAAGCCTTTGGACTTGGTAGCTACAAGCGCTTGAGACTTGCCCTTCTTGTAGATCCCCTCTGCCGCCTTCAGTTCAGTCAGGAGTTGCGCAAGAGAATAAGATAGTTTACCCATATTATAACTCATGCGAAACTGCTCAAAACTAGGGGTCAGAGACTGGAGTATGACGTCGACTTGAGTGTCAGCATCAATCTGAGCTCCTAGGATCTCAAGCTCATTCAACAGACCCATCATCTTAAGAACGTGCTCCCCTACGGGCGTTCCTTCAGACTGAGTAGTTGTCATGAGGACTCTCATGGCTTCTTGCCTTGCCGCACGATCTTGCTCCCCAAACATCTCCTTGAGGTTAAACAGCATGTCATAGGCAGTGTCCATCGACTCATGTTGGGTTTGGAGTACATTTGACATGGAAGCCAAAATATAGCACCTAGCCATTTCATCAGCCTTTTTCCACTTCCTATATGCCAGTTTTTCCTCATCAGTCGAGGCAGCCGTGGGCTCAGCAGGGCATACTTCATGGAGTACAAATTTGTACTCTTCTGAAGTCAGGACAATGTCTAAATTTCTCCTCCAATCAATATAATTGGGGCCAGTGAGCTTATGCTCCTTGAGTATCACAGAAAGTGGGTTCATAGCTATTCTCTAAACCTATAAGCACATTTAAACAAACAATCAATTTAATATCCGATATCATCTCCCTCAAATAATATCATTAAATTACTAATCACATCTAAAATCCCATCAGGTAAGGCAAGCCACGTGGTGTGGACGTTTACCCACCCAAATGATTTAGCAATTAGATTTACTTTGGTCATACATCACTTATAGCGTAACCTCGTGGGGAGGAATACTACAAGGCGTATCTAAGTGTAAACCATTACTCAGCACCAAAGTGAATCGTTTGGAATTGCTACATTACCGCAAGCCACGTGGTGTGGACGTTTACGACAACTTCACAACTCTTCACAATTCCATACAACTGTCTACATCAATTAATCCAAAATCCGTCAGTGTAGCAAGCCACGTGGTGTGGACGTTTACTACACTAAGAGACTTTTATAATTGACTCCCAATTACAAGATCCATTCGATTTTCGTAAATCAAGACGCGGAGAATCATAAGTGAAACTCGAAGTTTTTAACCAGTGATTCACCATGCGAACAACCCTATCTCTCATTAGATGAGGGAGCCGAGCAGACAATCGACCCACCTATCAAAGAATGGCACGAAGGTCTCTAATTTGTGTCATCCACATGACCAAGTGGCTCTGGCTTCATTCCACTCCCCGAGGTGAGAATGAGTCGACTTGAAGTCAGTTTCAGAAAGACAAATTAGGCATTGTTTGATAAACTCAATCAATGTTTCTTGTAAGAGGAATTACAAGAATTCTCCTCCAATAACACATCTATACGAACTTCAAAAGTCCATAAGAGTCACCAAGAGAACAGTAATGGAGACCATGTGAATGTTTCCATCCCCTCTCCCACTTAGCTTTTTATAACAAAGGGATACGCTATCTAATGCATAATTAAACACATAAGCATGCATACAAGCAATAAAGCACATAGCACATAGTCAAAATAAACTAGAGAATTATTTTCCCGACTATCATGGCTTTATTCCATCTCTGTATGCGTCTTCTAGTCTTCAGTCTTCGTTTCTTGAATGCTCCATGTGACGAGAATATTAATCTCTAATATTTAAATCTATTTATTTTCAATTAATCCAAAAGTTACTTAATTCGAAAATTAAGTCAATTGAACATATCAAAAATAAAATTAAATATCATTAATATTTTTATTTATTTATTTTCCTATCTAGTTCTATTAAATCTCTAGAATAATCTATCCAAGTAAAATTTGGAATATTCTAGAAGATATCTATAATAGAACAAGGACATAAAATAAATTAGGACTCATTACTTTCCAAATTTATTTTTATTCTTAATCCATGAATATTCCCTTGAGTAGGAATAATCAAATAGGAAAAATAAATTTAGTACTAAATTAATTAAATTCCTAATCCATGAATAATTCCATGAAGGAAATAAATCAATAGGAAATTAATTCAATTAATTCTTTTCCTAATCCATGAGAGTTTCCATAAAGGAGAACACTCAAATAGGAAAAATCCGAACTAATTAGGAAAGTGGATCTAGGTAGGAGTAGCACGAGACCACGAGGACCCCGCGCCCCCCCACCTTGATCGCCGGCCGGGAGCACCACCGCCGCCGTCCCCAGCCCACGCGCCACCACCACCGGTGGCCGGCGTGGCCGAGGATCATCGCGGACAGCCCCCGCGATCGATCACCATGGGGTCGATCACAAGATCGATCCCGAGCCCTAGTTTTCCCTCTCATCTTCTCCTTCGTCACACGCGTTCTCCGGCGGTCGTCTCAACATCGAACCAATGTAAATAAATTACAATAATTTAAATTACAATTCCGGTATCGATTCTATACATGAAATCGACCCTATACATTTTCCGGAAAAATAAAGAACGTAATAATAAATCCTAAATTCGGTCAACCCCCGAATTTTTACTATTACAAACATTCAACCACACAAAACGAATCTCGACATGTCCGAGAGTTTAATAATCATGATAATTAATTAAGAAATAATTAAATCAACCATGATAGCCGGAAATCCTGCAAGGTAGAACAATAATCGAATATATACATGAACACGAAACCAAACGCTCTGATACCAATTGCTGGGATTCGATGTCCCGGGCTATCAAAAATTGCGGAACCGATAACCCGACCGAAAACCCGTCGCCGGAGATCGCACGAACACCGACTCATCCGCAGGAGTCCGACCTTTGGAGACTACGCGCCCGAAGACACGCAGCCCGCCCCCAGTCGAAGTCTCCCGCGAGTCGGAAATCACGAACGCGAACCACACGCGAAGGACCGGGCTCGACAAGAGCGTCGCCGCGGGATGAACCCGCGGCTAAACCCTAGCCGAACCCCATCGCGGCTGGGGTTCGCGATCGCCGTGCATGGCGATCGCTGGGGCTGCCAAACAGCCCCCGGTGGTGAGTCCGGCGACTCACCACCTTCGCCGGAGGAGGGCGGTCAGCTCCATGCTGACCCGCCGCGGCATCAGCCGCGGCTATCCCACGCGATCGACCACGCGGTCGATCGCTCGCCCCGGCTTCAGCCGGGGCTCCTCCCTTGCGCACGCCGCCGTCGAGGGCGGTTGGGGTCCGCCACGGCACCAGCCGTGGCACCCCAGCGATCGACCGAAGTCGATCGCGTGCCCCGGCGTCCAGCCGGGGCTTCGCCCTTCGTCGCGCGCGCCGGGCGGTCGAGCCCTAGGGTTTCGACCGCCCCCTTCGATCTTCGCCAGGGATCTCGAATCCCCGTCCGCGATGATCGTCGTTTTTCCCGGATCGCGCGTTCATGTATATATCACAATTAATACGCACATATAATCAAAGGGGGTTTATGATTATTACCTCGAATCGTTGTACGGAGAAACGAATTCGGTTGACGACCTTTCGATCTTCCTACGTATTCCTCGCACTTCGTCCGAACGTCGTGTGGGCGACGATCTATCGGATTCCTATGGATCTTCCTCACTCTCAAGACTTTATGATTGGCGTAACTTAGGTTATTATTATTATTTTTTTTTTTTATGAAAAGTGAAGACCATGTAGTGCTTATATAGGCTACGTAGGGGATCATAAGGAGAATAAATATTGGGCTTCTAAATATTGAAGATTAAATTAGGTCCAACCCAAATCCATTAATCCTTATCAATATTAAATTTTATTTATTTTCCACTATATAAATAAAATTGCACTCCCAATATTAATCCATATTATATCAAATAATATTTCTCCGATTAGTAATATTTATTCCGTGTATTTAAGATTTAAATATCCATGAATAAATTTATTTATTGCTCAATAAATAATATTCATATCTTATATCCGAGACTAGTACCGTTCAACCTTTATTATTGTGCGGAACAAATCCACTCATGAGGTTTACACAATAATTCCTTATGAACTCATCTCGGGGATATTATCAACCCTTCCGGGATACACTTTCTCGTCAAGTATTCACGGCATGTCGTATATAAAATATAGCGACCCAATTTTACCGGTAATTAACCCAATAATTAAATCGGTTAATTCCTTTGGAAAATCAAAGTCTCTAATATTAAATATACACACCCGCAATAGTATCGGGGATTGAGAATAAAATACTCCGAGATTTAAATTGATTATCCAAGGCAATCCTAATCAATAAATCTCAAGCTGATCCGCCCAATACACCAAGTGTACAAGTGTGATAAAATAATTAAGATAAATTATTTTCTCTCTCACACAACGACTATACCGATGGATTGGTCCGTGTCCATCTAGGTCGTGAGCAACTGTTCGATTAAATACGAGTAACCGATAGTATGATCTTCTGTGCGCCCATGCACACCATACTAACTACAACGTATAAAATCCAGGACTATATTTTGCATAATTAATTAAATGCAAATAATTGTTTATTAATTAAATAGATTAAATGCTATGATCGGGAGTTTACCGTTACTTAAATCTAGACATTAAGTACACAACTCCAACAACAACAACCCCGTATTCGCCTTAGTCAAATGGCGTTGTTGAACGAAAGAACTGAACATTAAAGGAAATGATGAACGCTAAGTTAATCAATTCTGGGTTACCCCAGAACATGTGGGGGGAAGCCGTCCTGACGGGAAACCACCAACTTAATAAGATTCCTCTTAAAGGGAAAAATGAAACTCCTCACGAACTTTGGAAAGGTCGTAAGCCATCTTACAATTACCTTAAAGCACTACAAAAAAAACGGCAAACACCGACTGAAATTACCTACTGTAGTTAAGAGTCGGTCCGTTGCCGACTGTTATACCGTCTGCCTGACAAAGGCCGACTGCATAACCGACCGTTTCACCAGTCAATAAAGAATAGTCGGTCTAACAGTCGGTCTCAATGCGGGAAACTTCATTAATGACAATGATTCAAATTCTTTTGAAAATGACAATGATACATCTTCAGGTGATGTGTAGGTTTTTTATAAACTTCATTAATGTGATGTATAATATACTAACATAAATATTTGCAGATGGCTAGAGGATCTGCACCTGTGCCGCGGTTTGTTCGTCGTCTACTTGACAATTTCGATGATGATGATGATGATGACGCGATGGCGGTTGATGATGATGTTCCAGAGACCCCTCCTACCAATGCTACTCCAGATGCTACTCCAGGTGCTACTCCAGATGTTGTTGGATCAACCAGTTGCACACAAGCTGTCAATGAGCCTAATAAGGTCGAGGTTTATCTCTATGGTGACGCGTAAGTGTAAATTTTTCTTTCTAAGTGTTGTGAAATGTTTGTATACCGAGTCATTGTGAATGCAGATTGCGAAATGTTGTGAAATGTTGTGAAGTGTTGTGAAATGTTTGTATACCGAGTAATTTTTCTTTCTAAATGCAGATTGCGGTCCACGAGTCCGCCGAAGATGGCTACATCACTTCGGCAGATTATCGAAACTCGTGTGCACATTTTGGGTCACACATATGCGACATTGCCTGCTGATCATAAGGAGCGTTATTGGAAGGAGTTTAAGGTAATTGGTTTAAAATAAGTATTTGTACATTTAATGTAATTTTAGGTTATACGTTTTATGTAATTTTAGCGATATCGTTAATAACTTGTTTTTTTTTTTTTTTTGCTTTGAACTGCAGCGTCGTTTCTACTGGGACGAGAGTGTGTATCCCACTAGCGTGATATATCGCTGTTACGAGATGGCTATAAAGAGACGATACAGCAGTCGCACAAACGAGTGGAGACAACAATGGGCGGCGACCAAGACTAAGCCAACGTGCATTCCACAAAACTGTTGGGATGCCTGGATGAAGGTGTGGGATACCGAGGAGTTCAAAGAGAAGTCGGCAAAGTACAGTGCAAATCGGTTGAGTGAGCCAAACGGACCAGGTACCGGGATATCGAAGCATATTGGCGGCTCTAAGTCTACGATTGATATCGCGCTTGATATTGTAAGTGTTGAAAAATATTAATATTATTTTTTTAATTTTATCTTGTTTAACAGAAGCTTATTAATAGTTTTATATTTTTTAATATTGTCTTGTTTAATAGAAGAAGAAGACTGGTCGAGATGCAACGATGTTTGAAATCTTTAACTGCCTACACCAAAAGCCAGACGGAAGCTTCACGACAAAGAAAGCCGAGAACACAGCGGTATATATCTTTTAAATGTTTAAGTTATTAAATGTATTAATATAAGTTTCAATTAAAAAATTATTTCTATTTTGAAAGATGGAGGTTGAGAAGACAGTCGAAGAGATACGATCTTCTACGCAGAAAGACCCTGACATTGACGAGGTCTATATGACCGTTATCCAGCCGAAGAGAAAGAATTCTATTTTTGGTACGGGCTGCTTTGGGTTAGCGTCAACGCAAAATGCAGGGTCCTCGAGTGCTTCTGAGCTTGTTCGTGAGCGTCAGCTGCGCAAGGAGATGGAGTTAAAGATTCAGCGTCTCGAGCAATCCCAAGCCGATATGAAGGCCGAGATGAAAGCTGAGATGAAGGAAGAGATGAAGGAAGAGATGAAGGCCGAGATGAAAGCCGAGATGCAGGCTCAGATGGCTTTGTTACTAGCCCAGATGCAGCAGCAACAGCAGCAGCCGCCCCCACCTTAGTAATATTCTGATGTTATTTGAATCGACTTGTTTACTTTTGATGTTAAAATGTAGTTGAATTGTGATTTGTGTAGTTAAAGCCGAGATGAAGGCTTATGTTTTGTAGAAATGTGTTTTGAAGAATTGTGTTTTGAAATTGGGTATTAAATTGCAGGTTTGGGTATTTAAATTATAAATATTTTTTTAATTTTTTTTTAAACAACCGACTGTTAAATACAGTCGGCTTAATTAGCCGAATTCACTGACTGTTTGTTCGCAGTCAGGACAACCGACTGCAAATACAGTCGGCTTTATTAGCGGAAATCACCAACTGCGATCACAGTCGGTGCTACCGACTGTCGCATAACAGTCGGTCGTTCCCCGGTAATCCCCGACTGCAAATGGTCCTTGTAAACCGACTGTTGACGCAGTTGGTAAGCAGTCGGTGTTTGCACCGACTGCTACAAAAAACAGTCGGTTTTGAA
This sequence comes from Euphrasia confusa, assembly GCA_954870475.1. Lineage (NCBI taxonomy): Eukaryota > Viridiplantae > Streptophyta > Magnoliopsida > Lamiales > Orobanchaceae > Euphrasia > Euphrasia confusa. Next base: position 14,600,585 of record OX940949.1, on the reverse strand, counting down.
TACCGAGGAGCACTTTCCTAACTGCATTAAAGAGTCGGTATTTCAGTCGGTGGAGGTAATACCGATTGCATAGCCGACTGTGTTAACAGTCGGTGTTTTTCTGTTTTTTTGTAGTGAAGTGTGGGGGTGTTTGGCCAAAGTGTCGGTTCCTGAGCCAAAACGAATGAAGATAGGACCTAAAACGGTCGATTGTATCTTCATTGGATATGCTTTGACTAGCATGGCATACCGATTCTTAGTACACTATTCTGAAAATCCAGAAGTGACTAAAGGTACGACCATTGAGTCCAGAAATGCTTCATTTTTCGAGAACATCTTTCCGAGCAAAGATGGAGCTGGTCCAAGTTCTTACAAAAGAACTCATGAAGAGAGTTCTGTACCACCAAGTAATGAACATGGTGATGAAGTTAATGAACAAAGACGTGGTAAAAGAGTCAAAACAACTAAGTCGTTTGGACCTGACTTTATCACGTACATGTTGGATGATGAGCCGAACTCTTATGGTGAAGCTCTAGCTAGCCCAGATGGACCACTTTGGGCAGAAGCTATTAATAGCGAAATAGAGTCCATCATGCAAAATCATACGTAGGAATTAGTAGATCTTCCACTCGGCTGTAAACCTTTAGGATGTCGTTGGATCCTAAAGAAAAAATATAGAGCCGATGGAACGATCGATAAGTTTAAAGCTCGACTGGTAGACAAAGGCTTTAGGCAAAAAGAAGGTCATGACTTCTTTGATACGTACTCACCTGTGACTAGGATTTCATCCATACGGGTGTTAGTCTCGATTGCTGCATTGCACAATCTTGAAATTCACCAAATGTACGTTAAGACTGCGTTTCTAAATGGTGAATTAGAAGAAGAGATATACATGGACCAACCTAAAGGGTTTGTTGCACCCGGTGAAGAGAAAAAGGTGTGTAAACTGATAAGGTCATTGTACGGACTAAAACAAGCTCCTAAACAATGGCACTTGAAGTTTGACAATGTTATGTTGTGAAATGGTTTCAAAATCAACGAATGTGACAAATGCGTGTACATTAAAGGTACTCCAACTGAATTTGTGATAGTATGTCTCTATGTGGACGATATGCTAATCATGGGAAGTAACCGTGATCAAAACCCGAACACTAAGAACATGTTAAAAAGAAATTTTGACATGAAAGATTTAGGAGTTGCAGATTTAATCCTCGGGATTAAGATTAGCAGAACCGAAGAAGGAATTGTTTTGTCACATTCTCACTATGCCGATAAAGTGCTCAAAAAGTTCAATGCCCTTCATGGTCCTGAATGTAGGACTCCGATTGACCGAAGTGTCAACTTAACAGTCAATATGGGCAAACTGATAGCTCAGTTGGATTACTCCCGAGTAATAGGTAGTCTGATGTACCTAACGAATTGTACTCGTCCTAACTTAACCTATTCTGTGAGCAAACTGAGCCGGTACACGAGCAATCCAAGTCATGAACATTGGGATGCTCTGAAAAGAGTGTTAAAATACTTGAAAAAACACTCGACACTATGGACTATACTACACAAGATATCCTAGTGTACTTGAAGGATATTGTGATGCTAGTTGGATCTCGGACTCAAAGGATTCTCATTCCACTAGCGGTTATGTCTTCTGTATAGGAGGCGGAGCAGTCTCGTGGAAATCCACGAAACAAACTTTTATAGCCAGATCAACTATGGAATCTGAGTTCATCGCTTTGGACAAAGCCGGTGAAGAAGCTGAATGGCTTCGAAACTTCTTAGAAGATATTCCATGTTGGAAAAAGCCTGTGTCTCCAGTGATGATGCATTGTGATAGCCAATCGGCCATAGCGAGAGCACAGAGCAATATGTATAACGGAAAGTCTCGACACATACGTCGAAGACATAACACTGTTAGGCAGTTGATCACAAATGGAGTGATTTCCTTAGACTATGTTAAGTCACAGGAAAACTTAGCCGACCCTTTGACAAAAGGGATGACTAGAGATCAATTAAGTGTGTTGCTAAAGGGAATGGGTTTGAAAAACCACAACTAAAGAATGACCATGGCGGTAACCCTACCATGCTGAGTGGAGATCCCACGAACTTTGTTTAAAGGGAAAACTAAGTCATGCTAGTTCAGTTAAGCACTTGGAAATAAAGATTTCCGTTTCCATCCCTATGAGCAAATAAGTGCTAAAACCTGAAATGTGGTAAAGGTTAAGTCGTTGAGACTTTTAATGAATCCCACACCTCGGAAAGGTGGAGTATTTCAGGGTACTCATACTGGGAGGTCACCTATATAAATGTGAAGTGTAGGCCACTTCGAATGTAAACATTTATGAATCCAAAGAGTTGTCCAGGGCCTTGAAGTGCCGATATTTCGCTCATCTATTGTATTGTTTCGGGAGTGTGTTTGTTTATATTTTGTATATATTTGTATGATTTTGGAGGGTAAAGCATATTATTGCCTCGACGGATTTCACTTGTGGTGTAGTGTGTTTTTCTTGTCAAATTGTAGGAAAAACGAGTCTAAAACAAGAGAAATGAGGAGAAGATCCAAACCCGGAATTGCAGCAACTTCATGAAGAAAACTGCTATCGCTCGTCGAGAACTAGAGGCAGTGACATACATGGATGCGAAGATCTTGAAGTCGGGAATCCGGGGAATTTTGAATCGTGTCAATCGGAGTTCGGACGGCAAAGTTATGACGAGAACCGTAAAGCTGCGCACAGAAGGAAGGAACGAATGAGATGGCAGTCCGCTATCGCGGAAAAAGTCCGCGGAATGGCAAAAAGAGGTGAGCTGTCGTGGAGAATCTCAGAGTGCTCATGTGTTTTCCGCGGCACGATCCGCGACTGAATCCGCGGAATGAAGACTTTTTCCGCGGAAGGGCAGAATCCGCGGAATTGCTAAATTTTCCGCGGAAGGAGAAATTTTCCCGCGGCAGGGCTTATTATGAGAGTGTTACCACGTTGACCGTCCGAATTTAGCTTTGACCGGGGCTAAGAAGGACATTTCACACTCAATTTTGAGCTCCAAATTGTTGGAGTTGTGTACTTAATGTCTAGATGTAAGTATCGGTAAACTCCCCGTCATAGCATTTAACCTATTTAATTAATAAACAATTATTTGCAGTTAATTATTATTAATTAATTACGCAAAATATAGTCCTGGATTTTATACGTTGTAGTTAGTATGGTGTTGCATGGGCACACAGAAGATCATACTATCGGTTACTCGTATTTAATCGAACAGTTGCTCACGACCTAGATGGACACGGACCAATCCATCGGTATAGTCGTTGTGTGAGAGAGAAAATAATTTATCTTAATTATTTTGTCACACTTGTACACTTGGTGTATTGGGCGGATCGCTTGAGATTTATTGATTAGGATTGCCTTGGATAATCAATTTAAATCTCAGAGTATTTTATTCTTAATCCCCGATATTATTGCGGGTGTGTATGTTTAATATAAGTGACTTTTATTTTCCAAAGGAATTAACCGATTTAATTATTGGGTTAATTACCGGTTAAGTTGGGTCACTATATTTTATATATGGCATGCCGTGAATTCTTGAAGGGACAGTGTATCCCGTAAGGGTTGATAATATCCCCGAGATGAGTTCATAAGGAATTATTATGTAAACCCTGCAGGTGGATTTAATCCGCATAATAATTAAGGTTGAACGGTACTATTCTCGGATATAAGAGATGAATAATATTTATTGAGCAATAAATAAATTTATTCATGGATATTTAAATCTTAAATACACGGAATATATAATACTACCGGAGAAATATTATTTGATATAATATGGATTAATATTGGGAGTGCAATTTTATTTATATAGTGGAAAATAAATAAAATTTAATATTGATAAGGATTAATGGATTTGGGTTGGACCCAATTTAATCTTCAATATTTAGAAGCCCAATATTTAATCTCCTTATGATCCCCTACGTAGCCTATAAAAGCACTACATGGTCTTCACTTTTGATAACCTAAGATACGCCAATCATAAAGTCTTGGAGAGTGAAGGAGATCCATAGGAGTTCGATAGATCGTCGCCCACACGACGTTCGAACGGAGTGCAAGGAATACGTGGGAAGATCGCAAGGTCATCAAAGGTGTTTGATTTCGTTTCTCCGCACAACGAATCGAAGGTAAAATCATAAACCCTCTTTTATGATTTTATGTGAATTAATTGTAGCGTATACATGAACACACGATCCGGGTAAACGTACGAACTTCGGGGACGGGGATTCGAGATCCCCGGCGAAGGTCGAGAAAACCCTCGACGGGATCGAGGGTGGCGGCCGAACCCTAGGGTTCGACCGCCGGCGCGCGGGCGAGGGATGAGCCCCGGCTGGACGCCGGGGCGTGGGGTCGACCTCGGGTCGACCGCCGGGGTTCGCCGTGGGCTGGTGCCACGGCGGGTGAACCCCAGCCCCTTGACCGGCGGCGTCGGGTGGAGAAACCCTCGGCTGGAGCCGAGGGGCGATCGAGCCCGTGAGCTCGATCGCGGGTATGCTGCGGGGTCACCCGTAGCTGCCTCGTACGTGCTACGGGTTCGCCCGTAGCGGGCGTGCGGGGCTGACCCCTCCGCGAGCAGCGGGTTCATGAACCCGCTGCGGGGTTGCTACGAGCAGCCCCGGGGATGCCTCGTGCATCCCCAGCGATCATCATGGAGATGATCGCGAGCCCCGTACGGGGGCTCGGCTGGGTGCTCGCGGCCTTCGGGCCTCGCTGGGTACTTGGTCGGGCCCCGGCTCGTGCGGTGGTTCGCGTTCGGATCTCCGGTGATGAAGGATTTCGTTCGGGTTATTATTTTCCGCAAATTTTAATAGCCCGGGATATCGATTTCCAACAATTGGTATCAGAGCGTTTGGTTTCGTGTTCATGTATATGCTCGATTATTGTTCTACCTTGCAGGATTTCCGGCTATCATGGTTGGATTTAATTATTGTTTTTTCTTTAATTAATTATCATGATTAAACTCTCGGACATGTCGAGATTCGTTTTGTGTGGATGAATGTTTGTACTAGTAAAAATTCGGGGGTTGACCGAATTTAGGATTTATTGTTACGTTCTTTGTTTTTCCGGAAAATGTATAGGATCGATTTCATGTATAGAATCGATACCGGATAATTGTAATTTAATTCTTGTAATTTTAATTACATTGGTTCGATGTTGAGACGATCGCCGGAAGACGAAGAAGGTGTGACGAAGAAGACAATGGACGAAGGGGCCGATCATCCCCATGATCGACCCCATGGATCGATCGCCGGCGTAGGGGCTGTCCGTGGGAGCTTCCGGCCACGCCGGCCACCGGGGGTGGTGGCGCGTGGGCTGGGGGCGGCGGCGGTGCTCCTCCCGGGCGGCGGTCGACGGTGGGGGTGGTGCGGGGACTCCCAACCCGTGCTACTCCTACCATAATCCGACTTTCCTAAATTAATTCGACTTTCCTATTTGAGTATCTTCCTTTTAGGAAACTCTCATAGATTAGGAAGAGAATTAATTGAATTAATTTTATTCCTATTTGTTTTATTTCCTTTATGGAAATATTCATGGATTAGGAATTTAATTAATTTAGTATTAATTTATTTCCTATTTGATTATTCCTATTCTTGGGAATTTTCATTAGATGGAAATAAATTGATAATGGAAAGTAGAAGAGTCCTAAATTTATTTTTGTTTCCTTATTCTATTATAGAAGTCTTCTAGAATATTCCGAGTTTTACTTGGATAGATTATTCTAAAAGATTTAATAGAATTAGATGGGAAATTAAATAAATAAAAATATTAATAATATTTAATTTTATTTTTGATATATTCGATTGACTTAATTTTCGAATTAAGTAACTTTTGAATTAATTGAAAATAAATAGATTTAAATATTAGAGATTAATATTCTCGTCACATGGAACATTCAAGAACGAAGACTGAAGACTAGAAGATGCGTACGGAGATGGGATAAAGTCATGATAGTCGGAAAATAATTTACTAGCATTATTTTGACTATGTGATACTATGTGCTTTATTGCTTGTATGCATGCTATATGTGTTTATTTTATGCACTAGATAGCGTATCCCTATTATTATAAAAAGCTAAGTGGGAGAGGGGATGGAAACATTCCCATGGTCTCCATTACTGTTCTCTTGGTGACTCTTATGGACTTTCGAAGTTCGTATAGACGAGTCATTGGAGGAGAATTCTTGTAATTCCTTTTACAAGAAACATTGATCAAGTTTGTCAAACAATGCCTAATTTGTCTTTCTGAAACTGACTTCAAGTCGACTCATTCTCACCCCGGGGAGTGGAATGGAGCCAAAGCCACTTGGTCATGTGGATGACACAAATTAGAGACCTTCGTGCCATTCTTTGATAGGTGGGTCGATTGTCTGCTCGGCTCCCTCATTTATGAGAGATAGGGTCGCTCGCATGGCGAATCACTGGTTAGAAACTTCGAGTTTCACTTATGATTCTCCAAGTCTTGATTTACAAAATCTAATGGATCTTGTAATTGGGAGTCAATTATAAAAGTCTCTTAGTGTAGTAAACGTCCACACCACGTGGCTTGCTATACTAACGGATTTTGGATTAATTGATGTAGACAGTTATAAGTGATTGTGAAGAGTTGTGAAGTTTTCGTAAACGTCCACACCACGTGGCTTGCGGTGATGTAGCAATTCCAAACAATTTACTTTGGTGCTGAGTAATGGTTTACACTTAGATACGCGTTATAGTATTCTTCCCCACGAAGTTACGCTATAATCGATGTATGACCAAAGAAAATCTAATTGCTAAATCATTTGGGTGGGTAAACGTCCACACCACGTGGCTTGCCTTACCTGATGGGATTTTAGATGTGATTAGTGATTTAATGATGTTATTCCAGGGAGATAACATCGGATATTAAATTAATTGTTTGTTTAAATGTGCTTATAGGTTTAGAGAATTGCTATGAATCCACTTTCGTTGATACTTGAGGAAATTAACGCACTGGTTCCATACTGTATTGAATGGAAAGAAGAGTTAGACATTGCTCAGACTGCAAAAGAGTACAAAGACGTACTCAGTGAAACTTGTCCTCCTGGACTCACCATTAACTCAACTGAGGAGGAGATTTTTGACTTTGAAAAGTGGGGTAGTGCTCGTGCATTAGCCGCTAATCATGATGTCATGCTCAAACTCAAGTTGCTGTTTGGACATGATGGGGAGGCTAGAAAAGAGGCGATGAGGATACTCATAAAGATCTGTTACTTCGATGAAACACTTGATCATGTTTTTGAGATGATGGATCTTTTAGACGAGTTGAAACAATCGCAAGCTCTTATAGCCAAAGCCAAAGGTTTCGGACCTAAAGGCAAGGGAAAGGAGAAGAAGACAAGGGGGTCCGATGGTCCTAAGGGACTTGGACTAAAGGGTGGGATAAAGAAGCCTTCTGGCAAATATCCCCAAGGGAAGCGGTCTGAGTACTGGGGGTCTACATCTTGTCCTCTCAAAGGTACGAATTTTTCTTTAGTCGAAAAACATAGTCAGCGGTATTATCTACCAGAATTCTGGTGTGTAGATATGGAACCACTGATGGTATGTGCATTCTAAATGCAGGGGTTCCAGAAAACCCGGCGACTTAGATAAGAAGAGTTCAAGTCCACATGGGCAAAGCTGTTGAGGAAGCAGCGGTTGCAGTGGAAGACATTTATCTATCTGTTTGATAGTTATAGGATTTCATTTCAAGTTTATTGCTTTGTACCTTTTATTTTAGAAAGAACTTTTGTTCTGGATTTCTATTATTAATGGATATTATATTTCTTTAATCATTTGATGGTTTAGATAAGAAATAATGGCGATATCTATTCTGGTACATTAGATAGCAATATATGAATGATGAATCCTTAGTCTACCACGATGCAACAAACCGTTATATAAACTTGTTTTACTTATTAGATGTATTTCTTTATCAATCATTATACTTGTGAATTCTTGAACTTAGTAGTATTTATTCAAAAGGGGATTCAAAAGGTCGAAATTGATTTATTCAATTATAGTTGGAGGAATGGACCTCCCGACCTAAGAATCAAAGTTTGGAAGAAGATACAACTAAGTTAACCTTTCCTGATAAAGGATAGAGTTCGGACAAGTATTGAGAATGATCAAAGATGATATATGCAGACATATGTGTAAATAGAAAGGTATGAGTAGTTTCCTTTTAAGGAATACTTGAAGATGGATTAGAATACTTGATGTGCCATAAAAGCGAAGTGTTTCAAACACAAAGCTATTATGGGGAACCTTCAAAGTAAATCCGTTGGAAGCCTGCGACCTGTTCGCGGAGGCCACTACCTATCTAAAGAGCACATAGCATAAATCAAGGATTAAGATTAAGGTCTCAAACGACTGCACCATACACTGATGTGTAGACATGGTGTGTCAGGAATAAGAAATGGAATTCTAATAGTAAAAGGACAAGTTTGTTCGGAACTACCTATGTTCTATGGATTTTCTGGATACAACAACATATTGAATATGGTTGTAGAATATCCTAGATGAACAAGTAATTGTGTGTTCAATAGTACCACAGACCAGAAGGGTGTCTTCGCCCGGTTCTTGAAGAAGACTATTAGATGAACTACAAATGCCCTAACGAACAAGGTACTTTATAATGAGGAAAGAGAAGACTGAGAACCAGCCTAACCGAGTATTAGTACACCACTAACTGCACCTAATGTTATTACTGTTATACACCAGAACGCCATTGCAGTGGGAGGTTGTTAATCAACCGGAGATGTTCATAAGACTGGAGGAGTTTTAAACTCTGGATCTAGTAGACATGAAATCGATTCCTAGTTCTGCATAGGGGGCAGTACTAATCTAAATGTGCCTACTTGGATAACAATTTTTTTATTGTTAAAAAGGCGAGATCATTTAGAAGTACAAGCTTAGTGAATCCATTCATTGGATTATCACAAAGCTGAAACTTGTGGAACTTGCAAATTGATGAGATAGTCCATTGTATGGGTTCATCAAGAAGCATAGACAAGATTGATGTATTGGAGACGTAATGGAAACAAAGTGGTGTTTCTCGGAATTTTATGTAGATAACACTTCATCATTGGCAACAATGTAAAAGCATTGTCAGACATAAAATAGAGGTTGTCTAAGTAATTCGAAATATAAGATTAAGATGAAGTTGAATCATGTTCTTAGAAATCTTTCGATCTCTAGATAAGAACATTTGTACTTCTCTTTAGATATCTTATACGATTATGGTTTGTTTTAAACATGCACAATTCTAAGAAAGGTTATTGCCTTTCGAGAACAGAATGCATCTATCTAAGGTATGTGTCTTGAACACATGAAGGAGATAAATATAGACAAAGCAGATTCTTACACTTCGAGTGTAAAGGGCTTTGTAAATGCGGTGTTATAAAACAAGAACCTGATATCAACTATGCGGTTAGCGTAGTGGGAGGATATCAAAGTAATCTGGATAAGAGATATTCGAATGCTGTAAAAGTACTTGGAAGTACTGGATAACTAGCAAAACGAAATTTTCTTAGATTACAGTTTCTCAGATCCAAAAACCAGAGAAGGACCAGTGTAAGTCGATATCAGGCTATGTGTTCACTTTTAGAAGAGGTGGAACCTAAGGATGAAAGAGTGATAAGCGTAATGCTTGTCGGACTCTATCATAAACCGAATAGCAGCCTCAGAGGCAGCGGAAGTTTTGGTTAGGTTCCGGAATGACCTCTGAACTTGGATATGACTCTTGGTTCACCAAAGGCTATGTACATAGCGGTGCATGGTAAACTGGAAGAAGTCATAAGTTCAAAAGATAACACATAGAGCAAGTACCACCTGATACGAATCATCGTCAGAGAGACGACGCAGTAGTCACCAAGATAACTTCAGAGCGGCAACCTAGATTGCTCATTCACATAATACTTCTGGGAAGTATAACTTAAGCACGTGATGAGTATGGGAGTCGGGAGTTTGGAGGAAATGACTAGACCTTAGTACAAGTGGGAGATTGTTGGAGTTGTGTACTTAATGTCTAGATTTAAGTATCGGTAAACTCCCCGTCATAGCATTTAACCTATTTAATTAATAAACAATTATTTGCAGTTAATTATTATTAATTAATTACGCAAAATATAGTCCTGGATTTTATACGTTGTAGTTAGTATGGTGTTGCATGGGCACACAGAAGATCATACTATCGGTTACTCGTATTTAATCGAACAGTTGCTCACGACCTAGATGGACACGGACCAATCCATCGGTATAGTCGTTGTGTGAGATAGAAAATAATTTATCTTAATTATTTTGTCACACTTGTACACTTGGTGTATTGGGCGGATCGCTTGAGATTTATTGATTAGGATTGCCTTGGATAATCAATTTAAATCTCAGAGTATTTTATTCTTAATCCCCGATATTATTGCGGGTGTGTATGTTTAATATAAGTGACTTTGATTTTCCAAAGGAATTAACCGATTTAATTATTGGGTTAATTACCGGTTAAGTTGGGTCACTATATTTTATATATGGCATGCCGTAAATTCTTGAAGGGACAGTGTATCCCGTAAGGGTTGATAATATCCCCGAGATGAGTTCATAAGGAATTATTATGTAAACCCTGCAGGTGGATTTAATCCGCATAATAATTAAGGTTGAACGGTACTATTCTCGGATATAAGAGATGAATAATATTTATTGAGCAATAAATAAATTTATTCATGGATATTTAAATCTTAAATACACGGAATATATAATACTACCGGAGAAATATTATTTGATATAATATGGATTAATATTGGGAGTGCAATTTTATTTATATAGTGGAAAATAAATAAAATTTAATATTGATAAGGATTAATGGATTTGGGTTGGACCCAATTTAATCTTCAATATTTAGAAGCCCAATATTTAATCTCCTTATGATCCCCTACGTAGCCTATAAAAGCACTACATGGTCTTCACTTTTGATAACCTAAGATACGCCAATCATAAAGTCTTGGAGAGTGAAGGTGATCCATAGGAGTTCGATAGATCGTCACCCACACGACGTTCGAACGGAGTGCAAGGAATACGTGGGAAGATCGCAAGGTCATCAAAGGTGTTTGATTTCGTTTCTCCGCACAACGAATCGAAGGTAAAATCATAAACCCTCTTTTATGATTTTATGTGAATTAATTGTAGCGTATACATGAACACACGATCCGGGTAAACGTACGAACTTCGGGGACGGAGATTCGAGATCCCCGGCGAAGGTCGAGAAAACCCTCGACGGGATCGAGGGTGGCGGCCGAATCCTAGGGTTCGACCGCCGGCGCGCGGGCGAGGGATGAGCCCCGGCTGGACGCCGGGGCGTGGGGTCGACCTCGGGTCGACCGCCGGGGTTCGCCGTGGGCTGGTGCCACGGCGGGTGAACCCCAGCCCCTTGACCGGCGGCGTCGGGTGGAGAAACCCTCGGCTGGAGCCGAGGGGCGATCGAGCCCGTGAGCTCGATCGCGGGTATGCTGCGGGGTCACCCGTAGCTGCCTCGTACGTGCTACGGGTTCGCCCGTAGCGGGCGTGCGGGGCTGACCCCTCCGCGAGCAGCGGGTTCATGAACCCGCTGCGGGGTTGCTACGAGCAGCCCCGGGGATGCCTCGTGCATCCCCAGCGATCATCATGGAGATGATCGCGAGCCCCGTACGGGGGCTCGGCTGGGTGCTCGCGGCCTTCGGGCCTCGCTGGGTACTTGGTCGGGCCCCGGCTCGTGCGGTGGTTCGCGTTCGGATCTCCGGTGATGAAGGATTTCGTTCGGGTTATTATTTTCCGCAAATTTTAATAGCCCGGGATATCGATTTCCAACACAAATATGCAGCGGGAGTTTGATGAGAGGATGACTTCATCTTGGAGAGCTTATAAATAGAGGGAGTGCAACTCATTTGAAGGACTTTTGATCAATTTCATCTACACACAATTGAGAGCACTTAGAGAGGGAGTTAGAGAATCTAGTGAGAGAGAGTTCATCTTCCCCAAATTGAGACGATCCATTGACGACGGAATCAAGATCAATTGAAGACGACGGACTTGGCTATCTCATCATTTTGGCTATTTCTACTCCTTATTCTCTTTATTGCTTTTGTAGACTTTTTAAACTTTGCTTGATTTGTGAAAATTGAGACTTGGATTGTATTGAAGAGGAATGTAGGTATTATGAAATATTTTTGTATGATTGTATTATTCTAATTGATAGTTTGTTACTAATATTTTTTTATGTGCAGCTAATTTCATTTTTTTACGAAATTTGAATGTGAGGTGTTGATTTAATCTATTTTTTTTCGATTCATCATATTTTTCGTGTTTTGATTTAATAAATGTATGACAACTTTTGGGGAATCATGGATCGGGGCATTTGTAAGAGTACAATTACATGTACTACCTATATTTTCTCCAATTTTTGATATAGGGCAGTGTTCCATTATTAACCTTTTCAATATTTATTAATTAATATAACTACGTATCTAAACATAAAATACAAAAAAAAGAGATATTTAATATATATGAGATATGAAATAACTGCGATAGAATTCTATGTTAATATTGCCAAATTCGCTATGTAGCTGAGGGTTTCAAACCACCCCACAAATCTCAAACTCGACAACGGCGCTCCAACAAAAAAACCTTCGACATTCATCCATAATCAATTTGTGATATTTTACAAATTCTTGTTATGTAATTCAAATTACAACTTCATAAAATTTTTAGGTTTTTTATTTCACTTTTTGTATTCTAATCAATTTGGGAAATTTTTAGTTGAATTTAAATTTAGCAAGACTGTCTAAAAAAGGTTCATTATCTTCAATATGTTATATTGGTTTACAATGACATATCTATGATAGATATCTATACATCTATGATAGATATCTATAATAAATATATATACATCTATGATAGATATATTGATATTAAATATCTATGACATATCTATGAAAAATATATATTGATATGTGTAAATCTATGATAGATATCTATTCATAAATATATATAATCGAATGGTTGCGCAAATATATTTTATCAAATATATTTACTATTCTTGCACAAATATATTTAAGTTTTTGCGCAAATATTTACATTCCTACGCAAATATATTTACATTCTTACACAAATATATTAATATTAGTGAATATTAAATAAATTAATATGTTAACGTTATTGTAGGGATATTTACAACGCAAATATATTAATATTAGTGAATATTAAATAAATTAATATGTTAACGTAGGGATATTTACGACTTTATACATTTTAAAAAATGCCCCTATTTAGTATTTAAAGAATACAAATATCCTAATAAATAAACAAGTAAAAAATATACAACCCTTCAAAATGAAGTGAAAAAGAATGGGTGTTCAAAATAATATTAAAATGCAATCTGCCCCATAGCCTAATATTACCTTTTTTTTTGCAGATTCAAAGTAATTAAATTTGTGTCATATTTATTTTTTAATTAGTGTCATATTTATTTCCTTATTTTTATTTTTAATATCTAATTCTTCTTATAATCTTTGATTTCACTTTTATAAATTAATTATTTCATTTTATTGTAATATAAATCTTTCTATTATGTAGAGATTTTTTTCTCACTTCGATTGTTGGTCTTCTCGGAGTCGCCTTCGGCAAACACTCTCACATGCATAACCTATGGAAACACAAGAGATATATTATTTTTTAATTATGAAATTTTATTCATATAATTAATTACCAATATTACTGATCATAAGCTTTTAATAATAGAACGATTTTATACTGATTCAAGATTTTATTAGATATTATTTTGCAATAAAAAACAATTTTACAGTCGATTATTGATATTCAAATCTTATATAATTAACAACATATAAAATAAATATGTCTACTATTTTCATTGATTAACATTAAATAAAATGGTATGAAATTTCTTTTCCCGTAATATAAATTTATTTCCTTTAATCAATTATTTTCTATAAAACACAATAATAATAGTTTATTGTATAAATGATAATTTAATATTCTTGGCTTTTCTTTACTATTATTAATTATGACGTGGTTTTTAATTCAATTACTTACATGATAATTTCACATTGACTATTTTTTTTAGTATCCATAATTAGTTGATCGAAATTAATATTGAATCCATAAATTAATTAATACTTAATATTGTTTCCATAAATTAATTAATAGTAACCGAAATTACAATACTTTCCTAATTCCTTAAATTTCTCATTTATATTATTGACCAAATTTTATATATAATTTATTTAAAATACTTTAGTAAATAATTCCTTAATTCTCTCAACTATATTAGTTGACCGATTTCTATATATAATTTATCTAATTGATTTGTTAACAAAAACTATCAATTTTATATATCAAAATAATATATTAGTAAATATAATTTATTCAATCAAAATATAATTTATAACGCGTTTTGAAGTTCTATTTAAATGGTTTTTTATATGTATTTTTATATAATTACGTAATTAATAATATGTATATTAATGATTAGTGAACTTTTATAATTAATTTTTTAATTACAATTATGACTAAGACTTTTATTACGTGGAGTTTTGTAGATAAAATTCAAACTTTTATTACCCAATTTACATATTGAGTTATTACTATAATAAGGTTTTCTTCTAAAAATGTTAAATATAGTAAACCTTTTTAATAATTATTAATTACGTCCATAAAATATCATGGAAATATTATTTACTTCCATAAAAAAAATCTGATTTATTGAATAATTATATTTATGGTAATTTTAAATTTTAAAAAATAATAATAAATATAGACAATTCAAATTAATCATAAATTAAATTATACTATAATTATGTAGGAATTAAATTAATTATTATTATAATCAGTATTTTATATATAACTAGTCCTCTTACCCGTGCGATGCACGTGTATTTAATTCAACTATTTGTTAGTCGGAGTAGTGCTCTTTCGGCTTAATATTAGATTTAGATATTGATAATGGACAAATAAATATTAAGTAAATGATCTAATTTATATAGTACAATAAATAAAATTACATTCATATTACAAATTATGAAATACTTCTTTATAGACTACATTTGTTCTATTCATAAGACAACCACGCTGGTCACAAAGCAGAAGCTTCAACCCGGTCGTGTTGGTTACTCTAGGCAACTACAATTTATCGTGCGTAAATACTGGTTTTTTCAAAAATATTCAACATTTGTCAACGATTGACCTTGACTCTTATTAATAGTCATGGCATACGATATCATAATCGAAAATTGTCTTCGTTGGAAAACAAACTGAAATTTGGTATTCGAGGTCGTTAGAGCAATTCGAGTATTAAAAATCATTTTACCAGAATTATTTCCTCTTAATACTTTCGCGTGGATAATATAATTATCAAGTAATGTTACAATCATCCTAGTACCATTGCATAGTCATTCTAGTACCATTAGTACCATTGCATAGTCATTCTAGTACCATTGCATAGTCCAACAGAGGCATCCATATTCCGCAATAGTATAACGGTCACCCCAACCTAAAAACAATTCATGTATCAAAAACTATATACAATGTCAAAATATTTAATTAATTCGTATATTATATACAATAAATAGAATATGAAATGACTATATAAATTGTTGCTTAAAGAAAAATTATATATATATATATATATATATATATATATATATATATATATATATATATTACTATATTAATTAATATATTTAGATTTTAGTAAAAAAGTTTATAATAATATCAACCTTCAACTTAATTGTTTGATAGTTTGAAACACTTGTTGGTATTTAAGAACTCATATTTAATCAAACATATTTTCACGTTCTTTCTAGAAAATTGATATTCTCGATTTAATCATAAAAAGAATTATTAATGATGATGATAATAATGCATTATCAAATTATAGGGGTAAAATTTTTCATACTCACATTTATTTATTCAATTTTAATTTCAGCTATTTTTTTTATTTATTCATGCTCACATTTATTTATTAATTAAGTTAAAAATAATAATTAATTTCAAATAATAGCCTAATTAATTAAAAATAATTACACTAATTAATTACGCTAAAAATAATATTGAATTATATTAATGAAAATATAAATGAAAATTATATTATATAAAAAATAAATAATTAGTAATTAATAAAAAATAGTTGTTTCAATTAATTACGCTAAAAATTCTAATTAATTACGTTAAAAATAATAATTAATGAACACAAATTTAATCTTGTTTAATAATAAGTGTGAACACAAAAAAATCAAACGGTGAAAATATACGACACCTCGACAATTGCTAGCTGAATTATATATTATAAGGATATAAAAAATAATAATAATAATAATAATAACAATAATAATAATAATAATAATAATAATTCAATCATTAATCTATCAATTTTTTATTTTAAACAACCAAATAAATTGATATTATTACCTTATTAAATATTCCTATAATTATGCATAATTTGAATTAATTTGCCAAACTTGGATTTTCGGCTTACTATGAAATTATTATTCAAATTATTCAAATCATAATAATAATTAACAATAATTATTGAAACCCTAATTTCAATCTACTACTATAAAAATGCATTCATTTTCATTCATTTTCAACCTCACAAGCATCAAGTCTTTTTTTATAGAATTTATTTATGTATTAACATTTTTTTATTTTTGCATTACTATTATTATCATAAATAATGAATTATTCTTCTTTTTATTTTTTTTCAATCGATGTGAGTATTTCTTATTCTTTATATTTATTTATTTATTTATAATTTTTTATTTTATTTCAATTAATTGTAAAATTATTTTCTATTGTTTATGTTGTTTTGCAGTAATCACTGTGAGTATATCTTTGCTTGAGTTTATTTATTTATTTATAGTTTTTATTTTATTTTCGATTAATTAAGAAATAATTTTTTTTAATGTTTTTTTAGTTTGCAGAAATCATATTGAGTATTTCTTTGCAAATTTATTATTTGTAATTTATTTATAATGCATTCTTATATTCCTAAATAAATTTTCGCAGTATTATCTCGAAAAGGAAAAAAGAGATCATGAAATCACACCATGAGCCTTTTTCATATTTGCATGATATTTGGGGGCTCAAATACTTGATACTCATTAAGTCATCACCTACCAATGAGAGACCAAGGGCATCTGCTTGAAGCCAACCCGGCCCCCCAAAAAAAAAAGTCTCCTGCATCTGAGTCTTAAATACACTTTCGAGCCAATAACATATTTATCATTTTTTGGTTCATGGACACGGTGGAAGGTTGCGATAACCACCTCAAATGCATGTTGGCTTGCTAATTGTATTCTCTTCCGAATTTAGTCTTCTACTTTATTTTTTATTTTTGTGTTATTATATTTTTCTTCTTCATGTCTTATTCAGCCGCAATTATTTTCTTTCCACACTGATTTCTTCTCCTTACTCTTTAACTTTAAGTCGCTCACTTTCTAATCAAGAGAATTTAGTATCACATATTTTCTGAATATTTTTTGAAAGGTTACAAATTGAAAAATATATAAAATATATATTTTTATATTAATTAAATATTAAATAATTCAAACATTATTAAATAAAGAAATAAATTAAAACAAATACTTTTATACATTATTAAATAAAGAATTAAATTATCTATGATAATTTAAATATTTATAATGATTTATGATTTAAATTAAATAATATACATCATCACTTAATAATATTAAATGGTAACACCTTTATATTTCTGTCAAATATATATTTATTAACCTAATTATTGTAGTATAAAAGGTTAATTTAGTTAAATACTTACAACTATAATTAAAAAAACTAAATAAATTGTTAATTTCAAGTATACGATCTAATTAGTGCTAAAAAATATTATTAATATATTTTTTTTTTATTTTTTTTAACAATTTATAAGAAATATTAATATTTTTATTAATTCATTAAATAATTTAATAATAACTAAGAAATATAAAATTACTTTTATAGAATTGTAATTATCTCAAACTAAAATTACTTTTATAGAATTGTAATTATCTCAAACTGATAAAATTTTAGAAGTATATCACGTTACAATAATAATGCTACAAAATATGACCACATGAACGAATAATAGAAATTCTTATATTATAATCTTAGGACCTGTTCTTTTGGACTGAAACCGGCTGAACTGAACTGAACTGAAACGATCTGAACTGAACTGAACTGAAGCGATTTGAACTGAACTGAACTGGTTTTTTAATAAAAATAATAATAATATTTATAAATTATTAAATGTTATTTTAAAAATATTAATAATATTGTGACATTAACTATATTGTATATTTAAAATTATAGTTTTAAATTATTTTTTGTTTATTTTATTTTAATTTATTTTGAAACGAACTGAACTGAACTGAACTGAAGCGATCTGAACTGAACTGAACTGAAGCGATCTGAACTGAACTGAACTGTACTGAAATTAAGTCCAAAAGAACAAGTCCTTAACCATATAACTACGATTTCTGAATTCAATTTAAAAAATCTAAATAAATAATTAATTAAAATTATTATATAATTGATGTTATATTTTTTTTCTTACAATTTATATATCCCGCGCATTTGCGCGGGCAGGTGTTACTAGTTATACTAATTGGAAACATTATTATAAATAAAAATTAAAAAAATGGTTAAAATTAACTCAAATATTTATATTATTTATAATTTAAAAATATTAGTAGTATAAATTTATTATATTTAATGATCCCTAATAGTACATGATTTCCGTAAATAGTCCACAAAAATAGGTAAGAAATGTATATCGCCATTATTATAGCTAATTAATAGTTGTTGAACTATAATTTAAATCATAAATCATAAATATTTAAATTACCATAGTTGTTGAACTATATTACTAATTTAAATCATAAATCATAAATATTTAAATTACCATAGTTAATTAAAAGCCACTGTCATAATTAATATTGGTAAAAAAAGCAACATAAGTAAATCTAGACCAATAAAAGTTTTGTCTGTGCCACGTAGTGTGAATATATTAGAGAGAATAAATCCTAATATGGTGAGAATGAGTAAGAAAGAAACATTTAAATAGAAGTTCATTTAAATAGATGTTCAAAGCGTGTGAACTATAAATTTTATTATTATATTAATATTTACTAATTAATTTTTTAAAGATTATAGGGATTGATTTCGATTTTTTCTATATTGTTATTTTGATATGTTTGGTAAGAGATGTAATATAATAAATTAATTAAGTTACAAATCAATTAGATAAATTATTTATAGTACATGACAACTAATATAGTTGAAAAAATTAAGGAATTAATGTATTTCAGTTATAAAATATATTTATTACATGGAATGATATATATGGAATGAAGAAATACAAAATGAATTAATAACCGAAATATTGTATACGAATACATTAATTCAATATATTATATATGGAATATTTATGAAATCATTATATACATGGAATATATAATATACCGCCAATTAAATCACGAAAGTCCACTACATGTAAATGGAAATCATGAAAGTCCACTAAGTATTCACGTCCAATTTCATAATAAATACACTACCAATTAAATATGAAATGGTATTATGGAATAAAATACACGACCAATTAAATCATTCTTGTTATGAATATATTAATTAGTGAATGACTAATTTACCCTTTCTTGGTGAACAAGACAGAAACCCTACTTTGTATCCTATATAAAGGGGTCTCCCATATGAATGAATACAAGAATCCATAACAATTTTATTCCCCTCTCATATTGTCTCTCTTACTACTCTATAATTCTCTCTCAATTCTCTTGAATTTATAACACGTTATCAGCACGAAAGCTCAATTGCGTTCTTCATCGAAGTTCTACCCATCCAAGATCCGAAGTACAAGGCAAGAATTTATATTTTGTTTATATTTATTAATAATTATAAATATATCTACTTCTCCTCCCTTCTTCTTAAATTCATATGTTCCCGAAGAACATTATAACCTGATATTCCTGAAGTAATATCACATGTTCCCGAAGAACATTATAATCTGATATTCATGAAGTAATATCATATGTTCCTAAAGAACATGATATTCTTGAAGTAATATCAAATTAATTATGATTGAGTTCCTGAAGAACAATATGATATTCTTGAAGTAATATCAAATTAATTATGCCTTGTAAATCAATTAAAATTTTAACGTTCCTAAAGAACATTGTGATATGATATTCCCGAAGAAATCAAAATTAAATGTTCCTGAAGAACATAATATGATATCCTGAAGAAATATCAAAATTAAATGTTCCTGAAGAACATCATGATATGATATTCCTGTAGAAATATCAATATCAAATTGATTATGATTATATACTAATAATCTCGAATAATATTTTTGAAAATTCACCGTGAAAGATCCACTAGCTTTGTGGAAAATTTAAAAGAAAGATACGATCACTCGAAGTTGATCGTACTACCAAAATCGTGGTATGATTGACTCCACGTTCGATTACAAGATTTTAAATATGTCGAGACATTCAGAATAAATTGGTTGTGGAAAAATCATGAAGTCCGACTCACAAGTTTGAGTCGCATTATAATTTGATATTCTTGAAGTAATATCAAATCAATTATTCTTAATATATCAATTAAATTGAATGTTCCTGAAGAACATAAACTCTGGTTTAATTTAAATATTATTTTGATCGTTCTGGAAGAACATCATGATATGATATTCCTGAAGATTAATATCAAATTAAATTGCTCCCGTAGTAGCAATAAGTTTGGAAATATTAAATTAAATTGCTCCCGTAGTAGTAATAAGTTTTTAAATGTTCTTGAATAACATTATGATATGATATTCCCGCAGAAATATCAAATCAATGGCTTCTGATGTAACAATTATTTTTATTAATTGCTCCCGAAGAAGCAAAGTTCAAACATTAAATGTTTTTAATAAAGTTACATCAAGATACTCATAGTGGAACGCTAAATTCGATTGTTCTCGTTGAAATTTGATTACATATGAATTATCCCTGAAGGATATATTTTGAAAATCGAGAATAAATGTATCTTATTATGTGGGTACTCATTAAATATCAAAAAAGTCGATTATTTTCTTAATGTTTGGCATGTTATTCCTGAAGAATACACAATTGATTTATTAAATTTGATAAATATTCTTGAGGAATATTTGATTTGATTATTCTTCAATAAAGTTTGAATTACACAAGTATTTTGATCCCCGAAGGATCATTGGTAAACATACTGTATCCCAAAAGGATCATTGATAAAACCTTAATATTTTGATCCCGAAAGATCATTGGTAAAGATATTGTATCCCCGAAGAATAATTGATAAACATATTATTACGCAAATGATGACATATTAAGAGTGGGCTCCGGAAGAGCTTTACTAGTTATCCCCACGAGTAGTACAAATGTACTGAAAATTATGCATATCATGATTATTATGAAGTGCTTGGAAATTGTTTTTTCCCATCTGCGAATTAATTTGAAATATACAAGTTATATTCATATCACCACTAAAGTGTATTTTTATGAACGGTCATAATATCTCGAGGCCACGATCCAGAAGATCGGTTTATAGCAATTACACTGATTTGCATATTAAAGGAAGATCATTTCCCGGCATTAGGGGGAGATTAGAATATAATAGATTTAAATGCCGAGAAATTTCATTGAATGAAAAAGATCTTCAATTCTTGATTCACGCATCAATCAATTGAACCCGAAGTTCATGAAAATAAGTAACTTGCAATATTCAGCAAGTAATCTTCCAAATTAATGAAGGTGTGACAAAATCACATATATTTGTGATAAAATGAACTATAAGAGTTCAAATAACAAAGAGATCAACTCAAATGTTGATTCTAATATACGCCTGAAGCGTAGTAGATCGATCTCAAGATATAAAATAAATTCGCGGTAATAAAATTTAGTCACCCTCAAAATCTCCTGAAGAGAGTTAGATGAAAATCCTATTGAAAGAGCATGTGCACATGATAATAGAAAATCGTGGGATTGCGGAAAAACCAAATTAAATATTATGGGAAATGCTTTGGTTGATAAATTGAATTGTCATCAACATGGAAAAATAAAAAGTCTTCAACGACATATTTGTCTGAAGAGTTGCTCTAGAAAATTTGGATCCAAAACTCATATCTATAATAGTGTGCCAGCAGCACTCAAGAAAATAGAAATGAGCAATTGAGGCTGAGCATGACTCGCTAAATAAAAAATATATTTTGACTCTATAGTACACACCTCAAATATTATCCCAGAAGGATATACGTGGGTGTTCGTAAGAAAAACGAGTAATGATGTGGTGAGATATAAAAACGAGATTAGTTGCTGAAGAGTTTTTCGCAGAAACTCGATGTTAATCAAATATTTTGAAAGATGACATTAAGTTCCGCTACCTAATATTTATGGCAGCAACAACGATAGATATATGCATCGAATGATACATACATGAAAATCCTGGATGGATTTTAAAATTCCTGGAGTGAAAGGAAATGAAAATCAGAACATGTAAAATATCATATTACATATGGACAAAAATGATATTGAATATAAGGTCCCGAAGACCCGTGATTGGTCCCGAAGACCAGTGATTGCACTCTTTTTTCCTCTACTAAGTTTTTCCTATAGGGTTTTCTTAGTTAAAGGTTTTTAACGAGACAATCACCACATTATAAATGTGAATGTCGTGTACTCTTTTCCTCGAGTATTTTTTCCTACAGGGTTTTATAATGAGGTTTTTAACGAGGCATGTACATCACTCAATAATAGTTAATGAGGACATCAGAATGTTCCATATGAGTTTATTTTCGAGATAAAGTGAGATATTGAACCTGAAGTTCAAATGATTGTGAATTGAAGTTCACATTATTGTTCATTTGTGAAGAAATGTATATTGAACACTAGACGCATCTAAAATACTCCAGCAGAGTTACCGGCTGGTTATAACAATTGCGAATGCTCTAGTCAATATAGATGTCTGGTAAAGGCATGTCCCAGAAGGATGAAAAAAATACAATAATACAAATGAATGTGAAACTCGAAAATTCGAAGGTTGTGTGTCCTGAAGACCAAAATTTATATAACTAAGTTTTTCCTATATGGTTTTATTAGTTACAGGTTTTAATGAGACTGATTGATCACATAGTTAAAGATCTTCGGTGATTACAATCAAGGGGAGCAAGTTGTACTCTTTTTCCTTCGCTAAGGTTTTGTCCCACTGGGTTTCCTAGCAAGGTTTTAACGAGGCAACAATCCTGTAAATAGTCATTCAAGGGGGAGTGTTATGAATATATTAATTAGTGAAAGACTAATTTACCCTTTCTTGGTGAACAAGACAGAAACCCTACTTTGTATCCTATATAAAGGGGTCTCCCATATGAATGAATACAAGAATCCATAACAATTTTATTCCCCTCTCATATTGTCTCTCTTACTACTCTATAATTCTCTCTCAATTCTCTTGAGTTTATAACAATTCTATGAATAATTCAAATTTTGGTTTTAAAATGTATTTATGGATAAAAATGTATTAATGGAAATTGGGAAATGTAATGAATATGAAGAGAATATATATTTAATTTAATTAAAAGCCACATCATAATCAATAATAAAGTCATAAGAATAATAAAGCCATAAGAATGTCTTGGCCAATCAAAACATTGTTTGTGCCACATAGTGTGAACATTCTTATTTTTTGTAGTGTAATTTTTTGTGTTCACACTAGCCAAGTGGGATTAGAAAAGTCTGGATTTATATATAACTAGTAATAACTCCCGGTGCGATGCACCGAAATACTTAATTTTATTTATTTGGGTAAAAAAATGTGCTTGAAATTATCATACTATTTCTTTTTCGCTATTACTTAATACTTATTAAAATATAATTTAAAATATGTTAAACAATCGATATCTTTATAATTAATATTCTATATCACTTAATATTTATTAAAATACACGAAATTTCATGAGTTTATTTATAAACTTTTTTTTGGAAAGAATTCCTAATAAATATATCTATGTCAAGAGGTCAAATGAAAATTGAGTTTAAGAAAATTGAGTTTAAGAAAATATGAGAGTAATTAATATTAAGCATACTAAAATTATAAATTTTATCTTTCAATTTGTGTCAAATAAATTATATTTGAATTGATAAAAATATTGATAGTAACTATTAGTAATGTGAAAGAACTTAATTGATATTTTTATTTTTGGCATGTGATAAAGTTTATGTTAATAAAATTTATGTTAATTTTTTTTGTAAAAATCTATCAAGAGAACGTATTAAAGTTATTTTTGTCTAAATTTTGAGATATTTATATTTGTTTTAAATAAATTAAAAAAATGGTGAATGAAGTTTATTCATTATCTTAAAATAAATCGAAAAAAATTAAATATATAGAAGAATTCGGAATAAAAAAAAAAACTACTATAAATACATGCCTATTGATATGAGAAAAGTCAGAAAACGAATAATATATTAATGTTATTAATATAAATATTGAAATTAAAACGAAGTCTAGAAATGGTGTTTAATTTCAATTAAAATTACCATAAATACAATGTATTAAATAGTTACAATGTATTAGATGGGAAAGTTTTATTTGTATTTGTTTAATAAATTCATAATATATTATTTAAATATTAAAATCTTTTTAATGTATGAATTTTCATATTATTCTTGAAAAATATTTAATTATAGTATTACCGTACCATATATTATTATTTAGTTTATGATTTTTCATATTATTCTTGAAAAAACCTCTAATAAATAAATCCACAGATTTATATATATATTAATAGATAAAAATATCTAGTGAACTATTAAACATACAATCATATTAGCAAATAATAATATAAATAAATAAATAACAAAAATAATAAGTAAATATATTAAATTAGTATTATTACTTGGCTTTTGAATCCATGGAATATTGGACACTGATATTACTATGTGATCTACTTTCATCCAACGCTCAATTTGAAAATACTCAATCTAAGTGTTGTAAACTAAAAAAAATATTATATAAATAAACATATAAACAAATGAATTACAACACATAAAAATCTTAATCTTAATCAAAATGTAAAATAAAATGCAATTAATATAAAAAAAACTATAAAATAAACAAAATAAAATTAATTGTAAGGATATTCAATTCTCTTTTACCGTTGCCGTCGTCCGTTCATCATCGGGTAAATTAATTGTACTTTTCAACTCAGAGACAAACAAAACACTTTTATTCTATTGTACTTTTTTATTGAAATGATCATTTCTGATTCTAGAGAGCTGAAACCCAAATGCCAAATGTTGGGTTCGAGCCCCTAAATTCTATAGAAAATTAGGAATCCTTACTCTATAAAATAAAATTTACTTATTAATGTTGGTGAGTGGTGACTGCTCATCTAATATAGTAATAAAAATAAATATAACTTGTGGCATGCTTCAAGGAATCAAAACTTAAATTTTTGATTTTCAAAGACTTGATTCACCAAAATGATAAAAAAATATTTAATCTAAGAAGTTTAAAATTAATTAGTAAGAGCAGTGAATCAACTAAATATGAAATCAACTAATTATGAAAAGAGACATACATTAAACATAGATTAAAAAAAAAAAAAAAAGACTGCAAAACCTAAGATAATAGTTTTTACAGGAAAAAAGGTAGAAATACATAAACAATTTATAAATACATCCATCACAATGCATATAAATAAAAGATACTTAATAGAGTGGTCTTCATCGAATTCTATGTCGTTGTAGCTTCACCGAATTCTGTGTTGTCGTCCACCGCCTCAAGGCTCTAGACATATTTGGACCTGCACCAACATCATATATCTGGACCACTTTTCGACCTTCTACATCCTCAAGGACCTAAATCTCTTCCTTGACAACTGCATCGATTGTTCTTTTCAAAGCTTGTCTTTTGATTTATGATATGAAGAATGTGGATATAATTAATATTAGGGTTTCACTATATAAAAACATAAATAGGATCATAAAATAAATCTGAACCTAAATATGTAAAAAAATAAAATGAATAGAAACATAAAACTACAGAAAACATCTATAAAAACATCAATGAAAATTTGGTTTTACACGAAATACTTACCTTCTGGTAACTGCAAAAAAAAAAATACAATAAAAAAATCATAGTTTTAAATAGTTAGATTCATAATAATTCAAACAAAAAAACACTGCAAAAAAGAAAAAAAATCATTAAATACAATTGATGAAAAATAAAAATCGAAATGAAATTCAAAATTCACTCATAATATCGATAATAGCATACATATGAATATAAAGACTTACATTTGAACCTGAAAAAAAACTTCAAACAAATTAATAATTGATAAATGACGATTAGATGATCGTGAATAAAAAACAAAATAAAACAATAAAAAAATGGCTTAAAGTATATGAAACTACTTACCATGAAACTACTTACCATGTAAATGCAACAAACATAAAAAAAACATAATTTAAATAGTTAGATTAATGATAACACAAAAGAAACGTGATATTCTCCATCTGCATCAATAACAACAACAAAAATAATTGAAATAGTTAATAGTTAGACAAATAAAGATGAAAAAACAATAAAATAAAAATTATTTTTGAATTGAGATTCTCACCGTGATGCCTTGCAAAAAGAAAATTTCATTATATACAAATATACAAAAAGAAATAAAACGAAAGCATAATGAGAATAAATTTATATGATGGAGAATCATAATTTTATAATATGTTTTTTATATGTTTATTATGGTAGAAAAAGATTTAATGATTTAAATAAAATATTTTATAAATGGAACGGATTTAATGGAGAGTATTAAGGAAACTTTATAAAGAGAAATTAATAGGAAAATTAAAAAATAATATATATTTTGAATTTATTTAAATAAATTATTACTAAAATTAAAGAGTTTATAAACATAAAAAAAATCGTATTAAATAAATACTGATTTTCACAATTATTGCGTGGTTAGTATAGTTATATATTAAATTACTGTTTTTAATTATAATTAATATTTACTACTATTTAGGAAACCGATACCGATTTGTATGGAGAGAGAGAGGTAATTATGGATGAGCGTATAATCACATATAATTAATGAGCGTAATTTATGTTCAAGGATTTATTTGATTGATAAATAAATGTATATATATGAAATGAAGGTAAATTAGCATGGCTAATAATAATAGGTAATGTTGAGCTAATTATTAGGTAATGTCGTAATGATGTAAATTACTTATTTTAAATCATAAATTATAGATATTTAAATTATTCAAGCCACTTCATAATTAATATAAGTAAGAAAAGCCACATAAGAAAATATTGACAATGAAAGCTTTCTCAGTGCCACGTAGTGTGAACATGCTTATTTTTTGTAGTGTAATTTTTTGTGTTCACATTGTCCACGTGTGATCAGCAAAGTCTGAATTTATATATTATATAGATATAGATTTAAAATATGTTAAATAAATATATTTTATTAGTTTATTTATAAATAAAATTAGAAATAATACGTTAATTTTTGTAATTAATTATTTTTGTTATATTAGTTAATTGTGTAATTTATGTAATTAATGATTTTATAAAATTTCTCAATTGCGTAATTGCATACAAACATATTAATTAATAGAAAATAAAAAAATATAGCGTAAATCACTAAATCACATGACATATTGCATAATTATTGTAATTAATTTATAAATTTTATTCCTTTGCGTAATTGCATAAAGAAATATATCAATTAATGGAAAATAAAAACATACTGCATAAATCACATTACAATATTGCGCATGTATTGACAACTTTGTAAAATCAAAGTATATATTTGACAAAATTTAAAATTACTTAAAATATAATATGTAATTATAAGTATATAATCTATTTTATGGTAATCAAATAATAAGTTTGGAATTATACTAATTAATAAAAATTAAGAGGTCTTGTATTCTTATCATTTATAATATATGTATATTTTATTGAAAAATTGTAGTGTAGTTTATTAATTAAGAAATGTGATATATTTCATTCCATATAATTTTTTACTACTAAATATATTCTCAATATAGTCAACCACTTGGGTGAGGAAATACCATCATTTAGAATCTCTTCTTATTGTGTACATATAAATATTAGTATTATAGAATTAATTTATTTTGGTATAAAATATCTTAACATTTAGTTATGGTATGAAATAAAATAAATATACAAATTGAGAACAAATAAGTAAGAAATTTATTGCTTTGAGAATATATATTTTGTAGTTTATATAAATTGGGAATAGATATTTATTTTCATATATTAAAAAAATTCACATATATTATTAATTATTTTCGAATCTATGAAGTATTCATTAACATGTAATAACAATGTTAAATAAATATGACATATTAAATAATATATTAAATTTAATAACATATCCAAAAATATTACTAAAGAGTTTCTAATAAATAGCTATATGGCAATAGGTCAAATGAGGTATTCATTAGTTAATTAGTTGTTATGAGCAAAACAAAGTATTAAAACAAAAAAATAATTGAAAATAATGATTAAAAAACCTCACTGCCTGCAAACAAATTATATATTTAGTAAAAAAACTTTTAAAAATTACATTTTTATTAAAAGAATTTTTTTAAAAAAAAGGTAACGTAATAAATAATACAATGATTATCAAAAAAATAATTAAACATGATTAGTAAATAATATAAATTAAAATATCTCTTGCACAAAAACAATATCAACAATATGTTTATTTTATTATAATAATGAAAAAAATAAACATAAATTAAATTACAAAAATATAATAAAAGAATACTAAAAAATAAATATAAATTAAATTAAAAGAAATATTGTACACTATGAAGAAAAAATAAACATAAATTAAATTAAAAGAAATATAATAAAAGAATACTAAAAAAATAAACATAAATTAAATTAAAAGAAATATAATAAAAAAATACTAAGATTATAGTGCAAAAAAAGAAAAAAATAAACGAACTGATTTTTTGAACGAACCGAAAAAGAAATATTGTCAATAAAAATTATAAAAATAAATATGTAATTTACAAAAAATATAAATAATAGATGATTGTATAATAAAGAATGAAACAAAATATTTAAATAATTAATGCTTACTTACCATGTGTCCTGAAAAGAAAAATAGCATTGTCAATTATTATGAAACAAAATATTACAATATAAATCAATAAAAATTATAAAAGTAAATAATAAACTTTTTGCGTTAGCTGCAAACAATAACACAATAGATGATTTTTTAATACAGAATCGAAACAACATATATATAATATATATATAAAAATTAAAGAATCGAAACAAAATATATAAATACAAAAACGATAAATTAATACTTATCTCTCTACTTGCATAAAAATAACAAATTAAGAATAGTTATTAATTGTTATGAAACAAAATCGATATAACTACGTAAATAAATAAATAAAAAAATTGAATTAGAGAAGAAGTAAAGATTGAGTGAAGAAGAAGCTCTATTTATACATAAAGATTTGAATTAGGGTTTATTTATTTTTTAAATGATAATAAATTCAAAATGGTGCTTAAATTTCGTTTAATTAATCATAGTTAATATCAATTGCTAATTTCTTGCTATAATTAATGAATTAACTTATGTAAAATATAATTGATATTATTATTTATAGTAGATATAAAATGTATTCTCTATAATTAAGGACATAATACTTGGTAATTATGTGTGATTTATAGTAAATTTGATTTTTTTCTAAAACAATTAAGATTTAAATTTAAATTATTCAATTTTAATAATGGTAACTTAATTCAAAATGGTGCTTAAATTTCGTTTAATTAATCATAGTTAATATCAATCGCTAATTTCTTGCTATAATTAATAAATTGATTTATGTAAAATATAATTAATATTATTATTTATAGTAGATATAAAATATATTCTCTATAATTAAGGACATAATACTTGGTAATTATGTGTGATTTATAGTAAATTCCGATTTTTTTCTAAAACAATTAAGATTGAAATTTAAATTATTCAATTTAAATACATGTCATATTTATTATCGATAAAGAAAATCCACGTAATTAAATATTAGACCAATGAAAGCTTTGTCTATGCCACGTAGTGTGAATATACTTTTTTTTATAGTGTAATTTGGTGTGTTCACATTTGCCACGTGTGATCAGCAAAGTCTGGATTTATATATTACAGTAGAAACTCTATATAGTAATACTCTATATATAGGAATAAACTCCCTATAGTAATAAAAAATCGAGGTCCCAACTTGGGACCAGTTATAAATAGGAATAAACTCCAAATTGTCATAAGTCATACATTTTTTAAGTCTCGTCTTAAGGATTTATACCTCTATATAGTAATAAATGATTAATAGATATAATAAAAATATTTATTAATAATGTTTTTATTTATTAAAATCAATAACATGTTTAAGATTAGTTGAAATATTTATCAAAATCAATAACATATAGTATATGATCAAAGTTTATAGTGCTTAAATTCATTAATATTTTATTCAATTTTTATGTTAAACACAATTTTTACATATATATAGTTAAATTTTATTATTTAAAACTATTAAATTGATTTTGTGAATTTAAAAATAAATAATATTATATGTACATTATTTTTTTATTTATATTATTTTTTATAAAAAAAAATTATTTTTATTTTGTAAAACTCTGTATAAGAATAACTCTCTATATAGTAATATTTTTTCCCGGTCCCAACGATATGACTGTACGGAGTTTCTACTGTAAATAGATTTTTCTTCAATTTATATTCAGTAAATGAAACAGAAACATAAATGCCCTCAATCAGCCTCGGTTTCATTCCCCTTTCATTTCATTACGTTTCTCCTTCTCTTATTCCGTATCACAGAATTAACGATTCAGCTCCTGCTCTTCCCGAATTAGGGTTTTCTTCAAGGTAAGTTTCTTCTATAATCGACGGTGATTTGTGCCAATGCCTTAGGTTGATTTGTGGATATTGCGAAACTTATGCGGAAACTTCGAATTCTGAATTTGTATAATAAAAAATATATGTATTTCGCTTAATTATGTGTGTTGTAATTTTTGATTCGTATTTACAGTTTGTTATGTGTGTTGTAATTTTTGATTCGCTTAATTTAAAACTTTGTTTCGATTTTCAGTTTATGTAGATTTTAAATCTTGCTTCCGGTTTTTAAAGCTTAATTTTTGCGTATATAGGTATATATAATTTGGGCGTATACCTCATGAGGATGATAGACAAGTCCATCGCCGTCCACTCCTTCCACGTGAAGACGAATAAGATGAGGATGAAATCGAGAGGAAAATTCAGGAAAGATATGCTTCTAGGAGCCTTAATATGTTCTCTGAAAAATATGGCGGGGAGTGAAGGTGGCGATAAGCCTTTGGATTTGTTTCTGAGGATTGGTTTGGAAAAACGACGGCCAAAAACACCCCTGCTAATAATAAGGTCACGGCTAACCTCACCGCCGTTATTCACGAGGTAGTTTCTATGTAATGTAGTGTTTCTTTCTGCTGTGGGTTTTGATCGTGTGTGTAGTTCAATCCTCTGTGTGATTCTGAGAAAATTTTGAGGGTGAAAATCATTTTAAAAAATCAGATTGTAATTTAATTTTATACAAAATTTGATTGATATAGTGGATCAGTAAGTTTTTTTTACTATTGGAATTTAAGATCTTGCTAATGTGATTTCACTTCACAATAGGATTACTTTGTCATAAGCTTTATATCATTGAATATGGTATTGCAGGCAGATGTATCAGACGGGTGTGACCGGACGTCGGGAATTTTCTTTACACTGTAAGTTTGCAATATTGACAGCTACAGTGGATCTCACTTTCTTATTGTAATCAGCTCTTATCTTCCTAACATTGGTTGATGAAACTTCAACTCATTTATACGACTTTGTCTGTGTAGATTTTTTAGTATGTGATATGAATATTCCTTATGAAATAAATATATGCTTTTAACCAATGTTAGGTTGCTACGAAATTTCCAGCAAATGCTCCCATACATAACCCACACTGCTTAAATAAATTGTTTCATCACAGGTTTGAGCTATTTTATTTTTATATTGTTGTGTGATAAAAATTTTACTTGACTTGCTCGATTTTTTGCTGGTACAGATCAAAACAGCTGCTCAGTTGGAAGCTGCCTTTTCGTTTCTAGCCGTTACTGCCTTTTGCTATATTTATATCCCTTTTTACTCTATTTCTAACACTCATTTTTGCTGGTACACTCATTATTGTTTGTTTGTGTAAATTTATTTCATTTGTTTGTTCGAACTCTTTAAAAATCGGCAGACAATTTGAAGCTTTACATTCTCCAATTTTTCCACCTTTGATGCTCTCACAAATTAGTACGTTTGAAGCTTTGTTGAAGGTTGAATCATGAATGCAATGTGTTTGGTGAAATGCCCGTGTGAATGAAATCATATTTTTTCCACATTTTGTTTACAAGTAAATTAGCGAGTAAGTTTTTTTTGTGTAAAATTCTATTGTATGTTTTTTTTCATATATTCTCTATTTGTTATTTTCAGCTTCCAAGACCTAAACCTCCCCCGAAATGGGAAGCCTTTGCTCAGAAGAAAGGTTTGTTTACTTACATTCAGAAGAAAAAAGAGAGGGAGAAAGAGATGGGATAACAGATGCTGTTAATTCTTGGTGTACGTTTTTTATGGGATTAATGAATATGTCAGTTTTAGGAATAATCCCGCAGGTATTCAAAAGCGAAAGAAAGAGAAACTGGTCTTTGACGAGCAAGTGGGCAGTTGGAAGCGCCGTTATGGTTATGACCGTGTTAACGATGACAATGACACCAGTGATGGTATGCACAATTTTCAGTGTCTTCCTATTATTTTTTTGCTTGACAACAAATCTATTTATGTTCCACATCCTTTTTTCTTGAGAAATTAGTAAAAGAATCCTTTTGATTTTAGTTTGATCAACTTTGACAGAATTAAATTCATTCCCCATTTTCCAAATTTTGATAATTAATTTAGGAAAAGATTAATAAAACCTTTCCTATTTTTTATACTTTTTCCATAAAAAAAATTATTTTGTGTCTTTCTTCTTCCATGTTGACTTCAAGGTATGGTGACTTGGTCCATTTTCAGCATGTAAAGGCGTGTGTGTGTGTGAGTATTTATCCATGCAACTGTGTGAGATATAAGAATTTCAAGATGATACTTGATTGACTTGAATAATCGTGACAGGAAAATATACGAACAAGATGATACTTAATTGGCCTTCAAGATACAAATTAGCAGTTGGAGCTGCAAGAGGGATATCCTATCTCCATCGTGATTGCACCCCTCACATAATACACAGAGATATCAAGTCAAGCAACATATTATTGGATGATAAACTTGATGCTCGAGTATCCGACTTTGGACTACCTACCATGATGGAACCAGATAAAACTCACGTGTCGACATTAGTTGCTGGGACGTTTGGATACTTGGCTCCTGGTATGATTTTTGGAGAATTGAGATGTATAATTCTGATACATCTTCTAAGAGTTGATCTAATGATATACAAATCTCCTGCAGAATATTTTGATACAGGAAAACCCACAACAAAAGGAGATGTCTATAGCTTTGGTGTGGTTTTACTGGAGCTTCTAACAGGTAAAAGATCAATGGATGAAGCATTTGTCGAGGAGGGAACGAAGCTGGTGACCTGGGTAAGCCTTTCCACTTAATATGAGCCACCAGTTCACTTTCCCTGAAACAATTTTATTTTCTATTATATCTAAACTATCGGAGGCAAGTAACTAAAGAATCAGCCCGTCATGGAATGAAACTGTTATCCTATTTTTTGGTTTTGATTTTTATTTTTTGTTTGTTTTTTGTTTTGATATTTAGTTTCTTCGATATTGCCGCGAGCCTGCTCTCCGTGTTGATGTATGTATGTATGGTTTTAAATGTGAAATGTGTGTTTTGCAGAATGAAATGGGAACCGTAAGAAACATAAAGGAGTGTATGCATCTTTATTCGGAGTCGGAGCGCCAGAAGTTCTGGTCATTAGTGTGGAAGCTTTGTTAGTTTCGGGCCAAAAGGTCTCGCCGAGGTTAGTGCGTGTAAATATAATATAAGTGTAGTGTGTTCTTGAATCTATCTGGATTGCTCATGTTTATTAAGTCTTACAATGATGAGTTTGATTTCGATTTCAGGTTGTCATCTGAAATATTTATTAGATTGTGTTTTTTTACTGTGGAGATTTTTGATTAGTATAATCAACTAATGTTATATCATAAATGTAGAAAGAAAGAACCCTCGCATGTTTTGAACTTAAGGTAGATTATATTCTTTATAATCGTACCTTTAGTTTTTAGTTTTAACACCCAAATCAATTTTGAGAAACTTATTCAACTATTTCTCCTAATAGAATGCCTATTATCGACAAATTTAAAGACATGGGAACATTCGTTATGGGAAAAATAGAATCTGGCAGTATCTGTGAAGGTGATAATATGTTGATCGTGCCGAATAAGGTAATAGTACAATGTTTTATTATTATCTGATTTGTTAGAGAACATTGGTATGTTACGATTGGTGGAATTTTGCAGGGCCAGGTGAAAGTAGTTGCTATCTTCTGTGACGAAGAAGAAAAAGTGAGGCGTGCGGGACTTGGTGAAAACTTGCGAGTCAAGTTGTCCGGGATTGAGGACGAGGATATTGTTGAAGGTTTTGTTTTGTGTAGTGTTGGTAAGTATTTTTTAAAAAACAATCACATATAATATCCCGGTTTCTTTCAAAGCCTTACTCTTGAAACAATTTTACAATTACTTAACTGCCCCTGATCACCGAAATGTTAATTTAAATGCAGCAAGACCAACACACGCTGTTACTGAATTTATTGCGCAGCTGCATATTCTCGATTCGCTCGGTAATGAAAGTTCCTTTTTCACTCTTATTTAATTGTAGTTGTTTTCCCCTTTGGATAATATAATTAATATTATTTCATCTCAATCAGGAGATGTTTTGTGCTGGCTTCAAAGATGTTTTGCACATACACGCAGTTGTCAACATCTCATCTGCATTGGGAAGAGCGGCTGCCGCACAGGTAAAATTGAATTACCAGTTCCGTATTTCTTCTCATTATCTGAAAAGTAAGTTATCGGCTGATGAGAATGAATGTCGCCTTTTCTTTTAAAAAGAATATGGAGTAGTAGGAATGGCCCCAATTTAGCTATTTTTTTTCGCTATCTGCATAACTAATAAAAGGGTACTTTGGGGACATCCGATAAATTCGCTGCTCTGTTATGTTCCATCCAGACTTACAGTTTTGAGGGTTATTTATGGGCTGAGACTTTATTACATAAAGTACGGGTCTTTTTCAAATTTACTATCTTTTAAAAAATTTTCTGATATTTGTTGCATATTAATTGATATTTTTTACCAGGCAAGATAGATCAATGTAAGATAGAATTTACTATGTTTAATGTAATATACGTCTCTTGACTCATTTTTTTTATTTAACCCCATATACACGATCATCCTCATCAATTCCAGATACAAATTTGATGATAGAAGTTAAAATGAAGAGGAGAGGCTGAGATTGTGTTGTGGTTTTTATTTCATTAATTAGTTTGGTTTCTTTTTGGGCCTAAGTGGAATTAGTAGAAGTTGAGTTGCCTATTTAGTTAATAGCTTTGGACTTATACATATTTGCATTTTGACCCCTTTGTCCATAAGAAAATTTACTTTTTACCCTCCCCATCAAAATACAATACATTACTGTAATATCTACAACTGCAGAACAAATCCTCCAAATTAAATATTTTTTTAATAAATCACATTTTTTAAATGAAATATTCTTATAATGTGTGAAGATATATACTATATATATATATAGTAATTAATTGTTGAAAATCAACTCAAATAACACGACATAATTGAGATACGAAGTTTCCAATTAATTGTTTTTAGATACGAACCAAACCTAACCAAACCGTCGGTAATTGAGATGACATGCATTGATTCCTCATCACTAAGCTTGAGTAATAACTAGCTATGGTTTTCATAAGAATCAACTCCGGCTATAATGTAAAAATAAATAAAAAACACACCGATCGTGTTTTGTATGTATATCTCATCAAAATTTAATTAATAACTTTTCCGCTCTATTTAGCCCTTATTGTAAAACCTGGATACTGTACTATGTAATGTTTATACTGTTTTTCCAATAAAGTATACTACTCATTCTATAGAGCAGTTGACTTTGTGTATTTCCTATGATAAAATTGCCAGAATGAATTAATATTGTTTAATACTTTAATATAATTCGTACCTTTAATTTTTGAATTTGAACTACTGCTCGGGTTTCTTATTGTATCTATGTCTATGGTATTCGAAGGATTGGCATTGGCTTACATATGCTTTTCACATTTTCGAATAGTATGAATTTCTGGAATCTGAAATCTTGACATGTAATTGTTTCAGGTGACTGCAGTTCCTGAGGATGTTGGCACAGCTGGTGCTATTAGAGCTATTAATCACCGTTTTACCGCGAAGGACATATTGGTTTGACTTCTTTCTTGGAAGAAAATTTTCTGTTTCCAGAAGTGTTGGATAAGGGCTAGAACTAACATTATTATGCAGGTCCTGAGCGGTGATTTGGTTAGTGAAATTCCACCTGGGGCAGTGGCAGCTGCTCATAGACGGCATGATGCTGTTGTTACTTCAATGCTTTGCTCTGTTCCCGTTAGCGGACCATCAGATTCAGGCTCATCCGGTGCTAAGGACAAAGCCAAAAAAAAAGGACACTATAATACAGTAGGCCTGGATCCAACTAAACAATTTCTTTTGCACATAGCATCTGGTAAGATGTAAAATATGGATGTTTTTATGTATATATTTAATGTTTAATTTTATTTTGATTTTATAAACATGTGCAATGATCCCAACTTAATATCATCAGATTTGGTTTTTTTTTTTCGTTTGTATATTTTTTGTCAGGTATGTAATTTTAATCGCACACACTTAAATCGTGTGGGTACTTAAATAGGGGATACTTGAGCATTATTATCGACCCCCCTTTTTTCGGTGTGCCTTTCCAAGATAAACTCGGGTAAGTCGTTCTTAAAAACTTTATTTTCGGTATTTTTTGGTAAGTCGTTTTTTTTCGGCTGTATGATTATTTTTATTATCGAGTAAGTGAATAATATATTCAGTAGCTTTGAAAAATGTGGCTAAATATACTTTTACCTCTTTGAAGCCAGACATATTAATGGAGTGTTTGCTAACTTAAGTGCTTTTAGATTTTACTGAAATAAATGCATAAAGCATAAGCTAAAACAAAAGTTAGTATTTGCAAACAACAATTCATTTCGCTTGGTTGCATCTTAGCTGAACTTTGCACTGGCAATGTAAGTTCATCCAGTATCTTTTGCCTTAGGACTGAGTTCACAAGTTTGTTTCATAGATTTAGATTAAGATTTAAACGCAGTGTGATTATTTTTCGTGTTCGTCTCATGGGCATTACAATCGTTTGTTTTTTTTTTTACCCTTTTGACACTCCAAGGAACAATATTCATTATACAGGTGCTTTTTCAAAATGATTCTCCTGCCACTTTACTTGCTCGAGTCATAGGAATAATAGGGTCAATTGAACAAAAGATGCTTGCTAAAGGACGAGATACGTACAAATATTTCACCAAGAACCACATGCTTTATGAAAGAAACCATCTGTTTCAGCAAGCCTCCCATCTGTTTCACCTATTGGAGTCTAAATTGAATGTTTTCTTCCTCTGTAATCTCATATCATATTTTCGAGTATAGGAAGAAAACCTGAGCTTTTTGTTCAACTTTTGTCAAGGACATAATTGACACATTCTTCATTATGAATTTAATATTTCCAAATTTTGATGGGTTAATTAACAAAATCTACTGAGTTTTAATATAAAAAAATAGTAATATTTCAATTTTCAAGTGTACAAATATTCCCTTCGGCCTCTCTCTCTCTTATAAACTTTTCACATTGGCACCCCTTATAAGAACCAGTTACTTTTGTTGTTTCATGATTCTCATATTTCAATTATAAAGAGACAGTTCTCTGGAAAAAAACAGTAATATTTCAATTTTCAAGTGTACGACTAGGCTCGACGGGTGATTCTGATAATCTGATGGATGAAATCCCTACCGTTATTGTGGATTCTCTCCCAGATGGGCTTGATCGGGTGAGCACTTGACTATTTTTTTTAGTTTTCAATTATTTCACATTTTCAAATTGTGCCTTGCATCAAGACTGCATTTTTTTTCGTTTTCGTAATTATTACGATGATAACACCCTATAGATATTATTTATCTGATATAGGTGTGTCGTGAACTTGAATAAACATTTGATGAGCTCGGTTAATGATTGTATGGGCTATCAAAATTTTGAACTCTGAAAAAACATTTTTTCACACTGACAATCACGGGACAACAAATAATTTCATAGGAAAATATTTACAGCCCTAAGCTAAATGAAGCGTATGTTGTTTAGAAATTCGAGATTTTTACCCTTAATTATTTCCATTCCATTTTTATTAATTTCCGTGTGATGTGTTTAAACATTGCTACAGGGTTACATTGTATTAGACAGACCTTGGGCATTCGTGCCGTGGTTGGAGAAAGCAGTAATTGAGGAAGAGTATGTTTGTTCTCCTTCTCAAGATTGAAAAAAAATCCTTTTTACCCTCTCTCTGTATATTATATGATCTAAATAAATATATTGGCCATACGACTTCTGGATGCAGGTACATTCTAATGGCGGAACCTGATCACATATTTGTTAATTCGTTGCCAAATTTGGCTCATGGAGATAATCCGGCTGCATTCTTTTTTTTTATATATATAAAACCAGCTAATCATGAGAATATTGTAAGGAAATATTATCCTGAAGAATTAGGTCCGATGACCAATGTTGATCCGATTAGGAACTCTCCAGTGATCATAAAAAAGGTTCAAAATTACGATCTTTTGATGATTTCAAAAAGCACTTGATCCCGTGTTAAAATTAAGGGGCTTGGTGAAATCTCAGAATCTATACAACATTATTTTTTATTACATAAAATTTTATTCTCCAATTTGATTTGTTAATCTTTGTGTTATTTTTAGCCTCCATGGGATAAAGAAATCGGCAAGAAGTTCATCATTCACTTATATTTATTTATTTATTAATTATATTTTTCTATTAAAAACACAAATAAAGAAATTAGTATCTAAAACAAATTAAAGAATATATTCTAATCAAAATGCTACATTTGAAATTTTATTTATAGTTATACTAAATTTATATTTAAACATTTAAATATGAAAATACAGTTGATAATATAATTATATTTCAATATTTACTTTGAATATAAAAATACTACTCTAAATATTAAAATAAAATAAAAAGAAAACCCTTTTTTAATAATAGATTTTTTTTGGGTTTTTATAATAATTTTAATAAATTAGTTGAATACAATTTGTTATATATTAGATATAAATGATACAAAATACTTTATACATGAATATTTTAATATTAATTTTACCTTTTAATGATATATAATACAAAATCTTTTAATTATTTTTTAAAAATTGGAAAATTTTCAATCCTAATTTCACTTACGAAAAATAAAAGATTGGAAAAATTGTATAAATATCAAAACTGATATTGAATAAAGTAGTTGTATATTTAATTAAATATACTCATATTGATTAATTATACTCCTATTGATTAATGTAACATTCTTTTTCTAATCGACATTGATTTTTCTAAGTATTGATTAATGTACCATAATTGATTATTATAATTATGATCAATAAAAATCATATATTGAAAATATAGTTATTACCAATTCAATTTTATTAATTAAATAATAAATTCACTATTGTATATATAAATCACATTATATATTTTAAAAGATCAATAAAAATATTGAGAAATTGAGTAGACATATAATAGAAATACAATCAAAATAATTATTCAAAAAAATAATTTTATTAACTGTATAAATATATAATCATTCTATTTATATAAATATTCGAAAGAGTTATATGATTAGAACAATAAAAAATAAAAAAATATTATTGAAAAATAATTTTAAAACATATTTTTCAGTATTGTATTTCTATTAATACTTTTATAAGGGATAAATTCCGAACAACTTAGTTAAAAAACAAATAAATTTTTATATTATTTAATTATTATTATTAATAATCGTCCAAAACAACATATACAACATATACAAACAATACAAACAATTAGTCGATAATATAATGTTAATATAAAAATTCACACAGTGTTTCAAGAGTGAAGATTCCAATAAAAACATTGATAATTATGATTGAAAAACAGTTCAAATTTTTATATTTTTTTATGTTTTGTATTTTTATAAAATTTATTAAAATTAATTGAAAAATAAGATATTTTAAATAAAAACAAAATAATGTAAACAATTTAATTTTATTAACTATTTCAACAATTTCACATTTATAATTTAAAAGGTTATTTTTTCGGAAGAATTTACAAATGTTGAGATTCTGTTAAGAAGTTTGGTGTTCACACACGGACAATTGACTAGAATGATAGTCAAAGTTTGGTGTTCACACACGGAAGAATTTACAAAGGTTGAGCAAGATTGACATTCTTAATCTATGATTAGAATGATAGTCTGACGTTTAAGACTACAAATGTTATGTACAAAGAGGTTTTCAGAAATTTGCAGTAAACATAAATAATATTTATTATTATTATTTTTTTATTTATGTACGATAAAGATATTGAACAAATACATTGCGAAGCTTTGAACTATAAAACTCTTTTCATTATATAAAATGTTAATAACGTGTATTCTCCCGAATAGATTAATTAAAAGTTTGTAAAAAAAATCTGATATTTATTTCAAACTAATGATTATAAACATAAATATTTATACAATTATTTTAACATATATAATAAAATCAAGTTCAAAGTAATACGGGTAAAGCTTTGAGTGGTACTCCCAGTGCATAATTTTTATATTTTTATCTAAGTTTGTTAGTTATATTGAACAAACTCATTGTGAAATTTTTAACTATATAATAAATGTTAATATAGATCATCTCCAACAATCCAAATTGAATAAAATATTGAAAATATGAGATTGGAGAATGTGGATGAAAGTACTTTTGCGTTAAGACAATTTGCAGATTGGATGACAAGCATTGGCGATGGGACTTGTGGACAAGAAAACGATAGCGAGGCCACTATTGAAATTCTCAGGGACCTCATCATTTTTAACTCTGCAGACTTCATCGGTTCGATTGTTGACGCTGTTTTTCCTAATTTTCAACAGCATATTGGAGACCTTGAGTTCTTGAAAGGTCGCGCTATTTTAGCTCCTACGTTGGAAGAAGTCGAAGCCGTTAATGAGTACATGGTTTCAATGCATTCAACCGAAGAGATTGGATGACAAGCATTGGCGATGGGACTTGTGGACAAGAAAACGATAGCGAGGCCACTATTGAAATTCTCAGGGACCTCATCATTTTTAACTCTGCAGACTTCATCGGTTCGATTGTTGACGCTGTTTTTCCTAATTTTCAACAGCATATTGGAGACCTTGAGTTCTTGAAAGGTCGCGCTATTTTAGCTCCTACGTTGGAAGAAGTCGAAGCCGTTAATGAGTACATGGTTTCAATGCATTCAACCGAAGAGAAGGTTTATCTTAGTGCGGATTTTATTGATTTGGCAGATAAAAAGAAACCTCCATGTTCGATCATATGCATACCCCCGAATATTTAAACACTATCAAATGTTCCAGTATTTCTAATCATGTTTTGAAGTTAAAGGTTAGTGTGTTAATACTCTCTGCCCTCCTTATTATTATTTTTTTTTCTTTTTAAAAAAGATTGTGTGCTTATATGGTCCGCTATTAATATACAACGTTTGTAGCAAATTCGGTCACATGACACATATAAATAAATCATATTTCAAATGAAAATATATGATATAAATTTTTTTTTATTAATTTTCAATTTCAATCGCTTTATTATTAAAATGTTAGAATTAAAGTTTTGAATTGTAAATTTTTCTATATAAATTTTGTTATGTTTTGTTGATTTTTATCATTTCTATTTTATGTTTTAATTATTAATTATCAATTTTGTTTGTAGGTTGGGGTTTCAATTATATTGTTAAGAAATATCGATCACACAGCTGGATTATGTAACGGCACTCGATTGGTAATAACAAAATTGGGAACTTACGTTATTGAGGCGAAGGTCTTAGGAGGAGAAAAGCGAGATGAAATTGTCATACATTCCAAGGTTGGCACTTACGCCTACAACATCGAAATTTCCCTTTCGCTTTCAACGTCGCCAATTCCAAATTATGATATCTTATGCTATGACTATTAACAAAAGCCAGGGGCAATCTTTGTCAAAGGTTGGCATTCTGTTGAGAAGGCCGATGTTCACCCACGGTCAATTGTATGTTGCAGTTTCTAGAGTGACTAACCAAGCAGGGTTGAAATTCTTAATTTGTGATGAGAACGGTAATCTGACGAATAAAACTACAAATGTTGTGTACAAGTAGGTTTTTTGAAATTTGGATTGAACATAAATAAAAAATACTTTATATTTATTTATGTTTGTTAGTTATATTGTGTCTATAACATTTTTAATTTTTGAACTATCCAAATTCCTTAAATTATTGCCTAATCATCTAATTTTTTTTTCAAATAAAATTATGAATTTTCAATATAAACATAAATAGATTTTTACAATTATTTTAACGTGTTTAGTAAAATTATGTTCAAAATAAATTCGGGCGAAGCTTTGAGTGGTACTCCCAGTGCAACGCACGGGCAGAAGGATCTAGTTAATGACAATTTATAGATGTGTCATGTGTGTTCCCTTAAATCTACAATATTATTTTTATTTCTTTATTTACGTTTGTAAGATCAAGTTGGACGAGTAATGGTCAAAGTCAAAATTGAAGCCGCTCTAATATGATTTTTGATTTGTAACACTATTACCCTTTGCGAGCTTACTTCTTTAAATGTGCAACGTTGTTATTGTGCGACTTCTTTGTAAAATTTTAAAAGTTATCCAAAAGGGTACTCTCACCTTTTCTGGGTCTTTGCCGCACATTACAACTTACTCCTTCGGTCCATTAATGGACATTGCTGGTCAACGTTGACTTTTTTTGTCTGTCAAATATATATGATAAATAGTATACAAAAATTATGAAAAAATTACTAAAATAAAATTTAATAGTTAAATTTTTTTTAGTAATTTTTTCATAATTTTTGTATACTATTTATCATATGTATTAGACGGGAAAAAAATTCAACGTTGACCAACAATGCCCATTAATCCGGGACAGGTGAATATTTTCTACAATTTTGATTGGAATTCGCTCAAATATCATTTGTATCCCCTCGACCTCTTGGTGGCCGACTCTATTACTAATAATTGCTCTAGAAAGTTGAAAGTGATATCTTAATCTCATAAATCAGTACATATTTTTTAGCGCATTGTGTTCTCATTCGTGCGCATCTAATCATACCATTTCCAACGGGTCACATATATATCATGTAATTACTCTAATAAACAAAATTAACTTTGAATTTTTTTTTAAGAATGCTAAAAATGCATCAATTTGATATGAATATTACATTCA
Source organism: Euphrasia confusa (assembly GCA_954870475.1). NCBI lineage: Eukaryota > Viridiplantae > Streptophyta > Magnoliopsida > Lamiales > Orobanchaceae > Euphrasia > Euphrasia confusa. The sequence goes on along the minus strand of OX940949.1, from coordinate 14,556,846 downwards.
ATGCCTTTAAGCATTTTTTTTCTAGCTTTCTTCCTTTGTCTATTAAAAAAAATGAAATTTTAATTACTTTTATCTAAAGTAATTTAGAATGGGAGTAGTATTTAGAGAGAGCCGTGTCTACTCACTAAGTACCTCTTATTTTGGACTTAATTTCAGTCTTCAGTTCAGATCGCTTAAGTTCAGTTCAGTTCAGTTCAGATCGCTTCAGTTTCAGTTCAGTTCCCTTCGAAATAAATTGAAATAAAATAAATAAAAAATAATTTCAAACTATAATTTTTAATATACAATCTAGGTTATTGTCATAAGATTATTAATATTTTAAAAAAATATTTAATAATTTATAATAACTAGTCCTCCTACCCGTGCGATGCACGTGTATTTAATTCCACTTTTTGTTACTCGAAGTAGTGCTCTTTTTGCTTAATATTAGATGTAGACATTAATAATGGACAAATAAATATGAAGTGAATGATTGAAATAGTACAATAAAGAAAATTACATTCATATTACAAAATTTGTAATACTTCTTTATAGACTACATTTGTTCTATTCGTCCGACCACCACGTTACAAAGCAGAAGCTTTAACCCGGTTGTGTTGATTACTCTAGACAATGCAACGTACAATTGATCGTGCGTAAATACTGGGTTTTTCTAAAATATTCTAACATTTGTCAACGACTGACATTAACTCTTACCAATAGTCATGGCATACGATATCATAATCGGAAATTGTCTTCGTAGGAAAGCAAACTGGAATTTGGTATTCGAGGGCGTCAGAGCAATTCGAGTATTAAAAACTATATTTCCCTTATTTTCTCATAATACTTTCGCGTGGATAATATAATTATCAAGTTGTAGTACCATTGAATAGTACGACAGAGGCATCCATATTCCGCAATAGCATAACGGGCACCCCAACCTAACCTAATACGAAACAGTCTAAAAACTATATATCATTTCACAACATTTAATTAATTGTTAATTATATACAATAAATAGAATATGACATGACTATATAAATTGTTGCTTAAAAAATAAGTCTATATATATATATATTAATTAAAAAAATTATATTTTAGTAAAAATGTTTATAATAATACCAAATTTAACTTTATGGGTTGGTAATTTAGAACACTTGTTGGTATTTAAGGTTATACTTGATTATTTATATTAATATTAACAAAATAATATAAGGATGATATATTAATTATTTAGAATTGATTTAGAGAGATAATTACTATAATTATGAATTGATTTTAAATAATTAATTGAATATTTTATCCTATATTATAAATGCAGAATTATAATTTTCTGTAATTAACATTAATATTTATATTTAATATTTAATAAAACATAGTGATATATATATATATATATATATATATATATATATATATATTCCCTCCCATCCACAGCAATAGTCACCACATGTGGTCAACGTTGACTTTTTTTCGTCCGTTCAATACATATGATAAATAGTGTACAAAAATTATAAAAAAAATATTAAAATAAAATATAAGTTCAATACATATGATAAATAGTGTACAAAAATTATAAAAAAAAATAATAAAATAAAATATAACTATTATATTTTATTTTTATATTTTTTTTATAAAATAATATAAATAGAGGATAATATTATTTCTAATTGTAAATTAATAAAAAATTGAATTATTATTATTTCATTTTCAAATTAATTAAGTCGACCTTTGAATTAATTTAGTTCCTTAAAATAAGAAATATATTTACTATACTTATAATTAATAATATTATTGATATGTAATTTTAGTTTACCTTTGAATTTATTTAGTTACCTTTGAATTTATGTAGTTGTTTAAAATAAGGAATAGATTTACATACTCATAATTAATAATATAATTGATATATAATTTATAATCAAGATAATAAAAATTTTATTTGATTTCTGAGGATATAATTTTATTTTATAATTTTATAATATTATTTATACATTGTTTGGATGACTAATTAATATAATAATTATTTTAGTAATTTATTACTTTAATTATCTTTAATTCCTATAATTAAAATACATAACTTAATTAAATCAAAATTATTATTATTATTATTATTGTTATTATTATTATTATTATTATTATTATTATTATTATTATTTTTATTTATATATAATAGACTGATCGAACTAAAATACATAAATTAATTTTTGAATTTATTTCCGTAAATAAAAAATTAAAAAAATCTAATAATAATCAATTATTTTATACAAAAATAATAATCATCGATTATTATTATTTTTTCAATTATTCGATAATTATTAAATACGATTTTATTTCATTAACTCAATCAAAATTTTTAATTTGGTGATATTTGTAAGTAATACAAATAAAGATAATGTTGCATAAGTTAAAACATAAACAAAATTAGAATAAAATTAAATAGAATTACTGTAAATTGCTAAATTTTATAAATTAAAGTAAATAGATAAAATACATTATAAATAAAATGAAAACAAACTATTCTAAAATTACATGAGTAAATTACATCATAAATAAAATTAACAAAAATTACTTTAATTTTATTAGGAAACATAAACAAAAACTTCGAATCAATTTAAAATTTGTGCAATCCAATGTTTCGATCTTTCTTCATGAAAGTTATAATGACACATACAAAAGAAATAGTTATAAATAACAAAATAAACAAAAAAAGTAAGAAATCCAAAAGTTTTGAAAAAAAATAAATTATCAAAAAAAATAAATAATTCAAAAATCTTGAAAAAAATACCAAAATTATTATCAAATAAATTGTTATATTTACAATACAATTATAATCAACAAACAGTAATATTAATTAGTAAAAAATACTTACATTGAAAGCGCAGAAAAAATAAAAATATTAATGATTAAACAATAATATTAAAACTAATATTCAAATTAGTAAAAAATGCAAAAAAAAAATATTAATCATCAAATAATAATATTAAAACTAAAATTCAAGTTAGTAAAAAATACTTACATTGAAAGCTGCAAAAAAATACAAATATTAATGATCAAACAATAATATTAAAATTAAAATTCGAATTAGTATAAGACACTCACATATGAAGGCTACAAAAATAAAAACAATAAAATTTAAATTAAAATCGAATTAGTAAAATAATATTTAGCTACAAAAAATACAAAGAACAACAAAAAAAACAACAAAACTTACCTAAAGCTCTAAAAAAAATAAATAAATGTGAGTATGAACAAATAAAAAAATAGCTGAAATGAAAAGACTGCAAAAATACAAAAAAACAAAAAAAAAAAACAACAAAACTTACATAGATCTCTCTGCAAAAAATAAATAAATATGAGCTTTAACAAATTAAAGAAATAATTGAAATTAAAAGTGAGAGTTAGGAAGTGTAAGGATAAATATGTTTGGGCATTACAATGCCTTAAAGGATCTAGGCAGAATTTGTTTTGCTAACATATTTATTTGTTTTATTTCTTTCTTCACAATTTAAACTGTTGTAATCACTTGTCATATTAGTTATTTGATTTAGCATAGTTCATTAGTTGGAACGTGCTTGAAAAACAATCAACATAGAAGCTTTCTGCCGCAGCACAGTTAGGCAGAGTTATGCCGCAAGCAGTGCAAGGCTTGGACAAGAGGTTGAGTCAAGATATCGAGCGAAGCATGAGCGTAGGGCAAAGGATTGCTGAAGTCCAGAGAATATGGAACGCATTGCAGTGTGGCAGTGAATTCCAGAAGAACTTTAGAAGGCATCCTGCGGCAGCGGTCAAAGTAGCCTGCCCTAGAATATCTCAACCGATTGTTGACCTAGCTTTTCAAGGGAATTAGTTGAAGACTCTCACCTATAAATAGAGGACGTCTACAGCTGCATTCCTCAAAACTCATACAACACATTAACACCTCTAGAAACACATTTCCTTCGGGAATCGATCATCGAGCTTTTAGAGCCGCGACTTCATTCGTGAAGCTCGTCGTGCCGTGTGTTCTCTCGTCCCTAAGAGAGTTTGTTTGGTCAGCTGATGATTCGATAGCTTAGTATAGGTGTTCATTTCAGTAGCTACGTTTTTGTTGTTGATTGTTCATACTCGTTGGATACGATTCATACGAAGGCATACATGTGTATAGCCTTTGGTAATATCTTTGTAAATCCAAGAGTATCATTTTGTAAAGACTCGTTCTTTAATAAAGTTTCTGGCCGTAAGGCCGTTTCGTATGTGTATAATTTAAATACACACACAAAGATTTAAATTCGTGTTCTTTACATTTTTCGTACGTGTGTGTGTGTTCGTTCGAAGTGATTTATTTTTATTAATTCCGCTGCAATTCTTATACATATATCACATATCAATTTATCATTTAAACAATCTGATTAATCTGGATAAAATACTTAAATCAACTAAATCACGTAAAACGAACGGTTTTTCTGTACAAGGCATAGTGCTGCGGCATACGCTGTTCTGCCGCAGAACACTGCCTTGTCTAGGCAGCGCATTTTACTGCGTTTATTTACTGCCTACGACTTTCAAGTGGTATCAGAGCGGGCACTAGACTTACTTAGTGTTTAAGGTCCGTCTGATCACGCACACTTACAATGGCAGATCCTGTTGGAATAGGTGACCGGCGAGCCAACGGTTGGCCGAGCGGTTAACCGTATTCCGTTATATAACGGTTTATTTCGTTAATTAATGAAACTTATATTAATGGCATATACTATATCTGCTCCCAATGTTGAATCATAGATATAGTCCTGTACAGTTACACATGTTGTATGAATTCGGTTTTGTGGAAACCGAGAGATAATTCTGTTAACGAAACGTAACTGGTCAAACTCAGTTCCTAGTCGATGGGTTACGCCAATAACAAGGATACCCGGCCTTTCCCCCTTGAGACTAGCACTTAGTGTATGTGGGCTAATCTCGAGCCTCGGTGTTGGGACATCGACATACTTGAGTGGGTGCTCACTGTTGATGAGTTCACTGAACCCCTTCTCCCTGGAATCTCTAAGTGGTTATCACTGATCGAGTAGAGAATTCCATAATATAGTTGTACACAATTAATCCTTAAGACCCAGACATCACCGTGACTTCATCAGAGGACTAGCTGTATCGTGACATGTCTCTGATTCCCTGGAAAGGGAGTAAGTCGAAAAAGGAGACAATGTTCGTGCAGTTCGAAATATGATGTGAAGTCTGTGCATGGTAGTAGGGGATCTGATCGCTTGATATAGATCATGGATGTCCTGTGTGTTCTGATGGTTCGTAGTCCCGGAATCTCTGGCCAGAGTTGAATAGTGAGGTGATTAGAGAAATGTGTTTCTCTGAATCAATCACGACTGGATTTTACGAAACCTAGAACGTACGCACAGTTATCAAACTCAACAAGAGATCTCGATTAACCAATATCTCTAGTTTGATCGGGACATATGTATCGGAGGGATCGTACTGTACGCTAACTATATTACAAGGTTCTTGCAGGCACTTCATTTGTATCTAGGGAATTAGTGAAGCGTGGCTGCTAGACGCTCGTCACTGATTCGTTGGGCACCGACTTGTTCGGAGATTAAATAATATAATTATTAATCTAAAACTCTTGGGAGTAGTTGAAATAAGAACAATATGTTGTTCGAATCACAATATGTTGTGAGCCCACAGCTAGTTATACACCTGAACCATTGAGGGTCACATTCTCGTGTAAACCGATCCTTGAATACGATCATGTATTAATTAACTGTTAATTAAGTACATATAGTCGGAGGTCAATATGATTGAATCCGAGATTCATAATTGTGATTATGAGTTGGAAATAATAATGAGCTAAAGAAAACGGACACAATGGTGTACACTTTCTATTTTGGGAAATTTCCCGATTTAGCAGTTCCCTGAAATGGGTTTTCCGATTTTGTGAAATTGGAAAATTTTATTTTCATCTCATATTGATGAGAAAATTAAAACGAGAAAGAAAATATAATCGTTATATTTTTCGGAGATGAAATTGATTTTCAATTTTGGAGAAACGTAATGACGGCTAATGTATTGGGCCGGCTAGGGTTAATGGATCCGATCCATTAGGGTTTGAGCCCAACAAGCTCCTTTCTTCACCTATAAAAGGAGCTCCATAGACATGAGAATAAACACACCAAAGTGAAGAGCTCAAAACCCTAGCCTCACTTTCTCTCCTCTCCTTCTCCCTCTCGTCCGCCCCCTCGGCTCCTCCCTCGGAGGACCGCCGACAACCGGAGCCGCCGCCCGCCGCCGCCTAGTGCCGCCGCCGGCAGCCACCTCCCCTCGCCGGAATCCGATTCCGGCACCGTTTTTCCGGTTCGTCTTTCCCGTCGTATTCTCCCTTACGTGTTTCTAGTGCAATACGTAAGTTGGATTACCTATACGAGGTGAAACCTGATTAGACGAGAGACGCCGAAGGAACGCCCGAGCACAGCCCGAGTCGCGCCCGTGCGCTCCAGCCGTGACACACGAGTCCAGCCGAGAGCCCCGCCACTCGCCCGGCTCTCCCCGCACACGACCCGTGCCGTCCCCGCGTCGCATCCGCGCGACTTCCGACGAACCTAGTTTCGTCCGATGAATCCCTGAGGTACTTACGATTAAATTCAGATTTAATTGTTTGCGTTAATTGTTTGCGCTAAGTGTACAATTAAATTTGATTTAATTGTTTGCGTTAAATATTTGCGCTGGATTTTTAATTGATAAAGAATATAAAATTAATTGTGATTAATTTAAATGTCAATTAAATTCAAATTTATTCGAATTAAATAATATGATTATCTTAATTGTCAATTTGACGCAAACTGATTATGTGCACACATAATTAATTATATATGTGTAATTAATTAATTTGATTAATTTAATTGCACAATTCAAGTTGATTAGAATTAAATAATATGATTATGTTAATTGTTAATTTGACGCAAATTAATTATGTGCGGATGTTTACATAAACTCGAGTTGATTAGAATTAAATAATAACATTATGTTAATTGTCAATTTGACGCAAATTAATTATGTCTGCATGTTTACGTAATTAATTGTAATATATTAATATGATTAATATAATTGCGCTATAAGTAATATATTAATATGACTAATATAGTTGCGCTAGAAGTAATTAATTTATATGATAAATTTAATTGCGCTAGATTTAATTTATGTAGTATGGGAGGCATGAATTAAATATTTAATTATTTGATAATTAAATTAAATGGTGGATTATTTATTCTAATAGATTTGAATTAAATCAATTAATGTATGTAATATTGAAAATTGGATTTTCAATAAAATAAAATAAATATAATGTAAAATGTTTACATTAATGAAAAACGGTTTTTCATAAAAATTTTGTTTTCCGCTGCGTATACATGCACGATCCCCAACAGTGGTATCAGAGCGTAGGTTCTGAAATTGATTAATTGTCTATGAATATAATCACCTAAAGCATGTTGTTTGTTGAATTGATTAATTTGATGTTGTTTAATTGGGACTTAGTTGTTTCTATTAAGATATTTATTTTTATCTAATAGATCCAAACAATGCCTAATTTGTTATCAAGTAACAATTCAATGTCGAACATGAATGCACCTCGGGGAGTGATTCATCTAGACTTGTTTTTGTTAAAACAAATTAGAGACATCGAGCCATATGATGGCATGATTCGATGGTCTGCTCGGCTCCCCCATTTATGGGAGATAGGGTCGCTCGCATGATGAATGCTGGTTAGAAACCTCGAGTTTCACTTACGAGACATCACGTTTTGATTATTAAGATATTAATAAATTGAAATAGAAAGGAAGTATCAATATTTAATTTAGTGAAATTATTTATTGACCAATTAAATAATTGATTTAAATATTCGATCAACAAGGTGATAGATTAATTATTTGATTTAATTGTTATTCAAGTTAATTAATAGAGCACCATTTAATTTGCATACCTCGTTTTAATTGTGATTAAATGCTATGTGAATTATGTGAGATATATATATTGTGATATATGTTATGATCGTATGTGTTCGTTAGGTAGACCTATAGAGGACATAGTTGTTAAGAATCAACAATCGATCACTCACTTCATTCTCTCCTGAGAATGTATAACGATTATTCTGATGAGATAACCAATCCTATACTCCTCCATTCTCTCCCGAGAATGTATATCAAGCCTTAAAGGAGAACCGATGTGTCGTTCTTTCTCCTTTCCTTCTACCGACAATAAATTATGAGAAAGCCACTTACAAGTAGTATGGTATGCCGTGTTAGCGGGGAGTACTGCTTGTGAGTTAAGCTGTAATTTATTGACATAAGATGGAGAGGTGTTAGCTACGATTCTTTTAAATATGTGTGGTCGGATAGATTAACTATGGGCTTACACATGTTTACTGGAGTCCAACTTTCACTTCTCACATCGGTAGGTCGGTCTTGACACATGGTTGACTTTGAAGGGTACGATTAACGTAGTTCATTGTCATGGTGAGGAAAAGTAATCTTTAGGGTCACATAGAGATGTGATTGAAAATGTTTCTACCTTTAGGTGAATGTAATCGGGCTAGATTAACTACGGGTTATATTCACGCTATTGGACCTAAAGCCCAACTAAAGAAAAATAAGTTTTCCCGTCTGTCTGCTAGAGGATAGCGGAATTCGAAAAATTTAGTGGGAGGCAAATAAATGATAAAGACCAAACATTTAATTGTAATCATTAATAACGAATTATCTCAATGTTAATCTTCTTAATATTTCTCAGTAATATTCTCTAAGATATCCCGTAACATCGATACTCGACCAATCCAAACTCACTGGCCCAAACCATTTGAACTGGAATCTCAATCTTGTGATTTAAAATGATGAGTGCCTCTATGTACTTGAGAATAGATTATTTGATAATCTCACTCAACCTTTGACTGCTGAGGAATGCCACTTATGAGAAGTGGATTTCTAGTTCTTATGAATCGTTCATTATGAACTACAACATGAACAAAGCTCGATCCTTCAATGGATAAGTTGTTCAAGATGTTGATCAAAGAGTCAACCATCAATACGAGAAATTTGTTCTCATTATTGCTTCTTCATGAAAGAAGTGTTCTTCTTGAAGTAAATGACAGATATGGTTTCCGGTCTAAGCATAAAGATGGATAAAGGTGGTACTAGAAGGGCGACTAAGAACAAGGTCAACAAATGAGTTGATGACGCTTGCCATCATTGTGTGAATGAAGGTCTAAGTACCATAACTGCTAAAATACCTTGGGCAGAAACGTTCTGACAAAGGTTCGTATTGGGTTATAGTTATTCTATTGTTTTGAACAATTGATTATTTGTTTCGTCTAAATTTAGAAACCTGCTATTAATAGAAATGTTCTATTATTAGATATTACTTCTATATTTGATATAGAAGGTAAAGGTTTTAATTTTGTTTTTGAAATCCGATTTCCTTTATACAAAAGAAAGCAAATATGATTTGCTAAAGACGATAAACAAATAAACAAAAATGAACTAAACCCAAATATCAGCAATGGATAGAAGTCAAAACCCCGCACAACTTTAGCACGCTAGTTGAGTGTGTTGAAGGTCTATTGGATTTAATCCAAACGGAGATGTGTGATCCACTAATGTGTTAGTGCTGGGGGTGGTTTTCAACTACCTAATGTACTTATGAAGTACACGTCTCTAATTTTGAAATGTTCAATAATTTTAGACATCAAAGTAGGAAATCAACTTGGTTGCTAAATTACGATATGATCGTGGTAATAAATATTTAAGCACCAAGCTTATTGACTATCTAAAGGAGAATACGATTCTCTGGCAATGGACTCCGTCTGGAACTCTTTAATTGTATTGAGTGTCCGAATGTTGGAATCAAACTTTGTTGGACATGGTTCGATCCACAAAGGGGTTCACCAAATTGCCAACGAAACTGTAAAAGTCCTGCACTTTTGACAGTCGTCCATTTGCTGAATAGTGTTACCACCAAAGCAGTTAAGACCACACCATATGAACTTGGGTACTCCCGTATCCTGCTTGCGTGAAGCGGCTAGTGGGAGATAAGTTGGATAGTAGATCCGGCTTATGCCATTTTGTGGGGTATCCTGAACATTCACAAGGATACCTGTTCTACTATATTTCTAAAACAAAATGTTTGTCTAAAGAAATGTTGCCTTCTTAGCGAAGAAGTTTCTATTCGATAGAAAAGGCAATATAGTAAATCTCGAAATAGTTCGAGAATATGAACCACACTATGAAGTTCAAACACAAGTACTTGGAGATGAACCAATTCAACAAACCACTAATATACCTCTTCATCTATCGGTTCGTAAATCCGAAAATGTTCGGAAGGTACCTGGTAGACGGTTCCATCTTGATAATTATCAAGATAAAGTTGACGATGGATATGATCCAATAAACTTCAACTGATTCGTATTGGATACGAATATGGGACATTGGCTTATTGCCATGAAATTCATAATGGACTGTATGTACTCCAACAAGGTTTGACCTTGGTAGATCCACCAAAGGGAATCGTTCCCAAAGGCTGCATATTGATCTATTAATTATGACGTAAGAGTATATATGTAGAAAGGTGTGACCTTTAAAGCAAGGATGATGGCGAAAGAAGTTACTCAAAGACAATGTGTTGTTTATGATGTAATCTTTCCATCAGTCGCTATGCTTAAGTCCATTACAATTTTGCTGGCCATTTCTGCATAGTACGACTGTGAGATATGGAAAATAGATATGAAGACTACTTTCCTTGAATGTGATATTATGGAAGAGATGTAGCGCAGCCGGAAGGCTTCATATTTTCTGGAAAGGAGCAAAAGGTTTGCATACTCCAGCGATCTATTTATGGATTGAAACGAGCATCCCTAAAATGGAACATGTGTTTTAAATACAATAGTCAAAGCGTTGACTTGGTATAAAACTTGAAGGTACCTTGTATTCAAGAAGGTTAGTGGGAGCGCAGTGAAATTTAAGTGTTGTACGTTGATGACATACTAATCATAGGGATGATTGAGTGATGTTGCAATCAACAAAAGCACGGTTATCCACACGTTTCTCGAATAAAGGATTTGAGGAGAGGCATCTTACGTATTGTTATACGTCACTATGGATATAGATCTAGAAGGATGTAAAATCTTCTCAATCCTTGTACATAGAAACTGTTTCCGAAATGGTTTAGCATGGAAGAATCCTGAAGAGATTCTTGCCAATGTCCCATGGGGTTCATCTCTCGTAATTCGTGTGACTGTTATGTTGATGGAATTCGAGGAGATGAAATGGACAACATATATATCTCCGCATTAGGGAGCATTATGTATGGCATGCTGTGTACTAGACGTGATATTATAAATGTTGTGAGTGTCACAAGTGAATATCAGTCGAACCCAAGACCGGCTTATTTGAAGTCGTGAAGGACGAAATCCTTGAGCACTAGCAATCAAAAACATTAAGGAATTGTTCTTAGTCTATGGGAGGTCCGAGTTGAATTTAGAGGTACTTACGAACTCTAGTTTTCAACCGGATGTGGATGACTAAAAGTCGATATCAGGATTCATATTCGAGCTTAGAGGTGGTGTCGCATGCTGGAATGGTTCCTGCAACGACTAATGATTCTACCACGAGAACCCGAATATGTTGCAGCATATAAAGCTGTAAAAGAGACTGTTTTGGACACGAAACTTTATCCAAATGTTGGTTATAGTTCCGGACGCAAATAATCAAGTAACTTGTACTGTGATTATACGGTGTCCTGTAGCGAATGCTAAGGAACCGAGATCTCATCAGAAGTCCAAACATGTACTTGAGAGAATATCATGTGATCTAAGAGATCAATGACAGAGGTGACGTCTGAGTCGAGAGTGTCACTTCGGAAGATAACTTTGTAGATCCCTGTACTAGGCCTTTATCTGAATATGTCCGCGAGAAACATCGAGGGTCGATGGGACTAAGATTCATGGATAGTTGGCTCTAGGTCAAGTGGGAGATTGTTGGAATAGGTGACCGGCGAGCCAACGGTTGGCCGAGCGGTTAACCGTATTCCGTTATATAACGGTTTATTTCGTTAATTAATGAAACCTATATTAATGGCATATACTATATATGCTCCCAATGTTGAATCATAGATATAGTCCTGTACAGTTACACATGTTGTATGAATTCGGCTTTGTGGAAACCGAGAGATAATTCTGTTAACGCAACGTAACTGGTCAAACTCAGTTCCTAGTCGATGGGTTACGCCAATAACAAGGATACCCGGCCTTTCCCCCTTGAGACTAGCACTTAGTGTATGTGGGCTAATCTCGAGCCTCGGTGTTGGGACATCGACATACTTGAGTGGGTGCTCACTGTTGATGAGTTCACTGAACCCCCTCTCCCTGGAATCTCTAAGTGGTTATCACTGATCGAGTAGAGAATTCCATAATATAGTTGTACACAATTAATCCTTAAGACCCAGACATCACCGTGACTTCATCAGAGGACTAGCTGTATCGTGACATGTCTCTGATTCCCTGGAAAGGGAGTAAGTCGAAAAAGGAGACAATGTTCGTGCAGTTCGAAATATGATGTGAAGTCTGTGCATGGTAGTAGGGGATCTGATCGCTTGATATAGATCATGGATGTCCTGTGTGTTCTGATGGTTCGTAGTCCCGGAATCTCTGGCCAGAGTTGAATAGTGAGGTGATTAGAGAAATGTGTTTCTCTGAATCAATCACGACTGGATTTTACGAAACCTAGAACGTACGCACAGTTATCAAACTCAATAAGAGATCTCGATTAACCAATATCTCTAGTTTGATCGGGACATATGTATCGGAGGGATCGTACTGTACGCTAACTATATTACAAGGTTCTTGCAGGCACTTCATTTGTATCTAGGGAATTAGTGAAGCGTGGCTGCTAGACGCTCGTCACTGATTCGTTGGGCACCGACTTGTTCGGAGATTAAATAATATAATTTTTAATCTAAAACTCTTGGGAGTAGTTGAAATAAGAACAATATGTTGTTCGAATCACAATATGTTGTGAGCCCACGGCTAGTTATACACCTGAACCATTGAGGGTCACATTCTCGTGTAAACCGATCCTTGAATACGATCATGTATTAATTAACTGTTAATTAAGTACATATAGTCGGAGGTCAATATGATTGAATCCGAGATTCATAATTGTGATTATGAGTTGGAAATAATAATGAGCTAAAGAAAACGGACACAATGGTGTACACTTTCTATTTTGGGAAATTTCCCGATTTAGCAGTTCCCTGAAATGGGTTTTCCGATTTTGTGAAATTGGAAAATTTTATTTTCATCTCATATTGATGAGAAAATTAAAACGAGAAAGAAAATATAATCGTTATATTTTTCGGAGATGAAATTGATTTTCAATTTTGGAGAAACGTAATGACGGCTAATGTATTGGGCCGGCTAGGGTTAATGGATCCGATCCATTAGGGTTTGAGCCCAACAAGCTCCTTTCTTCACCTATAAAAGGAGCTCCATAGGCATGAGAATAAACACACCAAAGTGAAGAGCTCAAAACCCTAGCCTCACTTTCTCTCCTCTCCTTCTCCCTCTCGTCCGCCCCCTCGGCTCCTCCCTCGGAGGACCGCCGACAACCGGAGCCGCCGCCCGCCGCCGCCTAGTGCCGCCGCCGGCAGCCACCTCCCCTCGCCGGAATCCGATTCCGGCACCGTTTTTCCGGTTCGTCTTTCCCGTCGTATTCTCCCTTACGTGTTTCTAGTGCAATACGTAAGTTGGATTACCTATACGAGGTGAAACCTGATTAGACGAGAGACGCCGAAGGAACGCCCGAGCACAGCCCGAGTCGCGCCCGTGCGCTCCAGCCGTGACACACGAGTCCAGCCGAGAGCCCCGCCACTCGCCCGGCTCTCCCCGCACACGACCCGTGCCGTCCCCGCGTCGCATCCGCACGACTTCCGACGAACCTAGTTTCGTCTGATGAATCCCTGAGGTACTTACGATTAAATTCAGATTTAATTGTTTGCTTTAATTGTTTGCGCTAAGTGTACAATTAAATTTGATTTAATTGTTTGCGTTAAATATTTGCGCTGAGATTTTTAATTGATAAGGAATATAAAATTAATTGTGATTAATTTAAATGTAAATTAAATTCAAATTGATTGGAATTAAATAAGATGATTATCTTAATTGTCAATTTGACGCAAACGGATTATGTGCACATGTAATTAATTATATATGTGTAATTAATTAATTTGATTAATTTAATTGCACAATTCAAGTTGATTAGAATTAAATAATATGATTATGTTAATTGTTAATTTGACGCAAATTAATTATGTGCGGATGTTTACATAAACTCGAGTTGATTAGAATTAAATAATAACATTATGTTAATTGTCAATTTGACGCAAATTAATTATGTCTGCATGTTTAATTAATTGTAATATATTAATATGATTAATATAATTGCGCTATAAGTAATATATTAATATGACTACTATAGTTGCGCTAAAAGTAATTAATTTATATGATAAATTTAATTGCGCTAGATTTAATTTATGTAGTATGAGATGCATGAATTAAATATTTAATTATTTGATAATTAAATTAAATGGTGGATTATTTATTCTAATAGATTTGAATTAAATCAATTAATGCATGTAATATTGAAAATAGGATTTTCAATAAAATAAAATAAATATAATGTAAAATGTTTACATTAATGAAAAACGGTTTTTCATACAAATTTTGTTTTCCGCTGCGTATACATGCACAATCCCCAACAGATCCATCTTACATCGTACGAACACCGGTTGTTCTTGACGATAGTAATTATGGATTTTGGAAAACCCGCATTGAAGCAAGGATCAAATCAATTGATCGCAGTGCGTGGCTATCCGTACTTCGAGGATGGAAACCACCTCAGGAGGAAATCCCTGAAGGCGACACGATTGAAAAATCATCGGAGAAGTGGTCTATCGATGAGACTGCCGCAGCTACTGCCAACGATAGGGCAAGGTGTGCCTCCTTGAATCCATCCATTGCAATATGTACAGAATTGTCAAACAATGTACTACTGCCAAAAAAGTGTGGGATTTGCTGGCTCTTCATTGTGAAGGTAACGACACAGTGAAGAAAACCAAGGTCCGTATGCTTATGTCTCGTTTCGAGAACTTGCGTATGAACGAAGACGAGACTTGCCTTCAGTACTTTGGAGAATTAATGTCCATTGTTACTGAATGTGCTGACCTTGGTTCACCCATTAGCAATCCGGCAGTGTGTAGTAAGATAATGCGATCGATGAGCAAAAAGTTCCTGCCGAAGGTCACTGCCATAGAAGACAGCAAAATGTCTGAAGAAGATTTTGTTTCATTAATGGCGATCTTCAAGAACTATGAACTGAACCATGAAGATCGTGAAACTCACGGGAAATCACGTCCACGAAGCGACGAGAGGAACATTGCCTACACTGTGGCAGAGCCCGACGGCAGAGAACAAGGCAATAGTTCTCAAGGCAGCAGCCCCACCTCTACCAATGACTTGACCGATGAAGAGATCTACGAGCTACTTGGATCTGATGGTGGAGATGACCAGTTTGCATTCCTCGCCCGGAAAATGGATGATGTACTTGTTCGCTCGCTGAAGAAGCCGTACGATCCCCGACGAAGGAAGTTCCCGGCAAGGTCACCACAAACTCAAGATCGACGACTTGTGATCCGCCAACCAAGCACAAGATCCACCTCAAGTTCAAGTCCAAATTCAAAGGACTGGTCGAGGATCAAGTGCCACGTATGTCAAGGGATTGGACACTTCTCAACCGAATGCCCTTCAAAAGATCGAGGCATTGGAATTTTGAATTCCAAGGTTGCGCAAGAAGATATGGAACAATATTGCCTTGAAGACTCAACCACTGCGCTTACTGGTCAACTAGAAGGCACAACCCTATCTGACGCTGAAGATGACAGTCCATCCAATGTGAATGCACGACGGCATGTTGCATTCTTTGTCTCTGCCGCAGAAACGACAGAAAACTCTGCCGCAGAGAACTGCCTGTGCCTCACTGCCTCAGTCAATGGCTATGAATCTGAAGAGGAGACCATTCCCATTGATATTTTCATCGAGCTCAAAGAAAGTTTCGATGAGCTACGCATGAAATTTGCCCGACAGACCAAGATGATGAAGATGCTTACATCAACCAAAGCCGGATATGGAGAAAAAGTGAAGAAGCAGGCCATGTCAATTGAACAAATGCTCGTAGCGAAGAACACCTTTGAAGAACGATTGAAGAAACTTGATGTCCAACTCACCAGAAAGGATATGGAGGCCGAGAAACTGAAAACTGACTTTAATCGTGTAAATGGAAAACTCGAAGTTGCTAACAATACTTTTGTAAAACTTAACACAGCAACAACAAAATTAGATGCCGTAATGAGTATTTCACATGTTGAAAGGCAAGGCCTCGGACATCAAAAAGTTGTAGATGCCGTTTTTCCAAAGAAAAACTCAATGGACATGGCATTTGTAAAGGCATCAGATGACGACTCAAACGCTGCCGCACAATCCTCAACTCCAAAAAGGGATGAACAAACCGAAGGCAAGGCCACTGCCCCAGCAAAAGACTGCCGCAGAAGGCCGAAGCAAAGGCAGGCACCATCAGGCAGGATGAAGACAAGGAAGCCCCTGCCTAAGCAACACTTTAAATCAAAGAGACGATATGTTTGCCACTACTGCCTAGTACCTGGTCACATTCGACCCTTTTGTTGGAGACGCGAAGAGGATCAAGCAAGAGGACATTACTTTCACTCCAACACTGGACCACGGCATCCCAAATACCTCTCACATTCTCTGTCTTCACGACACTTTTTCAAAAAGAAGGCAACAATTATACGCAAATGGGTGCCCAAAACTAAATCCTCCACTAATCATTGTTTTACAGGTCCCTCAAATGAGTCTTCTGCCGCATCCAATGCCAACCAAAATGCTGAAACATGCAATGTCATTTTCACTGCCCTCAAAGCTACCAAGGATGATAAATGGTACTTCGATAGCGGATGCTCGCGGCACATGACTGGAAATAGTGATCACCTCATCGACTACAAAGCTTTTCACGGAGGAGAAGTCACGTTTGGAGGAGGATCCAGTGGTTCAATTGTTGGCCGAGGCACATTAAATGTGAAAGGGCTGCCGAAGCTATAACAAGTGCTTCATGTTGAAGGCCTCATCACGAATCTCATAAGCATAAGTCAACTATGCGATGAAGGCATGAATGTAAAGTTTACTCACCAAATGTGTGAAGTGTTTGATAATGCAGGGAACCCACTCATCCAGGGGGAGCGTTCCAAGTCAAACAACTGCTATTCCATTGGAGAAACATGCCTCTCTGCACAAGTCAAAGATGACATAGACCTATGGCATCAAAAACTTGGACACACAAGTCTTGGGAATTTAGAGCGTCTAATCAAGCTCAATGCTGTTCGTGGACTTCCAGCTCTCCCGAAAATCCAGAAGACAACATGTGGACATTGCAAACAAGGAAAAATGACTCGTACAAGTCATCCAGCAATACCTGCCGCAGGACAGACGGATGCCTCTGCCGCAGGACCTGCCAACTCCAAGGCAGGACTGTATCAAAAGCAAACCAAATGCTTTGATCTCCTCCACATGGATTTAATGAGACCAATCGAGACGAGGAGCCACTCTGGAAAACGCTACGTACTTGTCGTAGTAGATGATTTCTCAAGATATACTTGGGTGCGTTTTCTCCAAGACAAGAGTGAGACATTTGATGAGGTGTCCAAGCTAATCAGGTGGATAAAGACCAACCATGAAGCCTCAATAAAGAGAATAAGAAGTGACCATGGCACCGAGTTTGAAAACCAACGGCTTTCTCGTTTTTGTGACACGCATGGCATTGCCCAAGAATTTTCTGCCCCCATAACACCGCAACAGAACGGCGTGGCTGAAAGGAAGAACCGAACCCTCAAGGAAATGGCGTGCACCATGCTGATCGCCAAGGGCCTAAGCAAGCAATTTTGGGCAGAAGCATTCAATGCCGCATGCCATATCCTGAACCGCATCAGCATACGTTCAGGAACAACAAAAACGGCCTATGAAATTTTGAACAATAGAAAGCCTAATTTGAAATACTTTCATGTGTTTGGCTCTGTTTGTTATGTTCTGAATGATAGAGAACCTAGATCTAAACTTGATCCAAAGTCACTTAAAGGATTATTTGTTGGATACTCTAGGAATAGTCATGCCTATCGTATTTTTATCATACAAACTAGAACCATTATTGAATCTGTAAATGTTGATTTTGATGATCTAAGTCGACTCAGGAAACCCAAAGAAGAGAATGTAGAAGGCCTGCTCGAGCCTGCCGCAGTAGCAGAAATTGAAGGCAGTTTCACTCCTACGCAGCCTACTGCCGCACCCACTGGCTCGAATAATGATGATCAGCCCTCTACAGCGTCTCCCGAGCACTCAAATGATGATAGCTCGCCTCAACAAACAGATTCATCAGATGTTGAAGAAACACCAATCCGACGACGAAGGGATCCCCCAAGACATGTTATCCGAAACCACCCTTCGAGTCAACTGTTGGCCACACGCATGAGAGCTCGTCCATACATCAACTACCGCAACATGACCAAGAATGTAAGCATGTCTGCCACATGCATTGAAATAAGCATTGCCTCGTACCTCTCAACGATCGAACCAAAGAATGCCAAAGAAGCGTTGACCGATGAATTTTGGTTTATGGCAATGCAAGAAGAGATGAACGAGTTTGAAAGAAACAAAGTTTGGAAGCTCATTCCTCGTCCCAAAAACAAGAATGTCATCGGGACAAAGTGGATTTTCAAGAACAAATCGAATGAGCATGGGCAGGTTGTGTGCAACAAGGCAAGACTAGTGGCGCAAGGCTATACGCAAGTTGAAGGCATCGACTTCGATGAAACTTTTGCTCCCGTAGCACGCATGGAGTCCATACGTTTACTTATTGCTATTGCATGCCACCTCAACATCACCTTACATCAAATGGACGTGAAGGCAGCCTTTCTCAACGTCATACTTGAAGAGGAGGCATATGTTGCACAACCCAAAGGCTTCGAAGATCCGAAATATCCTGACCATGTGTATCAACTACACAAGGCATTGTACGGCCTAAAACAAGCTACTAGAGCTTGGTATGGCTGCCTAACTGATTTTCTACTCAGTTTCGGATTCACTCGAGGCACTGCCGACAAAACCCTATTTGTGAAATTCAATTCTTCCAATATTTTAATTGCACAAATTTATGTTGATGATATTGTCTTTGGATCCACATGTGAGAATATGCTTAAGGCATTTACCTCTGCCATGGCATCAAAATTTGAGATGAGCATGGTAGGAGAACTAACTCATTTTTTAGGGCTCCATATCAAGCAATCATCAACTGGGACGTTTATCTCACAAGCTTCATACGCTAAGAATCTCATCAAAAGATTCCACCTTGAAGGATCCAAGCCCATGAAAACACCTATGGGCTCAACGGACAAAATCTCCCGAGACACTGATACTGCCGCAGTGGATCAGACACTCTACCGATCCATGATAGGGAGTTTACTTTATCTTACGGCAACTAGACCAGATATCATGTACAGCGTTTGTTTATGTGCCAAGTTTCAAGCTGATCCAAGGGAAGAACACTTGAAGGCAGTCAAACGCATCATACTCTACGTTGCCGCATCAGTCGAGTTAGGAATATGGTATACCAAAGATACCACCACCGATTTGGTTGGATTTTCAGATGCCGACTGGGCAGGAGACACGGATGAGCGCAGGAGTACAAGCGGAGGATGTTGCTTTCTTGGAAACAACATCATTTCATGGCAAAGCCGCAAGCAAAACTGCATTTCTCTATCCACCGCCGAATCAGAATACATTGCCCCAGGGAGTGGCTGTACCCAACTGATTTGGTTGAAGCACATGCTTGATGACTACCACCTGGATAGCAATGTTCTTACACTCTACTGCGACAATACGAGTGCCATAAATATCAGTCATAATCCAGTACAGCACTCAAGAACCAAACACGTCAGCATAAGGCATCATTTAATCCGAGATTTGGTGGAGAAACGACTCTTGAGGATTGATCACATCCCAACAGAAAATCAAATAGCTGATATCTTCACCAAGCCACTGAACTCAGATCGATTCATTGCTTTGAGAAAGTCTTTGTGTATGTGCACCATGCCTTAGATGCTGATCTGCATCATGCTACCGCATTGTCATGCCTACTGAACCTCTGCCACAACATTCTGCCTTAGTCAACTTATGAGATTAAAATTTTCCGAAGGAAGAGAAAATACCCAAACCACTTTAGGCAACATGGTCAAACCCATATACATGTAATTAATACTCAATGTGTTGAGATACTATGTACTAGGTGACCTAAGTATTTAATAATCTCGTTTTTGACATGGCATTATACCTAAGTAGAGTATAAGTACTTATGATGCAGCATGATGTTTCATTAGGATTAGATGTTTTTATTCTTATCCTAATTTTGCTTTGTAAGCTTTGATTTTTCACACCACCAAAAATATTTTACTTATTTTATTCAAAAAAAAAATTGAAAAATGAAAAATAGAAAAAGAAAATACTCTAAAAACAGAAAAAGAGAATATTAAAAACAGAAAAAGAAAATATTAAAAAAAAGGGATTTTTGTGTTTCATTTTGTTTGGCAACAACCTGGCGCAGAGCAATGCCCCACTTGACCGTTGGGCAGCACTCGAGTGTGCGGCAGGCGACGGTTCAACTTAAAAAAGTAACCGTTGCCTAGTTGCCCATCCCATCAACTGCCGTCCGTTTCTTTCTCTTAAAACTCTTTCAAGTTCTATTTTTTAATATTCACTGGAAATTACAAGCCCATTCAAACGGATCGCTGTGTGGACATGCCGACTTGTGCCAGACACAAAGTTGATAAGTTCTTGAAGAGGATGACGTTGGTCAAGGTAGTCACCTACGCAGGACCATACTGCGAGGACTTGGTGCGCGATTTCTATGCCAACTTGCGCCCCTGCTTTGGTGATGATGGATCCAGAGGCTATGGCAAGGTGTATCTCCGTGAGAAGATCTTTAACTTCACCCCTGCTGCCATTAACGCCTTCTTGGAGCGCTCAGACATCGAGTATCCTGCCGCACTTGCTGACCCTACTGTTGCCGCAGTCTCTCACCGTCTGACCAAATCACCACCTGATGCCGCAAACAACATTCCTTGCTCGAAACTCTCTTCTTTTTACTATTTTATGTTCACTATTGCCAGACACAACTGGATTCCCACAACCAATGTGCACTTTGTGCATACCCAAATGGGGGAAGTCCTGTTTCACCTTGGTGCAGGTAGGCAGGTGAACTTGGGAGAGCTCATTTTTGAGAAGATTGCTTCACAGGCAGAGAACATCACCCAGACGCAGAGCCTTGCGTTCCCTTCACTGATCTGGGAAATGTTGAAAATCCAAGGGCTCTCGTTCAATAGTGCTGATCAACTGACTGCTGTGCCACATCCCTACAAGTTGTCTGTTCGCGAGTACAATGACTTGCCGTGGAATGGATTTCATGCTACTGCCGCAGTGCCTCCCACTCCACCTCCAAAGAAGGCTCCCAAGCTGCCGCAGGCTGAAGCCCCTAGCTCATCTGCTCCACAGCCAGGTGTTTCTGCTCGTGTTCAGGCATTTGCAGACCAAGTTGCTGCAAACCACATGGTTATCATGCAGGACTACATGTCAAAGGCAATCGTGGATGTCGTTACTTTCTTCCTTGAAGAAGAGGGCTTTCCTCCACAAAAAGGGGGAGACCAGCAGCCGAGGCCAAAATGGCAAGGCGCACTGTGTTGAAGATGTTGAAGAAGCGCATTGATGCAGACATCAAGGAAGTTGAAGCTGAAGAAGCTGCAGAGATGGAAGCTGCCGCAGCAGAGAAGGCTGCCGCAGACACTGCAGCAGAGATTGATGGAGAAGAGCGTGGATCGTCCCCTGAGCACGATGATTGAAGAGTTTGAAGGATTGCAGTTCTCAAGACCCGAAGAAATATCATTTCTTCTTTTTGCTTTAGTTTTTATTTATTCTGAACAATTTATTTAATTTCCGTCTATTTGATTTTTGAACAATTTTTTAATTCAAGTAGTTATTCCCTTTTGAAAAATTGGTGTGTTATTTTAAGGCTTACTTAGTTTAACTTGTTTTTGTTATATTAGTTAGTTTGTTATTAAATAAATTTTTGTTCTACTTGGGAAGTATTAACTAAGGGGGAGTTTTAATGCCTTAGTTGTTTTGTCAAGATAAAATCCATAAACTTCCAAGTAAGATGTATTTCATTGAGGGGAAGTGCTCATTGCGCTGCTGCCTCATGGTTTTGTGAAGAAAGATAAAAAGGGGGAGTTTGTAAGGATAAATATGTTTGGGCATTACAATGCCTTAAAGGATCTAGGCAAAAGTTGTTTTGCTAACATATTTATTTGTTTTATTTCTTTCTTCACAATTTAAACTGTTGTAATCACTTGTCATATTGGTGATTTGATTTAGCATAGTTCATTAGTTGGAACGTGCTTGAAAAACAATCAACATAGAAGCTTTCTGCCGCAGCACAGTTAGGCAGAGTTATGCCGCAAGCAGTGCAAGGCTTGGACAAGAGGTTGAGTCAAGATATCGAGCGAAGCATGAGCGTAGGGCAAAGGATTGCTGAAGTCCAGAGAATATGGAACGCATTGCAGTGTGGCAGTGAATTCCAGAAGAACTTCAGAAGGCATCCTGCGGCAGCGGTCAAAGCAGCCTGCCCTAGAATATCTCAACCGATTGTTGACCTAGCTTTTCAAGGGAATTAGTTGAAGACTCTCACCTATAAATAGAGGACGTCTACAGCTGCATTCCTCAACACTCATACAACACATTAACACCTCTAGAAACACATTTCCTTCGGGAATCGATCATCGAGCTTTTAGAGCCGCGACTTCATTCGTGAAGCTCGTCGTGCCGTGTGTTCTCTCGTCCCTAAGAGAGTTCGTTTGGTCAGCTGATGATTCGATAGCTTAGTATAGGTGTTCATTTCAGTAGCTACGTTTTTGTTGTTGATTGTTCATACTCGTTGGATACGATTCATACGAAGGCATACATGTGTATAGCCTTTGGTAATATCTTTGTAAATCCAAGAGTATCATCTTGTAAAGACTCGTTCTTTAATAAAGTTTCTGGCCGTAAGGCCGTTTCGTATGTGTATAATTTAAATACATATACAAAGATTTAAATTCGTGTTCTTTACATTTTTCATACGTGTGTGTGTGTTCGTTCGAAGTGATTTATTTTTATTAATTCCGCTGCAATTCTTATACATATATCACATATCAATTTATCATTTAAACAATCTGATTAATCTGGATAAAATACTTAAATCAAGTAAATCACGTAAAACGAACGGTTTTTCTGTACAAGGCATAGTGTTGCGGCATACGCTGTTCTGCCGCAGAACACTGCCTTGTCTAGGCAGCGCATTTTACTGCGTTTATTTACTGCCTACGACTTTCAGGAAGTGAGTGAAATAACGTCCTTAAATAGGAAGTAAGGTTTGATAATTATTATTATTTTTTAAATATAATAAATTTAAATTACCTTAAATTTCATATTATTGTTTGTATAATAAAATAAACTTAATTAAAGGAGATAATTAAAGAATAAATGTGATATTTTGAATATTTCAAACTAATATTTACTAATATTAAGGAGTATATTAAGGGGATTATAAATATAAATTTTATTATATAAAGAAATCAATAATTACGCTAATTAATTAAAAATTATTTCGTTAATTAATTAAAAATAATTATACTAATTAATTACGCTAAAAATAATAATTAATAATGATTAGTGTGAACACAAATTTAATTTAACGGTTCTGGTTTATTAATAGGTGTGAACACAAGAAAATCAAACGGTCAAATATATAACACCTAGGACAATTGCTATCTGAATTATATATTATAAGGATTATTATTATTTTTATAAAAAATCAATTCAGTTCGCTTAAGTTCAGTTCTGTTCAGTTCAAATCGCTTAAGTTCAGTTCAGCCGATTTCAGTCCAAAAGAACATGTCCTGAAAATGTCAATTTTAATTTAATTATTCAAATTATAAAAACATAGTCAATATAATCAAAAAAATTAGGAAAAATCAATTTTTTTATTTTAAAATTTGATACAGAAATTAATAATTTAGTATTTTATTTATTTATTTTACTACTAAAATTTGGCTAAAAAAGCCTCTACTCATTAATGTAATTGTAATAAAAGAATGTACTCCTACTAATTTATAATTTATAATGCAATATTAATTTTAAGCTTTTTAAGAGAGTATAATATTAAACTGATGACTTCTTTGTTTCATAAAAAAAAAATATCACTTTTCTTATATGTACATTTTACAAAAATAGGACTCAAAAATAAAATTATTTTACTTTT
Organism: Euphrasia confusa; assembly: GCA_954870475.1. Lineage (NCBI taxonomy): Eukaryota > Viridiplantae > Streptophyta > Magnoliopsida > Lamiales > Orobanchaceae > Euphrasia > Euphrasia confusa. The sequence goes on along the minus strand of OX940949.1, from coordinate 14,532,379 downwards.
TTACTTTAAAATATAATTGTACTCAGTTACTTTTTAAATTGTACTCTCAATTATTTTACTTTTTTAACTCAAAAATACAATTATACCGTTCACTTTTTTGTAAAAATATAAAAAAAATAACATTTTTCTTTTTTTGGTAAAGGTCAATCACATAGGAAAATAAAAAGTATAATACAGTACTGCGCATAAGGAATGAACCCCACCGCATCACAGAGCTAACATGCTAGCTCTCCAACCAAAAAAATAAAAATAAAAAATATATATATAGCGCTAAATGTACAAACACAATCACCAGGCTATATGCCATACCCTCTTCAATGCCCGTGCCTGAAGAGAATCAGGTAGTCGTAACGAGAGTATCCTCTCTCGTATGATAGAGAGCGCCTGAGAAGCCACCACTCCAGACGACACCGACTGAGACTCATATATCCTCGTGTTCCTCTCGAGCCAAATATAATATATTAGAGAAGCGAGAAGTCCACGATACGCACAAGATATGAAGTGCCTCCCACGCCATCGACTAGCAGCCCGTAGTACTGTTGGAGTTGTGTACTTAATGTCTAGATTTAAGTAACGGTAAACTCCCCGTCATATCATTTAATCTATTAAATTAACGAACAATTGTTTTGCTTTTAATTACTTGTTAATTAAATAAATGCAAACCATGGTTCTGGATTTTATACGTTGTAGTTAGTATGGTGTGCATGGGCACACAGAAGATCATACTATCGGTTACTCGTATTTAATCGAACAGTTGCTCACGACCTAGATGGACACGAACTAATCTATCGGTATAGTCGTTGTGTGAGAGAGAAAATAATTTATCTTAATTATTTTATCACACTTGTACACTTGGTGTATTGAGCGGATCGTTGAGATTCATCGATTAGGATTGCCGGCGATAATCGATTCGAGTCTCAGAGTATTTCATTCTTAATCCCCGATATTATTGCGGGTGCGTATATTTAGTATAAGTGACTTTGATTTACCAAAGGAATTAACCGATTTAATTATTGGGTTAATTACCGGTTAAGTTGGGTCACTATATTTTATATATGGCATGCCGTGAATAATTGACCGGACAGTGTATCCCGTAAGGGTTGATAATATCCCCGAGATGAGTTCAAAAGGAATTATTGTGTAAACCTCATGAGTGGATTCGTTCCGCACAATAATTAAGGTTGAATGGTACTAGTCTCGGATTAAAGAGATGAATAAATTAATTAGCAATAAATTAATTTTATTCATGGATATTTCTATCTTAAATACACGGAATAAATAAATACTACCGGAGAAATATTATTTGATATAATATGGTTTAATATTGGGAGTGCAATTAATTTATATAGTGGAAAATAAATTAATTAATATTGATAAGGATTAATGGACTTGGGCAGTGGGCTCAATTTAATCATCAATATTGGAAGCCCAATATTCCACCTCCTTTAGATCCCCTACGTAGCCTATAAAAGCACTACATGGCCTTCATAAATCATAAGACAAGATTATCATACTTGATATTCTAGAGAGTTGAAGGAGATCCATAGGAGTTCGATAGATCGTCGCCCACCCGACGTTCGAACGGAGTGCAAGGAATACGTGGGAAGATTCAAAGGTCTTCAAACTTGATTTTGTTTCTCCGCACAACAAATCAAAAAGGTATGATCATCGAACCCCCTCTATGATCGTATGTGATATAAATTGTAATATATACATGAACAAGACGATCCGGGAAAAACGTCGAGACCGGGATACGGGGATCCGGGATCCCTGTCGGGATCGAGAAGGGGCGGCCGAACCCTACGGTTCGACCGCCGGCACCGCGCGACGAAGGGAGCCCCGGCTGGACGCCGGGGCGAGCGATCGACTGGAGTCGATCGCTGGGGATGCCACGGGCTGGTGCCGTGGCGGATCCCCGCCCCTCGACGGCGGCGTGCAAGGAGGGAGGCCCCGGCTGGACGCCGGGGCGTGCGATCGAGCTAGGCTCGATCGCTGGGCAAGCCGCGGCTTTGCCGCGGTGGTCAGCGGGGCTGACCGCCCCTCCCGGTGGCGACGGCGGTGAAGTCGCCGGACTCACCGCCACCCGGGGGCTGCCGGAGCAGCCCCATGCGATCGCCATGCACGGCGATCGCGAGCCCCGTTTGGGGGCGCGGCTAGGGTTTAGCCGCGGGTTCGCCCGCGGTGACGCCTCGGTCGTGCTCCGGCTCGTTCGGTGTTCGCGATCGGTTTCCGGCGACGGGTTTTCGGTCGGGGTTATCGGTTCCGCAATTTTGATACCCCGGGATATCGAATTCCAACAATTGGTATCAGAGCGTTTGGTTTCGTGTTCATGTATATGTTCAATTGTGTTCTACCTTGCAGGGATTCCGACTATCATGGTTAAATTGATTATTAATTATTCGTTTAATTAATTGCTATTTAATTTATCATGATTATTCGTTATTAAACTCTCGGACATGTCGAGATTCGTTTTGTGTGGATGAATGCTTGTAATAGTAAAAATTCGGGGGTTGACCGAATTTAGGATTTATTATTATTGTTCTAAGTTTTCCGGAAAGTGTATAGGGTCGATTTCATGTGTAGAATCGATACCGGAATTGTAAATTTATTTCTTGTAATTTATTTACGTTGGATCGATGCCGAGACGACCGCCGGAGAACACGTGTGACGAAGAAGACGAAGAGGACGAAAAACCGGGGGGGTCGATCATCCCCATGATCGATCCCCATGAGGATCGATCGACCCCACGCCAAGGGACTACCCGCTAGGGCTTCCGGCCACGCCGGCCACCGGTGGTGGTGGCGCGTGGCTAAGGGGCGGCGGCGGTGGTGGCCGTTGGTGGTGGTGGTCGACGGTGGGGGTGGTGTGGGGATCCCCAACCCATACTACTCCTACCTAGATTCTACTTACCTAATTGATTCGTTTTTCCTAATTGAGTTTTTCCTTTTTTTGGAAATTCTCATGGATTAGGAAAAGAATTAATTGGAATTAATTTTATTCCTAATTCTATTATGGAAGTCTTCTAGTGTATTCCGAGTTCTACTTGGAATAGGATCCTAGAGATTTAATAGAATTGGAAAGGAATAAAAGTTAATTTAGGATTGATTTATTTCCTAATTGATTATTCCTATTTTATGGGAATTTTCATAGTAATGAAAATTAATTAATCTTGGAAAGTAGAAGAGTCCTAATTTATTTTATTTCCTTATTCTATTATAGAAGTCTTCTAGAATATTCCAAGTTTGACTTGGATGGATTATTCTAGAGATTTAATAGAATTAGATAGGAAAAGAAATAAATAAAAATATTAATAATATTTAATTTTATTTTTGATTTATTCGATTGACTTAATTTTCGAATTAAGTATCTTTTGGATTTATTGAGAATAAATAGATTTAAATATTGGGATTAATATTCTCGTCACATGGAGCATTCAAGAACGAAGACTGAAGACTAGAAGACGCATACGGAGAAGGAATAAAGCCATGATAGTCGGAAAATAATTTTCTAGCTTATTTTGACTATGTGCTATGTGCTTTATTGCTTGTATGCATGCTATATGTGTTTACTTTATGCACTAGATAGCGTATCCCTTTGTTATAAAAAGCTAAGTGGGAGAGGGGATGGAAACATTCCCATGGTCTCCATTGCTGTTCTCTTGGTGACTCTTGTGGACTTTTGAAGTTCACATAGATGTGTCATTGTAGGAGAATTCTTGTAATTCCTTTTACAAGAGACATTGATTAAGTTTATCAAACAATGCCTAATTTGTCTTTCTGAAACTGACTTCAAGTCGACTCATTCTCACCCCGGGGAGTGGAATGGAGCCAAAGCCACTTGGTCATGTGGATGACACAAATTAGAGACATTCGTACCATCCTTTTAGGGTGGATCGATTGTCTGCTCGGCTCCCTCATCTAATGAGAGATAGGGTTGTTCGCATGGTGAATCACTGGTTAGAAACTTCGAGTTTCACTTATGATTCTCCGCGTCTTGATTTACGAAAATCGAATGGATCTTGTAACTGGGAGTCAATTATAAAAGTCTCTTAGTATAGTAAACGTCCACACAACGTGGCTTGCTATACTGACGGATTTTGGATTAATTGATGTAGACAGTTGTAAGGAATTGTGAAGATTTGTGAAGTTGTCGTAAACGTCCACACAACGTGGCTTGCGGTGATGTAGCAATTCCAAACGATTTCCTTTGGTGCTGAGTAATGGTTTACACTTAGATACGCTTTATAGTATTCCTCCCACCGAGGTTCCGCTATAAATGATGTATGACCAAAGAAAATCTAATTGCTAAATCATTTGGGTGGGTAAACGTCCACACACCGTGGCTTGCCTTACCTGATGGGATTTTAGATGTGATTAGTAATTTAATGATATTATTTGAGGGAGATAATATCGGATATTAAATTGATTGTTTGTTTAAATGTGCTTATAGGTTTAGAGAATAGCTATGAACCCACTTTCTATGATACTCAAGGAGCATAAGCTCACTGGCCCCAACAACATTGATTGGAAGAGAAATTTAGACATTGTCCTAACTTCTGAGGAGTACAAGTTCGTACTCCATGAAGTATGCCCTGCTGAGCCCACGCCTGCCTCAACTGATGAGGAAAAACTGGCATATCGGAAGTGGAAAAAGGCTGATGAAATGGCTAGGTGTTATATTTTGGCTTCTATGTCAAATGTACTCCAAACCCAACATGAGTCGATGGACACTGCCTATGATATGATGTTTAACCTCAAGGAGATGTTTGGAGAGCAAGATCGTGCGGCAAGGCAAGAAGCCATGAGAGTCCTCATGACAACTACTCAGTCTGAAGGAACGCCCGTAGGGGAGCACGTTCTTAAGATGATGGGTTTGTTGAATGAGCTTGAGATCCTAGGAGCTCAAATTGATGCTGAGACGCAAGTCGACATCATACTCCAGTCTCTGACCCCTAGCTTTGAGCAGTTTCGCATGAGTTATAATATGGGTAAACTATCTTACTCTCTTGCGCAACTCCTGACTGAGCTGAAGGCGGCAGAGGGGATCTACAAGAAGGGCAAGTCTCTAGCGCTTGTAGCTACCAAGTCCAAAGGCTTTAAGCCTGGTGGAGGTAGGGGCAAGAGAAGGAAGCAAGCCAGGAAACCCAGTGGTGTCAAGAAGGTTGTACCATGAGTGGGGGCTGCAAAGCCAAAGGGCAATTGCTTCCGATGCAACAAGTCTGGACACTGGAAGTCTGAATGTCCTCTCAGAGGTACGAATTTTTCTTTAGTCGTAAAAACATAGTCAGCGGTATTATCTACCAGAATTCTGGTGTGTAGATATGGAACCACTGACGGTATGTGCATTTTGAATGCAGGGGTTCCAGAAAACCCGGCGACTTAGAGAAGGAGAGTTCGAGTCTACACGGGCAAAAGCTGTAGAGGAGGCAGCTGTTGCGGTGGAAGACATTTATCTGCTTTAGTAGTTAAATAGGATTTCATTTCAAGATTATTGCATTATGTACCCTTTATTTTAGAAAGAACGTTTTGTTCTGGATTTCTATCATTAATGAATGGATAGTTTTATTTCTTTAAATCATTGGATGATTTTTGAGATAATGGGTATTATCTATTCTGGTACATTAGAAAGCAATATATGAATGATAGATCCTAAGTCTACCACGATGCAACGAACCGTTCTATAACTTGTTTTACTTGTTAGATATTTCTTTATTAAATCATTATACTTGTGAATTCTTGAACTTAGTAGTATTTTCAAATAAAATTCAAAAGGGTCGAAATTGATTTGATCAATTATAGTTGAAGGAATGGACCTTCCGACCTGAGAATTAAATTTGGAGGATAATACATCTAAGCAAACCTTTCTGGATAAAGGATAGAATTCGGACAAGTATTAGAGATGATTAGATATGCAGACGTATGTGTAAACAAGAGAGGTGCGAGTAGTTCTTTTAAAGAATACTCGGTGATGGATTAGAATATTTAATGTGCCATAAAAGTAAAGTGTTTTGACTAGTCAATGGACACAAAGCTATTATGGGGAACCGTTAAAGTATATCCATTAGAAGGCTGCGACTTGGTCGCGGAAGCCATCACCTATCTAAATAACGCATAAGCATAATCGAAGTTTGGGATTCAAACCCAAAAGGACACGCCATGCACTTACGTGTAGAGATGGTGCGTTAGAAATAAGAAATAGAAATCTAACAGTAAAAGAACAAGTTGTTCGGAACTACCTATGTTCTATGGATATTCCTGGATACAACAAGATTGGTTGTAGGATATCCTAGATGAACGAAGTGTTGTGTGTTCTATAGTACGATGAACCAGAGGGACGTCTATCGTTCGGTTCATAGAGGAATACTATTAGATGAACCACAAAGCCTGAATTGATACCTTGGAATGAGAAGAATAGACAAAAGACTGAGAACCAGCCAAACCGAGTAGAAGTACACCACACACTGCACCTATTGTTATTACTGTTATACACCGGGACGCCATTGCAGTGGGAGGTTGTTGGACAACCAAAGATGTTCATAAGACTAGAGGAGTTCGGACTCTGGATCTAGTAGACATGAAATCGATCCCTAAGCTCTGCATAAGGGCGGTACTAAATCTAAATGAGCCTGCTTGGAGAATAATAAGGTTTATTGTTAAAAGGCTAGATCATTTAGAGTACAAGCTTAGTAAATCCATTTATGGATTGGAACAAAGCTGTAAATCGTGGAACTTGCGAATTGATGAGATAGTCCATTTAATGGATTCATCAAAAGGCAAAGACGATGGGTGTACTGGAAAGGTAATGGAAACAAGGTGGTGTTTCTCGGAGGTTTTATGTAGATAACGTTTTATCATTGGCAGCAATGTAAAGACGTTGTCAGACATAAAATAATGGTTGTCTAAATAAATCGGGATATAAGATTGAGAAGAAGTTGGAACATGTTCTTAAGATCTTGTGATCTAGGGAAAAGAACATTGTACTTCTCCTAGACATCTTATACGATTATGGTTTGTTTTAACATGCACAAATTCTGAGAAAGGTTGTTACCTTTCAGAGACAGAATATAAATGCAATGTTGAAAAACAAGAACCTGATATCAACTATGCGGTTTGCGTAGTGGGAGGATATCAAAGTAATCTAGATAAGAGGTTCTCGAATGCTGTAATAGTACTTGTGAAAGTACTGGATATTAAGCAAGACGAAATCTTCTTGGATTACACATTCTCAGATCTAAATCAGAGAAGGACTAGTGAAAGTCGATATCAGGCTATGTGTTCACTTTTGGAAGAGGTGGAACCTTTAATATGAAAAGAGTGATAAGCAGGACGCTTATCGGACTCTCTCATAACCGAATAGCAGCCTTAGAGGCAGCGGAAGTTTTGGTTAGGTTCCGGGATAACCTCTAAGACTTGGATATGACTCTTAGTTTATCACAGGCTATTTCATAGCGGTGCATGGTAAACCGGAAGAAGTCATAAGTCTAAAAGTGAAGATAACACATAGTGCAAGTACCACCTGATACGAGTCATCGTCAAGGGAGACGACGTAGTAGTCACCAAGATAACTTCAGAGCGGCAACCTAGAGTGCTCATTCACATAGTACTTCTCGAAAGTACACCTTAAGCACGTGATGAGTATGGGAGTCGGGAGTTTGGAGGAAATGACTAGACCTTAGTACAAGTGGGAGATTGTTGGAGTTGTGTACTTAATGTCTAGATTTAAGTAACGGTAAACTCCCCGTCATAGCATTTAATCTATTAAATTAACGAACAATTGTTTTGCTTTTAATTACTTGTTAATTAAATAAATGCAAACCATGGTTCTGGATTTTATATGTTGTAGTTAGTATGGTGTGCATGGGCACACAGAAGATCATACTATCGGTTACTCGTATTTAATCGAACAGTTGCTCACGACCTAGATGGACACGAACTAATCTATCGGTATAGTCGTTGTGTGAGAGAGAAAATAATTTATCTTAATTATTTTATCACACTTGTACACTTGGTGTATTGAGCGGATCGTTGAGATTCATCGATTAGGATTGCCGGCGATAATCGATTCGAGTCTCAGAGTATTTCATTCTTAATCCCCGATATTATTGCGGGTGCGTATATTTAATATAAGTGACTTTGATTTACCAAAGGAATTAACCGATTTAATTATTGGGTTAATTACCGGTTAAGTTGGGTCACTATATTTTATATATGGCATGCCGTGAATAATTGACCGGACAGTGTATCCCGTAAGGGTTGATAATATCCCCGAGATGAGTTCAAAAGGAATTATTGTGTAAACCTCATGAGTGGATTCGTTCCGCACAATAATTAAGGTTGAATGGTACTAGTCTCGGATTAAAGAGATGAATAAATTAATTAGCAATAAATTAATTTTATTCATGGATATTTCTATCTTAAATACACGGAATAAATAAATACTACCGGAGAAATATTATTTGATATAATATGGTTTAATATTGGGAGTGCAATTAATTTATATAGTGGAAAATAAATTAATTAATATTGATAAGGATTAATGGACTTGGGCAGTGGGCTCAATTTAATCATCAATATTGGAAGCCCAATATTCCACCTCCTTTAGATCCCCTACGTAGCCTATAAAAGCACTACATGGCCTTCATAAATCATAAGACAAGATTATCATACTTGATATTCTAGAGAGTTGAAGGAGATCCATAGGAGTTCGATAGATCGTCGCCCACCCGACGTTCGAACGGAGTGCAAGGAATACGTGGGAAGATTCAAAGGTCTTCAAACTTGATTTTGTTTCTCCGCACAACAAATCAAAAAGGTATGATCATCGAACCCCCTCTATGATCGTATGTGATATAAATTGTAATATATACATGAACAAGACGATCCGGGAAAAACGTCGAGACCGGGATACGGGGATCCGGGATCCCTGTCGGGATCGAGAAGGGGCGGCCGAACCCTACGGTTCGACCGCCGGCACCGCGCGACGAAGGGAGCCCCGGCTGGACGCCGGGGCGAGCGATCGACTGGAGTCGATCGCTGGGGATGCCACGGGCTGGTGCCGTGGCGGATCCCCGCCCCTCGACGGCGGCGTGCAAGGAGGGAGGCCCCGGCTGGACGCCGGGGCGTGCGATCGAGCTAGGCTCGATCGCTGGGCAAGCCGCGGCTTTGCCGCGGTGGTCAGCGGGGCTGACCGCCCCTCCCGGTGGCGACGGCGGTGAAGTCGCCGGACTCACCGCCACCCGGGGGCTGCCGGAGCAGCCCCATGCGATCGCCATGCACGGCGATCGCGAGCCCCGTTTGGGGGCGCGGCTAGGGTTTAGCCGCGGGTTCGCCCGCGGTGACGCCTCGGTCGTGCTCCGGCTCGTTCGGTGTTCGCGATCGGTTTCCGGCGACGGGTTTTCGGTCGGGGTTATCGGTTCCGCAATTTTGATACCCCGGGATATCGAATTCCAACAAGTACAGCACTATGCCAACCTCCACGTGGCTATAGAAAACCCACCTCCACATGTAATCTTTGTAGACAGTCATGTGAGAAGGGGCACTCAAAGAAAAGGTGGGAGTGTGTCTCAACGCTCTCACCACCACATAGTACACACGAGTCGTCCCCCCGACCAATCCAATGCTTATCCCGAGTCGGCAGCCGGCCTCGGATAGCCATCCAAAGAATGAAGCAATGACGTGGTATACGTGCTGGGATTCGATGTCCCGGGCTATCAAAATTGCGGAACCGATAACCCGACCGAAAACCCGTCGCCGGAGTTCGCACGAACACCAACTCATCCGCAGGAGTCCGACCTTTGGAGACTACGCGTCCGAAGACACGCAGCCCGCCCCCAGCCGATTTTCTCCCACGAGTCGGAAATCACGAACGCGAACACCACACGAAGAACCGGGCTCGACAAGAGTCGCCGCGGGATGAACCCGCGGCTAAACCCTAGATCGAACCCCATCGCAGGGTTCGCGATCGCCGTGCATGGCGATCGCCGGGGATGCGAGGCATCCCCGCGGGGTTGATCCGATCAGCCCCCGCCGGCGGTGAGTCCGGCGACTCACCGCCACCACCACACGGGGTGGAGGGCCCCCAGCCGCGGCACCAGCCCGCGACTGCCCTCCGCGATCGAGCTGAGCTCGATCGCTCGCTCCGGCTTCGGCCGGAGCTTCCCCCGCGTGCGCCTGCCGCCGTCGAGGGGTGGGGATCCGCCACGGCACCAGCCCGTGGCATCCCCAGCGATCGACTGCCGTCGATCGCTTGCCCCGGCGTCCAGCCGGGGCTCCCTTCGCTGCGCGGTACCGGCGGTCGAACCCTAGGGTTCGGCCGCCCCTCTCGATTCCGACGGGGATCGCGAGATCCCCGTATCCCGGTCTCGATGCTTTCCCGGATCGCGTTGTTCATGTACATATCACGATTTAAACAACACAAATAATCAAGGAGGGGGTTTCTCGATTATTACCTCGATTCGTTGTGCGGAGAAACGAATCTTGTTGATGACCTTACAACCTTCCCGCGTATTCCTTGCACTTCCTCCGAACGTCGTGTGGGCGACGATCTATCGGATTCTATGGATCTTCCTCACTCTCAAAACTTTATGATTGGCGTAACTTAGGTTGTGAAAAGTGAAGACCATGTAGTGCTTATATAGGCTACGTAGGGGATCATAAGGAGAATAAATATTGGGCTTCTAAATATTGAAAATTAAATTGGGTCCAACCCAAATCTATTAATTCTTATCAATATTAAATTTTATTTATTTTCCACTATATAAATAAAATTGCACTCCCAATATTATTCCATATTATATCAAAATAATATTTCTCCGATTAGTATTATATATTCCGTGTATTTAAGATTTAAATATCCATGAATAAATTTATTTATTGCTCAATAAATAATATTCATATCTTTTATCCGAGACTAGTACCGTTCAACCTTTATTATTGTGCGGAACGAATCCACTCATGAGGTTTACACAATAATACCTTATGAACTCATCTCGGGGATATTATCAACCCTTCCGGGATACACTTTCCCGTCAAGTATTCACGGCATGTCATATATAAAATATAGCGACCCAACTTTACCGGTAATTAACCCAATAATCAAATCGGTTAATTCCTTTGGAAAATCAAAGTCTCTAATATTAAATATACACACCCGCAATAGGATCGGGGATTAAGAATAAAATACTCCGAGATTTAAATTGATTATCAAAGGCAATCCTAATCAATAAATCTCAAGCTGATCCGCCCAATACACTAAGTGTACAAGTGTGATAAAATAATTAAGACAAATTATTTTCTCTCTCACACAACGACTATACCGATGGACTAGTTCGTGTCTATCTAGGCCGTGAGCAACTGTTCGATTAAATACGAGTGACCGATAGTATGATCTTCTGTGTGGGCCCGACACACCATACTAACTACAACGTATAAAATCCAGAACTATGGTTTGCATAATTAATAATAATTAAATGCAAATAATTGTTTATTAATTAAATAGGTTAAATGCTATGACTGGGAGTTTACCGATACTTAAATCTAGACATTAAGTACACAACTCCATCAATCTCCCACTTGTACTAAGGTCTAGTCATTTCCTCCAAACTCCCGACTCCCATACTCATCACGTGCTTAAATTATACTTCCCAAAAGTATTATGTGAATGAGCAATCTAGGTTGCCGCTCTGAAGTTATCTTGGTGACTACTGTCTCGTCTCACTGACGATGACTCGTATCAGGTGGTACTCGCTCTATGTGTTATCATCACTATTTGAACTTATGACTTCTTTCGGTTTACCATGCACCGCTATGAAATAGCCTTTTGGTAAACCAAGAGTCATATCCAAGTTCAGAGGTCATTCCGGAACCTAACCAAAACTTCCGCTGCCTCTGAGGCTGCTATTCGGTTTATGATAGAGTCCGAGAAGCATTACGCTTATCACTCTTTTATCCTTTAGGTTCCACCTCTTCTAAAAGTGAACACATAGCCTGATATCGACTTACACTGGTCTTTCTCCGATTTTTGATCTGAGAAACTGTAATCTAAGAAGATTTCGTTTTTGCCAGTAATCCAGTACTTCCAAGTACTTTACAGCATTCGAATATTTCTTATCCAGATTACTTTGATATCCTCCCACTACGCTAACCGCATAGTTGATATCAGGTTCTTGTTTTTCAACATTGCATCTAAATGTGCATGTTTAAAACAAACCATAGTCGTATAAGATATCCTAAGAGAAGTACAAATGTTCTTATCTAGAGATCGAAAGATTTCTAAGAACATGATCCAATCTTCATCTTAATCTTATATCTCGACTTATTTAGACAACCTCTATTTTATGTCTGACAACACTTCTATATTGTTGCCAATGATGAAGTGTTATCTACACAAAATTCCGAGAAACACCACCTTTGTTTCCATTACGTCTCTAACACACCTTTTTCGCAAATCTATGCAGACCTAGGGATCGATTTCATGTATACTGGATCCAGAGTTTTAAAAAACTCCTCCAGTCTTATGAACATCTCTGGTTGCTTAACAACCTCCCACTGCAATGGCGTTCCGGTGTATAACAGTAACAACATTAGGTGCAGTTAGTGGTGTACTACTACTCGGTTAGGCTGGTTCTCAGTCTTTCCTTTCCTCATTTTAAAGTACTATGTCAGTTAGGGCATTGTAGTTCATCTAATAGTCTTTCTCTAAGAACCGGGTGAGGATACCCATCTGGTTCGTAGTACTATTGAACATACAATTACTTGTTCTTCTAGGATTTTTCTACAACCACATAGAATGTGCCGTCGTATCCAGAAATATCCATAGAACATAGGTAGTTCCGAATAAACTTGTCCCTTTACTATTAGAATCCCATTTCTTATTTCCGACACACCATGTCTACACTTCAGTGTATGGCGTAGTCGTTTGAGATTTAATCTCAATCTCTGATTTATGCTATGTGTTATCTAGAGGGCTAATAGCCTCCGCGAACAAGTCGCAGGCTTTCAATGGATATACTTTGAAGGTTCCCCATAATGGCTTTGTGTTGAAAACACTCTGCTTTTATGGCACAACAAGTAGTCTAATCCATCTTCGAGTATTCTTGGAAGAACGACTCGTACCTTCTCTAATTACACATACCGCATTAATCACAAATCATTTTCTACACTTGTCCGAATTCCATCCTTTATCCAGAAAGGTTAACTCAGTCGTATCATCTATCAAGATCGATTCTTAGGTCGGGAGGTCCATTCCTCCAACTATAATTGATCAAATCAATTTCGACCTTTTTGAATCCCTTTTGAATAGATATTACCAAGTTTAGGAATTCACAAGTATAATGATTGATAAGAGAAATATATCTAACAAGTTATACATTACGGTTTTGTTGCATCGTGGTAGACTAAGGATTCATCATTCACATATTGCTTATCTAATGTACCATAATAGATATCACCATTATTTCTTATCCAAACCATCAAATGATTAAAGAAATAAAATATCCCTTAATAATAAAGAAAACCAGAACGAAGTTCTTTTTCAAAATAAAGGGGTACATAAAGCAATAACTGAAATGAAAACTTTAAAACAGATAAATGTCTTCCACTGCAACCGCTGCTACCCCAACAGCTTCGCCCATGTAGACTCGAACTCTTCTTCTCTAAGTCGCCGGGTTTTCTGGAACCCCTGCATTTAAAGAAATGCACATACCGTCAGTGGTTCCATATCTACACACCAGAATTCTGGTAGATAATACCGCTGACTATGTTTTTACGACTAAAGAAAAATTCGTACCTTTGAGAGGACATTCAGACTTCCAGTGCCCAGACTTCTTGCATCGGAAGCACAAGCCCTTTGGCTTTACAGCCCCCACTCGTGGTCCGGTCCTCTTGGCACCACTGGGTTTTATGGCTTGCTTCCTTTTCTTGCCCCTACCTCCAATAGCTTTGAAGCTTTTGGACTTGGTAGCCACAAGCGCTTGAGACTTGCCCTTCTTGTAGATCCCCTCTGCCGCCTGAAGTTCAGTCAGGAGTTGCGCAAGGCTATAAGATAGTTTACCCATATTATAGCTCATACGAAACTGCTCAAAACTAGGGGTCAGAGACTGGAGTATGATGTCGACTTGCGTCTCAGCATCAATCATAGCTCCTAGGACCTCCAATTCATTCAACAGACTCATCATCTTGAGAACGTGATCCCCAACGGGCGTTCCTTCAGACTGAGTAGTCGACATAAGGACTCTCATGGCTTCTTGCCTTGTCGCACGGTCTTGATGCCCAAACATCTCCTTGAGGTTAAATAACATATCCTCGGCAGTGTCCATCGACTGATGCTGGGTTTGGAGCACACTTGACATGGAAGCCAAAATGTAGCACTTAGCCATTTCATCAGCCTTTTTCCACTTCCGATATGCTTCTTTTTCCTCATCAGTTGAGGCGGCCGTGGGCTCAGCAGGGCATTACTCATAGAGTACAAACTTGTACTCTTCAGCAGTCAGGACAATGTCCAAATTTCTCTTCCAATCAATGTAATTGGGACCAGTGAGCTTATGCTCCTTGAGTATCATAGAAAGTGGATTCATAGCTATTCTCTAAACCTATAAGCACATGTAAACAAACAATCAATTTAATGTCCGATATTATCTCCCTCAAATAATATCATTAAATTACTAATTGCGTCTAAAATCCCATCAGGTAAAGCAAGCCACGTGGTGTGGACGTTTACCCACCCAAATGATTTAGCAATTAGTTTTTCTTTGGTCATACATCAATCATAGCGTAACTTCGTGGTGAAGAATACTATGACGCGTATCTAAGTGTAAACCATCACTCAGCACTAAAGTACATCGCTTGGAATTGCTACGTCACCGCAAGCCACGTGGTGTGGACGTTTACGACAATTTCACAACTCTTCACAATTACTTATAACTGTCTACATCAATTAATCCAAAGTCCGTCAGTATAGCAAGCCACGTGGTGTGGACGTTTACCAACTAAGAGACTTTTATAATTGACTCCCAATTACTAGATCCATATGATTTCGTAAATCAAGACTTGGAGAATCATAAGTGAAACTCGAAGTTTCTAACCAGTGATTCACCATGCGAGCGACCCTATCTCTCATAAATGAGGGTGCCGAGCAGACAAACGACCCACCTATAAAAGAATGGCACGAAAGTCTCTAATTTGTGTCATCCACATGACCAAGTGGCTCTGGCTCCATTCCACTCCCCGGGGTGAGAATGAGTCGACTTGAAGTCAGTTTCAGAAAGACAAATTAGGCATTGTTTGATAACTTGATCAATGTTTCTTGTAAGAGGAATTACAAGAATTCTCCTACAATGACTTGTCTATATGAACTTCAAAAGTCCATAAAAGTCACCAAGAGAACAGTGATGGAGACCATGGGAATGTTTCCATCCCCTCTCTCACTTAGCTTTTTACAATAAAGGGATACGCTATCTAGTGCATAAAAATAAACACATATAGCATGCATGAAAGCAATAAAGCACATAGATCACATAGTCAAAAAATAATGCTAGAGAAATTATTTTTCCCGACTATCATGGCTTTATCTTCATATGCATCCTCTAGTCTTCAGTCTTCGTTTCTTGAATGCTCCATGTGACGAGAATATTAATCTCCAACATTTAAATCTATTCATTTTTCAATTAATCCAAAAGTTACTTAATTCGAAAATTAAGTCAATCGAATATATCGAAAAATAAAATTAAATGTCATTAATATTTTTATTTATTTATTTTCCTATCTAGTTCTATTAAATCTCTAGAATAATCTATCCAAGTTAAATTGGAATATTCTAGAAGACATCTATAATAGAACAAGGAAATAAAATAAATTAGGACTCTCATACTTTCCAAAATTATTTAATTTCCATTACTATGAAAATTCCCATAAAATAGGAATAATCAATTAGGAAATAAATTAACTCTTATTCCTTTCCAATTCTATTAAATCTCTAGGATCCTATTCCAAGTAGAACTCGGAATACTCTAGAAGATTTCCATAATAGAATAAGGAATAAAATTAATTCCAATTAATTCTTTTCCTAATCCATAAGAATTCCCAAAAATAGGAAAACATAAATAGGAAAATCGAACTAATTAGGAAAGTAGTATCTTGGTAGGAGAACACGAGATCACGAGGACCCCGCGCCCCCTACCTTCGATCGCCATCCGGGAGCACCACCGCCGCCGTCCCCAGCCCACGCGCCACCACCTTCGGTGGCCGGCGTGGCCGAGGGTCATCGCGGACAGCCCCCGCGATCGATCCTTATGGGATCGATCTTCGTGATCGATCCCCGGTCCTCCCTCTCATCTACTCCTCCGTCACACGCGTCCTCCGGCGGTCGTCTCGAATCGAACCAACGTAAATAAATTACAAAAAAATTAAATTACAATTCCGGTATCGATTCTATACATGAAATCGACCCTATACATTTTCCGGAAAACAAGAACGTAATAATAAATACTAAATTCGGTCAACCCCCGAATTTTTACTATTACAAACATTCAACCACACAAAACGAATCTCGACATGTCCGAGAGTTTAATAATCATGATAATTAATTAAAAAACAATTAATTAAATCCAACCATGATAGCCGGAAATCCTGCAAGGTAGAACAATAATCGAATATATACATGAACACGAAACCAAACGCTCTGATACCAATTTGCTGGGATTCGATGTCCCGGGCTATCAAAATTGCGGAACCGATAACCCGACCGAAAACCCGTCGCCGGAGTTCGCACAAACACCAACTCATCCGCAGGAGTCCGACCTTTGGAGACTACGCGTCCGAAGACACGCAGACCGCCCCCAGCCGATTTTCTCCCACGAGTCGGAAATCACGAACGCGAACACCACACGAAGAACCGGGCTCGACAAGAGTCGCCGCGGGATGAACCCGCGGCTAAACCCTAGATCGAACCCCATCGCAGGGTTCGCGATCGCCGTGCATGGCGATCGCGGGGTTGATCCGATCAGCCCCCGCCGGCGGTGAGTCCGGCGACTCACCGCCACCACCACACGGGGTGGAGGGCCCCCAGCCGCGGCACCAGCCCGCGACTGCCCTCCGCGATCGAGCTGAGCTCGATCGCTCGCTCCGGCTTCGGCCGGAGCTTCCCCCGCGTGCGCCTGCCGCCGTCGAGGGGTGGGGATCCGCCACGGCACCAGCCCGTGGCATCCCCAGCGATCGACTGCCGTCGATCGCTTGCCCCGGCGTCCAGCCGGGGCTCCCTTCGCTGCGCGGTACCGGCGGTCGAACCCTAGGGTTCGGCCGCCCCTCTCGATTCCGACGGGGATCGCGAGATCCCCGTATCCCGGTCTCGATGCTTTCCCGGATCGCGTTGTTCATGTACATATCACGATTTAAACAACACAAATAATCAAGGAGGGGGTTTCTCGATTATTACCTCGATTCGTTGTGCGGAGAAACGAATCTTGTTGATGACCTTACAACCTTCCCGCGTATTCCTTGCACTTCCTCCGAACGTCGTGTGGGCGACGATCTATCGGATTCTATGGATCTTCCTCACTCTCAAAACTTTATGATTGGCGTAACTTAGGTTGTGAAAAGTGAAGACCATGTAGTGCTTATATAGGCTACGTAGGGGATCATAAGGAGAATAAATATTGGGCTTCTAAATATTGAAAATTAAATTGGGTCCAACCCAAATCTATTAATTCTTATCAATATTAAATTTTATTTATTTTCCACTATATAAATAAAATTGCACTCCCAATATTATTCCATATTATATCAAAATAATATTTCTCCGATTAGTATTATATATTCCGTGTATTTAAGATTTAAATATCCATGAATAAATTTATTTATTGCTCAATAAATAATATTCATATCTTTTATCCGAGACTAGTACCGTTCAACCTTTATTATTGTGCGGAACGAATCCACTCATGAGGTTTACACAATAATACCTTATGAACTCATCTCGGGGATATTATCAACCCTTCCGGGATACACTTTCCCGTCAAGTATTCACGGCATGTCATATATAAAATATAGCGACCCAACTTTACCGGTAATTAACCCAATAATCAAATCGGTTAATTCCTTTGGAAAATCAAAGTCTCTAATATTAAATATACACACCCGCAATAGGATCGGGGATTAAGAATAAAATACTCCGAGATTTAAATTGATTATCAAAGGCAATCCTAATCAATAAATCTCGAGCTGATCCGCCCAATACACTAAGTGTACAAGTGTGATAAAATAATTAAGACAAATTATTTTCTCTCTCACACAACGACTATACCGATGGACTAGTTCGTGTCTATCTAGGCCGTGAGCAACTGTTCGATTAAATACGAGTGACCGATAGTATGATCTTCTGTGTGGGCCCGACACACCATACTAACTACAACGTATAAAATCCAGAACTATGGTTTGCATAATTAATAATAATTAAATGCAAATAATTGTTTATTAATTAAATAGGTTAAATGCTATGACCGGGAGTTTACCGATACTTAAATCTAGACATTAAGTACACAACTCCATCAATACGTCCCGGTCCAGTCAAAAGGGCAGCCCACGGCACCCTGGGACCCTCCGGGCAAAAAAGAGTATATGCCGAATCGGAGGTATAGGTCCCTGATCGATGCAATGTCCACCGCACTGTATCTGTCCTCACCTCTATACCCGGCAAACCATCCATAAGATCAACGAACTCCGCCGCAAAGTCTGTTGGCCATCTCTACACCCCATCGACTATGACCATACTCAACGACGTAGCCCTTGGTAGCCTCCTAAGCCATGGTCCCAACTGACACACCTCCTCCAATTGACCACGGGGATGCCACGGATCCCTCCAAAGATAAAACTGTGATCCATCTGTTGGGATATGTCCTTCGATCCTACGTGTGCAATCGATAAAGTCATAAGGTCGTCTATGGATGTTAAATGATTATTCGATAATATTAATTGTTAGGAACAATATAATATTGATCGATAAAATCATACCTACAGGGTCACACACGAGCTCGATATTGATATACATTGCTTGATAAATATATTGATTTAGAATCAATATTTACGTGGATTTAATTCCCATGCATGAGATGCATGGCTTGCATGGATTCATGTCACATAGTGTGACATGGCATGCCACACAAGCCAATGGGACCACATATCATGATTTGGCATGATTATGTGGAGATGACCTTTGAACTTCACCATAACACCCCATTATGTGTGGTTATGACACACACATTATGGTGGGGGTTACATGTGAAGTAAAAGGGGTATAATGAGCATGAAAATCAGATTTTCATGTCTCATTCTAACACAAGCATCAGCCACGAAAATCCACACAAATAGAGAGAAAAGAGGTGATCTTGGAGATCAATTCTCAAGCAATCAAAGGTGTTCATTATCCGGGTTCGTGTGCAACACGTAGAGGCCGGGCCATTTGTGCGGCTTCAACATCCGGGCGATCTAGACAAGAGGAGTGACGAGGTCATTCACAAGGAGAACTTCGAGAGGCTGATCCATTTGAGGTGGTTCAATCGACTCAACACCACCTCAACAACATCAACGAATCACTTCGTCACCATAAGTAAGTAATCGTTGAACCTTATATATATATATTGGATGTGTATATATATATATGTTTATATGTGTTCTTATACACATTAAGTGTGCACTAAGATCATGGCATAGTAGATCTATTGCTTTACACGCTTCCGCTCACACGGTATATCGATTGGATCGGTATATCGGAACCTTCAATTGGTATCAGAGCGAGGTTCGTGCACACTTTTGTGTTGGACACGAAGGTTAAATCAACATAATTGGATTATTTGTTTAATTGTGATTATGTGATTAGATGTAAGGCCGGCCACCGTTAGTGGTCGGGTGAATGATTTCGTCGTTTTTTACGTTTCGATTGGCCATAGTCTTTTGAGGGCTGCGTCCCTTGGAATCATTTGTAATAGATAGGTTTTTCTATTATATTTGTATTGTACTACTTGTAAGCGATGGACTTGGTCCATGGTTCGATGGAGGATCTCGGCTCTCCGGCGAAAACGAGAAGAAACGAAGCAAAACGAAGCAAAACGGACAAAACCGGGCTGCTGGAGCCAAACGGCGGGCGCCGTTGTAGCTCCAGCGGTCGCTGTTTTGTTTTGGCGGGCGCCGTTTTGGAAATGGCAACCGCCAAAAGCCCTTTTTCTTGGCAGATTGTTCCCAGACCTTTCGGCGGGCGCCGTTTTGGAAACGACGACCGCCGGTGGTGTTCAGCGACCGCTGGTTGTGAAACGGCGGGCGCTGTTCGTGGTTTTATGGGTACGGAATAGATTTGACCAAAATCGGAGGGCACGAAACTAAAACGGAGGGTAAGGACCAGTCCAGAAGATTTTCAAGGCTTTTGTTGTTATTTTAATCTTTTCGTTTGAGAGTTGTGAGGTTCTAGGGGCCTTTCGATTTCGTATTTATTTGCTTTGCTAGTTATAGGTTGTTTTATGTTATAAATGTTCAACTTACATATAAACAAACCTATGCATGCAAGTTCCCAAAATAATGAGTATAATGTCTTGTCCAAAACATCACACCCATAAAGCCCTCGATCATACGTTGGTAGGTCCGCCTCAGCGGGGTACTACTTGTTATCTTGGGATAAGTGGGAGTAAGGGTTAGACCCTTACACGTGAGTTTGGTTTACTCATCGATAGATCCACTGCAGGCGTGGCTATCGAGACATGAGATGAGAATGGGATTCTCATCGACCGAGAGTGATATTAGATATCATTGACATGGGTGTGTCTACCTATCTTGAAATACTTAAGTGCGGACTCAGTCGGCTTAAAGATTTGCAAGATGAGGATCTCGGAATCGTTTTGTTCTAAGGGACATGATATTGGATATCAATTGAACAAAATGAAATAAATAAGTACAATTGTTAGACAACCTTATTTGTTTACCGCCTTGTGGATGTTTACATACTTTAGTTATCTTTCTTTTATAGTTTATCATGTCAAATATCAACTCAATTCAAGTTTGGTTCAATTCTTGATTATGAAAAATTGAACAAATTTTCTTGATTCACAACGTAATTTGAGGATGGTCCTCAAATACGAAGACAAGGAAAATGTGTTAGATAACCACATCCTAAGATATCATTGAAAAACTCAATAGCATTTTCGGGGAACATACTATAATTGAGCGGTTCGGTGTGACCAGGGTCATCGCTTCAGCTAGGCTGGAAAAATGGAAATCTATGGGATCACATGTGCAACAAATGATCGGATTATTTGTTTCAAGTGACCGCCTAGATTTTTCCTATGATGATTATTTGGCAACCGATTTCATACTTCAATCTCATGATGGTTATAATGCCTTTAGGCTAAATTTTCCATATGAATGGTTTGAAGAAATCGCTTCGTGAGCTCCACGGGATGCTCAAGGCTGCTGAGCCGGCGATAGAGAAGGACCCTAAGAGGGAAATTCTTATGATATAGGATAAGGTAGTCAAAAGAGCATGGGCAAGAATTTTACTAGGGTTCCTAGGGAATCTCAACGCGTCTACTGCAAAAGTGTTGGACACTACTTGCAAACATATAAAAGTTCATATTTTATTCAATTTCAAAACAAATGCCTAATTTGTCTTTCATTTGATGGATTATAAGGTTATGATTATTTACACCTCGGGGAGTGATTTAATCCAAAACACTTAAGTTCATCAATGACACAAATTAGAGACTTTCGAGCCATTGGATGGCGTGAATCGATTGTCTGGTTGGCTCCATCATATGTTATGAGAGATAGGGCTTCAATTGCATGATAATATCGCTGGTTAGAAAACTTCGATTTTTCACTTACGATTTATCACGTTTTGACATTGATATAATTTTGAATGGGAAATTCGATTAAGAGTCAATTATTGAGAATAATTGAACTTGCCCAAAGTTCGAAGAAGATGTGAAGAGCGGGGTTGCTTCATCTTCAGGTATTAATGTTATAGACATTAAACTTCACAAATTCTACTTCTTGGGTATTGGATGCCAAACGTAGTTCTCACATTTGTATTTGGAGGAACTACATAGAAGTATAAGTTTGGTGAGTAGAGATGTCGATCTACGGGCGAGAAATGGAGCGAAGGTCGCTGCATCAGCCGTATGATCATATGATGTTGTTTTGCCTTAGGGCCTTGTTTTAGTATTATAACTATGTAATTTCGTACCTTCAATAAACAATGAATATTGGTTCAGTATTGGATACTGATGGATTAGTTTTTCATTAATTAAATAGTTTGATAACTATTTTAATTGTGAACTATTCTTTGTTTTGGTACGATTATTACATTATTTATGTATACTTTAAACTCAACAAATCATATATAACATTAACACAAAAGTCGAAATCGAATAAGTCTCAATGAGACATAACTGTAACATTGTTGATTAGATCAAAATCTAAACATGTAACGAATCTTCTTTTAGAAGGCATTCTAGAATCATTTGACTTGGAGTCATTTGATACATGTGAATGATGTTTGATGGACAAAGATAACAATGTCATCTTTCTTGGAGAAAGGAGAACATGTAAGTGATTAATTAGGGATGATCCATACTGATGTACGTGGAACCTATCAGTTCACAAGCACATGAAGGTTATGTTTCGGAAAAGATAAAACAAACTATATTAGATATAGTTCGACCATTCGATGAGAGGTCTAAATGAACTACTGGTTTTTTTTTTAACACAAAATTCTTGACTTCAACTTATACACTGAATAGGACGCTGTCAAAAGCTGTTGATTAGACACCATACTAGGTATGGAAAGGGAGGGTCCCTAAATTGTTTTCATCAAGATTTGAGGTTCTAAAGCTTCTCTGACGAGATTTATCTCTATAGAGCTTGAACTCAAATGGGATAAAAGTTTCTTTATGGTATCCATAAGAAACTCGAGGGTACAACTTCTACGATCTATCTGAGAACAATATTTTGTTGCTCGAGATAGTGATTTTCTTGAAAAGAGTAATCTTTCCTAGAAATTCAGTGGGAGCTCGGTTATCTTGAACGAGGTTCGAGTGAAACAACCAATGATGAATACTCAAGACTGGGTTGAGAGTGTTCTTATGGTTTTGGAAGCCATACCAGCCCTCGTAGGTCCGAAAGGCATAAATCTATCTCTATTATTCAAATACTTAGATATTGTGACCAATGAGAGATATGAATTCATGCTTTTGGAAAGCGGTGAACCTTCGACCTAATTCCAAGCTATGACGAGTCCAGCTACTGAAAATTGGCATGGTGCCATGAAATCTGAGATGATATCAATATCTGATAATCAAGTTTGGAACTTGATATATTTGCATCACAGGGTTAGACCCAATGAATGCTAATAGATCTTTAAGATCTAAACAGACAGATGGAAAACCTAGGGTTTTCAAAGCAAGTTTGATGGTAAAAGTTTTATTCACGAGGTGGATTGTGGAAAAACTTTCACCAGTTGCTTTGATTAAATCATTCAGATTATCTTAGCCATTGCTACTCATCTTGATAATGAGTTATGGTAATATTGGATGTTAAAACTAACTTCTTGAATTGGATTCTAGAAGAGGCTGCGTTTTAACACAGCCAAAGAGTTTTATCGATCTTAATAAGGCTAAGAAATTATGCAAGCTTATAGTTCTATTTATGGAATGAAGAATGCATATCGGAGTAGCAATCTTCAGTTCAATGAATCCATACTGGGATTTGGATTTCAGAGGAACTCGGAAGAGTCTTGTTTTACAAGAAGATCAGTGGGAGTTACGTTGTATTAATTGTGTTGTATGTCGGTGACATACTCCTTATTGGAAACAATGTTTCTATGCTTAATTCTATTAAAGAATGGCTTGGAAATTGTTTTTCAATAAAGGATCTTGGAGAAGCACAGTACATATTGGGCATCAAGATCTGTCGGAACAGATCGAAAAGGATGTTTGGACTTAGTAAAGCGACCTATATTGATAAGGTGCTTGATAAGTTCAGAATGAAAGACGCCAGAAAGGGTCTCATTCCAACGAGTCATGGCACATCACTTAGCAAGATGCAAGGCCCTACGGTACTTGATGAGCAAAAGAGGATGTAAAACATTCCTTATGCTTCGGCAATAGGGTCTATAATGTACGCCATGATATGTACACGACTGGACGTATTGTATGCTTTGAGCATGACGATTCGGTTTCAAGAAAACCCAGGTGAGACGCATTAGACTGCGGCCAAGAGTATTCTTATGTACCTTAGATGGACTAAAGAATATTTTGTTGTCTTTGGAAGACAAAAAGAGTTGATATTAACAAGCAGTTTGACTGCTAACTTCAAAACAGACTAAGATAATTTCCGATTTTAATCTGGTTATATCTTTTGTCTGGTTAGAGGTGAAATTTGCTGGAATAGTTCCATGCAATGCAATATAGCTGATTAAACTACAGAAGCTGAGCACAGTATTGCATTGGATGCAGTAATGTTGGCAGTTAAGATTTGAAAGTTCTTGAATGAACTAGGTGGCGTAACTAGCTTAGCCCATCCGATAATTCTCTATTTATAGTAGAGTTATCGCGCAAGCCAATGAGCTAGGAAGCACCACAAGTCTAAAACCGGTGCTAAGGAAGTTCCACATTATCTGGGAGATAGTTTTGTGGAGACATCGAGATAATAAAGTTGCAACTTTTGGTAAGGTTGCAAACCCGCTTTCTAAACCTCTCCAGCAGTTTAAGCTTGAGGCTTTCACAACTGCAATAGAGATCAAACATCTTAGAGATGGGTTGTGATTTCTATTACTGTATTAGATACTTTTGGAGATTTGGTAAACATTCACTCATATGTATAATACATGTTTTTTCATATAAATATGGTTTAATTTATATGAATTGTCCAAATGATTAGGTGATATCAATTGGGTTATGAGGTCGACTTACCGCATAATGAAGTCCCAATGGTTGAACTGATATACTTAAATCATATAGTTGTTCCTGGTTCGTATAATCGAGTACGGACAAACCGATAATACAATGAACTAGTTTGTAATGTATATTATAGCTCCGCTTCATGGGCTAGTGATGTGGGACATCAAGTACAATTACATAGATATTAGCTGGGAGCTAATGATCGAACAGACCCGACTGAAATAGTATTTGAGATTTCGAGTCATAATACTATTTCATTGACTGTCGAGCAATTTCCTCTGACCTGAGTAGTCCAGAGTGATTCCATTGTGAAATGGTGTACTTTGATACAAGTAAACGCCTTTCGTAAAAGGAGGTTATAAAACTTGTTATTGGGTATATCAGGAAGCAAGTGGGAGAGCTTGGACTGACAAGATGGGATTTTCCTCCATTCTTTATAATGGGATACATGTCTTACCGGCCACTTGGAGAGTCGAGACTGTGGAAAATACGTGGCCACGTCCAGATTCGTATCATAGTGATAAATCTGGTTTTACAGTCTGTCTCATAGTCCAAGAAAGGTTTGAGCCGATTGAGGATGACTCGAGTCTTACCTCAAGTTCAAACTTAGACATAAAGTGACAACAGGAAGTTGGCAGCACACTGGCTCTGAAGGCCAAGTGGGAGATTGTTGGGATATGTCCTTCGATCCTACGTGTGCAATCGATAAAGTCATAAGGTCGTCTATGGATGTTAAATGATTATTCGATAATATTAATTGTTAGGAACAATATAATATTGATCGATAAAATCATACCTACAGGGTCACACACGAGCTCGATATTGATATACATTGCTTGATAAATATATTGATTTAGAATCAATATTTACGTGGATTTAATTCCCATGCATGGGATGCATGGCTTGCATGGATTCATGTCACATAGTGTGACATGGCATGCCACACAAGCCAATGGGACCACATATCATGATTTGGCATGATTATGTGGAGATGACCTTTGAACTTCACCATAACACCCCATTATGTGTGGTTATGACACACACATTATGGTGGGGGTTACATGTGAAGTAAAAGGGGTATAATGAGCATGAAAATCAGATTTTCATGTCTCATTCTAACACAAGCATCAGCCACGAAAATCCACACAAATAGAGAGAAAAGAGGTGATCTTGGAGATCAATTCTCAAGCAATCAAAGGTGTTCATTATCCGGGTTCGTGTGCAACACGTAGAGGCCGGGCCATTTGTGCGGCTTCAACATCCGGGCGATCTAGACAAGAGGAGTGACGAGGTCATTCACAAGGAGAACTTCGAGAGGCTGATCCATTTGAGGTGGTTCAATCGACTCAACACCACCTCAACAACATCAACGAATCACTTCGTCACCATAAGTAAGTAATCGTTGAACCTTATATATATATATATTGGATGTGTATATATATATGTTTATATGTGTTCTTATACACATTAAGTGTGCACTAAGATCATGGCATAGTAGATCTATTGCTTTACACGCTTCCGCACACACGGTATATCGATTGGATCGGTATATCGGAACCTTCACCATCCCCGACCTGCATCTGTATAGCTGGTAAAACAGCCGAGCGTAGCTTAAGAAGCTGTCGCCAGCTCCAAGAGCATGCCTTCGGCACCTTAGCACTCCAAAAAGAGTGCCTCCTCAGTCGATTTTCCCGTATCCAGCTAACCCAAACGGATTCCGGGTCCTGACTCAAAATAGCCCAAATTTGTCTGGTCATAAGTGCCTTATTCTGGGCAGTGAGATCCCGGATTCCCAAACCACCCTCACTGGCAGGGCGACAAATGTCAACCCATCGGACCTTGGCATATCCCTTGTTGCCCAACCCAAACCAAAGAAATCTCCTCAACCTCTTCTCAATCTCCTCGATAATCCCCTGGGGGAGGATGAATACACTGGCCCAGTATATATGTAAGGTACCAAGGACTGAACGGATCAACTGTAATCGCCCTGCATAAGAAAGAGTACGAGAAGTCCAAGAGCCCAGTCTAGCATCAATCCTCTGTAGCAGGGGGGCACAATCCCTCAGACTCAACCGAGAAGTGATCAGAGGAACTCCCAGATACCGCACCGGAAGGGTCCCGACCGAGAATTCAAAAACAGGCTGGAGTATCGACACATCATCCTGCGCCTGGAGGGAGAGATAAATATTACTCTTATCTACATTCTCATGTAGACCCGAGTAAGTAGAGAAAAGCTGCACTCCCCGTCTGAGTGTAGCGATGGACAAAGGGTCAGCGTGACAAGCAAGTAGTAGGTCATCGGCAAAACTCAGCATATAGGTCTGGGTCCTCTCACATCTCCAATGATACTGGAACTCCGGCTCAGCCTGAATCTGCCACTCCAACATCCCATGTAGGACCTCCATCACTAGAACAAAAAGAAAAGGTTGTTGGAATTCGATATCCCGGGCTATTAAAATTGCGGAAACAATAACCCGAACGAAAACCTTCGCCGGAGATCACGTGAACACCGACTCATCCGCCGGAGTCCGACCATCGGAGACCATGCGCCCGAAGACGCACAGCCCGCCCCCGGCCGAACCCCCGCGAGCCGGGGTGTTCGCGCGATCGATGATCGCATCGATCATCATGATCGATGGGGCTGCATCCGGCAGCCCCCGGCAGCAGGTCCGGCGACCTGCCGCCTGCCGTGGAGGAGCCCCACCGTCGCGGTGGGGAGGTGACGGCACCAGCCCGTCACCGCCGGCGATCGCACCCAGCGATCGCCCCCTCGGCCGAAGCCGAGGGCTTCTCCTTCGCGCGCCCGCCGAACCCTAGGCGGGTCGATCCACGCGGTGCGGTGGCTTCGCCACCACCGCGTGATCGTCCGTCTACTCCGGGTCCGAACTTCGGATCTTGCGTTCTACGGTATTCTCGATAAATCCAAAATCGAACAATTATCAAGGGCGTTTAGATATTGTACCTTTCGATTCGTTGTTCGGAGAAACGAAATCAAGATGACCTTTGAATCTTCCCACGTATTCCTTGCACTCCGTTCGAACGTCGGGTAGGCGACGATCTATCGAACTCCTATGGATCTCC
Source organism: Euphrasia confusa (assembly GCA_954870475.1). NCBI lineage: Eukaryota > Viridiplantae > Streptophyta > Magnoliopsida > Lamiales > Orobanchaceae > Euphrasia > Euphrasia confusa. The sequence goes on along the minus strand of OX940949.1, from coordinate 14,504,367 downwards.
TTCAACTCTCTAGAATATCAAGTATGATAATCTTGTCTTATGATTTATGAAGGCCATGTAGTGCTTTTATAGGCTACGTAGGGGATCTAAAGGAGGTGGAATATTGGGCTTCCAATATTGATGATTAAATTGAGCCCACTGCCCAAGTCCATTAATCCTTATCAATATTAATTAATTTATTTTCCACTATATAAATTAATTGCACTCCCAATATTAAACCATATTATATCAAATAATATTTCTCCGGAAGTATTATTTATTCCGTGTATTTAAGATAGAAATATCCATGAATAAAATTTATTTATTGCTTAATAAATTTATTCATCTCTTTTATCCGAGACTAGTACCACTCAACCTTATTTATTATGCGGAATTAAATCCACTCGCGAGGTTTACATAATAAATCCTTTTGAGCTCATCTCGGGGATATTATCAACCCTTCCGGGATACACTGTCCGGTCAATTATTCACGGCATGCCATATATAAAATATAGCGACCCAACTTGACCGGTAATTAACCCAATAATTAAATCGGTTAATTCCTTTGGCAAATCAAAGTCACTTATATTAAATATACACACCCGCAATAATATCGGGGATTAAGAATATAATACACTGAGTCTCAAATCAATTATCGCCGAGCAATCCTAATTGATGAGTCTCAATCGATCCGCTCAATACACCAAGTGTACAAGTGTGATAAAATAATTAAGACAAATCATTTTCTCTCTCACACAACGACTATACCGATGGATTGGTCAGTGTCCATCTAGGTCGTGAGCAACTGTTCGATTAAATACGAGTAACCGATAGTATGATCTTCTGTGTGCCCATGCAACACCATACTAACTACAACGTATAAAATCTAGGACTATAATTTGCATATATTTAATTAACAATAATTAAAAGCAAATGAATGTTTGTATTTAATAGGTAAATGAAAGTGTACAAGGAGTTTATAATACTCAAATCTAGACATTAAGTATACTACTCCATCAATCTCCCACTTATACTAAGGTCTAGTCTTATCCTCCAAACTTCTGACTCCCAAACCCTCCAAGTGCTTGAAATATACTTCCTTAGGAAGTATCTTGGTGAAAGGGTCCGCTAGGTTGTCCTCTGAAGCTATCTTGGTGACTATCGCATCGCCCCTCTTGACGATGACTCGAATCAGGTGGTACTTGCGCTCTATGTGTTTTGTAGCACTATGGGACCGTGGTTCCTTACTGTTTGCCACTGCACCGCTATTATCACAATAAATTGTCATAGCTCTGGGCAAACTCGGAATCACATCTAAGTCCTGGAGGAAATTAAGGAACCAAACTGACTCTTTCGCTGCCTCTGAGGCTGCAACATATTCAGCTTCCATGGTAGAGTCTGAAATGCACTTTTGCTTTACACTCCTCCATGATACGGCTCCACATCCCAAAGTGTACACATAGCCTGATGTCGACTTTCGCCGGTCCTTATCAGCTTGGAAATCCGAATCCGTATATCCCAAAGGAATCAGATTGTCTGCCCCGTAACTTAGAACATAATCCCTAGTATTTCGCAAATACTTGAAAATGCTCTTTACGGCAGTCCAATGAGCCTTTCCAGGGTTACTCTGATATCTCGCTACTACGCCAACTGCGTAGCAGATATCAGGCCTCGTGCATAACATTGCATACATCAAGCTTCCCACAGCCGAAGCGTAGGGAACTGATTTCATTTCATCTTTCTCCTTTTGTGTCCGAGGACACATCTCCTTAGAAAGATAAGTTCCTTTACTGAAGGGCAGTTCACCCTTCTTGGAATCTTGCATGTTAAAACGAGCCAGAATCGTGTCTATGTAAGATTGCTGGGATAAGTACAATGTTCTATTCCGGCGATCCCTTATAACCTTGATCCCTAGAACATGTCCCACTTCTCCCAAATCTTTCATATCGAATTGTCTAGACAACCATCCCTTTATGTCTGATAACATTTTCACACTGTTGCCAATGAGAAGAATGTCGTCTACATAAAGCACGAGAAACACCACCTTCTTCCCATCACGTTTCCAATACACACACGATTCGTCCATGCTTTGACTGAATCCAAAAGATTGGACTACTTCGTCAAACCGCAGGTTCCACGATCTCGAGGCTTGTTTCAATCCATAAATGGATCGATTAAGCTTGCACACTAGATGATCTCGCCCCTTAGCAATGAATCCTTCTGGTTGTTTCATATAAATCGTCTCGTCAAGACTTCCATTAAGGAAAGCTGTCTTGACATCCATTTGCCACACCTCATAATCCATATGAGCTGCTATGGATAAGAGAATCCGGATCGACTTTATCTTGGCTACCGGCGAGAAGGTCTCCTCATAATCGATTCCCTCTTTCTGAGTATATCCTTTCGCAACAAGCCAAGCTTTAAAGGTTTCAACCTTTCCGTCAGATCCTCTCTTTCTCTTGTAGACCCATTTACATCCAATTGGCTTCACGCCGCTTGGTGGTTCTACAAGATCCCAGACTTTATTAGAATCCATAGATTCTATTTCGGATTTCATCGCTTTCTTCCAAGAAGGTGCTGGAGTAGTATACTTAATGTCTAGATTTGAGTATTCTGAACTCCTTGTACACTTTCATTTACCTATTTATTACAGACATTCATTTGCTTTTAATTATTGTTAATTAAATACATGCAAATTATAGTCCTTGATTTTATACGTTGTAGTTAGTATGGTGTTGCATGGGCACACAGAAGATCATACTATCAGTTACTCGTATTTAATCGAACAGTTGCTCACGACCTAGATGGACCCGGACCAATCCATCGGTATAGTCGTTGTGTGAGAGAGAAAATAATTTATCTTAATTATTTTATCACACTTGTACACTTGGTGTATTGAGCGGATCACTTGAGACTTATCAATTAGGATTGCTCTGTGATAATTGATTTAAGTCTCGGAGTATTTTATTCTTAACCCCTGAAACAATTGCGGGTGTGTATATTTAATATAAGTGACTTTGATTTACCAAAGGAATTAACCGATTTAATTACTGGGTTAATTACCGGTTAAGTTGGGTCACTATATTTTATATATGGCATGCCGTGAATTCTTGAAGGGGCAGTGTATCCCGGAAGGGTTGATAATATCCCCGAGATGAGCTCATAAGGATTTATTATGTAAACCTCGCGAGTGGATTTGTTCCGCATAATAAATAAGGTTGAGTGGTACTATTCTCGGATATAAGAGATGAATAAATTTATTAAGCAATAAATAAATTTTATTCATGGATATTTAAATCTTAAATACACGGAATAAATAATGCTAAGTTGGAGAAATATTATTTGATATAATATGGAATAATATTGGGAGTGCAATTTTATTTATATAGTGGAAAATAAATAAAATTAATATTGATAAGAATTAATAGATTTGGGTTGGACCCAATTTAATTTTCAATATTAAAGCCCAATATTTATTCTCCTTTTGATCCCCCTCGTAGCCTATAAAAGCACTACATGGTCTTCACTTTTCATAACCTACGTATTACACAATAAAGTTTTCTGAGAGTGAAGAGGATCCATAAGAGTTCGATAGCTCGTCGCCCACCCGACGTTCGGACAAGGTGCAAGGAATACGCGGGAAGGTCACGAGGTCATCATCGATTTCGTTTCTCCGAACAACGAATCATAGGTACAATTCTCAACGCACTTGTTAATTGTTTGATTTGGTTTTATCGAGAATACCGTAGGACGAAGATCCAAGATAAGAAACCATGAACGGGGGACGATCGCGTGGTGGTGGCGAAGCCACCGGACCACGGGCGATCGCCCGGGCTAGGGTTTCGCGGGCATGGGGGCGAACCCTCGGCTGGGCCGAGGGTGTTCGATCGATCCGAGGGATCGATCGATGGGCACGGGCTGGTGCCGTGCCCTACCCCGCCGTGAAGGCGGGGTCCTCCTGGTGGTGGCGGGTCGCCGGACCCGCCGCGGCAGGGCTGCTCCGTGCAGCCCTCCCCGATCGATCGCCGGGTGCGATCGATCTCATCGATTGGGCGAACCCCGGCTCGCGGGGGTTCGGGTGGGGGCGGATCACGTGCCTTCGGGTGCGTGGTCTCCAAAGCCCGGACTCCGGCGGATGAGTCGGTGTACGTACGATCTCCGGCGAAGGGTTCGTTCGGGTTATCGTTTCCGCAATTTTGATAACCCGGGATAGCGAATTCCAACAATTGGTATCAGAGAGTGGTTTACGTTCGCGGTATTTTCGATAAAATTGTTCTACCTTGCAGGGATTCCGACTATTATGGCTTGATGATTATTCGTTTAATTATTTTGTCATGTGATTGTTGGTTTTATTAAACTCTCGGACATGTCGAGATTCGTTTTTGGTGGTGAATGCTTGTAATAGTAAAAATTCGGGGGTTGACCGAATTTAGGATTTATTATTATGTTCATTGTTTTTCCGGAAATTGTATAGGGTCGATTTCGTGTATAGAATCGATACCGGAATTGTAATTTAGATTTTTGTAAATTTATTTTGCGATTGGATCGACGAATCGAAGACCGCCGGAGAAGACGAAGTGACGAGATGGACAAGGGCTAGGGATCGATTGGATCGATCCCATTGAGCTGCCCGGACCGATCGACCCACGGCCCTAGGAGGGGCTGCTGCCCTAGCCGCGGCTGCCGCCGGCTGGTGGTGGCTTGTCGGCATGCTGGGCGGCGGCGGCCCTCCCCGTGGGTGGCGATCGATGGTGGTGGGGGTGGTTCGGGGTTCCCCAACCCGGGCTACTCCTACCGGAAATATACTTACCTAATTAATTCGTTGTTTCCTATTTTGATTATTTCCTTATGGAATAGTCTAGAAAAATAGAAAAGAATTAATTTAGTACGAAATTTATTTTCCTATTTGATTATTCCTTCTCATGGGAATATTCATGGATTAGGAATAGAAATAAATTTATAAAGTATAATAGTCCTAAATTATTTTATTTCTTTATTTCATTATAGATATCGTCTAGAATATTCCAAGAGTATCTTGGATAGATTATTCTAGAGATTTAATGGAGTAGAAAAAGAAAATAAAATAAATATTAATAATATTTAATTTTATTTTTGATATATTCAATTGACTTAATTTTCGAATTAAGTAACTTTTGGATTAATTGAAAATAAATAGATTTAAATATTGGATATTAATATTCTCGTCACATGGAGCATTCAAGAACGAAGACTAAAGACTAGAAGATGCGTACGGAGATGTGATGAAGCCATAATAGTCGGAAAATAATATTCTAGTATTATTTTGACTATGTGATAATACTATGTGCTTTATTACATGTATGCATGCTATATGTGTTTATTTTATGCACTAGATAGCGTATCCCTTTATTGTAAAAAGCTAAGTGGGAGAGGGTATGGAAACATACCCATGGTCTCCATTGCTGCTCTCTTGGTGACTTTTATAAACTTTTGAAGTTTATATAGATAAGTCATTGTAGGAGAGTTCTTGTAATTCCTCTTACAAGAGACATTGATTAAGTTTATCAAACAATGCCTAATTTGTCTTTCCAAAACTGATTTCAAGTCGACTCATTCTCACCCCGGGGAGTGGAATGGAGCCAGAGCCACTTGGTCATGTAGAGGACACAAATTAGAGACTTTCGTGCCATACTTTTATAGATGGGTCGTTTGTCTGCTCGGCTCCCTCATTTATGAGAGATAGGGTCGTTCGCATGGTGAATCACTGGTTAGAAACTTCGAGTTTCACTTATGATTCTCCACGTCTTGATTTACGAGATTAAATGGATCAAGTAATTGGGAGTCAATTATAAAAGTCTCTTAGTGTAGTAAACGTCCACACAACGTGGCTTGCTGTGCTGACGGACTTTGGATTAATTGATGTAGACAGTTGTAAGTAATTATGAAGAGTTGTGAAGTTATCGTAAACGTCCACACAACGTGGCTTGCGGTAATGTAGCGATTCCAATTAATTTACTTTGGTACTGAGTAATGGTTTACACTTAGATACGCCTTATAGTATTCCTCCCAACGAGGTTCCGCTATAAGCGATGTATGACCAAAGAAAATCTAATTGCTAAATCATTTGGGTGGGTAAACGTCCACGCAACGTGGCTTGCCTTACCTGATGGGATTTTAGATGTGATTAGTGATTTAATGATATTATTTGAGGGAGATAATATCGGATATTAAATTGTTTGTTTGTTTTATGTGCTTATAGGTTAAGAATGACTGTGACCCCACTTTATGATATACTTAAGGATGAAAACTCACCGGTTCCATATAGTGATGATTGGAAACGAAATCTGGACATTGTCCAGACTGTTGAGCTTTCCGAATCCACTGTTGTCCCAACTGATGAGGACATTCGAAATGACCTCAGGATGATGTTGAGACATAGCGTGGAAGCCGGGCAAGAGGTGATTAACATACTCACAGAATTCTCTCTCAATGAGTCCCTTAAAAAGGATTCAACGAGAGCGGAGTTTGTGCGTAAGTTAAGAGAATCACAAGCTTTTGTGGCAAGGCTGGAGGAAAAGCGTGCAAAGAAACCCAGTGGCTCAAAGCCACGGATTGGGAAAAGCAAGCCTTCTGGCAAGTGCTTTCGATGCAATCAGTCTGGGCACTGGAGGTCTGATTGTCCTCTCATCAAAGGTACGAAATTTTCCTTAGTCACTGAAACATTGTCAGCGGTGATATCTACCAGCACCTGGTGTGTAGATACGGGTGCCACTGACCATGTCTGCAATTCATTGCAGGGGTTCCAGGAAACCCGGAGACTTAGAGAGGGAGAGATCGTGGTCTACATGGGCAATGCCGCGAAGGTGGCGGCTGTTGCAGTGGGAGACGTTCACTTACGCTTTAGTAGTGATAGGGTTTTAGTTTTACATAATTGTCTTTATGTACCCAACTTTAGAAAGAATTTGATTTCGGTTTCTAAACTTATTACGAATGGATATTCTGTTTCTTTTGACCACTCTGTGATCATAAGAAGAAATAGTGAAATTATCTGTTCTGGTGCATTGATAGACGATTTGTATGTGCTAAATCCTGAGTCTAACACGATGCAACTAACCGAGAGTAATAACACATCTACAAACACCAATAAGAGAAAGGAACCTTCTAAGATGAATCAATTATACTTGTGGCATCTAAGGCTAGGTCATATAAACTCGAATAGGCTTCAAAGGTTGAAAACTGATGATTTAATCACTGGTGTTGAAGGAGAGGACCTTCCAACCTGCGAATCCTGTTTAGAGGGAAAAATGACTAAGCGTCCTTTTTCTGGTAAAGGACGAAGAGCTGAACAAGTATTGGATTTGATTCACTCTGATGTATGCGGACCTATGTCTACTCAGGCAAGAGGAGGGTACGAGTATTTCATCACTTTCACTGATGATTACTCAAGATATGGATATGTATACCTGATGAGCCGCAAGAGCGAATCCTTTGGCAAGTTCAAAGAGTTCAAGGCTCTTGTGGAGAACCTTCATGGTAAATCCATAAAATGCCTGCGATCTGATCGCGGAGGCGAGTACCTGTCTGGAGAATTCAAGGCATACTTGGCAGAGAATGGGATTGAATCCCAGCTGACCTCACCATATACTCCTCAGCAGAATGGTGTGTCAGAAAGAAGGAATAGGACTCTTATGGAGATGGTGCGATCAATGATGAGTTACTCGGATTTACCTATTATGTTCTGGGGACTTGCCTTGGAAACAGCGGCGTACATTCTGAATAGGGTTCCGACCAAAACGGTACCAACCACACCCATGGAATTGTGGAGTGGGCGTAAGCCTAGCTTGAAACACATTCGGATCTGGGGATGTCCAGCACATGTGTTGCGACATGGCGCCGATAAGTTAGAACCTAGATCAGAAATACGGCTGTTTGTAGGATACCCGAAAGGAACTAAGGGTGGCATGTTCTATAGTCCTAAGGACCAGAAGATCGTTATAAGTACTAACGCTCGGTTCCTAGAGGAAGACTATGTCATGGACCACAAGCCCAAAAGTGACATAATACTTGATGAGTTGAGAGGTAACGAGGAAGACCTGGATACAGCCGAACCGAGTATAGATACACCACTAGAACCTGCACCTAATACTGTCACTGTTAATACACCGGAACGCCGTCGTAGTGGGAGGGTTGTTAAACAACCAGATAGATGGATTGGACTGGGTGAGTCTTCGGACTCTGGACCTGGAGTTCATGAAATCGATCCCTGGACCTATGACGATGCGGTACAAGATATAGATGCGCTTTCTTGGAAGAAAGCAATGAAATCCGAAATAGAATCTATGGATTCTAATAAAGTCTGGGATCTTGTAGAACCACCAAGCGGCGTAAAGCCAATTGGGTGTAAATGGGTCTACAAGAGAAAGAGAGGATCTGACGGAAAGGTTGAAACCTTTAAAGCTCGGCTTGTTGCGAAAGGATATACTCAGAAAGAGGGAATCGATTATGAGGAGACCTTCTCGCCGGTAGCTAAGATAAAGTCGATCCGGATTCTCTTATCCATAGCAGCTCATATGGATTATGAGGTGTGGCAAATGGATGTCAAGACAGCTTTCCTTAATGGAAGTCTTGACGAGACGATTTATATGAAACAACCAGAAGGATTCATTGCTAAGGGGCGAGATCATCTAGTGTGCAAGCTTAATCGATCCATTTATGGATTGAAACAAGCCTCGAGATCGTGGAACCTGCGGTTTGATGAAGTAGTCCAATCTTATGGATTCAGTCAAAGCATGGACGAATCGTGTGTGTATTGGAAACGTGATGGAAAGAAGGTGGTGTTTCTCGTGCTTTATGTAGACGACATTCTTCTCATTGGCAACAGTGTGAAAATGTTATCAGACATAAAGGGATGGTTGTCTAGACAATTCGATATGAAAGATTTGGGAGAAGTCGGACATGTTCTAGGGATCAAGGTTATAAGGGATCGCCGGAATAGAACATTGTACCTATCCCAGCAATCTTACATAGATACGATTCTGGCTCGTTTTAACATGCAAGATTCCAAGAAGGGTGAACTACCCTTCAGTAAAGGAACTTATCTTTCTAAGGAGATGTGTCCTCGGACACAAAAGGAGAAAGATGAAATGAAAGCAGTTCCCTACGCTTCGGCTGTGGGAAGCTTGATGTATGCAATGTTATGTACGAGGCCTGATATCTGCTATGCCGTTGGCGTAGTAGCGAGATATCAGAGTAACCCTGGAAAGGCTCATTGGACTGCCCGTAAAGAGCATTTTCAAGTATTTGCGAAATACAAGAGATTATGTTCTGAGTTACGGGGCAGACAATCTGATTCCTTTGGGTTATACGGATTCGGATTTCCAAGCTGATAAGGACCGGCGAAAGTCGTGATCAGGCTATGTGTTTCACTATTAAAGGAGGAGGAGTTTTTAACATGGAAGAGTGATAAGCACGATGCTTTTCGAACTCTCCCATGGGTAACCAAATAGCGGCCTCAGAGGCAGCGGAAGATTTGGTATGGCTCCGGTATTACCTCTGGGACTTAGATGTGATTCTTGGTTTACCAAAGGCTATGTAAATAGCGGTGCAGTGGCAAACTTTAAGAGATCACGAGTCCATAAGTGTAAGATAACACATAGGGCAAGTACCACCTGATACGAGTCATCGTCAGAGGGACGATGCAATAGTCACCAAGATAGCTTCAGAGCGGCAACCTAGATTGCTCATTCACTTGGTACTTCTTGGAAGTACAGTTTAAGCACGTGATGAGTATGGGAGTCGGGAGTTTGGAAGATAAGACTAGACCTTAGTATAAGTGGGAGATTGCTGGAGTAGTATACTTAATGTCTAGATTTGAGTATTCTGAACTCCTTGTACACTTTCATTTACCTATTTATTACAGACATTCATTTGCTTTTAATTATTGTTAATTAAATACATGCAAATTATAGTCCTTGATTTTATACGTTGTAGTTAGTATGGTGTTGCATGGGCACACAGAAGATCATACTATCAGTTACTCGTATTTAATCGAACAGTTGCTCACGACCTAGATGGACCCGGACCAATCCATCGGTATAGTCGTTGTGTGAGAGAGAAAATAATTTATCTTAATTATTTTATCACACTTGTACACTTGGTGTATTGAGCGGATCACTTGAGACTTATCAATTAGGATTGCTCTGTGATAATTGATTTAAGTCTCGGAGTATTTTATTCTTAACCCCTGAAACAATTGCGGGTGTGTATATTTAATATAAGTGACTTTGATTTACCAAAGGAATTAACCGATTTAATTATTGGGTTAATTACCGGTTAAGTTGGGTCACTATATTTTATATATGGCATGCCGTGAATTCTTGAAGGGGCAGTGTATCCCGGAAGGGTTGATAATATCCCCGAGATGAGCTCATAAGGATTTATTATGTAAACCTCGCGAGTGGATTTGTTCCGCATAATAAATAAGGTTGAGTGGTACTATTCTCGGATATAAGAGATGAATAAATTTATTAAGCAATAAATAAATTTTATTCATGGATATTTAAATCTTAAATACACGGAATAAATAATGCTAAGTTGGAGAAATATTATTTGATATAATATGGAATAATATTGGGAGTGCAATTTTATTTATATAGTGGAAAATAAATAAAATTAATATTGATAAGAATTAATAGATTTGGGTTGGACCCAATTTAATTTTCAATATTAAAGCCCAATATTTATTCTCCTTTTGATCCCCCTCGTAGCCTATAAAAGCACTACATGGTCTTCACTTTTCATAACCTACGTATTACACAATAAAGTTTTCTGAGAGTGAAGAGGATCCATAAGAGTTCGATAGCTCGTCGCCCACCCGACGTTCGGACAAGGTGCAAGGAATACGCGGGAAGGTCACGAGGTCATCATCGATTTCGTTTCTCCGAACAACGAATCATAGGTACAATTCTCAACGCACTTGTTAATTGTTTGATTTGGTTTTATCGAGAATACCGTAGGACGAAGATCCAAGATAAGAAACCATGAACGGGGGACGATCGCGTGGTGGTGGCGAAGCCACCGGACCACGGGCGATCGCCCGGGCTAGGGTTTCGCGGGCATGGGGGCGAACCCTCGGCTGGGCCGAGGGTGTTCGATCGATCCGAGGGATCGATCGATGGGCACGGGCTGGTGCCGTGCCCTACCCCGCCGTGAAGGCGGGGTCCTCCTGGTGGTGGCGGGTCGCCGGACCCGCCGCGGCAGGGCTGCTCCGTGCAGCCCTCCCCGATCGATCGCCGGGTGCGATCGATCTCATCGATTGGGCGAACCCCGGCTCGCGGGGGTTCGGGTGGGGGCGGATCACGTGCCTTCGGGTGCGTGGTCTCCAAAGCCCGGACTCCGGCGGATGAGTCGGTGTACGTACGATCTCCGGCGAAGGGTTCGTTCGGGTTATCGTTTCCGCAATTTTGATAACCCGGGATAGCGAATTCCAACAGAAGGCGCATCTATATCTTGTACCGCCTCATCATAGGTCCAGGGATCGACTTCATGAACTCCAGGTCCAGAGTCCGAAGACTCACCCAGTCCAATCCATCTTTCTGGTTGTTTAACAACCCTCCCACTACGGCGGCGTTCCGGTGTATTAACAGTGACAGTAGGTGCAGGTTCTAGTGGTGTATCACTACTCGGTTCGGCTGTATCTAAGTCTTCCTTGTCTCCTCTTATCTCATCAAGTATTACGTCACTCTTGGGCTTGTGGTCCATGACATAGTCTTCCTCCAAGAACCGAGCGTTAGTACTTATAACGATCTTCTGGTCTTTAGGACTATAGAACATGCCACCTTTAGTTCCTTTTGGGTATCCTACAAACAGCCGTAATTCTGATCTAGGTTCTAACTTATCGGCACCTTGTCGCAACACATGTGCTGGACAACCCCAGATCCGAATGTGTCTTAAGTTAGGCTTGCGCCCACTCCACAATTCCATGGGTGTGGTTGGTACCGTTTTGGTCGGAACCCTATTCAAGATATATGCCGATGTTTCCAAGGCATATCCCCAGAACATAATAGGTAAGTCCGAGTAACTCATCATCGATCGCACCATTTCCATAAGAGTCCTATTCCTTCTTTCTGACACACCATTCTGCTGGGGAGTGTATGGTGAAGTCAGTTGGGATTCAATCCCATTCTCTGCCAAGTATGCCTTGAATTCTCCAGACAGGTACTCGCCTCCGCGATCCGATCGCAGGCATTTAATGGATTTACCACGAAGGTTCTCCACAAGAGCCTTGAATTCTTTGAACTTGCCAAAGGACTCGCTCTTGCGGCTCATCAGGTATACATATCCATATCTTGAGTAATCATCAGTGAAAGTGATGAAATACTCGTACCCTCCCCTTGCCTGAGTAGACATAGGTCCGCATACATCAGAGTGAATCAAATCCAATACTTGTTCAGCTCTTCGTCTTTTACCAGAAAAAGGACGCTTGGTCATTTTACCCTCTAAACAGGATTCGCATGTAGGAAGGTCCTCTCCTTCAACGCCAGTGATTAAATCATCAGCTTTCAACCTTTGAAGCCTATTCGAGTTTATATGACCTAGCCTTAGATGCCACAAGTATAATTGATTCATTTTAGAAGGTTCCTTTCTCTTATTGGTGTTCGTAGATGTGTTATTACTCTCGGTTAGTTGCATCGTGTTAGACTCAGGATTTAGCACATACAAATCGTCCACCAATGTACCAGAACAAATAATCTCACTGTTTCTTCTTATGATCACAGAGTGGTCAAAAGAAACAGAATACCCATTCATTATAAGTTTAGAAACCGAAATTAAATTCTTTCTAAAATTGGGTACATAAAGACAATTATGTAAAACTAAAACCCTATCACTACTAAAACGTAAGTGAACGTCTCCCACTGCAACAGCCGCCACCCTCGCAGCATTGCCCATGTAGACCACGATCTCTCCCTCTCTAAGTCTCCGGGTTTCCTGGAACCCTTGCAATGAATTGCAGACATGATCAGTGGCCCCCGTATCTACACACCAGGTGCTGGTAGATAACACCACTGATAATGTTTCAGTGACTAAGGAAAATTTCGTACCTTTGATGAGGGGACAATCAGACTTCCAGTGCCCAGACTGCTTGCATCGATAGCACTTGCCTCGCGGCTTGCTCTTCCCAATCCGTGGTTTGGAACCACTGGGCTTCTTTGCTTGCACTTCTTCCTTGGCCATAAGAGCTCGTGATTTTCTGATCACACTTATGATTTTCATCCTCAAGTCATCGTTTTTAAGCGACTCCTCTAGTGGGCGAAATACAATGAGTATGTCAATCACCTCTTCAGCAGTATCCACACTATGTCTCAACATCATATTGAGGTCATTCCAAATGTCCTCATCAGTTGGGACAATAGCAGATATAGAAGGCTCAACAGTCTGGACAATGTCCAGATTTCGTTCCCAATCATTACTATATGGAACCAGTGAGTTTTCATCTTTAAGTATATCACAAAGTGGGGTCACAGTCATTCCTAACCTATAAGCACATAAAACAAACAAACAATTTAATATCCGATATTATCTCCCTTAAATAATATCATTAAATCACTAATTACATCTAAAATCCCATCAGGTAAGGCAAGCCACGTGGTGTGGACGTTTACCCACCCAAACGATTTAGCAATTAGATTTCCTTCGGTCATACATCTCTTATAGCGGAACCTCGTGGGGAGGAATACTATAAGGCGTATCTAAGTGTAAACCATTACTCAGCACCAAAGTAAATCGCTTGGAATTGCTACATCACCGCAAGCCACGTGGTGTGGACGTTTACGACAACTTCACAACTCTTCACAATTTCTTACAACTGTCTACATCAATTAATCCAAGATCCGTCGGCATAGCAAGCCACGTGGTGTGGACGTTTACTACACCAAGAGATCTTTATAATTGACTCCCAATTACTTGATCCATTTAATTTTGTAAATCAAGACGTGGAGAATCATAAGTGAAACTCGAAGTTTCTAACCAGTGATTCACCATGCGAACAGCCCTATCTCTCATAAATGAGGGAGCCGAGCAGACAATCGATCCATCTATAAAAGAATGGTACGAAGGTCTCTAATTTGTGTCCTCGACATGACCAAGTGGCTCTGGCTCCATTCCACTCCCCGGGGTAAGAATGAGTCGACTTGAAATCAGTTTTGGAAAGACAAATTAGGCATTGTTTGATGAACTCAATCAATGTTTCTTGTAAGAGGAATTACAAGAACTCTCCTCCAATGACCTATCTATATAAACTTCAAAAGTTTATAAAAGTCACCAAGAGAGCAGCAATGGAGACCATGGGTATGTTTCCATACCCTCTCCCACTTAGCTTTTTACAATAAAGGGATACGCTATACTAGTGCATAAAAGTAAACACATATAGCATGCATACAAGCAGTAAAGCACATAATATTATCACATAGTCAAAATAATTATTAGAATATTATTTTCCGACTATTATGGCTTTACTCCATCTCCGTACGCATCTTCTAGTCTTTAGTCTTCGTTCTTGAATAGGAAAAATCCATGAGAGTTCCCAAAAATAGGAATTCTCAAATAGGAAAAATCCGAACCAATTAGGAAAGTAAATCTCCGGACCGGGATAGCACGGGGTGGGGATCCCCGTGCCACCACTTCGACCGCCGCCATCAAGCCGCCGCCGTCCAGCCCACGCGCCACCTCCCTTGGTGGCCGGCGTGGCCGGAGCTCCCGCGGGCAGCCCCTTTTGGGCGTGGGTCGATCATCCTCGTGGGATCGACCATGGGGATGGTCGATCCTTGTCCTTGCCCTCACGATCATCTCCTTCGTCACGCGTCTTCTCCTGCGGTCGTTTCGGCATCGATTCAACGCAAAATAAATTACAAAATCTAAATTACAATTCCGGTATCGATTCTATACATGAAATCGACCCTATACAATTTCCGGAAAAAGTAGAACGTAATAATAAATCCTAAATTCGGTCAACCCCCGAATTTTTACTATTACAAGCATTCACCACCAAAAACGAATCTCGACATGTCCGAGAGTTTAATCAAACCAACATTCATGACAAAATAAATTAAACGAATAATAAATTAAGCCATAATAGTCGGAAACCCTGCAAGGTAGAACAATTTTATCGAAAATACCGCGAACGTAAACCACGCTCTGATACCAATTGTTGGAATTCGATATCCCGGGCTATTAAAATTGCGGAAACAATAACCCGAACGAAAACCTTCGCCGGAGATCACGTGAACGCCGACTCATCCGCCGGAGTCCGACCATCGGAGACCATGCGCCCGAAGACGCACAGCCCGCCCCCGGCCGAACCCCCGCGAGCCGGGGTGTTCGCGCGATCGATGATCGCATCGATCATCATGATCGATGGGGCTGCATCCGGCAGCCCCCGGCAGCAGGTCCGGCGACCTGCCGCCTGCCGTGGAGGAGCCCCACCGTCGCGGTGGGGAGGTGACGGCACCAGCCCGTCACCGCCGGCGATCGCACCCAGCGATCGCCCCCTCGGCCGAAGCCGAGGGCTTCTCCTTCGCGCGCCCGCCGAACCCTAGGCGGGTCGATCCACGCGGTGCGGTGGCTTCGCCACCACCGCGTGATCGTCCGTCTACTCCGGGTCCGAACTTCGGATCTTGCGTTATACGGTATTCTCGATAAATCCAAAATCGAACAATTATCAAGGGCGTTTAGATATTGTACCTTTCGATTCGTTGTTCGGAGAAACGAAATCAAGATGACCTTTGAATCTTCCCACGTATTCCTTGCACTCCGTTTTCGAACGTCGGGTGGGCGACGATCTATCGAACTCCTATGGATCTCCTTCAACTCTCTAGAATATCAAGTATGATAATCTTGTCTTATGATTTATGAAGGCCATGTAGTGCTTTTATAGGCTACGTAGGGGATCTAAAGGAGGTGGAATATTGGGCTTCCAATATTGATGATTAAATTGAGCCCACTGCCCAAGTCCATTAATCCTTATCAATATTAATTAATTTATTTTCCACTATATAAATTAATTGCACTCCCAATATTAAACCATATTATATCAAATAATATTTCTCCGGAAGTATTATTTATTCCGTGTATTTAAGATAGAAATATCCATGAATAAAATTTATTTATTGCTTAATAAATTTATTCATCTCTTTTATCCGAGACTAGTACCACTCAACCTTATTTATTATGCGGAATTAAATCCACTCGCGAGGTTTACATAATAAATCCTTTTGAGCTCATCTCGGGGATATTATCAACCCTTCCGGGATACACTGTCCGGTCAATTATTCACGGCATGCCATATATAAAATATAGCGACCCAACTTGACCGGTAATTAACCCAATAATTAAATCGGTTAATTCCTTTGGCAAATCAAAGTCACTTATATTAAATATACACACCCGCAATAATATCGGGGATTAAGAATATAATACACTGAGTCTCAAATCAATTATCGCCGAGCAATCCTAATTGATGAGTCTCAATCGATCCGCTCAATACACCAAGTGTACAAGTGTGATAAAATAATTAAGACAAATCATTTTCTCTCTCACACAACGACTATACCGATGGATTGGTCCGTGTCCATCTAGGTCGTGAGCAACTGTTCGATTAAATACGAGTAACCGATAGTATGATCTTCTGTGTGCCCATGCAACACCATACTAACTACAACGTATAAAATCTAGGACTATAATTTGCATATATTTAATTAACAATAATTAAAAGCAAATGAATGTTTGTATTTAATAGGTAAATGAAAGTGTACAAGGAGTTTATAATACTCAAATCTAGACATTAAGTATACTACTCCATCAAAGGTGACATCGGGTCCCCCTGCCTCAATCCCCGAGCACCTCTGAAATAACCCTCAGCCGAACCATTAATGTTCATAGAGTAGGCCAGAGTAGTGAGGCACTCCATAATCCAACCGATGAACACCTGATGGAATCCCATGGTCTCCAACGTCGCCCGCACAAAACTCCACTCAACTGTATCATAAGCCTTCATAAGATCGACTTTCAGCACACATCTAGCCGGAAGTCGCCTCTGTCCGTACCCCTGCAGTATCTCCTGTGCAAGGAGGATATTATCACCAATGCGTCTGCCAGGGACGAAGGCCGTCTGTGATCTGTCAACCAATAACGCCATACTAGCACTCATACGATTCGAAATAATTTTCGCTATCACCTTGTACAACACATTGCAGCACGAGATGGGGCGAAAGTCCTTAGGATGCTTCGGCGCAGCAACCTTCGGTATAAGCGAAATAATCGTTGAGTTAACCTCTCTAACAAGCTTCCCGGTGCGGAAGAAATCTGAGATAGCCGTGAGACTCTCTGATTTAATCACCGGCCAAGCTTGTTTGAAGAAGGCCGAAGAATAACCATCAGGACCCGGGGCTCTATCATCATCAAATGCAAAAAGTACACTCTGAATCTCTGCCGTCGTCACCGGTCTGATCATATGCTCAGCCATTACAGTAGTCAACCTCCGAGTCACGAAAGGTCGTAAATCTCCTACCACAGGATGTGTAGAAGTACCCAACAGCCCCTGGAAGAACGACACTATCGTACTACTAATCTGGGAGGAATCATGAACAAGATCCCCTGTAGCTGTCTCAACCTGGAGTATTCGCGACCGGGCTCGTCGAACCGCGATACTCCTAAAGAAGAAGGTTGTACACTGGTCACCGTCTCGAAGCCATGACGTCTTCGCCCTCTGGCGTAAATATGTCTGCTCCACCTCAACCGCCCGTGCATATAATCGACGACATATACCATCTAAAACAAGTAATGGCTCAAAAGTGGGGTCCACAGTCAAATATGTCTGAACAGAGAGCAGGAACTCCCTAGCCCTCGTTACATTCGCCCCAAGGTGCCCCTGTCTCCTCCTCATCTGCTTGAAAACACTCTTAAGAAGCTTAAGTTTCTTAACCACCGAATACATAGGCAGACCATGAATATCATACTCCCAGATACGCCTCGTCTGGGGAAGAAAATCCTCCATATCAGTAATGTGGTTGTCAAACCGAAACCAAGCCTTGTACCCGTTTCCAGCAGTCACCGGGTCCAGAAGCAGCGGGGTATGGTCCGACGTCCGAGACGGTAGGGTGTGATAGATACTCTCAGCACGGTGCACCAACCAGGAAGGGTTAGCCACCACTCTATCCAGTCGGCGCCACTTCCGATCCGCCTCCTGCTGATTATGCCATGTGTACCACGGCCCCACCGTCGGTAATGTGACTAAATCAGCCTCCGTTAGACATGACTGGAACTCGTCATCTGTCTCCATAGCCGCTCTACCTCCCAGTGCCTCACTCGTGTCCAGGATGGTGTTGAAATCACCCAACACCACCCAATCAACATCCTGCAGGTGCTCAGAAATAGAACGAATATAGTCCCATAACACTCGCCTCTGAATCACAGTGTTATGGGCATAAACGAACGTGTAAAATCGCGTGACTGCCGTCCTGAGCTCTGTAACACGACAGTGGAACCACTGGTCAGAGGTGTGAACGATCTGGACATCCACCAAACTTTGATCCCAACCGACCCAGATACGCTTACCCGGGCCATCCACATAATCAATGTGCCTACTCCACGAAGAAAACACTCGGTCTGCAATAAAGGAAGACCTACTACCAGTAACATGTGTCTCCAGAAGTGCAACGAGACTAACTGAGTTCTCCTGAATAAGGTCCCGGACAGCCCGCTGGTGATCCGGCTTATTCAGCCCCCGAACATTCCAACAAAGTGTACTACACATTAGTAACCACAGGAAGGGCTGCTTTAGGACCCTGTTCGTAAACCACCATTGTACCTCCCGTACCTACCGCAAACTCTCCTTCCTCTGTTTCCTCCAGATCAGTAATCTCCTCAAATCACTAAACAATTCTCTTCCCGCACATTTTTTAAAATATCAAAAGAGTTAGATGTACCAACCAAAGTACTTCCAGTCCGGTTGTTGCTAACTCCTGACCCTTTAGCATACCCCGAACTCCCCGATCCACTATTCATGGCTTCCCGCGACAGTACCAACCTCCCTGAATTTTTAGTTTGTACAGGTTGTAGTTTAATTTGTTGTTCCTTTCCTCCCTTACAAGGCTGCACATCACAAACTACCTGGGCTGCAACAACAGCTGCAGCACTTCCTCCACTGGAATGTCGCTCTCGAGTCCCCACAGTAGGTGAACCCCCTTTGTTTCGTACCTTTCCTCCAACCATAGTCCACTCCGTACTCAAAGTCGAGATGTTATTATTCTGGGCAGCAGTATTTCCTTTATTTCCATGCTCCTGGTATTTCATTTGATGTTCACTCGGCCGAACAGCAGCTACCGATGTCTTATGAGGAAGACCCTGTTTATTCATTCCCACCACAGTCCGGTTACCTCCAACGGGTGCAAATCTTTTTTGTTCATACCTGGTGATCGGCTCTCTTCTGGCTTGAGCTACCAGCCGTGGGCATGAATTATTCGCATGGCCGAAAGCATCACAGTGAGTACATGTAGGAGGGCGCCACTCGTACTCAATATTAATAGAGCAACTGCCTTTGTATTCTCTGTCCACCTCTGTGGGATTGAGGATAACAATACGCTCTTTAAGTGATTCCTCGACTTTGAGCATCACACATACCCTCGCATAGTCCAAACGAGCCATGGAAGACGTGATCAAATCTGGGTATAAAGGAACACCCACCACGCTTGCCACTGCACTGAGCCCCTCAACATTCCAGTATTCAAGCGGAAGGTTTCGCAACTTAACCCAAACCGGGACCCTCTTATGCTCCTGCCTCTCCAGCTTCATACCTGTTTTCCATCTTTGTAAAAAAATCGGTTTCCCAGCAATAATCCATGGACCACCCTCCACTACTGAACGTAAGTCTTCGTTTGATCGAAACGAGAAAAAGAAAAATCCATTAACATTCGATTTCACTTCCGTCAACCCTTTCCACATCGATCGAACAAACTTTTGCGTAGACTGGAACCCTAGTTCTGCACCCAGAAAGTAGCCTACAAGTGTATATTCCCATCGTTTCATACCCTCCTGCACCGAGCTCCACGATGGCCGAGCAAACAGTTGGCCATTGTTTAATTCTGGTGGGATAAATCGCAAAGAAACTCTAGATGGTATAATTGGTTTCGTCGGTACGATCGGCGACGCATCATTGTTAATTTCGGATCCAGTTTTTAGGCAAAGGCTACCCACAAAGAGATTAGCAAGCAAGTCTTCCTGTGCTTCGTTCTCGTCTGGCTTGTGTAATTTGTTAATATGCGGAGCCCCATAATCAAACCCCGACCCAGAAATATTAACATTAAGAGCCGGTTTAATTTTCTGGGCTGTTGGTTTAGCTAGTCCAATAGACCCCAGCCCATTACTCGGTATTAACCTTGTAGAATTAATAGAGCCCGGCCCAGAAGAAGGCAGCCCACTTTTATTACCAGAACCCGAAATTGGCCCTCCAACTCTCAGCCCATTAGCATCACCCGACCCGACACCAAATAAATGATTATTCAACTTGGTACTCATATTAGATAAAATATCTGATTCTTTGACTCCCTCTTTAACCGAAAATATTGTATCAATTATACCATCAATAAATCCCTCCGAATTAGGAAACTTACCCTCAACTAACGCGGAAGATTGAGATGGGTCAACTCCATTTTTTTAATTCAAAATGTTATGCTGTGTTTGGTTTGCCATAAACACAAGATTTTCCGAACTAGTCCCCTCTTTTTGATTTCTGTGAGAAACTTGAAGTACACCATCACTACCAGCCCCAGGCTTCATAATACTCATTATCGGAGCATGAGACCCGTTTGCATGATAAATTCCAGTCGTCTGAATCTCCGAAACCAGACGATATTCACCGGAAGCTGGGTTGTTAACAGGGGTCCTAGTCAACCCCGAGCAATCATGGATTTCCTGCATAACCTCAGTCCGAATAGCTCCGTTCATCTCCTTCTCAAGATCAGAAATTTCCGAGCCAATGCTGCAACCCCTAGTTCCCGACGTAGAATTAAACACCGGACCCCTTCCCTCAACCGAGTCCACAAGTTTCCGGAAATCCTTCACTGCAAAATCAAATTCCGGATGCTTCTTAGTGATAATGTCCACCATCTCATCGGACACGAACTGCTGCTGTAGCACAGGACCATGAATTTCTGGGGCTGAACTCGCCGTCAAGCCACCATCAGTAGCCGGAAGCTTATCGGAGTCAATCTTCTTCCTGGGGCGTCCTCTTCCACGTTTCGCTATCATTGTGCGTGGAGAAATTGTTGAATTTGTGCGTGGAGCCATTACACATTTTTCTTAATTTCTATATTCGGATAAAATGTCCTATATTTATGAAAAGGAAGGAGTACTAAACAAAGATCAATTAATTAACTATTTAAAGATCATTTGGTATTATTTTCAAAATAAGTTATTTTAAAGTGCTCGCTATCTATCTTAGGGGGGTGGCAATGGTACATGATTCCATTCCAACTAATTCATATACCTACCAACCTTAATGGTATATCATCAAAGTGGTATACGGTACAGTATACCGTACCAATATTAAAAGTTGGTACGGTACACGGTATAAAATTTTCATGTACCATGGTACATGGTATGTACCAATTTATACCAAACACATTAGTAATACATTAATATCTTAAAATATAAAGAAAAGTAGTGAAAAATTATATATTATAAATGACATGTTGATCATATTGTTGAATATTATTTTTCTACTATCATAATAAAATTGTACTTCATGTTTATATATATCATTATAAAATTGCATGTTTTTCTTACATAAACAAATAAAAAAGTAAAATAAAAAAATTATTACACATAAACTCTAAATATTTATATTTTTATTAAAATTGGTGATGATATATAAAAAAAACTAGAATTTAGTAACATAAGATAAGTATGTTCATCAAATTTGACGATAATATGAAAAAGGAAAGAAAAAAATCGCTATATAAAATAAAATTCAAAATATGTCGGTAGAAACTACGTACCAACCGTACCTACTGCGTCCCTACCGTACCAATTAGTTGGTATACCAACATAATTGGTTGGTATAAATTCCAATTTTTTTATACCAATTACATATTGGTTGGTACACGGTATAAGGAAAATACAATTGGTATAGATTCTTTCTTGGTCACTGTCAAATGAAACAGTTCTGTCAGTCCATCACATCAAGTTGGGCGGTTAACTATTTTGAAAGAGTTCATTACTAACCCTTTATTTAACTTACACTTAACTATATATATAACATTAAAAAATCATGTTAGAGTGTAAAATACTGAAATTATTGAAATTTATATGTATAAATTCGTTATTTTGTTATATTTTATTTCAAAAAAATCAATAGAATATTGGTCGCTGGTTGATCCACCCTCATTTCGAAAGCTGGGTTCGCCCCTGCTGGGGTGAGACCTGTTGGCTCTCTCGCACATGTGTCTGCTACTCGTGCATATCCCTCGATTTACATCCTACCTGATCGATCGAAGGATCTCCGATCGAGTGGGGTGGAGTTTCTCGTCTCTCCTCCTTATAAAAAAAAGTAGTCATTTGTAAAATTTATTATTAAATATGGTTCTTTTGAGTTTAGAGTAAAAAAAAATCCGACGTGACTTTTGATAAAAATCAAAAGAAAATGCCAAGTCATCTAACAGACGGTTAATTTTATGCCACCCCATGGTTACTAGCCTAATCCCATACACACATTTACATGTGTAAATATTTTATTTTTTTATTTATTTGATTGGTTAAAACATTTGGGGCAGGATAGAATAAACTAGGGCTGGACGCGGTCCGGGTCGGGCCCAAAAATTACAGAACCCGGCCCAAAACCCGAGTGCCTCGGTTCGGTCCGAACCGGGTTTTTTAGAAGGTGAGGACCGGCCCGGGCCCGGGACCGGCGGGCCGAGCCGGGTTTCCGGGTTTTCGGGTTTTTCAACAAGCATATATCAAATCAGTAAGTTTATATGTAGTTTTGAATAAAACACGAAATCCATAATTCAACAAGAACACCAAATAAAATCATATATAAATATTTCACTAAAAAAAACTGTTATGCGGCGAAATTCAGATTATGTACCGAGCATAAGACATCCCCCCTATTCGCCTATCGATGGTGAGCGAGCAAACAAGGTAGTTCTTCATCGAAGGTCGCCCCCATTAAACGCTCCGGGGCGACCAGAGGGTGAGTTCGGCTGAAGATTATTGCCGAGCTCGATCTGTGTAGTTCAAAGGAAGGGCGATCATGTGAGAGTCAGCTCGGCCCTATGATATGCCTATTCTCTCGCCTTGGGCTCGGAAAGGAGAGGGTGGGCCTGATGAAGGATTTATTAGTGGGCTTGGCCCATTAACTAACTTTAGTAACCCTAATTTGTATTCTCTATAAATAGTAGGTGTAATATTTTATTAAAGGTATCTACACATTTCCCCAAAAATTCTTAGAGAGCATAGTTAACCTGTTCACTACTCAATCCCCAAAACATCTATTTTTAATTGATCATTGGAGAGCACGATTTTTCCACCATCAACAATTGGCGCTAGAAGGAGGGGTGATCCTCGGGCGTTGAGTAGGTACTGAACGAGCAGAAACTAAAATCATCCGAACAGCATGGCAAATCTTCAAGCAATAGCCGGAGCATCAGGCCTCACCTCGGCGGATAAGGGGAAAGGTCCCGAGGAGTCTAATGATGTCCGGACGAGGGGGATGGAGATATCCCAAATAGAGATGGAGCAGCTCGACCACATTGAAATGTTAAGGGCCGAGCAGAGAGAGATAAGGGCAGAACAGCGAGTCCTCCAGGAGAAGAGGAGGGAGGCCATCAGGAACCCCCGGTCCGGGGAAGGCTTGCCCGACCTGAACCTTGAGTGCCTCCAGACCCCCGAGGACATCAAGAGAACTATACAATTGCTGCAAGAAAAGTCAGCCCGGTTGGAGAGGGCGAACAGGAATCCAGGTCGAGGACCTTTAGTAAGGGATTTAGACGAGGAGTTTCGACACGAGGAACTTGAGGAAGAAGAACAAACACGCAAAGCCTCCCCGAGGCGACCCCGTAAGAAAGGTCGCAGGTTGGGAGTAATCCGGCAAGAGGAGTATGACGGCGGCTCTAGCGAGTCGCAGAATTCGGAGGAAGGTTATGAAGAATGGGACGACCAAAGAGAGGTCAGAACGCCCAAATCCCCGGGGAGATGCGCCCGACGACCGAGGAACCATATGGGAGGTCGCCCAGACAAGAACATTATAAGAAGGCTGGAGGAAATGGAGAAGCAAATCGCGTTGCAGAGGGGCGAAGGGCCTCGGAAGACTACCCTAACAGATCCTTTATCCCGTCGTCTATCCAACGCAAGAACTCAGGCGGACATCGCCCCGATGATGAACATGATATATGACGGAAAGGGAGATCCGGAAGTACATTTGAGCAAGTACAATATTTATATGGTTGGACGGGGCGCCAGCGAGGCAACGAAGTGTAGGCTTTTTCCTCTTACCTTGGGAGATGCGGCACACAAATGGTATACGAGTCTGCCAAATCAGACTGTGGATAGCTTCGAAGAGCTGGGAGATCTGTTCGTCACTTATTTCGCTGCTAAGATCCAACGCCCAGAAAGCAGACAAAGGCTTATGGGAATCAAGCAGGGAAACGAGGAGACTGACGAGCAATATCTGGACCGAGTAGAGAAGATAATATCCCACGGGGAACCTATCATTGACGATGTGCTCGTACATGCTGTGGTCGGAGGATTGAAGCCCAGCTCGGAACTGTTCAAGCCCAGGATGCGGGAATACCCGAAGACATACGCTGAGTTTCGTCGGCGCGCCGGAGAAGAGATCGTTCAGCAGCGGGTTTACGAACAGAGGATGAAGGAAATCGAGGGTCAAGCCAAGAAGGAGAAACCCAACTTCGAGAGGAAGGATTGGGTTAAGAAGAACACTGGCCCCAGAAATTTCAATGGCCCGAGAAGAGAGCAGCATGCTGAGCCGGGAGAGAATGGAATGTTTCACGGAAAGACGGCGGGAAAGATTCTAGAAATCTTTCGGGACAACAATGTGTTCGCTCTAATGCCGCCGCCACCACTCATTGGGCCTCCCGAGAGGAGAAACCCAAACAAATGGTGCGAATTTCACGAAGACATCGGGCACCCAACGGATGAGTGCAGGCAGTTGCTCGACCAGCTAAAACAATTGTTTAGGGAGGGAAGGCTTGAACAACTGCTGAGGAGACCGGGAAGGGGAAGAGGTCGACGAGGGAATGGCCATCGGGACCGACCATACGTGCCCCATAATCAGAGACTACCGGAACCCCAGAGGTTGCAGATCGAACAGCCCCCGCCACCTCCGCCGATCGAAGTCCGAGGAAATAGAGACGTGCCGCCCATGAGGGAAGGCGGGAGAATTAACATGATTGGAGGCATAGCCCCCGGAACCCAGAAATCAAAAAGGCAGAAAAAAGCCGAACTGCGTGCATGGGAGAGCATCAACGCTGTCATACCGATGAAAGAGCCGGGTATTGCAAAAGGTGTCGTCATACAGTTTACTGACCAGGACCGAGCAGGGGTCAGATACCCGAAGATGGAGTCGCTGGTCGTGATGGCCAGGATCCAGGGAGTAGAAGTGGCACGCATCCTGATCGACAATGGTGCTCACTGCAACATCCTGTTCAAAAGAACGTTCGACCAGTTGGGGGATATGGCTGAATATTTAAAGGCATATGAAGGGTCGCTGAGGGGATTCGGCGACGTGGAGGTGAAGCCCTATGGGAAGATCAAATTGGCGGTGGAGCTCGTCGACTACCAGGACGCGGCAGTTCGCATCACGCGAACTACTGAGTTCGTCGTGGTCGACATAGAGAATGTTTACAATGCTTTCCTAGGTAGGCCGTTTCTGGAGGCATTCGAGGCTGTGGCCTCGTCCCACTATTATTGTATCAAGTTTCCCACCCTAAACGGATCTGTTGGGACCGTTAAGGGAGACCAATATATGGCAAAGAAGTGTTTCGATTATGACTTATGTTCGGATGAGGGTTTGATAAAAAACACACAGGCAACGAACGATAACCCTCAACTCGGCGTCACGAGGACTTTGTGTTGGAGTTGTGTACTTAATGTCTAGATTTAAGTAACGGTAAACTCCCGATCATAGCATTTAATCTATTTAATTAATAAACAATTATTTGCATTTAATTATTTATAATTAAATATATGCAAATCATGGTTCTGGATTTTATACGTTGTAGTTAGTATGGTGCTGCATGGGCGCACAGAAGATCATACTATCGGTTACTCGTATTTAATCGAACAGATGCTCACGACCTAGATGGACACGAACTAATCCATCGGTATAGTCGTAGTGTGAGAGAGAAAATAATTTATCTTAATTATTTTATCACACTTGTACACTTGGTGTATTGGGCGGATCAGCTTGAGATTTATTGATTATGATTGCCTTGGATAATCAATTTAAATCTCGGAGTATTTTATTCTTAATCCCCGATATTATTGCGGGTGTGTATATTTAATATAAGTGACTTTGATTTACCAAAGGAATTAACCGATTTAATTATTGGGTTGATTACCGGTTAAGTTGGGTCACTATATTTTATATATGGCATGCCGTGAATAATTGACCGGAAAGTGTATCCCGGAAGGGTTGATAATATCCCCGAGATGAGTTCATAAGGAATTATTGTGTAAACCTCATGAGTGGATTCGTTCCGCACAATAATTAAGGTTGAACGGTACTAGTCTCGGATACAAGATATGAATATTATTTATTGAGCAATAAATAAATTTATTCATGGATATTTAAATCTTAAATACACGGAATAAATAATACTAATCGGAGAAATATTATTTGATATAATATGGAATAATATTGGGAGTGCAATTTTATTTATATAGTGGAAAATAAATAAAATTTAATATTGATAAGAATTAATAGATTTGGGTTGGACCCAATTTAATTTTCAATATTTAGAAGCCCAATATTTATTCTCCTTATGATCCCCTGCGTAGCCTATATAAGCACTACATGGTCTTCACTTTTCAAGAGCAGAAAAATAATTGACCTACGGAATTCATAAAGTCTTGAGAGTGAGGAAGATCCATAGAATCCGATAGATCGTCGCCCACACGACGTTCGGAGGAGGTGCAAGGAATACGCGGGAAGATCGCAAGGTCGTCAACCGAATTCGTTTCTCCGTACAACGATTCAAGGTAATAATCGAGAAACCCCCTTCTATGATTATGTGCGTTGAATAATTGTGATATATACATGAACAACGCGATCCGGGAAAAACGACGAACCTCGGGGACGGGGATTCGAGATCCCCGGCGAGGATCGAAGGAGGCGGTCGAACCCTAGGGTTCGGACCGCCCCATCGCGCGACGAGGGACGAGCCCCGGCTGGACGCCGGGGCATGCGATCGACTTCGGTCGATCGCCGGGGATGCCGTGGGCTGGTGCCACGGCGGATCCCCCCGCCCTCATCGCCGCCGGCGCGGGTACGGGAAACCCTCGGCCGAAGCCGAGGGATGCGATCGATCCTCGGATCGATCGCGGGTCAGCTGCGGGGCGACTCGCAGCGACCCCGTGCGTGCTACGGGTTCGTCCGTAGCGGCTCGCACGGGGTGATCCCGTGCGCTGGAGCAGCGAGTCTTGCGACTCGCTGCGGGGCTGCTACGAGCAGCCCCGGGGATCGCTACGAGCGATCCCAGCGATCGTCGAGGACGATCGCGAACCCCTCACGGGGGTTCGGCTGGGCACACGGGACCTTCGGGTCTCGATGGCGTTCGGTCGGGCCCCGGCTCGTGAGATGGTTCGCGTTCGTGGATCCGACTCGTGGGAGAAAATCGGCTGGGGGCGGGCTGCGTGTCTTCGGGCGCGTAGTCTCCAAAGGTCGGACTCCTGCGGATGAGTCGGGGATCCAATCTTCGGTGATCGAGGGTTTTCGGTCGGGTTATCGGTTCCGCAAATGTTTTTTGATAGCCCGGGACATCGAATCCCAGCACTTTGACCGACGACGGTCGGATCGAAGTCAAGGAGATCGATCCCTCGAAAGAGATGGAGATCGAGGAAAGCGCTTACCTAGCCACCCTCTGGCAGGAAGGGGAGGTCGGGCATGCGCCTTTTGTAATCACGGAAGTAAAGGAGATCCGAGAAACGGACGACTTGGAGCCTCGCTTAGGGGAAGATAACGAAGAAATTGTCGATCCCCGAGGCCCTTCCCAGTGCTCGGCGGTGGACGACCTGGAGAGCATCTGCCTTGACCCAGGTCGGCCAGAAACAGTAGTATTGATCGGAGCGAAGTTGCCCGGGAGGGTGAAGCAGGAGCTAGTGGCGTGCCTGCGGAAAAATATGGACGTGTTTGCCTGGTCGCACAAGGATATGACGGGAATCGATCCGAAGCATGCATGTCACCACCTCAAGATTGATCCGATGAGAAAGCCTGTAGCACAGAAGCGACGCAGGATGGGACCTGAAAAGTATGAAGCCCTGGCCGTGGAGGTAAAGAAGTTAGTGGACAACGACCTGGTAGTAGAAGCTCAAGGAGAGCCGCAATGGTTGTCCAACTCGGTGCTCGTGAAAAAAACAGGTAACGCATGGAGACTATGCGTGGACTTTACCGACCTCAATCGGGCATGCCCGAAGGATCACTTCCCCATGCCCCATATCGACCACCTCGTGGACAACACGTCGGGCTACGCGGTGCTCTCCAAGTGTGATTGTTATGCGGGTTATCATCAGATCCCGATGGCCCCCGAGGATATCGAGCACACCTCTTTCTACACGGAGAAGATGGTGCTGAGCTGGAAACGAATGCCGTTCGGATTAAGAAATGCGGGAGCCACATATCAGCGGCTGGTGAACAAGATGTTTGCCGAACAGATTGGTGAAACCATGGAGGTATACGTGGACGATCTTATTATTAAAAGCAAAGTATTGGAGAACCATGTGAAGGATGTAGAGACCACATGCGAAATCTTAAGAAAGTACAACATGAAGCTGAACCCGAAGAAGTGTCACTTCGGAGTTTTCGAGACGAAATTCTTAGGACATATCGTCAGCACCAGGGGGATCGAGGCGAATCCGAACAAGATACAGGCAATAGTCGACCTGAAGGAACCCCGCTGCTTGAAGGATGTCCAACGTTTGACCGGGTGCTTGGCCGCACTAAGCCGATTTATACCCCGGTTAGGAGATAAGAGTCGCCCATTCTTTCAAGCCATAAAGAACCAGAAGTTCAAGTGGAAAAAGGACAGCCAGGAAGCCTTTGATAGATTGAAACTGCACTTGCAAGACCCGCAGATCCTTTCAAAACCAGTCCGAGGAGAGAAATTGTTCTTGTATCTAGCAGCGTCTGAACACGCGATCAGCTCGGTCCTGGTGCGGGCAGAAGATAAACTCCACAAACCCATCTATTACGTTAGTCAAACTCTACAGGACGCCGAGTCAAGGTACACGCCCTTGGAAAAGCTGGCTTATGCTTTGGTGATGAGCGTTCGAAAGCTGAGGTCCTATTTTTTCGACCACCCAGTCGAGGTGTTAACGACCATGCCTCTGAGGCAAGTGTTACAGCGACCAGACACCACGGGCCGACTGTTGAAGTGGAGCCTGGAAGTGGGCCAGTACGATATCACTTACGCGCCCAGGACGGCGATCAAGGGACAAGCATTGGCCGATTTCATTGTAGAACTCACCTTCCCGCGAATTGACTCCTCGCTTCCGATCCCACCATGGAAACTCTACGTAGACGGGTCGTCTACGAGTTCCCGCGCTGGGGCTGGAATAGTCTTGGTCGGACCAGGGGGTCAATCCTTCGCACACGCGGTAAGCTTCGAGTTCGACGCCACCAACAATGAGGCCGAATATGAAGCGCTGGCAGCCGGCTTGGAGCTCTCTTTGGCCGTCGGCGCCGAGCAATTGAAAATCTTCACAGACTCCCTGTTGGTCGTCAACCAAGTAAAGGGGAGATACGAAACCAGAAGCACAAGGATGGAACAATATCACGAGCATGTAATGAGGATGATGAATAAGTTCCCCCGGGTCGAAATCGAGCAAATCCCGCGGGAGCTAAACACTCAGGCGGACGCCCTATCCAAACTAGCCTCCTCAGAGGGAACGGCCGATTTGTCCAACGTGGTACTGTTAAGCCTGAGTCGGTCAGCGCTGGACAAAGACGAGGTGAATAGAGTCGAGCTAATCGACCGAGGAGAGAATTGGATGGATCCCATCACGAATTACTTACGGACGGGCGAAGTGCCCGGTGATAGAGTAGTATACTTAATGTCTAGATTTGAGTATTCTGAACTCTGTATGCACTTTCATTTACCTATTAATTACAGACATTCATTTGCTTTTAATTAATTAAATATATGCAAATCATAGTTCTGGATTTTATACGTTGTAGTTAGTATGGTGTGTCGGGCCCACACAGAAGATCATACTATCGGTTACTCGTATTTAATCAAACAGTTGCTCACGACCTAGGTGGACACGAACTAGTCCATCGGTATAGTCGTTGTGTGAGAGAGAAAATAATTTGTCTTAATTATTTTATCACACTTGTACACTTTGTGTATTGAGCGGATCGCTTGAGACTTATCAATTAGGATTGCTCTCTGATAATTGATTTAAGTCTCAGAGTATTTTATTCTTAATCCCTGAAACAATTGCGGGTGTGTATATTTAATATCAGTGACTTTGATTTACCAAAGGAATTAACCGATTTAATTATTGGGTTAATTACCGGTTAAGTTGGGTCACTATATTTTATATATGGCATGCCGTGAATTCTTGAAGGGACAGTGTATCCCGGAAGGGTTGATAATATCCCCGAGATGAGCTCATAAGGATTTATTATGTAAACCTCGCGAGTGGATTTGTTCCGCATAATAAATAAGGTTGAGTGGTACTATTCTCGGATATAAGAGATGAATAAATTTATTAAGCAATAAATAAATTTTATTCATGGATATTTAAATCTTAAATACACGGAATAAATAATACTACGTTGGAGAAATATTATTTGGTATAATATGGAATAATATTGGGAGGTCAATTTTATTTATATAGTGGAAAATAAATAAAATTAATATTGATAAGAATTAATGGATTTGGGTTGGACCCAATTTAATTTTCAATATTTAAGCCCAATATTTATTCTCCTTTTGATCCCCCTCGTAGCCTATAAAAGCACTACATGGTCTTCACTTTTACTAACCTACGTAATACACAAAAAACAATAAAGTTCTGAGAGTGAAGAGGATCCATAAGTTCGATAGCTCGTCGCCCACCCGACGTTCGAACAAGGTGCAAGGAATACGCGGGAAGATCTCGAGGTCACCGATTTCGTTTCTCCGAACAACGAATCGTAGGTACAATTCTCAACACACTTGTTAATTGTTCGATTTGCGTTTATTGAAAATACCGTAGAACAAAGATCCGAAGATCGAAGCCCGGATTAGACGAACGATCGCGCGGTGGTGGCGAAGCCACCGGACCGCAGATCGCCCGCCTAGGGTTTCGGCGTGGGGGCGATGGAGGCGAACCCTCGGCTGGGCCGAGGGTGTGCGATCGACCACAAGGGTCGATCGCTGGGCACGGGCTGGTGCCGTGCCCTACCCCGCCGTGAAGGCGGGGACCTCCTGGTGGTGGCGGGTCGCCGGACCCGCCGCGGGAGGGCTGTCGAACAGCCCTACCCCGATCGATCGCCGGCGTGCGATCGATCATCTTGATCGTGCGAACCCCGGCTCGCGGGGGTTTGGGTGGGGGCGGATCACGTGCCTTCGGGTGCGTGGTCTCCAAAGCCCGGACTCCGGCGGATGAGTCGGTGTTCGTATGATTTCCGGCGAAGGGTTCGTTCGGGTTATCGGTTCCGCAATTTTGATGACTCGGGATATCGAATTCCAACAATTGGTATCAGAGCGTGGTTTACGTTCGCGGTATTTTCAGTAAAATTGTTCTACCTTGCAGGGTTCCGACTATTATGGCTTGATGATTATTCGTTTAATTATTTTGTCATGTGAATGTTGGTTTTATTAAACTCTCGGACATGTCGAGATTCGTTTTTGGTGGTGAATGCTTGTAATAGTAAAAATTCGGGGGTTGACCGAATTTAGGATTTATTATTATGTTCATTGTTTTTCCGGAAATTGTATAGGGTCGATTTCGTGTATAGAATCGATACCGGTATTGTAATTTAGATTTTGTAAATTTATTTTGCGATTGGATCGACGTATCGAAGACCGCCGGAGAAGACGAAGTGACGAGATGGACAAGGGCTAGGGATCGATTGGATCGATCCCATGGAGCTGCCCGGACCGATCGACCCACGGCCCTAGGAGGGGCTGTTGCCCTAGCCGCGGCTGCCGCCGGTTGGTGGTGGCTTGTCGGCGTGCTGGGCGGCGGCGGCCCTCCCCGTGGCTGGCGATCGACGGCGGTGGGGGTGGTTCGGGGTCTCCCAACCCGGGCTACTCCTACCGGAAATATACTTTCCTAATTAATTCATTATTTCCTATTTTGATTATTTCTTTATGGAATAGTCTAGAAAAATAGAAAAGAATTAATTTAGTACTAAATTTATTTTCCTATTTGATTATTCCTTCTAATGGGAATATTCATGGATTAGGAATGAAATAAATTTGGAAAAGTATAATAGTCCTAATTATTTTTATTTCCTTATTTCATTATGGAAATCATCTAGAATATTCCAAGTGGGTCTTGGATAGATTATTCTAGAGATTTAATGAAGTAAAAAGGGAAGATAAAATAAATATTAATAATATTTAGTTTTATTTTTGATTTATTCGATTGACTTAATTATTATTAATTAAGTATCTTTTGGATTTATTAAAAATAAATGGATTTAAATATTGGAGATTAATATTCTCGTCACATGAAGCATTCAAGAAACGAAGACTAAAGACTAGAAGATGCGTACGGGGATGTGATGAAGCCATAATAGTCGGAAAATAATATTCTAGTATTATTTTGACTATGTGATAATACTATGTGCTTTATTACATGTATGCATGCTATATGTGTTTATTTTATGCACTAGATAGCGTATCCCTTTATTGTAAAAAGCTAAGTGGGAGAGGGTATGGAAACATACCCATGGTTTCCATTGCTGCTCTCTTGGTGACTTTTATAAACTCTTGAAGTTTATATAGATAGGTCATTGTAGGAGAGTTCTTGTAATTCCTCTTACAAGAGACATTGATTAAGTTTATCAAACAATGCCTAATTTGTCTTTCCAAAGCTGATTTCAAGTCGACTCATTCTCACCCCGGGGAGTGGAATGGAGCCAGAGCCACTTGGTCATGTAGAGGACACAAATTAGAGACTTTCGTGCCATACTTTTATAGATGGGTCGTTTGTCTGCTCGGCTCCCTCATTTATGAGAGATAGGGTCGTTCGCATGGTGAATCACTGGTTAGAAACTTCGAGTTTCACTTATGATTCTCCACGTATTGATCTACGAGATTAAATGGATCAAGTAATTGGGAGTCAATTATAAAAGTCTCTTAGCTGGTAAACGTCCACACCACGTGGCTTGCTATGCTGACGGACTTTGGATTAATTGATGTAGACAGTTGTAAGTAATTACGAAGAGTTGTGAAGTTATCGTAAACGTCCACACCACGTGGCTTGCGGTGATGTAGCAATTCCAAGTAGTTTACTTTGGTACTGAGTAATGGTTTACACTTAGATACGCGTTATAGTATCCCTCCCCACGAGGTTACGCTATGATTGATGTATGACCAAAGAAAATCTAATTGCTAAATCATTTGGGTGGGTAAACGTCCACACCACGTGGCTTGCCTTACCTGATGGGATTTTAGATGTGATTAGTGATTTAATGATATTATTTGAGGGAGATAATATCGGATATTAAATTGTTTGTTTGTTTTATGTGCTTATAGGTTAGGAATGACTGTGACCCCACTTTGTGATATACTTAAGGATGAAAACTCACCGGTTCCATATGGTAATGATTGGGAACGAAATCTGGACATTGTTCAGACTGTCGAGCCTTCTATATCCACTGTTGTACCAACTCATGAGGACATTTGGAATGACCTCAGAATGATGTTGAAACATAGTGTGGAAGCCGGACAAGAAGTGATTGACATACTTTATAAATTCAGTCCTCTTGAGGAGTCATTTAAAAACGATTCCAAAAGAGCGGAACTTATAAGTATGGTCAGAAAGTCACAAGCTCTTGTGGCTGAAATGGAAGTGCAAGCAAAGAAGCCCAGTGGTTCCAAACCACGGATTGGGAAAAGCAAGCCGCGAGGCAAGTGCTATCGATGCAAGCAGTTTGGACACTGGAGGTCTGATTGTCCTCTCATCAAAGGTACGAAATTTTCCTTAGTCACTGAAACATTGTCAGCGGTGATATCTACCAGCACCTGGTGTGTAGATACGGGTGCCACTGACCATGTCTGCAATTCGTTGCAGGGGTTCCAGGAAACCCGGAGACTTAGAGAGGGAGAGATCGTAGTCTACATGGGCAATGCCGCGAAGGTGGCGGCTGTTGCAGTGGGAGACGTTCACTTACGCTTTAGTAGTGATAGGGTTTTAGTTTTACGAAATTGTCTTTATGTACCGAATTTTAGAAAGAATTTAATTTCTGTTTCTAAGTTAATTCTGAATGGATATTCTGTTTCTTTTGATCACTCTGTGGTCATAAGAAGAAACAGTGAGATTGTCTGTTCTGGTACATTGGTAGACGATTTGTACATTCTAAATCCTGAGTCTAACACGATGCAACTAACCGAGAGTAATAACACATCTACGAACACCAATAAGAGAAAGGAACCTAGCTTCTAAAATGAATCAATTATACTTGTGGCATCTAAGGCTAGGTCATATTAATTCGAATAGAATTCAAAGGTTGAAAGCTGATGGTCTCATTAGCGGCATAGAAGGAGAGGACCTTCCAACCTGCGAATCCTGTTTGGAGGGCAAAATGACCAAGCGTTCTTTTTCTGGTAAAGGACGTAGAGCTGAACAAGTATTGGATTTGATTCACTCTGATGTATGCGGACCTATGTCTACTCAGGCAAGGGGAGGGTACGAGTATTTCATCACTTTCACTGATGATTACTCAAGATATGGATATGTATACCTGATGAGCCGCAAGAGCGAGTCCTTTGGCAAGTTCAAAGAATTCAAGGCTCTTGTGGAGAACCTTCGTGGTAAATCCATTAAATGCCTGCGATCGGATCGCGGAGGCGAGTACCTGTCTGGAGAATTCAAGGCATACTTGGCAGAGAATGGGATTGAATCCCAACTGACTTCACCATACACTCCCCAGCAGAATGGTGTGTCAGAAAGAAGGAATAGGACTCTTATGGAAATGGTGCGATCGATGATGAGTTACTCGGACTTACCTATTATGTTCTGGGGATATGCCTTGGAAACAGCGGCATATATCTTGAATAGGGTTCCGACCAAAACGGTACCAACCACACCCATGGAATTGTGGAGTGGGCGCAAGCCTAACTTAAGACACATTCGGATCTGGGGTTGTCCAGCACATGTGTTGCGACAAGGTGCCGATAAGTTAGAACCTAGATCAGAATTACGGCTGTTTGTAGGATACCCAAAAGGAACTAAAGGTGGCATGTTCTATAGTCCTAAAGACCAGAAGATCGTTATAAGTACTAACGCTCGGTTCTTGGAGGAAGACTATGTCATGGACCACAAGCCCAAGAGTGACGTAATACTTGATGAGTTGAGAGGTAACGAGGAAGACCTGGATACAGCCGAACCGAGTATAGATACACCACTAGAACCTGCACCTAACACTGTCACTGTTAATACACCGGAACGCCGTCGTAGTGGGAGGGTTGTTAAACGACCAGATAGATAGATTGGACTGGGTGAGTCTTCGGACTCTGGACCTGGAGTTCATGAAATCGATCCCTGGACCTATGATGATGCGGTACAAGATATAGATGCGCCTTCTTGGAAGAAAGCGATGAAATCCGAAATAGAATCTATGGATTCTAATAAAGTCTGGGATCTTGTAGAACCACCAAGCGGCGTAAAGCCAATTGGGTGTAAATGGGTCTACAAGAGAAAGAGAGGATCTGACGGAAAGGTTGAAACCTTTAAAGCTCGGCTTGTTGCGAAAGGATATACTCAGAAAGAGGGAATCGATTATGAGGAGACCTTCTCGCCGGTAGCCAAGATAAAGTCGATCCGGATTCTCTTATCCATAGCAGCTCATATGAATTATGAGGTGTGGCAAATGGATGTCAAGACAGCTTTCCTTAATGGAAGTCTTGACGAGACGATTTATATGAAACAACCAGAAGGATTCATTGCTAAGGGGCGAGATCATCTAGTGTGCAAGCTTAATCGATCCATTTATGGATTGAAACAAGCCTCAAGATCGTGGAACCTGCGGTTTGACGAAGTAGTCCAATCTTTTGGATTCAGTCAAAGCATGGACGAATCGTGTGTGTATTGGAAACGTGATGAGAAGAAGGTGGTGTTTCTCGTGCTTTATGTAGATGACATTCTTCTTATTGGCAACAGTGTAAAGATGTTATCAGACATAAAGGGATGGTTGTCTAGACAATTCGATATGAAAGATTTGGGAGATGTTGGACATGTTCTAGGGATCAAGGTTATAAGGGATCGCCGGAATAGAACATTGTACTTATCCCAGCAATCTTACATAGACACGATTCTGGCTCGTTTTAACATGCAAGATTCCAAGAAGGGTGAACTGCCCTTCAGTAAAGGAACTTATCTTTCTAAGGACATGTGTCCTCGGACACAAAAGGAGAAAGATGAAATGAAAGCAGTTCCCTACGCTTCGGCTGTGGGAAGCTTGATGTATGCAATGTTATGTACGAGACCTGATATCTGCTATGCAGTTGGCGTAGTGGCTAGATATCAGAGTAACCCTGGAAAGGCTCATTGGTCTGCTGTAAAGAGCATTTTCAAGTATTTGCGAAATACTAAGGATTATGTTCTGAGTTACGGAGCGGACAACTTGATTCCTTTGGGTTATACGGATTCGGATTTCCAAGCTGATAAGGACCGGCGAAAGTCGACATCAGGCTATGTGTACACTTTGGGAGGTGGAGCCGTATCATGGAGGAGTGTTAAGCAAAAGTGCATTTCAGACTCTACCATGGAAGCTGAATATGTTGCAGCCTCAGAGGCAGCGAAAGAGTCAGTTTGGTTCCTTAATTTCCTCCGGGACTTAGATGTGATTCCGAGTTTGCCTAGAGCTATGACAATTTATTGTGACAATAGCGGTGCAGTGGCAAACAGTAAGGAACCACGGTCCCATAGTGCTACAAAACACATAGAGCGCAAGTACCACCTGATTCGAGTCATCGTCAAGAGGGGCGATGCGATAGTCACCAAGATAGCTTCGGAAGACAACCTAGCGGACCCTTTCACCAAGATACTTCCTAAGGAAGTATATTTCAAGCACTTGGAGGGTTTGGGAGTCAGAAGTTTGGAGGATAAGACTAGACCTTAGTATAAGTGGGAGATTGATAGAGTAGTATACTTAATGTCTAGATTTGAGTATTCTGAACTCTGTATGCACTTTCATTTACCTATTAATTACAGACATTCATTTGCTTTTAATTAATTAAATATATGCAAATCATAGTTCTGGATTTTATACGTTGTAGTTAGTATGGTGTGTCGGGCCCACACAGAAGATCATACTATCGGTTACTCGTATTTAATCAAACAGTTGCTCACGACCTAGGTGGACACGAACTAGTCCATCGGTATAGTCGTTGTGTGAGAGAGAAAATAATTTGTCTTAATTATTTTATCACACTTGTACACTTTGTGTATTGAGCGGATCGCTTGAGACTTATCAATTAGGATTGCTCTCTGATAATTGATTTAAGTCTCAGAGTATTTTATTCTTAATCCCTGAAACAATTGCGGGTGTGTATATTTAATATCAGTGACTTTGATTTACCAAAGGAATTAACCGATTTAATTATTGGGTTAATTACCGGTTAAGTTGGGTCACTATATTTTATATATGGCATGCCGTGAATTCTTGAAGGGACAGTGTATCCCGGAAGGGTTGATAATATCCCCGAGATGAGCTCATAAGGATTTATTATGTAAACCTCGCGAGTGGATTTGTTCCGCATAATAAATAAGGTTGAGTGGTACTATTCTCGGATATAAGAGATGAATAAATTTATTAAGCAATAAATAAATTTTATTCATGGATATTTAAATCTTAAATACACGGAATAAATAATACTACGTTGGAGAAATATTATTTGGTATAATATGGAATAATATTGGGAGGTCAATTTTATTTATATAGTGAAAAATAAATAAAATTAATATTGATAAGAATTAATGGATTTGGGTTGGACCCAATTTAATTTTCAATATTTAAGCCCAATATTTATTCTCCTTTTGATCCCCCTCGTAGCCTATAAAAGCACTACATGGTCTTCACTTTTACTAACCTACGTAATACACAAAAAACAATAAAGTTCTGAGAGTGAAGAGGATCCATAAGTTCGATAGCTCGTCGCCCACCCGACGTTCGAACAAGGTGCAAGGAATACGCGGGAAGATCTCGAGGTCACCGATTTCGTTTCTCCGAACAACGAATCGTAGGTACAATTCTCAACACACTTGTTAATTGTTCGATTTGCGTTTATTGAAAATACCGTAGAACAAAGATCCGAAGATCGAAGCCCGGATTAGACGAACGATCGCGCGGTGGTGGCGAAGCCACCGGACCGCGGATCGCCCGCCTAGGGTTTCGGCGTGGGGGCGATGGAGGCGAACCCTCGGCTGGGCTGAGGGTGTGCGATCGACCACAAGGGTCGATCGCTGGGCACGGGCTGGTGCCGTGCCCTACCCCGCCGTGAAGGCGGGGACCTCCTGGTGGTGGCGGGTCGCCGGACCCGCCGCGGGAGGGCTGTCGAACAGCCCTACCCCGATCGATCGCCGGCGTGCGATCGATCATCTTGATCGTGCGAACCCCGGCTCGCGGGGGTTCGGGTGGGGGCGGATCACGTGCCTTCGGGTGCGTGGTCTCCAAAGCCCGGACTCCGGCGGATGAGTCGGTGTTCGTATGATTTCCGGCGAAGGGTTCGTTCGGGTTATCGGTTCCGCAATTTTGATGACCCGGGATATCGAATTCCAACACCCGGTGACAAGATCGAAGCTCGGCAACTCCGAATACGCGCATCTCGATATACGATGATCGGAGAAGCATTGTATAGGAGGAGCCTAACCATGCCATTGTTACGATGCGTAACCCCCGCCGAGGGGAGGAAGGTGTTCGGAGAAATTCACGACGGCGTGTGCGGAAACCATGCCGGCGGACAATCCCTGGCGCATAAGACCATCAGACAAGGATATTATTGGCCGACCTTACGACGGGACGCAGTAGAGTACGCAAGAAGGTGCCATCGGTGCCAGATAACAGCGCCGATCGCAAGGGCGCAACCTGAATTCCTGAACTCCATCTACAGCCCATGGTCGTTCGCGACCTGGGGGATCGACCTGATTGGGCCTCTCCCGACAGGACCAGGCGGCGTCAAGTACGCAGTAGTGGCTGTAGATTATTTTTCCAAATGGGCAGAGGCGGAGCCACTAAACAAAATCGATCAGCCCCAAATTATCCGTTTTATCTGGAAAAACATCATATGTCGGTTCGGGTTACCACACACCATCTCCTCGGACAATGGGAAGCAGTTCGATGGACTGGAGATTATGAAGTTTTTCGACAAGTGGAAAATAAGGAAGGTGTTCTCCACTCCCTATCACCCCCAAACGAACGGGCAGGTGGAAGCAGTGAACAAAATCTTGAAGCATACCCTTAAGGCCAGGATCGAAGAAAGGCAGGGGAGATGGGCCGCCGAACTACCCGATGTGCTGTGGGCATACCGAACAACGAGCAAAGTAGCCACAGGGGAAACACCTTTCGCCCTGGCATTCGGATGCGAGGCAGTAGTGCCTTCAGAAGTGGAAGTACCTACCCATCGGACGACACAAGAGTTGACCGACCAGAACGATCTGGCGATGCGAGTGGAGCTAGACCTATTAGAAGAACGGAGGATCAACTCGGTCTATCGAAACGCAGCAGCTAAGCAAAGGGCTGAGAAATACTTCAACTCTAAAGTAAAGGTGAGAAAATTCAAACAAGGCGACCTGGTACTTAAGGAAATCTTGGGGGCTAACACGGGGGCTCTGGGTCCGACATGGGAAGGACCGTTTCGAGTAAGAAAAGTCTTACAAAATGGCTCGTACGAGCTGGAACATCTAGATGGAGTGGCCGACCAATATTTCTGGAACTCCACGCACCTCAGAAAATATCCTCAGTAAGTCTTGAAGATTGTATCGCGATTTCGTCTTTTCACATTTAATAAAATGAAAATATCTGTGTTCCCTCGCCACCTCACAACAATACAAAAAAGGGGGTAGAGCCAAGCTCCCCCGGTGCCCGAAATGACCGAGCATGGGCCAGGCGCCCCTCGAGTCCGGGAGATTTTGTATTTAAAACGAAAAAGGAGTAGAGCCAAGCTCCCCCGATGCCCGAAATGACTGAGCACGGGCCAGGCGCCCCTCGAGTCCGGGAGATTTTATACGAAAGAGGGTAGAGCCAAGCTCCCCCAGTGCCCGAAATGACCGAGCATGGGCCAGGCGCCCCTCGAGTCCGGGAGATTTTATATTTAAAACGAAAAAGGAGTAGAGCCAAGCTCCCCCGATGCCCGAAATGACCGAGCACGGGCCAGGCGCCCCTCGAAGTCCGGGAGATTTTATACGAAAGAGGGTAGAGCCAAGCTCCCCCGGTGCCCGAAATGACCGAGCATGGGCCAGGCGCCCCTCGAGTCCGGGAGATATATGTTTCAAAAATCACCACACTGGGGCATTTTTGGGCAGATAACATCCCGCCCAAAAATAAACGACTCCCTAAAACATCATCGATTTATTACATGAGACAACAGTTGTTCCGAACAAAGACTGGGCATTTTCGGCGAAGTGCGAGCACCTTCGCCGAAAATACCGAACAAGATAAGGAAAAATACACATCAAGGCCTAGGGGGCCTGAACTGGACCGGGAGCCTCACAAGTTGATTGTCGGCATCGAACACCGCGATGGCCCATCCACTGCTGACAGTATACCGAACACGAACGATATTGGTAGCTTGAAGCCCGAACTGGCGGACGAAGCCTCTCCACCACGGACCCTCGAACGAATATTGCCCCCGACGACGCGAGACGAACATAACCCACCGATCCCCGTTCACGTCCACCAGCGGGAGAAATCGGGGGAGCGCGGACTCTTGATTTAGATCGGCGGTGAACTCTACGGGCAAAGGCAGCCGGATCGTATAGCGGAGATCGTCGAAAGGGAGCTCAAACCATTTGGAGCCGCTCGGATCGACGTGGATACGCGTCATGGAATGGATCGCTCGCTACGAAGCCGGGTGGACGGGTAAAGGATCAGGGCAAAAAAGCTAGAGCTATGAAGAAGAGGTGCCCCAGTTAAAGGGCTATATATATATATCGAGCCAAACACAAGTACGGAAGCCCGCTGACAGATTCCCGTATGGGAAGGCGCGCGCAGCAGTTGACAAGTCATACAGGCTGTCCCCGGTGGGCCACTGCTGGGATTCGATGTCCCGGGCTATCAAAAAAATTGCGGAACCGATAACCCGATCGAATAACCTGTCGCCGGAGATTACACGAACACCGACTCATCCGCAGG
Organism: Euphrasia confusa; assembly: GCA_954870475.1. Taxonomy (NCBI): domain Eukaryota; kingdom Viridiplantae; phylum Streptophyta; class Magnoliopsida; order Lamiales; family Orobanchaceae; genus Euphrasia; species Euphrasia confusa. The sequence continues at coordinate 14,462,615 of OX940949.1, read as the reverse complement.
AGTCCGACCTTTGGAGACTACGCGCCCAAAGACACGCAGCCCGCCCCCAGCCGATTTTCTCCCGCGAGTCGGAAATCACGAACGCGAACCACGGACGAGCTAGAGCATGACCAAGGCGTCGCCGCGGGAGAACCCGCGACTCAAACCCTAGCCATGCCCACGCCCGGGCTCGCGATCGCCGTGTGTGGCGATCGCCGGGGATGCGAGCCATCCCCGCGGGGCTGATCCGATCAGCACCCGCCCGCGGTGAGTCCGGCGACTCACCGCCACCACCTCACGGGTGGGAGGGCCCCCAGTCGCGGCAGCAGCCCGCGGCTGCCCTCCGCGATCGAGCTGGGCTCGATCGCTCGCTCCGGCTTCGGCCGGAGCTCTCCCCGTGTGCGCACGCCACCGTCGGGGTGGCTGGGGTCCGCCACGGCACCAGCCCGTGGCACCCCAGCGATCGACCGAAGTCGATCGCATGCCCCGGCGTCCAGCCGGGGCTTCGCCTTTCGTCGCGCGCGCCGGGCGGTCGAGCCCTAGGGTTTCGACCGCCCCCTTCGATCTTCGCCGGGGATCTCGAATCCCCGTCCGCGATGATCGTCGTTTTCCCGGATCGCGTGTTCATGTATATATCACAATCAACGAACACAAATAATCATAGAAGGTGGTTTCTCGATTATTACCTCGAATCGTTGTACGGAGAAACGAATTCGGTTGACGACCTTGCGATCTTCCTACGTATTCCTCGCACTCCTCCGAACGTCGTGTGGGCGACGATCTATCGGATTCCTATGGATCTTCCTCACTCTCAAGACTTTATGATTGGCGTAACTTAGGTTGTGAAAAGTGAAGACCATGTAGTGCTTATATAGGCTACGTAGGGGATCATAAGGAGAATAAATATTGGGCTTCTAAATATTGAAAATTAAATTGGGTCCAACCCAAAATCTATTAATTCTTATCAATATTAAATTTTATTTATTTTTCACTATATAAATAAAATTGCACTCCCAATATTATTCCATATTATATCAAATAATATTTCTCCGATTAGTATTATATATTCCGTGTATTTAAGATTTAAATATCCATGAATAAATTTATTTATTGCTCAATAAATGATATTCATATCTTATATCCGACACTAGTACCGTTCAACCTTTATTATTGTGCGGAACGAATCCACTCATGAGGTTTACACAATAATTCCTTATGAACTCATCTCGGGGATATTATCAACCCTTCCGGGATACACTTTCCCGTCAAGTATTCACGGCATGTCATACATAAAATATAGCGACCCAACTTTACCGGTAATTAACCCAATAATTAAATCGGTTAATTCCTTTGGAAAATCAAAGTCTCTAATATTAAATATACACACCCGCAATAGGATCGGGGATTAAGAATAAAATACTCCGAGATTTAAATTGATTATCCAAGGCAATCCTAATCAATAAATCTCAAGCTGATCCGCCCAATACACCAAGTGTACAAGTGTGATAAAATAATTAAGACAAATTATTTGCGCTCTCACACGACGACTATACCGATGGACTAGTTCGTGTCCATCTAGGTCGTGAGCAACTGTTTGATTAAATACGAGTAACCGATAGTATGATCTTCTGTGTGGGCCCGACACACCATACTAACTACAACGTATAAAATCCAGAACTATATTTTGCATAATTAATTAATAATTAAATGCAAATAATTGTTTATTAATTAAATAGGTTAAATGCTATGACCGGGAGTTTACCGGTACTTAAATCTAGACATTAAGTACACAACTCCAACAATCTCCCACTTGTACTAAGGTCTAGTCATTTCCTCCAAACTCCCGACTCCCATACTCATCACGTGCTTAAGTTATACTTCCCAGAAGTATTATGTGAATGAGCAATCTAGGTTGCCGATCTGAAGTTATCTTGGTGACTACTACGTCGTCTCTCTGACGATGACTCGTATCAGGTGGTACTGGATCTATGTGTTATCATCACTTTTCGAACTTATGACTTCTTCCAGTTCTCCATGCACCGCTATGTACATAGCCTTTGGTGAACCAAGAGTCATATCCAAGTTCAGAGGTCATTCCGGAACCTAACCAAAACTTCCGCTGCCTCTGAGGCTGCTATTCGGTTTATGATAGAGTCCGAGAAGCATTACGCTTATCACTCTTTCATCCTTTAGGTTCCACCTCTTCTAAAAGTGAACACATAGCCTGATATCGACTTACACCGGTCCTTCTCTGATTTTGGATCTGAGAAACTGTAATCTAAGAAGATTTCGTATTGCCAGTAATCCAGTACATCCAAGTACTCTACAGCATTTGAATATTTCTTATCCAGATTACTTTGATATCCTCCCACTACGCTAACCGCATAGTTGATATCAGGTTCTGGTTTTTCAACATTGCATCTACAAAGCTCTCCACACAAGAAGTGTAGGTAACTGCTTTGTCCATATCTATCTCCTTCATGTGTTCGAAACACATATCTTTAGATAGATGTATTCTGTTTCCGAAAGGCAATAACCTTTCTCAGAATTGTGCATGTTTAAAACAAAACATAGTCGTATAAGATATCTTAAGAGAAGTACAAATGTTCTTATCTAGAGATCAAAAGATTTCTAAGAACATGATCTAATCTTCATCTTAATCTTATATCTCGACTTATTTAGACAACCTTTATTTATGTCTGACAACACTTTTACATTGTTGCCAACGATGAAGTGTTATCTACACAAAATTCCGAGAAACACCACCTTTGTTTCCATTACGTTTCTAACACACCTTTCTCGTAAATCTATGCAGATCTAGGGATCGATTTCATGTATACTGGATCCAGAGTTCAAAACTCCTCCAGTCTTATGAACATCTCTGGTTGCTTAACAACCTCCCACTGCAATGGCGTTCCGGTGTATAACAGTAATAACATTAGGTGCAGTTAGTGGTGTACTACTACTCGGTTAGGCTGGTTCTCAGTCTTTCCCTTTCCTCATTTTAAAGTACTTTGTCAATTAGGGCATTGTAGTTCATCTAATAGTTTTCCTCTAAGAACCGGGCGAGAACACACTTCTGGTTCGTAGTACTATTGAACATACAATTACTTGTTCTTCTAGGATATTCTACAACCACATAGAATGTGCCGTTGTATCCAGAAATATCCATAGAACATAAGTAGTTCCGAACAAACTTGTTCTTTTACCATTAGAATCCCATTTCTCATTCCTGACACACCATGTCTACACATTAGTGTATGGTGCAGTCACTTGAGATTTAATCTCAGTCTTTGATTTATGCTATGTGTTATTTAGATAGGTGATAGCCTCCGCGAACGGGTCGCAGGCTACAAATGGATATTCTTTGAAGGATCCCCATAATGGCTTTGTGTTGAAAACACTCCGCCTTTATGGCACAGCAAGTAGTCCAATCCATCTTCGAGTATTCTTGAAAGAACGACTGGTACCTTCTCTAATTACCCATACCGCATTAATCATAAATCACTTTCTATACTTGTCCGAATTCCATCCTTTATCCAGAAAGGTTAACTCAGTTGTATCATCTTTCAAGATTGATTCTTAGGTCGGGAGGTCCATTCCTCCAACTATAATTGATCAAATCAATTTCGACCTTTTTGAATCCCTTTTGAATAGATACTACTAAGTTCAAGAATTCACAAGTATAATGATAAGAGAAATACATCTAATAGGTAAAACAAGTTATACATAATGGTTTGTTGCATCGTGGTAGACTAAGGATTCATTATTCACATATTGCTTATCTAATGTACCATAATAGATATCACCATTATTTCTTATCCAAACCATCAAATGATTAAAGAAATAAAATATCCATTAATAATAAAGAAAACCAGAACGAAGTTCTTTTTCAAAATAAAGGGGTACATAAAGCAATAACTGAAATGAAAACTTAAAACAGATAAATGTCTTCCACTGCAACCGCTGCTACCCCAACAGCTTCGCCCATGTAGACTCGAACTCTTCTTCTCTAAGTCGCCGGGTTTTCTGGAACCCCTGCATTTAAAGAAATGCACATACCGTCAGTGGTTCCATATCTACACACCAGAATTCTGGTAGATAATACCGCTGACTATGTTTTTACGACTAAAGAAAAATTCGTACCTCTGAGAGGACATTCAGACTTCCAGTGTCCAGACTTCTTGCATCGGAAGCACAAGCCCTTTGGCTTACTAGCCCCCACTCGTGGTCCATTCCTCTTGGCACCACTGGGTTTTATGGCTTGCTTCCTTTTCTTGCCCCTACCTCCAATAGCTTTGAAGCTTTTGGACTTGGTAGCCACAAGCGCTTGAGACTTGCCCTTCTTGTAGATCCCCTCTGCCGCCTTCAGTTCAGTCAGGAGTTGCGCAAGGCTATAAGATAGTTTACCCATGTTATAGCTCATACGAAACTGCTCAAAACTAGGGGTCAGAGACTGGAGTATGATGTCGACTTGCGTATCAGCATCAATCATAGCTCCTAGGACCTCCAATTCATTCAACAGACCCATCATCTTGAGAACGTGCTCCTCTACGGGCGTTCCCTCAGACTGAGTAGTTGACATGAGGACTCTCATGGCTTCTTGCCTCCCCGCACGGTCATGATGCCCAAACATCTCCTTGAGGTTAAATAACATATCCTCGGCAGTGTCCATCGACTGATGCTGGGTTTGGAGCACATTTGACATGGAAGCCAAGATGTAGCACCTAGCCATTTCATCAGCCTTTTTCCACTTCCGATATGCTTCTTTTTCCTCATCAGTTGAGGCGGCCGTGGGTTCAGCAGGGCATTGCTCATAGAGTGCAAATTTGTACTCTTCAGCAGTCAGGACAATGTCCAAATTTCTCTTCCAATCAATGTAATTGGGACCAGTGAGTTTATGATCCTTGAGTATCATAGAAAGTGGATTCATAGCTATTCTCTAAACCTATAAGCACATGTAAACAAACAATCAATTTAATGTCCGATATTATTTCCCTCAAATAATATCATTAAATTACTAATTGCGTCTAAAATCCCATCAGGTAAAGCAAGCCACGTGGTGTGGACGTTTACCCACCCAAATGATTTAGCAATTAGTTTTTCTTTGGTCATACATCAATCATAGCGTAACTTCGTGGGGAAGAATACTATGACGCGTATCTAAGTGTAAACCATCACTCAGCACTAAAGTACATCGCTTGGAATTGCTACATCACCGCAAGCCACGTGGTGTGGACGTTTACGACAATTTCACAACTCTTCACAATTACTTATAACTGTCTACATCAATTAATCCAAAGTCCGTCAGTATAGCAAGCCACGTGGTGTGGACGTTTACTAACTAAGAGACTTTTATAATTGACTCCCAATTACTAGATCCATTTGATTTCGTAAATCAAGACTCGGAGAATCATAAGTGAAACTCGAAGTTTCTAACCAGTGATTCACCATGCGAGCGACCCTATCTCTCATAAATGAGGGAGCCGAGCAGACAAACGACCCACCTATCAAAGAATGGCACGAAAGTCTCTAATTTGTGTCATCCACATGACCAAGTGGCTCTGGCTCCATTCCACTCCCCGGGGTGAGAATGAGTCGACTTGAAGTCAGTTTCAGAAAGACAAATTAGGCATTGTTTGATAACTTGATCAATGTTTCTTGTAAGAGGAATTACAAGAATTCTCCTACAATGACTTGTCTATATGAACTTCGAAAGTCCATAAAAGTCACCAAGAGAACAGTGATGGAGACCATGGGAATGTTTCCATCCCCTCTCCCACTTAGCTTTTTATGATAAAGGGATACGCTATCTAGTGCATAAAATAAACACATATAGCATGCATAAAAGCAATAAAGCACATAGATCACATAGTCAAAATAATGCTAGAGAAATTATTTTTCCCTACTATCATGGCTTTATCTTCATATGCATCTTCTAGTCTTCAGTCTTCGTTTCTTGAATGCTCCATGTGACGAGAATATTAATTTCTAATATTTAAATCTATTTATTTTCAATTAATCCAAAAGATACTTAATTCGAAAATTAAGTCAATTGAATATATCAAAAATAAAATTAAATATTATTAATATTTTTATTTATTTATTTTCCTATCTAGCTCTATTAAATCTCTAGAATAATCTATCCAAGTAAAATTGGAATATTCTAAAAGATATCTATAATAGAACAAGGAAATAAAATAAATTAGGACTCTTATACTTTCCAAGATTAATTAATTTCCATTTCTATGAAAAATTCCCATAAAATAGGAATGATCAATTAGGAAATAAATCAATCTTTTATTCCTTTCCAATTCTATTAAATCTCTAGGATCCTATTCCAAGTAGAACTCGGAATACTCTAGAAGATTTCCATAATAGAATTAGGAATAAAATTAATTTCAATTAATTCTTTTCCTAATCCATAAGAATTCCCAAAAATAGGAAAACTTAAATAGGAAAACCGAACCAATTAGGAAAGTAGTATCTTGGTAGGAGAACACGAGATCACGAGGACCCCGCGCCCCCTACCATCGATCGCCGGCCGGGGAAGGAACGCCGCCGCCACCTCAGCCCACGCGCCACCACCACCGGTGGCCGGCGTGGCCAAGGAAACCCGCGGGCAGCCCCCTCCGCCCCTTCGATCGATCCTCATGGGATCGATCCTCGTGATCGATCCCCGGTCCTCCCTCTCATCTTCTCCTTCGTCACACGCGTCCTCCGGCGGTCGTCTCAACATCGAACCAACGTAAATAAATTACAATAATCTAAATTACAATTCCGGTATCGATTCTATACATGAAATCGACCCTATACATTTTCCGGAAAAACAAGAACGTAATAATAAATCCTAAATTCGGTCAACCCCCGAATTTTTACTATTACAAACATTCAACCACACAAAACGAATCTCGACATATCCGAGAGTTTAAAAATCATGATAATTAATTAAGCAATAATTAAATCAACCATGATAGCCGGAAATCCTGCAAGGTAGAACAATAATCGAATATATACATGAACACGAAACCAAACGCTCTGATACCAGTTGCTGGGATTCGATGTCCCGGGCTATCAAAAAAATTGCGGAACCGATAACCCGATCGAATAACCTGTCGCCGGAGATTACACGAACACCGACTCATCCGCAGGAGTCCGACCTTTGGAGACTACGCGCCCGAAGACACGCAGCCCGCCCCCAGCCGATTTTCTCCCGCGAGTCGGAAATCACGAACGCGAACCACGGACGAGCTAGAGCATGACCAAGGCGTCGCCGCGGGAGAACCCGCGACTCAAACCCTAGCCATGCCTACGCCCGGGCTCGCGATCGCCGTGTGTGGCGATCGCCGGGGATGCGAGCCATCCCCGCGGGGCTGATCCGATCAGCACCCGCCCGCGGTGAGTCCGGCGACTCACCGCCACCGCCTCACGGGTGGGAGGGCCCCCAGTCGCGGCACCAGCCCGCGGCTGCCCTCCGCGATCGAGCTGGGCTCGATCGCTCGCTCCGGCTTCGGCCGGAGCTCTCCCCGTGTGCGCACGCCACCGTCGGGGTGGCTGGGGTCCGCCACGGCACCAGCCCGTGGCACCCCAGCGATCGACCGAAGTCGATCGCATTCCCCGGCGTCCAGCCGGGGCTTCGCCCTTCGTCGCGCGCGCCGGGCGGTCGAGCCCTAGGGTTTCGACCGCCCCCTTCGATCTTCGCCGGGGATCTCGAATCCCTGTCCGCGATGATCGTCGTTTTCCCGGATCGCGTGTTCATGTATATATCACAATCAACGAACACAAATAATCATAGAAGGGGGTTTCTCGATTATTACCTCGAATCATTGTACGGAGAAACGAATTCGGTTGACGACCTTGCGATCTTCCTACGTATTCCTCGCACTTCCTCCGAACGTCGTGTGGGCGACGATCTATCGGATTCCTATGGATCTTCCTCACTCTCAAGACTTTATGATTGGCGTAACTTAGGTTGTGAAAAGTGAAGACCATGTAGTGCTTATATAGGCTACGTAGGGGATCATAAGGAGAATAAATATTGGGCTTCTAAATATTGAAAATTAAATTGGGTCCAACCCAAATCTATTAATTCTTATCAATATTAAATTTTATTTATTTTCCACTATATAAATAAAATTGCACTCCCAATATTATTCCATATTATATCAAATAATATTTCTCCGATTAGTATTATATATTCCGTGTATTTAAGATTTAAATATCCATGAATAAATTTATTTATTGCTCAATAAATGATATTCATATCTTATATCCGAGACTAGTACCGTTCAACCTTTATTATTGTGCGGAACGAATCCACTCATGAGGTTTACACAATAATTCCTTATGAACTCATCTCGGGGATATTATCAACCCTTCCGGGATACACTTTCCCGTCAAGTATTCACGGCATGTCATACATAAAATATAGCGACCCAACTTTACCGGTAATTAACCCAATAATTAAATCGGTTAATTCCTTTGGAAAATCAAAGTCTCTAATATTAAATATACACACCCGCAATAGGATCGGGGATTAAGAATAAAATACTCCGAGATTTAAATTGATTATCCAAGGCAATCCTAATCAATAAATCTCAAGCTGATCCGCCCAATACACCAAGTGTACAAGTGTGATAAAATAATTAAGACAAATTATTTTCTCTCTCACACGACGACTATACCGATGGACTAGTTCGTGTCCATCTAGGTCGTGAGCAACTGTTTGATTAAATACGAGTAACCGATAGTATGATCTTCTGTGTGGGCCCGACACACCATACTAACTACAACGTATAAAATCCAGAACTATATTTTGCATAATTAATTAATAATTAAATGCAAATAATTGTTTATTAATTAAATAGGTTAAATGCTATGACCGGGAGTTTACCGGTACTTAAATCTAGACATTAAGTACACAACTCCAACAGCCACATCGCCACGTGATGGATGGGCAGAAACGACAAGACAGGGTACGGGACTGAGAAGAAGAATCCAAGAAAGCCAGGAAACTCCTTTTCCGAGCAAAAGGGGGCGAAGAGAAGGAGGCCCCGGACATAAGGAAAAATGGGCAATGATCAGTCGGCAGAACTTGGGCAACGAAATAACAAGATTAAGTCCAAACATGCAAAGTTGCAACAAAGTGAGAAATGTTGTGAACACGATGAACACATGAAAACCAAAATAAAGCAAGTCACAAATATCATAAGGGACAATCCCAAAAATAAATACGAGCAAAAAAGAAACCCCACTGATCAAAACATACAACAGTTCAGTTTTAAAAACAACGAACGAAACAACAGGACAATAAGGCGATCATGCGACCCGGAGAAAGCCTCTATCGTCGTAGACGCAGATGGAGAAAACCTCGTCGTCAGTCCACAAGAACCGAACGACCAGCCCCTGACGAAGTCCTTTCTCACGGACAAAACGCCTCCACGCGGGACCCCCCAGGGCGAGCTGCCGCCGGTGGCGCAGGAGGCCAAACGACCAAGGATTGCCTAAGGAATCCCGAACAGCCACGAAATGGATCAGGGGCGAGCGAGCGGCCCGTCGGAAAGCAGCGGGCAAGGGGAATCGGCGGCTATGCCATCTCCCGTTGAAAACCTGATCGACATAACAATAGTCATCCCGAACAACAAGACGATACATTTCCCGCCGAAGATTGGGATCAAACCTGCGAATACGGACACAAGTAAACGAACGAACAGATAAGCTTGCATTTAAAAGCAGGGAAACGCCTGGACGAATAGAGAGGCGAACGAACACGCGAATGGAAAAACCAGTCTAACACCAAATTAATATTACAAAAGGACGAACTCCCGAAAGAGCTCGGTCATAATGAAAATCGTCTTGTCTGAAATATAATACAAACAAAAAAGTTTCATAGATCAACCATAAAATGAAAGACAAACAAGTCAGAAGATCAACAACAACGGGCAAACGAGCAGGCGAGCATCTCAGTCCACGATAGGAATCGGATCCTCCACGACGGCCTCCGGTTCGGCGGCGACGAGCTGGCTCGGATCCGGCCACCAAGCAAGATCCACTCCATACTGCTCCACCAAGTCGAGAACCGGAAAGAGAAAGCGAGTATCGAGGTTGACTCCCAGGCGGTGAGTGCGGAGATCATCCATGATCAAATTATACATTAGGCCAGCCCGAACATGACGACGGATGCAATCGAAGTGACTTAGACAATAAGAGTAAGAGCTGTTTTGGTCTAAGTCCTGCAAGGCATCCGCCTTGCGCTCTGCATCCGCCTTGCGCTCTGCATCCGCCTTCTCGATCGCCTCGGTGCGAGCATTCAGTTGGTCGATCATGAGGTCCATACTCTGACGATTCTCCTCGGCCCGCCGCACCTTTTCCTCCAACTCCAGAATTCGATCCTGCCCGGCGGACATCTCAGTTTTCAACTTGGCCAGCTCTTCACGCCCCTGGTCCCTTTCCCTGGCCATCCCTGCGGCACTCGTCTCGGCATCCTCGGCCCGAGATTTCAATTTCCCCTCCTCCTCCTGATATTGGTCCACCAGGGACCGCGCGCTGGCCAACTCGAGTTCGAGCTCAGCGACCTTATCAGCAAGGTCATCTTGGGTGCCAGCAGAAGGTGCAGGGGGTTGAGTCAAGCTCGTACGGGACTTACTCAGAGAGACCAGGAACATGAGCACCCGAGATGCCATCAGTATGGCCACTTGCTCAGCCTGCTCGGGTCGCTGGCTGACTTGCTCGGCTTGAGTGGTCCAAGAGCGAGGGATACACTCCATAGCCTCACGCATCAGGGGAGGCAAACTCAAGAAGTCATGGGGGCGAGCGGCCAGGAATTGAGCCAGGCTAGCGGCCATAGTCGGACGACCTCCCAGGCTGATTCAGGTAGAGAAATTCGATCAAGGAAAGGGCAAGCTGAAAAGGTCAGGGGATAAAAAGAAAGACGCAGAGACGTACCGAGCAAAGAGTTCCTCGTCGATATTCGCCACCGGGCTATAAGGAACGTTCTCGGGAGCTTCCTGCATGGGCTCCTTGCCGCGGCGGCGTTTTGAAGCTCGGACAGTCGAAGGCACCACCTCCTGGGGCACTTCGGGAATCACAGTTGATGCCCGAGGAGGAAGCGAGCTGACCCTCGCGGCAGAAGGAACCGAAGTAGCTTCAGAGTTGGCCGATCGAGTGGGTCCAATGATAGGAGCCGAGGAAGGGCCAACCTGGGTGCCCGCCGCGGCCGCCTCGGCCGCCCGACGGTTGCGCTCGGCCAACGCCGCCATTCGAGCGCGAGGAGTGTTGCCGACCATGTCTTCCGGAGGGTCGGGGTAAGAAGGAAACCTAACCACTGAAACAAATGGAAAACACAGTGAGCCACAAATAAGTCAAGAGGCGCGTCACCTATTAAATACTCACGGGGATATCGGTCCCGAACATGCCGAGGAATGGTAATAAACCGAGACGACCTAACGCAAGCTCTAGTAAACACGGTGCTAATGAGCAGTTGGCTATCAGGGAGTGAACGAACGCGTTCACAAACGGCGGCGAAATCCCAGCTGAGTTCGGAAACGTGCGGTGCAGGGGGACCTATCGACCAAGAATGACCGAAAAGGAAGAAATCAAAATAAAAACAAAAATCCAGAGAGGGTCCGAACAGGAAAAGAGGAAAAGATAGGCAACTAACGGTGGTATTTCCGAGTAAATGAAGTTGGAATCTGGAACGCCTCGGAAGCCCAAGCACCATCGACATAGAACCAGTCAGCCCACCAAGCTGTCCTTTTGCTCTTCAGGTCTTCGAGAAGCCTGGTCGGAGCTCGCAAGTAATTATCTCCGCCCCGGAGGTGGTTGATAATCAAGAGATAAGATGTTTCAGAAATGGACAGGTGGCGATAAAGGCCATAATGGCCGAACAGGATGTTGAGATTAATAAGCAAAACCCAAGAATTTGCATGAAGCTGCATAGGGGCAACCCCCCATGCCTGCAAGATGGCTGCAATGGAATCGTGGATGGGGAACCGAAGCCCCGCTTCCATCATCATGCTCGTCACAGCGACCATACCCGGAGGGGGGCAGTTCGCCCGCTCATCGGGGGTCGGGCAGTAGATATGCACATCGGAAGGAATCCCCCACACCGACCTCATGGCCTGGAGTTCGGCCTCATCTAGGATGGTCGAGCTACGATCGTTGGTGTAGAAGCCCGCCTGATCAGGACCCGGAGGAGCGCCGAACCGCGTGCGCTCCACGAAGACGTAAGGGTTTTCGTGGAGATATTGTGTGAAGAGGAAAGGGGGAAGAGGGCCCCGGATCTCACCCATCATAGCGATAAATCGGCGATAACAGTCGGTCACGCCGCCAGCGAACAACTCCAATCTCTCCTCCTCGGAAAACCCGACCACGGGAGCTAGATCATCCCCGGACGAAGAGGAAGCAGAAGTTTCCGAATCGGAGGATCCGTCGGACGCGAGAATGTCAGAAAGGGTGGCGGAACTATCGTGGTCGCTCATTCTCACTCGAAAAAAGGGTAATAGTGCTGAAAATAATCGAAAGCCTACCGCTAAAACACCCCCAAATAACTGTAAAAAGATATAGCGAGAGGGACCTACGTGTTTGGCCGAGGACGATACCGAGCGCCGTTAGAAATAGCCGAGCAAGAGGGTTGGATGTCCGGAAATCAGAAGCTGGGGGCAGAAAGTGTGAAATGGAGGGGGTGAAAGACTATTTATAAGGACAAGGAAGCGGTAAAATTCAAATTTTGAATTTGAAAAGAGTGGATGGCGGAAACCGAAGCGTCACTTCGGGTGGGAACCAGTCAAAAAGCGACAGGTGGCAATAACCGTCCTATCGCATTTAATGGCCTGCCGTAACCGCAGGATCAAGACTTATGCTCGGGCCATCTGAGAAGCCGTCCGCATGCCGAGACCGATCTTTCCTTCCGAACAGAGCGGTCTCGGGGGGCATTTGTTATGCGGCGAAATTCAGATTATGTACCGAGCATAAGACATCCCCCCTATTCGCCTATCGATGGGGAGCGAGCAAACAAGGTAGTTCTTCATCGAAGGTCGCCCCCATTAAACGCTCCGGGGCGACCAGAGGGTGAGTTCGGCTGAAGATTATTGCCGAGCTCGATCTGTGTAGTTCAAAGGAAGGGCGATCATGTGAGAGTCAGCTCGGCCCTATGATATGCCTATTCTCTCGCCTTGGGCTCGGAAAGGAGAGGGTGGGCCTGATGAAGGATTTATTAGTGGGCTTGGCCCATTAACTAACTTTAGTAACCCTAATTTGTATTCTCTATAAATAGTAGGTGTAATATTTTATTAAAGGTATCTACACATTTCCCCAAAAATTCTTAGAGAGCATAGTTAACCTGTTCACTACTCAATCCCCAAAACATCTATTTTTAGTTGATCATTGGAGAGCACGATTTTTCCACCATCAACAAAAACAATATTAAAAGTTGACCTTTGATAACAGGGAGTCTGTTGCAACGGGCGAAGAAAAAGAGTCAAGAAGAAAGAAAGAACTTATTTAATTGAGCGATATTAGTGCAAGAAATATTTTAGTAAACGATTATGTGGCAAAGAGATTTGAGAGATTTGAAAAATTGAGCGGCTGAACCCTAAATCTGATAATGTAAATATTTACAACAAAAAAAAGGATATATATATATATATTATTTATATTGCATCGGGAGCAGGCAGGACAGACGCACAGGACTCATACAAGGATCATTCTATGCCACCCTAAGGTTAGTACCCCTATTCCATACAAATTAGTCCATGTGTAAGTTACATTTGATCTCCACCACATGTTGTATTTATCATTTTTAAATAAATACACATGTCAAATAATTTATGGTTAAAGGTACTACCCACCTCGGGTAGCATGGAAAAAACCCTCATACAGTCATGCTCAAGAAATCCCAAAAGTGCACATTGATTAAGAAGAAATAGATACTTAATATTATATATATAGTATATATAAACATAGCAGTAGCAATAGTATTTAATAGGTAGCGGTTCGGGCCGAGCCCTCGGGCCCAAATATTTTGAGGACCGAGCCCGGACCGAGAAATGAAATTTCGGATCGGTCCTTAAACGGGTCGGTCCTTCAAAAAAGTCAGCCCGGCTCGTTTTGTATTTTTTTCGGGTTTTCGGTCCGGGTTTTCGGTCCTTCGGGCTCAAACGCCCAGCCCTAGAATAAACCGGGTTTGACTGCCGCCTTATTTTGCCAAGTGCCTCATTTTGACAATTACTTTTGTTGTCATGTTTTGTTCAGTGATGTTTGTGGAATGGTCTTTTAGCTACAATTCTTTATCATATAAGGTACTAGGTTCCAGTTCAAATTCATCACAAAGGACCATACTTGATAATTGGAACTTCAAAATACTATTTATGGAATGAGATGACTTAATTTATCTCAAATTATGAATTTGGCATATAAATGTGACATAGTAAATAGTAATTTATAAAAATTCATAAAAAAGTACTTTAAAAAGTTTTATCTTGGGGAACAATCCAATAACCAGATATATCCAGAAACTTCTCATTTGTTTTCCATTTAAAATACTGAAAAATTCATTTCGCTGTTCTTCGTCTGTCTCTCTTTAAACCCTAAAACCCTAGCTCGACCGCTGAGTGTAAGGCGAAAGCGATTTCGTAAAGCAGATCATTTTCACGAATGGCGACCGCCGTCCTTCTAAGATCTCTACGTCGCCGTGAATTTTCCTCTGCCCCTATTTCTGCTTTCAGAACCGTACGTTACCTTTATCCTGAGCTTTTTTTTTCTTATTGTTTCTTTTTCTTGGTGTTTATTTAGGAGTCCATGTATGCGATCTAGAGCGTGTTCTACTTCTATAGTTTTTGTAGGATAGGTATTAATGTTAATTTCTTAATTAATGCCCAAATATTACTGAAAAACTGTGTCCTGAAGAACTGTTCAATTTTCTAGTTTTATCAGATTTTGATATTTGTTTGAGCTTATGCATATGTTTTTTTGATATCTGTAAATTTTGTTTTGATTGTAATGTATTTTACTGTATTTTACGCTGATGATTTTGATCTCATTATTTTTTAATCGGATTTAATTTATTCAACAATTTGGAAACTAACTAATACAGTACCATTTTCAAAAAGGCTCTGCTTTTGCATGATTATTATAGAGGATGTTATACTTTAATAGCTTTACAAATTCTAGATACACTTTTGTAACTGATTAATATACACATGCTTATATTTATACATTTGTATTCAGTTAACTGGAAACACGAAGCCGTCATGGGCCGTGGGCAACAAGTGGGCTAGCCTTACAAGGCCATTCAGGTATATATACTGATCCTCACTCTCTTTGGTTTGGTACTTGGTAGTGCCAAAACCTTGCCTTACTTTTTTTTCCTCATGGTTTAACGCAGCACAAAACCAGCTGGAAATGATGTGATTGGGATCGATTTGGGTACTACAAACTCTTGTGTATCTGTCATGGAGGGAAAGGTAAAACTTGGTTCTCATTTTCCAGTTGTGAATTTGCTTTGCAGTACATGTTAACATTTAGTTTGCTGACATGAAAAAATTACTTCTTTCAGAACCCAAAAGTTATTGAGAACTCTGAGGGTGCTCGGACTACTCCATCAGTAGTTGCTTTCAGCCAGAAGGGGGAGCTTTTGGTCGGAACTCCCGCAAAAAGACAAGCTGTTACAAACCCAACCAACACAGTTTTTGGAACCAAACGTCTGATTGGTAGGCGCTTCGATGACCCTCAGACACAGAAGGAAATGAAGATGGTTCCCTTCAAAATTGTGAAGGCCCCCAATGGTGATGCCTGGGTTGAAGCCAATGGTCAACAGTACTCTCCAAGTCAAATTGGTGCTTTTATTCTGACCAAGATGAAGGAAACCGCCGAGGCATACCTCGGAAAGACTGTAAACAAGGCTGTGGTCACAGTTCCTGCTTATTTCAATGATGCCCAAAGGCAAGCAACAAAAGATGCTGGCAGAATAGCAGGTCTTGATGTCCAAAGAATCATCAATGAGCCTACTGCGGCTGCACTTTCGTATGGTGCTAATAATAAAGAAGGCCTTGTTGCTGTTTTTGATCTTGGAGGTGGAACCTTTGACGTCTCTATCCTGGAGATATCAAATGGTGTTTTTGAGGTATGGTGTGATGTGCTCATTAAGCACTTTCAGCTATCCTTGATATGTATTTATACTATGGTAACTGGTAAGTAGTAACTGTATCCAAATGTTTAATTTCAGGTAAAAGCCACCAACGGTGACACATTTTTAGGAGGGGAAGACTTTGACAATGCCTTGTTGGAGTTTCTGGTGAGCGAGTTTAAGAGGACAGAGAGTATTGACCTGTCGAAGGACAGGCTTGCCCTGCAGAGACTTCGGGAGGCAGCTGAGAAAGCTAAAATTGAGCTTTCGTCAACATCTCAGACCGAAATAAACTTGCCCTTCATCACTGCCGATGCTTCTGGTGCGAAGCATTTGAATATAACACTGACCAGGTCCAAGTTTGAAGCTCTGGTGAATCATTTAATTGAGAGGACCAAGGCACCTTGCCTGAGTTGTCTGAAGGATGCCGGCATATCAACCAAGGAAGTTGATGAGGTGCTCCTTGTTGGAGGGATGACTCGTGTCCCAAAGGTTCAGGAAGTTGTTTCCGGAATCTTTGGAAAGTCCCCGAGCAAAGGAGTGAATCCGGATGAGGCAGTGGCTATGGGGGCTGCTATACAGGGTGGCATACTCCAAGGTGATGTCAAGGAGTTGCTTCTTCTTGATGTCACTCCACTTTCACTTGGTATTGAAACACTGGGAGGTATATTTACCAGATTGATCAATAGGAATACCACAATACCTACCAAGAAGAGTCAGGTGAGTTACTTCAACAGTTTCATGCAATTTTCCTTTATTGTTTATAATCAAGTTCCCAGATATATCTATCTATTAAATTACGTGCACCCCAATCATCTTATTATCCATTTTAGAAATTGTTCCTTCAGTGGTGGCTCTTTTCAGTCTTTTGTCAATGAAATTCAAACCTCAATGGGACAACTTAGATTTTTAATTTTTATTTTTTTCTTCTGGTAATTATTCTAAAATCTCTGTAGTACGTACGTGTCATATTTATTTCTCTTGGTTCTTTCTGCAAGAAACATAAACTTCAAGTGCAATAATTGTATTTATTTATAATCATTAAATTTTAAAATTAAATGTATTTTTTATGGTAAGACTATTTCACCTACATGCCTTTGATACACCAAAGGTATTCTTCTCTCATTTCTCATAATTCATCTTTTTTGCCAGACATTCTCGACAGCTGCCGACAATCAGACCCAAGTCGGCATCAAGGTACTGCAAGGGGAGCGTGAAATGGCCACGGACAACAAACTCCTGAGTGAATTTGACCTCATGGGTATCCCTCCGGCTCCCAGAGGCATGCCCCAGATCGAAGTTACATTTGACATTGATGCCAATGGAATTGTGACTGTCTCTGCAAAGGACAAGACCACCAACAAAGAGCAGCAGATAACCATTCGCTCATCTGGTGGTCTTTCTGATGACGAGATCGAGAAGATGGTTAGGGAGGCTGAGATGCACTCCCAGAAGGACCAGGAGAGGAAAGCACTGATCGATATAAGGAACACTGCTGATACCACAATATATAGTATTGAAAAGAGCCTGAGCGAGTACAATGACAAGATTCCGAGCGAGGTGGCGTCGGAAATTGAGACGGCTGTCTCCGATTTGAGAAGCGCGATGGGTACGGAGAATATTGATGATATTAAGGCGAAGCTGGATGCGGCGAATAAGGCTGTGTCGAAGATTGGGCAGCATATGTCTGGGAGCTCAGGTGGTGGCTCGTCGGAGGGTGGTAGTGGTGGAGAGGGGCAGGCGCCAGATGCTGAGTATGAGGAGGTGAAGAAGTAGTAGATGGTTTGGGTTGCCTTTTTACTCCGTTTTGAGTCTTGTATAATTTTATTACAAGTTGTCCGTAGCTCGGTTGTAATGTATTCCGAAATTAGAAACTTTTCAGTGGAGGTGTCCGTGTGGAGCTCCTTTGGAAGGGGTTTTATTTTAGATGACTAGGTTTTGCGGGATTACTATTAATTTATGGCTGAATTAATAAATTTCGTAGTTTTGAAACCAATTTGTTGTTTATATTTTGTGGAATTTATAATTACATAAATAAATAAATAAATTATAACAATATTTTTCACTTATTTGGGACAAAATATTACAAATGAAAAAATATTCATAGAGTTTTACAAAATAATACGTAATCAATTTAATAGTTTTGACATTATATTATCTATGTAAAAAAATTTATGTTTAACATAAAATACTAATTAATTTAAAGACTATAAACTTTGATCATATACTTTTGATAAATATTTTAAGTCAAAAAATGACGAACTTAAAAAATGTATAACTTATAACAATTTAAAGTTTATTCCTAATATAACTAATCCAAGTTGGGACTTGAATTTTTTATTACACTATAGAGAGTTTATCCTTATATACTACATTATTATTTTGTTTTATATTAATGGGCACACTTTTTTTTTGAATTATTTTATATTAATTATCACACTAATTTAAAAAAAAAACTATTTCTATTTATTTTATTAATTTAAGAATAAATTTTTATCCACAATTTTTTGTTTAAAAAATCAATAATATATATTTTTATTTTTTTTAAAGTTAAATAATATTTAACCCCAAAACTTTCTTAAAATTGTACTTAATCTCCAAAACTTTGATAAAATGAATTAAACACTCAAATATTTGATAAAAGTTGCACTTTACATAATTTTTATTATTTTAATATTTAAAATGATAAATTCTTTATTAAAAATGTATTTTATTTCCAAAAAAATTATAAATAAATAAAAAAATTATTTAAAAATTTATTTTAAAAACTAAAAAAAAATTAAATAAAAATCACAATATAATCACAATACAAATTTCTCTTAAATAATATTTAATTTAAAATTTGAAAATATTACCCATTATATCATATCATCATTTTTATTTTTTAGAATTATATATATTTTAATTTTTTTTAAATTTTATTTTAATTCTTATTATTAAAATTAAAAAAATGACTATAAAAACTTATAAATTAAATTATTTATCAATTCAAAATTTTAAATATATTAAAATAAAAATGAAAACAATATTGTATATTTAAAAAAATTTGTTTTATTTATTTATGATTGTTTATAGGTAAAATATATTTTTTACTTAAAAAATTAATATGTTAAAGATTAAAATTATAAAATTCAAGTAAAAAACTTAAATTGGATTAAACTGAAACTCTGAACTGAGAAACGATTTGAATTGAACTGAAAATAAATTCCAAAGAACATGTTTAAAGTGCAACTTTTATTAGAGTTTCAAGTGTTTAACATATTTTATTAAAGGTTTGGGGGGTAAAACACAATTTTCACTAAATCTTTAAGAGTTTAGCTTTTTACCTTTTTTTAATTTAATGTTCTTGCCGGGTCACAAACTCACAGCCAGGTGCCCAGTCCACGACCATTTTGTTATCGGGCTGGTTAATTTTCAATGGGCCGTAGTTAATATAAAACATAATACATCCTTAAACCTAGATTCTCTCTGCCTCTCTCCTTCCCTGATTCAACCAGAGGAGCTTCGCTCTCTCCCCTGTTCATTCTTCTCATTTCAATTATTTTCCTGGTAATTTTTTTTATTCATCTTCGAAGTTGATTCCACTACCAATAATTCTCTTTACGTTTGTTTAATTTAAAGAATTGGTTCTTTTCGGGAAATCTTTTTTTTTTTTTATTTTATTTACAGTGATTTATTTTTGTTAAAATTATGTTTACAGATTAAAAATGGGTAGCAAGAAAAGAGAATCGAGTTCTATGCAAGAATCCGTAGTCGAAGAACTGGTGGAAGACAAGCAGCAAGTGACCTCAGGTAATGAGGACGCGGGCAGGGTTCTGGAACAGCCCTCGAACAAGAGAATGAAGAAGGAGAAAAAGAAAAAAGATGTCGAAAACGGTTCCAACGCCGCGGCATCTACCTCTTCCAAACGTCCTCACAGCACGGCCCTGCTGAACATGGAAAAGAAAAAGCACAGGAAGTTGAAGGATAAGATGAGGCACAAATCGGAAAGCAAGAGAGTCGAGCCGCCCCCTCCTGAAAAAATGGAGTTAGATTCGAAAAGCGATGGCTACGAGATTGGCGGCACGAGCAATAGCAGTGGTGGGGTGTTGCCTGAGTTCCACATTGGGGTATTTAAGGATCTGGCGGCAGAAGATGCAAGGGTCAGGGAAGCGGCTTCTAAGTCTCTGGTTACGGAGTTGAGGGAAGTTCAGAATGCTTATGATAAGTTAGAGAATAAGGATGAGGTGGAGGATACGTCTAAGCTGGAAGCAGAGAAATGTGACGGATTGGATAACTGCGCCCCTTCGGTTAGGTACGCTGTGCGGAGGCTCATTCGCGGGGTGTCCTCGTCAAGAGAGGTGCGTTTGTTTTAAACATTTTGCTTCTGTAACTTTACGACAGATGGGCTGTGGTGAATATTGTTTCTTTTGTTCATTGTCATTTCAAAACACCTGCTGACTAATGGGATGTTGACATCTGTCGTCATTTCCGTATATCTAATCTTAGTTATCATCTAATTGCTCTCGACTCCGGACTATTTTTTGTAATTTGGTAAGAAAAGGATAGCTAGATTTTGATGCTTCTGAATGAATCACCGTAAAATTTCCTATTGTTAATTTCTTGTTTTGAAGATCAACATTAACCCGTCATTATTCATGGAAATGGTATTGGTCTTTGAAGAGTTTCTAATCATTATCATTGTATTCTTGAATTATGATCATTTGACTTGCATTATTAACGTTGACACCATTCTTGTATCTGTAGATGTATATATTTGCTGTGTCTATATCCTTCATTTGTTTGGATGTTTTTTTGAACTTCAGTCAAAATTCATGGTTCTTCACTCTATTGTTAATTATTATTATTTTTCTGCAGTGTGCAAGACAAGGATTCGCATTAGGTCTCACTGTCTTAGTCAGCACAGTTCCTAGCATTAAATTGGACTCGATGTTAAAGCTAATTGAATCATTGTTGGAGTTCTCTTCTTCCATGAAGGGTCAGGTGAGTAAATGGCCCTCTATTTGGCTATTGAGGATTTAATTTCCGTTGTACTAATGTCATCCAATTTTATAGGAGGCTAGGGACAACTTACTGGGTCGGTTATTTGCATATGGAGCTCTTGCAAGATCAGGAAAACTTACTGAAGAATGGAACACTAATAATGATACTCCACTTGTCAAAGAGTTCACCAGTCGCCTTATTGCCCTTGCTATCAAGAAACGGTACCTGCAAGAGTCTGCTGTCGCAGTTATTTTGGACATGGTTGAAAGGGTAATAATACTATTGCCGTTATCTATGTAGTACAGAAACATTTTTATAATTCTTTAATATATATAGGTAGTATATTAATATAAAAAATCACTTAGATGGAATTATTAGAGGTATTAATGGTTATGAAAGGCATTAATTGAGTTATTAGAGGTTTTAATGGAATTATTATAAGCATTAAGGTTATTATTAGAAGAATTAATAGCTGTGAAACTAAATATGTAAAATTAGAGGAAAGAGATTGGTTAAAAACATCTTAAGCCATTTTATTCAAGGATCCGTATCCCATACGTTTCCAAGATGGATATAGCGCCACTTTAGCAATATACGTGTTACCTAGGTCATTATGCGATTAAAATAATTTTTCTAATGTGATTTCTGCTCTGTTATTCTTTTGAATTAATCTCATGATTACTAATTGTCATCTCGTGCATTCTTTTCTTTCTGTGATTCCTATGTGGAAAATAAGTACTTTTCCGTAAAGTTGGTCATCCAATGTGTAATATAAACTCTTTTGATTAGAATAGTTGAAATCTATGAGTAATATAATTTTCTAGTTAGGAAACAAGTTAACATTTGATTTTGTATCGGTATCTGACATTGTCTGGCAGTATGCAATCTTTTATTATTTGGTGTCGAGTTCGTGATACACACCCATCTGTAGCTATACATTGGAATTGTATATGCTTTTGGCGTTGCTTTCACTTTCCATTTTTGTTCAATGTTTAATTTCTTGAGCATAAATTTCGTACCATTTAACTGATCTTTTGATGTAAAATACTGTTTTAGTTGCCTGTTGGAGTACTATTCAGCCACGTGCTAGAAACACCAGGGCTTCAGGAATGGTTTGGAGGAGCAACTGAGGCTGGGAATCCGGACGCCCTTCTTTTAGCTCTTAAATTGCAAGAAAAAGTTGGCGATGACTTTAATTACGGGAAGCTACTGCCTTCCCCCTATAGTAACAGTGCTTTCTTTGCTGCCGACCATTTGTCCACTATTGGTGGTTGCTTAAAGGTGGTATTCATATGGGGTCTGGA
The DNA here is from genome assembly GCA_954870475.1 of Euphrasia confusa. Lineage (NCBI taxonomy): Eukaryota > Viridiplantae > Streptophyta > Magnoliopsida > Lamiales > Orobanchaceae > Euphrasia > Euphrasia confusa. The sequence goes on along the minus strand of OX940949.1, from coordinate 14,440,226 downwards.
ACAAATCCTATTTGGCTAGGTATTTTTGTGTGTATATATTGATGGTTATTCTTTGATATATTGCAGGAGTCAACTTTCTGCCAACCACGGACACATAGTATCTGGTCTATTTTGGTTAGTAAACTCTTACCAGATTTAGACCCAGCTTCAGATCTACCTTCCACCAAAAAGGCCAAAAAGTGTCGCAGGCCTAGTTCATCTGAAGAAGAAGATAAAGAGGGAAATCTTCGGTCCTTCTGCGAAGTAACAATTGAAGGGACTCTTTTGCCCTCATCCCATGATCGCAAGAAGTTAGCATTTGATGTGCTGTTGCTTCTGCTTCCGAAGCTTCCCGCTTCTTGCGTTCACATTGTGTTGTCCTACAAGATTGTCCAGTGTCTAATGGATGTGCTCTCAACCAAAGACTCTTGGCTTTATAAAGTCGCACAGAATTTTCTTAAAGAACTAACAGAATGGGTGGTACAAGATGACTCTAGGAGAGTTGAGGTGATTGTTTCTCTTCAGAAGCACAGTAATGGAAAATTCGACTGCATCACGCGAGCAAAAACGGTGAAGAATTTGATGGCGGATTTCAAAACCGAGTCCGGCTGTATTCTGTTAGTTCAGAATTTAATTTCTATGTTTTTAGATGAAGGGAACTCTTTGGAAGAACCTTCTGATCAGAGTCAAACAACCGATGATAATTCTGAGATGGGTTCGGTTGAAGATAGGGATACCGTTGGGGCACTAGGGAATTCAGAATTTCTTAAAAGTTGGGTTGTGGAATCACTTCCTAGTGTTCTAAAGCATTTGAAGCTAGACCAAGACGCGAAGTTCCATGTGCAGAAAGAAGTCTTGAAATTTCTTGCGGTTCAAGGACTATTTTCTTCATCACTTGGGACCGAAGTAACGTCTTTTGAGTTACAGGAGACGCTGAAGTGGCCAAAGTCAGCCATTCCGAATGCTCTGTGCCAGATGTGTATTGAGCAGCTACAGCTGTTGCTTGCGAATTCTGTGGCGAGTGGGGTCGAAGCAAATGATCTCGGGTCTTATTTCATGCGGTTTCTTAATATATTGAGCAGCATTCCTTCTGTTTCCCTGTCCAGGGCATTGAATGGTGATGATGATAAAGCCTTCAAGAAACTGCAAGCCATGGAAAGTCAACTGTCGAAACAGGTACTCCACTTATTTATTTATTTGTATGGCACCATTAGTGTGCTACTAACGGACTAAAGGGTATTTTTGTATCTCCTTTCAAGTTTTTCCCTCCCACCAATCTTCGTAATCCATTTTTCAATAATAATAATTTAATAATTAATATTCCGTCATATTTTTCATAAGTTTTCCGCAGTTCTGCCACTTGAATAACTCTAATGACCATTAGTTAATTTATAATTTTTACATTAAATCAATTTTAATAATTACATTTCCGTCCAATCCTACCCAGATTCTCCAGACCTAATTTTACTTCTGAGTATTTGACCAACTACATTTTTGAAAAAATAATAATAATTGTAGGAACCAATTCTAAGGGCCTTGAGGCACGTAAATTACATGCTGTGAGATATTTGCTGATTCAACTGCTGCTTCAAATCGTGCTCCGACCTGGGGAATTCTCCGAAGCTGCCTCTGAACTTATCATGTGTTGTAAAAAAGCTTTTGAGTCTTCTGACCTTCTAGATTCTTCTGGAGAAGATGAACCTAATGAGGATGGTACACCGGAGTTAATGGATGTGTTGGTTGACACAATGCTTTCTCTGTTGCCAGTCATCAGCTCCTTTACGATCTGCTATTGAGCAGGTAAGTAGTTGAAGACCATTTTTATCAATCACTTTATTTTAAGCATTCACTCTGTATAGTGATCATTTTATTAATATATCCTACAGGTTTTCAAAGACTATTGTGATGACATCACGGAAGATGGATTACTCCGGATGGTACGGGTCATCAAAAAGGACTTGAAACCTTCTAGACACCAAAAAACGAATAACGAAGACGACGACGATGAAGATGATGATGATGATCTGCTTGATGTTGAAGAGGCAGAGGATTCTGATGAGGCGGAGACAGGTGAAACTGATGAGCACACCGATGACTCTGAGGCAGTTATTGGAGTTGATGCAGTAACCGCTGAGCTTCCGGAGGGCTCAGATGATGATTCCGATGAGGGAATGGATGACGAGGCAATGTTCCGGATGGATACTTACCTGGCTCGGATATTTAGAGAGAAGAAGAACCAGGCTGGAGGCGAAACCGCCCATTCTCAGCTTGTGCTCTTTAAGCTTCGGGTTCTGTCTTTACTGGAAATCTACCTACATGAAAATCCAGGCAAGTTTTGTTCCATTTTTATAGCATCTATCAAAACGTTAAACATGTTTTTTTATAAATCGTCAATCACATCTCTTTGGCTGTCACTTAAATTTCAATGTAGGGTTATTAACGAAAAATACTATTGAGGTTCAGTGTACTTGCCCAAACAAAGATTGTTAAAAATTACCATTACTCCCATCATTTTTAATTCAACCCTCACGTAAGTAGTTGACCTTTCTTATCATGTATATACAGGCAAACCTCAGGCGGTTACAATATTTTCCAACTTAGCTCAAGCATTTGCTAATCCACAAACAACAGAAGGAAGTGAGCAACTTGGTCAACGCATATGGGGAATTATACAAAAGAAAATTTTCAAAGCCAAGGACTATCCCAAAGGCGAGTCGGTGCAGCTTTCAGTACTCGAACCTCTCCTTGAGAAGTACTTGAAATTGGCTGCAAAGCCCTTCAAGAGTAAAAAATCCGCTTCCAATCCATCCAAGAAGAAACAATCAGCCTCCCGGAATAGGTACAAGATGATAAACTCACTCTCGCAGAATTCCACATTCTGGATCCTAAAAATCATCGATGCCAAAAACTTCTCCGAGTCCGATCTCCAAGGGGTGCACGCCATATTCCAGACAGTTATGGTTGCCTACTTTGATAGCAAGAAATCACAAATGAAGTGCGAGTTCCTGAAAGAGATATTCAAGAGGCGTCCCTGGATTGGACGTCACCTGTTTGGCTTCCTATTGGAGAAATGCTGTAGTGCTAAGTCAAAGTTCCGGCAGGTTGAAGCTCTTGATTTGGTGTCTGAAATACTAAAATCTTTCTCCGCTAATAACGATGGTAGTGTGGTAGATTCCTCAAAGAAGATGTTGAAAAGCAATATTAAGAAGCTAAGCCATTTGATCAAGCATTTGTTGACCAATATGCCGGAGAAGCAGTCAAGAAGAGCTGACGTTCGGAAATTCTGTGGCGAAGTTTTTCAAGTTTTGACGGCTTTTGAGCTGACGGCTAGTTTTCTCAAGTATTTGGAATCGGATGGTCACGCCGCTTGTGAATCTCAACTTGGGGAGGCATTTCTTGCTCTGAAGAAACCGAAAGTCTAAAGTATGAGTTCTTACCTTTTCTTGGGCTGCTACTGTTTTTGGATATTCAAAGTCTACTTTACAAGACAATTGGTTATTTTTGCTTTTGAGCGTTTTATTTGCAGCATTTTTAGACCAAAACAATTTTGAGTTGGATTATAATAGTGTGATAATTCTTAGTTTCTGTTTTACCATTCACTTTGAAGAACAAACACTTCCGAGTTTCAAAAATTAAGTTAAGATGTAACTTAAATAAATTAGTGTCCCTTAAAAAAAAAAGAAAACAATTCATGTCTTTGAAGAGTTTGACACTTTTTAGATTAAATTATGATTTTTTTTAATACTACTTTGATTAAAAAGTTATTGGAAAATATGTAAAATAGTTTTTGGTAAAGTGTAAAAAGTGGAGTATATGAATAAAACAGAAGTAAAAATTGTATTAAATTGATTTTTTTTAATACTACTTTGATTAAAAAGTTATTGGAAAAAAATGTAAAATAGTTTTTGGTAAAGTGTAAAAAGTGGAGTATATGAATAAAATTGTATTAAATTATGATTTTTTTAATACTAAAATAGTTTATGGTAAAGTGTAAAATGTGGAGTATATGAATAAAACAAAAGTAAAAATTGTATTAAATTATAATTTTTTTTAATATTACTTTGATTAAAAAGTTATTGGAAAAAATGTAAAATATTTTTTGGTAAAGTGTAAAAAGTGGAGTATATGAATAAAACAGAAATAAAAATTGTATTAAATTATGATTTTTTTAATACTACTTTGATTAAAAAGTTAATTGGAAAAAATGTAAAATAGTTTTTGGTAAAGTGTAAAAAGTGGAGTATATGAATAAAACAGAAGTAAAAATTGTATTAAATTATGATTTTTTTAATACTTCTTTGATTAAAAAGTTATTGGAAAAAATGTAAAATAGTTTTTGGTAAAGTGTAAAAAGTGGAGTATATGAATAAAACAAGAGTAAAAATTGTATTAAATTATGATTTTTTTTAATACTACTTTGATTAAAAAGTTATTGGAAAAAATGTAAAATAGTTTTTGGTAAAGTGTAAAAAGTGGAGTACAGTAAAATCGGAACAATTGATAGACTAGCATGTTGAGGTCATGTATTTCTGCGGATGCCCTCGTATTTTAATAATAATTAAAATAAATGGAAATACATGAAAGTTAATGTAAAAAAGCTGGAAAAGTCGTAAATGGCCCCGTTTATCTCTACTCTTTCATAATTTTATTACTACAATTTTACAAGAAAAAACCAAAGTGAAAATGTTAAAAAGTACCCTTTAGTAGATAGCCAAACATCTTATTTACACAAGCATATAGAAATTATGCTTTTCTACACTAAAGGACGGATATACCCTTAAGTACCAATAAGGCCGGCATTTTCCATTTGTTTCCATTAGAAACGTTTAGCTATATCGAATGTGACTGTTGTGTCGAATGGACTGATTTCTGTGTCGAATAATTTATTTCTATATCGAATACATTTACAGAAACGTTTATATCGAATATTAGAAACGTTTAGCTATATCGAATGGGATGTAACCATTTTCGAATGATATTTATTGTTTGTCGAATGGGATGTAACACTTGTCGAATGATATATAATGTTTGTCGATTGATATATAATGTTTGTCGAATGAGATATAACCCTTGTCGAATGGTATGTAACCCTTGTCGAATGGTATTTAATGTTTGTCTAATACACGTAACCCTTAGTCCCGAACATACTGAATGCAACTTTATTGAATCCTGATTTTCAAAAGACCACATACTTCATGCGAACAAGAAACATAACAAGAACCATAAATTATAAATTATTGACCTAATCAGAGTCGCTCGAGAATTTCCCTATCTCGCACATGTCTGCACCAAAAACACGAACCAGGTATGTGGTTGCATCTTTCCTTTCAAACACTAAAACATTACCATAACATAATGAATGATCGTTGAAAAACTTTGGCCAACCTTGTTTGAAATGCAACTCCCCGTCGGCCTCTCTTTGTTAATTTCACTCCCCAATTTTTGCTTGTTACATCTTCAAGTGTAAAACTCTGATCTTTCAAATGAATCATGTGCGGCTTGCCTGCAGGTGGTAGCATCATTTTCTCAGCATGATCTTGAGGAATTATTGTGCGATAAAACAATTCCATTGCCTGTAATTTTTAATAATTTGATTTTTGTTGTACTATGTTTTATACAGAAATGGGGTTGGATGTACGAGGGTTTTAATATGGGTAGATACAACCAACTACTTGTAGTAGGTAAACCCTAATTGTATATTAATTGGTGGATTGACTGGAATTTATTACCATATTGTGTCCCAACCATATATTCAATGCAATATGACAAACCTAACCTTGTCGAATATCAAATGACCTTGTCGAATGATAAAGTTAAGTTACCCTTGTAGAATGAGTAGTAGAAATTTATCGAATGTGAATTAGATCTTTGTCGAATGGGAAGTAATGCTTGTCGAATGGATATTATCCTTTGTCGAATGAGAAGTAACCGTTGTAACCGTTGTCGGATTAGTAATTATCATTAAATTTAGCCAACAAACAACCAGACGTGGTTGCATAGGCAATAAATCACATATTTCCATAAGCCAAAATTCTATTTAATGGATGTTATTGTAATCTATTATCCTCCCTTTTAATCATAATAATAATAATAATTCACAACCACAATTACAATCTGAAAACATGAAAAGAAAATTCTTTAAAGTTATGATTGGTGATTGGGCAACCCATCTTCTACTTCCTCACAGTTTGCGCGGCACGCCGGGAACCTAGAGAACCAAGTTGTCCAGTTTTACGATGTTCACAACGACCATTACAACGTCACAGTAACCCGAGTAAATGACTCTTTATACTTTGGTCGTGGATGGCCCATTTTCTATAGGGATCATCGCGTTCAGGAAGGTTGGTTCCTCGTGTTTCACTACTTCCCGAAGAATCGGCAAAATCCTGTGGACAAATTTGAAGTTGTTGTGTTTGACCGCAGCGCCTGCAAAGTACTAAACTTTCGGAGGATTGGTCAGCGACCGCCTCCGGTGGTTGATAGTGATGTTGGATCAAATTAGTGTTACTCTCTTATTTGCTGTACCCGTAATCTTATTTTGAATGTCGGAACAAATTAGTGTTAATTCTCTTAATTGCTTTTCCTGTAATCTTTTAATTACTTATCTAATTGCAGTATTGCGTTCGTCGTTAAAACGTATGACAAATATCCATTCTCGAATGAAAACTTACCCTTGTCGAATAACAATTAACTTTTGTCGAATGTGAAATTAAACTGGTCGAATGACAGAAAACCCTTATCGAATGAGAGAAATAGACTAACATAAACAACATTAGAAGATGAACAAATACATTTATCAGTATATTCCTCCAGTCTTCGTTTCAGCACCTGTTGGGATATGTCCTTCGATCCTACGTGTGCAATCGATAAAATCATAAGGTCGTCTATGGATGTTAAATGATTATTCGATAATATTAATTGTTGGGAACAATATAATATTGATCAATAAATCATACCTACAGGGTCACACACGAGTCGGAATTACGTTGCTTGTTATATTGATTTAGAATCAATACGTATGGATTTTCACATGCATGGGATGCATGGCATGCATGGGATGCATGGCTTGCATGGATGCATGTCACATTGTGTGACATGGCATGCCACACAAGCAAGGGGACCACATCTAATGCCATTTGGCATGATGATGTGGAAATGACCCTTCACCTCCCCATTATCCACCATTACTTGTGCATTATGATGCACATTATGGTGGGGGTTACATGGGAGGTTAATGGTGATCAATATAGTGATGAAAACATGTGTTTTCATATCACTTTTGATCAGCCACGAAAATCATACACAAAATAGAGAGAGAAGAGAGTTCTTGGAGAACCACTTCAAGCAAGCAAGCAAGTTCAATTCCGGGTTCGTGTGCAACACGTAGAGGCCGTGCCATTTGTGCGGCTTCAACATCCGGGCGATCTAGACAAGAGGAGTGACGAGGTCATTCATAAAGAGAGCTTCGAGAGGCTGATCCATTAAGGTGGTTCAATCGACTCAACACCACCTTAACCAAAATCAACGATCACCAAAAGTAAGTAATCGTTGAACCTTATATATATATGTATATATATTGGATGTGTATATATATATGTTTATATGTGTTCTTATACGCATTAAGTGTGCACTAAGATCATGGCATAGTATATCTATCGCTTTACACGCTTCCGCACACACAGTATATCGATCGGATCGGTATACCGATACATTCAATTGGTATCAGAGCCTAGGGCTCGTGCACACTTTTGTGTTGGACACAAGAAGTTTAAATCAACATAATTGGCTAAATTGTTTGTTTGAATCTATGTGATTAGATGTAAGGCCGGCCACCGATAGTGGTCGGGTGGATGAATCGTGTTTTTTACGTGTTGAATTACCATAGTTTTGGAGGGCTGCGTCCCTTGGAATCTTTTGTAATAGATAGGTTTTTCTATTTAAAATGTATTGTTCAATATGTAAGCAATGGATTTATCCATGTATCGGAGTTGGATTTCGAAGCCCAAGCGAAAACGAGAAGAAACGAAGCAAAACGGAGCGAAACGAACGAAGCCGGGGCTGCTGGAGACAAACAGCGCCCGCTGTTGTAGCAACAGCGGTCGCTGTTAGGGGTTCAGCGGGCGCTGTTGTGGCAACAACGACCGCTGTTCGTGCAAAACTCAGGTCGATACATTCTGCCCTCTTTTGGTGCTTTCGGCTGGCGCTGAATGCAAAACGGCGACCGCTGTTTCATTTTAGCGGGCGCTGTTTGCATAACATCGACCGCTGTTCCGGGTTTTTTTGAGGGCAAATCTGAGAGGACCAAAGCAAAGGTCTCTGCCTTGGAGGTAGGGGTCGTGGACCTGACCAGGTGCAGCCAAGTTCAGCCGGATCAAGTCGGGGTGATTTCAAGACGTTTCGATAGTTTTATATCGTTTTTCATTTGAGTGTTGTGAGGTTCTAGGGGTCTTTCAATACGTATTGTTTGCTTTGCTAGTTATAGGTTGTTTTATGTTATAAATGTTCAACTTACATATAAACAAACTTATGCATGCAAGTTCCCAAAATAGTCTTGTCCAAACATCACACCCCTAAAGCTCTCGATCATAAGTTGGTAGGTCCGTCGACCGAGAGTGATATTAGATATCATTGACATGGGTATGTCTACCTATCTTGAAATACTTAAGTGCGGACTTAGTCGGCTTAATGATTTACAAGATGAGGATCTCGGGATCGTTTTGTTCTAAGGGACAATGATATTGAATATCAATTGAACAAAATGAAATAAATAAGTACAATTGTTAGACAACCTTATTTGTTTACCGCTTTGTGGATGTTTACATATTTTATGTATCTTACTTTTGTAGTTTATCATGTCAAATATCAACTCAATTCAAGTTTGGTTCAATTCTTGATTGTGAAAAATTGAACAACACAAATTTTCGTGATTGACAACGGAATTTGAGGATGGTCCTCAAATACGAATACAAAGAGAATGTGTTAGATTACCAATTCCTATGATATCATTGAACAACTCAATAGCATGTTCGGGGAACATACTATGATTGAGCGGTTTGGTATGACCAAGGTCATCGCTTCAGCTAGGCTGGAAAAATGGAAATCTATGGAATCACATGTGCAACAAATGATTGGATTATTTGCTTCAAGTGACCGCCTAGATTTTTCCTATGATGATTATTTGGCAACCGATTTCATACTTCAATCTCATGATGGTTATAATGCCTTTAGGCTAAATTTTCCATATGAATGGTTTGAAGAAAGCGCTTCGTGAGCTCCACGGGATGCTCAAGGCTCCTGAGCCGGCGATAGAGAAGGACCCTAAGAGGGAAATTCTTATGATATGGGATAGGGTATTCAAAAGAGCATGGGCAAGAAGGCTACTAGGGTTCCTAGGGAATCTCAATGCGTCTACTGCAAAAGTGTTGGACACTACTTGCAAACATATAAAAGTTCATATTTTATTCAATTTCAAAACAAATGCCTAATTTGTCTTTCATTTGATGGATTATAAGGTTAGGATTAATTACACCTCGGGGAGTGATTTAATCCAAAACACTTAAGTTCATCAATGACACAAATTAGAGACTTTCGAGCCATTGGATGGCGTGAATCGATTGGCTGGTTGGCTCCCTCATATTTTATGAGAGATAGGGCTTCAATTGCATGATAATATCGCTGGTTAGAAAACTTCGATTTTCACTTACGATTTATCACGTTTTGACATTGAGATAATTTTGAATGGGAAATTTGAATGTGACTCAATTATTGGGAATAATTGAATTTGCCCAAAGTTCAAAGAAGATGTGAAGAAAGGGGTTACTTCATCTTCAAGTATTAATGATATAGACATTAAACTTCACAAATTCTACTTCTTGGGTATTGGATGCCAAATGTGGTTCTCACATTTTTTATGTGGAGGAACTACATAGAAGTATAAGTTTGGTGAATAGAGATGTCGATCTACGGGCAAGAAATGGAGCGAAGGTCGCTGCATTAGACGTATGATCATATGATGTTGTTTTGCCTTAGGGCCTTGTTTTAATATTATAACTATGTAATTTCGTACCTTCAATAAACAATGAATATTGGTTCAGTATTAGATACTGATGGATTAGTTTTTTCACTATTAAATAGTTTGGAAACTATTTTAATTGTGAATTATTCTTTGTTTTGGTACGATTATTATATTGTTTATGTATACTTTAAACTTGACAAATCATATATATATATCATTAAGACTAAAGGCCAAATCGAATAAGTATCGATGAGACATAACTGAAACATTGTTGATTAGATCAAATCAAAATCTAAACATGTAACGAAGCTTCCTTTAGAAGGAATTTTAGAATCATTTGACTTGGAGTCATTTGATACATGTGAATGATGTGTGATTGAAAAGATAACAATGTCATCTTTCTTGGAGAAAGGAGAACATGTGAGTAATTAGGGATGATCCGTACTGATGTATGTGGAACCTATTAATTCACAAGCACATGAAGGTTATGTTTCGGAAAAGAGAAAACAAACTATATTAGATATAGTTCGACCATTCGATGAGAGGTCTAAATGAACTACTGGTCTCTTTTGGGAACACACAATTCTAGACTTCAACTTATACACTGAATAGGACGCTTTCGAAAGCTGTTGATAAGACACCATACTAGGTATGGAAAGGGAGGGTCCCTCAATTGTTTTCATCAAGATTTGAGGTTCTAAAAGCTTCTCTGACGAGATTTATCTCTATAGAGCTTGAACTCAAATGGGATAAAAGTTTCCTTATGGTATGTCCATATGAAACTCGAGGGTACAAATTCTACGATCTATCTGAGAACAATATTTTGTTGCTCGAGATGGTGATTTTCTTGAAAAGAGATATCTTTCCTAGAAAGTAGTGGGAGCTCGGTTATCTTGAACGAGGTTCAAGTGGAACAACCAATCATGAATACTCAAGACTGGGTTGAGAGTATTCCTATTGTTTTGGAAACCATACCAGCCCTTGTAGGTCCAGAAGGGATATATCTCTTTTAGTCAGATACTTAGGTATTGTGATCAATGAGAGATATGAAGTCATGCTTTTGGAAAGCGATGAACCTTCGAACTATATCCAAGCTATGACTAGTGCAACTACTAAAAATTGGCATGGTGCCATATAATCCGAGATGATTTCAATGTCTGGTAATCAAGTTTGGAACTTGATAGATTTGCATCAAGAGGCTAAACCTATTGAGTGCAAATAGATCTTCAAAATCAATAAAGACATGAATGGAAAACCTAGGGTTTTCAAAGCAATTTTGGTGGTAAAAGTTTTATATTCCCGATGTGGATTATGATTAATCTTTTTCACCAGTTTTTGTGATTTATCCATTCGGATTAACTTAGCCATTGTGACTCATCTTGATAATGAGTTATGGTAATATTGGATGTTAAAACTAACTTCTTGAATTGGATTCTAGAAGAGGTTGTGTTTTAACACAGCCAAAGAGTTTTATCGATCTTAATAAGGCTGAGAAATTATGCAAGCTTATAGTTCTATTTATGGAATAAAGAATGCATATCGGAGTAGCAATCTTCAGTTCAATGAATCCATACTGGGATTTGGATTTCAGAGGAACTCGGAAGAGTCTTGTTTTACAAGAAGATCAGTGGGAGTTACGTTGTATTAATTGTGTTGTATGTCGGTGACATACTCCTTATTGGAAACAATGTTTCTATGCTTAATTCTATTAAAGAATGGCTTGGGAATTGTTTTTCAATGAAGGATCTTGGAGAAGCACAGTACATATTGGGCATCAAGATCTGTCGGAACAGATCGAAAATGATGTTTGGACTTAGTCAAGTGACCTATTTTGATAAGGTACTTAATAAGTTCAGAATGAAAGACGCCAAAAAGGGTCTCATTCCAATGAGTCATGGCACATCTCTTAGCAAGATGCAAGGCCCTACGGGACTTGATGAGAAAAAGAGGATGGAAAACATTCCTTATGCTTTGGCAATAAGGTCTATAATGTATGCCATGATATGTACACGACCGGACGTATCGTATGCTTTGAGCATGACGAGTCAGTTTCAAGGAAATCCAGGTGAGGCGCGTTAGACTGCGACCAAGAATATTCTTAGTACCTTAGATGGACAAAAGAATTTTGTTGTCTTTGGAAGACAAAAAGAGTTGATATTAACAAGCTGTTTGAATGCTAACTTCAAAACAAACTAAGATAATTTACGATTTTAATCTGGTTATATCTTTTGTCTGGTTAGAGGTGATATTTGCTGGAATAGTTCCATGCAATGCAATATAGCTGATTAAACTACAAAAGCTGAGCACAGTATTGCATTGGATGTAGTAATGTTGGCAGTTAGGATTTTAAAGTTCTTAAATGAACTAGGTGGCGTAACTAGCTCAGCCCATTCGATAGTTCTCTATTTATAGTAGAGTTATCGCCCAAGCCAATGAGCTAGGAAGCACCACAAGTCTAAAACTGGTGCTCAGGAAGTTCCACATTATCTGGGAGATAGTTTTGTGGAGACATCGAGATAATAAAGTTGCAACTTTTGGTAAGGTTGCAAACCCGCTTTCTAAACCTCTCCAGTAGTCTAAGCTTAAGGCTTTCACGACTGCAATAGAGATCAGACATCTTAGAGATAGGTTGTGATTTCTATTACTGTATTAGATACTTTTGGAGATTTGGTAAACATTCACTCATATGTATAATACATATTTCTTCATATAAATATGGTTTAATTTATATGAATTGTCCAAATGATTATGTGATATCAATTAGGTTATGAGGTCGACTTACCGCATAATGAAGTCCTAATGGTTGAACTGATATACTTGAATCATATAGCTATTCCTGGTTCGTATAATCGAGTACGGACAAACCGATAATACAAAGACCTAGATTGTAATGTGTACTATAGCGACGCTTCATGGGCTAGTGATGTGGGACATCAAGTACAATTACATAGATATTAGCTGGGAGCTAATGATCGAACAGACCCGACTGGAATAGTATTTAAGATTTTGAGTCATAATACTATTTCATTGACTGTCGAGCAATTTCCTCTGACCTGAGTAGTCCAGAGTGATTCCATTGTGAAATGGTGTACTTTGATACAAGTAAACGCCTTTCGTAAAAGGAGGTTATAAAACTTGTTATTGGGTATATTAGGAAGCAAGTGGGAGAGCTTGGATTGACAAGATGGGATTGTCCTCCATTTTTTAATGGGATATATGTCTTACCGTCCACTTGGAGAGTCGAGACTGTGGAAAATACGTGGCCACGTCCAGATTCGTATCATAGTGATAAATCTGGTTTTACAGTCTGTCTCAAAGTCCAAGAAAGGTTTGAACCGATTGAGGGACTTGCCTCAAGTTCAAACTTAGACATAAAGTGACAACAGGAAGTTGGCAGCACACTGGCTCTGAAGGCCAAGTGGGAGATTGTTGGGATATGTCCTTCGATCCTACGTGTGCAATCGATAAAATCATAAGGTCGTCTATGGATGTTAAATGATTATTCGATAATATTAATTGTTGGGAACAATATAATATTGATCAATAAATCATACCTACAGGGTCACACACGAGTCGGAATTACGTTGCTTGTTATATTGATTTAGAATCAATACGTATGAATTTTCACATGCATGGGATGCATGACATGCATGGGATGCATCACTTGCATGGATGCATGTCACATGGTGTGACATGGCATGCCACACAAGCAAGGGGACCACATCTAATGCCATTTGGCATGATGATGTGGAAATGACCCTTCACCTCCCCATTATCCACCATTACTTGTGCATTATGATGCACATTATGGTGGGGGTTACATGGGAGGTTAATGGTGATCAATATAGTGATGAAAACATGTGTTTTCATATCACTTTTGATCAGCCACGAAAATCATACACAAAATAGAGAGAGAAGAGAGTTCTTGGAGAACCACTTCAAGCAAGCAAGCAAGTTCAATTCCGGGTTCGTGTGCAACACGTAGAGGCCGGGCCATTTGTGCGGCTTCAACATCCGGGCGATCTAGACAAGAGGAGTGACGAGGTCATTCCTAAAGAGTGCTTCGAGAGGCTGATCCATTAAGGTGGTTCAATTGACTCACCACCACCTTAACCAAAATCAACGATCACCAAAAGTAAGTAATCGTTGAACCTTATATATATATATATATATATTGGATGTGTATATATATATGTTTATATGTGTTCTTATACACATTAAGTGTGCACTAAGATCATGGCATAGTAGATCTATCGCTTTACACGCTTCCGCACACACGGTATATCGATCGGATCGGTATACCGATACATTCAGCACCCTGTTCTCGTACTCCAGTTTTTCAATCTGGCCTTTCAATTTTCGAACAACACAATTGTGGTGATGAGCTAATTCATTGTCAACCAGCCTAAAAACTCACAATCGTCGTACTACAGAACATCGATAAATTAGTTAACCTAGCTGTGAAAAGAAATTTAAAGAATATTTAATTGTTCTGAAAATCATTGATTTTACCTCGTAAACGCCACAACGAAGATATCTAGTTGTTAATTCGATCAATTCAGTCTCTAATCCGTGGTGACAATTAGCAGGTGGTGCATCGGCTGGAGTATAACCACAGTAACACCGTGGCTTTTGAGGCTTGCTGGATGATTCGTTGTGGTTCATTGCTCAAAGTACATGAGAGTGACGGAAATGTGTGGTACTAGATGAGTATGCATTTGAATGGATTTATAGTGGCTAATTTTAAACGGCTATTTTTTGTAGACCGTTGAATCTCCCAGCTGCTAGTCTTTTTTCAAAGTCAAATATTACTGAAATATTTATATTCGACAAACTCAGAAGTGCATTCGGCCCACTAACTTTTCTATTCGACACAAATATTTATATTGGACAAATTTAAATATTAATATTTACTGTCAGTAAAAGATTACACTGCAGGAGAATATTAGAAGATTCGATTCCCTCTGAATAAAATCTTCATAGTCAATCAAAGTTACTTACCGAAAGGGTTAACTGTCTATTCAAATCTATTTACTTATCTTTTCACAACTGTTGAATCTTATCTTTTGAATCAAACACCACAAAATTGTAAGAACCCAAAATTCGAGCTGGAACTCAGTGCATTATCTTTCTTCATTTCAGATGTCAACACTACAATTGTTAGTGAAATACGGGGGTCATTGGTCTGGTTTGGAATATGAAGGAGGCGAAGATGACATAGCGTTTGTACCTCCTGGAGAGGGTGGTTATCAAGCCCTGTGGGATAGTGTACACCACTGCATGAACGCCGACACCAATATTCACAAGTTTTTTCGAATACATTTTCATGCTGTGTTATTTCGAATAGTAGCACTATATACTGTGTCGAATCAACAAATACCAATTATCGAATACTATTATACTTTGTCGAATGCTCGATTCACATTTGTCGAATGCAAATATACTTTGTCGAATGCTAAATTTCATTTATCGAATACAATTATACTTTGTCGGATGCTATATATATAATCAGGTATATTTTTGAAGCATTTGTTGACATGAAAGACAACAAAATACGAAGTAGGAAATTAAAGACGGACGACGATGTTTTCGAATTATTTCGTACTGACCAGGCGACATTCAGTTTCCGCGAAACAGAATATGAACAGGCTTTTGCACAAATGCGTGTTAATAGCGAGGCTTTGTTTCAGAAGTTGATACGTATAGGTCCACATAAGTGGGCGCGAAGTTTGTGTCCAGTTCGCAGGTATGAGTTTATGACCTCCAATGCCGCTGAAGCATTTAATAAAAGGGCCCTGTGGGAACGCACACTTCCAATTAGTTCTCTACTTGAAATCATGCGCGCTATAATTGAGAGGTGGTTCTACGAGCGAAGAACTGATGCGTCGTTGCGAGAACATGAGGTCAGCCAAGCAGTTGCCGATGATTTGATACAAGCCATCAAACTAGGGTCATCAATGAGAGTCGAACGCATAGATGCATCAAGATTTAAAGTAAGAGATCGAGCGTCCATATTCATTGTGGATCTCTCAGAAAGAACATGCACATGCGCGGAGTTTCAACATTTACTGATACCTTGTAGACATGCAGCTGCAGCAATACGATATTTTAGCGTATTTTCAACTTTTTTGTTGTGGTTTATGATATATGAATCCTAACTTCAATTTTGTAGTACAATGAATCACAACATACATGCGTATGTTGGAGAATGTTCCAAGATTTCCACTTTACGTGGTATGTGGTCTGGTATAGTAATGCCTATCACCGACCCTAGGTCTTGGGTGCTACCTGCTGCGGTGAAAGGTATCGTATGTCTCCCTCCCGAGAGGCAGAGACAAGCAGGTCGGCCTCGTAAATCAAGGTTTTCGGCAACCAACTCAAGAAGCAGGTCGGCATCACGTAAATCACAAACATGCTCACGTTGTGGTGTAACTGGCCATAATATAGTAAAATGTCAGGCGCTGATTACTCAGCATACACTTGGCCAAAACGAAGTAGGTGAACAAGGCAAACGTCGTGCTCCTAAGAAATGCTCTATGTGTGGCTCAAGCAATCACACTCGCAGAAGATGCCCAAGTTTTGTTGCTGAAGTGAATGAAGTCGAATTTGAGTGAATGCATGCTATGTCTCGGTTTCTATCTGTCATGTTAGGGATTCTAAGTAACTTTTATTGTTTTTTTGGATTTGAAACAATATTTTGGACTATTAATGGTCATTCGACTAGGGTTTTCTGTCATTCGACAAGGGTTTTATCTCATTCGACAAGGGTTAATTGTTATATATCCATGGCGAATGTTAATTAATATGTGTCGAATGATTGTCGAATACTAACACGCAATCTGAGTGTTGATTGAACAATTCACATGTAGTTAATGTGGCGATTGAGTGGCGTGGTGGTTGGTGTATTGAATGGGGCGAATTTAATTAAGGCAACCTTTCACAAAACGATGCAAACAGACCGTCCACATAACTCTAATTATTGCTATAAATTTTGTTGTTTACCACTCTCCTTTTACGTGCTAATCTAAATTCAATACAGAAAAGAAAAAAATGGCTAACGTTGGTCTGGCAATTACCAAGTTCTGGAAAACACTTGTTTCCGATGATTTCAAGGAGTTGCTTCGCCTGGACGCCGATTTCGCACACGAAAACCAACACCTCGTAGACCGGGACGTTGAACTGAGGGACAAATCTGGCCTCGTATGGCTCGTGCATGTTTCATGGACGTCTGGTTTTCTGACGTTCAATCGTGGGTGGTCTCGATTTCGTTCAACGCATCATCTTGGCATGGGGTATGTTGTCCTCTTCGAGAATTCCTTGCTCAGTAGCTTTCTCGTGTCCATCTATGGGAGAGATGGCAAAGAGATTGTGGATTTCAGTAATCCACAACCTCGTGGATCTGAGACGTTGCCCAAAGTAACTGATGTTGTAAGATCCATTATGCTTGCTAATCAAGCTTTTGTTGACAATTACAACGATGATGTATCGTCGTTGGATGGGGAGGACAACGGCGCCGACTACGAGACCAGCGAGGATGACGATGACGACGGTGCGGAGTAATAAGTTTACTGCTAAACTGTTAATGTCAAATTTTCAATCGGAAAACTGTATTTATTTTTTTGCTTTCAATATTAATATTTCGAGAAGCAATATTGAACATTCGACAAACACTTTAAGCCCTCGTCTCACAAAGTACCATTCGACACACAAAGTATACCATTCGACACACAAAGTATACCATTCGACACACCAAGTACACCATTCGACACACCAATTATAACCCTTGACGAATGATCATTAGCCCTTGTCGAATGACCATTACCAATTGTCGAATGAGAAATTAGACTTGTCGAATGATCATTGCTAAAAATCTACTAAATATCAGAATATAAGTCTCACAAAACACTTAGAATACCAAATATCATAATATAAGTCTCACAAAACACTTAGAATACCAAATATCAGAATATAAGTCTCACAAAACACTTAGAATACCAAATATCAGAATATAAGTCTCACAAAACACTTAGAATACCAAATATCAGAATACATGGTTCACAAGAAACGTAGAATACTAGTACTACACATTAGATACTGTATAGGCCTTCGCGTATGCGTGTATTCTCTCGGCCATCCGAAAGCGAATCTTCTTGATATTCGCCTCTTTGACCTCCGATAGGTCCCGTTCCCCAAGGAATTGCTCAATACACTTCAACGCAAAAGGCCCGCATGAATGTTCGGAAACCTGTTTGAAGCTCTCATCAACTGTGGCACGTTCCAAATCCCATGGTTTAAAAATCTCAGATTTGGGGTCATCGAAAAGGCCACTATATGTTAGCATTTGTGGAAGCAACCTCCTTAGGCACCAGATGGAATCTTCACGGGCCTCTCGGATCTCATTCGTCCATCGCCATGATATGGAATCGTAAATGAAAATGCTCTTCCGCTGAATGTGCAAGAGCAGAACAATCCAATGATCATTGATATGCCAAGGGAATACAACCTACAATGTTCAACACATAATGAATTAGTTGTATGAACCAGTGATATTACTTAGTAAACTATATATTTACATATAGTAATACTAACCCAAACGACTTCTTTCCAGCTTTTCATATTAGGCCAGCCCACGACTTCTTATTCCCCACGGACGCGCTTCACCAAATTCTCAATTTCTATATTTGTGAAAACCACTTCAGTGGGACTAGTACCTGTTGCCATCTTCTCCCGCCACATTTCACGAATGGTATCCTGAGTTTTTATGAAGAAATTAACAAACCACAAGCTGCAAACGGGACATTAAAACAAGATTACATACCACAAACTGCAAGTCCAGGATTAAATGCTTAGCATGATTAGTAGGTGGTCCTTCGCACACAAAATTTGGGTCGCAATGCAGTATGCGCATGTAAGCATTCATTTGCTGAAAACACTAGTGGTGTTACAATTTGATTTCATAAAAAAATGAGTTGTAAAGTTACAATTGGAAATATACCTCTGAGTCCATATCATGTTGGGGATCTGAAATCTTTTTCAACCAGACGGCAGTAGCATCTGTTGATATCACACCGAACACGGGAACTCTGCAAAAACAATATTACAAACAAATATCATATCATAGATATATGTGTGTAGGTAAAGAAAACCTACATTTCATTGGAGTCCTCGCGAATCCAACGGCGGAAGGCTGCATCGGTTTTCTTCAAAATCTGCTTATCAAGTTGTGTGTAAGGGGACTTCAGCACTTGTGAAGGTTGTACCGCTCTTTTACCTTTTGGCAAATTTAGGCTCGGATTACCGCCAACTTCCTCATTTTTTCTTTTTCTTTTTTTGCGCGTGAGTGCAAAAGTAGTAGCAAGCACTTCATCTTCTTCAGAGCTCTCCCCTCCTTCCGCAGCAGCAGTGCTCGCATCCTCTTTAGCAGCATGGGTGACCTCTTCTTCAACATCTGGGGTCGCATCTTTTTCAGCAGCAGTGCTCCCAAGTATTTGAACCGCATCAGCAGTAGTACGCTCATTGGCGGAATGCTCAATGATCCCCAAGGGTGTAAACGTCGTCTGCATGTTACCCAATGGTGTCTGTGGGTTACTCTCTGGCGTCCGCTGATCAGGGAGTGCGGCATCAACGTTCTGTTCGCTCACCGCCAGCTCACTCATGGGCAGCACACTCTGAACTGTAGGCATCTGCATGTTCCCCACTAGTGTCGATGGGTTACCGGCTGCCGTCTGCGTTGTGTTGAAGGTGTTGGCTGATGCACGGAGTCGCTAATTATTTTTTAAAACGGAAAAAAAACCTTCAGCCACAGAGATCTTGATATCTCGCGTGACAGCGTCCTTTAATTTTGAACTCATTCTTGGTAATCCTCGGCTAACAGCATCTTCCACGACTGACGGAATTCTTTTAGTCAAAGACTCCAAACACTTTTTCATCTCAGCTCGAACTATTTCCGGAATGTCATTACGAAGGTCAGCGTAATTCGCCGCGTTCTCTTTCCGAACAACTTCGGTTTCTCTACGGAGGGCTGTAACAGAATCTACCAGGTAGACGATCAAAGAGTGTGACGACTGTGGCGCACTACTTTCACCCCCATCATGCATTGGATTGTGCCTATGTGTCTCTAATGTCTCAGTCCTTGGATGGTTCTCATGCAGCTGTAGATTGACCTCTGCCCTATTGTCAACGGCATTCAAGTTCTGTCGTGATGCTTCCTCTGCCAAGTTCTCGAGCGTGGCCTTCCTTTTCGGAACATTCCTCGTCTCGGTGGGACCTGAACCCCGTGGTTTCGGTTTCTTACGCGACTTGATATGTAGATCAATTTCGTGCTCTAATACGCTTGGCCACCAATCTGCATAGCGTACTTTCTCCGCGTGTGATATCTCTAGATGTTTATGACAAATAGTCTGCAAAAACACATCCTACATTAATTCAATAACACAAAAAAAAGTACAAACAAATACGTACAAGTGAGAGGGACTATGAACTGCTGAGTACCCGTTCATCGAATATGTAATCCAAGTCAATATGCGACATTTTTTTATCAAATTCCCATTTCATAAAGCGAGGCATCTGTTCAGACGGATTTGTATTGGGTTTTGCAGTTATGTATCCTAAACGAGGAATAGCCTCGAATGCCCAAATCTGCAAAATAACATTACAATTTTGATAATTCCGCGTACATGGATTCGACGAAGCAAAAACATTAAATTAGTAACTTACCAGAAGCGCAAGACTGCACCCGTACACATGGTACTTCTTCGAGGGGTCATCTGTCCGTACGCAATCAATATGTTGAAGTAAGGTCTTCAAACATAAGGACCCCCATGGAAACTGCTCCCAATTAACATCATCCTCAATCAGCTCCCACACCCACGTGTCTACTCTCTTCTGTCGATCGTCTGCACCCAATAAAATCAGATAAACGAACAAAATCTTCAACACTTTTAGTTCGTCTTCGTCGTTGTTGTCACTTGATGCAAAATGGCCGCTCTTATACTGTTCAAAAAGATCTTTCACCCACGGTTGCTTTGTTTCATTAGGGAAAAAACGGGCATACAGACCATCAGGTCTTGGTGTGTAATCAACAGTGGTGTCGAATGTTGTTTTGCCAAATCGAAGACTTGTCACTAGCGCAAATTCGGCAGGCCCTAAACATATGTTCTTCCTTCCAACCCTGAACCACAGCTCATCTGATCTAACACCAGTAAAGCTTACTTGTCTACTCAAGAGGGTATGAACAACACTGTTGGGCAAGTCCTTTTGGCCCTGTGTTAGTCTGAAAAAATATTTGAAACATGAATTGTCCAACTTCACCAACAAATCATGTCTGTCGCGTATCTTATAGTGTAGCACTTCTAAATGCTTTAGCTTGTTATACAGCCCAGCCTTGCTCCCAGTGCCTTGGAATACTTCCCTCACCCACCACCATTCCTGTTTTGACAACAGATTAATCAACCAACAAGGTACTCAAGCAATCGACAAACAGACAATCATTCGACAAGTGAATTGTGTGTTCGACAAAGGGCGTTACAAACAAGTAACCCTAAATCACAAACCCTATATCCCAAAATCGAACCTTAAATCAGAATCTATTACAGCAGATAGATTCCCTTAATCAGTAAACACCCTAAATCCTTAACCCTATATCCTGTAATCAGAAACCCCCAAATCAGAAACCCTAAACCCCGTAATCGAAATCGAAAATTACTCACCTCAGTATCTTCTTCTTCCTCTGTCGGCAAGTGTAGACATTTTGTGTGCTATTTAACTCCGTCATTAATTCCTCAAGAGCTTGTGTCGAGATGTAACTTTCCTGGGTCTCGTACAAACCTTGTATATCATAGTCCATCGTCGACGGAACTTCTTCTTCTACGGTTTCAATGGCGTCGGCCGGCAGGATGTCTGCCATTTGTTCAGAGGAATTTGAATGTATTCGCAAAGAAAATTATTCTAATCGACAAAGGAAGGAAAAAAATGCCATCTTTTGGGTCTTTTATTCTAAATATTAATTTCAAAATAAATTAGATTTTTAATTAAAAAACAATGACTTATATTTTTGTCAAATAGTATTAATCCTTATCGAATATAACTAAACCTTATCGAACGTGAATTAACATTTGTCGAATGCGATTAACATTAGGTAACGAATGTTTTTTAGTGTTTTACTCTTTATCGAATAAAATAATTTTGTGTCGAATGAGAATTGAACTTCATCGAATGCATTTTGATAAACTTAATATTCAAAATTCATTCATAATCAATGTAAAAACATAATTAAAACAAGATAATATAATTACACAGACACCCATTTCCCTAATTATCAGCACCGTCGTCATCATCATCATCCTCATCATCGTTCTCGTCCATTCCTTCTTCGTCGTCCGGGACAGCGCCCTCATTGTCATCATCATCTATGAAGACGTCAACAAAGGCTTCATTATCGCTCAGAATGGACTTGACGACATCATAGAAATTAGGCACATTGTCTGATCCAGGAGCCCACGGATTATTGAAGTTCAGAATTTCCTTCCCATCTCTACCGTAAATGGACACGAGGAAGCTATGGAATCTGGTGTGCTCGAACAGAACAATCTTGCCCAAACTGAGGTGATGCGCTGCTGAAAATTCAGACCAACCTCGAGTGAAAGACAGGTAACCTGTAACCCAAGATACATTGACATTCCACACGAGCCCGGATTTGTCAGTGAGTTCAACACGACCAATCACGTACTCGTGGGTTTTTGCAAAATCAGAGTCCAGGCGAAGAACATCACTGAAATCATCAGCAACAATGATCTTCCAGAAATTGTTAATTACCATGACTTCCATGTATATATTTTAGGGTTTTTTTTTCGGTGAGAAGGATATGTTTTTCGTAAAGAGCAAACGCCAATTTATAGGACAATTTAGGGTTTGTAGACGGGCCACTAACGTTGGTTGGTGAAGGGGTGCATTAATTTCGTTCTGTCCATTCATTTCAATCGCACCCATTCACTTCATTTGCCCCAATAAACATTTAATTATCTACTTCAATTTGAATTGTCCAATCGTACCAGCCATTAGATAGCGTATCCACAGAGATAAAGTAATGAAAAATCAGTCAATTTAATGCATACAACTTATTCGATTTAAAAACACATTGTAACATACTCCAATAAAATATTCGATAAACTATGGAGTACATTCGCTAAACGATATAGAGACATTCGACTAACAAAAATACCATTGTATCTGGTTATTGAAACACATTCGACAAACTAGGGATTACATTCGACAAACAGTATAAACACATTCAACAAGCAATAATAACATATTCGACAAACAATTAGCCCATTCGATCCCATTGCATCTGGTTCTGGAAACATATTTGACAAACTAGGGGTTACATTCGATAAACTATATAGACACATTCGACAATCAATAATAACATATTCGACAATACCATAATCTCATTCGATCCCATTGTATCTAGTTCTGGAAACATATTCGACAAACTAGGGATTACATTCGATATACGATATAGACACATTCGACAAGCAATAATAACATATTCGACAAATAATAATCTCATTCGCCAAACTTGTTGTTCATTCGACAAACAATTGTATTCGATATCAGAATATAAACATATTCGACAAATATAATATTAAACCATTCGATAACATTTCGAAAAGTTAAACAGCCAAAAAAAAAATTGACTTTTATCGAATGAGTGTATCGAATAGGAGTTTCGAATGACAATTTACCACACTCGACCCACTATAAGGGCAAATTGGGGCATTCAGCACTTTTTGGTGTAAATAAGCATACTTTTAATATGCTAGTGCAAATAAGATGTACCGCTATCCCATATAGTGTACTTTAATTTTTCTCCCAAAACCAAACTCATCTCTCTCATCTCGGCCGCAGAACATAAACTCATTCAAGCTCCCGTTTTTTTTTTCGAAATCAAGAACCCAACCTATCGAAATTCAATATAAACCCTAGCTCATAATACCTTCGGTCCGATGTACTAACCTAAATCACCAAGGGTGTCGAGCTACGCGAAAGGTGAACCAAACCCTAGCCTTCAAATCCGGCGGCCCGATGTGCTAAATCCCTGAACTCCAGCAACCTGATGTGTAAATCCCACAACTACGGCGGCCGAATCCTCTAAATCAAGAAGAAAAACCCACGTGCAAATAAACCTTCAATCCATCGATTTCAAGTAAAGGGTTAGTTTGATTTTTTTCAGTTTTGTGTTGAAATTGATTTTGGGTTAGCTTCTAGGCTCGACGAGTACCGGAGGAGGGGGATGTCATCGCCGCAGTCATCCACCGCCTGGCTAAGCTCGGATGAGTCGCACGAGCAAGTTGGTGAAGTTGTCATCGATCGGCTCGAGGACTCGACCCGCGGGTTGTGGCGGCTCGGTGGCGACATGTTCAGCTTGAGGTTGAAATTCGGCCCGTTCATCATAGGTCGGTTGAGTTTTCTTTTTATGTTGTTTCTTGTTTGAATTAGTTATGAAACATGACAAGTAGCTAATAGAAGATACAAGGTGTGTGTGTGTGTGTGTGTGTGTGTGTGATCGTTTAAATACACGTGACTGTGAATTGGGCGGAGATTGTCGGGGAAGCAACGGTGACTTCTCGGTTATTTCAGCCATCAACACGGTGAAGATGGAGTTGATATTCTTGATTTTGGAGGGTGAATAATCATATTGTTAAAGGCGATTGATCACGATTGATATGGCCTATCTTCAGTGATTCTCATATCAATCTAATCGCCTTCATTTCATATGGTAATGAATAAAATTGAATTGAGTTTGGAGAAGGAAAATTGATATTAATTGATTGAAAAAGAAATCCCAACAGGAAAAAAGGGAGGGAAAACAAATCCAAATGGTTTATGTATGAGCTCCACTTGGTGTGTAGGAGTCTACTCAATAGTAAGTATTCACAGGCGGCTTGGCCTTTGGGTAGGTAATTTGTATTTTTGTTGGCTAACTTGTACAAGGATGGAAGTCGATTCGGGTGATGGTGCTTCATCCCTTCAGCTCCTAGTATATATATATATATATATATATATATATATATATATATATATATATATATATATATTGCAATTACACAACAAGACTACAGAGGAAGACCATCATTAATTGCCTGTGGAGTCGATGTGTGTGTGTGTTTGTGGTGATGTGCTGATATAGTTATATATCAGTAATGTATATTCATTCGAGGGCTGTGTTTGCATTGTTGAAACGAGTCCAGTTTTGAATTTGGTGCAAGTTTTTAATTTTATGTTGATTTGATTTTGGTTTTTCTGTTTTGTGTTAATTTTGGTTTTGGATTTGTGTGTGCTAATTGTATCTTTTGTTTTGGATTTGTCTATGCTAATTGTATCTAAATTGCATTGTAACTTGTTTGTGTTGGAATTCGATATCCCGGGCTATTAAAATTTGCGGAAACAATAACCCGATCAAAAACCATTCGCCGGAGATCACGTGAACACCGCCAAGCGAACCGGAGCCCGACCGAGCACACGACGCACCCGAAGGCACGCCGCTGCCCGGCTGAACCCCCGCAAGGCGGGGTTCGAGCGATCGATCGATAGCGTCCCACGCGATCGGGTGGGGCTGCATCGGTAGCCCCCGCGGCGAGTCCGGTGACTCGCCGCCGCATGGGAGGTCGGCCCGCCTCCAGCTGGGTCATCGCGGGACCCAGCCCGCGGCCAGCGATCGATCGGGGTGATCGATCGCATCCCCGGCGTCCAGCCTGGGTTCGCCCCATGCGCGCCTCGCCGAAACCCTAGGCGGGCGATTGGCGTGGTTCGGTGGCTTCGCCACCACCACGCGATCGTCCATCTACTCCGGGGTTCGATCTTTGGATCTTGCGTTCTACGGTATTTCACGATAATTCAAATCGATTAAAATCATAAGGGCGTTTAGATTTTATACCTTTCGATTTTATACCTTGCACTAGCTTGAACGTCGGGTGGGCGACGATCCTCCAAGCTTATGGATCTCCTTCACGAACTCTCTAGACTAATCAAGTATGATTATCTTGTCTTGTCTAATTGTGAAGATCATGTAGTGCTTTTATAGGCTACGTAGGGGATCTAAAGGAGGTGGAATATTGGGCTTCCAATATTAATGATTAAATTGAGCCCAAGCCCAAATCTATTAATCCCATTAATATTAATTAATTTATTTTCCACTATATAAATTAATTGCACTCCCAATATTAAACCATATTATATCCAAATAATATTTCTCCGGTAGTATTATTTATTCCGTGTATTTAAGATATAAATATCCATGAATAAAATTTATTTATTGCTTAATAAATTTATTCATCTCTTATATCAGAGAATAGTACCACTCAACCTTATTTATTATGCGGAACAAATCCACTCGCGAGGTTTACATAATAAATCCTTATGAGCTCATCTCGGGGATATTATCAACCCTTCCGGGATACACTGTCCCGTCAAGAATTCACGGCATGCCATATATAAAATATAGTGACCCAACTTAATCGGTAATTGACCCAATAATTAAACCGGTCAATTTCTTTGGAAAATCAAAGTCACTTATATTAAATATACACACCCGCAATTGTATCGGGGATTAAGAATAAAATACACTGAGACTTAAATCAATTATCACAGAGCAAACCTAATTGAAAAGTCTCAAGCGATCCGCTCAATACACCAAGTGTACAAGTGTGATAAAATAATTAAGACAAATTATTTTCTCTCTCACACAACGACTATACCGATGGATTGTTCCGTGTCCATCTAGGTCGTGAGCAACTCTTCGATTAAATACGAGTAACCGATAGTATGATCTTCTGTGTGACGTCGCACACCATACTAACTACAACGTATGTAATCCAGGACTATAATTTGCATATATTTAATTAACAATAATTAAAAGCAAATGAATGTTCATTATTAATAGGTAAATGAAAGTGCATAAAGAGTTCAGAATACACAAATCTAGACATTAAGTATACTACTCCAACAATCTCCCACTTATACTAAGGTCTAGTCTTATCTTCCAAACTTCTGACTCCCAAACCCTCCCAGTGCTTGAAATATACTTCCTTAGGAAGTATCTTGGTGAAAGGGTCTGCTAGGTTGTCCTCCGAAGCTATCTTGGTGACTATAGCATCGCCCCTCTTGACGATGTCTTGAATCAGGTGGTACTTGCGCTCTATGTGTTTCGTAGAACTATGGGACCGTGGTTCCTTACTGTTTGCCACTGCACCGCTATTTTCACAATAAATTGTCATAGCTTTGGGCAAACTCGGAATCACATTTAAGTCCTGGAGGAAATTAAGGAACCACACTGACTCTTTCGCTGCCTCTGAGGCTGCAACATATTCAGCTTCCATGGTAGAGTCTGTTGGAGTTGTGTACTTAATGTCTAGATTTAAGTAACGGTAAACTCCCCGTCATAGCATTTAATCTATTAAATTAACGAACGATTGTTTTGCTTTTAATTATTGTTAATTAAATATATATGCAAACCATAGTTCTGGATTTTATACGTTGTAGTTAGTATGGTGTGCATGGGCACACAGAAGATCATACTATCGGTTACTCGTATTTAATCGAACAGTTGCTCACGACCTAGATGGATACGAACTAATCTATCGGTATAGTCGTTGTGTGAGAGAGAAAATAATTTATCTTAATTATTTTATCACACTTGTACACTTAGTGTATTGAGCGGATCGTAGAGATTCATCGATTAGGATTGCCGGCGATAATCGATTTGAGTCTCAGTGTATTTTATTCTTAATCCCCGATATTATTGCGGGTGTGTATATTTAATATAAGTGACTTTGATTTACCAAAGGAATTAACCGATTTAATTATTGGGTTAATTACCGGTTAAGTTGGGTCACTATATTTTATATATGGCATGCCGTGAATAATTGACCGGACAGTGTATCCCGGAAGGGTTGATAATATCCCCGAGATGAGTTCAAAAAGGAATTATTGTGTAAACCTCATGAGTGGATTCGTTCCGCACAATAATTAAGGTTGAATGGTACTAGTCTCGGTTTAAAGAGATGAATAAATTAATTAGCAATAAATTAATTTTATTCATGGATATTTCTATCTTAAATACACGGAATAAATAAATACTACCGGAGAAATATTATTTGATATAATATGGTTTAATATTGGGAGTGCAATTAATTTATATAGTGGAAAATAAATTAATTAATATTGATAAGGATTAATGGACTTGGGCAGTGGGCTCAATTTAATCATCAATATTGGAAGCCCAATATTCCACCTCCTTTAGATCCCCTACGTAGCCTATAAAAGCACTACATGGCCTTCATAAATCATAAGACAAGATTATCATACTTGATATTCTAGAGAGTTGAAGGAGATCCATAGGAGTTCGATAGATCGTCGCCCACCCGACGTTCGAACGGAGTGCAAGGAATACGTGGGAAGATTCAAAGGTCTTCAACTTGATTTTGTTTCTCCGCACAACAAATCAAAAGGTATGATCATCAAAACCCCCTCTATGATCGTATGTGATATTAATTGTAATATATACATGAACGCACGATCCGGGAAAACGTTGAACTTCGGGGACGGGGATTCGAGATCCCCGGCGAACGTTCAAAGGACCCTCGGCTGGGAGCCGAGGGATGCGATCGAACCTAGGGTTCGATCGCGGCGATCCGCGCGAAGGGACCCCGGCTGGACGCCGGGGCTAGCGATCGAGCTGGGCTCGATCGCGGGGGCGAGCCGCGGCTGTTGCCGCGGTGGTCAGCTGGGCTGACCGCCCTCCCAACGGCGTGGGCGGTGAAGTCGCCGGACTCACCGCCCCGGGGCTGCCGGAGCAGCCCCACGCGATCGATGATGATCGCGAGCCCGCGATGGGCTCGGCTAGGGTTTCGGCCGCGGGTTCATCCCGCGGCGATTCTCCGGTTGAGCTCCGGACATTGTGGAGCTCGTGATCGGTTTCCGGCGAAGGGTTTTCGGTCGGGGTTATCGGTTCCGCAATTTTTGATACCCCGGGATATCGAATTCCAACAATTGGTATCAGAGCGTTTGGTTTCGTGTTCATGTATATGTTCAATTGTGTTCTACCTTGCAGGGATTCCGACTATCATGGTTAAATTGATTATTAATTATTCATTTAATTAATTGCTTTAATTTACCATGATTATTCGTTTATTAAACTCTCGGACATGTCGAGATTCGTTTTGTGTGGATGAATGCTTGTAATAGTAAAAATTCGGGGGTTGACCGAATTTAGGATTTATTATTATTGTTCTATGTTTTCCGGAAAGTGTATAGGGTCGATTTCATGTATAGAATCGATACCGGAATTGTAAATTTATTTCTTGTAATTTATTTACGTTGGTTCAATGCCGAGACGACCGCCGGAGAACACGTGTGACGAAGAAGACGAAGAGGACGAAAAACCGGGGGGGGGGGGGGGGTCGATCATCCCCATGATCGATCCCCATGAGGATCGATCGACCCCACGCCAAGGGGCTGCCCGCTAGGGCTTCCGGCCACGCCGGCCACCGGTGGTGGTGGCGCGTGGCTAAGAGGCGGCGGCGGTGGTGGCCGGTGGTGGTGGTGGTCGACGGTGGGGGTAGTGTGGGGATCCCCAACCCATGCTACTCCTACCTAGATTCTACTTACCTAATTGATTCAATTTTCCTAATTGAGTTTTCCTATTTTTGGGAATTCTCATGGATTAGAAAAAGAATTAATTGGAATTAATTTTATTCCTTATTCTATTATGGAAGTCTTCTAGAGTATTCCGAGTTCTACTTGGAATAGGATCCTAGAGATTTAATAGAATAGGAAAGGAATAAAAGTTAATTTAGGATTGATTTATTTCCTAATTGATTATTCCTATTTTATGGGAATTTTCATGGAGATGGAAATTAATTAATCTTGGAAAGTAGAAGAGTCCTAATTTATTTTATTTCCTTATTCTATTATAGAAGTCTTCTAGAATATTCCAAGTTTGACTTGGATAGATTATTCTAGAGATTTAATAGAATTAGATAGGAAAATAAATAAATATAAATATTAATAATATTTAATTTTATTTTTGATTTATTCGATTGACTTAATTTTCGGATTAAGTATCTTTTGGATTTATTAAGAATAAATAGATTTAAATATTGGGATTAATATTCTCGTCACATGGAGCATTCAAGAACGAAGACTGAAGACTAGAAGACGCATACGGAGAAGGAATAAAGCCATGATAGTCGGAAAATAATTCTCTAGCTTATTTTGACTATGTGCTATGTGCTTTATTACTTGTATGCATGCTATATGTGTTTACTTTATGCACTAGATAGCGTATCCCTTTGTTATAAGAAGCTAAGTGGGAGAGGGGATGGAAACATTCCCATGGTCTCCATTACTGTTCTCTTGGTGACTCTTGTGGATTTTTGAAGTTCACATAGATGTGTCATTAGAGGAGAATTCTTGTAATTCCTTTTACAAGAGACATTGATTAAGTTTGTCAAACAATGCCTAATTTGTCTTTCTGAAACTGACTTCAAGTCGACTCATTCTCGCCCCGGGGAGTGGAATGGAGCCAAAGCCACTTGGTCATGTGGATGACACAAATTAGAGACATTCGTACCATCTTTTAAGGTGGATCGATTGTCTGCTCGGCTCCCTCATCTAATGAGAGATAGGGTTGTTCGCATGGTGAATCACTGGTTAGAAACTTCGAGTTTCACTTATGATTCTCCGCGTCTTGATTTACGAAAATCGAATGGATCTTGTAACTGGGAGTCAATTATAAAAGTCTCTTAGTATAGTAAACGTCCACACAACGTGGCTTGCTGTGCTGACGGATTTTGGATTAATTGATGTAGACAGTTGTAAGGAATTGTGAAGTTTTGTGAAGTTGTCGTAAACGTCCACACAACGTGGCTTGCGGTGATGTAGCAATTCCAAGCGATTTCCTTTGGTGCTGAGTAATGGTTTACACTTAGATACGCTTTATAGTATTCCTCCCACCGAGGTTCCGCTATAAATGATGTATGACCAAAGAAAATCTAATTGCTAAATCATTTGGGTGGGTAAACGTCCACACACCGTGGCTTGCCTTACCTAATGGGATTTTAGATGTAATTAGTAATTTAATGATATTATTTGAGGGAGATAATATCGGATATTAAATTGATTGTTTGTTTAAATGTGCTTATAGGTTTAGAGAATAGCTATGAACCCACTTTCTATGATACTCAAGGAGCATAAGCTCAGTGGCCCCAACTACATTGATTGGAAGAGAAATTTAGACATTGTCCTGACTTCAGAGGAGTACAAGTTTGTACTCCATGAAGTATGCCCAGCTGAGCCCACGCCTGCCTCGACTGATGAGGAAAAACTAGCATATCGGAAGTGGAAAAAGGCTGATGAAATGGCTAGGTGTTATATTTTGGCTTCTATGTCAAATGTACTCCAAACCCAACATGAGTCGATGGACACTGCCTACGATATGATGTTTAACCTCAAGGAGATGTTTGGAGAGCAAGATCGTGCGGCAAGGCAAGAAGCCATGAGAGTCCTCATGACAACTACTCAGTCTGAAGGAACGCCCGTAGGGGAGCACGTTCTCAAGATGATGGGTCTATTGAATGAGCTTGAGATCCTAGGAGCTCAAATTGATGCTGACACGCAAGTCGACATCATACTCCAGTCTCTGACCCCTAGCTTTGAGCAGTTTCGCATGAGTTATAATATGGGTAAACTATCTTACTCTCTTGCGCAACTCCTGACTGAGCTGAAGGCGGCAGAGGGGATCTACAAGAAGGGCAAGTCTCTAGCGCTTGTAACTACCAAGTCCAAAGGCTTTAAGCCTGGTGGAGGTAGGGGCAAAAGGAGGAAGCAAGCCAGAAAACCCAGTGGTGTCAAGAAGGTTGTGCCACGAGTGGGGGCTGCAAAGCCAAAGGGCAATTGCTTCCGATGCAACAAGTCTGGACACTGGAAGTCTGAATGTCCTCTCAGAGGTACGAATTTTTCTTTAGTCGTAAAAACATAGTCAGCGGTATTATCTACCAGAATTCTGGTGTGTAGATATGGAACCACTGACGGTATGTGCATTTTTGAAATGCAGGGGTTCCAGAAAACCCGGCGACTTAGAGAAGGAGAGTTCGAGTCAACACGGGCAAAAGCTGTAAAGGAGGCAGCTGTTGCGGTGGAAGACATTTATCTGCTTTAGTAGTTAAATAGGATTTCATTTCAAGATTTATTGCTTTATGTACCCTTTATTTTAGAAAGAACGTTTTGTTCTGGATTTCTATTATTAATGAATGGATATTTTTATTTCTTTAATCATTGGATGATTTTGAAATAATGGGTATTATCTATTCCGGTACATTAGATAGCAATATGTGAATGATAGATCCTAAGTCTACCACAATGCAACGAATCGTTCTATAACTTGTTTTACTTGATTAGACATTTCTTTATTAAATCATTATACTTGTGAATTCTTGTACTTAGAAGTATTTTCAAATAAAATTCGAAAAGTCGAAATTGATTTGATCAATTATAGTTGAAGGAATGGACCTTCCGACTTGAGAATTGAATTTGGAGGATAATACATCTAAGCAAACCTTTATGAATAAAGGATAGAATTCGGACAAGTGTTGGAAATGATTAGATATGCAGACGTATATGTAAATTAGAAAGGTACGAATAGTTCTTTCAAAGGATACTCGGTGATGGATTAGAGTACTTAATGTGCCATAAAAGCAAAGTGTTTTGACTAGTCAATGGACACAAAGCTATTATGGGGAACCATTAAAGTATATCCATTAGGAGCCTGCGACTTGGTCGCGGAGGCCATTACCTATCTAAATAACACGTAGCATAATCAAAGATTGGGATTCAATCCCAAAGGGCCACGCCATACACTTACGTGTAGAGATGGTGCGTTGTAAATAAGAAATGGAAATCTGATGGTAAAAGAACAAGTTGTTCGAAACTACCTATGTTCTATAGATATTCCTGGATACAACGGCATATTGAATATGGTTGTAGGATATCCTAGATGAACGAAGTAATTGTGTGTTCTATAGTACTATGAACCAGAAGGACGTGTATCGCCTGGTTCTTAGAGGAAGACTATTAGACGAACCACAAAGCCTGAACTGACGTAATACCTTGGAATGAGGAGAAAGGACAAAAGACTGGGAACCAGCCAAACCGAGTAGAAGTACACCACACACTGCACCTATTGTTATTACTATTTTACACCGGGACGCCATTGCAGTGGGAGGTTGTTGGACAACCAAAGATGTTCATAAGACTAGAGGAGTTTGGACTCTGGATCTAGTAGAGATGAAATCGATCCCTAAGCTCTGCATAAGGGCGGTGCTAGATCTAAATGAGCCTGCTTGCAGAACAATAAGGTTTATTGTTAAAGAGGCTAGATCATTTAGAGTACAAGCTTAGTAAATCCGTTTATGGATTGGGACAAAGCTATGAATCGTGGAACTTGCGAATTGATGAGATAGTCCATTTAATGGATTCATCAAAGGGCAAAGACGATGGGTGTATTGGAGACGTAATAGAAACAAGGTGATGTTTCTCGGGGATTTTATGTAGATAACATTTTATCATTGGCAACAATGTAAAGATATTGTCAGACATAAAATAATGGTTGTCTAAATAAATCGGGATATAAGATTGAGAAGAAGTTGGAACGTGTTCTTAAAGATCTTTCGATCTAGGGATAAGAACATTGTACTTCTCCTAGATATCTTATACGATTATGGTTTGTTTTAACATTCATAATTCTGAGAAAGGATGTTGCCTTTCAGAGACAGAATAAATAAATGCAATGTTGATAAACAAGAACCTGATATCAACTATGCGGTATGCGTAGTGGGAGGATATCAAAGTAATCTGGACAAGAGATTCTCGGATGCTGTAATAGTACTTGTGAAAGTACTGGATTATTAAGCAAGACGAAATCTTCTTAGATTACATGTTCTCGGATTTCAGAAATCAGAGAAGGACCAGTGAAAGTCGATATCAGGCTATGTGTTCACTTTTGAAAGAGGTGGAACCTTTAAAATGAAAAGAGTGACAAGCAGGATGCTTCTCAGACTCTCTCATAACCGAATAGCAGCCTCAGAGGCAGCGGAAGTTTTGGTTAGGTTCCGGGATAACCTCTAAGACTTGGATATGACTCTTGGTTTATCAAAGGCTATTTTATAGCGGTGCATGGTAAAACCGGAAGAAGTCATAAGTCTAAAAGTGAAGATAACACATAGTGCAAGTACCACCTGATACGAGTCATCGTCAAGGGAGACGACGTAGTAGTCACCAAGATAACTTCAGAGCGGCGACCTAGAGTGCTCATTCACATAGTACTTCTCGGAAGTACACTTAAGCACGTGATGAGTATGGGAACCGGGAGTTTGGAAGAAATGACTAGACCTTAGTACAAGTGGGAGATTGTTGGAGTTGTGTACTTAATGTCTAGATTTAAGTAACGGTAAACTCCCCGTCATAACATTTAATCTATTAAATTAACGAACGATTGTTTTGCTTTTAATTATTGTTAATTAAATATATATGCAAACCATAGTTCTGGATTTTATACGTTGTAGTTAGTATGGTGTGCATGGGCACACAGAAGATCATACTATCGATTACTCGTATTTAATCGAACAGTTGCTCACGACCTAGATGGATACGAACTAATCTATCGGTATAGTCGTTGTGTGAGAGAGAAAATAATTTATCTTAATTATTTTATCACACTTGTACACTTAGTGTATTGAGCGGATCGTAGAGATTCATCGATTAGGATTGCCGGCGATAATCGATTTGAGTCTCAGTGTATTTTATTCTTAATCCCCGATATTATTGCGGGTGTGTATATTTAATATAAGTGACTTTGATTTACCAAAGGAATTAACCGATTTAATTATTGGGTTAATTACCGGTTAAGTTGGGTCACTATATTTTATATATGGCATGCCGTGAATAATTGACCGGACAGTGTATCCCGGAAGGGTTGATAATATCCCCGAGATGAGTTCAAAAAGGAATTATTGTGTAAACCTCATGAGTGGATTCGTTCCGCACAATAATTAAGGTTGAATGGTACTAGTCTCGGTTTAAAGAGATGAATAAATTAATTAGCAATAAATTAATTTTATTCATGGATATTTCTATCTTAAATACACGGAATAAATAAATACTACCGGAGAAATATTATTTGATATAATATGGTTTAATATTGGGAGTGCAATTAATTTATATAGTGGAAAATAAATTAATTAATATTGATAAGGATTAATGGACTTGGGCAGTGGGCTCAATTTAATCATCAATATTGGAAGCCCAATATTCCACCTCCTTTAGATCGCCTACGTAGCCTATAAAAGCACTACATGGCCTTCATAAATCATAAGACAAGATTATCATACTTGATATTCTAGAGAGTTGAAGGAGACCCATAGGAGTTCGATAGATCGTCGCCCACCCGACGTTCGAACGGAGTGCAAGGAATACGTGGGAAGATTCAAAGGTCTTCAACTTGATTTTGTTTCTCCGCACAACAAATCAAAAGGTATGATCATCAAAACCCCCTCTATGATCGTATGTGATATTAATTGTAATATATACATGAACGCACGATCCGGGAAAACGTTGAACTTCGGGGACGGGGATTCGAGATCCCCGGCGAACGTTCAAAGGACCCTCGGCTGGGAGCCGAGGGATGCGATCGAACCTAGGGTTCGATCGCGGCGATCCGCGCGAAGGGACCCCGGCTGGACGCCGGGGCTAGCGATCGAGCTGGGCTCGATCGCGGGGGCGAGCCGCGGCTGTTGCCGCGGTGGTCAGCTGGGCTGACCGCCCTCCCGACGGCGTGGGCGGTGAAGTCGCCGGACTCACCGCCCCGGGGCTGCCGGAGCAGCCCCACGCGATCGATGATGATCGCGAGCCCGCGATGGGCTCGGCTAGGGTTTCGGCCGCGGGTTCATCCCGCGGCGATTCTCCGGTTGAGCTCCGGACATTGTGGAGCTCGTGATCGGTTTCCGGCGAAGGGTTTTCGGTCGGGGTTATCGGTTCCGCAATTTTTGATACCCCGGGATATCGAGTTCCAATAGAGTCCGAAATGCACTTTTGCTTAACACTCTTCCATGATACGGCTCCACCTCCCAAAGTGTACACATAGCCTGATGTCGACTTACGCCGGTCCTTATCAGCTTGGAAATCCGAATCCGTGTAACCCAAAGGAATCAGATTGTCTGCCCCGTAACTTAGAACATAATCCCTAGTATTTCGCAAATACTTGAAAATGTTCTTTACGGCATTCCAATGAGCCTTTCCAGGATTACTCTGATATCTCGCTATTATGCCCACTGCATAGCAGATATCAGGTCTCGTGCATAACATTGCATACATCAAGCTTCCCACAGCCGAAGCGTAGGGAACTGCTTTCATTTCATCTTTTTCCTTCTGTGTCCGGGGACACATTTCCTTAGAAAGATAAGTTCCTTTACTGAAGGGTAGTTCACCCTTCTTAGAATCTTGCATGTTAAAACGAGCCAGAATCGTGTCTATGTAAGATTGCTGGGAAAGGCACAATGTTCTACTCCGGCGATCCCTTATAACCTTGATCCCTAGAACATGTCCAACTTCTCCCAAATCTTTCATATCGAATTGTCTAGACAACCATCCCTTTATGTCTGATAACATCTTCACACTATTGCCAATGAGAAGGATGTCGTCTACATAAAGCACGAGAAACACCACCTTCTTCCCATCACGTTTCCAATACACACACGATTCGTCCATGCTTTGATTGAATCCAAAAGATTGGACTACCTCATCAAACCGCAGGTTCCACGATCTCGAGGCTTGTTTCAATCCATAAATGGATCGATTAAGCTTGCACACTAGATGATCTCGCCCCTTAGCAATGAATCCCTCTAGTTGTTTCATATAAATCGTCTCGTCAAGACTTCCATTTAGGAAAGCTGTCTTGACATCCATTTGCCACACCTCATAGTCCATATGAGCTGCTATGGATAAGAGAATCCGGATCGACTTTATCTTGGCGACCGGCGAAAAGGTCTCCTCAAAATCGATTCCCTCTTTTTGAGTATATCCTTTCGCAACAAGCCGAGCTTTAAAGGTTTCAACCTTTTCGTCAGATCCTATCTTTCTCTTGTAGACCCATTTACACCCAATTGGATTTACGCCGTTTGGTGGTTCTACAAGATCCAGACTTTATTAGAATCCATAGATTCAATTTCGGATTTCATCGCTTTCTTCCAAGATGGCGCATCTATATCTTGTACTGCCTCATCATAGGTCCAGGGATCGATTTCATGA
This sequence comes from Euphrasia confusa, assembly GCA_954870475.1. Classification (NCBI taxonomy): domain Eukaryota; kingdom Viridiplantae; phylum Streptophyta; class Magnoliopsida; order Lamiales; family Orobanchaceae; genus Euphrasia; species Euphrasia confusa. Next base: position 14,402,875 of record OX940949.1, on the reverse strand, counting down.
ACTCCAGGTCCAGAGTCCGAAGACTCACCCAGTCCAATCCATCTGTCTGGTTGTTTAACAACCCTCCCACTACGACGGCGTTCCGGTGTATTAACAGTGATAGTAGGTGCAGGTTCTAGTGGTGTATCACTACTCGGTTCGGCTGTATCTAAGTCTTCCTTGTTACCTCTCAACTCATCAAGTATTATGTCACTTTTGGGCTTGTGGTCCATGACATAGTCTTCCTCTAAGAACCGAGCGTTAGTACTTATAACGATCTTCTGGTCCGTAGGACTATAGAACATGCCACCTTTAGTTCCTCTAGGATATCCTATAAACAACCGCACTTCAGTACGAGGTTCTAACTTATCGGCTCCAGTTCTCAACACGTGCGCGAGGCACCCCCAGATCCGAACGTGTCTCAAGCTAGGCTTGCGCCCGCTCCATCGTTCCATGGGTGTTGTAGGGACCGTTTTAGATGGAACCAAGTTTAGAATGTGCGTTGCTGTTTCTAAGGCATATCCCCAGAACATAACAGGTAAGTCCGAGTAACTCATCATTGAACGTACCATCTCCATAAGAGTCCTATTCCTTCGTTCCGACACACCATTCTGCTGAGGAGTGTATGGTGATGTCATTTGGGAATCAATCCCATTCTCTGCCAAGTATGCCTTGAATTCTCCAGACAGGTACTCGCCTCCGCGATCAGATCGCAGGCATTTTATGGATTTACCTTGAAGGTTCTCCACAAGAGCCTTGAATTCCTTGAATTTGTCAAAGGATTCGCTCTTGCGGCGCATCAGGTATACAAATCCATACCTTGAGTAATCATCAGTGAAAGTGATGAAGTACTCGTACCCTCCCCTTGCCTGAGTAGACATAGGTCCGCATACATCAGAGTGAATCAAATCCAATACTTGTTCAACTCTACGTCCTTTACCAGAAAAAGAACGCTTGGTCATTTTTCCCTCCAAACAGGATTCGCAGGTTGGAAGGTCCTCTCCTTCAACACCACTGATGAGACCATCAGCTTTCAACCTTTGAATTCTATTTGAGTTAATATGACCTAGCCTTAGATGCCACAAGTATAATTGATTCATTTTAGAAGGTTCCTTTCTCTTATTGGTGTTCGTAGATGTGTTATTACTCTCGGTTAGTTGCATCGTGTTAGACTCAGGATTTAGTACATACAAATCGTCTACCAATGTACCGGAACAGATAATATCACTATTTCTTCTTATGATCACGAAGTGATCAAAAGAAACAGAATATCCATTCTTAATAAGTTTAGAAACCGAAATTAAATTCTTTCTAAAGTTGGGTACATAAAGACAATTATGTAAAACTAAAACCCTATCACTACTAAAGCGTAAGTGAACGTCTCCCACTGCAACAGCTGCCACCCTTGCAGCATTGCCCATGTAGACCACGATTTCTCCCTCTCTAAGTCTCCGGGTTTCCTGGAACCCCTGCAATGAATTGCAGACATGATCAGTGGCTCCCGTATCTACACACCAGGTGATGGTAGATAACACCACTGATAATGTTTCAGTGACTAAGGAAATTTTCGTACCTTTGATGAGTGGACAATCAGACCTCCAGTGCCCAGACTGCTTGCATCGATAACACTTGCCTTGCGGCTTGCTTTTCCCATTCTGTGGTTTGGAACCACTGGGCTTTTTTGCATGCACTTCCATCTTAGCCACAAGAGCTTGTGATTCTCTGATCATGCTTATAAGTTCCATTCTTTTGAAATCGTTTTTAAGCGATTCCTCAAGATGACTGAACTTAATGAGTATGTCAATCACTTCTTGTCCAGCTTCCACACTATGTCCTAACATCTCCTTGAGGTCATTTTCAATGTCCTCATCAGTTGGGACAATAGTGGATTCGGAAGGTTCAACAGTCTGAACAATGTCCATATTTCGTTCCCAATCATTACTATATGGAACCAGTGAGTTTTCATCTTTAAGTATATCACAAAGTGGGGTCACAGTCATTCTTAACCTATAAGCACATAAAACAAACAAACAATTTAATATCCGATATTATCTCCCTTAAATAATATCATTAAATCACTAATCACATCTAAAATCCCATCAGGTAAGGCAAGCCACGATAGTGTGGACGTTTACCCACCCAAATGATTTAGTAATTAGATTTCCTTCGGTCGTACATCATCAATAGCGTTACCTCGATGGGAGGGATACTATGAAGCGTACCTAAGTGTTAACCATCGCTCAGTACTAAGAAGTTTGTTTGAGACTCGCATATCACCGCAAGCCACGATAGTGTGGACGTTTACGTTGACACACGGATCCTTCACTCCCTTCTATAACTGTCTACATCAATTGATCAAAAATCCCATTCAGTGTAGCAAGCCACGATAGTGTGGACGTTTACTACACCAAAAGACTTTTACAATTGACATCCAATTACTTGATCCATTTGATCTTGTAAATCAAGATGTGGAGAATCATAAGTGAAACTCGAAGTTTCTTACCAGTGATTCACCATGCGAACAACCCTATCTCTCATAAATGAGGGAGCCGAGCAGACAATCGATCCACCTTAAAAGGATGGTACGAAGGTCTCTAATTTGTGTCCTCGACATAACCAAGTGGCTTTGGCTCCATTCCACTCCCCGGGGTAAGAATGAGTCGACTTGAAATCAATTTTGGAAAGACAAATTAGGCATTGTTTGATAGACTTAATCAATGTTTCTTGTAAGAGGAATTACAAGAACTCTCCTCCAATGACCTATCTATATAAACTTCAAAAGTTTATAAAAGTCACCAAGAGAGCAGCAATGGAGACCATGGGTATGTTTCCATACCCTCTCCCACTTAGCTTTTTATAACAAAGGGATACGCTATCTAGTGCATAAAGTAAACACATATAGCATGCATACAAGAAATAAAGCACATAATATTATCACATAGTCAAAATAATACTAGAATATTATTTTCCGACTATTATGGCTTTACTCCATCTCCGTACGCATCTTCTAGTCTTTAGTCTTCGTTTTTGAATGCTCCATGTGACGAGAATATTAATTTCCAATATTTAAATCTATTTATTTTTAATAAATCCAAAAGATACTTAATTAATAATAATTAAGTCAATCGAATAAATCAAAAATAAAATTAAATATTATTAATATTTTTATTTATTTGATTTTCCTTTTTCTACTTTATTAAATCTCTAAAATAATCTATCCAAGACCCACTTGGAATATTCTAGAAGATTTCCATAATGAAATAAGGAAATGAAATAATTTAGGACTCTTCTTCTTTCCAAATTAATTAGATTCCTAATCCATGAATATTTCCATAAAATAGAAATAATCAATTAGGAATCCTAATTAATTCCATCATTGATTATTTTCCTAATCCATGAGAGTTCCCAAAAATAGGAATACTCAAAAAGGAAAAACCCGAATCAATTAGGAAAGTAAATTACCGGACCGGGATAGCACGGGGTGGGGATCCCCGCGCCACCCTTCGACCGCCGCCTAGGAGGTGGCCGGCCACCGTCGCCGGCGGCCCCTCCAAGGGTCGATCGATCGATCCTCATGGATCGACCATGGGGATGGTCGATCCTCGTCCTTTTCACCCTCACGATCATCTCCTTCGTCACACGTCTTCTCCGGCGGTCGTTTCGGCATCGATCCAACGCAAAATAAATTACAAATATAATTCTACACTATCCGGTATCGATTCTATACATGAAATCGACCATATACAATTTCCGTAAAAAAAACAATAATAATAAACTTAAATTCGGTCAACCCCCGAATTTTTTGTTGGAGTAGTAATCGAATTCCAACATTTTTACTATTACAAGTATTCACCACCAAAAAACGAATCTGGACATGTCCGAGAGTTTAATCAATCAAACAATCATGACAAAATAAATCAAACGAATAATAAATTAAGCCATAATAGTCGGAAACCCTGCAAGGTAGAACAATTTTATCGAAAATACCGCGAACGTAAATCACGCTCTGATACCAAATTGTTGGAATTCGATATCCCGGGCTATTAAAATTTGCGGAAACAATAACCCGATCAAAAACCATTCGCCGGAGATCACGTGAACACCGCCAAGCGAACCGGAGCCCGACCGAGCACACGACGCACACGAAGGCACGCCGCTGCCCGGCCGAACCCCCGCAAGGCGGGGTTCGAGCGATCGATCGATCGCGTCCCACGTGATCGGGTGGGGCTGCATCGGCAGCCCCCGCGGTGAGTTCGGCGACTCGCCGCCGCATGGGAGGTCGGCCCGCCTCCATCAAGATGACCTTTGAATCTTCCCACGTATTCCTTGCACTAGCTTGAACGTCGGGTGGGCGACGATCCTCCAAGCTTATGGATCTCCTTCACGAACTCTCTAGACTAATCAAGTATGATTATCTTGTCTTGTCTAATTGTGAAGATCATGTAGTGCTTTTATAGGCTACGTAGGGGATCTAAAGGAGGTGGAATATTGGGCTTCCAATATTAATGATTAAATTGAGCCCAAGCCCAAATCTATTAATCCCATTAATATTAATTAATTTATTTTCCACTATATAAATTAATTGCACTCCCAATATTAAACCATATTATATCCAAATAATATTTCTCCGGTAGTATTATTTATTCCGTGTATTTAAGATATAAATATCCATGAATAAAATTTATTTATTGCTTAATAAATTTATTCATCTCTTATATCAGAGAATAGTACCACTCAACCTTATTTATTATGCGGAACAAATCCACTCGCGAGGTTTACATAATAAATCCGTATGAGCTCATCTCGGGGATATTATCAACCCTTCCGGGATACACTGTCCCGTCAAGAATTCACGGCATGCCATATATAAAATATAGTGACCCAACTTAATCGGTAATTGACCCAATAATTAAACCGGTCAATTTCTTTGGAAAATCAATGTCACTTATATTAAATATACACACCCGCAATTGTATCGGGGATTAAGAATAAAATACACTGAGACTTAAATCAATTATCACAGAGCAAACCTAATTGATAAGTCTCAAGCGATCCGCTCAATACACCAAGTGTACAAGTGTGATAAAATAATTAAGACAAATTATTTTCTCTCTCACACAACGACTATACCGATGGATTGTTCCGTGTCCATCTAGGTCGTGAGCAACTCTTCGATTAAATACGAGTAACCGATAGTATGATCTTCTGTGTGACGTCGCACACCATACTAACTACAACGTATGTAATCCAGGACTATAATTTGCATATATTTAATTAACAATAATTAAAAGCAAATGAATGTTCATTATTAATAGGTAAATGAAAGTGGATAAGGAGTTCAGAATACTCAAATCTAGACATTAAGTATACTACTCCAACAGTTTGATAATAATATTATTTGGAGAGTTGGTAATTGAATTTTCTTGTGGCATTTGTCAGTGTTATCACGTCGACGACTTGTCGGCGACAAGTCGGCGACTAGTCGACAAGTCGGAAAATCTAATTTTGACGATGAGCGAATTATAGGTTAGACGGCTGAAATTCGCCGGAAACAGTCGCCGATCTGCGTCGCATGGTATGCCACCAACAGATCCGGTCAGATCTGACCGGAAACATTGAAAGTCGAGAGAAATCAAACAAAAACTTGCTAGATTTCTTTTTTTTTTTGTTGCGGCTTTGATAAAAATTAGAAGTCTAAAAGAGTGGTGGGAAGTTAGTTTTTTTGGGTGGCGGCTTCTATTAGGGTTTTGACCAAATGTGAAATCTAAAAAAGAGTGGGGGACTCAGCGGTATTTTAAAATAGATGAAGTGTAAGAAAGATTTTGTGTTTTTAAAACTAATAAATATTAATATAAGAAATAAAAAATACATTTCAAAAAATTGTTAAAATTAAAATGTTAAAATAAAAAAAAAGGATTAAAAATAAAAATTAAATTAATTTCTCATCAAAACTTAATTGTTTAATTATATAATATATATATATATATATATATATATAAATTATTTTAAAAATTATTTAATACATATATATGCTTAATTATTTAATAAATATATTTATATAAATTATTTAAAAAATATATAAAATAAAAATTAATCCTCGACTAGTTACGCCTAGTCAGGACGACTTGTCGACTAGTCTTCTTGACGGTACTCACTCGACTTATCTCGACTTGGCGTCGTGATAACCATGGCATTTGTTAGGAACGATTGCGGTTTGTATGCTTGAAGTTTAAAGAGTTCTCGGTCGAGAAGCAGAATCTTGGAAGATTGAATTCAATTGATGTCACATCTAATTGCAAAAATGTTTTGTGAACTGGTCACCTTATCGCTGTTCCAATGCTTTGTGAACTTGAGAAAACTTTTGGCTTGTTTATATATTGTTCTCTTGAATATTTTGATTCAATAATGAATTTTTGAGCTTCATTCCAATTTTTTGAAAAATAATTATATTGTAGATGTATGCAAATTAGGATAACATAAATATAATAAATGTAAAAGACCAATTTTTCTTTTGAATATAACATTTTGAAAGTGAATGAAAATGAAAACGAGGAAGACCAATTTTTCTTTTGAATATAACATTTTGAAAGTAATTTTGAAAGTGAATGAAAATGAAAACGAGCGGGATTGAGCAAAAATGAAAATGAGAATGACGGAAAGGGGTGAAAAATTCAAACATTTTCAAGTAAATTAAAAAAAAATTGAAGACACATACTTATAAATATAGTTGTAATATACCTTCTGCAATTCTGAACGATTTCATATGAAAACAACCTTGCAAACAATATACATATATGTAACCCATCATTTAAGCCTATAACATTTGTAATAGATAGATTTTCCATACACCTAATAATAAATGTCATATACCTATTCATAAAATATAATTTTATGTAAATTAACTTTATTTTATAAATTCTAAAATGTAATTTCAGATAAATTAACTCTATATTAGTAATTAAAATGTAATTTCATGTGATTCTATTGAATTTTCAAAAATTTTACTACATACACTTAAACATATGTGTAATATACCTTATGCAATTCTAAATGATTGTATGAAGTCGACCTTACACACATGTAATTTATCATTTAAGCAAATAGATTCAAATGAATTTTTAAAAAATTGAAATTTCGAAGACACATACCTAGTCATATTTATAAGATACATTAGGCAATTCTGAGCAATTTCATATGAAGATCACATTACAAGTAATATGCATGTATATAACTCATCATTTAAACATATCACATGTGTAATAAATATATTTTTAAAATATAATTTAATAAAAATTAACTTTATAATAGTAATTAAAATGTAATTTCATAAAAAATAATTTTATATTAGTATTTAAAATATAATTTCATGCAAATTAACATTATATTAGTAATTATAATGTACTTTCATTCATGTAAATTAACTTTATATTAGTAATTATAATATAATTTAATATAAATTAACATTATATTAATAATTAAAATGTATTTTCATGTAAATTAACTTTATATTAGTAATTAAAATATAATCTTATTTAATTAACTTTATATTAATATTTAAAATAAAATTTCATAATTAATTTTATATTAGTATTTTAAATGTAATTTTATATAAATTAAGTTTATATTAGTAATTAATATGTAATTTCATGTAAATTAACTTTAACTTTATATTAATATTTAAAATGTAATTTTGTTTAAATTAATTTTATATTAGTAATTAAAATATAATTTTATGTAAATTATTTTTTAGTAATTAAAATTTAAAAATTAACTTTATATTAAGTAGTAATTAAAACGTAAAAGTCAAAATTTTGATGAACGTACGGACTCGATTGGGGCAAATTTCAGTAGCAAGAGCTCGCTCGAAGAACAATTGATGATGATGCCAAGCTCATCAAACACTTTGTTGTACAAAGATACTTGCATTCCGGTTCAACGATTTCCCATAATTGACCATTCGATCCGAGTTACTAATTGGTGGAAAAAAAATTGGGGTTTAGGGATTTTAAATTCCGCTTCACTACAAGAAATTTATGAAATCGCGACGAATTTTTTTGTCATTAAAAGGTCAAATTTCGTCACATTACATGTTTGGTGACATATATTTTTCGTCGCAGAGATCGTCACGGAATGTGCGTCACAATAGATAAATGTGACGTTAATTTGACTTGTCTCAAAAAGTAGTCATTTGATGACGATTAATATTATCGTCCATATAGAATTGTGCTATAGTGACAAATAAATCGTCATATTTGTCATAAATTTTTTGTCACCATATATGTAATTTCGTCACTAAATTTTAATATTTTCTTGACAATTAGATTAATCGTCACCTAAAAACTACTTTTAATGACGATTATGTATCTAATACTAATATTATCAAATTTTATTGATATTAATTTTTGTCCCACTACCACAATATTTTATCACAAAATAAATAAAAATGTCACAAAAAATATTGTTAATAGCTGTGTGTCGATATAAAATAATTATAATTATTATGATAAATTATTTTCAAATATTAAAAATTTGAAGGAAAAAAAAAATTATCACAATAATTAAATAAATAAATAGATAGATAAACCCAATCCTCTTTTTTTTCTATCCCTTTTACTTATCAAACAAATTAACCAAACAAACACACAACTAATTGATTCCTCTCACCAACGAAATAAATAAATAAATAATGATTTCACACAATACAATTAGCAGAGATTGTAAATGATTTTAACCTGAAATAGAATTGTGAGGCGGTCCAGGGGAGCGGCGCAAGTCTTTCTCAGGGCTCTGGTGACCCGAACGGCGATAAGGTGAGATGCAGTCCCGATTTGGTTCTGACGGAGCTGCTCCACTTCCAACGGCGGCGGCGTATTCAATGCCCCTCCTTCCACCACCACATCCGCCCTAACCGTGCAACGTACTATGGCCTCGTGTTCGACCTGACGGTGGACGATTATCTCGACTTCCTCAACGGGATCGAATACAACGAAACGATGATCAGACGATTCTCCTCCCACTACGACTGCCAACGCCCCACGAAGCCAGTTCCAAATGTTCCCATCATCAACGTGAGAAATAATTGGTTTGAATTTGATAACTGATTTAGTATATTAGGGTTTGCTTTACGTTTTTTTTATTAAGGATTTTCTTAGTAGGTCAATAAAATAAAATAAAATAAAAATAAAAATATTATAAACAATACATGATGGTTACTAATTATAATTAATATCATTTTTAAATAATAACGTGAAATAAAAAATCATGTCACGGCTTATATTCAATAATTAATGACAAAATTTAGTATAGTCTTGATAAAATACTTCTAATGACATTAGGCTTTGTCACTTATACTTATAAATTTCGTCACCAAAGTATTTTTTTTAACCCGTTGATTATTTTCATCTAAATATTTCAAAATAGTGACAATTTGTTTTTGGGAACGAAATAATTTTAATAAATGTAGTATTAATGACAAAATAATATTTTGTTAAGAAAAGCACTACTATGCAGTGACAAATTTTTGCAAATGTCACTATCTCGATTATTAATTGACAAAAACAAAAATTGTCACTTTTAAGTGGTAATTGTGACGAAATAATTACGACATTAATAATTTTGAATAATTAATGACAAATATAACTGTGTCACAAAAATGATTTTTTTCCATGACTTTTACAATCGTCCCTAAATACAATAAATATTGTCACAAAAAATTTATGTGACGTAATTTTTATTTTTGTCACGATAGTTGTCAAATAATGACGAAAACAAATATTTTTATTGACGCAAAAACAAATTGTCATGAAAACCAACATTTATGGTGACAAGATAAAATTTTGTCACTAATTTTATATATTTAGTGACGAAAGTTAAGTTTGTCACTTTTAATTGACAATTCATGACAAATTTTGTTTCGTCAAAAAAAAATTTGTCACGAAAAGTGTAATTTTTTGTAGTGCTTACTGAGCTTGTAGAAGAACAGGGGGTTCGCGTTGTTTGAGATGAAGTCGAAATTACTCGATTTGGGTTCCTTCGTGTCGCGGGTTCCTTCGTTTTCTAGTTTAAGCTCTGATTCCAGCACAATGGTAGGGACGAACTCGCCGGCGTCCGCAACCCCACGGTGCCGCCTCGCCTCATCCTCAGGGGCGGAGCCAGAAAATTTTGGCAGTGGGGCTGAATTTAGGGTTCAAAACAAGTCGATTACCTCTTGAGTTGTTTGATTCAAAGTTCGACTTGAGTTCGGTCTCGGCTCTTAAGTTTTTAGAGCAACTCTTGATAATATAAACTCTCTGAGTCCCAAAATAATTAACACGTTATTTTTGGCGTCTTACAATAGTTAATACACCGTGTAGAAAAAATATAAAATTTTCATTTTATAATACTTTTTCTCTCCCATAAAAGTTGAGAGACTCTAAAATTTTCACTTTATAATAATTTTTCCTTCCCATAAAAGTTGAGAAAGACTTTTTTTGTTACAAAAATTAAGAATAATGTTAATTTTTGACCAAAAATTAAAATTAAAAATGTATTTTTAAATTAAAAAATAAAGTATTTGTAAATGGAGTTTAAAAAAATAAGTGAATAATTTAAAGTAGGTGTAACTGATGAAAATTTAAAAAATTAATGGATAAAGTAGATGTAAAATAATATTTAAATGTGCTTTTATTTTAAATACTACTATATAAAGTTCTTGAATTATAGTCGTTTTGAGTTTTTCAATATAAATTAAATGTGTTTTTTTTAAATTACCCTAAGCATTAATTATAATTATTTAAATATTACTTAATTAGTTTAATATTTGTTTTATATATTTAAAAATAATTAATGAAAAATAAATTATAAATTAGAATTAATTTTGTATTAATGTGTGGATGAGCTTTAAGGATATTAGACGTACATTTAATAAAAATTACTATTATTTATTAATTTCAGCCCCCACTACTTATCTACCGGTTTACATTCTTTCATTTATTATACAAAAGCATTGGGGGCTAATTATCTATTTAGAGAAATATAATTATTATTTTAATGTAAAACTTATATAAAAAACTGATCTAGGGGGGGCTTAAGCCCCGAGAGAAGCATGAGTGTATCCGCCCCTGCTCATCCTTCCACTTCTCCTTCCTCCGTCGGCGTCGGTGATAGCATAAGCTGCCCTCGCTGCGACTCCTCCAACACCAAGTTCAGCTACTACAACAACTACAACTTCACCCAGTCTCCGCCACTTCTTCAAGACACGCCCGCAAAACTTCTGAATAAACAATTTGGATGAATTAGGTTTGTACTAATTAATTGGGTAGGGTTTGGGTTTGGGTTTGGGTTGGGTAGGATTTAAAGATGGGTTTGAGTTATATTTGTGTTGGGTAAGATATTTGAAGGGGTAGTAATTGCACATTTATTTTTAATTAGTAAATAAAAGAAGGGGTATTTTATGGGAAAAAATTGAGAGGCGGGTAGTTCATTAATAAACACGCGACACTAGGACACTTCGTCAAAGCGGCTAGTAAAACTTTTATAAATTAATACTGGATTCATTAATAATCTCTCTAAATTAATTAAATTTTCCAATCGACTTGGTCTTTTAAATAAAAAAAATACCTATAAATTAATAACCTATCTAAATTAATAAAATTTTGTACAAATTACTTATATTTTTATTTACAACTTTATATTTCAATATTAACTTGGAAAAAAATTCAATTATTATTATGGACTGTAACCATTTTTTATTTTTTTTTTTGTAAAACTGTGAGATGGACAGAACAATTCAAGGAAGTTTGAGTGCTTTATACTAGCAGATAAGTTTACATGATATGAGACTGCTGCACCAAAATCATGCAAATTGCTTGTCCTTGTGTTTTGCTACTTTACAAGTCATCTGTTTCAAAGTTGCAAACAACAGCATACATGTTTTTGGTTCTCCATTAAAAAGAAAATAATAAATGGACTACAAATAAATAGCACAACACATAAGAAATGTACTACAAAATATCCTCACCTACATTTTCCTCTTTCCTTTTCACTGTTTATTATACACTACAACTACAAATCCCACATAGCTGATCAAAAACTTCCACAATCCCAGGTGCACATTTTACCACTCTGCAAAAAGTATATCCAAAACTTTCATAAGCATATTCAAACAAAATCCACAAGAACTAACTAGCAAATTAAGAAAAAAATAGAGAAATCACGAATTTTATAACCGAGTATACCTTATCAATAAACAAAACATGCTTAATTGTCCGTACAATCAAGTCCAAGTTCCAACTTTCCATGCCCATTGTCAATTACAGTACTAAACTCTTTAGAATATTGGACTAAACATTCATGACTGTGCATCATCAGCATCCGAGTCACTCCCAGAGGAGCTCCCTGAATCAGAATCTGTAAGAAAAGAAACCTTCTTTTTAAGTGCTTGAAATACTTAGATCAACACTTGCAATTTCTCAACACAAAGTAATGCAAGATGAATCATCAGTATATATACCGCTTGAGGACGAAGAATCACTGCTTGAGCTGCCCGAACTACTTGTGCTACTGCTGGCATTGCCTTTATCAACACGATCCTGAACGTTAACGAGAACATTATCACGATCTTGATAAGGAGCACCGCCAACTGCAACCCCTTCGTCCTTTTCAATCTCCACCGGCGGAAAACTATCAGCTGGCATATCATCATCAATGTCAACATCTTCGTCATCGTTATCTTTCAGCTTCTTTCCAGAGTCATCATTATTCTTGTCAACCCCATCCTTCATAAAAATTAAATAAAATTAAGTTTACTGACTACTCAAGAATATATTAAAATATATACATATAAATATAGAGAGAAAGATGTAACACAAAAAATTACCATAAAAGTATCAGCAACGGGACTAGCAGGAGGATACCCTGCAGGAGGAGCAACTTCAACAGTTTGAGGGTTGTGCATCAACACCTGCCGCTTGCTCTTACTGACCATTTTCTTCCAATTAGTCACAAACCGATCCAGCTCCCAAAGAGTCTCATTGTCAAGTGCCTCAATATCAAGTTCAATTTCATCTCCGTCTTGAGCCAAATGCTGGTTCTTCTTCTTTATAATCTGAACCAACTGCGGCATCTTTTCCTGAGGCAAACTCTGGAGGCCCATCCCAAGCTTCTGCTTCTCCTCCATACTCATATCACGTTTATTGGGCTCCTTGGCTTTTGGCTTCGGTAGCTTCCCAGTCACCCCAGCTCTCCCAACTTTATGCTCCTTCACAATAGGCACAGACGGCTCTCTCACTGGAGAAGGCGGCAATGGCTCCGAAACAAACGGCAGCTGATGCATAGATAGCAATGGTGGGTTTGAAGATGTCGAAGCACAGGAATGAGCTTGCATTCTATCGGGCTTCCTCAGAACCTCTGCAATTGGATCAGGACTAGCTTTTGTATGCTTAGTTTTCTTCCCTCTACTTGGAGAAGGGACAACAGGATATTGTAACTCCTCAAAACCCCTATACTGCAATTCATCATCCACCCTAAATTCACGACTTTCCACCCTAATCTCACGGTCCACTTCTCTATTATACTTACGACTTTCCACCCTAAACTCACAATCCGCCTCTCTACTATACTCATGACTTTCCACTCTAAATTCGCGATCCACCTCTCTACTATACTCACGACTTTCCACTCTAAACTCTAGATCCACCTCTCTACGTTGACCCAAAGTGCTATCAATCTTATCTTGTACAGGTCTATACAACTCCTCAAATTTGGACAGCAACTGCTCTGCCATCCGATTAACAGGGTCAGTCTTAGGGTTGTACAACAATGCATTGTTGAAGGTCAACCTAACATCGTCTGCAAAATCAACTGGGGTACGATAATTATTCTTGGCTAGGTTAGTTTTCACAGTACCTAGATCCATGGGACGCTTCACAATCTGGTGATAATCGTGCAGTCCCAATGCCGCAGCATCCACAGGCATTTTGAATATGAACCCATTCTTGTGCTTTAATAATTTTGCGACGATTTTACCACATTCCTTCAACAACCCATCGAAATTAGCAATTTCAAAGCTGCTATTGTTGTATCCATTGGACGATCTCTTGGAAGCCGATCCTACAGGAGGGCCATGCCTCTTGTTTCCGTTGAGTTTTTTCAGTTTCGGCTGAGATCTCGGGTTCTCAACATTGCTGAACCGACCAGAATCAATGCGATCTCGTAGATCACGGATCTGATCAAGATCCCCAGACAACCGTTTCCGGAGCTCGAGAAGCTCATATTTTGAATACGCCTCAACATTGAAGGACAAATACCCGCCGTAATTGGCAGCATTTCGACTGGTAGACGTTTGGTTGAAGGAGTATGCGTCGTCGGAGGCTGTCTGCGTGACCACCGGAGAGTCGTGATTGTTGATATGGTTGTTTTCGTGAAATCGCCCGGTGGCAGCGCCATTCGAAACGGCGTGGTGCAATTGCTTTATCTTCTTTTTCGGGTTAGGGTTTGAATTCAGGTGAGAATTGGAGTACGGATTCTTTCCCATGTGAGCCCAGCTCGATTCATTCTGGCTCGCTAAGACGGCAGACGCCATGAATCACACCGCCGGCGGATCTCAGCTCTGACGAATACCCGGCAGCAATTTCGCCCAAATATCATGTATTAAATTGCTGGTATCTGTCTTCGTTGGGAAAGAAATATAACGATCGAGCACAACTTCGACGCTGATAACGATTACAAAAATCTATGGAAATTTAAAGAGAATTTGGGAGGAAAATGAGATCGGAACACCTTAGGAGGGGTGATATTTAGAGGGATTTAGGGTTTGAGCGAGGAACACTAGAGGCAAGAGGGGTGCTTCTTAAAGGCGGTGAGATCTGCCCAATGAGAATTCGGGCATAATCTGGGCCGTCTATTTAGAGGGAACGATTATCGAAGGGTGCAGATGGTTTCGATTGCTGGCTGGGGGTGTTGACCGGAACATCTGTCATTGACGGTGGGGATCGGGCTGGTAAGACACGTGGATGTTTGCGGAGTGTTGGATCAGGTGCTTGATGTCGGGAGTGTAGTGTAGGCTGTGGGTCCCATTAACCTGAGGACGTGGCACAAAATTACGTGTAATGAAGAAATTTCGGTTTGGGCGCATAAACGTGTCAGGTGGATCTAGCGGGCGTTTAAAAGGCCTTTGTACTTACTTATACAAAAGTACTCAATCCGTCCCATCAAAATAGTCACGGGTGGTCAACGTTGACTTTTTTTGTCTCTCAAGTAGTATACAAAAATTATGAAAAAAATATTAAAATAAAATTTAACTATTAAATTTTATTTTAATATTTTTTCATAATTTTTGTATAATATTTATCATATGTATTTGACCGACAAAAAAAGTCAACGTTGACCACCTGTGACTATTTCGCTGGGACAGAAGGAGTATAATTGATTGACAATTTCATTTGACACATCTACAATAATTTGTGTCTAAATTTATACTTCATAGTCCTTAGATCTTAGATTTGAGGTATAATTATAAAACTCGCAAAATAAAATACATTTTTAATTTGTTTACATAATATGAACAATTTGATACTTATTTTTATTTTTTTACCATTATATAATTTATATCTCATCTCCAAATATTGTACCTACCATTAAGATGTTGTGTGCTTTTAGTTACCATATTGCCCTGTCAAGGCTACCGTACTATTATGGAGAAAATTGAAAATCACGTACCTACTCAGCGTACGCGTGTGTTGCAATTCGATCATATTTTAAAGTTCATTTCATGCTTGGTCTGATGGTAGTACAGTAGAAATTTCATAATCGTTGTGATCGGGAACAATTATTACTACAGAGAGTTATTAAAATTTTACAAAATAAAAATAATTTTTTTCGTATAAAAAATAATATAAATATAAAAATAAAACTACAGAGAGTTATTAAAATTTTACAAAATAAAAATAATTTTTTTCGTATAAAAAATAATATAAATATAAAAATAAAATATATCGAACTTAACCAATTTAATAGTTTTGACTAAGTATATTTGACCATATATATATAAAAATTATATTTAACATATATATTAAATAAAATACTAATGAATCTAATGACTATAAACATTAATTTTGATAAACATTTTAAGTTATTTTAAACATGTTATAGGTTTTGATAAATAAAAATATTATTAATAAATATTTTTATTATATATTAATCATTTATTCTTATATAAAGGTATAAATCCTATTTTAAACATGTTATTGGTTTTGATAAATAAAAATATTATTAATAAATATTATATAATATTCTTATATAAAGGTATAAATCCTTAAAGTGGGACTTGAAAAATGTATGACTTATGAAAATGTGGAGTTTATTCTTATTTATAACTGATGGTGACCTGATTTTTTTATTAATATAAGGAGTTTATTCCTAGATAGAGTATTTCTATATGAAGTTTCTATTGAATAGTAATTTAACATGGTAAATATTACTATGTCAGATGTATTAAAGTAATACTCCGAGTCTCCATCTCACATCATTATTCATTTATATATTTGAAGAATACAATTATTTACGTAAAAAAACAGCATAATTTTTAATAAGTTATTTATGTCATATATTTGAAGAATACAATTATTTACGTAAAAAAACAACATAATTTTAATAAGTTATTTAAGTAAAACAAATACTCCTAAATTAGTAATAGCACAATTAATATCATTAAAAAATTTAAAAAATCGTACACTATACAAACATTCATATAAATTATTATTTATAAATTTTGTTTGTGATATAATTAAAAATAAAATAAAATTACCATTTATCTATTTTGTTACAAAATCAATAGTACATAAGTTTATAATAATTATAAAATATTAATAATAATAATAAATTTGAAATTTGAAAAACAATAGTAAACTTTGCATAGAATATAATTAATTAAATTGATATATTTTGTAAAACTAGATCAATGAAAATTGAAAGCTGCATAGCCAAGAAAATTACACGAGATTCATACCAACTGTCTCACCCATCCCCATCAATGAAACTCAACCCCCTCACCTACTCTACACATGGGGAAGAAGAAAGTGATGCTGCCGGCGGATGAAGTTGACTTCGCTACGGTGAAGTATCAGTATGATCAAATTGAAGGTGTGATAGATAACCTCATTTAATAATAATAATAATAATAATAATTATTATTATTATTTGTAGATAAAAAATGATCGGAGATTTTCGCTTTTGCAGCGCCGCATTTGACTGGATTTTGGCTCAAGCTCTTTGTGAGACTGCTGGAGGCGCCGTTGATAGGTTCGGTGATTGTATCTCAGTTGAAAAAAGAGAACAAGATGATTGAGGTCTCTCTTTTTTAGTTGAATTATGAGAGTAGGATTGGAGTTTTATTTTTCAGTTGTTGTAGAGCATATATCTGAGCGTTATAATTTTCTTTATTTTGATGCTTATTTTTAACAGATGCTGAGAAATACTGTGATACCAGAGGCTCCGATGTTTAAACCCGAGTTTCCCCCTCAAGGTGTATTTTCATAATCCTGAATCTATCGTTTTGAACCACAACAAATCTGTATTTTGATTGCCGACATATTTTTATGTATTGTTGATTATGTGTGATGGAGAAACTAGAATGAAAGAAAGAGAAGTAACAGATGTCCATCAATTTTTTTGTAGCTTTAGGCTGTCACTGCTTGGTAGTTTATAGATTGGTATGTCTAATGAGAATAAGAAGAGCAGGAAATGGAAGCAAGAGTTGAATGGTTTATTAGCTCAGTGTAACAAAGTAGTATAGCAATAAATAAACTGGGGTATTTTCTTTGACTTGACTATTATCCGGGTCGTCAATGGTTTAAATGAGTACATAATTTAATTCAGATCCCGAGACCGATGTTGTTATTCTGGGTGAGGATGGAAAGCCTGAGGAAATGGTTGAAATAGCGTTGAAGAACCTTCCGGACTATGACTCAGAAAAGAGTTGGAGTGCTGATTCCTCTTCACCTTTCCGCTATTGGAAGATTAGAGACTATGCATATGCATACAGAAATAAGCTTTCGACCCCGTCTATTGTAAGCACATATCTACTAACTTAAATAGGGGTATATGCATCTGTATAATTTATTTATTTTTGAAGGTTGCAGAGAGATTCATCTCAGCCATGGATGAGTTCAACAACAAGAAACCTCCAACTCCATTGTTGATTTCTTATGATCCAGAGCTAATTAGAAAGCAGGCCGCAGCTTCCACCCGAAGGTTTGAGGAAGGTAGTTTCTTGTTTGTTATTTTGTGTGTGTGTGTGGTGGGTGCTGGGTTGGGCTGCATCATGTGTTTGATTTTCAAGATTAGTCCTTAAATGAGTATGTCATGCAGGGAACCCGTTATCTGTCCTCGATGGGATCTTTATGGCAATTAAGGATGATATTGATTGCTGTCCTCATCCCTCAAAAGGTAATTAGCTGCACTTACAAGAGGGACTCTTTCACAGCAATTGAGGGATTGACAAGTGCTTCATGGAAAACAGGTGGTACAATCTACTTACACGAGGTTCGTCCTGTAGAAGAAGACGCAGCAACTGTTGGAAGGTTACGTAGATGTGGTGTGGTCTTGGTTGGAAAGGCAAATATGCATGAACTGGGTCTGGGAACAACTGGAAACAATCCAAATTACGGGTATGTTGCAAATATGCTACATTGAAGGAGATTTTGTAAAGCTCTAGTGCGCATTGGATTTTGGTATCTCATTTATCAATTTGTGCTAAAAGTGATTTCACTTTTCCTGCTTATGCGGTGTATCATTTAGTTATGGCTGTGTGCAAAGTTAAGTTAACTTAGATGACTTTCTTCCCTTTTCTAAAAATAAATCTTCATATAAAATTTTCATGATTGGTTGAGCTTGAGGAGACTATAGGCCATTACTGCCTATAAATAAATTATTGATTTTCTGCATGCAGAACAACAAGAAATCCACATGCCCCTGATAGATATACGGGTGGATCATCGTCAGGCCCAGCAGCAATTGTTGCTTCTGGATTGTGTTCAGCTGCATTAGGAACAGACGGGGGAGGTTTGTAAAATTTGTTATGAAACAGATATGTAAATTGTTTTTAACTTGTGAGGACTATTTATTGATGTGTAAATTTAAATTTTATAAAACACAGGTTCTGTACGTATTCCATCCTCTCTGTGTGGGGTAGTGGGACTAAAATCAACATACGGGAGGACTGATATGAAAGGGTAAACTCGTGAAACTTTGTACTTCAATGCACTGAAAGAACCACCCTATTAATAACTATGGGAATATCACATGTAGTATAATAATCAATCGAATAGGTAGTCACATGTATGGTTATGCTTCATTGCTTCTCATTATAACTAGATAGTCTACGAGCATTCCCATATCTCTTATCGTAATTTACAGAGTGTCAATGGATATTATTCCCAAAACCAGAGTTTTTTTCATGTGCAAAATTTCTACTGGTATAATTTATGAAATTCCAAGCTTCAGCAGATGTTTTCACTTGTTCTTATTGATAGTTGACCTTGTGGTCCTTGTCAACCTCAACGTTCCAAAACCTTCTGATACATTCATTGATATTTTTAAAGTGTTCTTTAAGACGTTTTGTGTTTTATTTTGTTGCATCATTTTATTTAAAAAAATGCCTATTTTTGTTAAAAAAAATAGTCCGAAGCCAAAGTTCTTTCACAAACGATGAATATATCTACCACTTGTTCTTGTTGATAGTTGACCTTGTCGACCTCAATTCCTCGTCGTCCCAAAAACTTCGGATACATTTTTGAAAATTTACAGTTTTCCTTAAGATGTTTTGTGTTTCTTTTGTTGCACCACATGATTTATTTGAATATCGCTGACTTCTGCAAAAAATAATGAGGCAAAAGTTATTTTTACTAGGAGAAATTTACTTTGAATCATGTAAATACCTTTTTTCAATTTTTTGGCAGCTCAACATGTGATTCTGGGACAGTAGAGATTATCGGTCCCATTACGTCAAGTGTTGAGGATTCGATACTTGTGTAAGTAATCCTGCCTTAGATATATTATATTACCATATGCACTTGTATAAATCTCTGGGATCGATTCATGTACTATTATAAACTTATTTACTACTTGTAGTGATTACCTTTCACTTTACGTATTTATGCTTTATGCTGATTTGCCATAGTATATATCAATGTGCACAAAGTCACTTATTTTATAAGATATACTACTATATTCCAGTTTTTTCCAGCAAGATAGTAGTATTAGTTTTTGAATTCTTGTGTTGATCCTATTTTCACATCACCTGAAACTGATGGGATTCAGACTGACTCCACCCTTCACCTTTGTCTCTGATTTACCAATGCTTAAAACCTCTTTTTTTTCTTTGAATTACCAACTCTATAAGCTTATAGTTGAACACTGTTAAATTTAATTTTTGCTTTACTGGGAAGTTAAGACCAGCAATCTATCTACTGTCTATGTTTCCAGGTATTCAGCAATTTTGGGATCTTCAATTGATCAGAGAATCGCCATGAAGCCTGTAATTACCTGAAATATAGTTGTACCTCTTTCATGACCTGCTAGTTGGACCTTTTTCTCATAAGTTGCAAAATAAGAATTTATTGACCCTCCATCTCTTTGCAGTCTCGTCCTTGTTTCCCAAATTTAACTTCACATGAGAGTTCACATGTCCTTGGATCATTAAGGTTGGGGAAGTATACAGAGGTGACCACTTGCTTCTTCTATTAAAGATTTATTCATCTCCCCACCCTTGAATGTCATTTAATTACTAATAAGTATCATTCTGGCCTGCAGTGGTTTAATGATGTATTCTCTACTGATATATCCGCTAAGTGTGAGGATGTGCTCAATTGTTTATCAGAAACGTATGGATGCAAGGTATGAATAATTTTTTGCCTTGTAAGAATTATGCACCTTATTTAGAAGCTAGAAAAATGTTTTGTGCCCATAACTCTACTTTCCTGCTCTGAGTTCCTTTTCTCTTTATCCAAAAAGACAGTGGAGATAGTTATACCAGAGCTTCACGAGATGCGTAATGCTCACATTGTCTCAATTGGATCCGAATCAGCTTGCGGATTGAATCCCGATTACGAAGATGGGTCTGTTTACTTTGCCATTTTAATTTTTATGCGACTGAACTTGAGATGACCAGTGCTTAAACTGAAAAAAACATTAAATTTGTCCAGAAAAAGGGTGAAGTTTACTCATGACACTAGGACAAGCCTAGCACTTTTCCAGTCATTTTCAGCTTTAGACTATGTTGCTTCTCAATGTCTGAGGTAAGAAAAAAATATTGAATTCCTTTGATTTGGAGTTGTGTTCTTGTCAATTAAATATATGAAATCAACTTGCATAGTAGCTTGACATATTTGGAGTTTAAGCAAATTAAATCAAGCCATACATGCAAGTGCTAAATTTTGCTATGAGTTTATTACATTACATTTGATGTTATGCTTGAACATAATTAGATTATCTAACTTGATCTAGCCTACACATGAAACTTATGTAGGTCGATCTTTTTTACATATTTGTTTTATACTTCAATTACGATGTGCCGAAGCTGAACCTCAGATCTTGACTGGTTGGATTTAATGAAACTAGGTCAAACGAGTTCATACTAACATTTTTAGTGTTTCATCTGTTCTATAATGTAGGAGAAGGCTCATGTACTACCATACAGAGATTTTCAAAAAGGTGGATGTCATTATTACTCCCACCACTGGGTAAGATGAACTTATATGTTACCTTGCTAAGCAAAGCTTTTTCAATGATGATATTCTCATATTCTCATGCCATCATTTGTATATGTGACTCCTAGAAGCCATCGTATTCCACTAATTTAGGAATAAGATGGCTACCTAAACTCTATAGTGATTTCAATTTCTTATTCTTGTTGATCCGAGTTTTACCTTTTTTCAGGATGACAGCACCTGTCATACCTCCAGCTGCACTTAATTCTGGGGAGACAGCTATGCAAGTTACAGGTAAGGTTCTTCTCCATTTACAATTAAGATTAAATTTTGGGGCAATCACATCGTAAACCCCGAGGTTCAGTTTTATTGCAAAATATAAATATTGCAGGCCTCGATGTATTTTTCTTAAAAGGAAAAATGAGGGGAGGGGTGATAGAGTAAAAAAACTCACTTTTTTCTTTAAATACCATAAACCTCAGGACGTTTTGTAAATATCCCATTTGATGCTGCCTTATTTAACTACAGTACGGTGAAAAGGAACCCTGCACTATAATCACAAGAATTCTAAAGATTTTATTCCCTTAATAGCATTATATTCAGTAGAAAGGATGATTTTAATCCGACTTGTGGTGACATTAGCAACCCTAATATCATTTGGCCCGTAGAGTACAACAAATTTCAAATGATATGTTATTTTGGGCAGTGTTTAATGCAAATATTTTGCTGCGTTTTATGTATTCTGGGAGAGAACATTAACTTGGAATAGTTAGTCATTTTAAGAAAGTTCATATTGGCCTATTATAAGATTTCCAGGCTTTTATTATTAATACAGTTTTATTTCCATTTTTCTTCTTCTCAGGAAATCTGATGCGCTTTGTTGTTACAGCAAATCTTCTAGGGTTTCCTGCAATCTCTGTCCCGGTAAGTAGGTTTGCCACTCATATCTTATATCCTGTAATCATTGAAAAGAAATACAAATTAAATAGTGGACGGAAAAATGAAAAAAGAAACATCATCTATACGTCATCATATTTGGTTAGTCGTACCTGCAAGCTCCTGCATGGGGTTTAACTGCTGGTATTTTTCCAACCATTGCTTTCGATGCTCAGGTTGGATATGATAAGCAGGGACTTCCAATTGGCCTACAAATCATTGGCCGACCATGGTGTGAAGCTACAATTTTACGTTTGGCTGCTGCAGTAGAGGTAATAGTAACATTTTGTTCACCTATGAGAAATCACTTCACTTCATGCACTATGCAGAGGCAGGTTGCATGCCTGTATCGGAAAAAGGAAATTTAACGAACCGTTCAACAATGAAAATAAAAATAAATGTGGCACATTTTCTAACTCTAGATTAATTCATTGGGTTAACCAAAAAAGCACTAGTATGATTTAGCTTAATTTCCAAAAAAAGGAAAATGCAGAAATTAGCTATATTTGCCTTCTAACTTTTGAAGTTGCATTTTAGTTCTATATGTTTCGAATTTTTCTCAATTTTGTTTCTGTGAGTTTTGGATTTGCGCAATAACTTATAGAGCTGTCTTCCATATATTGCAGCAACTTTGTCCTACACCGAAGAAAAAACCATTGCAATTTTATGACATCTTGAAAGGGAATTGAAACAAAGGACTTCATCAGCCAACAACAATTGTTTATTCCATTCCCTGTTTAGGGGTCATTTGTCCTTGAATTCATATTTCATTTTGAACTATGGTGTGAATAGGTATTATGTTGTCTACACTTTGTTTATGCACAAATGAATTACCTAAATTTCCCCAACATATTCAGCAAATTGATAGAAAATATATATCCAAATATTGAATATAATGTATAAATATCCCAATACTGAAGATGCAAATCAACAAGTATGTTTTGTGCCTTTCAATTGCTACAAACACAATTGGATGAAACTGCTTAAATTGGTTCTTAGTGATTTAGTGAACTTGGTTCATCTTTCTCCTGTTTTTGTTCAGCAATGTCACTAGGCAGGTCGAGGCCAGATGGAATCTTTCCAGGATAATTAGTTGAGGAAGAATCGGATCCAGCCTTGCTATCAAATGCAAAAATTATTTTAATTAATACCTAAATGCTCAGGTGAAAATCTGAGGTAAATGTGAAATTATGAGATTTACCTCGTGTCCACGATGACCATAGAACGAAGCTCACAGTTGGCAAAACTACACATACATGTCAACAAAGAGTTGAAATGGCAACAAACAAAAGCTATAGTTGGGCAGTTCAACGAGAACTTACTGACTAGAAATTTCGTTCCTCACAAGAGGATGGCACTCATTGCCAATTGCAGCAAGTGTGTGAAACAAGAATCCACTGTGTGTAACTATTGCTATCTCCTTCTCTTTCCTTGTGAATAACCTATAGAAAATCGAGAAATAAAAAACATATGCAACCTAGTAACACAATCAAGAGAAAAAAAATATATGCTTTCTTTATGAAACATAAAGTTACCAACATACAACATGAAAATAAAACAAGGCAATGTTGATTTTCAGAGCACTAAAACCAAGTTAGATCTACATGCATTGATGCATGCAAATAGATGTATTGATACAAGTCAAAACATCAATTTGCATAACAAATTGATAATTTGTAAATTAGGTTTGAAATACTTGGTCTTCTTTCACCTATACCGAAGCAGTGGTTAGGTAAAAGATGCAAGAAATTTATCAAAGTGTATGCACGATTTATGAAATTTGAAAGAAGTTGAGTCACCAGTTCAAGAACTTCATTCCCCTAGTGGCAACTTCCGCTTTTGTCTCTCGGACATCAGCCTTCCATAAAGTATCATCATCACTCTCTATCTGAGAGAGGATCAAAGTTCTTACAGTAAGAGCAGTGCATGCATCTAAAGGCATGTTAGCACTGCCACAAGGCAGTTGCAAAAATTACACGACTTACTAGTGAAAAATCAATTGCCGGAAAAAGGCGTTGGTATTCGCTAATGCTTCTCCTCTTATCACATGGATGAACTCCCTGAGAAGCAGAGTTTTGTTAAACACTCCACCACTAAGGATACATACATCATTTTCCTATTAACCCAGTATGAAAGGTATCTCTCCTAGGGTTGCACCATATCCAACTTCTTACGAACACTTACAAAATACATATAAATTCTCATTTCCTACTAGATTTTATATCAAGAACATCAATATATGAACATCAGATACAAATATATTGTCGAGTAACAAAGATTACTGAGAAGTGAAAGTAAAATCAGGAGGCACAGGGCAAGTTTATTCAGTTACTGGACATACCAAATGTTCTCGACACTGTTCAATCGCTAGAATTGGTGGGGAATCAAGACTTGAAATTGCAGCACGGCCACTGTTCCCAACATCCGCAACCATTAGGGGTAAAATATCCACACCATCTGTATACTCCTCGCCCCCAAATACCCCAACAGCTGTTTGAATGGTCCTATGAATTCAGAACATTATCCAAGGTACAACACAATGAGCAAATGCACACAAGCTGCAAATGTTGATCTTCTTTGCTTCTCAAAAAACAATTTTCAGATTAATGTGGAAGACTTGCAACTAAAAGAGGATCCACAAGTACCGCTATACGGAGCATACTTTGCTCTCTTTACTGACTTTTATCACTTAATTCTAAAATCACTTTTATCAAAAGGATAAGCTTGCGGGCAATTTTTGTTCACAATATTTTCAGCAAGACAACGTAGCCAGCGTCAAGGAACCAGTGCATGAACTATGTGTTTAGGATATCAATAGACTTATACATCAGATATACTACCTTAGCAGTGGAGATGTAATGACGACATCGACTTTCTTGATAAGCCCAGTTGAATGAACATGTTTACGCAAATTGTCAACCTGATACAACAACTAAAGGTCATACACTATGACTAAAATGTTTCGAAAGATTAAAATGTAGGGAACTACACAAGTTATAAATTATAAAACTGGAAAGCTGCTTTCCAACCTGTTCCCAGCCCAGTTGAGTAAGGTGTGCGTCAAAATATTCCTGAGACATTGTAAATGTTAGTTTTGGCGACAACGTTTCTTTTGTGTTGTTTGTTTCAATGTTTTTGTGTTTCAGGTCAAACAGGTTTAAAATCCGAAGTCAAGACATTCGCGCGCATTGAAAAGGAGACTAGAGTCTCCGGATTTGGAACTACATAGAAACGGCGACAGAAGTCGCCGAAATCGCGTGACTGTGGAAACGGCGACAGCAGTCGCCGCTTTTGGTGTAACTTCGGAAACGGCGACAGCAGTCGCCGCTTTTGGTGCAAGGTGGATTTGGCGTGGAAACGGCGACACGGGTCGCCACTTTTGGTGATGTGCATGGAAACGGCGACTCGAGTCGCCGGTTTTGGTGCAAGAAGAATTCCAGCGACTCGGGTCGCCACTTTTGGGAAGTTGGAGAAACGGCGACTCCAGTCGCCGTTTTGGTGCTTGGAAAAATTCCAGCGACTGGAGTCGCTGGTTTTGGGGGCGTGCATAAATCCGGCGACTGGAGTCGCCGATTTTGGTCCCTTGTGTTATTTTCATTAACTCTTGGTTTTTGTGTTTGTTTTAAGAACTGAGTACTTACTACGTGATTTCCTTCACCAGGTATTCAACTCGAGGAAATGAAGAATTGTTCCAAGGTTGCAACTTCAACGATATCGACGACCATGAAGACGATGAAATTCTGAGGCTTCAACACTTAGAGATTTTCACAAGAAATTGAAGATGAAGAATTGAGATCGATGGAGTCAAGATTGAAATTGAAGTTTGATTTTGAAATTGAAGATTCAAGATTCGAAGATTCAAGAATCGAAGATTCAAGATTCCAAGATTCAAGAATTCAAGTTCTACAATAATGATGTCATCCATGGAAAAGTGACATAGGCCAAGCATGCGACGAATGAGAACGTGCCACGTCATCACTCTCACATGTGTGGCTCTACTATAAATACCCATGGATTTGAGTTTCATCATTTGACGATTTTGAGAGAACGAAATCTGATTTTTAGAATCGTAACCGAGCTTAGAGCTTCGAGTTTGTGTAGTAGCTTTTGCGCCGTGTGCCAGGATTAGAGTTAGGTGATTTAGCTCTAGGTACTCGTGTGCTAGATTGCAAGTTAGTGGGAGTGTCGAGACACTCGGGAAACTCCTTGTAATCGCTTTGCCTACCATACTCTTCAGTGTAATAGTTTAAGTTTTGTGATCAATGAAATGAAAACTATTACATAACTTTGTCTCCACATTTTACCTTACGAATTGTGTGAGTGTTTGCTTGACGGAAGCTGGTGTCTGCGAGTTCAAGACCAATTTCACGAAAAATTGGTATCCTACGCTGAAGGCGTAATTTCAATTGGTATCAGAGCGGGACGTCATACGTATAAGACGTGATCCGTTTGCTTGACTTCATATTTCCGCTACAATGGAGTCGTCTATGTTTGTCCAGAAACCGATAATGCTTACTCATCAGAACTACTCAAACTGGAAGGCCAAAGTTTCTGCTAGGATTAAAGGGTTTGACTCTAGATCTTGGATAGCAGTGTTGGAAGGATGGGAACGTCCATATACGGAAGATGCAGATGGTGTTAGGATTCCGAAACCGGAACGTAGTTGGACAAGAGAGGAACATGACTTGTCCACAGCAAACAGCAAAGCGTTACTTATTATCTGTGAATGGCTGGACCTCAGTATGTATCAGCTGGTCAAAAATTGCACATCTGCCAGAGATGCATGGGAAACGTTACAAAGAACTTGTGAGGGAATTCATGCTGTTAGGCGATCGAAAATCCGAACTATCACTGCTCAGTTCCATCAACTCCGGATGAGGGAAGATGAAGATATCAATGACTACTTAGACAAGATCATGAGATATGTGAATGAAGCTTTTGAACTTGGAGAAATCTTTCCTGCTCCCATGGTATATGAGAAAGTCCTCTCTAGTGTTAGCACTAGGTTTGAGAGTAAAGTGCTGACTATCGAAGCACGAAATGGCGAGAACCAAAACTGGGACTATGCAGACTTGATGGCTGATTTGAGAAACTATGACCTGACTCTCAAAGTTCGAAGCAACCCAGACATGTCTCTTGTCTACGAACCGATGACTGCTCTCAAGATTTCTGAGAAAGGGAAGAGTTCAAGAAGCTCAAACTCCCGAAAAACTCATGTGAAAAACGAGAAAACTGAAAGTAGTTTTTCTGCTGATTTGGGGGAATCGGATGATGAGGAAGCTGAGGATATTGAGAGACTGATGAACTCTAATAATCCGGACAAACTTGCTGCCTTGACTGAGATAGTCACTTATCTTGTGAAACAAGAGTTTAAGAGGAAGAACCGTGCCCGTAACTTTCGGAAATTTCAGAAAAGTTCTAACTCTTACTCAAATACTCCTGACAACCGAAATCAGGGATCTTCGTCTGACAAAAAGTTAAAGGGGACTAAACTTTCGCCATACTCCTCTACTAACAAAGATGTCTCTAAAATGCAATGCTATGAGTGTAAGGGATATGGACACGTTAAAAATGAATGCCCGAACTTACATCGTAAAAAGAAGCTACCTGTTAGCTATGTTGTGATTGACGATGAGGGTGTCATTTCTGAGAACGACGAGTCTGAGGACAATAATTCTGACGACGATGAGGACAACGCTTTAGTTGTCACTTTTGGTGAAGATTTTGAACTAGCAAATTTCGAAGTTGAAAACTTTGAACTTGACACTTTTCTGAAAGATACTGCAACTGCTGACAACATTTTCCGTGTAGCATCAACAAATCGAAACTTCTGTGATGATGACATTTTCTCGGATAATGAATCAGTATTTGATGCTGAAGAGATGGAAAATACAACCGTTGTGTCTAAAACTGAAGATGTGTGTGTTGAGTTAATCACCTTGAAGGAGAGTCACTCTAAACTTGAAAATCTTTATAATATTGCTATCACTGAGAATAGTACACTTGAAGTTTCACTAAAGTGTCTGACTGAATCTTTTAGTGAACTCTCGAATCAGAAACTCAAGATGAACGACACGGTTGTAGAATTGAAAAACTCAGTTGAGAAGACCGTGGATGAGAAGAAGAAGTTGAACAATTCTCTGACTATCCTTAAAATCAAATTTGATGATCTTTTCGAAGAAAAGCATAAGTATTTCAAGGAAGTTGTCGAACTAAGAGAATTGTGTGAGAAATTGAATTCTGAAAACTCTAAACTGAAGACGTCACTGAAAAGGGAGTCAACTGAAGTTAAGAAACTGCAGACTCTGTTTAAGAACTCGGATGCAGAAAATGATGAACTGAAGTCATCACTTCTGAAAACTCAAACTGACCTTGCCATGACAGACAAGGAACGCTATGTCTTGAAAGAAAAACTTCACATGACTGACGAACTTTTGAGGAAAATGAATACGAATTCTTCCGTGTTTGATAATGCTGCCTCGTACATGAATCCTAATCGTTACGGTCTTGGTTTTCAAAAAGTTTTTGAATCTATTTATGCTACACCCGAGAAGAAAGATGTGACTTTTGTCAAAGCATCAAATGATCAGCCAGAGGATAAAAGTAAGGATGACGCCGAATCATCTAAACGGACGGAGATTGCTGAAGGGAAGAAGATTGCTAATACTCCAGAACCTAAAACTCAAAAGTCGAACTCAACTTCAAAATCTGAATCTAAGACATATCAATTTCCGAAGAATATTGTCAAACATCCTCGTGGTATTCTACCTTATGAAAAGACGTTGCTAAAAAACTTGGACAAATCTCAGAACGTGAAGAAATCTGGACAACTCTCTAGCACTAAAACTGTTTTGGTCAAGACGTCCATGAAGGTTGAGAAGCGTCAAAGGAGAAAATATGTGTGTCACTACTGTGATCAGCCTGGACACATTCGACCATTTTGCTATAAGATGAAGGATGACATGAATAGAGAGTTGTTGACTATGAAGAAAAGGGCCGAGAGTGCTAAGGAAATGAAGAAATCGATCTCTCCAAATCCGAAAACTAAGCAAATTCCGAGAACTCTGACTGAGAGAAATGTCAAAATGAATGGCGAGAAGAAATGGGTGCCTAAGCCTCAAAAGAGTAAAGTTGAACTTAACTCTAAAACTAGTTGTTGGCAACCAAGAGAACTGGTTTTCTGCAATGTTGCACTTAATGCGTCTGAAGCTGGCAACAAAGGCATTTGGTATTTTGACAGTGGCTGCTCCCGACATATGACCGGCACTAAGAAATTCTTGAAAGAATATGAGCCGATGACTGGTTCCCCCGTGGTGTTTGGAGGGGGAGCAAAAGGTGTTGTCAAGGGAAAGGGGACGCTACAAATCAAAGGATTGCCTCCAATCAGAAATGTTGTCCATGTCAAGGGACTTGTTGCAAATCTTATCTCTATCAGTCAGCTATGTGATGAAGGCTTAAATGTTAGCTTTGATAAGGAATCTTGCAGAGTTTAT
Organism: Euphrasia confusa; assembly: GCA_954870475.1. Taxonomy (NCBI): domain Eukaryota; kingdom Viridiplantae; phylum Streptophyta; class Magnoliopsida; order Lamiales; family Orobanchaceae; genus Euphrasia; species Euphrasia confusa. The sequence continues at coordinate 14,372,784 of OX940949.1, read as the reverse complement.
GATGCTGAAGGAAAATGTATCATGGAAGGTCCACGTGCTAAAAACAACTGCTATACAACTGAGTATAGTTGCTTCTCAGTGACCGTTTCCGATGAAGTTGATTTGTGGCACCAAAGACTCGGCCACACAAGCACTCGAAATCTGAGTAAATTGGTTAAGGGGGAGATAGTTCGAGGAATCTCTCAACTCCCTAAAATAGAGAAGCGAGTGTGTGGTGACTGCCAGAAGGGTAAGCTGACAAGAACTCCTCATCCGGCACTTCCAACTCTAATGAGCACTTCAGCTCCTTTTGAACTTCTACACATGGACTTGATGGGTCCAATGGAGGTGAAGAGCATAGCTAAGAAAGAGTATGTGCTGGTTGTGGTTGATGATTTTTCTCGGTATACATGGACGAGATTTCTGGCAACTAAAGATGAAACCTTCGATGCTTTTAAGGGTATTGTGAAATGGATACGGACAAATCATGAAGCTAAAGTTAAAAGGATCAGGAGTGATCACGACACTGAGTTTGAAAATGCTAGCTTCAATGAATTTTGTATGGTGAAAGGGATACACCATGAATACTCGGCCCCAAAAACGCCTCAACAAAATGGGATAGCCGAACGTAAAAACCGAACACTCCAAGAGATGGCGCGCGTGATGTTAATCTCCAAAAGTCTTGCTCGAACTTTTTGGGCAGAAGCTGTCTCTACGGCTGGTTATATTTTGAATCGAATAAGCATTCGATCTGGAACAACTGCTACTGCGTATGAACTAGTAAATGGCAAGAAACCTTCAGTTGCACACTTTCGTGTCTTTGGCTGTACTTGCTATATTTTGAAGGATCGTGATCCTCTGAAGAAATTTGAAGCCAAAGCTGATCGTGGCATTTTTGTTGGGTATAGCCAAAATAGTCATGCCTACCGTGCTTACAATCTTCGGACAAGGAAAGTCATTGAAACTGTGAACATCAACTTTGATGAACAAGACTTCCTAGGAAAAGATGCAGAGGCTGATTGGGTTAAGGAAGGAATTCTTGAAGTTCGAACTTTTCCTTCAACACCCACAACTGAGACTTCCGGAAATGTTACTCCGAATACTTCACCTGAAGTTGGAGAGTCTAGCAACCGAAATGATGACACTTCAGTAACTGAGGATGACGATGACGATCAAGTTGAAAACCCAGCTGACACTCCGAGGGAAGCTCCTGGTCATATTCAAAAACGTCATCCACCAAATCAAATGATCGGAAGTCTGAACGAGCGAACTACACGCTCAAAGAAACCGTTGAATTCTCCTGACGAACTCTACAACATTTGTACTTCTGCAGTATGTAATGAAATCGGCATCACTTGCTTTCTTTCCGAAAATGAGCCGAAAAATTACAAGGAGGCTATGCAAGATGATTTTTGGATCATGGCTATGCAAGAAGAGTTAAATGAGTTCACACGTAATAATGTTTGGTCCTTAGTTCCCAGAACCTCAAATATCAATGTTGTTGGAACTAAATGGATCTTCAAGAATAAGACAGATGAGCATAACCAAGTTGTCCGAAACAAAGCTCGTCTCGTTGCACAAGGGTATGCCCAAGTGGAAGGCATAGATTTTGATGAAACTTTTGCTCCGGTCGCACGAATTGAGTCCATCAGACTCTTGATTGCTATTGCATGCCATCTCGGCATCAAACTTCGACAGATGGACGTCAAAGCTGCTTTCTTGAATGGTGTACTGGAAGAAGAAGTCTACGTTGCCCAACCTAAGGGTTTTGAGGATCCGAAAAAGCCAAATCATGTCTACAAGCTTCACAAAGCTCTATATGGCTTAAAACAAGCGCCTCGCGCCTGGTACGGCTGTCTCACGGATTTTCTTCTGAACTTCGGCTTTGAGCGTGGATCGGTAGACAAAACTTTGTTTATCAAGCGAGATGGCAAGCACATGCTTGTTGCCCAAATTTACGTTGACGACATTGTCTTCGGAGCTACTTGTCCTAAACTCGTGACTGCATTCACAGAAGCTATGTCCTCAACATTTCAGATGAGCCTTGAGGGAGAGCTGCATCAATTTCTTGGACTTCAGATTTCTCAACGACCAGATGGGATATTCGTGTCTCAAAGTAAGTATGCTAAAAACATGGTTGAGAGGTTTGAGATGCATCATGCCAAACCAGCGAACACTCCTATGGCAAAACTACGGAACGCTTGTCCACGTCTACGAAAAGTCGGAGTGTAAACCAAACTCTTTATCGTTCTATGATTGGGAGTTTACTTTATCTAACTGCCACTCGTCCTGACATTATGTTTAGTGTTTGTATGTGTGCCAGGTACCAAGCTGATCCAAAGGAAGACCATCTACGAGCTGTCAAACGGATCCTCCGATACATCTCTGGGACTTCTCAGTTAGGCCTTTGGTATGCACGCGACACTTCATCCAACCTTGTCGGCTATTCTGATGCCGACTGGGCGACGGACACGAACGAAAGAAAGAGTACTTCCGGATGTTGTTGCTTCCTTGGCAATAATATCGTTTCTTGGCATAGCCGCAAACAAAATTGCATAGCTCTCTCAACTGCCGAGTCTGAATATGTTGCAGCTGGAAGTTGCTGCACTCAATTGTTATGGTTAAAACAAATGTTGAATGACTATCTCATCGAGAGTGCTCCATTGGTGCTGTTTTGTGATAATCAGAGTGCTATCAAAATCAGCGAAAATCCTGTCCAGCATTCAAGAACTAAACACATCGACATTCGACATCATTTCATTAGAGATTTGGTTGATCGTGATATAGTCAGTCTACAGCATATTTCAACAGAAAAACAGCTTGCTGACATCTTTACCAAACCTCTTGACTTTGAGAGATTTAAAAAACTAAGAAATTCTCTCTGCATGTGTTCTCTCTAAGAGTTCACGGAAAATTTTGAAGTCTGAAAGAGTAGTTTCTTTACTTCTGAATATGTGCACTCGGCATGGTCGTGGATTAGTCTAGTCAGACAAACATGGATTCGAGGCCGCTTTAGTCTTCGGACCCAAGTGTATTTATTCCGCTGAATGCAAACATGTGAACTTGGCATTATACTCCCATAAGCTATCATTTGCATAGATCCATAATACCAAGTAACGGAGGACGCCGGATCACTTTGTCCGCCGGCTCCCCTCTTCGAAAGGTAGCACATGGACGCTCTAATTTAAGATGCTCTATCTTCACACTTCGGAGATGCAGGATGATCCTTGCTCCCCTCTGACTGCTGTAATGAGCATCTGTTGCATTTCATTTAAAAAGCTAAAACTCGTCTGGAGGACGCAGGATGATCCTTGCTCCCCTCTGATTGTAGTAACGCTTGTCCCAAGTGGAGTGCCTTAAAAGTTCACCTTGCATTCATGAATTAAAATCTCTTGTGCGGTGCAAACTCTGCCAATATGTTTCGACGAAACACGACTGCTTCCTTGTGATTGTGACGAAGGACAAGTAAACATGTCTATCAACATACTTCGGTCCCTTCCACCGGTTTTTATTATGAGAGATTCTTCATATACCTCAAAGTTGCTATCACCTCGTGTGACATTTTTTTTGGTTTTGGAAACTGATGAAAATGTGGACTCTTTTCTGGGAAAATATTTGCTCTTCATTGCCTAATATCACCCCTCGAATCTCCACTAAAATGGTTTTGAATGTTTGTTGTGTGTTGAACACTTGAATGACTAACTCGGGATGTGTTGTTTTTGTTTTGGCATTTCTGTAGTTCATATCCAGTGCTACGTGGTTTACCATCTCGGAAGTCTAAACATTGAGTGCAGCGACGACAAGGTTCAAAGTGTTGGTGAATTTGAAAATTCACACTTGAAGACAAAATCCCAAAACCGGAGACTCCGAAAACGGAGACTCCTGTCGCCGAAAATAAGAGACGCTTGTCGCCGAAAAAGCGGTGACTCCCATGCCCTTGTTCCAAAACCGGCGACTCACATTGTCCAAAAGAGGAGACCGCTGTCGCCGGATTTTCGGCGACTCTTGTCGCTGTTTTCGGCGACTCAAAGCCTTGGCTCCTGCGTAATTCCGTAACTCGAACTTCGGAACTCAAACCGATGGCACTCAACTTCGTCTCTCCAACTCTCGGTTTGATTTTCGTTTTTATTTGTTTTTTACTTTATTTTTATTTATTATTTATTATTTTTGAAAAATTATTATTTTAATAATTTTTTCAAATTAATAAATTTCTGTTCGTCTAATGGGCTCATTTTTCTTCTTGAGATGTGCTTATTACAGGTCTTGGACTGGGCTTTTTCATTCCGGACGGGCGGCCCAAAATTTTCCTATATATAGGCCCTGGGTGAAACCTACTTCCTACGCTTACATCATACTCTAGAATTCTCGAACTCTCAACTCTCAGCCGTCAGCTGCAAGTTCGTACTTTCGTAGGTTCTTAGTTTCCTATTTTCGTTGCATCCGGCAACTCTAGCTTTGCGCATCCGGCGCCCTGTCCAAGTTTCCGTGGTTGATAACTTTTTTCTCAAATCTTGAATTTTTCCAAGTGTTGGTTTCTCTGATCAAAATGGCTGCAAAGAAGAACTTTGATGATATGATGGCTGACATGACTGTCTATCTGAACGAACAGTTCCAAAACGCCCCTTCTCCCAAATCCAAGAAAGCTGCGTTTGCTGAACTTCAGGCTCACCTGGAGAAGGTCGATCAACGCAAGGCCGCGTCTGCTGAACTCTCGATTCCTGTTACCACAACTGCGCAACCGGCTCATTCTTCTGCCCGTCAGCAGGGCAAAGATGGAAAATCAAGAGAACCGTCTATTCGCACCTACAAGGGTGTTGTCAACAAGGTCGAATTTGATAAGTTACTCGCAGCTGGCGAGATAACCATGGACGGCAAGAAAGTTGTTCAAATTCCCTCAACTGTGACTGTGACTGCAGACACTGATCCCAAACTTAGGAAATCTTCCGAGTCTGGAAAGAAACCGGCGATTTCAGCTGGAAATGCCGAAGGCAAGAAACCATCCGCCAGTGGAAGTGGTGTGAAAACATCAACTCCGAAAAACTCTGGTGGTCAAGTCACTAAGTCCCGATCTCACAGCTCGCAGAAACCACCACTTTCTTCAGGATCAACTGGATCCCAAAGGTCGACTGCTGGCATGAGATATATCTCTGATTTTTCAGAGTGTCCGAAAGCTCACTCTCGCGAATTCTTTACCGCGACTGCCGAACGTCGTTACAAACTTATTCAGAAACTGCCGATTCATACTGACCGAACTATCCTAAAGGAGGACTATGAGAGACATGGCATTACGGACTTCCTCACCAAGATGCACATGCTAAAGTCTGTGAACTTGACTTACCGATATTCCATTCCTATTCTTTATAAGTTCTATGCTAGCTTGTCCCCAGATTTTGCCGATCCGAAGAGTCGGTTGTTTGGTTGTTTTGTTTTCCGTGACAAGCTTTACAAATTTCGTCCTTTCTCTATCAACAAGTTTTTAGAGAGATTGGAAGTTGATTCCAACTGGATTTCTCCTTCAGCTGAGGAACGAGCTGAAGACTTGAAAATTGGAACCTTCATCACTCAGAAAAAGGTTAAGTCTGAACTACCGCCAACGTCCAAACTGTCCGCTTTTTATGGAATTCTGCATCGACTCGGGATGTCGAACTGGATTGCAAATAAAGACCCAACTGTGATGGATGTGAACCTGATGCATCTCATCTTTCGCCTTAGCTGCGGCGAACAAGTCAACATTGGAAAAATCATTTTTAATGACTTGTGCAAAATCGCCAGAACAACGGACGAAACCATAATTCGGCAAGCTGAGCTGCCTGTAGAGAAGAGACTTTCTCTAACTCATCCTTGCCTTATCTATGGCATGCTTCATAATCAAGGTTTCCTTCCTGACACGCCAGCTGAGAAAAAGATGAAAAAGAATGGCGCTGTCAAAATCACCAGCAAGTATATGAATCCAAACAAACGAGTTATCGATCTTCCCTGGTTCGAGATTTTTGACAGAAATGCGCTTCCTGAAATTTTGACTCCACCTCCGTCGCCACAGAAAAAGAAGCGAAAGTCGGTCGCTAAGAAAGCTAAGTCTCCCCCAGCCAAACGTCACAAAAAGGAAACGACAGCTGCAGCTGATGAGGCGGAACTTAAATCTGAAGATCAACCCAGAATCGTTCCTCGCGGTTTTGGTCCCAACTCAAACATTCCGTCGTATAGAAATCCTTATCATCCTATCCACAGTCATAGAGCTGTGGTTCCTTCAGCTTGCGTCAAGGAGTTCTATGCCGACACTCTAACTCTGGAAAAGCGTCAGGAAGAACATGCTCTTGCATACAACCGAATGATCGACGCTCAAAAGAAACAGAAGTTGTCTTTTGCCAAACTTCAGCGCGAGATCCAACAAGGGGGAGGACTTGGAGATGTTGGAGCCCCCGATGCAAGTTTGAAAGATACTTTCATTCTGAAAATGGTTAGGGACGCAATCCAGGAAGCTCATGTGCAGCTGGCCAAAGGAAACAACATTGAAGTTGAACAAGTGCCTGAACAAGTGGTTGATAATGGTGAGAAGACGGATGATGATATTTTTGATGATGTGATAATGGCTTCTCGCAAAGGAAAAGCCAAAGTTGGGGAAACTTCAAATCCGGAGGTGTCGAGGGCGATGCCGTCCGATGGACTGAAAGATCAGGATGATGATGTCAACATACTGGATGTTGAAGATGAAGCTGGAAAGGATTTCGGTGAGTTTGAAATTTTTGGGCTCGGTGATGAGTCTGATGATGAGGATGAAAATGAAGACTCTAGTTCGGACGATGGCTTCGACTACGGTGACGATGAAGAAGAAGAGCTGGAGAGTCCTGAACGTGATCCAACTCCAGATGGCTCGCCGAAAGACTGAAGATCAAGATCTTAAGTTCCATGCCAAGTTCAAGTTTTACTTCAAGTTTTTATTTTCTGTTTTTCCATAACTCTTGAACTCCTTTTTCGTATTTTGGTTTTGCATGCATCAAACTCTGAATTCGTCCATGCATTGGTTTTTCATATTTCTCTATCTCTGGATAATTGTTATGATTTGATTTTTATCTAAGTTTTTTTTGTTTTGGCTTGAAATTTGTCTAAGTATTTTTATGGTTTTTCATTGATTGTATGATTGATGTTTTTCCATGTTTTTACTTAGTTATTTTTGATGGTCTGTTTGGTTGAGGGGGAGTTACATGTATCTCCTGTTTACTTAACCTTGTTTTCATGAGTTGTGCCAAAAAGGGGGAGATTGTAAATGTTAGTTTTGGCGACAACGTTTCTTTTGTGTTGTTTGTTTCTATGTTTTTGTGTTTCAGGTCAAACAGGTTTAAAATCCGAAGTCAAGACATTCGCGCGCATTGAAAAGGAGACTAGAGTCTCCGGATTTGGAACTACATAGAAACGGCGACAGAAGTCGCCGAAATCGCGTGACTGTGGAAACGGCGACAGCAGTCGCCGCTTTTGGTGTAACTTCGGAAACGGCGACAGCAGTCGCCGCTTTTGGTGCAAGGTGGATTTGGCGTGGAAACGGCGACACGGGTCGCCACTTTTGGTGATGTGCATGGAAACGGCGACTCGAGTCGCCGGTTTTGGTGCAAGAAGAATTCCAGCGACTCGGGTCGCCACTTTTGGGAAGTTGGAGAAACGGCGACTCCAGTCGCCGTTTTTGGTGCTTGGAAAAATTCCAGCGACTGGAGTCGCTGGTTTTGGGGGCGTGCATAAATCCGGCGACTGGAGTCGCCGGTTTTGGTCCCTTGTGTTATTTTCATTAACTCTTGGTTTTTGTGTTTGTTTTAAGAACTGAGTACTTACTACGTGATTTCCTTCACCAGGTATTCAACTCGAGGAAATGAAGAATTGTTCCAAGGTTGCAACTTCAACGATATCGACGACCATGAAGACGATGAAATTCTGAGGCTTCAACACTTAGAGATTTTCACAAGAAATTGAAGATGAAGAATTGAGATCGATGGAGTCAAGATTGAAATTGAAGTTTGATTTTGAAATTGAAGATTCAAGATTCGAAGATTCAAGATTCCAAGATTCAAGAATTCAAGTTCTACAATAATGATGTCATCCATGGAAAAGTGACATAGGCCAAGCATGCGACGAATGAGAACGTGCCACGTCATCACTCTCACATGTGTGGCTCTACTATAAATACCCATGGATTTGAGTTTCATCATTTGACGATTTTGAGAGAACGAAATCTGATTTTTAGAATCGTAACCGAGCTTAGAGCTTCGAGTTTGTGTAGTAGCTTTTGCGCCGTGTGCCAGGATTAGAGTTAGGTGATTTAGCTCTAGGTACTCGTGTGCTAGATTGCAAGTTAGTGGGAGTGTCGAGACACTCGGGAAACTTCTTGTAATCGCTTTGCCTACCATACTCTTCAGTGTAATAGTTTAAGTTTTGTGATCAATGAAATGAAAACTATTACATAACTTTGTCTCCACATTTTACCTTACGAATTGTGTGAGTGTTTGCTTGACGGAAGCTGGTGTCTGCGAGTTCAAGACCAATTTCACGAAAAATTGGTATCCTACGCTGAAGGCGTAATTTCAGACATGTATGCTTTGTAGTTTTTATCACCTTCTACGTTGTGGATCCCTTGAGCATGCCTCACCTAAATATATGTTTTAATAAGACCATAAAGCCTTCGTGAAATCCAAGAGAGAAGACAACCTCGAGTGTCCTTCAAACGAAAGATGCCGCATATTCAAATTTTCTCTGAATGAAATCAGAAGTGAGAAAATCTTATACCAACCAGGTGAATGGTTTTGCAGCGTTGAAGCGGAAACAAAGTCGGGCTGCCGCCACTATCCATGCCTGCCGTGCCACCAAACATACACAAAAAACGCGTAACCGTAAAAACAAATGAAAATTGGTAGGTACAGAAACACACGTCTCTTAAGAGCAAATGGAACAAACAGAGGAGTCACTGTAGTCACAAACAACTACTCAGAAATAATAACGAATCAAAATCCATTTCCAAACAATAAGAAAACACGCACAAGCTGATACTGAATAGTGAAATCGAACAAACAACAGATCAATGAACATAATTACAGTATTATTTTTTCATCTAATGTTTCAAAATCGTTGAAAACAGATATTAGAGATTCCGTAGTATCTTAACCCGACGGTTGCGGTTAGCTTAGCTACTTACTGGATAGCGAAGAGGAGCGAACGCAGTGAATGCGGAGGTCCTTCGATGCGTACGAGGAAGATGATGAAGACCGGGGAGAGGAAATCTGATGAGGTGATGAATAATTTTGGGGAAAAGAAATGTTTATGTAAGTGGTGGTGATGGCCATCGCCGGATTTGTTTTTTGTTTTTTTTTTTGTTTTTTTCCTTTTTCAAATAAATGAATTAGAGTAATTTAGAGAAAAAATAAGAATGACTTTATGATTTAAAAATAAGTATCCTAGTTTACCTTTCTAATAAAAAAGGTAATTAATGTATTGCATATATATAATTTAATGTATTTATATTAATTGTATTTATAATTTAGGTATGCTTTTCAAATTTGATTTGTCTATTTTAACCTTTGGATTTTATTAATTATATTTTCTATTTATTTTTTAATATCACATATATACTCAACACTTGTTTGGATTGTTTAGAGTAATCGAATCAGCAGACATTTTATTATATCCTACTCCAAGCCTAAGTCACCCCTAATTTTAACGGCGGATGCCGCCGTGAGCTTCCCACCCAAAATGTAGGTCCTTACGCCTCCACCGCCCTTCAATTCATTCTCATCGAAAGCGTCCAACAAAAGCTTAAATCTCATTTCCATGAAATTGAAACCAACATTCAATTCGAACTCAAAAACACTTCTCCTCCTCAAAAGTGGACCGTCGACTGCGTATCATCGGCCGATCCAATCCACCTCATTCTGAAACCCCAAATTCGACGCCAATGGCTTCGTCTATCGATTCCTCGCTCAAGAGTACGAAGAGGATTTGCCTTTTTTAATGCTCCGAAATGAGGTATATCGCTCAGAGAATCGCGTCTAAAACCGACGTCGTTGAGGTCTGTAGCATTAATTGGAGGTACTTTTTTCGTGTTCAATTTTGAGATAATCGAACTCCATTTTGTATGATTGTGTGTTTTTGCTCTTGTTGTGACCGTGAATTCTATTCGGATTTGGTTAAGCTTGTAACCGTGACTTCTATTCGGATTCTTGTAACATTTTAAAATTGTTGGTGTATAACAAAAACCCATTTTGTTGCAGGATAGATGGCTGATTTTTTTTTATCGATTTCGGGCCAGGCGTGACCCCGTTGTTTGTACGGTTGTAAGACCGTTTCTTTTTGTCATGCCTTTTGTGTTTCATAGATCGTTTTCTCAACAAAAGATGGAACTAAATCGATCTAGTTTGAGTTTGGCTGCGATCATCTAACATCGATTGTAGAACACAGAAACGAAAGAATATATCACGTTCGAGATTAAACTTTTTTCATGAACTTGAGTATTAGTTGTCATAATATATGTGTATTAACATGTACAGTGTTGGTTATATTAATTGGGAGAACTTGTGTATTAACATGTACAGTGTTGGTTATATTGGTTATGAATTTTGAGCTACCAACTACACTATCCAAGTAGGTAAAGTGTATGTAACAGATTTTTGATACACCCAAGCCAACTCCTTTATCAAGATTAATCTATTGGCACTAATAGATGTTACGTCTATTAACAAATTTTAGTTAGTGCAACTATTAAAATAGTAATCTACTTTTGCGATTAAACAACTTTATGAATCTAAAATTACAAATGAATCTAAAATTACAAAATATGCGCATAAGGTATAGTGTTTGTAATAGATTCTGTCTATTAAACCACTAAATACTTGTTCTTAAACTAATTGTCCAATTTATGAATTTTAAACTACCAACTACACTGTCTAAGTGGTACAATATATGTAATAGATTCTGGTATGCAGTTAAAATAAATTAAACTTTTTTCATGAACTTGAGTATTAGTTATCATAATACATGTGTATTAACATGTACAGTGTTAGTTATATTGGTTACACAAGCAACAATCACTAAATTATGCAAGGCCAAGCTTCGCATGACTCTTATGGCTGGCCCTATTTGACGACATCAACAGCAGGTCTTACTCCACATACCCCACGTCTACTTAGCTCCAGGAGCTACAATGTTACACAGCCACAACAGCACCATCGATAGCGAAACACGCAAAGCAACATCAAGAGACGAGAGCATTTGGGGTGTCGTTGAGTACTGTCGTTTGGCGTGGACCATCTGGGCAGAGTCCCAACACCACAACGAAGTCTACCTGCTCGAAACAGCGAAGTCGCGACTGAGCTCACCTGCCAAAAAACACATAAATTTAAATAAATATGTAACTATTTACATACATAAATATCCTAATTAAAACCAACATTGAACTACCAACTACACTGTCCAAAATACACTACGTAAACGATTGAACCACTTTATGATTCTAAAACTACAAAATACACTGCGCTAAAAGTACAGTGTTTGTAATAGATTCTTAACATAATCTATTAAACTACTAAATAATTGTTCGTAAACTAATGATCCAATTTATGAATTTTAAACTACCAACTACACCGTCTAAGTGGGTACAGTGTATATAACTATCAATGTATGTTAAACTTTCAATACACTACAACTCTAAATATAGTAAATCAATAGTTTCAACAATAGTGTTACTGAACAATGATTTATTAATATTGAGAACAATGGCTTAAACACTAGTTTTCTTGGTCCATAATTTAGTACAATATAAATCACAACAACCTATTAACATGTATGCCTCTGCATGAGTTTCGATAAATCTGAAATCATGCATTTAGGATTAGTGAGCTCATATCACAGTCCGCAGTTCTGAAATATATACAAATACAAATGAAAAAGAAAACATGCAAGATGTGTAAGAAATTTATAGTCTGATATTCATAAAATGAACTTACAGTGAAAAGCACAGATCAATCAATTGTAGCAAGTGCAACAACATATTCGGGGAAGGTAGTTTTCATGGTCCAAGTTGTCTCAAATGCAACATTGGTCGTATATGCTGAGCACTGAAAGAGAAAAAAGTAGTTTAGTAACTTAATAAAAAATTCAACAATCAGGATCGACTATAATCTACATAAATTAATATATGTCCTGACCTGCCTTGCCCCACTCCCAATACATTGTTGACTGCTGGAGAAATCCCACGATGATGGAAAGGTTGTAGTTGATGAGGAAATGTGCCTAACAGTGAACTCCACCTTTCACACAAGCCCTATGAAGTGGACAACCAAAAATTATATAAGAAAATCCAGAAAACTCTTTTAAATATGATGATGGAAATAAATAGACAACTGACAATCTTGAATTCAAATTGATTACCCAACAATCCTAAAGGTGCAAGCATTTAGTTAAAAGATTAATAAGAAAAACAATTGCGAGGCATAACTCCCAGTGCAATGACATGAAAAACTATGAAACACCCAAGTGGAAAAATCATAGCTAATTCATGGAGGGTTCTCAACAATTACACTAATAAACTATACAAAACCCAGGTGGAAAAATCATACCTAATTCAGGGAGCTTCGGGCAAGGGATAACGGTCCAATGTTTTATCTTGCGCCGATTGTTTTCTCCAGAGCTAGACGTCTGCCGCTATGATTTCGATTTTTAGTTGGAATATCGGGTCTGAAAACTACCAAATTCGATCAATTATGTGGGCGAGCGTGAAGAATCCTAAATCAAACACAACATTAAAGAACCCTAAATCCGGTATGAAATCTATTCACCAATTAATTTCAAGAACAGTGATATTGATTTGTGGAAACTTACCTTAACAATAAGAAGACGCTTCGATGTTTGATCGTTGACACTATCACGTAGACGCCGGCGAGAGAATCAGAGAAGTGTGTATTGAAGAATTGTGAAAACCGTTTCACATATTGAAGAATATAGTGTATTACACAAGCTTTGGGTATGCAATCTATATTTAATTCGTTTTTTTTTGTAGTGTATAACCTTTATATAGTAAGTGTATAATTAGTAGAATTAATTAAGAGAAATCATATAATCCGTTAATAAAAACATATATTACATAGTGTACAAGAATTCAAAAGGCTTTATAGGTAAATCTTGTTTTTTTATAAATAGTGTAAACATTGGTCTTAGAGTATAATTCACTTAAACATATTTACCCTTTTTGAAAATCCCCCAATGAATTAATTATTATGGATAAATAAAAATGAACGATTGGTGATGCACATCGGTCACGTCTCTTCTACTATCTCAATTTCGTTTGTAATTAATCCGTGTTTGTCTAGGATGATCATAGAGGTATTGAATTGATTTAAATATAAGTGATTTAAAAGTATTGAAAATTTAACATAATTTAATATTTTTAAATTATGAATTTTCTTATTTTTAGTTGACATCTAAATAATTAGAGAGAATATTAAAAATTATTTTGTACTACTGTACATATAAGTTTACATAACAGATTCTTTTTTTTTTTTGATAAAGTTTAGTTCAATCAATTGTTCATTAACTTCAATTTTTTTGAAATTTTCAGAAAAAATTAAAATATTTAACTCATATATAAAAATTATTATCTCAATAAAAAAATTAAATAAATATTTTAATTTTTTCACTTTTTTAAATGACAATTTATATCTTGCTCCTGAATGCAATATGCACATCTTACACCTAGTCAATTATATATAATTATCGGTCAAATAGGTTAGAGTTTTTTTTTTACAAATTTTCATTATCGTAACTTTCTCTGCAAAACACACCACACTTGCGCACACGCCGCCACTACCACCGCCGCTATTCACCAATCACAGAGGCTCACTCTTTAGCTTCCTCCTAAAATTCATTCGATTCGTCGTCTCCAATGTCGATGGGATCCCCCTCTCACCTGTGCCACGACCTAGATCTGCTTGTGGAAGCGATCCACCAGGTAACCGCGGGCTCCGCTTTCGGCGTGCCTTACATTCAGCCCTGGATCACGATCCGCTGGAGGAGGAGAAGTCGAGGCCTGGATTCCGACGCCTTTGTGTTCGACGAATTGTCCAACAGCTTAATTCCCCGATAACAGTGTTTTTGGTAGTGTGATTGATTTGGTTGTTTTTGTTCGTATTTCCTTAGTGTCTTTTTTTGGTTTTGAGTCGTTAATTAGGTACTTTTTCTTTAGTTTGTTTTATATTTATTGTTTGTGGTTGTCGAGTTGTTGCTTTTGTAGTTATGGTAATTTGTAGGTCGATCGAGCAAATAACGAGAACTCTTTTAATCAAATCAACCTGAAGAGAGAGAATAGAGCATGAAAGTCGAGGCAAGCGATGAAAAGAATCGAGAAGAATTACGACGAAGGTGTCGACCTATAAGCTGCTGCCATGTTCGGAAGCTAATAACTTTTACATCAGGCATTACCGCCAAATTCTGACTGTTCACGTCGAAGAGGATGGAGTCGAGGACATACAATTTAAATTTCGAGACGATCTGACGGTGAACGAAGTCCAGATGATGAATTTTCAGAAGCTGCGCTGTTCTGGAAACACCTAGCGCCCAGCTCGTATTGTGACGACAGCGGGAATCCTGCAGAGGTTTATCCATTCCATATGAACGGGTCTCCTTCGGGCATGGCTGCTATTTGTTCTCCGGACGGGAGACATCTTGCTATGATGCCTCATCCATAGAGGTGCTTCTTGATGTGGCAGTCCGTGGTTACGCATGTTCCAAAATATGGTGTTCGTGATGTTGGTTTTCTTCTTGGGTTTTTTGAATATAGTAGATGGAGATCTTTGATTTTAATTCTCTTTATAGAGAGTTGAGTTGCTACTCTTGCTTTTGGATCATCTGATACCTTGGTCTATCCTACATTCAATAATCAATTTGGGGATTATGTCTTTATATACAATTTTGGTTTCTCTTGAATATACATTTTGGGTTTCTCTTTATTTAAGAGTTATAGCTTGTATTCTATGATAATGCACCAGAACTTTAATTGAAGCTTTGTATACCATATTGTAAGTTGTGTATATTTGAGAATTATGTTTATTTGAGAGCAGCTATGTTTATTTGATAATTATTTGAGAACTGTTTTAAGCTCTGTGTTTATTTGAGAACTAAAAGAGTGCATATTTGAGAACTTAAAGAGTGCATAACCAATGATTAGTTACGGAAGTTTGTGGAAGTTTGTGGAAGTTTTTGTGATTAAGATGAAACTAAATAGCAGTTTGAGTTACTGTTATTTATTTCTGCTGCAAACTTCAGTTCACCCAATCATGATACTTGGAGACACTTATTCCAGTTTCATCTACGGCTGGAGCGTGCTCATATTGATGTTGAACTTCATTTTTTACTCCGCCAGCCTTCATTTCTTTCCCTTTCAACCTTCATGATATAAGAACTTTCGATACAAGACTCCCTCTTGATCGGACTTTATAAACAACCGAATCCACCGAAGGCAGCCCCAATCATTCGCTACCCTCGATTATAGATTGTCACTTCGATACAAGACCCCACCCCCCTTGATCGGACTTTATAAACCCTCGGAGCCGCCGAAGTAAAAAATTATTCTATAATATGTAAAAATGAGAATTCTTTAGTTTCAATAGTATTATCCTTCATTTGCATGCTTGTGATACTGCAATTTGTAGATTATTAACCTTCACTTTTGTTTTGAACAAACATTCAATTACAGTATTTAAGTGTTTTAGAAGAATTTTTGAATCATCCAACATTTATCAACAAACCATGAAATAAAACAATTATTCACCAAATATCATTTACCAATCATAAGCAAATCATCAATATATCATCCACCAATATCATTCACCAAATATCTAGAAATCATATACCATTAATTATCAGTATTTTACAAATAATCTACCATTTATCAACAATACCGTATATATCATTCAACCATCAATCATCTACCAAATGCACCAATTCTATATATCAATCATCCACCATTCATCAACAATATATCAATCGCCGTTCATCAAGACTGTTGTGATTTTGTTTGCTTTATCCAGTACCTTAGTCTTGAGTTCATTGTTTTCCATTAACAATACAGAAGCCGCATATCTTACTCTAGGTTATTTCAAGAAAGTAATGTCCTACAAAAAAAAATACAAATCATATTAATAAAAAATAAAAACTGTAGTGACCAATGTTGATTAATGTGTAAAATCATTGTTATAATTGGGCTGTTAAATTCAAAATAAATTTTAATGAATAATGTGTAACATTAAAAAAATTACAAGTAACATTAAACTTAGATATATGAAGCATGACATACTTATATATGAAGTATGACATATTTCTATATGAAAGCTGTGATATATGAAGTATGCTATTATGAAATATATATGATGTATGACATATTTATATATGAAGTATGACATTTTTACATATGAAGTATGAAAATTATTATACGTATATATATATATATATATATATATATATATATATATATATATATATATATATATATATATATATATATATATGAAATATATGTCAGTATAATAATAATAATAATAATAGTAACATTTTACATTGAAGGAAGAAGTTTATTTATTATGAAAGATAATGCAATTTAGAGATGAAGTATGAGATGTATCTTATCTTAGGCCGTCCGATTTCGCGCTTTTGTACAGCTCATTTGCACAATATTCAACTGCAACAAGAATTTGTTAAATGGTTAATATAATCAAGAACCCTGACAGTAACACCTTAAAAGAATTTGTTAAATGATTAATATAATCAAGAACCTTGATAGTAGCAGCTTAAATTTTTATCAAGAACTACACAATATCTTTTAACCTTTGGTTGCTTAATTTCCTTACACAAGTGGTGGTAGACCATGTGGAACAACATACTACTAGTAAATAAGAACATAGATATAAACAATACATATTCTCATGGCCTAAAACACTAGAACTAAAAAAATCGGCATTGCACAAACATCAAGTTCAAAATTGAGTAGTCAAACCAAAAGAAATAAGCATCACCTCAACGACCTAGAAATTAAATAATTTTAAAAACAAGAGGTAATGTCGTTCAAGATTCAGGTAACCTATTTATAGCTATGGCGCAGCAGCTTAAAAAGTGCATTACAAATCTAATTAACTCTTGCTGATACTCCACTCCAGAGCCTCAACTGGAAGAATCAAAGAGCATTGCACTAGCACCTGAAACGAGGTATAATTTCCACCACCTGCTCAATGATTTTCAAATTCTCCATTCAGTTGATCAATCAATTTCACGTGCACAAATAAAAGTGCAAATCAACATTTCATCACTGTAATACCTTTTTCACTTCTGATTGCCAGACAGTAAACTTAAAGCGTTTATTCTTGTACAAAACCAATGTAATCAAACTAACTAGTCAAAAAAAGTGGCACATAATCTCATATAAACATAAATAAATAAAACTAGAAAGTATCACATTTTAATTTTTGCAATATGGGTTTCTACTTCCAGTTATGCTTCTTTTAATTAGAATTGAAAAGTAGTACAAGTATGTGCTTTAGGTTTCTCATTTCCTGGCTTACTTTTAAACATAAAGCAAGTTTACAAATTTTCTCTTAAATCAATTTCTAACTTGTATTTACAAACAATATCAACTTCTTGCTCTAAGCCATTAAACCGAAGGTAACAATGCATAAATTTACTCTCAAAGAAAGTTTTTCCCAACCGATTCTATATAAAATTTCAGCCCAACTAAACTTAATTTATAACCTGATACTAGCATATAATACAATATTAAATCCAATTTACAATATAACAGGCAAGCATCTCATTTTTTTGATTCCGTAAATATAACAACCAAGTAGCCAACTAAGGATGCAACTTAGTTAAGTTAAGCCAACTAACTCAACTCAAGTCCAACACCATGATGGTCAAACTTATTTGATTAACAATCGAATTGAGATCGAAGAAGCCTTAATCGAGTGAAGATGTTGTGATACTTCATTCTTGTTCAAGCTTGGCTCATAATGTTAACGAACCGAGCTCAAACGAGCTTTAAACAATCTCGAGTAGTGCATCGTGTAGCTCGGTTCGATTTTTCACCAATACAAGGAACAACAAAATAACACAAACATCACACACACCAACAAACAGCAACACACAATTTCAATTACCAAACCAATTTTTTTATCAACCCTAATTTCAATTACAGAAATTTCACATATAAAAAAACAATTAAAAACAAAATAAAAAACAGTAAAAGGGGGCTACACTTACTTTTTCGGCTGCCGGAGGTGGACGGAAGAGACGGGGGCTCCTCGGAGCTGGTGGTGTTGCGCGTTGGATCGAGAGCTTGTGGGCTCTGCTGTTGCTCGGAGTTCTTCGGCGTGGGAGCAGGAAGCGAGAAGGCGGCGAGAAGAAGACCGACGGGGCGCGGTGGGTGGCGGATGGCAGAGCAGTGTAAGCGGTGGAAAGGATCGAAGAAGACGTGTTTCTATAGTGAATTAGGCAAAGATGTAGGGCTGAGAAAACTCAAATAAGACATGTTGTGGTGACGTAAGCACAAGTAATTGGGTTGAGTCAATTTTTTTTTATATGTTGGGCCTGGAGTAAGATTGTCATCTTGCTCCTATGGTGCAAGGTATAACATCTCTTTTTAAATGTATCTTAACTTTTCTAAAATACAAGAAAGATAATTATTATTGCTACTATAAATTAACAGACTAGTTCGGTCAAACACATTTAAGTCAATACAATTCAAACTAATTTCGTTTCAAAATAAATAAAAATAAAAAATAATAAAAAATAATTTGAATCAATAATTTAAAGTATAATGTCACAATATTATTAATATTTTTAAAAATATATATAATAATTTATAAAGATTATTATTTATTTAATAAAATAATCAATTTTAGTTCCGTTTATAAATTATTCATTATTTAAAAAAAAATAGTTTAATTCAATTCATATCAAATCGTTCAGTTTTGTTTACTTCACAATTTCGGTCCAACAACAAATTTAATTTATTTCACCTACTTCAATTCAAAACACCTATAGTCTTAATTTTTAAAATATTTTAAAAAATTATTAACGATTTCAATTTGGCCCTTCTAAGATTGATATAATTAGTACCAATCACGTGATTTATTTGTTTGAAATAATCTAAAATTTTATTTAATCTCCAACTATTTCGGCCAAAAATTTATTAATAGACTAACAAATTATTTTATTTAATAATCGAACTCTCACTTTTGTAAATTCGTATTAATCTCATTATTAGCCGTTATCTCAATCATGAAAATTTTATTATTTTCAAAGACTACGCATGTTTGATATAATTTATAGTATATAAGCTTTTTGGAGCATAGCCGAGTGGTAAGGTCATTGGTGATGTTAGTGTAATTCCCCGACGACGCAGAGTTCGAATCTCGGATATGACAAAATTTCATTGAAATATTATGAAGTTAGTCATTTAATGAGATCTATTAGCTCTCTCACACATGTGTCTGCTACTCGGGCGCATCTCTCGATTTACATCCTACCCGATCGAGGAGCCTCTGATCTGGTGGAATCTCTCGATTTACATCCTACCCGATCGAGGAGCCTCTAATCTGGTGGAAGAGGAGTTTATCAGCTTTGCATTTCCATCCTATCCGATCGAAGAGCTTCTGATCTAGTGGAAGAGAAGTTTCTCGTCTCTACATTTCTCGAGTGTCAAACGAATCCAACAAATACCTAAAATCGCTGGAGAAAATCAAAATAAATGGAAAATAAAAATTATAAAGCTGGAAAATAAATAAAAATATAAAAAAATTGAATTTACTTGGTGAATATGAAAGAGATGAGATGACATAAATGAAATTATATTAATATAATGTATGTTCACCTGCAAAACAAATTTAACATAACTTAATTAGGGATAAACTAAAAATTAAAAACAAATCTAGTCGATCATAATTAATAACAATTTAATTCTTGAATCTGCGAAAAAAATCATAATTAATACATACAATAAAAAAATCAAGAAAAAAAAATGAATTAATAGAAGAACGTGTATACATGTAAATCGATTCAATGTTCACAAAAATAAAAAAGCAAATACTAAGCCAGATTATAGCAAAATAATATACTTAAAAAGTTTTATGAGATACAATTAATTGGAACTAAAATAATATTAATCTAATAAAAAAGAATTTTGAGAAAAGAAATAAAAATTTATATATTTAAGATTATAATTAATTATTATTACTAAAAATATATAATTTCAAATTACTATTTAAAATATATATATAATAATTTAAATATACATAATAATATTACTATTTATAATTTATAATTTTTTTATTTATAATTTATAGTGTGAACACAATATTATTATTGTTTTCCTATTAGTCCACGTGGCGGCATTAGTGGATCCTGAAATTATATATGTAAATTATATATGTATAGATAAATTTCACTCATTCTTTTGTACCAATTTTATCTTTTTCTTTTTAATTTTACAGATTTTATTAATATATATATCTAGCGTTGAGATTATTTAGCCCACCTATTACTATCTAAGATTCCCAAAAATTGTACAAACCCAGGTGAATCCAAAAACACTTTAAAATTCGCAATCTTCTTTTAGAACTAATTAAAGCTAGCATCGGCGAAAGTTCATATCAAAAAATCCGACAACAATTCAACTCAACTAGGTTATATTAGTACGAAATTAAATTCAACACTGCAAACCTCTTCTTTTACATATGCAGCATTTTATATGATTTTTTTTTCTTTTTTTCTTAATGTTGTTCTGAATTACTACCATTCAATTATATAAATGTGATTTTTTTTACAAATTGGAATGAATCAGTTTGAATTGGATTTTGATTTGACAATACATAGATAATGAGTCTCTCCTACATGCTGTTGAATGGTGTCTCGAATCCAATCGAATTAAGGAATATAATTATATTGGAGATATAATTATATTATTTGGAAAGAGGATTTGAGTTCTATTTGGAATAGGAATAAAAGGGTTTTATTCATAATCCTATTGTTACCTATTTTATGGGTTTGCTACACCTATAAATAGGGATCTCCATACTTGATTATTAGTATGATGTTATTGAGAGCATCATCAACTCGATTAATATTATTGAGAGCATTAATTTGAGAGATCGATATTATTGAGAATATCGTGAGCCACGGTGTTATTGAAAACATCGTGTTGTGAGAGCGTTTCTATTGAGAGAGATTTTCGTGAGATAGATCTATTGAGAGATCTATATTTGTAACCGCGTTGATTCGATTATAGTGATATTTTCTCCTCCTCCCGTGGTTTTTCCCTATTTTGGGTTTCCACGTAAAATTCGTGTTCTATCTTTTATATTGTTTTCTTTCCCCATCTATTTTATATTTCAAGCTATTTTGTGTGGAGTAATTTTGGGAGCCGAAATTACAACAAGTGGTATCAGAGCCTGAGTTCGCGACTTGGGATTCCTGTGGAGCTTGAGAATATTTTTCGGAGATGGCGATGAAGTACGATATTCCGATGTTGGATAGGAACACTCGGTTCTCGACGTGGCGGTTCAAGATGGAGGCGATCTTGGCACACTTGGATCTAGACGAGACTTTGTTGGGGCTCGATAAGATGTCAAGCACGTTGAAGACGGAGGAGAAAGAGAAGAAGGATCGAAAGGCAAGGGGGTTATTGGGCTACATCTCTCTACCTCTATTTTGGAAGAGGTGATGCATGAGAAGACGGCGGCTGACATGTGGAAGAAAATCGAGGAGCTTTGCTTGGTGAAGAGCTTGACGAGCAAGCTACATCTTAAGCAAAAATTATTTCTTCACAAGATGCCCGAAGGAGGTAATTTGCAAGATCACTTATCTGCTTTTAATGAGACGGTCTCGGATCTTGAGAATTTGGGGATAAAGTACGATAGTGAAGACTTGGCGTTGTGGTTATTGTGTTCCTTGCCTCCTTCTCATGCAAATTTTAGGGATACGCTGCTCTACAGTCGGGAAACCCTTACTAGGCAGGATGTAGTCGATGCGCTGCATTCTAAAGAGAGGATGAAATTTCTCGTTGATGGAAGGTCTGATGCAATAGGTGAAGGCCTTAACGTCCAAGGTGGGGCGAGAGGAAGGTCTAAGGGATATTCTCGGTCTAAGGGAGAACGAGAATGTTATTATTGCAAGAAGAAGGGCCATATCGTGAAAGATTGTCCGAGATTGAAGGATAAGAATTGCGAGGACGATTCTGTTGATCAGAGCAGGAAACCGGAGGTCGGTTTTTTGGAAGAAAGTTACAATGATGGAGAACTTCTTCTGGCGTCTGATTTGGGATCACGAGCGTGCGATGAGTGGATTTTGGATTCCGGATGCTCATTTCATATGTGTCCCTTTAAGGGTTGGTTTGATACATATGATGTTTTGGCCAGTACTAGGACTGTGGCTATGGGGAATGGCGCACCGTGTGAGATACTTGGCATTGAGAGGATCCGGGTCAAGATGTTTGACGGAGTGATTCGAACACTTGACAATGTGAGGCACGTTCCTGACTTGAGGGTGAGTCTTATTTCTCTCAGTGCCCTTGATGAGAAGGGTTATCACTACTCCGCTGGAGGTGGAGTTTTAGAGGTGAGCAGACGTGCTTGTATGGTGATTCGAGGAGAGAAAAAGACCGGAGGACTTTATGTCCTTGAAGGATCTACGATTACTCGGAGCGACGTAATCGTACCCGCTGGTTCAAGCTGTCTTGGGGAAGCTGAGTATGAGATGCTCGCTAAGGAGAAATCGATGGCTTTCGTGATGGGTGGTGCGGGCACTCATATTAGTACAAACGAGGAGGCTCGTTTTCGCGACTTGAGGGAGTCGAATGGTTTGGTTTTGTGTTGCGGGGATGCCGGTAGAGCACGCAAGAGGCACAAAACAATTTGGGTGAGGAAATCACATTTGGGGACTAAGTTTCGACAATGGTCGGACTTAGTCAATTTTAGTTATTGAGGAGCCCGAGGGGGGCGGTGGAGGAGAAAGTGGAGATTGCTATAATCGACGTCTGAAGTCTAGGTGACTTTTGGCTTTTGGGTTGTAGAAGATTCTCGTCAAGGTGGAGATTTGTTGAATGGTGTCTCGAATCCAATCGAATTAAGGAATATAATTATATTGGAGATATAATTATATTATTTGGAAAGAGGATTTGAGTTCTATTTGGAATAGGAATAAAAGGGTTTTATTCCTAATCCTATTGTTACCTATTTTATGGGTTTGCTACACCTATAAATAGGGATCTCCATACTTGATTATTAGTATGATGTTATTGAGAGCATCATCAACTCGATTAATGTTATTGAGAGCATTAATTTGAGAGGTCGATATTATTGAGAATATCGTGAGCCACGGTGTTATTGAGAACATCGTGTTGTGAGAGCGTTTCTATTGAGAGGGATTTTCGTGAGATAGATCTATTGAGAGATCTATATTTGTAACCCCGTTGATTCGATTATAGTGATATTTTCTTCTCCTCCCGTGGTTTTTCCCTATTTTTGGTTTCCACGTAAAATTCGTGTTCTATCTTTTATAGTGTTTTCTTTCCTCATCTATTTTATATTTCAAGCTATTTTGTGTGGAGTAATTTTGGAAGCCGAAATTACAACACATGCAAACACCGATAAGCCATGGCGCCTCCTCGGAGTGCCGCCCTTGTTGTCGACAAATCGGGACCACTTAGACTATAGCGTAGAGCGTAGATCCAAGTCGTACACCGTGCACCGCATTTGTTTGTTGGAGAATCCACCGTCATATATCGTACAAATACCGTCACCGCATTTGTTTGTTGGAGAATCCACCATCATATATCGTACAAATACCGTCACCCGCTTCCATCTAAGTCTCTCATCTTTAGGCACTGCTTTGTAGAAAATGATGATTAATATAATTGAGTTATTAGAAAATGATGATTAATATAATTGAGTTATTTTGACATTATGTTGGTAATTTGGAATTTTCGTTGTTTATCTTTTATTTATTGTTTTTCGGTTCAATACTCTCAACTCTAATTCTATTTATTATCTCATTTTTTGGCCTAGTTTCTTTCATTTGAGAATATTGATTAACTATCGTTCAACTATTATAGTTATACAGTAGTTCAACTCAACTATTATAGTTTTACAGTAGTTCTATGCTCAACTATTAATTATAGTTATACAGTAGTTCTTTTATTTGAAAATATTGATTAACTATTATAATTATACAGTAATTCAGTAATTCTATGTTCAACTAGAATATTATTAACTATTAGAATTATACAGTAATTCTATGTTCAACTAGAATATTATTAACTATTAGAATTGTACTTTTATAGTTATACAATATTTATATGTTCAACTACTATGGTTATACACTAGTTCGGCTTAACTATTATAGTTATACTACCTACGATAATTCTCTACCTCGACTATTATACGTAGTTAAATAGTAGTCATGCACTCATGCTCAATTTCTACATAATAACTATCAAAGTCACATTTTTCCATATAAAAAAACTCAATTAATTATTCAATTTTAGTTAATTGAAATTCATTTAACTAACATAGTTATTTATCTTTTTAACTATATATAATACTAATAACATTGGAAACGGAGTTAAATAACATTGCAATCATTGTTCTTATTAGGCGAACAATCACACATGGTTTTCGGGGGCATTAAGACGAGAGCTAAGGTTGAGAAATTAAATTACCGAGTTCACGGGACTGACGTGTACGGTCACGGGACAGCGAGGCTAAGCACGACGGCGAGCTTGTACTGTCGAAGTGGGAGGGTGGAGATGGCGATGAGCAGCGGGAGATGCACGGAATGGCTCGGATTCGCCGGGGCTGGGGTGCGGTGGAGATAAGCGGATGAACATTTTTGTCAACGGTGGGAGGAGTCAAACGAAGATTAGCACCATCTTCTCGCGCAGAAAGAGTAGCGACATCTTAATGTTAGGGTTTAAATATTATAATGAGCTAGAGAAATTATTAATCCTTTTGTTAATGTAATTAAAAAATAGTTAATAATCAATAATATTAATTTTAACAAAAGGGTATTAGGGACTTTGTCTAATTCAAAATGTGGCCAAGAATATAATTAAAAAGATGTTAGAACCTTATTTTTTAACAAAATACAAATATTGTGTTATTTTTTAAAAAAATGAAAAAGATTAGGAAATATTTATAATTAGTAAAACTAATGAGCCTTATTCCCTATATACATATAAATTTTAATGGGTCGTACTTAAATTAAAATCTCAAGTTAGTATTTTCAATTAATTAATCAATGTTCAAAGTAAGTGCTCTTTATCAATTCATGAAATCAAATTTTGAAATTGAGATTCACTCTTTAGTACAACAAAGACGTTGTACATTTAAATTTAATTACCAATTGAGAACCAAAAACTTCAAATATCTCAAACATCGCTAGATTTTATGAAATGTGATCACCCAAATTCAAATGTCACCAAAAAAGGAACAAAAAATCCCAATGCATAAATGCACCATGCATTGTACACTATAAAAACAACCCTTCTTCAAAAACAACAATACATCAAACGAAAAAACTTACTTCCTCAATTTCATCCAAAAAAAACAAAACAAAACAAAACATCAACATGAGTTCATCTAGCCAAGCCCTCGTCGTGCGAAAGAGTCGAGGCCGCCAAAAGGTGAGGATGGTGAAAATGTCGAACGAGTCTAACTTGCAAGTCACGTTCTCGAAGAGGCGGGCGGGCCTATTCAAGAAGGCGAGCGAGCTTTGCACCCTTTGCGGCTCCGAGGCCTCCATCATCGTCTTCTCTCCGGCCAACAAAGTTTTCTGCTTCGGCCATCCAAGCGTGCAAACGGTGATCAACAAGTTCGAGCAATTGAACTTCTCTCAGACTCAAGCCCCGGGCCCACTAACGACGGCTTATAATAGCAATGCGAGGAGCCAAGTCCTTCTTGAGGCTCATCGGAACTCGAACATCCGAGAGCTCAACTTGGAGCTCACGCAAGTCGAGGGCCTTCTGAGGGGCGAAAGAAGGTGCGCGGAGGAATTAGAGGTGTTGAGGAAGATGGGGGAAATGGAGGGCTGGTTTTTCCCTTCTTCGTTTGATGGTCTCAACCATGAGCAGCTTAGTGTGTTGAAGGAGTCCATTATGGGGTTCAAGAGGGACCTAGATGTCAAGGTGCGAAATGACATGTATGCCCTTGCCAACCCACCACCACCACCTCCTCCTAGTTACTATCTTCCTCCTCCTAGTAGGGGCAATATGGTACTTCACAATAATAATAATAGTAACAATGGGCAGTTGTCATTAGGGTGTAATGACTTAATTAGCCCTAGTTATAATCATGAGCCGGTTGGATTATTAGGAGGGTATGATCAAGGGACGACCAATAATAATGTTTATGGTTCGATCGACAAGGCTGAGAGTGATCCCTTGAGCTGCATCGTGAATGGTATGTGAAAAACAGGTCGACTCGCAGTCCACGTGCTGAAAACAGAAAAGTCAGTCGCTGTAACGAGTTTAAGTTCTGCTGTCCAGAGAACAGCAGATTGAGTACTGCTGTCACAGAACAGCAGATTCAGTTATGCAGCGGAAATAGTAAAAAGTACAGCAACTGGAAATCGTAAAGAACAAGGATATAATCTTCGTAAGTTGTATTAATCAATACAACCTACCAAGCTGCTTCAAAAGCAATAAACTTTCACTATAAACGTGAATACAAAATAATCCGAGAAAAATAAATAAAGACTAAACAATCACGAGATTGAATAGTTAACACTCGGATAAATAAGTAAAAAATAAAAACGTGTGCTGAAAATATTTTCTCTAAAATATGGCGCTCCAGCTTCTTGATCTTCAATCCACGTGAGTCTTCTATTTATAAGAGACAAGTCTTCTCCTCCAAGTAATAAGTCTTCTATGGTAAAAAGACTTCTTCCATAATTAGAAGATCTTGTACCTTATCTTGTAGATCTTGAATATCTTTTCTCTCCTTATCTTGGATTCTCCTCCCAATAATAAATATTCCCAAAATAAATATTCCACCAAAGAAAGTCAAAATTAGTCAAAGTCAAAATTAATTAAATAAATTAATTTCGACTCCAACAAACTCCCCCTTTTTGTCTTTCTGAAGGTGTCGTCAACTCTTCGATGTCAATTCTCCTCTTGAAGTAATGTCGAGACGACTCCCCCTACAAATATGAACTCTCTTGGCAAATGTGATCAATTTCGCTCCCCCTACGAGAATAAACTTCATGTGAAGTCGTAAAACTCCCCCTGCAAAGCTGGCGTTGTACTAAGTACTGGTACTCCGAACTGGAAACTCTTGCAGCAGGTCTTGAACTGGGAACTGGGAACTGAGTAATGGAACTGGGAACAGGAACAGTGCTCTCATCAGGTGAGTCAGAACAGGAACTGGTGGCAGACCAGTCGCACAACACATGAAAAACAGGAACTGGGAAACTAGTCACAAAACTCATGAAAACAAACTCCCCCTTGATGTGAGACTGGTCGAACACGTACAAGAACCACACTTCACAAAACATGGGTTAGGAGATAATGAAGAGAAATCGAATAATCAAATATCAAATATACCAAGCAGAAATAAAACTGAAGACAACTAACGTGGCAATCAAGAAGATCAAGAGTTTTAAACACTTAGAGAGAACTCAGTTATCAGTGCACACACAACTCACCACATTCCATGTCGAGTCAACAATGGCCGAAAACCAAATGATACTAGTTCAGCAACTAAACAATAGTTATGCCGAGTTCAGCATATTGAATGGTGAATAGTCCAATAAGCGAGAAAATCAACTCCGATGCTCATCAATACATAAATTTAATTCTACACTCGGTTTTTCAGAGACATTTTTTTTTTTTTTTGATTTTTTTTTTTTGATTTTTTTTTTTGATTTTTTTTTTTTGTCTCTGGTACCGAACGGTGTAGAAATATGATATGCAAGCAAGTTATACATCAAGAGTGAAATAATAACACTTTCATCTCTTTGCGAAATTTTTAAGACCTCGAATTCTCAACTGAACTGAGCATAAAAATTGATTAGTCACTAGACCAGAATACATACCAGTCAGTACTCATGTTGACTCAACCTCCTCGATCACTTCACGCGGTGCAAAGATAAAGAGATTTCCTTAGTGTCGAAAACCTCTCAAAACTTAAAGGTTTTGTTAGAATATCAGCAAGTTGTTTTTCTGTATTGACATATTCTAATTTGATTACCTTTTTCTCAACAAGATCCCTAATGAAGTGATGACGGATGTCGATGTGTTTAGTACGCTGGTGCTGAAATGGATTGTGACTGATGCTGATAGCACTGTTGTTGTCACAGTACATGATGAGAGGTTCTGATTTCAGGCCATAGTCCTGTAACATCTGTTTCAACCAAAGCAGCTGAGTACAAGTACTTCCTGCAGCAACATACTCGGACTCGGCTGTGGACAATGCAATGTAGTTCTGCTTCTTACTGTGCCAAGACACAATGTTGTTGCCCAAGAAGCAACATCCTCCACTTGTACTCTTACGGTCGTCTGTGTCTCCAGCCCAATCAGCGTCACTGTACCCAAAAAGATTTGAATTTGTATCCTTGGTGTACCAGATTCCAAAGTCAGCTGTCGAGTTGACGTACTTGATTATTCTCTTCACAGCAGTGAGATGAACTTCCTTGGGTCTGGACTGGTACCTAGCACAAGTACAGACACTAAACATAATGTCAGGACGGGTTGAAGTTAAGTATAGTAAACTACCAATCATTGATCTGTATGTAGTTGGGTCAACATCAACGCCAGTCTCCTGACTAGACAGTTTTTCAGTAGTACTCATGGGCGTTGTGGTAGTCTTTGCACCTTCAAGACCAAATCTTTTGACCAGATTTTTGGCGTACTTGCTTTGACATATGAAAATGCCATTATCCTTTTGTTTGACCTGCAAGCCTAAGAAATTTGAAAGTTCTCCAACCATACTCATTTGAAAGTTAGTAGACATGGCTTTTGTAAAGTCATCAAGCATGATAGAATTTGTAGAACCAAACACAATGTCATCAACATAAATCTGTGCAATCAACAAGTCAGTCTTACTCCTTTTCAAAAACAAAGTGTTATCAGACGTACCTCGAGTAAATCCAAACGACAACAAGAAGTCAGTTAAGCAGCTGTACCAAGCACGTGGAGCCTGTTTCAAACCGTACAGTGCTTTGTGTAGATAGTACACATAATCAGGATGTTCTGGGTCCTCGAACCCTTTTGGTTGTTCAACAAACGCTTCCTCTTCGATGACTCCATTTAGAAAGGCAGCTTTGACGTCCATTTGATGAAGTCGAATGTTGAGTAAACATGCAATGGCAATCAAAAGTCGGATTGACTCCAGTCTCGCGACTGGTGCAAACGTTTCGTCGAAATCGATGCCTTCAACCTGTGTGTATCCCTGTGCAACAAGACGAGCTTTGTTTCGAACTATTTGTCCGAATTCATCAGTTTTATTCTTAAAAATCCACTTCGTACCTATAACATTTACGTTGGGGGGTCTGGGGACTAAAGTCCAAACTTTGTTTCGAACAAACTCATTTAGTTCTTCTTGCATGGCATTTACCCAAAACTCATCAAGTGCAACTTTAAAATTTTTGGGTTCAATTTCAGACAAGAAGGAAACTATTTTGATATTGTTAAAAGTGGAGGACATACATGCTGCATTAATCATATCTCTATAATTAAGTTTAGGTTTACCTCGCGTTCTGAGCTTATCATGCATACCTCCAATGACTTGAGATGATGGATGACTTTTCCGAATATGTCCAGGTGCATCTCTTCTTGTGGTTCGTTGAACATCATCAATCTCAGTCTCTGTACTGACTCGTTCTGAGGACTCATCATCAGATGACTCTGACTCATCTGCATGTTCCTGGACTGGTTCTGTAACTGGTTCTGAAACTGGTTCTGTGATGTGTACTGGAACTGCATCTGAATCAGTGGGTTGTGGAACATGTTTGATTTGCAGAAGTCCTTGTAGGTCATCTTCCATTTGTTTTCCAGTGGCATCTTTCAGGTCATCAAACTTCACATTGACTGTCTCTTGGACAGTTCTGGTACGTAGGTTGTACACCCTGTATGCTTTACTGTTTGTTGAGTATCCAACAAAAATCCCCTTGTCAGATTTTGAGTCGAACTTCGAGAGAGTGTCCCTGTCATTCAACACAAAACACAAACAACCAAAAACATGAAAGTATTTAACGTTAGGTTTTCTTCCATTTAGAATCTCACAGGATGTCATCGAAGTCCCTGGTCTCAGATTCACTCTGTTGGTTATGTGACAGACTGTGTTGAGAGCTTCAGCCCAAAACCCTTTTGACAATTGCTTGGAACTAAGCAGTACTCGTGCCATTTCCTGTAGAGTGCGATTCTTCCGTTCTGCCACACCATTCTGTTGAGGTGTCTTTGGTGCTGAGTACTCATGGTGTATCCCTCTCTTGGTACAAAAATCTGCAAACAAAGAATTCTCGAACTCCTTTCCATGATCAGTCCGTATTTTTCTTACTTTTCCTTGAAAAAGTGTACGAATACGAGTATATACTTCTTTGAAAGCATCAAAAGTTTCAGTCTTAGTACTTAAAAATTTTATCCATGTGTACCTAGAGAAATCATCTACAATAACCAAAGAGTACCTTTTACCACCGAGACTTGCCGCTTCGATTGGACCCATAAGATCCATATGAAGCAATTCAAAGCATTCAGTAGTGTTCATGTAAGTTGAGTCACCTCCAGTGTGTGAAGCACGTACTTGTTTTCCTTTGAAGCACTCACCACAGACTCTCTTGTCAATATTGCTTATCTTTGGCAGTCCAACAACAGCATCATACATCTGAAGTTTTTGAAGATTCCTGAAGTTTGTGTGTCCAAGCTTGTTATGCCACAGAGTTGTGTCGTCAACCTGTACAAAATTACAAGCAACATTTTCCGTCGAATAACAATTGTTTCGAGACCTATCACCTTTCATGACACACTTGGAATTATTGTCAAACACTTCACAAGATTCTTTGTTAAACTTCACATGCAAATTATCATCACAAAGTTGACTAATGCTAATTAAATTGGCCTTTAATCCTTCAACATGCAACACGTTTGTTAATTTAGGTAGACCATCAACATTTAAAGTACCTTTTCCGACGATTTTACCTTGAGTACCACTGCCATAAGTAACACTACCTCTAGTGAAAGGAATGTAGTTAACTAAGCAGTTTTTGTTACCTGTCATGTGACTGGAACAACCACTGTCAAAGTACCATGCACCTGCAGACTTTGATTTAGAGACAGTGAGAACAACATTACACAGTATTTGGGACTTTGGTACCCAAACAGTTTTTGGTCTCTGAACAGAACTTGAGGTTATGTTGTCATGTCCTGTACTCATTGCAGTTTTGGTACATGAACCAGATTTGTTCACAAATCTTTGTCTATTGTCTCTCATCCTTATCCTGCAATATGGCTTAATATGTCCTAGTATAAAACAGTAATGACAAATGTACTTCTTTTTCTTTATGGTTTGTTTAGGTACAACTTGTTGTTTTTCATTAACAAGTTCAGAAGTACTGGGACTAGTTATGTCAGTCGAAGTACTAGTACCAGCTTTTGAAAATTATTTTTCATTTGCTGAGACAACAGTAACAACTTGATGTTCAGTAACAAGTTCAGAAGTATCAAGACTAGTTATGTCAGATGAAGTACTAGTACCAGCTTTTACAAACGGTTTTCCACTTGCTGAGACAACTTTTGAGAAAACAACGTTTGAAGGTTTTTGATTTTGTACTTCATCATCATATTTTTTAAAACCTAAACCACATTTATCATCATGACTCATAACTAGCAATTCATAAAGAGTGGTTTTACCTTTGTTCATCTTCTTGAATGTTGCGTTAGCTTCCTCCAACTTGTTTTTAGTATTGTTCAGTTCTTGATCCTTCTTTGTTAACTCAAAATCCCTTTTTGTCAGCATGCTTTCAAGTCTTGATAGAGTTTCTTTTTGTGATGTGTTCTCAGACCGAAGCAATTAAAAATCCTTACATTGCTGTTTATACCTTTCTCGAAGACTATCATGCAATTCTTTGAGTTCAAAAAGAATATGAACCGTCTTCTCTTGAGAAATTTCTTTATCATCACCTGATTCATCACAAGCATCATTTAAGCAAAATAGTTTTGAGTAATCATCATCATACCTGACACAAGTTTCTGATATTGTTGAGTCATCAGACCATTCATCATCAGACAGTGTTCTCTCACCAACATGAGCAATCAGTGCACTTTCTCCAGTCGTAGGACTTAACAGTTCTTCATCAGAAGATGCTTCACCATCACTAAATGTTATGAAACTCACGGGTTTCCCATGCTTGCGCAATGTGTTGGGACACTCGTTGGCAATGTGACCAGAACCTTTACATGCTCTGCACTTGATGGTTGGGTGACTGTTCTGACCTGAGATGCTGAGTGAACGTCTGGGTCCTTTAGGAGTCGTCTGCTGAGGGTATGAACTTGGTTGTAGGCTTCCTTCTCGCATTTGTCTCTTTTGATTTCGCCGGTCATGTAACTGCTTTTTAAACAAATAAGTCATCTGTCTAGTCAACAGATTAAGTTTGTCATCAGTTTTTGAGTTCATTAGCTCCAGCGACTCTGCATCATCATCATCTTCATCTTCCTCTTCAGTTTCCTGACTTGATGACTTAAAACCTCCTGAATGTGTTGGGACACCTGTGGACTCAACATTTTGTCTTAGTAATGTAACGTTTAAGGGAAGTCCTGAAACTGTTGAGTTTCTATCTCGTTCTAGTACTGTCATTTCATATGACTTGATCTTGCTCACCAACTCAGAAAACTCAATGTCACCTGCAACTTTAGTACTTTCGATAATTTTTACCTGGTAAAGGAACTTTGATGACAATGTCCGAAGAGCTTTGGACACAAGAGTTTTGTTCAAAATTGGTTCTCCCAGTTCAACACATTCATTGGCAATGTCGTACATCGCCTTGAAGTAACTTGTTGCAGTTTCGTCTTCTCCCATTTTGATGTTCTCGAACTTAGTTGTGAGAACTTTCAGTCGAGACTGTCTCACGGATTTGTTTCCTTCACAGTGGTTCTGCAATGTGTCCCAAGCCTCCTTTGCTGATTTGAAGTTCTTGACCAGTCTGAACATGTGTGTGTCAACTGAACTGAAGAGTTCAGTCAACGCACTTTCATTAGCGAAAGCAGATTCTCGTTCATCCTTCGTCCATAGTTTTGAAGGCTTGCGAACTTGGTCTCCTCGATCATCATGCATTGGATGTTCCAATTGAAAAAGAGGTCGACTCGCAGTCCACGTGCTGAAAACAGAAAAGTCAGTCGCTGTAACGAGTTTAAGTTCTGCTGTCCAGAGAACAGCAGATTGAGTACTGCTGTCACAGAACAGCAGATTCAGTTATGCAGCGGAAATAGTAAAAAGTACAGCAACTGGAAATCGTAAAGAACAAGGATATAATCTTCGTAAGTTGTATTAATCAATACAACCTACCAAGCTGCTTCAAAAGCAATAAACTTTCACTAT
This sequence comes from Euphrasia confusa, assembly GCA_954870475.1. Taxonomy (NCBI): domain Eukaryota; kingdom Viridiplantae; phylum Streptophyta; class Magnoliopsida; order Lamiales; family Orobanchaceae; genus Euphrasia; species Euphrasia confusa. The sequence goes on along the minus strand of OX940949.1, from coordinate 14,339,212 downwards.
AAACGTGAATACAAAATAATCCGAGAAAAATAAATAAAGACTAAACAATCACGAGATTGAATAGTTAACACTCGGATAAATAAGTAAAAAATAAAAACGTGTGCTGAAAATATTTTCTCTAAAATATGGCGCTCCAACTTCTTGATCTTCAATCCACGTGAGTCTTCTATTTATAAGAGACAAGTCTTCTCCTCCAAGTAATAAGTCTTCTATGGTAAAAAGACTTCTTCCATAATTAGAAGATCTTGTACCTTATCTTGTAGATCTTGAATATCTTTTCTCTCCTTATCTTGGATTCTCCTCCCAATAATAAATATTCCCAAAATAAATATTCCACCAAAGAAAGTCAAAATTAGTCTAAGTCAAAATTAATTAAATAAATTAATTTCGACTCCAACAGTATGGTTCATAGAGATCGTGGGGATATTACCAGCATCGTCTCGTCGTCTCAAGGATTCAACAACATGGGTTTTGATCCTAGGTTATTCTAAATGTTTTTGTTTTGAGTGTGTAGTTTAATTTCATTTCGTTGTGTCGGATTGGTATGTTGTACTAGAATTTATGTTTTGATGAAAGGGTTTATTATTTGATGTTTTAATTCGTCTTTTCGTTGTTGGATTTAACAGTTTAATTGGTGAGTAAAATTTGATATGTTTTTTTTTTAATTTAAAATGTGATTTTTCAATTTTTGTTTCATGAATTTGGATGTACGGTATTAGCTAGTTATAGTTATCGAACGATTAATTCATAAAACAAATTTATTAAGATAAGAAAAAAATGTTATTTTAAAATTTTGAGTTGAAATACAAAATTGAAAAATAATTAACCTTGGTGTCCGGAGCTGACTTCTTGAGCTCATTTGATTGTTGAAGCAGTAGCTCTGGATCGTGAGCTGAATGCTTACCTTATTATTATGAAAAGGAGAAAGGGCTCTTTTTTTTTAAGAGAGAGATGAGTCAGGGGGGTTGCTAGCTAACTCGTGCAATCAACGACAAATTCCTTCGCCTTAGTAAGCTAGCTTTGTAAGCTAAGCAGCGGGCAAAGGCCCGACCCGGCTGGAGTCCATCATGTCATTAATATATATATTATCTTTGTCACATCACAATAATCACACTTTTTTGTAAATTACAAAAAAAGTGTGACTATTGTGATTAAACAGAGATAATAGTCACTTAATCAAGAAATTGTCCTTGTTTTCAAGTTAATCGAAATAAATGACTATATACTAATGGAAAATATATTTATCGATATATTTAAATTTAATATTATATACTTAAGCATAATATAAATTATTTTTACTCTCGATTAAATTGATATATTTTGTTCAACGCGTGTGTTGAGGATTCGAACAAGAACAAAACACGCAAACAATCACAGCCGCTGTGTGCCACGAAAGCTCGGCGCCGAGAAGCTTCGAGCAACAATGGTGAAATCGGGATACGAAGATAAACGCTCGATCTAAGGATCCTAAAAGTATCTCTGAACTTCCAGGAACACAACACAAAAGAAATCACACGAAATGACACACGATTTTACGAGCTTCGATCGATTGAAAACCGATCTACGTGCTCGGGGAGGGAGGTGGTTCTAGCGTGTTATTCAAGCTCTCAAGGCTATGAATATGAGTTCAGTTACAGCTCTACATCACACACACACGGTGAATTACATTTATACTCACGCACACAAAAACCCCAAATCTGAAAATCATAAGAACCCTACGATCAAATCAGATTGGGCAAATCCACGCCACACATTTCTAACAGAAATTGTGAACGTCATGCTGTGCGTGAGCTGGCGAGGAACTTGGAGCACTTGGAATCTCGCATTTTCATCCACTAACACGTGAGAGAGGGTCGATCCACTGCGCCGCGACATTCCTGTGAACCCAGGCGAAACGACGTCGTTTTTGCCCTGTTGGCGGCAGATTTAAATGAGATGCTGGAATGGCCACTTTGCCCAAAACTCAAACCGCGATGAGATGGACACTTTGCCCAGACTTCCAGAATTTATAGAAACACTTCTAGAATTTAAATTTTGTGTACATTCCAACAGCGTGAGGACACAAATTTCCTATTTTATTTTATCTCATCTATATTTTCAAATTCAATATTAGTATTCTTTTTAATTTATAAAATTTTAAGAATAAATATTTTATCTATATTATAAATTTGTAAGAATAAATATTTCAACTATTATATTATATTAAAATGTACATAAAAAGCACAAATAAATTTATCATATCAAAATACATTATATTATATCAAAATGCACATAAATTAAATTGGTCTGAGCTCGTCCCCGACGACATCTATAACCTTGCAATGGTCGAGGCCAATCTTCACATAACACTACAACCCTTATTATGCTCTCTAACAGAGCGGTTCAAAAGCAATATTCATTGTCATGTTTGGTACGAAAAATTAATAGAACCAATTAAGTTTTGAATGAAAGCAAGTAGTAACGCAAAGTAGCAAGTGTGTGTACTCTACTCAAATAGAGAAAAGCGTAAATAAGATGTAGGTCGATCTATAAAGTGAATGTGTAAACAGGAGAAAGATAGTCCGATTGTCATCCTTTTCCAAATCAAACAATCTACTATTTTTTAATGAAAGGAATATAGACATTAACAATTAAAGTCCAATAAATTATTTTTTTAAAATAATTACATTTATGTAAGAAGTTGTTCATTGCTATGCACAGAAAACGATCCACTAAAGGATATAAACTTATCCCTTACCTTTTAGAGTTCTACAACAATGCTATTTTGCTATTGTACGACTACTCGAAGCGTGATCATTTTCTCATGGCATCTAGTGGTTGATGGCTATGATTTTTAATATCATAGCATATACTTCTATGGCTACAACGAAATATATATCAACTAAAATTTTATCAAATAATATCAAATATTATTTGGTATTATAAAATTAAAATACATTTAATAAATAATTAAAATATACAAATTTTGTCAATGACTAATTTTAATTAAAATGTTAATGTTACAGATCCATGTATATCAAAACAAAACCACTATGTCATTGGTTCTAGTGGTGAATGTAATTTTTTATATAATTATTATATTATATAAAAATGAACGTAATTTGTACAAGTAAATTTATTATATTAAAATTCATGATATTTATTTAAAAATTTATTTTAATTTTATTTTAGAAATTATTTTCTCTAATAAGTAATTCTATGAATAAAAATGTTATGTAATAGCTAAAAATAATGTGTATCAAACAAAACCACTTACGAGGCACGTGACAATTTTTATGACATTGGTTCTAGTGGTGAACAGAGTATTTTTCAAGTTCTTTGTTAAAACAGAGATATGGGGGTTGCAGAGTGTTCCTCTTAATAGAGTTTGAAAAGCAAAATAGAGCTTCTGGAGAGCACAAACTTGGAGTTGTACATGTTCTTCTTAATTTATTATATTAAAATCCACGTAAATTATATATAATTATATTATATTATATTAAAATACACGTAAATTGCACAAATATATGTATTATTCAATAATGCACGTAAATAATATTAAAGTTTGAAAAATGTTTAACTAGAAAACCAAATTAATTTTAGGGGCGGAGGCATTTTAAGGCCAAAGCATAAGAGTATACAAGTTCTGAAGCCCCGTCCATAAAAATGGAAGTTAAGTAGGCAAATTTGAATGAAAAGACTTAAGTGCCCTCAAAAGTTATCTTTTCTCACAAAAAACAAATTGAATATTACAAAATAACAAAAAGAAAATATCAGAAAAATAAAGTTGCCCCACAAAATCAATTTTCGACTTTTGAAATTCACACGCACGACGAGCGCCGCCACGGTGAAACATCAGCCCCGACCGTTATCGAATCAACTATTCAACTCCGTCTCCGGCGATCATCATTATGGCAAGCAGTGACAACATGGACACCCTAGACAATCGCGCTCAACCTCCGGTAAGTCCATAACCCTAGCTTTCCAACTTTCGATTATTCGAGCTTTGATGCTTGTAAATCATTCGATTTGTAATTTGATACCGGTATATTCATTCAAGATAGGGTTTTTGTTTCCGACATTTTAAAATGGTTAATGGTTTATTGCTCTCTGCAATTTTTTCGCATGCGGTTGTGTGTCAGTTCTGGTAGACGACGGTTCAACCGTGAGTTTTATCACCGTGTATTATCACGGTAGTGTTTAAGACGGTGATATATCTCACGGGTGACTTACACCGTTTTTACTTACGGTCTTGTACGAGCACGATCCACGACTGTGATTTATCTCACGGTGTAATGTTACCGCGTGTACTTACGGTCGTGTATGATCACGATTCACGACAGTGTTTTATTTGACGGTGTATGTGTACTTACAGTCTTGTACGTGCTCGATCCACGGTGTATATACACCGTGTGTAATGTACACCGTGGAAAAACACCGTTTTGTATGTTCACGGTGAATTTGCACCGTGATATTCAATATTTTTTTCTTACGGTGTAATTCCGTCTTATGGTTATGCACGATCCCGGTGGTTGACATCACCGTATGTATCTTCACCGTGATATTCAATAGTTTTTGTACACCGTGGAAAAACACCATTTTGTATGTTCACGGTGAATGTACACCGTGATATTCAATAGTTTTTTTCTTACGGTGTAATTCCGTCTTATGGTTATGCACGATCCCAGTGGTTGACATCACCGTGTGTATCTTCACCGTATACCCTTGATAACTGTTGTATATGCTCGTCGTGGATTTAACATCTCCGTGTACACTACACCCTTAGATGTTCACCGTGTACATTTCACCCTTTGACGTGCCACGGTGTTAAGTTAAACTCACCGTGAATCGTGAAATCTTCTCTAATTTGATTGATATTTTCAGGCTGGGTACGAATGGAAAAGACCAGTAGCTTTGCAGTCGATCACCCCAAGAATCAATTTGTATTACCGTTTCGACGTGATAAACTTGATAAAGCGTGTTATGGGTTCAATCGACGGCGGCGATGCAACATTGGCTGAATTCGCTCAGCATTCCTATATGAAGCATTTTCTGGAATTCGTAAAACCCAACGAAGGATTAGTTAAAGGACATGCTGCACACGCATCTCGTTATTTGCATCATTTCCTATGTAGAGAGTTGACTGGTCCGACAATACCGGCGATGGAACATTGGTTTTATGTCGGTGAGAAGATCGCGAAATTCACACCGGCTGCTTATGCCATGGTAACGGGACTCAATTTTGGGCACTACACAGGCTTTGATATTTTTGAGTCACGTGAGTTTCCTCCCGATAGCTTGTTTATTCGATTTTTCAAAGGAGATACAACCATTAGCTTATCGGAGCTACGCCAAAAGTTCGAGGATGTAAATCTCGGCAAAGAAGCGAAGGCGGAGGATTATATGAAAGTAGCCAAGCTCCTCATTTATTATTTCATATTGCTTTGCCGAGACCATAAGGTTAAAATCGATAAGTCGGCATGGTTGTTGGTCGAGGACCACGATTGTTGGGAGGAATTTCCCTGGGGCGCTTATTCCTATCAGAATTTATCCTACTACCTCAAAACGACGTCCATGCATGATAATGAATCTACTTACCATTTCTACGGGCCGGTTTGGGCTTTTCAGTTTTGGATGTACGAGTCCGTACCGTCGATCGGAGCATTATGCGCGAAACGTGCTCGGGTTACGAGAATTCCACGTTGCCTGATGTGGGACTCTACTGCATCGAAACAAGCTGCGTGCGATGTCACTAAATTCTTCAATGAGAAGGTACTTTATTGAATTTTCATTATTAAAAAGCACACGCGTTGACCTTTATTGTTGTTGTACGTTGATACAGAGTATATTTGTCTGTAGATGGAAGTTTTTGAATCGTTAATTCCTACACCGGAAGAGGCCAAATCATTATCTTATGTTACTGTAACTGAATCTATAGATGATTGTGAACTATTTTCTGTTGAATTCTGTCCACCTCGACAAAAAGGAGGTATTAAGAAGAAAGATCGAGCCAAGCCGTCTCACAAGCGTGCTGCACAAAAAGCTTCACGTGCTATAGAAAGGCCTATTTCTAAGCGACGTGTTTCCGGACCTGATCTGACTTCTGTGACGGACATTTGCTGTCGAAAAGCAGGTGTCTTCGGTCCTGAGGGGCCGGACAACGATGAGATCGATCGCCAGGTAGGTAGAATTTGGTCTGCCGAACTGAGGGCAGATATTGTTTCGTTCCTTGCTGATGATTCTGGCACTTGCTTTAAGGAAGCTGTTGCTAAAAAAGTCTTCGAACTCATGAAACGTTTCCATTCGCAATCTAGTGCGAACCAAAGCGGACTCGAATATGTGGAAACGTTGTTCAGAGAATGGATGAATTCCGGGTCTACCGACTTGATTTCGTGCAGTCGAGGCTCCATAGACCACAGAGTGGGTGCAGAATTGTTTGATAAAATTGAGGACTTCAATTGGGCCTTCGAATCTGAGGTGCTAGATCTCTATATTATTTATTTGAAGTGCAAAGGTCGTGATGTTAAAGGGAGTACAAACACAGTCTTATTGAGCACTCAATTTAGGGTAAGTTTTACAGTACTCTCATTTTGGACACCTTCGTTTTTACTAATAATATCTTTTTCCAGAGTACTATAGATGCTGCATATAAGATTCATCGTGGCTCTATTGATGATTGGGTAGTGCCTGATTCTCTTCGAGAAGCAGTGGATGACACATATGGTCCGATGTCAATGGAGTCCGACCAGCCTACTCACGTAAGTATTGAAAAGCATACATGCTTCATTTTAACTAGTGTGAAACTGAATTCTAACTCGCAAACCTTAAACATGGCATGTAAAGCTCGTGGCGATTTGTAATGTCCACCATCGTTGGGTCACCGTCCGAATATCCCCCGAAGATTGGACTATCGAATTGTATGACTCATTAATTCATACTCAACTGGCGACGTATCCTGAATACGGATTTCGGAAGGAGGAATTGAGGCCGTTAATGGAGTTTTTACCTCGTGTGTTGAGGAGATCAGATTACTGGGCAAAGAAGGGTCAACACCATGCGATTACGGAGGCCTTCGAGTTGAAAGTCATGCCGGACGCCGAACAATTCGTCCAGGATGTTACTGATAAACACTCTTGTGGGGTTTACTGTACCATGCAGCTTGACCGTTTGTTTGTCGACCCTCTTATGCATCGGAACGAAAACATCGATGAAGGGTACATTGAGGAGGTCAGGAAACAGATATGCCTGAAGATTTTTTGGCTGAGCTTGAATGATGTTGCTGATCCATTTTGATTGTCGTATTAGTATAAACATGTTTGTTGTTTTCACGTTGTGATTCATTAATACTGGTTTGTAATTGATGTTTTGTGCACGAATATTAAAACACGGTGCCTGAATGAATAGGTCCACGGTGTAATCACAGTACTGTGTTGTAGCCAATGGTAGACTCCTATGATTACCGTGTCACGGTGGATCAATAATTGTACATGGTTCCACTCTGTATCTTGAACCGTGACACGGTGCGGAAACGATTGCTAGCCCGTGTTACTGCGTGACAGCTGTGTCACACGTCTAACCAACTAACCATACGCAGTCCTCTTCCAACATAAGCAAACATTTGAATTCAAATTTGAATTCAAATCATCCAAAACACAAAAACTTATCACAACAATATGTCTACAGGCTCGGTGAACTCCGTGAGTACTGGTCAACCAAGCCGATTGAAGTACCAAGATAAAGTTTGTGGTAAATGTCGGAAGAAACTTCAGATTCGTGTGGTGTCCTCGAAATCTGAGAATTATCAGAAATTGATGTATTATTGTCAAGATCATACATTCGATTCCTGGTGTAACCCGTCAAATGAGGGAGAGATACAACATGAACAAATGTCAAGAGCGGAAGAGAAAGCCACAGAAGCTAAAATTATGATTCGATTTGGAGTATGCATGTCTCAAATTTAAGAGATGTCTAATTCATTTGTTACAAGTTATTCTCAAGTGTGATCATACATTGCACATGATATATCACATTCAATCGTTTCTTGCATAATTTTGGAGTTTTATCGATTTCATATAATCATCTAGATGGAAAATTAACTTTGGATTAGCATTTTAACCAAAATATTCACACAACCCGAGCAATAATCACCAAAAAACGTCATTGTTCATACTTACACGGTGATGTTGTGATATATCACCGTATCGGGTTACCGTGCGGAGATCATATCAATTTTTAAATTTGAAAATAAAACGAGAAAAGTACTGGTATAGTACTAGTTCCCAAGATGGTGGCGGGACAACCGATGCACTGTACTCAAAACAGCTTTTGCAGGCGCGAGTTAATTTTACCGATTTATATTTTAAATTCTAATTAAATTATCGAAAATAAAACTGAAGGGATGGAGTTTCGCAAGGTGTAAAATACTAAATATCACGACCGTCGCACGACATAACACTTACGGTGTTACACGGTCATTTATAACATTCATCGTGAATTCGTGAAACACCAAAAAAACGAGTTCTCATGGTTTGTACACACTTTGAATTCTTTATTAACTTTCACTGTGATATGTTTCAATCATTGAGACGTATGGTATTTGATTTTAAACACGTATGATTCGATTTGGAGTATGCATGTCTCAAATTTAAGAGATGTCTAATTCATTTGTTACAAGTTATTCTCAAGTGTGATCATACATTGCACATGATATATCACATTCAATCGTTTCTTGCATAATTTTGGAGTTTTATCGATTTCATATAATCATCTAGATGGAAAATTAACTTTGGATTAGCATTTTAACCAAAATATTCACACAACCCGAGCAATAATCACCAAAAAACGTCATTGTTCATACTTACACGGTGATGTTGTGATATATCACCGTATCGGGTTACCGTGCGGAGATCAGATCAATTTTTAAATTTGAAAATAAAACGAGAAAAGTACTGGTATAGTACTAGTTCCCAAGATGGTGGCGGGACAACCGATGCACTGTACTCAAAACAGCTTTTGCAGGCGCGAGTTAATTTTACCGATTTATATTTTAAATTCTAATTAAATTATCGAAAATAAAACTGAAGGGATGGAGTTTCGCAAGGTGTAAAATACTAAATATCACGACCGTCGCACAACATAACACTTACGGTGTTACACGGTCATTTATAACATTCATCGTGAATTCGTGAAACACCAAAAAAACGAGTTCTCATGGTTTGTACACACTTTGAATTCTTTATTAACTTTCACTGTGATATGTTTCAATCATTGAGACGTATGGTATTTGATTTTAAACACGTATGATTCGATTTGGAGTATGCATGTCTCAAATTTAAGAGATGTCTAATTCATTTGTTACAAGTTATTCTCAAGTGTGATCATACATTGCACATGATATATCACATTCAATCGTTTCTTGCATAATTTTGGAGTTTTATCGATTTCATATAATCATCTAGATGGAAAATTAACTTTGGATTAGCATTTTAACCAAAATATTCACACAACCCGAGCAATAATCACCAAAAAACGTCATTGTTCATACTTACACGGTGATGTTGTGATATATCACCGTATCGGGTTACCGTGCGGAGATCAGATCAATTTTAACGAGTATTGTACCAGTAGTACTAGTTTCCAAGATGGTGGCGGGACAACCGATGCACGGCGTAATATCACGGCCGCCACACGATGTACTAGAAATATAACACGGACGGTGGTACACGGTCATTTATAAGATTCACCGTGACACACAAAAAACGAATTCACAGAAACCATTCAAATCCCAACAACCCCAAATAATCCAAAAAACACACAATCGCAGAATATCATACAAAAAAAAAACCCATAATTAGTTGCAATACATAAATATCACAATTGTTCAGCATGGTCACAGAACTTAACGTTAATCCCCCCGCACCGGACATGTCTGTATGTTATGGTCTGCACTCCGGCATACGCTACATTTTTTCTTTTGTCTTTTCTGTCGGATTGGTTCCACCGTGGGTTGAGAATTCTGATCATCTTCGAGCGTCTGGCTTTGGGTGGGTAAAACAACTTGGTCACATTTGCGCTTTGTGTGTGGTCGAATTACACTTACTACACTTCTGAGGCCGACTTCTTCTTCTGGGGGCATTACCCTCGACAGAAGACCGTGCACGGCTCATCCTCGGACGACCAGCCTGTCTCACCGCAACCGGAGGATGAATGACGTGATCAGTTATATACGCTGGAACGACCCACTCAGCAGGATGCGGAAGTCCTTTGATAGGAGTCGAATATGTCTCCATCAAATTGTGTTGTTTGTAATATCCACTGACGAAGTCATATATATGCAATCCTCTTTGTCTGAGAAATAGAAGTTGTGGTGGCAATGTGAAGTGATACGATCCTAACAAGTACGAACATATTGTCGAATTAATAAATTGAAAGTGTTTGTTTGATTAGTACGTACCTAACAGCGGCTGCAGCGTGACTGCAGGGGATTTCATCAAGTTCGAAGCGTCGACATTCGCATGTCCGATTTTGAAGATCAACTTGAAAAGATAGCTTACCATCCTCCACTTTATACACGTCAGGTGTGGTTGTGTCTCGGACAACCATACGCATAGCGTGCTCCACCGCCAAGTTAGTTTATTAAACGTCTCTTCAGTCAACTCATGTTCTCTTGACGCAGCTTTCTCGCTTCGCTCTTGAAACCATTGTTCCAAGACTGCGCGGAATGCCTCGACCAATGAACATACGGGTAGATGTCTCGCCCAGACCATACGAGAATTGAAGCACTCGGCAATATTGGAGGTCATGAAACCATATCGTCGTACTGGACACATTGCCCTCGACCACCTCTCGACCCCTATTTCTAACATTCTCTTGTAAGCCCCGTCAGGGCTCAGCCTCTCCAAATCAGCTAAATGTATGTGCATTGTCTCAACACGGTAACTGTTTGATGCAGAGGTTATTACGGCCCTGACGCGACCGCCATAGCGAACTAGATTCTTCTTAATGTGGTAAATACAGAACCCATGCACTGCATTCGGGTATGCAGACGCAACGGCAGTTTGGATGCTCTTATGCTGATCGGATACGACAATCAAACCATCTTGTCTATTGAAGCACCTGCTCAGGTTATGAAGGAACCATGTCCACGACTCATCATTTTCTTTCGGACCAATCCCAATTGCAAGTGGGAAGGCGTTTTCATTCCCATCCTTCGTCATGGCGACAAACAATATCCCCTGGCTCTTTCCCTTGAGGTGAGTCCCGTCCACAACAATCACTGGCCTTAGATTACTATAGAATGCAGAAATAGACTGTCCGAGAGCAAGAAACATGTGTTGGAACACCCCCCCATTCCGTGTGGATTGTATTTCATAAAATGTGCCGGGATTCTGCTCTCTCAATATATACAAATACGAAGCGAGCCTATGATATGACTCAGCATATGAGCCATACGCCATCTCTATCGCTATGCTCCGCGCTCGGAGAGTGAAACTGTAATCCATCTCAACGCCGTAACGCTCACGCAATTCTGTTATCATGTCCTTCGGCTTCAGAACGTCACCTTCTTTGACAAGTTTACGAGAAAAGTAACTAGCAGCAACTACAGATTTAATTCGTCGACAGCTAGTACGATGCAATATAGTCTGACAAGTGTGACTCAAGTTCAACTTTGTGATCATCCATAGTGTATCATCGCTTCCACTAGCACACAATCTAAACGTGCATACTTTCCTACCGTGCTTGCAAACGAATGCACAACGCTTTTTGTTTGAACGATCAGTGACATATTCTAAGCGAGTCTCCAAGTGATGCATTCCCAAAGATATTTCCAAGTCAGATTTCTTTCGAAACGTGGAACCAACTGCGAGTTCACCATCTTCGGGTTCACGTTCTTCGACCCAACGCATAGGTGGTGGCAAAATATCAAAATCGGGCATCGGGATCATCCAGTTGCTTAGTTTTCGCTGTAGTAGTAGATTATGTTCCATGACTGGTTCTTCGTGGATCGGTTGATGATCAGATGATAATTTACGGGATCCCACAATCCTCTCTTTTTTTTTCGGATGTTGAAGCCAATCACTAAACTCTTGAATTAGGCTATCGTTTAACTCTTTATCACGTTCCGCTCGTTCATCATCTGATGTAAATACTTCCTCGTCATCGGGTTCAGTACAAGATGGTGGTTGAGGTGGAGTAATGCTTACATTCTCTGCTTCAGAATATGTACCTCCAACATTAGCATTCTTAGACCGATATTGTCTTCTCTCAGTCAAAAAGAGCACGTGATTGGTAACTTTTCCTTGCACGATGAATCGCAATAGATCTGTATCGTTTTGCAAACTAACCTTACTTCTCTGCGCGTCTAAGTAGAAAATCACGTAATCTCTGTCCTCTGGAGCATTCAAAACAGATCTAATTTGATTGATTAGATCAACATAACTGATTTCTGAACACGTAATGTGTATGGCCACGCTATCTCCGCCTACGTATGCTGACTGTTCCCAGTGACCACCATGTCGTAAAGAAACACGCTGCCACGACATCTGTGATATAAAATTACAGATAATTAAAACAAACAGTTATTGAAAACCTAACGACCTGCATGCATGCATGGTCTAATAAGTATGCACGATGTAAACGAGATGTTTTTTATCACACGGTGTTATTACGATTAAGTATCAAACGGTGAACGAAGACAACGTGCTACGGTGACACCACCGCTATAAATAACACGGTAAAATCTCCGTGGTAATAATACGGTGATTTCGTAAACACGTCGGGGTTAAGGAAAACCTATTACACCTTCAGTGAACCGTGCAACGTGCTCTCTATCTCACGGTGAACGACGACATTCGGTGAAAAACACCTCAGTGTGCTTTAAAACAATTAAACAAAATGCGAAACGTGCTACCTCGTTGTTTTCGTACCTTTGATGTGCTTCAGAGACTCGACAACGAACTTGTTTTGAGCTTGTTGTGTAAATGAACTAGCAATATTCGAGAGAAATGCAACACAGCAACTGCCCAATGGGTTTTGAGTTTGGTTTCAGACCATTATTCTTTTTGACTCTAAAATTCTCATATTGATTTTAGCAGCAACACAGCAACTGCCCAATGGGTTGTTGAAGTGTCATTAACGTCGAGGTGAAATGCAATTATTATTTGTGGTTGTTGGACCTGCTGAAATGCAATTAATGTAGAAGGTTCGAGGATGGAGAATGGGGATGCAGTGCTTTTGGACACGTTGAAACCCTAAATTTATTAATATATCACCTTTAACCGTGGACCGTGGTAGGTAAACGGTATAAGATTTCCGTGCCTTTCTTCACGGTGACGGGTTATCTTGGATGGTCTCACGGTGTAATATAACTGTAGATGGTCTCACGGCGTAACGATTATCGTGGATGGCTCAGGGTTTCCACTTTTCGTGTCTGGGTGCACGGTATTACAATACACCGTGGAATATCCACGGCGTCACATTAGGTTTTAGGGTTTTCTGCCTTCCTAATACCGTTGCACGGTGTTAGAATCCACCGAGGGAACCGCACGGCGACACAGTTCTAAGGTTTTACGTATTTATTTTCTTAATTAATTAATCGCAATGTGTTTAATGGGTGTGGTTGGGAGTTGATGAGTCGTTTCGTGCAACGATTGAAATCCGGCGGTGGGATGACTCATAACAAATACGCATCGATTCCCTGAATTGAATGGTCATATCATATTAATGGATATGGAGCGTCGGATGGGGTGATTTACTATTAATTTTATTAATGCGAGTAATTAATAAGCGTAGTTGGCAGTTGAATCGTTTCGTGGAACGATTGAAATCCTGGTGGTGGGATGGATCAGAATATTAAGCCTATAAATACGAACGAATGAACTCTATTTTTCTACATCCATTAATTCTCCATTTTTCTGTTTTGTTCTGGTTTTTTCATGGAGCAGTTATCACCACACTTTTTCGAATTTCACAGCAGTTGCATTACTTTATCGAGATACTCGAGTTTCCAAAATTAAAGCATCATTTCCCTGAGTCATCTTGCACGAGATACGCGAGGTTCCAAAACCTCCCGTAGTATTCATCTGTCTCCTTATGACTCGGGGTATCGGTTGCGATGATTCGGAGTGCATGTTAGCTTGTGCTCCTTGTCTCCGTCAAAATCACCAGGGAGGTCATCCTCCTTCGATTTACCAGGTTTATTTAAGGCTTAAAAATCTGTGCTGCAGATTTACTGGTGACTGGTGTGATGATGCTCTGTTATTTTTCCGTTTTGCTTAGTTTTTTAGTATACCGCTGACCGATAGTGTTTAGGGTTTAGAGTTTTGATCCATCAATTGTTCTCAAGTTTTGGGCATCTGCTTTTTGATCTTCTGTGTAATCGTTACTATAATGAATTATAAGATTTTAATTTATTTTAAATTTCTACATTTTTTAATATTCTCATTCAAATTTATCACACATTCGCTTTTAATTATCGTGTATCGTATTCGTACCACGTTGTCCATTTATCGTGACTCTAAAAATTATCGTGTATCGTATTCGTACCACGTTGTCCATTTATCGTGACTGGTCTCCCAGAGTCCACTAGTCGTGTATGTATCACGGTGTTATTAGTCTCACGGCGTTCGACTATCGTGGATTTTCTCACGGTGTCCAGTTATCGTGTATGCTATCACGGCGAGCGACTTTCGTGGATGATCTCACGGTGTCTACTGATCGTGTATGGTCTCACGGTGTACGATTATCGTGTATTGTCTCACGGTGTCCATTTATCGTGTATTCTTTCACGGCGAGCGACTTTCGTGGATGTTCTCACGGTGTCTACTTATCGTGTATGGTCTCACGGTTTACTATTATCGTGTATGGTCTCACGGTGTCCATTTATCGTTGTTGGTCGCACGGTGTCTATTCATCGTGGATGAACTCACGGCGTACAATTATCGTGATTGGGCTCACGGTGTCTTATTATCGTGCATAGTCTATTGGAGTTTTATTATTAATTTTTAAAAGAGAAATTCTATTTTAAATTACCTATTCAGTTTATACTTCATTTATTAAACAGCGAGGGTAGTGTAGACTTTTCTTACCCAATTGCCTAATAAACTTCTACTTTTATGGACAGGGCCTCAGAACTTATTTATTTTATGAGGTGGTCCTGAATCCGGTATTCCCACTTAATTTTAATCAAACATGGACCTTATTCATAGAGTGTAATTGATTAATGATATCAATACTTTATTTATTTTTTGAATATTGAATCAGTGGTTACACTGACTCTCATCTTGGCATTGTCACCGACTCTCATCTTGGCATTGTCACTGCTGTAAGTAATTAATCATAATTACTTGTATTTTTTATTTTTCCATTTTTTTTCAAATAAACTTAATAACTTACTAATTATTTTATCTCGTTAATCAGAATTACTTGTATTTTTTATTTTTCCATTTTTTTTTCAAAAAAACTTAATAACTTACTAATTATTTTATCTCGCAGAAGTATAGACAAATTTTTTACAGGTTCCAATCAATTATGCATATTGAAATAATTATTTTTATTTTTTTATTTTAAGATATAATTTTACTTCTATAATTAATTTATTTTTTTAATTTATTCACAAATATTTTAATTTGGGTGTTTTAATGTTTTAGGCACTTTAATTGTTATTATTAGAATGGAAGCTCATTCTTTTTATTTTTATATGTTAAGGTTTCAAATTTTGCATGTTCTTTGGTATATGAGTTTTTATATTTTTTAATTTATATAGTAGGGCAGCATTGAAAATATAGAAGGACTAAATTAGAAATTAGTATTAATTATTCAATTAATATTTAATTAATTATTGTAACAAAAATATAGTAAACGTTCGTGTTTCAATTTATTCAAACAATATTTATTGTTACGCAAACAAATAATGTGAGTTAATAATGTGATCAAATATATTTATCCAATTATTATAAAATACATAAAATTTAGGGATAATTATAGTTTAGTACTGAACTATAGGTACTTTCAGACTTTGATAACTCATCTTTTTTTTGTTTAGTACCTGAATTAAGGCTTAATTAGACTTTAGTGGCTGGAGTGGCGGATTTCAGCGACACGTGCCTTCGATTGACCGGTGTCACAATTATGTTGGCTGATGTTGAGAAATTACACTTTTAACCTTTTTATTATTTATCAATTTTATTTATAAAACAAATGATACGTATTCTTTCACTCGGTCCAACAATACATATTTTATATATATACACGTATTTTTCACTCTATTTTTAATTAATTAATAATCCAAATTCCAATTACCGAATTTCAATTTCTTTCCATCGCGATCGATCGATTCTTATAAATCCGTCGATTGAGCTCTACCAGATCTGCAACCCCCATTTCATCTCATCGTTTTAGGTTAAATTAAAACTTTTTTTTTTCTGCTTTTCAAATTAAATCATCTTTTCGCGTTTGATGATTTTTTGGTGTATGAAGAAAAATGAGGGATTGAATGTTAAATCCTTGTCTCTTGATCTTGATATTGATTTCACAGTGGAATTGGGTGGATTCATTTCTGGCATAATGGAGACACAAGTTCCCGTCGATAATACCCTGGAGAAGGTCCACTTGTAAAAGGGATCTAAAAATGCTCATAGAAGGTCCCTTTTCCAATCGAACACATCGCCAGCGCCGGGCCTCGATCGACCTTGATTCTCGGCCCGTAGATTCTCACCAGTGGAATTCCGATGCCGGAAATCCGTTGCCGTACATTATTTGTTACGCAAACAAATAATATAATGTGAATTAATAATGTTATAAAATATGTTTAAGCCTTTATTATAAATTTATAATGTAATTTAATAAATAATGTGAGTTAATAATTTGATAAAATATGTTTACACAATAATTAAAAAATATATAAAATTT
This sequence comes from Euphrasia confusa, assembly GCA_954870475.1. NCBI lineage: Eukaryota > Viridiplantae > Streptophyta > Magnoliopsida > Lamiales > Orobanchaceae > Euphrasia > Euphrasia confusa. The sequence goes on along the minus strand of OX940949.1, from coordinate 14,322,325 downwards.
ATAATATGATTTAATATATTTACGCAATTATTAGAAAAGATATAAAAGTTTATTCAAACAAAATTTTAAATACAATTTGAATTGATAATGTGATAAAATATGTTTACGCAATTATTATAAAATACATAAAATTTATAGTGTGATTTAATATATTTATGCAATTATTATTATTATTTGTAATTAAAAATGGTATTTTGGTATGGTGCCCTAAAATACTATTAGCCTAAACAGTGGGATGAAAATATAATATAAGAATTGCCGTTGCCCCATATACGTATACCTTTTAATTTTTAACTTAAAAATATATTTTCATTTTATATTTTTTGGTCAAAAAATTATCTTTTTTTAATGTGTGTTTTGTGTTTTAATAGGGTTTGTCTTGTAAGAATAGTAACACTTTTTTTTTTTTCATAAAATACTGTGACTATTAATAAAAACTGAAGGGAGTATTATTTTAGTAATTGAGCGAATACCATTTTATTATTCTTGATAATGTATAACTCATTTTCAATACACACATACATTATTTAAGTATAAGAAACACCTTTGAATAGTGCCAACTAACATTACATTTTTGTGTCACAACAATCCATATGCATTAACTAACAAAGATTTGTCTAACTCCCAAATCAGGTGTGTAAAATGCCAAACATGAATGATTTGCCACCTTTAATATAATGTAACTCCAACTCCAAAACTCCCCTATAAATTCTTCCCATCTTTTCTACAATCCACAACACACAAACACACACAACCAAAACAAAACATTCTCTGTCTATACACATCACTCCAATTAATCGATCCCATGGCGAAAAAACCTAGCATGGGTCGACAAAAGATCAAAATCGAGAAAATCGAAGTCAAGAACCACCTACAAGTCACCTTCTCCAAACGCCGATCGGGCCTCTTCAAGAAAGCCAGCGAGCTCTGCACCCTCTGCGGCGTCGAGATCGCCATCATTGTTTTCTCCCCCGCCGGGAAAGTCTTCTCCTTCGGCCACCCCAACGTCGAGTCCTTAGCTGACATGTTCCTGGCCCGAAGCCCGGCCCACAACAACGCCAACGGTCCATTCCACCTCGTTGAGGCCCAACGGAACGCCAATGTGAGGGACCTCAACTTGCAATTGGGCCAATACCTCAACGAGCTCGAGATGCAGAGGAAACGGGGGGAGAATCTCGACGGCATGAGGAAGACGAACCAGAGCCAGTATTGGTGGGAGGCCCCAGTCGAGAAATTAGGGCTGGACGAGCTCGAGCAGCTCAAGGATGCCATGGAGGAGTTGAAGAAGAACGTGAGTCAGCAGGGGACGAAGATGATGATGAACCCAAGTCCTCCGGTTTACCTGCCCAACGGGGTCTTCGATCAGTACGAGACGAAACCTAGCCAGCTGCAGGCAGTTAACAATATGATTGCAGCTTCTTCTGCTAATGCTAGTTTTGGATATTGCCATGGCTTTTTCTGATCTCTACATTATATACGTGTGTGTGCTAGTATCTTACTAGCTACCATATTATTTTTATTATTGTGGATTAATAATTTAATGTCATTTTTTTCAAGATTTAAACACATTATGATGATGATGATGAATGAATTACATTTATTTATGCCTTAATTTGTCACAATTGTTTTTATTATATATTATTATTTTTTCGGCTAAGAATGTATCACTTTATTTTAATCACATCTCTCAAGTAACGGCAATTGTTATACTCCTATCCTATGTAGTATATGTATACATTAATCCATATTAATTATAGCCTAATAAATCTATAAAACCCCAATTTGTAACATACATATGATTTTTTATTCAATGAAATCACCTCAACTTTACAAATGCAGTCAGCTCTCCCTTTAAATACTCAAATCTATACGAGTACAATTGCCATTGTGTGTATTTGCCAGTGGAATGAAAAGGATCACATTTTGATAAATTATGCAATTAAAACAACCTGATTATATAATTATCCATTAATTAAAAGCATAATCAGTCCACACATTTTATATACAATGGCATAAAATCTACATGTATTATTTTCTAAATTTTGAACATGAATCCTTGATTCCCAACACCATGAAATGATTAACCACAAACACAAAAAAGAAAAAAGAAATTATTGATATATCCAAATTTAATTGACAGCATCTCACCTCAACAAATTATTTCATCAATTCAAAACACCCTCTCCTCCAACTATAAGAAGTCCTCCCTCATCATTCATTCTTTCCATCCCATCATTCCTTGATCCATTCCCACCATCAATGGCGAAAGGAAAAGGGCGGCAGAAGATCGAGATCCAGAGGATCGAGAACGACATCAACCGACAGGTGACCTTCTCGAAGAGGCGTGGAGGGGTGTTCAAGAAGTCAAGCGAGATCTCCACCCTCTGCGGAGCCGAAGCAGCCGTGGTGATATTCTCCCCGAGCAGCAAGGCCCACTCCTTTGGCAGCCCTTCCGTGATGTTGGTCAGCAACAGATTCCAGAGGCAGACAACCGAGCCCAACCAAAGCCCATCGGCCTACAACAACCCAATCGTGCGCCAACGCAACGAGGACCTCACCTCCCTCGAGAGGCTCCTGGAGGCGGAGAAGCAGCAGAAGAAGGAACTCAACCGGCTGAAGAGGGCCCACCAGCCCAACCTCGACGACCTCAGCCTCGACCAACTCGTCGATCTCAAGGAATTCCTAACCGGTTTCAAGAAGGCCTTTGAAACCAAACTGATCATGAAAGACAACGCTGAGGAGGAGAGGGAGCCCATCAAGGATCCAAACAACCCCGATCCAAACAAGGCTGACGAGGATCCGTTCAAGAACAATGAAACTCTGTTTGGAGGTGGGCCCCTGTCGGGTCCCGGCGGGCCCTCCCTGTTTGACATGGGCTCATTCGGGATTGCGGATGCATTGTTTCTCAGATCTCCGATATTGGATCCTACAGCAGCCGGTGGTGGGGACAACTTTGAGTTCCCGTACCCCAACGAGGCTGAGGCTGGAAGTTCGAAGCTCCTCAAGTTCCCTTACAAGTACGGATGCCCCGCTGATTTCGTGCCTGATGACGTGGCAACCGACGGTGGGAAGGATTAGGGATACTTTAACAGCAGCAGCAGCGGATTTCTCGAGTAATAAGGCTCACTGTTGTGCCATTTTGTTTTGTTGGGATAATTCGCGTCCGAATTCCCCTCCTGAAAAGCACACGAACAACACAAGAACGAAAAATACGGAATAATAAAGAACACGAAGATTTATAGTGGTTCACCCGTTAACGAGGGCTACGTCCACTCTTGCCGCTGCAATAATTCACTAGAACAATTATAGGACTTGATTACAAGGCTTTGTAATGGTATAATTCGGTTCTAGGCTTTCTGGAGGTGTTAACCCTATTTTACACGCACATAGGGTTTATATAGGGGAGGGAAAACAATTGGGGTGAAAAATCCCGCTTCTGCGTAAAAGCCCCCCAAATGTCGGCCGACGCCGAAAACAGTGCAATCCAATGTCGGCCGACATTGGACTCTCACTTCGGGATGATATGCGGATTGATCCTCGTGCTACGCAGAATAGCTTGGGCAGCTCTTTTGTCGTCCGACGGGCCCTGGTGTCGGCCGACACCAGGCCAAACTTGCTGCTCCGACCCACCTCGTCTCCTCCGGTCACCTTCGATCGTCTCCGGCGACGATCGTCTTCTCCGGCGACTCCGGCGATTGTTTCTCGGCGTGAATTCACTTCACCCTCAACAATCTCCCACTTGAAGTTAATTCATAGCCCCCCCTATCGTCTCTTCCCATTGCAGCGGCGTTCCCGGTCCTCATCCCAGAAGACCAACCGAGGTTGAACACAACCTCAACTTCTCGCACGGCACCACCTTCGTAAACATGTCGGCCGGATTCTTACTCCCAAGAATCTTCTCGAACACCAAGACGCCTTCCTCCAAGGCCGATCGAATGAAGTGATATCTCAGCTGGATATGCTTCGTTCGAGCATGGTACACCGGATTCTTCGCCAAGTGAATGGCGCTCTGACTGTCGCAATACAAGACACTCCCCGAGTGGTCTTGTCTCAACTCTAGCAGAAATGCCTGTAGCCACATCATCTCCTTCGCGGCTTCCGTCACAGCAACGTACTCCGCCTCACAACTCGACAGTGCTACTATCTTCTGCAACCTCGACACCCAGCTAATCGCAGTACCCCCGAAGGTGTACACGTACCCAGTAGTGCTCTTCCTACTATCCACGTCACCCCCGTTATCTGCGTCCACGAACCCGAGTAACCCTTTATCTGATTTTCGGAACCTCAAAGCAAAATTGGAAGTCCCTCTCAAGTATCGGAAGATCCACTTGACGGCTTCCCAATGTTGCTTCCCCGGATTACTCATAAACCGACTGACAACTCCCACTGCATGGGCAATGTCAGGCCTCGTGCACACCATGGCATACATAAGGCTCCCAATCGCAGAGGCGTAAGGGACCTTATCCATATGCTCCATCTCCTTCTCGCTCGTCGGCGAGTCCTCCCTTGACAAACGGAAGTGACTTGCCAAAGGAGTGCTCACGGGTTTCGCATCCTCCATGTTAAACCGTGCTAGCACCTTCTTCAGATACTCCTCTTGAGACAACTCAAGACCCTCTTTACTCCTCGTGATTCTCATCCCCAGGATTTGTTTGGCAGCACCCAAATCCTTCATAGAGAATTCCCTCGATAGACTCTTCTTGAGCTTGTCGATCTCCGCCAAGCTCGCCCCGACTATCAACATGTCATCTACATAAAGGAGCAATATTATGTAGGTACCTCTCCCAAGGCTCTTGAAATAGCAGCAGTGGTCCGCCTCGCACCGCGTGAATTCGACCCGCTTCATGAACATGTCGAACTTCTTGTACCACTGTCTCGGAGCTTGCTTCAACCCATACAAGCTCTTTCGAAGCTTACACACCAGCTTCTCCTTGCCTCGGACTTCGAAACCCTCCGGTTGCTTCATGTAGATTTCTTCATCTAGATCCCCGTGAAGAAATGCGGTCTTTACATCCATTTGCTGAAGATGTAAATTCTCCTTCGCCACCAAGCTAAGCACCACCCGGATGGTTACCATCTTGACTACCGGAGCAAATATCTCCGTGTAGTCGATCCCTTCCTTCTGCTGGAACCCTTTCACCACTAATCTCGCCTTGTACCGAACGCTTCCATCGTGTTCTTCCTTTGCCCGGAAGACCCATTTATTGTGCAAGGCCTTCTTCTCCTTCGGAAGCTCGGCTAGTTCCCAAGTCTGATTCGACATCAATGAGCTCATCTCTTCTTTCATGGCAGACTCCCACTTGATCGAATCCCTCGCTTGTATAGCCTCAGTGTAGCTCTCCGGCTCACCCCTATCAGTCAGCAAGATATAGTTAAGGGAAGGTGAAAATTTATGGGGAGGTCTTCTTACCCTAGTCGACCTCCATGGCTTCGGTGTGATTGGATCGATGTTGGGATTAGCATTCTCATCTTGCTCATCCTCGCTGCTCGTGTTTCCCTCCTCGATCTTCTCGGTGTCCACGACCTTCACCGGAACCTCCTCCGTTACTCCCACTGGATCAACGCTTTCTTCAACAACCTCGTCTTTACCCTTGTACAAGACCGCCTCGTTGAAGATTACATTTCTGCTTCGGATCACCTTATGATTTTCGGCATCCCAAAATCGGTATCCGAACTCCGTGCCGCCATATCCAAGAAAGAAGCACTTCTTGGACTTAGGATCAAACTTGCTACGAGCAGCTTCGTCGATATGGACATACGCCAGACACCCGAACACCCTCAAGTAGGACAGATTCAGCTTCTTCCCACTCCAAACCTCCTCAGGAATCCGATATTCCAAAGGAACCGACGGTGCTCTGTTGATTAAATGAGCTGCCATGTCGATGGCATATGCCCAAAACATTTTAGGCATCCCCGAATGTAACCGCATACTCCGGGCCTTCTCATTTAGCGTCCTGTTCATTCGCTCCGCTATTCCGTTCTGTTGTGGGGTCCCCGGAATAGTCTTCACCATCTTGATCCCGCTCTCGACACAAAATTGTTTGAAGTCGGCGTCAACGTACTCACCTCCGTTGTCGGACCTCAAACACTTCACCTTGAGATTTGTTTCATTCTCAACCTCGGCTTTCCATTTCTTGAAAACAGAGAACACGTCACTCTTATTTTTCATGAAGTACACCCATACCTTCCTTGTGGAGTCGTCGATGAAGGTAACGTAATAGAGTGATCCTCCGAGTGAGGCGACGGGAGCTGGACCCCAAACATCCGTGTGTACTAGCTCCAGCTTCTCCGCCTTGGGCTCTCTTCCATCTTTAGAAAAACTCACTCGTTTCTGCTTTCCAAGAATGCAGCTCTCGCACACGTGAGACTCAATCGCCTTGAGTTCGGGCAGCAGCCCGTTCCTTGCCATGATCTTCATCCCCTTCTCACTCATGTGCCCTAGCCTGCAATGCCATAATTCGGTCTTCTTGGTGTTATCAACAACACCAGCCGAGTCCCTCACGCTCGTCGTCATGTAAAGTGTGCCTGTCTTATGACCTCGAGCTATGGTCATGGCGTTCCTCGAAACCTTCCACGACCCATCCCCAAATGACACCCGGTGACCATCACTATCAAGCTGGCCCACCGAAATTAGGTTCCTCTTCAACCCCGGCACATGTCTGACCTTGGAAATCCTCCAAGTTTGCCCATTTGACATCTTTAGGTTGATATCTCCCATCCCGACTACATCGAGTGGCTCGTCATCTGCAAGAAATACCTTTCCATAGTCACCCGAGACGTAATTCAACATCACCTCTCGCTGTGCAGTAGTATGGAAAGAAGCCCCTGAGTCTAGCACCCAGGAATCGATCGGTGAGTCGACCGAACAGAGAAGGACGTCCCCATCATCGTCATCCTCTTGTGTCACCGCATTGGCGGTTCCCTTCTTCTTGTTGTCACTCTTCCCCCGAGAACGACAATCCCTCTTGAAGTGCCCCGTCTTCCCACAATTCCAACATTCATTATCCTCGGACTTCGAGCTATCTCTTCCACTTCTAGACTTGGATCTCCCTCTGTTCCTGTTAGCATTCCTACCCGAGTTTCTCCCCCGGTTCTCCACACTCAAGGCCGAACTAGAAGACTTTCCCTTGAAATCCTTTTTCCGGATTTCCTCGGCTAGGATCTTATCTCTAACTTCGGAGAACTGCAGATTCTCCTTCCCCATAGAGTTGCTAACAGCTGCCCGCATGGGCTCCCAACTATCCGGCAAAGACGCAAGTAGGATCAAGGCGTAAATTTCATCATCGAAATTCACCCCGACTCCTTTCAATTTATCCAAGATGGAATTCAGCTCGTTGATGTGGTTGGCTGCGTTTGCATTGTCCGACATCTTCAGGTTGAACAACTGCTTCATGAGATACACCTTGTTGTTCGCTGAAGGTTGCTCGTACATGTTTGATAGGGCAGCCATCAAATCCTTGGTTGTGGTAATTGAGCGCACGTTGAATGATACGTTTGAAGCCAAGGACAAACGTATCAATCCCAACACCTGCCTGTCGAGGCTTTCCCATTCCTCGTCATCCTTGATCTTCTCCGGTCTACCCTTCAAAGGAATTCCGAGCTTCTTCCCGTAAAGGTAGTCCTCGATCTGCATCTTCCAGTGCCCATAGTTATTCCCGTCAAATTTCGTAACCCCGAACGAGGTGGTGGTGTCCGTCATCGCTTTTCCCCGATCGCTATAACCCTAGCGCTCTGATACCAGTTGTTGGGATAATTCGCGTCCGAATTCCCCTCCTGAAAAGCACACGAACAACACAAGAACGAAAAATACGGAATAATAAAGAACACGAAGATTTATAGTGGTTCACCCGTTAACGAGGGCTACGTCCACTCTTGCCGCTGCAATAATTCACTAGAACAATTATAGGACTTGATTACAAGGCTTTGTAATGGTATAATTCGGTTCTAGGCTTTCTGGAGGTGTTAACCCTATTTTACACGCACATAGGGTTTATATAGGGGAGGGAAAACAATTGGGGTGAAAAATCCCGCTTCTGCGTAAAAGCCCCCCAAATGTCGGCCGACGCCGAAAACAGTGCAATCCAATGTCGGCCGACATTGGACTCTCACTTCGGGATGATATGCGGATTGATCCTCGTGCTACGCAGAATAGCTTGGGCAGCTCTTTTGTCGTCCGACGGGCCCTGGTGTCGGCCGACACCAGGCCAAACTTGCTGCTCCGACCCACCTCGTCTCCTCCGGTCACCTTCGATCGTCTCCGGCGACGATTGTCTTCTCCGGCGACTCCGGCGATTGTTTCTCGGCGTGAATTCACTTCACCCTCAACATGTTTCAACTATTTTCAACACAAATTATATAAAAATAAATAAATGAGAATCATATTTATATCAAATAACTTAACTAAGAGAATTGAAATATTAGATTCTCTACACCTTAATTTTATATCTTTGTTATATTTTAAGGTAAAAATAATAACGTTATTTGATGTTATAATATACTAAAATTATCTAGGACAGTGCTAAATGGGTAGAAATTACTTAAAAAATTATTTTATAAAATCTAATAATATTTTAATTAAATTTTTTACATGTAATATAATTAAGGGAAAAATGGCAATAAGGCCATTTTTCAACCTTTTTTCGGCAATAAGGCTTTCGAGAAATTACGCGTGCCAATTAGGCCGCCTAAAATGTGCAAAGACATCGTTGCCCTCGCATATATACACATTTGAACAAACGGTTTAAGCATTTATTTCATTTCCCGCACACGAAGCCCACGAAACCCACACCTTCTCTCTTTCTTTTCTCTCGGCTCCCGTTAGAACACACACAGAAACCAAAAAAACCACCACGAAATCCTCTCACTTTTCCTTCTCATCTCAGCTAGCTGTTCGATTATCAATGGCTCCGTCGAAGAAAACCGCCGCCGCGAAGAGAACCGCCAGGAAGAAATTGACTCCAACCGCCGCTGCTGCTGCTTCCGAAAACACTGAACGGAGGCTTGTTCAGTACACTCCGTCGAGTGAAGAGCAGCCGAGCCCTATCCCTCAACCTGCCGCCGGCGAGAAGAAGGAGAGGAAGTAAGTATTTCGAACCCTAATTCAACCGATTTTCAATTTCAATCTGTTAATTTCCATTGCATGAATGAATTTTGTGTGTTTTGATGGAGGTTCGGTGTGATTATGTGTTCATCAGTGTTGATTGTGTGTGTTGGTGGCCGTTCAGTGTTAATATGTTCTGTTCAGTGTTAAATTTTCCTGTTCAGTGTTGTTTATGCCTGCTCAGTGTCTCTTTATGCCACCCAGTGCTTTGTGTGTGCCACTCAGTGTTGATTGAGTGTGTTGGTTCCTGTTCAGTGTTAAAATGTTATGTTCAGTGTTAAATTGTCCTGCTCAGTGTTAAATTATGCCTGCTCAGTGTCTCTGCATGCCACCCAGTGCCTTGTGTGTGCCACTCAGTGTTGATTGTGTGTGTTGGGTGTATGTTCAGTGTTAAAATGTTCTGTACAGTGCCTCATCATTCCTGTTATGCCTCTTCAGTGCCACTCAGTGCAATTACATGGCCACTCAGTGTTGTATATGCCTGTTCAGTGTTGTATATGCCTGTTCATTGCTTTGCACTCACATCGGTGTGTGTTTTTTTGGTGTTCCAGGTCCTATAAACAGATGAGGTCCAACTTGCTGACCATCATCCGTACTGTTGATGAGATCAAGGACAAGCTGAAACCGGGGCACGACGAGTATTTGAAGATGACCCCCTTCTACCATCTCTTCAAGAGCATTAAAGATCAGAGGCTGACCATCCTCCACACCCGAAAGAGCGACGCTGCGATAGCTGCAGTGCTGGAGCAGATGGATGCCGGCAATCGTACTATTAAGCTCGGCAGCAAAGATGTCCGGATCACTCCCGAGGATGTCGATCTTATTTTTGGAATAGTAGGCGGCAGTAGGAAGCTCGATATCAGTTCGAGGTCCAAGTGTGATAACAAAACATTCAGGGAGAGGCTGTTCCCGGGGGAGAAGACGCTGAACCCGAAGCTGCTGAAGGAAAAGCTTGATATGTTGGTGAAGCGTCGTAGTCGCAAGCCTCGGGCTCTTGCTGATGTAGCTCGGCTCCTCTCGTTGATAGTGATCGGCACTGTCTTCTTCTCCACTTCCTCCGTCACGATCCAATGGAAGTGGTTGGATTATGTGGTGGATCTGGAGTCGATGCAGAGCTACAACTGGGGCGAGGCGATTCTCAAGGCCCTTTGCGACTCGGCAGCTGCGAACAGGGGCAACCCGCAGAATACACAAGGCTGCACGATACTGCTTCTGGTATGTGCTTCTACTTGCTGTTCTTCACATTCGTCTTGCCGTCTTTTTAATTTTTTCATTCCTTGATATTTACCTCGGGTTTTTTTTGTTTGGTTTTTGTGCAGTTCTGGCTTTGTGAGCACACAAAGCTGGCAAAAAGGCTGGAGAACGAGCACCTCCCCCGGGTCCTGAACTGGCATCTCAATGATCTTTCGAATGTGACCAAGGAGACCCTGGCGGGTCTCGCGGACGAGGCGGTAAATATCTTCTCTCTTTCTTCTGCTTCTTCTTTTAATTCTGTTTTGTTTTATGATTCAGTGTCCGTCGACAGTGTTTATTGAGGATCAGTGTTTATTGCTTGCTGTTCAGTGTGAAATATTGAGGTTCAGTGTGAAATATTGAGGTTCAGTGCTTTTTTATGCTGTTCAGTGTCAAAGTAGGATAACTGTGATGTTCAATGCTTATTAATGCTGTTCAGTGTCACTCTCTTGAGGGGTGATGATGTTCTAACGCGTGATGTCCGTGTCTGACAGGTGGATGCTCGTCTTCTGAAACACGGAAAGACGATGGCGGAGATCCACGCGTACAAGGGCTACCTTTCCTACAAAGCAATCGTGAACACTCCGCGTGCGGCGGAGAGCGAGGACGAAGAGCAGTCTGATGACGATGACGATGACGAGCATCCGGGCTCTGATTCGTCGAGCCCTGAGGAGGAAGAGGAACAAAAAGGAAAAGGCCCCGAGGGCGGGCCTTCTGGACACGAGCAGTCGTCAGATGGGGAAGACGACGACGACGACGACGACGACAGTTCTTCCGGGCGGCATCAGGAGATGGCCTGCATAGTCCCAGAGCCGGAGGACGAGGGTGGGCCTTCCGAACAGCAGCAGCCCGATGAGGAACGCCCCGCTGTTTCTGCTGCTGAAGCCGAGAGGCTGCTCAACAACCTCCTGTCGGAGAATCAAGATCTCTCCAGCGCTGTGAGGGATCTCCAATCCAAGCTCGATAGCACGACTTCTCGGCTGAACGAAGCGACAAGTGCTAACGTTGAGCTGGAAGTCGAAAACAAGCGTCTGAAGAGCGAGCTTTCGGAGCAGCTTGCGAAGATCGACGCGGAGACGGAGAAGGTCCCCGGGGCAGCAGCAGGCGAGGCAGGTGGAAGCTCCGAGGAGGAGGAGGAGCTGAAAAATCTGAGGGCCCGAGTGAAAGAGCTCGAGGAAGAATTGATCAAGAAGGCGAACGATCAGAATAATCCGGTGACCGAGGCGGGAGAGGCTCGAGGCTCCGGTGAGGAGGAGGAAGTGCGGCTTCTGAGGGCTAGAGTGAAAGAGCTCGAGGACGAAGTGGATGTTTTGAAGAACGCGTTGGCCGACCTTCAGATGTCGTCGGTCATGAACGAATACGAAAAAGTCCAGATCGAGTCTCTGGAGGCGGACATGAAAGCGCAAGAACTCGTCCACAGAACCCAGATCGAGGCTCTGCAGAAAGTCTTCAAGGAACGGGAAGATGAAGTCTTGAGTCTCCAGGCGGAGTTGTGCGTCTACGAGATTGACCGCAACAAGGACGATGAAGAAGAAGGGAGCCCGTTGAGACCGGAAGCTGAAAAGATAGAGCCTTCGAGCAAGGCGAAGACCAGGTCGATGGTGCGACGGGTCAAGGGCAGGAAAAGGAAGCCGGCCAACGGCGACGACGACGATTTTCAGTACGATCCCCCTGCCCCTGCCGCAAAGAAGAAGGCGATCAAGAAGGGTAAGAAGGTGGTGCAGGAGGCGAGCCAGAAACCGATCCGCAGTGATTACAATGAGGATCATATCAACTTCTTGTTGACCGTAAACAACAAATTCGATGTGAACTGCGGGTTGGAATTGGAGCCGGAAATCCTCGACAAAATCATCCTCCACAACAGCGACCCGAAAATGTGAGTGAAGCTTCTTTTATTTTCCTTCTTTCACATTCTGTCTTTCCCTTCTTTCTTTCTTTCTTTCGTTTTTTTTTGTGCGCTAAGAATGTGTTTTTTTTCCCTTTTTTTTGACAATCAGGTATACGATGAAGTTCTTTCCCCGTATAAACACAGTTGTGACGGTGGCTGACATTACCGACATGATGAAGTGCACCTTCATCAGCAATCATGTGGTCGACGCCTTTGCTGAGTCGCTGCATCGAGACCACAACAAGAATCTGGAGGCTCTGATACTCCCCGCGCACTGTTGGGTGAGTCTTTACTGCCCTTGACTGTTCAGTGTTTTTAATGGTTGTACAGTGTGTTGGTGTCTGTTCAGTGTTTTTATGTGCTGTTCAGTGTCATTGATGTTGATCAGTGTTTATATATGCTGCTCAGTGTTTCTAATGTGCTGCTCAGTGTGTGTGTTTTCTGTTCAGTGTTGTTGATGGGTGATCAGTGTTTATCATCAACAGTCAGTGCTTATATGTGCTGTTCAGTGTTATAATGTTCTGTTCAGTGCTCATTGAGTTCATCCTTTCTTAATAAAAACTCCTGTTTCTTTTTTTTTTTCTTTCTCGCAGACTTCCATCGTCATGGGACGTCATGACAACCAGAAAATGTACCAAACAATAACAGATATGATCCCGTGCGTGCGAAAAGGGATTATAATGTTCCCGATTTTGTCTCCTGGGATGAAAAAGACTACAACTCCCAACCATTTTACGCTGCTCGTCTGCGACTTTGTCCAACAGAAATGGCGATTCTACAACTCTATTCAACCCAGGGGGGAGAAAAAGAAGGACCATTACATGGCGAATGCAGAGGAATTGGTACGTCTACTGTATTTTAGTCGATTTTTAAAAAATGTTCCCTTTCTAACGATAACTGACAAGCTGTATTGTTTCGTACATTTCAGAAAGAAAAGGTGGAAACCAACGTGGGCCAAATGCTGGAGAAAGCGGGGAAGTCTGGTTTCCCGATACATGAAATCGAGGCCGTGAAGCCTCTCCCACAGCAAGCCCCAACTCTGTAAGTATCTCAGTGCATAATTAACACATTCAGTGTTTTCTGTGTTTCTGTGTTTTCATTTTTAGGCCTGTTCAGTGTTATATTTATGCATTCAGTGTCAGTGTTCCTTTTTTTTTTTTTTCCTCTGACTCCTCCACGTCTGTCACTGTTCAGGAATGAATGTGCCTTGTACGTATGCTACTACATGGAGAAGATTCTGAAGAAAGAGCCCATTCCGGACAAGGTCAGGACGGAAGAGTTCCAAGAATTCAAGGTTCACGTGATACGAAGCATCCTGACCATGAAGGAGAAGTAGTGATTGAGGGCTGTGCGCGTTTTTGTTCAGTTTTGGTTGAAAAAAAAAAAAACCATGAAGTGTTTTTCTGTAAATTTATGAACATGATTGTGATTGTGTTTTGGATTTTAGTTTCTGTAAAAAACAAAACATGTTTTTTGTTCATATTTCTGGGCAGTTTTTAGTTGAACTCAGTTGTGATGATATTGCTTGTTATTCAGTGTTAATTCTGTCTGTTCAGTGTTGGCAGTGTTTATTCTTCCAATTCAGTGCCATCAGTGTTAATCTTGCCCACTCAGTGTCAGCAACTAAGGCTTATTGAATTGAAACATTGAAAAACAAGCAAATGCAAAAATTACAAGATACAAGAACAATCGAACACACTCCAAGACCATAACTGAACAAGAAACAAATCACATAATGTTAAAATCCCGTGTTTTTTTTGAGATGACAGTCAGTCAGTGTGTTTATGAGCCGAACAGTGCCTGTCACTGACAGTCAGTGTTTTTTCACCCCATTCAGTGTCACTGATCACAGAAAAAAAGCCTACTAACTAACTAACTAGGGTACAGGCTCCGTGCACGTTTTCTTGTTGTGATTGCCGACACGTCCGCACCTCCCGCACTTCATGGCTCTCGGGATGTGCTCACCCCTGGACGGAATCCTCTTCTTCTTAGGTCTTCCAGGGGGCCTCTTCGATGTTGGCGGCTCGATCATTACGTTCTCTGGCACGTTCGAAGGTTGATCAAACATGGAAACCGGCTGAAGCGGATCGGCATAAGACCTTGCGTAGCTCTCTGCGTGGTAAAACTTGTCCACGAACGAGGCCATCGGCTTCCCGGACCGCAGAATGCACGCAGCTGCGTGGGAACACGGAACCCCTGTAATCTGCCACTGGCAGCAGGTGCACGTCTGATCAGCGATATTGACCACGACGGACGGAACGCACTGCACTTCGAAAGCCGTTTCGGATGACCCCACAACCACCCATTTCCTGCCTTCGTTGATGGCTTCACCCAGCTTCTTCTCAACGGACGGGCAGAAAGCCGTAGTCCACTTCCTGCTCCTGGCCCCCCTGTCTGATTCAGTGTTAAACAAGGCCAGTCAGTGCTTGAACAAGGCTAACAGTGTTAAAAGAGTGCAATCAGTGTTTGAGATTGATAAACCTTCATCATACCGTGGAAAAAGGTCATCAGCTTCAGCCTGATTGTGTTGACCAACGCCGTGATCGGAAGATGCCGGGCTTCCATGATCCATTTGTTGAACGACTCCGCGGCGTTGGACGACATCTCGCCGTACCTCTTCCCCGAGAAGTACACGTTGGCCCAATTCTTTGGATCCATGTTCTCGAAAAACACTTTCGCTGTCTGGCCTCCCTCTTTCAACAGCTCGTCCATGCTCAGTTGGTAGGCTTCGACGGTGGTTGCGTACGCGCATTTCAGGAAATTCCACACCACGCCTTTTCGTAACATCTTGGTCGCCCATCTGCCTCTGAATTTGTCTTTCAGGTTCAGCTTCAAGTGATTGATGCAGTAGCCGTGCGGGGACCCTGGGAACACCCTGCTCATCGCCTCGAGCAGCCCGAGATTCCTGTCCGACACGAACGTAACGGTGCGAGAAGTAGGTAGGATGTGCTTCAGGTTGTCCAGAAACCACTTCCAGTTAGCATAGTTCTCGGAATCGACAACGGCGTAAGCCAGCGGGTACAACCCTGCATTCACGAGACACGAACAAAAAAAAAAAAAAACTTCAGTCAGTGTGAATAGCACCCATTCAGTATTGAAAATACAGATTCAGTGCTGGAAGCAACAAGGGTCAGTTTCAGTGTGCATTTCAGACCAGTCAGTGTTAAAAAGTTGGATTCAGTGTGCATTTCAAACCGTCAGTGTTCCACATACCTCCGTCGCCGTCCTTGCCCGTAGCAGCGAGCAAATGGCCCTTGAACCTCCCCTTCAGGAACGTGCCGTCCAGAAACAGCAAAGGGCGACAGTGGTTCATCCCGTCGATACAAG
Organism: Euphrasia confusa; assembly: GCA_954870475.1. Taxonomy (NCBI): domain Eukaryota; kingdom Viridiplantae; phylum Streptophyta; class Magnoliopsida; order Lamiales; family Orobanchaceae; genus Euphrasia; species Euphrasia confusa. The sequence continues at coordinate 14,306,777 of OX940949.1, read as the reverse complement.
CCTTCATCGAGATGAAGACCCTGCGAAACTTCCTGGACGCCTCGTTGAATTCGAGCAGCAGGTGCGACCCAGGGTTGGAGTCCGATATTGCCTGCAGGTGCTTGGTCAGTGCGGCAAAGGAATCTTTATCGTCGCCGTGAATCAGCTTCCTGGCCTTCTCGAGCGCATCCAGAGCGAGGCCAGGCGAGATCTCCAGGCCGTAGTGATGCTGGAAGTTTCTCACGACTTGGACCGGACGAGTCAGCGTGCTTTTCCGTACCTCCTCGACTATCAAACTGGAAACCAAGTCCGAGCAGACGCGCCTGTGCTTCAGGGATCGAAAGCACGCGCCGCAGCTGTGCTCGTTACTCAGCTGCTTGACGTAGAAGAAGCCGTTGCTTCGATCCATCACGGCGCACACGGACCAGTTGCATCCCGTGCTGCTTTTCTTCGAGCACACGGCAGAAACCTTTTCGGGTCTGTTCTTCACGTACTCGAAATCGAATCCCACTCCGACTGCCACCTTACAGAGCGCGTTTCGAAAGTCCGGGGCGCCTCCTTGGAACATCTGACCGACACCAGAAATCTCTTTGTCCCAGCCATCGGTCAACAGCACTTTAGAACTCGACGGACCAAACAGGCGGAACATATCCTCTGCTTCGAATCCCTCGTTGTTTTCTGTTCCAGTCGCACTGACAGCGCTACTGTTGGACACCGTCGAGAACACAGAACTAGAGGTGCGGTCTTCAGTCGCGACGGAAATGTCGATGCTCACCCGAGGCAGCTTGTGAAGCGCAGCTAGGGATACCATGTTCGACATGTCCGCATCGGTTGAGAGCACACAGTTTGGGAAATCGGGTACAGAGTAATGCATGCCGTACGCAACGTCTCGGAGCTCAGGCCACTGAAGCTCGACTGTTTCCTTCAGCTGGTGAAGGGCGGCAGCACGGGAGGAATCGATTCTGGACACCAAATTCTCACCGCCGAATGCACAGAATGCGAAAACATCGGCCCCTGCAGCTGAAAAAAAAAACACAAAAAAATAACGACTCACAGTCAGCGCACGATTTTTTTAAGGAATGCATGAAATGGTGTGATTCAATGTGTGTCCCTGTCTGTTCAGTGCTAAAAAATGGTGTTCAGTGCTATTAAAGTGTGTTCAGTGCTGTTCAGTGCTATTGGAGTGTGTTCAGTGCCATAAAAGTGTGCTCAGTGTTTGTTTGATTTTGTGGTTCAGTGTGTGTTGCCTCAGACAGTGTTTTTAAGACATGTTCAGTGTTAAATGCACAGTCAAAGGAACAGTGTTTTTGAGGCCTGTTCAGTGTCAAAGTCAGACTAGACAGTGTTGTGTTTTTTTTTTTTTTTTTTTTTAAACTCAAAGAGTCTTATTAAGCAAGCAGCAAGTAATTCAATCACGAGCAGTACAACGAAGACAAGTCGTCGTCAAAATCACAGGAAACAGAAAAAACGACAAAAAACAAGATTTAACAACAATAATAATGAGACGGAGGAAGTCTTGGGTCACGACGAGGGGGTTCCCTGACCGGGCGCACCATCGACTGGCCATTGTGATCGAATACACCAACCGAGAAACTTCTTCCTCCGGTCCAGGTAACCCGGATGTTCCAGCCTTCCTGCACTCCAAACTCTCGAACGAGGCGTTCCCAGTTGAATCCGTGGATGGCCGTTTGATTCCGATGAGTGGTGAGAGGGACGTGCCATTTCTGGTCCAGGGAGTCCGTCAGAACGATGAAATCCCCCATTTCTTCCTTGATCGGACGAACAAAAACAGCCGGGAGGGGAAACTTTTCTTTATGCCAACGGCCATTGAATCTTTGCTCGGTCCAGTGAGAACCATTCAAAGATTCAACCCCCCGACTTCTTGCCGTCTGCCCTGGCTCCCGATCCAGTGCGCCCGGTCGCCTAGGCATCATTGGTGGCCCCCGACGGAATCTTTGTTCGGGCGAGGGAGGAGGACTGTTATCGAAAAATTCTGCCTCGCTTGGTGTCGGTCCTGGCTCTCGATCGAGTGTTCCCCTTCGCCTCGGCATCGTTGCTGGCTGCTCAACCCCCGATCGAACAGAAACGAGATGAGGAAACCAGAGAAATGACGAGCTATTTATAACCGTAATCACCACACTAACAAGGCAGTAAATGCCTCAACCCTCAACTAACATGGCAGGCATTTATTGAAAGGGAGACAGGTCAATGCCTCAAAGGAAACAAAGTCAACACACACTGATTCCTGTGACACATTGCATTTCCAACGAGATAATAACAGGTACCATAGTATCCTAGGGATGGATTCAGTGTGCAACAAGGTGGGTACAGTGTGTAAGTGCAATTAGCCAAGCTCAATGAATGCACACTGTTATTATCTGACACTGAATGAATCAATTAAACACTGAACAAAGCCATCAAACACTGAATGACTCAAATCAACACTGAATCCATACCATATTCATTCTGACACTGAATGAATCAAACAAACACTGAATGAATCCACATGGTTGAATATGGATTCAGTGTGCAACAGTGTGGAAGAGCAATTAGTCCGGCTCAATGCACACTGAATCAAGCAATTAGACACTGACTGAAAACAAGCTCAGTCAATCCACACAATGTGTTACAGGAATTAGACACTGACTGAGCCAATTTAGCACTGAATGGCAAGCTCAGTGCAGGAACACTGAGTGCATGGTGAATTAAACACTGACTGACCAAAATAAGCACTGAATGGCAAGCTCGGTGCAGGAACACTGAATGCATGCACACTGAACACTGAGGGCATGGTGAATTACACACTGAATGCAACGAAAAAACACTGAACATGCATAACAAAAAACAATCAACACTGAATGCATGAACAACGCACACTGAATCAATCGACACACACACTGTGCATGCATGCTGAATGAAGCTTTTAAGCACTGAACGGGTACGTGGATTAGAAATCGCGTACCTGGATTCGAAATCGACGGCAAGGAGGGCGGCGGCGCATCTGACATATGAACTGAGACAGGAACGGCGGCGGCGGCGATGAAATCGATCGATCGATCGATGCCAAGGGAGACGGACTGCATGGAATCGCGGCTGAGAATTGGAGCTGCTAACCGGCGGCGACCTTCCCCCTCTCCTTGGCTTGAACGCGGCGGCGACGGAGATGAAATCCTTCGGCTCGATTGTGAATAGAAGCAGCGGCGGCGTAGCTGAGAGAGAGAGAGAGAGAGAGAGAGAGAGAGAGAGAGAGAGAGAGAGAGAGAGAGAGAATTGAATGTGCCCGATTTGTTTTTCCCCCAGCTCGATTGTGAAGTTAATATGGAAGGGTAATTTCGTCTTTCCGGATACATTTTTTTGGCCTAATCGGAACATTTTGGCCTAATTGACACCAAAATTACAAATTGGCCTTATTGGACAAAAAATGCTGAAAAATGGCCTAAATGCCATTTTTCCCTATAATTAATTATACTATATAAAATATATATTTACAAAAAAATTAAATAAAAAAATAATTTGTTAAAGATAATGCATATTCTTATATTTATATTAAAAAAATCAATTAAATAGAAAAAAAATATTTTAACCTATAATAATAACAAATAAAAATTATATTTTTACATATATATTATAATGATTATATTTTAAGTCATATAAAAATAAAAAATAAAAAAAATAAATAAAATTGGGCGTTCTGCCCATGGGCAGAATCAGCCCACACGGAATTACCCAATTATCTAATTGTACTCATTTAAAAAAAGTTTTAAAATTGTGTGTTGTGTTCACGTGTGAGTTGTCCCACATTCTATATTTGAGGAAAACGGAACCAAATTATAAGTAAAGGGAGCTACTTCACATAGTATCAATTGATTTTAGGATGAACCCTCCGCACTCACACACCTTCGATAATCGGGGCGAGTTCAAACTCTCGACTCTTCAAACTCTCAACTCAGTTTCGATTGTCAAAAGATTGTGGGAGAAATGGGTACACAGATTAAACAGAGAAAGGGAGAAACTTCAGGGCCAGAGGGAGAAACTTGAAGGGAAAGGGAGAAACTTCAGGGTCAGCCAAAATGGCTACACATATTAAACAGGGAAAGGGAGAAACTTGAGGGTCAGCCAAAAAATAAAAAATTGGGACTGTGGTATTTGACTGTGGTAGGAGCTAAAAATAAAGTTGTGCCATTGAAGGATGCGCCACCGCTGACAGGAGGGCGGCTCGAAGCAGATTACAGGCTCCACGATAGTTGGAACAAATTCACCATCGACCGACAACATTAAGAGAAACTTGAGGGTCAGCCAAAAAATAAAAAAATTGGGACTGTGGTATTTGACTGTGGTAGGAGCTAAAAATAAAGTTGTGCCATTGAAGGATGCGCCACCGCTGACAGGAGGGCGGCTCGAAGCAGATTACGGGCTCCACGATAGTTGGAACAAATTCACCATTGACCGACAACATTAAGGCGTCGGCCGACAAAATAGCTTCAGTGGCTAACGGGAGCAAATTGAAACTGTCGGGCTCGACGTGGACAAGGTGTACGATGACCATATTGAGTGTACCATTGTGCATGATCGTGGGGATGTGGTGCAGGGTATTGATGGAACGGAGGTTCCGGGTTTTCGGGCTGATGGTATGAGTAGATGGTTTTCGGGTCCTGTAGCAGCCCTCCAAACAGGTTCTCATGTGTAGTACACTGCTGGAATGTACGAGAACTGAATAAGCCGGATCATCAGCGGGCCGTCTGTGACCTTATTCAGGAACACTTAGTATGTCTTATTCAGGAGGCTCGGCCAGTATCGCCTAAGTGGTGGCTTCTCACACTACAAAAAAACAGCGAATCCCCTAGGTGCCTGCTCGTGTAGATTGTGATTGATATCGACCAGTCTGTATCGCCGATCTAGTCTCGTGCCTGCTGGTGTACCGTCTTTCCATTCAGCATTTATTTTTGCAAACTCAATGAATGACTCGACTCCATCAATATATTCCTTACATAGATAACCGCCAACCCTCCGTTTGTACATTCAAGTACGATCAGAGTTCATTCTATAGAATTAAGACGATAATCTTTAAACAAAATAAACAATCATGTCATACACATTTAAGAAAGTATACTAAACAATCATACACATTTAAAAAGTTAATGAGATTTTGACATGAATTCGACAGCACATATGCGTTGTAATTGCTTTATTGGTAAGGGTCCTATCCCATTCAAAATGTGATATGATGTTCTTTCTTATTTATTGTCTCGAATGGACTTAAAAAATTTGGCAGCACTTCCCTACAATTCTCTAAGTACACGATTTTCACTGTACCCGAGAACGTAGAGAAATAACTAACCAAATCTTAAAATAAGTCCATAATCGAAACACATATCAACAAACAAAGAACATCATAATCACATTCTCAAACTGTCCAAAAATGGGACAATTCAAGATTCAACATCGAATGGTAAGTTCGATATTAAATCTCAAACGGGTCTAAGCTCTTGTATATACAAATTGACAATAATAATTTTTCAACATTTATACTAAAACATCACAAATAATAAACCATAAACCATATATATTAAAACCATATCCTTAAATTTTACAACATACGTACTAAAGCATCTCCCCATCTAACTTAAAATTTTATTTTCAAAAACCAAAAAAAATTCAAAATACTTAAAATTTTACTTTGTAAATAAAAAACATAGTACACTAAAGCATCATAACCTTAAATTGTACTTTGTAAATAAAAAACGTAGCCTCTTAAAGTTCGTACGAAAAACAGTTCACAAACGGGGATTTTGACACTCAAGACGAAGAATTTTGTCTAAACTCTAAACACAAAAAAGTTGAGTAACAAAATTTTAGTGGGGGTCACCCTTCAAAAGTTTTTGCAAAAAAGGTCATTTACTATCCAAAAATATCAAAAACTACTGCTGCCACTTTAAACAATTCCAAACTCTTAAATAAAACAATAATTTTGAAAAAAAATCTTAATTTCCCAAATAAATCAACAAAATCTAAACAATTTTTAAAAACCCCAAATACATGATACACATACTATCACTAGCTCAAAAACCCCAAAACTCCAAATCGAAATAATTTCTATTTTTAAAAAACCCTAAACATGAAAATAATCAACAATTCAAGCTCCAATACATGATACATATACTATCAATAGCTCAGTAACAACAATACAAGGCTCAATCAAACCTAAAATCAAAATTTCTAGAAAACCCTAATATTTTGTGAATTGAAAAACCGAACCATTAAAAGTTGAAATCGAGTTCTAACCTTCAAATTATGATAGGAATCAAAGCTCTTGACGTGCTCGTAGCTTGAATTCGCCGGACGGAGCTCCAAGTTGCCGGAAATCGCCTCCAAGTCGCCGCCCCTCTTTCTCTCTTTGAGAAAACACGAAATGAGGGTGTTCTGCTGCTGCCCGCTCTGATATAGGGCTCTCCTACGGCAGGCCCTACGGCGACGAGCCGTAGGAAATAAGTAAATAAATAAAACGATGTCGTTTTATTAATCCCCTACGGGGACATTCCCGTAGGGGTCCCCTACGGCATCCATCCCGTAAGGGTAGAAGTCAGTGCCAAAATGCTGCCGTTTTGATTCTCCCCTACGGGGTCCATTCCCGTAGGAGACCCCTACGGGCTTCGCCGTAGGGCTCCTCCAATTAATTGAGGGAAGGCTTCGCGCCTCGTCCCCTACGGGGACAACCGCCGTAGGGACATATGGCCTACGACTACCCGTAGGGGACCCCGTAGGTCCCGTTGGAGGGAAACGAGGCGCGCGCATTCCCGCCTAGGCTCCTACGGGATTCTCCCCTACGGCTGGGGCCGTAGGGGTGGCCGTAGGGGATTTTAATATGGTATCTCCTGTAGGGGACGCCGTAGGGGAGGCCCTACGGGCTGCGAGCCGTAGGGGATACCCGTAGGGGATCCGCGATTTTTTTGTAGTGTCAGGCGATCGCTATCAGGGGCGGAGTCGGAAAAAATGAGTAGGAGGGACTGAAATTATTATATATATAATATTTATATATATACCCATATTTTAGGAGGGGCTAAGCATAAGATAAATACAATTTTTCAAAAAAAATTAGAAAAAATATAAAGGAATTTTTTTTAGGGGGCTCCCCCCTTACCCATAAGGTGTATCTGCTCCTCCTGATCGCTATTATACGGGAGAGGATACTTTCGCTACGACTATCTGACTCTGTTCAGGCACGAGCACTGAAAAAAGTATGACATATAGTCTGGTGATTTTTTGTTGTATATTTTAGTGCTATGTGTTTAGTAGGTCCGGTTGGAGAGCTATCCTAACTCGGTGATGCAGTGAAATTTTTACGCCCTATGCGTTGTTAAGTATCATACTCTTTTATTTTTCATGTGATTGACATTTACCGGAAAAAAAAATCCATATCATATATGAGTAGAATTGCTATTGTGTGTATTCCATGCAGTTTGCAAAGTAGCCCACCGCAAGATTTCCATATCATATATGAGCAGAATTGCTATTGTGTGTATTTGGCCTTGGTAAACAATAAAATCATATTTTGTTAAATTATGCAATTAAAACAACTTGATTATAATATCATAATACCCCATAATTAAAAGCACAATTACTGCACAGATTTTATATAAGCATAAAATTATCTACATGTAAATTATTTTCTAATTGATGCACAATCACTCTGCACAGATTTTATATACATGGCATAAAATCTACATGACTTATTTTCTATGTTTTCAACTAGCATCATGTATTTGCATCAACATGTAATAATTAATCACAAACACAAATTAAACCAAATTTTTGATATCAAAATTTAATTCATTAGCAAATTATTACAACAAATTATTGAATAAAGCACCCTCCCAAGAACTATAAGTAGTCCTCCCTCCTCATTGAATTTCTCCATCCCATCATTCGATCATCATTCCATTATTCGTCTGATGGCGAAAGGAAAAGGCCGGCAGAAGATCGAGATCCAGAGGATCGAGAACGACACTAACCGACAGGTGACGTTCTCCAAGAGGCGGGGCGGGGTGTTCAAGAAAGCGAGCGAGCTCTCCACCAACAGGTTCCAGAGGCAGATCGCCCTCGGGATACCCGAGGCCAACATTTTTCGCGCTAATGTGTTTTGTGATTGTTGAGTGTCGTCTTTCATTCTCACATGTCCTTCTGGGCATGGAATTAAAATGTGTTTGTTTCTTTATTTGTTTGTTTTCAATAATAAAACACATTAGCGCGAAATAAAATGTGTGTTTGTTCATTCATTCATTCGATGGTCATTAATTAATAATTACTACTGCTGCGAATCGAATGATTATAAAACATGGAGAACTAAAAGGGTCGTAATGAAGTGATAATGCGCAATATTTGAACATCAAGGGAAGTTCACTTGTACGTATACTGCGCCACATCCGATATTGGATCCTGTAGCCGGTGGTGGGGACAACTTTGAGTGCCCGTACCCGGCTGACCACCCCAAGGAGGATGAAAGTTCCAAGCTCGCCTTCCCTTAATTTAGTATCTGATTTGGTCGTCCCTCCAAATGGCTGATTTTTAATTTAGACTTTCAAACTACAAAATTGTAGTCAAATCTATACATATCTAAAACGAGAAGCGCAGCCTCCCAAGGTGACCAATAGCATACCCAGGATGCGTTCACACTACAACATTTATTAATTTTTTATTCTTCAAAAAGTATTAATTTCAGATATTAAATATTCAGCTTTTATTGCTTTTGCGTAACGCAATGCACAAACAGTACAAAAACAGTACAAAACAGCTGTCTTCTCCTCACCTTTTCCACCGCTGCAATAAAAGTCTCCTCTCAAAATTCTTTTCATATTTCCGATACCTAATTTTTCTCTCTCTTTCTCTCTCTTTTCTGAATCGTCTTCCCCCTTCATCGTCTTCTTCACGCCCCATCATCGATCATCATGTGCAGACCGATGTCTCCCCGCCGCACTCCGACTACTCCGCCGATCTTCTTCTTCGTATTCAGATTGAGGTATGCATATTTTTTTTTGCAAATTTCGCTGCCTCCAATCAGAGGCGGAGAAACTCATCCAAGCCCCCTATTTGTTTCCCGATCAGGACCTCAGCCGCTCCTCCTCTGATGTCGCCTCTTTTATGATCGATTCCTTCGAATTGGTAATCGTCGGGAAGCGGTCGAATTCCCTGTTCTCCGAGGAGGTTTCCATCGCGAATTCGAGGTCGTTAGGTATGTATATGAATTTGCGTGTTTTATTTTTTCATATTTTTCAGATCTTGACGTTCGATCGAAGGACTCTTCCATCCCGAATTTGATGTAGTGAGATTGTAACATCCCATTTTCATAACATAAACTAAAGAGGATTTTCTTATATTCCAAAAGAAATTGTAGTATTTAAAATAACAAAATGTCAAAACGTCTTTTTCATAATAAAGTCTTTAACTAAAAATAATACCCTCAATAGTCAAATTTAAATAAAATACTCAAAATGAAGTTTCAAAAGCGGAAACAGAAGAGAAAAATAATGTCTTTAAAATAAATGTTGCTACTACTATCGCTGCCACATCCCCGTCTCACTCCGATTTCGTTTAACCTGAAAGGATGGGGTTTTAAAAAGGGGTGAGTTATCAACAACTCAGTAGGGAGACAGTTCATATAATATAACATACGATATTCACCGGACAATCCATAACTTAGACCATTGACCTTGTGGGATGACCCAAAGATAATTAAATCTCGGCACCTTAAATGACGCGCCTGGCCGTAACATGAGGTACTGTGGGACGACCCAAAGGTATTACTACCTCGGCACCTTAAATGATGCACCGGACCTAAACACAATCATGCGGTACAGTAGGACGACCCAAAGGTATTACTACCTCGGCACCTTAAATGATGCGCCTGACCAAACATAATCATGCGTCGCGCGACTAATATGTGCACATAACATAAATAGATCATCCATCATAAACCATCACACAGCTAGTACAAATACGATATATTAAATGAACTGTAAAAGAAAAGGTTTTAGTAATCCCTACCTTGACAATGCAGAATTTGACTTGATGAAAAAAATGCGTGGATGAGTACTCGTGCAAATCCTAATCCTCGAATCCATAAATCCTTCATTTAATACATTAATCTAATATTAATATTATTACATCATATATATTCAGATTAATAAAATAGAGTGTAAATAATATATATTGTTTTTTAAAGGGATTGGCAAGAATTAATGGTTTTGGGCAGAAGGAATTATTGGAAGTCAACTTCAACATCAAACTCTAATTTAACAAAAGGTTCAGTACGTACTTTAAAGAGGAGTGGGCTTATGTGTTAATTAGTTGGGTTATAAACAAGTATTGAGGTGAATATTTTGAAGAGAAATAGGCTGAAGGGAAAAGAAATTTGGCCGAGACCTCTATTTGAATTTGGTTAGTAAGTAAATTGGACAAGGTAATAAGTCAAAGAAGAAGGCCCATTTGTTCACATATCGTTAAACCTAATTCTAAGAAATTCTTTCTTCTTCAATTCAATGTACAGAGAGTGAGGGAGATCAAAGAGGGCTTACAAGCAGCGACTGAAATTGATTCAGTAGAAATTAAAGTGATGTGATAGAGTCATCGTCTTCTCCGGCAAGAAGCAGCGTTCGCAGGTGCGAGCAAGGTCAACGATGTAGCTTCAATGGTCTGCCCTAATTTCCTTAGACCTTGGTTAAGACTGCGGTGGGTGCTTGATGGGGTCGGCATCGACAACCGCTGGTTCGTCCAAGATGAGGCGGCGGCGACGTCGCGACCCGATTAATCTGGAAAGCGGAGGGGTAGAGGCGGTGTCAGGCTGAGACGACTTGGGGAAACCATAGCTTCGATGAAGGTTTCTGATTTGTTTATGGGTTGAAATCCAATCCTGAACAGATTCATAAAAGCGGGGTATGGTGTTTTATGGGTTAAGGCATAGAGGTGGTAGAAGGTGTGCGCGGTTGAAAGTTCAGGTTCGATTATGGTGATTAAGGTCAGAGATGGATGACAAGAAGGGTTTCGGGGTCGGGAAAACAGATTAAGATTATTGTATTTGAGAGCTTTTTGTAGAGAGAATGTATTGGGTGCGGCTGTGTTTGTAATTGGTTGGTGATATTCATATTAGTTATTTAATCATTAATTATAGAATAGTAGAATACTAGTAGGTTAAGGAATGTATTAACCGAGAATCAGAATGTATTATTAGACTATGTTAAAACTAAATAATAATAATAATAATAATAATAATAATAATAATAATAATAATATAAATATATTTTAGAGTTTATGATGTTTGATTTTCTTTCTCAATAACATTAGATGATTTATATATAAAATAGTGATAATAAAATTATTGGAATTTGAGGATCTTTACATGACTTAAATACTAAATGAAATTAATGGTGAATCAAAATGCAAAATGTGACTCAACATGTAAATTAAAATGAACTTCAAATAATTCGAACTCATGCATAGTATAATTATTTCATATGGTTAATTAATTGGGCCCCAAATGATTTTTTATTTATTTAAATTTGCGGTTGTTACAACCTACCCTACTTATAAAAATTTCGTCCTCGAAATTCGTTATTTATCTCTTGTAAAGGATTCCATTTAAGTGGACTTCATTTCTTGCTCGTGCTCTCAAGCGCAGTTTACCCTCGATAGCATATCCACTTAACATATGTTAAGTACGTATCGTTGTTCTTGAACATGATCCAAAATCATTTCACACATCTCATAATAAGATGACTCTTTATGCATTCGTAACTCTTCATGGTCTAGAACACATGTTCTAATATTTCTTCTCGTTCGTCTTGTTCTTTCAGATTGGCCTTCTGTCCAAAGATAACACGCGGTGCTAAACTTCAGCTTCGTTCTCATCATATCGTACAAACTTCTCCCAAGTCTTGAAAAGAATTTAGGATGTTTATATTACACAATTCATATTAGAGTATCGTCAGACCTCATTCTCTAGCGAATGTATCACTGTGCAAGCTGGTCCATACTGAAAGTCATCTTCACCGGTAGAAAATGTACAAATTTTGTTAATCGATCAACCATTATCCAAATCGCATTATTTCCTCTTGATGATTGCGGTAAATTTACCACAAAGCCAATGGCCACGTGCTTAATTTTCCACTCGGGTACTTTCAATGGTTGAATTAAACTCGAAGGTCGCTGGTGTTAAGCCTTAACTTGCTGACACACCAAACATTTCTATATGAATAACTCGAAGTCTCCTTTCATACTTCTACACCATAATGACTCTCACAAGTCGTGATACATCTTTGTTCCTCTCGTATGGGAAGTATATGGCGTACACTGTGCTTCTTCTACGATTTAATTCCTCAAGATCTCGTTTTTGATACACACAACCTTAAAACTAGGACTCCATTTTTTTTAGAAAGACCCTCAACGTTTTCTTTACGAACATGAATCCTTATCTTTAACAGGGAACCATCATTCTCTTGAGCTTCTTTACTGCTTTCCAACAAAGTATGACGAATCGTCAAAGTACATAATGTCGCTCTTGTACTCTTCGAGTGAGAAATCACTTTGATTCTCCAATTCTCAAACTTTTCCTTAAGTTGATCTTGATTTGTCAGCAAACTTGCTACGTGCCCTGTGGCTTTTCGGCTTTTCGGCTTTTAGGCTTAAAGCATCTGCCACGACATTATCCTTTCTAGGGTCATAATGAATTGAACAGTCGCAATCTTTAAAAATATCTGGTTATCTTCTCCGACGCATGTTCAACTCCTTCTGCGCGAAAATATACTTCATCTCTTATGATACCAATAATGTCTCAAAATCCTCAATGCATGGATTACATCAGTTGGCTCTGGTGTGCAGGGTAATTAACTTCGTGTGCTTTCAGTTGTCGGGAAACGCATGCTATCACTTTCTCATGCTGCATCCACAAACAACCCAATCTTTGGATAGGGGCATCACTATAGACCATTAAACCTTCTGTACAGGTTGAAATGGTCAGAAGTGGAGTTGTGGTCAACTTCCTCTCGAGTTGCTGAAAAAAATTCCTCTTCAACTATGTCATCGGTTGTGCTATCTTTGAAACACCTTCAATGAATCTTTGATAGCAATCAACAAAATCAAGAAGTCACGTATCTCTTTCACATTCTTAAGTGATCAATTGATTGACCTCTTCAATCTTAGAAGAGTAGACTTTAATTCTAGGAGACATGACAACTCGCTCTAGAAATAACTCATGATTTAGCTAAAACTCACATCTCGAGAATTTTGCAAACTATTCTATGCTCAGTGCCTCCAAGGAAAATCTCAAATGTTCCTTGAGTTAAGCCTCGTCTACGAGTAGAAAATATTTCATCAATGAATGTGATCACATATTGTCTGAGTTCAGAAAGTTGACTTTGAGATATCAACTCACTTTTGGTGATATACCGACCTTAAGTCAATCTACGAGAACACACTTTCCCCTTTTAATTGATCACAAACATCGTCGATTTTGAGGTAGTAGATACTTGTTCTTTGTTGTGCTCCGACTCAACTCTCTGTAATCGGTGCACCTCCTTCAATATCATTATCGTTATCTCTTGGTAAGATACTATTACGAGTATCCAATGAATAGTCAAATTCTATTATGACAACGAAACAATTTCTTCTAGTACGTCAAGACCAACTCTTACGGTCTTCCGTGCCATAGTTCGCTACTATGTTCTTACCTAAGCGATTGATCTCACTTCTTTCACTTGAGTATATACTAACCTCGAAAGAGTAACTTATTATGTCACATGTGCATAACTTACTTGAGCAATATACTCAGTAGATACGAAATCCAATGTCCAGCGCAACACCATAAGCTCAGCAACTTAGTTCTATATCAAGTCTTCAACATCAACGTAGGTTAACCACATGATCTATATCATTATTCTTAACCATTTTAAGTTCCTAAGACCACAATTAACTTAATATTTTCATATATATATAATTATATAATTTTTGTAAATCATGCATCATGTAACTATATTTTTTTTTGAAACATATATATATGCATCATATTTTTGCAATAAATTGCGCAAATCTTGATATTATAATCATGAACTTGAATTTTAACATGAACTTGCAAATCTTGATATTATAATCATGAACTTGAATTTTAACATGAACTTGAACTTGAACTTATATAAAGTGCGCAATTTAAGCAACAAATAATTTTAACTTGAAAACATGAATATGCAATGCACTTGAAAAATCATGAACTTGAAAACCATGAACTTAAGTATGCATCTTATTTAAAAATCATGAACATGACATGCAATTTACTTGAAAAATAATGAGTCTAGACATGCATCCTAATTGAAAAATATGAACTTGATGAAAAATATGAACTTGATATGCGTTGTACTTGAAACTCACGAATGTAATATCCATGCGACTTCAACATCATGAAACTAGACATGCAACTTAAATGAAACATCATGAATGTAGAATGCACTTACTTGCAAAGTCGGCGCGAGCGGGCAGAGTCGGACGATAGTAGCTTATTTTTAAAACTATTTTAGGTCCGTAAAGAGAACCGTAATGCTCTGATACCAAGTTGTAACATCCCATTTTCATAACATAAACTAAAGAGGATTTTCTTATTTTCCAAAAGAAATTGTAGTATTTAAAATAAAAAAATGTCAAAACGTCTTTTTCATAATAAAATCTTTAACTAAAAATAATACCCTCAATAGTCAAATTTAAATAAAATACTCAAAATGAAGTTTCAAAAGCGGAAACAGAAGAGAAAAATAATGTCTTTAAAATAAATGTTGCTACTACTATCGCTGCCACATCCCCGTCTCACTCCGATTTCGTTTAACCTGAAAGGATGGGGTTTTAAAAAGGGGTGAGTTATCAACAACTCAGTAGGGAGACAGTTCATATAATATAACATACGATATTCACCGGACAATCCATAACTTAGACCATTGACCTTGTGGGATGACCCAAAGATAATTAAATCTCGGCACCTTAAATGACGCGCCTGGCCGTAACATGAGGTACTGTGGGACGACCCAAAGGTATTACTACCTCGGCACCTTAAATGATGCACCGGACCTAAACACAATCATGCGGTACTGTAGGACGACCCAAAGGTATTACTACCTCGGCACCTTAAATGATGCGCCTGACCAAACATAATCATGCGTCGCGCGACTAATATGTGCACATAACATAAATAGATCATCCATCATAAACCATCACACAGCTAGTACACATACGATATATTAAATGAACTGTAAAAGAAAAGGTTTTAGTAATCCCTACCTTGACAATGCAGAATTTGACTTGATGAAAAAAATGCGTGGATGAGTACTCGTGCAAATCCTAATCCTCGAATCCATAAATCCTTCATTTAATACATTAATCTAATATTAATATTATTACATCATATATATTCAGATTAATAAAATAGAGTGTAAATAATATATATTGTTTTTTAAAGGGATTGGCAAGAATTAATGGTTTTGGGCAGAAGGAATTATTGGAAGTCAACTTCAACATCAAACTCTAATTTTACAAAAGGTTCAGTACATACTTTAAAGAGGAGTGGGCTTATGTGTTAATTAGTTGGGTTATAAACAAGTATTGAGGTGAATATTTTGAAGAGAAATAGGCTGAAGGGAAAAGAAATTTGGCCGAGACCTCTATTTGAATTTGGTTAGTAAGTAAATTGGATAAGGTAATAAGTCAAAGAAGAAGGCCCATTTGTTCACATATCGTTAAACCTAATTCTAAGAAATTCTTTCTTCTTCAATTCAATGTACAGAGAGTGAGGGAGATCAAAGAGGGCTTACAAGCAGCGACTGAAATTGATTCAATAGAAATTAAAGTGATGCGATAGAGTCATCGTCTTCTCCGGCAAGAAGCAGCGTTCGCAGTTGCGAGCAAGGTCAACGATGTAGCTTCAATGGTCTGCCCTAATTTCCTTAGACCTTGGTTAAGACTGCGGTGGGTGCTTGATGGGGTCGGCATCGACAACCGCTGGTTCGTCCAAGATGAGGCGGCGGCGACGTCGCGACCCGATTAATCTGGAAAGCGGAGGGGTAGAGGCGGTGTCAGGCTGAGACGACTTGGGGAAACCATAGCTTCGATGAAGGTTTCTGATTTGTTTATGGGTTGAAATCCAATCCTGAACAGATTCATAAAAGCGGGGTATGGTGTTTTATGGGTTAAGGCATAGAGGTGGTAGAAGGTGTGCGCGGTTGAAAGTTCAGGTTCGATTATGGTGATTAAGGTCAGAGATGGATGACAAGAAGGGTTTCGGGGTCGGGAAAACAGATTAAGATTATTGTATTTGAGAGCTTTTTGTAGAGAGAATGTATTGGGTGCGGCTGTGTTTGTAATTGGTTGGTGATATTCATATTAGTTATTTAATCATTAATTATAGAATAGTAGAATACTAGTAGGTTAAGGAATGTATTAACCGAGAATCAGAATGTATTATTAGACTATGTTAAAACTAAATAATAATAATAATAATAATAATAATAATAATAATAATAATAATAATAATATAAATATATTTTAGAGTTTATGATGTTTGATTTTCTTTCTCAATAACATTAGATGATTTATATATAAAATAGTGATAATAAAATTATTGGAATTTGAGGATTTTTACATGACTTAAATACAAAATGAAATTAATGATGAATCAAAATGCAAAATGTGACTCAACATGTAAATTAAAATGAACTTCAAATAATTCGAACTCATGCATAGTATAATTATTTCATATGGTTAATTAATTGGGCCCCAAATGATTTTTTATTTATTTAAATTTGCGGTTGTTACAGAGATTTATATGAATATGCATGTTTTTTCCCCCAGTATTTTCCGATCTTTATGATCGATTTCTCCGACTGGATAATCGTCGAAAAGTGATTCAACTTCCATCCCGAACCAAGCGAATTTGAGGCCGTGAGGTATATTTGAATATGCATGTTTTTTTCCCAGTATTTTCCGATCTTTATGATCGATTTCTCCGACTAGATAATTGTTGAAAAGTGATTCAACTTCCTGTTCTCGAAGTTCGCTTCCACTAAGAAATTTGAGGTTGTCAGGTTTAATCAAGGCATGAAATGGTATTTTTTCTATTGGATCTTTATTTATTAATTCCATTAGTAATTTATATCGCTTCTTTAGAGAATAATTTTTTACTAATTTTTTACTAATTTTTTCTGTCTATTCTTTAGAGAATAATTTTTTACTAATTTGTACTAATGTTTTACTAATTTTTTCTGTCTGTTCTTAATTATTTTTATTTTGCAGATCGAGGTAGGCATGTTTTACTATATTCCTGTTTATTTTATAAATTATACATGTTTTAATCATTTTTTTTTGCAGGCTTAAGGTATGTATTTTTTTCTATATTTCTGTTTATTTTATTAATTATATTTAATCATGTTTAGCCATTTTGTGTTTAATCATTTTTCTGTTTTTAATAATTTTTTTTTGCAGGTTTTGCGGTATGCATGTTTTACTATATTCCTGTTTATTTTATAAATTATACATGTTTTAATCATTTTTTTTGCAGGCGTATGTATTTTTTTCTATATTTCTGTTTATTTTATTAATTATATTTAATCATGTTTAGCCATTTTGTTTTTAATCATTTTTCTGTTTTTAATAAAAAAAAATTGCAGGTTTGAGGTATGTATTTTTTTCTATTTTTCAGTTTATTTTATTAATTATACATTTTTTACATTTTGTTTTTAATCATTTTTCTGTTTTTAATAAATTTTGTTTTGCTGGTTTGAGGTATGTATTTTTTTCTATTTTTCAGTTTATTTTATTAATTATACATTTTTTAATCATTTTTTGCTGTTAATGCACTGAGTTGTCAAGTTTAAGGTATGCATTTTTTAATTATATTTCTCTTTATTTTCTAAATTTTACATGTTTTAATCATTTTTAGTCATTTCATGTTCATGTAAATAAATTTTTACTAATTTTTTACTAATTTTTTCTGTCTGTTCTTAATTAATTATTTTTATTTTGCAGTTTTGAGGTATGCATGTTTTACTATATTCCTGTTTATTTTATAAATTATACATGTTTTAATCATTGTATTTATTTCTATATTTTGTTTATTTTATTAATTATACATGTTTTAATCATTTTTAGCCATTTTGTGTTTAATTTTGCATGTTAAGTTATGTATTTTTTTGCTATATTCCTCTTTATTTTATAAATTATTGTGGTTTAATAATTTTTCTGTTTTTAATAATTTTTTTTGCAGATTAATTTTTTTTGCAGGTTTGAGGTATGTATTTTTTTTATTTATCTGTTTATTTTATTAATTATACATGTTTCAATTATTTTTAGTCATTTCATGTTCATGTCTTCGTTTTGCAGGTTAAGGTATGTATTTTTTTGTTCTGATCCTCTTCTTTATTTTATGTTTCATGGTTTAATCATTCTTAGACATGTTCGTGTTTTTATTTTGCAGGTTAAGGTATGTATTTTTTTCCACAAGTTATGTTTTTAGTTTACATCAATTTCAACCGGTTTATGTTCTTCTCATCTTTTGATCAAGGTTAGGTTATGGATTTTTGACAAGTTTTTCATGTTAGTTATGTTTTTAGTTTCATACGTCAGTTTCCAATAGGTTTATGTTCCTTCTCATCCTTTGACCAAGGTCAGGTTAATGTTTTTTTTGGCAAACTTTTCCTGTTTATTTGTTCTTTATTATTTAAATTATACATGTTCTAATCATTTTTAGCCCTTTCATGTTCATTTGTTAATTTTGCAGGCTAAGGTATGTATATTTTTATTTTATTTCTATTGTTAATAAATAATAAATAAGTAATTCAAATAGATTGAGTAACATAAAATTTTTTTGCAGGTTTGAGGTATGCATGTTTTACTGTATTCCTGTTTATTTTATAAATTATACATGTTTTAATCTTTGCAGGCTTAAGGTATGTATTTTTTTCTATATTTCTGTTTATTTTATTAATTATATTTAATCATGTTTAGCCATTTTGTGTTTAATCATTTTTCTGTTTTTAATAAAAAAAAATTTGCAGGTTTGAGGTATGTATTTTTTTCTATTTTTCAGTTTATTTTCTAAATTGTACATGTTTTAATCATTTTTAGTCATTTCATGTTCATGTAAATAAATTTTTACTAATTGTTTACTAATTTTTTCTGTCTGTTCTAAATTAATTATTTTTATTTTGCAGGTTTGAGGTATGCATTTACTATATTCCTGTTTATTTTATAAATTATACATGTTTAAATCATTGTATTTATTTCTATATTTCTGTTTATTTTATTAATTATACATGTTTTAATCATTTTTAGCCATTTTTTTGTGTTTAATTTTGCAGGTTAAGTTACGTATTTTTTTGCTATATTCCTCTTTATTTTATAAATGATTGTGGTTTAATCATTTTTCTGTTTTTAATAATTTTTTTTGCAGATTAATTTTTTTTGCAGGTTTGAGGTATGTATTTTTTTCTATTTATCTGTTTATTTTATTAATTATACATGTTTCAATTATTTTTAGTCATTTCATGTTCATGTCTTCATTTTGCAGGTTAAGGTATGTATTTTTTTGTTCTGATCCTCTTCTTTATTTTATGTTTCATGGTTTAATCATTCTTAGACATGTTCATGTGTTTATTTTGCAGGTTAAGGTATGTATTTTTTTCCACAAGTTATGTTTTTAGTTTACATCAGTTTCAACCGTTTTATGTTCTTCTCATCTTTTGATCAAGGTTAGGTTATGGATTTTTGACAAGTTTTTCATGTTAGTTATGTTTTTAGTTTCATACGTCAGTTTCCAATAGGTTTATGTTCCTTCTCATCCTTTGACCAAGGTCAGGTTAATGTTTTTTTTGCCAAACTTTTCCTGTTTATTTGCTCTTTATTATTTAAATTATACATGTTCTAATCATTTTTAGCCCTTTCATGTTCATTTGTTAATTTTGCAGGCTAAGGTATGTATATTTTTATTTTTTTTCTGTTGTTAATAAATAATAAATAAGTAATTCAAATAGATTGAGTAACATGTTCTGCAAATTTTCACTTTTCGTGTTGTTAAATACATTTTAATGTATTAATTTAATTTAATTTTCATTGTGCAGATTCAGGTAGGTTTTGTCGAGTCTCAGTTAACGGATCATTTGTGAACTAATTCAGGTGTGTGACGCTTACATGTAATTCAGAATGCTTCTTTGTGACTATGCTCTCGAATCCGTTCAATACTTTCACATGTAAGGTTTTTGATCTTTATTTCTTTTTTAAACGAGTACATTTACAATCATGTTAATAAGATCAGTTTTGTAGGCTCAATAATTACATAGATTTTATTTTCATTTGTTGTATTCTTTTTAGTTTATAAATTATACATGGTTTAATCATTTTTAGCAGGCTAACAAGTATGTATTCATTTTTTTTTTGTCTGTTTTTAATAATTTTTTTTTGCAGGTTTGAGGTATGTATTGTTTTTACTATATTTCTATTTATTATTTTTAAGTGCATGTACATACTGTATTATTGTTTCTGTTAGGTCAGCATTTATTCATAAGTTTTCCCCGTCATTTGCAGAAGTTTTCCGTGCATTTTGCCATTAATACTGAGGTTTAGACTAAATCATTACTTTGGCTGTCCAATGGAAGATGAAACCAAAATTCCCTTCCTCTGCTTACATGGATTTTTACTTCCATCGTTCTCCAATGATGTTGTGTGTCAAGCCTGAACTTTGACATCAATCAAAGAGAGTTAAACATAATAGTGAAATTTAGGTTTTTTGTGCACCAATTTTTGTTTCAAAATTGTAATTAATGTGCAGTGATTATGTTTTATTTTACTTTTATATTGTGCTTCTACTGACGACTCTTAATAATGACGACTTAGTAAAATGTGAGGTTAGTAATGTATGAAGATTCGTACATTTCTAGGTTCACACTTTAATAATCCATCATTACTAAGTGTCATTATTAGGAGCATAATGATAAAATTTAATAAAAGATAATGGATGCACATTAGGTATGAATTTGATACTAATCGGTGCACTAAAAATCTAAGTTTCACTATTGCATTTAAGTGTCATTGATTGTTGTCAACTTTCTCGCTTCACGCACAACATCATATGAGGACGATAGAATTAAAAATCCATGTAAGCAAAGAAACGGACATTTTGTTTCGTCTTCCATTGGACAGCATAAGTAACGTATGTTTCTGCATCTCAGTATCAATGGCAGCCGCATTGGTTTCTAGATAAGTTTTATACTGAGTTTTGAAGTTAATTTTTTTCCGTATGTTTTATAACCATGATGTGTTTTTTTTTTTTATTATTGTTTTGTCTATTGGTCTATTTCCTGTTAGTGTATATTAATGCTTTTTTTCCCCTTAAACTAACCCATTCTCCATGCAGGTGGATAAATGTATAATTAATTGATTATTATGCAGGGTTTTGATTCAGGACGTCTAAAGCCATTTGAGGTGTTAGTGTCTAAATGATCATATTCTATTTTTGTTAGTGTTTGCTAATCTTTACTGATATTTAGATTCCCTTCCTTTTCATGTTCTTCTAATTGATCAGAATTAGTTGGTTTAGATATTTTTGCTAGGGCTTACTTACTAGGGTTTCTTGGGAAGAGATAATCAGAACAATGGCCTACAGTTATTTATGTCACCCATGTTTTGAATGGTCTTGAGGATTGTCCATCTCATATTGTGAGTTTGATTTTTATTCTTTAGTTTATAGTATACATCATACTATTGTATAACTTTCTATCTCCTCTGGGATAAATTTGTAATTTGTTTAATTGTCTGTTTTTTTATAGGTTTTTGTGTTTGTGCAATAGAATATAGGAGACGTTATAGGTTTTTCAACTCAGACTATGCGATGGAGTGGAAAAAACTACAACATACTTTGAAGAAAACCGTTGTGAAAACCGTTCTTAATAGCATGCATGTCCAGGCGAAATTTTTTCAATTATTAACTTTTTGCTTAATATTAACAAATGTATAATGTTTGTTTATGAGTGGTATTTCTTAACAATTAATGTTGTTCTTTTGTTTACATTTTGGGCTTATGTTTCAACAATTAACGTATGGTTTAATTATGTTTTTTTATTTTATAACTAACTATTTACTCATTACACGTTGGTTAATTATTTATTTTCAGTGAATTCGATACAAGCTTTTAAAATCAAGTTTTGTATTGAAGCTATCTTGATAACATTTTTTTATAAGGTTTCGGGCTATAATTATAGTTCTATTTATTGCATGTCTTAAAATAAATTAATGTTGTCCGATATTAAAAATGCTTCTTAAGTAGTAGTATAATGTTTTGCAAGTTTTACTCATCATACTATATTTTAACAAAAACCAACAAGCGTTTACTAGATGCTAATCCTACATTGTCCTGATATATATTTCTATTATTTTTCCATTATTTTACCATATTTTATATCACGCAACCAGACTGCGACTACTTCGTAAAGGCTGTATACTGTAAAATATATATAAGGCTTCTCCATAAAGGTTTCAATTCCCCAATAAAGCTGAAAAAGTTTTCCATCCCGATCTTTTCATATTTTTTTCTTCTTCTCCTTCTCTTTTTTTCATCATCGATCATGTCTCAGATTTATGTCCCTCTAAAAGCAATTCAAAAATCAGATTATTATGATTTGTGTATTTGCGTTCGTATTTGTAGAAAGTGGTTTTCCTTCAACAAAGACAAAGTTCATGTATCTTTGGAAATTTTAATGGTAGATATTGATGTAAGTTTTTATTGTTTTCTTTCTTTTCCAGATTTCTGGATACAAAGTTCTTAATCTAAATTTTATATTTTTGGACAGGGTACTCGAATTCAGTCTTCGGTTAAGAAGAGATGGATGATCGATTATTTTGATGATTTAGTTAATGTTGGTGATTTATGCAATGTTCGCCGGTTCGATGTTTTTGAAAATTTGGTTGAAAACAGAATTTCATATCATAAGTTTAATATTTTGTTCCTAATCAAAACATTTGTTGGAAAATGTATATATCCATGGTTTCCTGAGTCAATATTCGTTTTTCGATCTTTTTCTTCTATTAAAGACTGTTCATCTCCACCTCATGGTTCCTGCTTTGGTAATATATTTATTTTTTATTTATATTTGTTGAATAAATGAATACCTATATCTCGGTTGATTTAATTTTAAGTGTTTTTTTCCCAGATGTCATTGGGCGTTTGATTGATATCAACGATACCAGCTTTAGTCTATTTGGTCTGCATTTTTTGCTGGAAGATTTAGAGTATGATTTTAATTGGTGAAATTTAATCAATGTTCTGATTGAATTTGATTTTTACAGTCATTTGATTATTTGCATTTCATCAATTCAGGAAGAACACTCTAAATTGTGTGCTTTGGGTTCTCGCTACAAATATTTGTTACATTTTGTTGATTTGGTGAAAAAGAAAAAATTTGATCAAGTTGTCGTTATTATTCAGATGTGCAAGAAAGTGATTCATCGAGGTAATCTTTTCTATTGGATTATTTGGTTTTGAAATAATTTAGAAATATTTATAAATTTTAATTGATTTTTTATGCTTTGAGGTTTTCAGGAGTGTTGACAATGCCACTAATGTCATATATAATGCAGACTTCATGGAAATTGTTGAATTCAGGAAAAGGTACTTTTTTTTCCCCATGAAGAAATGTTTGACGCACTAATTCTTTGAGTTCGCTATGTTGTTGTTCAGGATACCCTATTCTAATTTCAATATCATGTACGATGGATCTTTTTTGAAAGACACTGCATTTATAACTGCTGACAATGAGTTGGGTACTGATTCCACGGTTGTTCATTGTCTTTCTGATGTTGTCTTCTCTGACGAGGCAAGCATACATCAGTCTAGATTCTTCATCTTTAATGTAAAAAATTTCTTTCCTGAATTTTTGCGTTTTATCCATTTCTGATCAATTTTCCTCTTTTTATTTTTACAGTTTACGACTGTTTGGACATTTGCAACTATTTCTGAAATCCTTTATGGAAAAGGTTGGTTTTATACGAGTTGTCGTAATTGCAAGAGATGTGATTTGGAGAATGTTCATCTCTTGCGTTGCGTGGTTTGTGGTGAATGTCTGATTGAGAGTGCAAAGTATGAAATTTATATTTCTGTTTGTGATGGCCCTGCTCAAGCTTCCTTATGTTTGGATAATGAGATGTCCCTTTTGCTATTGAATATGTCTGCATCCGAGGCTTTACAATTAGTTGTTTTGGTAATTTTATATTCACATTTTTTCATTGTGTAAATTATATTAAAATTATGTATAATTATTTTGTTTTCATGTATTCTTTTCAACTATTATTTTTTTGAAGGATGGAAATTATCCTGAGACTGTATGTTCGATCAATGATGCTGTGAAATTTAATCCCATGTTTCATGTCAACGATTTGCTTGGAAAAGAACTTTTGTTCAAGCTGAGGTCACAAGAAAGAAGCTCTGAAGGAGATTTGAATTTTTTCTCGGTCGACAAAATTTCTGATGATGTTTATTCTATTCTGAAGCATAAGGAAGGAGTTTCTAACAAATTGTTGCGATATTTTCGCCTCTCGAACTTTAAAAGCTTACCATATTGATGCAAGTCTGTGTTCTCTCTGTTTTCTCATTTTCTATTATGTTTCAGACTTTATTCACCGTGTTTCCTTTGTTTGGTGTGCTGCTACAATTTTCTTTTTGGAATCCTTTTGGTGTTTTGCTGCTACTATTCTGTTTTGAAGTTTAAGTTTTTGAGTATGTTGAAACATTGATTTTGAGATTTTGAAATATCTTTTGAAGTAGCAACCTTTCGGGTTTATTGTGCAGCCTCATTTAATACTTTGTATGTTGTTGAAGCCTTTTGTTACCAGATGAAAATATCAATGTCAATGTGACAGATGTAAATAACATTTCACCATAAAAACCCAAGGGGACTGAACCCAGCTGAACTGAACTGAACTGAACTTAAGCAATCTGAACTGAACTGAACTTAATAATATTATCGCGTTAACTGGAGTGTATGCTTACAATTATTGATTGAAATTATTTTTTATTTAATTTATATTAATTTATTTGGAAACGAATTAATATAAGTTGAACTGAAGCGATCTGAACTGAACTGTAATTGATTGAAATTAAGACCAAATGAACAGGTCCTAATTATTTTCTTGAAGTCTAACGAATTCCCGTCTAGATCTCCACACGTAATACGTTCCTGAACCAACCAACATGTTCGAGTTAGTTCTTTAATTTCAATTAGTGTATGTCCTATGTATACAGTATGATTGATTTTCACATAAAAATTTCAATATTAATTTTTTTTGATAATGTTTTCTTCACTCTGATATGCATATGTGTTTCAATTTTTTTAGTTTTTTACATCTGCATAAGATTTATTTTGTTCACTTTTTATTTATACTTTATTGTAATTTATAAATATTTACCAATATTTTATGAGAAAAAACCAACTACTGTATAATTAATTTTATTATTTTTTAAACATTTATAGAAATAAATATTTATTAAAAGATACAATCAATTATAACATTAAAATTTGAAAATGTAAATTTTAGTTTTTTGCATCTATTGTTGGATGCATATTTATTTATAGGAATGATACTTTTAATAAATTTTAAAACAACCGATGCGTCATGCGTCGTTCCTATTAAATTAATCAAAACGGTTTTAATATATACTCCTAATTCCAATAGATTTTCGTTATTAAGTATTAAATTAAGGAATATGTATCTGTGCTGTATAAATCAAAGATTTATCTTTCACTTATCCATATATAATATTCTATACAGAATCCCTTTTTTGCTTCAACTCTTCATCTTCTTTGTTCGTCCTTTATCAGTTGTTGCTAATATTTGTTTTATACATATATTTATTCGTATTTCATATTAATAACAACATATCAAGTACGAACCTATGGCTGGTCATGATCTGTTGTGCGGGCTAACTACGATTGGAACGAACTGGGACATTGTTGTCAGGATTTGTCGGAAATGGTTTTCGCCCGGCGTCGATTCCAATAGATATACGATGCATATCGTGATGATTGATCTCATGGTTAGAAAACTAAATTGCAAATATATACCTCCGTTTTCATGGTTATATTTTTTTTTGTACATACTGAATCTTACTACTAACTTGAAATTACGCCTTCAGCGTAGGATACCAATTTTTTGTGAAATTGGTCTTGAACTCGCAGACACCAGCTTCCGTCAAGCAAACACTCACACAATTCGTAAAGTAAAAAGTGGAGACAAAGTTATGTAATAGTTTTCATTTCATGATTGATCACAAAACTTAAACTATTACACTGAAGAGTATGGTAGGCAAAGCGATTACAAGAAGTTTCCCGAGTGTCTCGACAACTCCCACTAACTTGCAATCTAGCACACGAGTACCTAGAGCTAAATCTCCTAACTCTAATCCTGGCACACGGCGCAAAAGCTACTACACAAACTCGAAGCTCTAAGCTCGGTTACGATTCTAAAAATCAGATTTCGTTCTCTCAAAATCGTCAAATGATGAAACTCAAATCCATGGGTATTTATAGTAGAGCCACACATGTGAGAGTGATGACGTGGCACGTTCTCATTCGTCGCATGCTTGGCCTATGTCACTTTTCCATAGATGACATCATTATTGTAGAACTTGGATTCTTGAATCTTGGAATCTTGAATCTTCGATTCTTGAATCTTCGAATCTTGAATCTTCAATTTCAAAATCAAAATTCAATTTCAATCTTGACTCCATCGATCTCAATTCTTCATCTTCAATTTCTTGTAAAAAT
Source organism: Euphrasia confusa (assembly GCA_954870475.1). NCBI lineage: Eukaryota > Viridiplantae > Streptophyta > Magnoliopsida > Lamiales > Orobanchaceae > Euphrasia > Euphrasia confusa. Next base: position 14,279,970 of record OX940949.1, on the reverse strand, counting down.
CTCTAAGTGTTGAAGCTTCAGAATTTCATCGTCTTCATTGTCGTCGATATTGTTGAAGTTGCAAACTTGGAACAATTCTTCATTTCCTCGAACTGAGTACCTGGTGAAAGAAATCACGTAGTAAGTACTTAGTCTTATAAACCAAAAACACAAAAGAACAAGAGTCGCCGTTTTCGTGTATCTGCCCAAACCGGCGACTCCAGTCGCCGGTTCCATGTCATGCACTCATCAAATGCGGCGACTGCTGTCGCCGTTTCCACGCCAAAGTTCCAAAACCAAACCCGGAGACTGAAGTCTCCGTTTTTTGCATCTTCACCAAAAGCGGCGACAAGAGTCGCCGTTTCCATGCTTGTCCAAAATGCGGCGACTCGAGTCGCCGTTTCTTGTCATATCCAAAAGCGGAGACAAGAGTCTCCGTTTCCGTGTCCTGCACCAAAACTGGCGACAGCAGTCGCCGTTTCTTGTCCATGCCCAAATCTGGCGACTCTGGTCGCCGTTCCTACGCATCTCCAAAAGCGGCGACTGGAGTCGCCGTTTCCGCGTAGTTCCAAAAGTGGAGACTCGTGTCTCCTTTTCCATGCGCACTTGCAATCCTGAAATTCAACAAAAACACAAGTACAAAAACGTTGTCGCCAAAATCAACATTTACAATCTCCCCCTTTTTGGCACAACTCATAAAAACGAAGTTAAGTAAAAACGAGATATAAGTATCTCCCCCTCAACCAAACAAACCATTAAAAATAACTAAGTAAAAATGGAAAAACATCAATCATACAATCAATGAAAAACCATAAAAGACTTAGCCAAATTTCAAACCAATCATAAAAAAACACTTAGATAAAAATTCAAACCAAAACAATATCCAGAGTTAACCAAATATGAAAAACCATGCATGGACGAATGAGTTCAGAGTTGAATGCATGCAAAACAAAAACACGAGTTTAAGAGTTATGAAAAACAGGAAATAGAAACATGAATAAAAACTTGGAACTTGAAATGGAACTTCAGTCTTCTGGCGAGGCTGTGGGAGATGGATCACGTTCCGGACTTCCGATTGTCTCCTCTTCATCATCCTCATAGCTGAAGCCATCGTCTGAGCTAGAGTCGTCACTTTCATCAGAATCAGAAGTCGGGTCCCCGAAAATTTCACGCTCGCCCAAACCATCGCCAGCATCGTCATCAACATCCACGACGTTGACGTCATCTTCATCTCTCAGACCATCAGACGGCATCGCGAACGACGCCCCTGGATTTGTGGAATCCTCCATCTTCTTCTTTCCTTTATCACGAATATCAAATACACCAGCAAAGATATCCTCGTCTGTCTTCTCGCCATCATCACTCACAATTTCAGTAAGTTTCTTTTTGGACAGCTGCGTATGAGCTTCCTGAATCGCGTCCCTGACCATCTTCAGAATAAAAGTATCCTTTAGACTTGCATCGGGGGCTCCAACATCACCAAGTCCTCCCCCTTGTTGGATCTCCCGTTGTAGTTTCTTAAAAACTTGCTTTTGCAGTTCTTGCGCCTCAACCATCCTGTTATAAGCAGTCACGTGTTCAGCTTGTCGTTTTTCGACCAACTCAGAAGCGGCATAGAACTCTTTGACAACAGCTGAAGGAACCACAGCACGGTGACTATGGATCGGGTGATAAGGATTTTGATGAGGTGGAAGGCCAGAGTTAGGTCCAAAACCACGAGGAACAACTCTTGGTGACTTAACACGCTCAGCTTCAGGTTCATCGCCAGCAGCTGTTGTCTGTGATTTCTGTCTTTTCGCAGCTGGTGACTTTGATTTCTGAGTTGCAGGCTTTCGTTTCCTTGACGACCGAGGCGACGGAGGAGGAGTCAAAATTTCAGGAAGAGAATTCCTGTCAAAAAGTCCAGTCCAGGGTAAGTCAATCACCCTTTTCTTCGGTTTTAGATACTCGTTCGTGATCTTGGCTGCCCCGTTTTTCTTCATCTTTTTCTCAAGAGGAGTGTCAGGAACAAAACCTTGGTTGTGAAGCATTCCATAGATCAGACAAGGATGCGTGAGATGAAATTTTTGCTCTGTAGGCAGCTCAGCTTGCCTAATGATCGCCTCATCTGAGAGCTTGGCAATTTTGCATAAGTCAGCGAAAATAATTTTACCAAGATTAACTTGTTCGCCGCAGCTGAGACGGAAGATGAGGTGCATCAACTCAGGTTCCAGGACAGTTGGATCCCGATTGGCAATCCAGTTAGACATCCCAAGTCGATGCAGGATGCCATAGAAAGCTGACATTTTTTACGGCGGTGGCAGTTCGGACTTAACTTTTTTCTGGGTGACAAAGGTGCCAACCATCAGGTCATCAGCTCGTTCCGCAGTTGTCGGTGTCATCCATCTGGAATCAACTTCCAATCTTTCCAGAAAAGCGTTGATGGAAAAAGGACGGAACTTGTATAACTTTTCTCGAAAAATGAAACACCCATACAGCCGACTCTTCAGATTAGCAAAGTCGGGGGACAAACTAGCATAGAACTTGTAGAGAATGGGGATGGAGTAGCGATAAGTTAGATTCACAGATTTGAGCATATGCATCTGAGTCAGGAATTGCGTGATGCCATGCTTGACATAGTCCTCCTTGAGGATAGTTCTATCAGTGTGAATTGGCAACTTTTCAATCAGCTTGTGGCGGCGTTCGGCAGTTGCAGTGAAAAACTCTCTCGAGTGATATTTTGGACACTCGGAATATTCAGAAATATATCTGAAACCATCAGTTGAGACTTGGGATCCAGCTGATCCCGAGGAATGAGGTGCCAAAGGTGGTTTATGAGCGCTATGGGTTTTGGATTTTTCAATAGACCCACCACCAGAATTTTTTGAAGTTGGAGACTTGACTCCACTGCCACTGATGACAGGTTTCTTTCCAGAACCACTTCCAGATGGAAGCGATGAATTTGGTGACTTAGGATTCATTCCAGCAGACACAGTTGCTGTCGATGGAAGTTGAACCACCTTTTTCCCATCCTTGGTTATCTCGCCAGCTGCGAGTAACTTCTTGTATTCATCTCTCGAGACGATGCCTTTGTAGATACGAAGCGAGGTATCTCTCTCTTTCGTTTTTCCTGACTTAGGTTCTTTTCCCGGCTGACGTGCAGTCGAGAATTCAGGAGTTGCTGATCTAGTCAAGTCAACTGAGGTTTCAGCAGATGAGGCCTTTCGACGATCAACTTTGTCAAGATGGGCTTTTAGTTCCTCGTAGGCAGCTTTCTTAGATTCAGGAGTAGGTGCCTGTTCGAACTGCTCATTCAGATACGCAGTCATGTCAGCCATCATATCGTCGAAGTTTTTGCCGGCAGACATTTCGAGATCAAGAGAAGTAACTGACAGTTAGCAGCTGTGAAGTCGGTAAACACGAAAAACGAAGTTCAACTGTAAGACAAGGACAGGGCGCCGAATGCGCAAAGCTAGAGTTGCCGGATGCAACGGAAAAACAAGAACTTAGGAACTAAGAGATATGAGCACAGAACTTGCAGTCGAGAGCCGAGAGTTGGAGAACTTGAGAACTTGAGAGTTAGAGAGTTTGATGTAAGCGCAAATGAATTTGGGTTTCAACAAGGCCTATATATAGGAAAATTTTGGGCCGCCCGTCGGAATGAAAAAGCCCAGTCCAAGACCTGCAAACAGCTCATATCAAGAAGAAAAATTAGGTTTAAGAGACGAACAAAAATTTATTAATTCTGAAAATATTATTAAAATAATGATTTTCAACTTTAATAAATAATAAAATAAAATAATAAATAAAAAAGTGAAAATCAAACCGAAGTTGAGAATCATCGGTTGAGAAACGAAGTTGAGAGCCATTGGTTGAGAAACGAGAGTCTCCGTTTTCGGCACCAGTCTTTGTTTTTGGTCGTGACGAATTCCAGCGACAGAAGTCGCCGTTTTTGAGAAGTCGCCGTTTTTGGCGAGTCTCCGGATTTATGTCACAGTTCGAGTCTCTGTTTTTGAGGTAAGTTTGAGTCTCCGGTTTGGATGTGAGTCTCCGTTTTTGAGTCTCCGTTTTTGGAGAGAGTCGCCGTTTTGGCGCAATCTCCGGTTTTGATGACACGAGTCTCCGGATTTTGGCGTAGTCTCCGAAAATGCATTCTTTGGACTTAGCTTATTTTTCGTGTCTGAGTCTCCAAAAAAAAAATTGTCACTTGAATTTTGCAGATTGGCCGTCGCTACACTCAACTTTAGACGTCAGAGATGGTAAACCACATAGCGCTGGATATGAACTACAAAAATGCAAAATCAAAAACAACACATCCCGAGTTAGTCATTCAAGTGTTCAACACACTACAAACATTCAAAACCATTTTAGTGGAGATTCGAGGGGTGATATTAGGCAATGAAGAGCAAATATTTCCCCAGAAAAGAGTCCACATTTTCATCAGTTCCCAAAAACCAAAAATTTCACACGAGGTGATAGCAACTTTGAGGTATAATGAAAAATCTCTCGAATAAAAACCGGTGGAAGGGACCGAAGTATATTGATAGACATGTTTACTTATCCTTCATCACAATCACAAGGAAGCAGTCGTGTTTCGTCGAAACATATTGGCAGAGTTAGCACCGCACAAGAGATTTTAATTCATGAATGCAAGGTGAACTTTTTAAGGCACTCCACTTGGGACTAAGCGTTACTACAATCAGAGGGGAGCAAGGATCATCCTGCGTCCTCCAGACGAGTTTTAGCTTTTAAATGAAATGCAACAGATGCTCATTACAGCAGTCAGAGGGGAGCGAGGATCATCCCGCATCTCCGAAGTGTGATTGAAGAGCATCTTAAACTATGGCGTCCATGTGCTACCTTTCGAAGAGGGGAGCCGGCGGACAAAGTGATCCGGCGTCCTCCGTTACTTGGTATTATGGATCTATGCAAATGATAGCTTATGGGAGTTTAATGCCAAGTTCACATGTTTGCATTCAGCGGAATAAATACACTTGGGTCCGAAGACTCAAGCGGCCTCGAATCCATGTTTGTCTGACTAGACTAATCCACGACCATGCCGAGTGCATATTCAGAAGTAAAGAAACTACTCTTTCAGACTTCAAAATTTTCCGTGAACTCTTAGAGAGAACACATGCAGAGAGAATTTCTTAGAGTTTTGAATCTCTCAAAGTCAAGAGGTTTGGTAAAGATGTCAGCAAGCTGTTTTTCTGTTGAAATATGCTGTAGACTGACTATATCACGATCAACCAAATCTCTAATGAAATGATGTCGAATGTCGATGTGTTTAGTTCTTGAATGCTGGACAGGATTTTCGCTGATTTTGATAGCACTCTGATTATCACAATACAGCACTAATGGAGCACTCTCAAGACGATAGTCATTCAACATTTGTTTCAACCAAAGTAGTTGAGTGCAGCAACTTCCAGCCGCAACGTATTCCGACTCAGCAGTTGACAGTGCGATACAGTTTTGCTTTCTACTATGCCAAGACACGATATTATTGCCAAGGAAGCAACAACATCCGGAGGTACTTTTTCTTTCGTCCGTGTCCGTCGCCCAGTCGGCATCAGAATAGCCGACAAGGTTGGATGAGGTGTCGCGTGCATACCAAAGGCCTAACTGAGAAGTCCCAGAGATGTATCGGAGGATCCGTTTGACAGCTCGTAGATGGTCTTCCTTCGGATCAGCTTGGTACCTGGCACACATACAAACACTAAACATAATGTCAGGACGAGTGGCAGTTAAATAAAGCAAACTTCCAATCATAGAACGATAAAGAGTTTGGTTTACACTCCGACTTTTCGTTGATGTAGACAAGCGTTCCGTTGTCGCCATAGGAGTATTTGCTGACTTGGCATGGTGCATCTCAAATTTTTCGACCATGTTTTTCGCATATTTGCATTGAGAAACGAAGATCCCATCCGGTCGTTGAGAAATTTGAAGCCCAAGAAACTGATGTAGCTCTCCTTCAAGACTCATTTGAAAAGTTGAAGACATAGATTCCGTGAAATCTTTCACGAGTTTAGAGCAGGTAGAACCAAATACAATGTCGTCAACGTAAATCTGGGCAACCATCATGTGTTTGCCATTCCGTTTAATGAAAAGAGTTTTGTCCACAGAGCCCCGTTCAAAACCGAACTTCAGAAGATAGTCCGTCAAACATCCGTACCATGCGCGAGGCGCCTGTTTCAAACAAATAGAGAGCTTTGTGAAGTTTGTAGACATGATTTGGTTTCTTAGGATCTTCAAAGCCCTTCGGTTGAGCTACATAAACTTCTTCTTCCAAAACTCCATTTAGGAAAGCAGCTTTGACATCCATTTGTCTAAGTTTGATGCCGAGGTGGCATGCAATAGCAATTAGGAGTCTGATGGATTCAATTCGTGCAACCGGAGCAAACGTTTCATCAAAATCAATACCCTCAACTTGGGCATAGCCTTGTGCGACAAGTCGTGCTTTGTTTCGAACAACTTGGTTGTGTTCATCAGTTTTGTTCTTAAAGATCCATTTAGTTCCAACTACATTCATGTGTGACGTTCTGGGAACTAAGGACCAAACATTGTTTCTAGTAAACTCATTCAACTCTTCTTGCATGGCCATGATCCAAAAATCTTCTTTCATGGCCTCCTTGTAATTTTTCGGCTCATTTTCAGAGAGAAAACAAGAGATGCTGATTTCATTATAGATTGCAGAAGTACAGATGTTGTAGAGTTCATTTGGAGAATTTGTCGGTTTCTTTGAGCGCGTAGTTCGCTCATTCAAGTTTCCAATTATCTGATTCGGAGGATGTCGTTTTTGAATATGTCCAGGAGCTTCTCTTGGAGCATCAGCAGGATTTTCAACTTGGTCATTTTCATCATCCTCAGAAGAAGTATCATTGCCCTGATTGCTAGAATCTCCAACTTCAGTTGAAGTGTTTGGAGTAAAAATCTCAGGATTCACGTTTTCAGGAACAGCAGTTGCGGGTGTTGGAGAAAATTTTTGATATTCCAAAATTCCTTCTTTAACCCAGTCTTCATCCACATCTTTTCTAAGGAATTCTTGTTCATCAAAGTTAATGTTCACAGTTTCGATGACTTTCTTAGTTCGAAGATTAAAGGCACGATATGCATGGCTATTTTGGCTATAACCAACAAAGATACCACGATCAGCTTTGGCTTCAAATTTCTTCAGAGGATCACGATCCTTCAAAATATAGCAAGTACAGCCAAAGACACGAAAGTGTGCAACTGAAGGTTTCTTGCCATTCACAAGTTCATAGGCAGTTGCGGTCGTCCCAGATCGAATACTTATCCGATTCAAAATATAACCAGCAGTGGAGACAGCTTCTGCCCAAAAAGTTCGTGCAAGATTTTTAGAGATTAGCATTACACGTGCCATTTCTTGCAGTGTCCGATTTTTGCGTTCGGCAATCCCATTTTGTTGAGGAGTTTTTGGGGCCGAGTATTCATGATGAATTCCTTTCATCATACAGAATTCATTGAAGCTAGCATTTTGAAATTCAGTTCCATGATCACTTCTGATCCTTTTTACTTTAGCCTCATGATTCGTTTTGATCCATTTCACAATGCCTTTGAAGGCATCAAAAGTTTCATCTTTGGTAGCCAAAAATCTTGTCCAAGTATAGCGAGAGAAGTCATCAACGACAACCAACACATATTCTTTCTTTGCTATACTTTTAACCTCCATCGGACCCATCAAGTCCATATGTAATAGTTCGAAGGGAGCTGAAGTGCTCATTAAAGTTGACAATGCAGGATGAGAAGTTCTCGTCAGTTTGCCTTTTTGACAGTCACCACACACTCGTTTCTCAATTTTGGGGAGTTGAGAGATTCCTCGAACTATCTCCCCCATAACCAGTTTACTCAGATTTCGAGTGCCAGTGTGTCCAAGCCGTTGATGCCACAAATCAACCTCATCAGGAACGGTCACAGAAAAACAACTATACTCAGTTGTATAGCAATTATTTTTAGCTCGTGGACCTTCCATTATACACTTCCCTTCACCATCAAACACTCTGCACGACTCCTTATCAAAACTCACGTTCAGTCCTTCATCACACAGTTGACTGATGGAGATAAGATTTGCAACAAGTCCCTTTACATGGACCACATTTCTGATAGGAGGTAAACCTTTGATTTGTAGAGTCCCCTTTCCCTTTACGATGCCTTTTGCTCCCACTCCAAACACCACGGGAGCACCAGTCATAGGTTCGTAATTTTTCAGAAACTTTTTCGTGCCAGTCATATGGCGGGAACATCTGCTGGGATTCGATATCCCGGGTTATCTAATTAAGCGGAACCGACAACCCGAACGAAATCCTTCATCGCCGGAGATTGGATTCCCGACTCATCCGCAGGAGTCCGACCTTTGGAGACTACGCGTCCGAAGACACGCGGCCCGCCCCCAGTCGATTTTCTCCCGCGAGCCGAATCCACATACGCGAACCACCACATGACGGAACCGGGCCCGACGAGAGCTCCACCGCGGACAAGCCGCGGCAAAACCCTAGCCGAGCCCCCAGTCGTGAAGGGGGGCTCGCGATTGCACTTCGCGATTGCCGGGGACTCACCACCGCCGCGGAGGAGGGCGGTCAGCTCTCAGCTGACCCGCCGCGGCTCCAGCCGCGGCTTTTCCCCGCGATCGACCTCACGGTCGATCGCATGCCCCGGCTCCAGCCGGGGCTCCTCCGTCGCGCCTGACCGCCGGTCGAGGTGGCTGGGGGGACCAGCTGCCGTGGCACCAGCCCACGGCGGTCTCCCCGCGATCGACTCATAGTCGATCGCTCGCCCCGGCTCCAGCCGGGGCTCCCTCGTCCGCGTGCCGCGATCGAACCCTAGAGTTCGATCGCCCCCTCGGCTCCCAGCCGAGGGTTCTCTCGATCTTCGCCGGGGATCTCGAATCCCCGTCCCCGAAGTTCGTACGTTTATCTGGATCGTGTGTTCATGTATACGCTACAATCAATTCACATGAAATCATAAAAGAGGGTTTATGATTTTACCTTCGATTCGTTGTTCGGAGAAACGAAATCAAACACCTTTGATGACCTTGCGATCTTCCCACGTATTCCTTGCACCTCGTTCGAACGTCGTGTGGGCGACGATCTATCGAACTCCTATGGATCTTCCTCACTCTCAAGACTTTATGATTGGCGTAGGTCAATTAATTGTGTTATGAAAAGTGAAGACCATGTAGTGCTTTTATAGGCTACGTAGGGGATCATAAGGAGATTAAATATTGGGCTTCTAATATTGAAAATTAAATTGGGTCCAACCCAAATCTATTAATTCTTATCAATATTAATTTTATTTATTTTCCACTATATAAATAAAATTGCACTCCCAATATTAACCATATTATATCAAATAATATTTCTCCGGTAGTATTATATATTCCGTGTATTTAAGATTTAAATATCCATGAATAAATTTATTTATTGCTCAATAAATATTATTCATCTCTTGTATCCGAGAATAGTACCGTTCAACCTTAATTATTATGCGGATTAAATCCACCTGCAGGGTTTACATAATAATTCCTCATGAACTCATCTCGGGGATATTATCAACCCTTACGGGATACACTGTCCCTTCAAGAATTCACGGCATGCCATATATAAAATATAGTGACCCAACTTAACCGGTAATTAACCCAATAATTAAATCGGTTAATTCCTTTGGTAAATCAAAGTCACTTATATTAAATATACACATCCGCAATAATATCGGGGATTAAGAATAAAATACTCCGAGATTTAAATTGATTATCCAAGGCAATCCTAATCAATAAATCTCAAGCTGATCCGCCCAATACACCAAGTGTACAAGTGTGATAAAATAATTAAGATAAATTATTTTCTCTCTCACACTACGACTATACCGATGGATTGGTTCGTGTCCATCTAGGTCGTGAGCAACTGTTCGATTAAATACGAGTAACCGATAGTATGATCTTCTGTGTGCCCATGCAACACCATACTAACTACAACGTATAAAATCCAGAACCATGATTTGCTTATATTAATCAATAATAATTAACTGCAAATAATCGTTTATTAATTAAATAGGTTAAATGCTATGACGGGGAGTTTACCGATACTTAAATCTAGACATTAAGTACACAACTCCAACAATCTCCCACTTGTACTGAGGTCTAGTCATTTCCTCCAAACTCCCGACTCCCATACTCATCACGTGCTTAAGTTATACTTCCCAGAAGTATTATGTGAATGAGCAATCTAGGTTGCCGCTCTGAAGTTATCTTGGTGACTACTGCGTCGTCTCTCTGACGATGATTCGTATCAGGTGGTACTTGCTCTATGTGTTATCATCATCTTTTGAACTTATGACTTCTTCCAGTTTACCATGCACCGCTATGTACATAGCCTTTGGTGAATCAAGAGTCATATCCAAGTTCAGAGGTCATTCCGGAACCTAACCAAAACTTCCGTTGCCTCTGAGGCTGCTATTCGGTTTATGATAGAGTCCGAGAAGCTTTACGCTTATCACTCTTTCATCTTTAGGTTCCACCTCTTCTAAAAGTGAACACATAGCCTGATATCGACTTACACTGGTCCTTCTCTGGTTTTGAATCTGGGAAACTGTAATCTAAGAAAATTTCGTTTTGTTAGCTTTCCAGTACTTCCAAGTACTTTTACAGCATTCGAATACTTCTTATCCAGATTATTTCGATATCCTCCCACTACGCTAACCGCATAGTTGATATCAGGTTCTTGTTTTATAACACTGCATTTACAAAGCTCTTTACACTCGAAGTGTAAGAATCTGCTTTGTCTATATTTATCTCCTTCATGTGTTCAAGACACAAACCTTAGATAGATGCATTCTGTTCTCGAAAGGCAATATCCTTTCTCAGAATGTGCATGTTTAAAACAAACCATAATCGTATAAGATGTCTAAAGAGAAGTACAAATGTTCTTCTCCAGAGATCAAAAGATTTCTAAGAACATGATCCAACTTCATCTTAATCTTATATTTCGATTTACTTAGACAACCTCTATTTTATGTCTGACAACACTTTTACTATGTGGTCAACGATGAAGTGTTATCTACACAAAATTTCCGAGAAACACCACCCTTGTTTCTATTACGTCTCTAATACACCTTTCCTTGTCTATGCTTTTTGACGAATCCATCAAATGGACTATCTCATCAATTTGCAAGTTCCACAAGTTTCAGCTTTGTGACAATCCATGAATGGATCAACTAAGCTTGTACTCTAAATGATCTCGCCTCTTAACAATAATCCTTATTGTTCTCCAAGAATGCACATTTAGATTAGTACTGCCCCTTATGCAGAACTAGGGATCGATTTCATGTCTACTAGATCCAGAGTTTAAAACTCCTCCAGTCTGATGAACATCTCCGGTTGATTAACAACCTCCCACTGCAATGGCGTTCCGGTGTATAACAGTAATAACATTAGGTGCAGTTAGTGGTGTACTATTACTCGGTTAGGCTGGTTCTCAGTCTACTCTTTCCTCATTATAAAGTACCTTTTTCGTTAGGGCATTTGTAGTTCATCTAATAGTCTTCTCCAAGAACCGGGCGAAGACACCCTTCTGGTCCGTGGTACTATTGAACATACAATTACTTGTTCATCTAGGATATTCTACAACTATTTTCAATATGCTGTTGTATCCAGAAAATCCATAGAACATAGGTAGTTCCGAATAAACTTGTCCTTTTACTATTAGAATTCCATTTCTTATTCCTGACACACCATGTCTACACATCAGTGTATGGTGCAGTCTTTTGAGACCTAATCTCAATCCTTGATTTATGCTATGTGTTATTTAGATAGATGATAGCCTCTGCGAACAAGTCGCAGGCTACAAATGGATATACTTTGAAGGATCCCTATAATGGCTTTGTGTTGTAAAACACTCTGCTTTTATGGCACAGCAAGTAGTCTAATCCATCTTCGAGTATTCTCGAAAGAACGACTCGTATCTTCTCTAATTACACATACCGCATTAATCATAAATCATTTTCTATACTTGTCCGAATTCCATCCTTCATCTAGACAGGTTAACTCAGTTGTATCAAGATCGATTCTTAGGTCGGGAGGTCCATTCCTCCAACTATAATTGATCAAATCAATTTCGACCTTTGAAACCCCTTTTGAATAAATACTACTAAGTTCAAGAATTCACAAGTATAATGATTAATAAAGAAATACATCTAATAAACAAGTTTATATATAACGGTTTGTTGCATCGTGGTAGACTAAGGATTTATCACTTATATATTGCTATCTAATGTACCAAAACAGATATCGCCATTATTTCTTGTCTAAACCATCAAATGATTAAAGAAATAAAATATCCATTAATAATAGAAATCCAGAACAAAAGTTCTTTCTAAAAGTACAAAGCAATAAACTTGAGATGAAATCCTATAACTATCAAAAAAGATAAACGTCTTCCACTGCAACTGCTGCTTCCTCAACAGCTCTGCCCATGAGGACTCGAACTCTTCTTATCTAAGTCGCTGGGTTTTCTGGAACCCCTGCATTTAGAATGCACATACCGTCAGTGGTTCCATATCTACACACCAGAATTCTGGTAGATAATACCGCTGACTATGTTTTACGACTAAAGAAAAAATTCGTACCTTTGAGAGGACAAGATGTAGACCCCCAGTACTCAGACTGCTTCCCTTGGGGATATTTGCCAGAAGGCTTCTTTATCCCACCCTTTGGTCCAAGTCCCTTAGGACCACCGGACCCTCTTGTATTCTTCTCCTTTCCTTTGCCTTTAGGTTCGAAACCTTTGGCTTTGGCTACAAGAGCTTGCGATCGTTTCAACTCGTCTAAAAGATCCATCATCTCAAAAACATGATCAAGTGTTTCATCGAAGTAACAGATCTTTATGAGTATCCTCATCGCCTCTTTTCTAACCTTCTCATCATGTCCAAACAGCAACTTGAGTTTGAGCATGACATCATGATTAGCGGCTAATGCACGAGCACTACCCCACCTCTCAAAGTCAAAAATCTCCTCCTCAGTTGAGTTAATGGTGAGTCCAGGAGGACAAGTTTCACTGAGTACGTCTTTGTACTCTTTTGCAGTCTGAGCAATGTCTAACTCTTCTTTCCATTCAATACAGTATGGAACCAGTGCGTTAATTTCCTCAAGTATCAACAAAAGTGGATTCATAGCAATTCTCTAAACCTATAAGCACATTTAAACAAACAATTAATTTAATATCCGACGTTATCTCCCTAGAATAACATCATTAAATTACTAATCACATCTTAAATCCCATCAGGTAAGGCAAGCCACGTTGTGTGGACGTTTACCCTACCCAAATGATTTAGTAATTAGATTTTCTTTGGCCATACATCAATTATAGCGTGACCTCGTTGGGAGGAATACTATAACGCGTATCTAAGTGTAAACCATTACTCAGTACCAAAGTAAATCACTTGGAATTGCTATATCACCGCACGCCACGTTGTGTGGACGTTTACGATAACTTCACAACTCTTCATAATTACTTACAACTGTCTACATCAATTAATCCAAAGCCCGTCAGTATAGTAAGCCACGTTGTGTGGACGTTTACTACACTAAGAGACTTTTATAATTGACTCCCAATTACAAGAATCCATTAGATTTTGTAAATCAAGACTCGGAGAATCATAAGTGAAACTCGAAGTTTCTAACCAGTGATTCGCCATGCGAGCGACCCTATCTCTCATAAATGAGGGAGCCGAGCAGACAAACGACCCATCTATCAAAGTATGGCACGAAAGTCTCTAATTTGTGTCCTCTACATGACCAAGTGGCTCTGGCTCCATTCCACTCCCCGGGGTGAGAATGAGTCGACTTGAAGTCAGTTTCAGAAAGACAAATTAGGCATTGTTTGATAAACTCGATCAATGTTTCTCATAAGAGGAATTACAAGAATTCTCCTCCAATGACTCGTCCATACGAACTTCGAAAGCCCATAAGAGTCACCAAGAGAACAGTAAGGGAGACCATGGGAATGTTTCCATCCCCTCTCCCACTTAGCTTTTTATAATAAAGGGATACGCTATCTAATGCATAATTAAACACATAAGCATGCATACAAGCAATAAAGCACATAGCACATAGTCAAAATAAGCTAGAGAATTATTTTCCCGACTATCATGGCTTTATTCCATCTCCGTATGCGTCTTCTAGTTTTTAGTCTTCGTTCTTGAATGCTCCATGTGACGAGAATATTAATCTCTAATATTTAAATCTATTTATTTTTAATTAATCCAAAAGTTACTTAATTCGAAAATTAAGTCAATCGAATATATCAAAAATAAAATTAAATATTATTAATATTTTTTTATTTATTTAATTTCCCATCTAATTCTATTAAATCTTTTAGAATAATCTATCCAAGTAAGACTCGGAATATTCTAGAAGACTTCTATAATAGAATAAGGAAATAAAATAAATCTAGGACTCTTCTACTTTCCATTATCAATTTATTTCCATCTAGCGAAAATTCCCAAGAATAGGAATAATCAAATAGGAAATAAATTAATACTAAATTAATTAAATTCCTAATCCATGAATATCTCCATGAAGGAAATAAAACAAATAGGAATAAAAATTAATTCAATTAATTCTCTTCCTAATCCATGAGAGTTTCCTAAAAGGAAAAATACTCAAATAGGAAAGTCGATTTAATTTAGGAAAGCCAGATATTGGTAGGAGTAGCGCGGGTCGGGAGCCCCGCACCACCCCCACCGTCGACCGCCGCCCGGGAGGAGAACCGCCGCCGCCACCAGCCCACGCGCCACCACCACTGGTGGCCGGCGTGGCCGGAAGCTCCCGCGGACAGCCCCTCTTCCGGCGATCGATCCATGGGGTCGATCATGGGGATGATCGGCCCCTTCGTCCATTGCCCTCTTCGTCACACCTTCTTCGTCTTCCGGCGATCGTTTCAACATCGAACCAACGTAATAAAATTACAAGAATTAAATTACAATTATCCGGTATCGATTCTATACATGAAATCGACCCTATACATTTTCCGGAAAAAATAAAGAACGTAATAATAAATCCTAAATTCGGTCAACCCCCGAATTTTTACTATTACAAACATTCAACCACACAAAACGAATCTCGACATGTCCGAGAGTTTAATAAATCATGATAATTAATTAAGCAATAATTAAATCAACCATGATAGCCGGAAATCCTGCAAGGTAGAACAATAATCGAACATATACATGAACACGAGACCAAACGCTCTGATACCACTTGCTGGGATTCGATATCCCGGGTTATCTAATTAAGCGGAACCGACAACCCGAACGAAATCCTTCATCGCCGGAGATTGGATTCCCGACTCATCCGCAGGAGTCCGACCTTTGGAGACTACGCGTCCGAAGACACGCGGCCCGCCCCCAGTCGATTTTCTCCCGCGAGCCGAATCCACATACGCGAACCACCACATGACGGAACCGGGCCCGACGAGAGCTCCACCGCGGACAAGCCGCGGCAAAACCCTAGCCGAGCCCCCAGTCGTGAAGGGGGGCTCGCGATTGCACTTCGCGATTGCCGGGGCTGTCCAACAGCCCCCGGTGGTGAGTCCGGCGACTCACCACCGCCGCGGAGGAGGGCGGTCAGCTCTCAGCTGACCCGCCGCGGCTCCAGCCGCGGCTTTTCCCCGCGATCGACCTCACGGTCGATCGCATGCCCCGGCTCCAGCCGGGGCTCCTCCGTCGCGCCTGGCCGCCGGTCGAGGTGGCTGGGGGGACCAGCTGCCGTGGCACCAGCCCACGGCGGTCTCCCCGCGATCGACTCATAGTCGATCGCTCGCCCCGGCTCCAGCCGGGGCTCCCTCGTCCGCGTGCCGCGATCGAACCCTAGAGTTCGATCGCCCCCTCGGCTCCCAGCCGAGGGTTCTCTCGATCTTCGCCGGGGATCTCGAATCCCCGTCCCCGAAGTTCGTACGTTTATCCGGATCGTGTGTTCATGTATACGCTACAATCAATTCACATGAAATCATAAAAGAGGGTTTATGATTTTACCTTCGATTCGTTGTTCGGAGAAACGAAATCAAACACCTTTGATGACCTTGCGATCTTCCCACGTATTCCTTGCACCTCGTTCGAACGTCGTGTGGGCGACGATCTATCGAACTCCTATGGATCTTCCTCACTCTCAAGACTTTATGATTGGCGTAGGTCAATTAATTGTGTTATGAAAAGTGAAGACCATGTAGTGCTTTTATAGGCTACGTAGGGGATCATAAGGAGATTAAATATTGGGCTTCTAATATTGAAAATTAAATTGGGTCCAACCCAAATCTATTAATTCTTATCAATATTAATTTTATTTATTTTCCACTATATAAATAAAATTGCACTCCCAATATTAACCATATTATATCAAATAATATTTCTCCGGTAGTATTATATATTCCGTGTATTTAAGATTTAAATATCCATGAATAAATTTATTTATTGCTCAATAAATATTATTCATCTCTTGTATCCGAGAATAGTACCGTTCAACCTTAATTATTATGCGGATTAAATCCACCTGCAGGGTTTACATAATAATTCCTCATGAACTCATCTCGGGGATATTATCAACCCTTACGGGATACACTGTCCCTTCAAGAATTCACGGCATGTCATATATAAAATATAGTGACCCAACTTAACCGGTAATTAACCCAATAATTAAATCGGTTAATTCCTTTGGTAAATCAAAGTCACTTATATTAAATATACACATCCGCAATAATATCGGGGATTAAGAATAAAATACTCCGAGATTTAAATTGATTATCCAAGGCAATCCTAATCAATAAATCTCAAGTTGATCCGCCCAATACACCAAGTGTACAAGTGTGATAAAATAATTAAGATAAATTATTTTCTCTCTCACACTACGACTATACCGATGGATTGGTTCGTGTCCATCTAGGTCGTGAGCAACTGTTCGATTAAATACGAGTAACCGATAGTATGATCTTCTGTGTGCCCATGCAACACCATACTAACTACAACGTATAAAATCCAGAACCATGATTTGCTTATATTAATCAATAATAATTAACTGCAAATAATCGTTTATTAATTAAATAGGTTAAATGCTATGACGGGGAGTTTACCGATACTTAAATCTAGACATTAAGTACACAACTCCAACAACATCCACTATCAAAATACCAAATTCCTTTGGTTCCAGTTTCAGATGCATTAAGTGCAACATTGCAGAAAAATGAGCTCTCTTGGTTGCCAACAACTTTTAGAGGTAGAGTTAAGTTCAGCTTTACTCTTTTGAGACTTAGGCACCCATCTCTTCTTGTCATTAGAATTTTGGACATTTCTCTCAGTCACAGTCTTCAGATTTGTCTTAGTTTTCAAGTTTGGAGAAATGGGTTTCTTCAAGTCCTTAGCAACCTCAGCCTTCTTCACATCAACATTTCGTGAGTTTGTCATATCTTTCTCAACTTTCAGCTTTTGAGAAATTTGTGATTTTTCAGCCATTGTCATCAACTCACGGTTCATGTCAGCTTTAAGTTTGTAACAAAACGGTCTTATGTGTCCGAGCACATTGCAGTAGTGACAGACATATTCTCGTCTTTGACGAGTTTCAACTTTCGTTGGCGTTTTGACAAAGACATTTCTAGAATGAGAAGTTTTTCGGTTTAGTATCAAGTTCTGAGAATTATCCAACTTCTTCATCAACGTCTTCTCATAAGGCAAGATCCCACGAGGATGTTTCACAATATTTTTAGGAAATTGATATGTCTCAGATTTAGAGTTCGAAGTCAAGACTGACTTCTGAGGTTTAGTGTAACGCCCCAGAAAATTCAAAGGCTTAAAAGGATTGAATATGCTACTCATACCAACAGATGCATCTTCTTTTCTGGGCATCCTCCTATAAGAACTCCAAAGTTAAGCGTGCTGGCTCTGGGGTAATTATAGGATGGGTGACCCCCTGGGAAGTTTCTCGGGTGCGCACGAGTGAGGACAAAGTGCGCTGGAAAAGACAAGTGTTGGTACAGTGGGGCCAGAATATCACTCCCGAAGGCAGTCATTGGTAACCGAGCCGGCCCATTAGGGTCGGGCTTCGACCCCTCAACGGGCCGGGGCGTTACAAATGGTATCAGAGCAGGTGCCGACCGGAATTGCGGGAACTAAGTGTCTTGCGGGGCCAAGTGCTCCACCCAGAAGTTGGTGAGAGTACCCGTAAGGGGCATTCCTGCACGGATGGTTGGTCCTGGGCAAGCAAGGCAAGTAAGGCACGCAACGAGGACGTTGCGCAGAAAAAGGTGGGGTGATTGTAACGCCCCAGAAAATTCAAAGGCTTAAAAGGATTGAATATGCTACTCATACCAACAGATGCATCTTCTTTTCTGGGCATCCTCCTATAAGAACTCCAAAGTTAAGCGTGCTGGCTCTGGGGTAATTATAGGATGGGTGACCCCCTGGGAAGTTTCTCGGGTGCGCACGAGTGAGGACAAAGTGCGCTGGAAAAGACAAGTGTTGGTACAGTGGGGCCAGAATATCACTCCCGAAGGCAGTCATTGGTAACCGAGCCGGCCCATTAGGGTCGGGCTTCGACCCCTCAACGGGCCGGGGCGTTACATTTAGATTCAGGAGACTCAATAATCTTCTTTCCTTCAGCAATGCCCTTCCGTTTGGATGATTCGGCATCATCCTTACTTTTATCCTCAGGCTGATCATTCGACGCTTTAACAAACATCACATCTTTCTTCTTTTCTGGTGTCGAGTATATAGACTCAAAAACTTTCTGAAATCCGAGTCCATAGCGATTAGGATTCATGTAAGATGCAGCATTATCAAACACAGAAGAGTTCGTATTCATCTTCCTCAAAAGTTCATCAGTCATGTGAAGTTTTTCCTTCAAAGCATAGCGTTCCTTGTCTGTCATGGCAAGGTCAGTCTGAGTTTTCAGAAGGGATGACTTAAGTTCATCATTCTCAGCATCGGAGTTTTTGAACAAGGTTTGAAGTTTCTTAACTTCTGCAGTTTTCTTCTTCAGGAGAGCTTTCAGTCTCGAATTTTCAGAGTTCGACTTCTCAAAAGATTCTCTTAGTTCAAGAACCTCTTTGTAGTATTTATGTTTTTCTTCGAAGAGAGTATCAAACTTCATCTTCAGGATTGTTAGGGAATTATTCAACCTCCGTTTCTCGTTTGTCGTCTTTTCAACTGAATTTTTCAACTCTACAGCCTCGTCATACATCTTTCGGTTTGAAGTTGAGAGTTCGTTACAAGATTCTATAAGAACTTTTAAAGACACTTCAAGTGCACCATTCTCAGTGATAGCTAAGTCATAGGATTTTGAGAGTTCAGAGTGACTCTCGTTTAAGGCAAGCAATTCAGCAGTTACACATTTAGTTTGAGATTTTTTAGGTGTCATCTCGTTTTCCACAGACTCAGTCACGGATTCAACATCCGAAAAGATATCATCATCACAAAAATTTCGGTTCGCTGACGCTACACAAAAAATGTTGTCTGCAGTTGCAGTATCTTTCAGGAACCCATCAAAGACAAAGTTTTCAACCTCCACGTTTGATAGATCAAAGTTTTCATCAAAAGTGACAACTAGAGCGTTGTCCTCCTCGTTATCAGAATTTTCATTCTCAGACTCCTCGCTTTCTGAGATAACATTTTCATCATCGAATACGACATAGCTCACCGGCAGTTTCTTTTTGCGATGCAAATTGGGACACTCATTTTTGACATGTCCAAAACCCTTACATTCAAAGCACTGCATTTTAGAAACATCCTTGCTAGTCGATGAATATGGAGATAGTTTTGTCTCCTTAACCTTTTTGTCAGAGAATGAAGTTTGTTTTCGGTTGTCTGAGTTTCTCTGAAATGAGTTAGAATTTTTCTGAAACTTTCGAAAATTTCGAGCTTGATTCTTTCTCTTAAACTCTTGCTTCACAAGATACGTGACGATTTCAGTCAGTGCGGCAATTTTGTCCGGATTATTTGAGTTCATCAAACGTTCAATGTCTTCTGCTTCATCGTCATCAGATTCATTCATATCAGCTGAGAAACTGCTTTCAGATCTCTCATTTCTCGATGGAGTTTTCTGAGGTTTTGGACTTCTTAAACTTTTACCTTTCTCAGAAATCTTGAGAGCAGTCATTGGTTCGTAGACAAGTGACATATCTGGGTTGCTTTGAACTTTGAGAGTTAAGTCATAATTTCTCAAATCAGCCATTAAGTCCGCATAATCCCAGTTTTGATTTTCGTCGTTGCGAGCTTCGATAGTTAGCACTTTGCTTTCAAATCTAGTACTCACACTGGATAGCACCTTCTCATAGACCATGGGAGCAGGAAAGATTTCTCCGAGTTCAAACGCTTCATTGACATATCTCATGATCTTGTCCAAGTAGTCATTTATGTCTTCATCTTCCCTCATCCGAAGTTGATGGAATTGGGCAGTGATAGTTCGGATTTTTGATCGCTTAACTGCATGACTTCCCTCACACGTTCTTTGTAGAGTCTCCCATGCATCTCTGGCAGATGTGCAATTTTTGACCAGCTGATACATACTAAGATCCAGCCATTCACAGATAAGAAGTAGAGCTTTGCTGTTTGCAGTAGATAAGTCATGTTCCTCTCTTGTCCAACTCCGTTCCGGTTTAGGAGTTCTATGACCATCAGCGTCTTCAGTATAAGGACGTTCCCATCCTTCTAAAACAGCCATCCAAGCTCTAGAGTCATAACCCTTAATTCTAGCTGAAACTTTGGCTTTCCAGTTTGAGTAGTTTTGATGTGTAAGCATAATCGGTTTCTGAACAAACATAGACGACT
Organism: Euphrasia confusa; assembly: GCA_954870475.1. Taxonomy (NCBI): domain Eukaryota; kingdom Viridiplantae; phylum Streptophyta; class Magnoliopsida; order Lamiales; family Orobanchaceae; genus Euphrasia; species Euphrasia confusa. The sequence goes on along the minus strand of OX940949.1, from coordinate 14,259,192 downwards.
CCATCATGGCGGAAAAAATGAAGTCAAGTAACGGATCACGTCTTATACGTATGACGTCCCGCTCTGATACCAAATGAAATTACGCCTTCAGCGTAGGATACCATTTTTTTGTGAAATTGGTCTTGAACTCGCAGACACCAGCTTCCGTCAAGCAAACACTCACACAATTCGTAAAGTAAAAAGTGGAGACAAAGTTATGTAATAGTTTTCATTTCATTGATCACAAAACTTAAACTATTACACTGAAGAGTATGGTAGGCAAAGCGATTACAAGAAGTTTCCCGAGTGTCTCGACAACTCCCACTAACTTGCAATCTAGCACACGAGTACCTAGAGCTAAATCTCCTAACTCTAATCCTGGCACACGGCGCAAAAGCTACTACACAAACTCGAAGCTCTAAGCTCGGTTACGATTCTAAAAATCAGATTTCGTTCTCTCAAAATCGTCAAATGATGAAACTCAAATCCATGGGTATTTATAGTAGAGCCACACATGTGAGAGTGATGACGTGGCACGTTCTCATTCGTCGCATGCTTGGCCTATGTCACTTTTCCATGGATGACATCATTATTGTAGAACTTGGATTCTTGAATCTTGGAATCTTGAATCTTCGATTCTTGAATCTTCGAATCTTGAATCTTCAATTTCAAAATCAAACTTCAATTTCAATCTTGACTCCATCGATCTCAATTCTTCATCTTCAATTTCTTGTGAAAATCTCTAAGTGTTGAAGCTTCAGAATTTCATCGTCTTCATTGTCGTCGATATTGTTGATGTTGCAAACTTGGAACAATTCTTCATTTCCTCGAACTGAGTACCTGGTGAAAGAAATCACGTAGTAAGTACTTAGTCTTATAAACCAAAAACACAAAAGAACAAGAGTCGCCGTTTTCGTGTATCTGCCCAAACCGGTGACTCCAGTCGCCGGTTCCATGTCATGCACTCATCAAATGCGGCGACTGTTGTCGCCGTTTCCACGCCAAAGTTCCAAAACCAAACCCGGAGACTGAAGTCTCCGTTTTTTGCATCTTCACCAAAAGCGGCGACAAGAGTCGCCGTTTCCATGCTTGTCCAAAATGCGGCGACTCGAGTCGCCGTTTCTTGTCATATCCAAAAGCGGAGACAAGAGTCTCCGTTTCCGTGTCCTGCACCAAAACCGGCGACAGCAGTCGCCGTTTCTTGTCCATGCCCAAATCTGGCAACTCTGGTCGCCGTTCCTACGCATCTCCAAAAGCGGCGACTGGAGTCGCCGTTTCCGCGTAGTTCCAAAAGTGGAGACTCGTGTCTCCTTTTCCATGCGCACTTGCAATCCTGAAATTCAACAAAAACACAAGTACAAAAACGTTGTCGCCAAAATCAAAATTTACATAACTCATAATCATTATTCATCGGATGTAATATTTGTTGTTTCAGGGAGATCAAACTCTTGCATTTGTTAAGCCAGATCTAATCGAATACTTTAACAGTAAGATTGTTGAAGGTGAACTCTACAACGTTAAGCATTTTCGTGTGGTCCCGTCTTTTGAAAGAAAAATGATTGCCGACAATAAACATGCTATCATATTTTTGAAAAGAACTCATGTTCAACCAACGTGGTATCGAGATTTCCCTAAATCCGTTTATAATTTCCGTCCTTGGTTTTGTATCAACGAGCAAAATTTTCCCTCTGATGGTCCTCTGCTAGGTATGTTATGGCTTTTCCTTACGATTATTTTTGTTAGTTTATATAGTATATAATAATTTATTTAGAATAACTTTAAATATTTTAAATTTTGTATTTGTTTTACAAGATATCATTGGTCACATTGTTGAAGTTGATTGTAACTCAAACATTAATGGAGTTTATGATCAGGGAGCTGAGTTTGTTCGTATTCGTGTTGGCGATCTACAGTAAGTTTGTTTGTTATATATTTAGATAGAAACGATGAACTATATTATGTTTCCATCTTAATCAATTGATATCGTATATGCAATTTCAGTTTTAAGATTCTTGAATTCTTCTATTTTGGTCCCTTTGCTACTGAGATAACTGAGTTGATCAATATGGCGAGTAATAATCGATTGGGCCATGCTGTTATAATAATTCAACTTGCTGCAACCATGATATTTAACGGTATGTTAACTTTTTTCCAACATTATCGTACGATGAAATCCCAATTATTTGATCTATTTTGTTAACAATCTTAGCTTTAAAAATTGAAGGTGAGTTTGTTTTGCACAACTATGGCACAGCAACAAAGGTTCAGATTTATCACCATATCGACAAAGCCATTGAATACCGTCAAAGGTATATATAACTATATAATGTATTTATTTAAATTATATACACTTTAATATTTTATCAATAGAATTCAAATAATCAAATTTTATAACAAAATTGTTTGTGCAATAGGTTTGAAGAGTTGTGGGTGACTGCGTGAGAGATTTGGAGTAATGTTAAATATGTCAAATTCCTTAATCAAGTGATTTTGTATATATAAAATAATTCATGTACTTTTTATAATTTGTTATGACAATTTTCTTATTGTTTGTTTTTTTATGTCTCCTTATAAGGTACTTCTTCTTTTTGACATTAAATTTCCCAAGTGATTTTTTATATATAAAATAATTCATGTATTTTTCATAATTTGTTATGACAATTTTCTTATTGTTTGTTTTTTTATGTCTCCTTAAAAGGTTCTTCTTCTTTTTGACATTAAATTTAGTCCCGTTAAATTTCCCATATTGTCTTTCTTCTTGAATTTTTGTTCGAAATGATATTTAAATTATAAAAGTAACAAAATAAACTTTATGTTATCTAATTATCTCTGATTTTGAATTATAATTTATAATTAACGATGTTATTTTTAATACAAATACTATAAAATGAAAAATCCATATATTATAATATTAATTAATTATATTAATATCTTGGATATTATTTTATGTACTTTTAAATACACTATAAATTAGGAATATGAAGAGTTTTTTATTTTTTCCGCCGGCTCTTTATTTAACTCTAACTTAATTTTCAAATTTTCAAAAAATCTGGGCCAAATAAATCTGCAAAATCTTAATCTCGATTTATTGATTTTGTACTCCTCTCGCTAATCAGTTTTGAATCGGTAACCCTAAATATATGTCTATTTTCAAATTAACAGTGACATGTTTTTTTTATTTGTTCCTGCTTATATTTTCCTTAGATTGATTGATTACATTATTTTATTCGTTCTACAGGCGTGATGAATTGCAGTATGTATTTCGGTTGGTCTTCGAAAGAAGGTCGTCGCAAGATCAACGATGTTGCAGTTGGTTGTGAGACTTTTATCCTGTTAATACTTTGATAAATCATGTGTTGCTGATTCCTTATTTTAACTGTGTCCGTGTTCACTGTTTATGCAATTATTTTTAGGTCTTCTGATAGCTCGAGATATTTAATTTTTTTTATTTGTGTATGCAATTAGTGTTGCGGTTTCTATCTGCTTGGTCGATTACTGGATTACCAAACTGTTTATTAAGTTAGGGTTAGGGTTTGAATCTGCCTGATAGATTTATTTGTTTGTATCATTTATTATAATTATCCATTACCTGTGTCGTTTTTGGGTTTCTATCATTGAATCAATTAACTGAATTTTGTCCTAAATTGTTTTTGATTTTTTTATAACACTATTATGATCATATTTGTTCTCTTCTTTTATGATTTTTATTCTGAAGCAACAAGAAAAATACCATGCCCCATGAGATTTCACATTACTATATACGGTGGAGATATGGATAATATTGTAAGTATATATACTACGCTTGGTTCATATTTTTTTTTTCCTTTTGTAATTTTGTGTTTTGATCTATTAATTCTTTTGCTAGATTATACCAACATCTTTTGTTGCAAAGTGCACGTACAGTATGCCATTGTTCACCAATCTCAAGACACCACGTGGTCCAATGCATCCTGTTGCGTTGGGTAAAGATGAAGAAGGTCGTATTCTAATAACGAGCGGTTGGTCGGAATTCCGGAAAAAAATACAATATTACCAAAGGGCAGCTGTTGACATTCTGTTGGATCTCTGACTCCCACTTTAATGTACGCATTTACGGTGTTGATAGGGTTGAGATAACATACGATGTTGATGTCATCCGAAGTGGTCCGGAAGTAGATTCATCCAGTCTTCCTAACAAGTTTTCTATAAAACTTAAACAGCATCAGAAATACAAATTTGTAAGTGGTAATACTAACTCTTTTACTATTTCCGTTAGTTTATCATTTATTATTAAGTTTTTATTTTCATTCGCAGACGATTCCTAGAAAAATTGCCCAGGATACTGGTATTGAGAACAAATCTGAACTTACGCTGTCCAATGGAAGAGGAGAAAAAATGTCCGTCCGTTTGCGAAGAAAAAGTGCATCTGACAAAAATAAAAGCATGTTTCTCGGCAATGGATGGACAGAATTTTATGTTAAGAATAAATTTGAGACTGGCATGACGTTGGAGTTCTACTACGATGTTGATTCAACGACGTTGTGCGTCAAACCAGAACTTGAATTGCTTTCCGATTCTGATATGGAGCGATAGACCGTCGTGTGTTTCGATTACCACATTTTGTTTTAATATGAACTGTTCTAGATTTTAGTTTCAGCTTTTTTTTTTTTTTGGGTGCATTTCTTTCTATTCACCACTTTAAGTTGGTGCATTTTGTTGTACTGCCATTTTGACTTTTTCTCTCATTTTTATCATCGGATAATATGCATGTGTGCTTCGTATGTTTTTATTTTGAAATACTTATTATATGAAACTTCGTGAATTTCTGTACTTCTATTCAACTTAATAGTTTTCGGTTTTGATTATCCAAATTTTGTTATGTTTGTGATAACAATCATATTTAATAACACTTGAGCAACATGAGGTATGTTTCAATTTAATATTTTTGTTAATATGAACAACTTGCAACAATATGAAGTATGTTTTTAAATATATTATTTTTGAATATTATTAACTTATTAGCTCATAAATGAAACAAACATACTTTGCGAATCTTAATAAAATGTGATATTTAACTTTGTCACTCAGATGAAAATATTTAGAATCCTATAGGTAGGTATTCTTTAATAAAATTGTAAACATATGCAATTTTTTTTATTATAATATAAATAACAAAATTTTCAATGTGTTTATATATAAAGGTTTCATTCACATCCTTTACTTGCACACGGGAGTCAAAATACACACCAAAAACTAACCCTTTTAATCTTTTACAAAAAATGTCTTTGCATGTTAACCACACCAGCCAAGAACCTACCTTGGCAACGGACGTGATTTGGGCGGCGGAGAGTCTTTGCATGATCTCTCTTGGCGTCCGTCGTCTGCCGTTGTCCACAGAATATGATCCTACTGCCACTGTTGTTGTGCCGAAGAAACCCTCTATTACTTTCCGTATCAAGAAAATCCATATTATATCTTCTTCGAGGCCGCCGTTGCCCTATCAGTGCGATATTTGCGGTGCATCCTTCCGCTCATACCAATCCCTAGGCGGCCACAAGACCAGCCACCGACGCAAGGTCTACGTTGCCCCCCCCCCCCCCCCCCCCCCCCCCCGTCGTCTCAACGCGCTATCCAGAGCATGAGTGCTCTTTTTGCGGAGCGCGATTCTTCACCGGATGTGCTCTTGGCGGCCACAAACGGAGACACTTCAAAGGGACCATCTTGAAAAACAGCAAGCCATATGTATTTTGTTGATCATTAAGCCGAATGTATCTTTTTGGTATGCATCAACTTGATCTATAGATCGGTTAATATAATTTAGCGCAGCTATTATCAAGTTATGTACTCAATTTTATGTATGTTTGTAAGAGATGCTTTTCAAATCTCACTTTTTGGGTTTTATCAATTACTTAATTACTTAATGCATTTAATATAATAACTGTTTAATTAGTAGTTTATCTTTAATAGTTTTTTGTACTATAAATTAATTATTATTAAACATTGTATTTGTTTCAATCACTCATTTTCCTTAATGTATTAAATTATAACTTTTTATTTTGTTAAACGTATTTTTTAAATTAAACACGTTGAAGTTGCATTAATTATTTCAACTCAAAAATATAATTTTTGATTATATTCAGAAAAATAATTGTATTTTTTTTGAATTTTTTTTTATTTAAGTAAATATGTAAGATTAAATTTGTTTCATAAAAATAATAATGAAAACAATTTGTTTACCATATATAAGTAAATATTTTAGGAAAAATTGTTGTGGTCCAATCATAGTAGAATATACTTTTACACTAACATGTTTTGTCTTTTTTTTTTTTAAATTAAAACAGATCAGATTTTATTATTATTATTTAATTGGTTTTTTTTCTTGCTGATCAGTAATGATTACCTTCTTCTTGAAACCAGGTAAGTGTTTACCACACGCTTTGTATTATTTATATTATTATGGTTAACCTCTTCATCTTCTCACTTTAATCAAATCACTTCTCACTTTAATCATATCTATTCTGTTTATTTCAGAATAAGTTTGTTTTTTAAAAATCTCTACTTTTGAAAATAGGTTAGTATTTACAAAACTGTATATCTTGGGTTTTCTTGAAACTCTCATATCCATTCTCTCTCTCGAACATGTCTCGATCTTACAGGTCTCTCAGACATCTTAACCGTTCAAGTCCTGATCCGATTCTCTTAGTAAGGATTTGTAGGAAGTGGATCCATTCTTACCCTTCTGATACACCTCGATCCTTGGAGATTTAATGGTTGATCTTCAAGTAAGTTTTTTTTCGTGGTATCTATACGTATATAATTTGTTTGTTCACAGGTGGTGGAATTATATTTTTCTACTTTTCATCTTTTTGGTTTCCGTAGGGCTGCCGGATTCTGGGATCTGTACCAAGGAAGCTTATTTCGTATTTTGATGATGATTTTATTGAGGGAAAGTTGTGCAATATTCGTAATATCACAATTTTGCCTGTAACGACCGAAAAATCCAAGTTAATTAATTAAGTAATTTTTGGCCAATTAAAATTGAGTACGAGATAATAATCTCAATGCGTGATTAGTTATCTACTGGTTTATTTGTTTGGATCATTGATAATTGTGTTTATATCCTTTGAGCTTGCAAGTACCAATTTAAAGTTTCTTAGGCCCATAACATTCTCTTAGGCCCGACAATTTTTACTTGAAGTCATCTTGTATTATAGTCCTTGTAGCAAAACTCTCAAAACCCTATTCTTATATATTCGGACCTAGACCTTTTCTTGTACTTTTATTCGCTTACTGCGCAACCGTGTGAGTTCGTCTTGTGGATTGAAGTCTGATTTTCATACCCTCTCTTTACTTTCATCGTCTCCGCGAACAATCATAGGTAACAGCTTATTCCTTTTGTACGGTCTTCTTTGTATGTCCTATTTAAGCTTTAAATCTTTAACCCCTTCCCGTATGCTCATGCTTGGGTCATAACTCCATGGAATTTGTTATAGTTGATGTTGGAAGTGCCCTCTCAGTGTTTAAGTTCTCCTTTCCCCTTATTGTGAAAATTATTATTAGTACCATCTATGCCTTATACTTTGCTAATTAACTTTTCAAAAAGCTTAACCACAAAATAGACCAGAACTTCATAAATTGGAATTTCTTCGTAAGCTAATTTAACGATTATATAGACAACCTCCTGTGAATCCCTCTTTAAATATTCAATACTATTATTCCTAATTTATATTTCAAGAAAGTCTCAATTGTGAAAGTGGGTTTCTTAATTGTTAATCATCACGTGCTTGCCTCTTTCTTTGGTGGAGCTCGGCCTAATGTGAAAAGAAAATACTGACATTGCTTTTCCACTGTATTGTCTAAGTAGCAGTGAGTTTGGGTCCCAAGCTTCCTTATTTGCTATCTCTCTAATTAAAATGTACTTTTAATTAGTTATTGTTTCTTTGGGGTAGTTAAATTTTTACTGGAAGAACAAGGGGATTCCTTTTGGGGGTTCGAACTTATTTAATTATGTGACATTTGACCTGCCAAGTGGTTTAATGTTAATTCTTATAGTTGATTGATAAATCTGAAATTTGATTTGTTGAAGTTTGTTCTTAATTAGTGAGTCGGGTCAGTTACTTATTAAGGCTTTAATTGATATATGTATAGTTCACAAGGATTTTGAGGATTAGGATTTGCACGAGCATTCATTCAAGCATCATTGTCGTTCGTCATTTTCAAGGTAGGGGTATTTCTAAAACCTTTTTCAAATACAGTTCATATCAGTGTATGGTACGCAGGTAATTGTTCGATATCGAGGACTTTATATTCTATTCATGTTATGTGCACATATTAGTCGCGCGACGAAACTCATGGCCGTGTTCACGTAGACGTGTGACGTGTTCACGGTAATAAATCAAGCAAGTCATGTGACAGGAACGTTTAATCGTTCGGAAATTCATGTCCTTGGGTATATCCCACTGTCTTACAAGTTCAAGTTAGTTTATAAAGTTGAGCGTCATTCCGGTTATTTTCGTATCGTGCAATGTGTGAACTGGTATCTCTACTGAGTTGTTGATAACTCACCCCTTTAAAACCCCATCTTTTCAGGTTAAGCGAAATCGGAGCGAGACGGAGATGTGGCGGCGATAGTAGTAGCAGCGTTTATTTTAAAGACATTATTCTCCTTTTTATGCTTTCCGCTTTTGAAATTTCATACTTGACTACTTTATTTAAATTTGACTATTGAGGGTTATTATTTTTAGTTAATGATTTTATTATGAAAAGACGTTTTGACATTTTGTTATTTTAAGTACTACAATTTCTTTTAAAAAAATAAGAAAAATCCTCTTTAGTTTATATTATGAAAAATGGGATGTTACAACTTGGTATCAGAGCCGGTGCCGACCGGAATTGTGGGAACTAAGTGTCTTGCGGGGCCAAGTGCTCCACCCAGAAGTTGGTGAGAGTACCCGCAAGGGGCATTCCTGCACGGATGGTTGGTCCTGGGCAAGTAAGGCAAGTAAGGCACGCAACGAGGACGTTGCGCAGAAAAAAGGTGGGGTGATTGTAACGCCCCAGAAATTCAAAGGCTTATAAGGATTGAATATGCTACTCATACCAACAGATGCATCTACTTTTCTGGGCATCCTCCTATAAGAACTCCAAAGTTAAGCGTGCTGACTCTGGAGTAGTTCTAGGATGGGTGACCCCCTGGGAAGTCTCCCGGGTGCGCACGAGTGAGGACAAAGTGCGCTGGAAAAGACAAGTGTTGGTACAGTGGGGCCAGGATATCACTCCCGACGGCAAGCATTGGTAACCGAGTCGGCCCATTAGGGTCGGGCTTCGACCCCGCAACGGGTCGGGGCGTTACAAATGGTATCAGAGCATTACGGTTCTCTTTACGGACCTAAAATAGTTTTAAAAATAAGCTACTATCGTCCACCTCTGCCGCTCGCGCCGACTTCGCAAGTAAGTGCATTCTACATTCATGATGTTTTATTTAAGTTGCATGTCTAGTTTCATGATGTTGTAGTCATATGCATATTACATTCATGAGTTTCAAGTACAGTGCATATCAAGTTCATGTCTTTCAATTAGGATGCATGTCTAGTCTCATTATTTTTCAAGTAAATTGCACGTCATGTTCATGATTTTCAAGTAAGATGCATACTCAAGTTTATAGTTTTCAAGATCATGATCCCACAAGTACATTGCATGTGTTTATGTCGAAGTTCATGTTCATGTTAAAATTTCAAGCTCAAGTTCAAGCTCATGTTTAAAGTCAAGTTCATGATTATTATGTGTATATGTGCTCAAATTATTTGAAAATATGCTGCATATATTTATGGAAAATGTTATTTGCATGATAAATGAGTTTCATGATTTGTATAACTATTTCTATGCAAATATTAAGTTAATTGTGGCCTTAGGAATTAGAAATGGTTAAGAAGAATGATATAGATTTTGTAGTTGTCCTACGGTGTTGTTGGAGACTTGATATAGAACTAAGTTGATGAACTTATGGAGCTATGCAATGGATTTTTTAGATTTTGTATCTACTATTTACCTTTCTCAAGTAAGTTATGCACATGTGACGTAGTAAGTTACTCTTTGGAGGTTAGTATATACTCAAGTGAAATAAGTGAGATCAATCGCCTATGTAAGAACATAGTAGCGAACAATGGCACAAAAAGTCGTAAGAGTTGGTCTCGACGTACTAGAACAAATTGTTTCGTTGTCATAATAGAATTTGACTGTTCATTGGATAATCGTAATAGTATCTTACGAAGAGATAACGATAATAATATTGAAGGAGGTGCACCGATTACAGAGAGTTGAATTGGAGCAAAACAAATTAAGAACAAGTATTCACTACCTCAAAATTAACGATGTTTGTGATCAATTAAAAGGGGCAAGTGTGTTTTCAAAGATTGACTTAAGGTCGGAATATCACCAAGAGTGAGCTTGATATCTCAATTTCAACTTTATGAACTCGATCAATTTATGATCATGTTCGTCGACGAAATATTGACATACTTAGAAGACAAGGCTTAACTAATGGAACATTTGAGGTTTCCCTTGGAGACATTGAACATAGAGAAGTCTATGCAAAATTCTCGAAGTGTTAGTTTTAGCTAAATCACGTGTTATTTCTCGAACAAGTTGTCACAGCTCGTGGATCTAAAGTTTACCCTTCTAAGATTGAAGTGTCAATCAATTGTTTACTCAAGAACGTTAAAGAGATACGTAACTTCATGAGTTTCGTTGTTTGCTATTGAAGATTCATTGAAGGTAAATCAATGATAGCACTACCGATGATGTAATTGGAGGGAAATGTTTTCAGCCACTGAAGAGGATGTTGACGACAACTCCAGTTCTGACCATTCAAATGGTACAAACGGGTTTGTTGTCTATGGTGGTGCATCTAAACAATGATTGGGTTTGGGTTGTGTGTTAATGGAAAAGTGATAGCTTATGCTTCCCATCAACTAAAGACAAACGAAGTAAATTACCCTACACACGACCTGGAGCTAGCTGCTGTAATCCACGCATTGAAGATTTGGAGACATTACTTATATGGAGTGAAGTGCGATATATACACTGATCACAAGAGTTTGAAGTATATCTTCGCACAGAAGGAATTGAATATGCGACAGAGAAGGTGGTTAGAGCTTGTTAAAGATTATGACTGTTCAATTCATTATCATCCGGGAAAGGCGAACGTGGTGGCAGATGCCTTAAGCAGAAATTCCACAGGAAATGTAGCAAGTTTACTGGCGAATCAAGAGCAACTTCAGAAGGATTTCGAGAACCTGAGAATCGAAGTAATTTCTCAACCTCGTAGCACAGACGCAATGTTATCTGCATTGACGATTCATCCTACTCTAGTTGAACGAATTAAAGAAGCTCAGGAGAAGGATAATTTCCTATTGAAGATAAAGACCCGAGTTCGTGAAGGGAGCGTTGAGGGTTTTTCTGAAACAGGAGATGGTGTCCTAGTATTTAAGAAAAGGTTGTGCGTGCCGAAGGATGAGACTTTGAGGAAGGAAATCCTAGAAGAAGCACATTGTACGCCTTACACGGCACATCCAGGAGGGACAAAAATGTATCACGATTTGAGAGAGTCTTACTGGTGGAGGAGTATGAAAAGAGATATCGGGTTATTCGTACAAAAGTGTTTGGTGTGTCAGCAAGTTAAAGCCGAACACCAACGACCTTCTGGTCTGCTTCAACCATTAGAAATACCCGAGTGGAAATGGGAGCACGTGACTATGGACTTCGTGGTAAGTTTACCGCGGTCAGCAAGAGGAAACAACGCAATTTGGGTGATCGTTGATCGATTAACCAAAATCTGCACATTTTCTCCCGATGAAGATGACTTGCAGTATGGACCAGCTCGCACAGTTGTACATTCGCGAGATAATGAGGTTGCATGGTATTCCGGTATCAATCGTGTCGGATAGAGATCCGAGATTCACATCAAGGTTTTGGAGAAGTTTACATGACGCTATGGGAACGAAGTTGAAGTTCAGCACCGCGTATCATCCTCAGACAGATGGTCAGTCCGAAAGAACAATACAAACGCTGGAGGACATGTTGAGAACATGCAAGCTTGATAACGGAGGTAAATGGGAGAATCTCTTACCATTGGTAGAATTCGCGTACAACAACAGTTACCACTCGACTATTAAAAAGGCCCCGTATGAGGCACTCTACGAAAGGAAGTGTATATCGCCTCTATATTGGAGTGAAGTTGGTGAGAGGAAGATTTTAGGCCCCGAAATTGTCGAGGAGACAGTTTCAGCAATAACAAAGATACATTGCTCGTATTAAAGAGGCTCAAGATAGACAGAAGTCGTATGCCGATCGTCGCCATAAGGACTTACTCTTTGAAGTTGGTGATCATGTTTTCCTTAAGGTAGCTCCTGCGAGAGGAGTTATAAGATTTGGAAACAGAGGGAAGTTGAGACCAAGGTACATTGGTCCCTTTGAGATTCTTAAACGAATCGGAAGTTTGGCATACAAGTTGGCTTTACCGCCAAATTTGACCTTAGTGCACAATGTATTTCACGTCTCGATGCTGAGGAAGTACGTACATGACCCAAGTCATGTCGTGAACCATGAGGAGATACAAGTTGATAAAGATTTATCTTATGATGAAATGCCGGAAAGGATTTTGGACCGGAAAATCCACAAGCTCAGAAATAGGGATGTGTCTTTAATCAAAGTTAAGTGGACACGTCATGGCGAGGAAGAAGCTACTTGGGAGCGGGAAGAAGAGACGATAACCACTTACCCTGAGTTTTTCGCAAGAGGTACGTAATGAATTTCGAGGACGAAATTTTTATAAGGAGGGTAGGTTGTAACGACCGAAAAATCCAAGTTAATTAATTAAGTAATTTTTGGCCAATTAAAATTGAGTACGAGATAATAATCTCAATGCGTGATTAGTTATCTACTGGTTTATTTGTTTGGATCATTGATAATTGTGTTTATATCCTTTGAGCTTGCAAGTACCAATTTAAAGTTTCTTAGGCCCATAACATTCTCTTAGGCCCGACAATTTTTACTTGAAGTCATCTTGTATTATAGTCCTTGTAGCAAAACTCTCAAAACCCTATTCTTATATATTCGGACCTAGACCTTTTCTTGTACTTTTATTCGCTTACTGCGCAACCGTGTGAGTTCGTCTTGTGGATTGAAGTCTGATTTTCATACCCTCTCTTTACTTTCATCGTCTCCGCGAACAATCATAGGTAACAGCTTATTCCTTTTGTACGGTCTTCTTTGTATGTCCTATTTAAGCTTTAAATCTTTAACCCCTTCCCGTATGCTCATGCTTGGGTCATAACTCCATGGAATTTGTTATAGTTGATGTTGGAAGTGCCCTCTCAGTGTTTAAGTTCTCCTTTCCCCTTATTGTGAAAATTATTATTAGTACCATCTATGCCTTATACTTTGCTAATTAACTTTTCAAAAAGCTTAACCACAAAATAGACCAGAACTTCATAAATTGGAATTTCTTCGTAAGCTAATTTAACGATTATATAGACAACCTCCTGTGAATCCCTCTTTAAATATTCAATACTATTATTCCTAATTTATATTTCAAGAAAGTCTCAATTGTGAAAGTGGGTTTCTTAATTGTTAATCATCACGTGCTTGCCTCTTTCTTTGGTGGAGCTCGGCCTAATGTGAAAAGAAAATACTGACATTGCTTTTCCACTGTATTGTCTAAGTAGCAGTGAGTTTGGGTCCCAAGCTTCCTTATTTGCTATCTCTCTAATTAAAATGTACTTTTAATTAGTTATTGTTTCTTTGGGGTAGTTAAATTTTTACTGGAAGAACAAGGGGATTCCTTTTGGGGGTTCGAACTTATTTAATTATGTGACATTTGACCTGCCAAGTGGTTTAATGTTAATTCTTATAGTTGATTGATAAATCTGAAATTTGATTTGTTGAAGTTTGTTCTTAATTAGTGAGTCGGGTCAGTTACTTATTAAGGCTTTAATTGATATATGTATAGTTCACAAGGATTTTGAGGATTAGGATTTGCACGAGCATTCATTCAAGCATCATTGTCGTTCGTCATTTTCAAGGTAGGGGTATTTCTAAAACCTTTTTCAAATACAGTTCATATCAGTGTATGGTACGCAGGTAATTGTTCGATATCGAGGACTTTATATTCTATTCATGTTATGTGCACATATTAGTCGCGCGACGAAACTCATGGCCGTGTTCACGTAGACGTGTGACGTGTTCACGGTAATAAATCAAGCAAGTCATGTGACAGGAACGTTTAATCGTTCGGAAATTCATGTCCTTGGGTATATCCCACTGTCTTACAAGTTCAAGTTAGTTTATAAAGTTGAGCGTCATTCCGGTTATTTTCGTATCGTGCAATGTGTGAACTGGTATCTCTACTGAGTTGTTGATAACTCACCCCTTTAAAACCCCATCTTTTCAGGTTAAGCGAAATCGGAGCGAGACGGAGATGTGGCGGCGATAGTAGTAGCAGCGTTTATTTTAAAGACATTATTCTCCTTTTTATGCTTTCCGCTTTTGAAATTTCATACTTGACTACTTTATTTAAATTTGACTATTGAGGGTTATTATTTTTAGTTAATGATTTTATTATGAAAAGACGTTTTGACATTTTGTTATTTTAAGTACTACAATTTCTTTTAAAAAAATAAGAAAAATCCTCTTTAGTTTATATTATGAAAAATGGGATGTTACATTGCCGCATTTCGAACATCGGTTTCTAATCGATCACGACTTTGTGATCCTTTTCAAAAAAGAATCATATGTCGGTCCAGCTATTTATCCGTGGTTTCCAAAATCTATCTTCCATATTAAAAGTTTTGATGATGTCGAATGGAGTTTCAGCTTGGCAAATGATCTGCTTTTTGGTATTTTATTTTTCGTAAATTATCTCTTAATTTTTTTTAATATATCTTACTTAAAACATTGTATTATTTTATGTTCTAATTCAATTTTTTATATATTCTTAGATGTTGTTGGTCACGTCGTTTTTGTCTTCGATAAAGACTTGAATCAACCCGGCTTGCACTTCATTATCCAAGATCTCGAGTAATTAGTCTTAATAAAATTATCGATTACTGTTTTTTTCATTCCTTTTTTTTTAAAGAAGCATATGTACTACATTGGATCTTTGTGACTAACTTTCCAATTTTTTTGTTCTTTATTTCAGAAAAAATATTTTATCTTGCAAGTTCTTCGAACCATATTCAAAGTCGGTGAACAATTTCATTCGTTTTGTGAAGAGGGCTCATACGACGGAAAAGTGTGTAATCATTATTCAACTGTGCAAGGGTATAAAATACCAAGGTTAGTTATTCTATTAAAAGTAATGAACAAAATTTGTAAAATTCTGTATAAATTACAATAGAAAATTTTATCTTTATCTCTTTTGTAGGAGAATATCATTTGTCCAATTTTGTCGATGCAACTAATGTGGTATTTTCTCCCGAGGTCAAGGAAATTGAGTATTTCAGTAAGAGGTATTCATGATATTTCAATGTTTTTTATACAATGATTACTATGTATTCAATTCTTTTATGAATTCAAATTGAATTAAAAATAAATAAATTTTTTGTAGCATGTTTGGTTCTTCTTCTTTTGTCGATGTTTTGGATGGGTGTTTTGCTAACGACCCTGTTTATGTCCCTGCGGAGAAGGAGTTGTCAGTTAAATCGGTTGCGGTAGTCCCTTTGACCGCTCTCCTTTTTTGTAATCAGGTATGTTTTTATTATTACTTTATTTTGTTAATTCTTTTAAGTTAACAAATTGGAGTATAAAATGGTATCTAATGCTGTTGTCTTATATGCATATGGTCACGCATACTATAGATTATGCTTTTATTTATATATTCATGTATGTTTACCTACTGGTAAGAATAGTATATATACATATGGTGTGTATCCATATATTTTAAAACAATCAAGTACATGTGCACACGCACACAGTAACATACCAGTGAAGTATGTTCATCTTTGTAACCCCACATCGACATGAATTTTTATATGATTTTATTTTTGATTCGTTTTTTAGCCTAGGATGGTTTGGATTGCTGGAACTATTACTGATGTTGTGAAGAAAAGAGGATGGTTCCATGCAGTTTGCCCTGAGTGCAAGAACATCTCTGTTGATTCAAATTCAAGGCTTTGTTGTTCTTCGTGTGGAGATTATATCATTCCACATGCAATGTTCAATATTTATGTCCGTGTTTCTGATGGCTCTCACGATTTCCTCCTCTTATTGAAGAATAATTTATGCTTGAGATTGATTGGAAACTCGGTGGAAGGTGTTTTTGATTCCATGATTTGGGTAATTTATTATTCATTTGCGTAAATTTTACATTGTTATATTAATCTTGAAAGCCTTATGATTATCAATTTTTTTTATAATGACATTTTTTCAGGATGACAAGTTTGATGATGCTGATCTCACGCTAGATCCTTCTATTCCCTTGGTTGTGAAAGATCTGATTAAAAAGGATCTTTTATTCCAAGTATCTATTCAAGGGAATGAGGATTCCAAAAGTGAAGCCGTTTTCGTAGTTAACAATATCTGTTATGACAATAATTTAGTGTCAATGCACATGTCGAAATTGTACAGGGTTAAATTTGAGCCTAAGTTTCCAGTGGGAGGTGATTTGTTGGTGTCTGAAAGTTGTGACTCCAGTGATGATACTGATCAGATCATGCATGATCTCAGCCCTGTCTATGGTGAAAATGTTGCCCAAAATTTTGTTGTAGGTTCAGAAGAAGACGTTGCCTGCAAGAAGGAAAAGAAAAATGAAGGATCCTCATCCCAAGTTCATTCAGAAGATTCTGAATCCGAGTGATGTGGAATATATTCGTGGAGCACTTTTTAAATTATTAACTTTTTAATGCTTTTGTTT
This sequence comes from Euphrasia confusa, assembly GCA_954870475.1. NCBI lineage: Eukaryota > Viridiplantae > Streptophyta > Magnoliopsida > Lamiales > Orobanchaceae > Euphrasia > Euphrasia confusa. The sequence continues at coordinate 14,242,325 of OX940949.1, read as the reverse complement.
TTTGTTAGATTTTTTTTGTTTTGAAAACTGTTTGAATATTCTGTGCTGTGGATGTTTCTTGGTTTGTTTAATTTTTTTTGTGTGTTTGTAAACTGAAAACTCTTTTGGTTAAGTGTTCATGCTTTGTTGTTTTATTTTAGTTTTTTGATAACTCCGTTTCAATATTTCTAACAGAATGCTTCCCTGAAAATTTCGTCTCCGATGTTGAGTTTCTCGATCTGAAACTCGCATCTCCGAGTGTAAGTTTTCAGTGCCTGTTACGGAAGAACTTCAAAGGGATTATTATCTTCAAAAACAACAAGACTTATAGATTTCGTTGATTCTTAAAGACATAGGAGAATGAATCTTTTTTGCATGTATCAACTTGATCTAGATCGATTAATATTTTTTAGGGTCATGATCAAGTTATGTACTTATTTTAGGTATGTTGTAGTTTTATTCCAAGTGAAAATATTTATTTTAAATTAATAAAGTATAATAATTGTATTTTTTGAAATATTATGAAAGTGGTATGTAAGACCAAATTTGTTTCCTAAAATTAATAATGAAAACAATTTGTTTACTAGATACTATATAAGTTAATGAATTTTTTTTTCATATGTTTTATATTTTTTTCTTTATTATTATTTTTTAAACATGTAAATCCTAAAACAAGAACATATTTATTTTACAAGAAAAACTACATAAATCAATGACACAATTCATAATTATTACTTTTTTTTTTTGTTTTTTTGGCTAATTATTACTAATCATTATATTCTTCTGGATACTTGCTAAGTGTTTACCACGCTTTTTGTAGGATTCTTCTATTTCAGGGTGAATCTCTTCACCTTCTCACTTTAATCAAACGGTTATCTAAGTTTGTACTTCACCTTTTACATTTTTCAAAATTAATTTGGAATTAAAAACTGTATCTTTAGGTTCTCTACAAACAACCGTATCCATTCTCTCTCTCAAACATGTCTCAATCTTACACCCATCTTAAACATCTTAATGATTTTAGTCCTGATCCTATTCTATTAGTAAGGATTTGCAGGAAATGGATTCATTCTTATCCTTCCGATACCCCTAGATCTTTAGAGGTTGTAATGGTTGATCTTGAAGTAAGTTTGTTTATTTTTTAGTACTATTAAATAATATATAATTTTTTGTTCACAGGTGGGTGAATTATATTGGTGTGTATTTCTGATTTTTGGTTTCTATAGGGCTTCCGGATTCTAGGATCTGTACCGAAGAAGCTTATTTCGTGGTTTGATAGTGATCTTAAAGAGGGAATGTTATGCAATATTCGTAATATCACAGTTCTGCCTCAATTCTTATATCCGGTTCTAATCGATCACGACTTTATGATCGTTTTCAAGAAAGAGTCATTTGTCGGTCCAGCTATTTATCCATGGTTTTCTAAATCTATCTTTGATATTAAAAGTTTTAATGATATCGAGAGGAGTTTCCACTTGGCTAATGATCTTTTTTTGGGTATTTATTTTTGTATCATAAATCATCTTTTAATTTATTTGAATATATGGATTGTTAATATTAATTCGTTGTGGGATACGTTAAAACATTGTATTCTTTTATATTTCAATTGCATTTTTTTTATATTTTCAGATGTTCTTGGTCGCGTCATTGTTGTGTATGATAAAGACTTGAATAAACCCAGCTTGCATTTTCTTCTTCAAGATCTTGAGTAATTAATCTTTCTAAAATTATCAAGGGCTATTTTCTCCATTCCTTTATTTTAAACCATATTTACTAAATTGCATCTTTCTTGCTAACTTTATATTTTTTTGTTCTTTATTTCAGAGAAAATATACTAACTTGCAAGTTCTTCAAACCATATTCAAAATCGGTGAACCACTTCATTCGTTTTATGAAGAAATCTGTTGAGATGGAAAAGTGTGTAATCATCATTCAAATGTGCAAGACCAAAAAATACAAAGGTTAGTTTTATTATCATTAAAAGTGCTGAACAAAATTTGAAAAATTATGTATAAATTACAATGGAAAATTTTATCTTTGTCTCTTTTACAGGAGAATATCACCTGACCAATTTTTTCAATTTAACTGGAGTTGTATTTTCCCCCGACGTGAAGGAAATTGAGGATTTCAGTAAGAGGTATTCATGATATTTCATTGTTTTTATTTTATTTTATACTTTGATTACTATTTATCCAGTGCTTTTATGAATTCAAATCTTTTTTTCAATTTAACTGGAGTTGTATTTTCCCCCGACGTGAAGGAAATTGAGGATTTCAGTAAGAGGTATTCATGATATTTCATTGTTTTTATTTTATTTTATACTTTGATTACTATTTATCCAGTGCTTTTATGAATTCAAATCTAATTAAAATTAATGAAATATTATGTAGCATGTTTGGTTCTTCTTCTATTGTGAATGTTTTGGATGAAGATTTTGCTATCGACCCTCTTTATGTCCCCGCGGAAAGGGAGTTGTCAGACAAATCGGCGGTAGTTTTATCTTTATCGGCTCTGCTTTTTTGTGATGAGGTGACTATATATCATTACTTGATTTTCTTAATTTTGTTACGGTAACAAAGTGGTGTAGAAAATGGGCTTCTGTCTTATATACGTACACTCAAATCTATATACATCATGCTCTGATTGATATATATAAGTGTATGTTTGCCTACTGCTAACAACAGTATATATACATATGATATCTATATATACATGTATTTTTAAACAATCAAGAATACGTGCGCACAATGACACATCCACATACCATTTCATATATGCATGTATCTAAACCCACATTCACAAGTTTTTTATCTGTTGTTTTTTTGTTTCCTTTGTTACCCAGGATGTTTTGGACAGTTGGAAAAATAACTAATATTGTGAAGGAAAGAGGTTGGTTTCATGCAGTTTGCCCGCAATGCAAGAACGCATCTGTTGATTCATATTCAAGACTGTGTTGTTCTTCGTGTGGGGATTATATAATTCCACACGCAATGTTCAACCTATATGTGCGTGTGTGTGATGGCTCTTACAGTTTCCTCCTCTTATTGAAAAATAATTTATGCTTGAGGTTGTTTGGAAAGTCAGTGGAAGGTGCTTTTGATTCTATGATTTTGGTAATTTATTATTCAATATTAATTTTCAATGTTATATTAATCTTGAAATCCTTATGATTATCGAATATTTATTCTGATAACATCTTTTCAGGATGACGAGTCTGATGGTCCCAATGTCACTCTAGGTTCTTCTATTCCCTTGGTTGTGAAAGGTCTGATTGGACAGGATCTTTTATTCAAAGTATCTATTCAAGGGAACAAGGATACCAAAAGTGATGTCGTTTTCTTAGTTCACAATATCTGTTATGACAGTGTGTTAGTGGAACTGCACGTGTCGAAATTGAACAGCAATAAGCCTAAATTTCCAGTGGAAGATGATCTAGCGGTGTCTGAAAGTTCTGCCCCCAGTGATGATTCTGATCAGTCCATGCACGATCTGAGCCCTGTGTCCGTGATTGGTCCGGTTGACGATGATCACACGCAATTGATGTACTACTGTAATTTTTTTTCTATGTTGCAGTTCAATATAAAATTAATTCATGCGTTTTTTCTATGATTTTCAGACGGTTCCTAGATCATTTGCCATCAAGACTGAGCTTGAGAACAAATCAGAGGTCTTCCTGTCAAATGGAAAATGAATTAGAATGTCAGCCCGTTTGCGTAAACGAAGACGAAGTGATACAGATAAAAATAAGAGCATTTTTCTCGACAAGGAATGGCAGGATTTCTGTAATCAGAGTGAGTATTATGTTGGCAAGGTGTTGGACTTCTACTTCGATCGTACTTCCACCACGTTGTATGTTGTTCCAGAATTTGAAATGTTGTCTGCTTCTGACTCCTCCGATTGACGAATTAGAATATTTCTTAATTAGTATTTCTATTATTATTTTGAACTGATACATTGTTAATTTTTAACTGAAATATTTCTAGGATTTTCTAAATGTACTTGACTTTCAGCCCTTCCTTTGTGTGCATTTTGGGTGACGTATTTAGATGTTGACTTTATGATTTTCTCTTGGATCTATAAACCAAGTTATGTTTATTAGTGTAGTATTTATCGGATTTTTTAAATTAAAATGTGTTTTTATTATAACAACTTATGCTTTTCAAGTTTTTCGTGCTTTTGTTTTGCTGGAGTTTTTTTTGTTTGAGAACTCTTTCAATATTCAGTTTTTTTGGATAAGAATTGCAGAGGAGCAAATGGCAGTGGTTGAAGTGTTTGTTATGGATTGTTTGTTTGTTGAAGTCATATTTGTTGTAAAAGTTTATTGAAAACAATTATAAAAATTGCAAAGGGGGAGATGGTATTGGTGGGTGTTGTTCTGCTTTTTCAATTACCAAAGAAGACAAAAGAGAAGTTCAAGTGTTTGTTATGGATGGAAAAAAAGTGACTGCTGTTTCAATTACCAAAGTGCTATGGCAAAAGAGAAGTTCAAGTGTTTGTTTGGATGGAAAAAAAGTGACTGCTGTTTCAATTACCAAAGTGCTATGGCAAAAGAGAAGTTGAAGTTTTTGTTTTTATTGGAAAAAAAAATGATGACTTATTATTATTATTATTATTATTATTATTATTATTATTATTATTATTTATTATAATAAAGATGAGTGTAATAAATATTTGATTAATTAATTTATATTTATTCCATAGAAAATAATTTGTGAAAATGGTATCCATTCTCCTAAAAACAGGTTTAGTAGTATTTTTTTTAACAATTAAATTTTTTACCAATAATTATTAATCCTAATTTTCAATAATAAAAATATTTATTTAATTTAATTTTTTTAATTGAGAAATATCTTAATGGTTCTATATTCAATGAAAGGACGTCTCCATTGTTTCATTAGGACTTATTTTAGTAAAATTTTCATTTAGGACTAGATTCCAATCCTAAAATTACACCCTAAATAAATGTAATAATTATTTTTGATCGATTTGTCTTTTCATTCGAAGAACTTTTTTTTAATTTGTTATTTTTTTTTAATTCTTTGTCTTTTCATTATAAATTTTTTTGGTAAAATCTAATGCAAGACATTATTTTTTATTATTATTTGTCTTTTCATTAGAAAAAAAAATGGTTAAACCTAATGCAACACGTTATTTTTTTATAATTCTTTGTCTTTTCATTATTAGAAATTTTTTGGTTAAACCTAATGCAACACGTATTCTCTTAATGGGGTTTTCAAGAGAACCCTAATAATTTGTTTATTTTTCAAAGCATCGATAACGATGCATCTTTCTTTATATTCTCTTTGCATATTCTAATTGTTGTACTTCACTAAACTATAGTTGAAAAATATATTGAGATAGAATGGCTGACAATTTTCGTTCGTTGAAACACTTTACTCCTGTCTCTGACATTAACAAGGATAGAATGGACTGGAAGATACAAGTTCGAATTTGTAGGAAGTGGAAGACGACGGGCAATGGAAAAATTTCAGAAACCTTGGAGTTTTTGTTTGTCGATATTCAGGTTTTTTAGTGTCTTACGTTAATTTTCAATTTTCTTAATTGCAGTTAAAAAAATACATATACTTACATATTTTTCCTTCGACTTTTGGCAGGGAACTAGAATTCATGCAATTGTTAAAAGGATGCTCATACCTAAATTCCAGGATTTGTGCAATGAAGGAGATATTGTTACTGTCCATCAGTTCTCAGTTGTTGATAGGCCAAAGAACTTTCCTGTTGCGGATTTTGCCTATAGGATTGTGTTCCATGGAAATACATATGTTGGTTCAAACATGAACAACAAATTTCCCAAGTCCATTTTCCAGTTCAAAGATTATTTGGAAATTCTAAGTGGCTCTCAAAAGGATGATGGTGGTTTATTTGGTATTTTTGTATTTTATATCTTAACGTGTTTATCATTATATATTTTCTTATTCTTTCCTTACGTTAAATTGATATAAACATCTGACTATGTGTTCATGCAAGATGTAATTGGCACTATTGCTGATATTAATGACTCAAGGTTGAAGACCGATACGTCTGTCAAAGGCAACAAGAGTATTCATTTCTTGCTTCAAGATCACCAGTACGTTTTGTATTTGTTTTTTTAAAGTTAATTTCACGAATACTGAATATTAATCATTGAATTAACAGAGAGCTGAAAATTGAGTGCGTTCTCTGGGAACCCTATTGCCATGAGTTGAAAGAATTTGTTGAAGAGTTGAGAACAAACAAAGATAACCAAGTAGTGGTTATACAGTTTTGCAGAGCAAGGAAATTTAGAGGTAAAGAAATTACTCGAATAAATATTGATTTATATCATTAGTTATAATTCCAACTTAATGAATATTTTAAAAATGTGCTGTATATTTGTTGAAGGGGCGATTGGAGTTTCAAATACTTTTCATGCTACTAAAGTTATTGTTGATCAAAATTTGGAAGAGATTGTTGAGTACAAGAGCAGGTAATACTCTGTTTTTTTCATCAATGCTATAAATAACTCAGAATACTGACAATCATGTTGGAATTTATAATAAACAGGTTGCCAAATAATGCTGTGACAAGTTCTTTCGATGGTTCAAAAATATCAAGTGCATCTTTTGTCAGTGTGAAGGATGAGTTGCAGAACCCTTCTACTGTCTACTTAACTCTCCATGACTTGAAAAATTGTAAAGTGGTTAGTTTATTGTCTATTATTTAAATTATAACATTTATTTAACCTTTATTTATTTAATAATTTATTTGTGTGAACTGAATTTTTTATTTAAATTTTTATACCGAATTCATCATGTTTAGGTTTTGAAGGCTTGGGTTGTGGCATCTGTTGCCGAGGTTTTATATGAGAAAGCTTGGTTTTATACGTCTTGCATGAAGTGCAAAAAAAAGGTTGTAGATAAAGAAAACAAGTTGTTCTGTGGTTCGTGTGATGATTTTGTTCTTGGATGTCAACGTTATAAAATACATATTAATGTGGTTGATGGTTCCGGTAATGCTGAGTTCTTGCTGTGGAATGAAATTTCTACGTTGTTAATTGGAAAAACTGCTTCAGAGGTTCTGGGTGGTCTCACTAAGGTAAGATTTTTGTCCAGTAAGGTATGATTTTTGGTTTTTGTCTAATACATTCGAAAATATATTACAGATTTTTATTCTTTAATGGCATGGATGTTAATATATATATTAATTCTTTGTGTATTTCAGGATTTTCTAAACAAAAATGTTGAAGGTGGTATAAAGGATGTTGCTAAAGTTGATCTCCCCGAGCCTGTTGACAAATTGATTGGAAAGGAATTTATGTTCAAGGTCAGTGTTGGGTTGAAGAATATTGAAGGGAGCGACCCTGTGTATGTTGTTGAGAAATTTTCCGATGATATGGAAATGATCATGAAGCATAAAAAATTCAACCATGGAGTTCTTCCTTTCGGTTGGTGTCCTCTTGAAGATGTTGTTGCTGAATCAGTCACCCCCAAGGGTAAAGAAGTTGTAAACTCGGGTGAAGGCTTCAAAACCCCTGAAACTAAGAAGATTACGAAAAGGAATTTGCAGTGCGATTTACAGGATTCAGCGGGATCGGTAACTTCCAAGATCATCAAAACTGAAAAATAAAGTTGATGCAAGAATGTGTTCTCCGCCAATGTTTTCTCATTTTCTGTTATGTATGCTTTTGACTTTATTATCGTGTTTCCTTTTTTTGTTGTGCTGCTACAGAATTCTGTTTGGAATCCTCTTGGTCTTTTGTGGGTACTATTTTCTGTTTCGAAGTTTAAGTGTTTCAGCACGTGGAAACATTGGTTTTGATATTATGAAATATCTTTTGAAGAAGTAGAAACTTTCTTTGTTTAATTTGCATTGTGATTTAATTGTTTGTGTTGTTCAATTATTTTTTTCCAGAGATGCATATCAAACCTCCCAAAATTACCCTAGACCCAAAATTTAAAATATTTTTATTTTTAAGTAATAATTATAAGCATCGATATTTCAACCAAAGAAAAATGATGGTGTACGTTTCCTCAAAAGGATTATCATTATCTTTATATCTTTTTATAATACCATTTTCCTCTATTCTCATCCTCATCTTTCTCTCAAAAAAATTCAATTTCAGTGTTCTGTATTCAATTTTCTTCAACTTTTCTATGTCTCGGTTTCCATGTCTTAGTTTTGTTAGGGTTGCTCATGATTTGCGGATTACTTCCAATAAAGTTGTGAACCTCTCTGATATTCCGAAGTGTTTAGAGGTATTATGCATATGTTCCTTAATTAATTTATGTTTATTTTATTTAAAGTTCAATTTTATTTAATTAATTTTTATTTTTTTGTAGTCAAGTAATATATTGAGCGTTGGATGGATAACTGAAATTGTTAGCACAAGAGATTGGTTTTATACATTTTGTTTTGATTGCAATGAATATCCTCCTTCTAATGATTCCAGTTTGGTTTGCCATAACTGTGATGAGTATCTTATTAAAAACGCAAAGTATGATATCTTCGTTCGTGTTACTAATGGCCGTGATAATGTAGTGTTGCGGTTGTTGGATCAAGTTGCTATGCAGCTTCTTGGTAAAACTGCTCAAGATGCTTTTCAAGAGATGGTTATTGTAACGACCGAAAAATTTAAGTTAATTAAGTAAATAATTTTGGCCCAATAAAAAAAATTTGCGTACGAAATAATTACCTCAAGGCAAATTAATAAATTTAAATGAAATTGCATTATCTATGTTTGACATTCATATATTAAGAGATCAAATTCATGTTAAGTGTTGCACCTTATTTGAAACACATCATGCATAATCATGTAGTATCCTCAAATTCTAACAAGTCTTAATAATAAGAATAATAATAATAATAATAATAATAATAATAACAATAATATTGGTTTTTCCCAAACCCTTTTCTATATATATGTCAGTTGCCCTCTTTCTTCCCTAACTCCTCTCAGCCGCACCCGACCTACCCTACCCATCTACAGTTAAGTTCTCAAATGATTTGTTGGAAATAAAGGAGAAACAATCCGTCAATTTTTCCTTCTTTCATCTATTCAAGCGATTACTCGTATGTGAGTTCTTCCCTTTTTCTTTGTTTTAATATCCTGGGTTGTTATTGCTATTTTATTCTCTTTAAATTCTTCAAGTCATAGACTTTAATTTGAACGTGTACTGTATTTGAATTCTCCTTAGGTCGAAAACCTTATATGTATAATTATTCCAATCCAATTTCCAGCCGTTGAAATCTTAAACTTAGGACCCTTTTTCCGAATAGTTTTAACAACCTGCACATTCATGCTTTGTATGGGTTTCTCAATGGTTATAGGATATTAGTTCAACTTGGAGATGAAATACTTTTGATTATTTTCATTATTTTTGGTGGGATTCACTATGTTGTTCGAATGAAGTGCCTTTTGACCTGTTATTCGAGTTCTCAATTTTGAAGAAGTTTTGATGTCCACTTTCACACTCCATTATCCTAATTACAGTTGGACCCCCAAAAAATGTATCTTCATGGTCTTAATTGTTTATCCAACTTCGGTTTGACCAGAAAGTCCAAAGCCACTTTTGCTAATTAATTAAATTATGATTAAGTGCAATGTACCTGTTTAATATAAACCTAAGATGTGAGTTAACTTATACAATAAATATGTATTCATTTATACTTACTCTAGGTATATAGATTGCAAAGATTTTGAGGATTAGGATTTGCATGAGCATTCATTCACGCATCTTTTTCGTCAAGTCAAGTTCTGCATTTTCAAGGTAGGGGTATTTCTAAAACCTTTTCAAATACAGTTCATATCAGTGTATGGTACGCAGGTAATTGTTCGATATCGAGGACTTTATATTCTATTCATGTTATGTGCACATATTAGTCGCGCGACGAAACTCATGGCCGTGTTCACGTAGACGTGTGACGTGTTCACGGTAATAAATCAAGCAAGCAAGTGATAGGAACGTTTAATCGTTCGGAAATTCATGTCCTTGGGTATATCCCACTATCTAACAAGTTCAAGTTAGTTTATAAAGTTGAGCGTCATTCCGGTTATTTTCGTATCGTGCAATGTGTGAACTGGTATCCCTACTGAGTTGTTGATAACTCACCCCTTTAAAATCCCATCTTTTTAGGTTAAGCGAAATCGGAGCGAGACGGAGATGTGGCGGCGATAGTAGTAGCAGCGTTTATTTTAAAGACATTATTTTCTTTTATGCTTTCCGCTTTTGAAATTTAATACTTGACTACTTTATTTAAATTTGACTATTGAGGGTTATTATTTTTAGTTAATGATTTTATTATGAAAAGACGTTTTGACATTTTGTTATTTTAAGTACTACAATTTCTTTTGAAAAATAAGAAAAAATCCTCTTTAGTTTATATTTGAAAAATGGGATGTTACAGTTATGGTAATATTATCTCTTCTTTATATAAATATTTTTAATTATAAAATGATTAGTAATTAAAAATTTTGATTCTATAAATATCATTATTTTACAATATATCCAAAATGATTTTTTCATAATTAAATATTTGTCATCTTTGCAGGATACATTTAAAGAAGTTGATGGCAATTGCGTTCGCGTAGAAATTAATCTTAAACGTATTCTTCCAGAACCAATCTTCAATCTTATTGGAAAAGAAATTTTGTTCAATGTCGTTGTTCCTTCCAGTCAAGCTGAAGAATTTGAATTTGTTTATGTTATTATTAATTTATCCACTGATCATTTTCTTATCGACATGAACAAGCACCTCTTTTTCAAAGATGAATCTCCTTCTTCAGATGTCACGAGGAACATGGTTTCGAAAACGGCAACTTCTTTTTAAATTATAATATTTTCCTATTTAGTATTATCTTTTAATCTTTTTAGTTTTGAAGAATATTTATTTATGTAATTCTGAATATTCAGTACTGTCTATTATCACTATTTACTTATGGGTACTTAAATTAATTAATGATGATGATAAATTTAATCTTCATTTTATTTTAGTATTATAATTCATATTCAAATTAATAAAATTCTTAAATTAAAATTTTATTTAATAATTCCACCCTTTAATAATAAAATTAATATACGTTTTATATTTGGATATAATCATTATATAATATCTTTCTAATATTTTCTATATATTTTTTCCTAATATGTTTATATTAATTGTATTGTTTTCATTAATATTTTTTTAAACCCTCGAACGATGTATTATTTAAATTTATTGTTATTCATTTTCTTTACTAAACTAAACTAATCATTATACAATTAATTGTTGAGCTATATAATATAATATATAATATCAAGAATATATTAAATAGTAATTTATGCTAAAAATAATTAACTCCATGCGCATGGTATGGTTTATCTCCTCCCGAGGGAAAGGTGAATACCATACGCAAATACATTGTTCTTTTCCACAAGTTATGTTTCGTAATCATTATTAATATTAAAACCTTTTAATATTTTTCCTAGCTATTATGTATATATATATATATATATATATATATATATATATATATATATATATATATATATATATATATATATGTGTGCTGAATGAATTGCAAATGTTGTCAAGGGCATCAGGTGCTGGTCAAGAAAACGACACCAAGCATCTTGTGCTTGTCAAGAACACGACTCCAAAGCATCACGTGGTGGGAGAGAACACTAATTTATTCTAAATATTTCTTATTATGAATTTATTTATTTTCTTATTTTACCATGCATGTATTATACATGCAGAGATAAATTTATATACATTCTGATTGATTATTTACTCACGATTTCTTATTTAACAGTAATATATATATATATATATATATATATATATATATATATATCAAGTTCTTGATATCAATGTCAACCAAGAGGAAAAAAAAAACCAGGTGAGAAAGGGAGTTAAGAATTTTCAACAAAAGTTGTTCTGTATCATTTCAATGTGTTTGAGAACTGTATATTTTGAAAAGTCGATAATAATTTCCCAGTAATTCTTATAGGGAATGATAATATTTCCAACTGAGCGATAAATACGAAAAAATCTCGGTCTACCATGCACTCTTTCGGTAATCTTATTATTTTCGAGCAACTTTGTTAATAAACAATAAATACATTTTATTTTACAAGTTATATTTTCATAAGATCAACGTGTTTCGTTAAATCTTTTTATGTTTTTGTTATCTATCTACAATCAGATGGTTTTATTTTAGAGTCGTCTACCGTGAATGCATGTTCGTCGAGCAACCCTCCTTTATCAGTAACTGCCGATCAGAATATTAGACGGATCAAGATTGTCAATTTGGGTAAAGAATTCGATTGCGTACAAGTCCAATTTAGTCTGCAGATCTATTTGAAATTTTTTAACCTTTATAATATTATCGAAGAATACATGACTGATAACATTTTATGATTTCATTAGGTGGATCTTCTAATAAATCTCCTATTGTTGAGAGTGGTCAAAGTTCAGTTTTGATAAATATTGGTATGGCGACATGCGAAGGATCAACTTCAAATGCTCCAATTCAGAATAATGTAGTCCCTTCAGTAGTAAATAGAACGATCGGAGCTCCAAAGCGGAAGGGAAAAGAAAATCAGTCAAGTGCTTGCGCATCGAATAATCATGGACTTTCTAAGGAGAATGCAAAATATCCAGGTTAATCTTTTTCGGCGGCATGCATTATTTATAATTTACTTTGTAATAAGCCTGAATTAATAAAAGTTTTAAAAATTTTATTTTTTTTAAGGTTATGACGACATTGGCGATCCGGTTTGGAAATGTATTCATTGCGGTGCTAAATTCTGGAGAGATGAAAGAATAGAAAAGTCCAGAAATTTGTCAGGACTTCCAAAGTATAATTTGTGCTGTGTTCATGGTTAGTATTTGTTATTATATTTTATGTCATTTGGGTAGATAAATTGTTTTATTTATATACAGTATTATGATAGTTAAAAAACTGTTTTTTTGGTACTCAGGTAAAATTAAGTTACCATCCATCAGGGACCCTCCACAAAAGTACAAAGATTTATTGTACGGAAATGGCCCGATGAGTAAAAAAATTCAAAAGTCAATGCGAATGTACAATATGATCTTTTCTTTCACTTCAATGGGAGGGAAGATCGACAAGTCATTTAACGACGGAAGGGCAGCTCCTATTTTCAGATTAAATGGCGATAATTATCATTTGATTGGTAGTTTACTCCCAACCCGTAGCGATAGAGCTATGTTTGCTCAACTGTACATCTACGACACTGAAAATGAAGTAGTAAACAGGATTAATTCCGTAAGGTTAGATGGTTTGAATAATTTATGGTATTCAATTATTTGCATCGAGATGTCATTTTTTATTTTTTATTTAAATTCTGATGAATTTAATTAATATCGCATTGGCTGTTTAATAGTAATGCTGCAGACAAACAGGCTCAGCTACAAGATGCTGAGTTTCATGCCGATATCGTCGCTCTTCTCAAGAGCGTACTGAATGATAATAATATGTTGGTTCTTTGGTTTCGCTATGCCGGGGAAAAGATACGTGAACATAGTGAACATTTGTTCACTGAAGATGACATTAAACTGGGGTTGATTTGTCGAAGGAGTTCTGATGGCCAACGATACAATTTGCCAACTGTTTCGGAGGTGGCGGCTTTAATTGTTGGAGATGTTGATAATCTGGAGGATCACAGGGATATTATTATTGAAACTCGATCAAAATCTTTACAGCGCATAAATGAGTTGCATGTGTCGTATTTGCCGCTCCAGTATCCGTTGCTATATTTGTACGGAGAAGACGGATATAGAGATGATGTTCCTCATCGTAAAACGACCAGGAGTAAAGAAATTAGAAAAAGAAATGTTTCAATGAAAGAGTACTTCTCTTACATGCTGCAGGAGAGGGATACTGAATCTCCTCATATTCTTTTTGGACGATGTTTATTTCAACAATTCTTGGTTGACGCTTATACGATGGTTGAGTCGTACAGAATTACTTACATGAAAAATCATCAGCAGGATTTCAGATGTGACTCTTACGCTGCGTTGGGCGATGCATTAAGTAGTGGGGAGACTAACATGGCAGAAACTGGTAAAAAGATAATTTTGCCTTCTTCTTTCGTTGGCGGTGCCCGATTCATGATACAGAATTATCATGACGCAATGGCTGTATGTAGGTGGGTAGGATATCCAAATTTGTTTATTACTTTTACGTGTAATCCGAAGTGGGATGAAATAGAGAGGTATGTTAAAGAAAGAGGATTGACTGCAAATGATCGACCGGATATTCTTTCTCGAATGTTCCACACTAAGTTAGACAACATGTTGAGAGATATTCGTCAGGGAAAGCTGTTTGGGGAGTTATCTGCGAGTTAGTGCATCCTTTATCTATCTTTAATTTTCAATTGTTCTTATTTAATTAGTTTAAAGTTTTATATTCTTATTGTGTTTAATTCTTATTTTCAGTTGTTTATACTATCGAGTTTCAGAAACGTGGAATGCCGCATGCTCATATTCTACTGTTCATAAAAAATTTCTCCCAGACAGCAAGTGCAAATGTCGTCGACGGTATTATATCTGCGGAGATTCCTGATTGCAAGGAAGATCGGGAATATCATGACGCGGTCAGTGAGTTCATGATTCATGATCCGTGTGGCGTAGCAAATAAAAAATCACCGTGCATGGATGGATGTCGATGTACAAAAAAATTCCCAAAGAGATATGTTGATCGCACAATGGTAGATAATGATGGCTTTGTCGTTTACAAAAGAAGGGATAATGGCAGGACAATATTAAAGGGAGGAATTGAACTTGACAACAGGTATGCTTTTAGTATGTTTCATTTTATTTATGCGTAGATAATAAAAAATAAAAATTCATCTTTGAACGCTTCGTGCAGAATGCCATTGTATAAAATTCATCTTCTAATAATCTCATTGGGTTCACATGTTTTTTTCAGGTCTGTTGTTCCCCATAACCCTTATCTCCTGAAAAAATATAGATCCCATATTAACGTGGAGTGGTGCAATCGTTCACGGTCTATTAAATATTTGTTCAAGTACGTTCACAAAGGACACGATCGAGCAACTGCCGTTTTTTATCAGTCTCACAATGACGCTGCTGGAAATCAAAATGTTGATGAAATAAAGCAATATTTAGATTGCAGATACGTATCGGCGTCGGAAGCGGTGTGGCGGTTATATGGATATGAAATTCATTTCAACCAGCCTAACATTGTGAGATTGAAATTTCATCTATCTAACGAGCAGATTGTTGTATTTAGGGACGGGTCGTCTGTTAAGAGTATTTTGTCCAGAGCATTGGGTAAAGAGACTATGTTTACAGCCTGGATGATTGCAAACAGTAAATTTCCAGGAGCGAAAGAGATAACTTACGCTGACTTTCCTATGAAATTCGTTTGGGATGTGAAGGAAAATGCTTGGCGGCCAAGAAAGAGAGGATTTGCTCTCGGGAGATTGAACTATGTACATCCAGGCGCGGGGGAGTTGTATTATATGCGACTTCTGCTGAATGTTGTGAAAGGTTGTGAATCCTACGATGATATTTATCTTATAACGGGATACGATATGAAACCTTTAGAGAAACCTGTTTCGCTCGTGGTTTGATTGATGACGATAATGAGTTTATTAAAGCCATGGAAGAAGCTTCATTTTGGGGATTCGAGGATTCCATTTAGATTTCAACGAAGACGATTTCCGTTGATGATATCGTATGCAATGACGATCAATAAAAGCCAAGGTCAATCGTTGACAGATGTTGGTGTGTTTTTGAAGAAGCCGGTTTTCACTCATGGGCAACTGTACGTTGCTGTTTCAAGGGTGACGAATAGAAGTGGGTTAAAAATTTTGTGCTGTGACGAGAATGGTAAACTTACAAACAAAACAAATAATGTAGTTTTTAAGGACGTCTTTCGAAATTTGTAATAAAATCTTTGAATTTTGTCTTTTGATGTTTCCTTTAGAGAATATAAATTTAGTTCAAACATGTACTTTACGATTGTAATTTATGTTTTAAACGAAGACAAATTATTTTAAACGATATTGTAGAGAGCTATGTACGTAAAATCATGAGCACGCAAGATCAAGGACACATTTTTCCATCAAGTGGAACGTCGTATCACGTGCATCGCACGGGCAAAAGGACTAGAGGTTGTAATGGTTGATCTTGAAGTAAGTTTGTTTATTTTTTAGTACTATTAAATAATATATAATTTTTTGTTCACAGGTGGGTGAATTATATTGGTGTGTATTTCTGATTTTTGGTTTCTGTAGGGCTTCCGGATTCTAGGATCTGTACCGAAGAAGCTTATTTCGTGGTTTGATGATGATCTTAAAGAGGGAATGTTATGCAATATTCGTAATATCACAGTTCTGCCGCAATTCTTATATCTGGTTCTAATCGATCACGACTTTATGATCGTTTTCAAAAAAGAATCATTTGTCGGTCCAGCTATTTATCCGTGGTTTTCTAAATCTATATTTGATATCAAAAGTTTTAATGATATCGAGAGGAGTTTCCACTTGGCTAATGATCTTCTTTTGGGTATGTTGTTGATGAGTTATCAAAATTATTATATTTTATGTCAGTTGTGTATTCATAATGATATTTTTTTTGGTAGATAATTTGTTTTATTTATATACAGTATTAGGATAGTTAAACAACTGTTTTTTTGGTACTCAGGTAAAATTAAGTTACCAGCCATCCTGGACCCTCCGCAAAAGTACAAAGATTTATTGTACGGAAATGGCCCGATGAGTAAAAAAATTCAAAAGTCAATGCGAATGTACAATATGATCTTTTCTTTCACTTCAATGTGAGGGAAGATCGACAGGTCATTTAACGACGGAAGGGCAGTTCCTATTTTCAGATTAAATGGCGATAATTATCATTTGATTGGTAGTTTACTCCCAACCCGAAGCGATAGAGCTATGTTTTCTCAACTGTACATCTACGACACTGAAAATGAAGTAGTAAACATGATTAATTCCGTAAGGTTAGATGTTTTGATTAATTTATGGTATTCAATTATTTGCAACGAGATTGCAGTTTTTATTTTTTTATTTAAATTCTGATAAATTTAATTAATATCGCATTGTCTGTTTAACAGTAACGCTGCGGACAAACAGGCTCAACTACAAGATGCTGAGTTTCATGCCGAGATCGTCTCTGTTCTCAAGAACATACTGAATGAGAATAATATGTTGGTTCTTTGGTTTCGCTATGCCGGGGAAAAGATACGTGAACATAGTGAAAATTTGTTCACTGAAGATGACATTAAATTGAGGTTGATTTGTTCACTGAAAATTTTAATGTTTCGTTTAGAGAATATAAATGAAGTTCAAACATGTACTTTACTATTGTAATGTATGTTTTAAACGAAAACAAATTGTTTTAAACGATATTGTAGAGAGCTATGTACGTAAAATCACGAACATCGCAAGATCAAGGGCACATTAAAAAACCAAACACGAAACGTTATATCCCGGGCATCGCATGGGTGTTACACTAGTTAGTCCAAATTCATCGGGAAAATATTGATTTTCGCCTGAAACCATCAGGTGCAGACCACATACTCTTCAATTTGGGGGCTATTAGTTTATAGCACGTGATTGTTTCTTAGTATTAGTTACCCACGTGGGTATCAAATCTTCCCTCGATCCCATAAGTGTTTTCCAGTTTCTTTGTAAATTTACAAAAAAATAGGAAAACATTTGTGGATTTGTAGAAGAGAGGTAGTAATTCAAATCCTAATTCCCTAATTCCACCTAAAGGCTAAAGCAACCCATAAAATTACTACCCTTCTTAGTTCCTGAGCCCATCTCTTCCATTTTGGCCAATCCAAAATATTGCAAACTCCAATTTTGAGATATGGTGTCACAAAGAGAAATAAAGGTGCAAAAGAACCAAAACGGTATGTAGTATTTACAGAGCAAATTAAACCCTAATTTCTAGACATGATTATTCTTAGTAGACATGATTATTCTTAGGGTTTGTGTTGTATTGACATGATTATTTACCCTTATTTTTAAAAAAAGTATTACTTCTGTCTCAATCAAACAGAAAGTATCTCACTAATTGTCTTTTTTTAGAGGTCAATTAAAATGAGTTTGTTACTTTTCTTTTTAATATATTTAATAGTTAAATTTTATTTTATTAATTTTTTCATAATTTTTGTACGTTATTTAAAATATGTATTGGACGGACACCGGTGACTGTTTCTGTGAGACGGATTGAGTATGTATTACATCAGTCTCAACCTTCAACTAATTATACTCTGCTCAGATGTAAATTCAAAAAACAAAGTGTGTGGAATAAGACAAAACTTCACAACAAACTATCAAGTTAGACTAAGACATACTAATAAAATTGTATGAACTTGGAGGAGGGAGACGAAATGAAATCTTATTCTCTTAGTCGGGACTTTATACAAATTGATTAAGTCAATATCAAGTTTGTTTAAAAGGTGTATTTGATCGTAAATACGAGAACGAAAGAAAAGGATTTTGTTGTAGATCATGTGAACCAGTTTAATTCTATACTGTCAACATTCATTTCACTTGAAATGAGAGCCATGAAATTGCTATCATACTAACGAAATCTAACGTCCACTAACGGCCAAAGCAACCACGCAGTGAACTGAAAACATGGTCTCTTTTCTTCTTCTTGTAAACATTTCTCAACTTCACATCACTCACCACATTTCTTGCCCATTCATAAAAGTAGCTTTCGTTGTATCCGATCCTCGAGTCCTTGTAGATCGTCATGCACCTACGGTCATCCTCCTCGAACGGGCACCCATCGCGGGCCCCATCACCCGGGTCCCGCCAGGCGCCCTGGTGCTTCATCCCCGCCCAGCTGGCGAACCAGTGAAACACAAACTGCCCAACTCCGGCCAGCTTCAGCCACCCCTTCGGAAAAAACTCCATAACACTCCCGTTTCTATCCATCAGAAACAAGTTGGTCAGCTGGGCCCCGTGCGGGGATATCAATATATCAGTCGAGCTCATCAGCTTCACCTGTTCGCAAAAGGTCAGGTTACTCGCATACGCCACCGTGAGCCGGCAGCCGCCTGAGTTCCGGCAAGCTCCGGTGAATATTCCGATCACCGCAGAGTCGTTCTTGAACGACCTTGCCCCTGTCCTCATGAACATGGTCATCCCTATCACCGCTGACGACGACTCATCTCTCGAGCTGACGTTACAGAAAGCCCTCGCCTTCCACCTCAGCAAATCGTACACTTCCAGCCTTCTCTCTCTCGACATCCCTCCCTCGTTGTGCCTCATCACCACGCCCGTTCGAAACAAGCGGGTTCTCCATGATCGAATCTCTCGATGTTCAGCGGCTCTCCGAAAGTGGCCTCCAGCAGCGAGCTTAGCCAAGGCCCGATCTTGACTCTCAGCTCACCCCAATGGAACAGGACCCATCTCGCGGGCCGGGCCGAGCATTTGTTTTTCACGTGCCAGGCGATGAACGGGACAACTGCAGATACACCGTGCCAGATGTTGCCGTAATCGTAGTGGTTGTACGAGACGAAGGTGAGGCCTTCCATTAGGGTGGCATTGGGCGGCAAAGCTTGAAGCCAAGCGAGAGCGTATGAATTCCACGAGCCATCGTGGGTGTCTCTGCCTGAAAGGCAGAGGACTCTGCCTTTCGAAGCTTCCGAGGGGTATTCTTGGTATTGGACTTGGGCCTTCTCGTGTGTGTCGAGGATGGAGCTCATGAACCACGTGTGACCCTCGAGGGCTTTGCTAGAGTAACGGAGGTCCTTTAGAGGGAGAAACGTGACAGACTCTCGGAGTTTGGAAGCAATGGAGTCGAGCTGGTCTGAGCAGTTCTTGCAGTCTTGGGTTTTCTGCACCCGGAGGGCTTGGAAGAGGATGAAGAGGAAAGCGAAGAGGGCAGAAAGGTAAATTATGAGTTTTTGTGAACAAAGGGATTTTAGTGAAGGGGTCTTACATTTGTAAGCTGGTATGATTCTTGATGACTTGGCCATTGATGAGATTAAGAGATTCTTGATTACATGATTTTAAATTGTGTAAGAAACAGAGAGAGAGAGAGAGAGGAGAACCCGCAAAAGGTAGAAGAGGGATAATGCATGAAGCTGTTGAGCAGTTTCAAGTCACGAGATAAACACAAAGAAAAGTTGAATAACACGTGAGTAAAGTTCAAGAAAATGTACAGAGAGGTGGCTAGTCTTCTTCAAGTCAGGCGAGCTTTCCGACTGAAATTCCCTTGACCACCATTCGTGTGGAACTCTGAACTCAATCTAGCATTGTTCTTCCTAGTCTTTAAATGAAATAAATAATTTTAAGTATAAGAAAAATTAACTAAAACAATACAATCTCAGTTACATTTATTGTGTTTTATTAATGTGTGTGTTTTTATCTTCCAACTTGTTGTAGCGGATAGAATATTCATTACTCGCTTTCGCCAATTCTGCGGATCATACACCTGCTCTTGAATCTAGCAATACCCTCATTTCAACTCATCCATCGGCTCAACACCCTTCTCGCGTAGCAACATACAGAAACTATCCGCCTCCTCTGTCATCTCGTATTTTTTAAACGCGTCCAAGAGCTTTTCGCACACTGAGAGACTAAACTCCGATGTTGCAGATTGCTTCCACTGGTCAATTATTTCCCCAGCCTCTCTCAAATGCCCGAGCACCAAATACGAAGAAAGTATGCACACATAGTTTCTCCCCATCATCTTTTGACCTGTCATCCTCAGAGACTTCCATATCTGGTCAACCATATTCTTATTCCCCAAGCCCCCGTGAAGAATGACTAGAAAGTCGTAGGATATCAATTCTCTCTGAGTAACAACACCTTTCTCACTCTCCACTAAAGAGCTCGACAGATCCGAATTCTTTAATTGACCAGCAATAATATATATCTTAGCAAGTTTCAGGTACCTAATCCAACTCTCATCACAACAACCTGAATCAGCACTCATCTCGTCGAGAACTCTTCCCGCCTCTTCCATTTTCAGAGAAGCGGCACAAGAACTCATGAGTAGATTATACGTGAACAAGTCGGGGGCCACATTGCAGCGTCTCATTTCGTCGGCGATCAAGGGAACCTTTTCAAGCTGGCCGACAGAAATGTAGAGAGTCATGAGCTCATTGAAGGTGAGTGCGGTCAGAGAGAGATTTCCAAGTTTGATGATTCTTTCATAGAGTTGTTCAGCCTTTTCAACTAGTTTAAGGGAGGCGTAGGAGTGAAGGAGGGCCGTGTATGTCTCACTGGATTTGGCCGAGGAAGGAAGGGCTTCAAAGTACCGTTCAGCACCGTCGATGCCAAAGACTCGAGTCATGAGGTTGATGCGGACAGCGTAGTCAGAGTCGGTTAATTCGTACTCCTCATGACTAATCATCCACTCTGATATCTGCAAGTTTCATAAACACGTAAAAAGTATTGCTGTTATGAGATACTTTGGTTAGCGATTGAAGAAAAACATATAGTCGTATATGTGCCAACTGCCAACTGGATATACTTTGCAATTAAGATTTTCGTCCAATGATGTTTTATTCGATCCAAAAAGACTTTTTGAATATTTAACAAAACAAAACGCGAATATCTAAATTTTCATTTTGTTCTCCCAACTATCTGTAAATGACTTATTATTAAAAAAAAATCTACCAACTCCCACTCACATATTTTTAACTAAAATCAAAATCATTGTTTTACTATGTTTCTTTATATAACAAAAGCAATGAAGCTTGGCTTCATTCTGATAGAAAGTGTGTCCCTTGTATTAGGCAACTCTCCTGTTTCAGTATTCATTGAAGAAACAAAAAAGGATTATGAAAACACGACGAATTCATTAGTTTATACACAGGCTAGTTTTAGTTCTAATAATACATTACAAGCACAACTATGAAAAAAAACATATCTCCGATTTATTCCCATTCAGTGTAACGAAAGGCTTATTCCTCTTCATATAACGAAAGGCTTGGATGAGAAATCATTTAACTATCACATATTCTACATCTAGGTCCGTAATGCGGTTGCTACACCGTTTATGAACACTTAAACATCGTACGAGCGCTATCACAGAAGGCAAATGAAGTTATCAAAAACAAATTGATAGATTGTGAGAAACAAGAAACTAACAAAAAAATAAAAAATGGAACAAGGCCACTATTTAAGGTCGAGGGTCGACTGCATTTTACAATAACACGAACTTGGACGATAAAACATGTCAATTGCAATGAAATCATGAAACTGTAATCTAAACACACTAAGTTAACATGTCGATTCCAATGAAATTATGAAACCATGAACGTTGAAACTAAGATACTAACTAAGAAAAATTTCTCAATTTTGAGATGGGCATTTCAATTTTCAAAACATAAGAAATCGGAGATAATTTAATTAATCCATCTCAAAAAAATATAAAAAATTACAGACCTCGAGGGCGTGCTTGAAGCGGTGGGTTTTGCGGAGGTCTTTGGAAATGCTTCGGAGGTCAGAAATGGTGATCGTGTTTCCCTCTCCGACCCATTTCTGCAAGACATTAGTGACGCTTCGCTTCGGGAGCCTGAGCCGGAAAATCCTGCTCTTTAGGTCGTCGTTTTTCTCATCTTCGGTGAACTCGTCCGCGCTTTCTTCGTGTGTTGTTTTAACAGCTTCGATGCTTGAAGAGATTGATCCGTACTGAATTTTGTTTTCCCTTCGCGCGTTCCTGTCGACACACACGCATAAAAGGAAATGGAGGAAAATACAGAAACCCTAAATTAATTTCGTTTATATAATTAGGAAGGTAATGAGATAAGTGGCCAAAAAATTATAGTTATGGAAATACCTAGTGAGATGGTGTAAGAAGGAGCGGCCGGCCATTGGAGCTGGATTTCTTCTTCGCCGATGCTGTTAAAATTGATGAACCAGTGAGAAAAACAATTGAAGTTATTTTATTTTAAAATTATTAGAAAAACAAAACCAAAAAAATTGGGAAAATAAAAAAATTATTTTACCTTCCTTCTGTTTTAAAATTAGAAAATCAAAAAAATAAAATTAAAATAAATTTGTCAGAAGTGGGGTTTGAACCCACGCCCAATTATTAGAAAAACAAAACAAAAAATTGGGAAAATAAAAAAATTATTTTACCTTCTGTTTTAAAATTAGAAAATCAAAAAAATAAAATTAAAATAAATTTGTCAGAAGTGGGGATTGAACCCACGCCCTCCAGAACTTGAGTCTGGCGCCTTAGACCACTCGGCCATCCTAACTTATTATTTAAAAAATTTTAATTATTTATAAGTCTATTTTGTTCTTATTTTCACTAATTATATGAAGTATATATTTTCAATTTTTTTTTTTAAATCCTTTTATCTTAAAGAAGTAAGTAATAAATATAATTAAATAATTTTAAAAAAAATTAAAGAGGTCCAATGGAGACTAATAGATATTTTGAATATGCATGATACCAACAAATTTAAAAGGGAATAAAACAATGTAAGTAATATAGTAATTATTTAAAAATTCAAATCGAAAAATTCATAAAAAAAATAAAGAAAGAATCACTATAGAAAACGCCACATGAAAATCTGCATGTAAAGTATCGTTTTCATATTGTTCAAACTGCAAGTTTTGGATTGCAATGATGTCAAATCCATAGCAAGTTTTGGATTGTTAAGGATTATATGAATTTGACATCATAGCAAGTTTTGGATTGCAATGTTGTCAAATATAGTTCCAGTCATACTTTGCAATGAGAGAAATTTGGCTAGGCCTTAGCAATGCTTCTCTCAATTCGACTAACTTATTAAGGATTATTATCTAGATCTCGTGTTGATGTATCTTTAGCTATAAGGCCACGTGTCTTTCAATAATCGTCTTACGTAAGGTACCCATTGTCTGTTAAGAGATGCTACAACAATTTTTCGAATTGATTTGTTATTGTCTATCATCACATCACACTTTTACTTGAAAAAGAAAATGACAATACCTTTTGAGAAATCGATGATAATCGTCAACACGTAAAACGCACCTTCATTGATGGAACTCTCGATGGTCCTCATAAGTCGGAATTGACATACTGTAGCACCTCTTTCGTAGTGTAAACACTCGTTGAGAATTTCACTCTCCTATTTGCTCAACATTGCTCACAGAATTTCATATCTAAAGTGCTTTGTTCATCAAAGAGCTCTCGTTTTCTCAACCAGATAATCTCGCCTTCACTATATGCTTAACTCCTATATGTTATAATTTCATAACTTCTTGATCATCAGCATAGTTTTCTTATATATCATCTTCTTTAAAAAAATTACTATCTTCAATTTTTTTGATTTCCCAGGTTAGCTTGTATGCCCGCGACTAAATTGAATGACATTAATTTGTATATGTTGGTCAGGTCTGCAAACAAGTTCAGAATGACAAATATAATTAAATCATTAAAAAGGTATCATAACTTTTTATAATTCATTCACAAGCTTAAGGTTTATTATTCACATATTTATATCTAATTCACATTTTCAAAAAGCTCAAATTGTTAGAAAAATTGCGTAACTAAATTTATATTAATAAGTCAAATATATTTTTTAATATTAACTAAGTACAGTTTTAATTTATAATTTTCATTCATTACAACTCGATTTGAACGAATGAGATATTAATTCGAATTTCTCTATGAACCTTTCAATTTTCAAATGCCTCAAGGCACAATGTCTAGACGGTTTTGACTAGCAAGTCAAAAAAGACATAATTAAGGCTCGATCGTTTTTTAAAATCATGCTTCCAAACTCACAATTCCCAGAAAGTAGTAATATTTTAAGTACCCATCAAAAAAATAACAACCTCAAAGTTAAATATCAAAATGTAAAAAGTATTTAAAAGGTGATTAAAATTGAAATTCATTTAAATTTTTTTATGACCGAAATTAAAAGTGTGACAAAATATTGCTCTCAAAAGTTCGGCTCATGGTGTACAGGTTGGTGATGCAAAACATCTACACAACCAACGCCACCGCCATCAAACCGGCGGCGACAGCCGCAATCCCTGCTCTCTTCGGAACGGCGCCGTTTCCACGTGGCGTCGGAGGCGGAGTGGTATCTGACGGAGAGTCGACGGAGGGACCCGGAGAAGCGTCTGCCGGCAGAGACATCCCGTTATTGGGGGAAGAAGCCAATATCAACTCCGGCGGTTGGTTGGAGGAATCCGCCGGAGTGTTCGCGTTGATCTCTGATTGAATCGATGGCGCAGGCGAGGGGGTTTGCGTTTGCGCCGCAGCGGAGACGAACAGCACGGCTGCGATTATTGATATATATACAGCCTGCATGCGATTTTAAGGACATACGCGCAAGGGGTCATTATGCAATTATTTATGGAGTGCGCAAGGGGTCACTCTGTAATTATTTTCCTAGTTTGTTTTATTACTTTCTAGTCCATATTATTAGGGTTTTGCATGTTTCCTTATTATACTAGGATTATGGTTATGATTCTTTCGCCTATATATATCAGACCATGTAACACGACATTATCATCAGTATTCATATATACAAAACCCTACTTTCTCTTCTCTTCTTTTCTGTTCTTATCACAGGAAGAGGTATTCTCTTCCTTGTTATTTTGATCTCATTATTTTACATGGTATCAGAGCGCTACTTTAATTAATCCGCACGCAATATGGTCAATCCAGAAGAGAAAGATAAAGGGGTACACGACAGTTCATCTGGACCTGATCCCTCAAATCCTATCGATCCAACAAAACCTTCCAGTCCGTATTTTCTGCACTATGGAGAGGCCCCGAGTCAGAAGCTAGTTCCAGAGCCACTGCATGCAAAGAATTACCAGTCCTGGAGTCGAAACATGATGATGGCTCTTATGACAAAGAACAAACATGGATTTGTTGATGGTTCTTTGCCTGAACCCTCACCTGATGACCCTATATATGTTGATTGGAGAAGATGCAATATCATGGTCCTCACATGGATTTCATCCAACCTTTCTCCAGAACTGGCAGGTTTTACTGCCTATTCAACCTCAGCCAGACAGGTATGGAAGGAACTCCATACTAAATTTTCAAAAACTAATAATAATTTGGTTTATATGCTTGAACAAAAGTTAATTGGTACAAGACAAGAAGGAGATATGGTTAGTATTTACTATGCCAAACTCAAAGGCATCTGGGATGAAATAACAGCTCATGAGCCCACATCCATATGTTCTTTGAGCAGTTGTCCTGCTATGATTGAAAACCGCCAGAAAGCCAACAAAAGAAGAGTGTTACAATTCTTAATGGGACTTAATGATGATTATGCAAACCTCAGAAACCAAATTCTTCTCCAAGATCCACTACCTACACTTGATCAGATTTTCAGCTTAGTATCTCAGGAGGAATCAAACCTTGAATTGAAAAGTCTAGGTTCCAATAATGTGCAATCCAATGCCATGGCAGCAAGGCAAGATATGAAAAGTGGAGGACAGCAGACTTGGAATAAATCTGGAAATCAAACCAACAAGAAAGCTTCAGTTATATGCACAAACTGTGGAAGAGATAATCACACTGTAGATAAGTGTTTCTTGATACATGGATATCCACCTGGATATTTCACAAGAAACTCCAATGGTCAAGGGCAGAATAAAGGAGGCTCAAATTGCACACATTGTGGGAAGCCAAATCACACAGTTGACAGGTGTTTTGAGCTGCATGGCTATCCCTCAAAAGATTCAAAAGGAGTAAATAAAACTGGAGGGTCTTGGACACAAAAGTCTAAGGTCAACAATGTGGAATCACAGGAGGAAGAAAACCAAGATATTAAGATGACTTCTAAAGAGTACAAACATCTACTTTCTGTTCTACATAATTTTAGTCAAAATAGTTCCTCTGAGAACTCACAACAAAAGAAAGGAACAGGTATGCTTCCTAATGCTCTTACTATGGCATCTCACTGCTTATTAAGCATAAATAGTAGTATGTGGATCCTTGATTCTGGTGCAAGTGACCACATAACCAATACTTTAAAATACATGCAAGATGTGAGGGTTAGAAGCCCTATTATCCTCAAACTGCCTAATGGTTCAACTACTACTGTTACACATGTGGGAACAGTGGTTATGAGTGACCATGTTGTCTTGAAAAATGTTTTGTTTGTTCCATCTTTTCAGTTTAACCTTGTCTCTGTCAGAAAGCTATTAGTGGATGCAGCAGCAAAATTGGTTTTCTCTCATGATGGATGTATTGTGCAGGACAATATCAGTTGCAGTGTGATTGGGATAGCTAAGGAAGTTGGTGGATTATATATCTTTGAAGCTGTGAAGGATGATAGTGGCAGCTGTAGCAATAAGATAGTTAATAATGTTTCTATTAGCACCTGGCATAAGAGAATGGGACATCCATCTATTAGCCGTATGATTTTGATGCATAAAATAAATAAAAAGTTTCCATTTGTCCATGATTCTTTTGCTAGAAGCTCCTGTGATGTGTGTCATAAATCAAAACAAACAAGAGTTCCTTTTCCTAAACACACTGAGAAAATATTATCATTATTTGAACTGGTACATGTGGATATATGGGGTCCCTTTTCTACCACTTCACATAATGGATACAGATATTTCTTGACTGTTGTTGAACACCACAGTCGATTTACATGGATATTTCTTATGCAATCAAAAGCGCAGGCCAGAAATATACTGCAGGAATTCATTTTGTCAATTAAAAATCAGTTTCAGACTAATATTAAAGTCATAAGAACTGACCAAGGAAAGAAATTTTCAATGAATGAATTTTATGGACAACATGGAATTGAACATCAAATGAGTTGTGTCTATACACCTCACCAGAATTCTGTGGTTGAAAGAAAGCACAGACACCTTTTGGAGGTAGCAAGAGCACTCAGATTTGAGTCAAATGTACCTATTGAGTTATGGGGAGAATGTATTCTCACAGCTGCCTATCTCATAAACAGAACTCCATCAGAAGTTATAGATAATCAGACACCCTTTGAGGTGTTGTACAAACAAGAACCAAATCTGTCTTTAATCAGGACTTTTGGGTGCCTATGCTTTGCTACCAATGTTGATCCTAGAAAAGACAAATTCACAGCTAGAGCACATAAATGTATCCTTGTTGGTTACCCTAAGGGAATCAAAGGCTATATTTTATATGATATAAAAGAGAGGATACTGTTTACAGCAAGGGATGTTGTGTTCTATGAGAATGAGTTCCCATTTCAGCAAGCAAAAATGGATTCTCCTGTCTCTGACTCTCCATCTGTGACTAATATGTTTGATGATCCATTATTGGATTCTAATTATCTTCATAATGAGACTGTTTCAACACATGATCAACCTACAGATTTCATGTCTCCTACTCCAGCCTCAGATACTTCACTGGCTGATACTCACTCTGATGATATGAATGCAAACACATCAGAAGAACAACCCTCACCTCCAACTGCAGATACTGTTGATTCTTCACCCACAGAAATAATTCCTAGAAGAACTGGTAGGAGTTCAAGGCCACCAGGTTACCTTCGTGAGTATCAGTGTAATCTGATTAATAAAGTTCATAATCATTCATCCATACAGCTTCAAGATGATTCTCCATATCCACTTAGTGATCATCTCACCTTTGCTAAATTGAGACCACAACATCTGAAGTATGTTCTGTCTACTGTAGTACATTCTGAGCCCAAAAACTTCAAGCTTGCATCTATGAGTCCAGAGTGGAGACAAGCAATGCAGGAAGAAATAAATGCCCTTGAGGAAAATCATACCTGGACAGTTATGCCACTTCCATCAGGAAAGAGACTGGTAGGCTGTAGATGGGTATATAAAATCAAAAGAAAGTCTGATGGATCAGTTGAGAGATGTAAAGCCAGACTGGTTGCCAAGGGGTATACTCAGCAGGAGGGATTAGATTTCTTTGAGACTTTCTCTCCAGTTGCCAAAATAGCCACAGTTAGAACAGTTTTGGCTTTGGCTTCTTGCTCCAATTGGTTATTATATCAGTTGGATGTGAATAATGCCTTCTTGTATGGAGATCTACATGAAGAGGTATACATGAGCCTTCCTGAAGGTTATTCAGTTAATGCACAGTCTACTATGTGTTGCAAGCTTCATAAGTCCTTATATGGACTTAAACAGGCATCCAGACAATGGAATGAAAAATTGTCAGCTGTCATCCTCTCTTATGGCTTCAAGCAAAGCACAGCTGACTCTTCCTTATTTATTCACTCCACAGGTTCTTCTATTACCTTTTTACTCATCTATGTAGATGATATTATTCTTGGAGGAAATGATGAGTTAGCTATACAGAGGTTAAAGAATTATTTATCTAATCAGTTCAAACTCAAGGATTTGGGTATTTTGAAATATTTTCTAGGCATTGAGATTGCTAGAAATCATGAAGGTTTAGTCATTAACCAAAGACAGTACACCTTGGATATTATTTCAGATTGTAATTTACTTGATAGTAAACCAGTTCAATTTCCTTTTGAAAAAGGTGTCAAACTGAGCAGAGATGAAGGTGATGTTCTATCTAATCCTTCTGAATACAGAAGGCTCATTGGGAGATTGTTGTATTTAACTTTATCCAGGCCAGATATTTGTTATTCTATCCAAGTTCTTAGCCAGTTTTTAGAGAAGCCAACCTCCATGCATATGACTGCTGCACTCAGAGTTGTGAGATATCTAAAAGGTGCTCCAGGACAAGGTCTATTTTATCCATCCACCAACACAGTTCATCTCAAAGCCTTTTGTGATGCTGATTGGGCAGCTGATATAGACACTAGAAGATCCATCACAGGATATTGTGTTTTCTTGGGAGATTCTCTTGTAGCATGGAGGTCAAAGAAGCAAACCACTGTTTCTAGAAGCTCTGCAGAATCCGAATATAGAGCTATGGCTTCTCTCGTGTGTGAATTAATATGGTTTAAAAAGTTGCTCAGTGATTTTAGCATTCTCCATAGACAACCAGCTCTTCTCTATTGTGACAACCTAGCTGCTATGCATATTGCTTCCAATCCCGTTTTCCATGAGCGCACCAAACATATTGAGATCGATTGTCATCTTGTTAGAGAGTGGCTGCAAAGAGGCTTATTCAAAATGTTCCACATGAAGACTGTTGATCAAGTAGCAGATCTTTTTACTAAGGCTTTAGGCTCTAAAGCTTTTCATCACCTGTTGCGCAAGATGGGCATAAAGGATCTTTACTCCCATCTTGAGGGGGGTATTGATATATATACAGCCTGCATGCGATTTTAAGGACATACGCGCAAGGGGTCATTATGCAATTATTTATGGAGTGCGCAAGAGGTCACTCTGTAATTATTTTCCTAGTTTGTTTTATTACTTTCTAGTCCATATTATTAGGGTTTTGCATGTTTCCTTATTATACTAGGATTATGGTTATGATTCTTTCGCCTATATATATCAGACCATGTAACACGACATTATCATCAGTATTCATATATACAAAACTCTACTTTCTCTTCTTTTCTGTTCTTATCACAGGAAGAGGTATTCTCTTCCTTGTTATTTTGATCTCATTATTTTACAGCGATCACCATCAACATCGAGAAGACCTTGCGAACCGGAATTATACCTTAAATTGGAATTTTTTTTTTTGAGAGAGAAATTAGTATCTTCCCTTTGGTCGTCTTCGTCGTCGTTGCGATCATGGCGAGGGACTGTGATGCGGTGGTTGTAAGTATAAATATGTTTGGGCATTACAATGCCTTAAATGTACCTAGGCAGAAGTTGTTTTGCTAACATATTTATTTGTTTTATTTCTTTCTTCACAATTTAAACTGTTGTAATCACTTGTCATATTAGTGATTTGATTTAGCATAGTTCATTGTTGGAACGTGCTTGAAAAACAATCAACATAGAAGGTTTCTGCCGCAGCACAGCCAGGCAGAGTCATGCCGCAAGCAGTGCAAGGCTTGGACAAGAGGTTGAGTCAAGATATCGAGCGAAGCATGAGCGTAGGGCAAGGGAATGCTGAAGTCCAGATAGTATGGAAGGCAGTGCAGTGTGGCAGGGCATTCCAGAAGAACTTCAGAAGGCATTCCTGCGGCAGCGGTCAAAGCAGCCTGCCCTAGAATATCTCAACCGATTGTTGACCTAGCAAATCAAGGAATTCTGTTGGGAATCTCCTCCTATAAATAGAGGACGACCCCAACACTATTCAGTAACACTCATACAACATATTAACACCTCCAGAAACACATTTCCTTCGGGAATCGATCATCGAGCTTTTAGAGCTGCGACTTCATTCGTGAAGCTCGTCGTGCCGTGCGTTCTCTCGTCCCTAAGAGAGTTCTTTTGTTCAGCTGATGATTCGATAGCTTAGTATAGGTGTTCATTTCAGTAGCTAGGTTTTTGTTGTTGATTGTTCATACTCATTGGATACGATTCATACGAAGGCATACATGTGTATAGCCTTTGGTAATATCTTTGTAAATCCAAGAGTATCGTTTTGTAAAGACTCGTTCTTTAATAAAGTTTCTGGCCGTAAGGCCGTTTCGTATGTGTATAATTTAAATACACATACAAAGATTTAAATTCGTGTTCTTTACATTTTCGTACGTGTGTGTGAGTTCGTTCGAGTGATTTATTTTTAATTAATTCCGCTGCAATTTATATACATATATCACATACATATTTATCATATAAACAATCTGACTAATCTAAATATAATATTTAAATTAAGTAAATCACGAAAAACGAACGTTTTCTGTACAAGGCATCGGGCTGCGGCATACGCTGTTCTGCCGCAGAACACTGCCTTGTCTAGGCAGCGCATTTCACTGCGTTTTATTTACTGCCTACGACTTTCAAGTGGTATCAGAGCGGGCACTAGACTTACTTAGTGTTTAAGGTCCGTCTGATCACGCACACTTACAATGGCAGATCCATCTTACATCGTACGAACACCGGTTGTTCTTGACGGTAGTAATTATGGATTTTGGAAAACCCGCATTGAAGCAAGGATCAAATCAATTGATCGCAGTGCGTGGCTATCCGTACTTCGAGGATGGAAACCACCTCAGGAGGAAATCCCTGAAGGCGGCACGATTGAAAAATCTCCGGAGAAGTGGTCGATCGATGAAACTGCCGCAGCAACTGCCAACGATAGGGCAAGGTGTGCCATCCTTGAATCCATCGATTGCAATATGTACAGAATTGTCAAACAATGTACTACTGCCAAACAAGTGTGGGATTTGCTGGCTCTTCATTGTGAAGGTAACAACGCAGTGAAGAAAACCAAGGTCCGTATGCTTATGTCTCGTTTCGAGAACTTGCGTATGAACGAGGACGAGACTTGCCTTCAGTACTTTGGAGAATTAATGTCCATTGTTACTGAATGTGCTGACCTTGGTTCACCCATTAGCAATCCGGCAGTGTGTAGTAAGATAATGCGATCGATGAGCAAAAAGTTCCTGCCGAAGGTCACTGCCATAGAAGACAGCGAAATGTCTGAAGAAGATTATGTTTCATTAATGGCGATCTTCAAGAACTATGAACTGAACCATGAAGATCGTGAAACTCATGGGAAATCACGTTCACGAAGCGACGAGAGAAATATTGCCTACACCGTGGCAGAGCCAGACGGCAGAGAACAAGGCAATAGTTCTCAAGGCAGCAGTCCCACCTCTACCAATGACTTGACCGATGAAGAGATCTACGAGCTACTTGGATCTGATGGTGGAGATGACCAGTTTGCATTCCTCGCCCGGAAAATAGATGCTGTACTTGTTCGCTCGCTGAAGAAGCCGTACGATCCCCGACGAAGGAAGTTCCCGGCAAGGTCACCACAAACTCAAGATCGTCGACTTGTGATCCGCCAACCAAGCACGGGATCCACCTCAAGTTCAAGTCCAAATTCAAAGGACTGGTCGAGGATCAAGTGCCACGTATGTCAAGGGATTGGACACTTCTCAACCGAATGCCCTTCAAAAGATCGAGGCATTGGAATTTTGAATTCCATGGTTGCGCAAGAAGATATGGAACAATACTGCCTTGAAGACTCAACCACTGCGCTTACTGCTCAACTCGAAGGCACAACCCTATCTGACGCTGAAGATGACAGTCCATCCAATGTGAATACACGACGGCATGTTGCATTCTTTGTCTCTGCCGCAGAAACGACAGAAAGCTCTGCCGCAGAGAACTGCCTGTGCTTCACTGCCTCAGTCAATGGCTACGAATCTGAAGAGGAAACCATTCCCATTGATATTTTCATCGAGCTTAAAGAAAGTTTCGATGAGCTACGCATGAAATGTGCCCGGCAGACCAAGATGATGAAGATGCTTACATCAACCAAAGCCGGATATGAAGAAAAATTGAAGAAGCAGGCCATGGCAATTGAACAAATGCTCGTAGAGAAGAACACCTTTGAAGAACGATTGGAGAAACTTGATGTCCAACTCACCAGAAAGGATATGGAGGCCGAGAAACTGAAAATTGACTTTAATCGTGTAAATGCAAAACTTGAAGTTGCTAACAATACTTTTGTAAAACTTAACACGGCAACGACAAAATTAGATGCCGTAATGAGTATTTCACATGTTGAGAGGGAAGGCCTCGGACATCAAAAGGTTGTAGATGCCGTTTTTCCAAAGAAAAACCCAACGGCCATGGCATTTGTAAAGGCATCAAATGACGATTCAACAACTGCCGCACAATCCTCAACTCCAAAAAGGGATGAACAAACCGAAGGGAAGGCCACTGCTCCAGCAAGAGACTGCCGCAGAAGGTCAAAGCAAAGGCAGGCACCATCAGGCAGGATGAAGACAAGGAAGAAGCCCCTGCCTAAGCAACATTTTAAATCAAAGAGACGATATATTTGCCACTACTGCCTAGTACCTGGTCACATTCGACCCTTTTGTTGGAGACGCGAAGAGGATCAAGCAAGAGGACATTACTTTCACTCCAACACTGGACCACGGCATCCCAAATACTTCGCGCATTCTCTGTCTTCACGACACTGTTTCAAAAAGAAGGCAACAATTATACGCAAATGGGTGCCCAAAACTAAATCCTCCACTAATCATTGTTTTACAGGTCCCTCAAATGAGTCTTCTGCCGCATCCAATGCCATCCAAAGTGCTGAAACATGCAATGTTATCTTCATTGCCCTCAAAGCTACCAAAGATGATAAGTGGTACTTCGATAGTGGATGCTCGCGGCACATGACCGGAAATAGTGATCACCTCATCAACTACAAATCTTTTCATGGAGGAGAGGTCACTTTTGGAGGAGGTTCCAGTGGTTCAATAATTGGTCGAGGCACATTAAATGTGAAAGGGCTGCCGAAGCTACAACAAGTGCTTCATGTTGAAGGCCTCATCACGAATCTCATAAGCATAAGTCAACTATGCGATGAAGGCATGAATGTAAAGTTTACTCACCAAATGTGTGAAGTGTTTGATAGTGCAGGGAACCCACTCATTCAGGGGGAGCGGTCCAAGGCAAACAACTGCTACTCCATTGGAGAAACATGCCTCACTGCACAAGTCAAAGATGACATTGACCTATGGCATCAAAAACTTGGACACACAAGTCTTGGGAATTTAGAGCGCCTTATCAAGCTCAATGCTGTTCGTGGACTCCCAGCTCTCCCAAAAATCCAGAAGACAACATGTGGATATTGCAAACAAGGAAAAATGACTCGTACAAGTC
Organism: Euphrasia confusa; assembly: GCA_954870475.1. Lineage (NCBI taxonomy): Eukaryota > Viridiplantae > Streptophyta > Magnoliopsida > Lamiales > Orobanchaceae > Euphrasia > Euphrasia confusa. The sequence goes on along the minus strand of OX940949.1, from coordinate 14,207,742 downwards.
ATCCAGCATTACCTGCCGCAGGACAGACTGATGCCTCTGCCGCAGGACCTGCCAACTCCAAGGCAGAACTGTATCAAAAACAAACCAAATGCTTTGATCTCCTCCACATGGATTTAATGGGACCAATCGAGACTAGGAGCCACTCTGGAAAACGCTACGTACTTGTCGTAGTAGATGATTTCTCAAGATACACTTGGGTGCGTTTTCTCCAAGACAAGAGTGATACATTTGATGAGGTGTCCAAGCTAATTAGGTGGATAAAGACCAACCATGAAGCCTCAGTAAAGAGAATAAGAAGTGACCATGGCACCGAGTTTGAAAACCAACGGCTTTCTCAATTTTGTGATACGCATGGCATTGCCCAAGAGTTTTCTGCCCCCATAACCCCGCAACAAAACGGCGTGGCTGAAAGGAAGAACCGAACCCTCAAAGAAATGGCGTGTACCATGCTGATCGCCAAGGGCCTAAGCAAGCAATTTTGGGCAGAAGCATTCAATGCCGCATGCCATATCCTGAACCGCATCAGCATACGTTCGGGAACATCAAAGACGGCTTACGAAATTCTGAACAATAGGAAGCCTAATTTAAAATATTTTCATGTTTTTGGCTCTGTTTGTTATGTTTTAAATGATAGGGAACCTAGATCGAAACTTGATCCAAAATCCCTTAAAGGATTATTTGTTGGATACTCTAGGAATAGTCATGCCTATCGTATTTTTATCATACAAACTAGAACCATCATTGAATCTGTGAATGTTGATTTTGATGATCTTAGTCGACTCAGGAAACCTAAAGAAGAAGATGTGAAAGGTTTGCTCGAGCCTGCCGCAGTAGCAGAAGTTGAAGGCAGTATCACACCTACGCAGCCTACTGCCGCACCTACTGGCTCGAATGATGATGCCCAGCCTTCAACAGCATCTCCTGAGCAATCAAACGATGATAGCACCCCACATCAATCAGATTCATCTGATGGTGAAGAGGATTCAAACCAACGACGAAGGGATCCCCCAAGGCATGTTGTCCGAAACCACCCTTCGAGTCAAATGTTGGCCAGACGCATGAGAGTTCATCCGTATATTAACTACCGCAACATGACCAAGAACATAAGCATGTCTGCCACATGCGTTGAAATAGGCATTACCTCGTATCTCTCAACGATCGAACCGAAGAATGCCAAAGAAGCATTGGCCGATGAATTCTGGTTTATGGCAATGCAAGAAGAGATGAACGAGTTTGAAAGAAACAAAGTTTGGAAGCTCATTCCTCGTCCCAAAAACAAAAATATCATCGGGACAAAGTGGATATTTAAGAATAAATCGAATGAGCACGGGCAGGTTGTGCGCAACAAGGCAAGACTAGTGGCGCAAGGCTATACGCAAGTTGAAGGCATCGACTTCGATGAAACTTTTGCTCCCGTTGCCCGCATGGAGTCCATACGTTTACTTATTGCTATTGCATGCCACCTCAACATCACCTTACATCAAATGGACGTGAAGGCAGCCTTTCTCAACGGCATACTTGAAGAGGAGGCATATGTTGCACAACCCAAGGGCTTCGAAGATCCGAAACATCCTGACTATGTGTATCAATTACACAAGGCATTGTACGGCCTAAAACAAGCTCCTAGAGCTTGGTATGGCTGCCTAACTGATTTTCTACTCAGTTTCGGATTCACTCGAGGCACTGCCGACAAAACACTGTTTGTGAAATTCAATTCTTCCAATATATTAATTGCACAAATTTATGTTGATGATATTGTCTTTGGATCCACATGTGAGAATATGCTTAAGGCATTTACCTCTGCCATGGCATCAAAATTTGAGATGAGCATGGTAGGAGAACTAACTCATTTTTTAGGGCTTCATATCAAGCAATCATCAACTGGGACGTTTATCTCACAAGCTTCATACGCTAAGAATCTCATCAAAAGATTCCAACTTGAAGGATCCAAGCCCATGAAAACACCTATGGGCTCAACGGACAAAATCTCCCGAGGCATTGATACTGCCGCAGTGGATTAGACACTCTACCGATCCATGATAGGGAGTTTGCTTTACCTTACGGCAACTAGACCTGATATCATGTATAGCGTTTGTTTGTGTGCTAGGTTTCAAGCTGATCCAAGGGAAGAACACTTGAAGGCAGTCAAACGCATCATACGCTACATTGCCGCATCAGTCGAGTTAGGCATATGGTATACCAAAGATACCACCACCGATTTGGTTGGATTTTCAGATGCCGACTGGGCAGGAGACACGGATGAGCGCAGGAGTACAAGCGGAGGATGTTGCTTTCTTGGAAACAACATCATTTCATGGCAAAGCCGCAAGCAAAACTGCATCTCTCTATCCACTGCCGAATCAGAATACATTGCCGCAGGGAGTTGTTGTACCCAACTGATTTGGTTGAAGCACATGCTTGATGACTACCACCTGGATAGCAATGTTCTTACACTCTACTGCGACAATACGAGTGCTATAAATATCAGTCATAATCCAGTGCAGCACTCAAGAACCAAACACATCAGCATAAGGCATCACTTCATCCGAGATTTGGTGGAGAAACGACTCTTGAAGATTGATCACATCCCAACAGAAAATCAAATTGCTGATATCTTCACCAAGCCACTGAACTCAGATCGATTCATTGCCTTAAGAAAGTCTTTGTGTATGTGCACCATGCCTTAGATGCTGATCTGCATCATGCTGCCGCATTGTCATGCCTACTGAACCTCTGCCACAGCATTCTGCCTTGTCAACTTATGAGTTTAAAATTTTCCGAAGGAAGAGAGAATACCCAAACCACTTAGGCAACATGGTCAAACCCATATACATGTAATTAATACTCAATGGGTTGAGATACTATGTACTAGGTGACCTAAGTATTTAATAATCTCATTTTTGACATGGCATTATACCTAAGTAGAGTATAAGTACTTATGATGCAGCATGATGTTTCATTAGGATTAGATGTTTTTATTCTTTTCCTAATTTTGCTTTGTAAGCTTTGATTTCTCACACCACAAAAATATTTTACTCTTTTTTCAAAAAAAATATTGAAAAATGAAAAGAAAAAAACAGAAAAAGAAAATATTCTAAAAACAGAAAAAGAGAATATTAAAAATAGAAAAAGAAAATATTTAAAACAAAAAAAAAAGGGGATTTTGGATTTTGATTTTTGGCAACAACCTGCCGCAGAGTAATGCCCCACTTGACCGTTGGGCAGCACTCGAGTGTGCGGCAGGCGACGGTTCAGGTCACAAAAAGTAACCGTTGCCTGATTTTACGTCCCATCATACTTCCACCCGTTTTTCTCTCTTATTTTCTTTATCCATTAATTCAAACTCCTAATTCAACTACACTTCTCATACAAATCAGATTCACAGAGTTTGAATTTTCTTGAATTCTCAAAACCCTATTTTTTCTATCGAACGCACCATATAAAAGCCCCATCTTATTACGATTGATTGTTTGTGCTCTGTTTTTTTTCTAAACCCTAATTGATTATCGAGAATTTGAAATCAATGGCTGGCGCATCTCCAATCCCAAATCCGTTCGCCCGCTACTTCGAGGACCCTCGATTTCTGGAGCTTGTCAGAGAAGTTCGCCCCAACGCAACGATGGACGACCTCAACGAAGGTGATTCGATGCACGCCATCAACCGCCTCAAGGCTCTCAACGCCGCCGCCGCCACTGCCGCCGCGTCGCAACAGCCATCTCTCTCTCCAGAATCGCCGCCGGTCGACGTCGGTGAAGGACCAGGTAAGGCTTCTCCCATGAACATCTCCCCGGACCATGATGCAGGGGGAGAAGCTGCTGCAGAAGACGAACCTGCCGCAGAAGGACGAGTCTTCCCTGAACCAATCCCACTGTCCATCATCCGCCCTGAAGGTGTGGACATCTCCGGCGATACTGAGCCGTCTCAAACCCCACATCCGGCGGTGGTTATTCCAGGCGTCGACGATGTACTTGCTTACGAGGCTGCCCAGAATGAAAGATCCTTTCACACCTCTGATCTTAAGGGCCTTTTCACTCCTGAGCCATCTGTCACTGCCGCATCATCTGCCTTTCCACAGGCAGACCCTGAAGTGCAGCAGCAAGGCAAGCATATTCCTTACAATAGAAGGGATGACGATGATGATTTTGATTACTCCGAACTCTATGACAACTACCCGGCTCAGAAGAAGACCAAGGATCGCAAACCGACTCCTTATCCATCTACAACTCCACTCTCAGAGAATGAAGACTCTGAGCACTCCAGTCAGCAGCATCATGATGCCGCAGGCTCTGAGACGGAGTCCGATCCACCACTGAGTGAACTTCTCTCGCGGAAACGCAAGACAGAGCAAGTGCCCATTCCTACCCGCCGGCCGTCCACCAGATCAGCCACCGCCTATGCAAAAGGCAAAGGTCCGGCCATGCCACCAACCTCGAGGGAGAATCCAATTGACTTGGAAACTACCACTGCTAAGAAATCCCGTAAAGGGAAGGAGAAAGCTGCCGCATCCAAACCCGACAGCTCGCATAGTGGTGATGCCGCAGCACAACCTGCTGCGAAGAAGGGTGGAAAGACACCAAAAATTGATGCCCCCAAGGAGGACTCAGATTCTGATATGAAACCCGGAAAGGGTTATTCGAGGCGATTCTGGTCGGAACGCCGTTCGGTGATTGGGCCCCAGTTCTACTCTAACAAGCCGATTCAACCGGACCGTGGTGGTGACTTGTCAACCTGTGCCAAACCCAAAGTGGATAAGTTCTTGAAGAGGATGAAGTTGGTCAAGGCAGTCACCTACGCAGGACCCTACTGCGAGGACTTGGTGCGCGATTTCTATGCCAACTTGCGCCCATGTTTTGGTGATGATGGTTCCCGTGGCTATGGGAAGGTGTATCTCAGGGAGAAAATTTTCAATTTTACCCCTTCTGCCATTAACGCCTTCTTGGAGCGCTCAGACATCGAGTATCCTGCCGCACTTGCTGACCCCACTGTTGCCGCAGTCTCTCACCGTCTGACCAAATCACCACCGGATGCTGCCAACAACATACCTTGCTCAAAACTCTCATCTTTTTATTACTTTTTGTTTACTGTTGCCAGGCACAACTGGATTCCCACAACCAATGTGCACTTTGTGCATACCCAAATGGGGGAAGTCTTGTTTCACCTTGGTGCAGGAAGGCAGGTGAACTTGGGAGAACTTATCTTTGAGAAGATTGCATCACAGGCAGAGAACATCACCCAGACGCAGAGCCTTGCGTTCCCTTCACTGATTTGGGAAATGTTGAAAATCCAAGGGCTCTCGTACAATAGTGCTGATCAACTGACTGCTGTGCCACATCCATACAAGCTGTCTGTTCGGGAGTACAATGATTTGCCGTGGAATGGATTTCATGCTACTGCCGCAGTGCCTCCCACTCCACCTCCAAAGAAGGCTCCCAAGCTGCCGCAGGCTACTGGCCCTAGATCATCCGCTCCACATCCGGGCACTCATGCTCGTGTCCAGGCATTTGCAGATCAAGTTGCTGCAAACCACATGGTCATCATGCAGGACTACATGTCGAAGGCCATCGTGGATGCCATTACCTTCTTTCTTGAAGAAGAGGGCTTTCCTCCACAAAAAGGGGGAGTACCAGCAGCCGAGGCTAGAATGGCAAAGAGCACCGTGTTGAGGATGTTGAAGAAGCGCGTCGATCAAGATCTCAAAGAAGCTGAAGAAGAAGAAGCTGCCGCAGAGAAGGAAGCTGCCGCAGCAGAGAAGGCTGCCGCAGACACTGCAGCAGAGATTGATGGAGAGGATCGTGATTCGTCGCCCGAGCCCGAAGTTTGATGATTTGAAGGATTGCAGTTTTCAAGACCCGAAGAAATATCATTTCTTCTTTTGCTTTAGTTTTTATTCATTCTGAACAATTTATTTAATTTCTGTCTATTTGCTTTTTGAACAATTTGGTTTTAAGTTTGCTTTTGGTTTGAACAATTTTTAATTCAGTAGTTATTTCCTTTTTGAAAAAAATTGGTGTGTTATTTTAAGGCTTACTTAGTTTAACTTGTTTTTGTTCTATTAGTTTGTTTGTTATTAAATAAATTTTTGTTCTACTTAGGAAGTATTAACTAAGGGGGAGTTTTATGCCTTAGTTGTTTTGTCAAGATAAATTCCATAAACTTCCAAGTAAGATGTATTTCATTGAGGGGGAGTGCTCATTGCGCTGCTGCCTCATGGTTTTGTGAAGAAAGATAAAAAGGGGGAGTTTGTAAGTATAAATATGTTTGGGCATTACAATGCCTTAAATGTACCTAGGCAGAAGTTGTTTTGCTAACATATTTATTTGTTTTATTTCTTTCTTCACAATTTAAACTGTTGTAATCACTTGTCATATTAGTGATTTGATTTAGCATAGTTCATTGTTGGAACGTGCTTGAAAAACAATCAACATAGAAGGTTTCTGCCGCAGCACAGCCAGGCAGAGTCATGCCGCAAGCAGTGCAAGGCTTGGACAAGAGGTTGAGTCAAGATATCGAGCGAAGCATGAGCGTAGGGCAAGGGAATGCTGAAGTCCAGATAGTATGGAAGGCAGTGCAGTGTGGCAGGGCATTCCAGAAGAACTTCAGAAGGCATTCCTGCGGCATCGGTCAAAGCAGCCTGCCCTAGAATATCTCAACCGATTGTTGACCTAGCAAATCAAGGAATTCTGTTGGGAATCTCCTCCTATAAATAGAGGACGACCCCAACACTATTCAGTAACACTCATACAACATATTAACACCTCCAGAAACACATTTCCTTCGGGAATCGATCATCGAGCTTTTAGAGCCGCGACTTCATTCGTGAAGCTCGTCGTGCCGTGCGTTCTCTCGTCCCTAAGAGAGTTCTTTTGTTCAGCTGATGATTCGATAGCTTAGTATAGGTGTTCATTTCAGTAGCTAGGTTTTTGTTGTTGATTGTTCATACTCATTGAATACGATTCATACGAAGGCATACATGTGTATAGCCTTTGGTAATATCTTTGTAAATCCAAGAGTATCGTTTTGTAAAGACTCGTTCTTTAATAAAGTTTCTGGCCGTAAGGCCGTTTCGTATGTGTATAATTTAAATACACATACAAAGATTTAAATTCGTGTTCTTTACATTTTCGTACGTGTGTGTGAGTTCGTTCGAGTGATTTATTTTTAATTAATTCCGCTGCAATTTATATACATATATCACATACATATTTATCATATAAACAATCTGACTAATCTAAATAAAATATTTAAATTAAGTAAATCACGAAAAACGAACGTTTTCTGTACAAGGCATCGGGCTGCGGCATACGCTGTTCTGCCGCAGAACACTGCCTTGTCTAGGCAGCGCATTTCACTGCGTTTTATTTACTGCCTACGACTTTCAGTGGTATTTACAGGGAGAGTTGTGGGAGCAGGTGACTCGTGACTTGCGTGATTTTCGGCTCATCGTCACCGTTGGATCGTGATTTATCTCTCGCGTGTTTTTTCGACGGTACAGATATGATCAGAAAGTCGTTTATTAATGAGAAGTAATGAGTCTTACTGTGTTTCCTTTTCCGAGAACGCTTTTGCTAATGAATAGTAAAACGTGTTTGAGTCCATTTGATTATTAAGAATCTCATCATTATGTTAAGTATGTTTTTTGGGTAAAATAATAAAAATAAAAATATATTTTTAATTTGAAAACTAAAAGTATTTATAAATAAAGATTAAAAATAATGAATAAAGTAAAAAAAATAAAACATTTATATGATTTTTTGAAATGAGTCAACTATATATTAGAGGATCTTCAATAATGTAGGAACTCTTATTTGGCACAAATTTGTGTCAATTATCAAAAATAAATAATATATACTTCCTCTGTCTTAAAGTTATACGCAAAGTTGGTCAATGTTGATTTTTTTCGTGATAAACGGTATACAAAAAATATATATCTAAGTTGATCAACGTTAATTTTTTTTGTGACAGTATACAAAAAAATATGAAAAAATATACGCAAAGTTGATCAACGTTTGATTTTTTTCCGTGATAAACAGTATACAAAAAATATGTAACTAAGTTGGTCAACGTTGATTTTTTTTCCGTGATAAACAGTATACAAAAAATATATAACTAAGTTGGTCAACGTTGATTTTTTTTCGTGATATAGCTAAGTTGGAGTATACAAAAAATATATAGCTCAGTTGGTCAACGGTGATTTTTTTTCGTGATATAACTAAGTTGATCAACGATGATTTTTTTTCGTAATAAACAGTATAAAAAAAATATGAAAAAATATTATACATTCTTTTCTTTTTTCCAACAATTGTATCTATATAATTTCGTAATAAACAGTATACAAAAAAATATGAAAAAATATTATACATTTTTTTCTTTTTTCCAACAATTGTATCTATATAATGTGCCGCACCACATAAAAAATAAATGATACTTCTACGTATCAATTTATAACTACACAAAAATAATGTTGCAATTATTAAGATATACAGAAATTGAAAAGAAAACTAACTTCACAGGTACAAAAATCTGTTACATTATTTCTTAATTACCAGTATCTGGAAAAATAGAGGACAAAATGTGTATCAAAAATCAATAGTTATTTGGCGTACATTACATATGGGCAGTATACAACCAATCAAAAAGAATTACATTGGCCGAATGACATCTTTACCACACTACAACAAACACGAACCAAAGCTCCATTTTATTACCTCATCCCGTATGCTCCTTTGATTTACCAAATCAAGATTTAATTATTCTCTTCGCTACGAATGGAGTGTCTTAACTGACTCACGACTCGGATACAGTTTGGGCCTCGTCGGTGGGCCGGGTATTACTCTTCTTGGTGATGAGAGCCGGATGGCCTTTCACATCCAACCCATAATCGTGGCCCATCTTGGCCCGTTTTGTCTCCAAATATCTCTTGTTGTCTATGGTCATGGGAGTTACGAGGGGGACCCGGCCCGCAACAGCCAAGCCGTAACCCTTGAGCCCAATGTACTTTGCAGGGTTGTTTGTCATCAGCTTCATAGTTCTAACCCCAAGATCCCTCAGTATCTGCCAAAAAAAGATTACAGGGTCATAACTAATCTTGATACTTGTACAATTACATTTATAACTTACATATGATCCTTTTAATTATTATTATTCCCATTTAATTATGTTGGTATGATTACATAAACTACCTCTAGCTTCACTCTAATTACCATTTAACGGTATTTACCTAAAAAACAATCTTGAGGGGGAATTTGTAATTTTGAAGAATATGAGGGGGTTGGGGGCTACACAAAGTTAAATAAGACTATGCAAAAATACCTGGGCACCAATCCCATACTCTCTTGAATCAACCGGCAAACCTAACTCCTCATTTGCCTCCACAGTGTCACGTCCGTCGTCTTGTAGATTGTAAGCCCGAAGCTTGTGTCCCAAACCAATCCCCCTCCCCTCGTGACCACGCAGATAGACCAAAATGCCCCTCCCAGCGGCCTCAATCTGCTGCATTGCAAGCGCAAGCTGGTTCCCGCAGTCGCATCTGGCAGAGCCGAATATGTCTCCGGTGAGACATTCCGAGTGCACTCTAATGAGAACATCTTGCCCATCACCAATATCACCCTGTTTTTTAAACATAAGTGTCAGTTGCATAGAGTACTGATTCATGCATTATTTTGCAAAGAATGATCATAAAAACTACCCGAAGTTTGGGGTACCCGCAAATAACCCCAACTATTTTTGTCTAGCTATTCGCAACATTTAGAGAAGTTGAGGGATTCAATTGTAAATTATAAGAATGAAGGTTGGTGATGTTTGTCATATACAGTAATATAGTATGATAATCTCAACAATTTCCATTAGCTTCAGTAACAGCGGGTGAAAAATGTAACCTCAAAGATAGTTTTTGTAAGTATCCTTTTGCAAAATCCACCATCTTACATTTAACATACCTTAACCATAGCGATATGTTCAATCCCATCCAAAATTGACCTATAACAATAGGCGGTGAATGGGCCCCACGTAGTTGGTATGCGCGCAGCAGATGCTTGTTCAACTAGTCTATCTCTCTTTCTCCTATACCTGAAAATTTACAGTTTATGTCAACCCCATTTCGAGGGGAGGGTGGAAGACCAATCACAAAAGATACTCTTGAGGTTTGATCTAAGTCATCTAACTACAATAAATAAAAAAAATGGCCTTTCAATAGTACTGTATAATAATACCAGAGATTTGATTTAGTGTCAAAATTAAGGGAGTAAATGCATACAAATTTGAATGTGCTTTTTGATATGGTTTTGGGTTAATAACACAAAACAAAAGTTTATATTGTACTTTCGAGAATCAACTGTTTTTTAGATCAAGCCTTGGTATGCAAAAGAGAGAGTACAAATGAAAACTCAACAAGAATCAATTAGTAGGGGAAAATGTCAGCCAAAATGACCAACTTAAAGTACATGTGCAACTAACTAACTAACTACCTTATTAGATCGGCAATCGACACGATTTTCAAGTTTTCACGCCGTGCAAATTTTAGAAGAGTAGGCAATCGGGCCATTGAACCATCATCATCGACAATCTCACATAAAACACCAGCGGGGCCCAATCCAGCTAGCATGGCGAGGTCCACAGCAGCTTCTGTGTGTCCTGCTCTTTTGAGAACACCACCATCTCTATACTTTAACGGGAATATGTGTCCAGGGCGATTGAAATCCTCAGGCTTTGAGTCTTTGGAGGCAAGTGCCATTATTGTAGTTGCCCTGTCGTGTGCTGAAACACCTGTGGTTGTACCATGTTTGGCATCCTACAAAAAAAGCGATCGTTTATGGTAAGTACTGCAGAGATTTTCTGTGTTTTTATCTAATAACATGTTTACATAATACTAATTTTCCATGATTGCAGCCCGTGCGTCAAAACAATTGTTTCAACTTTTAAAATAAAATGGCTGTGATGTAGAAAAAAAATAGGCTGTTAGTGTTTTCAAAAGCTAGTTCGTGCTTCTAATACTGCATATTTAGATCAATTATAAAGGAAATGGTGATTGATGAGTTTTAAATTTCTGATTGTGATTCTGATTTGACTTGCACAATTAATGAATTAAACACTTTTACAGCTTACAAACATTTTTCACCAATTACAACTTTTGATAAAAACTGCAAACTCCTGATTTTCAACTGCTTTTAGATTTTGCTACGGTAAATAACTTCTTCTAAAGTCTGAATGCATAATTTTCCCTGTCGAACACACTCTAATTAATCAAGCATTAGCAAAATGACTTACCACCGAGACAGTAAAGGCTGTAGAGAGTTTTTCCTCATTATCCCTATGATTTACCATCAAAGGGAGCTGCAACCTCTCCAAGTCCTCCTCTTTCATGCTAACACACACGATTCCCGTCCCATGCTTCACAAAGAAAGCCATAGCCTCGGGTGTAACTTTAGATGCAGCCATAATGAGGTCCCCTTCATTCTCTCTATCCTCATCATCGACAACAATCACCATCTGCAATGTTTCCCCAAAATATGAATCAAGAAGCTATATTCCCCCTTCGTATATAGTATATACATCATCACATGAAAAAAAAAACTAAACTAAATAACCTTTCCATTTTGAATGTCTTCAACAGCCTCCGCAATACACGAGAAACCTTCCGACGAGAGGTCGAGGTCAAACTCGTCGTTTTCGACGGGGAAACTACCATTGGGGGCCATGTCAGCTGCAAGTGATCCAAATACTACGGAGTCGGGTTGTACTTCTACCCCGCCAGATGCATCACTAAGTAGAGCTTCATGAGAACCAAGAGAACGAGCTATATTGGTTTTTTTCCCACTAGGATTGATGCTTAATCTTAGCCTAACACTGGGCTGTTTGAAGGGTTCCACACCAGACGCATACTTCGTATTTGCCCGTGGCACACCAAACAGTCTGAAAGGTTTCGGAAGGTCAATCGAAAGACATTCAAAATCAAGCAACACATAAAAGAAAATGGGGTTTTACTTAGAAGCACAAAAGATCTAATGAACCTCAGAAAAAACACAATGGGTCAAGAACCCATCATCAACATACACACAGTTAGCACAACCCACATGATAAGAACATATGTAAAACAAGAAAATTTTAGTGTTAATCGAACCCAAATCTCACAAAGGAAATGAATAATTAAGTTCCCATGCCTATGGATCTAAGCAATGCCAAATAAATTTATCATTTCCTAATACAGAAAAATGTAAATTCGAGTCGCAAAACCCCTTCATCTCAACAACAGGCAATTTGAGAATTCGCATCTCTATTAATAACAGCAAAATAAATCAAATAAAATAGAGCAGAAAAAAAACGCAGGAAAAAAAAACAGAGTCTAACCGAGAGCGAGCGAGCGAAGTCGATGGGCAAGAAAAATTGATGGAAGCCATTGCTTTGATTGTGTGTTGAAGGCTGAAGCTCAGTTAATGTATGAATGTAAAAATTGAAGAAAAAGCAAAAAAGGAAAAGAAAAATCTAATTAGGAATGTGAGAAAATCTGGCAGGAATGGAGACGCAATTAGAATATTAGTATTTGCAGAGAATCGTGTGAAATTGGAGTTTGGCAACGAGTAGGAAAGAGTGAGGAGGGGAATGGGGGAATGGGGTGTAGTGGGCCCGTAGTTGTCCTGAACAATTTGAGACATTTTCCTCCAAAAACAAAACGGAAGTAGTTGTAATTTTTATTTGAGAGAAAAATTTTTATGGTAAGAAATATAAAACATCTATTCATTTTAACCCCACTTTTAAAACTATACCCATTCTATACAAAATGTATTGGAAATGTCCTATTTACCCTCCTATTTTTAAAAACATAACAAAAGAATTAAAAAAATAAGTAAAAGACAAAAAAAAAGGTCCCCCCAAATTTCTTCTCCCCTCCCCCCCCCCCCCCCCCCCGCCCCCCCGTCGGTCCCCACACCACACAAAGAACCGCCGCCGATTTTCGTGAATTCCGGCCGCCACAATGTCGGAAAACGACCCCGTCGACGAGCACGAAGAAGAGCAGGAAGAGGAGCACGAAGAAGAGCTTCAATGGCCGCTCCAACTTCCGGTAAATTTCCGAAAACCTAAGTTCGAATTTCCATTTTTTTCAATAATGTCTTCAATTTCATGCTTAAATTACTATCCTATGAGTTCGTTGAAGTGTTTAGAGTAGAAATTGAGTGTTGAATGGGCCAGAAATCGCCGGAAAATTTCCGGATCTTCGGCCCTCGGCCGCCCCCCTCGGTCGACCCCTCGGCCGCGGAGAAGAAGATACCGGCCGAGGGCACTTTGTGACCGAGCAAGTGACCGGGCGAGGGCACTATCCGGTCACTCGGTCCCTCGGTCACCCGGGCACTCAGTCGATCGACCGAGAGCTCGACCGAGGGCAGAAATTTTTTTTTTTTTTTCTTTATTATATTTACAACATTATTTACTATATACTAATATATATGCTCTTACTTAAGATATTAGTACATTTTTTGACAAATAAATTTAAACAAAATTAGTACTTTGACAAGTAAATTAAAAAAGATATTAGTAGTACTTTATATATTATTTATATTGTTTGACAATTTATTCTAGAGTGTGTAGATAATTGTTTAATTATTCTATAACATGTTAGTATTTATTTACTTAACTTAATTGTGTTTTTTTATTTATTTATACAGTATAATGTTTATTAATTATTTGTGTTTTTTTAGCAGGATGGGTTCCAATGGAGGAGGCCACAATTCATTTACACGAGTAAAGAATTGAATTTGTACGACCGGTTCCCCGTGTTCATGCACATAAGAAAGGTGTTAAGAGCCGTTGACGATACGCACTTGACTCACCGGAAACTCCGTCGTTCGTGTTTTGGAAGGTTGGTGCACCTTCAAAGAGACGGTCGATCGAACGCGGCCATGCACCACTTGTTAGCTCGGGAGATCGTGGGTCCGACGATACCTCCGTTCGAGCATTGGTTTTCGCTCGGGGGCAAGATCATTTGCTTTAGAGCACAGGAGTATTCCTTGGTGACCGGGCTTCGTTTTGGGAATCACAGATTTGATACTTCGGCCCAGCACATTATTCCTCCCGGCTCTTTCTTTCATAGGCACTTCGGATTAGGTCAAAAAATAAGAGTGAACGAGCTTTTCACTAGATTCAAGGCTATGGACTTGGGGTCAGACCCGGCCGACTACCTGAAGGCTGCGAAGGTGCTGATGTATTACTTGATGCTCCTATGCAGAGGCGATATCATGACCGAGGATTGGGTTTGGACTTTGGTAGAGGACGAGGAGGGATGGGAGACGTTTCCCTGGGGCTCCCACACATTTCAGATCATGTCCTACTACCTCTCCATAGCTGCGATGCATCCCGGTCAAGTACTGAAGCCGGCCTACCACATCTACGGTCCCATTTGGGTCTATCAGCTATGGTCGTACGAGGCTATACCTAGTCTCGGGAGAGTGTGCGCGATTAGTGCCGACAGTCCGACGATTCCTCGGCTACTGGGGTGGAACTCGATTACTACTCACGTCGATTTTTCTCATTTCTACGAGGACCCAGAGGTAAACTTGTTTTAATGTTCAAGTAATAGTTATATCAAATAATTAAATTAATTAACTATATATAATTTTGATTTCTTTTCAGCTTGAGGTTCACCGGTATCTAGAGCCGACGGAGGAGGAGGCGGTTGCTCCGCATTTTCTTTTCGTGCGTGACAGAGCAGATGAGATCACGTACCATCCTCCTCCTAGACTTGGATTTCCTGCAGACGAGGCACATGCACAGGCACCGGCACAGAAGAAGAAGAAGAAGAACTTGATGGAACGCGTGGTCGGACGCGTGTCCAAGGCGGTCGACAAGATGACCGGCGACTCTGGGCCTAGTAGACGGGGTCGTGATGCCATCACGCCTAATTCATCGGCAGAGCGTCGTCCCTCTCAGCGAGCCCGACGAGAGGGCTCTCCTGCTCCTGAGGGGTCTGATGACAGTACCGATCGACGGATTGATCGACGGTTCAAGAAAATCCTGAACGACGAGTCCGACACGGGATTTATGGCTCGACTGACTGCCCGGATCACGAGGACACATCAGGAGAGCAACGATAGACTCCTGGAGAGTGTCAGGAGGGCACATAAAGAGGGCCACGACAGTCTGATGGAGCAGATTCGGGGGTTCTTCGGTCACAGACGATTCTCGAAGATGCGCCCTTGTCCTTCCGATCCCGTGGAGCCTTCTGCATCTCATCACTCTGGATCCGGACGTGCTGCGTCTCATCATTCGGGTTCAGGACGTTTTCCGTCTCATCGCTCCGGGTCCGGACGTGCTGCGTCTCATCGCTCCGGGTCTGTACCGGGCCGTCATTCGCATGCAGAGCCTTCTGTGTCGCACCGGGAGGAGGAGGAGACCTTTCCTGCTAGAGCATCGTGTGGAGATATCGACACTTACCGCACTCCGATGCAGCCCATAGTTGACCCGACTTATGGTTCTCCTCAGAAGATGGGCTTGCTAGACTTCGGGAGTCTCTTCAAGCCGATGGAGGCTCCTACTGATTTCGGGACTTCCTTCGAGCCGATTCCTGCCCGTGATACACAGCCTTATATCCCCCCGGATGTTCCTGCCCGTGAACGAGTTATCATCGATGCGGAGAGTTTTTTCATGCCAGATGTGGATTTGTTCACGCAGAAATCTCCCGGGGCAGATGCACACCATTTTGAGGAGTATTTCAGCGATGAAGATAAAGAACTCGGCACCGATGATGCCGCAGCGGAGCCCGAGGAGGTCGCCGAGAGTAGCATCGGACCCCGTGTGAGACAGCCCTCGGCAGCTCTTCGGAGCCCGTACGTCACGCATTTCACCCCAGCCGGTGGTGAACGGAAGATTAGAGGCTTGTTTTCGGTGTTCCGACAAGAAGGGCAACACAAGAGCATCCGGTTGAATGAAGGCAATCTGAATCGGGAATATTTCGACGCTATTGAGGATATGAGTTATTGGTACACAGACGTGGTAAGTTAATTTTTAATTTTACTTTCAAATTCATAGTATTTATTTATTGGTGCTCAGCTGTGGTATGTTTATTTTTAAGGAGATCGATCTGTACATTCGATACTTGAAGGAGAAGGTGAAATTGATGAAGGGTGTACGAGAAGGAGTATCTCCAAAAACGACTATACTCTTGAATACCGAGTTGTTCGTAAGTTTCAATTATCATACCAAATGCACTATTTATCTCACTTTTCTCATTTTTCTAACGTTTAATATTTTTAACAGAACAAATTGGCACATGAGTGGCGGAAGGTGAAGTCGGAAAAGAAATATTCGACTTCAACAAACTTCGAAGAGAGATATAAGCACTGGAAAGTACCAGACCATTTGTTGAGTATGGTCAGGGGAGACGAGGAATACACGAGTTGGTTTCATGCTACTGAGGTAATATTATTTATCGGGTTAATATTGTTTAATTACCCAACGTTCCTTTATTTATCAATAACGTTTTGTTTTGTTTTTTGTATTTTTTAGGTAATAACGGTTGTCAATACTGGCGCTCATTGGGTCGTGGTGCGTATTGATTTGGCCAACTGGACTGTATCTCTGTACGACTCTTTCACTTTCCGTGTGCCACTCGATATTCGGGAACCGATGCTGCGACCGTTGCACCACTTGTTGCCTCGACTGTTGGTCGCAGCGGGATATTGGGATGCAGACACGAACTTTTTCAGAAAAGCCCACAAGAGAACTGCTCTTAGGATCGTCGTCCCGAAGGCGCAATTTACCCAGTACGACAGCTCCAATTGTGGCCCGTACGTGTGCATGTATCTCGATCGTCTCATCAACAAGTCTTTCACTCACTTGAAGAAACCGGTCGACGATGATTATTTGCTCAAGTATCGTAGATATATTGCTCGGAAGATCTTTGGTTTGAGTCGTACTTTCGAGTCGTAGGTTTGAGTCGTAGTGTGTTTGTTTGTTTGTTTGAATTGATTTGTATGTGTGTTGATTTGGATTGATTTGTAGGTGTGTTTGTTGGTTTGGATTGATTGATTTGCAGGTTATGGCTTTGATATTAACTAAATAAAACCCGTCAATTTTTTTAAAAAATATAATTAAATTAAGTATATAAAAAAATATAATTAAATTAAGTATATAAAAAATATAATTAAATTAAGTATATAAAAAAATATAATTAAATTAAGTATATAAAAAAATATAATTAAATTAAGTATATAAAAAAATATAATTAAATTAAGTATATAATTAAATTAAGTATAAAAAAATATAATTAAGTTTAATATTATAAACATTTTTTTTTTTTTTGCACTTGGTGGCTGCCCTTGGTGGCGCCACCAAGTGCACTTGGTGGCTGGGAAAAATAAAAGCATTTTTAAATTTGGCACTTGGTCGATGCACTTGGTCACTTTGACCAAGTGCACTTGGTGGTGACTGAGGGCAGAGGCCACCAAGTGCACCACCAAGTGCCCCACCAAGTGCCCCACCAAGTGCTTTAGAACATAAATTCATTTTAATTGATTTTAAATTTTTTTTTCAATTGTAAAGTTGTTCTGTTCAATTAAACATCAATTTCATAGTCAAAACAATTCAAAAAACATGATCAAACGTTGAATTGGGTGAATTAATTGATTACGCATTCGGATCGTGAACAATTGGAAAGCATGTTGGTAACATTGTAACAATATTACTAGAAAGTTCAAAAAATTGTAAAACTTCTACGTTTCAACTTGATAGTACTAATTTGGCTTTGTTTTCATGTCGATTCGATGTTTATAGGCTTCAAATGATCTTTAATGTCAACGTAACAACTTAGTTATCGCTCGTTGGCCTCAAATTAATAAAAAAAAAAAATCTTAGGCACTTGGTCGTACACTTGATGGGGCACTTGGTGGTGCACTTGGTGGCCTCTGCCCTCAGTCACCACCAAGTGCACTTGGTCACTTTGACCAAGTGCATCGACCAAGTGCCAAATTTAAAAATGCTTTTATTTTTCCCAGCCACCAAGTGCACTTGGTGGCGCCACCAAGGGCAGCCACCAAGTGCAGTTTTTTTTTAATAATATTTTTATATACTTAATTTAAATATTTTTTATAATTTGTTTTAATTTTTTATATACTTAATTTAATATTTTTTATCTTTTTTATATAATTAATTTAATTTTTTTTTTTATCTTTTTTATATACTTAATTTAAATATTTTTTATAATTTGTTTTAATTTTTTATATACTTAATTTAATATTTTTTTATCTTTTTTATATACTTAATTTAATTTTTTTTTTTATCTTTTTTATATACTTAATTTAAATATTTTTTATAATTTGTTTTAATTTTTTATATACTTAATTTAATATTTTTTATCTTTTTTATATACTTAATTTAATTTTTTTTTATCTTTTTTATATACTTAATTTAAATATTTTTTATAATTTGTTTTAATTTTTTATATACTTAATTTAATATTTTTTATCTTTTTTATATACTTAATTTAAATATTTTTTATAATTTGGTTTATAAAATAAAATAAAATATTTTACAAATTTTATTAAATTAAATAAGTTACTATATTATAAATAATTTTTAAAAATTTTGACGGGATTTATTTAGTTAATATCAAAGCTAAACCTGCAAATCAATCTCAAACAACACCAAATAAACCCAAATCAACCTAAATAACACCGAATCAATCCAAATAACACCGAATCAACCTCAAAACAATGAAAGTCTCAAATAAAAGCAAATCAGTCAATAAAAAACTCAAACCATCAACCTCTCACTCCGTACTCACTGGACATTTTCTTCTCGTGTGACCCTCGCTTTTGCAGATGCTGCACTTCTTCTTTTGTCTTCTTCGGCTCGACTCTTCCGTTCCCGTTTCTTGTGGAGGACCATTCAAATCAACACTCTCAGGTGGAATAAAAACAGTGCACACGCGTCTGCTGTGACCTACGCCCTTGCATCTCGAACACACCTGCACACGACGACACGATATTAGGTCTAAGCCACGACAGACGTACAATGTTACTTTTGGGGAACAAACCGGAACACGTCGTGCAGAGCTCTCAACAGCGGAACGGGCACGAGTCGTCTTCGGACGTCCAGCCTGGCTAACCACTACTGGAGGAAGAACTACGTACGATGCCACATCCGGTGGGACCACCCAATCATCATAATGTGGCAACGGCACAACAGGCGTCGCGTACATCTCGACATGGCTGCTCATCTTGAAATAGGGGCTCACGAAATCGTACGATGAAAATCCGGCTCGTCTACATAAAAACAACAAACAAGTTAGTGAAATCAACAGTTTAAAATTAAATTTAAAGGTAAAATGATATCATACCTAATAGCGGCAATAGCATGACAACACGGTATTAGGTCTAAGTCGAACTCCCGACATTCATACGTGCGATTCGCGAGATCCACAAGATAAGACCTGTCATCCTCCTGAACTCTGTACTTGGTATTCGCACTGACCTCATGAACAATGAAATAACGGCTCAACATATCCTGATTAGACAACTTGGCCAATGCCTCCTCGGTCAGCTCATGCTGCTCATTCTGTCTCTCGTTAGCTATCCTTCGTTTCTCGTCAAACCATCTCTCAATCATCGCACGAATCGCCTCGAGCATCGCACAGACTGGTAATCTCCGTGGCCATTTGATAGCACTGTTGAAGACTTCGGCCGCATTCGATGTCATGAAACCGTATCGTCGTGCAGCACACTTCGACCTTGCCCAGGTCTCAACCCCGATTTCAATAAGGCGACTATAAGCGCTGCCACTGAGTCTCTCCACATCCGCTAGATGTTTTTCAAACTCATCCACCCGATAACAATAAGCAGCACTGTATACAGCTCCGACCAGCTGATGGTCGTACCGTGCTAGATTCTTCGAGAGGTGGTGATAGCACAACGCTCGGGTAGCGTGGGGATAGACACTGCGAATAGCATTCGCGATGCTCTTATGCTGGTCGGACACAATGAGCAGATCATCGTCGTCTGTATCGTAGCAATCTCTGAGGTGCTGGAGAAACCACGTCCACTCCTCGTCATTCTCTATCGGACCGATACCAAACGCAAGCGGGAATATATTCTCATTCCCGTCTTTTGTGCAGGCGACAAACAACACACCAGTGTTTCTCCCTTTCAAATGGGTGGCGTCGACTACTATCACAGGACGCAGATTGTGCTGAAATGCACGAATGCACTGCCCGAGCGCAACAAACATGTGGCAAAACACGCCCTGGTCTGTCGTCTGAATATCATACATAGTCCCGGGATTAAGTTCTCTGAGCATGTACAAATATGACGGGAGCCTCTGATACGATCCATGATAGTCGCCGTACGCTATTTCAAGCGCCATATTCCTCGTCCGCAGGGCGAAATTGTAGTTGATGTGAACTCCGTACAATCTCCTCAAATCATCAACCATATCTTTCGGCTTCAGTTCCCGATTGCCGACTAACTGGCGTGCAAAGAAAGTAGCCGCAACCCTGCTCGACACCTGTCGATCCGCAGTCCGCCCTAAATTGTTACGGCACTCGTGATTCAAGTTCAGCCTCGTAATCCTCCAAAAGGTGTCATCAGAACCCGTGGAACACAATTTGAACGGGCATTTCTCACTCCCAAGCTTGCAAACGTACGTCACCCGATCAGTGCACGAGCGACGAGTTTTGCACTCTACGTTGTTCTCCATGTGATACATCCCCACCATCACCTTCAGATCCTGTTTCTTTCGGAATGTGGCTCCGACTGCCATCTGACCATAAATAGGTTGGGTTTCGACAGAACGCAACGGAACAGCGGGGTCAAACGTCGGCAGTGGAATGATCCAATTGCGCAGTGGATTGTTCTGTGCATTCTGAAAAGCTTCGGCTTGCTCGCCGCCTCCCGCAGTAGAACTCGAGGACATATTACGGCGCGACATAATCTTTTTAACCACGCTCGGCTGCCTAATCCACTCGGTCCACTCCGTGGTCAACGAAGCCAAGAGATCGGACTGACGGGCTTCTTCCTCGTCCTCGGAAGTGTGTACCGCCTCGTTCTCGTTCTCGTTCTCTGACGGTACCGCCTCGTTCTCGTTCTCCGACGGTACGCCCCGATGGCGATTTTCTTCTCCGATATTCACCTCCGGCGCAGCTTGTTGTCCCTCTACTTCGACGACGAACACAAAGCACTCAGCCCTTTGCTCGTCTAACATGCGGGACACATCCTCGTCGCATAGCATAGGAGCTCGCACGCTCCTCATGTCATAGCCTCGGGTATAACAATACAACAAATACTCGACATTGGGCGGAGGGCGCAAAACCGCACGAATCCGGCTCACGAGAGTGTCGAGTGTAATTTCTTCCCTACGAAAGAAGAGGCACATATCTACTCCGTCAACGTAGCCCTCTCGATCCCAACGACCACCGTAACGTACCGTGATTCGTTGATTCGACATCTACAATTACAAATAACAATTGAATTCAATTAGAAAATCCAAAATATCCATTGCAATTACAAATAACAATTGAATTCAATTAGAAAATCCCAAATATACATCCAAACGTATAAAACAAGCCATTAATTAATAGACAATTCAATTTAAAAAAAAAAAAAAAAAATTCTGCACTTGGTCAACTTTTGACCAAGTGCACTTGGCCGCTCGGTGACCGAGGGCCGAATACTATCCGGTCCCTTGGCCGAACTATCCGGTCACCGAGGGCCAAGCTATCCGGTCACTTGGCCGGTTGACCGAGGGCCCTCGGCCAAAATTCTCGACCGAGGGCTCAAGAACCCAGTAGCCCTCGGTCGTCCCCTCGGTCACATTTTCGACCGAGGGCTTCGACCGAGGGCCAACAAAACCAGCTCGAAAATAAAAAAAAAACGACGGGGGCAAGGTCGCGAGCAACGTACCTTTTTTCCGTCGAAAGCAGCTCTTTTCACGTAGATTCCGACCGAGCTTTCTTTTATTTAGAGAGAAATGAGAGCATTTTTTTTTTTTTTAAAATGGGTTTGAGTTTTGAGTTATGAGGTTAGAGGTGGTAGAGGAGAGCATTCATGCATGCATTTACACCTCACCAACCTCAAAAAATCTGAATTTTGTTAGGAGTGGCCCCCACTTATAAATTCTTTTTGTTTTTTTAAAATGTATTTTAATTGATTTTCTTGTTATTAAAAGAGGGAATAAAAAAGTAAAGGTATATAAGACTTTTCCATTTCATTTTGTATAGAATGGGTGTAGTTTTATATGTGGGTTCAAAAAGAATAGATAAGTTATATTTGTGTATGAAAAGTGGTATTCCCACTTTTTATTTTTATTTTACTAAAAAAATAATCATTTACTAATTTTTAAAGCCAATTTTCTTTAGATGAAATATTCATATGTTTCGGATAAAAAAAGTCAACATTGCACTTATACTTATTAATCCGGTACAAAGGGAGTATGTGTATGACACAATCACACAACAAAAATATTACATTTATTAGAAGAGAGATGAGATCTTGTTTTCATCCGCAAATTATACTTTTCATTTTATTTTTTTATACTATTATTTATTGTATAATTCTCAATTATATTATTTTAGAGGTTATTAAGATAATACACAATTTGAATTTCAAAAACTATAAAAAAAAATACCACAAATTTTAGGAAGTACTCTGATTTTCGAGTTGGACGTAATAGCTTGTAAATTAAGTCAATCATGTAAACCAGACCAGACAAGCTCTGTGTGACATGCTCAACCGACATAGTGTTGGCATAAATGTACTAGCTTGCAAATTAAGTCAACCATGTAAACCATGATAGACAAGCTCTTCGTGACAGACTCAATCAAGATAGTGTTGGCAGTAAGTTCGAACTCGTAAAACACTAGGCAAGCTCTGTGTAACAGGCTCAACCGAAATAGTGTTGGTAGAGAGTTAGAACGGGTAACCTCTCAATCTAACGCTCTCCTACTCTACCAACTCGGCTATCCTTGTGGGTACTGTGTAATTTTGTTTTATTTTGATAGAGATGAGAGACGAGAAACTTTATTTTTATCCGATCATTTGCCCCTAGAGCAGATTTAGAAAAAAAAGAGTGAGCTAAAATACATAAGGAGTTTTAAATGGTTTGAACTTATGCCCTATACCTTTATTTGAATGTTTGAACTCGAACCCTATACCTTTATTTGAATTTTTTTAGGTGGCTAACGGCTTGGCCTACCAAATTTTATTAAAAAAAAAATAGCATAAATATAATTATTAGACGGGGCTCTAGTGGTTGGCCCTTCGATCAGGTAAGATGTCAATCAAAAAATGTGCTAGAGTAACAAACACTTGTAAAAGAGAGCCAACAGATTTCACTTAAGACAAATTTCATAATATTTCAATAAAAATAATGTAAATCCAGAGATGTGCTATAGTCAACAGATCTCACCCAAGATAAACTTCATAATATTTCAATAAAAATAATCAATGTAAATATGTGCTCAAGAATGATCTACTGTTCATATAATTACCTAAATAGAACTCAAATAGAAAATTAATTTGACAAAAATAAAATTGTTATTTAGGACCTGTTCTTTTGGACTTAATTTCAGTCCAGTTCAGTTCAGTTCAGGTCGCTTCAGTTCAGTTCAGATCGCTTCAGTTCAGTTCAGTTCGTTTCAAAATAAATTAAAATAAAATAAACAAAAAATAATTTGAACCAATAATTTTAAATATACAATATAATTAATGTCACAATATTATTAATATTTTTAAAATAACATTTAATAATTTATAAATATTATTATTATTTTTATTGAAAAACCAGTTCAGTTCAGTTCAGATCGCTTCAGTTCAGTTCAGTTCAGTTCAGTTCAGTTCAGATCGCTTCAGTTCAGTGCAGTTCAGTTCAGCCGGTTTCAGTCCAAAAGAACAGGTCCTTAGAGCATCTCCAATGCACAAGCCCTCTTTTTTACTTTTTGTGGGCCCCATTTATTGTCACATCATATTAAGTGGGCAAATGAAAAAAATGGGCAATTCACTCCAATGCAAAAGCCCACTTTCTAACTTTTAAATTCTAATTATATTAATTAAATAATACTATTACAACATACAAAAAGTGAGAAAAAAAATAATTAAGGCCCACATGTCAGAAATGGGCATGGCCAAAACAGTGGGCATGCCCACTATTTTCATATTTGCTCCAATGCAAAGAAAATAAATTTTGAGTGCCCAAATCTATTTTACTTGGCCCAATGCACCCAAATGGGCTGCATTGGAGATGCTCTTAATGCTCTGCCTAATCAATCTCTATTTTATTTTTACCTGCCGAAGAGTATAATGGTCATCATTCTCAACTAAGAAAGAGTCAAATGTAGGCTAGCTCCTCTTTTAGAATAGTCAAATTATTCATTCATTTCATTTGTGTACTCTCTTCTTCGTCGTTGAAGTAGCAATATAATATACATTAAATATAATATTTTTTATTAAATGAATGTTATTGTAATTATTGTATGTAATTATAATTATATAATGAATATTTTTATTTTAAATAAGAAAAAATCAAATATAAATAATTTTAAAGATGTCCAAAGTAATTGTGTTTAGTTCCTAAATATTAAATTAAAAACATATAAATATTATTTCTCGTGTCTCATACTAACAAATAAACATCCTAATTATAAAAGAAGTGTATTATTCGGAGAATTTGTGACTTGTATAAAAGAAGTGTATTATTCGAACCACAAGACTTGAAAGTAAATAAATAATTTCATGTAACATGAAAACACAATAATAAAACAAGCAATAAAGTCACATTAGAATATGTTAATTTAAATTTAGATAAATCTTAAGGTTTGTCGAAAAGATCGTATCTCTTAGATAATGAATTTTACAAATAGCGTCTTCCTAGCCCGCTCTTCATCGTGGTCAACGGGTCGGGTTGCAAGTTGCAACACATTGACCGGGGTCGGATGTATTGTAAACTTTAATAATAATTTAAAAATTTTATGTTATTAAGTATACAACAATTCAAATTTTATAATTTATACTCATTACGTCCCGACAATGTTTGCCGATGGATGTTTACACTCTATTTAAGAAAAAATAATTGATTGCTCAAAAATTATATATAAAATCCGAAAGCTTTAAAAAAGTAAATTCCTCAAGTCGATCTCTGGAGCAATATTGTTGATCGTGACTCGAATCAGAATGGAACGGAACAAGAACAGAGTTAACCCGCATAGGAGTATCGAACCGGTTGAAGTACATCACACGCGCCTATTTTAATTATGGGTGGGGTGATGTTTAACATCACCCAAATAATTAAATCGTGCAAAATTAATGGGGGCCACGTGACCTGAGTACATGAGTAAGTGGGTTCGATTGGTGTGTGCGGAAGGATCGACCCAAGTCGATCGATTTGTTCTTTTATTATTGTTTAAGGAGATTATAATTATATTTGAAATATAATTATATTTTTTATAAATTTAGGAGTTATACATTAGGAAAATGATTTATTTTTAATTAATTGTTTCTAATTTGAGTTCTCCGATAAACGAAAATCATAGAGTGGATTATTGTAAGCCTCAACGATGTAGTGAATTTTCTTTCGTGGTTTTTTCCCTTGTTTTGGGTTTCCACGTAAAATTGTGTGTTCGTTCTTTTCGTTTTTCTTTTTCTTCGCATCTCATATATATTTCGAGAGTCATGAGAGATTTAGTTTTCAATATCTCAACAAGTGGCACGTGAATATCATTTTGTATTCGTTTAGTTCGAGTTTCAAGAGTAACAAAATCATTAATATCTAAGTGAGGTTGCAAAGAGTGTTTGATTGATTAACTAAAGCGAGTAATGAAAAACGAGTATTTAAAACGAGGTTTTGAGCAAGTAAGTAAAAGGAGCTAGGGTGTTTCGATTACTCTACCTCACGTATTAGAGTCGAACGAGATTTAAAAAACACTCGATTAACTAATAATCGGACTAGAGATTAAGGCATTGTCATTTACGACATCCACCAATGATCGTCTAAACACGATCACGGCGCTCGAAAGTGCTTCACCCCCACAAGGTCATCAACTCAGAACAGTGATATTTCGTGCCTCGACATTATACATTTCAACTTGCGGACTTACGGTTCACTAGTGATATACACGGGGACTGTTCAATACGAAACCACAACAATCGATTCGTATAATTATCCAAATAATAGAAATCAAGCTACTTTAATAAACAACTCTTATTCATTGAAACATTTCATCAAACACCCTAACTAGAGATTTAGTCAACCATGATCAAGCACTCAAACAAGCAATCCATAGACGTATGATCCATAATCGAGAGGAATCGATAGAAATCTCACCGTAGAAATCGAGGAATCGATGATTGAACGAGACAATCGGATTGTGCTTCCAAAATCGAGACCTGATGTCGACCGACAGAAGTCTTCAATTGCTCTCTTTTCGCCCGCCAAACTGGTGTTAGGAAATCCGCGTCCGAATTCCCTTCTTGAAAAGCACACGAACACACAAGAACGAAATTACAAAAATAAATGACACGAGAGATTATAGTAGTTCACCCGTTAACGAGGGCTAGTCCAATGTCGCTGCAATAATTCACTAGATCGATTATAGAACGATGTTACAAGGCTTGGAAATGTTATAATCTCAATTCTAGAGCTGGAGATGTTAAACCCTAATTTACAATCGCATAGGGTATTTATAGGGGGAATAAAACTTGAGGGACAAGAAAATCCCGTCGCCAGAAATCCGCAAAACAGCGATCGCTGTTATGACTGCGACCGCGGGAGTTCATCCCGCGCCCGCTGAAAGGCCCTCTAATCGATCAGACCATCTGCACACTTTTCACCGGATTCAGCACCCGCTGAACCCTCAGCCGCGCTCGCGACCGGTGACCCGCGGTCGCTGGAACCCCTCCGGCGACCGTCATTTCCTCCTCGACGTCTCTCGTCGTTCCCGGCTTGAGTTTGACCTTCATACTCAACAGCTGGTGTCGGCCGACATGTCCTCTTTGCAAATCAGCTATCGGTCGACATGTAGTGTAATTTAGCGCCCAAAAAAGCGATTAGTTCATTTTTCTCCCGTTTCGCCTACAAAACATGAAATCCGTTTCGATCACACCGTTTCACAAAGTAATATCATAAGCTCATAATACGGGCGAAACGAGCACCAAAGTGAAACGTAAAGAACTACAAAACGACCAAAAAAACGAGTCAATCAATAATTTTGTGTGTTAATTAATATAAAGTAAAGATATAGTATGTGTTAGAATATATTAGTTATTATATTTATAGGATTATGGTTTACCTTTTGTTTATAAGATTAGGGTTTACCTTTTGTTTTGGCTATATAAAGCCTCTCTCTTGTATATTTTAGATAACGCTTATTTTGTTCTAATACCACAAGTGTTCTACGTTTATCTTTTCCTTTCCTTTAATCCTTGTTCGATTATATAAATCCTAACATGGTATTAGAGCCAGGTTGAATAAAAAAAAATCTCCTTGTTCGCGTTCTTCGTCCGAGGTGTTCGTTTTGGTTCGTGTTTTTCGTCCGAGGTACATTGACATGGGCCTGTTTGGTTTTTCTCATCTGATTCCTTTGCAGCTTTGTTCGACGGTTTGTTTTGTGTTCTTCGTCTGAGGTACATTGACATGGGCTCGTTTTGGTTCGTTTTGGTTGTTGGTTAATTTTGGTTCGTTTTGATTAATTTTTTCTTCTGTTCGTTTTGGTTGTTGGCGTTTTCGGTTTCGCCAGTCAATTGGTGTTCGTTTTGGTTAATTTTTTTCTTCTGTTCGTTTTGGTTGTTGGCGTTTTCGGTTTTGCCAGTCAATTGGTGTTCGTTTTGGTTAATTTTTTCTGTTCGTTTTGGTTGTTGGTGTTTTCGGTTTCGCCAGTCAATTGGTGTTCGTTTTGGTTAATTTTTTTCTGTTCGTTTTGGTTGTTGGCGTTTTCGGTTTCGCCAGTCAATTGGTGTTCGTTTTGGTTAATTTTTTCTGTTCGTTTTGGTTGTTGGCGTTTTCGGTTTCGCTTGTTTTCCAATGGCTCCTAGTGAGGACTCGTTGCAGTCAATTGATGTTCGTTTGGATGTGGCTTCAGAGTCTTTTGTTTCCATCCACCGAGGCAGCGTATCGTGCTATGGCTTCCACTACGGCTGAGATTATATGGTTGCGCTCATAGATTTTTCGTTGACAAACTCTCGATACTTCTTGCTGTACCATCGTGAGTTTGAGGGGGGTGTTAGAATATAATAGTTATTATATTTATAGGATTATGGTTTACCTTTTGTTTATAGGATTAGAGTTTACCTTTTGTTTTGGCTATATAAAGCCTCTCTCTTGTATATTTTAGATAACGCTTATTTTGTTCTAATACCACAAGTGTTCTACGTTTATCTTTTCCTTTCCTTTAATCTTTGTTCGATTATATAAATCCTAATAGTATGTATTGATTTTTAATTAGATACAAAAGTTAGTTGAAAAAATAGTGGTATAAAGTATGTGTAAATAAAGGTGTATTTGGAGAATAAATTCAATAAAAAACTTTCCATTTGAATAAATAAATAATTATGAGACAAAAAAAATGTATAAAAAATTATAAGACCGAGAAAATATATAATTAGATAAATTGAATAAAAACATTGCACAGATATTATTAAATTATGTTCTCATGAAATGATTATTTTTAACATAAAGTTGAAAATTTTTCATCTATAAATAAAAATAAAATAAAATTAAAAAAATACAACTAATTTAATAATGTGCGCGGAAACAAATGAAGATAATTAAATGCATATATGTACAAAAAATAGCTTATATTTATCAATCTTAACAACAACAAATATTTATAAAAAATATTAAATGAGATAAAAAGTAAAATATAAAATTACATTGATTAAAAAGAATATTAGTGAAACAAATTAATTGCATCATCTATAATTTTGATATATTGAAGAGAAATATATAAATATAATTTTTTTTTAAGTTAATATTTTTTTCAAACTATAATTTATTTTGAAGAATGTATATTTAAGAGTATTACTATTTAATTTAATAAATTAAGTATATAAATAAAAATATTTTATTGTTTTAAATTATTTAATTTTAAAAAATATATAAAATATATTATATAAAATTAAACGAAAAAAACATGTTGTAACTGGAAAGCATTTTAAAAAGAATATTTAATATTTATTTTGTTTAATAATCCCATGTATTTTTAATATGGTACATTTAAAAATAACAAATGTAACATACAATTTTCATATATATATCAAAGGTTTAAAAAATTAATAACACGACTCAAAAATATAATAACATGAAAATAGCAACGAACCAAAACAAACATAATATCAATAACATGAAAATAGCAACACCCAAACAAACATAAATTTAGGTATTGTTATTTGCTATTTTATTTATTTTTTCTTTTATATTTTTTTGTAGCAACACCCAAACAAACATAAATTTAGGTATTGCTATTTGCTACTTTATTTATTTTTTCTTTTATATTTTTTTGTGTGGAGCATAAAACAAACATAAATTATGAAAATAACTACGAAGACCAAAACACACATATATCAATAACATGAAAGATGGAAACGATTTGTTATTTATTTTTTCTTTTATGATTTTTTAGCAACACTCAAACAAAAAGGATGAAAATACTTTTACTTATTTTTTTCTTTTATGTTATTTTTGGTGTGAGCATAAAACAAACATATTTTTTTGTTATATATATGTAAGGATAAATATGTTTGGGCATTACAATGCTTTAAAGGATCTAGGCAGAAGTTGTTTTGCTAACATATTTATTTGTTTTATTTCTTTCTTCACAATTTAAACTGTTGTAATCACTTGTAATATTGGTGATTTGATTTAGCATAGTTCATTAGTTGGAACGTGCTTGAAAAACAATCAACATAGAAGCTTTCTGCCGCAGCACAGCCAGGCAGAGTTATGCCGCAAGCAGTGCAAGGCCTGGACAAGAGGTTGAGTCAAGATATCGAGCGAAGCATGAGCGTAGGGCAAAGGATTGCTGAAGTCCAGAGAGTATGGAAGGCAGTGCAGTACGGCAGAGCATTCCAGAAGAACTTCAGAAGGCAATCCTGCGGCAGCGGTCAAAGCAGCCTGCCCTAGAATATCTCAACCGATTGTTGACCTAGCAAAATGAGGAAATCAGTTGGAGACTCTCACCTATAAATAGAGGACGACCCAGCTGCATTTACTTAACACTCATACAACACATTAACACCTCCAGAAACACATTTCCTTCGGGAATCGATCATCGAGCTTTTAGAGCCGCGACTTCATTCCTGAAGCTCGTCGTGCCGTGTGTTCTCTCGTCCCTAAGAGAGTTCGTTTGTTCAGCTGATGATTCGATAGCTTAGTATAGGTGTTCATTTCAGTAGCTAGGTTTTTGTTGTTGATTGTTCATACTCGTTGGATACGATTAATACGAAGGCATACATGTGTATAGCCTTTGGTAATATCTTTGTAAATCCAAGAGTATCATTTTGTAAAGACTCGTTCTTTAATAAAGTTTCTGGCCGTAAGGCCGTTTCGTATGTGTATAATTTAAATATACATACAAAGATTTAAATTGGTGTTCTTTACATTTTCGTACGTGTGTGTGTGTTCGTTCGAAGTGATTTATTTTTATTAATTCCGCTGCAATTCTTATACATATATCACATATAATTTTATCAATTAAACAACTTGGTTAATCTGGATAAAATACTTAAACTCAATTAAATCACGTAAAACGAACGTTTTCTGTACAAGGCATCGTGCTGCGGCATACGCTGTTCTGCCGCAGAACACTGCCTTGCCTAGGTAGCTCATTTCATTGCGTTTTATTTACTGCCTACGACTTTCAAGTGGTATCAGAGCGGGCAATAGACTTACTTAGTGTTTAAGGTCCGTCTGATCACGCACACTTACAATGGCAGATCCATCTTACATCGTACGAACACCGGTTGTTCTTGACGGTAGTAATTATGGATTTTGGAAAACCCACATTGAAGCAAGGATCAAATCAATTGATCGCAGTGCGTGGCTATCCGTACTTAGAGGATGGAAACCACCTCAGGAGGAAATCCCTGAAGGCGGCACGATTGAAAAAGCTCCGGAGAAGTGGACTATTGATGAAACTGCCGCAGCTACTGCTAACGATAGGGCAAGGTGTGCCATCCTTGAATCCATCGATTGCAATATGTACAAAATTGTTAAACAATGTACTACTGCCAAACAAGTGTGTGATTTATTGGCTCTTCATTGTGAAGGTAACAACACAGTGAAGAAAACCAAGGTCCGTATGCTTATATCTCGTTTCGAGAACTTGCGTATGAACGAGGACGAGACTTACCTTCAGTACTTTGGAGAATTAATGTCCATTGTTACTGAATGTGCTGACCTTGGTTCACCCATTAGCAACCCGGCAGTATGTAGTAAGATAATGCGATCGATGAGTAAAAAGTTCCTGCCGAAGGTCACTGCAATAGAAGACAGCTCCATGTCAGAAGAGGATTATGTTTCATTAATGGCGATCTTCAAGAACTATGAACTGAACCATGAAGATCGTGAAACTCACAGGAAATCACGCTCACGAAGTGACGAGAGGAACATTGCATACACCGTGGCAGAGCCCGACATCAGAGAACAAGGCAATAGTTCTCAAGGCAGCAGCCTCACCTCTACAAATGACTTAACCGATGAAGAGATCTACGAGCTACTTGGATCTGATGGTGGAGATGAACAATTTGCATTACTCGCCCGGAAAATGGATGCTGTACTTGTTCGCTCGCTGAAGAAGCCCTACGATCCCCGACGAAGGAAGTTTCCGGCAAGGTCACCACAAACTCAAGATCGGCGACTTGTGATTCACCAACCAAGCACGGGATCAACATCAAGTCCAAACTCAAAGGACTGGTCGAGAGTCAATTGCCACGTTTGTCAAGGGATTGGACACTACTCAACCGAATGCCCCTCAAAAGATCGAGGCATTGGAATTTTGAATTCCATGGTTGCACAAGACGATAGGGAACAATATTGCCTTGAAGACTCAACCACTGCGCTTGCTGCTCAATTCGAAGGCACAACCCTATCTGACGTTGAAGATGACGGTCCATCCAATGTGAATGCACGGCGGCATGTTGCATTCCTTGCCTCTGCCGCAGAAACGACAGAAAATCCTGCCGCAGAGAACTTCCTGTGCCTCACAGCCTCAGTCAATGGCTATGAATCTGAACAGGAGACCATTCCCATTGATATTTTCATCGAGCTCAAAGAAAGTTTCGATGAGCTACGCATGGAATTTGCTCGGCAGACCAAGATGATGAAGATGCTTACTTCAACCAAAGCCGGATATGACGAAAAAGTGAAGAAGCAGGCCATGGCAATTGAACAAATGCTTGTAGAGAAGAACACCTTTGAAGAACGATTGAAGAAACTTGATGTCCAACTCACCAGAAAGGATATAGAGGCTGAGAAACTGAAAATTGACTTTAATCGTGTAAATGGAAAACTCGAAGTTGCTAACAATACTTTTGTAAAACTTAACACAACAACAACAAAATTAGATGCCGTAATGAGTATTTCACATGTTGAAAGGCAAGGCCTCGGACATCAAAAAGTTGTAGATGCCGTTTTTCCAAAGAAAAACTCAATGGACATGGCATTTGTAAAGGCATCAAACGACGATTCAAACGCTGCCGCACAATCCTCAACTCCAAAAAGGGATGAACAAACTGAAGGCAAGGCCACTGCCCCAGCAAGAGACTGCCGCAGAAGGCCAAAGCAAAGGCAGACACAATAAGGCAGGATAAAGACAAGGAAGTCTCTGCCTAAGCAACATTTTAAATCAAAGAGACGATATGTTTGTCACTATTGCCTAGTACCTGGTCACATTCGACCTTTTTGTTGGAGACGTGAAGAGGATCAAGCAAGAGGATTTTATTTTCACTCCAACACTGGACCACGGCATCCCAAATACTTTGCACATTCTCTGTCTTCACAACATTCTATCAAAAAGAAGGCAACGACTATACGCAAATGGGTGCCCAAAGCTAAACTTTCTACAAATGTCTGTTCTACAGGTCCCTCCGATGACTCCTCTGCCGCATCAAATCCATCCAAAGTGCCGAAACATGTAATGTTATCTTCACTGCCCTCAAAGCCACCAAAGATGATAAGTGGTACTTCGATAGCGGATGCTCGCGGCACATGACCGGAAATAGTGATCACCTCATCAACTACAAAGTTTTTCACGGAGGAGAAGTCACCTTTGGAGGAGGTTCCAGTGGCTCAATAGTTGGCCGAGGCACATTAAATGTGAAAGGGCTGCCAAAGCTACAACAAGTGCTTCATGTGGAAGGCCTCATCACGAATCTCATAAGCATAAGTCAACTATGTGATGAAGGCATGAATGTAAAGTTTACTCACCAAATGTGTGGAACCCACTCATCCAGGGGGAGCGTTCCAAGGCAAACAATTGCTACGCCATTGGAGAAACATGCCTTTCTGCACAAGTCAAAGATGAAATAGACCTATGGCATCAAAAACTTGGACACACAAGTCTTGAGAATTTAGAGCGTCTAATCAAGCTCAATGCTGTTCGTGGACTTCCAGCTCTCCCGAAAATCCAGAAGACAACATGTGGACATTGCAAACAAGGAAAAATGACTCGTACAAGTCATCCAGCAATACCTGCCGCAGGACAGACTGATGCCTCTGCCGCAGGACCTGCCAACTCCAAGGCAGAACTGTATCAAAAGCAAACCAAATGCTTTGATCTCCTCCACATGGATTTAATGGGACCAATCGAGACTAGGAGCCACTCTGGAAAACGCTACGTACTTGTCGTAGTAGATGATTTCTCAAGATATACTTGGGTGCGTTTTCTCCAAGACAAAAGTGAGACATTTGACGAGGTGTCCAAGCTCATTAGGTGGATAAAGACCAATCATGAAGCCTCAGTAAAGAGAATAAGAAGTGACCATGGCACCGAGTTTGAAAACCAACGGCTTTCTCGATTTTGTGATACGCATGTCATTGCCCAAGAGTTTTCTGCCCCCATAACACCGCAACAAAACGGCGTGGCTGAAAGGAAGAACCGAACTCTCAAGGGAATGGAGTGTACCATGCTGATCGCCAAGGGCTTAAGCAAGCAATTTTGGGCAGAAGCATTCAATGCTGCATGCCATATCCTGAACCGCATCAGCATACGTTTAGGAACAACAAAAACGGCCTATGAAATTTTGAACAATAGAAAGCCTAATTTGAAATACTTTCATGTGTTTGGCTCTGTTTGTTATGTTCTGAATGATAGGGAACCTAGATCTAAACTTGATCCAAAATCACTTAAAGGATTATTTGTTGGATACTCTAGGAATAGTCATGCCTATCGTATTTTTATCATTCAAACTAGAACCATCATTGAATCTGTAAATGTTGATTTTAATGACCTTAGTCGACTCAGGTAACCCAAAGAAGAGAATGTAGAAGGTCTGCTCGAGCCTGCCGCAGTAGCAGAAATTGAAGGCAGTTTCACTCCTGCGCAACCTACTGCCGCACCCACTGGCTCGAATAATGATGATCAGCCCTCTACAGCGTCTCCCGAGCAATCAAATGATGATAGCTCGCCTCAACAAACAGATTCATCAGATGTTGAAGAAACACCAATCCGACGACGAAGGGATCCCCAAAGACATGTTATCCGAAACCACCCTTCGAGTCAACTGTTGGCCACACGCATGAGAGCTCGTCCTTACATCAACTACCGCAACATGACCAAGAATGTAAGCATGTCTGCCACATGCATTGAAATAGGCATTGCCTCGTACCTCTCAACGATCGAACCGAAGAATGCCAAAGAAGCATTGGTCGATGAATTTTGGTTTATGGCAATGCAAGAAGAGTTGAACGAGTTTGAAAGAAACAAAGTTTGGAAGCTCATTCCTCGTCCCAAAAACAAGAATGTCATCGGGACAAAGTGGATTTTCAAGAACAAATCGAATGAGCATGGGCAGGTTGTGCGCAACAAGGCAAGACTAGTGGCGCAAGGCTATACGCAAGTTGAAGGCATCGACTTCGATGAAACTTTTGCTCCCGTAGCACGTATGGAATCCATTCGTCTACTCATTGCCATTGCATGCCACCTCAACATCACCTTACATCAAATGGATGTAAAGGCAGCATTCCTCAACGGCATACTTGAAGAGGAGGCATACGTTGCACAACCAAAGGGCTTCGAAGATCCGAAACATCCTGACCATGTGTATCAATTACACAAGGCATTGTACGGCCTAAAACAAGCTCCTAGAGCTTGGTATGACTGCCTAACTGATTTTCTACTCAGTTTCGGATTCACTCGAGGCACTGCCGACAAAACACTGTTTGTTAAATTCAATTCTTCCAATATTTTAATTGCACAAATTTATGTTAACGATATTGTCTTTGGATCCACATGTGAGAATATGCTTAAGGCATTTACCTCTGCCATGGCATCAAAATTTGAGATGAGCATGGTAGGAGAACTAACTCATTTTTTAGGGCTCCATATCAAGCAATCACCAACTGGGACGTTTATCTCACAAGCTACATACGCTAAGAATCTCATCAAAAGATTCCAACTTGAAGGATCCAAGCCCATGAAAACACCTATGGGCTCAACGGACAAAATCTCCCGAGGCACTGATACTGCCGCAGTGGATCAGACACTCTACCGATCCATGATAGAGAGTTTACTTTATCTTACGGCAACTAGACCAGATATCATGTACAGCGTTTGTTTGTGTGCCAGGTTTCAAGCTGATCCAAGGGAAGAACACTTGAAGGCAGTCAAACGCATCATACGCTATGTTGCCGCATCAGTCGAGTTAGGCATATGGTATACCAAAGATACCACCACCGATTTGGTTGGATTTTCAGATGCCGACTGGACAGGAGACACGGATGAGCGCAGGAGTACAAGCGGAGGATGTTGCTTTCTTGGAAACAACATCATTTCATGGCAAAGCCGCAAGCATAACTGCATTTCTCTATCCACTGCTGATGAGCCATATTTTTTGGCTCATTTTTAGTTCTTTTGAGTCAAGTTAATCGAGTCTTTTTAGTTGTTTTCACCTTGTTCGTGTCTGGGAGGGCACATTTGGAGTCTATGGTCAAGTTATGCAGGTGAAACGTGAAAAGACGAACATTTGGAAAGAAATCGACGCATTGAGCAAGTATGCTGGTTGAGCAAGTTAGCCTGACATGAACACCATTGACATATTGGCCAAAGCCAGGAAGTGATCAAGATCAAAGCTTGACCAAGTACCGTACGAAGTAGAGAAGTTGGACAGAGATCGGAGTTGACCAGAGACGGACGTTGAGCAAGCAGTGTACGAAGAGTCCTGGAAATCTAAAAGACATCAAAGGGCGACCAGATTCAGAGAAGTATCAAAGTTGGACTCTCATCCAACCTTAGAGTCATTGTCCAACACGTCTCTACATCAATCAGAGTCCTATATATACACGGAATTGGTCAAGGACGCGGCAGGATCCCTATTTTTAAGGAAAGGATAAGGGAAGAATCTTTTATTTCCTTATCTCAATTAAACTGATCAAGTCAGCGATTTGACTTGGAGCCCAAGACTTCCAGCATCTATAAATACACATCAAGACCTACAAATCACGGGGCTAACATTATAGATACAGAAAAAGAAGATATTCAGCCCACCAAAGAAGATCGGAGGAAGAAGAAGACGAGTTCTCCCCGGCTATCGCCTTCGGGCATAGCTGGGCAATTTCGTTTTAATTCATGTTTTTATTTTCGTATTTTAATTTCTGATTATTCAAGACAATTGTTTCTTTGATTTCTTTGTTTAATATAAGCATGTTTGGTTTCGTTTTTATTTTATTTATTTTATGTTTGTTCATGCGTAGCTAGAAATCTGCGCCTGGGCAAGGTCCGAACTTGGTCTATCTGCTTTCTAAAATACTGAGAGGCTTTTGATTATAGAAACTAACTTAGTTTTGTTCCCGATTCAACAGGGTAGTATCTACAGGCATGTTAGGGACTTGGGCAACGTACAGTAGCCAGTAGGAAACCTTTTTCACCTAACACACACATACGCGGATCAACGTGCCGGGAGACTGGGCGTCCGCATAGTATTACATGTTGCTGGAGATGTGGTCGTATGACTCGGGTCTGTCCGGGCATGCTATTGGCCATTTCGGGTTCGCTTGGAGATTAAGGCAGTTTGGTCAACTTAGACTCATGTCGGCTAACATAGTGTCGAATTGATCAATACTAGAAGTTGTGCTTAGAGAGATCTAGTAAAACTTTAAACCGAAAGAGTGAATAAGGGTTGGGGTATTTGCGTGCGTGACATCATAGGGGCGTTTATACTTTAATTGGACAACCTATAACCGAAAGATAAAGCTGTTAGCAAAATCTTACGTGTCGATGAACAGTAGAAACTTGATCAGGTAGACAAGGTGACGACTGTGCCCAGATGCTCTGTTTTACAGTTTGGTCGAGTTCATTAGTTGAGTAGTTTATTTATGTTATTGGTCAAGTTGTGTAGCTGAGTATTTAATTTCTTGTTATTAGTTTTAGTTGGTTTATTTATTTGCTTTTAGTTATTCTAGTTGTTCGGTTATTCAATCAAAACACTTTCTAAAATCGTGACAACCCACATTGGGCAAAGCCGTGAGAAAATAACGATAAACTCCTCGTGGGATCGACACCTAATACTTACCACTAATACTTGTTGTTGGTGTAAAGCTTTAGGTTCTTATAAACCAATTTTGCTCGCTACTCAAACGACGGTAGCGTCAAAATTGGCGCCGTTGCCGGGGAGTTTATATTCCAGTTATTTTCTTTGTGCTATTTGACTTGTGATTTTTTTTTTGTTCCAGGTTGACCATACTGGACAGCAAGGAGCAAGACGAAGAAAGCAGGTCAAGCAGCACGTGCAGCCCAGAGACCCAGCTTTGCTCAAGATTCAGACTTGAGCAGAGGACAGAAAAGATGGACGAACTGAACAACCGACGAGTGGAGCAGACATTGAGGGAATTGAGTTTCCCTAACTCTTTGGACTTTAGACTTGTGGGCATAACTTTGCCCAACATCACTACAGATTGGTAAATGAAACCCAGTTTTCTGTAGCTGTTGCCCAAGTTTAGCGATATGCCCTGGGAGGACCCTCAAGCCCATTTGCGAAATTTTGAGCTAGCCTGTGGGACTATACCTGCTATGGGCAACCTGGCAGAGTACATCCGACTATTAGCTTTTCCCTTCTCCCTTGCCGGTGAGGCAAGAGAATGGCTATACACCTTGACCAGGGGCGAAATTACAACATGGCAGCAGCTCCAACATCAATTCTTGAAGAAGCACTTCCCCATATCTCGGATCATGCAGATCAAGAGGATGATTTACAACCTCAAAATGGGCACAAGAGAATCTTTCCATGACTATTGGGTACGATTCAATGAGATTCAAGCACAATGCCCATATCGTCTATTTCTGGATCATGAATTGATTCAATACTTCTTATCTGGACTGAGGGGACACGAAAGAATGATAATTTTTGCTGCATGTGGAGGTTCTATTCTTGATAAAACTGCAAGTGAGGCGTTCAAAATATTGAAAGACTTGGCCGAAGGATCCCGTGAAGATGAAGACTACTTGCCCAAGCAGACTACTATCATGCCCAAGTCTGCCGAAGATAAAATTGATAAACTTTGCGGGACAATTAAGAAACTCGTGGAGATTATGGCCACAAGACCACTCAAAGCAGTCGAAAAAAATGAAGTTGATCGTTACCAACGCCCTGAGAGAAGACACGCAGGTTGGCCAATGCACAGTGTTGGGCAAGACGAACAGAATTGCTACGACCAGTATGCCCTGACCAACACACCTAATTTTGGTTACAGGCATTACAACCACCAAGAGGAGCAACCTGCAGCAGAAGAGCAACCTGCAGCAGAAGAGAAACCTACCCAAGATGAGAAACCTGCAGTAGAAGAGCAACCTGCCCAAGAGGAGCAACTTGCCCAAGAGCAGAAAGTAAATATCACCCAAGTGAAGAAACATGAGGTATTTCATATTGGCATGTTTCAACCATCTGATATTTTAATCCAGACGAGGCAAACTGAGAATGATGTCCGAGAAGAGAGATTGGAGCTAGCCTTTGAACGGGCACCCGAGCAATCGAAGATATTGCCCAAGCACACGAAATATCTCTACTTTGAACAAGGGGATACAATCAGTGAGATCAATAGTGATGTTTTAAGTGAAGGTTCAGAAAGTAAGACACAAGGGTTGTTCGCCCAAAATACAGAAGAGAAGAGCAAGTCGCCCTTGACCAACATGCAGTTACCATTTGGTTTGGGCAAAGCACCAGGCACTTTACATGGATGGATGATGAGCAACTTCACAGATTTACTCAAGTGCCTGAAGGCCTCGTATGGCCATAATGAGGAGAAGCTCAAGACCTTTCATCGTGAAGAATGGTGAGCATACATCACGTCATGCCCATGACGATAACTAAGGCGCTGACCAGGAGGCAACCTGGTATCTTTTGTACTTTATTTTAGTTTTCCTTTTATTTTTATTTTATTTTGAATAAAATCGGATAGAGAACTTTGACTTGTCTGAATCCAAAAGGAGAAAGGGTTTGTTTGTTTTTTAATGTGCAGGTCAAGGAGGGCACAAAGGTAGCTGCTTGAGCATACCGCAAAGCTACTTGGTCAACTTTCAACAGTTTACGTTAGAAGATGAATGAATTCCCTGAAGTCGCAAGGATGACCACTAGAGAGAAGTCAAGGCCCAATTAGACGTGCCCAAGTTACTGACTAAGGGCGTAGTCCTAAGGCATCAGGGCAACATGCAAAGATGACCACGTAGAGCTGTTGAAATCATAATGGTCCACTTCACCCATTGCTCAATTCAGGTTTTACCTTGACTTTACCTCCTCCTCACTTGCCCTCCCAATTGTTCTTTTATTTCTTTTCTTTCGAGTCAAGGGTTGATCTTTTCATTGACACACTTTGCCCAAGGCAAAGTGTGTGAGTGGAGAGGTGCGCCAACGTCGTTTGGAGTTGGAGTTTTATGTTAAGGGAAGTCCCTGCCCAATCTTATTACTATTTCACCCACTTTGCCGGAGGCAAAGTGTGTGAGTGGGGGAACGGGTAGGAGCAACCCCTGTCCTTGGTCGTGTCGCATGCTTGATGAATATACTTGATCAATTTGAACAATTTTCAAAATTAATAGTCTATGCATGAGAATTGGGACGATGGAACTGCAATTAGGTAGCCGTGAGATTTGAGCCAACGTTATGAAAATATTTCTTTCTTGAGAGTTTGTTTGGAATGCCGTAATGTTGAGGTTTGCCTTATTTCTGCTTGTGTGATTTGAAAGTTGAGTTGAGGTATTAGATGAGTTAGGCAATTTTTGTTCATTTTTGTCAATAAATAAAGAAGACCCTTGATAGCCCCTTGAGCCTAGCCTGTTCTTTGATCACCTGGGGGACACTCTGACCAACATTAAAACATGCCCGAGTACATAAAAGGGGCAAGTCAGAAAGAATGTCTTCAGCAAAAAAAAAAAACTTGTCAATGGCAGCAAGCAAATCCTGCGAACTGGTTGATCAAGTTAAAAAAAAAAAAAAAAAAAAAAAAAAAAAAAAAAAAAAAACTCCAGAATAAATGGGGTGTGCTAAGGCCCGTAAGAAGGGAGGTGAATTAGAGGTAGAAAAAAAAAATTGCTAAGTAAAATAAGCAACACTGCCTACGGTCAACATGGAGATATGCCCAATACAGCCTACACAAACACCCTAAAAAGTCCTGATGATATGCCTAGATCAACTAAGAATTGTCATAGGTCAGAAATTGGTCAAGCCCAAGGCAAAGCGCATTCCAAAACAAAATTGAGTGATACACTACTTATACACTGAAAGAGAGAAACACTTAGGGAGAGAACCAAAAATCCTATTGCAGCGTCTTGACTGTTTTTTATGCATCCCCTGGACTACGATTTTGACTATCTGTTTACTTGCTCAAGGTAATATTCTGAAAAGCATGCTATTGTCTTCTTTTTATTTCTTTCCCTCCCTCCCTTGTTTTCTACTTGAGCAGCGCGAGTCATACCACACGCTTGAGGACAAGCGTAATTAAAGTGTGTGCGTGTGATGAGCCATATTTTTTGGCTCATTTTAGTTCTTTTGAGTCAAGTTAATCGAGTCTTTTTAGTTGTTTTCACCTTGTTCGTGTCTGGGAGGGCACATTTGGAGTCTATGGTCAAGTTATGCAGGTGAAACGTGAAAAGACGAACATTTGGAAAGAAATCGACGCATTGAGCAAGTATGCTGGTTGAGCAAGTTAGCCTGACATGAACACCATTGACATATTGGCCAAAGCCAGGAAGTGATCAAGATCAAAGCTTGACCAAGTACCGTACGAAGTAGAGAAGTTGGACAGAGATCGGAGTTGACCAGAGACGGACGTTGAGCAAGCAGTGTACGAAGAGTCCTGGAAATCTAAAAGACATCAAAGGGCGACCAGATTCAGAGAAGTATCAAAGTTGGACTCTCATCCAACCTTAGAGTCATTGTCCAACACGTCTCTACATCAATCAGAGTCCTATATATACACGGAATTGGTCAAGGACGCGGCAGGATCCCTATTTTTAAGGAAAGGATAAGGGAAGAATCTTTTATTTCCTTATCTCAATTAAACTGATCAAGTCAGCGATTTGACTTGGAGCCCAAGACTTCCAGCATCTATAAATACACATCAAGACCTACAAATCACGGGGCTAACATTATAGATACAGAAAAAGAAGATATTCAGCCCACCAAAGAAGATCGGAGGAAGAAGAAGACGAGTTCTCCCCGGCTATCGCCTTCGGGCATAGCTGGGCAATTTCGTTTTAATTCATGTTTTTATTTTCGTATTTTAATTTCTGATTATTCAAGACAATTGTTTCTTTGATTTCTTTGTTTAATATAAGCATGTTTGGTTTCGTTTTTATTTTATTTATTTTATGTTTGTTCATGCGTAGCTAGAAATCTGCGCCTGGGCAAGGTCCGAACTTGGTCTATCTGCTTTCTAAAATACTGAGAGGCTTTTGATTATAGAAACTAACTTAGTTTTGTTCCCGATTCAACAGGGTAGTATCTACAGGCATGTTAGGGACTTGGGCAACGTACAGTAGCCAGTAGGAAACCTTTTTCACCTAACACACACATACGCGGATCAACGTGCCGGGAGACTGGGCGTCCGCATAGTATTACATGTTGCTGGAGATGTGGTCGTATGACTCGGGTCTGTCCGGGCATGCTATTGGCCATTTCGGGTTCGCTTGGAGATTAAGGCAGTTTGGTCAACTTAGACTCATGTCGGCTAACATAGTGTCGAATTGATCAATACTAGAAGTTGTGCTTAGAGAGATCTAGTAAAACTTTAAACCGAAAGAGTGAATAAGGGTTGGGGTATTTGCGTGCGTGACATCATAGGGGCGTTTATACTTTAATTGGACAACCTATAACCGAAAGATAAAGCTGTTAGCAAAATCTTACGTGTCGATGAACAGTAGAAACTTGATCAGGTAGACAAGGTGACGACTGTGCCCAGATGCTCTGTTTTACAGTTTGGTCGAGTTCATTAGTTGAGTAGTTTATTTATGTTATTGGTCAAGTTGTGTAGCTGAGTATTTAATTTCTTGTTATTAGTTTTAGTTGGTTTATTTATTTGCTTTTAGTTATTCTAGTTGTTCGGTTATTCAATCAAAACACTTTCTAAAATCGTGACAACCCACATTGGGCAAAGCCGTGAGAA
This sequence comes from Euphrasia confusa, assembly GCA_954870475.1. Classification (NCBI taxonomy): domain Eukaryota; kingdom Viridiplantae; phylum Streptophyta; class Magnoliopsida; order Lamiales; family Orobanchaceae; genus Euphrasia; species Euphrasia confusa. Next base: position 14,164,974 of record OX940949.1, on the reverse strand, counting down.
AATAACGATAAACTCCTCGTGGGATCGACACCTAATACTTACCACTAATACTTGTTGTTGGTGTAAAGCTTTAGGTTCTTATAAATTTATTTTGCTCGCTACTCAAACGACGGTAGCGTCAACTGCCGAATCAGAATACATTGCCGCAGGGAGTTGTTGTACCCAATTGATTTGGTTGAAGCACATGCTTGATGACTACCACCTGGATAGCAATGTTCTTACACTCTACTGCGACAATACGAGTGCCATAAATATCAGTCATAATCCAGTGCAGCACTCAAGAACCAAACACATCAGCATAAGGCATCATTTCATCCGAGATTTGGTGGAGAAATGACTCTTGAGGATTGATCACATCCCAACAGAAAATCAAATAGCTGATATCTTCACCAAGCCACTGAACTCAGATCATTTCATTGCTCTAAGAAATTCTTTGTGCATGTGCACCATGCCTTAGATGCTGATCTGCATCATGCTGCCGCATTGTCATGCCCACTGAACCTCTGCTTCAGCATTCTGCCTTGTCAACTTATGAGTTTAAAATTTTCCGAAGGAAGAGAGAATACCCAAACCACTTTAGGCAACATGGTCAAACCCATATACGTGTAATTAATTGAGATACTATGTACTAAGTGACCTAAGTATTTAATAATCTCATTGTTGACATGATATTATGCCTAAGTAGAGTATAAGTACTTATGATGCAGCATGATGTTTTATTAGGATTAGATGTTTTTATTCTTTTCCTAATTTTGCTATGTAAGCTTTGATTGTTCACACCATCAAAAATATTTTACTCTTTTTTATTCAAAAAAAAAAATATGATGAAAAATGAAAAATAGAAAAAGAATATTTTCTAAAAACAGAAAAAGAGAATATTAAAAACAGAAAAAGAGAAAAATTAAAAACAGAAAAATAGATAAAACAAAAAAAAAGGGGGATATTTTTTTTTTTTTTTTTTTTTTTGAGTTTTGGCAAAACCTGCCGCAGAGCATTGCCCCACTTGACCGTTGGGCAGCACTCGAGTGTGCGGCAGGCGACGGTTCAACTTCAGAAAAGTAACCGTTGCCACTTGCATATCCCATCAACTGCCATCTGTTTCCTACTCCACATAAAACTCTTTCAAGTTTTATTTTTCTTATTTACTGAAATTCAAAAGCCTTAATCCTATTCCAACTCTATCTTCTCCATCTATATCGATCAAAAGAGAGTTTGAAATTTCTTGAATTCTAAATCCCTAATTTTTCTCACAACGCACAAGTATAAAAACTCTATCTTCCTTGCGTAGTGTGTACTCTGTTTTTTATCCTAAACCCTAATTTCATCAAGAACATTGAATTCAATGGCATCATCTCCTTTCGCCTTCGCTCGCTACTTCTCGGACCCACGTCTGGTGGAGCTCATCAAAGAATCTCGCCCCGATGCAACTATGGAGGATATTCAGCCCGCGGAGTCTCTGCCATTCATCAACCGCCTCATCGCAATCGACGCCGCTTCCCAGCCGTCACCATCTACTGAGAACCAGCCGCCGCACGTCGAGGCCGGAGAAAGATCACGTAAGGCTTCTCCCATGAACATCTCTCCGGACCATGATGCAGGGGGAGAAGCAGAAAACGAGTCTGCCGCAGAAGGACAAGTCTTCCCTGAACCAACTCCACTGTCCATCATCCGCCCTGAAGATGTGGACATCTCCGGCGATACTGGGCCGTCTCAAACCCCTCACCCGGCGGTGGTTATTTCGAGCGTCGACGATGTACTTGCTTACAAAGCTGCCCAGAATGAAAGATCCTTTCACACCTCTGATCTTAAGGGTCTTTTAACTCCTGAGCCATCTGTCACTGCCGCATCATCTGCCTTTCCCCAGGCAGACACTGAAGTGCAGCAGCAAGGCAAGCAGATGCCCTACAACAGGAGGGACGATGACAATGATTTTGACTACGCCGAACTCTACGACAACTATCCCATATCTCAGAAGAAGACCAAGGGTCACAAACCGACTCCTTATCCATCTGCAACTCCACTCTCAGAGAATGAAGACTCTGAGCACTCAAGTCAACAGCAGCATGATGCCGCAGATGCCTCTGACACAGAATCAGACCCATTGATGCTGGATCTTGCCTCAAGGAAGCGCAAGAAGGAGCAAGTGCCCATTACCCCTCGCCGTCCATCAACTCGATCCACCACTGCCTATGCTAAAGGCAAAGGCCCGGCTGTGCCCCCAACCTCAATGGAAAATCCCATTGACGTCGAAGCCACCACTGCTAAGAAATCCCGTAAAGGGAAGGAGAAAGCTGCCGCATCCAAACCCGACAGCTCGCATAGTGGTGATGCCGCAGCACAACCTGCTGCGAAGAAGGGTGGCAAGGCACCAAAAATTGATGCTCCCAAGGAGGACTCAGATTCTGATATGAAACCCGGCAAGGGTTATTCGAGGCGATTTTGGTCGGAACGTCGTTCAGTGATTGGGCCCCAGTTCTACCTCAACAAGCCCATTCAAACGGATCGCTGTGTGGACATGCCGACTTGTGCCAGACACAAAGTGGATAAGTTCTTGAAGAGGATGAAGTTGGTCAAGGCAGTCACCTACGCAGGACCCTACTGCGAAGACTTGGTGCGCGATTTCTATGCCAACCTGCGCCCCTGCTTTGGTGATGATGGATCCAGAGGCCATGGCAAGGTGTATCTCCGTGAAAAGATCTTTAATTTCACTCTTGCTGCCATTAACGCCTTCTTGGAGCGTTCAGACATCGAGTATCCTGCCGCACTTGCTGACCCTACTGTTGCCGCAGTCTCTCACCGTCTGACCAAATCACCACCTGATGCCGCAAACAACATTCCTTGCTCGAAACTCTCTTCTTTTTACTATTTTATGTTCACTATTGCCAGGCACAACTGGATTCCCACAACAAATGTGCACTTTGTGTATACCCAAATGGGGGAAGTCTTGTTTCACCTTGGTGCAGGAAGGCAGGTGAACTTGGGAGAGCTCATTTTTTAGAAGATTGCATCACAGGCAGAGAACATCACCCAGACGCAGAGCCTTGCGTTCCCTTCACTGATTTGGGAAATGTTGAAGATCCAAGGGCTCTCGTTCAATAGTGCCGATCAACTGTCTGCTGTGCCACATCCCTACAAGCTGTCTGTGCGTGAGTACAATGATCTGCCGTGGACTGGTTTTCATGCCACTGCCGCAGTGCCTCCCACTCCACCTCCAAAGAAGGCTCCCAAGCTGCCGCAGACTGATGCCCCTAGCTCATCTGCTCCACAGCCAGGTGTTTCTGCTCGTGTCCAGGCATTTGCAGACCAAGTTGCTGCAAACCACATGGTTATCATGCAGGACTACATGTCGAAGGCAATCGTGGATGCCGTTACATTCTTCCTTGAAGAAGAAGGCTTTCCTCCACAAAAAGGTGGAGTACCAGCAGCCGAGGCCAAAATGGCAAAGAGCACTGTGTTGAGGATGTTGAAGAGGCGCATTGATCAAGATCTCAAAGAACTTGAAGAAGAAGAAGCTGCTGCAGAGAAGGAAGCTGCCGCAGCAGAGAAGGCTGCCGCAGACACTGCAGCAGAGATTGATGGTGAAGAGCGTGGATCGTCACCCGAGCACGATGATTGAAGAGTTTGAAGGATTGCAGTTCTCAAGACCCGAAGAAATATCATTTCTTCTTTTTGCTTTAGTTTCTATTCACTCTGGACAATTTATTTAATTTCTGTTTATTTGTTTTTGAACAATTTGGTTTTTAAGTTTTTATTTGGTTGAACAATTTCTATTCAAGTAGTTATTTTCCTTTTGAAAAAAAAAATTGGTGTGTTATTTAAAGGCTTACTTAGTTACTTGTTTTTGTTCTATTAGTTAGTTAGTTATTAAAAAAAAATTTGTTCTACTTAGGAAGTATTAACTAAGGGGGAGTTTTAATGCCTTAGTTGTTTTGACAAGATAAAATCCATAAACTTCCAAGTAAGATGTATTTCATTGAGGGGGAGTGCTTATGCGCTGCTGCCTCATGGTTTTGTGAAGAAAGATAAAAAGGGGGAGTTTGTAAGGATAAATGTTTGGGCATTACAATGCCTTAAAGGATCTAGCCAGAAGTTGTTTTGCTAACATATTTATTTGTTTTATTTCTTTCTTCACAATTTAAACTGTTGTAATCACTTGTCATATTGGTGATTTCATTTAGCATAGTTCATTAGTTGGAACGTGCTTGAAAAACAATCAACATAGAAGCTTTCTGCCGCAGCACAGCCAGTAAGAGTTATGCCGCAAGCAGTGCAAGGCCTGGACAAGAGGTTGAGTCAAGATATCGAGCGAAGCATGAGCGTAGGGCAAAGGATTGCTGAAGTCCAGAGAGTATGGAAGGCAGTGCAGTACGGCAGAGCATTCCAGAAGAACTTCAGAAGGCAATCCTGCGGCAGCGGTCAAAGCAGCCTGCCCTAGAATATCTCAACCGATTGTTGACCTAGCAAAATGAGGAAATCAGTTGGAGACTCTCACCTATAAATAGAGGACGACCCAACTGCATTTACTTAACACTCGTACAACACATTAACACCTTCAGAAACACATTTCCTTCGGGAATCGATCATCGAGCTTTTAGAGCCGCGACTTCATTCCTGAAGCTCGTCGTGCCGTGTGTTCTCTCGTCCCTAAGAGAGTTCGTTTGTTCAATTGATGATTCGATAGCTTAGTATAGGTGTTCATTTCAGTAGCTAGGTTTTTGTTGTTGATTGTTCATACTCGTTGGATACGATTAATACGAAAGCATACATGTGTATAGCCTTTGGTAATATCTTTGTAAATCCAAGAGTATCATTTTGTTAAGACTCGTTCTTTAATAAAGTTTCTGGCCGTAAGGCCGTTTCGTATGTGTATAATTTAAATACACATACAAAGATTTAAATTGGTGTTCTTTACATTTTCGTACGTGTGTGTGTTCGTTCGAAGTGATTTATTTTTATTAATTCCGCTGCAATTCTTATACATATATCACATATAATTTTATCAATTAAACAACTTGGTTAATCTGGATAAAATATTTAAACTCAATTAAATCACGTAAAACGAACGTTTTCTGTACAAGGCATCGTGCTGCGGCATACGCTGTTCTGCCGCAGAACACTGCCTTGCCTAGGCAGCGCATTTCATTGCGTTTTATTTACTGCATACGACTTTCAATATATATATATATAATACTTTAAAAAAAAATAATCAACACATCTCAGAAATATCAACAAAAAATGACATCGAAAATAAAGTAACAATTTTTACATCGCTCTAACTAACCTATTTATTTTTAAAACAAATGTGAGCCCTTAACAAATTTAAACAAATTTAAGGCCGAGTGTTATTGAGATCATGGCATGTTAAGGGATTCGGAAAGGTCGAGGTCAACTCGATCATTAAAATCGAAAACGTCAAGGGAGACGAGGCCATATCTCACCGTAAAGTGGTGTTTGGTACTGCATGTACCTCAAAATTTTCATATATACATATATAAATTTAAAAAAAAAATAATTAACATAACTCAAAAATATCGATAACTTGTAAATATCGAAATAAATTTTTTTTTTCATTTATTTCTTTTGTTGTGGAGCATATATATATATATATATATATATATATATATATATATATATATATATCAACAAAGCTTATAAATATCAACAATATAAAAATAAATAAATATATATATACTGTAAAACCTTTAAATAAGAATACTCTTTAAACTCTGTTTAGGAATGAAAATTCATGATCTCAACTTAGGATCAATTATAATTTGGAATAAACTCCATATTGTCATAATTCATATTTTTCAAGTCCAACATAAACAAATACACCTCAATTTAGGAATAAATCATAATAATTATATATAATTTTACAATAAATTTAAATTGATTTAAAATACTTGTTCAATATTGATTGTGAAAATGATTTAATCTTTTGTGTTAAACTTATACTTCAACTTCGTGGCGCATTAGCTCGTCCACATTTTGTGTTTTGATTGAACTCAAACCATTTTCAACTTCTGAGTAAACTTAATGTTTTTTCACATGAAACTTTTTGTACTTCTATACTATTATCCTCTTAATTATCTTCCTCCTTTTCTTGCCTAATCTCTTAAGTAATTTTCTTGCTTAATTCCTTCACTAATTTCTTCATCAGTTAAAGTATAAACAATTTGTTACTCATTTGGATTATTAAGGAAAATATCAATTTCTATCTCATTGGAGTATTTCTTTTTCATATTACGTGAGTAAATTAGTTCAAATACAGTAAAACCTCTATAAATTAATAGCCTCGGGCCGTGAAATTTTATTAATTTACAGAAGTTATTAATTTATCGAGGTATTTTTTTCATTTAAAAGATCAAGTCAGGACCAGAAGATTCTATTAATTTAGAGAAGTTATTAATGAATCGAGTATTAATTTATAGAGGTTTTACTGTAAGTTCAACCCGTTACATGTACTATATCTACCAATTATACCATTATATAATAGACATGTATAAAAAAAAACTTTATACTAACTCTATTTAGGAATAATTCTTATTTATGATTTTTTTTTGCACACAAGCATATAGCATATAAATATAGAGAAGTTTTACTATATATATAGGATAATGCTAAAGGTACATTTTTTTATTTTCAAATGTATGGTACCTATTTTAGCTAGCCAATAGAAAGTTGACACATAATTAATGTAACTTAATACACAGGATTAATGTCTATAATTAATGATTGCTTATTATAACGCCTCTTGAATATTTATTTTTCAATATATATAATTTTATTGTATGAATACAGTAAGAATTATTTAGGAAATAGGTGAAAAGGGTTATTTTAATTTATTAATTTATATTTCAAACTTAATAAAATATATTTTTAAATTAAGGATTTATTTTTTTTCTTAATTAGGGTATTATTAATTTTATAATTATAAAAAGAGTACCAAAATTACAAAAATATTATTGGTGGTTATTAAATAACCACCCTCTTATGAATAATAAAAAAAATATTTTTGATAAATTACTTTAATTTATAATTAAGAACAATTAATACATTTAATTATAAATAATTACTTAAATTTACGCCCTTTTCCAAAACCTCTCTTACAATAAATTAGAATAAAAATAAAATACATAACTCAATATACAATATCTATATATAATTATCATCAATTAATGATTTCTAGATACATAAAGTAAATTGGAAATGCAGTTAGACAACATTATAATCAAAGTATTTTTAAAAACAATTTAACTCCTTTATAATAAAGCTCCTCTAGAAAAATAATGATCAATTAAATTATAAAAAATTAAAATAATAAATTCATATGATTGTGATTATGTTATAATTTTGTATTATTTTAAAAATATAATAAAATTTATTATAATTAAATAAAGATATTTGTAAAAAAAATACTAATTTAATAATTTAATTTAGATGATAAAATCAAACATACAAAATATATATTACAATCAACACATTAATCTTATCTTCTTACAATATATAAATCGAGAAGCAAATGTCCTACGTGGCGAATTCACAATCGTTGGATGATAAAAAAAAGTGTTCGTGTTCACACCTATCAACGGATATTAATTTTCCATAATTTTTGAATTTTCCATTATTAAATTATAAAAAAATCATTTTATAACCGGTTACTCTAATTACGGTAATTATTTCAAAATAATTTCCTTAATTATAGGTAAACTACGCGTACGTGGAGAGAATCTGTATTTTTTATTAATATATTTCACCGATTGTTAATTAAGTTATTTATATTATGGTAAATCTACTCCTTATTTTAAGCAACTAAATAAATTTGATATTATCTACTATTTATATTACTCTAATCATAATTCGAATTATATTACTATAATTACAGAATTTGAATAAAGTATTTTCAATTAATAAAATCGACAATTCAAATTATTTATATTTAAAATATAATAATAATGGTCAAACCCTAATTCAAATCCATCGACGTGATCTTCATTCACTCCTCACCTCTCACTTTTCATTGCCTTTTAAATTAATGTTCTTAATTTCTGTATTTATTTTATGAATATGAATATTAATTTATTCATGCTCACAATTATATTTTCTTTTGCAGGTTCTCTATGTAAGTTTTTTTATTGTTTTTTTTAATTTCGTATTTATATTTAATTTTTTGAAATAAATTATTTTTGTATTTTTTGCAGCCTTCAATGTAAGTATTCTTTTACTAATTATATTTTAATTTAAATATTATTGTACGTGTTTTTATTTTTTGCAGGCTTCAATGTAAGCATTCTTTAGTAATTCTATTTTAATTTAAATACTATAGTTTTACAATTAATGTTTTTATTTTTTCAGCTTCAATGTAAGTATTCTTTAAATATTATTGTTTTACTATTAATGTTTGTATTTTTTGAGTATTTTTTATTAATTCGTATTTTAATTTTAATATGCTTTTCTAATGATTAATATTTGTATTTTTTTGCAGCAAATCAATGTAAGCATTTTTTACTAATTAAATTTTTAATTTTAATATTTTTTTGTCGTTTAATATTTGTATTTTTGTTTGCAGAAAATCAATGTAAGCGATTCTTTTAATCAACTTTAAATTTTAAATTTCAAGTTATAAGCTTTATTGTGTTTTTTTTTGTTCTTTTGTAGGTTTGTTTATACGTGAAAGAATCGGGAAATCGAAATAATCAAAAGTCGAAGAATCGGGAAATCGAAATAATCAAAAGTCGAAGAATAAAGATCGAAACATTGGATTGCACAAGTTTTTATAAGACTCTAGCCTTCGGTTTAGAGTCTTATAATAATTTTAGATTTGTTTTTGTTATTAATTTTTTTAATGTAATTATCAATGTATTTTGATTTGTTATTTATTTAATAAAATTTATAATCTTTCTATTTAAGAATATAGTATTTTATTTACTCTTATAAAGATCACGTGTATCTTGTTAATATTTTTAAATTCGATACAATCAGTCATTATTTTTATATTAAAACAAGTTAGTTATTAAGAATATAAATAAAATTTTATTTTAGTTTGGTGTTTTTTTTATAATAATTTTTATTATTTTTATTTACTTAATTAATCATGTTTTAAGTATATCAATTCCAAAAAAACCGATTTTTTCCTTTTTTTAAATGATTAAAAATTAATTAATTAATGGTTTATGTTAATTACGATAGGTAATTAAATGAATTTTAAGGTATATTTAGGGTATAAGGATCTTTATGTTTACTAATTATAAAAAACACCATATGATTTTAAATATAATAAAAAATGCTCTATATTTTTCAATTTGTTATATATTAGGTTATCGACATGTTTTTTATTAGTATTAAGGGCATTCTTTAAAATATAGAAAGTCCATAATACCCCTTTAGCTTAAAACAATTTTGAAATATAATAAAGTGTTATACTCCGTATTTTATTTTTAATTAATCAAAATTAAGGTGTCAATTTTTCCCATTCGAATTTATGCTGACTAAGCACAGCAAGAACAAGCTAGCTCTCCGCTTTCAAGTTCGACTCTTCATCAGTCAAATTATCAACCGCATCCGCATCGAGATTCTCAGAATTCCAATGGGGAGAAGAAGACCCAAATATTCCCACATCGCAATGCCCAGAAATTCACGGGTTTTCTCTAACGGGCTTCTCGCGGATTACCCGATAAGTCGTCGGAAAAGCGCTCCCACCTGAGCATCTTCCACACGAACACGCTGATCAATCTGTACTCGAGGTTCGGGAACACCGCGTACGCCCAGCAGGTGTTCGATGAAATGACAAAGAGAAACGCGACGTCTTGTAACGACATGATTTTCGGGCACGTGAGAGTCGGGCAGCATGTGCGTGCTTGCGAGCTGTTTTTGGAGATGTGGGCCCGAGGATTCGAACTGAACGGGTACCTTTAACTTTAAGAGACAGTTGAGTTGAACTAATGTATAACTATAATAGTTGAGAAGAAAATTAATGTATAACTATATTAGTTAAATCAATATTTTCAAAGAAAAGAAATTGGGCCAAAAAATTAGATTGAACCGAACTAATTTATAATTATAATAGATAGTTGAACCGAACTGCTGCATATCTATAATAGTTGAGTCGAACTACAATATAAATATATTAGTTAAATCAATATTTTCAAAGAAAATAAATTAGGTCAAAAAATTAGATTAAATCGAACTATATAATTATAATAGATAGTTGAACTGAACTGCTGTATATCAATAATAGTTGAGTCGAACTACAGTATTACTATATTAGCTAATCAAACTCTTTGTTGGGTTTTCGAATTATGTACGAAATACAACTGCCAAAAAAGAAATTCAAAAATCAAAATAAAGTTTATACCCGAATTTTCAAATTAAAAAAAATATTAGTGTTTGAAATCTTATAAATTTTATTAGTGATCTTGATGGGTGAATTTTTATAATGAATTCTATAGAATTCTTGTGATTTCACAGGAAGAACAATTATCATTTTTAAGAAAAAAAATTGAGGATTTTTTTTATGAAGAACAATCATCGTTTTTAATTAAAAAAAGTTTGAAGTTTTTTTATAAGATTCAAGCTGATCTAAGCAAGTTATTGTTTAAGTTATGAGTTGGGAGGAAATATTTTTTCCGTAAAATTTTTTGGCGTTGTGTGCTACAAAAATAAGGACAATTAAGTTTAATTAATAATATATAATTTAGAATTTGTATTAGAGTTTTATTTTTATTTTTTATGTAGTATATAATTTGTTAGATTAAAAGGGTAAAATAGGTATGCAGCCTTATTTTATAATTATGCAAAACAATAGGTACTATTTATAATTAAATAATTAGAAATGCCCCAATACGGAAATCCCCTTTTCCTTAATTATAAGTCAACTTTAAGCCGCAATTACTGTGATTGAATCTTAATTATATTAGTATAATTACCGGTTATTTATGCTATTAATAATATATAAATAATATTATTAATTCAACTAATGGTAAATCAACTCTTATTTTAAGCGACTAAAGAAATTTGATATTATCTACTTATTTAAAGTAATTTGTGTTAATAATTTATTTTTCTTTTATTTTATGATGTAATTTACGCAATTTACTGTAATTTTTATTATTTCTGTGTAACTCATGATTATTATTTTAATAAAATTTATAATATTTATATTTAATTTTAATTTTAATTTTATTTTGTTTTAATTTCAATATTTTTGTTAATGAAATAAAATAATTATTTGAGTTAATAAAATAAAATCATTAAATTAGAAATAAAATAATGAATTGATTTAATAAAATATAATCATTAAAACATAAATAAAGTAATCAAGTGAGTTAATGAAATAAATTTTATTTAACAATTATCGGAATAATTTAAAAGGCAATAATACAATTGATGATTAATCTTTTTTTAAAAAAGTATTGTTTGTTATTAGAATTTTTTGTATGTTTTTTTTTTAATTACGAAAATAAATTCAAAATTAATTTATGTATTTTAGTTTGACTTTTTTTATATAAATAATAATAATAATTCTGATTTAACTTATTTATCATATTTTAATTATAGCAGCTACAATTACTAATAATGAAATATTCGAAAAATAATTCCTTAATTAATTAGTCAACTATCCAACCATATTTGATGTATAAATAATATTATAAACTTATATAAAAATAATCATATCCTTAGGCCATCTCCAACCGAACACAAAAACGTAAACTAAAAAATAAGTTTAGTTTTAAGTTTACAGTAAATTGACTCCAACTGAGATTCCAATACTCAAACTTAAAAGAATATTCTCAAAATATTCTTCTACTACAACTTTTTATACTATTTTTATAAATAACATATATTTTTACAAATTTATAATTTAACCCCGTAACTTTTAACATTAAATTTAAAAAATCTAATAAATATTATTTTGAATTTAAAATTTAAAAAATAATAAATATAAAAGATACAAAATAAAATATTAATTAAATATGAAAAAATTGCGCAAACATAAAATATTTAATATTTAATTATAAATATTTATTTTTATTTTTAAAATAAAATTTTATTTTAATTATTAATGATATGATTATTAAAAAAAATTAATTACAAAATATATTAAATAAAAATTAAAATAAAAGGTTAATAGGTCTTTTTTATTAATTTGTAAAATAAAAGGATTATTTTATAAATAATAAATAGTTTTTGGTTTAAGTTTTAGGTAAACGTAAATCTAAGTATTTTTTATGTGGTTCCACCAGAAAACCTATAATAAGTTTATGTTTTGGTATCGGTTGGAGCATTCTCCCTACTCCAAAATAGGTTTTTGGTATCGGTTAGAGATGCTCTTAATTAGAGAATCAATAATATTATTAATTATTAGTATGGTAAATCTATTCCGTATTTTAAGCAACTAAATAAACTTTATATTATCTACTTTTCTATATTAATATTTGAATTTGAATTATTATTTATAATTAGCTATTTTATTTTTTATTTAAATACTATAAAATCTAGATCCATATATTATAATTTTAAATAAAATTTAAATGATGAATATTATTTTATTTACTATTACATACACTTTAAATTAGGAATATAAAGAAAATTTAATTTTCCGGCCCCAAAACTTTATATTATCTATTTATCTCTGAATTTGAATTATAATTTATAATTATCTATTTTATTTTTAATACAAATAGTATAAAATGAAAATTCCATATATTATAATATTAATTATATTAATTTTTATTTTTTTATTAAATGATTTTTATTTTATTTTTTTAGCGTGATTAATTATTAAAATATTTTGCGTTATCGTACTAATTACTTATTTAAAGAAGATATATTTTACCAACCGATTATTATCGTCAATCTTTGTTTTACGGCCAAATACAAAGGTAGATGAATTTTCAATTACTTTATTACGTTTGACTTGATTCTGCCGTTTATTTTCTTAATATTGTTCTCATTTGAATTCTAACATTTTGCAGGTGAGTTTGTTATTCGTAATATCTCATATGCTACTCGAGTGTTGTTTTATCATCACGTCGAAGAAGCCATTGCATATAGAAAGAAGTATGTTATATGTTCCTTTATATTCGATTTGAACTATTAATATTATCATATTAGGAATTTTATTATTTGTATACTTACATATATTTATTTGTTTTTATGTAGGTTAACCAAATACATTCCAGAACCAACTAGCCTGTTTGAGTTAGATCTTTAACCGCGTTGATTGTTTTTGTTGCAAAAATTTTTGATTACATTATTTATTATTGAATTCAATGTAATTTGAAATAACATCTACCTCTAATTATAAGTAATTTTATCATTATCATATTCACTTGATTTACTTTTCTGATTATAACAACAACTTAATTACAATTCAAAACATTGAAATATGATAATCATTATCATATTGTCTGTTTTTACTTTTCTGATATTATAACAACTTACAATTCAAAACATTGAAATATAATAAGGACAGATGATTGGAACTCGGGGACCTATCAACATCTTAATGTAATAAAAATGTTTTTTCAATTATAAGCCGATTAATGAAATTAATCCTCGAGTAAAATAAAATACGTGGTTGATAAACATGTATATGCCGATGAATGTCATGATAAGTACTTCTTTCCATTATCATGGTTTTTTCACCAATGTTTTCGCGTGTTGTTTAGTTATTGGAATCGTGTATACAATAAATTCATAAATTTATGTAGACATACAATCGTACTTAATTAATAGACCTATTTAACGATAAATTGTATCAGTAATTTGTATGATTCCAATTATGAAAATAATCCTTTATAAGATTCTTAACATACAATATATTAAATATTAATAGTAGAATTCTAATGTTTTTGAATTGTAAATCATATGGATTCTCATATCTTTCTTTAACCCTAATTTTCGGATTTTTGCTATAAAAGAGGTAAACATACTTTAGTAATTTTCAACACATTCATTGTCTTATTCCTAATAAAAAATGTCTAATTTTTATTCTTCTTTGGCTGAAATAAACCCATCCAACATCGAATCGATTTTAGCTATTCGGATATGTAGGAAATGGTATACCTACGTAGAAGATAAAGTTGTGAAGTCATTTGAAATTCTATTGGTGGATTTTATGTAAGTCGTTGAATCTAATTCTGCCTTATTAACAATTTATTGTTTTTTTGTACTTATATTTTTTTACTCTATTTTTCTCATGAAAGGGCAATCGTATACAAGCCTCTGTGCAAGAATCCCTCTTTGGATTTTTTGACAGCCTGATTAAAGAAGGGGTTATGTGCAATATTCGGCATTTTGATGTTGTAGAGAAATCTATTACAAACTGCATATGTGATCATAAGTACATGATACTATTTAAGTGTCATACTTATATTGAGAAATCTAATTATCCTTTCTTATATCATAAAATATTCGGTTTCAAGAGTTTTGGAGACGTTAAAAATCCTTCAACTGTCGATGACGGTCCTTTATTTGGTAAAATTAATATTGCAAGTATTTATGTTTTTCTATGTTTCATGTTATTTTTTCATAATATTCCTCTTGCGTAGATGTCATTGGCCATGTAATTGATGTCAAGGAAACTACATATGCCGATCGATTGCACATTATGCTTCAAGATTTAAAGTATGTTTGTTATATTAACGCAAGACTATCTCACTGTCCTTAATATTTAAAGGTATACTTCAATTACTAATAAAAATAATCGATTATTTTTCTTTTTATACAGCGGTGACAGTTTGCGTTGCATTTTTTTCCAACCTCCTTCTCCCAAGATATCCGAATTTATACAATATTTGAAGAGTGATAAAATGTCTGAAATCATTTTGGTTGTGCATCTCTGCAAAAAAGCAATCATCCGTGGTATATTTTGTGAACTATTAATACTTACTACTTTTTTAAACACGAAAAATTGTAATTGTACTCTTTTAATTGTATTAATGTATTTTTTTGTAGGTGAAATTTGTGTTTCAAATCACGGCAATGCAACTACCATAATAGTGAACCAGGATTTGCCTGATATTCTTTTTTTTAAAGCCAGGTAAAAAAAATCTTTAAATTTGTTAATTAAACAAATACTTACACTTTTTGAAAAAACTACTAAATAATCTTCTCGCATTTATATATATATATTGACTATTTTTTATTTGTTAATTTTAAATTACTTATTCATTGTCCCTTACTTATACTCAATATTAGGATGCCTATGAATATAGAAGCTCTTTCATTGGATGAATCTGGATTTAAGTCACCGTGTGTGATTACTGTCGAAAAGGAATTGTAGAGCAAATCACCAAATGTCTTATCTCTATTCCGTCTTAAACTTTGTCGGAAGGTATGTTACTATGATAATGTTTATTAAAATCTGAATTTCCAATTTTATTTTTGCCTGAAATATAAATATATAATGTTTTAATTTATTACTTTTCTGTTTAATACATGTTCAACAAAATTGGACTGTTGTTAAAGTAACTGAAATTACTTCTAATAGCGGTTGGTTTTACACCACTTGCCCAATTTGCAATGATTCGGAAGACGTCTCCTCCTTAAGTTTGTTGTGCTATTTCTATCGTCAAGATCTTATTCCTCACTCAAAATATAAAATTCATGTGCGAGTTAACGACGAAAATGACTCTGCAAATTTTGTCTTGATGAATGACCTTTCGTTCTTTCTAATTCGGAAATCAGCTCCTGAAGTTATTCGTTCAATTATCACGGTAAGTAATTTGATCATTCACATATATATGGTTTTAATTGAACCATTAATTTTACTTTCTTCCACTTTTCTAACTACATTTTTATTGTATTATTATAAGGATTCTCCCAACAATTCGTTTGTTACATCGGGCAATGAAAGTATAAACAAAGTAATCCCCGCCGTTGTATCTTCACTTCTTGGAAAAGATTTGATATTAAAGGTTAGAGTTGATCCAGGCCATCTACTTGGAAGATTGTCGGAGTACATTGTGGATATGAGTAGCGATAATTCTGACCTTCTCCCGCAGCTCAAAGAAGAATTAGTTCGGAATAAATATAACATTAAACTTGATTATGGAAATTTCAACAAGTAGTAGCGTTCATCGATGATTCGTTCTATAAAGGCGACCTTTCAGCTACAAATCAAGTTTTATTAAACATAGATTTATTTCTATTGGTATTTAATTTATGCTTGAATTTGTTTTATTTTTAAGACTGATCCAACATTCTCGCGTGTCGTTGGATAATTGAATGGCTTTTTCATTTATTATTATACATTTATTTTATTTTTTCTACTAATAAATCAAAAATCTAATGAAATAGCTGATATCTATAGTCTGCATATTTATAGTACTGTCTAATATTTTAAATTTTTCATATTTAATATTCAAATTACTTATATAGGTCAAACTTTTAATGCAACAATTTTAATGGAAGAATCACAGAAGATGCATATCGAGATACATGTCCTTTGTTAGTTGTGTAATGTATATATATACACGGGTAATAAAAGTATTCAATTTCAATATTATATATTTACACTTACTTAATATAATTAGTCAACTTAATGGACGAAACTTACTTAATGTATTTTTACCAAATATAATGATTAACCATAATATATAAATAGATATATTCTAACTTTTTTAATTACACAAAAAAGGAATTTGTATCTGTTCAAATAATGTGTAATAAATAAGACGTATCTGTTCACTGTAAGTTTGTATCCGTTCAAAAAATCTATTAAGATTAAGAGTAATCTATAGGTGATTAGCGTTTAATATTATTTTTCTATATATTATCCCTTTAGAATTAAACTTTTCAATTGGTTTCTGCCTTTTCTTCGCATAATTATTTTATCAGTAAAAAATATAACATCAATTCTCTTTTCTTGATGATAAATTTTATTTTTGTATTTGTGACGAACAAACAAAACTTTGCTGTTATGCATATACAATGTAAATCTTATGATCTCTTTATATAATTTATTTCCTATAATATTTTCAAAATATAACTATATCATAACACTTTTAATATTTTTACAATTTTATTCAATATCTTCAACTGTTTTAAGTATTTTATTCGACAAATAATATTCAAATTTAAATTTGTTCAAACTTTTAGAAATTTGTTTGAATTCTATAAATAATAACTTAAACGGATTATATTTATATATATTGTAATATATGTTAAATCTTATGCATATATGTAATTAAGTAGAAAAACAACGATTATTTTATTGTGCGAGTACTAAATCTCCAACCCACGAAAATACAATACTTGCTATATTTGTAGATAGTATTGTATTATTTAAGAAAAAACATAAAATTAATTAATAAATTTAGTTAACAAATAATTGTATTAAATAATCATATTTTATTTAAGTCTTTGACCCATCGTCTACTTCATAAAATTTGTACATCTCTTTTTTGAATTCAAAACTAGGGTTTCGCGTATTTGGATCTCCGCTTCTTGAAGAAAAGAAAACTTTTCAATTCACTTCAACAAGGTATGAAACAATCGTTTATGGTAATCAACATCTTCAATGTGTTCTCTATCCTACATGATACTCTTCTCAGAAATCATGTTCCTATTCTATTCGACAATGTTACAATTGTTTTGTTTTCTTTACGATTAAGATTCTAACTATTTGTGTATCGATATTCTTATACTTTGTTTATTGTATAGGATAACTTTACTTTTCAATATATTCTCCAGGGAATTAATTTTTAGATAGGTTTTAAAATGTCTGATATCGAGTCCAACGAGAAGATATCCCGGGATAGTGTTCTTGAGCTAGATAATTGTAAGTTTTATCTATTTTTTATTTTTCAATTCAGAGTTAGTTTTTGATGTCCTATTTTAATTCAACGAAATTGTATTCAATCTACTTAAAAATTTTGTTCTAATTAAAGATATGTGGTAATTGAATTTGTATCCCATCTATGTTGTTAATTGATTCAAATACATGTTTGTAATTTGGCTCTGTTCTTTTTATATTTTTAATCTCACACTAGCCTAACTTCTATAGTCAGGATAGGGCTCAACTACACACCTATATTCAAAGTTGGTCTAGAAGATGAAAATGACACGATAATTGTAAGTACACGCAATACTTTAGATTATATTTTTTGTTTATTTGATTTATATTATCACACTTTTTTAGTTTTTACAAAACTCTTTTAATAGGTTTTTCCCTTAGAATTCCGGAAGAGATGCACATGTGAAATTCCAGAGATCACATACTTCAAAACACCTAATGGTCCAATGATGCCTGATCAGTTAGATGTAGATTTCATGCAACGGTTTTACGTGCGTAGGGGGTGACCTGAATTCAAGGAAAGATATCAGATTAAGTATGGTGATTTGTTGACATTCCAATGGATTCATCCATCACACTTCAATGTACACATTTTAATGTGGGTGTGGTTGAAATAAAATATGCTCTTGATTTACTCCCAAGTAGGCCTGAATTAAGTTTATCGGATCTCTCTTCCAGTTTTATTTTAACCATCGAGACGCATCACCACTATCGCCTGGTAAGTTCCATGTAAATTGGATAAGGTACATGTGTGCATTGCTTAATTTTGAATTAACCAGTATTTTTCAATCATTATTCAGACCATCCCAAGCCAGTTCGCAAAGGATACTGGATTGAGCACAAGTCAAAATTAATTCTCTCCAATGCTAGAGGAGTAAAGATGGCAGCCCGTTTGCGAAAAGGAAAATGAAACGATCGCAAGTGTCTTTTTCTCAGAGAAGAATGGAGATCATTCTATGATCAGAATGATTTGAAGGAGGGCATGGAGTTGGTCTTCTCCTACAATCCTTCTTCTACAACATTGTGAAATATTTATACAAAGAATCATTCATAAATATGTTAAATTTTTTATTTAATCAACAATCAACAACATGAAGCATGTTTCAATTAAATACTTCTCAAATCTTAATGAATTATCAGTTCAATAATTAACAAATATTATAATTCAATACAGCTATTAAATAATGTGTTTCCTCCTTGATTTGAGGATTTGTCATTAGTCCAGATAAATATTGACAATTTTTTACAATTAATTACGTGATCGTATCAAAAAAATATATGCTAAAAATTGTTGGTAACTATTTTAAAAAGGAATGATAATCAGTATAGAATCTTTTCTATAAATATTTTATTTACTTATTAGTTTTTACCCTTTGTTCCTTCTTTTATATTATATTAATAGTCCGATAACTATTTACATGGTAGCTTCTGCAAAATCAGTAACGGCGATCGATTTTCTGTCCAACTTAACTACCGTTGGGACCAACTTCAACATCGTTGTACGAGTATGTAGAAAATGGATGTCTCCGGGTTCCAAGATGATTCCACAAAGTTTGGAATTGGTCATGATAGATGCAGAAGTAAGATTTCGAAAAATATATGGAATTTAATTTTTTTAGTAATTATTCTGATAGAATTAAGGGATGTGTACTGTTGTGTTCACATAATAATTTTATGTTTAAAACAGGGAACTCAAATTCATGCATCTGTTCCAAAAGATGTGTGCGTTAAAGATTTTGACCAAAAACTTATCGAGGGCAGACTCTACAACGTGAAGAACTTTCGTGTGATGGCAACTTCCTGTGCCAATCTAATTGTGGACAACCCTATAATGATTCGCTTTGTCAAAGGAACATCGGTTGAATCAACCTACGACCTAATTTTCCCAAAATCTGTCTACAAATTTTCCCTATGGAATTTAATTTTTTTAGTAATTATTCTGATAGAATTAAGGGATGTGTACTGTTGTGTTCACATAATAATTTTATGTTTAAAACAGGGAACTCAAATTCATGCATCTGTTCCAAAAGATGTGTGCGTTAAAGATTTTGACCAAAAACTTATCGAGGGCAGACTCTACAACGTGAAGAACTTTCGTGTGATGGCAACTTTCTGTGCCAATCTAATTGTGGACAACCCTATAATGATTCGCTTTGTCAAAGGAACATCGGTTGAATCAACCTACGACCTAATTTTCCCAAAATCTGTCTACAAATTTCAACCATTTTGGGGCATTAGTGAACATTCTTATCAAGACAGTGGTCCTCTTCTTGGTACGATTACTTAATTAATTACAAGTTTCGAATAATTCTTTTTATTCATAATATATTTGTACTTTCCAATATATTATTATGCGATGCGTTCTTATATGAATTTGTTATTCACAAGATATAATCGGTCATATTCTCGATGTTGACTACACAATGATGAATGGAGATTGCTGCGGTCGAGGACTAAAATTCATTCGGTTTCGTATTGGAGATCTAAAGTAAACATTATTTAATTTGTATAATAATGTTTGTTAAAATTTTAAACCTTTTTAATACAAACTTAAATTTAATTTTTTTTGCAGTTATAAAAGCATTGTCTTTGTGCACTTTGGTCCTTTTTCTAACGAGATCAAAAGCATTGTGCATATGGTTAGAGATAAAGAATTGGGCCATGTCGTTATCATCGTTCAACTTGCTACCACTATGATGTTTAAAGGTATATAATTAGTGAAGCATATATTATTCTTATATATTTAGAATTGTTTTTTGATATTTCATTAATTTTTGTCAATTATATATTATAACAACGTGTAGAGGAGTTTGTACTTCACAACACTGATGACGCAACAAAGGTGATCCTATATAATCATGTGCATGAAGCAGTTGAATACAGTCAAAAGTAAGTTTCGGATTCCATTTTAGATATTTATGTAATTGATGTGTCATCTTTATTTCTGTAATCATCCACTATGAATTCTAATTATTATTATTTTTGTATTTTTTTATAGGTTTGTAGATAAGTGGCGCAAATGTTCCAACGTAATTCACATTTCTTGAAGTTCAATGTCGATTCGACGTGGTCCACATCTCTTGAAGTACCTTAAAAGATGATTCCACTTTCCAACATTTTTTATTATTCTCTCTTTATTGATAATAACAATTATTATTAAAGATTTATTTTTATTTGAAAATAATTCATGTTTTGAATAATTTGATTTTCCGAGTTTCCAAATAAAAATTATTTTATTAATTATTTGTTTGGAGAATCGTTTGCCTTTGTTAATGTTTTATCTGATAAAATTAACATATTTGTAAACAAAATATATTGTGAAACAAATATACTTGAATCATTATATTGAAAAATACATGGTATATTTAAGAAGAATATTGATGTTAATATATAAATCAATCACGATTCTTATGTTGCTATTTCGAGAGTGACAAACATATCCGGTTTGAAGCTCTTGCTCTGCGACGATAGCGGTAAACTCACAAACAGGAAGATCAATGTAGTGTACAAAGAGGTGTTTCAATAAAAGCAGAAACATTGTTTTCGCTATCTATCAAAATTGTGCAATCAACTCATTAATTGGATCCATGCAACACATGCTCCCCTGATTAATTCTTTGTTTTCGTTACGTATCAAAACTTCGTATAATCCATAAACACTTAATATGCAATCCATAAACTTTGTTTTCCATTCGCTTTCTACGAAGACAATTTCCAGACATGATATCATATGCAATGACGATTAATAAATGTCAAGGTCAGTTTTTGTTCAACGTTTGTATATATTTTGAAGAGGTCGGCATTTACGCACATACAATTATATGTCGATGTTTTGAGAGTGACCAAAAGAGTGGTAAAATTTCTTACTCTGCGATGAGTAGGGTGTTAATAAAACGGGACGGGATGGAATGAGATGGGACGAGACGAGACGGGATGGGACAAGTCGAGACGGGACGGGATGGAACGAGGCGGGACGAGACGGAACGGAACGGGACGAAACAGGACGGGAGGGGACGAGACGGGGTAGGATTCGGGGAATTCCGTCACGTCCTGAAAATAAATTATAGGGACGGGACAAGATTTAAATTTTAAAATATTGTCTCTCATATCCCAATCCAGTTTGGGTTTGGGTCGAGATAGGGACATCCCGTGCGATTTTAAATAAAAATACTGTATAGAATTAAAAAATGAGATAAAATGAATAATATTATCGAGTAATAAAACGATAAATATTCAAATAAAATAAAAATAAAACAATGTTTTTTCATTAAAAATATATAAATGAACATTAAATCATTTATTTTCAAATAATAAATAATAATTAGTCACTTTACACTTTCCTATATATGAAAAAATTCTAATTTCACACATACATTATAAAAGAAGTTGAATAATACTAATTTCTATTCAATTTAAATGACATTTTTATAAATTATATAAATTATTATGATATTGTTAAAATATATTAATTAAGTAATAAATTTAATTGGAAATATGATTTATATTTTGATATTTTTATTAATTTGTGTGGAAAAAAATTATATTAAATAAATTAGCGGGACGAGACGAGATACAAATGGATAAAGCGACCCCGTCCCGTTATGAGAAAATTAAAACGTGATGAATTGTCATTTTTAAAATTAATTATGTCTTATCTTGCTAACTTTCGGGATGAGATTCGACGAATTCAGCATTCCGGGACAAAGTGCCTACCACTAGCTAAAAGGAGAGTATTTAAGCACAAATAATTGTATGTTGCTGTTTCGAGAGTGACCAACAAAGACAAATAAAAGTTTTTGCTATCTGATGAGTAGAGTGGGAATAAGACAGGACGAGACGGGAGGGGACGGGACGAGACGAGATGAGATGAGGCGGGATGAGACGAGACGAGGCGAGATGAGATTTGGAGAATCCCGTCCCATCCTTAAAATAAATTATCAGGACGGAACGGGGTGGGATTTGAATAATCGTGTCCCGTCCCGAAAACTGTTAATTGTCACTCAATTATTGAGTATAATAAATCAAAACGAATTTTCAAAAGTTTATAATATCAGGTAATATATAAATCAATCACGATTCTTATGTTGCTATATCGAGAGTGACAAACAGATCCGGCTTGAAGCTCTTACTCTGCGACGAGAGTGGTAAAATCACAAACAAAACGATAAATGTAGTGTACAAAGAGGTGTTTCAAAATTTGTAACCATTGTTTTCGTTATCTGTCAAAATTTTGTAATCAACTCAATGTATCCGCAACTACAATGCAACACATGTCGTTCATTTTTCATTGTTTTAATGGTCTATCAAAACTATGTAGAATCCATAAACATTTTATTCATTAATTACATTATACGAAAAACTAATGCAGATATATTTTCTTAAATTTATTTAAATTATCTTAAAATATTTGTTATTTTAAAAAAATGGTTGATTTTTTTAACAATATTGTACCAGATTTTTCGCAACAATATTATTACTTTGATTTTATCCTATTGTAGATATATTTACGTAATATAATAATATTAAATCATGATTTAAATAAATACAATATCTTCTTAATTTAAGCGATGCGAATCTTTGAGTGTATAACCGGTTCATTCTAATCGATCTCCCCCCAAACCCTAATTTTATTCATACTTTTTATAAATATTTTGGACTGACTTCATTTTTTTTATCCAACTCATTGATAATTTGTAAGTATCCATGTCTCCGTTATGTTATGCCTTTTCTCAAGAGGTATGTTCAAGTCTTCTTATAATGCATGTGTTTCTGTGTGAATATTTTGGGACTTTTATGAATAATCTTATGTTTAATTGCAGATTATAAAGAATTGGATAATTATCATGGACAATCACATTATTTCTCAGCTGCGTTTGTGTCTTACTTGCCATCAATCACAGTTCGTCAGCTATTGTGGTTCGGGGTGTTCTTCATGTCAACGAAATATTATTCGTCCCTCCAAAGTTAAAATCCATCACCAAGTTTATTACAACAAGGATTTCATTTATTATGTCTTGATGAAGGACCTTGCAGTGGACCTAATTCAGAAATCAGCAGCTGAACTTATTCGTTCAATTATATCGGTATTTAATTCGACACCGTGTATTTTGTTTTCTGCATAATTATAACTATATTTTTACGATTTTATTTAATTAACATTGTTATGTATTTGTGTATAAAAGGAGAAGGCATGCATCCTTAATTTGACTTCCGCGATTGAAAGTATAAACAAAGTAACCAATGCGGTTGTATGCTCTCTTATGGAAAAAGAGGTTATGTTAAATGTCATAGTTGATGGAGACAATCTTTTAAGAAGTCCTTCAGAGTACATTGTTGGTATGGGAAGCGTTTATTTTGTATTATTTCGGGTGCACGAGGAAAGAGTAATCCGTAGTCATATTGAATCCATTAAGAAGTTGACCGATGATTCCTCCGACGATGAATAGTTTTCAGGCTATAAAGAATCGCATGAATCCATTTTGAAGTCGACCAATGAGTCATCCGAGTATTTTCGTATGCCATGTCGATAAATAAGAGTCAAGATCAGTCTCTGTCTAATGTTGATATATTTTTGAAGAAGCCTGTATTCACACACGATCAGTTGTATGTTGCTGTTTCGAGAGTGACCAACAAATCCGGCTTGAAGCTCTTACTCTGCGAGAGAGCGGGAAACTCACAAATAGAACCGTCAATGTAGTGTACAAAGAGGTCTTTCAAAATTTGTAGTGTACAAACAAGTCTTTCAAAATTTGTGACCATTGATTGCTTTGCGTATCAAACTTTTTTAGTCAATAAGTTTATAAATCATTCTTCGCCGAACATTGTGTATAAATAGCAATTTACGAATGCGCGGTTGTCGAATTCGACTCCCCGTGCATCGCACGGGCATGTCACTAGTTATTATAATTCATAAAAAAATACAATATTTTCAAAAATACAATATTTTCAAAAATTGCCTCTAGCAGAGGGAGTAATATTATTGTATTATTAGGAAATATATAATTACTTGACAAAATCAAGAAATCGACTTCTTTTTTAAACCAAAATAATATTTTTTTCTGAATGAATATATGAAGAATATTTGAAAAAACAAAAAAAAATTTAATCAATTCAAAAGATGTCGAAAATAATTGTGATTATTTCTAAATATTAAATTAAAAACCAATAAATATTTATTACCCATGTTTCAAATAAATTGTAAGTGCAACAATGTGCCGAAATGAAGAGTAATTAAAGAATCACAATACATAAAAACACAATAATATAGAAGGCAATAGGTCACATTAGAATATGTTATCTTCTCATCCTTATCTATACATATCTAAAACGAGAAGCGCAGCCTCCCAAGGTGACCAATAGCATACCCAGGATGTGTTCACACTACAACATTTATTAATTTTTTATTCTTCAAAAAGTATTAATTTCAGATATTAAATATTCAGCTTTTATTACTTTTGCGTAACGCAATGCACAAACAGTACAAAAACAGTACAAAACAGCTGTCTTCTCCTCACCTTTTCCACCGCTGCAATAAAAGTCTCCTCTCAAAATTCTTTTCATATTTCCGATACATAATTTTTCTCTCTCTTTCTCTCTCTTTTCTGAATCGTCTTCCCCCTTCATCGTCTTCTTCACGCCCCATCATCGATCATCATGTGCAGACCGATGTCTCCCCGCCGCACTCCGACTACTCCGCCGATCTTCTTCTTCGTATTCAGATTGAGGTATGCATATTTTTTTTTTTTGCAAATTTCGCTGCCTCCAATCAGAGGCGGAGAAACTCATCCAAGCCCCCTATTTGTTTCCCGATCAGGACCTCAGCCGCTCCTCCTCTGATGTCGCCTCTTTTATGATCGATTCCTTCGAATTGGTAATCGTCGGGAAGCGATCGAATTCCCTGTTCTCCGAGGAGGTTTCCATCGCGAATTCGAGGTCGTTAGGTATGTATATGAATTTGCGTGTTTTCTTTTTTCATATTTTTCAGATCTTGACGTTCGATCGAAGGACTCTTCCATCCCGAATTTGATGTAGTGAGATTTATATGAATATGCATGTTTTTTCCCCCAGTATTTTCCGATCTTTATGATCGATTTCTCCGACTGGATAATCGTCGAAAAGTGATTCAACTTCCATCCCGAACCAAGCGAATTTGAGGCCGTGAGGTATATTTGAATATGCATGTTTTTTTCCCAGTATTTTCCGATCTTTATGATCGATTTCTCCGACTAGATAATTGTTGAAAAGTGATTCAAATTCCTGTTCTCGAAGTTCGCTTCCACTAAGAAATTTGAGGTTGTCAGGTTTAATCAAGGCATGAAATGGTATTTTTCTATTGGATCTTTATTTATTAATTCCATTAGTAATTTATATCGCTTCTTTAGAGAATAATTTTTTACTAATTTTTACTAATTTTTGTAACGCCCCAGAAAATTCACAGGCTTAAAGGAATTGAATATGCTACTCATACCAACAAGATGCATCTTCTTTTCTGGACATCCTCCTATAAGAACTCCAAAGTTAAGCGTGCTGACTCTGGAGTAATTCTAGGATGGGTGACCCCCTGGGAAGTCTCCCGGGTGCGCACGAGTGAGGACAAAGTGCGCTGGAAAAGACAAGTGTTGGTACAGTGGGGCCAGGATATCACTCCCGACGGCAGTCATTGGTAACCGAGCCGGCCCATTAGGGTCGGGCTTCGACCCCTCAACGGGCCGGGTCGTTACAAATGGTATCAGAGCAGGTGCCGACCGGAATTGCGGGAACTAAGTGTCTTGCGGGGCCAAGTGCTCCACCCAGAAGTTGGTGAGAGTACCCGTAAGGGGCATTTCTGCACGGATGGTTGGTCCTGGGCAAGTAAGGCAAGTAAGGCACGCAACGAGGACGTTGCGCAGAAAAAGGTGGGGTGATTGTAACGCCCCAGAAAATTCACAGGCTTAAAGGAATTGAATATGCTACTCATACCAACAAGATGCATCTTTTTTTCTGGACATCCTCCTATAAGAACTCCAAAGTTAAGCGTGCTGACTCTGGAGTAATTCTAGGATGGGTGACCCCCTGGGAAGTCTCCCGGGTGCGCACGAGTGAGGAAAAAGTGCGCTGGAAAAGACAAGTGTTGGTACAGTGGGGCCAGGATATCACTCCCGACGGCAGTCATTGGTAACCGAGCCGGACCATTAGGGTCGGGCTTCGACCCCTCAACGGGCCGGGTCGTTACAGCCGGAATTCCGGAAAAAATACAATATTACAAAAGGGCAGCTGTTGACATTCTGTTGGATCTCTGACTCCCACTTTAATGTACGCATTTACGGTGTTGATAGGGTTGAGATAACATACGATGTTGATGTCATCCGAAGTGGTCCGGAAGTAGATTCATCCAGTCTTCCTAACAAGTTTTCTATAAAACTTAAACAGCATCAGAAATACAAATTTGTAAGTGGTAATACTAACTCTTTTACTATTTCCGTTAGTTTATCATTTATTATTAAGTTTTTATTTTCATTCGCAGACGATTCCTAGAAAAATTGCCCAGGATACTGGTATTGAGAACAAATCTGAACTTACGCTGTGTAATGGAAGAGGAGAAAAAATGTCCGTCCGTTTGCAAAGAAAAAGTGCATCTGACAAAAATAAAAGCATGTTTCTCGGCAATGGATGGACAGAATTTTATGTTAAGAATAAATTTGAGACTGGCATGACGTTGGAGTTCTACTACGATGTTGATTCAACGACGTTGTGCGTCAAACCAGAACTTGAATTGCTTTCCGATTCTGATATGGAAGCGATAGACCGTCGTGTGTTTCGATTACCACATTTTGTTTTAATATGAACTGTTCTAGATTTTAGTTTCAGTTTTTTTTTTGGTGCATTTCTTTCTATTCACCACTTTAAGTTGGTGCATTTTGTTGTACTGCCATTTTGACTTTTTCTCTCATTTTTATCATCGGATAATATGCATGTGTGCTTCGTATGTTTTTATTTTGAAATACTTATTATATGAAACTTTCGTGAATTTCTGTACTTCTATTCAACTTAATAGTTTTCGGTTTTGATTATCCAAATTTTGTTATGTTTGTGATAACAATCATATTTAATAACACTTGAGCAACATGAGGTATGTTTCAATTTAATATTTTTGTTAATATGAACAACTTGCAACAATATGAAGTATGTTTTTAAATATATTATTTTTGAATATTATTAACTTATTAGCTCATAAATGAAACAAACATACTTTGCGAATCTTAATAAAATGTGATATTTAACTTTGTCACTCAGATGAAAATATTTAGAATCCTATAGGTAGGTATTCTTTAATAAAATTGTAAACATATGCAATTTTTTTTATTATAATATAAATAACAAAATTTTCAATGTGTTTATATATAAAGGTTTCATTCACATCCTTTACTTGCACACGGGAGTCAAAATACACACCAAAAACTAACCCTTTTAATCTTTTACAAAAAATGTCTTTGCATGTTAACCACACCAGCCAAGAACCTACCTTGGCAACGGACGTGATCTGGGCGGCGGAGAGTCTTTGCATGATCTCTCTTGTCGTCCGTCGTCTGCCGTTGTCCACAGAATATGATCCTACTGCCACTGTTGCTGTGCCGAAGAAACCCTCTATTACTTTCCGTATCAAGAAAATCCACATTATATCTTCTTCGAGGCCGCCGTTGCCCTATCAGTGCGATATTTGCGGTGCATCCTTCCGCTCATACCAATCCCTAGGCGGCCACAAGACCAGCCACCGACGCAAGGTCTACGTTGCCCCCCCCCCCGTCGTCTCAACGCGCTATCCAGAGCATGAGTGCTCTTTTTGCGGGGCGCGATTCTTCACCGGATGTGCTCTTGGCGGCCACAAACGGAGACACTTCAAAGGGACCATCTTGAAAAACAGCAAGCCATATGTATTTTGTTGATCATTAAGCCGAATGTATCTTTTTGGTATGCATCAACTTGATCTAGATCGGTTAATATAATTTAGCGCAGCTATTATCAAGTTATGTACTCAATTTTATGTATGTTTGTAAGAGATGCTTTTCAAATCTCACTTTTTGGGTTTTATCAATTACTTAATTACTTAATGTATTTAATATAATAACTGTTTAATTAGTAGTTTGTCTTTAATAGTTTTTTGTACTATAAATTAATTATTATTAAACATTGTATTTGTTTCAATCACTCATTTTCCTTAATGTATTAAATTATAACTTTTTATTTTGTTAAACGTATTTTTTAAATTAAACACGTTGAAGTTGCATTAATTATTTCAACTCAAAAATATAATTTTAGATTATATTCAGAAAAATAATTGTATTTCTTTTTAAATTTTTTTTATTTAAGTAAATATGTAAGGTTAAATTTGTTTCATAGAAATAATAATGAAAACAATTTGTTTACCATATATAAGTAAATATTTTAGGAAAAATTGTTGTGTTCCAATCATAGTAGAATATACTTTTACACTAACATGTTTTGTCTTTTTTTTTTTTTAAATTAAAACAGATCAGATTTTATTATTATTATTTAATTGGTTTTTTTTCTTGCTGATCAGTAATGATTACCTTCTTCTTGAAACCAGGTAAGTGTTTACCACACGCTTTGTATTATTTATATTATTATGGTTAACCTCTTCATCTTCTCACTTTAATCAAATCACTTCTCACTTTAATCATATCTATTATGTTTATTTCAGAATAAGTTTGTTTTTTAAAAATCTCTACTTTTGAAAATAGGTTAGTATTTACAAAACTGTATATCTTGGGTTTTCTTGAAACTCTCATATCCATTCTCTCTCTCGAACATGTCTCGATCTTACACGTCTCTCAGACATCTTAACCGTTCAAGTCCTGATCCGATTCTCTTAGTAAGGATTTGTAAGAAGTGGATCCATTCTTACCCTTCTGATACACCTCGATCCTTGGAGATTGTTATGGTTGATCTTCAAGTAAGTTTTTTTCGTGGTATCTATACGTATATAATTTGTTTGTTCACAGGTGGTGGAATTATATTTTTCTACTTTTCATCTTTTTGGTTTCCGTA
This sequence comes from Euphrasia confusa, assembly GCA_954870475.1. NCBI lineage: Eukaryota > Viridiplantae > Streptophyta > Magnoliopsida > Lamiales > Orobanchaceae > Euphrasia > Euphrasia confusa. Next base: position 14,135,130 of record OX940949.1, on the reverse strand, counting down.
GGGCTGCCGGATTCTGGGATCTGTACCAAGGAAGCTTATTTCGTATTTTGATGATGATTTTATTGAGGGAAAGTTGTGCAATATTCGTAATATCACAATTTTGCCGCATTTCGAACATCGGTTTCTAATCGATCACGACTTTGTGATCCTTTTCAAAAAAGAATCATATGTCGGTCCAGCTATTTATCCGTGGTTTCCAAAATCTATCTTCCATATTAAAAGTTTTGATGATGTCGAATGGAGTTTCAGCTTGGCAAATGATCTGCTTTTTGGTATTTTATTTTTCGTAAATTATCTCTTAATTTTTTTTAATATATCTTATTTAAAACATTGTATTATTTTATGTTCTAATTCAATTTTTTATATATTCTTAGATGTTGTTGGTCACGTCGTTGTTGTCTTCGATAAAGACTTGAATCAACCCGGCTTGCACTTCATTATCCAAGATCTCGAGTAATTAGTCTTAATAAAATTATCGATTACTGTTTTTTTCATTCCTTTTTTTTTAAAGAAGCATATGTACTACATTGGATCTTTGTGACTAACTTTCCAATTTTTTTGTTCTTTATTTCAGAAAAAATATTTTATCTTGCAAGTTCTTCGAACCATATTCAAAGTCGGTGAACAATTTCATTCGTTTTGTGAAGAGGGCTCATACGACGGAAAAGTGTGTAATCATTATTCAACTGTGCAAGGGTATAAAATACCAAGGTTAGTTATTCTATTAAAAGTAATGAACACAATTTGTAAAATTCTGTATAAATTACAATAGAAAATTTTATCTTTATCTCTTTTGTAGGAGAATATCATTTGTCCAATTTTGTCGATGCAACTAATGTGGTATTTTCTCCCGAGGTCAAGGAAATTGAGTATTTCAGTAAGAGGTATTCATGATATTTCAATGTTTTTTATACAATGATTACTATGTATTCAATTCTTTTATGAATTCAAATTGAATTAAAAATAAATAAATTTTTTGTAGCATGTTTGGTTCTTCTTCTTTTGTCGATGTTTTGGATGGATGTTTTGCTAACGACCCTGTTTATGTCCCTGCGGAGAAGGAGTTGTCAGTTAAATCGGCTGCGGTAGTCCCTTTGACCGCTCTCCTTTTTTGTAATCAGGTATGTTTTTATTATTACTTTATTTTGTTAATTCTTTTAAGTTAACAAATTGGAGTATAAAATGGTATCTAATGCTGTTGTCTTATATGCATATGGTCACGCATACTATAGATTATGCTTTTATTTATATATTCATGTATGTTTACCTACTGGTAAGAATAGTATATATACATATGGTGTGTATCCATATATTTTAAAACAATCAAGTACATGTGCACACGCACACAGTAACATACCAGTGAAGTATGTTCATCTTTGTAACCCCACATCGACATGAATTTTTATATGATTTTATTTTTGATTCGTTTTTTATCCTAGGATGGTTTGGATTGCTGGAACTATTACTGATGTTCTGAAGGAAAGAGGATGGTTCCATGCAGTTTTCCCTGAGTGCAAGAACATCTCTGTTGATTCAAATTCAAGGCTTTGTTGTTCTTCGTGTGGAGATTATATCATTCCACATGCAATGTTCAATATTTATGTCCGTGTTTCTGATGGCTCTCACGATTTCCTCCTCTTATTGAAGAATAATTTATGCTTGAGGTTGATTGGAAACTCGGTGGAAGGTGTTTTTGATTCCATGATTTGGGTAATTTATTATTCATTTGCGTAAATTTTACATTGTTATATTAATCTTGAAAGCCTTATGATTATCAATTTTTTTTATAATGACATTTTTTCAGGATGACAAGTTTGATGATGCCGATCTCACGCTAGATCCTTCTATTCCCTTGGTTGTGAAAGATCTGATTAAAAAGGATCTTTTATTCCAAGTATCTATTCAAGGGAATGAGGATTCCAAAAGTGAAGCCGTTTTCGTAGTTAACAATATCTGTTATGACAATAATTTAGTGTCAATGCACATGTCGAAATTGTACAGGGTTAAATTTGAGCCTAAGTTTCCAGTGGGAGGTGATTTGTCGGTGTCTGAAAGTTGTGACTCCAGTGATGATACTGATCAGATCATGCATGATCTCAGCCCTGTCTATGGTGAAAATGTTGCCCAAAATTTTGTTGTAGGTTCAGAAGAAGACGTTGCCTGCAAGAAGGAAAAGAAAAATGAAGGATCCTCATCCCAAGTTCATTCAGAAGATTCTGAATCCGAGTGATGTGGAATATATTCGTGGAGCACTTTTTAAATTATTAACTTTTTAATGCTTTGGTTTTTTGTTAGATTTTTTTTGTTTTGAAAACTGTTTGAATATTCTGTGCTGTGGATGTTTCTTGGTTTGTTTAATTTTTTTTTTGTGTGTTTGTAAACTGAAAACTCTTTTGGTTAAGTGTTCATGCTTTGTTGTTTTATTTTAGTTTTTTGATAACTCCGTTCAATGTTTCTAACAGAATGCTTCCCTGAAAATTTCGTCTCCGATGTTGAGTTTCTCGATCTGAAACTCGCATCTCCGAGTGTAAGTTTTCAGTGCCTGTTACGGAAGAACTTCAAAGGGATTATTATCTTCAAAAACAACAAGGCTTATAGATTTCGTTGATTCTTAAAGACATAGGAGAATGAATCTTTTTTGCATGTATCAACTTGATCTAGATCGATTAATATTTTTTAGGGTCATGATCAAGTTATGTACTTATTTTAGGTATGTTGTAGTTTTATTCCAAGTGAAAAATATTTATTTTAAATTAATAAAGTATAATAATTGTATTTTTTGAAATATTATGAAAGTGGTATGTAAGACCAAATTTGTTTCCTAAAATTAATAATGAAAACAATTTGTTTACTAGATACTATATAAGTTAATGAATTTTTTTTTCATATGTTTTATATTTTTTTCTTTATTATTTTTTTTAAACATGTAAATCCTAAAACAAGAACACATTTATTTTACAAGAAAAACTATGTTTGTATGTAAATCAATGACACAATTCATAATTATTACTTTTTTTGTTTGTTTTTTTGGCTAATTATTACTAATCATTATATTTTTCTTGATACTTGCTAAGTGTTTACCACGCTTTTTGTAGGATTCTTCTATTTCAGGGTGAATCTTCACCTTCTCACTTTAATCAAACGGTTATCTAAGTTTGTACTTCACCTTTTACATTTTTCAAAATTAGTTTGTATTTAAAAATTGTATCTTTAGGTTCTCTACAAACAACCGTATCCATTCTCTCTCTCAAACATGTCTCAATCTTACACCCCTCTTAAACATCTTAATGATTTTAGTCCTGATCCTATTCTATTAGTAAGGATTTGCAGGAAATGGATTCATTCTTATCCTTTCGATACCCCTAGATCTTTAGAGGTTGTAATGGTTGATCTTGAAGTAAGTTTGTTTATTTTTTAGTACTATTAAATAATATATAATTTTTTGTTCACAGGTGGGTGAATTATATTGGTTTGTATTTCTGATTTTTGGTTTCTGTAGGGCTTCCGGATTCTAGGATCTGTACCGAAGAAGCTTATTTCGTGGTTTGATAGTGATCTTAAAGAGGGAATGTTATGCAATATTCGTAATATCACAGTTCTGCCTCAATTCTTATATCCGGTTCTAATCGATCACGACTTTATGATCGTTTTCAAAAAAGAGTCATTTGTCGGTCCAGCTATTTATCCATGGTTTTCTAAATCTATCTTTGATATCAAAAGTTTTATTGATATCGAGAGGAGTTTCCACTTGGCTAAGGATCTTCTTTTGGGTATTTATTTTTGTATCATAAATCATCTTTTAATTTATTTGAATATATGGATTGTTAATATTAATTCGTTGTGGGATACGTTAAAACATTGTATTCTTTTATATTTCAATTGCATTTTTTTTATATTTTCAGATGTTCTTGGTCGCGTCATTGCTGTGTATGATAAAGACTTGAATAAACCCAGCTTGCATTTTCTTCTTCAAGATCTTGAGTAATTAATCTTTCTAAAATTATCAAGGGCTATTTTCTCCATTCCTTTATTTTAAACCATATTTACTAAATTGCATCTTTCTTGTTAACTTTATATTTTTTTGTTCTTTATTTCAGAGAAAATATACTAACTTGCAAGTTCTTCAAACCATATTCAAAATCGGTGAACCACTTCATTCGTTTTATGAAGAAATCTGTTGAGATGGAAAAGTGTGTAATCATCATTCAAATGTGCAAGACCAAAAAATACAAAGGTTAGTTTTATTATCATTAAAAGTGCTGAACAAAATTTGAAAAATTTTGTATAAATTACAATGGAAAATTTTATCTTTGTCTCTTTTACAGGAGAATATCACCTGACCAATTTTTTCAATTTAACTGGAGTTGTATTTTCCCCCGAGAAGGAAATTGAGGATTTCAGTAAGAGGTATTCATGATATTTCATTGTTTTTATTTTATTTTATACTTTGATTACTATTTATCCAGTGCTTTTATGAATTCAAATATTTTTTTCAATTTAACTGGAGTTGTATTTTCCCCCGACGTGAAGGAAATTGAGGATTTCAGTAAGAGGTATTCATGATATTTCATTGTTTTTATTTTATTTTATACTTTGATTACTATTTATCCAGTGCTTTTATGAATTCAAATCTAATTAAAATTAATTAAATATTATGTAGCATGTTTGGTTCTTCTTCTATTGTGAATGTTTTGGATGAAGATTTTGCTATCGACCCTCTTTATGTCCCCGCGGAAAGGGATTTGTCAGACAAATCGCGGTAGTTTTATCTTTATCGGCTCTGCTTTTTTGTGATGAGGTGACTATATATCATTACTTGATTTTCTTAATTTTATTACGGTAACGAAGTGGTGTAGAAAATGGGCTTCTGTCTTATATACGTACACTCAAATCTATATACATCATGCTCTGATTGATATATATAAGTGTATGTTTGCCTACTGCTAACAACAGTATATATAGATATGATATCTATATATACATGTATTTTTAAACAATCAAGAATACGTGCGCACAATGACACATCCACATACCATTTCATATATGCATGTATCTAAACCCACATTCACAAGTTTTTTATCTGTTGTTTTTTTGTTTCCTTTGTTACCCAGGATGTTTTGGACAGCTGGAAAAATAACTGATATTGTGAAGGAAAGAGGTTGGTTTCATGCAGTTTGCCCGCAATGCAAGAACGCATCTGTTGATTCATATTCAAGACTGTGTTGTTCTTCGTGTGGGGATTATATAATTCCACACGCAATGTTCAACCTATATGTGCGTGTGTGTGATGGCTCTTACAGTTTCCTCCTCTTATTGAAAAATAATTTATGCTTGAGGTTGTTTGGAAAGTCAGTGGAAGGTGCTTTTGATTCTATGATTTTGGTAATTTATTATTCAATATTAATTTTCAATGTTATATTAATCTTGAAATCCTTATGATTATCGAATATTTATTCTGATAACATCTTTTCAGGATGACGAGTCTGATGGTCCCAATGTCACTCTAGGTTCTTCTATTCCCTTGGTTGTGAAAGGTCTGATTGGACAGGATCTTTTATTCAAAGTATCTATTCAAGGGAACGAGGATACCAAAAGTGATGTCGTTTTCTTAGTTCACAATATCTGTTATGACAGTGTGTTAGTGGAACTGCACGTGTCGAAATTGAACAGCAATAAGCCTAAATTTCCAGTGGAAGATGATCTAGCGGTGTCTGAAAGTTCTGCCCCCAGTGATGATTCTGATCAGTCCATGCACGATCTGAGCCCTGTGTCCGTGATTGGTCCGGTTGACGATGATCACACGCAATTGATGTACTACTGTAATTTTTTTCTATGTTGCAGTTCAATATAAAATTAATTCATGCGTTTTTTCTATGATTTTCAGACGATTCCTAGATCATTTGCCATCAAGACTGAGCTTGAGAACAAATCAGAGGTCTTCCTGTCAAATGGAAAAGGAATTAGAATGTCAGCCCGTTTGCGTAAACGAAGACGAAGTGATACAGATAAAAATAAGAGCATTTTTCTTGACAAGGAATGGCAGGATTTCTGTAATCAAAGTGAGTATTATGTTGGCAAGGTGTTGGACTTCTACTTCGATCGTACTTCCACCACGTTGTATGTTGTTCCAGAATTTGAAATGTTGTCTGCTTCTGACTCCTCCGATTGACGAATTCGAATATTTCTTAATTAGTATTTCTATTATTATTTTGAACTGATACATTGTTAATTTTTAACTGAAATATTTCTAGGATTTTCTAAATGTACTTGACTTTCAGCCCTTCCTTTGTGTGCATTTTGGGTGACGTATTTAGATGTTGACTTTATGATTTTCTCTTGGATCTATAAACCAAGTTATGTTTATTAGTGTAGTATTTATCGGATTTTTTAAATTAAAATGTGTTTTTATTATAACAACTTATGCTTTTCAAGTTTTTCGTGCTTTTGTTTTGCTGGAGTTTTTTTTGTTTGAGAACTCTTTCAATATTCTGTTTTTTTGGATAAGAATTGCAGAGGAGCAAATGGCAGTGGTTGAAAAGTGTTTTTTATGGATTGTTTGTTTGTTGAAGTCATATTTGTTGTAAAAGTTTATTGAAAACAATTATAAAAATTGCAAAGGGGGAGATGGTATTGGTGGGTGCTGTTCTGCTTTTTCAATTACCAAAGAAGACAAAAGAGAAGTTCAAGTGTTTGTTATGGATGGAAAAAAAGTGACTGCTGTTTCAATTACCAAAGTGCTATGGCAAAAGAGAAGTTCAAGTGTTTGTTTGGATGGAAAAAAAGTGACTGCTGTTTCAATTACCAAAGTGCTATGGCAAAAGAGAAGTTGAAGTTTTTGTTTTTATTGAAAAAAAAATGATGACTTATTATTATTAGTATTATTATTATTATTATTTATTATAATAAAGATGAGTGTAATAAATATTTGATTAATTAATTTATATTTATTCCATAGAAAATAATTTGTGAAAATGGTATCCATTCTCCTAAAAACAGGTTTAGTAGTATTTTTTTTAACAATTAAATTTTTTACCAATAATTATTAATCCTAATTTTCAATAATAAAAATATTTATTTTATTTAATTTTTTTAATTGAGAAATATCTTAATGGTTCTATATTCAATGAAAGGACGTCTCCATTGTTTCATTAGGACTTATTTTAGTAAAATTTTCATTTAGGACTAGATTTCAATCCTAAAATTACACCCTAAATAAATGTAATAATTAGTTTTGATCGATTTGTCTTTTCATTCGAAGAACTTTTTTTTAATTTGTTATTTTTTTTTAATTCTTTGTCTTTTCATTATAAATTTTTTTGGTAAAATCTAATGCAAGACATTATTTTTTATTATTATTTGTCTTTTCATTAGAAAAAAAAAATGGTTAAACCTAATGCAACACGTTATTTTTTTATAATTCTTTGTCTTTTCATTATTAGAATTTTTTTTGGTTAAACCTAATGCAACACGTATTCTCTTAATGGGGTTTTCAAGAGAACACTAATAATTTGTTTATTTTTCAAAGCATCGATAACGATGCATCTTTCTTTATATTCTCTTTGCATATTCTAATTGTTGTACTTCACTAAACTATAGTTGAAAAATATATTGAGATAGAATGGCTGACAATTTTCGTTCGTTGAAACACTTTACTCCTGTCTCTGACATTAACAAGGATAGAATGGACTGGAAGATACAAGTTCGAATTGGTAGGAAGTGGAAGACGACGGGCAATGGAAAAATTTCAGAAACCTTGGAGTTTTTGTTTGTCGATATTCAGGTTTTTTAGTGTCTTACGTTAATTTTCAATTTTCTTAATTGCAGTTAAAAAAACACATATACTTACATATTTTTCCTTCGACTTTTGGCAGGGAACTAGAATTCATGCAATTGTTAAAAAGATGCTCATACCTAAATTCCAGGATTTGTGCAATGAAGGAGATATTGTTACTGTCCATCAGTTCTCAGTTGTTGATAGGCCAAAGAACTTTCCTGTTGCGGATTTTGCCTATAGGATTGTGTTCCATGGAAATACATATGTTGGTTCAAACATGAACAACAAATTTCCCAAGTCCATTTTCCAGTTCAAAGATTATTTGGAAATTCTAAGTGGCTCTCAAAAGGATGATGGTGGTTTATTTGGTATTTTTGTATTTTATATCTTAACGTGTTTATCATTATATATTTTCTTATTCTTTCCTTACGTTAAATTGATATAAACATCTGACTATGTGTTCATGCAAGATGTAATTGGCACTATTGCTGATATTAATGACTCAAGGTTGAAGACCGATACGTCTGTCAAAGGCAACAAGAGTATTCATTTCTTGCTTCAAGATCACCAGTACGTTTTGTATTTGTTTTTTTAAAGTTAATTTCACGAATACTGAATATTAATCATTGAATTAACAGAGAGCTGAAAATTGAGTGCGTTCTCTGGGAACCCTATTGCCATGAGTTGAAAGAATTTGTTGAAGAGTTGAGAACAAACAAAGATAACCAAGTAGTGGTTATACAGTTGTGCAGAGCAAGGAAATTTAGAGGTAAAGAAATTACTCGAATAAATATTGATTTATATCATTAGTTATAATTCCAACTTAATGAATATTTTAAAAATGTGCTGTATATTTGTTGAAGGGGCGATTGGAGTTTCAAATACTTTTCATGCTACTAAAGTTATTGTTGATCAAAATTTGGAAGAGATTGTTGAGTACAAGAGCAGGTAATACTCTGTTTTTTTCATCAATGCTATAAATAACTCAGAATACTGACAATCATGTTGGAATTTATAATAAACAGGTTGCCAAATAATGCTGTGACAAGTTCTTTCGATGGTTCAAAAATATCAAGTGCATCTTTTGTCAGTGTGAAGGATGAGTTGCAGAACCCCTCTACTGTTTACTTAACTCTCCATGACTTGAAAAATTGTAAAGTGGTTAGTTTATTGTCTATTATTTAAATTATAACATTTATTTAACCTTTATTTATTTAATAATTTATTTGTGTGAACTGAATTTTTTATTAAAATTTTTATACCGAATTCATCATGTTTAGGTTTTGAAGGCTTGGGTTGTGGCATCTGTTGCCGAGGTTTTATATGAGAAAGCTTGGTTTTATACGTCTTGCATGAAGTGCAAAAAACAGGTTGTAGATAAAGAAAACAAGTTGTTCTGTGGTTCGTGTGATGATTTTGTTCTTGGATGTCAACGTTATAAAATACATATTAATGTGGTTGATGGTTCCGGTAATGCTGAGTTCTTGCTGTGGAATGAAATTTCTACGTTGTTAATTGGAAAAACTGCTTCGGAGGTTCTGGGTGGTCTCATTAAGGTAAGATTTTTGTCCAGTAAGGTAAGATTTTTGGTTTTTGTCTAATACATTCGAAAATATATTACAGATTTTTTTTCTTTAATGGCATGGATGTTAATGTATATATTAATTCTTTGTGTATTTCAGGATTTTCTAAACAAAAATGTTGAAGGTGGTATAAAGGATGTTGCTAAAGTTGATCTCCCTGAGCCTGTTGACAAATTGATTGGAAAGGAATTTATGTTCAAGGTCAGTGTTGGGTTGAAGAATATTGAAGGGAGCGACCCTGTGTATGTTGTTGAGAAATTTTCCGATGATATGGAAATGATCATGAAGCATAAAAAATTCAACCATGGAGTTCTTCCTTTCGATTGGTGTCCTCATGAAGATGTTGTTGCTGAATCAGTCACCCCCAAGGGTAAAGAAGTTGTCAACTCGGGTGAAGGCTTCAAAACCCCTGAAACTAAGAAGATTACGAAAAGGAATTTGCAGTGCGATTTACAGGATTCAGCGGGATCGGTAACTTCCAATGTAACGCCCCGTATTTTTGAAACAGCGGAAGGTGTTAACTTTTGAAAATAACATTTAATAAAGTGCGGGCGCTACCAAAATTTACATTTAAAAACTCATTTTCAACATGAAATTAAATATCAGAACAAGTGAAAATATTTAATAAAGAACATATATTTATCTAAAGCAAACTAAATATCCCAAAGGCAATTTTTGAATGTGAAAACTCGTTTAACTCAATAAAAATTATAATGGAATTTAATTAACTGAAAATAAGTAATTAACATTCATCCCTCGTCATCCTACTCGCTCGACATCCTCATTGGTACCTGAAAAGGGGGTCGCTGAAGGTGTGAGCTCAACACGCTCAGTAGGACAATTACCTCATTTAAATACATGAATCAAATATATGCATAGTCTACATGAACATGACATGAATGAATAGCAATGCGTTTACTGAATGAATATGAATGCACTGCAAGTTGGGCCAATCACTGCGCTGGTCCCCTTTGACCCTTTTCCCCAGTCTCCGGTTACAACGAAAACGTATTTTTAATTTTATAAAACAATTGCCCAACTACTGCGTCTCCCCTTCGACCCTTTTCCTCGGTCTTAGGTTACAACGATGAAATGAATGCACTGCGCTGATCCCCTTCGACCCTTTTCCTCGGTCTCAGGTTACAACGAATGAAATGAACTGCGCTGTAAGCACGTCGACCTTTATATTGGTCTTCGACTACAACGAATATGTAAATGCATGCATATTAAATCACATAATGCGCACACAGAAAATACACATAGAGAAACACGTAAATAAATGAAATAACCCTTCAACATTGTACCTACCTCGATTTGTCGTGCCATGAAAGTGAAAATCCAAAAAGCACGTCTAAGACCTTAGGGCCGAACTAGCAATTTCCAAATCTTCATAGGCTGAATATATAATTTTTGAGACTTAGTATGGATTGAATAAAATTATTTGTATTTAATTGGGTAGTGGCCCATAGTATATTAATTCTTCAAGGGCCTGTTTGCAAATTAGACTTATTTAATATAAGGATATTAAATGGTGATTAAGAATTAAGTTGACCTTTTCCTATACGCAAAGAGCGATAGTGAAATTGGGTACCAAGCTTTGAAGCAAGTGAAATCACAGAGTCTTCGACGGTGGTCTTGGGGATTCATCTTCTCCAGTTTCCTTGACGATAGGTGTTCGAGTTGTTCACGAGCAGCAGCAACTTCGACGACCGGGCAGAGACATCATGGCGGTGAGATGATGACCGCTGGTGTTGATCGACTAGGCGTCACTCGAAGGAGGGCAGCGGCAGCGCTTTTGACTATCAGAGAGGGGCGGTTATAAGGGAATAGCAGTAGTGATACCTCTCTTAGGACATCGGTAGAGACGGATCTGCCGTGGCTATTCTCGATCGGACAAGTCGGTTGTGGTTTAAGGAGGTATTCCGGTGGGTTTTTAAGTATGGGTACTGGCCATGGGAAGAAACGTACCAAGAGTTTGTTTGTGTTGTAAACATATGTATATTATATATATGGTGGCGTATGTAGATATGGGTCTGTATTATAGCCAAAGACCTGCTGTGCCGTGAGTTTATGTGGTTGAAGGGATGAAGAGGGGAAGAAAATTACACGGTACACTTTGTTTGGAGGTTTTTCTGTAGGCGAGAGATAAGATATATATTTATAGGGTTGATTAGGGTTTAATTGTCTTATAGATTTTATTTGGTATTGGTAAGTTTAAAATATTATGTTTGCTTGTAAAGATACTTTTTAATAATCATATTAATTATGTTAAATCAAAATATTAATTATATATTTAATATCACATTATTTATCAAATTTAATGTTTAATCAAAATATATTCTATTTTGAAATTTTAATTTATTAAATTAATTTATTGATTTGTATATTTTTAGTTAGGTAAATTTAAGGTTCTACTAAATAAATTTTTGGGTTGTTACAATCTACACCCCTTAATTTTAATTTCGTCCTCGAAATTTAGAATCTTAAATGTTTTAAAGATATTTCGGTCATACTCGTACTAGTGTAAGTTTTCAACCCTAAATCTAAAGTCTCTAGCAACCTAAAATATTAGGTCGTAAACATGTAATGCATGAAATCAAGTAAACATGAATATTTAACTTAAAATAAAGTGAACATGGAGACATAATATAGCATGAAGTGAACATGTAGATGAAATATAGCATAAAGTGAACAAGGACATGTAAATTCTTTAACTACTGCATGCGTACCTTGAGAAAACCGGCGAGGCATGACGAGGAAGGATAGAAAAGTTTTTTTTTTTTTTTTTTTTTTACAAACAACCGAGAATCGTGATGCTCTGATACCAACTGTAACGCCCCGTATTTTTGAAACAGCGGAAGGTGTTAACTTTTGAAAATAACATTTAATAAAGTGCGGGCGCTACCAAAATTTACATTTAAAAACTCATTTTCAACATGAAATTAAATATCAGAACAAGTGAAAATATTTAATAAAGAACATATATTTATCTAAAGCAAACTAAATATCCCAAAGGCAATTTTTGAATGTGAAAACTCGTTTAACTCAATAAAAATTATAATGGAATTTAATTAACTGAAAATAAGTAATTAACATTCATCCCTCGTCATCCTACTCGCTCGACATCCTCATTGGTACCTGAAAAGGGGGTCGCTGAAGGTGTGAGCTCAACACGCTCAGTAGGACAATTACCTCATTTAAATACATGAATCAAATATATGCATAGTCTACATGAACATGACATGAATGAATAGCAATGCGTTTACTGAATGAATATGAATGCACTGCAAGTTGGGCCAATCACTGCGCTGGTCCCCTTTGACCCTTTTCCCCGGTCTCCGGTTACAACGAAAACGTATGTTTAATTTTATAAAACAATTGCCCAACTACTGCGTCTCCCCTTCGACCCTTTTCCTCGGTCTTAGGTTAAAACGATGAAATGAATGCACTGCGCTGATCCCCTTCGACCCTTTTCCTCGGTCTCAGGTTACAACGAATGAAATGAACTGCGCTGTAAGCACGTCGACCTTTATATTGGTCTTCGACTACAACGAATATGTAAATGCATGCATATTAAATCACATAATGCGCACACAGAAAATACACATAGAGAAACACGTAAATAAATGAAATAACCCTTCAACATTGTACCTACCTCGATTTGTCGTGCCATGAAAGTGAAAATCCAAAAAGCACGTCTAAGACCTTAGGGCCGAACTAGCAATTTCCAAATCTTCATAGGCTGAATGTATAATTTTTGAGACTTAGTATGGATTGAATAAAATTATTTGTATTTAATTGGGTAGTGGCCCATAGTATATTAATTCTTCAAGGGCCTGTTTGCAAATTAGACTTATTTAATATAAGGATATTAAATGGTGATTAAGAATTAAGTTGACCTTTTCCTATACGCAAAGAGCGAGAGTGAAATTGGGTACCAAGCTTTGAAGCAAGTGAAATCACAGAGTCTTCGACGGTGGTCTTGGGGATTCATCTTCTCCAGTTTCCTTGACGATAGGTGTTCGAGTTGTTCACGAGCAGCAGCAACTTCGACGACCGGGCAGAGACATCATGGCGGTGAGATGATGACCGCTGGTGTTGATCGACTAGGCGTCACTCGAAGGAGGGCAGCGGCAGCGCTTTTGACTATCAGAGAGGGGCGGTTATAAGGGAATAGCAGTAGTGATACCTCTCTTAGGACATCGGTAGAGACGGATCTGCCGTGGCTATTCTCGATCGGACAAGTCGGTTGTGGTTTAAGGAGGTATTCCGGTGGGTTTTTAAGTATGGGTACTGGCCATGGGAAGAAACGTACCAAGAGTTTGTTTGTGTTGTAAACATATGTATATTATATGTTGATGATTTAAGTGAAATCATTGTCCGTTTAATGTGATTGGAATCATTCAAGGCTTTGGATTAATCCTAATCAATAGAATATGAATTTGGAGAAGTGTGGAGTACACGTTCATATAAAATTGATACGGATTAATACTTTGAATAAGCATGTTGATGCATGTCGAGTTTAATCTCGTGGTTGCATGGTTTGCATGGCTAAGTAATGATTTAATATCATATATTGTATGCAAATTCGAAATTGCATGAATAGCCATGCAAAACAACATGAATAGGTGCTTAGTGAAAGGGTGTGTTCATTAAAAGGTACCTATTCAACTAAAGGGTGCTTATGTTCAAAGGAAGGGGTGTCTAAAACCTATATAAGGGAGTGAAATTCATTTTCTGAATACACACAAGATCTCCTACGAAATTGAAAGCTTTGAAGCAACAAATAATACATAAAGTTCCATAAGTTGCTCGTGTTCTAAGCCTAAGACTCGAGTGTCGTTATTGTCTTATCCTGCGAGGGATTTCGTGATACCCAGGCTTTATAGGGTCGAAATACTCTTTAAGGAAAGCGTTCTACGCGATTCAATATTATCCAAGCCTCTCTTCTTTCAGTAAACACACAAAATAAACAACAATCTTAAAGAGTATTTCCATATACTGAAAGATGGATGCGGTTCGAGAGATGACCAACAAGTTCGGCAAGTTGGAGAAATTTGAAGGCGTGGACTTTAGAAGGTGGCAAAAGAAGATGCATTTCATGCTAACAACATTGAAGGTGGTGTACGTGCTGAGCACTCCACAACCGGAAGCAAAGGATAACGAAACAACGGAGGAAACTCGGAAAAGGTGCAAATGGGAAAACGACGATTATATATGTCGTGGGCATATATTAAACGGTATGTCTGACTCTCTTTTCGACATATATCAAAACGTTGAATCTGCTAAAGAACTATGGGATAGTCTTGAATCCAAGTACATTGATGAGGACGCTTCTAGTAAGAAGTTCCTGGTTGGTAATTTTATGAATTACAAAATGTGCGACGGAAGGCCGGTAATGGAGCAATATAATGAATTGCTGCGGATATTGGGTCAATTTTCCCAACATAATATGAAGATGGATGAGTCCATCTCGGTGTCTAGTATTATAGACAAATTACCGCCGTCGTGGAAAGACTTCAAACACACCCTGAAGCATAAAAAGGAAGAGTTGTCTTTAGTGCAACTCGGTAGTCACTTGCGCATAGAGGAATCTCTAAGGGCGCAAGAGGGTGAAAAACCCAAGGACAAGGAACCTATAAGGTCTGCAACTATCAATATGATGGAAGCAGGGGAGAGTTCTTATAAGAACCGAGGGACAAAGCGTCCCTATAACAACAACAACAACAGCAACAATGCTGGGAGTAAGAAGCCTAAGGGCGCTTGCTGGATATGCGGAAAAACGGGTCACTTTAAAAGTGATTGTCGTGCAAACAAGAATAAGAAGGGAACGATGAACAATCGCTCGGGACAAAGGTCTAATGACCAAGGTCCGAACACCAATCAAGGTGATACTAAGACTCATAATTTAGTTGTTGATATAAATTATGTGCCTATAGTTTCTGAAGCATTTTATATGCAGGATGATTCGGTGGCATGGTGGATTGACTCGGGTGCAACCAAGCATGTATGCAAAGATCGTCATTGGTTTCAGAAGTATGAACCGGTTGAAGATGGATCAGTGCTTTACATGGGAAACGAGTCAACTGCCCCTATTCTTGGTCGCGGAGAAGTGTTGTTGGAATTTAGTTCCGGAAAGTCCTTAGTATTATTAGATGTATTACATGTACCCGGAATAAGAAAAAACCTTGTATCCGGTAGCGTTTTATCCAAGTACGGATATAAACAAGTGTATGAATCTAATAAATATGTATTGACTAAGAACGGTGTGTTTGTCGGCTTTGGATATCAATGTAATGGGATGTTCATGTTAAATATTATAAATAAAAATTCTGATTCGGTGCTTATGATTTCTTCTAATGTTAATGATTCATTACTTTGGCATGCTAGACTAGGACATGTTCACTATAAGCGTATGGTTGAAATGTCTAAACTTGATTTAATTCCTGCCATTAACTTAGAAGAAGATAAGTGTAATACATGCATGCTAACTAAAATTGTTAGGCAGCCATTTAAAGATGTTCAACGTGAATCTAGTATGCTTGAACTTGTGCATAGCGACTTATGTGATTTCCATGCTACACCTTCGTTGGGAAATAAGAAATACTTAGTAACTTTCATAGATGATTATTCTAGATTTTGCTATGTATTTCTGCTAAGTACTAAAGATGAAGCGCTAGAAAAGTTTAAGGTATTTAAAACTGAAGTTGAACTACAACAAGAATGCATGATTAAAAAGTTGAGAACCGATAGGGGAGGCGAATATTATGATCCTGTTATGTTTGAATCATGTGGTATTATTCATGAAATAACTGCGCCCTATACTCCTCAACAAAACGGTATATCCGAAAGGAAGAATCGTGTACTAAAGGAAATGGTGAATTCCATGTTATCCTATTCGGGTTTGAATAGTGGATTCTGGGGAGAAGCCGTGTTAACGGCTTGCTATTTATTAAATAGGGTTCCTAACAAAAGGAACAAGGTTACTCCCTATGAACTTTGGTACAAAAAGAAGCCTAACCTTAACTACCTAAAGGTTTGGGGCTGTCGGGCAGTCGTAAGACTACCGGATCCCAAAAGGAAAAATTTGGGAGAAAGAGGCATTTATTGCATCTTTGTTGGATATGCTGTGCATTCCAAGGCATATCGATTCTATGTGATTGAACCAAATGATTCAGTTGCAATTCATTCAATCATAGAATCGAGGGACGCCATATTTGATGAAACTCGATTTTCATCAATGATTAGGCCCAAGGATCTGGTGCCTAAGGTGGCTGAAAGTTCGGATTTAACCTTGCCTCAGCCTGAGTCGCTTGAACCTCGTCGAGGCACGAGGATAAGGACTAAGAAATCGTTCGGTCCTGATTTCCAGACCTTTCTGGTTGAAGGATCAGGGGACGAAGTTGGCTTCCAATACTCGTATTGCTATCATGTTGATGATGAGCCTAAAACTTACGAGGAAGTCATGAAATCGCAAGATGTTGCATTTTGGAAAGAAGCCATCAATGATGAGATGGATTCCATTATGGGAAACAACACTTGGGTGCTTGCTGATTTACCTAACGGTTGTAAACCATTAGGATGCAAGTGGATCTTCAAGAAGAAGATGAAGGTCGATGGTTCTATCGACAAATATAAAGCCCGATTGGTTATTCAAGGCTTTAGGCAAAAGGAAGGCATTGATTATTTCGATACTTATGCCCCTGTTGCGAGAATAACTACGATTAGATTATTGATAGCCTTGGCTGCAATAAATAATCTAGTGATCCATCAAATGGATGTAAAAACGGCATTCCTTAACGGTGAGTTAGAGGAAGAGATTTACATGAAACAACCCGAAGGGTTCGTTATGCCTGGTAATGAGCATAAAGTTTGTAAACTCGTTAAATCCTTGTATGGATTGAAACAAGCACCTAAGCAGTGGCATCAAAAATTTGATCAAGTAATCTTGTCGAATGGATTTAAATTAAATCAATCGGACAAGTGTGTGTATAGCAAATTCGATGACTTTGGTAAAGGAGTCATCATTTGTCTATATGTTGATGATATGCTTATCTTTGGTACTGACCAAAGACAAGTGGACCTTACTAAGGCATTTCTATCATCAAGCTTTGACATGAAGGATATGGGGGAGGCGGATGTGATTTTGGGAATAAAAATCAAACGTGAGAACAATGCTATTACTTTAACACAATCTCATTACATTGAGAAAGTGTTGAAGAAATTTCATTGTGATGACTATTCTCCGGTTAGCACCCCTTATGATCCAAGTGTGAAACTTATGCCTAATACGGGTGTTGCGGTGTCCCAGTTGGAATACTCAAAGGTAATCGGATGTCTTATGTATGCTATGACTAGCACAAGACCGGACATTGCATTTGCAGTGGGCAAACTAAGTAGATACACAAGTAATCCTAGCACGCATCATTGGCAGGCTGTTAGGCGTGTATTGAAATATTTAAAGGGAACCAAAGACCTTGGTTTGACGTATGTCGGATATCCCTCGGTACTAGAAGGGTATTCTGATGCGAGTTGGATAACCAATATAGAGGATCATTCCTCTACTACTGGTTGGGTTTTCTTACTCGGAGGCGGTGCTATAAGTTGGGCTTCAAAGAAGCAAACTTGTATTACGAGTTCCACTATGGAATCGGAATTTATAGCACTCGCGGCAGCTGGTAAAGAAGCTGAATGGCTAAGGAATTTGGTGTATGAAATTCCTTTGTGGCCGAAGCCTATTTCGGCGTTTTCTATTCATTGTGACAGTGCAGCCACTTTGGCTAAGGCATACAGTCAAGTATACAATGGCAAGTCAAGGCACTTGGGCGTTAGACATAGCGCGATCCGTGAGCTGATCACTCATGGAGTAATCTCAATAGATTTTGTGAGATCTCAACATAATCTCGCTGATCATTTGACCAAGGGATTAGCGAGGGACTTGGTAGCAAAGTCGGTAACTGGGATGGGTCTTAAGCCTCTCTGAATCTTCAAATATGGGATACCAAATTCATTTCTAATTACATTAGAACCAGAATTCAATTGGGAAGCCTATATTTGAGATTGAAACACATGGAAATTATCCCAAAGGTATGTGTTTGAACCTGCATGTTAAGGTTGAATTTAATTCTTAATGAGTCTTTTGACAAAGTGCATTGTGCAGGTGCACGAAGAAGAGATTCACCTATGTGAGTGGGAAGTGTGGCAACTTCAAGAGTCGTGGCTAAGCTCTATATACGCTCATGAATGGATAGGGACACAAGGCCTATTTTGTGTCGGTTTTCCTTATGGAATTGTAATAAACTTGTGTGTGTTTTGTCTTCATGTATTCAGATGGGTTAAACGGTTCAATCTTTAAGACACCGTGATTCTCGAATATTTGTAAAGTATAATTCACTAAGATGAAAATTCAATCTTCTAGACATTTTCATTTTATGCACTAGTTTGGTTTTATTTGTTGAAATTGTATGATTCAAGGATTACACTTAAATGGGGGAGGAATGTTGATGATTTAAGTGAAATCATTGTCCGTTTAATGTGATTGGAATCATTCAAGGCTTTGGATTAATCCTAATCAATAGAATATGAATTTGGAGAAGTGTGGAGTACACGTTCATATAAAATTGATACGGATTAATACTTTGAATAAGCATGTTGATGCATGTCGAGTTTAATCTCGTGGTTGCATGGTTTGCATGGCTAAGTAATGATTTAATATCATATATTGTATGCAAATTCGAAATTGCATGAATAGCCATGCAAAACAACATGAATAGGTGCTTAGTGAAAGGGTGTGTTCATTAAAAGGTACCTATTCAACTAAAGGGTGCTTATGTTCAAAGGAAGGGGTGTCTAAAACCTATATAAGGGAGTGAAATTCATTTTCTGAATACACACAAGATCTCCTACGAAATTGAAAGCTTTGAAGCAACAAATAATACATAAAGTTCCATAAGTTGCTCGTGTTCTAAGCCTAAGACTCGAGTGTCGTTATTGTCTTATCCTGCGAGGGATTTCGTGATACCCAGGCTTTATAGGGTCGAAATACTCTTTAAGGAAAGCGTTCTACGCGATTCAATATTATCCAAGCCTCTCTTCTTTCAGTAAACACACAAAATAAACAACATTATATATATGGTGGCGTATGTAGATATGGGTCTGTATTATAGCCAAAGACCTGCTGTGCCGTGAGTTTATGTGGTGGAAGGGATGAAGAGGGGAAGAAAATTACACGGTACACTTTGTTTGGAGGTTTTTCTGTAGGCGAGAGATAAGATATATATTTATAGGGTTGATTAGGGTTTAATTGTCTTATAGATTTTATTTGGTATTGGTAAGTTTAAAATATTATGTTTGCTTGTAAAGATACTTTTTAATAATCATATTAATTATGTTAAATCAAAATATTAATTATATATGTAATATCATATTATTTATCAAATTTAATGTTTAATCAAAATATATTCTATTTTGAAATTTTAATTTATTAAATTAATTTATTGATTTGTATATTTTTAGTTAGGTAAATTTAAGGTTCTACTAAATAAATTTTTGGGTTGTTACATCCAAGATCATCAAAACTGAAAAATAAAGTTGATGCAAGAATGTGTTCTCCGCCAATGTTTTCTCATTTTCTGTTATGTATTCTTTTGACTTTATTATCGTGTTTCCTTTTTTTGTTGTGCTGCTACAGAATTCTGTTTGGAATCCTTTTGGTCTTTTGTGG
This sequence comes from Euphrasia confusa, assembly GCA_954870475.1. Classification (NCBI taxonomy): domain Eukaryota; kingdom Viridiplantae; phylum Streptophyta; class Magnoliopsida; order Lamiales; family Orobanchaceae; genus Euphrasia; species Euphrasia confusa. The sequence continues at coordinate 14,115,050 of OX940949.1, read as the reverse complement.
GTACTATTTTCTGTTTCGAAGTTTAAGTGTTTCAGCACGTGGAAACATTGGTTTTGATATTATGAAATATCTTTTGAAGAAGTAGCAACTTTGTTTGTTTAATTTGCATTGTGATTTAATTGTTTGTGTTGTTCAATTATTTTTTCCAGAGATGCATATCAAACCTCCCAAAATTACCCTAGACCCAAAATTTAAAATATTTTTATTTTTAAGTAATAATTATAAGCATCGATATTTCAATCAAAGAAAAATGATGATGTACGTTTCCTCAAAAGGATTATCATTATCTTTATATCTTTTTATAATACCATTTTCCTCTATTCTCATCCTCATCTTTCTCTCAAAAAATTCAATTTCAGTGTTCTGTATTCAATTTTCTTCAACTTTTCTATGTCTCGGTTTCCATGTCTTAGTTTTGTTAGGGCTGCTCATGATTTGCGGATTACTTACACTAAAGTTGTGAACCTCTTTGATATTCCGAAGTGTTTAGAGGTATTATGCATATGTTCCTTAATTAATTTATGTTTATTTTATTTAAAGTTCAATTTTATTTAATTAATTTTTATTTTTTTGTAGTCAAGTAATATATTGAGCGTTGGATGGATAACTGAAATTGTTAGCACAAGAGATTGATTTTATACATTTTGTTTTGATTGCAATGATAATCCTCCTTCTAATGATTCCAGTTTGGTTTGCCATAACTGTGATGAGTATCTTATTAAAAACGCAAAGTATGATATCTTCGTTCGTGTTACTAATGGCCGCGATATTGTAGTGTTGCGGTTGTTGGATCAAGTTGCTATGCAGCTTCTTGGTAAAACTGCTCAAGATGATTTTCAGGAGATGGTTATGGTAATATTATCTCTTCTTTATATAAATATTTTTAATTATAAAATGATTAGTAATTAAAAATTTTGATTCTATAAATATCATTATTTTACAATATATCCAAAATGATTTTTTCATAATTAAATATTTGTCATCTTTGCAGGATACATTTAAAGAAGTTGATGGCAATTGCGTTCGCGTAGAAATTAATCTTAAACGTATTCTTCCAGAACCAATCTTCAATCTTATTGGAAAAGAAATTTTGTTCAATGTCGCTGTTCCTTCCAGTCAAGCTGAAGAATTTGAATTTGTTTATGTTGTTATTAATTTATCCACTGATCATTTTCTTATCGACATGAACAAGCACCTCTTTTTCAAAGATGAATCTCCTTCTTCAGATGTCACGAGGAACATGGTTTCGAAAACGGCAACTTCTTTTTAAATTATAATATTTTCCTATTTAGTATTATCTTTTAATCTTTTTAGTTTTGAAGAATATTTATTTATGTAATTCTGAATATTCAGTACTGTCTATTATCACTATTTACTTATGGGTACTTAAATTAATTAATGATGATGATAAATTTAATCTTCATTTTATTTTAGTATTATAATTCATATTCAAATTAATAAAATTCTTAAATTAAAATTTTATTTAATAATTCCACCCTTTAATAATAAAATTAATATACGTATTATATTTGGATTTAATCATTATATAATATCTTTCTAATATTTTCTATATATTTTTTCCTAATATGTTTATATTAATTGTATTGTTTTTCATTAATATTTTTTTAAACCCTCGAACGATGTATTATTTAAATTTATTGTTATTCATTTTCTTTACTAAACTAAACTAATCATTATACAATTAATTGTTGAGCTATATAATATAATATATAATATCAAGAATATATTAAATAGTAATTTATGCTGAAAATAATTAACTCCATGCGCATGGTATGGTTTATCTCCTCCCGAGGGAAAGGTGAATACCATACGCAAATACATTGTTCTTTTCCACAAGTTATGTTTCGTAATCATTATTAATATTAAAACCTTTTAATATTTTTCCTAGCTATTATGTATATATATATATATATATATATATATATATATATGTGCTGAATGAATTGCAAATGTTGTCAAGGGCATCAGGTGCTGGTCAAGAAAACGACACCAAGCATCCTGTGCTGGTCAAGAACACGACTCCAAAGCATCACGTGGTGGGAGAGAACACTAATTTATTCTAAATATTTCTTATTATGAATTTATTTATTTTCTTATTTTACCATGCATGTATTATACATGCAGAGATAAATTTATATACATTCTGATTGATTATTTACTCACGATTTCTTATTTAACAGTAATATATATATATATATATATCAAGTTCTTGATATCAATGTCAACCAAGAGGAAAAAAAAACCAGGTGAGAAAGGGAGTTAAGAATTTTCAACAAAAGTTGTTCTGTATCATTTCAATGTGTTTGAGAACTGTATATTTTGAAAAGTCGATAATAATTTTCCCAGTAATTCTTATAGGGAATGATAATATTTCCTACTGAGCGATAAATACGAAGAAATCTCGGTCTACCATGCACTCTTTCGGTAATCTTATTATTTTCGAGCAACTTTGTTAATAAACAATAAATACATTTTATTTTACAAGTTATATTTTCATAAGATCAACGTGTTTCGTTAAATCTTTTTATGTTTTTGTTATCTATCTACAATCAGATGGTTTTATTTTAGAGTCGTCTACCGTGAATGCATGTTCGTCGAGCAACCCTCCTTTATCAGTAACTGCCGATCAGAATATTAGACGGATCAAGATTGTCAATTTGGGTAAAGAATTCGATTGCGTACAAGTCCAATGTAGTCTGCAGATCTATTTGAAATTTTTTAACCTTTATAATATTATCGAAGAATACATGACTGATAACATTTTATGATTTCATTAGGTGGATCTTCTAATAAATCTCCTATTGTTGAGAGTGGTCAAAGTTCAGTTTTGATAAATATTGGTATGGCGACATGCGAAGGATCAACTTCAAATGCTCCAATTCAGAATAATGTAGTCCCTTCAGTAGTAAATAGAACGATCGGAGCTCCAAAGCGGAAGGGAAAAGAAAATCAGTCAAGTGCTTGCGCATCGAATAATCATGGACTTTCTAAGGAGAATGCAAAATATCCAGGTTAATCTTTTTCGGCGGCATGCATTATTTATAATTTACTTTGTAATAAGCCTGAATTAATAAAATTTTTAAAAAAATTTATTTTTTTAAGGTTATGACGACATTGGCGATCCGGTTTGGAAATGTATTCATTGCGGTGCTAAATTCTGGAGAGATGAAAGAATAGAAAAGTCCAGAAATTTGTCAGGACTTCCAAAGTATAATTTGTGCTGTGTTCATGGTTAGTATTTGTTATTATATTTTATGTCATTTGTGTAGATAAATTGTTTTATTTATATACAGTATTATGATAGTTAAAGAACTGTTTTTTTGGTACTCAGGTAAAATTAAGTTACCATCCATCAGGGACCCTCCACAAAAGTACAAAGATTTATTGTACGGAAATGGCCCGATGAGTAAAAAATTTCAAAAGTCAATGCGAATGTACAATATGATCTTTTCTTTCACTTCAATGGGAGGGAAGATCGACAAGTCATTTAACGACGGAAGGGCAGCTCCTATTTTAAGATTAAATGGCGATAATTATCATTTGATTGGTAGTTTACTCCCAACCCGTAGCGATAGAGCTATGTTTGCTCAACTGTATATCTACGACACTGAAAATGAAGTAGTAAACAGGATTAATTCCGTAAGGTTAGATGGTTTGAATAATTTATGGTATTCAATTATTTGCATCGAGATGTCATTTTTTATTTTTTATTTAAATTCTGATGAATTTAATTAATATCGCATTGGCTGTTTAACAGTAATGCTGCAGACAAACAGGCTCAGCTACAAGATGCTGAGTTTCATGCCGATATCGTCGCTCTTCTCAAGAGCGTACTGAATGATAATAATATGTTGGTTCTTTGGTTTCGCTATGCCGGGGAAAAGATACGTGAACATAGTGAACATTTGTTCACTGAAGATGACATTAAACTGAGGTTGATTTGTCGAAGGAGTTCTGATGGCCAACGATACAATTTGCCAACTGTTTCGGAGGTGGCGGCTTTAATTGTTGGAGATGTTGATAATCTGGAGGATCACAGGGATATTATTATTGAAACTCGATCAAAACCTTTACAGCGCATAAATGAGTTGCATGTGTCGTATTTGCCGCTCCAGTATCCGTTGCTATATTTGTACGGAGAAGACGGATATAGAGATGATGTTCCTCATCGTAAAACGACCAGGAGTAAAGAAATTAGAAAAAGAAATGTTTCAATGAAAGAGTACTTCTCTTACATGCTGCAGGAGAGGGATACTGAATCTCCTCATATTCTTTTTGGACGACGTTTATTTCAACAATTCTTGGTTGACGCTTATACGATGGTTGAGTCGTACAGAATTACTTACATGAAAAATCATCAGCAGAATTTCAGATGTGACTCTTACGCTGCGTTGGGCGATGCATTAAGTAGTGGGGAGACTAACATGGCAGAAACTGGTAAAAGGATAATTTTGCCTTCTTCTTTCATTGGCGGTGCCCGATTCATGATACAGAATTATCATGACGCAATGGCTGTATGTAGGTGGGTAGGATATCCAAATTTGTTTATTACTTTCACGTGTAATCCGAAGTGGGATGAAATAGAGAGGTATGTTAAAGAAAGAGGATTGACTGCAAATGATCGACCGGATATTCTTTCTCGAATGTTCCACACTAAGTTAGACAACATGTTGAGAGATATTCGTCAGGGAAAGCTGTTTGGGGAGTTATCTGCGAGTTAGTGCATCCTTTATCTATCTTTAATTTTCAATTGTTCTTACTTAATTAGTTTAAAGTTTTATATTCTTATTGTGTTTAATTCTTATTTTCAGTTGTATATACTATCGAGTTTCAGAAACGTGGAATGCCGCATGCTCATATTCTACTGTTCATAAAAAATTTCTCCCAGACAGCAAGTGCAAATGTCGTCGACGGTATTATATCTGCGGAGATTCCTGATTGCAAGGAAGATCGGGAATATCATGACGCGGTCAGTGAGTTCATGATTCATGGTCCGTGTGGCGTAGCAAATAAAAAATCACCGTGCATGGATGGATGTCGATGTACAAAAAAAATCCCGAAGAGATATGTTGATCGCACAATGGTAGATAATGATGGCTTTGTCGTTTACAAAAGAAGGGATAATGGCAGGACAATATTAAAGGGAGGAATTGAACTTGACAACAGGTATGCTTTTAGTATGTTTCATTTTATTTATGCGTAGATAATAAAAAATAAAAATTCATCTTTGAACGCTTCGTGCAGAATGCCATTGTATAAAATTCATCTTCTAATAATCTCATTGGGTTCACATGTTTTTTTCAGGTCTGTTGTTCCCCATAACCCTTATCTCCTGAAAAAATATAGATCCCATATTAACGTGGAGTGGTGCAATCGTTCACGGTCTATTAAATATTTGTTCAAGTACGTTCACAAAGGACACGATCGAGCAACTGCCGTTTTTTATCAGTCTCACAATGACGCTGCTGGAAATCAAAATGTTGATGAAATAAAGCAATATTTAGATTGCAGATACGTATCGGCGTCGGAAGCGGTGTGGCGGTTATATGGATATGAAATTCATTTCAACCAGCCTAACATTGTGAGATTGAAATTTCATCTATCTAACGAGCAGATTGTTGTATTTAGGGACGGGTCGTCTGTTAAGAGTATTTTGTCCAGAGCATTGGGTAAAGAGACTATGTTTACAGCCTGGATGATTGCAAACAGTAAATTTCCAGGAGCGAAAGAGATAACTTACGCTGAGTTTCCTATGAAATTCGTTTGGGATGTGAAGGAAAATGCTTGGCGGCCAAGAAAGAGATGTTTTGCTCTCGGGAGATTGAACTATGTACATCCAGGCGCGGGGGAGTTGTATTATATGCGACTTCTGCTGAATGTTGTGAAAGGTTGTGAATCCTACGATGATATTTATCGTTATAACGGGATACGATATGAAACCTTTAGAGAAACCTGTTTCGCCCGTGGTTTGATTGATGACGATAACGAGTTTATTAAAGCCATGGAATAAGCTTCATTTTGGGGATTCGAGGATTCCATTTAGATTTCAACGAAGACGATTTCCGTTGATGATATCGTATGCAATGACGATCAATAAAAGCCAAGGTCAATCGTTGACAGATGTTGGTGTGTTTTTGAAGAAGCCGGTTTTCACTCATGGGCAACTGTACGTTGCTGTTTCAAGGGTGACGAATAGAAGTGGGTTAAAAATTTTGTGCTGTGACGAGAATGGTAAACTTACAAACAAAACAAATAATGTGGTTTTTAAGGAGGTCTTTCAAAATTTGTAATAAAATCTTTGAATTTTGTCTTTTGATGTTTCCTTTAGAGAATATAAATTTAGTTCAAACATGTACTTTACGATTGTAATTTATGTTTTAAACGAAGACAAATTATTTTAAACGATATTCTAGAGAGCTATGTACGTAAAATCATGAGCACGCAAGATCAAGGACACATTTTTCCATCAAGTGGAACGTCGTATCACGTGCATCGCACGGGCAAAAGGACTAGAGGTTGTAATGGTTGATCTTGAAGTAAGTTTGTTTATTTTTTAGTACTATTAAATAATATATAATTTTTTGTTCACAGGTGGGTGAATTATATTGGTGTGTATTTCTGATTTTTGGTTTCTGTAGGGCTTCCGGATTCTAGGATCTGTACCGAAGAAGCTTATTTCGTGGTTTGATGGTGATCTTAAAGAGGGAATGTTATGCAATATTCGTAATATCACAATTCTGCCGCAATTCTTATATCCGGTTCTAATCGATCACGACTTTATGATCGTTTTCAAAAAAGAATCATTTGTCGGTCCAGCTATTTATCCGTGGTTTTCTAAGTCTATATTTGATATCAAAAGTTTTAATGATATCGAGAGGAGTTTCCACTTGGCTAATGATCTTCTTTTGGGTATGTTGTTGATAAGTTATCAAAATTATTATATTTTATGTCAGTTGTGTATTCATAATGATATTTTTTTTGGTAGATAATTTGTTTTATTTATATACAGTATTAGGATAGTTAAACAACTGTTTTTTTGGTACTCAGGTAAAATTAAGTTACCAGCCATCCTGGACCCTCCGCAAAAGTACAAAGATTTATTGTACGGAAATGGCCCGATGAGTAAAAAATTTCAAAAGTCAATGCGAATGTACAATATGATCTTTTCTTTCACTTCAATGGGAGGGAAGATCGACAGGTCATTTAACGACGGAAGGGCAGTTCCTATTTTCAGATTAAATGGCGATAATTATCATTTGATTGGTAGTTTACTCCCAACCCGAAGCGATAGAGCTATGTTTTCTCAACTGTACATCTACGACACTGAAAATGAAGTAGTAAACAGGATTAATTCCGTAAGGTTAGATGTTTTGATTAATTTATGGTATTCAATTATTTGCAACGAGATTGCAGTTTTTATTTTTTTATTTAAATTCTGATAAATTTAATTAATATCGCATTGTCTGTTTAACAGTAACGCTGCGGACAAACAGACTCAACTACAAGATGCTGAGTTTCATGCCGAGATCGTCTCTGTTCTCAAGAACATACTGAATGAGAATAATATGTTGGTTCTTTGGTTTCTCTATGCCGGGGAAAAGATACGTGAACATAGTGAAAATTTGTTCACTGAAGATGCCATTAAATTGAGGTTGATTTGTTCACTGAAAATTTTAATGTTTCGTTTAGAGAATATATAAATGAAGTTCAAACATGTACTTTACTATTGTAATGTATGTTTTAAACGAAAACAAATTGTTTTAAAAGATATTGTAGAGAGCTATGTACGTAAAATCACGAGCACCGCAAGATCAAGGGCACATTAAAAAACCAAACACGAAACGTCATATCCCGGGCATCGCACGGGTGTTACACTAGTAAGATATAATTCAGCTCCCAATTCTCTTAGGTGACATATTTTTACCCGTTAGATTTTGTTGTGTTCACACTTACTAATAAACCACCGTTAAATTAAATTTGTGTTCACACTGTTAATTAATTAACATAATTATTTTTAATTAATTGTAATTATTTATTTCTTTATATAATATAATTTTTATTTATAATCTCCTTAATTATAGTAAATATTGAGTTGGAATATTCAAAATATCAATTTTCTTCCTTATTTATCTCCTTTAATTACGTTTATTATATTATACTACTATTTATTTAATTATTTATTATATTATACTATTATTTATTTATAGTACTAAAATTAATTAGCGTAATTAATGTAATTAATGATGATAGAGAATGCATTTTTTTATTAATATATTTAATCAGTTAATTAATTAATTTATATTATATAAACAATAATATCGGAATTAAATCTACTCCTAATTTTAAGCAACTAAATAAATTTGATATTATCTACTATTTATATTACTATAATCATAATAATTCAAATTCGTGTCTATATAAAGACTATCTTCGTCCCTATCTTTCACTATTATATTTTTTTAATTTGTTCATGCTTACACATTTTTTTGCAGAGCTTTATGTAAGTTTTGTTGTATTTTTTTAATTTGTTCATCCTTACCCTTTATATTTTGCAGAACTCTATGTAAGTTTTGTTGTTTTGTATTTTTTACAGTCTTAAATGTGTAAGCATTATTTTACTAATTCAATTTTAATTTAAATATTATTGTTTGATAATTAATGTTTTTATTTTTTGTAGGCTTCAAATTTCTTCAAATATAAGTATCTTTTACTAATTGGAATTTTAATATTATCATTTATTTATTAATATTTTTATTTTTTGCAGCCCACGAGTATTTTTTACTAATTTGAATTTTAATAATATTTTTATTTTTTGCAGGTTTCAATGTAAGTATTTTTTACTAATTCGAATTTTAGTTTTGATATTTTCTTGATAATAATTGTATTAATATTTTTATTTTTTGCCGGTTTCAATGTAAATATTTTTTACTAATTTGAATTTTAGTTTTGATATTTTGTTGATTATAATTGTATATAACAATTTATTTGGTAATGGTTTTCGTATTTTTTTTCCAGGTTTTTTGGATTTTTTTTATGCTTTTTAATAATTTATTTTTTTGCAGAAATTTTGGATTTCTTACTTTTTTTTGTTTATTTTGTAGGTTTCTTTATAAGTCCATGTATAAAGAACAAATATGGGATTGCACAAGTTTTAAATGGAACCAAACGTTTATGTTTTCTAATAAAATAAGAGGAGTATGTTTTAATTTTATTTAGGATTTAATTTACTCAATTTACTGTAATTTATAAAATTTACAATTTACAATAATTCTATTTAATTTTATTCTAATTTTATTTATGTTGTAACTTACGGAACAATATTTGTATTTGTATTACTTAAAAATATCACTAAAATAGAATTAAAATAATTAATTTAGTTAATAAAATAAAATTGTATTTAATAATTATTCGAATAATTTAAAAGACAATAATACAATCCATGATTATTATTTTTGTACGAAATAATTGTTTATTAAAGTAATAAATTACAAAAATAATTATTTAATCAATTAATCAACAGTCAATAATACAATCGTTGATTTTATTTTAATTTTTTTTAAAGTAATAAATTACAAAAATAATTTTTTAGTTGATTAGTCAACACGTTTTTTCCTTTTTAATCTCATTTAAATCTATTATTCTATTAAATATAATATTATTTATACATTTATAATAGTAAATATTGACTTTAATAAATTTAAAATAATAAATAAATCATTTTTAATGTATCTATTTATTTTAACACGTTTTTTCCTTATTAATCTCCCCTATATCCGTCTATTAAAAATATTATTTATACCACCAAATATATACCATAATAAAAGCTATAAAATCATGTCGTCTCTTTTTTATCAGATTTATTATTAACATTTTTTTTTTGTTTTTTATTCTTTTCCTTTTTTAGATAAATAATAAATAATATTTTTATATAATAATTATTATATTCGTGTACAATTAATATAACAGACGACATGGTTATTATTTAAATGGTTATTCAAGTTTAAATTTTCAATTAACTTAACTATGTTTTTAGCTTTAAAGACTAATTATTTACTTATTTTATGTTTATGTTTTATTTTGATTTGAGTTACAGTCAATTTCTTTACTTATTTGTTAATATAAAATTTTCAAATGGAACTGAACTCATTGTTGTTGAACCAATTGATTTGTAAAATTAAAATGATACTTAATTATTTCATTATTAATATTAATAGACTTTTATATACTTATAATTTTAGAATGACTTTATTAACAAAACTATTTTTTAACACAAAATATCTATTCTATTAAATATAAATCAGACTTAATTGATAATGACTTTATTAACAAAACTATTTTTTAAAGCAAAATATCTAATCTATTAAATATAAATCGAACTAAATGTAGTCTATAAATAATTATTTGTAATATTATAGTGATTTCTTTATTGTACTATTTCAATTATATAATTCACTTAATGTTTATTTGTCAATTATCAATGTCTACATCTAACATAAGTTTATGTTAAATATTAAATTTAAGTAGAAAGCTACTCCGAGTAATAGAAAGCACGGGAAGGAGGACTAGTTTAATCTCAATTTAGGTAAATAATCAAAGAATTTCACAGTACATAAAAACAGAATAATAGAAAAACCAATAGGTCACATTAGAATATGTTATCTTCTCATTTAATTTCAATTAAGGTAAATAATCAAAGAATTTCACAGTACATAAAAACACAATAATAGAAAAAGCAATAGGCCACGCAATTTATACTGTGGTACTAGTACCATACTAAACAATATGGTACCACTTTTTAATATATAAGCATTTTATTTTTTTTCTCATTTTTTTTATCCTCATTTTTTTCCCAACTCTTTTCTTCTTTCTGTTTCAACTCTCAAGAAGATCGCCGCCTCGTTCGAGGAGCATAGCTTCGCCGCGTTCTCCGCGCTTCACGAGAGAGATGAATTTCTCCTTCCGTTGCCGCTGCAGGTAGCACCTCACATCTCATCTCCTCTATTCCGATTCAATCATCCCCGATTTCCGACCTAATTTATCGATCCGATCGACTCTATACATACACATATAGATCCCCCTAATTCTTTAACCCTAGATAGATAGATAGATAGAGCCGTACATGAATTTCACCTCCTACGAAGGCTGCGACAAGGGATCGAGCCCACCGCGGGAGCACATGTTCGACAAGATCGTGACCTCGAGCGACTGTGGGGAAGCTGAACCGGCTCGTGATCCCGAAGCAGCACGCGAAGAAGTACTCCCTCTTGATGCGTCGTCGAGCGACAAAGGCCTCCTCCTCAACTTCGAGGACCGCAACGACAAGCCCAGCTAGCGCTTGCTTCCGCTACGTTCATCGCCGGCGGCCGCGAGGTAAGTCCAGCTCCTTCTTCCTCCTTAATTGTTTGTTGCTTGTATTTGACTTCCCTGATCGTTCACGTAGGTCAAAGAGGCTGTTCATATTTGTGAATCCCTTTGAGGGAAGAAATAGAAGTCAAAGATTTTTGCGAACGATGTGAAACCTTTACTTATACGATGCAATGTAGAGTACACTCTACAAGGTGTTGAACATTTTTCCTTTTTTTTTTTTGTTTCTGTACTTTCGGTGGTCTACGTGATATGAAATATGTGTGCCCCTTGATATATTCGAACGCGAGCTGTGTTTTATTCACGACCTTCATCAGCTTCTTCATGTTCCACGTAGACATGTTCTTATAGTTCAGAGACCGGCTGGTTGAAAAAGTACCTCTACACTGAAGTCGGAAAGCACGTTCGACTTCAGGGGAGCCCCGACGTTCATCTCCGTGGTGAATTTCGTCGCCTGTTTGCTGCTGTGAATCCCGCTCAAGTCGGGGATACTTTCCGCTCTCCCAACCTTCAGGATTCTTCAGGAGGCTATTTACACTTTTTTTTTTCTTCGTTGAAATGGCGTTTCGATGAGTTCTAGGTAACAGATGATTTTTGTCGTTTTTTAGCATATCACTGTTATCATCTTAATATAATTTTTAATAATAAAATGATTTCTACTCTGTTTTATACTGGGTTCGACATCTGTTTGATACTACATTCTACTCTGTTTTTATAATGTGTTCTCTATTTTTGTATTAAAACTCCAAGTGACCGGGATATTTTATAAAGATGTTTATGGTTGATGGTTATGCTAAATAAGTCAGAAAATGAAGATTTCGACTTAAACAATGATTATGATTTATTATGTATTTTATTGTTTTTAATATAGAGTTCTACTCTATTTTATACTTGGATCTACTCTGTTTTTAATACTTTTATGTTGTGTTTTTTTAGGATGGCGAGGGTAGTTTCATTGTGCACCATGTTTCTGAAGTTTGATGCCTAGAAGTTGTTTCTTCGTAATACAAGTTCCAGATTCCCTGCAGTGTTATTAGATCCAATCACATGATTTTTTTTGTCAACGTTGTGCTGATGATTTTGAGTTTTTTAGTGTTGATGTATGTTTCCATTTTTTTGAATTCAAATTCAGATTTGTATTTTCTCATCCTGTTTAACGGTATTCTTATTACTTTCGGATTGCATTCTTCTATCTTTTTACTAAAATTTTAAATTATATATGTTGTGTATTTCATATCAAGAATAATTTGGTTATAAAAGAGTGAAATATAGTTGAGTATAGTTTAAAATAAAATTGAATTCACAAATATATGAACCACCACGGACAGAATGTGATGTTTGGGTGTGGTTTTTTGATGAATGAAACTACCGAGTCGTTTGAGTGGTTGTTCAATACCTTTTTGAGATCCATGAACAATAGACATCCTGATACTATAATGACGGATCAAAGTGCTGCTATGGCTGCTGCCATTTCTGAGGTCTTTCCACTTTCTCGTCATCGCCTTTGCATATGGCACATTGGGGAGAATTCAAAGAATCGCATCGGTGCACTTCGGCGCATCAAAGGATTCATGGATGACTTCAACTACTTGCTGAAGTGTTGTGATACGATTGCCGAGTTTGAAGACAAATGGATTGAGTAATTTTTTTTTCCCACTATTATTTTCACTATTATTTTCACTATTATTACATGGAATTCTGCTGTACTGTGACATTCTACTGTGTTTTATGTTTCATTCTTCTATCTTTCACTATCCATGCTTCTGTCTTTTACATACCATCTTAAACTGTAGTTACAATATATATATATATATATATATATATATATATATATATATATATATATTTTTAGGGTGATGTCCAAATATGGTTGTTCAAGAAATAAATGGTTGTTGAGACTATATGGGCTTAGAGAGAAATGGTGTCCTGCCTTCAATAAGAATCATTTCTCTGGTGGTGCATTGTCTTCCCAAAGAAGTGAAAGCACTAATCAAGCACTCTCTAACAAACTTTCAAAGACTTCTGACCTCTGTGACTTTTATCATTGTTTTGGGGGTGTGGTTGCAGATTGGAGGAGTAATGAGAAAGCCCAAGATGTGGCTTGCCTTATCGGTAAGCGAACATTGTCTCTAGATGAGGCTCCTGTTGGAAATCGATATCCCGGGGTATCAAAATTGCGGAACCGATAACCCCGACCGAAATCCCGTCGCCGGAAACCGATCACGAACGCCACGTCGCCGGAGTCCGACGAGAGAATCGCCACGAGGGAGAAACCCTAGCCGAACTCCACGCGGAGTTCGCGATCGCCGTGCATGGCGATCGCCGGCTGCATGGAGCAGCCCCGGATGGCGGTGAGTCCGGCGACTTCACCGCCGTTGCCACCGGGAGGGGCGGTCAGCCCCGCTGACCACCGCGGCCAAGCCGCGGCTTGCCCAGCGATCGAGTTTTGCTCGATCGCACGCCCCGGCGTCCAGCCGGGGCCTCCCTCCTCGCACGCCGCCGTCGAGGGGCGGGGATCCGCCATGGCACCAGCCCGTGGCATCCCCAGCGATCGAATCCCGTCGATCGCTCGCCCCGGCGTCCAGCCGGGGCTCCCTTCGTCGTGCGGTCCCGGCGGTCGAACCCTAGGGTTCGGCCGCCCCTTGTTCGATCCCGACGGGGATCTTGAATCCCCGTATCCCGGTCTCGACGTTTCCCGGATCTTGTGTTCATGTACATATTACAATTCACATCACATACAATCATAGAGGGGGTTTTGATGATCATACCTTTGATTCGTTGTGCGGAGAAACGAAATCAAGTTGAAGACCTTTTGGATCTTCCCACGTATTCCTTGCACTTCGTTCGAACGTCGGGTGGGCGACGATCTATCGAACTCCTATGGATCTCCTTCAACTCTCTAGAATATCAAGTATGATAATCTTGTCTTATGATTTATGAAGGCCATGTAGTGCTTTTATAGGCTACGTAGGGGATCTAAAGGAGTTGGAATATTGGGCTTCCAATATTGATGATTAAATTGAGCCCACTGCCCAAGTCCATTAATCCTTATCAATATTAATTAATTTATTTTCCACTATATAAATTAATTGCACTCCCAATATTAAACCATATTATATCAAATAATATTTCTCCGGTAGTATTTATTTATTCCGTGTATTTAAGATTTAAATATCCATGAATAAAATTAATTTATTGCTAATTAATTTATTCATCTCTTTAATCCGAGACTAGTACCATTCAACCTTAATTATTGTGCGGAACGAATCCACTCATGAGGTTTACACAATAATTCCTTTTGAACTCATCTCGGGGATATTATCAACCCTTCCGGGATACACTGTCCGGTCAATCATTCACGGCATGCCATATATAAAATATAGTGACCCAACTTAACCGGTAATCAACCCAATAATTAAATCGGTTAATTCCTTTGGTAAATCAAAGTCACTTATATTAAATATACACACCCGCAATAATATCGGGGATTAAGAATAAAATACACTGAGACTCGAATCGATTATCGCCGGCAATCCTAATCGATGAATCTCAACGATCCGCTCAATACACCAAGTGTACAAGTGTGATAAAATAATTAAGATAAATTATTTTCTCTCTCACACAACGACTATACCGATAGATTAGTTCGTATCTATCTAGGTCGTGAGCAACTGTTTGATTAAATACGAGTAACCGATAGTATGATCTTCTGTGGGCCCATGCACACCATACTAACTACAACGTATAAAATCCAGAACTATGGTTTGCATATATTTAATTAATAATAATTAAAAGCAAAACAATCGTTCGTTAATTTAATAGATTAAATGCTATGACGGGGAGTTTACCGTTACTTAAACTAGACATTAAGTACACAACTCCAACAATCTCCCACTTGTACTAAGGTCTAGTCATTTCCTCCAAACTCCCGGTTCCCATACTCATCACGTGCTTAAAGTGTACTTCCGAGAAGTACTATGTGAATGAGCACTCTAGGTTGCCGCTCTAAAGTTATCTTGGTGACTACTACGTCGTCTCCCTTGACGATGACTCGTATCAGGTGGTACTTGCACTATGTGTTATCATCACTTTTAGACTTATGACTTCTTCCGGTTTACCATGCACCGCTATGTAATAGCCTTTGGCAAACCAAGAGTCATATCCAAGCCTTAGAGGTTATCCCGGAACCTAACCAAAACTTCCGCTGCCTCTGAGGCTGCTATTCGGCTATGAGAGAGTCCGAGAAGCACCCTGCTTATCACTCTTTCATATTAAAGGCTCCACCTCTTCCAAAAGTGAACACATAGCCTGATATCGACTTACACTGGTCCTTCTCTGATTTTAGATCTGAGAATGTGTAATCTAAGAAGATTTCTTCTTGCTTAATAATCCAGTACTTCGCAAGTACTATTATAGCATCTAAAAATCTTTTGTCCAGATTACTTTGATATCCTCCCACTACGCAAACCGCATAGTAGATATCAGGTTTTTGTTTTTCAACATTGCATCTAAGCTTTCCACACAAAGTGTAGGAAATTGCTTTGATTCATCTATCTCCTTTATGTGTCTAAAACACATGACCTTAGATAGATATTCTGTCTCTGAAAGGTAACTACCCTTCTCAGAATTTATGCATGTTAAAACAAACCATAATCGTATAAGATATCTAGGAGAAGTACAATGTTCTTTTTCCCTAGATCGTAAGATCTTAAGAACATGCTCTAACTTCTACTCAATCTTATATCCCGATTTATTTAGACAACCATTATTTTATATCTGACAATATCTTTACATTGTTGCCAATGTTAAAATGCTATCTACATAAAATCTCCGAGAAACACCACCTTGTTTCCATTACGTCTCCAATACACCCATCGTTTTTGCCCTTTGATGAATCCATTAAATGGACTATCTCATCAATTCGCAAGTTCCACGATTTGTAGCTTTGTCTCAATCCATAAATGGATTTACTAGGCTATGTACTCTAAATGATCTAGCCTCTAAACAATAAACCTTATTGTTCCAAGCAGGCACATTTAGATCTAGTACCACCCTTATGCAGAACTAGGGATCGATTTCATGTCTACTAGATCCAGAGTCCAAACTCCTCTAGTCTTATGAACATCTCTGGTTGTCAAACAACCTCCCACTGCAATGGCGTCCCGGTGTATAACAGTAATAACAATAGGTGCAGTGTGTGGTGTACTTCTACTCGGTTTGGCTGGTTCCCAGTCTTTTGTCCTTTCTTCTCATTCTAAGGTATTAATTTTAATTCAGGCTTTTGTGGTTCATCTAATAGTATTCCTCTATGAACCGAACGATAGACGTCCCTCTGGTTCGCAGTACTATAGAACACACAATATTTCGTTCATCTAGCATATCCTACAACCATACTTGTTGTATCCAAGAATATCCATAGAACATAGGTAGTTCCGAACAACTTGTCCTTTTTACCATCAGATTTCTATTTCTTATTTACAACGCACCATCTCTACACGTAAGTGTATGGTGTGTCCTTTTGTGATGCTATGTGTTATTTAGATAGGTGATGGCCTCCGCGACTGAGTCGCAGGCTCCTAATGGATATACTTTAATGGTTCCCCATAATAGTTTTGTGTCCATTGACTAGTCAAAACACTTTTCTTTTATGGCGCATTTAAGTATTCTAATCCATTATCGAGTATTCTTGAAAGAATTACTCGCACCTTTCTTATTCACACATATATCTGCATATCTAATCATTTCTAATACTTGTCCGAATTCTACCTTTTACCATAAAGGTTTGCTTAGATGTATTATCCTTCAAATTCAATTCTCAGGTCGGAAGGTCCATTCCTTCAACTATAATTGATTAAATCAATTTCGACCTTTTGAATCTTATTTGAAAATACTACTAAGTACAAAATTCACAAGTATAATGATTTAATAAAGAAATATCTAACAAGTAAAACAAGTTATAGAACGGTTCATTGCAGTGTGGTAGACTTAGGATTTATCATTCATATATTGCTATCTAATGTACCAGAATAGATAATACCCATTATTTCAAAATCATCCAATGATTAAAGAAATAAAATATCCATTCATAAATAATAGAAATCCAGAACAAAAATGTTCTTTCTAAAATAAAGGGTACATAAAGCAATAAATTTGAAATGAAATCCTATTTTAACTACTAAAGCAGATAAATGTCTTCCACCGCAACTGCTGCCTCCTCTACAGCTTTTGCCCGTGTAGACTCGAACTCTCCTTCTCTAAGACGCCGGGTTTTCTGGAACCCATGCATTCAAAAATGCACATACCGTCAGTGGTTCCATATCTACACACCAGAATTCTGGTAGATAATACCGCTGACTATGTTTTTATGACTAAAGAAAAATTCGTACCTCTGAGAGGACATTAAGACTTCCAGTGTCCAGACTTGTTGCATCGGAAGCAATTGCCCTTTGGCTTTGCAGCCCCCACTCGTGGTACAACTTTCTTGACACCACTGGGTTTTCTGGCTTGCTTCCTTCTCTGGCCCCTACCTCCACCAGGCTTAAAGCCTTTGGACTTGGTAGCTACAAGCGCTAGAGACTTGCCCTTCTTGTAGATCCCCTCTGCCGCCTTCAGCTCAGTCAGGAGTTGCGCAAGAGAGTAAGATAGTTTACCCATATTATAACTCATGCGAAACTGCTCAAAGCTAGGGGTCAGAGACTGGAGTATGATGTCGACTTGCGTCTCAGCATCAATTTGAGCTCCTAGGATCTCAAGCTCATTCAACAAACCCATCATCTTAAGAACGTGCTCCCCTACGGGCGTTCCTTCAGACTGAGTAGTTGTCATGAGGACTCTCATGGCTTCTTGCCTTGCCGCACGATCTTGCTCTCCAAACATCTCCTTGAGGTTAAACATCATATCATAGGCAGTGTCCATCGACTCATGTTGGGTTTGGAGTACATTTGACATAGAAGCCAAAATATAACACCTAGCCATTTCATCAGCCCTTTTCCACTTCCGATATGCCAGTTTTTCCTCCTTAGTTGAGGCAGGCGTGGGCTCAGCAGGGCATACTTCATGGAGTACAAACTTGTAGTACTCCTCTGAAGTCAGGACAATGTCTAAATTTCTCTTCCAATCAATGTAGTTGGGGCCAGTGAGCTTATGCTCCTTGAGTATCATAGAAAGTGGGTTCATAGCTATTCTCTAAACCTATAAGCACATTTAAACAAACAATCAATTTAATATCCGATATTATCTCCCTCAAATAATATTATTAAATTACTAATCACATCTAAAATCCCATCAGGTAAGGCAAGCCACGTGGTGTGGACGTTTACCCACCCAAATGATTTAGCAATTAGATTTTCTTTGGTCATACATCACTTATAGCGTAACCTCGTGGGGAGGAATACTATAAGGCGTATCTAAGTGTAAACCATTACTCAGCACCAAAGTAAATCGCTTGGAATTGCTACATCACCGCAAGCCACGTGGTGTGGACGTTTACGACAACTTCACAACTCTTCGCAATTCCTTACAACTGTCTACATCAATTAATCCAAAATCCGTCAGTATAGCAAGCCACGTGGTGTGGACGTTTACTACACTAAGAGACTTTTATAATTGACTCCCAGTTACAAGATCCATTCGATTTTCGTAAATCAAGACGCGGAGAATCATAAGTGAAACTCGAAGTTTCTAACCAGTGATTCACCATGCGAACAACCCTATCTCTCATTAGATGAGGGAGCTGAGCAGACAATCGACCCACCTTAAAAGGATGGTACGAATGTCTCTAATTTGTGTCATCCACATGACCAAGTGGCTTTGGCTCCATTCCACTCCCCGGGGTGAGAATGAGTCGACTTGAAGTCAGCTTCAGAAAGACAAATTAGGCATTGTTTGATAAACTTAATCAATGTCTCTTGTAAAAGGAATTACAAGAATTCTCCTCTAATGACACATCTATACGAACTTCAAAAGTCCATAAGAGTCACCAAGAGAACAGTAATGGAGACCATGGGAATGTTTCCATCCCCTCTCCCACTTAGATTTTTATAACAAAGGGATACGCTATCTAGTGCATAAAGTAAACACATATAGCATGCATACAAGCAATAAAGCACATAGCACATAGTCAAAATAAGCTAGAAAATTATTTTCCGACTATCATGGCTTTATTCCATCTCCGTATGCGTCTTCTAGTCTTCAGTCTTCGTTCTTGAATGCTCCATGTGACGAGAATATTAATCCCAATATTTAAATCTATTTATTCTTAATAAATCCAAAAGATACTTAATTCGAAAATTAAGTCAATCGAATAAATCAAAAATAAAATTAAATATTATTAATATTTTTATTTATTTATTTTCCTATCTAATTCTATTAAATCTCTAGAATAATCTATCCAAGTAAAACTTGGAATATTCTAGAAGACTTCTATAATAGAATAAGGAAATAAAATAAATTAGGACTCTTCTACTTTCCTAGATTAATTAATTTCCAATACTATGAAAATTCCCATAAAATAGGAATAATCAATTAGGAAATAAATCAATCCTAAATTAACTCTTATTCCTTTCCAATTCTATTAAATCTCTTGGATCCTATTCCAAGTAGAACTCGGAATACTCTAGAAGACTTCCATAATAGAATAAGGAATAAAATTAATTCCAATTAATTCTTTTCCTAATCCATGAGAACTCCCAAAAATAGGAAAACTCAAATAGGAAAAACGAATTAATTAGGAAAGTAGTATCTTGGTAGGAGACACGAGATCACGAGGACCCCGCGCCCCCACCATCGACCCACCGCCGGGAAGCCACGCGCCGCCGCCCCCAGCCCACACGCCACCACCACCGGTGGCCGGCGTGGCCGAGGGCCCTACGGGCTGCCTCCCTCGGGTCGATCGTGATGGAGTAGTATACTTAATGTCTAGATTTGAGTATTATAAACTCCTTGTACACTTTCATTTACCTATTAAATACAAACATTCATTTGCTTTTAATTATTGTTAATTAAATATATGCAAATTATAGTCCTGGATTTTATACGTTGTAGTTAGTATGGTGTTGCACGGGCACACAGAAGATCATACTATCGGTTACTCGTATTTAATCGAACAGTTGCTCACGACCTAGATGGACACGGACCAATCCATCGGTATAGTCGTTGTGTGAGAGAGAAAATAATTTATCTTAATTATTTATCACACTTGTACACTTGGTGTATTGAGCGGATCGATTGAGACTCATCAATTAGGATTGCTCGGCGATAATTGATTTGAGACTCAGTGTATTATATTCTTAATCCCCGATATTATTGCGGGTGTGTATATTTAATATAAGTGACTTTGATTTACAAAAGGAATTAACCGATTTAATTATTGGGTTAATTACCGGTTAAGTTGGGTCACTATATTTTATATATGGCATGCAGTGAATAATTGACCGGACAGTGTATCCCGGAAGGGTTGATAATATCCCCGAGATGAGCTCATAAGGATTTATTATGTAAACCTCGCGAGTGGATTTAATTCCGCATAATAAATAAGGTTGAGTGGTACTAGTCTCGGATAAAAAGAGATGAATAAATTTATTAAGCAATAAATAAATTTTATTCATGGATATTTCTATCTTAAATACACGGAATAAATAATACTACCGGAGAAATATTATTTAGATATAATATGGTTTAATATTGGGAGTGCAATTAATTTATATAGTGGAAAATAAATTAATTAATATTGATAAGGATTAATGGACTTGGGCAGTGGGCTCAATTTAATCATCAATATTGGAAGCCCAATATTCCACCTCCTTTAGATCCCTACGTAGCCTATAAAAGCACTACATGGCCTTCATAAATCATAAGAAAAGATTATCACACTTGATATTCTAGAGAGTTGAAGGAGATCCATAGGAGTTCGATAGATCGTCGCCCACCCGACGTTCGAACGGAGTGCAAGGAATACGTGGGAAGATTCAAAGGTCATCTTGATTCCGTTTCTCCGAACAACGAATCGTAGGTATGATATCTAAACACCCTCGATATTATTCGGTTTTGTTTTATCGTAAAATACCGTAGAACAAGATTCGAGGTACGAAACCCCGGAGGAGGATCAACCGGCGATGGTGGTCGAAGAACACGGCATCGCGGCGGTCGACCCACCTAGGGTTTCGGCGGGCGTATGAGACGAACCCCGGCTGGACGCCGGGGCGCTATCGATCAAGGGATCGATCGCGGGCAGCTGCTGGGCACTACTGCCTAGCTGGAGGCGGGCCACCCCACACGGCGGCGAGTCGCCGGACTCGCCGCGGGGCTGCTTCATGCAGCCCACCCCGATCGATCGCCGGCGTGCGATCGGTCCTTCGATCGCGTGAACACCCCGGCTCGCGGGGGTTCGGCCGGGGGCGGGCTGTGCGTCTTCGGGCGCATGGTCTCCGATGGTCGGACTCCGGCGGATGAGTCGGTGTTCATGTGATCTCCGGCGATGGGTTTTTGATCGGGCTATGGTTTCCGCAAATTTTAATAACCCGGGATATCGAATTCCAACAATTGGTATCAGAGCGTGGTTTACGTTCGCGGTATTTTCGATAAAATTGTTCTACCTTGCAGGGTTTCCGACTATTATGGCTTAATTTATTATTCGTTTAATTTATTTTGTCATGAATGTTGGTTTGATTAAACTCTCGGACATGTCGAGATTCGTTTTTGGTGGTGAATGCTTGTAATAGTAAAAATTCGGGGGTTGACCGAATTTAGAATTTATTATTACGTTCTACGTTTTTCCAGAAATTGTATAGGGTCGATTTCATGTATAGAATCGGTACCAGAATTGTAATTTAGATTTTGTAATTTATTTTGCGTTGGATCGATGCCGAAACGACCGCCGGAGAAGACGCGTGACGAAGGAGATGATCGTGAGGGTGAACGGGACAAGGATCGACCATCCCCATGGTCGATCCCATGAGGATCGATCGACCCACGCCCTAAAGGGCTGCCCGCGGGAGTTCCGGCCACGCCGGCCACCGGTGGTGGTGGCGCGTGGGCTGGGCGGCGGCGGCATAGGCGGCGTGTTGGAAATCGACTACCCGGGATGTGTTCGTTCGATCGCTCGAACATCCGAACGATCCCAGTCGACATCCGAAGTCGCTACTTCGTTCGCACGACAGCCCTTGACCCGATTCACGCCCAGCCATCGCCCCGAAGGACAACCGCGCGAACCGGGACTGGACTGCACAAAAACAGCGCCCGCTGTATGCAGTCCAGCGGTCGCTGGAGAAGCTGCAAACGGCGACCGCCGTTTGCTCTCTGGCGACCGCCGTTTGTCCGCGAACAGCAACGCGATGTTGCTGTTCCGGGCTCGTTTCCGGGTCGTTTTTCCTCATCCGACTACCGTTCCGGAGGTCCTAGACCCCCCAGTAGTCGAGGAACACGATCCACGACCCCGGAACCCGATCTACGTTCATGTATGATTAACGAGAAATTAGATCGAATAAATTGCGGAATTTAGAGATTCGATCTCATACCTTCTCGGTCGATTGTTGAGACCTTAGAGCTTCTAACGTATTCTCTGTTGGAATTCGATATCCCGGAGTTGCCGGAATTGCGGAACATGACAACTCCGATCAAACCCTTCGCCGGAGATCACATGAACGCCGACTCATCCGCCGGAGTCCGGCCTTTGGAGACCACGCGCCCGAAGACACGCAGCCCGCCCCCAGCCGAACCCCCGCGAGACGGGGTTCACGCGATCCCGATCGCACCTTGGCGATCGATGGGTGGGGCTGCTCCCAGCAGCCCCCGCGGCGAGTCCGGCGACTCGCCGCCGCTTGGAAGGTCCCCACCGTCGAGGTGGGGTGGGGTGCGGCACTAGCCCGCGCCCCCAGCGATCGATCGTGAGATCGATCGCATGCCCGCGGCCCAGCCGCGGGTCTCTCCTCCGCGCGCCCTCGAAACCCTAGGCGGCAATCGCCGTGGTCCGGCGATCCTAGATCACCACCACGCGTTCGTCGTCTAATCCGGGGTTCGATCCTTGGATCTTGTTTTTCGATAATTGATTCAATAAAACAAGAATTAAATAGCAATTATTTAATTCACCTTTCGATTCGTTGTGCGGAGAAACGAGATCTTATGATGACCTTGAGATCTTCCCACGTATTCCTTGCACTAGCACGGACGTCGTGTGGGCGACGATCTACCGAACTCCATGGATCCTCCTCTCTACTTTCTCTCTCTAGAATTGTGATCTTCAAGTTATGAGAATAGAGAAGACCATGTAGTGCTTTTATAGGCTACGTAGGGGATCTAAAGGAGGTGGAATATTGGGCTTCCAATAATAGTGATTAAATTGAGTCCAAGCCCAAATCTATTAATCCTTACTATTATTAATTATATGATTAACTCCACTATATAAATATAATTGCACTCCCAATATTCACCATATTATATCAAATAATATTTCTCCGGTAGTATTATTTATTCCGTGTATTTAAGATATAAATATCCATGAATAAAATTAATTTATTGCTAATTAATTTATTCATCTCTTATATCCGAGACTAGTACCATTCAACCTTAATTATTATGCGGAACGAATCCACCTGCAGGGTTTACATAATAATTCCTTATGAACTCATCTCGGGGATATTATCAACCCTTACGGGATACACTGTCCGGTCAATTATTTACGGCATGTCATATATGAAATATAGTGACCCAACTTAACCGGTAATCAACCCAATAATTAAATCGGTTAATTCCTTTGGTAAATCAAAGTCACTTATATTAAATATACACACCCGCAATAGTATCGGGGATTAAGAATAAAATACACTGAGACTCGAATCGATTATCGCTGGCAATCCTAATCGATGAATCTCAACGATCCGCTCAATACACCAAGTGTACAAGTGTGATAAAATAATTAAGATAAATTATTTTCTCTCTCACACAACGACTATACCGATGGATTGGTCTGTGTCCATCTAGGTCGTGAGCATCTGTTCGATTAAATACGAGTAACCGATAGTATGATCTTCTGTGTGCCCATGCAACACCATACTAACTACAACGTATAAAATCCAGGACTATGATTTGCATATATTTAATTATAAATAATTAAACGCAAATAATTGTTTATTTAATTAAATAGATTAATGGCAATGGATCGTGAGTTTGCGTTACTTAAATCTAGACATTAAGTACACAACTCCAACAATCTCCCACTTGTACTAAGGTCTAGTCATTTCCTCCAAACTCCCGACTCCCATACTCATCACGTGCTTAAGTTGTACTTCCAAGAAGTACTATGTGAATGAGCACTCTAGGTTGCCGCTCTGAAGTTATCTTGGTACCTACAGCGTCGTCTCCCTCGACGATGACTCGTATCAGGTGGTACTTGCACTATGTGTTATCTTACACTTATGGACTAGTGATTTCTTACCATTTGCCATTGCACCGCTATTTACATAGCCTTTGGCAAATTAAGAATCACATCTAAGTCCCAGAGATTATCCCGGAGTTACACCAAAACTTCCGCTGCCTCTGAGGCCGCTATTTGGTTACCCATGGCAGAGTCCGAAAAGCATCGTGCTTATCACTCTTCCATGTTAAAACTCCTTCTCCTTTAATAGTGAAACACATAGCCTGATCGACTTACACCGGTCCTCATTCGATTAGAAATCTAAGAGAATGTAATCCAAAGGAAAAACTCGTCTGCTTCGTAGTCTAGAACAGTACTTCGAAAGTACTGTTACGGCAGTCGAATATTCCTTTCCAGGATTACCTTGATATCCTCCCACTATGCTAACCGCATAGCCGATATCAGGTTCTTGTTTTTCAGCAATGCATTTATCAAGCTTTCCACACTCCAAGTGTAGGAAACTGCTTTCACTGCTTCTATCACCTTTATGTGTTCCAAAACACATACCTTAGATAGATGCATTCCGTCTCTGAAAGGTAACGAACCTTTCTCGGAATCTTGCATGTTAAAACGAACCATAATCATATATATGTAAGATGTCCAGGAGAAGTACAATGTTCTTTTCTTGAGATTCCAGATCTTAAGAACATGCTCTAACTTCTTCCTCATCTCATATATCGATTTTTCTAGACAACCATCATTTTATGTCTGACAACATCTTTACATTGTTACCAATGATAAAATGTTATCTACATAAAACCTCCGAGAAACACCACCTTGTTTCCATCACGTTTCCTATACACACGATTCGTCAATGCCTTTTGATGAATCCATCAAATGGACTATCTCATCAATTCGCAAGTTCCACGATCTCTAGCTTCGTTTCAATCCATAAATGGATCAACTAAGCTTGTACTCTAAATGATCTCGCCTCTTAACAATAATCCTTATTGCTTTCCAAGAAGGCACATTTAGATCTAGTACCGCCTCTATGTAGATCTAGGGATCGATTTCACGTATACTAGGTCCAGAGTCCGAGGACTCACCTAGTTTTATGAATATCTCCGGTTGTTATACAACCTCCCACTACAACGGCGTTCCGGTGTATAAACAGTAATAACAGTAGGTGCAGTTAGTGGTGTACCGTTACTCGGTTTGGCTGGCTTCCAGTCATTATCGTTTTCTCTCTTTTCAGAAGTATCACGTCATTTTGGGCTTGTGGTTCATCTAATAGTCTTCCTCTAAGAACCGGGCGTTAGAACTTATAACGTCCTTCTGGTTCATAGTACTATCGAACACACATCTTTTGTTCTTCTAGGATATTCTACAACCACATTTGAATGTGCCGTTGTTACCAAGACATATCCATAGAACATAGGTAGTTCCGTTTAACTCATGCTTTTACTATTTCTATAAGAGTTCCATTTCTTATTTCCGGCACACCAATCTTACAGAGGACTGTATGGTGTAGTCACTTGGGATCCAATCCCAAGCTCTGATCAAATCAGAGTCAATCAATTCTAATACTTGTCCGGATCTTATATCTTATATCCATAAAGGATTGCTTAGTCGTATTATCTTCCAAATTAGATTCTTAGGTCGGAAGGTCCACTCCTTCAACTTAATTGATCTTACAATCAATTTTCGACCTTTGAACTTCTTATTTGAATAAATATGACTTAGCATAAGATTCCACAAGTATAAATGATTTAATAAAGAAATCTCTTATTAGTAAAACGAGTTATATAAAACGGTTCGTTGCATCGTGGTGGACTAAGGATTCCTCATTTATATATTGCTAGCTAATGTACCAAAATAGATAATATCATTATTTCTTCTTATAACCATCAAATGATTAAAAGAAATAAAATATCCATTCATTAGAAATCTAGAACAAAGTTCTTTCTAATATGAAAGGTACATAAAAGCAATAACTCAAAATGAAATCCTATAAAGTGTCTTCTACTGCAATAGCTGCCTCCTTACAGCATTGCCCATCTAGACTACGATCTTTTCTTTTCTAAGTCGTCGGGTTTCCTGGAACCCTTGCATTTAGAATGCACATACCGTCAGTGGTTCCATATCTACTCACCAGGTTCCGGCAGATAATACCACTGACTATGCTTTACGACTAAAGAAAAATTTCGTACTTTCTTTGAGAGGATAATCAGACTTCCAGTACCCAGACTGTTTGTATCGAGAATACTTGCCTCATGGCTTCTCGTCCCATCTCGTGGTCTAAGTACCTTAGCACCACTGGGTTTCTTTGCTTGCTTTTCCTTTCCCCCGATTTTACCCTTAGGTTCAAAACCTTCGGCATTGGCTACAAGAGCTTGCGATTTCCGTCTCAACTCGTCCAAAAGGTCAATCATCTCAAAAACGTGTTTAAGCGTTTCCTCGAATGACTGGCCTTTATGAGTATCCTCATCGCTTCTTGTCTAGCCGCCTATGTCAATAGGCTCGGGAGGACAAAGCTCACTGAGTACAACCTTGCACTCTTTAACAGTTTGGGTAATGTCTAGATCTCTATTCCAATCATTATATTTAGGGACCAGTGAGTTTAAAATCCTTAAGTATCACATAAAGTGGGTTCAAAGCCATATCCTAATCTATGAGCACATATAACAACAAACAATCGATTTAATATCCGATATTATCTCCCTCAAATAATATCATTAAACCACTAATCACATCTAAAATCCCATCAGGTAAGGCAAGCCACGTGGTGTGGACGTTTACCCACCCAAATGATTTAGCAATTAGATTTCCTTCGGTCATACATCACTTATAGCGTAACCTCGTGGGGAGGAATACTATAAGGCGTATCTAAGTGTAAACCATTACTCAGCACCAAAGTAAATCGCTTGGAATTGCTACATCACCGCAAGCCACGTGGTGTGGACGTTTACGACAACTTCACAACTCTTCACAATTTCTTACAACTGTCTACATCAATTAATCCAAAATCCGTCAGCATAGCAAGCCACGTGGTGTGGACGTTTACTACACTAAGAGATCTTTATAATTGACTCCCAATTACTTGATTCATTCAATCTTGTAAATCAAGACGCGGAGAATCATAAGTGAAACTCGAAGTTTCTTACCAGTGATTCACCATGCGAACGACCCTATCTCTCATAAATGAGGGAGCCGAGCAGACAAACGACCCATCTATCAAAGAATGGCACGAAAGTCTCTAATTCGTGTCTTCTACATGACCAAGTGGCTCTGGCTCCATTCCACTCCCCGGGGTGAGAATGAGTCGACTTGAAATCAGTTTTGGAAAGACAAATTAGGCATTGTTTGATAAACTTAATCAATGTTTCTCGTAAAAGGAATTACAAGAATTCTCCTCCAATGACTTATCTATACGAACTTCAAAAGTCCATAAAAGTCACCAAGAGAACAGCAATGGAGACCATGGATATGTTTCCATACCCTCTCCCACTTAGCTTTTTACAATAAAGGGATACGCTATCTAATGCATAATTAAATACACATAAGCATAATAACAAACATACATTTCATGCAAGTACGTACACAAATAATCAAATAATTACTCAAGCAAAATTATTTCTCGACTATTCGTACCTTGATGAATTCCTGCATGCTTATCTTGAGTCTTCATTCTACGTCTTGAATACTTTGCCGAGCGACGGAAAAATTCTTTGATTCTCATATTTAATTTATTTTAAATAAAATCCAAGATTCCAATTCAAAAATAAATTTGAATCAATCTAATGATTTTAAATAAAATACTCCAATTAAATAAAATCAATTCCATTGATTTCCATTTTTAATTCTATTCTAAATAAAATCCAAGATTATCCAATCCAAAATAAATTTTGAATTAATCTAATGATTTTAAATAAAATACTTAAATTAAATAAAATCAATTCCATTAAAATCCATTGATTTCCATATTTAATTCTATTCTAAATAAAATCCAAGATTCTCCAATCCAAAATAAATTTTGAATTAATCTAATGATTTTAAATAAAATACTTGAATTAAATAAAATCAATATTTTAATGATTTCTCAATCCTATTTAAATTAGATCTCAAGAATCCTAATCAAAATCGAATTTTGATTCTTCTCAAGACTTCTTGTAACATACCATTTTTCAAAAAATAAACTAAAGAGGATTTTCCTTATTTTTCAAAAGAAATTGAAAACATTTAAAATATCAATATGTCAAAACGACTTTTTCTTAATAAAATCTTTAACTAAAAATAATAACCCTCAATAGTCAAAATTAAATAAAATACTCAAGTGTGAAGTTTCAAAAGCGGAAAGCATAAAAAGGAAAAATATTGTCTAATAAATAGACGTTGCTACTACTATCGCCGCCACATCCCCGTCTCGTCCCGATTTCGCTTAACCTGAAAAGTTGGGTTTTTTAAAAAGGGGTGAGTTATCAACAACTCAGTAGGGAGACAGTTCATCTAATATACAATACGATATTCACCGGACAATCCATAACATAGACCATTGACCTCGTGGGATGACCCAAAGATAATTAAATCTCGGCGCCTTAAATGACGCGCCTGGCCGTAACATGAGGTACTGTGGGACGACCCAAAGGTATTACTACCTCGGCACCTTAAATGATGCACCAGACCTAAACACAATCATGCAGTACTGTAGGACGACCCAAAGGTATTACTACCTCGGCACCTTAAATGATGCGCCTGACCAAACATAATCATGCGTCGCGCGACTAATATGTGCACATAACATAAATAGATCATACATCATAAACCATCACACAGCTAGTACACATACAATATATTAAATGAACTGTAAAAGAAAAGGTTTTAGTAATCCCTACCTTGAAAATGCAGAACTTGACTTGACAATAACGATGCGTGAATGTATGCTCGTGCAATCCTAATCCTCAGAATTCGTATAACCTTCGTAAATTTATATAACATAATATTAATATATGTGTATTACACCAACTTTAGACGCAAAGTTAAACAACCTGTACATTATTAGAAAGCCAACCCACTGAACACTTATATTTCTTGAAAAACCTGGGTGATCGACTGTCCATACAAACAAAATTTACAATTCCTTAAGAATTATCCTACTGTAACTAAACCCACTAACAAAAGAGTAGTAACAAAAACCGAATTGACTTGTTCAAGGTAAAAACAATAATTTTAAGCATCAATCACCCTATTTTACTTTTCAAAAACAAATCATGCTTTCCCTTCCAACAAAACTCACGTTCCACCAATTTCATCAATCATTACCAAACAACATTTTCATACCCAATTGTTATGTATAATTTCCCCTGCAAACCTCTATCTCCAAAATCAAAACCCAAAGCAAATTTTCAAACATGAAAACCAGGTATTCAAACCCAATTCGAATTCGAATCCGGACCTCCCCTTTCTTACCCCTAAGTAACACACACACACACAGACCACCTAAGAAAGGAATTTCTTGCTGGGACGAGAGAAGATTATTCTACTGTACTTTTTGAAAGTAATTTAGAAAAATTGGTATCTTATTTACCTCTTAACACATAGTGATTATAGAATTATGGAATCAGGGAAAGAATTTGTTGTAAATTAATAAGAAAAGGTGAATCTAACTTACTTCAACCTTGGGCAGTTCGTGCGGTGAACAAGTGATGGCGAAAAGGATTTATGATGTGAATAAAAGAAGGCCAATATTTATATAAGGAGAGACATATAGGGTTTGGGAAAAAAACCGAAGTATTGTTACTTTTACTATGACCTGCTACTACTACTATTATTATTATTATTATTATTATTATTATTATTATTAGTATAAGAACCTGTTTAGAATTTTGAGGATACTACATGATTATGCACAATGTGTTCTAAATAAGATGCAACAGGCTGACTATGCAACAACATAATAAACATGAAAATATTTCTTAAATATTGGAAGCCAAAAATTAATAATGCAACTTCATTTTATTTAATTAATTTGCCATGAGATAATTATTTCATATGCAAATTTTAATTGGGCCAAAATTACTTACTTAATTATTATATAATTTTCGGTCGTTACAACCTACCCACCTTATAAGAATTTCGTCCTTGAAATTCGTTACGTACCTCTTGCGAAAAACTCAGGGTATGTGGTTATCATCTCTTCTTCACGCTCCCAAGTAGCTTCTTCCTCGCCATGACGTGTCCACTTAACTTTGATTAAAGACACATCTCGATTTCTCAGCTTGTGGATTTTCCGGTCCAGAATCCTTTCCGGCATTTCATCATAAGATAAATCTTTATCAACTTGTATCTCCTCATGGTTCACAACATGACTTGGGTCATGGACGTACTTCCTCAGCATCGAGACGTGAAATACATTGTGCACTGAGGTCAAATTTGGCGGTAAAGCCAACTCGTATGCCAAACTTCCGATTCGTTTAAGAATCTCAAAGGGACCAATGTACCTGGGTCTCAACTTCCCTCTGTTTCCGAATCTTATAACTCCTCTCACAGGAGCTACCTTAAGGAAAACATGATCACCGACATCAAAGTGTAAGTCCTTACGACGACGATCGGCATATGACTACTGCCTATCTTGAGCCTCTTTGATACGAGCGTGTATTTTTGCTATTGCTGAAACGGTCTCCTCGACAATTTCAGGGCCCAAAATCTTCCTCTCACCCACTTCACTCCAATATAGAGGCGATCTACACTTCCTTCCGTAGAGTGCTTCGTATGGGGCCATTTTAATAGTCGAGTGGTAACTGTTGTTGTACGCGAATTCCACTAATGGCAAGAGATTCTCCCATTTACCTCCGTTATCAAGCACACATGTTCTCAACATGTCCTCTAGAGTTTGTATCGTTCTTTCAGACTGACCATCCGTCTGAGGATGATACGCAGTGCTGAACTTCAATTTCGTTCCCATAGCGTCATGTAAACTCCTCCAAAACCTTGAAGTGAATCTCGGATCTCTATCCGAGACAATTGATACTGGAGTACCATGCAACCTCATTATCTCGCGAATGTACAACTGCGCGAGTTGATCCATACTGAACGTCATCTTCACCGGTAGAAAATGTGCAGATTTTGTTAATCGATCAACGATCACCCAAATTGCGTTGTTTCCTCTTGCTGACCGCGGTAAACTTACTACGAAGTCCATTGTCACGTGCTCCCATTTCCACTCGGGTATTTCCAATGGTTGAAGTAAACCAGAAGGTCGTTGGTGTTCGAATTTAACTTGCTGACACACCAAACACTTTTGCACGAATAATCCGATGTCTCTTTTCATACTTCTCCACCAAAACGACTCTCTCAAATCGTGATACATCTTTGTCCCTCCTGGATGTGCGGTGTAAGGCGTACAATGTGCTTCTTCTAGGATTTCTTTCCTCAAAGCCTGATCCTTCGGCACACACAACCGTTTCTTAAATACTAGGACACCATCTCTCGTTTCAGAAAAACCCTCAATGCTCCCTTCACGAACTCGGGTTTTTATCTTTAATAGGAAACCATCCTTCTCTTGAGCTTCTTTAATTCTTTCAACTAGAGTAGGCATAATCGTCAATGCAGATAGCATTGCGTTTGTGCTATGAGGTTGAGAAATTACTTCGATTCTTAGGTTCTCGAACTCCTTCTGAAGTTGCTCTTGATTCGTCAGTAAACTTGCTACATGCCCTGTGGATTTTCTACTTAAGGCATCTGCCACCACATTCGCCTTTCCAGGATGATAATGAATTGAACAATCATAATCTTTAACAAGCTCTAACCACCTTCTCTGTCGCATATTCAATTCCTTCTGTGCGAAGATATACTTCAAACTCTTGTGATCAGTGTATATATCACACTTCACTCCATATAAGTAATGTCTCCAAATCTTCAGTGCGTGGATTACAGCAGCTAGCTCCAGGTCGTGTGTAGGATAATTCACCTCATGTGTCTTCAGTTGTCGGGAAGCATAGGCTATTACTTTCCCATGCTGCATTAGCACACAACCCAACTTGTTTGGAGGCATCACTATAGACCATAAAACCGTCAGTACCATTTGGAATGGTAAGAACTGGAGCTGTAGTCAACTTCTTCTTGAGTTCTTGGAAACTCTCTTCACACTTCTCTGTCCATACAAACTTCACACCTTTCTTCGTTAACTGCGTCATTGGCAAAGCAATCTTAGAGAAAGCTTCTATGAATCTCCGATAATAACCAGCCAAACCAAGAAAGCTTCGTATCTCTCCAACGTTCTTGGGTGAAGTCCAATTGTTGACCGCTTCAATCTTAGCGGGGTCAACCTCAATACCTTGAGCAGTAACAACATGACCGAGGAACACTACACGATTGAGCCAAAACTCACATTTCGAAAATTTAGCATACAACTTCTCTCGCCTCAACGTTTCTAAAACAGATCTCAGGTGTTTCTCGTGTTGAGCTTCATCTTTCGAGTATATCAATATGTCATCTATGAATACAATGACAAACTGATCCAAAAAGGGCTGAAAAACTCTGTTCATCAAATCCATAAACACTGCAGGTGCATTTGTTAGACCAAAAGGCATCACTGTGAACTCGTAGTGTCCATATCGAGTTCTGAAAGCTGACTTTGAGACATCCGACTCTTTTATTTTAAGCTGGTGATACCCCGACCTCAAATCAATCTTCGAGAACACGCTAGCCCCTCTTAATTGATCAAAGAGATCATCAATTCGAGGTAGTGGGTACTTGTTCTTAATGGTGAGTTTATTCAACTCTCTGTAGTCGATGCACATCCTCAAGGACCCATCTTTCTTCTTCACGAACAACACTGGTGCGCCCCAAGGGGAGACGCTCGGTTGAATTAATTTCTTATCCAATAACTCTTGAATCTGCTCCTTCAGTATCTCAAGCTCCATGGGTGCCATTCGGTAGGGTGCCTTCGATACTGGTGCCGCTCCAGGAACCAGATCAATGGTAAAATCCACTTGCCTACTAGGAGGGGGTCCTGGTAGGTCCTCAGGGAAAACATCTTCAAATTCACACACAATCGGTACATCAGTTGGAGTAAGCTTCTCCGAACGGGTGTCCATTATATTCACCAAATACCCTTGGCAATCTTTCTTCCTCAACATCTTCATCGCCTTTAATGCTGAAACCAAACGTGGTATCGACTTGTTTCTCGTTCCAAGCAAAGTGACTTCCTCCTCTCCTGGCCTCCGAATGATGACTTTCCTCTCCCGACATATGATATTAGCGTGATTATCTTTTAACCAATCCATTCCTAGTATAACATCGAAGTCTTTCATCTCTAACACATGAAGATCGGCTTTCAGGGTCTTGGTGTTAAATTCCATAGCTACGTCTTTACAAAGGAGGTTAGTTTTCATCGTTTTACCGGAAGGTATACTAATCTCCAAGGTGTCTTTCACTATGTCGCAGTCATATCTTACTCGAGTAAAATACTTAGCAGATATGAATGAATGTGTTGCACCAGAATCAAACAAAACCAAAGCAGGTACATCAGATATAGTGAGCATACCTGTCATAGCATTTGTCCCCTCATCAGACTCTGGCTCTTGCCCTCCCATGGAATACACTCGAGCTGTTCCCTTCTTGTTATTGTCTTGAACTCTTGGACGGGTACAGTTAAAGTATGAGTGCCCTGGCTGATGACAGTTATAACAAGTTCCTGTTCCGTATCGACATTCACCCCCATGCCTCTTTCCACATTTGGCGCAAAACCCCGAACTACTCTCATTAGTCCTTCCCTTCTTAAACTCAGGATTTCCCTTGTAACCAGAACTCCCACTCTTGTTACCAAAGTTCTCATTCCTTCCTCCAGAATTTCCACTTCTCTGCTGCTCCCACTTGCGCTTACCAGATGCATCACCTCCACTAGTCTGAGTAGGCGGTGCTGGAACCATGCGAGAAGATATGGCCTGAGCACGCCCCACCACGTCAGCATAAGTCGTAAGCATTAGTCCTGCCATAATGGTACCAATCTCTGGTCGAAGTCCCCGTTCAAACCTTCTTGCTTTCCTCTCATCAGTGTTGACTAAATGTTCAGCAAAACGGGATAGCTGATTGAAGTTGCGCTCATACTCCTCCACAGTCAGGTTTCCCTGCTTGAGTTCAAGGAACTCAGTCTCCTTAGCATCCCAGTATGATTGAGGGAAGTACTTTTGCATTAGCACCTCCTTGAACTGTTCCCAAGTCATAGCTGCCACCTGAGCCGTATGAGTGCGCCTGTAAGAATCCCACCAGTGGGCTGCATCCTTAATCATCTGAAATACGGCACATGAAATCTTGTGTTCATCCGCGCATGCAATATGTGTGAAAATCCGTTCTAGACTTCTTATCCACTCCTCGAACACCATTGGGTCACCATCACCGTCGAAGCTTGGCGGTAGATACTTTCGAAACTGCTCGACCACCACTGCAGTAACGCTAGCAGGGTTTG
Source organism: Euphrasia confusa (assembly GCA_954870475.1). Classification (NCBI taxonomy): domain Eukaryota; kingdom Viridiplantae; phylum Streptophyta; class Magnoliopsida; order Lamiales; family Orobanchaceae; genus Euphrasia; species Euphrasia confusa. Next base: position 14,079,852 of record OX940949.1, on the reverse strand, counting down.
GGGGAGGTGGTGGTGCTTGCGCTGGTTGTCGGAGTCCATCAATAGCTGCAACCAAATTCTGAAGCAGAGTTGCGGTCTGGTCTCCTACCGGGGCATTATGTGCTGGAGTTGCATTCCCACCAGACGAATTAGCAGTAGCATTAGCGTTCGCGTTACGGTTAGTACGTGGTCTTCCGCGAGTAGCCATACTCTACTTACACGAAACAACCATGTAAACTTAAGGTAAGTTGCAGTACTTTAGAAGATCATCCATGGTAAGTAGATTAACATTTTAAATCATCTTGAGTTCTTAAGGCCACAATTATTATAAAATTTGCACAAAAATAATTATATAAACCAAGAAAATCATTTAGCATGCAAATAACATTTTCATAATCATATGCATCATATTTTCAAATAAATTGCGCACATCATAAACATAATAATCATGAACTTGACTTTAAACATGGGCTTGAACTTGAATTTAAAGTGCGCAATCTAATTGAACATAATATTGAAACTTGAAATCCATGAACTTGAATATGCATCTTTCTTGAAAATCATGGACATGACATGTAATTTACTTGAAACTCATGAATATAATATGCATGCAATTTTAAATTATGAGACTAAACATGCAACTTGAATGAAATATCATGAATGTAAAATGCACTTACTTACGAAGTCGGCGCGAGCGGGCAGAGGTGGACGATAGTAGCTATTTTTTTTTTTTTAAACCATTTTAGGTCCGTAAAGAGAACCGTAATGCTCTGATACCAAGTTGTAACATACCATTTTTCAAAAAATAAACTAAAGAGGATTTTCCTTATTTTTCAAAAGAAATTGAAAACATTTAAAATATCAATATGTCAAAACGACTTTTTCTTAATAAAATCTTTAACTAAAAATAATAACCCTCAATAGTCAAAATTAAATAAAATACTCAAGTGTGAAGTTTCAAAAGCGGAAAGCATAAAAAGGAAAAATATTGTCTAATAAATAGACGTTGCTACTACTATCGCCGCCACATCCCCGTCTCGTCCCGATTTCGCTTAACCTGAAAAGTTGGGTTTTTTAAAAAGGGGTGAGTTATCAACAACTCAGTAGGGAGACAGTTCATCTAATATACAATACGATATTCACCGGACAATCCATAACATAGACCATTGACCTCGTGGGATGACCCAAAGATAATTAAATCTCGGCGCCTTAAATGACGCGCCTGGCCGTAACATGGGGTACTGTGGGACGACCCAAAGGTATTACTACCTCGGCACCTTAAATGATGCACCAGACCTAAACACAATCATGCAGTACTGTAGGACGACCCAAAGGTATTACTACCTCGGCACCTTAAATGATGCGCCTGACCAAACATAATCATGCGTCGCGCGACTAATATGTGCACATAACATAAATAGATCATACATCATAAACCATCACACAGCTAGTACACATACAATATATTAAATGAACTGTAAAAGAAAAGGTTTTAGTAATCCCTACCTTGAAAATGCAGAACTTGACTTGACAATAACGATGCGTGAATGTATGCTCGTGCAATTCTAATCCTCAGAATTCGTACAACCTTCGTAAATTTATATAACATAATATTAATATATGTGTATTACACCAACTTTAGACGCAAAGTTAAACAACCTGTACATTATTAGAAAGCCAACCCACTGAACACTTATATTTCTTGAAAAACCTAAGGGTGATCGACTGTCCATACAAACAAAATTTACAATTCCTTAAGAATTATCCTACTGTAACTAAACCCACTAACAAAAGAGTAGTAACAAAAACCGAATTGACTTGTTCAAGGTAAAAACAATAATTTTAAGCATCAATCACCCTATTTTACTTTTCAAAAACAAATCATGCTTTCCCTTCCAACAAAACTCACGTTCCACCAATTTCATCAATCATTACCAAACAACATTTTCATACCCAATTGTTATGTATAATTTCCCCTGCAAACCTCTATCTCCAAAATCAAAACCCAAAGCAAATTTTCAAACATGAAAACCAGGTATTCAAACCCAATTCGAATTCGAATCCGGACCTCCCCTTTCTTACCCCTAAGTAACACACACTCACACAGACCACCTAAGAAAGGAATTTCTTGCTGGGACGAGAGAAGATTATTCTACTGTACTTTTTGAAAGTAATTTAGAAAAATTGGTATCTTATTTACCTCTTAACACATAGTGATTATAGAATTATGGAATCAGGGAAAGAATTTGTTGTAAATTAATAAGAAAAGGTGAGAATCTAACTTACTTCAACCTTGGGCAGTTCGTGCGGTGAACAAGTGATGGCGAAAAGGATTTATGATGTGAATAAAAGAAGGCCAATATTTATATAAGGAGAGACATATAGGGTTTGGGAAAAAAACCGAAGTATTGTTACTTTTACTATGACCTGCTACTACTACTATTATTATTATTATTATTATTATTATTATTATTATTATTATTATTATTATTATTATTATTAGTATAAGAACCGGTTTAGAATTTTGAGGATACTACATGATTATGCACAATGTGTTCTAAATAAGATGCAACAGGCTGACTATGCAACAACATAATAAACATGAAAATATTTCTTAAATATTGGAAGCCAAAAATTAATAATGCAACTTCATTTTATATAATTAATTTGCCATGAGATAATTATTTCATATGCAAATTTTAATTGGGCCAAAATTACTTACTTAATTATTATATAATTTTCGGTCGTTACACTTCTAATCCAAGTAGGTATAGGATATCTAGAGAAACTAGGATTTTCTTTCCTAATTTAACTCCCCATCTAATTCCATTATTTAATTCCATAATTAAGAAATCCAATCCAAATAGAATTTGAATTAATTCCAAAATTAAATTAAATAAAATTAGAAAGATTAAATTATTTCCGGAAAGATCGGATTTACCGGGATGAACCGAAACAACGATTCCGGTCATCCCTAAATCGAACCCGCGTACAGCACAACACATGCCGAAGCCAGCCATGCACAAAGACATGCACATGCAATAGTACCCACGCATGTGCATCAGCCATGCATCCAAGGAACTAATTCACGCAAGTGGATATTCAATTGAACACCACAAAAGACCACAGCCGCACGTGCATCAGAAATCGCAAAAAAAAAAAAATTTCAGCAGCGCGCTTGTCTTCTCCGGCGAGGGGCGTACCTAGCAGCATCTTGGTCAATCTCCGGCATGGCGTCTCCCTTGACGAACCACGCCATCGACCTGCTGCCACCACCGTACAAGCAGCCTGCTCCAGCAGCAGCCCGTCCGAGTGCGAAGCCGAAGCCACGACCCACGAGCCGCCGCGCGTAGCGGCTGAACCGCCACCTTGCAGCGGTCGACATCCGGCGACCACCACCATTGGTGGTTGATGCCGTCGACTCCAGCCGCCATACAGCCCGCACAGCAGCCCGCTTCGAAGGCGTATGAGCAGCGGGGAGCTCCAGCTCGTCGGCGATCGACATCCGGCGATCATGCCGTCGATCTCTGCCAACAGCCCAGCCCGTGCCGCCTCACCGTTGCTCCGAGAGCAGCTGAAACAGCCCGGCCCTTGCTCGTGCTTCCAGCCACCTCCCCGGCAGCCCGCAGCGAGTGCACGTTCAATCCGGTTCGATTTCCGAAAACCCTCGATTTTAATAATTAATTTTTCCCGTCCAACACAATTCATACAAGAGAGAAAACAAGTACGTAGAACAATATATATAGCACAATAATTTAATAAAAAATTAAATTAATCTATGCCCATAAACATCGAGAATCGATTATCGAAACAATTAACGAAAAACGTAACCGTACGCTCTGATACCAATTGTTGGAATTCGATATCCCGGAGTTGCCGGAATTGCGGAACATGACAACTCCGATCAAACCCTTCGCCGGAGATTACATGAACGCCGACTCATCCGCCGGAGTCCGGCCTTTGGAGACCACGCGCCCGAAGACACGCAGCCCGCCCCCAGCCGAACCCCCGCGAGACGGGGTTCACGCGATCCCGATCGCACCTTGGCGATCGATGGGTGGGGCTGCTCCCAGCAGCCCCCGCGGCGAGTCCGGCGACTCGCCGCCGCTTGGAAGGTCCCCACCGTCGAGGTGGGGTGGGGTGCGGCACCAGCCCGCGCCCCCAGCGATCGATCGTGAGATCGATCGCATGCCCGCGGCCCAGCCGCGGGTCTCTCCTCCGCGCGCCCTCGAAACCCTAGGCGGCGATCGCCGTGGTCCGGCGATCCTAGATCACCACCACGCGTTCGTCGTCTAATCCGGGGTTCGATCCTTGGATCTAGTTTTTCGATAATTGATTCAATAAAACAAGAATTAAATAGCAATTATTTAATTCACCTTTCGATTCGTTGTGCGGAGAAACGAGATCTTATGATGACCTTGAGATCTTCCCACGTATTCCTTGCACTAGCCCGGACTGTTGGGATATGTCCTTCGATCCTACGTGTGCAATCGATATAGTCATAAGGTCGTCTATGGATGTTAAATGATTATTTGATAATATTATTTGTTGGGAACAATATAATATTGATCGATAAATCATACCTACAGGGTCACACACGGACTCAAAGATGATGTACGTTGCTTGATAAATATATTGATTTAGAATCAATATTTACGTGGATTTAATAAACATGCATGGGATGCATGGCTTGCATGGATGCATGTCACATAGTGTGACATGGCATGCCACACAAGCAAGTGGGACCACATACAATGCATAGTGGCATGTGTATGTGGCATATGACCTTTCACCTCCTTTGTAACCCCTTTTGCATGTTAATGGTGCATTATGATGCCCATTATGTTGTAGGTTACAAAGGGGAGTAATGTGATGAATAATGAGGTTATAATATGGATGAAAATCAGATTTTCAACACACATTATCTTTACCCACGAAATTCACACCAAAGAGAAAAAGGAGAGAGTGTTCTAGGAGAACCGACTCGATCAAGCAAAGTATTCGTCATCCGGGTTCGTGTGCAACACGTAGAGGCCGGGCCATTTGTGCGGCTTCAACATCCAGGCGATATAGACAAGAAGAGTGACGAGGTCATTCTCAAGGCTGATCCATGAAGGTGGTTCAATCGACTCAACACCACCTTCATCAACATCAACGAGGCACGCTACACCGGTTGTAAGTGTTCTTGTTAATCTCTCTCTCTATATATATATTGGATGTATATATATATAAATATGTGTCTATACATATATATGTGTGCACTAAGATCATGGCATAGTAGATCTATTGCTTTACACGCTTCCGCACACACGGTATATCGATCGGATCGGTATACCGGTACCTTCAATTGGTATCAGAGCCTAGGGCTCGTGCACACTTTTGTGTTGGACACGAAGGTTAAATCAACATAATTGGATTATTTGTTTAATTGTGATTATGTGATTAGATGTAAGGCCGGCCACCGTTAGTGGTCGGGTGAATGATTTCGTCGTTTTTTACGTTTCGATTGGCCATAGTCTTTTGAGGGCTGCGTCCCTTGGAATCATTTGTAATAGATAGGTTTTTCTATTATATTTGTATTTTACTACTTGTAAGCGATGGACTTAGTCCATGGTTCGATGGAGGATCTCGGCTCTCTGGCGAAAACGAGAAGAAACGAAGCAAAACGAAGCAAAACGGATGAAACCGGGCTGCTGGAGCCAAACGGCGGGCGCCGTTGTAGCTCTAGCGGGCGCCGTTTTGGAAACGGCGACCGCCGAAAGCCCTTTTTCTTGGCAGATTGTTCCCGGACCTTTCGGCGGGCGCCGTTTTGGAAACGGCGACCGCCGGTGGTGTTCAGCGACCGCTGGTTGTGAAACGGTGGGCGCTGTTCGTGGTTTTATGGGTACGGAATAGATTTGACCAAAATCGGAGGGCACGGAACTAAAACGGAGGGCGAGGACCAGTCCAGAAGATGTTCAAGGCTTTTGTTGTTATTTTAATCTTTTCGTTTGAGTGTTGTGAGGTTCTAGGGGCCTTTCGATTTCGTATTTATTTGCTTTGCTAGTTATAGGATGTTTTATGTTATGAATGTTCAACTTACATATAAACACCTATGCATGCAAGTTCCCAAAATAATGAGTATAATGTCTTGTCCAAAAACATCACACTCATGAAGCCCTCGATCATAAGTTGGTAGGTCCGCCTCAGCGGGGTACTACTTGTTATCTTGGGATAAGTGGGAGTAAGGGTTAGACCCTTACACGTGACTTTGGTTTTCTCATCGATAGATCCACTGCAGGCGTGGCTATCGAGACATGAGATGAGAATGGGATTCTCATCGACCGAGAGTGATATTAGATATCATTGACATGGGTGTGTCTACCTATCTTGAAATACTTAAGTGCGGACTCAGTCGGCTTAATGATTTGCAAGATGAGGATCTCAGAATCGTTTTGTTCTAAGGGACAATGATATTGGATATCAATTGAACAAAATGAAATAAATAAGTACAATTGTTAGACAACCTTATTTGTTTACCGCTTTGTGGATGTTTACATACTTTAGTTATCTTTCTTTTATAGTTTATCATGTCAAATATCAACTCAATTCAAGTTTGGTTCAATTCTTGATTATGAAAAATTGAACAAATTTTCTTGATTCACAACGTAATTTGAGGATGGTCCTCAAATACGAAGACAAGGAAAATGTGTTAGATAACCACATCCTAAGATATCATTGAACAACTCAATATCATGTTCGGAGAATATGCAATGATTGAGCGGTTCGGTGTGACCAGGGTCATCGCTTCAGCTAGGCTGGAAAAATGGAAATCTATGGGATCACATGTGCAACAAATGATTGGATTATTTGTTTCAAGTGACCGCCAAGATTTTTCCTATGATGATTATTTGGCAACCGATTTCATACTTCAATCTCATGATGGTTATAATGCTTTTAGGCTAAATTTTCCATATGAATGGTTTGAAGAAATCGCTTCGTGAGCTCCACGGGATGCTCAAGGCTGCTGAGCCGGCGATAGAGAAGGACCCTAAGAGGGAAATTCTTATGATATAGGATAGGGTATTCAAAAGAGCATGGGCAAGAAGGCTACTAGGGTTCCTAGGGAATCTCAATGCGTCTACTGCAAAAGTGTTGGACACTACTTGCAAACTTATAAAAGTTCATATTTTATTCAATTTCAAAACAAATGCCTAATTTGTCTTTCATTTGATGGATTATAAGGTTATGATTATTTACACCTCGGGGAGTGATTTAATCCAAAACACTTAAGTTCATCAATGACACAAATTAGAGACTTTCGAGCCATTGGATGGCGTGAATCGATTGTCTGGTTGGCTCCCTCATATTTTATGAGAGATAGGGCTTCAATTGCATGATAATATCGCTGGTTAGAAAACTTCGATTTTTCACTTACGATTTATCACGTTTTGACATTGAGATAATTTTGAATGGGAAATTCGAATAAGAGTCAATTATTGAGAATAATTGAACTTGCCCAAAGTTCAAAGAAGATGTGAAGAGCGGGGTTGCTTCATCTTCAGGTATTAATGTTATAGACATTAAACTTCACAAATTCTACTTCTTGGGTATTGGATGCCAAACGTAGTTCTCACATTTGTATGTGGAGGAACTACATAGAAGTATAAGTTTGGTGAGTAGAGATGTCGTTCTACGAGCGAGAAATGGAGCGAAGGTCGCTGCATTAGCCGTATGATCATATGATGTTGTTTTGCCTTAGGGCCTTGTTTTAGTATTATAACTATGTAATTTCGTACCTTCAATAAACAATGAATATTGGTTCAGTATTGGATACTGATGGATTAGTTTTTCACTAATTAAATAGTTTGATAACTATTTTAATTGTGAACTATTCTTTGTTTTGGTACGATTATTACATTATTTATGTATACTTTAAACTCAACAAATCATATATAACATTAACACAAAAGTCCAAATCGAATAAGTCTCAATGAGACATAACTGTAACATTGTTGATTAGATCAAAATCTAAACATGTAACGAATCTTCTTTTAGAAGGCATTCTAGAATCATTTGACTTGGAGTCATTTGATACATGTGAATGATGTTTGATGGACAAAGATAACAATGTCATCTTTCTTAGAGAAAGGAAAACATGTGAGTGATTAATTAGGGATGATCCATACTGATGTATGTGGAACCTATCAGTTCACAAGCACATGAAGGTTATGTTTCGGAAAAGAGAAAACAAACTATATTAGATATAGTTCGACCATTCGTTGAGAGGTCTAAATGAACTACTGGTCTCTTTTGGGAACACACAATTCTTGACTTCAAATTATACACTGAATAGGACACCGTCAAAAGCTATTGATAAGACACCATACGAGGTATGGAAAGGGAAGGTCCCTAACTTGTCTTATATCAAGGTTTGGGGATGTGAAGCTTATGTGAAGAGAAATATCTCTACAAAGCTTGAACCCAAATTGGATAAATGTTTCTTTGTTGGTTATCCAAAAGAAACACGAGGGTAACACTTTTACAACCAATCCGAGAACAAAGTTTTTGTTGCTCGAGATAGTGATTTTCTTGAAAAGAGTTATCTTTCCTAGAAATTCAGTGGGAGCTCGGTTGTCTTGAACGAGGTTCAAGTGAAACAACCAATGATGAATACTCAAGACTAGGTTGAGAGTATTCTTATGGTTTTGGAAGCCATACCAGCCCTCGTAGGTCCGAAAGGAATAAATCTATCTCTATTATTCAAATACTTAGATATTGTGACCAATGAGAGATATGAATTCATGCTTTTGGAAAGCGGTGAACCTTCGACCTAATTCCAAGCTATGACGAGTCCATCTACTGAAAATTGGCATGGTGCCATGAAATCTGAGATGATATCAATATCTGATAATCAAGTTTGGAACTTGATCACGGGGTTAGACCCAATGAATGCTAATAGATCTTAAAGATCTAAACAGACAGATGGAAAACCTAGGGTTTTCAAAGCAAGTTTGATGGTAAAAGTTTTATTCACGAGGTGGATTGTGGAAAAACTTTCACCAGTTGCTTTGATTAAATCATTCAGATTATCTTAGCCATTGCTACTCATCTTGATAATGAGTTATGGTAATATTGGATGTTAAAACTAACTTCTTGAATTGGATTCTAGAAGAGAATGTGTTTTGACACAGCCAAAGAGTTTTATCGATCCTAATAAGGCTGAGAAATTATGCAATCTTATAATTCCATTTATGGAATAAAGCAAAGCATATCGGAGTAGCAATCTTCAGTTCAATGAATCCATACGGGGTTTTGGATTTCAGAGGAACTCGGAAGAGTCTTGTTTTACAAGAAGAACAGTGGGAGTTACGTTGTATACATTGTGTTGTATGTCGATGACATACTCCTTATTGGAAACAATGTTTCTATGCTTAATTCTATTAAAGAATGGCTTGGAAATTGTTTTTCAATAAAGGATCTTGGAGAAGCACAGTACATATTGGGCATCAAGATCTGTCGGAACAGATCGAAAAGGATGTTTGGACTTAGTAAAGCGACCTATATTGATAAGGTGCTTGATAAGTTCAGAATGAAAGACGCCAGAACGGGTCTCATTCCAATGAGTCATGGCACATCACTTAGCAAGATGCAAGGCCTTACGGTACTTGATGAGCAAAAGAGGATGTAAAACATTCCTTATGCTTCGGCAATAGGGTCTATAATGTACGCCATGATATGTACACGACTGGACGTATTGTATGCTTTGAGCATGACGATTCGGTTTCAAGGAAACCCAGGTGAGACGCATTAGACTGCGGCCAAGAGTATTCTTATGTACCTTAGATGGACTAAAGAATATTTTGTTGTCTTTGGAAGACAAAAAGAGTTGATATTAACAAGCAGTTTGACTGCTAACTTCAAAACAGACTAAGATAATTTCCGATTTTAATATGGTTATATCTTTTGTCTGGTTAGAGGTGATATTTGCTGGAATAGTTCCATGCAAAAGCTGAGCACAGTATTGCATTGGATGCAGTAATGTTGGCAGTTAAAATTTGAATGTTCTTGAATGAACTAGGTGGCGTAACTAGCTTAGCCCATCCGATAATTCTCTATTTATAGTAGAGTTATCGCGCAAGCCAATGAGCTAGGAAGCACCACAAGTCTAAAACTGGTGCTCAGGAAGTTCCACATTATCTGGGAGATAGTTTTGTGGAGACATCGAGATAATAAAGTTGCAACTTTTGGTAAGGTTGCAAACCCGCTTTCTAAACCTCTCCAGCAGTTTAAGCTTGAGGCTTTCACGACTGCAATAGATATCAGACATCTTAGAGATGGGTTGTGATTTCTATTACTGTATTAGATACTTTTGGAGATTTGGTAAACATTCACTCATATGTATAATACATATTTCTTCATATAAATATGGTTTAATTTATATGAATTGTCCAAATGATTAAGTGATATCAATTGGGTTATGAGGTCGACTTACCGCATAATGAAGTCCCAATGGTTGAACTGATATACTTAAATCATATAGTTGTTCCTGGTACGTATAATCGAGTACGGACAAACCGATAATACAATGAACTAGTTTGTAATGTGTACTATAGCGCCGCTTCATGGGCTAGTGATGTGGGACATCAAGTACAATTACATAGATATTAGCTGGGAGCTAATGATCGAACAGACCCGACTGGAATAGTATTTAAGATTTCGAGTCATAATACTATTTCATTGACTGTCGAGCAATTTCCTCTGACCTGAGTAGTCCAGAGTAATTCCATTGTGAAATGGTATACTTTGATACAAGTAAACGCCTTTCGTAAAAGGAGGTTATAAAAATTGTTATTGGGTATATCAGGAAGCAAGTGGGAGAGCTTGGATTGACAAGATGGGATTGTCCTCCATTTTATAATTGGATACATGTCTTACCGGCCACTTGGAGAGTCGAGACTGTGGAAAATACGTGGCCATGTCCAGATTAGTATCATAGTGATAAATCTGGTTTTACAGTCTGTCTCAAAGTCCAAGAAAGGTTTGAACCGATTGAGGATGACTCGAGTCTTGCCTCAAGTTCAAACTTAGACATAAAGTGACAACAGGAAGTTGGCAGCACACTGGCTCTGAAGGCCAAGTGGGAGATTGTTGGGATATGTCCTTCGATCCTACGTGTGCAATCGATATAGTCATAAGGTCGTCTATGGATGTTAAATGATTATTTGATAATATTATTTGTTGGGAACAATATAATATTGATCGATAAATCATACCTACAGGGTCACACACAGACTCAAAGATGATGTACGTTGCTTGATAAATATATTGATTTAGAATCAATATTTACGTGGATTTAATAAACATGCATGGGATGCATGGCTTGCATGGATGCATGTCACATAGTGTGACATGGCATGCCACACAAGCAAGTGGGACCACATACAATGCATAGTGGCATGTGTATGTGGCATATGACCTTTCACCTCCTTTGTAACCCCTTTTGCATGTTAATGGTGCATTATGATGCCCATTATGTTGTAGGTTACAAAGGGGAGTAATGTGATGAATAATGAGGTTATAATATGGATGAAAATCAGATTTTCAACACACATTATCTTTACCCACGAAATTCACACCAAAGAGAAAAAGGAGAGAGTGTTCTAGGAGAACCGACTCGATCAAGCAAAGTATTCGTCATCCGGGTTCGTGTGCAACACGTAGAGGCCGGGCCATTTGTGCGGCTTCAACATCCAGGCGATATAGACAAGAAGAGTGACGAGGTCATTCTCAAGGCTGATCCATGAAGGTGGTTCAATCGACTCAACACCACCTTCATCAACATCAACGAGGCACGCTACACCGGTTGTAAGTGTTCTTGTTAATCTCTCTCTATATATATATTGGATGTATATATATATAAATATGTGTCTATACATATATATGTGTGCACTAAGATCATGGCATAGTAGATCTATTGCTTTACACGCTTCCGCACACACGGTATATCGATCGGATCGGTATACCGGTACCATCACGGACGTCGTGTGGGCGACGATCTACCGAACTCCATGGATCATCCTCTCTACTTTCTCTCTCTAGAATTGTGATCTTCAAGTTATGAGAATAGAGAAGACCATGTAGTGCTTTTATAGGCTACGTAGGGGATCTAAAGGAGGTGGAATATTGGGCTTCCAATAATAGTGATTAAATTGAGTCCAAGCCCAAATCTATTAATCCTTACTATTATTAATTATATGATTAACTCCACTATATAAATATAATTGCACTCCCAATATTCACCATATTATATCAAATAATATTTCTCCGGTAGTATTATTTATTCCGTGTATTTAAGATATAAATATCCATGAATAAAATTAATTTATTGCTAATTAATTTATTCATCTCTTATATCCGAGACTAGTACCATTCAACCTTAATTATTATGCGGAACGAATCCACCTGCAGGGTTTACATAATAATTCCTTATGAACTCATCTCGGGGATATTATCAACCCTTACGGGATACACTGTCCGGTCAATTATTTACGGCATGTCATATATGAAATATAGTGACCCAACTTAACCGGTAATCAACCCAATAATTAAATCGGTTAATTCCTTTGGTAAATCAAAGTCACTTATATTAAATATACACACCCGCAATAATATCGGGGATTAAGAATAAAATACACTGAGACTCGAATCGATTATCGCCGGCAATCCTAATCGATGAATCTCAACGATCCGCTCAATACACCAAGTGTACAAGTGTGATAAAATAATTAAGATAAATTATTTTCTCTCTCACACAACGACTATACCGATGGATTGGTCTGTGTCCATCTAGGTCGTGAGCATCTGTTCGATTAAATACGAGTAACCGATAGTATGATCTTCTGTGTGCCCATGCAACACCATACTAACTACAACGTATAAAATCCAGGACTATGATTTGCATATATTTAATTATAAATAATTAAACGCAAATAAGTGTTTATTTAATTAAATAGATTAATGGCAATGGATCGTGAGTTTGCGTTACTTAAATCTAGACATAAAGTACACAACTCCAACATTCTCTTCCCCGACTCCAGCCGTTGTGTGGGCAACGATCCGCTGGGTACGTCCTTGTCTGCTCTCTCCTTTCTCAAAACCACAGTATGATTATTCTCTATGTGAGAATAATATAATTGCGTTAACTTTTATTTTAACAGAGAAAATGTTTTTATTGCGCTAAGCAAATAATTCTTTTCTCTGCTGAAATAATAATTGCGGCGAATGTTAGGTTTTAGGAGAGGGCAAGGGGGGGGGGGGGGGGGGGTTAAATAGAGCTACGTTAGAAACCTAAGGGAAATTAATTAAGGGCTAAATTGAAATATTAATTAACTTGGAATACGTAAACGCAATTCCTTAATTAATCAATTCCAATTTTAATTATTATTAACTCCACTATAAAATAATAATTGAATTCCCGAAATTAATTTTAATATTATTTCAACAATAATAAATCCGCCGAAATTACATATACGACTTTCCCCGTGTTTAAGATATCGAACGTCCACAAATTTATTTAATTACTAATAATTAAATTAATTCGTCTCTTATTATCCGAGACTAGTACCACTCATCCTTATTATCATGTGGAACAAATCCACCTGCAGGGTTTACATGATAAACTTTATGAGCTCATCTCGGGGACGTTATCAACCCGATAAACGGGACACGGTTTCCTGTCTATAATCTATAGCATGCCGTGTGTACAATTACGATTCCCAATTTACCGAGTATCTCGACTAATCAATTAGTCTCACTCATTGGCAAGTTAAAGAACCGAGAATTGGACACACGCACCTATAATTATATAGGGGTTAAGAATTCGTATATCCGTAATTCTGAGGTCTAGTTCGATTACGTCGATTAGTATAAATCGAACGCCCTCCCGTGGTCCTGCTCAATACACCAAGTGTACAAGTGTAACATAATAGTCAAGACCAACTATTACCCAGTCACACTACGACGTACCGATGGATTGTCCCTGTCCATCTAAGTCGTGAGCTTCTGTTCGATAGTATACGAGTAACCGACAGTATGATCTTCCGCGTGTCTCCTCACGCCATACTGTCTACAACGTATATATCTAGGACTATTGCATTCAAGTACAAGATAGACAAAATGCCGACAGTTTGATTAATAGATAATGTAAAACACAGATAAGGAGTTCCATATTGTCACTAAACTAGACATTTAGAATATAACTCCATCAATCTCCCACTTATACTAAATCTCTAGTTGCCCTCTACCATACATCCGATACCCATCCCCTTCACGTGTCTCTTGAACGCTTCCGCTGGAAGTGCCTTCGTAAAGGGGTCTGCCAGGTTATCCGCTGATGCAATCTTGGTGACAACCGCATCGCCTCTCCTGACGATGTCTCTAATCAGGTGGTACTTGCGATCTATGTGTTTACTCGCATTGTGGGCTCGTGGTTCCTTTGCATTTGCCACTGCACCGCTATTGTCACAATAAATTGTGATAGCTCTAGGCATTTTAGGAACTACATCCAAGTCCATAAGGAAGCTCCGGAGCCACACCGATTCTTTAGCTGCCTCAGAGGCTGCTACATATTCGGCTTCCATGGTAGAGTCCGAAATGCATTTCTGCTTAACACTCTTCCATGAAACTGCTCCACCTCCCAATGTGAACACATAGCCTGATGTAGACTTTCGCTGATCCTTATCAGATTGGAAATCCGAGTCTGTGTAACCAATAGGAATCAACTCGGACGCTTTGTAACTCAGAACATAATTCCTAGTCCTTCGCAGGTACTTAAGTATGTTCTTTACAGCAGTCCAGTGACCCTGTCCAGGGTTACTCTGATATCTAGCTACCATGCCTACGGCATAGCAGATATCAGGCCTCATGCACAACATCGCATAGATTAGACTTCCTACTGCCGAAGCATAAGGAACTGTCTTCATGTAATCTATCTCCTTCTGTGTTTTGGGGCACATGTCTTTAGATAGATGAATTCCATGGCAGAAAGGTTGAGCACCTCTCTTGGAATTCTGCATGTTGAAACGAGCTAGAATCGTATCAATATATGAAGCCTGGGACAAGCTCAATGTTCTTTTCTGGCGATCCCATATAACCTTGATCCCAAGAACATGCCCAACTTGTCCTAAGTCTTTCATATCGAATTGCTTGGACAACCATCCCTTTATGTCCGACAACATCTTCACATTGTTACCAATTAGAAGGATGTCGTCTACATAAAGCACGAGAAACGCCACACTGTTTCCGTCACATCTCCGGTATACACACGACTCGTCCATGCTTTGAATGAATCCATAAGACTGGATAACCTCATCAAACCGCATGTTCCAAGATCTAGAAGCTTGCTTCAATCCATAAATAGATCGGTTTAGCTTACACACTAGATGCTCTTGGCCTTTCTTAATGAAACCTTCTGGGTGTCTCATGTAAATGGTCTCGTCAAGATTCCCATTCAAGAATGTTGTCTTGACGTCCATTTGCCACACCTCATAATCCATATGAGCTGCTATAGACAAAAGAATCCAGATCGACTTCAGCATAGCTACCGGCGAAAAAGTTTCCTCATAATCGATCCCTTCTTTCTGAGTATACCCCTTCGCAACAAGCCTAGCCTTGAAGGTTTCAACCTTCCCGTCAGACCCTCTTTTTCTCTTGTACACCCACTTGCAACCAATGGCTTTTACACCTTTGGGCGGTGTTACAAGATTCCAGACCTGATTTGAATCCATTGATTCAATCTCAGATTTCATCGGTTTTTGCCAAGACTGAGCATCTTGATCTTTAAGCGCCTCGTCGTAGGTCCAGGGATCGGCTTCATGTTCTCCAGGTAACAAGTCCGAAGACTCACCTATAAACATGAACCTATCGGGTTCTCGAACAACCCTCCCACTACGACGACGCTCCGGTGTAACCTCAGTAACTACAGGTGCAGACTGTGGTGGCGTATCACTCGGTTCGGTTGGATCTAAGCCTTGATCGTCCCCTCTCAGTTCGTTTAGTATTATCTCACTCTTGGGCTTGTGGTCCACTATATAATCCTCTTCCAAGAACCGAGCGTTGGTGCTAACAACGATCTTCTGGTCCTTAGGACTATAAAACAGACCACCTTTCGTTCCTCTAGGATATCCTATAAACAACCGAATATCCGAACGTGACTCTAACTTATCAGCCCCATGCTTCAGCACATGTGCTGGACAACCCCAGATCCGAATGTGTTTCAAGTTCGGCTTTCGCCCGGTCCACAATTCCGAGGGCGTCTTAGGGACTGATTTAGAAGGAACTAAGTTCAGGATATACGCCGTTGTTTCCAAGGCATATCCCCAGAACGAAACTGGTAGGTCTGAGTAACTCATTATAGATCTTACCATTTCCATAAGAGTCCTATTCCTTCTTTCTGCTACATCATTCTGCTGGGGCGTGTATGGTGCAGTCATCTGGGAGTCAATCCCATTCTCTAATAAGTACGCCTTAAACTCTCCCGAGAGGTACTCTCCTCCACGATCAGATCGTAGAGTCTTTATGGTTTTACCATGAAGGTTCTCCACAAGAGCTTTGTACTCCTTGAACTTGTCAAAGCACTCGCTCTTGCGGCGCATCAGGTATATAAAACCATACCTTGAGTAATCATCAGTGAAGGTTACGAAATATTCATAGCCTCCTCTCGCTTGGACAGATAAAGGCCCGCACAAATCAGAGTGAATCAATTCCAGTACTTCCTTGGATCTATACCCCTTATCACTAAAGGGTCGCTTGGTCATTTTTCCTTCCAGGCACGATTCGCAGGTCGGAAAGTCCTCATCTTTCACATCACTGAGTATTCCATCAGTTATCAACCTTTGAATCCTACCCAAGTTAATATGACCTAGCCTAAGATGCCATAAGTACTTTTGATTCATCCTAGAAGGCTCCTTTCTCTTATTGGTACTAGATGTGTTATATGACTCTACACTTTGCATTGTGGGATTCAGTATATATAAGTTGTCTATCAATGTACCAGAACAGATATAATCACCATTCTTCTTGATGATAACAGAATTATCAAAAGAAACAGAATATCCATTCAAAACCAACTTAGAAACCGAAACAAGGTTCTTTCTAAAATTCGGTACATAAATACTAAAACTTTATTATTAAACGATAAATGAATATCTCCCACTGCAACCGCCGCCACTCTCGTAGCGTTGCCCATGTAGATAGTGATCTCTCCCTCTCTAAGCCGCCGGGTTTCCTGGAACCCTTGCAAAGAATTGCAGACATGATCAGTGGCTCCCGTATCCACACACCAGGTACCGGTGGATAACACCGCTAAACATGTTTCAGTGACTAAGGAAAAGTTCATACCTCTTTGTCTGAGAGGACAATTAGACTTCCAATGTCCAGACTGCTTGCAACGGAAACACTTGCCCTTGGGCTTGTTCACTCCATTCCGTGGTGCACCATTTCTGGGTCCACTGGGTTTCCGTCCTTGCTTCTTCCTCTTAATCCCCGGAGGGCCAGGAAGTTTCACAGCCACAAGTGCCTGAGGCTTCTTAAAGATTCCCTCTGCCGCCTGGAGTTCAGTCAGGAGTTCCGCCAACGAATATAACCTCTTGTTCATGTTATAGTTCAGGCAAAACTGCTCAAAACTCCTAGGCAGAGACTGGAGCACTATATCGATCTGGGTTTTTCCATCGATAGCTCCTCCCATAATCTCTATCTCATTCAGATAGCCAATCATCCTAAGAACGTGATCCCTTACGGGCGTTCCTTCGGTCATGGTGGCTGTCATGAGTTGCCTCATAGCATCTTGCCTGGCTGCCCTATCCTGACTACCAAACATCTCCTTGAGGTTAAGCATCATATCATAGGCAGTGAGCATGGCTTCATGCTGATGTTGCAGCACATTTGACATAGAAGCCAAAATGTAGCACCGCGCCATCTGGTCAGCCTTGACCCACTTCCGATGAGCTTCCTTTTCCTCAGGAGTGGAGGTATCAATAGGTTCATCAGGACAAACCTCATGGAGTACAAATTTGTACTCCTCAGCAGTTAGGACAATGTCCAAGTTTCGCCTCCAATCAACATAATTCGGACCAGTGAGTTTGTTTTCTTTTAGTATAATGGACAGCGGGTTGAGTGCCATATCTATAAAAGAGACAAATCAAACTGTCAAATTTAATTCGATATTAACTCCCTTAATTAATATCATTAAATTTACCAATCAATCTCAAAATCCCATCAGACTAGCATGCCACGTTCATGTGGACGTATACTAGTCCAAACGATTTTATAACTGGACTTTTCTTCGGTCGTACATCATTACAGCAGTGACTCCGATGGGGAGGATACTGTAAAGCGTACCTAAGTGTATACCATTTCTCAGTACTAAGTTAACCGCTCGGAAACTACACGCCCACCGCAAGCCACGTTAGTGTGGACGTTTACGTTGACATGCGGTCCCTTTACGATTTCCTATAACTGTCGAGCCTCAATTAATCCAAAGTTCTGTTTCCGTCTAGCAAGCCACGATATTGTGGACGTTTACTAAACAAACAACTTTGTTAATTGAATTCCATTTAATAAATTTCAAAATCTCGTTAATCAAAGCTTGATATCTCGTAAGTGAAACTCGAAGTTTCTAACCAGCGATCAATCATGCAATTGAGCCCTATCTCTCACAAAGTGAGGGAGCCAACCAGACAATCGATCTAGTCATCAAATGACTCGAATGCCTCTAATCTGTGTCATCGACATAACCAAGCGCTTTGGCTCCATTCCACTCCCCGGGGTGAGAATGAGTCGAGTTGAAATTAGTCTTTGAAAAACAGATTAGGCATTGCTTTGAAAAACTTAAGTGTTCAATTCTATAAATGGAATTGAATTCGAATTTTGATCCAGTGATATCCGTGTGTCAACTTTATCCGATAGGGAGGATGACACTAAAGCCAACTCGTAAGCGGCACACATCACCATCAAAACAGAGAATGGAGACCGCGGGATTGTTTCCAATCCCTCTCCAACTTAGTTTTTACGAAAGGGATAACATTCACATGCATATAAATTAAAGCATAATAAAACGCACGTAAACACACAAAAAGCATTTAACGTGGCCCGATTATTATGGCCTTTAAAATCTTCGATGCACGTCTTCTCGGATCTTCGTTTCGTTGCTCGTCTCGGTCTCGGTCCATCACCGACTCGTCTAAGGACCAAGAGACGAACCCCTCCCACTGGAGTATCGTCCCGGGCCCTCGACAAGCGATCCGTGATGTCCGTCGAACCCCCGAGCCGCTGCTGCCAAACCTCAAACAGCGCCCGCCGTTTGAGAAACAGCGGTCGCTGGAGGAGCTGCAAACGGCGACCGCCGTTTGCCCTCCAGCGGGCGCCGTTTGTGCACAGCAGGCTCGGGTTCGACTCCTCGACCCTCGTTCGTCCGTCCTTCGATCTCGTCTCGATCCACCAAGTAGCAGCAACATTACATAAGTAAAATATACTACTTCCGGCATCGATCCTATACATTTTGATCGATCCTATACACCCGGATAAACGAAAAACGAAATAGAAAACCCTAAACGACTCAACCCGTCGTTTTAACTATTACAAGCAAGCAACGTTGTATAAAACAAAGATCTCGAC
Organism: Euphrasia confusa; assembly: GCA_954870475.1. NCBI lineage: Eukaryota > Viridiplantae > Streptophyta > Magnoliopsida > Lamiales > Orobanchaceae > Euphrasia > Euphrasia confusa. The sequence continues at coordinate 14,060,220 of OX940949.1, read as the reverse complement.
AATCCCGAGAGTTTAACAAACCACAATAAACAGTACATAAACATATGACCATAATAATCGGGTTATCCTGCAAAATAAACTCGCAAACAATACAAAGAACGTATAAACCTGTCTCTGATACCAATTGTTGGAAATCGACTACCCGGGATGTGTTCGTTCGATCGCTCGAACATCCGAACGATCCCAGTCGACATCCGAAGTCGCTACTTCGTTCGCACGACAGCCCTTGACCCGATTCACGCCCAGCCATCGCCCCGAAGGACAACCGCGCGAACCGGGACTGGACTGCACAAAAACAGCGCCCGCTGTATGCAGTCCAGCGGTCGCTGGAGAAGCTGCAAACGGCGACCGCCGTTTGCTCTCTGGCGACCGCCGTTTGTCCGCGAACAGCAACGCGATGTTGCTGTTCCGGGCTCGTTTCCGGGTCGTTTTTCCTCATCCGACTACCGTTCCGGAGGTCCTAGACCCCCCAGTAGTCGAGGAACACGATCCACGACCCCGGAACCCGATCTACGTTCATGTATGATTAACGAGAAATTAGATCGAATAAATTGCGGAATTTAGAGATTCGATCTCATACCTTCTCGGTCGATTGTTGAGACCTTAGAGCTTCTAACGTATTCTCTTCCCCGACTCCAGCCGTTGTGTGGGCAACGATCCGCTGGGTACGTCCTTGTCTGCTCTCTCCTTTCTCAAAACCACCGTATGATTATTCTCTATGTGAGAATAATATAATTGCGTTAACTTTTATTTTAACAGAGAAAAAGTTTTTATTGCGCTAAGCAAATAATTCTTTTCTCTGCTGAAATAATAATTGCGGCGAATGTTAGGTTTTAGGAGAGGGCAAGGGGGGGGGGGGGGGTTAAATAGAGCTACGTTAGGGACCTAAGGGAAATTAATTAAGGGCTAAATTGAAATATTAATTAACTTGGAATACGTAAACGCAATTCCTTAATTAATCAATTCCAATTTTAATTATTATTAACTCCACTATAAAATAATAATTGAATTCCCGAAATTAATTTTAATATTATTTCAACAATAATAAATCCGCCGAAATTACATATACGACTTTCCCCGTGTTTAAGATATCGAACGTCCACAAATTTATTTAATTACTAATAATTAAATTAATTCGTCTCTTATTATCCGAGACTAGTACCACTCATCCTTATTATCATGTGGAACAAATCCACCTGCAGGGTTTACATGATAAACTTTATGAGCTCATCTCGGGGACGTTATCAACCCGATAAACGGGACACGGTTTCCTGTCTATAATCTATAGCATGCCGTGTGTACAATTACGATTCCCAATTTACCGAGTATCTCGACTAATCAATTAGTCTCACTCATTGGAAAGTTAAAGAACCGAGAATTGGACACACGCACCTATAATTATATAGGGATTAAGAATTCGTATATCCGTAATTCTGAGGTCTAGTTCGATTACGTCGATTAGTATAAATCGAACGCCCTCCCGTGGTCCTGCTCAATACACCAAGTGTACAAGTGTAACATAATAGTCAAGACCAACTATTACCCAGTCACACTACGACGTACCGATGGATTGTCCCTGTCCATCTAAGTCGTGAGCTTCTGTTCGATAGTATACGAGTAACCGACAGTATGATCTTCCGCGTGTCTCCTCACGCCATACTGTCTACAACGTATATATCTAGGACTATTGCATTCAAGTACAAGATAGACAAAATGCCGACAGTTTGATTAATAGATAATGTAAAACACAGATAAGGAGTTTCATATTGTCACTAAACTAGACATTTAGAATATAACTCCATCAATCTCCCACTTATACTAAATCTCTAGTTGCCCTCTACCATACATCCGATACCCATCCCCTTCACGTGTCTCTTGAACGCTTCCGCTGGAAGTGCCTTCGTAAAGGGGTCTGCCAGGTTATCCGCTGATGCAATCTTGGTGACAACCGCATCGCCTCTCCTGACGATGTCTCTAATCAGGTGGTACTTGCGATCTATGTGTTTACTCGCATTGTGGGCTCGTGGTTCCTTTGCATTTGCCACTGCACCGCTATTGTCACAATAAATTGTGATAGCTCTAGGCATTTTAGGAACCACATCCAAGTCCATAAGGAAGCTCCGGAGCCACACCGATTCTTTAGCTGCCTCAGAGGCTGCTACATATTCGGCTTCCATGGTAGAGTCCGAAATGCATTTCTGCTTAACACTCTTCCATGAAACTGCTCCACCTCCCAATGTGAACACATAGCCTGATGTAGACTTTCGCTGATCCTTATCAGATTGGAAATCCGAGTCTGTGTAACCAATAGGAATCAACTCGGACGCTTTGTAACTCAGAACATAATTCCTAGTCCTTCGCAGGTACTTAAGTATGTTCTTTACAGCAGTCCAGTGACCCTGTCCAGGGTTACTCTGATATCTAGCTACCATGCCTACGGCATAGCAGATATCAGGCCTCGTGCACAACATTGCATACATTAGACTTCCTACTGCCGAAGCATAAGGAACTGTCTTCATGTAATCTATCTCCTTCTGTGTTTTGGGGCACATGTCTTTAGATAGATGAATTCCATGGCAGAAAGGTTGAGCACCTCTCTTGGAATTCTGCATGTTGAAACGAGCTAGAATCGTATCAATATATGAAGCCTGGGACAAGCTCAATGTTCTTTTCTGGCGATCCCGTATAACCTTGATCCCAAGAACATGCCCAACTTGTCCTAAGTCTTTCATATCGAATTGCTTGGACAACCATCCCTTTATGTCCGACAACATCTTCACATTGTTACCAATTAGAAGGATGTCGTCTACATAAAGCACGAGAAACGCCACACTGTTTCCGTCACATCTCCGGTATACACACGACTCGTCCATGCTTTGAATGAATCCATAAGACTGGATAACCTCATCAAACCGCATGTTCCAAGATCTAGAAGCTTGCTTCAATCCATAAATAGATCGGTTTAGCTTACACACTAGATGCTCTTGGCCTTTCTTAATGAAACCTTCTGGGTGTCTCATGTAAATGGTCTCGTCAAGATTCCCATTCAAGAATGTTGTCTGGACGTCCATTTGCCACACCTCATAATCCATATGAGCTGCTATAGACAAAAGAATCCGGATCGACTTCAGCATAGCTACCGGCGAAAAAGTTTCCTCATAATGGAGCATTCAAGAACGAATACTAAAGACTAGAAGATGCGTACAAAGATGGAGTAAAGCCATAATAGTCGGAAAATAATATTCTAGTAATTATTTTGACTATGTGATAATACTATGTGCTTTATTACATGTATGCATGCTATATGTGTTTACTTTTATGCACTAGATAGCGTATCCCTTTATTATAAAAAGCTAAGTGGGAGAGGGTATGGAAACATACCCATGGTCTCTATTGCTGCTCTCTTGGTGACTTTTATAAACTTTTGAAGTTTATATAGATAGGTCATTAGAGGAGAGTTCTTGTAATTCCTCTTACAAGAAACATTGATTGAGTTCATCAAACAATGCCTAATTTGTCTTTCCAAAACTGATTTCAAGTCGACTCATTCTTACCCCGGGGAGTGGAATGGAGCCAGAGCCACTTGGTCATGTCGAGGACACAAATTAGAGACCTTCGTACCATTCTTTTGAAGATGGGTCGATTGTCTGCTCGGCTCCCTCATTTATGAGAGATAGGGCTGTTCGCATGGTGAATCACTGGTTAGAAACCTCGAGTTTCACTTATGATTCTCCACGTCTTGATTTACAAGATTAAATGGATCAAGTAATTGGGAGTCAATTATAAAGATCTCTTGGTGTAGTAAACGTCCACACCACGTGGCTTGCTATACCGACGGATCTTGGATTAATTGATGTAGACAGTTGTAAGAAATTGTGAAGAGTTGTGAAGTTGTCGTAAACGTCCACACCACGTGGCTTGCGGTGATGTAGCAATTCCAAGCGATTTACTTTGGTGCTGAGTAATGGTTTACACTTAGATACGCCTTATAGTATTCCTCCCCACGAGGTTCCGCTATAAATGATGTATGACCAAAGAAAATCTAATTGCTAAGTCGTTTGGGTGGGTAAACGTCCACACCACGTGGCTTGCCTTACCTGATGGGATTTTAGATGTAATTAGTGATTTAATGATATTATTTAAGGGAGATAATATCGGATATTAAATTGTTTGTTTGTTTTATGTGCTTATAGGTTAGGAATGACTGTGACCCCACTTTGTGATATGCTTAAAGATGAAAACTCACTGGTTCCATATAGTAATGATTGGGAACGAAATCTGGACATTGTCCAGACTGTTGAGCCTTCTATACCTGCTGTTGTCCCAACTGATGAGGACATTAGGAATGACCTCAATATGATGTTGAGACATAGTGTGGATACTGCTGAAGAGGTGATTGACATACTCATTGTATTTCGTCCACTAGAGGAGTCGCTTAAAAACGATGACTTGAGGATGAAAATCATAAGTGTGATCAGAAAATCACGAGCTCTTATGGCCAAGGAAGAAGTGCAAGCAAAGAAGCCCAGTGGTTCTAAACCACGGATTGGGAAGAGCAAGCCGCAAGGCAAGTGCTATCGATGCAAGCAGTCTGGGCACTGGAGGTCTGATTGTCCTCTCATCAAAGGTACGAAATTTTCCTTAGTCACTGAAACATTATCAGTGGTGTTATCTACCAGCACCTGGTGTGTAGATACGGGGGCCACTGATCATGTCTGCAATTCCTTGCAGGGGTTCCAGGAAACCCGGAGACTTAGAGAGGGAGAGATCGTGGTCTACATGGGCAATGCCGCGAGGGTAGCGGCTGTTGCAGTGGGAGACGTTCACTTACGCTTTAGTAGTGATAGGGTTTTAGTTTTACATAATTGTCTTTATGTACCCAATTTTAGAAAGAATTTAATTTCGGTTTCTAAACTTATTATGAATGGATATTCTGTTTCTTTTGACCACTCTGTGATCATAAGAAGAAACAGTGAGATTATCTGTTCTGGTACATTGGTGGACGATTTGTATGTGCTAAATCCCGAGTCTAACACGATGCAACTAACCGAGAGTAATAACACATCTACGAACACCAATAAGAGAAAGGAACCTTCTAAAATGAATCAATTATACTTGTGGCATCTAAGGCTGGGTCATATAAACTCGAATAGGCTTCAAAGGTTGAAAGCTGATGGTCTAATCAGCAATGTTGAAGGAGTGGACCTTCCAACCTGCGAATCCTGTTTGGAGGGTAAAATGACCAAGCGTCCTTTTTCTGGTAAAGGACGAAGAGCTGAACAAGTATTGGATTTGATTCACTCTGATATATGCGGACCTATGTCTACTCAGGCAAGGGGAGGGTACGAGTATTTCATCACCTTTACTGATGATTACTCAAGATATGGATATGTATACCTGATGAGCCGCAAGAGCGAGTCCTTTGGCAAGTTCAAAGAATTCAAGGCTCTTGTGGAGAACCTTCGTGGTAAATCCATAAAATGCCTGCGATCTGATCGCAGAGGCGAGTACCTGTCTGGAGAATTCAAGGCATACTTGGCAGAGAATGGGATTGAATCCCAACTGACTTCACCATACACTCCCCAGCATAATGGTGTGTCAGAAAGAAGGAATAGGACTCTTATGGAAATGGTGCGATCGATGATGAGTTACTCGGACTTACCTATTATGTTCTGGGGACATGCCTTGGAAACAGCAGCGTATATCTTGAATAGGGTTCCAACCAAAACGGTACCAACAACACCCATGGAATTGTGGAGTGGGCGTAAGCCTAACTTGGGACACATTCGGGTCTGGGGTTGTCCAGCACATGTGTTGCGACAAGGTGCCGATAAGTTAGAACCTAGATCAGAATTACGGCTGTTTGTAGGATACCCGAAAGGAACTAAGGGTGGCATGTTCTATAGTCCTAAAGACCAGAGGATCGTTATAAGTACTAACGCTCGGTTCTTAGAGGAAGACTATGTCATGGACCACAAGCCCAAAAGTGACATAGTACTTGATGAGATGAGAGGTGACAAGGAAGACTTAGATACAGCCGAACCGAGTAGTGATACACCACTAGAACCTGCACCTACTGTCACTGTTAATACACCGGAACGCCGTCGTAGTGGGAGGGTTGTTAAACAACCAGATAGATGGATTGGACTGGGTGAGTCTTCGGACTCTGGACCTGGAGTTCATGAAATCGATCCCTGGACCTATGACGATGCGGTACAAGATATAGATGCGCCTTCTTGGAAGAAAGCGATGAAATCCGAAATTGAATCTATGGATTCTAATAAAGTCTGGGATCTTGTAGAACCACCAAGCGGCGTGAAGCCAATTGGGTGTAAATGGGTCTACAAGAGAAAGAGAGGATCTGACGGAAAGGTTGAAACCTTTAAAGTTCGGCTTGTTGCGAAAGGATATACTCAGAAAGAGGGAATCGATTATGAGGAGACCTTCTCGCCGGTAGCCAAGATAAAGTCGATCCGGATTCTCTTATCCATAGCAGCTCATATGGATTATGAGGTGTGGCAAATGGATGTCAAGACAGCTTTCCTGAATGGAAGTCTTGACGAGACGATTTATATGAAACAACCAGAAGGATTCATTGCTAAGGGGCGAGATCATCTAGAGTGCAAGCTTAATCGATCCATTTATGGATTGAAACAAGCCTCGAGATCGTGGAACCTGCGGTTTGACGAAGTAGTCCAATCTTTTGGATTCAGTCAAAGCATGGACGAATCGTGTGTGTATTGGAAGCGTGATGGGAAGAAGGTGGTGTTTCTCGTGCTTTATGTAGACGACATTCTTCTCATTGGCAACAATGTGAAAATGTTATCAGACATAAAGGGATGGTTGTCTAGACAATTCGATATGAAAGATTTGGGAGAAGTTGGACATGTTCTAGGGATCAAGGTTATAAGGGATCGCCGGAATAGAACATTGTACTTATCCCAGCAATCTTACATAGACACGATTCTGGCTCGTTTTAACATGCAAGATTATGCAGTGTTATGCACGAGGCCTGATATCAGCTATGCAGTTGGCGTAGTAGCGAGATATCAGAGTAACCCTGGAAAGGCTCATTGGACTGCTGTAAAGAGCATTTTCAAGTATTTGCGAAATACTAGGGATTATGTTCTAAGTTACGGGGCAGACAATCTGATTCCTTTGGGTTATACGGATTCGGATTTCCAAGCTGATAAGGACTGGTGTAAGTCGTGATCAGGCTATGTGTTTCACTATTAAAGGAGGAGGAGTTTTTTTTAACATGGAAGAGTGATAAGCACGATGCTTTTCGGACTCTCCCATGGGTAACCAAATAGCGGCCTCAGAGGCAGCGGAAGATTTGGTATGGCTCCGGTATTACCTCTGGGACTTAGATGTGATTCTTAGTTTACCAAAGGCTATGTAAATAGCGGTGCAGTGGCAAACTTTAAGAGATCACGAGTCCATGAGTGTAAGATAACACATAGGGCAAGTACCACCTGATAAAAGTCATCGTCAGAGGAACGATGCAGTAGTCACCAAGATAGCTTCAGAGCGGCAACCTAGATTGCTCATTCACTTGGTACTTCTTGGAAGTACAATTTAAGCACGTGATGAGTATGGGAGTCGGGAGTTTGGAAGATAAGACTAGACCTCAGTATAAGTGGGAGATTGATGGAGTAGTATACTTAATGTCTAGATTTGAGTATTATAAACTCCTTGTACACTTTCATTTACCTATTAAATACAAACATTCATTTGCTTTTAATTATTGTTAATTAAATATATGCAAATTATAGTCCTGGATTTTATACGTTGTAGTTAGTATGGTGTTGCACGGGCACACAGAAGATCATACTATCGGTTACTCGTATTTAATCGAACAGTTGCTCACGACCTAGATGGACACGGACCAATCCATCGGTATAGTCGTTGTGTGAGAGAGAAAATAATTTATCTTAATTATTTTATCACACTTGTACACTTGGTGTATTGAGCGGATCGATTGAGACTCATCAATTAGGATTGCTCGGCGATAATTGATTTGAGACTCAGTGTATTATATTCTTAATCCCCGATATTATTGCGGGTGTGTATATTTAATATAAGTGACTTTGATTTACCAAAGAAATTAACCGATTTAATTATTGGGTTAATTACCAGTTAAGTTGGGTCACTATATTTTATATATGGCATGCCGTGAATAATTGACCGGGCAGTGTATCCCGGAAGGGTTGATAATATCCCCGAGATGAGCTCATAAGGATTTATTATGTAAACCTCGCGAGTGGATTTAATTCCGCATAATAAATAAGGTTGAGTGGTACTAGTCTCGGATAAAAAGAGATGAATAAATTTATTAAGCAATAAATAAATTTTATTCATGGATATTTCTATCTTAAATACACGGAATAAATAATACTACCGGAGAAATATTATTTGGATATAATATGGTTTAATATTGGGAGTGCAATTAATTTATATAGTGGAAAATAAATTAATTAATATTGATAAAGATTAATGGACTTGGGCAGTGGACTCAATTTAATCATCAATATTGGAAGCCCAATATTCCACCTCCTTTAGATCCCCTACGTAGCCTATAAAAGCACTACATGACCTTTATAAATCATAAGAAAAGATTATCACACTTGATATTCTAGAGAGTTGAAGGAGATCCATAGGAGTTCGATAGATCGTCGCCCACCCGACGTTCGAACGGAGTGCAAGGAATACGTGGGAAGATTCAAAGGTCATCTTGATTCCGTTTCTCCGAACAATGAATCGTAGGTATGATATCTAAACACCCTCGATATTATTCGGTTTTGTTTTATCGTAAAATACCGTAGAACAAGATCCGAGGTACGAAACCCCGGAGGAGGATCAACCGGCGATGGTGGTCGAAGACCACGGCATCGCGGCGGTCGACCCACCTAGGGTTTCGGCGGGCGTATGGGACGAACCCCGGCTGGACGCCGGGGCGCGATCGATCAAGGGATCGATCGCGGGCAGCTGCTGGGCACGACTGCCCAGCTGGAAGCGGGCCACCCCACACGGCGGCGAGTCGCCGGACTCGCCGCGGGGCTGCTTCATGCAGCCCACCCCGATCGATCGCCGGCGTGCGATCGGTCCTTCGATCGCGTGAACACCCCGGCTCGCGGGGGTTCGGCCGGGGGCGGGCTGTGCGTCTTCGGGCGCATGGTCTCCGATGGTCGGACTCCGGCGGATGAGTCGGTGTTCATGTGATCTCCGGCGATGGGTTTTTGATCGGGCTATGGTTTCCGCAAATTTTAATAGCCCGGGATATCGAATTCCAACAAATCGATCATCATGGGATCGATTCTCGTGATCGATCCCCGGTCCTCCCTCTCATCTTCTCCTTCGTCACATGAGTTCTCCGGCGGTCGTCTCGGCATCGATCCAACGTAAATAAATTACAAGAAATAAATTTACAAATCCGGTATCGATTCTATACATGAAATCGACCCTATACACTTTCCGGAAAACGTAGAACAATAATAATAAATCTAAATTCGGTCAACCCCCGAATTTTTACTATTACAAGCATTCAACCACACAAAACGAATCTCGACATGTCCGAGAGTTTAATAACGAATAATCATGGTAAATTAAATAGCAATTAATTAAACGAATAATTAACAATTTAATTAAACCATGATAGTCGGAATCCCTGCAAGGTAGAACACAATTGAACACATACATGAACACGAAACCGAATGCTTTGATACCAATTGTTGGAAATCGATATCCCGGGGTATCAAAATTGCGGAACCGATAACCCCGACCGAAATCCCGTCGCCGGAAACTGATCACGAATGCCACGTCGCCGGAGTCCGACGAGAGAATCGCCACGAGGGCGAAACCCTAGCCGAACTCCACGCGGAGTTCGCGATCGCCGTGCATGGCGATCGCCGGCTGCATGGAGCAGCCCCGGATGGCGGTGAGTCCGGCGACTTCACCGCCGTTGCCACCGGGAGGGGCGGTCAGCCCCGCTGACTACCGCGGCCAAGCCGCGGCTTGCCCAGCGATCGAGCTTTGCTCGATCGCACGCCCCAGCGTCCAGCCGGGGCCTCCCTCCTCGCACGCCGCCGTCGAGGGGCGGGGATCCGCCACGGCACCAGCCCGTGGCATCCCCAGCGATCGACTCCCGTCGATCGCTCGCCCCGGCGTCCAGCCGGGGCTCCCTTCGTCGCGCGGTCCCGGCGGTCGAACCCTAGGGTTCGGCCGCCCCTTGTTCGATCCCGACGGGGATCTCGAATCCCCGTATCCCGGTCTCGACGTTTCCCGGATCTTGTGTTCATGTACATATAACAATTCACATCACATACAATCATAGAGGGGGTTTTGATGATCATACCTTTGATTCGTTGTGCGGAGAAACGAAATCAAGTTGAAGACCTTTTGGATCTTCCCACGTATTCCTTGCACTTCGTTCGAACGTCGGGTGGGCGACGATCTATCGAACTCCTATGGATCTCCTTCAACTCTCTAGAATATCAAGTATGATAATCTTGTCTTATGATTTATGAAGGCCATGTAGTGCTTTTATAGGCTACGTAGGGGATCTAAAGGAGGTGGAATATTGGGCTTCCAATATTGATGATTAAATTGAGCCCACTGCCCAAATCCATTAATCCTTATCAATATTAATTAATTTATTTTCCACTATATAAATTAATTGCACTCCCAATATTAAACCATATTATATCAAATAATATTTCTCCGGTAGTATTTATTTATTACGTGTATTTAAGATTTAAATATCCATGAATAAAATTAATTTATTGCTAATTAATTTATTCATCTCTTTAATCCGAGACTAGTACCATTCAACCTTAATTATTGTGCGGAACGAATCCACTCATTAAGTTTACACAATAATTCCTTTTGAACTCATCTCGGGGATATTATCAACCCTTACGGGATACACTGTCCGGTCAATTATTCACGGCATGCCATATATAAAATATAGTGACCCAACTTAACCGGTAATTAACCCAATAATTAAATCGGTTAATTCCTCTGGTAAATCAAAGTCACTTATATTAAATATACACACCCGCAATAATATCGGGGATTTAGAATAAAATACACTGAGACTCGAATCGATTATCGCCGGCAATCCTAATCGATGAATCTCAACGATCCGCTCAATACACCAAGTGTACAAGTGTGATAAAATAATTAAGATAAATTATTTTCTCTCTCACACAACGACTATACCGATAGATTAGTTAGTGTCCATCTAGGTCGTGAGCAACTGTTCGATTAAATACGAGTAACCGATAGTATGATCTTCTGTGTGCCCATGCACACCATACTAACTACAACTTATAAAATCCAGAACTATGGTTTGCATTTATTTAATTAACAAATAATTAAAAGCAAAACAATTGTTCGTTAATTTAATAGATTAAATGCTATGACGGGGAGTTTACCGTTTACTTAAATCTAGACATTAAGTACACAACTCCAACAATCTCCCACTTGTACTAAGGTCTAGTCATTTCCTCCAAACTCCCGGTTCCCATACTCATCACGTGCTTAAAGTGTACTTCCAAGAAGTACTATGTGAATGAGCACTCTAGGTTGCCGCTCTGAAGTTATCTTGGTGACTACTACGTCGTCTCCCTTGACGATGACTCGTATCAGGTGGTACTTGCACTATGTGTTATCATCACTTTTAAACTTATGACTTCTTCCGGTTTACCATGCACCACTATGAAATAGCCTTTGCTAAACCAAGAGTCATATCCAAGTCTTAGAGGTTATCCCGGAACCTAACCAAAACTTCCGCTGCCTCTGAGGCTGCTATTCGGTTATGAGAGAGTCTGAGAAGCATCCTGCTTATCACTCTTTTCATATTAAAGGTTCCACCTCTTCCAAAAGTGAACACATAGCCTGATATCGACTTACACTGGCCCTTCTCTGATTTTAGATCCGAGAATGTGTAATCCAAGAAGATTTCGTCTTGCTTAATATCCAGTACTTTCGCAAGTACTATTACAGCATCCGAGAATTTCTTGTCCAGATTACTTTGATATCCTCCCACTACGCAAAACCGCATAGTTGATATCAGGTTCTTGTTTTTCAACATTGCATCTAAGCTTTCCACACATTCTGTCTCTGAAAGGCAACGACCTTTCTCAGAATTATGCATGTTAAAACAAACCATAATCGTATAAGATATCTAGGAGAAGTACAATGTTCTTATCCCTAGATCGAAAGACCTTTAAGAACACGTTCCAACTTCTTCTCAATCTTATATCACGATTTATTTAGACAACCATTATTTTATGTCTGACAATATCTTTACATTGTTGCCAATGATAAAATGCTATCTACATAAAATCTCCGAGAAACACCACCTTGTTTCCATTACGTCTCTAATACACCCATCGTTTTTGCCCTTTGATGAATCCATTAAATGGACTATCTCATCAATTCGCAAGTTCCACGATTTTTAACTTTGTCCCAATCCATAAATGGATTTACTAAGCTTGTACTCTAAATGATCTAGCCTCTTAACAATAAACCTTATTGTTCTCCAAGCAGGCTCATTTAGATCTAGTACCGCCCTTATGCAGAGCTAGGGATCGATTTCATCTCTACTAGATCCAGAGTCCGAACTCCTCTAGTCTTATGAACATCTTTGGTTGTCCAACAACCTCCCACTGCAATGGCGTCCCGGTGTATAACAGTAATAACAATAGGTGCAGTGTGTGGTGTACTTCTACTCGGTTTGGCTGGTTCCCAGTCTTTTGTCCTTTCTTCTCATTCCAAGGTATTAATTTTAATTCAGGCTTTGTGGTTCATCTAATAGTATTCCTCTATGAACCGAACGATAGACGTCCCTCTGGTTCATAGTACTATAGAACACACAATACTTCGTTCATCTAGGATATCCTACAACCATTCTTGTTGTATCCAGGAATATCCATAGAACATAGGTAGTTCCGAACAACTTGTTCTTCTTCCATCAGATTTCCATTTCTTATTTACAACGCACCATCTCTACATGAAGTGTATGGTGTGTCCCTTTGGGATTGAATCCCAAACTTTGATTATGCTATGCGTTATTTAGATAGGTAATGGCCTCCGCGACAGAGTCGCAGGCTTCTAATGGATATACTTTAATGTTGGAGTTGTGTACTTAATGTCTAGATTTAAGTATCGGTAAACTCCCCGTCATAGCATTTAACCTATTTAATTAATAAACAATTATTTGCAATTAATTATCATTAATTATTTACGCAAAATATAGTCCTGGATTCTATACGTTGTAGTTAGTATGGTGTGTCGGGCCCACACAGAAGATCATACTATCGGTTACTCGTATTTAATCAAACAGTTGCTCACGACCTAGATGGACACGAACTAGTCCATCGGTATAGTCGTTGTGTGAGAGAGAAAATAATTTGTCTTAATTATTTTACCACACTTGTACACTTTGTGTATTGAGCGGATCGTTTGAGATTTATCGATTAGGATTGCCTTGGATAATCGATTTAAATCTCAGTGTACTTTATTCTTAATCCCCGATATTATTGCGGGTGTGTATATTTAATATAAGTGACTTTGATTTGCCAAAGGAATTACCCGATTTAATTATTGGGTTAATTACCGGTTAAGTTGGGTCACTATATTTTATATATGGCATGCCGTGAATTCTTGAAGGGACAGTGTATCCCGTAAGGGTTGATAATATCCCCGAGATGAGTTCATAAGGAATTATTATGTAAACCCTGCAGGTGGATTTAATCCGCATAATAATTAAAGTTGAACGGTACTATTCTCGGATATAAGAAATGAATAATATTTATTGAGCAATAAATAAATTTATTCATGGATATTTAAATCTTAAATACACGGAATATATAATACTACCGGAGAAATATTATTTGATATAATATGGAATAATATTGGGAGTGCAATTTTATTTATATAGTGGAAAATAAATAAAATTAATATTGATAAGAATTAATAGATTTGGGTTGGACCCAATTTAATTTTCAATATTGGAAGCCCAATATTTATTCTCCTTATGATCCCCTACGTAGCCTATATAAGCACTACATGGTCTTCACTTTTCATAACACAATTAATTGACCTACGCCAATCATAAAGTTTTGAGAGTGAGGAAGATCCATAAGAGTTCGATAGATCGTCGCCCACACGACGTTCGAACGAGGTGCAAGGAATACGTGGGAAGATCGCAAGGTCATCAAAGGTGTTTGATTTCGTTTCTCCGCACAACGAATCGAAGGTAAAATCATAAACCCTCTTTTATGATTTTATGTGAATCAATTGTAGTATATACATGAACACACGATCCGGATAAACGTACGAACTTCGGGGACGGGGATTCGAGATCCCCGGCGAAGATCGGGAAACCCTCGATTGGAATCAAGGGTGGCGGTCGAACCCTAGGGTTCGACCGCCGGCGCGCGGACGAAGAGGATGAGCCCCGGCTGGACGCCGGGGCGTGGGGTCGACCTCGGGTCGACCACCGGGGTTCGCCGTGGGCTGGTGCCACGGCGGGAGAACCCCAGCTCTCTCGACCGGCGGCGTTGCGTGGGGAAACCCTCGGCTGGAGCCGAGGGGCGATCGAGCCCGTGAGCTCGATCGCGGCTATGCTACGGGGTCACCCGTAGCTGCCTCGTACGTGCTACGGGTTCGCCCGTAGCGGGCGTGCGGGGCTGGACCCTCCGCGAGCAGCGGGTTCATGAACCCGCTGCGGGGCTGCTACGAGCAGCCCCGGGGATGCCTCGTGCATCCCCAGCGATCATCATGGGGATGATCGCGAGCCCCGTGCGGGGGCTCGGCTGAGTGCTCGCGGCCTTCGGGCCTCGCTGAGTATTTGGTCGGGCCCCGGCTCGTGCGGTGGTTCGCGTTCGTGGATCCGACTCGCGGGAGAAAATCGGCTGGGGGCGGTCTGCGTGTCTTCGGGCGCGTAGTCTCCAAAGGTCGGACTCCTGCGGATGAGTCGGGGATCCAATCTCCGGCGATGAGGGATTTCGGTCGGGCTATCGGTTCCGCATAAAGTAATAGCCCGGGATATCGATTTCCAACAATTGGTATCAGAGCGTTTGGTTTCGTGTTCATGTATATGCTCGATTATTGTTCTACCTTGCAGGATTTCCGGCTATCATGGTTGATTTAATTATTGCTTAATTAATTATCATGATTATTAAACTCTCGGACATGTCGAGATTCGTTTTATGTGTGGTGAATGCTTGTAATAGTAAAAATTCGGGGGTTGACCGAATTTAGGATTTATTATTACGTTCTACTTTTTCCGGAAAATGTATAGGGTCGATTTCATGTATAGAATCGATACCGGATAATTGTAATTTAATTCTTGTAATTTTAATTACGTTGGTTCGATGTTGAGACGATCGCCGGAAGACGAAGAGGGTGTGACGAAGAAGGCAATGGACGAAGGGGCCGATCATCCCCATGATCGACCCCATGGATCGATCGCCGGCATGGGGCTGTCCGCGGGAGCTTCCGGCCACGCCGGCCACCGGTGGTGGTGGCGCGTGGGCTGGGGGCAGCGGCGGTGCTCCTCCCGGGCGGCGGTCGACGGTGGGGGTGGTGCGGGGACTCCCAACCCGCGCTACTCCTACCATAATCCGACTTTCCGAAATTAATTCGACTTTCCTATTTGAGTGTTTTCCTTTTAGGAAACTCTCATTGATTAGGAAAGAATTAATTGAATTGATTTTATTCCTATTTGCTCTATTTCCTTTATGGAAATATTCATGGATTAGGAATTTAATTAATTTGGTATTAATTTATTTCCTATTTGATTATTCCTATTCTTGGGAATTTTCATTAGATGGAAATAAATTGATAATGGAAAGTAGAGGAGTCCTAAATTTATTTTTGTTTCCTTATTCTATTATAGAAGTCTTCTAGAATATTCCGAGTTTTACTTGGATAGATTATTCTAAAAGATTTAATAGAATTAGATGGGAAATTAAATAAATAAAAATATTAATAATATTTAATTTTATTTTCGATATATTCGATTGACTTAATTTTCGAATTAAGTAACTTTTGGATTAATTGAAAATAAATAGACTTAAATATTAGAGATTAATATTCTCGTCACATGGAGCATTCAAGAACGAAGACTGAAGACTAGAAGATGCATACGGAGATGCGACAAAGCCATGATAGTCGGAAAATAATTTTCTAGCATTATTTTGACTATGTGCTACTATGTGCTTTATTGCTTGTATGCATGCTATATGTGTTTACATTATGCACTAAATAGCGTATCCCTTTATTATAAAAAGCTAAGTGGGAGAGGGTATGGAAACATACCCATGGTCTCCATTACTGTTCTCTTGGTGACTCTTATGGACTTTTGAAGTTCGTATAGACGAGTCATTGGAGGAGAATTCTTGTAATTCCTTTTATGAGAAACGTTGATTAAGTTTATCAAACAATGCCTAATTTGTCTTTCCAAAGCTGATTTCAAGTCAACTCATTCTCACCCCGGGGAGTGGAATGGAGCCAGAGCCACTTGGTCATGTAGAGGACACAAATTAGAGACTTTCGTGCCATACTTTGATAGATGGGTCGTTTGTCTGCTCGGCTCCCTCATTTATGAGAGATAGGGTCGTTCGCATGGTGAATCACTGGTTAGAAACTTCGAGTTTCACTTATGATTCTCCACGTATTGATCTACGAGATTAAATGGATCAAGTAATTGGGAGTCAATTATAAAAGTCTCTTAGCTGGTAAACGTCCACACCACGTGGCTTGCTATGCTGACGGGCTTTGGATTAATTGATGTAGACAGTTGTAAGTAATTACGAAGACTTGTGAAGTTATCGTAAACGTCCACACCACGTGGCTTGCGGTGATGTAGCAATTCCAAGTAGTTTACTTTGGTACTGAGTAATGGTTTACACTTAGATACGCGTTGTAGTATCCCTCCCTACGAGGTTACGCTATGATTGATGTATGACCAAAGAAAAACTAATTGCTAAATCATTTGGGTGGGTAAACGTCCACACCACGTGGCTTGCCTTACCTGATGGGATTTTAGATGTGATTAGTAATTTAATGATGTTATTCCAGGGAGATAACGTCGGATATTAAATTAATTGTTTGTTTAAATGTGTTTATAGGTTTAGAAAATTGCTATGAATCCACTTGAGATGATACTTGAGGAATTTAACGCACTGGTTCCACACTGTGTTGAATGGAAAGAGGAGTTAGACATTGCTCAGACTGTAAAGGAGTACAAAGATGTACTCGGTGAAACTTGTCCTCCTGGACTCACCATTAACTCGACTGAGGATGAGATTTTTGACTTTGAGAAATGGGATAGTGCTCGTTCATTAACCATTAATCATGATGTCATGCTCAAACTCAAGTTGCTGTTTGGACATGATGAGGAGGCTAGAAAAGAGGCGATGAGGATACTCATAAAGATCTGTTACTTCGATGAAACACTTGATCATGTTTTTGAGATGATGGATCTTTTGGACGAGTTGAAACAATCGCAAGCTCTTATAGCCAAAGCCAAAGGTTTCGGACCTGAAGGCAAAGGAAAGGAGAAGAAGACAAGGAGGTCCGGTTGTCCTAAGGGACTTGGACCAAAGGGTGGGATAAAGAAGCCTTCTGGCAAATATCCCCAAGGAAAGCAGTCTGAGTACTGGGGGTCTACATCTTGTCCTCTCAAAGGTACGAATTTTTCTTTAGTCGAAAAACACAGTCAGCGGTATTATCTACCAGAATTCTGGTGTGTAGATATGGAACCACTGACGGTATATGCATTCTAAATGCAGGGGTTCCAGAAAACCCGGCGACTTAGATAAGAAGAATTCGAGTCCTCATGGGCAGAACTGTTGAGGAAGCAGCAGTTGCAGTGGAAGACGTTTATTTTTGATAGTTATAGGATTTCATTTCAAGTTTATTGCTTTGTACCTCTTATTTTAGAAAGAACTTTTGTTCTGGATTTCTATTATTAATGGATATTTTATTTCTTTAATCATTTGATGGTTTGGATAAGAAATAATGGAGATATCTATTTTGGTACATTAGATAGCAATATATGAATGATGAATCCTTAGTCTACCACGATGCAACAAACCGTTGTATAACTTGTTTTACTTATTAGATGTATTTCTCTTATCAATCATTATACTTGTGAATCCTTGAACTTGGTAGTATCTATTTAAAAGGGATTCAAAAAGGTCGAAATTGATTTGATCAATTATATTTGGAGGAATGGACCTCCCGACCTAAGAGTCGATCTTAAAAGATGATACAACTAAGTTAACCTTTCTGGATAAAGGATGGAATTCGGACAAGTATAGAGAATGATTTATGATTAATGCGGTATGTGTAATTAGAAAAGGTACGAGTCGTTCTTTCAAGAATACTCAAAGATAGGTTGGACTACTTGCTGTGCCATAAAGGCGGAGTGTTTTCAACACAAAGCCATTATGGGGATCCTTCAAAGTATATCCATTGGGAGCCTGCGACCTGTTCGCGGAGGCTGTCACCTATCTAAATAACACATAGCATAAATCAAAGGTTGAGATTAAGTCTCAAGCGACTGCACCATACACTGATGTGTAGACATGGTGTGTCAGGAATGAGAAATGGGATTCTAATGGTAAAAGAACAAGTTTGTTCGGAACTACCTATGTTCTATGGATTTTCTGGATACAACAACATATTGGATATGGTTGTAGAATATCCTAGTTGAACAAGTAATTGTATGTTCAATAGTACCACGGACCAGAAGGGTGTTCTCGCCCGGTTCTTGAAGAAGACTATTAGATGAACTACAAATGCCCTAACTGACAAAGTACTTTATAATGAGGAGAGAGAAGACTGAGAACCAGCCTAACCGAGTATTAGTACACCACTAACTTCACCTAATGTTATTACTGTTATACACCGGAACGCCATTGCAGTGGGAGGTTGTTAAGCAACCAGAGATGTTCATAAGACTGGAGGAGTTTTGAACTCTGGATCTAGTATACATGAAATCAATCCCTAGTTCTGCATAGGGGCAGTACTAATCTAAATGTGCCTGCTTGGATAGCAATAAGTATTATTGTTAAGAGGCAAGATCATTTAGAAGTACAAGCTCAGTGAATCCATTTATGGATTATCACAGAGCTGAAACTTGTGGAACTTGCAAATTGATGAGATAGTCCATTTTATGGGTTTATCAAGAAGCATAGACAAGATTGGTGTATTGGAGACGTAATGAAAACAAAGTGGTATTTCTCGGAATTTTGTGTAGATAACACTTCATCATTGGCAACAATGTAAAAGTGTTGTCAGACATAAAATAGAGGTTGTCTAAGTATATCGAAATATAAGATTAAGATGAAGTTGAATCATGTTCTTAGAAGTCTTTTGATCTCTAGATAAGAACAATTGTACTTCTCTTTAGATATCTTATACGATTATGGTTTGTTTTAAACATGCACCATTCTGAGAAGGGTTGTTGCCTTTCAGGAACAGAGTGCATCCATCTAAGGTATGTGTCTTGAACACATGAAGGAGATAGATGTAAACAAAGCAGGTTCTTACACCTCGAGTGTAAAAGGCTTTGTAAGTGCGGTGTTATAAAACAAGGACCTGATATCAACTATGCGGTTAGCGTAGTGGGAGGATATCAAAGTAATCTGGATAAGAGATATTCGAATGCTGTAAAAGTACTTGAAAGTACTGGATAACTAGCAAAACGAAATTTTCTTAGATTACAGTTTCTCAGATCCAAAATCAGAGAAAGACCAGTGTAAGTCGATATCAGGCTATGTGTTCACTTTTAGAAGAGGTGGAACCTAAAGTATGAAAGAGTGATAAGCGTAATGCTTCTCGGACTCTATCATAAATCGAATAGCAGCCTCAGAGGCAGCGGAAGTTTTGGTTAGGTTCCGGAATGACCTCTGAACTTGGATATGACTCTTGGTTCACCAAAGGCTATGTACATAGCGGTGCATGGTAAACTGGAAGAAGTCATAAGTTCAAAAGATGATGATAACACATAGAGCAAGTACCACCTCATACGAAGCATCGTCAGAGAGACGACGCAGTGGTCACCAAGATAACTTCGGAGCGGCAACCTAGATTGCTCATTCACATAATACTTCTGGGAAGTATAACTTAAGCACGTGATGAGTATGGGAGTCGGGAGTTTGGAGGAAATGACTAGACCTTAGTACAAGTGGGAGATTGTTGGAGTTGTGTACTTAATGTCTAGATTTAAGTATCGGTAAACTCCCCGTCATAGCATTTAACCTATTTAATAATAAACAATTATTTGCAATTAATTATCATTAATTATTTACGCAAAATATAGTCCTGGATTCTATACGTTGTAGTTAGTATGGTGTGTCGGGCCCACACAGAAGATCATACTATCGGTTACTCGTATTTAATCAAACAGTTGCTCACGACCTAGATGGACACGAACTAGTCCATCGGTATAGTCGTTGTGTGAGAGAGAAAATAATTTGTCTTAATTATTTTACCACACTTGTACACTTTGTGTATTGAGCGGATCGTTTGAGATTTATCGATTAGGATTGCCTTGGATAATCGATTTAAATCTCAGTGTATTTTATTCTTAATCCCCGATATTATTGCGGGTGTGTATATTTAATATAAGTGACTTTGATTTGCCAAAGGAATTAACCGATTTAATTATTGGGTTAATTACCGGTTAAGTTGGGTCACTATATTTTATATATGGCATGCCGTGAATTCTTGAAGGGACAGTGTATCCCGTAAGGGTTGATAATATCCCCGAGATGAGTTCATAAGGAATTATTATGTAAACCCTGCAGGTGGATTTAATCCGCATAATAATTAAAGTTGAACGGTACTATTCTCGGATATAAGAAATGAATAATATTTATTGAGCAATAAATAAATTTATTCATGGATATTTAAATCTTAAATACACGGAATATATAATACTACCGGAGAAATATTATTTGATATAATATGGAATAATATTGGGAGTGCAATTTTATTTATATAGTGGAAAATAAATAAAATTAATATTGATAAGAATTAATAGATTTGGGTTGGACCCAATTTAATTTTCAATATTGGAAGCCCAATATTTATTCTCCTTATGATCCCCTACGTAGCCTATATAAGCACTACATGGTCTTCACTTTTCATAACACAATTAATTGACCTACGCCAATCATAAAGTTTTGAGAGTGAGGAAGATCCATAAGAGTTCGATAGATCGTCGCCCACACGACGTTCGAACGAGGTGCAAGGAATACGTGGGAAGATCGCAAGGTCATCAAAGGTGTTTGATTTCGTTTCTCCGCACAACGAATCGAAGGTAAAATCATAAACCCTCTTTTATGATTTTATGTGAATCAATTGTAGTATATACATGAACACACGATCCGGATAAACGTACGAACTTCGGGGACGGGGATTCGAGATCCCCGGCGAAGATCGGGAAACCCTCGATTGGAATCAAGGGTGGCGGCCGAACCCTAGGGTTCGACCGCCGGCGCGCGGACGAAGAGGATGAGCCCCGGCTGGACGCCGGGGCGTGGGGTCGACCTCGGGTCGACCACCGGGGTTCGCCGTGGGCTGGTGCCACGGCGGGAGAACCCCAGCCCTCTCGACCGGCGGCGTTGCGTGGGGAAACCCTCGGCTGGAGCCGAGGGGCGATCGAGCCCGTGAGCTCGATCGCGGCTATGCTACGGGGTCACCCGTAGCTGCCTCGTACGTGCTACGGGTTCGCCCGTAGCGGGCGTGCGGGGCTGGACCCTCCGCGAGCAGCGGGTTCATGAACTCGCTGCGGGGCTGCTACGAGCAGCCCCGGGGATGCCTCGTGCATCCCCAGCGATCATCATGGGGATGATCGCGAGCCCCGTGCGGGGGCTCGGCTGAGTGCTCGCGGCCTTCGGGCCTCGCTGAGTATTTGGTCGGGCCCCGGCTCGTGCGGTGGTTCGCGTTCGTGGATCCGACTCGCGGGAGAAAATCGGCTGGGGGCGGGCTGCGTGTCTTCGGGCGCGTAGTCTCCAAAGGTCGGACTCCTGCGGATGAGTCGGGGATCCAATCTCCGGCGATGAGGGATTTCGGTCGGGCTATCGGTTCCGCATAAAGTAATAGCCCGGGATATCGATTTCCAACATTTAATGGTTCCCCATAATAGCTTTGTGTCCATTGACTAGTCAAAACACTTTGCTTTTATGGCACATTAAGTATTCTAATCCATCACCGAGTATTCTTTGAAGAACTACTCGCACCTCTCTTATTTACACATATGTCTGCATATCTAATCATTTCTAATACTTGTCCGAATTCTATCCTTTATACAGAAAGGTTTGCTTAGATGTATTATCCTCCAAATTCAATTCTCAGGTCGGAAGGTCCATTCCTTCAGCTATAATTGATCAAATCAATTTCGACCTTTTGAACCTTATTTGAAAATACTACTAAATACAAGAATTCACAAGTATAATGATTTAATAAAGAAATATCTAATCAAGTAAAACAAGTTATAGAACGGTTCGTTGCATCGTGGTAGACTTAGGATCTATCATTCATATATCGCTATCTAATGTACCAGAATGGATAATACCCATTATTTCAAAAATCATCCAATGATTAAAGAAATAAAAATATCCATTCATTAATAATAGAAATCCAGAACAAAACGTTCTTTCTAAAATAAAGGGTACATAATGCAATAATCTTGAAATGAAATCCTATTTAACTACTAAAGCAGATAAATGTCTTCCACCGCAACAGCTGCCTCCTCTACAGCTTTTGCCCGTGTAGACTATTCCTCCATTTCCAAGTCTTTGGGTTTCTTGGTGCCCCTGCATTTTAAATGCACACATACCGTCAGAGGTTCCATATCTACCAACCAGGTTTCTGGTAGATAACGCTACTGACTATGTTTCAAAGACTAAGGAGGGAATCTCGTACCTTCTCGAGGAGAAAACATAGACTTCCAGTCCCCAGAATGTATTCCATGAGAATGATTGCCCGAAGGCTTTCTTACTCTATTCCGTGGTCCAAGTCCTTTTTGACTACTGGACTCCCTTGTCTCCTTCTCCTTTCCCTTATGTAAGACTTTAGGTCCGAAACCTTTGGTCTTGGCTTCAAGAGCTTGCGATTCTCTCAACTCATCCAAAAGATCTAGAATCTCGAAAACGTGATCAAGCGTCTCCTCGAAGTAACTGATCTTTATGAGTATCCTCATCGCCTCTTTTCTAGCCTTTACATTCTGTCTAAACATCAAATTTAGTTTAAGCATGACATCATGATTGGCGGCTAGTGCAAGAGCACTATCCCACTTCTCAAAATCAGCTATCTCCTCATCAGATGAGACAATAGTAGGTCTAGGAGGACAAGTCTCACTGAGTACATCTTTGTACTCTTTTACAGTCTGAGCAATGTCTAACTTATCATTCCACTCAACACAGTGTGGAACCAGTGTGTTGATTTCCTTGAGTATCATAGAAAGTGGGTTCATAGCTATTCTCTAAACCTATAAGCACATTTAAACAAACAATCAATTTAATATCCGATATTATCTCCCTCAAATAATATCATTAAATTACTAATCACATCTAAAATCCCATCAGGTAAGGCAAGCCACGTGGTGTGGACGTTTACCCACCCAAATGATTTAACAATTAGATTTTCTTTGGTCATACATCACTTATAGCGTAACCTCGTGGGGAGGAATACTATAAGCCGTATCTAAGTGTAAACCATTACTCAGCACCAAAGTAAATCGCTTGGAATTGCTACATCACCGCAAGCCACGTGGTGTGGACGTTTACGACAATTTCACAACTCTTCGCAATTCCTTACAACTGTCTACATCAATTAATCCAAAATCCGTCAGTATAGCAAGCCACGTGGTGTGGACGTTTACTACACTAAGAGACTTTTATAATTGACTCCCAGTTACATGATCCATTCGATTTTCGTAAATCAAGACGTGGAGAATCATAAGTGAAACTCGAAGTTTCTAACCAGTGATTCACCATGCGAACAACCCTATCTCTCATTAGATGAGGGAGCCGAGCAGACAATCGACCCACCTTAAAAGGATGGTAGGAATGTCTCTAATTTGTGTCATCCACATGACCAAGTGGCTTTGGCTCTATTCCACTCCCCGAGGCGAGAATGAGTCGACTTGAAGTTAGTTTCAGAAAGACAAATTAGGCATTGTTTGATAAACTTAATCAATGTCTCTTGTAAAAGGAATTACAAGAATTCTCCTATAATGACACATCTATATGAACTTCAAAAGTCCATAAGAGTCACCAAGAGAACAGTAATGGAGACCATGGGAATGTTTCCATCCCCTCTCCCACTTAGATTTTTATAACAAAGGGATACGCTATCTAGTGCATAAAGTAAACACATATAGCATGCATACAAGCAATAAAGCACATAGCACATAGTCAAAATAAGCTAGAAAATTATTTTCCGACTATCATGGCTTTATTCCATCTCCGTATGCTTCTTCTAGTCTTCAGTCTTCGTTCTTGAATGCTCTATGTGACGAGAATATTAATCCCAATATTTAAATCTATTTATTCTTAATAAATCCAAAAGATACTTAATTCGAAAATTAAGTCAATCGAATAAATCAAAAATAAAATTAAATATTATTAATATTTTTATTTATTTATTTTCCTATCTAATTCTATTAAATCTCTAGAATAATCTATCCAAGTAAAACTTGGAATATTCTAGAAGACTTCTATAATAGAATAAGGAAATAAAATAAATTAGGACTCTTCTACTTTCCAAGATTAATTAATTTCCATCTCTATGAAAATTCCCATATAATAGGAATAATCAATTAGGAAATAAATCAATCTTAAATTAACTCTTATTCCTTTCCAATTCTATTAAATCTCTAGGATCCTATTCCAAGTAGGACTCGGAATACTCTAGAAGACTTCCATAATAGAATAAGGAATAAAATTAATTCCAATTAATTCTTTTCCTAATCCATGAGAATTCCCAAAAATAGGAAAACTCAAATAGGAAAAACGAATTAATTAGGAAAGTAGTATCTTGGTAGGAGACACGAGATCACGAGGATCCCGCGCCCCCACCATCGACCCACCGC
Organism: Euphrasia confusa; assembly: GCA_954870475.1. Lineage (NCBI taxonomy): Eukaryota > Viridiplantae > Streptophyta > Magnoliopsida > Lamiales > Orobanchaceae > Euphrasia > Euphrasia confusa. The sequence continues at coordinate 14,035,100 of OX940949.1, read as the reverse complement.
CGGGAAGCCACGCGCCGCCGCCCCCAGCCCACGCGCCACCACCACCGGTGGCCGGCGTGGTCGAGGGCCCTACGGGCTGCCTCCCTCGGGTCGATCGATCATCATGGGATCGATCCTTGTGATCGATCCCCGGTCCTCCCTCTCATCTTCTCCTTCGTCACATGAGTTCTCCGACGATCGTCTCGGCATCGATCCAACGTAAATTAAATTACAAGAAATAAATTTACAATTCCGGTATCGATTCTATACATGAAATCGACCCTATACACTTTCCGGAAAACATAGAACAATAATAATAAATCTAAATTCGGTCAACCCCCGAATTATTACTATTACAAGCATTCATCCACACAAAACGAATCTCGACATGTCCGAGAGTTTAATAAACGAACAATCATGGTAAATTAAATAGCAATTAATTAAACGAATAATTAACAATTAATTAAACCATGATAGTCGGAATCCCTGCAAGGTAGAACACAATTGAACACATACATGAACACGAAACCAAACGCTCTGATACCAATTGTTGGAATTCGATGTCCCGGGTTATCAAAAATTGCGGAAACTGATAACCCGACCGAAATCCCGTCGCCGGAAACTCGCGAACCACTTCACGTCGACGGAGCTCGACTCGAGCATCACCGCCGCGGGATGAAAACCCGCGGCTAGAAAACCCTAGCCGAGCCCCCCGCCGAAAGGGGGCTCGCGATCGCACCTTGCGATCCCCGGGGCTGTCCAACAGCCCCCGGTGGTGAGTCCGGCGACTCACCACCACCGCCGGAGGAGGGCGGTCAGCTCCCAGCTGACCAGCCGCGGCCCAGCCGCGGCGTCCCTCGCGATCGCGCGCCGCGATCGCTCGCCCCGGCCGAAGCCGGGGCTCCTCCCGTGCGCACGCCGCCGGTCGAAGGGCTGGGGGGTCCACCCGCCGTGCACCAGCCCACGGCGAACCTCCCCGCGATCGACTTCACGTCGATCGCATGCCCCGGCGGTCCAACCGGGGCTCCCTTGTCCGCGCGCGCCGGCGGTCGAACCCTAGGGTTCGGCCGCCCCTTCTCGATCCCGACGGGGATCACGACGATCCCCGTATCCCGGTCTCGACGTTTCTCGGATCTTGTGTTCATGTACATATTACAATTCATATCACATACAATCATAGTGGGGGTTTTGATGATCATACCTTTGATTCGTTGTGCGGAGAAACGAAATCAAGTTGAAGACCTTTTGGATCTTCCCACGTATTCCTTGCACTCCGTTCGAACGTCGGGTGGGCGACGATCTATCGAACTCCTATGGATCTCCTTCAACTCTCTAGAATATCAAGTATGATAATCTTGTCTTATGATTTATGAAGGCCATGTAGTGCTTTTATAGGCTACGTAGGGGATCTAAAGGAGGTGGAATATTGGGCTTCCAATATTGATGATTAAATTGAGCCCACTGCCCAAGTCCATTAATCCTTATCAATATTAATTAATTTATTTTCCACTATATAAATTAATTGCACTCCCAACATTAAACCATATTATATCAAATAATATTTCTCCGGTAGTATTTATTTATTCCGTGTATTTAAGATTTAAATATCCATGAATAAAATTAATTTATTGCTAATTAATTTATTCATCTCTTTAATCCGAGACTAGTACCATTCAACCTTAATTATTGTGCGGAACGAATCCACTCATGAGGTTTACACAATAATTCCTTTTGAACTCATCTCGGGGATATTATCAACCCTTACGGGATACACTGTCCGGTCAATTATTCACGGCATGCCATATATAAAATATAGTGACCCAACTTAACCGGTAATTAACTCAATAATTAAATCGGTTAATTCCTTTGGTAAATCAAAGTCACTTATATTAAATATACACACCCGCAATAATATCGGGGATTTAGAATAAAATACACTGAGACTCGAATCGATTATCGCCGGCAATCCTAATCGATGAATCTCAACGATCCGCTCAATACACCAAGTGTACAAGTGTGATAAAATAATTAAGATAAATTATTTTCTCTCTCACACAACGACTATACCGATAGATTAGTTCGTGTCCATCTAGGTCGTGAGCAACTGTTCGATTAAATACGAGTAACCGATAGTATGATCTTCTGTGTGCCCATGCACACCATACTAACTACAACGTATAAAATCCAGAACTATGGTTTGCATTTATTTAATTAATAAATAATTAAAAGCAAAACAATTGTTCGTTAATTTAATAGATTAAATGCTATGACGGGGAGTTTACCGTTTACTTAAATCTAGACATTAAGTACACAACTCCAACATTATCAACCCTTCCGGGATACACTGTCCGGTCAATCATTCACGGCATGCCATATATAAAATATAGTGACCCAACTTAACCGGTAATCAACCCAATAATTAAATCGGTTAATTCATTTGGTAAATCAAAGTCACTTATATTAAATATACACACCCGCAATAATATCGGGGATTAAGAATAAAATACACTGAGACTCGAATCGATTATCGCCGGCAATCCTAATCGATGAATCTCAACGATCCGCTCAATACACCAAGTGTACAAGTGTGATAAAATATTTAAGATAAATTATTTTCTCTCTCACACAACGACTATACCGATAGATTAGTTCGTATCTATCTAGGTCGTGAGCAACTGTTTGATTAAATACGAGTAACCGATAGTATGATCTTCTGTGGGCCCATGCACACCATACTAACTACAACGTATAAAATCCAGAACTATGGTTTGCATATATTTAATTAATAATAATTAAAAGCAAAACAATCGTTCGTTAATTTAATAGATTAAATGCTATGACGGGGAGTTTACCGTTACTTAAATCTAGACATTAAGTACACAACTCCAACAGCTCCTATGCTTTTGCATGCTAGAGATGTATATACATTGAAGGCTTACGACATTTTCGAGGATGAATTCAGGAAAGGTTCTTCTTGTTTTCAGAAACTTGTTAGTTCTGATTCTGTCATGGCTACATACCATGTGTGGCGAGCAGGTCATGAAAAACTAAAGCACACTGTGACTTATAAGTTTACTCATAATTGTGTCAGTTGTACCTGCAATTTGTTTACTGAAGTTGGTATCCTGTGCTCGCATTCTCTGAGAGTCATGAACATACATTGTGTGTCTGTCATTCCTGAGTTCTACATATTGAAGAGGTGGCGTAAAGATGTTGTTAAGGGTCGGGAAATTCAGAATGTGGTGCCTTCCATGACCTCTCCAGATGAAGATTCTATGGCAGCGTCTTTGTGGAGAACACAAGCAAGTAGGAAGGCTGTTGATTTCATTGCCACTTGTGAAAATAATAAGGATGCTCGGTTGATTTGGGACACAGGTTTTGAGGGTATCAAGAAAGATGTACTTCTTGCTGTTCGGTCAAGAGACGATGATAGGTGTTTGGATGAAACGTCTTCAAGGAGTGATGTTGTTCAAAATCCCAAGAGTACAAACTTGAAGTATAAGCGACGAACCAGGGAGAAGCCTACAGTGGAGAAGATATGGAATAAAGTAAGAGGCAGAAAGAAGAAATCGAAAACTGACGAGTTAAAAAACAGAATGGCTCTTCAGAATTTAGAGGTAACAAAGTTTTGTATTTTGTGTTTTATTGTTTTTAATTCTGATTTTTATTCCATGTTATAATGAATTCTAATCTGTTTTTAATACCTTTCTAATGTGTTTTTTTTAGGATGACAATGGTGGTTACGTTGTTCACCCTGTTTCTGGAGGTCAACGTTTAGAAGTTATATCTCCGAATACAAGTTCAAGATTTCCCGCAGTGTTATATGATTCTGTTGCCTGATTGTTTTAACTATATTTGGAAATGATGTGTTGGTGACATTTGTGTTTTTATTGTTGACAATGTTGTGTTGATGACATTCTGTGCTTGGTTTTTATTTTTATTTTCCCGTTGATCAGAATTTGTATAATGTCGAGATTACATTTATAATATCGTGGAGAATTATGTATTGATATTTTTTTTATTAATGTATTAGATGTTGTGTACTAATACAATAGAATTCATGAATGAATTGAGTAGAATAAGAACATAAATAGAGCAGAATGAACTACTACATGTAGTAGAATTCATTCAGGTTTAGGGTTTTAGAAATTAGGGTTTAGGGTTTTGTTGGAGTTGTGTACTTAATGTCTAGATTTAAGTAAAGGAAACTCACGATCCATTGCCATTAATCTATTTAATTAAATAAACAATTATTTGCGTTTAATTATTTATAATTAAATATATGCAAATCATAGTCCTGGATTCTATACGTTGTAGTTAGTATGGTGTGCGACGTCACACAGAAGATCATACTATCGGTTACTCGTATTTAATCGAACAGTTGCTCACGACCTAGATGGACACGGACCAATCCATCGGTATAGTCGTTGTGTGAGAGAGAAAATAATTTGTCTTAATTATTTTATCGCACTTGTACACTTGGTGTATTGGGCGGATCTGCTTGAGATTTATCGATTAGGATTGCCGGCGATAATCGATTCAAGTCTCAGTGTATTTTATTCTTAATCCCCGATACTATTGCGGGTGTGTATATTTAATATAAGTGATTTTGATTTACCAAAGGAATTAACCGATTTAATTATTGGGTTAATTACCGGTTAAGTTGGGTCACTATATTTTATATATGGCATGCCGTGAATACTTGACGGGAAAGTGTATCCCGTAAGGGTTGATAATATCCCCGAGATGAGTTCATAAGGAATTATTATGTAAACCCTGCAGGTGGATTCGTTCCGCATAATAATTAAGGTTGAATGGTACTAGTCTCGGATATAAGAGATGAATAAATTAATTAGCAATAAATTAATTTTATTCATGGATATTTATATCTTAAATACACGGAATAAATAATACTACCGGAGAAATATTATTTGACATAATATGGTTTAATATTGGGAGTGCAATTAATTTTATATAGTGGAAAATAGAATTAATTAATAATAGTAAGGATTAATAGATTTGGGCTTGGTGGGCTCAATTTAATCACTATTATTGGAAGCCCAATATTCCACCTCCTTAAGATCCCCTACGTAGCCTATAAAAGCACTACATGGTCTTCACAATTAGACAAGACAAGATAATCATACTTGATTAGTCTAGAGAGTTCGTGAAGGAGATCCATGGAGTTCGGTAGATCGTCGCCCACACGACGTCCGGGCTAGTGCAAGGAATACGTGGGAAGATCTCATGGTCGTCAATTGAGTTCTTCGTTTTTCCGAACAACGAGAACGAGGTAAATCGTAAAACCCCCTTTATGATTTAATCGTTTTTAATTATCGTAAAATTATCGTGAACCAAGATCCGAGGTTTAGGATCCTCACCGGGGTCGAGCCGAGCGGTGGCGATCGAGGATCGCCGGACCGCCGCGGCTGGAGCGACTCGCCGGCGAGAATCACGCGACGGAGCTTCGCTGGGAGCGAAGCGCCCGCCTGGGGACCAGGCGCTCGCCTGGTCCATGTCGCGCGACCACCAGGCGCTCGCCTCGTATGGCTGGGCAGCGGGCTGCGCGCTTTTGTGCAGCGGATCCGCGGGGCGTCGCTGGCCATGCTCGGAGCTGCACGGGGGCTGTGCAGCTGAACCCTAACGCACGTCCGTGACGTGCGCATGCCTCGAGCAAACATGCGGCGGCTTGGCCGCGGCTAGGGTTTGCGTGGGGGGCTGTTTCGCGAGGGTTCGGGCGTGGATAGCGGGCTGCTACGAGCAGCCCGTGGAGGCTGCTGTGATCAGCTGCGTGCCCTATGAAGGGGCTCGACCGAACAGCCATGGGTTCGCCCATGGTTAGGGTTTGGTTGGGCTCGGCTTCGTGGTGGTTCGTGGCGGGATGTTCCGGCAACCGGGAGTCGATTGGAATTGTCGTTCCGCATTGACAATTCCGGATATTCGTTCTCCGAAGGATTTCGTTCGGAATTAATTAGATAATTAATTTTAATTAATTTATTAATTCCGGGATATCGATTTCCAACAATTGGTATCAGAGCGTTGGTTTTAGTTCATGGTATTTTTCGATAAATTGTTCTACCTTGCAGGGTTTCCGATTATTATGGCTAGATTTAATTTTGTTAATTAATGTCATGATAATGTTCTTGATTATTAAACTCTCGTTGATGTCAATATTTGTTCTTGTGTGGTTAATGCTTGTTCTTATTTTTCCGGAAATTGTATGAGGTCGATTTCATGTAGAGAATCGATACCGGACAACGTAGTAATAAATTGGTGATTTATTTTACGTTGGATCGATTCCGAAACGACCGCCGGAAAATTGTGACGGAGGAGACGAAGAGAGGGTTAGGGCTCGGTTCGGCTATCCCCATAGCCGAACCATGGATCGAGCGCGTGGGGGGCACTCGACCGCACCCTCGGCCGTGCGATGTCACCGGCGGTGGTGGCGCGCCGGTTGGGTGGTGGCGGTGGTGGACGTGCTCCTCGGCCGAGCTCGGGGATAGACCGGAAATCCCCATTCCGTGTTAATCCCGGTAAAGATCCTATTCCTAATTTAATTCAGTTTTCCTAATTTAATTATTCCTATTTTTGGGAATTTTCATAGATTAGGAAAAGGAATAAATTTATAATTAATTTATTTTTCCTATTTAATTATTCCTTTATGGAATTTTTAATGGATTAGGAAAATAATTAATTTGGAAAGTTTAGGAGTCCTAAATTAATTTTTCCTTATTTAATTATTCCTTTATGGAATTTTTAATGGATTAGGAAAGGAATTAATATGGAAGGACTAGGAGTCCTAAATTATTTTATTTCCTTATTTCATTATGGAAGTCTTCTAGAATATTCCAAGTGGGTCTTGGATAGATTATTCTAGAGATTTAATGAAGTAGAAAGGGAAAATAAAATAAATAAAAATATTAATAATATTTAATTTTATTTTTGATTTATTCGATTGACTTAATTTTCGAATTAAGTAACTTTTGGATTTATTAAAAATAAATAGATTTAAATATTGGAATTAATATTCCCGTCACATGGAGCATTCAAGAACGAAGACATGAAGACTAGAAGAAGCATACGGAGATGCGATAAAGCCATAATAGTCGGAAAATAATCTTCTAGTAATTATTTTGATTATGTGATAATATTCTATGTGCTTTATTTCATGTATGCATGCTTATGTGTATTTAATTATGCATTAGATAGCGTATCCCTTTATTGTAAAAAGCTAAGTGGGAGAGGGTATGGAAACATATCCATGGTCTCCATTGCTGTTCTTTTGGTGACTTTTATGGACTTTTGAAGTTCGTATAGATAAGCCATTGGAGGAGAATTCTTGTAATTCCTCTTACGAGAAACATTGATTAAGTTTATCAAATAATGCCTAATTTGTCTTTCCAAAACTGATTTCAAGTCGACTCATTCTCACCCCGGGGAGTGGAATGGAGCCAAAGCCACTTGGTCATGTCGAGGACACAAATTAGAGACCTTCGTACCATTCTTTTGAAGGTGGATCGATTGTCTGCTCGGCTCCCTCATTTATGAGAGATAGGGTCGTTCGCATGGTGAATCACTGGTTAGAAACTTCGAGTTTCACTTATGATTCTCCGCGTCTTGATTTACAAGATTGAATGATTCATGTAATTGGGAGTCAATTGTAAAAGTCTTTTGGTGTAGTAAACGTCCACACTATCGTGGCTTGCTGCATTGAATGGGACTTTGGAACGATTGATGTAGACAGTTATAGAAGGGAGTAAAGGAGCGTATGTTAACGTAAACGTCCACACTATCGTGGCTTGCGGTGAATATGCGTATCCCAAACAATCTTCTTAGATACTGAGTAATGGTTTACACTTAGGTACGCTTCTTAGTATTCTTCCCATCGAAGTAACGCTAATGATGATGTACGACCGAAGGAAATCTAATTGCTAAATCATTTGGATAGGTAAACGTCCACACTATCGTGGCTTGCCATATCTGATGGGATTTTAGATGTGATTAGTGGTTTAATGATATTATTTGAGGGAGATAATATCGGAGATTAAATCGATTGTTTGTTGTTATATGTGCTCATAGATTAGGATATGGCTTTGAACCCACTTTCTGTGATACGTAAGGATTTTAAAATCATTGGTCCCTGAATGTAATGATTGGAATAGAGATCTAGACATTACCCAAACTGTTGAAGAGTACAAGTTTGTACTCAGTGAGCTTTGTCCTCCCGAGCCTACAAATGTCTTAACTGATGAGGAAAGGACTGATTTTGATATCATGTTCAAACTCAAGGAGATGTTTAGACATGATGTAGAGGCTAGACAAGAGGCGATGAGGATACTCATAAAGGCCAGTCGATTCGAGTAAACGCTTAAACACGTTTTTGAGATGATTGACCTTTTAGACGAGTTGAGACGGAAATCGCAAGCTCTTGTAGCTAATGCTATAGGTTTCGAACCTAAGGGTAAGATCGGGGGAAAGGAAAAGCAAGCAAAGAAACTCAGTGGTCCTAAGTTACTTGGACCACGAGATGGGACGAGAAAGCGTGTTCTCGATGCAAACAGTCTGGGTACTGGAAGTCTGATTATCCTCTCAAAGAAAGTACGAAATTTTCTTTAGTCATAAAACATAGTCAGTGGTATTATCTACCGGAACCTGGTGTGTAGATATGGAACCACTGACGGTATGTGCATTTTAAATGCAAGGGTTCCAGGAAACCCGACGACTTAGAAAAGAAAAGATCATAGTCTACATGGGCAATGCTGTAGAGGAGGCAGCAGTTGCAGTGGAGGACATTTTATAGGATTTCATTTTGAGTTATTGCTTTTATGTACCTTTCATATTAGAAAGAACTTTGTTCTGGATTTCTAATAAATGGATATTTTATTTCTTTTAATCATTTGATGGTTATAAGAAGAAATAATGATATTATCTATTTTGGTACATTGGCTAGCAATATATAAATGATGAATCCTGAGTCCACCACGATGCAACGAACCGTAGTATGAAACTCGTTTTACTAATAAGAGATTTCTTTATCAATTATACTTGTGGGTTCTTATGCTGAATCATGTTTATTCAAATAAGAAGTTCAAAGGTCGAAAATTGATTTTTGATCAATTAAGTTGAAGGAGTGGACCTTCCGACCTAAGAATCTAATTTGGAAGATAATATGACTAAGCAATCCTTTATGGATATAAGATGTAAGATCTGGACAAGTATGAGAATTGATTAACTCTGATGTATGCGGACCTGTGTCTACTCAGACAATAAGGTACGAGTACTTCATTTGATGATTACTCGAGAAATGGATTAGAATGCCTGATGTGCCACAAAAGCAAGTGTTTTGACAAGTCAATGGACACTGAGCTATTGTGGAGAACCATCAAGGTATATCCATTTGTAGCCTGCGATTTGATCGCGGAGGCAAGTACCTGTCTGAGGAATGCATGGCATACTAATCAGAGATTGGGATTTGATCCCAAATGACTACACCATGCACTGTTGTGTAGAAATGGTGTGTCGTAAACAAGAAATGGAACTCTTATAGAAATAGCAAAATTATGAGTTATACGGAACTACCGATGTTCTATGGATATGTCTGGAAACAACGGCGCATTCAAATGCGGTTGTAGAATATCCTAGATGAACAAAAGATGTGTATTCAATAGTACTATGAACCAGAAGGACGTTATAAGTTCTAACGCCCGGTTCTTAGAGAAAGACTATATGATGAACCACAAGCCCAAGGTGACGTAATACTTTGAAATGAGAGAGAAAGATTAAGACTTAGAACCAGCCGAACCGAGTAGCGGTACACCACTAACTGCACCTACTGTTATCACTGTTTATACACCGGAACGCCATTGTATTGGGAGGTTGTGGGACAACCGGAGATATTCATAAGACTAGGAGAGTCTTCGGACTCTGGACCTAGTATACATGAAATCAATCCCTAGATCTACATGAAGGCCGTACTAGATCTAAATGTGCCTTCTTGGAGAGCAATGAGGATTATTGCTAAGAGGCGAGATCATTTAGAGTACAAGCTTAGTTGATCCATTTATGGATTGAAACAAAGCATTGAGTTCGTGGTACTTGATGAGATAGTCCATTTTATGGATTCATCAAAAGCATAGACGAATTGTGTGTATTGGAAACGTGATGGAAAACAAGGTGGTGTTTCTCAGAGGTTTTATGTAGATAACATTTTATCATTGGTAACAATGTAAAGATGCTGTCAGACGTAAAATGATGGTTGTCTAGAAAAATCGATATATGAGATAAAGAAGAAGTTAGAGCATGTTCTTAAGATCTAGGATCTCAAGAAAAGAACATTGTACTTCTCCTGGATATCTTACATATACATGATTATGGTTCGTTTTAACAAGCAAGATTCCGAGAAAGGTTCGTTACCTTTCAGAGACGGAATGCATCTATCTAAGGTATGTGTTTTGGAACACATAAAGGTGATAAAAGCAGTGAAAGCAGTTTCCTACACTTGGAGTGTGGAAAGCTTGATAAATGCATTATTGAAAACAAGAACCTGGTATCGGCTATGCGGTTAGCATAGTGGGAGGATATCAAGGTAATCCTGGAAAGGAATATTCGACTGCCGTAAAAGTACTTTCGAAGTACTGTTCTAGACTACGAAGCAGACGAGTTTTTCCTTTGGATTACATTCTCTTAGATTTCTAATCAAATGAGGACCGGTGTAAGTCGATATCAGGCTATGTGTTTCACTATTGAAGGAGAAGGAGTTTTAACATGGAAGAGTGATAAGCACGATGCTTTTCGGACTCTGCCATGGGTAACCAAATAGCGGCCTCAGAGGCAGCGGAAGTTTTGGTATAACTCCGGGATAATCTCTGGGACTTAGAGGTGATTCTTAATTTGCCAAAAGGCTATGTATATAGCGGTTCCATGGCAAATGGTAAGAAATCACAAGTCCATAAGTGTAAGATAACACATAGTGCAAGTACCACCTGATACGAGTCATCTTCGAGGGAGACGACGCTGTAGTCACCAAGATAACTTCAGAGCGACAACCTAGAGTGCTCATTCACATAGTACTTCTTGGAAGTACAACTTAAGCACGTGATGAGTATGGGAGTCGGGAGTTTGGAGGAAATGACTAGACCTTAGTACAAGTGGGAGATTGTTGGAGTTGTGTACTTAATGTCTAGATTTAAGTAAAGGAAACTCACGATCCATTGCCATTAATCTATTTAATTAAATAAACAATTATTTGCGTTTAATTATTTATAATTAAATATATGCAAATCATAGTCCTGGATTATATACGTTGTAGTTAGTATGGTGTGCGACGTCACACAGAAGATCATACTATCGGTTACTCGTATTTAATCGAACAGTTGCTCACGACCTAGATGGACACGGACCAATCCATCGGTATAGTCGTTGTGTGAGAGAGAAAATAATTTGTCTTAATTATTTTATCACACTTGTACACTTGGTGTATTGGGCGGATCTGCTTGAGATTTATCGATTAGGATTGCCGGCGATAATCGATTCAAGTCTCAGTGTATTTTATTCTTAATCCCCGATACTATTGCGGGTGTGTATATTTAATATAAGTGACTTTGATTTACCAAAGGAATTAACCGATTTAATTATTGGGTTAATTACCAGTTAAGTTGGGTCACTATATTTTATATATGGCATGCCGTGAATACTTGACGGGAAAGTGTATCCCGTAAGGGTTGATAATATCCCCGAGATGAGTTCATAAGGAATTATTATGTAAACCCTGCAGGTGGATTCGTTCCGCATAATAATTAAGGTTGAATGGTACTAGTCTCGGATATAAGAGATGAATAAATTAATTAGCAATAAATTAATTTTATTCATGGATATTTATATCTTAAATACACGGAATAAATAATACTACCGGAGAAATATTATTTGACATAATATTGTTTAATATTGGGAGTGCAATTAATTTTATATAGTGGAAAATAGAATTAATTAATAATAGTAAGGATTAATAGATTTGGGCTTGGTGGGCTCAATTTAATCACTATTATTGGAAGCCCAATATTCCACCTCCTTAAGATCCCCTACGTAGCCTATAAAAGCACTACATGGTCTTCACAATTAGACAAGACAAGATAATCATACTTGATTAGTCTAGAGAGTTCGTGAAGGAGATCCATGGAGTTCGGTAAATCGTCGCCCACACGACGTCCGGGCTAGTGCAAGGAATACGTGGGAAGATCTCAAGGTCGTCAATTGAGTTCTTCGTTTTTCCGAACAACGAGAACGAGGTAAATCGTAAAACCCCCTTTATGATTTAATCGTTTTTAATTATCGTAAAATTATCGTGGCGATCTAGGATCGCCGGACCGCCGCGGCTGGAGCGACTCGCCGGCAAGAATCACGCGACGGAGCTTCGCTGGGAGCGAAGCGCCCGCCTGGGGACCAGGCGCTCGCCTGGTCCATGTCGCGCGACCACCAGGCGCTCGCCTCGTATGGCTGGGCAGCGGGCTGCGCGCTTTTGTGCAGCGGATCCGCGGGGCGTCGCTGGCCATGCTCGGAGCTGCACGGGGGCTGTGCAGCTGAACCCTAACGCACGTCCGTGACGTGCGCACGCCTCGAGCAAACATGCGGCGGCTTGGCCGCGGCTAGGGTTTGCATGGGGGGCTGTTTCGCGAGGGTTCGGGCGTGGATAGCGGGCTGCTACGAGAAGCCCGTGGAGGCTGCTGTGATCAGCTGCGTGCCCTATGAAGGGGCTCGACCGAACAACCATGGGTTCGCCCATGGTTAGGGTTTGGTTGGGCTCGGCTTTGTGGTGGTTCGTGGCGGGATGTTCCGGCAACCGGGAGTCGATTGGAATTGTCGTTCCGCATTGACAATTCCGGATATTCGTTCTCCGAAGGATTTCGTTCGGAATTAATTAGATAATTAATTTTAATTAATTTATTAATTCCGGGATATCGATTTCCAACAGGTTTTAGAATTTAGGGTTTAGGGTTTTAGAAATCAAAGCAAACACAGCAAATTACATGTAGATACAAGCATCACATTATCAAAATCTTTCAAAGTCACTAATTATCAAATAACTGTGATTCCTAGTAAAGTTCCCTAGCATTTAGTTTAGGGTTTAGGGTTTCTCATTTAGGGTTTAGGGTTTCTCGTTTAGGGTTTAGGATTTAGTTTATGGTTTAGAGTTTACAAATACAGTAGAATTCATCAATAAATGGAGTAGAATATGCACATAAAGAGAGTAGAATGCACTACTAAATGCATTATAACTCATTAGAAAATGACACCGTCCTCGATTTAAGGTCTAGGGTTTCTCGTTTAGGGTTTGGGGTTTAAGGTTTAAGGTTTAGTTTGGGGTTCAGAGTTTAGGGTTTATGGTTTATCATTTAGTGTTTAAGGTTTAGTTTAGGGTTTAGGGTTTATCATTTAGTGTTTAGGGTTCTCGTTTAGGGGTTAGGGTTTAGGGTTTCTCGTTTAGGGTCTAGTTTAGGGTTTAGAGTTTACAAATACAGTAAAATTCATTAATAAATGGAGTAAAATATAACAACGCAAATCATCTTTATCACCACGCAAATCACGTTCGTAATCAAAACATTCCAGCAAATTACCAACCCCATCGCCTAGGACATCAACACCGAGCTGTCGGGCCCCAGCCATCGCCCTCCTGCTCTAGAGCTCGTGAAACAGCCTGATGTAGTGCTGCCAGTGTTCCACGAGGTAGAAGAGTCGATCCAGCTTCGGCTCAGCCAACAACCCCGTCAGGAGGCCTCCCAATATCCCCGCCACCGCGTGGGTGTGGAACATGTCGAGGGTGTCGTCGACTCTCTTGAAGATTGCAAGCCTTTTCTGAAGTATTTGTTGGAGTTGTGTACTTAATGTCTAGATTTAAGTAACAGTAAACTCCCGATCATAGCATTTAATCTATTAATTGATAAACAATTGTTTGCGTTTAATTATTATTAATTAAATATATGCAAATTATAGTCCTGGATTTTATACGTTGTAGTTAGTATGGTGCAAGCATGGGCGCACAGAAGATCATACTATCGGTTACTCGTATTTAATCAAACAGTAGCTCACGACCTAGATGGACACAGACCAATCCATCGGTATAGTCGTTGTGTGAGAGAGAAAATAATTTGTCTTAATTATTTTATCACACTTGTACACTTGGTGTATTGAGCGGATCGTTGAGATTCATCGATTAGGATTGCCGGCGATAATCGATTCGAGTCTCAGTGTATTTTATTCTTAATCCCCGATATTATTGTGGGTGTGTATATTTAATATATGTGACTTTGATTTACCAAAGGAATTAACCGATTTAATTATTGGGTTAATTACCGGTTAAGTTGGGTCACTATATTTTATATATGGCATGCCGTGAATACTTGACGGGACAGTGTATCCCGGAAGGGTTGATAATATCCCCGAGATGAGTTCATAAGGAATTATTGTGTAAACCTCATGAGTGGATTCGTTTCGCACAATAATTAAGGATGAATGGTACTAGTCTCGGATTAAAGAGATGAATAAATTAATTAGCAATAAATTAATTTTATTCATGGATATTTAAATCTTAAATACACGGAATAAATAATACTACCGGAGAAATATTATTTGAAATAATATGGTTTAACATTGGGAGTGCAATTAATTTATATAGTGGAAAATAAATTAATTAATATTGATAAGGATTAATGGACTTGAGCATTGGGCTCAATTTAATCTTCAATATTGGAAGCCCAATATTCCACCTCCTTTAGATCCCCTACGTAGCCTATAAAAGCACTACATGGCCTTCATAATTCATAACTTGAATAAGACAAGATTATCATACTTGATATTCTAGAGAGTTGAAGGAGATCCATAGGAGTTCGATAGATCTTCGCCCACCCGACGTTCGAACGGAGTGCAAGGAATACGTAGGAAGATTCAAAGGTCTTCAAAGGTATGATCATAAAACTTCTTGTGTGATTTTATGCTCAATTAATTGTGATACATACATGAACACACGATCCGGGTAAACGACGAACTTCGGGGACGGGGATTCGAGATCCCCGGCGAACGTTCGAAGGACCCTCGGCTGGGAGCCGAGGGGTGGCGATCGAGCCCTAGGGCATCGATCGCCGGCAGCGATCCCGAGGGGAGCCCCGGCTGGACGCCGGGGCGAGCGATCGACCAAGGGTCGATCGCTGGGGGCCGTCGCGGCTTCGCGCCGCGGCTGGTGGTCCCCCCTCCCGTCGGTGGTGGCGGTGAGTCGCCGGACTCACCGCCGGGGGCTGCTAGGCAGCCCCATGCGATCGACTTCGATCGCGAGCCCACGGTGGGGCTCGGCTAGGGTTTCGGCCGCGGGTTTATCCTGCGGCGATTCTCCGGTTGAGCTCCGGACATCGTGGAGCTCGTGATTGGTTTCCGGTGATGGGATTTCGGTCGGGTTGTCGGTTTCCGCAATTTTTGATAACCCGGGATATCGATTTCCAGCAATTGGTATCAGAGCGTTTGGTTTCGTGTTCATGTATGTGTTCAATTGTGTTCTACCTTGCAGGGATTCCGACTATCATGGTTTAATTAATTGTTAATTATTCGTTTAATTAATTGCTATTTAATTTACCATGATTGTTCGTTTATTAAACTCTCGGACATGTCGAGATTCGTTTTGTGTGGATGAATGCTTGTAATAGTAAAAATTCGGGGGTTGACCGAATTTAGATTTATTATTATTGTTCTATGTTTTCCGGAAAGTGTATAGGGTCGATTTCATGTATAGAATCGATACCGGAATTGTAAATTTATTTCTTGTAATTTATTTACGTTGGATCGATGCCAAGACGACCGCCGGAGAACTCATGTGACGATGAAGACGAAGAGGACGAAAAACCGGGGGGGTCGATCATCCCCATGATCGATCCCCATGAGGATCGATCGACCCCACGCCAAGGGGCTGCCCGCTAGGGTTTCCGGCCACGCCGGCCACCGGTGGTGGTGGCGCGTGGCTAGGGGGCGGCGGCGGTGGTGCCCGGGGATGGTGGTGGTCGGCGGTGGGGGTGGTGCGAGAATCCCCATCTCGTGCTACTCCTACCAAATATTCACTTTCCTAATTGATTTGGTTTTCCTAAATTGAGTTTTCCTATTTTTGGGAATCCTCATGGATTAGGAAAAGAATTAATTGGAATTAATTTTATTCCTTATTCTATTATGGAAGTCTTCTAGAGTATTCCGAGTTCTACTTGGAATAGGATCCTAGAGATTTAATAGAATTGGAAAGGAATAAGAATTAATTTAGGATTGATTTATTTCCTAATTGATTATTCCTATTTTATGGGAATTTTCATAGTAATGGAAATTAATTAATCTTGGAAAGTAGAAGAGTCCTAATTTATTTTATTTCTTTATTCTATTATAGAAGTCTTCTAGAATATTACAAGTTTTACTTGGATAGATTATTCTAGAGATTTAATAGAATTAGATAGGAAAATAAATAAATAAAAATATTAATAATATTTAATTTTATTTTTGATTTATTCGATTGACTTAATTTTCGAATTAAGTAACTTTTGGATTAATTAAAAATAAATAGATTTAAATATTGAGATTAATATTCTCGTCACATGGAGCATTCAAGAACGAAGACTGAAGACTAGAAGACGCATACGGAGATGGAATAAAGCCATGATAGTCGGAAAATAATTTTTCTAGTATTATTTTGACTATGTGCTATGTGCTTTATTACTTGTATGCATGCTATATGTGTTTACTTTATGCACTAGATAGCGTATCCCTTTGTTATAAAAAGCTAAGTGGAAGAGGGGATGGAAACATTCCCATGGTCTCCATTACTGTTCTCTTGGTGACTCTTATGAACTTTTGAAGTACATATAGACGTGTCATTGGAGGAGAATTCTTGTAATTCCTTTTACAAGAAACATTGATTAAGTTTATCAAACAATGCCTAATTTGTCTCTCTGAAACTGACTTCAAGTCGACTCATTCTCACCCCGGGGAGTGGAATGGAGCCAAAGCCACTTGGTCATGTGGATGACACAAATTAGAGACATTCGTACCATCCTTTTAGAGGTGGATCGATTGTCTGTTGGCTCCCTCATCTAATGAGAGATAGGGTTGTTCGCATGGTGAATCACTGGTTAGAAACTTCGAGTTTCACTTATGATTCTTCGCGTCTTGATTTACGAAAATCAAATGGATCTAGTAATTGGGAGTCAACTATAAAAATCTTTTGGTGTAGTAAACGTCCACACGAACGTGGCTTGCTATACTGAATGGGATTTTTGAAACGGTTGATGTAGACAGTTATAGGAAATTATGAAGGATTGTGAGTTATCGTAAACGTCCACACTAACGTGGCTTGCGGTAATGTAGCAGTTCCAAATAATTTACCTTAGTACTGAGTAATGGTTTACACTTAGGTACGCTTTATTGTATTCTTCCCAACGAAGTAACGCTATGATGATGTACGACCGAAGCAAATCTAATTACTAAATCATTTGGGTGGGTAAACGTCCACACGAACGTGGCTTGCCTTACCTGATGGGATTTTAGATGTGATTAGTAATATAATGATATTATTTAAGGGAGATAATATCGGATATTAAATTAATTATTTGTTTAAATGTGCTTATAGGTTTAGAGAATAGCTATGAACCCACTTTCTGTGATACTCAAGGAATTCAACACACTGGTTCCACACTGTGTTGAGTGGAATGAAAAGATAGACATTGCTCAGACTGTAAAAGAGTACAAAGATGTACTCAGTGAAACTTGTCCTCCTAGACCTACTATTGTCTCATCTGACGAGGAGATAGCTGATTTTGAGAAGTGGGATAGTGCTCTTGCACTAACCGCCAATCATGATGTCATGCTTAAACTCAAGTTGATGTTTAGACAGAATGTAAAGGCTAGAAAAGAGGCGATGAGGATACTCATAAAGATCAGTTGCTTCGAGGAAACCCTTGATCACGTTTTCGAGATGCTAGATCTTTTGGATGAGTTGAAACAATCGCAAGCTCTTACAGCCAAGGCCAAAGGTTTCGGACCTAAGGGGTTACATAAGGAAAAGGAGAAGAAGACAAGGGAGTCCAATGGTCCTAAAAGACTTGGGCCACAAGGTGGGATAAGAAAGCCTTCTGGCAAATATTCCCAAGGAAAGCAGTCTGAGTACTGTTGGAGTTGTGTACTTAATGTCTAAATTTAAGTAACGAAAACTCCCGATCCATTGCCATTAATCTATTTAATTAAATAAACAATTATTTGCATTTAATTATTTATAATTAAATATATGCAAATTATAGTCCTGGATTCTATACGTTGTAGTTAGTATGGTGTGTCGGGCCCACACAGAAGATCATACTATCGGTTACTCGTATTTAATCAAACAGTTGCTCACGACCTAGATGGACACGAACTAGTCCATCGGTATAGTCGTTGTGTGAGAGAGAAAATAATTTGTCTTAATTATTTTATCACACTTGTACACTTTGTGTATTGAGCGGATCGCTTGAGATTTATTGATTAGGATTGCCTTGGATAATCAATTTAAATCTCAGAGTATTTTATTCTTAATCCCCGATATTATTGCGGGTGTGTATATTTAATATAAGTAACTTTGATTTACCAAAGGAATTAACCGATTTAATTATTGGGTTAATTACCGGTTAAGTTGGGTCACTATATTTTATATACGACATGCCGTGAATACTTGACGGGAAAGTGTATCCCGTAAGGGTTGATAATATCCCCGAGATGAGTTCATAAGGAATTATTATGTAAACCATGCAGGTGGATTTAATCCGCATAATAATTAAAGTTGAACGGTACTATTCTCGGATATAAGAGATGAATAAATTAATTAGCAATAAATTAATTTTATTCATGGATATTTATATCTTAAATACACGGAATAAATAATACTACCGGAGAAATATTATTTGATATAATATGGTGAATATTGGGAGTGCAATTATATTTATATAGTGGAGTTAATCATATAATTAATAATAGTAAGGATTAATGGATTTGGGCTTGGTGGGCTCAATTTAATCACTATTATTGGAAGCCCAATATTCCACCTCATTTAGATCCCCTACGTAGCCTATAAAAGCACTACATGGTCTTCTCTATTCTCATAACTTGAAGATCACAATTCTAGAGAGAGAAAGTAGAGAGGAGGATCCATGGAGTTCGGTAGATCGTCGCCCACACGACGTCCGGGCTAGTGCAAGGAATACGTGGGAAGATCTCAAGGTCGTCAATTGAGTTCTTCGTTTCTCCGTACAACGAGAACAAAGGTAAAATCGTTGAACCCCCTCGATGATTTTACATCTTAATTATCGTGAAAATACCTTGAACCAAGATCCGAGGAACGTACACAACATACGAGGTTGAACCAGGCGGTGGTGGTTGGACCACCGGACCGCCGGCGGTTCGACGGCTCGGCTGGACGAAGATCGCGCGAGGAAAATCGAGCCTAGGGCTCGATACGCGGATCGGCTACGGGTTTTCCCGCAGCGATCCGCAGCGATCAGTAGTGATCAGCAGCGTGCTGCGGGTTTTCCCGTAGCGGACACGCAGCGATCCGCAGCGATCCATAGCGCCCAGCAGCAGCGACTCGTACGAGTTGTTGTGGGCTGCTACGGGAGTTTCGCTAGGTTGCTGCGGGAGAATAGACGGGTTCTACGGGTTTACCCGTAGCGGACCCGTAGCGATCAGTAGCTGATCCGTAGCGATCCAGTAGCGTCTCAGTAGCAGCAAGTCAGGCGACTTGCTGCGGGTTGCTGCGGATGGCTACTGGAGATTCGTTGGGTGCTACGGGTTTTTCCCGTAGCGGACCCGCGTCGAATCAGTTTTTCCCGCGTAACTTTTTCGTATGGTCATGTACGTGTTCCGGGAGTCGATTGGAATTGTCGGTTCCGCAATTTTGACAATTCCGGATATTCGATCTCCAAAGGATTTCGGTCGGAATTAATTAGATAATTTATTTATTTAAATTTATTAATTCCGGGATATCGATTTCCAACAATTGGTATCAGAGCGTTGGTTTTAGTTCATGGTATTTTTCGATAAATTGTTCTACCTTGCAGGGTTTCCGACTATTATGGCTAGATATAATTGTTCTTAATTATTGTCATAATATTGTTCTTGATTATTAAACTCTCGGACATGTCGAGATTCGTTTTATGTGTGGTGAATGCTTTTAATAGTAAAAATTCGGGGGTTGACCGAATTTAGGTTTATTATTACGTTCTACTTTTTCCGGAAAATGTATAGGGTCGATTTCATGTATAGAATCGATACCGGATAATTGTAATTTAAATTCTTGTAATTTATTTACGTTGGTTCGATGTTGAGACGATCGCCGGAAGACGAAGTGTGACGGAGGAGACGATAGAGAGGGAGGATTCCGGGGATCGATCATCCCCATGATCATCCCCGAAGGAAGGATCGATCGATTGGGGGCGAGGGGGCTGCCCGCGGGAACCCTCGGCCACGCCGGCCACCGGAGGTGGTGGCGCGTGGGCTGAGGTGGCGGCGGCGCTCCTCCCCGACCGGTGATCGATGGTGGGGGACGCGGGGTCCTCGTGATCTCGTGTTCTCCTACCAAGATACTACTTTCCTTATTAGTTCGGTTTTCCTATTTGAGTTTTCCTATTTTTTGGGAATTCTCATGGATTAGGAAAAGAATTAATTGGAATTAATTTTATTCCTTATTCTATTATAGAAGTCTTCTAGAGTATTCCGAGTTCTACTTGGAATAGGATCCTAGAGATTTAATAGAATAGGAGATGAATAAAAGTTAATTTAGGATTGATTTATTTCCTAATTGATTATTCCTATTTTATGGGAATTCTCATAGTAATGGAAATTAATTAATCTTGGAAAGTAGAAGAGTCCTAATTTATTTTATTTCCTTATTCTATTATAGAAGTCTTCTAGAATATTCCAAGTTTGACTTGGATAGATTATTCTAGAGATTTAATAGAATTAGATAGGAAAATAAATAAATAAAAATATTAATAATATTTAATTTTATTTTTGATTTATTCGATTGACTTAATTTTCGAATTAAGTATCTTTTGGATTTATTAAAAATAAATAGATTTAAATATTGAGATTAATATTCTCGTCACATGGAGCATTCAAGAACGAAGACTGAAGACTAGAAGATGCGTACGGAGATGCGATAAAGCCATAATAGTCGGAAAATAATATTCTAGTATTATTTTGACTATGTGATAATATTTATGTGCTTTATTACATGTATGCATGCTTATGTGTATTTAATTATGCATTAGATAGCGTATCCCTTTATTGTAAAAAGCTAAGTGGGAGAGGGTATGGAAACATATCCATGGTCTCCATTGCTGTTCTCTTGGTGACTTTTATGGACTTTTGAAGTTCGTATAGACAAGTCATTGGAGGAGAATTCTTGTAATTCCTTTTACGAGAAACTTTGATTAAGTTTATCAAACAATGCCTAATTTGTCTTTCCAAAGCTGATTTCAAGTCGACTCATTCTCACCCCGGGGAGTGGAATGGAGCCAGAGCCACTTGGTCATGTAGAGGACACAAATTAGAGACTTTCGTGCCATTCTTTTATAGATGGGTCGTTTGTCTGCTCGGCTCCCTCATTTATGAGAGATAGGGTCGTTCGCATGGTGAATCACTGGTTAGAAACTTCGAGTTTCACTTATGATTCTCCACGTATTGATCTACGAGATTAAATGGATCAAGTAATTGGGAGTCAATTATAAAAGTCTCTTAGCTGGTAAACGTCCACACCACGTGGCTTGCTATGCTGACGGACTTTGGATTAATTGATGTAGACAGTTGTAAGTAATTACGAAGAGTTGTGAAGTTATCGTAAACGTCCACACCACGTGGCTTGCGGTGATGTAGCAATTCCAAGTAGTTTACTTTGGTACTGAGTAATGGTTTACACTTAGATACGCGTTATAGTATCCCTCCCCACGAGGTTACGCTATGATTGATGTATGACCGAAGGAAATCTAATTGCTAAATCATTTGGGTGGGTAAACGTCCACACCACGTGGCTTGCCTTACCTGATGGGATTTTAGATGTGATTAGTGGTTTAATGATATTATTTAAGGGAGATAATATCGGAGATTAAATCAATTGTTTGTTGTTATATGTGCTCATAGATTATGGATGGCTTTGAACCCACTTATGTGATACTTGAGGATTTTAACTCACTGGTCCCTATATGTATTGATTGGAATAGAGATCTAGACATTGCCTAGACTGTTAAAGAGTACAAGTTTGTACTCAGTAAGCTTTGTTCTCCCGAACCTACTAATGTCTCGACTGTTGAGGAAAGAACTGATTTTATCATGTTCAAACTCAAGGAGATGTTTAGACATGACATAGGCGGCTAAACAAGAAGCGATGAGGATACTCATAAAGGCCAGTCGCTTCGAAGAAACGCTTAAACACGTTTTTGAGATGATTGACCTTTTAGACGAGTTGAGACGGAAATCGCAAGCTCTTGTAGCCAATGCCAAAGGTTTCGAACCTAAAGGCAAAATCGGGGGAAAGGAAAAGCAAGCAAAGAAACCCAGTGGTCCTAAGTTTCTTGGATCACGGGATGGGGCGAGAAAGCCAATAGGCTAGTGTTCTCGATGCAAACAGTCTAGGTACTGGAAGTCTGATTATCCTCTCAAAGAAAGTACGAAATCTTCTTTAGTCGTAAAACATAGTCAGTGGCATTATCTACCGGAACCTGGTATGTAGATATGGAACCATTGACGGTATGCGCATTCTAAATGCGAGGGTTCCAGGAAACCCAACGACTTGGAAAAGAAGAAATCGTAGTCTACATGGGCAATGCTGTTGAGGAGGCAGCTGTTGCAGTGGAGGACAATTATAGGATTTCATTTTGAGCTATTGCTTTTATGTACCTTTAGAAAGAACTTTGTTCTGGATTTCTAATGAATGGATATTTTATTTCTTTTAATCATCTGATGGTTATAAGAAGAATAAAGATAGTATCTATTCTGGTACATTAGCTAGCAATATATAAATGATGAATCCTGAGTCCACCACGGTGCAACGAACCGTAGTACAAAACTCGTTTTACTAATAAGAGATTTCTTCATTAAATCGATTATACTTGTGGATTCTTATGCTAAATCATATTTATTCAAATAAGAAGTTCAAAGGTCGAAAATTGATTGTAAGATCAATTAAGTTGAAGGAGTGGACCTTCCGACCTAAGAATCTAATTTGGAAGATGATATGACTAAGCAATCCTTTATGGATATAAGATATAAGATCCGGACAAGCATAAGAATTGATTGACTCTGATGTGTGCAGACCTTTGTTTACTCAGACAATAAGGTACGAGTACTTCATTTTATGATTACTCGAAAGAATGGATTAGCATACCTGATGTGCCACAAAAGCAAAGTGTTTTGACAAGTCAATGGACACGAAGCTATTGTGGGGAACCATCATGGTATATCCATTGAAAGCCTGCGATCTAATCGCGGAGGCAAGTGCCTGTCTGAGGAATGCATGGCATACTGATCAGAGATTGGGATTTGATCCCAAATGACTACACCATACACTCTTGTGTAGAAATGGTGTGTCGGAAATAAGAAATGGAACTCTTATAGAAATAGTAAAAGCATGAGTTATGCGGAACTACCTATGTTCTATGGATATGTCTGGAAACAACGGCGCATACAGTGCGGTTGTAGAATATCCTAGAGGGACAAAAGATATGTGTTCAATAGTACTATGAACCAGAAGGACGTTATGATAAACGCCCGGTTCTTAGAGGAAGACTATTAGATGAACCACAAGCCCAAAGTGACGTAATACTTTGAAGTGAGAGAGAAAGATTAAGACTTAGAACCAGCCGAACCGAGTAGCGGTACACCACTAACTGCACCTAATGTTATTACTGTTATACACCGGAACGCCATTGCAGTGGGAGGTTGTTAAGCAACCAGAGATGTTCATAAGACTGGAGGAGTTTTGGACTCTGGATCTAGTAAGCATGAAATCGATCCCTAGCTCTGCATAGGAACTTGCGAATTGATGAGATAGTCCATTCTATGGATTCATCAAAAGACAAGGAGAGGTGTGTTAGAGACGTAATGGAAACAAGGGTGGTGTTTCTCGGAATTTTGTGTAGATAACACTTCATCATTGGCAACAATGTAAAAGTGTTGTCAGACATAAAATAGAGGTTGTCTAAATAAATCGAGATATAAGATTAAGATGAAGTTGGATCATGTTCTTAGAAATCTTTCGATCTCTAGATAAGAACATTTGTACTTCTCTTAAAAATATCTTATACGATTATGGTTTGTTTTAAACATGCACAATTCTGAGAAAGGTTATTGCCTTTCGGGAACAGAATACATCTATCTAAAGGTATGTGTTTCAAACGCATAAAGGAGATAGATATAGACAAAGCAGTTTCCTACACTTCGAGTGTAGAGAGCTTTGTGGATGCAATGTTGAAAAACAAGAACCTGATATCAACTATGCGGTTAACGTAGTGGGAGGATATCAAAGTAATATAGATAAGAGATATTCGAAATGCTGTAAGAGTACTTGGAAGTACTGGATTACCAAGCAAGACGAAATCTTCTTAGATTACAGTTTCTCAGATCCAAAAATCAGAGAAAGACCAGTGTAAGTCGATATCAGACTATGTGTTCACTTTTAGAAGAGGTGGAACCTAAAGATGAAAGAGTGATAAGCGTGATGCTTCTCGGACTCTATCATAAACCGAATAGCAGCCTCAGAGGCAGCGGAAGTTTTGGTTAGATTCCGGAATGACCTCTGAACTTGGGTATGACTCTTGGTTCACCAAAGGCTATGTACATAGCGGTGCATGGAGAACTGGAAGAAATCATAAGTTCAAAAAGTGATGATAACACATAGAGCCAGTACCACCTGATACGAGTCATCGTCAGTGAGACGATGCAGTAGTCACCAAGATAACTTCAGAACGGCAACCTAGATTACTCATTCACATAATACTTCTGGAAAGTATAACTTAAGCACGTGATGAGTATGGGAGTCGGGAGTTTGGAGGAAATGACTAGACCTTAGTACAAGTGGGAGATTGTTGGAGTTGTGTACTTAATGTCTAAATTTAAGTAACGAAAACTCCCGATCCATTGCCATTAATCTATTTAATTAAATAAACAATTATTTGCATTTAATTATTTATAATTAAATATATGCAAATTATAGTCCTGGATTCTATACGTTGTAGTTAGTATGGTGTGTCGGGCCCACACAGAAGATCATACTATCGGTTACTCGTATTTAATCAAACAGTTGCTCACGACCTAGATGGACACGAACTAGTCCATCGGTATAGTCGTTGTGTGAGAGAGAAAATAATTTGTCTTAATTATTTTATCACACTTGTACACTTTGTGTATTGAGCGGATCGCTTGAGATTTATTGATTAGGATTGCCTTGGATAATCAATTTAAATCTCAGAGTATTTTATTCTTAATCCCCGATATTATTGCGGGTGTGTATATTTAATATAAGTAAATTTGATTTACCAAAGGAATTAACCGATTTAATTATTGGGTTAATTACCGGTTAAGTTGGGTCACTATATTTTATATACGACATGCCGTGAATACTTGACGGGAAAGTGTATCCCGTAAGGGTTGATAATATCCCCGAGATGAGTTCATAAGGAATTATTATGTAAACCCTGCAGGTGGATTTAATCCGCATAATAATTAAAGTTGAACGGTACTATTCTCGGATATAAGAGATGAATAAATTAATTAGCAATAAATTAATTTTATTCATGGATATTTATATCTTAAATACACGGAATAAATAATACTACCGGAGAAATATTATTTGATATAATATGGTGAATATTGGGAGTGCAATTATATTTATATAGTGGAGTTAATCATATAATTAATAATAGTAAGGATTAATGGATTTGGGCTTGGTGGGCTCAATTTAATCACTATTATTGGAAGCCCAATATTCCACCTCCTTTAGATCCCCTACGTAGCCTATAAAAGCACTACATGGTCTTCTCTATTCTCATAACTTGAAGATCACAATTCTAGAGAGAGAAAGTAGAGAGGAGGATCCATGGAGTTCGGTAGATCGTCGCCCACACGACGTCCGGGCTAGTGCAAGGAATACGTGGGAAGATCTCAAGGTCGTCAATTGAGTTCTTCGTTTCTCCGTACAACGAGAACAAAGGTAAAATCGTTGAACCCCCTCGATGATTTTACATCTTAATTATCGTGAAAATACCTTGAACCAAGATCCGAGGAACGTACACAACATACGAGGTTGAACCGGGCGGTGGTGGTTGGACCACCGGACCGCCGGCGGTTCGACGGCTCGGCTGGACGAAGATCGCGCGAGGAAAATCGAGCCTAGGGCTCGATACGCGGATCGGCTACGGGTTTTCCCGCAGCGATCCGCAGCGATCAGTAGTGATCAGCAGCGTGCTGCGGGTTTTCCCGTAGCGGACACGCAGCGATCCGCGGCGATCCATAGCGCCCAGCAGCAGCGACTCGTACGAGTTGTTGTGGGCTGCTACGGGAGTTTCGCTAGGTTGCTGCGGGAGAATAGACGGGTTCTACGGGTTTACCCGTAGCGGACCCGTAGCGATCAGTAGCTGATCCGTAGCGATCCAGTAGCGTCTCAGTAGCAGCAAGTCAGGCGACTTGCTGCGGGTTGCTGCGGATGGCTACTGGAGATTCGTTGGGTGCTACGGGTTTTTCCCGTAGCGGACCCGCGTCGAATCAGTTTTTCCCGCGTAACTTTTTCGTATGGTCATGTACGTGTTCCGGGAGTCGATTGGAATTGTCGGTTCCGCAATTTTGACAATTCCGGATATTCGATCTCCAAAGGATTTCGGTCGGAATTAATTAGATAATTTATTTATTTAAATTTATTAATTCCGGGATATCGATTTCCAACAAGTACTGGGGGTCTAAATCATGTCCTCTCAAAGGTACGAATTTTTCTTTAGTCGTAAAAACATAGTCAGCGGTATTATCTACCAGAAATCTGGTGTGTAGATATGGAACCACTGACGGTATGTGCATTTTGAATGCAGGGGTTCCAGAAAACCCGGCGACTTAGAGAAGAAGAGTTCGAGTCTACACGGGCAAAAGCTGTAGAGGAGGCAGCTGTTGCGGTGGAAGACATTTATCTGCTTTAAGTAGTTAAATAGGATTTCATTTCAAGATTATTGCATTATGTACCCTTTATTTTAGAAAGAACGTTTTGTTCTGGATTTCTATTATTAATGAATGGATATTTTATTTCTTTAATCATTGGATGATTTTGATAAGAAATAATGGCATTATCTATTCTGGTACATTTGATAGCAATATATGAATGATAGATCCTAAGTCTACCACGGTGCAACGAACCGTTCTATAACTTGTTATTACTTGATTAGATATTTCTTTATTAATCATTATACTTGTGAATTCTTGTACTTAGTAGTATTTCCAAATAAGATTCAAATGGTCGAAATTGATTTGATCAATTATAGTTGAAGGAATGGACCTTCCGACCTAAGGATCGAATTTGGAGGATAATACACCTAAGCAAACCTTTCTAGATAAAGGATAGAATTCGGACAAGTATTGAAAATGATTACATATGCAGACGTATGTGTAAATTAGAAAGGTGCGAGTAGTTCTTTCAAAGAATACTCGGTGATGAATTAGAATACTGAATGTGCCATAAAAGCAAAGTGTTTTGACTAGTCAATGGACACAAAGCTATTATGGGGAACCATTAAAGTATATCCATTAGGAGCCAGTGACTCAGTCGCGGAGGCCATCACCTATCTGAATAACACATAGCATAATCAAAGATTGGGATTTAATCCCAAAGGGGCGCACTGTACACTTAAGTGTAGAGACAGTGCGTTGTAAATAAGAAATGGAAATCTAATAGTAAAAAGAACAAGTTGTTCAGAACTACCTATGTTCTATGGATATTTCTGGAGACAATAGCACATTATGTGTGATTGTAGGATGTCCTAGATGAACGAAATATTGTGTGTTCTATAGTACTGTGAACCAGAAGAACTGTAGTTCGGTTCATAGAGGAAGACTATTAGATGAACCACAAAAGCCCGAACTGAATTAATACCTTGGAATGAGAAGAAGGACAAAAGACTGGGAACCAGCCAAACCGAGTAGAATTACACCACACACTGCACCTATTGTTATTACTGTTATGCACCGGGACGCCATTGCAGTGGGAGGTTGTTGAGCAACCAGAGATGTTCATAAGACTGGAGGAGTTCGGACTCTGGATCTGGTATAGATGAAATCGATCCCTGGCTCTGCATAAGGGCGGTACTGGATCTAAATGTGCCTGCTTAGAACAATAAAGTTTATTGTTAAGAGGCTAGATCATTTAGATTATAAGCTTAGTAAATCCATTTATGGATTGTGACAAAGCTACAAATCGTGGAACTTGCAAATTGATGAGATAGTCCATTATGGATTCATCAAAAAGGCAAAGACGATGGGTGTATTGACGTAATAGAAACAAGGTGGTGTTTCTCGGAGATTTTGTGTGAACAACATTTTATCATTGGCAACAATGTAAAGATGTTGTTAGACATAAAATAATGGTTGTCTAAATAAATCGGGATATAAGATTGAGTAGAAGTTAGAGCATGTTCTTAAGATCTTTCGATCTAGGGATAAGAACACTGTACTTCTCCTAGATATCTTATACGATTATGGTCTGTTTTAACATGCATAATTCTGAGAAAGGTTGTTACCTTTCAGAGACAGAATAAATATATCAATCTAAGGTCATGTGTTTCGAACACATAAAGGAGATAGATGATACGAAACAGTTTCCTACACCTAGTGTAGAAAGCTTAAATGCAATGTTAGAAAACAAGAACCTGATATCAACTATGCGGTTTGCGTAGTGGGAGGATATCAAAGTAATCTGTTCAAGAGATTCTCGGATGCTGTAATAGTACTTGCGAAAGTACTGGATATTAAGCAAGACGAAATCTTCTTGGATTACATGTTCTCAGATCTCAAATCAAGAGAAGGACCAGTGAAAGTCGATATCAGGCTATGTGTTCACTTTTGGAAGAGGTGGAACCTTTAATATGTAAGAGTGATAAGCAAGACGCTTCTCAGACTCTACCATAACCGAATAGCAGCCTCAGAGGCAGCAGAAGTTTTGGTTAGGCTCCGGGACAACCTCTAAGACTTGGATATGACTCTTGGTTTACCAAAGGCTATTACATAGCGGTGCATGGTAAACCGGAAGAAGTCATAAGTCTAAAAGTAATGATAACACATAGTGCAAGTACCACCTGATACGAGTCATCGTCAAGGGAGACGACGTAGTAGTCACCAAGATAACTTCAGAGCGGCAACCTAGAGTGCTCATTCACATAGTACTTCTCGGAAGTACACTTTAAGCACGTGATGAGTATGGGAACCGGGAGTTTGGAGGAAATGACTAGACCTTAGTACAAGTGGGAGATTGTTGGAGTTGTGTACTTAATGTCTAGATTTAAGTAACAGTGAACTCCCGATCATAGCATTTAATCTATTAATTGATAAACAATTGTTTGCGTTTAATTATTATTAATTAAATATATGCAAATTATAGTCCTGGATTTTATACGTTGAAGTTAGTATGGTGCAAGCATGGGCGCACAGAAGATCATACTATCGGTTACTCGTATTTAATCAAACAGTAGCTCACGACCTAGATGGACACGGACCAATCCATCGGTATAGTCGTTGTGTGAGAGAGAAAATAATTTGTCTTAATTATTTTATCACACTTGTACACTTGGTGTATTGAGCGGATCGTTGAGATTCATCGATTAGGATTGCCGGCGATAATCGATTCGAGTCTCAGTGTATTTTATTCTTAATCCCCGATATTATTGCGGGTGTGTATATTTAATATACGTGACTTTGATTTACCAAAGGAATTAACCGATTTAATTATTGGGTTAATTACCGGTTAAGTTGGGTCACTATATTTTATATATGGCATGCCGTGAATACTTGACGGGACAGTGTATCCCGGAAGGGTTGATAATATCCCCGAGATGAGTTCATAAGGAATTATTGTGTAAACCTCATGAGTGGATTCGTTCCGCACAATAATTAAGGATGAATGGTACTAGTCTCGGATTAAAGAGATGAATAAATTAATTAGCAATAAATTAATTTTATTCGTGGATATTTAAATCTTAAATACACGGAATAAATAATACTACCGGAGAAATATTATTTGAAATAATATGGTTTAACATTGGGAGTGCAATTAATTTATATAGTGGAAAATAAATTAATTAATATTGATAAGGATTAATGGACTTGAGCATTGGGCTCAATTTAATCTTCAATATTGGAAGCCCAATATTCCACCTCCTTTAGATCCCCTACGTAGCCTATAAAAGCACTACATGGCCTTCATAATTCATAACTTGAATAAGACAAGATTATCATACTTGATATTCTAGAGAGTTGAAGGAGATCCATAGGAGTTCGATAGATCGTCGCCCACCCGACGTTCGAACGGAGTGCAAGGAATACGTAGGAAGATTCAAAGGTCTTCAATTGATTTCGTTTCTCCGCACAACGAATCAAAGGTATGATCATAAAACTTCTTGTGTGATTTTATGCTCAATTAATTGTGACACATACATGAACACACGATCCGGGTAAACGACGAACTTCGGGGACGGGGATTCGAGATCCCCGGCGAACGTTCGAAGGACCCTCGGCTGGGAGCCGAGGGGTGGCGATCGAGCCCTAGGGCATCGATCGCCGGCAGCGATCCCGAGGGGAGCCCCGGCTGGACGCCGGGGCGAGCGATCGACCAAGGGTCGATCGTTGGGGACCGTCGCGGCTTCGCGCCGCGGCTGGTGGTCCCCCCTCCCGTCGGTGGTGGCGGTGAGTCGCCGGACTCACCGCCGGGGGCTGCTAGGCAGCCCCATGCGATCGACTTCGATCGCGAGCCCACAGTGGGGCTCGGCTAGGGTTTCGGCCGCGGGTTTATCCCGCGGCGATTCTCCGGTTGAGCTCCGGACATCGTGGAGCTCGTGATTGGTTTCTGGCGATGGGATTTCGGTCGGGTTGTCGGTTTCCGCAATTTTTTATAACCCGGGATATCGATTTCCAGCAGTATCATCATCGTTAACTACCGGAAGTATCATCATCTTGCACCAGTCCTGCAATGTTGTATATATCAGAAATATAAACCTTTTTTCCATTCTCTAGTATTTTCTTTTAGTTTTGCTTTGGGTTTTTTGTGTGCATCCTGCAAACAATAATAAAGTACTAATAAGTACCGCACAACTCGTAATAGATATAACACCGGAAGATACATGAGCAAATGTGCGATGAATCACTTTTTGATTTTACATTTCTTGTTTGGTTATTATTTTTAACTCAATTCATACTATGTACAAAGTTCCATAACAACATACCAAACTAAGAAGAATTGATTACAAGTCATAGTAGATTTTATCATATAACTAAATCACTGTTTGATCATACACCTCTTGTTTTTTTAATTGTTTTAAACTCAATTCATACTAATTACAAAGTCCAAAACAACAAACCAAATAGAGTAGAATTGATTACAAGTCATAGTAGATTCTATCTTATAACTGTGATGAATGACTTTTGAATAGAACACACTATTCAGAAAAATAATTCCAATAAAAAAAAATTCATACTGATTACAAAGTAACCAAATAAAAGACCAAACAGAATAGAATTCCTCACAAATCAATATAGATTCTAGTAAATAAGTGTGATGATTCACCTTTTGATTAATATAAAAGCATATGCAATGGACAATGTTATGATGAATAATTTCTTTGTTATTTATACATATCTCCATTCCTGTTATATATGCATGTATCCCTGTTATTTTTTGCAGAATTCATAGTAATTATAAATTCACAAAAAAGACAAAACAGAGGAGAATTCATGACAAATCAGAGTAGAAGTCATGACAAATCAGAGTAGTTCTTTTCAACATTTCAACTATTAAGAGTAAATTAATCACATAAAACACGGTAAATTAATTGAGAGTACTAATCTTCGAAGTCACTTTTTCTAAAGCCGGATGAGCTTCTTACTCCAGTGTCCTTGCGTAGCTTGTGAGCAAAGGACCAAAAACATAAATATCGAAATAATAAGGTAACCAAATGAGGCCAAAAAACTAGAACAGAAGCACCATCGGACCGTCGTGATTCTTTGCTGATTGTTCTTTCCCTTGTACTCTACCCGACTCTTCCTTACTGGGAAAAGTATTCGAGTAATTTGAGGGATATACAAGTTAAGTTAGTCCAGTCCGCATTCTCCTAGAACAAATACAAATTCTAAAATTAGCATCCAAAAATCATGATTAAATTGAAATAAAAATTCGAATAGGGTAAAATGAACCAGAGACTTTACGGCTTGATTATGGCATAAAATACTCTGCTAAGCTCATCCACAAATATATTTTAATTATAAAAAAGTAACAGTGAAAAACATTTTCATTTCCTACTATGAAATTTGAAGATTGGAAACCGAATTCTGATTCGAATTTTCATAATCCATAACATGATCGTCTGCATTGACCGCGCCACTCGGCTGGTGAAATCTCAGCAGGGCGCGGGGAAGAAGTACGTCTGCATTGCTCTGCTCCACTCGAAAGTCCCCGAGGTCGCGAAAGTCGCTCGGGCACTCGAAAATCGACCACGCATTGTTAGAATTCTCGGTGACTTTCATCAAAGACCTGGCGGCATCCTCTTTCCCCAATTCGGTACCCGACTCGAAAACCCTAATTAACTCAATATTTATAAACACGATATGCATAAAAATATTTACCGGAAGCCGTCGATCTCCACGGCGACTCTTACGCATCTCTCGTCCTTCTGAACGATGTCGCTGAAGGACGGTGGTTGTTCCGATGGTGCTGGCGGAGGTGGTTGTTGCAAATGGTGGTTGTTGCGGTACCGTTGAGAGATGAGAGCTCCGGTGTTCGCGACGACTTCGTGAAGAGATTGATTTCTCTTCTTCTGATGACAGAGAATAGAGCGAAAGGAGCTAATTGGTGCGGTATAGCGTGTGCGGTGGAGAAAGAGTGCTGCAGTTTTCTGTGTTTGAGCTGTGCCGAGCGAAGAGAGATTGTTGTTTGTTTGAGTTGTGATTGAATTTGGGCTTAATTGTTTTGTTTGTGGGCCGGTACCATACTGTTCATATGGTACCGGTAACCACAGTATAAGGTCTCGGCCAGGCAATTTATACTGTGGTACTAGTACCATACTAAACAATATGGTACCACTTTTTAATATATAAGCATTTTATTTTTTTTCTCATTTTTTTTATCCTCATTTTTTTCCCAACTCTTTTCTTCTTTCTGTTTCAACTCTCGAAGAAGATCGCCGCCTCGTTCGAGGAGCATAGCTTCGCCGCGTTCTCCGCGCTTCACGAGAGAGATGAATTTCTCCTTCCGTTGCCGCTGCAGGTAGCACCTCACATCTCATCTCCTCTATTCCGATTCAATCATCCCCGATTTCCGACCTAATTTATCAATCCGATCGACTCTATACATACACATATAGATCCCCCTAATTCTTTAACCCTAGATAGATAGATAGATAGATAGAGCCGTACATGAATTTCACCTCCTACGAAGGCTGCGACAAGGGATCGAGCCCACCGCGGGAGCACATGTTCGACAAGGTCGTGACCTCGAGCGACTGTGGGGAAGCTGAACCGGCTCGTGATCCCAAAGCAGCACGCGAAGAAGTACTCCCCCCTTGATGCGTCGTCGAGCGACAAAGGCCTCCTCCTCAACTTCGAGGACCGCAACGACAAGCCCAGCTAGCGCTTGCTTCCGCTACGTTCATCGCCGGCGGCCGCGAGGTAAGTCCAGCTCCTTCTTCCTCCTTAATTGTTTGTTGCTTGTATTTGATTTCCCTGATCGTTCACGTAGGTCAAAGAGGCTGTTCATATTTGTGAATCCCTTTGAGGGAAGAAATAGAAATCAAAGATTTTTGCGAACGATGTGAAACCTTTACTTATACGATGCAATGTAGAGTACACTCTACAAGGTGTTGAACATTTTTCCTTTTTTTTTTTGTTTCTGTACTTTCGGTGGTCTACGTGATATGAAATATGTGTGCCCCTTGATATATTCGAACGCGAGCTGTGTTTTATTCACGACCTTCATCAGCTTCTTCATGTTCCACGTAGACATGTTCTTATAGTTCAGAGACCGGCTGGTTGAAAAAGTACCTCTACACTGAAGTCGGAAAGCACGTTCGACTTCAGGGGAGCCCCGACGTTCATCTCCGTGGTGAATTTCGTCGCCTGTTTGCTGCTGTGAATCCCGCTCAAGTCGGGGATACTTTCCGCTCTCCCGACCTTCAGGATTCTTCAGGAGGCTATTTACAGTCTTTTTTTTTCTTCGTTGAAATGGCGTTTCGATGAGTTCTAGGTAACAGATGATTTTTGTCGTTTTTTTGCATATCACTGTTATCATCTTAATATAATTTTTAATAATAAAATGATTTCTACTCTGTTTTATACTGGGTTCGACATCTGTTTGATACTACATTCTACTCTGTTTTTATAATGTGTTCTCTATTTTTGTATTAAAACTACAAGGGACCGGGATATTTTATAAAGATGTTTATGGTTGATGGTTATGCTAAATAAGTCAGAAAATGAAGATTTCGACTTAAACAATGATTATGATTTATTATGTATTCTATTGTTTTTAATATAGAGTTCTACTCTATTTTATACTTGGATCTACTCTGTTTTTAATACTTTTATGTTGTGTTTTTTTAGGATGGCGAGGGTAGTTTCATTGTGCACCATGTTTCTGAAGTTTGATGCCTAGAAGTTGTTTCTTCGTAATACAAGTTCCAGATTCCCTGCAGTGTTATTAGATCCAATCACATGATTTTTTTTTGTCAACGTTGTGCTGATGATTTTGAGTTTTTTAGTGTTGATGTATGTTTCCATTTTTTTGAATTCAAATTCAGATTTGTATTTTCTCATCCTGTTTAACGGTATTCTTATTACTTTCGGATTGCATTCTTCTATCTTTTTACTAAAATTTTAAATTATATATGTTGTGTATTTCATATCAAGAATAATTTGGTTATAAAAGAGTGAAATATAGTTGAGTATAGTTTAAAATAAAATTGAATTCACAAATATATGAACCACCACGGACAGAATGTGATGTTTGGGTGTGGTTTTTTGATGAATGAAACTACCGATTCGTTTGAGTGGTTGTTCAATACCTTTTTGAGATCCATGAACAATAGACATCCTGATACTATAATGACGGATCAAAGTGCTGCTATGGCTGCTGCCATTTCTGAGGTCTTTCCACTTTCTCGTCATCGCCTTTGCATATGGCACATTGGGGAGAATTCAAAGAATCGCATCGGTGCACTTCGGCGCATCAAAGGATTCATGGATGACTTCAACTACTTGCTGAAGTGTTGTGATACGATTGCCGAGTTTGAAGACAAATGGATTGAGTAAGTTTTTTTTTTTTCCACTATTATTTTCACTATTATTTTCACTATTATTACATGGAATTCTGCTGTACTGTGACATTCTACTGTGTTTTATGTTTCATTCTTCTATCTGTCACTATCCATGCTTCTGTCTTTTACATACCATCTTAAACTGTAGTTACAATATATATATATATATATATATATATATATATATATATATATATATATATATATATATATATTTAGGGTGATGTCCAAATATGGTTGTTCAAGAAATAAATGGTTGTTGAGACTATATGGGCTTAGAGAGAAATGGTGTCCTGCCTTCAATAAGAATCATTTCTCTGGTGGTTCATTGTCTTCCCAAAGAAGTGAAAGCACTAATCAAGCACTCTCTAACAAACTTTCAAAGACTTCTGACCTCTGTGACTTTTATCATTGTTTTGGGGGTGTGGTTGCAGATTGGAGGAGTAATGAGAAAGCCCAAGATGTGGCTTGCCTTATCGGTAAGCGAACATTGTCTCTAGATGAGGCTCCTATGCTTTTGCATGCTAGAGATGTATATACATTGAAGGCTTACGACATTTTCGAGGATGAATTCAGGAAAGGTTCTTCTTGTTTTCAGAAACTTGTTAGTTCTGATTCTGTCATGGCTACATACCATGTGTGGCGAGCAGGTCGTGAAAAACTGAAGCACACTGTGACTTATAAGTTTACTCATAATTGTTTCAGTTGTACCTGCAATTTGTTTACTGAAGTTGGTATCCTGTGCTCGCATTCTCTGAGAGTCATGAACATACATTGTGTGTCTGTCATGTTGGAATAGGTGACGTCTGAGTCGAGAGATCAATGACAGAGGTGACGTCTGAGTCGAGAGTGTCACTTCGGAAGATAACTTTGTAGATCCCTGTACCAGACCTTTATCTGAATATGTCCACGAGAAACATCGAGAGTCGATGGGACTAAGATTCATGGATAGTTGGCTCTAGGTCAAGTGGGAGATTGTTGGAATAGGTGACCGGCAAGCCAACGGTTGGCCGAGCGGTTAACCGTATTCCGTTATATAACGGTTTATTTCGTTAATTAATGAAACCTATATTAATGGCAAATACTATATCTGCTCCCAATGTTGAATCATAGATATAGTCCTGTACGGTTACACATGTTGTATGAATTCGGTTTTGTGGAAACCGAGAGATAATTCTGTTAACGCAACGTAACTGGTCAAACTCAGTTCCTAGTCGATGGGTTACGCCAATAACAAGGATACCATGCCTTTCCCCCTTGAGACTAGCACTTAGTGTATGTGGGCTAATCTCGAGCCTCGATGTTTGGACATCGACATACTTGAGTGGGTGCTCACTGTTGATGAGTTCACTGAACCCCCTCTCCCTGGAATCTCTAAGTGTTTATCACTGATCGAGTAGAGAATTCCATAATATAGTTGTACACAATTAATCCTTAAGACCCAGACATCACCGTGACTTCATCAGAGGACTAGCTGTATCGTGACGTGTCTCTGATTCCCTGGAAAGGGAGTAAGTCGAAAAAGGAGACAATGTTCGTGCAGTTCGAAATCTGATGTGAAGTATGTGCATGGTAGTAGGGGATCTGATCGCTTGATATAAATCATGGATGTCCTGGTGTGTTCTGATGGTTCGTAGTCCCGGAATCTCTGGCCAGAGTTGAATAGTGAGGTGATTAGAGAAATGTGTTTCTCTGAATCAATCACGACTGGATATTACGAAACCTAGAACGTACGCACAGTTATCAAACTCAACAAGAGATCTCGATTAACCAATATCTCTAGTTTGATCGAGACATATGTATCGGAGGGATCGTACTGTACGCTAACTATATTACAAGGTTCTTGCAGGCACTTCATTTGTATCTAGGGAATTAGTGAAGCGTGGCTGCTAGACGCTCGTCACTGATTCGTTGGGCACCGACTTGTTCGGAGATTAAATAATATGATTATTAATCTAAAACTCTTGGGAGTAGTTGAAATAAGAACAATATGTTGTTCGAATCACAATATGTTGTGAGCCCACGGCTAGTTATACACCTGAACCATTGAGGGTCACATTCTCGTGTAAACTGATCCTTGAATACAATCATGTATTAATTAACTGTTAATTAAGTACATATAGTCGGAGGTCAATATGATTGAATCCGAAATTCATAATTGTGATTATGAGTTGGAAATAATAATGAGCTAAAGAAAACGGACACAATGGTGTACACTTTCTATTTTGGGAAATTTCCTGATTTAGCAGTACCCCTGAAATGGGCTTTCCGATTTTGTGAAATTGGAAATTTTTATTATTATCTCATATTGATGAGAAAATTAAAACGAGAACGAAAATATAATTGTTATATTTTTCGGAGATCAAATTGATTGTCAATTTTGGAGAAACGTAATGACGGCTAATGAATTGGGCCGGCTAGGGTTAATGGATCCGATCCATTAGGGTTTGAGCCCAACAAGCTCCTTTCTTCACCTATAAAAGGAGCTCCGTAGGCATGAGAATTAACACACCAAGTGAAGAGCTCAAAACCCTAGCCTCACTTTCTCTCGTCTCTCCCTCTCGTCCGCCCCCTCGGCTCCTCCCTCGGAGGACCGCCGACAACCGGAGCTGCCGCTCGCCGCCGCCTAGTGCCGCCGCCGGCAGCCGCCTCCCCTCGCCGGAATCCGATTCCGGCACCGTTTTTCCGGCCCGTTTTTCCCGTCGTATTCTCCCTTACGTATTTCTAGTGCAATACGTAAGTTGGATTACCTATACGAGGTGAAACCTGATTAGACGAGAGACGCCGAAGGAACGCCCGAGCACATCCCGAGTCGCGCCCGTGCGCTCCAGCCGTGACACACGAGTCCAGCCGAGAGCCCCGCCACTCGCTCGGCTCTCCCCGCAAACGACCCGTGCCGTCCCCGCGTCGCATCCGCGCGACTTCCGACGAACCTCGTTTCGTCCGATGAATCCTTGAGGTACTTGCGATTAAATTTAGATTTAATTGTTTGCGTTAAATGTTTGCGCTATGTACTGTTAATGTTTGCGCTATGGGATTTTTAATTGATAAAGAAAAATTAATTGTGATTAATTTAAATGTCAATTAAATTCAAATTGATTCGAATTAAATAATATGATTATCTTAATTGTCAATTTCACGTAAACTGATTATGTGCAGATGTTTACGTAATTAATTATATATGTGTAATTAATTAATTTGATTAATTTAATTGCACAATTCAAGTTGATTAGAATTAAATAATATGATTATGTTAATTGTCAATCTGATGCAAATTAATTATGTGCGGATGTTTACATAAACTCAAGTTGATTAGAATTAAATAATAAGATTATGTTAATTGTCAATTTGACGCAAATTAATTATGTTGCGTAATTAATTGTAATATATTAATATGATTAATATAATTGCGCTACAAGTAATATATTAATATGATTAATATAGTTGCGCTAGAAGTAATTAATTTATATGATAAATATAATTGAGTTAGATTTAATTTGTGTAGTATGGGATGCATGAATTAAATATTTAATTATTTGATAATTAAATTAAATGGTGAATTATTGATTCTGATAGATTTGAATTAAATCAATTAATGCATGTAATATTGAAAATATGATTTTCAATAAAATAAAATAAATATAATGTAAAATTTTTTCATAAAATTTTTGTTTTCCGGCCGCGTATACGTGCACGATTCCTAACAGTGGTATCAGAGTGTAGGTTCTGAAATTGATTAATTGTCTATGAATATAATCGCCTTAAGCATGCTGGTTGTTGAATTGATTGATTAATTAATGTTGTTTAATTGGGACTTAGTTGTTTCTATTAAGATATTTATTTTTATCTAATAGATTGAAACAATGCATAATTTGTTATCAAGTAACAATTCAATGTCGAACATGAATGCACCTCGGGGAGTGATTCATCTAGACTTGTTTTTGTTAAAACAAATTAGAGACATCGAGCCATTTGATGGCATGATTCGATGGTCTGCTCGGCTCCCCTATTTATGGGAGATAAGGTCGCTCGCATGATGAATCGCTGGTTAGAAACTTCGAGTTTCACTTACGAGACATCACGTTTTGATTATTAAGATATTAATAAATTGAAATAGAAAGGAAGTATCAATATTTAATTTAGTGAATTTATTTATTGACCAATTACATAATAGATTTAAATATTCGATCAACAAGGTTGTCACGCCCCGTTTTTATTTTAATAAATAAAAGAAATACAAGTAATAATTTTTAAAGATCTCAAGGGCGCGAGATGCAATTTTTCAAACTCCACGTCGGCATAATAAATTTTCAACGGTAAAAAGGTTTAAATAAAAGTAAATGCAGCGGAATTAACTTAAGGTTTTTAACACGTTTAACACATACTAAAAATGAAATTGTACTTATTAACATTTGTACGAATCACGGCGCAGAAGCATCCTCGACTACTCCGGTTAATCAAAAGTATCACCTGAAATCATTTGTATTAGCAAGGGTCAGTCCACTGACTGGCAAGTAGGCATGCAATCTATATGCTTTAATCTTTCCACTTGTCGTCTTAGTTTGTATCTTAAACGTTGAACTTTTAATGCAATGCAACTCCTTAACTTAAAACTTAGACTTAGAACTTTAGCATTTACTTTAAACGTTTACGTAACTTTTCTTTAACATTAACATCCATTCATATCTTTACGTTTAGACGCGAGCTCACTTGACATCGTAAGGGCTACCCCAGTCCATTGAGGCCATTCGTTCGTTAGTTGCACACCCTGTCTAGAGGCCCTTTCGCACTCTAGCCATTGAGGCCATTCGTTTGTTAGTTGCACACCCTGTCTAGAGGCCCTTTCGACGCTCTAGCCATTGAGGCCATTAAAGTTAGTTGCACACCCTGTCTAGAGGCCCTTTCGACGCTCTAGCCATTGAGGCCATTAAAGTTAGTTGCACACCCTGCTTAAGGTAGTTCCTTACGATGCCCGACATTTCGTTTACTTTAACGTTAACTTTCGTTCTTTAAGTATTTTGACCGTGACATGGACTTCTAATGCAAAATGCATCTTAAAGTGTATGCATGAACTAATGACACGAATAACTAGCATTTCAATGAACAATATAACATGACCACAATCAAAATCTGGCACCAGAACCTGATATTCAAACACATGATATATACCACTTTCATATTTCACATAGATTATAGCTGATATATACCACTTTCATATTTCACATAGATTATAGCTATGTGCATTTACACATACGTACACACACCCATGCACACATTGCACTAACATCCATAATACAAGTTACTATTATGTAATATATACTCATACAAACGTATACACGCATAACAAATTATAAGCATATAACATCATCTGCTGCAGCTTTCATACATCTATATACCTATATTCAACATAACAAAAATAAATTATATGCTGCTATATGAATCGAGTAACAGTAGTACCTAATCTTATATATGTAAGCAACTATCCTTTTTATATACTTATATCACATACATAAAAGCGACACTTATAAGGCGATACATATAAACTTATTAATCGACAACGATCAATACTTCTAACAATTAAAATCACATAATTTCAACTAACATGATAAGAACCCTAAATTTGAATATGATGTAACTAAATGAAACTTAAACCTACTTGCCTTGATTAATACGTGATCGAGGTTAAAGAGTCGAGCGGCGTCGTCTCCTTCTTCCTTCTCCCTAGGCCGCGCCTTCTTCTTTTCTTCTCGGTCGCGGCTTCTCTCTCTCTCGCTCTCTCTATTCTATTATTTAGTTTAGGTTTTATTTTTCTTAATCGTTACTTAGTATGGGTTAAGCATATATAAAATTAAGGTTTTGGGTTGGGTTAAAGAGCCCATCAATTTAAAAGGTTTTGCAGCCCATGAAAATAAAGTCTCGACAGCTCACGAAAGAAACTCCCTTATTATTTATGCACAATAAAAATATTTACATTTTATAAAAGTACAATAAATTAAAAGCCCAATTTATAAAATGTTTAAGCCCAATTAAAATAATATTGAACTCGACTAACACGTGGACAAATGGCTATTTTAATTAACTAATTTTTATTCTAAAAATTCGGGTTATTACATTCTACCCACCTTATAAAAAGTTTCGTCCTCGAAACTTAGCTTAATTTATAAAATGTTTAAGCCCAACTATTATTTAATTTGATTAGTCCATAAGATACAAGTTTGGCCCATTAAAATAAATTTATTAGGCAACCCATAAAATTAACGAAGTCCAATTAACATGTAAGCAAACAAACTATTTTATTTAATTAGTTATATTTTTAAATCCAGGTTGTTACATTCTACCTGCCTTATAAAAAGTTTCGTCCTCGAAACTTGGTTCAATTTATAAAAATGTTAAAGTTCGATTAAAGGATAAATATGTTTTACAATTTAGTAGCCCAACTCATAATATTTTAAAGTCTATTTAAAATGCTTAACACGTAAGAAAACAAGTTCGTTAAATTACTTAATTTTAAATATAAAAATTTAGGTTATTACATTTCACTCACCTAATAAAAGTTTGTTCTCGAAACTTAGTTAAATTTATAAGAATGCATTAAAATTTAAAGTCATCATGTAATATCATCAAGAATGTAACTATTTGAAGAAAATCAACATCAACACACCTAAGATAATAATAGAGGATCCCCATAACAATTACAACAATCAAGATTAATGAACTTTCATTTATTCATAACTAGCATTGATACAATTATCACATAAAATAATAATTTAAACACATATCAAAGTAACAACATAAATAACAATCATTATCAATTAAGCATTCAAATACCCAGAATTAACACTGATACTATAATCACATAGCACATAACTGGTATTAGAAATAACATACCGGAGTACCGAAGATGTCTGGCGTGATTCATACTCGTAACAAATTTTAA
The DNA here is from genome assembly GCA_954870475.1 of Euphrasia confusa. Classification (NCBI taxonomy): domain Eukaryota; kingdom Viridiplantae; phylum Streptophyta; class Magnoliopsida; order Lamiales; family Orobanchaceae; genus Euphrasia; species Euphrasia confusa. The sequence continues at coordinate 13,992,602 of OX940949.1, read as the reverse complement.
AATTGAAAACTATTAAATTTTAGCACAGGTCGAGAGAATCGATTTTAAAACTCTGCGCTCTGATACCATTTGTCACGCCCCGTTTTTATTTTAATAAATAAAAGAAATACAAGTAATAATTTTTAAAGATCTCAAGGGCGCGAGATGCAATTTTTCAAACTCCACGTCGGCATAATAAATTTTCAACGGTAAAAAGGTTTAAATAAAAGTAAATGCAGCGGAATTAACTTAAGGTTTTTAACACGTTTAACACATACTAAAAATGAAATTGTACTTATTAACATTTGTACGAATCACGGCGCAGAAGCATCCTCGACTACTCCGGTTAATCAAAAGTATCACCTGAAATCATTTGTATTAGCAAGGGTCAGTCCACTGACTGACAAGTAGGCATGCAATCTATATGCTTTAATCTTTCCACTTGTCGTCTTAGTTTGTATCTTAAACGTTGAACTTTTAATGCAATGCAACTCCTTAACTTAAAACTTAGACTTAGAACTTTAGCATTTACTTTAAACGTTTACGTAACTTTTCTTTAACATTAACATCCATTCATATCTTTACGTTTAGACGCGAGCTCACTTGACATCGTAAGGGCTACCCCAGTCCATTGAGGCCATTCGTTCGTTAGTTGCACACCCTGTCTAGAGGCCCTTTCGCACTCTAGCCATTGAGGCCATTCGTTTGTTAGTTGCACACCCTGTCTAGAGGCCCTTTCGACGCTCTAGCCATTGAGGCCATTAAAGTTAGTTGCACACCCTGTCTAGAGGCCCTTTCGACGCTCTAGCCATTGAGGCCATTAAAGTTAGTTGCACACCCTGCTTAAGGTAGTTCCTTACGATGCCCGACATTTCGTTTACTTTAACGTTAACTTTCGTTCTTTAAGTATTTTGACCGTGACATGAACTTCTAATGCAAAATGCATCTTAAAGTGTATGCATGAACTAATGACACGAATAACTAGCATTTCAATGAACAATATAACATGACCACAATCAAAATCTGGCACCAGAACCTGATATTCAAACACATGATATATACCACTTTCATATTTCACATAGATTATAGCTATGTGCATTTACACATACGTACACACACCCATGCACACATTGCACTAACATCCATAATACAAGTTACTATTATGTAATATATACTCATACAAACGTATACACGCATAACAAATTATAAGCATATAACATCATCTGCTGGAGCTCTCATACATCTATATACCTATATTCAACATAACAAAAATAAATTATATGCTGCTATATGAATCGAGTAACAGTAGTACCTAATCTTATATATGTAAGCAACTATCCTTTTTATATACTTATATCACATACATAAAAGCGACACTTATAAGGCGATACATATAAACTTATTAATCGACAACGATCAATACTTCTAACAATTAAAATCACATAATTTCAACTAACATGATAAGAACCCTAAAATTGAATATGATGTAACTAAATGAAACTTAAACCTACTTGCCTTGATTAATACGTGATCGAGGTTAAAGAGTCGAGCGGCGTCGTCTCCTTCTTCCTTCTCCCTAGGCCGCGCCTTCATCTTTTCTTCTCGTTCGCGGCTTCTCTCTCTCTCGCTCTCTCTATTCTATTATTTAGTTTAGGTTTTATTTTTCTTAATCGTTACTTAGTATGGGTTAAGCATATATAAAATTAAGGTTTTGGGTTGGGTTAAAGAGCCCATCAATTTAAAAGGTTTTGCAGCCCATGAAAATAAAGTCTCGACAGCTCACGAAAGAAACTCCCTTATTATTTATGCACAATAAAAATATTTACATTTTATAAAAGTACAATAAATTAAAAGCCCAATTTATAAAATGTTTAAGCCCAATTAAAATAATATTGAACTCGACTAACACGTGGACAAATGGCTATTTTAATTAACTAATTTTTATTCTAAAAATTCGGGTTATTACATTCTACCCACCTTATAAAAAGTTTCGTCCTCGAAACTTAGCTTAATTTATAAAATGTTTAAGCCCAACTATTATTTAATTTGATTAGTCCATAAGATACAAGTTTGGCCCATTAAAATAAATTTATTAGGCAACCCATAAAATTAACGAAGTCCAATTAACATGTAAGCAAACAAACTATTTTATTTAATTAGTTATATTTTTAAATTCAGGTTGTTACATTCTACCTGCCTTATAAAAAGTTTCGTCCTCGAAACTTGGTTCAATTTATAAAAATGTTAAAGTTCGATTAAAGGATAAATATGTTTTACAATTTAGTAGCCCAACTCATAATATTTTAAAGTCTATTTAAAATGCTTAACACGTAAGAAAACAAGTTCGTTAAATTACTTAATTTTAAATATAAAAATTTAGGTTATTACATTTCACTCACCTAATAAAAGTTTGTTCTCGAAACTTAGTTAAATTTATAAGAATGCATTAAAATTTAAAGTCATCATGTAATATCATCAAGAATGTAACTATTTGAAGAAAATCAACATCAACACACCTAAGATAATAATAGAGGATCCCCATAACAATTACAACAATCAAGATTAATGAACTTTCATTTATACATAACTAGCATTGATACAATTATCACATAAAATAATAATTTAAACACATATCAAAGTAACAACATAAATAACAATCATTATCAATTAAGCATTCAAATACCCAGAATTAACACTGATACTATAATCACATAGCACATAACTGGTATTAGAAATAACATACCGGAGTACCGAAGATGTCTGGCGTGATTCATACTCGTAACAAATTTTAAAATTGAAAACTATTAAATTTTAGCACTCGAGAGAATCGATTTTAAAACTCTGCGCTCTGATACCATTTGTCACGCCCCGTTTTTATTTTAATAAATAAAAGAAATACAAGTAATAATTTTTAAAGATCTCAAGGGCGCGAGATGCAATTTTTCAAACTCCACGTCGGCATAATAAATTTTCAACGGTAAAAAGGTTTAAATAAAAGTAAATGCAGCGGAATTAACTTAAGGTTTTTAACACGTTTAACACATACTAAAAATGAAATTGTACTTATTAACATTTGTACGAATCACGGCGCAGAAGCATCCTCGACTACTCCGGTTAATCAAAAGTATCACCTGAAATCATTTGTATTAGCAAGGGTCAGTCCACTGACTGGCAAGTAGGCATGCAATCTATATGCTTTAATCTTTCCACTTGTCGTCTTAGTTTGTATCTTAAACGTTGAACTTTTAATGCAATGCAACTCCTTAACTTAAAACTTAGACTTAGAACTTTAGCATTTACTTTAAACGTTTACGTAACTTTTCTTTAACATTAACATCCATTCATATCTTTACGTTTAGACGCGAGCTCACTTGACATCGTAAGGGCTACCCCAGTCCATTGAGGCCATTCGTTCGTTAGTTGCACACCCTGTCTAGAGGCCCTTTCGCACTCTAGCCATTGAGGCCATTCGTTTGTTAGTTGCACACCCTGTCTAGAGGCCCTTTCGACGCTCTAGCCATTGAGGCCATTAAAGTTAGTTGCACACCCTGTCTAGAGGCCCTTTCGACGCTCTAGCCATTGAGGCCATTAAAGTTAGTTGCACACCCTGCTTAAGGTAGTTCCTTACGATGCCCGACATTTCGTTTACTTTAACGTTAACTTTCGTTCTTTAAGTATTTTGACCGTGACATGAACTTCTAATGCAAAATGCATCTTAAAGTGTATGCATGAACTAATGACACGAATAACTAGCATTTTCAATGAACAATATAACATGACCACAATCAAAATCTGGCACCAGAACCTGATATTCAAACACATGATATATACCACTTTCATATTTCACATAGATTATAGCTATGTGCATTTACACATACGTACACACACCCATGCACACATTGCACTAACATCCATAATACAAGTTACTATTATGTAATATATACTCATACAAACGTATACACGCATAACAAATTATAAGCATATAACATCATCTGCTGGAGCTCTCATACATCTATATACCTATATTCAACATAACAAAAATAAATTATATGCTGCTATATGAATCGAGTAACAGTAGTACCTAATCTTATATATGTAAGCAACTATCCTTTTTATATACTTATATCACATACATAAAAGCGACACTTATAAGGCGATACATATAAACTTATTAATCGACAACGATCAATACTTCTAACAATTAAAATCACATAATTTCAACTAACATGATAAGAACCCTAAAATTGAATATGATGTAACTAAATGAAACTTAAACCTACTTGCCTTGATTAATACGTGATCGAGGTTAAAGAGTCGAGCGGCGTCGTCTCCTTCTTCCTTCTCCCTAGGCCGCGCCTTCTTCTTTTCTTCTCGGTCGCGGCTTCTCTCTCTCTCGCTCTCTCTATTCTATTATTTAGTTTAGGTTTTATTTTTCTTAATCGTTACTTAGTATGGGTTAAGCATATATAAAATTAAGGTTTTGGGTTGGGTTAAAGAGCCCATCAATTTAAAAGGTTTTGCAGCCCATGAAAATAAAGTCTCGACAGCTCACGAAAGAAACTCCCTTATTATTTATGCACAATAAAAATATTTACATTTTATAAAAGTACAATAAATTAAAAGCCCAATTTATAAAATGTTTAAGCCCAATTAAAATAATATTGAACTCGACTAACACGTGGACAAATGGCTATTTTAATTAACTAATTTTTATTCTAAAAATTCGGGTTATTACATTCTACCCACCTTATAAAAAGTTTCGTCCTCGAAACTTAGCTTAATTTATAAAATGTTTAAGCCCAACTATTATTTAATTTGATTAGTCCATAAGATACAAGTTTGGCCCATTAAAATAAATTTATTAGGCAACCCATAAAATTAACGAAGTCCAATTAACATGTAAGCAAACAAACTATTTTATTTAATTAGTTATATTTTTAAATCCAGGTTGTTACATTCTACCTGCCTTATAAAAAGTTTCGTCCTCGAAACTTGGTTCAATTTATAAAAATGTTAAAGTTCGATTAAAGGATAAATATGTTTTACAATTTAGTAGCCCAACTCATAATATTTTAAAGTCTATTTAAAAATGCTTAACACGTAAGAAAACAAGTTCGTTAAATTACTTAATTTTAAATATAAAAATTTAGGTTATTACATTTCACTCACCTAATAAAAGTTTGTTCTCGAAACTTAGTTAAATTTATAAGAATGCATTAAAATTTAAAGTCATCATGTAATATCATCAAGAATGTAACTATTTGAAGAAAATCAACATCAACACACCTAAGATAATAATAGAGGATCCCCATAACAATTACAACAATCAAGATTAATGAACTTTCATTTATTCATAACTAGCATTGATACAATTATCACATAAAATAATAATTTAAACACATATCAAAGTAACAACATAAATAACAATCATTATCAATTAAGCATTCAAATACCCAGAATTAACACTGATACTATAATCACATAGCACATAACTGGTATTAGAAATAACATACCGGAGTACCGAAGATGTCTGGCGTGATTCATACTCGTAACAAATTTTAAACTTGAAAACTATTAAATTTTAGCACAAGTCGAGAGAATCGATTTTAAAACTCTGCGCTCTGATACCATTTGTCACGCCCCGTTTTTATTTTAATAAATAAAAGAAATACAAGTAATAATTTTTAAAGATCTCAAGGGCGCGAGATGCAATTTTTCAAACTCCACGTCGGCATAATAAATTTTCAACGGTAAAAAGGTTTAAATAAAAGTAAATGCAGCGGAATTAACTTAAGGTTTTTAACACGTTTAACACATACTAAAAATGAAATTGTACTTATTAACATTTGTACGAATCACGGCGCAGAAGCATCCTCGACTACTCCGGTTAATCAAAAGTATCACCTGAAATCATTTGTATTAGCAAGGGTCAGTCCACTGACTGGCAAGTAGGCATGCAATCTATATGCTTTAATCTTTCCACTTGTCGTCTTAGTTTGTATCTTAAACGTTGAACTTTTAATGCAATGCAACTCCTTAACTTAAAACTTAGACTTAGAACTTTAGCATTTACTTTAAACGTTTACGTAACTTTTCTTTAACATTAACATCCATTCATATCTTTACGTTTAGACGCGAGCTCACTTGACATCGTAAGGGCTACCCCAGTCCATTGAGGCCATTCGTTCGTTAGTTGCACACCCTGTCTAGAGGCCCTTTCGCACTCTAGCCATTGAGGCCATTCGTTTGTTAGTTGCACACCCTGTCTAGAGGCCCTTTCGACGCTCTAGCCATTGAGGCCATTAAAGTTAGTTGCACACCCTGTCTAGAGGCCCTTTCGACGCTCTAGCCATTGAGGCCATTAAAGTTAGTTGCACACCCTGCTTAAGGTAGTTCCTTACGATGCCCGACATTTCGTTTACTTTAACGTTAACTTTCGTTCTTTAAGTATTTTGACCGTGACATGAACTTCTAATGCAAAATGCATCTTAAAGTGTATGCATGAACTAATGACACGAATAACTAGCATTTCAATGAACAATATAACATGACCACAATCAAAATCTGGCACCAGAACCTGATATTCAAACACATGATATATACCACTTTCATATTTCACATAGATTATAGCTATGTGCATTTACACATACGTACACACACCCATGCACACATTGCACTAACATCCATAATACAAGTTACTATTATGTAATATATACTCATACAAACGTATACACGCATAACAAATTATAAGCATATAACATCATCTGCTGGAGCTCTCATACATCTATATACCTATATTCAACATAACAAAAATAAATTATATGCTGCTATATGAATCGAGTAACAGTAGTACCTAATCTTATATATGTAAGCAACTATCCTTTTTATATACTTATATCACATACATAAAAAGCGACACTTATAAGGCGATACATATAAACTTATTAATCGACAACGATCAATACTTCTAACAATTAAAATCACATAATTTCAACTAACATGATAAGAACCCTAAAATTGAATATGATGTAACTAAATGAAACTTAAACCTACTTGCCTTGATTAATACGTGATCGAGGTTAAAGAGTCGAGCGGCGTCGTCTCCTTCTTCCTTCTCCCTAGGCCGCGCCTTCTTCTTTTCTTCTCGGTCGCGGCTTCTCTCTCTCTCGCTCTCTCTATTCTATTATTTAGTTTAGGTTTTATTTTTCTTAATCGTTACTTAGTATGGGTTAAGCATATATAAAATTAAGGTTTTGGGTTGGGTTAAAGAGCCCATCAATTTAAAAGGTTTTGCAGCCCATGAAAATAAAGTCTCGACAGCTCACGAAAGAAACTCCCTTATTATTTATGCACAATAAAAATATTTACATTTTATAAAAGTACAATAAATTAAAAGCCCAATTTATAAAATGTTTAAGCCCAATTAAAATAATATTGAACTCGACTAACACGTGGACAAATGGCTATTTTAATTAACTAATTTTTATTCTAAAAATTCGGGTTATTACATTCTACCCACCTTATAAAAAGTTTCGTCCTCGAAACTTAGCTTAATTTATAAAATGTTTAAGCCCAACTATTATTTAATTTGATTAGTCCATAAGATACAAGTTTGGCCCATTAAAATAAATTTATTAGGCAACCCATAAAATTAACGAAGTCCAATTAACATGTAAGCAAACAAACTATTTTATTTAATTAGTTATATTTTTAAATCCAGGTTGTTACATTCTACCTGCCTTATAAAAAGTTTCGTCCTCGAAACTTGGTTCAATTTATAAAAATGTTAAAGTTCGATTAAAGGATATATATGTTTTACAATTTAGTAGCCCAACTCATAATATTTTAAAGTCTATTTAAAATGCTTAACACGTAAGAAAACAAGTTCGTTAAATTACTTAATTTTAAATATAAAAATTTAGGTTATTACATTTCACTCACCTAATAAAAGTTTGTTCTCGAAACTTAGTTAAATTTATAAGAATGCATTAAAATTTAAAGTCATCATGTAATATCATCAAGAATGTAACTATTTGAAGAAAATCAACATCAACACACCTAAGATAATAATAGAGGATCCCCATAACAATTACAACAATCAAGATTAATGAACTTTCATTTATTCATAACTAGCATTGATACAATTATCACATAAAATAATAATTTAAACACATATCAAAGTAACAACATAAATAACAATCATTATCAATTAAGCATTCAAATACCCAGAATTAACATTGATACTATAATCACATAGCACATAACTGGTATTAGAAATAACATACCGGAGTACCGAAGATGTCTGGCGTGATTCATACTCGTAACAAATTTTAAACTTGAAAACTATTAAATTTTAGCACAGGTCGAGAGAATCGATTTTAAAACTCTGCGCTCTGATACCATTTGTCACGCCCCGTTTTTATTTTAATAAATAAAAGAAATACAAGTAATAATTTTTAAAGATCTCAAGGGCGCGAGATGCAATTTTTCAAACTCCACGTCGGCATAATAAATTTTCAACGGTAAAAAGGTTTAAATAAAAGTAAATGCAGCGGAATTAACTTAAGGTTTTTAACACGTTTAACACATACTAAAAATGAAATTGTACTTATTAACATTTGTACGAATCACGGCGCAGAAGCATCCTCGACTACTCCGGTTAATCAAAAGTATCACCTGAAATCATTTGTATTAGCAAGAGTCAGTCCACTGACTGGCAAGTAGGCATGCAATCTATATGCTTTAATCTTTCCACTTGTCGTCTTAGTTTGTATCTTAAACGTTGAACTTTTAATGCAATGCAACTCCTTAACTTAAAACTTAGACTTAGAACTTTAGCATTTACTTTAAAGGTTTACGTAACTTTTCTTTAACATTAACATCCATTCATATCTTTACGTTTAGACGCGAGCTCACTTGACATCGTAAGGGCTACCCCAGTCCATTGAGGCCATTCGTTCGTTAGTTGCACACCCTGTCTAGAGGCCCTTTCGCACTCTAGCCATTGAGGCCATTCGTTTGTTAGTTGCACACCCTGTCTAGAGGCCCTTTCGACGCTCTAGCCATTGAGGCCATTAAAGTTAGTTGCACACCCTGTCTAGAGGCCCTTTCGACGCTCTAGCCATTGAGGCCATTAAAGTTAGTTGCACACCCTGCTTAAGGTAGTTCCTTACGATGCCCGACATTTCGTTTACTTTAACGTTAACTTTCGTTCTTTAAGTATTTTGACCGTGACATGAACTTCTAATGCAAAATGCATCTTAAAGTGTATGCATGAACTAATGACACGAATAACTAGCATTTCAATGAACAATATAACATGACCACAATCAAAATCTGGCACCAGAACCTGATATTCAAACACATGATATATACCACTTTCATATTTCACATAGATTATAGCTATGTGCATTTACACATACGTACACACACCCATGCACACATTGCACTAACATCCATAATACAAGTTACTATTATGTAATATATACTCATACAAACGTATACACGCATAACAAATTATAAGCATATAACATCATCTGCTGGAGCTCTCATACATCTATATACCTATATTCAACATAACAAAAATAAATTATATGCTGCTATATGAATCGAGTAACAGTAGTACCTAATCTTATATATGTAAGCAACTATCCTTTTTATATACTTATATCACATACATAAAAAGCGACACTTATAAGGCGATACATATAAACTTATTAATCGACAACGATCAATACTTCTAACAATTAAAATCACATAATTTCAACTAACATGATAAGAACCCTAAAATTGAATATGATGTAACTAAATGAAACTTAAACCTACTTACCTTGATTAATACGTGATCGAGGTTAAAGAGTCGAGCGGCGTCGTCTCCTTCTTCCTTCTCCCTAGGCCGCGCCTTCTTCTTTTCTTCTCGGTCGCGGCTTCTCTCTCTCTCTCGCTCTCTCTATTCTATTATTTAGTTTAGGTTTTATTTTTCTTAATCGTTACTTAGTATGGGTTAAGCATATATAAAATTAAGGTTTTGGGTTGGGTTAAAGAGCCCATCAATTTAAAAGGTTTTGCAGCCCATGAAAATAAAGTCTCGACAGCTCACGAAAGAAACTCCCTTATTATTTATGCACAATAAAAATATTTACATTTTATAAAAGTACAATAAATTAAAAGCCCAATTTATAAAATGTTTAAGCCCAATTAAAATAATATTGAACTCGACTAACACGTGGACAAATGGCTATTTTAATTAACTAATTTTTATTCTAAAAATTCGGGTTATTACAAAGGTGATAGATTAATTAATTGATTTAATTGTTAAATCAAGTTAATTAATAGAGCACCATTTAATTTGCATACCTCGTTTTAATTGTGATTAAATGCTATGTGAATTATGTGAGATATATATATATATTGTGATATATGTTATGATCGTATGTGCTCGTTAGGATGACCTTTAGAGGACATAGTTGTTAAGAATCAACAATCGATCACTCACTTCATTCTCTCCTGAGAATGTATAACGATTATTCTGATGAGATAACAAACCTATACTCCTTCATTCTCTCCCGAGAATGTATATCAAGCCTTAAAGGAGAACCGATGTGTCGTTCTTTCTCCTTTCCTTCTACCGACAATAAATTATGTGAAAGCCACTTACAAGTAGTATGGTATGTCGTGTTAGCGGGGAGTACTGCTTGTGAGTTAAGCTGTAATTTATTGACATAAGATGGAGAGGTGTTAGCTACGATTCTTTTAAATATGTGTGGTCGGATAGATTAACTATGGGCTTACACATGTTTATTGGAGTCCAACTTTCACTTCTCACATCGGTAGGTCGGTCTTGACACATGGTTGATTTTGAAGGGTACGATTAACGTAGTTCATTGTCATGGTGAGGAAAAGTAATCTTAAGGGCCACATAGAGATGTGATTGAAAATGTTTCTACCTTTAGGTGAATTTAATCGGGCTAGATTAACTACGGGTTATATTCACGCTATTGGACCTAAAGCCCAACTAAGGAAAAATAAGTTTTCCCGTCTGTCTGCTAGAGGATAGCGGAATTCGAAAAATTTAGTGGGAGACAATTAAATGATAAAGACCAAACATTTAATAGTAATCATTAATAACGAATTATCTCAATGTTAATCTTCTTAATATTTCTCAGTAATATTCTCTAAGATATCCCGTAACATCGATACTCGACCAATCCAAACTCACTGGCCCAAACCATTTGAATTGGAATCTCAATCTTGTGATTTAAAATGATGAGTGCCTCTATGTACTTGAGAATAGATTATTTGATAATCTCACTCAACCTTTGACTGCTGAGGAATGCCACTTATGAGAAGTGGATTTCTAGTTCTTATGAATCGTTCATTATGAACTACAACATGAACAAAGCTCGATCCTTCAATGGATAAGTTGTTCATGATGTTGATCAAAGAGTCAACCATCAATACGAGAAATTTGTTCTCATTATTGCTTCTTCATGAAAGAAGTGTTCTTCTTGAAGAAAATGACGGAAATGGTTTCCGGTCCAAGTGTAAAGATGGAAAAAGGTGATACTAGAAGGGCGACTAAGAAAAAGGTCAACAAATGAGTTGATGACGCTTGCCATCGTTGTGTGAATAAAGGCCATAGGGCCATAACTGCTAAAATACCTTAGGCAGAAACGTTCTGACAAAGGTTCGTATTGGGTTATAGTTATTCTATTGTTTTGAACAATTGATTATTTGTTTCGTCTAAATTTAGAAACCTGCTGTTAATAGAAATGTTCTGTTATTAGATCTTACTTCTATATTTGATATAGAAGGTAAAGGTTTTAATTTTGTTTTGGAAATCCGATTTCCTTTATACAAAAGAAAGCAAATATGATTTGCTAAAGACGATAAACAAATAAACAAGAATGAACTAAACCCAAATATCAACAATTGATAGAAGTCAAATCCCCGCACAACTTTAGCACGCTAGTTGAGTGTGTTGAAGATCTATTGGATTTGATCCAAACGGAGATGTGTGATCCAATAATGTGTTACAGGTGGGGGTGGTTTTCAACTACCAAATGTACTTATGAAGTACACGTCTCTGATTTTGAAGTGTTCAATAATTTTAGACATCAAAGTAGGAAACCAACTTGGTTGCTATATTACGATATGATCGTGGTAATAAATATTTAAGCACCAAGCTTATTGACTATCTAAAGGAGAATACGATTCTCTGGCAATGGACTCCGTCTGGAACTCCTTAATTGTATTGAGTGTCCGAATGTTGGAATCAAACTTTGTTGGACATGGTTCGATCCACAAAGGGGTTCACCAAATTGTCGACGAAACTGTAAAAGTCCTGCACTTTTGACAGTCGTCCATTTGCTGAATAGTGTTACCACCAAAGCAGTTAAAACCACACCATCTGAACTTGGGCACTCCCGTATCCTGCTTGCGTGATGCGGCTAGTGGGAGATAAGTTGGATAGTAGATCCGGCTTATGCCATTTTGTGGGGTATCCTGAACATTCACAAGGATACCTATTTTACTATATTTCTAAAACAATATGTTTGTCTAAAGAAATGTTGCCTTCTTAGCGAAGAAGTTTCTATTCGATAGAAAAGGCAATATAGTAAATCTCGAATTAGTTCGAGAATATGAACCACACTATGAAGTTCAAACACAAGTACTTGGAGATGAACCAATTCAACAAACCACTAATATACCTCTTCATCTATCGGTTCGTAAATCCGAAAATGTTCGGAAGGTACCTGGTAGACGGTTCCAACTTGATAATGATCAAGATAAAGTTGACGATGGATATGATCCAATAAACTTCAACTGGTTCGTATTAGATATGAATATGGGACATTGGCTTATTGCCATGAAATTCTTAATGGACTGTATGTACTCCAACAAGGTTTGACCTTGGTAGATCCACCAAAGGGAATCGTTCCCAAAGGCTGCATATTGATCTATTAATTATGACGTGAGAGTATATATATAAAGGTGTGACCTTTAAAGCAAGGATGATGGCGAAAGAAGTTACCCAAAGACAATGTGTTGTTTATGAGGTAATCTTTCCATCAGTCGCTATGCTTAAGTCCATTACAATTTTGCTGGCCATTTCTGCATAGTACGACTATGAGATATGGAAAATAGATATGAGGTCTACTTTCCCTGAATGTGATATTATGGAAGAGTTGTAGCGCAGCCGGAAGGCTTCATATTTTCTGGAAAGGAGCAAAAGGTTTGCATACTCCAGCGATCCATTTATGGTTCGTATATGATCAAGATAATGATCAAGATAAAGTTGACGATGGATATGATCCAATAAACTTCAACTGGTTCGTATTAGATATGAATATGGGACATTGGCTTATTGCCATGAAATTCATAATGGACTGTATGTACTCCAACAAGGTTTGACCTTGGTAGATCCACCAAAGGGAATCGTTCCCAAAGGCTGCATATTGATCTATTAATTATGACGTGAGAGTATATATATAAAGGTGTGACCTTTAAAGCAAGGATGATGGCGAAAGAAGTTACCCAAAGACAATGTGTTGTTTATGAGGTAATCTTTCCATCAGTCGCTATGCTTAAGTCCATTACAATTTTGCTGGCCATTCTGCATAGTACGACTATGAGATATGGAAAATAGATATGAGGTCTACTTTCCCTGAATGTGATATTATGGAAGAGTTGTAGCGCAGCCGGAAGGCTTCATATTTTCTGGAAAGGAGCAAAAGGTTTGCATACTCCAGCGATCCATTTATGGATTGAAACGAGCATCCCTAAAATGGAACATGTGTTTTAAATACAATAGTCAAAGCGTTGACTTGGTATAAAACTTAAAGGTACCTTGTATTCAAGAAGGTTAGTGGGAGCGCAGTGAAATTTAAGTGTTGTACGTTGATGACATACTAATCATAGGGATGATTGAGTGATGTTGCAGTCAACGAAAGCACGGTTATCCACACGTTTCTCGAATAAAGGATTTGAGGGGAGGCATCCTACGTATTGTGATACGTCACTATAGATATAGATCTAGAAGGATGCAAAATCTTCTCAATCCTTGTACATAGAAACTGTTTCTGAAATGGTTTAGCATGGAAGAATCCTGAAGAGATTCTTGCCAATGTCCCATGGGGTTTATCTCTCGTAATTCGTGTGACTGTAATGTTGATTGAATTCGAGGAGATGAAATGGACAACACATATATCTCTGCACTAAGGAGCATTATGTATGGCATGCTGTGTACTAGACGTGATATTATAAATGTTGTGAGTGTCACAAGTGAATATCAGTCGAACCCGAGACCGGCTTATTTGAAGTCGTGAAGGACGAAATCCTTTAGCACTAGCAATCAAAAGCATTAAGGAGTTGTTCTTAGTCTGTGGGAGGTCCGAGTTGAATTTAGAGGTACTTACGAACTCTAGTTTTCAATCGGATGTGGATGACTAAAAGTCGATACCGGGATTCATATTCGAGCTTAGAGGTGGTGTCGTATGCTGGAATGGTTCCTGTAAACGACTAATGATTCTACCACGAGAACCTGAATATGTTGCAGCATCTAAAGCTGTAAAAGAGACAGTTTTGGACACGGAACTTTATCCAAATGTTGGTTATAATTCCGGACACAAATAATCAAGTAACTTGTACTGTGATTATACGGTGTCCTGTAGCGAATGCTAAGGAACCGAGATCTCATTAGAAGTCCAAACATGTACTTGAGAGAATATCATGTGATCTAAGAGATCAATGACAGAGGTGACGTCTGAGTCGAGAGTGTCACTTCGGAAGATAACTTTGTAGATCCCTGTACCAGACCTTTATCTGAATATGTCCACGAGAAACATCGAGAGTCGATGGGACTAAGATTCATGGATAGTTGGCTCTAGGTCAAGTGGGAGATTGTTGGAATAGGTGACCGGAAAGCCAACGGTTGGCCGAGCGGTTAACCGTATTCCGTTATATAACGGTTTATTTCGTTAATTAATGAAACCTATATTAATGGCAAATACTATATCTGCTCCCAATGTTGAATCATAGATATAGTCCTGTACGGTTACACATGTTGTATGAATTCGGTTTTGTGGAAACCGAGAGATAATTCTGTTAACGCAACGTAACTGGTCAAACTCAGTTCCTAGTCGATGGGTTACGCCAATAACAAGGATACCCGGCCTTTCCCCCTTGAGACTAGCACTTAGTGTATGTGGGCTAATCTCGAGCCTCGATGTTTGGACATCGACATACTTGAGTGGGTGCTCACTGTTGATGAGTTCACTGAACCCCCTCTCCCTGGAATCTCTAAGTGTTTATCACTGATCGAGTAGAGAATTCCATAATATAGTTGTACACAATTAATCCTTAAGACCCAGACATCACCGTGACTTCATCAGAGGACTAGCTGTATCGTGACGTGTCTCTGATTCCCTGGAAAGGGAGTAAGTCGAAAAAGGAGACAATGTTCGTGCAGTTCGAAATCTGATGTGAAGTATGTGCATGGTAGTAGGGGATCTGATCGCTTGATATAGATCATGGATGTCCTGTGTGTTCTGATGGTTCGTAGTCCCGGAATCTCTGGCCAGAGTTGAATAGTGAGGTGATTAGAGAAATGTGTTTCTCTGAATCAATCACGACTGGATATTACGAAACCTAGAACGTACGCACAGTTATCAAACTCAACAAGAGATCTCGATTAACCAATATCTCTAGTTTGATCGGGACATATGTATCGGAGGGATCGTACTGTACGCTAACTATATTACAAGGTTCTTGCAGGCACTTCATTTGTATCTAGGGAATTAGTGAAGCGTGGCTGCTAGACGCTCGTCACTGATTCGTTGGGCACCGACTTGTTCGGAGATTAAATAATATGATTATTAATCTAAAACTCTTGGGAGTAGTTGAAATAAGAACAATATGTTGTTCGAATCACAATATGTTGTGAGCCCACGGCTAGTTATACACCTGAACCATTGAGGGTCACATTCTCGTGTAAACTGATCCTTGAATACGATCATGTATTAATTAACTGTTAATTAAGTACATATAGTCGGAGGTCAATATGATTGAATCCGAAATTCATAATTGTGATTATGAGTTGGAAATAATAATGAGCTAAAGAAAACGGACACAATGGTGTACACTTTCTATTTTGGGAAATTTCCCGATTTAGCAGTACCCCTGAAATGGGCTTTCCGATTTTGTGAAATTGGAAATTTTTATTATTATCTCATATTGATGAAAAAATTAAAACGAGAACGAAAATATAATTGTTATATTTTTCGGAGATCAAATTGATTGTCAATTTTGGAGAAACGTAATGACGGCTAATGAATTGGGCCGGCTAGGGTTAATGGATCCGATCCATTAGGGTTTGAGCCCAACAAGCTCCTTTCTTCACCTATAAAAGGAGCTCCATAGGCATGAGAATTAACACACCAAGTGAAGAGCTCAAAACCCTAGCCTCACTTTCTCTCCTCTCTCCCTCTCGTCCGCCCCCTCGGCTCCTCCCTCGGAGGACCGCCGACAACCGGAGCCACCGCCCGCCGCCGCCTAGTGCCGCCGCCGGCAGCCGCCTCCCCTCGCCGGAATCCGATTCCGGCACCGTTTTTCCGGCCCGTTTTTCCCGTCGTATTCTCCCTTACGTGTTTCTAGTGCAATACGTAAGTTGGATTACCTATACGAGGTGAAACTTGATTAGACGAGAGACGCCGAAGGAACGCCCGAGCACAGCCCGAGTCGCGCCCGTGCGCTCCAGCCGTGACACACGTGTCCAGCCGAGAGCCTCGCCACTCGCTCGGCTCTCCCCGCACACGACCCGTGCCGTCCCCGCGTCGCATCCGCGCGACTTCCGACGAACCTCGTTTCGTCCGATGAATCCCTGAGGTACTTGCGATTAAATTTAGATTTAATTGTTTGCGTTAAATGTTTGCGCTATATACTGTTAATGTTTGCGCTATGGGATTTTTAATTGATAAAGAAAAATTAATTGTGATTAATTTAAATGTCAATTAAATTCAAATTGATTCGAATTAAATAATATGATTATCTTAATTGTCAATTTGACGTAAACTGATTATGTGCAGATGTTTACGTAATTAATTATATATGTGTAATTAATTAATTTGATTAATTTAATTGCACAATTCAAGTTGATTAGAATTAAATAATATGATTATGTTAATTGTCAATCTGATGCAAATTAATTATGTGCGGATGTTTACATAAACTCAAGTTGATTAGAATTAAATAATAAGATTATGTTAATTGTCAAATTAATTATGTTGCGTAATTAATTGTAATATATTAATATGATTAATATAATTGCACTACAAGTAATATATTAATATGATTAATATAGTTGCGCTAGAAGTAATTAATTTATATGATAAATATAATTGAGTTAGATTTAATTTGTGTAGTATGGGATGCATGAATTAAATATTTAATTATTTGATAATTAAATTAAATGGTGAATTATTGATTCTAATAGATTTGAATTAAATCAATTAATGCATGTAATATTGAAAATATGATTTTCAATAAAATAAAATAAATATAATGTAAAATGTTTACATTAATGAAAAACGGTTTTTCATAAAAATTTTGTTTTCCGCCGCGTATACATGCACGATTCCTAACAGTGGTATCAGAGCGTAGGTTCTGAAATTGATTAATTGTCTATGAATATAATCGCCTTAAGCATGCTTGTTGTTGAAATTATTGATTTAATGTTGTTTAATTGGGACTTAGTTGTTTCTATTAAGATATTTATTTTTATCTAATAGATTGAAACAATGCCTAATTTGTTATCAAGTAACAATTCAATGTCGAACATGAATGCACCTCGGGGAGTGATTCATCTAGACTTGTTTTTGTTAAAACAAATTAGAGACATCGAGCCATTTGATGGCATGATTCGATGGTCTGCTCGGCTCCCCTATTTATGGGAGATAGGGTCGCTCGCATGATGAATCGCTGGTTAGAAACTTCGAGTTTCACTTACGAGACATCACGTTTTGATTATTAAGATATTAATAAATTGAAATAGAAAGGAAGTATCAATATTTAATTTAGTGAAATTATTTATTGACCAATTACATAATAGATTTAAATATTCGATCAACAAGGTGATAGATTAATTAATTGATTTAATTGTTAAATCAAGTTAATTAATAGAGCACCATTTAATTTGCATACCTCGTTTTAATTGTGATTAAATGCTATGTGAATTATGTGAGATATATATATATTGTGATATATATTATGATCGTATGTGCTCGTTAGGATGACCTTTAGAGGACATAGTTGTTAAGAATCAACAATCGATCACTCACTTCATTCTCTCCTGAGAATGTATAACGATTATTCTGATGAGATAACAAACCTATACTCCTTCATTCTCTCCCGAGAATGTATATCAAGCCTTAAAGGAGAACCGATGTGTCGTTCTTTCTCCTTTCCTTCTACCGACAATAAATTATGTGAAAGCCACTTACAAGTAGTATGGTATGTCGTGTTAGCGGGGAGTACTGCTTGTGAGTTAAGCTGTAATTTATTGACATAAGATGGAGAGGTGTTAGCTACGATTCTTTTAAATATGTGTGGTCGGATAGATTAACTATGGGCTTACACATGTTTATTGGAGTCCAACTTTCACTTCTCACATCGGTAGGTCGGTCTTGACACATGGTTGACTTTGAAGGGTACGATTAATGTAGTTCATTGTCATGGTGAGGAAAAGTAATCTTTAGGGTCACATAGAGATGTGATTGAAAATGTTTCTACCTTTAGGTGAATTTAATCGGGCTAGATTAACTACGGGTTATATTCACGCTATTGGACCTAAAGCCCAACTAAGGAAAAATATGTTTTCCCGTCTGTCTGCTAGAGGATAGCGGAATTCGAAAAATTTAGTGGGAGACAATTAAATGATAAAGACCAAACATTTAATTGTAATCATTAATAACGAATTATCTCAATGTTAATCTTCTTAATATTTCTCAGTAATATTCTCTAAGATATCCCGTAACATCGATACTCGACCAATCCAAACTCACTGGCCCAAACCATTTGAATTGGAATCTCAATCTTGTGATTTAAAATGATGAGTGCCTCTATGTACTTGAGAATAGATTATTTGATAATCTCACTCAACCTTTGACTGCTGAGGAATGCCACTTATGAGAAGTGGATTTCTAGTTCTTATGAATCGTTCATTATGAACTACAACATGAACAAAGCTCGATCCTTCAATGGATAAGTTGTTCATGATGTTTATCAAAGAGTCAACCATCAATACGAGAAATTTGTTCTCATTATTGCTTCTTCATGAAAGAAGTGTTCTTCTTGAAGAAAATGACGGAAATGGTTTCCGGTCCAAGTGTAAAGATGGAAAAAGGTGATACTAGAAGGGCGACTAAGAACAAGGTCAACAAATGAGTTGATGACGCTTGCCATCGTTGTGTGAATAAAGGCCATAGGGCCATAACTGCTAAAATACCTTAGGCAGAAACGTTCTGACAAAGGTTCGTATTGGGTTATAGTTATTCTATTGTTTTGAACAATTGATTATTTGTTTCTTCTAAATTTAGAAACCTGCTGTTAATAGAAATGTTCTGTTATTAGATCTTACTTCTATATTTGATATAGAAGGTAAAGGTTTTAATTTTGTTTTGGAAATCCGATTTCCTTTATACAAAAGAAAGCAAATATGATTTGCTAAAGACGATAAACAAATAAACAAGAATGAACTAAACCCAAATATCAGCAATTGATAGAAGTCAAATCCCCGCACAACTTTAGCACGCTAGTTGAGTGTGTTGAAGATCTATTGGATTTGATACAAACGAAGATGTGTGATCCACTAATGTGTTACTGGTGGGGGTGGTTTTCAACTACCAAATGTACTTATGAAGTACACGTCTCTGATTTTGAAGTGTTCAATAATTTTAGACATCAAAGTAGGAAACCAACTTGGTTGCTATATTACGATATGATCGTGGTAATAAATATTTAAGCACCAAGCTTATTGACTATCTAAAGGAGAATACGATTCTCTGGCAATGGACTCCGTCTGGAACTCCTTAATTGTATTGAGTGTCCGAATGTTGGAATCAAACTTTGTTGGACATGGTTCGATCCACAAAGGGGTTCACCAAATTGTCGACGAAACTGTAAAAGTCCTGCACTTTTGACAGTCGTCCATTTGCTGAATAGTGTTACCACCAAAGCAGTTAAAACCACACCATCTGAACTTGGGCACTCCCGTATCCTGCATGCGTGATGCGGCTAGTGGGAGATAAGTTGGATAGTAGATCCGGCTTATGCCATTTTGTGGGGTATCTTGAACATTCACAAGGATACCTGTTTTACTATATTTCTAAAACAATATGTTTGTCTAAAGAAATGTTGCCTTCTTAGCGAAAAAGTTTCTATTCGATAGAAAAGGCAATATAGTAAATCTCGAATTAGTTCGAGAATATGAACCACACTATGAAGTTCAAACACAAGTACTTGGAGATGAACCAATTCAACAAACCACTAATATACCTCTTCATCTATCGGTTCGTAAATCCGAAAATGTTCGGAAGGTACCTGGTAGACGGTTCCAACTTGATAATGATCAAGATAAAGTTGACGATGGATATGATCAAATAAACTTCAACTGGTTCGTATTAGATATGAATATGGGACATTGGCTTATTGCCATGAAATTCATAATGGACTGTATGTACTCCAACAAGGTTTGTGTTGGAAATCGATATCCCGGGGTATCAAAAAATGCGGAACCGATAACCCCGACCGAAATCCCGTCGCCGGAAACCGATCACGAACGCCACGTCGCCGGAGTCCGACGAGAGAATCGCCACGAGGGTGAAACCCTAGCCGAACTCCACGCGGAGTTCGCGATCGCCGTGCATGGCGATCGCCGGCTGCATGGAGCAGCCCCGGATGGCGGTGAGTCCGGCGACTTCACCGCCGTTGCCACCGGGAGGGGCGGTCAGCCCCGCTGACCACCGCGGCCAAGCCGCGGCTTGCCCAGCGATCGAGCTTCGCTCGATCGCACGCCCCGGCGTCCAGCCGGGGCCTCCCTCCTCGCACGCCGCCGTCGAGGGGCGGGGATCCGCCACGGCACCAGCCGGGGCTCCCTTCGTCGCGCGGTCCCGGCGGTCGAACCCTAGGGTTCGGCCGCCCCTTGTTCGATCCCGACGGGGATCTCGAATCCCCGTATCCCGGTCTCGACGTTTCCCGGATCTTGTGTTCATGTACATATTACAATTCACATCACATACAATCATAGAGGGGGTTTTGATGATCATACCTTTGATTCGTTGTGCGGAGAAACGAAATCAAGTTGAAGACCTTTTGGATCTTCCCACGTATTCCTTGCACTTCGTTCGAACGTCAGGTGGGCGACGATCTATCGAACTCCTATGGATCTCCTTCAACTCTCTAGAATATCAAGTATGATAATCTTGTCTTATGATTTATGAAGGCCATGTAGTGCTTTTATAGGCTACGTAGGGGATCTAAAGGAGGTGGAATATTGGGCTTCCAATATTGATGATTAAATTGAGCCCACTGCCCAAGTCCATTAATCCTTATCAATATTAATTAATTTATTTTCCACTATATAAATTAATTGCACTCCCAATATTAAACCATATTATATCAAATAATATTTCTCCGGTAGTATTTATTTATTCCGTGTATTTAAGATTTAAATATCCATGAATAAAATTAATTTATTGCTAATTAATTTATTCATCTCTTTAATCCGAGACTAGTACCATTCAACCTTAATTATTGTGCGGAACGAATCCACTCATGAGGTTTACACAATAATTCCTTTTGAACTCATCTCGGGGATATTATCAACCCTTCCGGGATACACTGTCCGGTCAATCATTCACGGCATGCCATATATAAAATATAGTGACCCAACTTAACCGGTAATCAACCCAATAATTAAATCGGTTAATTCCTTTGGTAAATCAAAGTCACTAATATTAAATATACACACCCGCAATAATATCGGGGATTAAGAATAAAATACACTGAGACTCGAATCGATTATCGCCGGCAATCCTAATCGATGAATCTCAACGATCCGCTCAATACACCAAGTGTACAAGTGTGATAAAATAATTAAGATAAATTATTTTCTCTCTCACACAACGACTATACCGATAGATTAGTTCGTATCTATCTAGGTCGTGAGCAACTGTTTGATTAAATACGAGTAACCGATAGTATGATCTTCTGTGGGCCCATGCACACCATACTAACTACAACGTATAAAATCCAGAACTATGGTTTGCATATATTTAATTAATAATAATTAAAATCAAAACAATCGTTCGTTAATTTAATAGATTAAATGCTATGACGGGGAGTTTACCGTTACTTAAATCTAGACATTAAGTACACAACTCCAACAATCTCCCACTTGTACTAAGGTCTAGTCATTTCCTCCAAACTCCCGGTTCCCATACTCATCACGTGCTTAAAGTGTACTTCCGAGAAGTACTATGTGAATGAGCACTCTAGGTTGCCGCTCTAAAGTTATCTTGGTGACTACTACGTCGTCTCCCTTGACGATGACTCGTATCAGGTGGTACTTGCACTATGTGTTATCATCACTTTTAGACTTATGACTTCTTCCGGTTTACCATGCACCGCTATGTAATAGCCTTTGGCAAACCAAGAGTCATATCCAAGCCTTAGAGGTTATCCCGGAACCTAACCAAAACTTCCGCTGCCTCTGAGGCTGCTATTCGGCTATGAGAGAGTCCGAGAAGCACCCTGCTTATCACTCTTTCATATTAAAGGCTCCACCTCTTCCAAAAGTGAACAAATAGCCTGATATCGACTTACACTGGTCCTTCTCTGATTTTAGATCTGAGAATGTGTAATCTAAGAAGATTTCTTCTTGCTTAATAATCCAGTACTTCGCAAGTACTATTATAGCATCTAAAAATCTTTTGTCCAGATTACTTTGATATCCTCCCACTACGCAAACCGCATAGTAGATATCAGTTTTTGTTTTTCAACATTGCATCTAAGCTTTCCACACAAAGTGTAGGAAATTGCTTTGATTCATCTATCTCCTTTATGTGTCTAAAACACATGACCTTAGATAGATATTCTGTCTCTGAAAGGTAACTACCCTTCTCAGAATTTATGCATGTTAAAACAAACCATAATCGTATAAGATATCTAGGAGAAGTACAATGTTCTTTTTCCCTAGATCGTAAGATCTTAAGAACATGCTCTAACTTCTACTCAATCTTATATCCCGATTTATTTAGACAACCATTATTTTATGTCTGACAATATCTTTACATTGTTGCCAATGTTAAAATGCTATCTACATAAAATCTCCGAGAAACACCACCTTGTTTCCATTACGTCTCCAATACACCCATCGTTTTTGCCCTTTGATGAATCCATTAAATGGACTATCTCATCAATTCGCAAGTTCCACGATTTGTAGCTTTGTCTCAATCCATAAATGGATTTACTAGGCTATGTACTCTAAATGATCTAGCCTCTAAACAATAAACCTTATTGTTCCAAGCAGGCACATTTAGATCTAGTACCACCCTTATGCAGAACTAGGGATCGATTTCATGTCTACTAGATCCAGAGTCCAAACTCCTCTAGTCTTATGAACATCTCTGGTTGTCAAACAACCTCCCACTGAAATGGCGTCCCGGTGTATAACAGTAATAACAATAGGTGCAGTGTGTGGTGTACTTCTACTCGGTTTGGCTGGTTCCCAGTCTTTTGTCCTTTCTTCTCATTCCAAGGTATTAATTTTAATTCAGGATTTTGTGGTTCATCTAATAGTATTCCTCTATGAATCGAACGATAGACGTCCCTCTGGTTCGCAGTACTATAGAACACACAATATTTCGTTCATCTAGCATATCCTACAACCATACTTGTTGTATCCAGGAATATCCATAGAACATAGGTAGTTCCGAACAACTTGTCCTTTTTACCATCAGATTTCTATATCTTATTTACAACGCACCATCTCTACACGTAAGTGTATGGTGTGTCCTTTTGTGATGCTATGTGTTATTTAGATAGGTGATGGCCTCCGCGACTGAGTCGCAGGCTCCTAATGGATATACTTTAATGGTTCCCCATAATAGCTTTGTGTCCTTTGACTAGTCAAAACACTTTGCTTTTATGGTGCATTTAAGTATTCTAATCCATTATCGAGTATTCTTGAAAGAATTACTCGCACCTTTCTTATTCACACATATATCTGCATTTCTAATCATTTCTAATACTTGTCCGAATTCTACCTTTTACCAGAAAGGTTTGCTTAGATGTATTATCCTTCAAATTCAATTCTCAGGTCGGAAGGTCCATTCCTTTAACTATAATTGATTAAATCAATTTCGACCTTTTGAATCTTATTTGAAAATACTACTAAGTACAAAATTCACAAGTATAATGATTTAATAAAGAAATATCTAACAAGTAAAACAAGTTATAGAACGGTTCATTGCAGTGTGGTAGACTTAGGATCTATCATTCATATATTGCTATCTAATGTACCAGAATAGATAATACCCATTATTTCAAAATCATCCAATGATTAAAAAAATAAAATATCCATTCATAAATAATAGAAATCCAGAACAAAAACGTTCTTTCTAAAATAAAGGGTACATAAAGCAATAAATTTGAAATGAAATCCTATTTTAACTACTAAAGCAGATAAATGTCTTCCACCGCAACTGCTGCCTCCTCTACAGCTTTTGCCCGTGTAGACTCGAACTCTCCTTCTCTAAGTCGCCGGGTTTTCTGGAACCCCTGCATTCAAAAATGCACATACCGTCAGTGGTTCCATATCTACACACCAGAATTCTGGTAGATAATACCGCTGACTATGTTTTTATGACTAAAGAAAAATTCGTACCTCTGAGAGGACATTAAGACTTCCAGTGTCCAGACTTGTTGCATCGGAAGCAATTGCCCTTTGGCTTTGCAGCCCCCACTCGTGGTACAACTTTCTTGACACCACTGGGTTTTCTGGCTTGCTTCCTTCTCTTGCCCCTACCTCCACCAGGCTTAAAGCCTTTGGACTTGGTAGCTACAAGCGCTAGAGACTTGCCCTTCTTGTAGATCCCCTCTGCCGCCTTCAGCTCAGTCAGGAGTTGCGCAAGAGAGTAAGATAGTTTACCCATATTATAACTCATGCGAAACTGCTCAAAGCTAGGGGTCAGAGACTGGAGTATGATGTCGACTTGCGTCTCAGCATCAATTTGAGCTCCTAGGATCTCAAGCTCATTCAACAAACCCATCATCTTAAGAACGTGCTCCCCTATGGGCGTTCCTTCAGACTGAGTAGTTGTCATGAGGACTCTCATGGCTTCTTGCCTTGCCGCACGATCTTGCTCTCCAAACATCTCCTTGAGGTTAAACATCATATCATAGGCAGTGTCCATCGACTCATGTTGGGTTTGGAGTACATTTGACATAGAAGCCAAAATATAACACCTAGCCATTTCATTAGCCTTTTTCCACTTCCGATATGCCAGTTTTTCCTCATCAGTTGAGGCAGGCGTGGGCTCAGCAGGGCATACTTCATGGAGTACAAACTTGTACTCCTCTGAAGTCAGGACAATGTCTAAATTTCTCTTCCAATCAATGTAGTTGGGGCCAGTGAGCTTATGCTCCTTGAGTATCATAGAAAGTGGGTTCATAGCTATTCTCTAAACCTATAAGCACATTTAAACAAACAATCAATTTAATATCCGATATTATCTCCCTCAAATAATATCATTAAATTACTAATCACATCTAAAATCCCATCAGGTAAGGCAAGCCACGTGGTGTGGATGTTTACCCACCCAAATGATTTAGCAATTAGATTTTCTTTGGTCATACATCACTTATAGCGTAACCTCGTGGGGAGGAATACTATAAGGCGTATCTAAGTGTAAACCATTACTCAGCACCAAAGTAAATCGCTTGGAATTGCTTCATCACCGCAAGCCACGTGGTGTGGACGTTTATGACAACTTCACAACTCTTCGCAATTCCTTACAACTGTCTACATCAATTAATCCAAAATCCGTCAGTATAGCAAGCCACGTGGTGTGGACGTTTACTACACTAAGAGACTTTTATAATTGACTCCCAGTTACAAGATCCATTCGATTTTCGTAAATCAAGACGCGGAGAATCATAAGTGAAACTCGAAGTTTCTAACCAGTGATTCACCATGCGAACAACCCTATCTCTCATTAGATGAGGGAGCCGAGCAGACAATCGACCCACCTTAAAAGGATGGTACGAATGTCTCTAATTTGTGTCATCCACATGACCAAGTGGCTTTGGCTCCATTCCACTCCCCGGGGTGAGAATGAGTCGACTTGAAGTCAGCTTCAGAAAGACAAATTAGGCATTTTTTGATAAACTTAATCAATGTCTCTTGTAAAAGGAATTACAAGAATTCTCCTCTAATGACACATCTATGTGAACTTCAAAATCCACAAGAGTCACCAAGAGAACAGTAATGGAGACCATGGGAATGTTTCCATCCCCTCTCCCACTTAGCTTTTTATAACAAAGGGATACGCTATCTAGTGCATAAAGTAAACACATATAGCATGCATACAAGCAATAAAGCACATAGCACATAGTCAAAATAAGCTAGAAAATTATTTTTCCGACTATCATGGCTTTATTCCCTCTCCGTATGCGTCTTCTAGTCTTTAGTCTTCGTTCTTGAATGCTCCATGTGACGAGAATATTAATCCCAATATTTAAATCTATTTATTCTTAATGAATCCAAAAGATTCTTAATTCGAAAATTAAGTCAATCGAATAAATCAAAAATAAAATTAAATATTATTAATATTTTTATTTATTTATTTTCCTATCTAATTCTATTAAATCTCTAGAATAATCTATCCAAGTCAAACTTGGAATATTCTAGAAGACTTCTATAATAGAATAAGGAAATTAAAATAAATTAGGACTCTTCTACTTTCCAAGATTAATTAATTTCCAATACTATGAAAATTCCCATAAAATAGGAATAATCAATTAGGAAATAAATCAATCCTAAATTAACTCTTATTCCTTTCCAATTCTATTAAATCTCTATGATCCTATTCCAAGTAGAACTCGGAATACTCTAGAAGACTTCCATAATAGAATAAGGAATAAAATTAATTCCAATTAATTCTTTTCCTAATCCATGAGAACTCCCAAAAATAGGAAAACTCAAATAGGAAAAACGAATTAATTAGGAAAGTAGTATCTTGGTAGGAGACACGAGATCACGAGGACCCCGCGCCCCCACCATCGACCCACCGCCGGGAAGCCACGCGCCGCCGCCGCCAGCCCACGCGCCACCACCACCGGTGGCCGGCGTGGCCGAGGGCCCTACGGGCTGCCTCCCTCGGGTCGATCGATCATCATGGGATCGATCCTCGTGATCGATCCCCGGTCCTCCCTCTCATCTTCTCCTTCGTCACATGAGTTCTCCGGCGGTCGTCTCGGCATCGATCCAACGTAAATAAATTACAAGAAATAAATTTACAAATCCGGTATCGATTCTATACATGAAATCGACCCTATACACTTTCCGGAAAACGTAGAACAATAATAATAAATCTAAATTCGGTCAACCCCCGAATTTTTACTATTACAAGCATTCAACCACACAAAACGAATCTCGACATGTCCGAGAGTTTAATAACGAATAATCATGGTAAATTAAATAGCAATTAATTAAACGAATAATTAACAATTTAATTAAACCATGATAGTCGGAATCCCTGCAAGGTAGAACACAATTGAACACATACATGAACACGAAACCGAACGCTCTGATACCAATTGTTGGAAATCGATATCCCGGGGTATCAAAAAATGCGGAACCGATAACCCCGACCGAAATCCCGTCGCCGGAAACCGATCACGAACGCCACGTCGCCGGAGTCCGACGAGAGAATCGCCACGAGGGCGAAACCCTAGCCGAACTCCACGCGGAGTTCGCGATCGCCGTGCATGGCGATCGCCGGCTGCATGGAGCAGCCCCGGATGGCGGTGAGTCCGGCGACTTCACCGCCGTTGCCACCGGGAGGGGCGGTCAGCCCCGCTGACCACCGCGGCCAAGCCGCGGCTTGCCCAGCGATCGAGCTTCGCTCGATCGCACGCCCCGGCGTCCAGCCGGGGCCTCCCTCCTCGCACGCCGCCGTCGAGGGGCGGGGATCCGCCACGGCACCAGCCCGTGGCATCCCCAGCGATCGACTCCCGTCGATCGCTCGCCCCGGCGTCCAGCCGGGGCTCCCTTCGTCGCGCGGTCCCGGCGGTCGAACCCTAGGGTTCGGCCGCCCCTTGTTCGATCCCGACGGGGATCTCGAATCCCCGTATCCCGGTCTCGACGTTTCCCGGATCTTGTGTTCATGTACATATTACAATTCACATCACATACAATCATAGAGGGGGTTTTGATGATCATACCTTTGATTCGTTGTGCGGAGAAACGAAATCAAGTTGAAGACCTTTTGGATCTTCCCACGTATTCCTTGCACTTCGTTCGAACGTCGGGTGGGCGACGATCTATCGAACTCCTATGGATCTCCTTCAACTCTCTAGAATATCAAGTATGATAATCTTGTCTTATGATTTATGAAGGCCATGTAGTGCTTTTATAGGCTACGTAGGGGATCTAAAGGAGGTGGAATATTGGGCTTCCAATATTGATGATTAAATTGAGCCCACTGCCCAAGTCCATTAATCCTTATCAATATTAATTAATTTATTTTCCACTATATAAATTAATTGCACTCCCAATATTAAACCATATTATATCAAATAATATTTCTCCGGTAGTATTTATTTATTCCGTGTATTTAAGATTTAAATATCCATGAATAAAATTAATTTATTGCTAATTAATTTATTCATCTCTTTAATCCGAGACTAGTACCATTCAACCTTAATTATTGTGCGGAACGAATCCACTCATGAGGTTTACACAATAATTCCTTTTGAACTCATCTCGGGGATATTATCAACCCTTCCGGGATACACTGTCCGGTCAATCATTCACGGCATGCCATATATAAAATATAGTGACCCAACTTAACCGGTAATCAACCCAATAATTAAATCGGTTAATTCCTTTGGTAAATCAAAGTCACTAATATTAAATATACACACCCGCAATAATATCGGGGATTAAGAATAAAATACACTGAGACTCGAATCGATTATCGCCGGCAATCCTAATCGATGAATCTTAATGATCCGCTCAATGCACCAAGTGTACAAGTGTGATAAAATAATTAAGATAAATTATTTTCTCTCTCACACAACGACTATACCGATAGATTAGTTCGTATCTATCTAGGTCGTGAGCAACTGTTTGATTAAATACGAGTAACCGATAGTATGATCTTCTGTGGGCCCATGCACACCATACTAACTACAACGTATAAAATCCAGAACTATGGTTTGCATATATTTAATTAATAATAATTAAAAGCAAAACAATCGTTCGTTAATTTAATAGATTAAATGCTATGACGGGGAGTTTACCGTTACTTAAATCTAGACATTAAGTACACAACTCCAACAATCTCCCACTTGTACTAAGGTCTAGTCATTTCCTCCAAACTCCCGGTTCCCATACTCATCACGTGCTTAAAGTGTACTTCCGAGAAGTACTATGTGAATGAGCACTCTAGGTTGCCGCTCTAAAGTTATCTTGGTGACTACTACGTCGTCTCCCTTGACGATGACTCGTATCAGGTGGTACTTGCACTATGTGTTATCATCACTTTTAGACTTATGACTTCTTCCGGTTTACCATGCACCGCTATGTAATAGCCTTTGGCAAACCAAGAGTCATATCCAAGCCTTAGAGGTTATCCCGGAACCTAACCAAAACTTCCGCTGCCTCTGAGGCTGCTATTCGGCTATGAGAGAGTCCGAGAAGCACCCTTCTTATCACTCTTTCATATTAAAGGCTCCACCTCTTCCAAAAGTGAACACATAGCCTGATATCGACTTACACTGGTCCTTCTCTGATTTTAGATCTGAGAATGTGTAATCTAAGAAGATTTCTTCTTGCTTAATAATCCAGTACTTCGCAAGTACTATTATAGCATCTAAAAATCTTTTGTCCAGATTACTTTGATATCCTCCCACTACGCAAACCGCATAGTAGATATCAGGTTTTTGTTTTTCAACATTGCATCTAAGCTTTCCACACAAAGTGTAGGAAATTGCTTTGATTCATCTATCTCCTTTATGTGTCTAAAACACATGACCTTAGATAGATATTCTGTCTCTGAAAGGTAACTACCCTTCTCAGAATTTATGCATGTTAAAACAAACCATAATCGTATAAGATATCTAGGAGAAGTACAATGTTCTTTTTCCCTAGATCGTAAGATCTTAAGAACATGCTCTAACTTCTACTCAATCTTATATCCCGATTTATTTAGACAACCATTATTTTATGTCTGACAATATCTTTACATTGTTGCCAATGTTAAAATGCTATCTACATAAAATCTCCGAGAAACACCACCTTGTTTCCATTACGTCTCCAATACACCCATCGTTTTTGCCCTTTGATGAATCCATTAAATGGACTATCTCATCAATTCGCAAGTTCCACGATTTGTAGCTTTGTCTCAATCCATAAATGGATTTACTAGGCTATGTACTCTAAATGATCTAGCCTCTAAACAATAAACCTTATTGTTCCAAGCAGGCACATTTAGATCTAGTACCACCCTTATGCAGAACTAGGGATCGATTTCATGTCTACTAGATCCAGAGTCCAAACTCCTCTAGTCTTATGAACATCTCTGGTTGTCAAACAACCTCCCACTGAAATGGCGTCCCGGTGTATAACAGTAATAACAATAGGTGCAGTGTGTGGTGTACTTCTACTCAGTTTGGCTGGTTCCCAGTCTTTTGTCCTTTCTTCTCATTCCAAGGTATTAATTTTAATTCAGGATTTTGTGGTTCATCTAATAGTATTCCTCTATGAACCGAACGATAGACGTCCCTCTGGTTCGCAGTACTATAGAACACACAATATTTCGTTCATCTAGCATATCCTACAACCATACTTGTTGTATCCAGGAATATCCATAGAACATAGGTAGTTCCGAACAACTTGTCCTTTTTACCATCAGATTTCTATTTCTTATTTACAACGCACCATCTCTACACGTAAGTGTATGGTGTGTCCTTTTGTGATGCTATGTGTTATTTAGATAGGTGATGGCCTCCGCGACTAAGTCGCAGGCTCCTAATGGATATACTTTAATGGTTCCCCATAATAGCTTTGTGTCCTTTGACTAGTCAAAACACTTTGCTTTTATGGTGCATTTAAGTATTCTAATCCATTATCGAGTATTCTTGAAAGAATTACTCGCACCTTTCTTATTCACACATATATCTGCATTTCTAATCATTTCTAATACTTGTCCGAATTCTACCTTTTACCAGAAAGGTTTGCTTAGATGTATTATCCTTCAAATTCAATTCTCAGGTCGGAAGGTCCATTCCTTTAACTATAATTGATTAAATCAATTTCGACCTTTTGAATCTTATTTGAAAATACTACTAAGTACAAAATTCACAAGTATAATGATTTAATAAAGAAATATCTAACAAGTAAAACAAGTTATAGAACGGTTCATTGCAGTGTGGTAGACTTAGGATCTATCATTCATATATTGCTATCTAATGTACCAGAATAGATAATACCCATTATTTCAAAATCATCCAATGATTAAAGAAATAAAATATCCATTCATAAATAATAGAAATCCAGAACAAAAACGTTCTTTCTAAAATAAAGGGTACATAAAGCAATAAATTTGAAATGAAATCCTATTTTAACTACTAAAGCAGATAAATGTCTTCCACCGCAACTGCTGCCTCCTCTACAGCTTTTGCCCGTGTAGACTCGAACTCTCCTTCTCTAAGTCGCCGGGTTTTCTGGAACCCCTGCATTCAAAAATGCACATACCGTCAGTGGTTCCATATCTACACACCAGAATTCTGGTAGATAATACCGCTGACTATGTTTTTACGACTAAAGAAAAATTCGTACCTCTGAGAGGACATTCAGACTTCCAGTGTCCAGACTTGTTGCATCGGAAGCAATTGCCCTTTGGCTTTGCAGCCCCCACTCGTGGTACAACTTTCTTGACACCACTGGGTTTTCTGGCTTGCTTCCTTCTCTTGCCCCTACCTCCACCAGGCTTAAAGCCTTTGGACTTGGTAGCTACAAGCGCTAGAGACTTGCCCTTCTTGTAGATCCCCTCTGCCGCCTTCAGCTCAGTCAGGAGTTGCGCAAGAGAGTAAGATAGTTTACCCATATTATAACTCATGCGAAACTGCTCAAATCTAGACATTAAGTACACAACTCCAACAGTTTGACCTTGGTAGATCCACCAAAGGGAATCGTTCCCAAAGGCTGCATATTGATCTATTAATTATGACGTGAGAGTATATATATAAAGGTGTGACCTTTAAAGCAAGGATGATGGCGAAAGAAGTTACTCAAAGACAATGTGTTGTTTATGAGGTAATCTTTCCATCAGTCGCTATGCTTAAGTCCATTACAATTTTGCTGGCCATTTCTGCATAGTACGACTATGAGATATGGAAAATAGATATGAGGTCTACTTTCCCTGAATGTGATATTATGGAAGAGTTGTAGCGCAGCCGGAAGGCTTCATATTTTCTGGAAAGGAGCAAAAGGTTTGCATACTCCAGCGATCCATTTGTGGATTGAAACGAGCATCCCTAAAATGGAACATGTGTTTTAAATACAATAGTCAAAGCGTTGACTTGGTATATAAAACTTAAAGGTACCTTGTATTCAAGAAGGTTAGTGGGAGCGCAGTGAAATTTAAGTGTTGTACGTTGATGACATACTAATCATAGGGATGATTGAGTGATGTTGCAGTCAACGAAAGCACGGTTATCCACACGTTTCTCGAATAAAGGATTTGAGGGGAGGCATCCTACGTATTGTGATACGTCACTATAGATATAGATCTAGAAGGATGCAAAATCTTCTCAATCCTTGTACATAGAAACTGTTTCTGAAATGGTTTAGCATGGAAGAATCCTGAAGAGATTCTTGCCAATGTCCCATGGGGTTTATCTCTCGTAATTCGTGTGACTGTAATGTTGATTGAATTCGTGGAGATGAAATGGACAACACATATATCTCTACACTAGGGAGCATTATGTATGGCATGCTGTGTACTAGACGTGATATTATAAATGTTGTGAGTGTCACAAGTGAATATCAGTCGAACCCAAGACCGGCTTATTTGAAGTCCTGAAGGACGAAATCCTTTAGCACTAGCAATCAAAAGCATTAAGGAGTTGTTCTTAGTCTGTGGGAGGTCCGAGTTGAATTTAGAGGTACTTACGAACTCTAGTTTTCAATCGGATGTGGATGACTAAAAGTCGATACCGGGATTCATATTCGAGCTTAGAGGTGGTTTCGTATGCTGGAATGGTTCCTGTAAACGACTAATGATTCTACCACGAGAACCTGAATATGTTGCAGCATCTAAAGCTGTAAAAGAGACTGTTTTGGACACGGAACTTTATCCAAATGTTGGTTATAATTCCGGACACAAATAATCAAGTAACTTGTACTGTGATTATACGGTGTCCTGTAGCGAATGCTAAGGAACCGAGATCTCATCAGAAGTCCAAACATGTACTTGAGAGAACATCACCGTGACTTCATCATAGGACTAGCTGTATCGTGACGTGTCTCTGATTCCCTGGAAAGGGAGTAAGTCAAAAAAGGAGACAATGTTCGTGCAGTTCGAAATCTTATGTGAAGTCTGTGCATGGTAGTAGGGGATCTGATCGCTTGATATAGATCATGGATGTCCTGTGTGTTCTGATGGTTCGTAGTCCCGGAATCTCTGGCCAGAGTTGAATAGGGAGGTGATTAGAGAAATGTGTTTCTCTGAATCAATCACGACTGGATTTTACGAAACCTAGAACGTACGCACAGTTATCAAACTCAACAAGAGATCTCGATTAACCAATATCTCTAGTTTGATCGGGACATATGTATCGGAGGGATCGTACTGTACGCTAACTATATTACAAGGTTCTTGCAGGCACTTCATTTGTATCTAGGGAATTAGTGAAGCGTGGCTGCTAGACGCTCGTCACTGATTCGTTGGGCACCGACTTGTTCGGAGATTAAATAATATGATTATTAATCTAAAACTCTTGGGAGTAGTTGAAATAAGAACAATATGTTGTTCGAATCACAATATGTTGTGAGCCCACGGCTAGTTATACATCTGAACCATTGAGGGTCACATTCTCGTGTAAACCGATCCTTGAATACGATCATGTATTAATTAACTGTTAATTAAGTACATATAGTCGGAGGTCAATATGATTGAATCCGAAATTCATAATTGTGATTATGAGTTGGAAATAATAACGAGCTAAAGAAAACGGACACAATGGTGTACACTTTCTATTTTGGGAAATTTCCCGATTTAGCAGTACCCCTGAAATGGGCTTTACGATTTTGTGAAATTGGAAATTTTTATTATTATCTCATATTGATGAGAAAATTAAAACGAGAACGAAAATATAATTGTTATATTTTTCGGAGATCAAATTGATTGTCAATTTTGGAGAAACGTAATGACGGCTAATGAATTGGGCCGGCTAGGGTTAATGGATCCGATCCATTAGGGTTTAAGCCCAACAAGCTCCTTTCTTCACCTATAAAAGGAGCTCCATAGGCATGAGAATTAACACACCAAGTGAAGAGCTCAAAACCCTAGCCTCACTTTCTTTCCTCTCTCCCTCTCGTCCGCCCCCTCGGCTCCTCCCTCGGAGGACCGCCGACAACCGGAGCCGCCGCCCGCCGCCGCCGGCAGCCGCCTCCCCTCGCCGGAATCCGATTCCGGCACCGTTTTTCCGGCCCGTTTTTCCCGTCGTATTCTCCCTTACGTGTTTCTAGTGCAATACGTAAGTTTGATTACCTATACGAGGTGAAACCTGATTAAACGAGAGACGCCGAAGGAACGCCCGAGCACAGCCCGAGTAGCGCCCGTGCGCTCCAGCCGTGACACACGAGTCCAGCCGAGAGCCCCGTCCCCGCGTCGCATCCGCGCGACTTCCGACTAACCTCGTTTCGTCCGATGAATCCCTGAGGTACTTGCGATTAAATTTAGATTTAATTGTTTGCGTTAAATGTTTGCGCTATGTACTGTTAATGTTTGCGCTATGGGATTTTTAATTGATAAAGAAAAATTAATTGTGATTAATTTAAATGTCAATTAAATTCAAATTGATTCGAATTAAATAATATGATTATCTTAATTGTCAATTTGACGTAAACTGATTATGTGCACATGTTTACGTAATTATTATATATGTGTAATTAATTAATTTGATTAATTTAATTGCACAATAAGTTGATTAGAATTAAATAATATGATTATGTTAATTGTCAATCTGATGCAAATTAATTATGTGCGGATGTTTACATAAACTCAAAAAGTTGATTAGAATTAAATAATAAGATTATGTTAATTGTCAATTTGACGCAAATTAATTATGTTGCGTAATTAATTGTAATATATTAATATGATTAATATAATTGCGCTACAAGTAATATATTAATATGATTAATATAGTTGCGCTAGAAGTAATTAATTTATATGATAAATATAATTGCGTTAGATTTAATTTGTGTAGTATGGGATGCATGAATTAAATATTTAATTATTTGATAATTAAATTAAATGGTGAATTATTGATTCTAATAGATTTTAATTAAATGTAATATTGAAAATATGATTTTCAATAAAATAAAATAAATATAATGTAAAATGTTTACATTAATGAAAAACGGTTTTTCATAAAATTTTTGTTTTCCGCTGCGTATACATGCACGATCCCCAACATGTCATTCCTGAGTTCTACATATTGAAGAGGTGGCGTAAAGATGTTGTTAAGGGTCGGGAAATTCAGAATGTGGTGCCTTCCTTGACCTCTCCAGATGAAGATTCTATGGCAGCGTCTTTGTGGAGAACACAAGCAAGTAGGAAGGCTGTGGATTTCATTGCCACTTGTGAAAATAATAAGGATGCTCGGTTGATTTGGGACACAGGTTTTGAGGGTATCAAGAAAGATGTAATTCTTGCTGTTCGGTCAAGAGACGATGATAGGTGTTTGGATGAAACGTCTTCAAGGAGTGATGTTGTTCAAAATCCCAAAAGTACAAACTTGAAGTATAAGCGACGAACCAGGGAGAAGCCTACAGTGGAGAAGATATGGAATAAAGTAAGAGGCAGAAAGAAGAAATCGAAAACTGACGAGTTAAAAAACAGAATGGCTATTCAGAATTTAGAGGTAACAAAGTTTTGTATTTTGTGTTTTATTGTTTTTAATTCTGATTTTTATTCCATGTTATAATGAATTCTAATCTGTTTTTAATACCTTTCTAATGTGCTTTTTTTAGGATGACAATGGTGGTTACGTTGTTCACCCTGTTTCTGGAGGTCAACGTTTAGAAGTTATATCTCCGAATACAAGTTCAAGATTTCCCGCAGTGTTATATGATTCTGTTGCCTGATTGTTTTTACTATATTTGGAAATGATGTGTTGATGACATTTGTGTTTTTATTGTTGACAATGTTGTGTTGATGACATTCTGTGCTTGGTTTTTATTTTTATTTTCCCGTTGATCAGAATTTGTATAATGTCGAGATTACATTTATAATATCGTGGAGAATTATGTATTGATATTTTTTTTATTAATGTATTAGATGTTGTGTACTAATACAATAGAATTCATGAATGAATTGAGTAGAATAAGAACATAAATAGAGCAGAATGCACTACTACATGTAGTAGAATTCATTCAGGTTTAGGGTTTTAGAAATTAGGGTTTAGGGTTTTAGAATTTAGGGTTTAGGGTTTTAGAAATCAAAGCAAACACAGCAAATTACATGTAGATACAAGCATCACATTAGCAAAATCTTTCAAAGTCACTAATTATCAAATAACTGTGATTCCTAGTAAAGTTCCCTAGCATTTAGTTTAGGGTTTAGGGTTTCTCATTTAGGGTTTAGGGTTTAGGGTTTAGCGTTTAGTTTAGGGTTTAGGGTTCTCATTTAGGGTTTAGGGTTTATCGTTTAGGGTTTAGAGTGTACAAATACAATAGAATTCATGAATAAATGGAGTAGAATATACACATAAAGAGAGTAAAATGCAGTACTAAATATTTATTAGGGTTTCTCGTTTAGGGTTTAGTTTAGGGTTTAGGGTGTACAAATACAATAGAATTCATGAATACATGGAGTAGAATATACACATAAAGAGAGTAAAATTCACTACTAAATGTTTATTAGGGTTTCTCGTTTAGGTTTTTAGGTTTTTAGGGTTTAAAGTTTTAGAATTATAAATGAAGTATAATATTGTAAAAAGAGTAGAAGTTTCAAATAAAGAGAGTAGAAAACAATATTGTAAAAAATGTACAATAATAGAATATTATTATAAATGAATGGTTTCTCACACAAATCATTCTAATTAAAAATTTACAAAAGAACAGAGAAGAAAGAATAGATAACAAGTCAATGTAGATTCTACTCAACGACTGTGATGATTTACTTTTTGATCTTATATCTATTTAAACTATAATATACTACACCACCCCTCTTCTCTTGAATCTTGCTGTAGTTCTAATAAGTTGTGTTCATCAGTGCTGGGATTCGATGTCCCGGGCTATCAAAATTGCGGAACCGATAACCCGACCGAAAACCCGTCGCCGGAATTCGCACGAACACCGACTCATCCGCAGGAGTCCGACCTTTGGAGACTACGCACCCGAAGACACGCAGCCCGCCCCTAGTCGATTTTCTCCCACGAGTCGGAAATCACGAACGCGAACCACACGCGAAGATCCGGGCTCGACAAGAGTCGCCACGGGATGAACCCGCGGCTAAACCCTAGCCGAACCCCATCCGCGGGGTTCGCGATCGCCGGGGATGCGCGGCATCCCCGTGGGGCTGTTCGGAACAGCCCCCTGGCGGTGAGTCCGGCGACTCACCGCCGCCATCCGACGGGAGGAGGGCCTCCAGTCGCGGCACCAGCCCGCGACTGCCCTCCGCGATCGACTTCGGTCGATCGCTTGCTCCGGCTTCAGCCGGAGCTTTCCCGTGCGCACGCCGCCGGCAGGGAGGACGGGGAGGCCGTCCGCCGTGGCACCAGCCCACGGCGACTTCCCCAGCGATCGACTTCGGTCGATCGTGTGCCCCGGCGTCAAGCCGGGGCTTCTCCTTGCCGCGCGCACCGGGCGGTCGAGCCCTAGGGTTTCGACCGCCCCCTTCGATCTTCGCCGGGGATCTCGAATCCCCGTCCGCGATGATCGTCGTTTTCCCGGATCGCGTTGTTCATGTATATATCACAATTATTCAACGCACAAATAATCAAAGAAGGGGGTTCTCGATTATTACCTTGATTCGTTGTACGGAGAAACGAATCGTTGATGACCTCGTGATCTTCCCGCGTATTCCTTGCACTTCCGTCCGAACGTCGTGTGGGCGACGAGCTATCGAACTCTATGGATCTTCCTCACTCTCAAGACTTTATGAATTCCGTAGGTCAATTAATTCTCTCTTGAAAGTGAAGACCATGTAGTGCTTATATAGGCTACGTAGGGGATCATAAGGAGAATAAATATTGGGCTTCTAAATATTGAAAATTAAATTGGGTCCAACCCAAATCTATTAATTCTTATCAATATTAAATTTTATTTATTTTCCACTATATAAATAAAATTGCACTCCCAATATTATTCCATATTATATCAAATAATATTTCTCCGATTAGTATTATATATTCCGTGTATTTAAGATTTAAATATCCATGAATAAATTTATTTATTGCTCAATAAATAATATTCATATCTTATATCCGAGACTAGTACCGTTCAACCTTTATTATTGTGCGGAACGAATCCACTCATGAGGTTTACACAATAATTCCTTATGAACTCATCTCGGGGATATTATCAACCCTTCCGGGATACACTTTCCCATCAAGTATTCACGGCATGTCATATATAAAATATAGCGACCCAACTTTACCGGTAATTAACCCAATAATTAAATCGGTTAATTCCTTTGGAAAATCAAAGTCTCTAATATTAAATATACACACCCGCAATAGGATCGGGGATTAAGAATAAAATACTCCGAGATTTAAATTGATTATCCAAGGCAATCCTAATCAATAAATCTCAAGCTGATCCGCCCAATACACTAAGTGTACAAGTGTGATAAAATAATTAAGACAAATTATTTTCTCTCTCACACAACGACTATACCGATGGACTAGTTCGTGTCCATCTAGGTCGTGAGCAACTGTTCGATTAAATACGAGTAACCGATAGTATGATCTTCTGTGTGGGCCCGACACACCATACAAACTACAACGTATAAAATCCAGAACTATGGTTTGCATAATTAACAATAATTAAATGCAAATAATTGTTTATTAATTAAATAGGATAAATGCTATGACCGGGAGTTCACTGATACTTAAATCTAGACATTAAGTACACAACTCCAACAATCTCCCACTTGTACTAAGGTCTAGTCATTTCCTCCAAACTCCCGACTCCCATACTCATCACGTGCTTAAATTATACTTCCCAAAAGTATTATGTGAATGAGCAATCTAGGTTGCCGCTCTGAAGTTATCTTGGTGACTACTGTCTCGTCTCACTGACGATGACTCGTATCAGGTGGTACTGGCTCTATGTGTTATCATCACTTTTCGAACTTATGACTTCTTTCGGTTTACCATGCACCGCTATGAAATAGCCTTTGGTAAACCAAGAGTCATATCCAAGTCCAGAGGTCATTCCGGAACCTAACCAAAACTTCCGCTGCCTCTGAGGCCGCTATTCGGTTTATGATAGAGTCCGAGAAGTATTATACTTATCACTCTTTCATCCTTTAGGTTCCACCTCTTCTAAAAGTGAACACATAGCCTGATATCGACTTACACTGGTTTTTCTCCGATTTTTGATCTGAGAAACTGTAATCTAAGAAGATTTCGTTTTGCCAGTAATCCAGTACTTCCAAGTACTTTACAGCATTCGAATACTTCTTATCCAGATTACTTTGATATCCTCCCACTACGCTAACCGCATAGTTGATATCAGGTTCTTGTTTTTCAACATTGCATCTACAAAGCTCTCCACACTGGAGGTGTAAGAACCTGCTTTGTGTATATCTATCTCCTTCATGTGTTCAAAACACATACCTTTAGATAGATGTATTCTGTTCTAGAAAGGCAATAACCTTTCTCAGAATTGTGCATGTTAAAAACAAACCATAATCGTATAAGATATCTAAAGAGAAGTACGAATGTTCTTATCTAGAGATCGAAAGATTTCTAAGAACATGATCCAACCTCATCTTAATCTTACATCTCGATTTATTCAGACAACCTCTATTTTATGTCTGATAATACTTTTACATTGTTGCCAACGATGAAGTGTTATCTACACAAAATTCCGAGAAACACCATCTTTGTTTCCATTACGTCTCTAACACACCTTTCTCGTAAATCCACGCAGACCTAGGGATCGATTTCATGTATACTGGATCCAGAGTTTAAAACTCCTCCAGTCTTATGAACATCTCTGGTTGCTTAACAACCTCCCACTGCAATGGCGTTCCGGTGTATAACAGTAATAACATTAGGTGCAGTTAGTGGTGTATTACTACTCGGTTAGGCTGGTTCTCAGTCTTCCCTTTCCTCATTTTAAAGTACTATGTCAGTTAGGGCATTGTAGTTCATCTAATAGTCTTCCTCTAAGAACCGGGTGAGGATACCCATCTGGTTCGTAGTACTATTGAACATACAATTACTTGTTCTTCTAGGATTATTCTACAACCACATAGAATGTGCCGTTGTATCCAGAAATATCCATAGAACATAGGTAGTTCCGAACAAACTTGTCCTTTTACTATTAGAATCCCATTTCTTATTCCTGACACACCATGTCTACACTTCAGTGTATGGTGTAGTCGTTTGAGATTTAATCTCAATCTCTGATTTATGCTATGTGTTATCTAGAGGGGTGATAGCCTCCGCGAACAAGTCGCAGGCTTTCAATGGATATACTTTGAAGGTTCCCCATAATGGCTTTGTGTTGAAAACACTCCGCTTTTATGGCACAACAAGTAGTCTAATCCATCTTCGAGTATTCTTGGAAGAACGACTCGTACCTTCTCTAATTACACATACCGCATTAATCACAAATCATTTTCTACACTTGTCCGAATTCCATCCTTTTATCCAGAAAGGTTAACTCAGTCGTATCATCTATCAAGATCGATTCTTAGGTCGGGAGGTCCATTCCTCCAACTATAATTGATCAAATCAATTTCGACCTTTTTGAATCCCTTTTGAATAGATACTACCAAGTTTAGGAATTCACAAGTATAATGATTGATAAGAGAAATATATCTAATAAGTAAAACAAGTTATATATAACGGTTTTGTTGCATCGTGGTAGACTAAGGATTCATCATTCACATATTGCTTATCTAATGTACCATAATAGATAACACCATTATTTCTTATCCAAACCATCAAATGATTAAAGAAATAAAATATCCATTAATAATAAAGAAAACCAGAACGAAGTTCTTTTTCAAAATAAAGGGGTACATAAAGCAATAACTGAAATGAAAACTTAAAACAGATAAATGTCTTCCACTGCAACCGCTGCTACCCCAACAACTTCGCCCATGTAGACTCGAACTCTTCTTCTCTAAGTCGCCGGGTTTTCTGGAACCCCTGCATTTAAAGAAATGCACATACCGTCAGTGGTTCCATATCTACACACCAGAATTCTGGTAGATAATACCGCTGACTATGTTTTTACGACTAAAGAAAAATTCGTACCTCTGAGAGGACATTCAGACTTCCAGTGTCCAGACTTCTTGCATCGGAAGCACAAGCCCTTTGGCTTACTAGCCCCCACTCGTGGTCCATTCCTCTTGGCACCACTGGGTTTTATGGCTTGCTTCCTTTTCTTGCCCCTACCTCCAATAGCTTTGAAGCTTTTGGACTTGGTAGCCACAAGCGCTTGAGACTTGCCCTTCTTGTAGATCCCCTCTGCCGCCTGAAGTTCAGTCAGGAGTTGCGCAAGGCTATAAGATAGTTTACCCATATTATAGCTCATACGAAACTGCTCAAAACTAGGGGTCAGAGACTGGAGTATGATGTCGACTTGCGTCTCAGCATCAATCATAGCTCCTAGGACCTCCAATTCATTCAACAGACTCATCATCTTGAGAACGTGATCCCCAACGGGCGTTCCTTCAGACTGAGTAGTCGACATAAGGACTCTCATGGCTTCTTGCCTTGCCGCACGGTTAAATAACATATCCTCGGCAGTGTCCATCGACTGATGCTGGGTTTGGAGCACACTTGACATAGAAGCCAAAATGTAGCACTTAGCCATTTCATCAGCCTTTTTCCACTTCCGATATGCTTCTTTTTCCTCATCAGTTGAGGCGGCCGTGGGCTCAGCAGGGCATTGCTCATAGAGTACAAACTTGTACTCTTCAGCAGTCAGGACAATGTCCAAATTTCTCTTCC
The DNA here is from genome assembly GCA_954870475.1 of Euphrasia confusa. Classification (NCBI taxonomy): domain Eukaryota; kingdom Viridiplantae; phylum Streptophyta; class Magnoliopsida; order Lamiales; family Orobanchaceae; genus Euphrasia; species Euphrasia confusa. The sequence goes on along the minus strand of OX940949.1, from coordinate 13,949,921 downwards.
AATCAATGTAATTGGGACCAGTGAGCTTATGCTCCTTGAGTATCATAGAAAGTGGATTCATAGCTATTCTCTAAACCTATAAGCACATGTAAACAAACAATCAATTTAATGTCCGATATTATCTCCCTCAAATAATATCATTAAATTACTAATTGCGTCTAAAATCCCATCAGGTAAAGCAAGCCACGTGGTGTGGACGTTTACCCACCCAAATGATTTAGCAATTAGTTTTTCTTTGGTCATACATCGATCATAGCGTAACTTCGTGGGGAAGAATACTATGACGCGTATCTAAGTGTAAACCATCACTCAGCACTAAAGTACATCGCTTGGAATTGCTACGTCACCGCAAGCCACGTGGTGTGGACGTTTACGACAATTTCACAACTCTTCACAATTACTTATAACTGTCTACATCAATTAATCCAAAGTCCGTCAGTATAGCAAGCCACGTGGTGTGGACGTTTACCAACTAAGAGACTTTTATAATTGACTCCCAATTACTAGATCCATTTGATTTCGTAAATCAAGACTCGGAGAATCATAAGTGAAACTCGAAGTTTCTAACCAGTGATTCACCATGCGAGCGACCCTATCTCTCATAAATGAGGGAGCCGAGCAGACAAACGACCCACCTATAAAAGAATGGCACGAAAGTCTCTAATTTGTGTCATCCACATGACCAAGTGGCTCTGGCTCCATTCCACTCCCCGGGGTGAGAATGAGTCGACTTGAAGTCAGTTTCAGAAAGACAAATTAGGCATTGTTTGATAACTTGATCAATGTTTCTTGTAAGAGGAATTACAAGAATTCTCCTACAATGACTTGTCTATATGAACTTCGAAAGTCCATAAAAGTCACCAAGAGAACAGTGATGGAGACCATGGGAATGTTTCCATCCCCTCTCCCACTTAGCTTTTTACGATAAAGGGATACGCTATCTAGTGCATAAAATAAACACATATAGCATGCATGAAAGCAATAAAGCACATAGATCACATAGTCAAAATAATGCTAGAGAATTATTTTTCCCGACTATCATGGCTTTATCTTCATATGCATCCTCTAGTCTTCAGTCTTCGTTTCTTGAATGCTCCATGTGACGAGGATATTAATTTCCAATATTTAAATCTATTTATTTTCAATTAATCCAAAAGTTACTTAATTCGAAAATTAAGTCAATCGAATATATCGAAAATAAAATTAAATATCATTAATATTTTTACTTATTTATTTTCCTATCTAGTTCTATTAAATCTCTAGAATAATCTATCCAATTAAAATTGGAATATTCTAGAAGATATCTATAATAGAACAAGGAAATAAAATAAATTAGGACTCTTCTACTTTCCAAGATTAATTAATCTCCATTACTATGAAAATTCCCATAAAATAGGAATAATCAATTAGGAAATAAATCAATCCTAAATTAATTCTTATTCCTTTCCAATTCTATTAAATCTCTAGGATCCTATTCCAAGTAGAACTCGGAATACTCTAGAAGATTTCCATAATAGAATAAGGAATAAAATTAATTCCAATTAATTCTTTTCCTAATCCATAAGAATTCCCAAAAATAGGAAAACTTAAATAAGGAAATCCGAATCAATTTAGGAAAGCGAATCTAGGTAGGAGTAGCATGAGATCAAGAGACCCCACGCCACCCCCACCTTCGACCGGCCACCCCAGGAGGAGCACCGCCGCCCAGCCTAGCCACCAGCCGCCACCGTCGCCGGCGGCAACCCTAGCCGAGGGCGATCGGCCCCCTTCCACTTGGGTCGATCGATTGGGGTCGATCAAGGGGTTTGATCGATCCCCGGTCCTCCCTCTTCGTCACTCCTTCGTCTTCCGGTGATCGTCTCATCATCGAACCAACGTAAATAATTTACAAAAAAAATCAAATTACAATTCCGGTATCGATTCTATACATGAAATCGACCCTATACATTTTCCGGAAAACAAGAACGTAATACTAAATCCTAAATTCGGTCAACCCCCGAATTTTTACTATTACAAACATTCAACCACACAAAACGAATCTCGACATGTCCAAGAGTTTAATAATCATGATAATTAATTAAAAAAAACAATTAATTAAATCCAACCATGATAGCCGGAAATCCTGCAAGGTAGAACAATAATCGAATATATACATGAACACGAAACCAAACGCTCTGATACCAATTGCTGGGATTCGATGTCCCGGGCTATCAAAATTGCGGAACCGATAACCCGACCGAAAACCCGTCGCCGGAATTCGCACGAACACCGACTCATCCGCAGGAGTCCGACCTTTGGAGACTACGCACCCGAAGACACGCAGCCCGCCCCCAGTCGATTTTCTCACACGAGTCGGAAATCACGAACGCGAACCACACGCGAAGATCCGGGCTCGACAAGAGTCGCCACGGGATGAACCCGCGGCTAAACCCTAGCCGAACCCCATCCGCGGGGTTCGCGATCGCCGTGCATGGCGATCGCCGGGGATGCGCGGCATCCCCGTGGGGCTGTTCGGAACAGCCCCCTGGCGGTGAGTCCGGCGACTCACCGCCGCCATCCGACGGGAGGAGGGCCTCCAGTCGCGGCACCAGCCCGCGACTGCCCTCCGCGATCGACTTCGGTCGATCGCTTGCTCCGGCTTCAGCCGGAGCTTTCCCGTGCGCACGCCGCCGGCAGGGAGGACGGGGAGGCCGTCCGCCGTGGCACCAGCCCACGACGACTTCCCCAGCGATCGACTTCGGTCGATCGTGTGCCCCGGCGTCAAGTCGGGGCTTCTCCTTGCCGCGCGCACCGGGCGGTCGAGCCCTAGGGTTTCGACCGCCCCCTTCGATCTTCGTCGGGGATCTCGAATCCCCGTTCGCGATGATCGTCGTTTTCCCGGATCGCGTTGTTCATGTATATATCACAATTATTCAACGCACAAATAATCAAAGAAGGGGGTTCTCGATTATTACCTTGATTCGTTGTACGAAGAAACGAATCGTTGATGACCTCGTGATCTTCCCGCGTATTCCTTGCACTTCCGTCCGAACGTCGTGTGGGCGACGAGCTATCGAACTCTATGGATCTTCCTCACTCTCAAGACTTTATGAATTCCGTAGGTCAATTAATTCTCTCTTGAAAGTGAAGACCATGTAGTGCTTATATAGGCTACGTAGGGGATCATAAGAAGAATCAATATTGGGCTTCTAAATATTGAAAATTAAATTGGGTCCAACCCAAATCTATTAATTCTTATCAATATTAAATTTTATTTATTTTCCACTATATAAATAAAATTGCACTCCCAATATTATTCCATATTATATCAAATAATATTTCTCCGATTAGTATTATATATTCCGTGTATTTCAGATTTAAATATCCATGAATAAATTTATTTATTGCTCAATAAATAATATTCATATCTTATATCCGAGACTAGTACCGTTCAACCTTTATTATTGTGCGGAACGAATCCACTCATGAGGTTTACACAATAATTCCTTATGAACTCATCTCGGGGATATTATCAACCCTTCCGGGATACACTTTCCCGTCAAGTATTCACGGCATGTCATATATAAAATATAGCGACCCAACTTTACCGGTAATTAACCCAATAATTAAATCGGTTAATTCCTTTGGAAAATCAAAGTCTCTAATATTAAATATACACACCCGCAATAGGATCGGGGATTAAGAATAAAATACTCCGAGATTTAAATTGATTATCCAAGGCAATCCTAATCAATAAATCTCAAGCTGATCCGCCCAATACACTAAGTGTACAAGTGTGATAAAATAATTAAGACAAATTATTTTCTCTCTCACACAACGACTATACCGATGGACTAGTTCGTGTCCATCTAGGTCGTGAGCAACTGTTCGATTAAATACGAGTAACCGATAGTATGATCTTCTGTGTGGGCCCGACACACCATACTAACTACAACGTATAAAATCCAGAACTATGGTTTGCATAATTAACAATAATTAAATGCAAATAATTGTTTATTAATTAAATATGTTAAATGCTATGACCGGGAGTTCACTGATACTTAAATCTAGACATTAAGTACACAACTCCAACAATCAGATTGTAACTTATGTAGCTATGATGTTCATCTTGTAATTGTGTTCGAAGCTACGTCATCAATCAAGCTCACGCGGCACAAGAAGCAACCATGCATCTCGAAAAGAATCACAATATCTTTTTGCTGCAAGCAAGCAACACAAGTAAAAGTTGGAAACAATATTAACGAATCGACTTGTAACGTACATGTCACAGAAAAACACAACAAACACAGAAGATGACGGTCGGGGTCGTGTGGTTGAAGCGGCAAACGGATTGATCGGTGTCGTCGCGTTTTTTATCGAACATCGTCACCGCCCTCACGTAGTGGAGGAGGCGTTGGATGTCTTGATTCTAGAATTCAAGGAAACTGCTCTACCTTGCTAGTCAATAACAGGGGAGCCACTTGAACCTTCTTTTGTTCTGGAAGATGCCTTTATTCCAAAGAAAGAGGAAGAAAGCAAAACGATAAGGTGAGATGTGAATTGTCAACATCTAAGCACCAAAAAAATTAAAAAATAGTTGAAAATCAAAGAGAAAGACCTTCTCATCATCATCACAAATATCCAACAAGGTGATGCAAAAATTATAATTTAAATAACAGTTGTAAAAATTCATACAAAGGAGGTCTCATTAGAAACATGAAATACATGTTTAAACTTATTTAATAATCATCCGTTCTACTTTTATCTCATTTCTTTTAACTCAGTTTTCTACCTAGTTAAGACAAGTTAACAAGTTTCATTTTGGAAGCCAATTAGTTCTCTGGCAAGAATCATATAAGCAATAAATGTATTGAATCAAAGCAAGACCCACAGCATACGATGTATGTGGCTCAATCAAAGGAAGCCCCACAACATAGATTCTATCAATTATAGCTCACTAATTAACATAGATTTTTCTGAGTTTGGTGAATAATTATGTTGTAGATGTAGAATTCCCAAATTCACCAAGATAGGTTAAATTGAGATGAAACAATCATAAAAATAGGTCAATATTTCAACATTCAAATTGAGAATAAATTGAAATTGAGAAAAATAAGATTTCTAGTTATCTTATATCAAATTAGGGTTCTGATGCTGCGGCCGGTGGTTGTTCCGATGATGCTTGCGGCGGCAGTGGTTATCTCGGTGGTTGTTGTGATGGTGTTTGCGGCGGCAGTGGTTATGTCGGTGGTTGCTGCGGATGGTGGTTGCGGCGGCACTGTTGAGAGATGAGAGCTCCGGTGTTCGCGTCGATTTCGTGTGCGGGTTCGTCATTCAACTTCATGAGCGAGAAGAGAGCGATTTTTGCTTCGGTGTGGGTAAGAGTTGGGTCGTGTACGTAGGGGGAAAATAATTGGGCCAATTGATTTTGTTTACGGGCCGGTACTATACTGTTCATATGGTACCAGTAACATGGTATAAGGCCTCACCAGAACCGGTCAGGAAACCGTGAACCGGGCCGGGATCCGCCGGATTAGAATCGGCTCAGCCGGGTCCAGAATCGGGACCCGTGCAACCGGGTCCAAAACCGGACCGAGAACTAGGTTATACCGGTCCGGTCACGGTCCGAATGAAGGGGGACCGGCGGCTCCCGGTTCACCCGCCGGTTTCCATATAAAAAAATGATTTTTTTTTAAATGAAAAAAAGGGTGCCCTCATTAAATTGGCTGGGGCAAGTGAGTTAAATCAGGAGTAATGTCCTTTATAATCAGGAGTAACGCGCATCATTTCTAGAGGAAGACTTGGACAAAATATTTTTAATATTTAATAACTTTTCTTTATTAATTAAATATTTTTTAACTTTGTTTAAAATATAATATCAAGGTTTTTTCAAATTATTTTGTAAAATTTAATTTTAACGCAATTATTAATTTAATATTTTTAACTTTGTTTAAAATATAATATTAAGGCTTTTTTCAAATTATTTTGTAAAATTTAATTTTAACGTAATTATTAATCAAATATTTTTAACTTTGTTTAAAATATAATATCAAGACTTTTTTTAATTTATTTTGTAAAATTTAATTTCAATTCAATTATTAATATAATATTTTTAATTTTGTTTAAAATATAATATCAAAACTTTTTTTAAATTATTTTGTAAAATTTAATTTTAACGCAATTATTAATTTAATATTTTTAATTTTGTTTAAAATATAATATCAACCCTTTTTTAAATTATTTTAACGCGCAATTATTAATTTAATATTTTTAATTTTGTTTAAAATATAATATCAAACTTTTTTTCAAATTATTTTAACCAATTATTAATCTAATATTTTTAACTTTATTTAAAATATAATATCAAGGATTTTTTAAATTATTTTGCAAAATTTAATTTTAACGCAATTATTAATCTAATATTTTTAACTTTTTTTAAAATATAATATTAAGGCTTTTTTCAAACTAGTCCTCTTACCCGTGCGATGCACGTTTTTGTTACTCGAAGTAACCTCTTTCTGTTTATATTTGATGTTTAACCTAACAAATAATTCTAAATAGACATTGATAATGCATAAATAAACTTTAAGTTTGTGATCTAATTGTAATATCTGATAAGACAATAAAATTACAAATTTTGGAATACTTCTTTATAAACTACATTTGTTGTTCTATTCGTAAGACGGCCACGATCATCACAAAGCAGAAGTTTCAACCCGGTGGTGTTGGTTACTCTAGACAGCGCAACGTACAATTGACCGTGCGTAAATACTGGTCTCTTCAAAAATATTCCAACATTTCTGTACGACTGTCCTTGACTCTTATTAATCGTCATGGCATACGATATCATAATCGGAAATTGTCTTCGTTGAAAATAAAACGGGAATTTGGTATCTGATGGCGTCAGAGCAATTCGAGGAATAAAAACCAATTCCCCAGAATTATTTCCTCCTAATACTTTCGCCTGGATAACATAATTACCAAGGTGTGTTACAACCATTCTCGTACCATTGCATAGTCCCAAAGCGGCATCCATATTCCGTAGCAACATAATAGGCACACCAACCTAATAAAAAACAATTCATGTATCAAAAATATGTAACATCTCACAAAATTGAATTAATACTTTTAATTAATTATTTAATGAATACAATACATAGAATATAGCTGCATAAATGGTTGCATAAAAAAACCAAAGTTACAATTTGAATATATATATATATATATATATATATATATATATATATATATATATATATATATATATATATATATATATATATATATATATATAGGTAATATTTGTATGAATATAAATATTAGGAATAATCAAAAGTGATTGATTATTCTTCACTAATATATATATTAGTTGTACAGCTATATAACGATCATATTTGAATGTCTATATTAATTACTCCTTCCGTCCCAGGATTGTTTGTCAATCTGGTCAACCGTTGTTTTGTTTATTTTAGTATTTTTTAAATAATTTTTATATATTTTTTATCATAAGTAATCGACGGTTAAACAAAACAACGATTGACCAGGTTGGCAAACAATCCTGGGACGAAGGGAGTAATTAATAGAATAGATTTGAAAAAAAAGTTTATAGTAATACTAACCTTCAACTTTAGCTCATAGTTTGGCAGTCTGGAACACTTGATGGTATTTAAAAACTCAACAGAATGCATTTGAGCAAACATATTATCTCCGCGTTCGGTAGGGACGATACTATCCGAACTCAAGTAAATTCGTTCATCAGTATTATGCATTGCAACCATGTAATCGTTGATTTCATTAACGTCATCCAGGGTCGGCGCCAGAATCGCCCGCCCGTCTAGAAAATTGATATCACCAATGTGGTCATGGAAATTCGGGTATGTGGCTTGAACAATAGATTCAATATGATTATTCGAATGAGTTATCAAATATTCATCCGGGATCTCTATATCCACTTCTCCGTCGTTATCGTCACCAATAGTACCATCCCTTATAGAAGACAACCAATCAGAGAACTCGCGCAACTTACGACCATCATTTCCCTCACTACTATTTTGCAGCCTCATATTCTTGATCAAGCGCAAAACTTTGCAATTTATTCATATGTTGGAAGAATTAATAGTGGCGTGAACTATATCTTGCCTCGTAACTTTAGGTATGACCCTGCATGGGCCTTGGCCCCCCTTGGATTTTTTTTTACTTATATACAGTATGCTTATTAGTTCATTATTGAAAGTTTTTACGCTATTTTATATTTACATAGTTAAGGCTGGTCCACCCTCAGTCAAAAGAGTACGGTGTTGTTAGTTAATTCCTAGTCTTTTCTCTCTCTATATATATATTATCTTGTCTCTCTATGTCTATAAATTAACTGGGAATTACTCTTTGTTTCATATATATATATATATATATATATATATATATATAGGTAATATTTGTATGAATATAAATATTAGGAATAATCAAAAGTGATTGATTATTCTTCACTAATATATATATTAGTTGTACAGATCATATTTGAATGTCTATATTAATTACTCCTTCCGTCCCAGGATTGTTTGTCAATCTGGTCAACCGTTGTTTTGTTTATTTTAGTATTTTTTAAATAATTTTTATATATTTTTTATCATAAGTAATCGACGGTTAAACAAAACAACGATTGACCAGGTTGGCAAACAATCCTGGGACGAAGGGAGTAATTAATAGAAATAGATTTGAAAAAAAAGTTTATAGTAATACTAACCTTCAACTTTAGCTCATAGTTTGGCAGTCTGGAACACTTGATGGTATTTAAAAACTCAACAGAATGCATTTGAGCAAACATATTATCTCCGCGTTCGGTAGGGACGATACTATCCGAACTCAAGTAAATTCGTTCATCAGTATTATGCATTGCAACCATGTAATCGTTGATTTCATTAACGTCATCCAGGGTCGGCGCCAGAATCGCCCGCCCGTCTAGAAAATTGATATCACCAATGTGGTCATGGAAATTCGGGTATGTGGCTTGAACAATAGATTCAATATGATTATTCGAATGAGTTATCAAATATTCATCCGGGATCTCTATATCCACTTCTCCGTCGTTATCGTCACCAATAGTACCATCCCTTATAGAAGACAACCAATCAGAGAACTCGCGCAACTTACGACCATCATTTCCCTCACTGATATTTTGCAGCCTCATATTCTTGATCAAGCGCAAAACTTTGCAATTTATTCATATGTTGGAAGAATTAATAGTGGCGTGAACTATATCTTGCCTCGTAACTTTAGGTATGACCCTGCATGGGCCTTGGCCCCCCTTGGATTTTTTTTTACTTATATACAGTATGCTTATTAGTTCATTATTGAAAGTTTTTACGCTATTTTATATTTACATAGTTAAGGCTGGTCCACCCTCAGTCAAAAGAGTACGGTGTTGTTAGTTAATTCCTAGTCTTTTCTCTCTCTCTATATATATTATCTTGTCTCTCTATGTCTATAAATTAACTGGGAATTACTCTTTGTTTCATATATATATATATATATATATATATATATATATATATATATATATATATATATATATATATATATATTTGAAGTAAAATTTAAGTTATCCTAAATATAGCTAGGAACAACTTATTTTTTACTTTTAAAAATACAATTATATAATTATTTTTTTACATACTTTTTAAGTTTAATACGTAAATTAATCTTACATTTTTTTTATCAAAATAGTATAAATAATATTTTTTTCTTAAATTCCACAAAAACTAATGATTATTTTTTAATTTCATCATTTGTAAATTTATTCAACTAATTCACAATAAATAAAAATAGAAATATGCATTTACATAGATAAATTTATAAGTATTGTAAAAAAATACAATGACCTAAAATTGAAGTATATAAATATATATATATATATATATATATATATATATATATATATATATATATATATATATATATATATATATATATATATATATATATATATATATTTAAAGAGAAAATTTATAAAATAATTTTATTTTCTAATGTGGTAGTAGCAAAAAAAGTTATGCAAGAATATTAGTCTTACTATTAAAATATAATTTTGGCCCTCTTTCACCTAAAATTCTGGGTCTATCCCTGAGCTTCGGTATTCTTATTATAGACTAAGTTCTTTGAGTGATTTCCTTATTTAATAATTTTATATTAATAAACGGGAAATAAGTATCTTTCTTGTTGATTCTTGTGATAAGTATGAAAAAAGATTAATAATTATCTTACTAAAATGTAGTGAATTATATATTATAACAAATTGTTTTCAATTATAATATATTAGATTTCAATAGTTTTTTAATAATATTAAATAGATATAATGATTTTAAAATTATAAATAGAAATTTGATAATAATAAGTTGATATTAAAAAAATTATAGATTAACAAAAAGTACGGAAAAGTAAAAATTAAGTTGAAATGCTATCATGAATTCATGATACAAAGTTCTAAAGAAAAAAGTACAAAAATAGATAATATTACTAAAAGGTAAAAAATAAGTTCAAAAGGTGGCATTATTCTTTATCGTTTCAAAGGACATCATCATCGGATGGATAATCAGAGGAATCATCGTTCGACTTCTTAACTAATTCTGAGACCCCATCAAGAATTGTAAGGTAAGATGGATTACGGATTAATCTTTCCTTGTGCAGCCATAATAATATAGAATCCAAATTTCGCATATCTACAATGCAACGACATAATCTTCCTAAAAGATTGTCTCCATTAACTCTGACCATAAACATAAACTCGTTTTCATTAAGAGATCATACAACCGCAGGAGTTAGTTTGTTTATACTTTCAGTCGAGGATGTTCCAATATGATCGTCGGCATTATCCTTGTATACATAAAGATACATTGCATTATTAATTAATTAATTAATATAATAAAAAATACAGTTATAAAATGACAGAAAAATAAAATTACATAAAAAAATTGATATATATGTAGGAGAGAATTAAATACCGAGATGATTGAAAGAACTAATCGATCGGCAGATAAATTTTAAACTTGGTGTGACGAATAAGACCACGATGACAAAAATAGCACACAAAATTGCAATAATTGACATTCTGTGAATGATTGCAAGTAGGGCAAATTATGTAATACCAACCTCGCTCGAACAGTTTTTCATGGATTTTAAAAGATGTGCAAATTTTAATAACCTGCAGTAAATATAATAACAATTATAAATCACTTATTTATTACACATATATAATAAAAAAATGTATTTATGCCTATACACATTAAATTCAATAATATATCTTTAGTAAAATTGAACGAAAGTCTTTTTCGGAGGAATTGACATCAGACAAAGAATTCAATAATATAGCTTTAGTAAAATTGAACGAAAGTCTTTTTCGGAGTAATTGACATCAGACAAAGAATAATATAACCAATACATTGATTGAAAATGATTAGTAAAAAGTTGAAAAAAATGAAATTATTATATAAAGATCTCTGGACCTTTTTTGAAGGAATTGACATCAGACAAAGAATTCAATAATATACCTTTAGTAAAATTGAACAAAAGTCTTTTTCGAGTAATTGACATCAGACAAAGAATAATATAACCAATACATTGATTGAAAATGATTAGTAAATAGTTGAAAAAAATGAAATTATTATATAAAGATCTCTGGACAATTAGAAGGATGAGAAAGAATGAACGGAATACAATTAAAAAATCACAAATTTATTTAGTACTATAAATAAATAGTAGTATAACAGAATAAATGTAATTAAAGGAGATAAATAAGGAATAAATATGATATTCAGAATATTCCATATTTAAATAAATCAAAATATATTAATTTAGTTTAAAGCGTGATTAATTGAATAATGAATTGTTATTAAATTTATTAATTTATGGTAAAATATTTTTTAATTTTGCATAATTAAAGTAATATAAAGAGAGAATAATATTATTTCTAATTGTAAATTAATAAAAAAATTGAATTATTATTATTTCATTCTCAAATTAATAAAGTCGACATTTGAATTAATTTAGTTGCTTAAAATAAGGAATAGAATTACAATACTCATAATTAATAATATTATTGATATATAATTTTAGTTGACTTTTGAATTTATTTAGTTAATTGATAAATAATTTTAGTTGACCTTTAATTTATCTAGTTGCTTAGGAATAAATTTACTATACTCATAATTAATAATAAAAAAATTATTTGATTTTTAAGGATATAATTTTATTTTATAATTTTATAATATTATTTATAATGGTTGGATGACTAATTGATATAATAATTATTTTTGTAATTTATTAATTTAATTAACTGTAATTCATATAATTAAAATACATAAATTAATTAAATCAAAATTATTATTATTATTATTATTATTTATATATAATAGACAGATTGAACTAAAATAAATAAATTATTTTTGAATTTATTTCCGTAAATAAAAAAAATTAAAAAAATCTAATAATAAACAATTATTTTGTACAAAAATAATAATAATTGATTGTATTATTGTTTTTTCAATTATTCAATAATTATTAAATACGATTTTATTTCATTAACTCAATCAAATATTTTAATTCTGTTTTAGTGATATTTTTAAGTAATATACTGTTGCGCGTAAGTTACAACATAAACAAAATTAGAATAAATTAAATAAAATTATTGTAAATTACGTAAATTTTATAAATTAAAGTAAATAGATAAAATACATCATAAATAAAATGAAAACAAACTACTCTAAAATTACAGTAAATTGAGTAAAATATATCATAAATAAAATTAACAAAATTTACTTTATTTTATTAGGAAACATAAACAAAAACTTGGAATCCATTTAAAATTCGTGTAATCCAATGTTTCGATCTTTCTTCATGAACTTCTAATTGTTCGATTCGTACGTAGAGTATTTTACAAACATACAAAAGAAATAGTTATAAAGAAACTTACAAAATAAACAAAAAAAATTAAGAAATCCAAAAAGTCTGCAAAAAAAAAATTATCCAAAATAATAAAAAATTCAAAAAACTTGAAAAAAAATACAAAAATTATTATCAAATAAATTGTTATATTTACAATACAATTATAATCAACAAAATAAAAATATTAATGATAAAAAAATAATATTAAAACTAAAATTCAAATTAGTAAAAAATGCAAAAAATAAAAATATTAATGATCAAACAATAATATTAAAACTAAAATTTAAATTAGTAAAAAAATACTTACATTGAAAGCTGCAAAAAAATACAAATATTAATGATCAAACAATAATATTAAAACTAAAATTTGAATTAGTAAAAGATACTTATATTTGAAGGCTACAAAAATAAAAACATTAATTATTAAACAATCAAATTAAAATTAAAATTGAATTAATAAAATAATATTTAGCTACAAAAAATACAAAAAACAACAAAAAAACAACAAAAATTACATAAAGCTCTGAAAAAATAAATAAATGTGAGTATGAACAAATAAAAAAATAGCTGAAATGAAAAGGCTGCAAAAATACAAAAAAACAAAAAAAAAAAAAAAAAAAACTTACCCTCTGCCGAAAAATAAAATAAATAAATGTGAGCATTAACAAATAAAAGAAATGACTGAAATGAAAAGTGGGAGGTAGGAAGTGAGAGGTAGAAAGTGAGTGAAGATAAGGTCCTTTATATAGGATTTGAAGTAAAGTTTGTTATTTTTAAAATATAATAAATTTGAATTACCTTAAATTTCGATATTATTGTTTGTATAATAGAATAAACTTAATTAAAAGAGATAATTAAGGAATAAAGGTAATATTTTGAATATTTCAAACTAATATTTACTAAATGGAGTATATTAAAGAGATTATAAATATAAATTATATTATATAAAGAAATAAATAATTACACTAATTAATTAAAAATAATTGCGCTTAATTAAAAATAATTACGCTAAAAATAAAAATAATAATAAATAATGACTAGTGTGAACACAAATTTAATCTAACGTTCTTGTTTATTAATATGTGTGAACACGTAAAAATCAAAAGGTTAAAACATATGAATTGCTAGCTGAATTATATATTATAAGGATATTATTATTTTTATTTATAATTTATAGTGTTGAATTATATATTATAAGGATATTATTATTTTTATTTATAATTTATAGTGTGAACACAACAATATTAAATGTTTCTTATTGGTACACGTGCTGTCATGGAGTGATTCAGGAATTATATATGTATAGATTATTTTGTAAAATTTAATTTTAACGCAAAAATCTTATATAAATGGATTTCCTTTCAAATTATTTTGTAAAATTTAATTTTAACGCAAAAATCTTATATAAATGGATTTCCAATTCATATGCGTAACTAATATAATATCAAGGCTTTTATTAAATTATTTTGTTAACTAATATAATATCAAGGCTTTTATTAAATTATTTTGTAAAATTTAATTTTAACGCAATTATTAATATAATGTTTTTAACTTTATTAATATAAAAGTTTTTTTCAAATTATTTTGTAAAATTTAATTTTAACACAAAAATTTTATTTAAATGGACTTCAATTCATATCTCGTAAATTCCGTTCCGCTTTAATTTTAATGCAAAAAATTTATTTAAATGGACTTCAATTCATATCTCGTAAATTCCGTTCCGTAACTAATATATACAATTAAAATATAATAAAAAAACAAAAAAAAAATTAAAAAATACCCGCTATACCGGACCGGAACCGGCGGCGCTGAAATCGCCGGTTCAAGGACCCATGAACCGGTTTTGGCCGATCCGGGTCCGGTTCCGAGATCACCGGTTCGGGACCCGCCGGACCCGGGAACCGGCGGTCTGGACCCGGCTGAGCATGTCTATATGACACACGACAAAAAAAAACATCTTTCATCGTTTTCACCAAATTTGTGAAAGTTTTGGCTATAGTATTTGACTCACAAATTTTGTTTCAGAGCCAAATTATGAAAACGAGATCCAGAAAAAAATATTTTGGTTTTTGAATTTGAAATTTGAAATTTCTACTTTTTTTTAGAGAGAATTTTTTTTTCAAACACCTCCCATATATTTATTTGGACACCTCCCATAACAATACATTTATTCTACACAAATTGTAATAGAATTGTCTTAAATACCCTCACCTATTTCAAAAGATAATAAAAAAGAACAATAAAACACACAAAAAGTAAAAAAAACATTAAAAAAATCGATTCCCCAAATCTTTTCTCTCTCTTCTCTCCCGTTATCGGTCCCCCCTCTCAACCAAAATCGCCGCCTCTTTTAGAATCAAATACGTGAAAATCCGGCCATCAATTCCGGCGACTCAATGGCAGACAACGACCAACAACAAGACGAGCCACAATGGCCGATTCAAGCTCCGGTATGTTTGGCCGAAACCTAGTTTTTCAATTTCGAAAATTCGATTTTTTTTCAATAATGTGTTGAATTTCATGCGTTAATTGCTAGTATTTGAGTGTATTAGAGTTCCTTATTGTGTTTTAGTTGATTTAGAATCGAAATTCAGTGTTGAATTGCTCGTTAAAATGTCTTAAAATTCTGGGTTTGCCCGCTGTTCCTGGCTACACGGTATCGCTACACGGTAGCGATTTTAGCGCTCACCGTGTAGCTAACCTGCCGTGTAGCCGATCAGCGACCGAGAAAATCTCGGTTACAAGGTGAGATTTTCTCGGTCCCCGTGTACCCGGTTAACCGGCTACACGGTACCGTGTAGCCAGTCAGAACACAATTTTTTTTTGTTATTTGATTAAATGTAATATTTATTTATTTAACTTCATTTTTGCAGGAGGGATTCAACTGGAGGAGGCCACAGTTCATTCACACGTCGAAGAACCTAAATTTGTACGATCGTGATGCCGTACTAGAAGAAATTAAAAAGACGCTGACGTCCGTTGACCCTACCCATGCAGCTATTCGCACATTTAGGGACAGTTGCTTTGGGCGTTTTCTATGGATTAGGAGATCCGGAAGATCAAACGTGGTTATGCATCACCTCCTAGCTCGGGAGATCGTGAGTACGACGATACCTCCGTTCGAGCATTGGTTTTTCGTCGTGGGTCAGACTATTCACTTTCGAGCACAGGAGTATGCCCTGATCACCGGACTTCAGTTTGGTGCTCACGCATTTGATCCTTCAGACAGGGCCAGGCACTCGATTTCTAAGCAGTCTATTTACCACAGACACTTCAGACAGCCTACGCTGATTTCAGCGCTTCGTACGAGATTCAGGTCTCTGAGTATGGGCCATGACCCGGCCGACTACCTGAAGGCGGCCAACTACCTGAAGGCGGCCAACTTGCTGGTTTACTATTTCTTTTTGTTGTGCCGAGACGACATCACGATCGAGAGTTGGGCTTGGGCTTTTGTCGAGGACGTTGATGGATGGATTCGTTTCCCTGGGGATCCTAGACCTGACAGATCATGTCGCACTACATCAGCATAGCTGCGATGATGCCCGGTCAGGTTGACAAGAGGGCATACCACATTTACAGCCCAATTTGGGCCTTTCAGCTTTGGTCGTATGAGGCTATACCGAGCCTGGGCAGTGCCTGCGGAGTCCGAGACGAGACAACAAAGAGGCCTCGGTTTATGCACTGGAACTCGGTTGCATGCAACCTCGTTTTCACTGATTTCTACGAGGGCGATGAGGTAAATTTTGTGAAATTAATGTTTTTAAGTATTTATTTCCTTTTAATTGATGCTTAATTAAATAATTTTCATTTCTTTTCAGCTTCAGGTCCTCTCGACTCTAGAGCCGACACGCAGGGAGATGAGGTCTGAGTCCTATACTTCTTTCCTTAAAAGAGGAGCAGACGAAGTGAGGTACGTTCCTCCTCTTAGGATTGGACATGCCCCAGTTCAGGCTCCGAGAGGACCACCGGCTGCAGAACTGGTGAAGAAGAAGAACTTGATGGAGCGCGTGGCCGGACGCGTGTCTAAGGCGGTGGAAAAGATGACGGGCGGTGACTCTCAGACTGGTCGACGCACGCGTGATGACAAGACACCCGATTCATCTGCCGAGCGACATGCATCTCAGCGTGCATCTCATCGACCCCGACGAGAGTCCTCTCCTGCAGCTGAGGCACCTGAGGCGTCAGATGACAGTACTGATCGACGCATTGATTGACGGCTCCACAAGATCCTCAACGATGAGTCTGAGACGGGATTTATGGGCCGATTGACTGCCCGGATGAGGAGTATACAGAAGGAGGGCAACGACAGTCTGATGGAGCAGTTCAGGGGGTTTTTCGGTCGCAGACGATACTCTCGGAGTCGCCCTTGTCCTTCTGATGCTTCTCATAGCACGGCAGGTCGGCATTCTCTCAGCAGCGCGCCTCCTCGCTTTCAGCATTCGGAGCTCGAGCTAGTTGATGTTGATGTCAGGGTTTCGTGTGGGGACTGGCCACACAATTTTGATGGTTATCGCAGGTCGTCACTTGTCGAGCCGACCCATGCCGAGTCGACCCATGCCGAGTCGACCCATTCCGAGTCGACCCATGCCGAGTCGACCCATGCCGGGTCGACCCATGCCGAGTCGACCCATGCCGGGTCGATCCATGTCGAGCAGCCCCAGGTCGAGCAGCCTCATTTCGAGCAGCCCCATTTGGAGCAGCCGACCGTTGGCGATAGCTATCGCACACCGCCCCAGATATTCTCGACCCTTGGAGATAGCGGTCATTCTTCGCCACCGAGGGGGCTGCGTGATTTTCAGGCTGTCTTTGCTCCCTTCCCACCGATTCCCACCGACGGCATCTTCGCTCTGACTCCTGCTTATCGGCCAGAGTATGATCCTGGTTTTATTATACCGACTGGGGCTGATGTACCGCAGGTTATCATTGATGCAGAGAGTTTTTTTTCCGACTACGACTGAGGTCGAGTTGTTCAAGATGACATCTCCCGTGGAAAATGAACACGAAAATGAGGGTGCATTGTCGGATGAGGAAAAATAACTTGAGGCTGATGAGGAGGAGGAGGATGTCGCCGAGAGTAGTCTCGGACGCCGTGTGAGGAGGCCCTCGGCAGCTCTTCGGAGCCCGTACGTCGCGCAGTTCGCACCGTTTGGCAGCAAGAAGGTTAGGGGGCTCTATTCGATGTTCCGTCGTCACGAGCATGGAATGAGTGTCCATATCTCTTTCAACGAAGTCACTCTGGACCAGAAGTATTTCGGCGCGATTGAGTCACTACATCATTGGTACTTGGACATGTTAAGTTAATTTGTAGTTAAACTTTGAAATTTATAATGTTTATTTATTTGTGCTTAACTGTGATATGTATATTTTTCAGAAGATTGATATGTACATGACGTACCTGCGGGACAATATAAAGCAGAACAAGGGTGTACAAGATGAAGTCACTCCAAAGAAGACTATACTCTTGTGTACCGAGTTCTTCGTAAGTTCCAATCATCCTATCAAATACACGTTTTTTTTATCATTTTCCTAATACTAATCGTTTAATTTTATTTTTATATAACAAAACGCTTTGAAGACCCAGTACGCTAGGATTAAGGTGTCAGCAGGACATGCAAAGAGAAAGAACTTGGAGAAGAAATATGAGTCCTGGGCACCGTCGGACTACATGCTGAAATACATCACGAGAGACGATAGGCACGAGAGTTGGGAAGACGCACGAGAGGTAATTTAAAGAACCGTACATTTTTATTTTTTTAATTCAATTTAATATCTTAATTTAATTGTAAATAACGTTTTTTTAGGTAATAACGATGTGTAATACCGGGCTACATTGGATCACGATACGGATTGACCTGAACCGCTGGACTGTACAGCTTTACGACTCGTGGTGGCACCGTTGTCCGGAGGTAACTGTCAAGTCTCGTATACTAACTCCGTTGTTGGAGTTGTTTCCTCGTCTGTTGGTAGCTGCAGGATTTTGGGTGGGTTCTGCAAACTTTTGTCGAAGATCCCACAAGACGATTCCTATGACGGTCGAAGTCCCGACTGGGCAATTTATCCAAGTCGACAACAACAACTGCGGCCCGTACGTGTGCATGTACCTGGATCGTCTCGTCAACAAGTACCTCCGTCACCGGGGTAAAGAAATCGACGACAAGTACTTGATGCGGTATCGCCGATATGTTGCTCGAAAAATCTTCAGTTTGAGTTATCGCGACGATTGATTTGTATTTTGGATGATTTGGGACTTTTTCTGATTGGTTTTGAATTGGTTTAGGTGTGTTTTGATTGATTTTGGTGAAATAGGTGTGTTTTGATTGATTTTGGTGGAAAACATGTGAAAACACAGGTTCTGCCCTCTGTTACACAGTGGATACCGGTTACACGGTCGCGTGTACCGGTATCTACCGTGTAGCCTTAATTGACCGTGTAGCTAAGAACTGCTCGGTCAGTTTTCTGGGCAACTACACGGTAACACGGTGGTAACCGGTTACACGGTGCCCTACACGGTTGTTACCGTGTAGTATATAAAAAATTTGATTTTCATTGATTTTAAGGTATTTTTCGATTGTTAACTTGTTCTTGTAGTATAAAACATCATTTTAATAATCAAAATTATTCAAAAAACATGATCAATTATTGAATTTGAAGAATTAAGTGATTACGCATGAACAATTTATTACCTATGTAGATAAGATTGTGACAATATTAGTAGAAAGTTCGAATAACGGTCAACATTCTAAGCATCTCATCTTTATAGTCCTATATTGGTTGTTTTATGATGTTTATTGGATGTATCTAGTATTTAAAATGATGTTTCATGCTTAACGTAACAACAAAAATGCTCGAGAAATGCTTCAAATTTATAAAAAACCAAATATTTTCTAAGCTACACGGTACGCTACACGGTGGGCTACACGGCAGAAGGTCCTACACTGTAGAAGAAAATTGCTCGGTTTATTGAAAAAAAATTACTCGGTAACACGGCTTATACCGGTAACACGGTTTACCGGGTAACCGGGTTATCGTTGATGGAGTTGTATACTTAATGTCTAGATTTAAGTAACGGAAACTCCCGGTCCATAGCATTTAATCTAAATTAAATGAACAATTATTTGCTTTTAATTATTGATAATTAAATATATGCAAATATAGTCCTAGATTATATACGTTGTAGTTAGTATGGTGTGCGTCGTCACACGGAAGATCATACTATCGGTTACTCGTATATTAATCGAACAGTTGCTCACGACCTAGATGGACAAGGACCAATCCATCGGTATAGTCGTTGTATGAGAGAGAAAATGATTTGTCTTAATCATTTTATCATACTTGTACACTTGGTGTATTGGGCGGATCGCTTGAGATTTATCGATTAGGATTGCCTTAGATAATCGATTTAAATCTCAGAGTATTTTATTCTTAATCCCCGATACTATTACGGGTGTGTATATTTAATATACGTGACTTTGATTTTCCAAAGGAATTGACCGATTAGAATAACCGATCAATTACCGGTAAAGTTGGGTCACGGTATTTTATATATGACATGCCGTGAATACTTGATGGGAAAGTGTATCCCGAAAGGGTTGATAATATCCCCTAGATGAGTTCATAAGGAATTATTATGTAAACCTCATGAGTGGATTTGTTCCGCATAATAATTAAGGTTGAATGGTTATAGTCTCGGAAATAAGAGATGAATAAATTAATTAGCAATAAATTAATTTTATTCATGGATATTTATATCTTAAATACACGGAATAAATAAATACTACCGGAGATAATATTATTTGATATAATATGGTTTAATATTGGGAGTGCAATTATATTTATATAGTGGAAAATAAATATAATTAATATTAGTAAGGATTAATGGATTTGGGCTTAGGCTCAATTTAATCTCTAATATAAGAAGCCCAATATTCCACCTCCTTTAGATCCCCTATGTAGCCTATAAAAGCACTACATGGCCTGCACAAAGACGTTCGAACGAAGTGCAAGGAATACGCGGGAAGATTCAAAGGTCTTCGAACTGATCTCGTTTCTCCGAACAACGAATCAAAGGTAAAATCATAAAACACCCCTTATGATTTTATGTGAATTAATTGTGATGCATACATGAACTAAGATCCGGGACGAACGAACTCCGCGGACGGGGATTCGAGATCCCCGGCGGAGATCATGAAAACCCTCGGCGAGAGCCGAGGGTGGCGGTCGGGCTAGGGCACGACCGCCGGCGCACATCGAAGGGACCCCGGCTGGACGCCGGGGCAAGCGATCGACTTCGGTCGATCGCTGGGGGCTGCTGCGGGCTGGTGCCCCCCACCTCCGACAGCGTCGCGCGCAAAGGGAGGCCCCGGCTGGACGCCGGGGCGAGCGATCGTGCTGGGCGAGCCGCGACCGTGCCGCGGTGGTCAGCGCGGGCTGACAACCCCTCCCGACGGCACCGGCGGTGAGTCGCCGGACTCACCGTCCCGGGGGGCTGCCAGAGCAGCCCCATGCGATCGCGCATGCAATCGCGAGCCCCGGCGGGGGCTCGGCTAGGGTTTAGCCGCGGTTTCATCCCGCGGCGGTAATGCCTTGGTCGGGCCCGGGTCCGTGCGGTGTTCGCGATTGTTTTTCTGGCCAGAGGATTTTTATTGGGTTATCGGTTCCGCAATTTTTGATAACCCGGGATATCGATTTCCAACAATTGGTATCAAAGCGTTGATTCTATGTTCATGTGTGCGTTCGATTATTGTTCTATCTTGCAGGGATTTCCGACTATTATGGCTAGTTTAATTATTTGTTAATTATTTGTCATAATTGTTGGTTTATTAAACTCTCGGACATGTCGAGATTAGTTTTGTGTGGTGAATGCTTGTAATAGTAAAAATTCGGGGGTTGACCGAATTTAAGGTTTTATTATTATTGTTCTTTATTTTCCGGAAATTGTATAGGGTCGATTTCATGTATAGAATCGATACCGGAATTGTAAATTTAAATTATTGTAATTTATTTACGTTGGATCGATCCCGAAATGACCGCCGGAGAAGACGCGTGACGAAGGAGATGAAGGGCTCGAGGATCGATCATGGAGATCGATCCCCATGAAGATCGACCATGGGCGAGGGCTGCCCGCGGAACCCTCGGCCACGCCGGCCACCGGTGGTGGTGGCGCGTGGGCTGGGCTGGGCGGCGGTGCTCCTCCCCGGTGGTGGTCGATCGACAGTGGGGGCGCGGGGTCCTCGTATCTCGTGCTTCTCCTACCGCGATTCACTGTTCTAATTGATTCGGTTTTCCTATTTTGAGTATACTCCATGTTTTTGGAAGCTCTCATGGAATAGGAAAAGAATTAATTTAGTATTAATTTATTTCCTTATTGATTATTTCTAATTTTTGGGAATTTTAATGGAATAGGAAATTAATTAATTATGGAAAGTATAGGAGGCTTTATTTATTTATTTTCCTTATTCTATTATAGAAGTCTTCTAGAGTATTCCAAGTTTGACTTGTATAAGACTCTAGAGATTTAATGGAATCAGAAAGGAAAAATAAAATAAATAAAAATATTAATAATATTTAATTTTATTTTTGATTTATTCGATTGACTTAATTTTCGAATTAAGTAACTTTTGGATTTATTAAAAATAATTGAAATTCAATATTGGAATTAATATTCTCGTTACATGGAGCATTCAAGAACGAAGACTGAAGACTAGAAGATGCGTACGGGGATGCGATAAAGCCATAATAGTCGGAAAAATAATATTCTAGTATTATTTTGATTATGTGATAATATATGTGCTTTATTTCATGTATGCATGCTTATGTGTATTTAATTATGCATTAGATAGCGTATCCCTTATTGTAAAAAGCTAAGTGGGAGAGGGATTGGAAACTCCCATGGTCTCCATTGCTGTTCTCTTGGTGACTTTTTTGAACTTTCGAAGTTCATATAGACAAGTAATTGGAGGAGAATTCTTGTAATTCCTTTTACAAGGAACATTGATTGAGTTTATCAAACAATGCCTAGAATGGAGCCAAAGCCACTTGGTCATGTCAAGGACACAAATTAGAGACTTTCGTGTCATTCTATGAATGAATCGATTGTCTGCTCGGCTCCCTCATTTTATGAGAGATAGGGTTCTTCGCATGGTGAATCACTGGTTAGAAAACTTCGAATTTCACTTATGATTCTCCGCGTCTTGATTTACGAGATTAAATGTTTCAAGTAATTGGATGTCAATTATAAAAATCTTTTGGTGTAGTAAACATCCACACCACGTGGCTTGCTATACTAAATGGGATTTTGGATTAATTGATGTAGACAGCTATAGGAAATTATGAAGGATTGTGAGTTATCGTAAACGTCCACACCACGTGGCTTGCGGTGATATAACTGTTCCGAATGATTCTCCTTAGTGCTGAGTAATGGTTTACACTTAAGTACGCTTTATAGTATTCTTCCCCACGAAGTAACGCTATAATGATGTATGACCGAAGCAAATCTAATTGCAAAATCATTTGGATAGGTAAACGTCCACACCACGTGGCTTGCCGTGTTTGATGGGATTTTAGATGTAATTAGTGATTTAATGATATTATTTGAGGGAGATAATATCGATATTAAATTGATTGTTTGTTTATATGTGCTTATAGGTTTCGAGAATAGCTATGAATCCACTTTCTGTGAATAGCTATTAAACTCACTGGCCCCAATTACATTGATTGGAGGAGAAATCTGGACATTGTCATGACCGCTGAAGAGTACAAATTTGTACTCTAAGATGATTGCCCTGATGAGCCCGAGGCTGCCGCAACTGATGTGGAGAAGGCGGCATATAGGAAGTGGAAAAGGCTAATGAAATGGCTAGGAGCTATATTTTGGCTTCCATGTCAAATGTACTCCAAACCCAACATGAGTCGATGGACACTGCCTATGAGATGCTGCTTAACCTCAAAGAGATGTTTGGGCATCAAGATCGTGCGGCTAGGCAAGATGCCATGAGAGTCCTCATGATAACTACTCAGTCTGAAGGAACGCCCGTTGGGGAGCACGTTCTTAAGATGATGGGTTTGTTGAATGAATTGGAGATCCTAGGAGCTCAAATTGATGGGGAGACGCAAGTCGACATCATACTCCAGTCTCTGGCCCCTGGTTTTGAGCAGTTCCGTATGAGCTATAATATGAGTAAGTTATCATATTATCTGGCAGAACTCCTGACTGAACTGAAATCGGCCGAGGGGAACTACAAGAAGGGCAAGTCTCAAGCACTTGTAGCTACCAAGTCCAAAGGCTTCAAGCCTATTGGAGGTAAGGACAAGAAGAAGAAGCAAGCTAGAAAACCTGGTGGTGCCATAAGGAATGGACCACGTGATGGGGCTGGCAGGCCTAAGGGCAAGTGCTTCCGATGCAAGAGGTCTGGACACTAGAAGTCAAATTGTCCTCTTAATAGACAAGGTATGAATCTTCTTTAGTCATAACATAGTCAGCGGTTTTATCTACCAACTATTCTTGTGTGTAGATATGGAACCACTGACGGTATGTGCATTTTTGAAATGCAGGGGTTCCAAAAAACCCGGCGGCTTAGAGAAGAAGAATTCGAAGTCTACATGGGTAAAGCTGTGGAGGAGGCAGCTGTTGCAGTGGAAGACATTTATCTGTTTTAGTAGTTATAGGATTTCTTTTCAAGTTTATTTCTTTATGTACCCTTTATTTTAGAAAGAACTTTGTTCTAGTTTTCTGATTTTAATGAATGGGTATTTTATTTCTTTTAATCATTTGATGGTTATTGAGAAGAAATGATGATATTATCTATTCTGGTACATTAGCTAGCAATATCTGAATGATGAAATCTAAGTCTACCACGATGAAACAAATCCTTATATAACTCGTTTTACTTATTAGAGATATTTCTTTGTTAAATCATTTTACTTGTGGACTCTTATGCTAAGTAGTATTTATTCAAATTCAAAGGTCTAAATTGATTTGATCAATTAAAGTTGAAGGAATGGACCTTCCGACCTAAATAAAATTTGGAAGATAATACAACTGAGCTACCTTTCTGGATAAAGGATATAAGATCCGGACAAGTATAGAAATTGATTAACTCTGTTGTATGAAGACCTATGTCAACTCAGACAAGAGGGTACGAGTACTTCATTTAATGATTACTCGAGGTATGGATTAGAATACTTGATGTGCCACGAAAGCTAGTAATTTGATAAGTCAATAGACACAAAGCTATTATGGAGAACCATCAAAGTATATCCAACAAGAGCCTGCGATTTCATCGCAAAGGCTAGTACCAGTCTGAGGAATACAAGGCATACTAATCAGAGATTGGGATTAGATCTCAAATGACTACACCATGAAATAGTGTGTCGGAAATTAAGAAATGGATCTCTAGAAATGGTAAAGTCATAAGTTATTAGGAACTACCTATTGTTCTATGGATATAACCGGAAAACAACGACGCATTTATATGCGGTTGTGGAATATCCTAGAAGAACAAATTATTTATGTTCAATAGTACTATGAACCAGAAGGACATTATAAGTTCTAACGTCCGGTTCTTAGAGAAATACAATTAGATGAACCACAAATCCCGAATTGACGTAATACCTTTAAAATGAGAGAAAAGGATAAAGACTGGGAACCAGACGAACCGAGTAGCCGTACACCCATACATTGTTATTACTATTTATACACCGGAAGGCCGTTGTAGTGGGAGGTTGTTAGGCAACCGGAGGATATTTATAAGACTAGAAGAGCTTCGAACTCTGGATCTGGTATACATGAAATCGATCCCTAGATCTACATAGAGGCAGTACTGGATCTAAATGTGTCTTCTTAGAAAGCAATAAGGATTATTGCTAAGAGGCAAGATCATTTAGAGTACAAGCTTAATTAATCCATTCATGGATTGAAACAATGCTAGAAATTGTGGTACTTGCGAATTGATGGGATAATCCATTTTAATGGATTCATCAAAAGGCAAAGACGATTCAAGTGTATTGAAA
Organism: Euphrasia confusa; assembly: GCA_954870475.1. Classification (NCBI taxonomy): domain Eukaryota; kingdom Viridiplantae; phylum Streptophyta; class Magnoliopsida; order Lamiales; family Orobanchaceae; genus Euphrasia; species Euphrasia confusa. The sequence continues at coordinate 13,924,001 of OX940949.1, read as the reverse complement.
ACGTAATGGATACAAAGTGGTGTTTCTCAGGAATTCATGTAGATAGCATTAGATGTTATCAGACATGAAGTAATGGTTGTCTGGATAAATCGATGTGTAAGATAAAGAAGAAGTTAGGACATGTTCTTAAGATCTGGGATCTCAAGAAAAGAACATTGTACTTCTCCTAGATATCTTATACGATCATGGTTCGTTTTAAATATGCATAGGTTCCAAGAAAGGTTCGTTACCTTTCAGAAATGGAATGCATCTATCTAAGGTCATGTGTTATGAAACACATAAAGGAGATAGAAGCAGCGAAAGCAGTTTCCTACACTTAGTGTGGAAAGCTTGAATAATGCAATATTGAAAAAGGAGAACCTGATATCAACTGTGCGGTTAGCATAGTGGGAGGATATCAAGGTAATCCTTGAAAAGGAACGTTCGCTGTATAGTACTTTCGAAGCATTACACGAAGCAAACGATTTTGCCTTTGGATTACATTATCTCAGATTTCTAATCAGACAAGGGTCGGTGTAAGTCGATATCAAGATATGTGTTCACTTATAAAAGAGGTGGAGTTTAGGAATGGTAGAGTGATAAGCACGATGCTTTTCGGACTCTGCCATTAGTAACCAAATGACGGCCTCAGAGGCAGCGGAAGTTTTGGTAAGGCTCCGGGAATACCTTTGAACTTCGATGTGATTATTGGCTACCAAGAAATCACAAGTTCATAGTGAAGATAACACATAGTGATGAAGTTGTATACTTAATGTCTAGATTTAAGTGTACATGTGAACTCCGTCTAAAGCATTTATCCTATATAATAATAAATGATCGTTTGCATTCAATTATATTTAATTAAATATATGCAAATCATAGTCCTAGATATTATACGTTGTAGTTTGTATGGTGTGCGACGTCACACGGAAGATCATACTATCGGTTACTCATATATAATCGAACAGTTGCTCACGACCTAGATGGACAAGGACCAATCCATCGGTATAGTCGTTGTATGAAAGAGAAAAATAATTTGTCTTAATTATTTTATCATACTTGTACACTTGGTGTATTGGGCGGACCGCTTGAGATTTATCGATTAGGATTGCCTCAGATAATCGATTTAAGTCTCAGTGTATTTTATTCTTAATCCCTGATATTATTGCGGGTGTGTGCATATAATATTAGTGGCTTTGATTTTCCAAAGGAATTGACTGATTAGAATAACCGGTCAATTACCGGTAAAGTTGGGTCACTATATTTTATGTATGACATGCTGTGAATTCTTGACGGGAAAGCGTGTCCCGATAAGGGTTGATAATGTCCCCGAGATGAGCTCATAAGGATTATGTCCCCGAGATGAGCTCATAAGGATTATCATGTAAACCTTGCAAGTTGATTATGATCCGCATGATATTAAAGTTGAGTGGTACTATTCTCGGAATTACAAGAAGTGAATAAATAATATTAGCAATAAATATAATTTATTCACGGACATTTAAATCTTAAACATGCGGAATAAATAAATACTACTGGAGAATATTATTCGATATAATATGATATAATATTGGGAGTGCAATTATATTTATATAGTGGAATTAATATATAATTAATAATAGTAAGGATTAATAGATTTGGGCTTGGTCTCAATTTAATCACTATTATTGGAAGCTCAATATTCCACCTCAGTAAATTATTAATTGGATCCCTACCCCATCCTATTCTACGTGGTCCCCTTTTTTATTATATAAACGTCCCTTTTTTTTTCTCCTTTTTTTTCTTTTTTTTTTTCTCCCCTTTTCTCTTTCTCCTCTTTTCTCCTCTTCTTAGAGTTTTTTTCTGAGACCCGCGGCGGCGACGTTCCTTAATATCTCAATACTCCGACGAAAGTTTGTCCACCCAAAATTCCGCTTCGAGAAAACAGCAATGCAACTCAGGGACGCCGTCAGAAAGTCCGCCGCTGAATTGAAGATGCGATTCGAGGCCTGCAACCGACTTCAGGCCGCTGCGGTGGCATTCAAGTGAGAAATTATGGATTCCAAAAATCGTCACTCTCGGCGGCTAGTCCGATGGTAGGAGCTTGCTGGTGGAAGCTCTCCTAGGGTTTCGCATCTCTCTTCTCTCCTTTTCTCTGCCGCATCTCTCTCTCGGTCTCTAGGGAAATCAGATTTGTAATCAAATTTAGGGAAATTGGTTTCTCCGGGGTTCCTCCTCCGCTCCTCCCTCAGGTAAATAATATTTAGGGAAATCTTCGTGCTTAATAAGAAACCCTAATCTCCATTGCTCGATTACGCCTAATTTCAACGATCGTGAAAACACTGCTCGTCTTCGTGTGGCGCTTACCCCCCGGACTCCTGGCTGTATAGAGGTGGAGATCGACCAGCGCAGCGAGCGATTCCTCCAGCCGGTATTGGTCGGACGACGTGGTGAGCGAGATTAATGTCGCGTAGGATTGTGGAGTGGAGGAAGCTCATGAGGATTGTGCGGAAAAGAGTCGGGTTGCTGTTGATAAGAGCACGGTGAGCTGGTGGAGGCGGTACGCGCGGATGATGAAGAGAAATAACGTATCCGTCGATTTGAAATCGAGCGGCGAAGGAGGGAAGTTGACGGTAGAGATGAATTGGAAGAGGTACATGGAGTGGTCGTCTCGGCATTCTGGTCAAGAGATCAACAACACTCACGATGGCCTCATCTGCACCATGAAGTTTTTAGTTTATCATTCATCTAATTGGACTTCGATTTCCAGGTATTTGGTTTGGAGTTTTTAGTTCAATTTGCCGTGATTTAATTTTATTTATATCTGATTGCATTTCAAACTCTCGACCTGGCTCACATGCATAGTGGCGAGGGACTCGACCATGCTGCCACCGGAGTTTGTGGCGGAGACGAGGGGCAGGGGCATGATACATCAAAATTGGGCAGGTTTTTATACTTGTTTGGTGAATATATTTTCTCTATATCGTTATGTACTTATTATCTCATATGTACTTTTTATGCAATTAATGGTCAAAAGCCTCCAGCACAAACTATGGAAGAGTATGTTAGAGATGCACCACACAGTTCCACGACCAACTATGTTTCCAGATTCGAGTCGATTTTTTTTTATTTCAACTTCTATTTGCAGATTGGATTTGAGAGCTTAGTTCAAAATGTGTTTCATATATTTTTGTTTGTGTTTTTTTGATTTATGCAGAGATATCTCATCTTGTCAAACTATACTGATTCATTGCTTGAATCATAATCAAACGAACTATACTGATTCCGATAGTGTCGTGTAGTTTTCTTGCTTGTCGATCCTTCGCTGCTTATACTCTCTGAATTCTCTTTTTTTCATTTCAGGTACGGATAGCATTTCAGGACCAACTGCCTTGCCTCCTCTTCATAGCATTTCAGGTGCTGATGCCTGAATCCTCTCGCTTACATTCGAAACTCATTACTTTCCTTTCTTATCGTCATTTTGTTTCGGGCTCTTTGATATACAGAGATTTTAAGTGATTCTAATAATCACAAGTTTATATAACAGGTCCAAGGAACCCAGCACTTCCAAACTTAGGTAAGAGTCTACTGGAGAATCGTTTTCAGTGGCGCGCTTACGGTTGTTTACTATAATCTCCTTTTTTTCGCGTTTAGTAATTGTGGCTTTACATTAACATAAGCCTATACCCGATTGTTTTGAGTCTGGAAATTGAGAATCACTTTTTGTACTGTAGTTTGCAAAGACGAGGGACTGTTTTTGTAATTATTATACCAAAGAGATTTATTTCGGATTCTTTAGGTGCTGAGAATAGTCTTCCACACTGTCACAAAATTCGATACGATCGTCGGCGTCGCCATCAAATACGGAGCGAGGTATATCTTAGATATTTATTTTTCAATTTGTTTTTTTACATTTTCATTCATTAAAATTTTTATTTTGTCTTTTTTGTTTAATTATAGCTTCATTTCCATAGGAATCGATTATCGTTTCTATTTGTGTTCTTAGTTTTTTTTTTTTTGGTTTTATATGAAGATAAAAAATTGATAGATTTGTGTTTATGTGATTTTTGCACATTTTCAACAAGATAAATGAGCTCACACTAGAGCTCACAATTAAGTGGCATTTTCCTGATTTGGTAGAACCTTAGATTGCAATCATACTTTGTTTATTGTACAAGTGATAAGCCGATTATAATTTCTATGTTTGCATGACATCAGGTGGAGAATTCACATCTCCGAATAAGGAGCGCTTTCACCAATACAAGGTAATCAAAATTCGTATAATAAGCCTAGATTATAAAAAAAAAAAGTTATATTCGGTCTAAATGATGGTTTTAGAGCATATTTTGTTGAACGTTTCTATTTATTCTATAAGTACTTTGCCTCTCTTTGTTTTCATACATGTTGAGGTACATTTGGACATTCTATAAATACATGTGTTTGTTACTGACTCCAGAAAAATGTGCATTTGACTGACTTGGATTTCATCTTCTTATTATTTTGATTTCTAAAATTTATTTGGAGTTGTATTGAACAACATTTGCCTCAGATTTCTGTGGGTGTCAAAGTATTTAGTTGGTGTGGTTGTTCGATTTGAAAATGACGCTTTTGAGTTATATAATGATTATGCGCTTATGATTTGGTTGGAGTTTTATGTATTCTAATGTTTTAAGTAGTGAGTTCTACACTCTTTTATAGTGAATTCTATTATGTGTTATTAATACCTTTTTGTTGTGTATTTTTAGGATGACGAGGGTAGTTATGTTGTGCACCATGGTTCTGAAGATCAAAGATTAGAAGTTGTTTCTCCGAATATGATCCTGTCTTATGATTATTTTGTTTTTGTGGCAACATTGTAATGACGATATTGGCTTTTAGTGTTGACGATGATATTGACTTTTTAGTGTTGATTTTTAAATAGAACTATAGTTCTATTGTTCAAATTAATTTCTTCTATCTTGTAAATAAATTTTTATTCACCTAATATATATTGTCTATTTCATATTAAAAATTATTTAATTATAAACAAAGTAGTATATAGTTACAAATATATTAAAATTCATTAACAATTGGAGTAGCATATTTTTATAAAGTGTGAAATTTAACAATAAATATAGTAGAATATTCTTATAAAGAGAGTAGAATTCATTAGAATATAGAGAAAAATGTAGTTTAGGGTTTAGTTTTAGAGTTTAATTTTACGGTTTAGAATTTCGCCGCCCTCGGTTCTAGATCGCCGACCTCAAAAATCATTTGCCGCTCCTCTCCTAAGATCTCCGCTTCGATATAAGACATTTCGATACAAGTCCACCGTTGATTTGACTTTATAAACCACCGAAGCCGCCGAAGGCGACCCCGATTGTTCATCACCCTCGATTCTAGTTCGTCGCCCTCAATTACAGATCGCCACTGATGGAGTTATATTCTAAATGTCTAGTTTAGTGACAATATGGAACTCCTTATCTGTGTTTTACATTATCTATTACTCAAACTGTCGGCATTTTGTCTATCATGTACTTGAATGCAATAGTCCTAGATATATACGTTGTAGACAGTATGGCGTGAGGAGACACGCGGAAGATCATACTGTCGGTTACTCGTATACTATCGAACAGAAGCTCACGACTTAGATGGACAGGGACAATCCATCGGTACGTCGTAGTGTGACTGGGTAATAGTTGGTCTTGACTATTATGTTACACTCGTACACTTGGTGTATTGAGCAGGACCACGGGAGGGCGTTCGATTTATACTAATCGAAGTAATCGAACTAGACCTCAGAGATTACGGATATACGAATTCCTAATCCCTATATAATTATAGGTGCGTGTGTCCAATTCTCGGTTCTTTAATATGCCAATGAGTGAGACTAATTGATTAGTCGAGATACTCGGTAAATTGGGAATCGTAATTGTACTCACGACATGCTATAGATTATAGACAGGAAACCGTGTCCCGTTTATCGGGTTGATGACGTCCTCGAGATGAGCTCATAAAGTTTATCATGTAAACCCTGCAGGTGGATTTGTTCCACATGATAATAAAGATGAGTGGTACTAGTCTCGGATAATAAAAACGAATTAATTTAATTATTAGTAATTAAATAAATTCGTGGACATTCGATATCTTAAACACGGGGAAAGTCGTATATGTAATTTCGGCGGATTTATTATTGTTGAAATAATATTAAAATTAATTTCGGGAATTCAATTATTATTTTTTAGTGGAGTGAATAATAATTAAAATTGAAATCGATTAATTAAGGAATTGCGTTTACGTATTCCAAGTTAATTAATATTTCAATTTAGCCCTTAATTAATTTCCCTTAGGTCCCTAACGTAGCTCTATTTAACCCCCCCTTGCCCTCTCCTAAAAACCTACACTTCGCCGCAATAATTATTTCAGCAGAGAAAAATTAATTGCTTAGCGCAATAAAAACTTTTCTCTGTTAAAATAAAAGTTAACGCAAATATATTATTCTCACACAGAGAATAATCATACGGTGGTTTTGAGAAAGGAGAGAGAGCAGACAAGGACGTACCCAGCGGATCGTTGCCCACACAACGGCTGGAGTCGGGAAGAGAATACGTTAGAAGCTCTAAGGTCTCAACAATCGACCGATAAGGTATGAGATCGGATCTCTATTCCGCAATTTAATTCGATCTCAATTTATCTCGTTGATCATACTTTGAACGTAGATCGGTTTCCGGGGTCGTGGATCGTATTCCTCGACTACTGGGGGTTCTAGGACCTCTGGATCGGTAGTCGGATAAGGAAAAACGACCTGGAAACGAACCCGGAACAGCAACGTCGTGTTGCTGTTCGCGGACAAACGACGGTCGCCAGAGGGCAAACGGCGGTCTCCGTTTGCAGTTCCTCCAGCGACCGCTGGTCTGCATTCGGCAGTCGCCGAATTGAAGCAGACCAGTTCCGTTTCGCGCGGTTGTCCTCCGGGGCGATGGCTGGGCGGGATTCGGGGCACGGGCTGTCATGTGAACGAAATAGCAACATTGGGAGGTCGACTGGGATCGTTCGGATGTTCGAGCGATCGAACGAACGCATCCCGGGTAGTCGATTTCCAACAATTGGTATCAGAGCCGGTTTTGTACGTTCTTTGTATTGTTTGCGAGTTTTGTTTTGCAGGATAACCCGATTATTATGGTCATGTGTATGTACTGTATGTTGTGGTTTGTTAAACTCTCGGGGTTGTCGAGATTTTTGTTTTTAATCGTTGCTTGCTTGTAATAGATAACGACGGGTTGAGTCGTTTAGTTTTTTTTTTATTTCGTTTTTTCGTTTATCCGGATGTATAGGATCGATCAATATGTATAGGATCGATACCGGAAGTAGTTAGCTTTACATTGTAATGTTGTTGCTACTTGGTGAATCGAGAGAAGATCGGAGGCCGGACGAACGAGGGTCGAGAAGTCGAACCCGCGAGCTGCTGAAGGGCAAACGGCGGTCGCCGTTTCGCTGGATTCTTGGCAGCTGCGGCGCGGGTGTTCGACGGACACCACGGATCGCTCGTCGAGGGCTGGGACGATACTCCAGTGGGAGGGGTTCGTCTCTCGGCACTTGGACGAGTCGGTGGTGGATCGAGACCGAGACGAGCAACGAGACGAAGATCCGAGAAGACGTGCATCGAAGAATTTAAAGGCCATAATAATCGGGACCACGTTAAATGTTTTTTTGTGTGTTTACGTGCTTTATTATGCTTTAATTTTATATGCATGTGAATGTTATCCCTTTCGTAAAAACTAAGTGGGAGAGGGATTGGAAACAATCCCGCGGTCTCCATTCTCTGTTTTGATAGTGATGTGTGTCACTTACGAGTTGGCTTTAGTGTCATCCTCCCAATCGGATAAAGTCGACACACAGATATCACTGGATCAAAATTCGAATTCAATTCCGTTTATAGAATTGAACACTTAAGTTTTTCAAAGCAATGCCTAATCTGTCTTTCAAAGACTAATTTCAACTCGACTCATTCTCACCCCGGGGAGTGGAATGGAGCCAAAGCGCTTGGTTATGTCGATGACACAGATTAGAGACATTCGAGTCATTTGATGACTAGATCGATTGTCTGGTTCGCTCCCTCACTTTGTGAGAGATAGGGCTCAATTGCATGATTGATCGCTGGTTAGAAACTTCGAGTTTCACTTACGAGATATCAAGCTTTGATTATCGAAATTGTGAAATTTATTAAATGGTATTCAATTAACAAAGTTGTTTGTTTAGTAAACGTCCACACTATCGTGGCTTACTATACGGAAACGGAACTTTGGGTTAATTGAGGCTCGACAGTTATAGGAAATCATAAAGGGACCGCATGTCAACGTAAACGTCCACACTAACGTGGCTTGCGGTGGGCGTGTAGTTTCCGAGCGGTTAACTTAGTACAGAGAAATGGTATACACTTAGGTACGCTTTACAGTATCCTCCCCATCGGAGTCACTGCTGTAATGATGTACGACCGAAGTAAAAGTCCAGTTATAAAAATCGTTTGGACTAGTATACGTCCACATGAACGTGGCATGCTAGTCTGATGGGATTTTAGGATTGATTGGTAAATTTAATGATATTAATTAAGGGAGTTAATATCGAATTAAATTTTACGGTTTGATTTGTCTCTTTTATAGATATGGCACTCAACCTGCTGTCCATTATACTAAAAGAAAACAAATTCACTGGTCCAAACTATGTTGATTGAAAACAAACTCACTGTTCTCTCTCGATTATTGTTTGCCTCCCTCGATTATTGTTGCCACTTCGATACAAGACCTTTCGATACAAGACCTTTCGATACAAGACCCCCCCCCTTTATCCCTTTAATAAAATTCTGAAGCCGCCGAAGGTGGCTGTAATCATTGTTTGCCTCCCTCGATTATTGTTTGCCTCCCTCGATTATTGTTGCCTCCCTCGATTATTGTTGTAGAATGCATTAATAAATGGAGTAGAATATGATACAGATTAGAGTAGAATGCACTACTAAATGCAGTAGAACTCATTAGAACAAGGTAATTTCCTCGATTATTGTTTGCCTACCTCGATTATTGTTCGCCTCCCTCGATTAATGTTTTCCTCCCTCGATTATTGTTGCCACTTCGATTATTGTTGCCACTTCGATACAATACCTTTCGATACAAGACCCCCCCTTTATCCCTTTATTAAAATTCTGAAGCCGCCGTAGGTGGCCGTAATCATTCTCCTCCATCGATTATTGTTCGCCTCCCTCGATTATTGTTTCCCTCCCTCGATTATTGTTGCAACTTCGATTATTTTTCCCACTTCGATACAAGACCTTTCGATACAAGACCCCACCTTATCCCTTTATTAAAATTCTGAAGCTGCCGAAAGTGGTCGTAATCATTCTCCTTCATCGATTATTGTTCGTCTCCCTCGATTATTGTTTGTCTCCCTCGATTATTGTTGCCACTTCGATACAAGACCTTTCGATACAAGACCCCCCTTTATCCCTTTATTAAAATTCCGAAGCCGCCGAAGGTGGCCGTAATCATTCTCCTCCATCGATTATTGTTCGCCTCCCTCGATTATTGTTCGCCTACCTCAATTATTTTTCACCTACCTTGATTATTGTAGAATTCATGAATAATTGGAGTAGAATATGATACAACATGGAGTAGACTGAACTACTAAATGCAGTAGAACTCATTATTGTTTGCCTACCTCGATTATTGTTGCCACTTCGATACAAGACCTTTCGATACAAGACCCCCCCCTTTATCCCTTTATTAAAATTCTGAAGCCGCCGAAGGTGGCCGTAATCATTCTCCTCCATCGATTATTGTTCGCCTCTCTCGATTATTGTTTTCACTTCGATACAAGACCTTTCGATACAAGAACTTTCGATACAAGACCCCCCCTATCCCTTTATTAAAATCCTGAGCCACCAAAGGTGGCTGTAATCATTCACTTCCATCGATTATTGTTTGCCTACCTCGATTATTGTTCGCCTCCCTCGATTATTGTAGAATTCATGAATAAGTGGAGTAGAATATGATACGAAATAGAGTAGACTGCACTGCTAAATGCAGTAGAACTCATTATAACAAGGTAATGTCCTCGATTATTGTTCGCCTCCCTCGATTATCGTTGCCACTTCGATTCAAGACCTTTAGATACAAGACTCTCTCCTTGTATCCCATTATAATCGAGGGAGGTGAACGATCATGGCCGCCTTCGGCGGTCGTGATCGTTCATCTCTCTCGATTATTGTACGTCTCCCTCCATATAAACTAAAGATAGTACAATCAACAAATCCATTTTTCAAAATCCAACCCTACTTCAACAAATTCATATTCAGAACAGATTTTACAATACAATTCATTTTTGAAGTCAAAACTAAAGATGATACAGAATAAAATAAGAATTATCAAGTGGGTTATCAATTCACTTCAATGCAAAATCCTTCTCTTCACCGACTCGAATAAGCAATCACCTTAATCCGGCATACTAACATATGAAAATGTTTACATAGGAAAATTCGAAAAAATTAATACGCCCACTACTACAAAAATTGGTGTTGTGCTGACAAAAGGTTCTCATGTTCTTGAGCTTGAGCTAGAAACTGTTGCTGCTGTGCTGACAAAAGGAACTGGTTTTGGGTCTTCATATTGGGCTTTGGTACTTTTAAACCCATATTTGGACGTAGTTGGTCAATTCCCTGCATAATATTTATCATCATCTCTCAACAATTAACCCTCATAACAATAGATACTTCCTTAAAAGAATCCACAAAACCAAATCCATGAGAAACTTACTGTCAGAGGCCAACCCTTTATGGTAGTCCCAGTTACACCTTGACTCAACCCTGAAATGAAAGAATTTCGACAACTTTAAGTCACAAATAATTTGTTAAAACAGACCAACTTTAGACTTTATTACCCTCAGATTTAGACATAAATAATTTGTTAAAACAAAATTTAGAACTTAAGTTCAGAAGCCTTACAACGCTTTTCCAAAGTAGCCAATTTAAAATTCGATACACTAAAATGATAATAGCAGCAACTTCTGTTCATTAGTGTTGTCATATAGAAGAGGTGTCTTGAGCTTTCGTACTATTTTTTTTACTCAAATATAGTTACATTTAAAGGTGGGTCAAAATGCAAGAAACACACTACTCATACTCAGAAAAATAAAGTGGAAATGTAAGTTACAGTTGTTAAATATTCATATATAGATGCATAAGATCTAATTTTGCAACTAGTTCTATTTTCATTTCCTTCTTATTTTCTTATTACTACAGGCCAGGGTAGTATATGGGTTCAAAAGTTTCAATTTTTTATCATACATTTCTTGTTTGTTTATTGTTTTTAACCCAATTCATACTAATTAAAAAGTTCAAAACAACAGATCAAACAAATGAGAAATAATCACATGTCAGTGTAGATTCTAGCATATAACGGTGATGAATCACTTTTTGATCTTTCATTTTTTGTTTGTTTATTATTTTTAACTCAATTCATACTAATTACAAAGTTTCAAATTAACAGATCAAGCAGAGGATAATTTATCACAAGTCAGTGTAGATTCTATCATATAACTATGATGAATCACTTTTGAATAGAACAAACACACACAGAACAAAAAACAATTCTAATTAGAAGGTTACCAAATGAACAAAAAAGTCACATAATCATACATTCAACATACTCATGAGTAGTTCCCAAAGACAACATACAAACATAGAAGATTATATTACATCCCAAAATAGTGATGAACCTAGTAAATAACAGTGATGATTTTCTTTGAAATTAGAACTTTTGATTGTTTATTGTTTTTCACAAAAATCATTTAATTTGAAGTTACCAAATGAACATAGCAATTTCGGAAGAATGAATCGAACATACATACTCACGGCAAAAACAACTTACAAATAAATAAGAGTTTATAAAATTATTTCAACTTGCAAATAATGATCATTTCAGCATATATTACAATGAGTATTCCCCAAAAACCTCCCCAAAAACCAAATACAAACACACATAATGCATCAAAAATACTTAACATATATAAAATGAAGAAAATTATGTTACCAGATACAAACTTACAGAAGGTTTTTAGGGCGCCCCCGAGCGCGCGCCAGGTGGCTCACGAAGCAAGGCGAGTACATCAAGACCTGCCGCCGGTGTGGTTCGTCTTGAAGCAGGGCAAGCTCTTCAGGTTCAAGGAATCGTCGGTCACGCGCGGTGTGGTCCTGGTGGCTATGTGCCTCACCGTCTAGGGCACGGAGAACGTGTTAAATCGGCCGTTCGCGTTGGAGCTGTCGATCAGGTGCGATACGATGTACTTCATCGCCGATTCGAATAAGGAGAAGGATGACTGAATCAATTCGATCGGGATATCTATCGAAGGTCCTAGTTCTTCGAGAATCGTTGTCAGTCTCGGGTGGATCTCGAAGGTTAGCGGTCGGCTGAGAGGTTGCGACGGGATTGGAGGTACACAGGTTATCGTTTCCTGTAATTTGGGTATGAACCGGATGGAGGCTACGACGGAGGGAGATTGCGATGCGGCGGTCCGGCGGAGACGAATAGCGCTATGACTCAGAAATCGACGACCCTAGATTGGATACATAGGAAGAAGCGGAGAAAGAGAACGAAAAAAAAGTCGCATGGATTGGGCCCAAAAATTGTTTTGTTTACTAGCGGGGACCATACAGATCGTATGGGCCCCTACCCCATGGTATAGGATTTCACCTCCGTAAATTATTAATTGGATCTCTACCCCATCCTATTCTACGTGGTCCCCATTTTTATTATATAAACGTCCCTTTTTTTTTCTCCTTTTTTTTTCTTTTTTTTTTCTCCCCTTTTCTCTTTCTCCTCTTTTCTCCTCTTCTTAGAGTTTTTTTCTGAGACCCGCGGCGGCGACGTTCCTTAATATCTCAATACTCCGACGAAAGTTTGTCCACCCAAAATTCCGCTTCGAGAAAACAGCAATGCAACTCAGGGACGCCGTCAGAAAGTCCGCCGCTGAATTGAAGATGCGATTCGAGGCCTGCAACCGACTTCAGGCCGCTGCGGTGGCATTCAAGTGAGAAATTATGGATTCCAAAAATCGTCACTCTCGGCGGCTAGTCCGATGGTAGGAGCTTGCTGGTGGAAGCTCTCCTAGGGTTTCGCATCTCTCTTCTCTCCTTTTCTCTGCCGCATCTCTCTCTCGGTCTCTAGGGAAATCAGATTTGTAATCAAATTTAGGGAAATTGGTTTCTCCGGGGTTCCTCCTCCGCTCCTCCCTCAGGTAAATAATATATATTAGGGAAATCTTCGTGCTTAATAAGAAACCCTAATCTCCATTGCTCGATTACGCCTAATTTCAACGATCGTGAAAACACTGCTCGTCTTCGTGTGGCGTTTACCCCCCGGACTCCTGGCTGTATAGAGGTGGAGATCGACCAGCGAAGCGAGCGATTCCTCCAGCCGGTATTGGTCGGACGACGTGGTGAGCGAGATTAATGTCGCGTAGGATTGTGGAGTGGAGGAAGCTCATGAGGATTGTGCGGAAAAGAGTCGGGTTGCTGTTGATAAGAGCACGGTGAGCTGGTGGAGGCGGTACGCGCGGATGATGAAGAGAAATAACGTATCCGTCGATTTGAAATCGAGCGGCGAAGGAGGGAAGTTGACGGTAGAGATGAATTGGAAGAGGTACATGGAGTGGTCGTCTCGGCATTCTGGTCAAGAGATCAACAACGCTCACGATGGCCTCATCTGCACCATGAAGTTTTTAGTTTATCATTCATCTAATTAGACTTCGATTTCCAGGTATTTGGTTTGGAGTTTTTAGTTCAATTTGCCGTGATTTAATTTTATTTATATCTGATTGCATTTCAAACTCTCGACCTGGCTCACATGCATAGTGGCGGGGGAGTCGGCCATGCTGCCACCGGAGTTTGTGGTGGAGACGAGGGGCAGGGGCATGATACATCAAAATTGGGCAGGTTTTTATACTTGTTTGGTGAATATATTTTCTCTATATCGTTATGTACTTATTATCTCATATGTACTTTTTATGCAATTAATGGTCAAAAGCCTCCAGCACAAACTATGGAAGATTATGTTAGAGATGCACCACACAGTTCCACGACCAACTATGTTTCCAGATTCGAGTCGATTTTTTTTATTTCAACTTCTGTTTGCAGATTGGATTTGAGAGCTTAGTTCAAAATGTGTTTCATATATTTTTGTTTGTGTTTTTTGATTTATGCAGAGATATCTCATCTTTTCAAACTATACTGATTCATTGCTTGAATCATAATCAAACGAACTATACTGATTCCGATAGTGTCGTGTAGTTTTCTTGCTTGTCGATCCTTCGCTGCTTATACTCTCTGAATTCTCTTTTTATCATTTCAGGTACGGATAGCATTTCAGGACCAACTTGTTGGAAATCGATATCCCGGGGTATCAAAAATTGCGGAACCGATAACCCCGACCGAAAACCCTTCGCCGGAAAACCGATCACGAGCTCCACGATGTCCGGAGCTCAACCGGAGAGTCGCCGCGGGTTGAACCCGCGGCCGAAACCCTAGCCGAGCCCCACCGCGGGCTCGCGATCGAAGTCGATCGCATGGGGCTGCCTAGCAGCCCCCGGCGGTGAGTCGCCGGACTCACCGCCACCACCGATGGGAGGGGGGACCACCAGCCGCGGCGCGAAGCCGCGACGGTCCCCAGCGAACGACCCTAGGTCGATCGCTCGCCCCGGCGTCCAGCCGGGGCTCCCCTCGGGATCGCTGCCGGCGATCGATGCCCTCGGGCTCGATCGCCACCCCTCGGCTCCCAGCCGAGGGTCCTTCGAACGTTCGCCGGGGATCTCGAATCCCCGTCCCCGAAGTTCGGCGTTTACCCGGATCGTGCGTTCATGTATGTATCACAATTATCACATAAAATCACACAAGGAGTTTTATGATCATACCTTTTGATTTGTTGTGCGGAGAAACAAAATCAATCGAAGACCTTTGAATCTTCCCACGTATTCCTTGCACTCCGTTCGAACGTCGGGTGGGCGACGATCTATCGAACTCCTATGGATCTCCTTCAACTCTCTAGAATATCAAGTATGATAATCTTTTCTTATGATTTATGAAGGCCATGTAGTGCTTTTATAGGCTACGTAGGGGATCTAAAGGAGGTGGAATATTGGGCTTCCAATATTGATGATTAAATTGAGCCCACTGCCCAAGTCCATTAATCCTTATCAATATTAATTAATTTATTTTCCACTATATAAATTAATTGCACTCCCAATATTAAACCATATTATATCAAATAATATTTCTCCGGTAGTATTTATTTATTCCGTGTATTTAAGATTTAAATATCCATGAATAAAATTAATTTATTGCTAATTAATTTATTCATCTCTTTAATCCGAGACTAGTACCATTCAACCTTAATTATTGTGCGGAACGAATCCACTCATGAGGTTTACACAATAATTCCTTTTGAACTCATCTCGGGGATATTATCAACCCTTCCGGGATACACTGTCCGGTCAATTATTCACGGCATGCCATATATAAAATACAGTGACCCAACTTAACCGGTAATTAACCCAATAATTAAATCGGTTAATTCCTTTGGTAAATCAAAGTCACTTATATTAAATATACACACCCGCAATAATATCGGGGATTAAGAATAAAATACTCTGAGACTCGAATCGATTATCGCCGGCAATCCTAATCGATGAATCTCAACGATCCGCTCAATACACCAAGTGTACAAGTGTGATAAAATAATTAAGACAAATTATTTTCTCTCTCACACAACGACTATACCGATGGATTGGTCCGTGTCCATCTAGGTCGTGAGCTACTGTTTGATTAAATACGAGTAACCGATAGTATGATCTTCTGTGTGACGTCGCACACCATACTAACTACAACGTATAGAATCCAGGACTATATTTTGCATTTATTTAATTACAAATAATTAAAAGCAAATAATCGTTCGTTAATTTAATAGATTAAATACTATGACAGGGAGTTTACCGTTACTTAAATCTAGACATTAAGTACACAACTCCAACAATCTCCCACTTGTACTAAGGTCTAGTCATTTCCTCCAAACTCCCGACTCCCATACTCATCACGTGCTTAAGGTGTACTTTCGAGAAGTACTATGTGAGTGAGCACTCTAGGTTGTCGCTCTGAAGTTATCTTGGTGACTACTACGTCGTCTCCCTCGACGATGACTCGTATCAGGTGGTACTTGCACTATGTGTTAACATCACTTTTCGACTTATGACTTCTTCCGGTTTACCAGGCACCGCTATGAAATAGCCTTTGGCAAACCAAGAGTCATATCCAAGTCTTAGAGGTTTATCCCGGAACCTAACCAAAACTTCCGCTGCCTCTGAGGCTGCTATTCGGTTATGAGAGAGTCCGAGAAGCATCCTGCTTATCACTCTTTCATGTTATAGGCTCCACCTCTTTCAAAAGTGAACACATAGCCTGATATCGACTTACACTGGCCCTTCTCTGATTTTAGATCTGAGAATGTGTAATCTAAGAAGATTTCGTTTTGCTTAATAATCCAGTACTTCGCAAGTACTATTACAGCATGTGAAAATCTCTTGTCCAGATTACTTTGATATCCTCCCACTACGCAAACCGCATAGTTGATATCAGGTTCTTGTTTTTCAACATTGCATCTAAGCTTTCCACACAAGGTGTAGGAAACTGCTTTGTATTATCTATCTCCTTCAAGTGTTTAAAACACATGACTTTAGATAGATATTCTGTTTCTGAAAGGTAACAACCTTTCTCAGAATTATGCATGTTAAAACAAACCATAATCGTATAAGATATCTAGGAGAAGTACAATGTTCTTTTCCCTAGATCATAAGATCTTAAGAACATGCTCCAACTTCTACTCAATCTTATATCTCGATTCATTTAGACAACCATTATTTTATGTCTGACAATATCTTTACATTGTTGCCAATGATAAAATGTTATCTACATAAAATCTCCGAGAAACACCACCTTGTTTCCATTACGTCTCCAATACACCCATCGTCTTTGCCTTTTGAAGAATCCATTAAATGGACTATCTCTTCAATTTGCAAGTTCCACGATTTGTAGCTTTGTCCCAATCCATAAATGGATTTACTAAGCTTGTACTCTAAATGATCTAGCCTCTTAACAATAAACCTTATTGTTCTCCAAGCAGGCTCATTTAGATCTAGTACCGCCCTTATGCAGAGCTAGGGATCGATTTCATCTCTACTAGATCCAGAGTCCGAACTCCTCTAGTCTTATGAACATCTTTGGTTGTCCAACAACCTCCCACTGCAATGGCGTCCCGGTGTATAACGGTAATAACAATAGGTGCAGTGTGTGGTGTACTTCTACTCGGTTTGGCTGGTTCCCAGTCTTTTGTCCTTTCTTCTCATTCCAAGGTATTACTTTTTAATTCAGTCTTTGTGGTTCATCTAATAGTATTCCTCTATGGACCAAACGATAGACGTCCCTCTGGTTCATAGTACTATAGAACACACAATACTTCGTTCATCTAGGATATCCTACAACCATATTCAATATGTTTGTATCCAGGAATATCCATAGAACATAGGTAGTTCCGAACAACTTGTTCTTTTACTATTAGATTTCCATTTCTTATTTACAACGCATCATCTCTACACGTAAGTGTATGGCGCGTCCCTTTGGGATTGAATCCCAATCTTATGCTATGTGTTGTTTAGATAGGTAACGGCCTCCGCGACCAAGTCGCAGCCTCCTGATGGATATACTTTAATGGTTCCCCATAATAGCTTTGTGTCCATTGACTAGTCAAAACACTTTGCTTTTATGGCGCATTTAAGTATTCTAATCCATCATCGAGTATTCTTGAAAGAACTACTCGCACCTTTCTTATTCACACATACGTCTGCATATCTAATCATTTCTAATACTCGTCCGAATTCTATCCTTTATTGCTTAGATGTATTATCCTCCAAATTCAATTCTCAGGTCGGAAGGTCCATTCCTTCAACTATAATTGATCAAATCAATTTCGACCTTTTGAATCTTATTTGAAAATACTACTAAGTACAAGAATTCACAAGTATAATGATTTAATAAAGAAATATCTAATCAAGTAAAACAAGTTATAGAACGGTTCGTTGCATCGTGGTAGACTTAGGATCTATCATTCATATATTGCTATCTAATGTACCAGAATAGATAATACCCATTATTTCAAAATCATCCAATGATTAAAGAAATAAAATATCCATTCATAAAATAGAAATCCAGAACAAAACGTTCTTTCTAAAATAAAGGGTACATAATGCAATAATCTTGAAATGAAATCCTATTTAACTACTAAAGAAGATAAATGTCTTCCACCGCAACAGCTGCCTCCTCTACAGCTTTTGCCCGTGTAGACTCGAACTCTCCTTCTCTAAGTCGCCGGGTTTTCTGGAACCCCTGCATTCAAAATGCACATACCGTCAGTGGTTCCATATCTACACACCAGAATTCTGGTAGATAATACCGCTGACTATGTTTTTACGACTAAAGAAAAATTCGTACCTCTGAGAGGACATTCAGACTTCCAGTGTCCAGACTTGTTGCATCGGAAGCAATTGCCCTTTGGCTTTGCAGCCCCCACTCGTGGTACAACCTTCTTGACACCACTGGGTTTTCTGGCTAGCTTCCTCCTCTTGCCCCTACCTCCACCAGGCTTAAAGCCTTTGGACTTGGTAGCTACAAGCGCTAGAGACTTGCCCTTCTTGTAGATCCCCTCTGCCGCCTTTAGTTCAGTCAGGAGTTGCGCAAGAGAATAAGATAGTTTACCCATATTATAGCTCATGCGAAACTGCTCAAAACTAGGGGTCAGAGACTGGAGTATGATGTCGACTTGCGTCTCAGCATCAATTTGAGCTCCTAGGATCTCAAGCTCATTCAACAGACCCATCATCTTAAGAACGTGCTCCCCTACGGGCGTTCCTTCAGACTGAGTAGTTGTCATGAGGACTCTCATGGCTTCTTGCCTTGCCGCACGATCTTGCTCTCCAAACATCTCCTTGAGGTTAAACATCATATCATAGGCAGTGTCCATCGACTCATGTTGGGTTTGGAGTACATTTGACATGGAAGCCAAAATATAACACCTAGCCATTTCATCAGCCTTTTTCCACTTCCGATATGCTAGTTTTTCCTCATCAGTTGAGACAGGCGTGGGCTCAGCAGGGCATACTTCATGGAGTACAAACTTGTACTCCTCAGAAGTCAGGACAATGTCTAAATTTCTCTTCCAATCAATGTAATTGGGGCCAGTGAGCTTATGCTCCTTGAGTATCATAGAAAGTGGGTTCATAGCTATTCTCTAAACCTATAAGCACATTTAAACAAACAATTAATTTAATATCCGATATTATCTCCCTCAAATAATATCATTAAATTACTAATCACATCTAAAATCCCATCAGGTAAGGCAAGCAACGATAGTGTGGACGTTTACCCACCCAAATGATTTAGCAATTAGATTTGCTTCGGTCGTACATCACTATAGCGTTACTTCGATGGGAAGAATACTATAGAGCGTACCTAAGTGTAAACCATTACTCAGTATCTAAGAAGATTGTTTGGGACTCGCATATCACCGCAAGCCACGATAGTGTGGACGTTTACGCTAACACACGATCCTTTACTTTCTTCTATAACTGTCTACATCAATCGATCCAAAGTCCCATTCAATGTAGCAAGCCACGATAGTGTGGACGTTTACTACACCAAAAGACTTTTACAATTGACTCCCAATTACTTGATCCATTCGATTTTCGTAAATCAAGACGTGGAGAATCATAAGTGAAACTCGAAGTTTCTAACCAGTGACTCACCATGCGAACAACCCTATCTCTCATTAAATGAGGGAGCCGAGCAGACAATCGACCCACCTTAAAAGGATGGTACGAATGTCTCTAATTTGTGTCATCCACATGACCAAGTGGCTTTGGCTCCATTCCACTCCCCGGGGTGAGAATGAGTCGACTTGAAGTCAGTTTCAGAAAGACAAATTAGGCATTGTTTGATAAACTTAATCAATGTCTCTTGTAAAAGGAATTACAAGAATTCTCCTCTAATGACACATCTATGTGAACTTCAAAAGTCCACAAGAGTCACCAAGAGAACAGTACTGGAGACCATGGGAATGTTTCCATCCCCTCTCCCACTTAGCTTTTTATAACAAAGGGATACGCTATCTAGTGCATAAAGTAAACACATATAGCATGCATACAAGCAATAAAGCACATAGCACGTAGTCAAAATAAGCTAGAAAATTATTTTCCGACTATCATGGCTTTATTCCATCTCCGTATGCTTCTTCTAGTCTTCAGTCTTCGTTCTTGAATGCTCCATGTGACGAGAATATTAATCCCAATATTTAAATCTATTTATTTTTAATAAATCCAAAAGATACTCAATTCGAAAATTAAGTCAATCGAATAAATCAAAAATAAAATTAAATATTATTAATATTTTTATTTATTTATTTTCCTATCTAATTCTATTAAATCTCTAGAATAATCTATCCAAGTAAAACTTGGAATATTCTAGAAGACTTCTATAATAGAATAAGGAAATAAAATAAATTAGGACTCTTCTACTTTCCAAGATTAGTTAATTTCCATTACTATGAAAATTCCCATAAAATAAGAGTAATCAATTAGGAAATAAATCAATCCTAAATTAACTCTTATTCCTTTCCAATTCTATTAAATCTCTAGGATCCTATTCCAAGTAGAACTCGGAATACTCTAGAAGACTTCCATAATAGAATAAGGAATAAAATTAATTCCAATTAATTCTTTTCCTAATCCATGAGAATTCCCAAAAATAGGATAACTCAAATAGGAAAACCGAATCAATTAGGAAAGTGAATCTAGGTAGGAGTAGCATGGGTTGGGGATCCCCACACCACCCCCACCGCCGACCACCACCATCGCCGGGCACCACCGCCGCCGCCCCCTAGCCACGCGCCACCACCACCGGTGGCCGGCGTGGCCGGAAACCCTAGCGGGCATCCCCTTGGCGTGGGGTCGATCGATCCTCATGGGGATCGATCATGGGGATGATCGACCCCCTCCCGGTTTTTCGTCCTCTTCGTCTTCTTCGTCACACGAGTTCTCCGGCGGTCGTCTCGGCATCGATCCAACGTAAATAAATTACAAGAAATAAATTTACAATTCCGGTATCGATTCTATACATGAAATCGACCCTATACACTTTCCGGAAAACGTAGAACAATAATAATAAATCTAAATTCGGTCAACCCCCGAATTTTTACTATTACAAGCATTCAACCACACAAAACGAATCTCGACATGTCCGAGAGTTTAATAACGAATAATCATGGTAAAATTAAATAGCAATTAATTAAACGAATAATTAACAATTAATTAAACCATGATAGTCGGAATCCCTGCAAGGTAGAACACAATTGAACACATACATGAACACGAAACCAAACGCTCTGATACCAGTTGTTGGAAATCGATATCCCGGGGTATCAAGAATTGCGGAACCGATAACCCCGACCGAAAACCCTTCGCCGGAAAACCGATCACGAGCTCCACGTTGTGCGGAGCTCAACCGGAGAGTCGCCGCGGGTTGAACCCGCGGCCGAAACCCTAGCCGAGCCCCACCGCGGGCTCGCGATCGAAGTCGATCGCATGGGGCTGCCTAGCAGCCCCCGGCGGTGAGTCCGGCGACTCACCGCCACCACCGATGGGAGGGGGGACCACCAGCCGCGGCGCGAAGCCGCGACGGTCCCCAGCGATCGACCCTAGGTCCATCGCTCGCCCCGGCGTCCAGCCGGGGCTCCCCTCGGGATCGCTTCCGGCGATCGATGCCCTCGGGCTCGATCGCCACCCCTCGGCTCCCAGCCGAGGGTCCTTCGAACGTTCGCCGGGGATCTCGAATCCCCGTCCCCGAAGTTCGTCGTTTACCCGGATCGTGCGTTCATGTATGTATCACAATTATCACATAAAATCACACAAGGAGTTTTATGATCATACCTTTTGATTTGTTGTGCGGAGAAACAAAATCAATCGAAGACCTTTGAATCTTCCCACGTATTCCTTGCACTCCGTTCGAACGTCGGGTGGGCGACGATCTATCGAACTCCTATGGATCTCCTTCAACTCTCTAGAATATCAAGTATGATAATCTTTTCTTATGATTTATGAAGGCCATGTAGTGCTTTTATAGGCTACGTAGGGGATCTAAAGGAGGTGGAATATTGGGCTTCCAATATTGATGATTAAATTGAGCCCACTGCCCAAGTCCATTAATCCTTATCAATATTAATTAATTTATTTTCCACTATATAAATTAATTGCACTCCCAATATTAAACCATATTATATCAAATAATATTTCTCCGGTAGTATTTATTTATTCCGTGTATTTAAGATTTAAATATCCATGAATAAAATTAATTTATTGCTAATTAATTTATTCATCTCTTTAATCCGAGACTAGTACCATTCAACCTTAATTATTGTGCGGAACGAATCCACTCATGAGGTTTACACAATAATTCCTTTTGAACTCATCTCGGGGATATTATCAACCCTTCCGGGATACACTGTCCGGTCAATTATTCACGGCATGCCATATATAAAATACAGTGACCCAACTTAACCGGTAATTAACCCAATAATTAAATCGGTTAATTCCTTTGGTAAATCAAAGTCACTTATATTAAATATACACACCCGCAATAATATCGGGGATTAAGAATAAAATACTCTGAGACTCGAATCGATTATCGCCGGCAATCCTAATCGATGAATCTCAACGATCCGCTCAATACACCAAGTGTACAAGTGTGATAAAATAATTAAGACAAATTATTTTCTCTCTCACACAACGACTATACCGATGGATTGGTCCGTGTCCATCTAGGTCGTGGGCTACTGTTTGATTAAATACGAGTAACCGATAGTATGATCTTCTGTGTGACGTTGCACACCATACTAACTACAACGTATAGAATCCAGGACTATATTTTGCATTTATTTAATTACAAATAATTAAAAGCAAATAACCGTTCGTTAATTTAATAGATTAAATGCTATGACAGGGAGTTTACCGTTACTTAAATCTAGACATTAAGTACACAACTCCAACACAACTGCCTTGCCTCCTCTTCATAGCATTTCAGGTGCTGATGCCTGAATCCTCTCGCTTACATTCGAAACTCATTACTTTCTTTTCTTATCGTCATTTTGTTTCGGGCTCTTTGATATACAGAGATTTTAAGTGATTCTAATAATCACAAGTTTATATAACAGGTCCAAGGAACCCATCACTTCCAAACTTAGGTAAGAGTCTACTGGAGCATCATTTTCAGTGGCAGCGGCGCGCTTACGGTTGTTTACTATAATCTCCTTTTTTCGCGTTTAGTAATTGTGGCTTTACATTAACATAAGCCTATACCCGATTGTTTTGAGTCGGGAAATTGAGAATCACTTTTTGTACTGTAGTTTGCAAAGACGAGGGACTGTTTTTGTAATTATTATACCAAAGAGATTTATTTCGGATTCTTTAGGTGCTGAGAATAGTCTTCCACACTGTCACAAAATTCGATACGATCGTCGGCGTCGCCATCAAATATGGAGCGAGGTATATCTTAGATATTTATTTTTCAATTTGTTTTTTTACATTTTCATTCATTAAAATTTTTATTTTGTCTTTTTTGTTTAATTATAGCTTCATTTCCATAGGAATCGATTATCGTTTCTATTTGTGTTCTTAGTTTTTTTTTTTTGGTTTTATATGAAGATAAAAAATTGATAGATTTGTGTTTATGTGATTTTTGCAAATTTTCAACAAGATAAATGAGCTCACACTAGAGCTCACAATTAAGTGGCATTTTCCTGATTTGGTAGAACCTTAGAT
This sequence comes from Euphrasia confusa, assembly GCA_954870475.1. Lineage (NCBI taxonomy): Eukaryota > Viridiplantae > Streptophyta > Magnoliopsida > Lamiales > Orobanchaceae > Euphrasia > Euphrasia confusa. The sequence continues at coordinate 13,900,112 of OX940949.1, read as the reverse complement.
TGAAATCATACTTTGTTTATTGTACAAGTGATAAGCCGATTATAATTTCTATGTTTGCATGACATCAGGTGGAGAATTCACATCTCCGAATAAGGAGCGCTTTCACCAATACAAGGTAATCAAAATTCGTATAATAAGCCTAGATTATAAAAAAAAAGTTATTTCGGTCTAAATTAGGGGTGTCAATGGGTCGTGTTGGGTCGGGTTCGTGTCGTGTCAAAGGTATTCGCGGGTGACAAAACATAAACCCAAACCCAACCCATTTAATAATCGTGTCGAAAAATTAAACCCAAACCCAACCTATTTATAAACGGGTTACCCATTTACAACCCGTTTCCAACCCGTTTAACCCATTTAATTTTAAAATTAAAATTTTATAATTTTTAATAAATAAAAATATTAAAAAATAATTTAATTTCTAAAATAATGACATATATAATGTAAACCTAATTGTAAGAAAAAAGAATTAATCGATCTTTCTAAACAAATAATATATTAATATTATTTATTTAATAAATAATGTATTATTATAATATAATAATTAAAATTAATTTAATAAATGGGTTAAACGGGTTAATTTCGAGTTCGCAGGTCGATTCGCGGTTGACCCATTTAATAAATGGGTCATGGCGGGTTGACCACCGTTGACCCGTTTTTTAATCGTGCGGGTTCAACCCGCTTTATTTCGTGCGGGTTTCGAGTCGTGTTATCGGGTCGTGTCCAAATTGACAGGCCTAGTCTAAATGATGGTTTTAGAGCATATTTTGTTGAACGTTTCTATTTATTCTATAAGTACTTTGCCTCTCTTTGTTTTCATACATGTTGAGGTACATTTGGACATTCTATAAATACATGTGTTTGTTACTGACTCCAGAAAAATGTGCATTTGACTGACTTGGATTTCATCTTCTTATTATTTTGATTTCTAAAATTTATTTGGAGTTGTATTGAACAACATTTGCCTCAGATTTCTGTGGGTGTCAAAGTATTTAGTTGGTGTGGTTGTTCGATTTGAAAATGACGCTTTTGAGTTATATAATGATTATGCGCTTATGATTTGGTTGGAGTTTTATGTATTCTAATGTTTTAAGTAGTGAGTTCTACACTCTTTTATAGTGAATTCTATTATGTGTTATTAATACCTTTTTGTTGTGTTTTTTTAGGATGACAAGGGTAGTTATGTTGTGCACCATGGTTCTGAAGATCAAAGATTAGAAGTTGTTTCTACGAATATGATCCTGTCTTATGATTATTTTGTTTTTGTGGCAACATTGTAATGACGATATTGGCTTTTAGTGTTGACGATGATATTGACTTTTTAGTGTTGATTTTTAAATAGAACTATAGTTCTATTGTTCAAATTAATTTCTTCTATCTTGTAAATAAATTTTTATTCACCTAATATATATTGTCTATTTCATATTAAAAATTATTTAATTATAAACAGAGTAGTATATAGTTACAAATATAGTAAAATTCATTAACAATTGGAGTAGCATATTTTTATAAAGTGTGAAATTTAACAATAAATATAGTAGAATATTCTTATAAAGAGAGTAGAATTCATTAGAATATAGAGAAAAATGTAGTTTAGGGTTTAGTTTTAGGGTTTAATTTTACGGTTTAGAATTTCGCTGCCCTCGATTCTAGATCGCCGACCTCGGAAATCGTTTGTCGCTCCTCTCCTAAGATCTCCGCTTCGATACAAGACATTTCGATACAAGTCCACCGTTGATTTGACTTTATAAACCACCGAAGCCGCCGAAGGCGACCCCGATTGTTCATCACCCTCGATTCTAGTTCGTCGCCCTCAATTACAGATCGCCACTGATGGAGTTATATTCTAAATGTCTAGTTTAGTGACAATATGGAACTCTTTATCTGTGTTTTACATTATCTATTAATCAAACTGTCGGCATTTTGTCTATCATGTACTTGAATGCAATAGTCCTAGATATATACGTTGTAGACAGTATGGCGTGAGGAGACACGCGGAAGATCATACTGTCGGTTACTCGTATACTATCGAACAGAAGCTCACGACTTAGATGGACAGGGACAATCCATCGGTACGTCGTAGTGTGACTGGGTAATAGTTGGTCTTGACTATTATGTTACACTCGTACACTTGGTGTATTGAGCAGGACCACGGGAGGGCGTTCGATTTATACTAATCGAAGTAATCGAACTAGACCTCAGAGATTACGGATATACGAATTCCTAATCCCTATATAATTATAGGTGCGTGTGTCCAATTCTCGGTTCTTTAATATGCCAATGAGTGAGACTAATTGATTAGTCGAGATACTCGGTAAATTGGGAATCGTAATTGTACTCACGACATGCTATAGATTATAGACAGGAAACCGTGTCCCGTTTATCGGGTTGATGACGTCCCCGAGATGAGCTCATAAAGTTTATCATGTAAACCCTGCAGGTGGATTTGTTCCACATGATAATAAGGATGAGTGGTACTAGTCTCGGATAATAAGAAACGAATTAATTTAATTATTAGTAATTAAATAAATTCGTGGACATTCGATATCTTAAACACAGGGAAAGTCGTATATGTAATTTCGGCGGATTTATTATTGTTGAAATAATATTAAAATTAATTTCGGGAATTCAATTATTATTTTTTAGTGGAGTGAATAATAATTAAAATTGAAATCGATTAATTAAGGAATTGCGTTTACGTATTCCAAGTTAATTAATATTTCAATTTAGCCCTTAATTAATTTCCCTTAGGTCCCTAACGTAGCTCTATTTAACCCCCCCTTGCCCTCTCCTAAAAACCTACACTTCGCCGCAATAATTATTTCAGCAGAGAAAAATTAATTGCTTAGCGCAATAAAAACTTTTCTCTGTTAAAATAAAAGTTAACGCAAATATATTATTCTGACACAGAGAATAATCATACGGTGGTTTTGAGAAAGGAGAGAGAGCAGACAAGGACGTACTCAGCGGATCGTTGCCCACACAACGGCTGGAGTCGGGAAGAGAATACGTTAGAAGCTCTAAGGTCTCAACAATCGACCGATAAGGTATGAGATCGGATCTCTATTCCGCAATTTAATTCGATCTCAATTTATCTCGTTGATCATACTTTGAACGTAGATCGGTTTCCGGGGTCGTGGATCGTATTCCTCGACTACTGGGGGTTCTAGGACCTCCGGATCGGTAGTCGGATAAGGAAAAACGACCCGGAAACGAACCCGGAACAGCAACGTCGTGTTGCTGTTCGCGGACAAACGACGGTCGCCAGAGGGCAAACGGCGGTCTCCGTTTGCAGTTCCTCCAGCGACCGCTGGTCTGCATTCGGCGGTCGCCGAATTGAAGCAGACCAGTTCCGTTTCGCGCGGTTGTCCTCCGGGGCGATGGCTGGGCGCGATTCGGAGCACAGGCTGTCATGTGAACGAAAGAGCGACATTGGGAGGTCGACTGGGATCGTTCGGATGTTCGAGCGATCGAACGAACGCATCCCGGGTAGTCGATTTCCAACAATTGGTATCAGAGCCGGTTTTGTACGTTCTTTGTATTGTTTGCGAGTTTTGTTTTGCAGGATAACCCGATTATTATGGTCATGTGTATGTACTGTATGTTGTGGTTTGTTAAACTCTCGGGGTTGTCGAGATTTTTGTTTTTAATCGTTGCTTGCTTCTAATAGATAACGACGGGTTGAGTCGTTTAGTTTTTTTTTATTTCGTTTTTTCGTTTATCCGGATGTATAGGATCGATCAATATGTATAGGATCGATACCGGAAGTAGTTAGCTTTACATTGTAATGTTGTTGCTAATTGGTGGATCGAGAGAAGATCGGAGGCCGGACGAACGAGGGTCGAGAAGTCGAACCCGCGAGCTGCTGAAGGGCAAACGGCGGTCGCCGTTTCGCTGGATTCTTGGCAGCAGCGGCGCGGGTGTTCGACGGACACCACGGATCGCTCGTCGAGGTCTGGGACGATACTCCAGTGGGAGGGGTTCGTCTCTCGGCACTTGGACGAGTCGGTGGTGGATCAAGACCAAGACGAGCAACGAGACGAAGATCCGAGAAGACGTGCATCGAAGAATTTAAAGGCCATAATAATCGGGACCACGTTAAATGTTTTTTTGTGTGTTTACGTGCTTTATTATGCTTTAATTTTATATGCATGTGAATGTTATCCCTTTCGTAAAAACTAAGTGGGAGAGGGATTGGAAACAATCCCGCGGTCTCCATTCTCTGTTTTGATAGTGATGTGTGTCACTTACGAGTTGGCTTTAGTGTCATCCTCCCAATCGGATAAAGTCGACACACGGATATCACTGGATCAAAATTCCAATTCAATTCCGTTTATAGAATTGAACACTTAAGTTTTTCAAAGCAATGCCTAATCTGTCTTTCAAAGACTAATTTCAACTCGACTCATTCTCACCCCGGGGAGTGGAATGGAGCCAAAGCGCTTGGTTATGTCGATGACACAGATTAGAGACATTCGAGTCATTTGATGACTAGATCGATTGTCTGGTTGGCTCCCTCACTTTGTGAGAGATATGGCTCAATTGCATGATTGATCGCTGGTTAGAAACTTCGAGTTTCACTTACGAGATATCAAACTTTGATTAACGAAATTGTGAAATTTATTAAATGGAATTCAATTAACAATGTTGTTTGTTTAGTAAACGTCCACACTATCGTGGCTTACTATACGGAAACGGAACTTTGGGTTAATTGAGGCTCGACAGTTATAGGAAATCGTAAAGGGACCGCATGTCAACGTAAACGTCCACACTAACGTGGCTTGCGGTGGGCGTGTAGTTTCCGAGCGGTTAACTTAGTACTGAGAAATGGTATACACTTAGGTACGCTTTACAGTATCCTCCCCATCGGAGTCACTGCTGTAATGATGTACGACCGAAGTAAAAGTCCAGTTATAAAATCGTTTGGACTAGTATACATCCACATGAACGTGGCATGCTTGTCTGATGGGATTTTAGGATTGATTGGTAAATTTAATGATATTAATTAAGGGAGTTAATATCGAATTAAATTTTACGGTTTGATTTGTCTCTTTTATAGATATGGCACTCAACCCGCTGTCCATTATACTAAAAGAAAACAAACTCACTGGTCCAAACTATGTTGATTGGAAACGAAACTTGGATATTGTCCTGACTGTTGAGGAGTACAAGTATGTACTCCATGAGGTTTGTCCTGATGAACCTACTGATACCTCTGTTGGAGTTGTGTACTTAATGTCTAGATTTAAGCATCGGTAAACTCCCGGTCATAGCATTTAACCTATTTAATTAATAAACAATTATTTGCATTTAATTATTATTATTTATGCAAAATATAGTCCTGGATTTTATACGTTGTAGTTAGTATGGTGTGCATGGGCACACAGAAGATCATACTATCGGTTACTCGTATTTAATCGAACAGTTGCTCACGACCTAGATGGACACGGACCAATCCATCGGTATAGTCGTTGTGTGAGAGAGAAAATAATTTATCTTAATTATTTTATCACACTTGTACACTTGGTGTATTGGGCGGATCAGCTTGAGATTTATTGATCAGGATTGCCTTGGATAATCAATTTAAATCTCGGGGTATTTTATTCTCAATCCCCGATACTATTGCGGGTGTGTATATTTAATATTAGAGACTTTGATTTTCCAAAGGAATTAACCGATTTAATTATTGGGTTAATTACCGGTAAAATTGGGTCGCTGTATTTTATATACGACATGCCGTGAATACTTGACGGGAAAGTGTATCCCGGAAGGGTTGATAATATCCCCGAGATGAGTTTATAAGGAATTATTGTGTAAACCTCATGAGTGGATTCGTTCCGCACAATAATAAAGGTTGAACGGTACTAGTCTCGGATATAAGATATGAATATTATTTATTGAGCAATAAATAAATTTATTCATGGATATTGAAATCTTAAATACACGGAATAAATAATACTAATCGGAGAAATATTATTTGATATAATATGGATTAATATTGGGAGTGCAATTTTATTTATATAGTGGAAAATAAATAAAATTTAATATTGATAAGGATTAATGGATTTGGGTTGGACCCAATTTAATCTTCAATATTTAGAAGCCCAATATTTATTCTCCTTATGATCCCCTACGTAGCCTATATAAGCACTACATGGTCTTCACTTTTCATAAGAAATAATAACCTAAGTTACGCCAATCATAAAGTCATGAGAGTGAGGAAGATCCATAGGAATCCGATAGATCGTCGCCCACACGACGTTCGGACGAAGTGCGAGGAATACGTAGGAAGATCGCAAGGTCGTCAACAAGATTCGTTTCTCCGTACAACGAATCGAGGTAATAATCGAGAAACCCCCTCTTTGATTATGTGCTTGTTTTAATCGTGATATGTACATGAACAAGACGATCCGGGAACGTCGAGACCGGGATACGGGGATCTCGCGATCCCCGTCGGGATCGAACAAGGGGCGGCCGAACCCTAGGGTTCGACCGCCGGCGCGCGGGCGTGAGGGAAGCCCCGGCTGGACGCCGGGGCAAGCGATCGACGTGAAGTCGATCGCTGGGGGTTCGGCCGTGGGCTGGTGCCACGGCGGGTCGAACCCCCCGACCTCCCTTCGCCGGTGGTGCGCGCAAGGAGAGAAGGCCGCGGCTGGACGCCGCGGCTGGGGCGATCGAGCCCTAGCTCGATCGCCGGGGACCGTCGCGGCTTCGCGCCGCGACTGGTGGTCCCCCCTCCTGTCGGTGATGGCGGTGAGTCGCCGGACTCACCGCCCGGGGCTGCCGGAGCAGCCCAGCGATCGCCATGCACGGCGATCGCGAACCCCAGCCGCGATGGGGTTCGGCTAGGGTTTAGCCGCGGGTTCATCCCGCGGCGACGCTCTTGTCTAGCCCGGTTCTTCGCGTGTGGTTCGCGTTCGTGATTTCCGACTCGCGGGAGACTTCGACTGGGGGCGGGCTGCGTGTCTTCGGGCGCGTAGTCTCCAAAGGTCGGACTCCTGCGGATGAGTCGGTGTTCGTGCAATCTCCAGCGACGGGTTTTCGGTCGGGTTATCGGTTCCGCAATTTTTTTGATAGCCCGGGACATCGAATCCCAGCAATTGGTATCAGAGCGTTTGGTTTCGTGTTCATGTATATATTCGATTATTGTTCTACCTTGCAGGATTTCCGGCTATCATGGTTGATTTAATTATTGCTTAATTAATTATCATGATTATTAAACTCTCGGACATGTCGAGATTCGTTTTGTGTGGTTGAATGTTTGTAATAGTAAAAATTCGGGGGTTGACCGAATTTAGGATTTATTATTACGTTCTTTATTTTCCGGAAAATGTATAGGGTTGATTTCATGTATAGAATCAATACCGGATAGTGTAATTTAAATTATTGTAATTTATTTACGTTGGCTCGATGATGAGACGATCGCCGGAAGACGAAGACGTGTGACGAAGACGAAGAGGACGAAAAACCGGGGGGGTCGATCATCCCCATGATCGATCCCCATGAGGATCGATCGACCCCATCCCGGGGGCTGCCCGCTAGGGCTTCCGACCACGCCGGCCACCGGTGGTGGTGGCGCGTGGGCTGGGGGCGGCGGTGGTGGTGGTCCCGGGCGATGGAGGTCGACGGTGGGGATGGCGTGGGATCTCCCAATCCCATGCTATTCCTACCAAGATCCACTTTCCTAATTAGTTCGGATTTTTCCTATTTGAGTGTTCTCCTTTTTGGAAACTCTCATGGATTAGGAAAAGAATTAATTGAATTAATTTCCTATTGATTTATTTCCTTCATGGAGATATTCATTGATTAGGAATTTAATTAATTTAGTACTAAATTTATTTTTCCTATTTGATTATTCCTACTCATGGGAATATTCATGGATTAGGAATAAAAATAAATTTGGAAAGTAATGAGTCCTAATTTATTTTATTTCCTTGTTCTATTATAGATATCTTCTAGAATATTCCAAATTTTACTTGGATAGATTATTCTAGAGATTTAATAGAACTAGATAGGAAAATAAATAAATAAAAATATTAATGATATTTAATTTTATTTTTGATATATTCGATTGACTTAATTTTCGAATTAAGTAACTTTTGGATTAATTGAAAATAAATAGATTTAAATATTAGAGATTAATATTCTCGTCACATGGAGCATTCAAGAAACGAAGACTGAAGACTAGAAGATGCATATGAAGATAAAGCCATGATAGTCGGGAAAAATACTTTCTCTAGCATTATTTTTGACTATGTGATCTATGTGCTTTATTGCTTTCATGCATGCTATATGTGTTTATTTTATGCACTAGATAGTGTATCCCTTTATCGTAAAAAGCTAAGTGGGAGAGGGGATGGAAACATTCCCATGGTCTCCATCACTTTTCTCTTGGTGACTTTTATGGACTTTCGAAGTTCATATAGACAAGTCATTGAAGGAGAATTCTTGTAATTCCTCTTACAAGAAACATTGATCAAGCTTATCAAACAATGCCTAATTTGTCTTTCTGAAACTGACTTCAAGTCGACTCATTCTCACCCCGGGGAGTGGAATGGAGCCAGAGCCACTTGGTCATGTGGATGACACAAATTAGAGACCTTCGTGCCATTCTTTGATAGGTGGGTCGATTGTCTGCTCGGCTCCCTCATTCATGAGAGATAGGGTCGCTCGCATGGTGAATCACTGGTTAGAAACTTCGAGTTTCACTTATGATTCTCCGAGTCTTGATTTACGAAATCAAATGGATCTTGTAATTGGGAGTCAATTATAAAAGTCTCTTGGTGTAGTAAACGTCCACACCACGTGGCTTGCTGTGCTGACGGATTTTGGATTAATTGATGTAGACAGTTATAAGTAATTGTGAAGAGTTGTGAAATTGTCGTAAACGTCCACACCACGTGGCTTGCGGTGACGTAGCAATTCCAAGCGATATACTTTAGTGCTGAGTGATGGTTTACACTTAGATACGCGTTATAGTATTCTTCCCCACGAAGTTACGCTATGATTGATGTATGACCAAAGAAAATCTAATTGCTAAATCATTTGGGTGGGTAAACGTCCACACCACGTGGCTTGCTTTACCTGATGGGATTTTAGACGCAATTAGTAATTTAATGATATTATTTGAGGGAGATAATATCGGACATTAAATTGATTGTTTGTTTACATGTGCTTATAGGTTTAGAGAATAGCTATGAATCCACTTTCTATAATACTCAAGGAACATAAACTCTTTGGTCCCAATTACATTGATTGGAAGAGAAATTTGGACATTGTCCTGACTGCTGAAGAGTACAAGTTTGTACTCTATGAGCAATGCCCTGCTGAACCCACGGCCGCCTCAACTGATGAGGAAAAAGAAGCATATCGGAAGTGGAAAAAGGCTGATGAAATGGCTAAGTGCTATATTTTGGCTTCCATGTCAAATGTGCTCCAAACCCAGCATCAGTCGATGAACACTGCCGAGGATATGTTATTTAACCTCAAGGAGATGTTTGGGCATCATGACCGTGCGGGTAGGCAAGATGCCATGAGAGTCCTCATGTCAACTACTCAGTCTGAAGGAACGCCCGTTGAGGAGCACGTTCTCAAGATGATGAGTCTGTTGAATGAATTGGAGGTCCTAGGAGCTATGATTGATGGTGAGACGCAAGTCGACATCATACTCCAGTCTCTGACCCCTAGTTTTGAGCAGTTTCGTATGAGCTATAATATGGGTAAACTGTCTTATAGCCTTGCGCAACTCCTGACTGAACTGAAGGCGGCAGAGGGGATCTACAAGAAGGGCAAGTCTCAAGCGCTTGCGGCTACCAAGTCCAAAAGCTTGAAAGCTATTGGAGGTAGGGGCAAGAAAAGGAAGCAAGCCATGAAACCCAGTGGTGCCAAGAGGAGTGGACCACGAGTGGGGGCTAGTAAGCCAAAGGGCAAGTGCTTCCGATGCAACAAGTCTGGACACTGGAAGTCTGAATATCCTCTCAGAGGTACGAATTTTTCTTTAGTCGTAAAAACATAGTCAGCGGTATTATCTACCAGAATTCTGGTGTGTAGATATGGAACCACTTACGGTATGTGCATTAATTTAAAATGCAGGGGTTCCAGAAAACCCGGCGACTTAGAGAAGAAGAGTTCGAGTCTACATGGGCAAAGCTGTTGGGGTAGCAGCGGTTGCAGTGGAAGACATTTATCTGTTTTAAGTTTTCATTTCAGTTATTGCTTTATGTACCCCTTATTTTGAAAAAGAACTTTTGTTCTGGTTTTCTTTATTATTAATGGATATTTTATTTCTTTAATCATTTGATGGTTTGGATAAGAAATAATGGTGATATCTATTCTGGTACATTAGATAGCAATACATGAATGATGAATCCTTAAGTCTACCACGATGCAACAAACCGTTATATATAACTTGTTTTACTTATTAGATGTATTTCTCTTATTAATCATTATACTTGTGAATTCTTGAACTTGGTAGTATCTATTCAAAAGGGATTCAAAAGGTCGAAATTGATTTGATCAATTATAGTTGGAGGAATAAACCTCCCGACCTAAGAATCGATCTTGAAAGATGATACAACTGAGTTAACCTTTCTGGATAAAGGATGGAATTCGGACAAGCATAGAAAATGATTTATGATTAATGCGGTATGTGTAATTAGAGAAGGTACGAGTCGTTCTTTCAAGAATACTCGAAGATGGATTGGACTACTTGCTGTGCCATAAAGGCGGAGTGTTTTCAACAAAAAGTCATTATGGGGATCCTTCAAAGTATATCCATTTGTAGCCTGCGACCTGTTCGCGGAGGCTATCACCTATCTAAATAACACATAGCATAAATCAAAGATTGAGATTAAGTCCCAAGCGCATGCACTGATGTGTAGACATGGTGTGTCAGGAATGAGAAATGGGATTCTAATGGTAAAAGAACAAGTTTGTTCGGAACTACCTATGTTCTATGGATATTTCTGGACACAACGGCACATTCTATGTGGTTGTAGAATATCCTAGAAGAACAAGTAATTGTATGTTCAATAGTACTACGAACCAGAAGGGTGTTCTCGCCCGGTTCATAGAGGAAAACTATTAGATGAACTACAATGCCCTAATTGACAAAGTACTTTAAAATGAGGAAAGGGAAAGACTGAGAACCAGCCTGACCGAGTAGTAGTACACCACTAACTGCACCTAATGTTGTTACTGTTATACACCGGAACGCCATTGCAGTGGGAGGTTGTTAAGCAACCAGAGATGTTCATAAGACTGGAGGAGTTTTGAACTCTGGATCCAGTACACATGAAATCGATCCCTAGGTCTGCATAGATTTGCGAGAAAGGTGTGTTAGAGACGTAATGGAAACAAAGGTGGTGTTTCTCGGAATTTTGTGTAGATAACACTTCATCATTGGCAACAATGTAAAAGTGTTGTCAAACATAAAATAGAGGTTGTCTAAATAAATCAAGGTATAAGATTAAGATGAAGTTAGATCATGTTCTTAGAAATCCTTCGATCTCTAGACAAGAACATTTGTACTTCTCTTAAGATATCTTATACGACTATGGTTTGTTTTAAACATGCACAATTCTGAGTAAGGTTATTGCCTTTCGGGAACAGAATACATCTATCTAAAGGTATGTGTTTCGAACACATGAAGGAGATAGATATGGACAAAGCAGTTACCTACACTTCTTGTGTGGAGAGCTTTGTAGATGCAATGTTGAAAAACCAGAACCTGATATCAACTATGCGGTTAGCGTAGTGGGAGGATATCAAAGTAATCTGGATAAGAAATATTCGAATGCTGTAAAGTACTTGGATGTACTGGATTACTGGCAATACGAAATCTTCTTAGATTACACTTTCTCAGATCCAAAATCAGAGAAAGACCAGTGTAAGTCGATATCAGGCTATGTGTTCACTTTTAGAAGAGGTGGAACCTAAAGGATGAAAGAGTGATAAGCGTAATGCTTCTCGGACTCTATCATAAACCGAATAGCAGCCTCAGAGGCAGCGGAAGTTTTGGTTAGGTTCCGGAATGACCTCTGAACTTGGATATGACTCTTGGTTCACCAAAGGCTATGTACATAGCGGTGCATGGAGAACTGGAAGAAGTCATAAGTTCGAAAAGTGATGATAACACATAGAGCCAGTACCACCTGATACGAGTCATCGTCAAGGGAGACGACGCAGTACTCACCAAGATAACTTCAGAGCGGCAACCTAGATTGCTCATTCACATAATACTTCTGGGAAGTATAACTTAAGCACGTGATGAGTATGGGAGTCGGGAGTTTGGAGGAAATGACTAGACCTTAGTACAAGTGGGAGATTGTTGGAGTTGTGTACTTAATGTCTAGATTTAAGCATCGGTAAACTCCCGGTCATAGCATTTAACCTATTTAATTAATAAACAATTATTTGCATTTAATTATTATTATTTATGCAAAATATAGTCCTGGATTTTATACGTTGTAGTTAGTATGGTGTGCATGGGCACACAGAAGATCATACTATCGGTTACTCGTATTTAATCGAACAGTTGCTCACGACCTAGATGGACACGGACCAATCCATCGGTATAGTCGTTGTGTGAGAGAGAAAATAATTTATCTTAATTATTTTATCACACTTGTACACTTGGTGTATTGGGCGGATCAGCTTGAGATTTATTGATTAGGATTGCCTTGGATAATCAATTTAAATCTCGGAGTATTTTATTCTCAATCCCCGATACTATTGCGGGTGTGTATATTTAATATTAGAGACTTTGATTTTCCAAAGGAATTAACCGATTTAATTATTGGGTTAATTACCGGTAAAATTGGGTCGCTGTATTTTATATACGACATGCCGTGAATACTTGACGGGAAAGTGTATCCCGGAAGGGTTGATAATATCCCCGAGATGAGTTCATAAGGAATTATTGTGTAAACCTCATGAGTGGATTCGTTCCGCACAATAATTAAGGTTGAACGGTACTAGTCTCGGATATAAGATATGAATATTATTTATTGAGCAATAAATAAATTTATTCATGGATATTTAAATCTTAAATACACGGAATAAATAATACTAATCGGAGAAATATTATTTGATATAATATGGATTAATATTGGGAGTGCAATTTTATTTATATAGTGGAAAATAAATAAAATTTAATATTGATAAGGATTAATGGATTTGGGTTGGACCCAATTTAATCTTCAATATTTAGAAGCCCAATATTTATTCTCCTTATGATCCCCTACGTAGCCTATATAAGCACTACATGGTCTTCACTTTTCATAAGAAATAATAACCTAAGTTACGCCAATCATAAAGTCATGAGAGTGAGGAAGATCCATAGGAATCCGATAGATCGTCGCCCACACGACGTTCGGACGAAGTGCGAGGAATACGTAGGAAGATCGCAAGGTCGTCAACAAGATTCGTTTCTCCGTACAACGAATCGAGGTAATAATCGAGAAACCCCCTCTTTGATTATGTGCTTGTTTTAATCGTGATATGTACATGAACAAGACGATCCGGGAACGTCGAGACCGGGATACGGGGATCTCGCGATCCCCGTCGGGATCGAACAAGGGGCGGCCGAACCCTAGGGTTCGACCGCCGGCGCGCGGGCGTGAGGGAAGCCCCGGCTGGACGCCGGGGCAAGCGATCGACGTGAAGTCGATCGCTGGGGGTTCGGCCGTGGGCTGGTGCCACGGCGGGTCGAACCCCCCGACCTCCCTTCGCCGGTGGTGCGCGCAAGGAGAGAAGGCCGCGGCTGGACGCCGCGGCTGGGGCGATCGAGCCCTAGCTCGATCGCCGGGGACCGTCGCGGCTTCGCGCCGCGACTGGTGGTCCCCCCTCCTGTCGGTGATGGCGGTGAGTCGCCGGACTCACCGCCCGGGGCTGCCGGAGCAGCCTAGCGATCGCCATGCACGGCGATCGCGAACCCCAGCCGCGATGGGGTTCGGCTAGGGTTTAGCCGCGGGTTCATCCCGCGGCGACGCTCTTGTCGAGCCCGGTTCTTCGCGTGTGGTTCGCGTTCGTGATTTCCGACTCGCGGGAGACTTCGACTGGGGGCGGGCTGCGTGTCTTCGGGCGCGTAGTCTCCAAAGGTCGGACTCCTGCGGATGAGTCGGTGTTCGTGCAATCTCCGGCGACGGGTTTTCGGTCGGGTTATCGGTTCCGTAATTTTTTTGATAGCCCGGGACATCGAATCCCAGCAATTGGTATCAGAGCGTTTGGTTTCGTGTTCATGTATATATTCGATTATTGTTCTACCTTGCAGGATTTCCGGCTATCATGGTTGATTTAATTATTGCTTAATTAATTATCATGATTATTAAACTCTCGGACATGTCGAGATTCGTTTTGTGTGGTTGAATGTTTGTAATAGTAAAAATTCGGGGGTTGACCGAATTTAGGATTTATTATTACGTTCTTTATTTTCCGGAAAATGTATAGGGTTGATTTCATGTATAGAATCGATACCGGATAGTGTAATTTAAATTATTGTAATTTATTTACGTTGGCTCGATGATGAGACGATCGCCGGAAGACGAAGACGTGTGACGAAGACGAAGAGGACGAAAAACCGGGGGGGTCGATCATCCCCATGATCGATCCCCATGAGGATCGATCGACCCCATCCCGGGGGCTGCCCGCTAGGGCTTCCGACCACGCCGGCCACCGGTGGTGGTGGCGCGTGGGCTGGGGGCGGCGGTGGTGGTGGTCCCGGGCGATGGAGGTCGACGGTGGGGATGGCGTGGGATCTCCCAATCCCATGCTATTCCTACCAAGATCCACTTTCCTAATTAGTTCGGATTTTTCCTATTTGAGTGTTCTCCTTTTTGGAAACTCTCATGGATTAGGAAAAGAATTAATTGAATTAATTTCCTATTGATTTATTTCCTTCATGGAGATATTCATGGATTAGGAATTTAATTAATTTAGTACTAAATTTATTTTTCCTATTTGATTATTCCTACTCATGGGAATATTCATGGATTAGGAATAAAAATAAATTTGGAAAGAAATGAGTCCTAATTTATTTTATTTCCTTGTTCTATTATAGATATCTTCTAGAATATTCCAAATTTTACTTGGATAGATTATTCTAGAGATTTAATAGAACTAGATAGGAAAATAAATAAATAAAAATATTAATGATATTTAATTTTATTTTTGATATATTCGATTGACTTAATTTTCGAATTAAGTAACTTTTGGATTAATTGAAAATAAATAGATTTAAATATTAGAGATTAATATTCTCGTCACATGGAGCATTCAAGAAACGAAGACTGAAGACTAGAAGATGCATATGAAGATAAAGCCATGATAGTCGGGAAAAATAATTTCTCTAGCATTATTTTTGACTATGTGATCTATGTGCTTTATTGCTTTCATGCATGCTATATGTGTTTATTTTATGCACTAGATAGTGTATCCCTTTATCGTAAAAAGCTAAGTGGGAGAGGGGATGGAAACATTCCCATGGTCTCCATCACTGTTCTCTTGATACCAAATTGTTGGAATTCGATATCCCGGGTTATTTAAATTTGCGGAAACCAATAACCCGAACGAACCCTTCGCCGGAGATAACACGAACGCCGCGTACGAACCGGAGCACGAGCCGAACGCACGACACGGCCGAAGCCGCGCGCACGCCCAGCCCGAGCCCCCGTCCGCGGGGCTCATGTGATCGATCGGGTGGGGCTGCCCATGCAGCCCCCGCGGCGAGTCCGGCGACTCGCCGCCGCCTGGAGGTCCCCACCGCCGTGGTGGGGTGGAGCGCGGCACCAGCCCGCGCTCCAGCGATCGATCAGGATGATCGATCGCTGCCCCGGCTCCCAGCCGGGGTCGATTCTCCTCGCGCGCCGAAACCCTAGGCGTCGATCGCTGTGGTCCGGCGATCCTAGATCGCCACCACGCGTTCGTCGTCTAATCCGGGATTCGATCTTTTTGGATCTTGTTTTTCGATAATTGATCAATAAACTAGAATTAAATAGCAATTATTTAATTCACCTTTCGATTCGTTGTGCGGAGAAACGAGATCGTATGATGACCTTGAGATCTTCCCACGTATTCCTTGCACTAGCCCGGACGTCGTGTGGGCGACGATCTACCGAACTCCATGGATCCTCCTCTCTACTTTCTCTCTCTAGAATTGTGATCTTCAAGTTATGAGAATAGAGAAGACCATGTAGTGCTTTTATAGGCTACGTAGGGGATCTTAAGGAGGTGGAATATTGGGCTTCCAATATTAATGATTAAATTGAGCCCAAGCCCAAATCTATTAATCCATTAATATTAATTATATGATTAACTCCACTATATAAATATAATTGCACTCCCAATATTCACCATATTATATCAAATAATATTTCTCCGGTAGTATTATTTATTCCGTGTATTTAAGATATAAATATCCATGAATAAAATTAATTTATTGCTAATTAATTTATTCATCTCTTATATCCGAGACTAGTACCATTCAACCTTAATTATTATGCGGAACAAATCCACCTGCAGGGTTTACATAATAATTCCTTATGAACTCATCTCGGGGATATTATCAACCCTTACGGGATACACTTTCCCGTCAAGTATTCACGGCATGTCATATATAAAATATAGTGACCCAACTTAACCGGTAATTAACCCAATAATTAAATCGGTTAATTCCTTTGGTAAATCAAAGTCACTTATATTAAATATACACACCCGCAATAATATCGGGGATTAAGAATAAAATACTCTGAGATTTAAATTGATTATCCAAGGCAATCCTAATCAATAAATCTCAAGCGATCCGCCCAATACACCAAGTGTACAAGTGTGATAAAATAATTAAGATAAATTATTTTCTCTCTCACACAACGACTATACCGATGGATTGGTCCGTTTCCATCTAGGTCGTGAGCAACTGTTCGATTAAATACGAGTAACCGATAGTATGATCTTCTGTGTGCCCATGCAACACCATACTAACTACAACGTATAAAATCCAGGACTATAATTTGCATATATTTAATTATAAATAATTAAACGCAAATAATTGTTTATTTAATTAAATAGATTAATGGCAATGGATCGGGAGTTACCGTTACTTAAATCTAGACATTAAGTACACAACCCCAACAATCTCCCACTTGTACTAAGGTCTAGTCATTTCCTCCAAACTCCCGACTCCCATACTCATCACGTGCTTTGTACTTACAAAAAATACTATGTGAATGAGCACTCTAGGTTGCCGCTCTGAAGTTATCTTGGTGACTACAGCGTCGTCTCCCTCAACGATGATTCGTATCAGGTGGTACTTGCACTATGTGTTATCTTACACTTTATGGACTTGTGATTTCTTACCATTTGCCATCGCACCGCTATTTACATAGCCTTTGGCAAACTAAGAATCACATCTAAGTCCCAGAGATTATCCCGGAGTTATACCAAAACTTCCGCTGCCTCTGAGGCCGCTATTTGGTTACCCATGGTAGAGTCCGAAAAGCATCGTGCTTATCACTCTTCCATGTTAAAACTCCTTCTCCTTCAATAGTGAAACACATAGCCTGATATCGACTTACACCGGTCCTCATTCGATTAGAAATCTAAGAGAGTGTAATCCAAAGGAAATGCTCGTCTCCCCGTAATCCAGAACATAGTTTCTAGTACTTCGAAAGTACTTAAAATGTTCATTAAGTAGTCGAGTATTCCTTTCCAGGATTACCTTGATATCCTCCCACTATGCTAACCGCATAGCCGATATCAGGTTCTCGTTTTCAACATTGCATTTACCAAGCTTTCCTCACTGTAAGTGTAGGAATCCGCTTTGATTGCTTCTATCTTCCTTTGTGTTCCAAAACACATATCCTTAGATAGATGCATTCCGTGTCTGAAAGGTAACGAACCTTTCTCGGAATCTTGCATGTTAAAACGAACCATAATCATATAAGATATCTAGAGAAGTACAATGTTCTTTTCTTGAGATCCTAGATCTTAAGAACATGCTCTAACTTCTTCTTTATCTCATATATCGATTTTTCTAGACAACCATCATTTTATGTCTGACAACATCTTTACATTGTTACCAATGATAAAATATTATCTACATAAAACCTCCGAGAAACACCACCTTGTGTCCATCACGTTTCCCATACACACGATTCGTCAATGCCTTTTGATGAATCCATCAAATGGATTATCTCATCAATGCGCAAGTTCCACGAACTCTACCTTTGTTACAATCCAGAAATGGATCAACTAAGCTTGTACTCTAAATGATCTCGCCTCTTAACAATAATCCTTATTGCTTTTCAAGAAGGCACATTTAGATCTAGTACCGCCTCTATGTAGATCTAGGGATCGATTTCACGTATACTAGGTCCAGAGTCCGAAGACTCACCTAGTTTTATGAATATCTCCGGTTGTTATACAACCTCCCACTACAACGGCGTTCCGGTGTATAAACAGTAATAACAGTAGGTGCAGTTAGTGGTGTACCGCTACTCGGTTCGGCTGGTTCTAAGTCTTAATCGTTTTCTCTCTTTTCAGAAGTATCATGTCATTTTGGGCTTGTGGTTCATCTAATAGTCTTCCTCTAAGAACCGGGCGTTAGAACTTGTAACGTCCTTCTGGTTCATAGTACTATCGAACACACATCTTTTGTTCTTCCAGGATATTCTACAACCGCATTTGAATGCGCCGTTGTTTCCAAGACATATCCATAGAACATAGGTAGTTCCGTTTAACTCGTGCTTTTACTATTTCTATAAGAGTTCCATTTCTTATTTCCGACACACCAATCTTACAGAGGACTGTATGGTGTAGTCACTTGGGATCCAATCCCAAGCTCTGATCATAAATCAGAGTCAATCAATTCTAATACTTGTCCGGATCTTATATCTTATATCCATAAAGGATTGCTTAGTCGTATTATCTTCCAAATTAGATTCTTAGGTCGGAAGGTCCACTCCTTCAACTTAATTGATCTCACAATCAATTTTCGACCTTTGAACTTCTTATTTGAATAAATATGACTTAGCATAAGAATCCACAAGTATACATGATTTAATAAAGAAATCTCTTATTAGTAAAACGAGTTATATAAAACGGTTCGTTGCATCGTGGTGGACTCAGGATTCATCATTTATATATTGCTAGCTAATGTACCAAAATAGATAATATCATTATTTCTTCTTATAACCATCAAATGATTAAAAGAAATAAAATATCCATTTATTAGAAATCCAGAACAAAGTTCTTTCTAATTTGAAAGGTACATAAAAGCAATAACTCAAAATGAAATCCTATAAAATGTCCTCCACTGCAACAGCTGCCTCCTTACAGCATTTCCCATGTAGACTACGATCTTTTCTTTTCTAAGTCGTCGGGTTTCCTGGAACCCTTGCATTTAGAATGCACATACCGTCAGTGGTTCCATATCTACACACCAGGTTCCGGTAGATAATACCACTGACTATGTTTTACGACTAAAGAAAATTTCGTATCTTCTTTGAGAGGATAATCAGACTTCCAGTACCCAGACTGTTTGCATCGAGAACTCTTGCCTCATGGCTTTCTCGTCCTATCTCGTGGTCTAAGCAACTTAGGACCACTGGGATTCTTCGCTTGCTTTTCCTTTCCCCCGATTTTGCCTTTAGGTTCGAAACCTTTGGCATTGGCTACAAGAGCTTGCGATTTCCGTCTCAACTCGTCTAAAAGGTCAATCATCTCAAAACGTGTTTAAGCGTTTCTTTGAAGGACTGGCCTTTATGAGTATCCTCATCGCTTCTTGTCTAGCCGCCTATGTCAATAGGCTCGGGAGGACAAAGCTCACTGAGTACAACCTTGCACTCTTTAACAGTTTGGGTAATGTCTAGATCTCTATTCCAATCATTACATTCAGGGACCAGTGAGTTTATAATCCTTACGTATCACATAAAGTGGGTTCAAAGCCATATCCTAATCTATGAGCACATATAACAACAAACAATCGATTTAATCTCCGATATTATCTCCCTCAAATAATATCATTAAACCACTAATCACATCTAAAATCCCATCAGATATGGCAAGCCACGTTGTGTGGACGTTTACCTATCCAAATAATTTAGCAATTAGATTTCCTTTGGTCATACATCACTTATAGCGGAACCTCGGTGTGAGGAATACTATAAGGCGTATCTAAGTGTAAACCATTACTCAGTACCAAAGTAAATCGTTTGGAATTGCTACATCACCGCAAGCCACGTTGTGTGGACGTTTACGACAACTTCACAACTCTTCACAATTTCTTACAACTGTCTACATCAATTAATCCAAAATCCGTCAACATAGCAAGCCACGTTGTGTGGACGTTTACTACACTAAGAGACTTTTATAATTGACTCCCAATTACTTGATTCATTCAATCTTGTAAATCAAGACGCGGAGAATCATAAGTGAAACTCGAAGTTTCTAACCAGTGATTCACCATGCGAACGACCCTATCTCTCATAAATGAGGGAGCCGAGCAGACAAACGACCCATCTATAAAAGTATGGCACGAAAGTCTCTAATTTGTGTCCTCTACATGACCAAGTGGCTCTGGCTCCATTCCACTCCCCGGGGTGAGAATGAGTCGACTTGAAGTCAGCTTTGGAAAGACAAATTAGGCATTGTTTGATAAACTTAATCAATGTTTCTCATAAAAGGAATTACAAGAATTCTCCTACAATGACTTGTCTATACGAACTTCAAAAGTCCATAAAAGTCACCAAGAGAACAGCAATGGAGACCATGGATATGTTTCCATACCCTCTCCCACTTAGCTTTTTACAATAAAGGGATACGCTATCTAATGCATAATTAAATACACATAAGCATAATAAAAAACATACATTTCATGCAAGTACGTTCACAAATAATCAAATAATTACTCAAGTAAAATTATTTTCGACTATCCGTACCTTGATGAATTCCCGCATGCTTTCCTTGAGTCTTCATTCTACGTCTTGAATACTTTGCCGAGCGACGGAAAAATTCTTTGATTCTCATATTTAATTTATTTTAAATAAAATCCAAGATTCCAATTCAAAATAAATTTGAATCAATCTAATGATTTTAAATAAAATACTCCAATTAAATAAAATCAATTCCATTGATTTCCATATTTAATTCTATTTTAAATAAAATCCAAGATTTTCCAATCCAAAATAAATTTTGAATTAATCTAATGATTTTAAATAAAATACTTAAATTAAATAAAATCAATATTATTAAAATCCATTGATCTCCATATTTAATTCTATTCTAAATAAAATCCAAGATTCCAATTCAAAATAAATTTTGAATTAATCTAATGATTTTAAATAAAATACTTAAATTAAATAAAATCAATATTATTAAAATCCATTGATTTCCATATTTAATTCTATTCTAAATAAAATCCAAGATTATCCAATCCAAAATAAATTTTGAATTAATCTAATGATTTTAAATAAAATACTTAAATTAAATACAATCAATATTTTAATAATTTCTCAATCCTATTTAGATTAGATCTCAAGAATCCTAATCAAAATCGAATTTTGATTCTTCTCAAGACTTCTAATCCAAGTAGGTATAGGATATCTAGAGAAACTAGGATTCTCTTTCCTAATTTAACTCTCCATCTAATTCCATTATTTAATTCCATAATTAAGAAATCTAATCCAAATAGAATTTGAATTAATCCCAAAATTAAATTAAATAAAATTAGAAAGATTAAATTATTTCCGGAAAGATCGGATTTACTGGGACGAACCAAAAACGAGACCCGCTCGAATCAACTAGGTCCGTGCCCAATCGAACCATGCAAAGCACATGCATATCGACCCAAGCCATACCATGCTTGGACATGCACATGCATAGCACCAGGCCATGCAATTATCCAGTCGCACATGCAAAAGAAACATTGGTGTCGGCCCACTTAAGAAAAAAGTGTCGGCCGACATCCTTTGTAAAAAATCAGCGCGTCTTCTTCAATCGATCGTCTTCTTCGGCGAGAGGTGCAGCGGCCTAGTCGATCTTCGGCACGTCGTCACCTCCGACTATCTATGCCATCGACAAGCTGCAACCCATCACACGAGCAGCCCGCCCAGCAGCCCGCTCCGAGTATGCAGCCGAAGCCGCGACCCACGAGCCGCCGTGCGCAGCGGCTGAACCTCCACTTGGCTGCTGTCGACATCCGGCGACCACCACGGACGGTGGTTGATGCCGTCGACTCCAGCCACCATACAGCCCGTCCATCAGGACAGCCCGCACAGCAGCAGCCGCCTTCGATGTCCGAGCGTGAAGCTGTCCGCGAGCATCGAGCACAACCGCCGGCTGCCGGCGAACCACCGCCACTGGTGGCACACGCCGACGCGCCCAGTCGTGTTCAGCCCACGTCCAGCAGCTCGCACAGCTCGTGCCTCCAGCTACCTTCCGGCAGCCCGCATCGAGCCCACGAACGATCGATCGACAAGGTTCGATATTATTCCGAAAACCCTCGTTTTTAATAATTAATTTTTCCGACAACACAATTCACACAAGAGAGAAAAACAAGTACGTAGAACAATATAGCACAATAATTTAACAATTTAAATTAATCTATGGCCATATACATCGAGAATCGATTATCGAAACAATTAACGAAAAACGTAACCGTACGCTCTGATACCAAATTGTTGGAATTCGATATCCCGGGTTATTTAAATTTGCGGAAACCAATAACCCGAACGAACCCTTCGCCGGAGATAACACGAACGCCGCGTACGAGCCGGAGCACGAGCCGAACGCACGACACGGCCGAAGCCGCGCGCACGCCCAGCCCGAGCCCCCGTCCGCGGGGCTCATGTGATCGATCGGGTGGGGCTGCCCATGCAGCCCCCGCGGCGAGTCCGGCGACTCGCCGCCGCCTGGAGGTCCCCACCGCCGTGGTGGGGTGGAGCGCGGCACCAGCCCGCGCTCCAGCGATCGATCGGGATGATCGATCGCTGCCCCGGCTCCCAGCCGGGGTCGATTCTCCTCGCGCGCCGAAACCCTAGGCGTCGATCGCCGTGGTCCGGCGATCCTAGATCGCCACCACGCGTTCGTCGTCTAATCCGGGATTCGATCTTTTTGGATCTTGTTTTTCGATAATTGATCAATAAACTAGAATTAAATAGCAATTATTTAATTCACCTTTCGATTCGTTGTGCGGAGAAACGAGATCGTATGATGACCTTGAGATCTTCCCACGTATTCCTTGCACTAGCCCGGACGTCGTGTGGGCGACGATCTACCGAACTCCATGGATCCTCCTCTCTACTTTCTCTCTCTAGAATTGTGATCTTCAAGTTATGAGAATAGAGAAGACCATGTAGTGCTTTTATAGGCTACGTAGGGGATCTTAAGGAGGTGGAATATTGGGCTTCCAATATTAATGATTAAATTGAGCCCAAGCCCAAATCTATTAATCCATTAATATTAATTATATGATTAACTCCACTATATAAATATAATTGCACTCCCAATATTCACCATATTATATCAAATAATATTTCTCCGGTAGTATTATTTATTCCGTGTATTTAAGATATAAATATCCATGAATAAAATTAATTTATTGCTAATTAATTTATTCATCTCTTATATCCGAGACTAGTACCATTCAACCTTAATTATTATGCGGAACAAATCCACCTGCAGGGTTTACATAATAATTCCTTATGAACTCATCTCGGGGATATTATCAACCCTTACGGGATACACTTTCCCGTCAAGTATTCACGGCATGTCATATATAAAATATAGTGACCCAACTTAACCGGTAATTAACCCAATAATTAAATCGGTTTATTCCTTTGGTAAATCAAAGTCACTTATATTAAATATACACACCCGCAATAATATCGGGGATTAAGAATAAAATACTCTGAGATTTAAATTGATTATCCAAGGCAATCCTAATCAATAAATCTCAAGCGATCCGCCCAATACACCAAGTGTACAAGTGTGATAAAATAATTAAGATAAATTATTTTCTCTCTCACACAACGACTATACCGATGGATTGGTCCGTTTCCATCTAGGTCGTGAGCAACTGTTCGATTAAATACGAGTAACCGATAGTATGATCTTCTGTGTGCCCATGCAACACCATACTAACTACAACGTATAAAATCCAGGACTATAATTTGCATATATTTAATTATAAATAATTAAACGCAAATAATTGTTTATTTAATTAAATAGATTAATGGCAATGGATCGGGAGTTACCGTTACTTAAATCTAGACATTAAGTACACAACCCCAACAAGGGTCGCTCGCATGGTGAATCACTGGTTAGAAACTTCGAGTTTCACTTATGATTCTCCGAGTCTTGATTTACGAAATCAAATGGATCTTGTAATTGGGAGTCAATTATAAAAGTCTCTTGGTGTAGTAAACGTCCACACCACGTGGCTTGCTGTGCTGACGGATTTTGGATTAATTGATGTAGACAGTTATAAGTAATTGTGAAGAGTTGTGAAATTGTCGTAAACGTCCACACCACGTGGCTTGCGGTGACGTAGCAATTCCAAGCGATATACTTTAGTGCTGAGTGATGGTTTACACTTAGATACGCGTTATAGTATTCTTCCCCACGAAGTTACGCTATGATTGATGTATGACCAAAGAAAATCTAATTGCTAAATCATTTGGGTGGGTAAACGTCCACACCACGTGGCTTGCTTTACCTGATGGGATTTTAGACGCAATTAGTAATTTAATGATATTATTTGAGGGAGATAATATCGGACATTAAATTGATTGTTTGTTTACATGTGCTTATAGGTTTAGAGAATAGCTATGAATCCACTTTCTATAATACTCAAGGAACATAAACTCACTGGTCCCAATTACATTGATTGGAAGAGAAATTTGGACATTGTCCTGACTGCTGAAGAGTACAAGTTTGTACTCTATGAGCAATGCCCTGCTGAACCCACGGCCGCCTCAACTGATGAGGAAAAAGAAGCATATCGGAAGTGGAAAAAGGCTGATGAAATGGCTAAGTGCTATATTTTGGCTTCCATGTCAAATGTGCTCCAAACCCAGCATCAGTCGATGAACACTGCCGAGGATATGATATTTAACCTCAAGGAGATGTTTGGGCATCATGACCGTGCGGGTAGGCAAGATGCCATGAGAGTCCTCATGTCAACTACTCAGTCTGAAGGAACGCCCGTTGAGGAGCACGTTCTCAAGATGATGAGTCTGTTGAATGAATTGGAGGTCCTAGGAGCTATGATTGATGGTGAGACGCAAGTCGACATCATACTCCAGTCTCTGACCCCTAGTTTTGAGCAGTTTCGTATGAGCTATAATATGGGTAAACTGTCTTATAGCCTTGCGCAACTCCTGACTGAACTGAAGGCGGCAGAGGGGATCTACAAGAAGGGCAAGTCTCAAGCGCTTGCGGCTACCAAGTCCAAAAGCTTGAAAGCTATTGGAGGTAGGGGCAAGAAAAGGAAGCAAGCCATGAAACCCAGTGGTGCCAAGAGGAGTGGACCACGAGTGGGGGCTAGTAAGCCAAAGGGCAAGTGCTTCCGATGCAACAAGTCTGGACACTGGAAGTCTGAATATCCTCTCAGAGGTACGAATTTTTCTTTAGTCGTAAAAACATAGTCAGCGGTATTATCTACCAGAATTCTGGTGTGTAGATATGGAACCACTTACGGTATGTGCATTAATTTAAAATGCAGGGGTTCCAGAAAACCCGGTGACTTAGAGAAGAAGAGTTCGAGTCTACATGGGCAAAGCTGTTGGGGTAGCAGCGGTTGCAGTGGAAGACATTTATCTGTTTTAAGTTTTCATTTCAGTTATTGCTTTATGTACCCCTTATTTTGAAAAAGAACTTTTGTTCTGGTTTTCTTTATTATTAATGGATATTTTATTTCTTTAATCATTTGATGGTTTGGATAAGAAATAATGGTGATATCTATTCTGGTACATTAGATAGCAATACATGAATGATGAATCCTTAAGTCTACCACGATGCAACAAACCGTTATATATAACTTGTTTTACTTATTAGATGTATTTCTCTTATTAATCATTATACTTGTGAATTCTTGAACTTGGTAGTATCTATTCAAAAGGGATTCAAAAGGTCGAAATTGATTTGATCAATTATAGTTGGAGGAATAAACCTCCCGACCTAAGAATCGATCTTGAAAGATGATACAACTGAGTTAACCTTTCTGGATAAAGGATGGAATTCGGACAAGCATAGAAAATGATTTATGATTAATGCGGTATGTGTAATTAGAGAAGGTACGAGTCGTTCTTTCAAGAATACTCGAAGATGGATTGGACTACTTGCTGTGCCATAAAGGCGGAGTGTTTTCAACAAAAAGTCATTATGGGGATCCTTCAAAGTATATCCATTTGTAGCCTGCGACCTGTTCGCGGAGGCTATCACCTATCTAAATAACACATAGCATAAATCAAAGATTGAGATTAAGTCCCAAGCGCATGCACTGATGTGTAGACATGGTGTGTCAGGAATGAGAAATGGGATTCTAATGGTAAAAGAACAAGTTTGTTCGGAACTACCTATGTTCTATGGATATTTCTGGACACAACGGCACATTCTATGTGGTTGTAGAATATCCTAGAAGAACAAGTAATTGTATGTTCAATAGTACTACGAACCAGAAGGGTGTTCTCGCCCGGTTCATAGAGGAAAACTATTAGATGAACTACAATGCCCTAATTGACAAAGTACTTTAAAATGAGGAAAGGGAAAGACTGAGAACCAGCCTGACCGAGTAGTAGTACACCACTAACTGCACCTAATGTTGTTACTGTTATACACCGGAACGCCATTGCAGTGGGAGGTTGTTAAGCAACCAGAGATGTTCATAAGACTGGAGGAGTTTTGAACTCTGGATCCAGTACACATGAAATCGATCCCTAGGTCTGCATAGATTTGCGAGAAAGGTGTGTTAGAGACGTAATGGAAACAAAGGTGGTGTTTCTCGGAATTTTGTGTAGATAACACTTCATCATTGGCAACAATGTAAAAGTGTTGTCAAACATAAAATAGAGGTTGTCTAAATAAATCAAGGTATAAGATTAAGATGAAGTTAGATCATGTTCTTAGAAATCCTTCGATCTCTAGACAAGAACATTTGTACTTCTCTTAAGATATCTTATACGACTATGGTTTGTTTTAAACATGCACAATTCTGAGAAAGGTTATTGCCTTTCGGGAACAGAATACATCTATCTAAAGGTATGTGTTTCGAACACATGAAGGAGATAGATATGGACAAAGCAGTTACCTACACTTCTTGTGTGGAGAGCTTTGTAGATGCAATGTTGAAAAACCAGAACCTGATATCAACTATGCGGTTAGCGTAGTGGGAGGATATCAAAGTAATCTGGATAAGAAATATTCGAATGCTGTAAAGTACTTGGATGTACTGGATTACTGGCAATACGAAATCTTCTTAGATTACACTTTCTCAGATCCAAAATCAGAGAAAGACCAGTGTAAGTCGATATCAGGCTATGTGTTCACTTTTAGAAGAGGTGGAACCTAAAGGATGAAAGAGTGATAAGCGTAATGCTTCTCGGACTCTATCATAAACCGAATAGCAGCCTCAGAGGCAGCGGAAGTTTTGGTTAGGTTCCGGAATGACCTCTGAACTTGGATATGACTCTTGGTTCACCAAAGGCTATGTACATAGCGGTGCATGGAGAACTGGAAGAAGTCATAAGTTCGAAAAGTGATGATAACACATAGAGCCAGTACCACCTGATACGAGTCATCGTCAAGGGAGACGACGCAGTAGTCACCAAGATAACTTCAGAGCGGCAACCTAGATTGCTCATTCACATAATACTTCTGGGAAGTATAACTTAAGCACGTGATGAGTATGGGAGTCGGGAGTTTGGAGGAAATGACTAGACCTTAGTACAAGTGGGAGATTGTTGAGTTGTGTACTTAATGTCTAGATTTAAGCATCGGTAAACTCCCGGTCATAGCATTTAACCTATTTAATTAATAAACAATTATTTGCATTTAATTATTATTATTTATGCAAAATATAGTCCTGGATTTTATACGTTGTAGTTAGTATGGTGTGCATGGGCACACAGAAGATCATACTATCGGTTACTCGTATTTAATCGAACAGTTGCTCACGACCTAGATGGACACGGACCAATCCATCGGTATAGTCGTTGTGTGAGAGAGAAAATAATTTATCTTAATTATTTTATCACACTTGTACACTTGGTGTATTAGGCGGATCAGCTTGAGATTTATTGATTAGGATTGCCTTGGATAATCAATTTAAATCTCGGAGTATTTTATTCTCAATCCCCGATACTATTGCGGGTGTGTATATTTAATATTAGAGACTTTGATTTTCCAAAGGAATTAACCGATTTAATTATTGGGTTAATTACCGGTAAAATTGGGTCGCTGTATTTTATATACGACATGCCGTGAATACTTGACGGGAAAGTGTATCCCGGAAGGGTTGATAATATCCCCGAGATGAGTTCATAAGGAATTATTGTGTAAACCTCATGAGTGGATTCGTTCCGCACAATAATTAAGGTTGAACGGTACTAGTCTCGGATATAAGATATGAATATTATTTATTGAGCAATAAATAAATTTATTCATGGATATTTAAATCTTAAATACACGAAATAAATAATACTAATCGGAGAAATATTATTTGATATAATATGGATTAATATTGGGAGTGCAATTTTATTTATATAGTGGAAAATAAATAAAATTTAATATTGATAAGGATTAATGGATTTGGGTTGGACCCAATTTAATCTTCAATATTTAGAAGCCCAATATTTATTCTCCTTATGATCCCCTACGTAGCCTATATAAGCACTACATGGTCTTCACTTTTCATAAGAAATAATAACCTAAGTTACGCCAATCATAAAGTCATGAGAGTGAGGAAGATCCATAGGAATCCGATAGATCGTCGCCCACACGACGTTCGGACGAAGTGCGAGGAATACGTAGGAAGATCGCAAGGTCGTCAACAAGATTCGTTTCTCCGTACAACGAATCGAGGTAATAATCGAGAAACCCCCTCTTTGATTATGTGCTTGTTTTAATCGTGATATGTACATGAACAAGACGATCCGGGAACGTCGAGACCGGGATACAGGGATCTCGCGATCCCCGTCGGGATCGAACAAGGGGCGGCCGAACCCTAGGGTTCGACCGCCGGCGCGCGGGCGTGAGGGAAGCCCCGGCTGGACGCCGGGGCAAGCGATCGACGTGAAGTCGATCGCTGGGGGTTCGGCCGTGGGCTGGTGCCACGGCGGGTCGAACCCCCTGGCCTCCCTTCGCCGGTGGTGCGCGCAAGGAGAGAAGGCCGCGGCTGGACGCCGCGGCTGGGGCGATCGAGCCCTAGCTCGATCGCCGGGGACCGTCGCGGCTTCGCGCCGCGACTGGTGGTCCCCCCTCCTGTCGGTGATGGCGGTGAGTCGCCGGACTCACCGCCCGGGGCTGCCGGAGCAGCCCAGCGATCGCCATGCACGGCGATCGCGAACCCCAGCCGCGATGGGGTTCGGCTAGGGTTTAGCCGCGGTTTCATCCCGCGGCGACGCTCTTGTCGAGCCCGGTTCTTCGCGTGTGGTTCGCGTTCGTGATTTCCGACTCGCGGGAGACTTCGACTGGGGGCGGGCTGCGTTTCTTCGGGCGCGTAGTCTCCAAAGGTCGGACTCCTGCGGATGAGTCGGTGTTCGTGCGATCTCCGGCGACGGGTTTTCGGTCGGGTTATCGGTTCCGCAATTTTTTTGATAGCCCGGGACATCGAATCCCAGCAACCTCCACTCCTGAGGAAAAGGAAGCTCATCGGAAGTGGGTCAAGGCTGATCAGATGGCGCGGTGCTACATTTTGGCTTCTATGTCAAATGTGCTGCAACATCAGCATGAAGCCATGACCACTGCCTATGATATGATGCTTAACCTTAAGGAGATGTTTGGTAGTCAGGATAGGGAAGCCAGGCAAGATGCTTTGAGGCAACTCATGACAGCCACAATGTCCGAAGGAACGCCCGTGAGGGATCACGTTCTTAGGATGATTGGCTATCTGAATGAGATAGAGATTATGGGAGGAGCTATCGATGGGGAAAGCCAGATCGATATAGTGCTCCAGTCTCTGCCTAGGAGTTTTGAGCAGTTCCGCCTGAACTATAACATGAACAAGAGGTTATATTCGTTGGCGGAACTCCTGACTGAACTCCAGGAGGCAGAGGGAATCTTTAAGAAGTCTCATGCACTTGTGGCTGTGAAACTTCCTGGCCCTCCGGGGACTAAGAGGAAGAAGAAGCAAGGACGGAAACCCAGTGGACCCAGAAATGGTGCACCACAGAATGGAGTGAACAAGCCCAAGGGCAAGTGTTTCCGTTGCAAGTAGTCTGGTCATTGGAAGTCTAATTGTCCTCTCAGACAAGGAGGTACGAACTTTTCCTTAGTCACTGAAACATGTTTAGCGGTGTTATCCACCGGTACCTGGTGTGTGGATACGGGAGCCACTGATCATGTCTGCAATTCTTTGCAGGGGTTCCAGGAAACCCGGCGGCTTAGAGAGCGAGAGATCACTATCTACATGGGCAACGCAACGAAAGTGGCGGCAGTTGCAATGGGAGATATTTATTTATCTTTTAATAATAATGTTTTGGTATTGAATAATTGTCTTTATGTACCGAATTTTAGAAAGAACCTTGTTTTGGTTTCTAAGTTGGTTTTGAATGGATATTCAGTTTCGTTTGATAGTTCTGTTATTATAAAAAAGAATGGTGATTATATCTATTCTGGTACATTGATAGGCAACTTATATATACTGAATCCTGATTATTCCACGATGCAACGAGTAGATTCATATAACACATCTAGTACCAATAAGAGAACGGAGCCTTCTAGAATGAATCAAAAATACTTATGGCATCTTAGGCTAGGTCATATTAACTTGGGTAGGATTCAAAGGTTGATAACTGATGGAATACTCAGTGGTGTGAAAGATGAGGACTTTCCGACCTGCGAATCATGCCTGGAAGGAAAAATGACCAAGCGACCCTTTAGTGATAAGGGGTATAGATACAAGGAAGTACTAGAATTGATTCACTCTGATTTGTGCAGGCCTTTATCTGTCCAAGCGAGAGGAAGTTATGAATATTTCGTAACTTTCACGGATGATTACTCAAGGTATGGTTTTGTATACCTGATGCGCCGCAAGAGCGAGTGCTTTGACAAGTTCAAGGAGTACAAAGCTCTTGTGGAGAACCTTCATGGTAAAACCATAAAGACTCTACGATCTGATCGTGGAGGGGAGTACCTCTCGGGAGAGTTTAAGGCGTACTTATTAGAGAATGGGATTGACTCCCAGATGACTGCACCATACACGCCTCAGCAGAATGGTGTAGCAGAAAGAAGGAATAGGACTCTTATGGAAATGGTAAGATCTATGATGAGTTACTCAGACCTACCAGTTTCGTTCTGGGGATATGCCTTGGAAACAGCGGCGTATATCCTGAACCTAGTGCCTTCTAAATCAGTCCCTAAGACGCCCTCGGAATTGTGGACTGGGCGTAAGCCAAACTTGAAACACATTCGGATCTGGGGTTGTCCAGCATATGTGCTGAAGCATGGGGCTGATAAGTTGGAGTCACGTTCGGATATTCGGTTGTTTATAGGATATCCTAGAGGAACGAAAGGTGGTCTATTTTATAGTCCTAAGGACCAGAAGATCGTTGTTAGCACCAACGTTCGGTTCTTAGAAGAGGATTATATAATGGACCACAAGCCCAAGAGTGAGATAGTACTTAACGAACTGAGAGGGGACGATCAAGGCTTAGATCCAACCCAACCGAGTGATACGCCACCTCAGTCTGCACCT
Organism: Euphrasia confusa; assembly: GCA_954870475.1. Taxonomy (NCBI): domain Eukaryota; kingdom Viridiplantae; phylum Streptophyta; class Magnoliopsida; order Lamiales; family Orobanchaceae; genus Euphrasia; species Euphrasia confusa. The sequence goes on along the minus strand of OX940949.1, from coordinate 13,868,209 downwards.
GTAGTTACTGAGGTTACACCGGAGCGTCGTCGTAGTGGGAGGGTTGTTCGACAACCCGATAGGTTCATGTTTATAGGTGAGTCTTCGGACTTGTTACCTGGAGAACATGAAGCCGATCCCTAGACCTACGACGAGGCGCTTAAAGATCAAGATGCTCAGTCTTGGCAAAAGGTGATGAAATCTGAGATTGAATCAATGGATTCAAATCAAGTCTGGAATCTTGTAGCACCGCCCAAAGGTGTAAAAGCCATTGGTTGCAAGTGGGTGTACAAGAGAAAAAGAGGGTCTGACGGGAATGTTGAAACCTTCAAGGCTAGGCTTGTTGCGAAGGGGTATACTCAGAAAGAAGGGATCGATTATGAGGAAACCTTTTCGCCGATAGCTATCTGGATCTGGATTCTTTTGTCTATAGCATCTCATATGGATTATGAGGTGTGGCAAATGGACGTCAAGACAGTATTCTTGAATGGGAATCTTGACGAGACCATTTACATGAGACAGCCAGAAGGTTTCATTAAGAAAGGCCAAGAGCATCTAGTGTGTAAGCTAAACCGATCCATTTATGGATTGAAGCAAGCTTCTAGATCTTGGAACATGCGGTTTGATGAGGTTATCCAGTCTTATGGATTCATTCAAAGCATGGACGAGTCGTGTGTATACCGGAGATGTGACGGAAACAGTGTGGCGTTTCTCGTGCTTTATGTAGACGACATCCTTATAATTGGCAACAATGTGAAGATGTTGTCGGACATAAAGGGATGGTTGTCCAAGCAATTCGATATGAAAGACTTAGGACAAGTTGGGCATGTTCTTGGGATCAAGGTTATAAGGGATCGCCGGAAAAGAACATTAAGCTTGTCCCAGGCTTCATATATTGATACGATTCTAGCTCGTTTCAACATGCAGAATTCCAAGAGAGGTGCTCAACCTTTCTGCCATGGAATTCATCTATCTAAAGACATGTGTCCCAAAACACAGAAGGAGATAGATTACATGAAGACAGTTCCTTATGCTTCGGCAGTAGGAAGTCTAATCTATGCGATGTTGTGCATGAGGCCTGATATCTGCTATGCCGTAGGCATGGTAGCTAGATATCAGAGTAACCCTGGACAGGGTCACTGGACTGCTATAAAGAACATACTTAAGTACCTGCGAAGGACTAGGAATTATGTTCTGAGTTACAAAGCGTCCGAGTTGATTCCTATTGGTTACACAGACTCGGATTTCAAATCTGATAAGGATCAGCGAAAGTCTACATCAGGCTATGTGTTCACATTGGGAGGTGGAGCAATTTCATGGAAGAGTGTTAAGCAGAAATGCATTTCGGACTCTACCATGGAAGCCGAATATGTAGCAGCCTCTGAGGCAGCTAAAGAATCGGTGTGGCTCCGGAACTTCCTTATGGACTTGGATGTGGTTCCTAAAATGCCTAGAGCTATCACAATTTATTGTGACAATAGCGGTGCAGTGGCAAATGCGAAGGAACCACGAGCCCACAATGCGAGTAAACACATAGATCGCAAGTACCAACTGATTAGAGACATCGTCAGGAGAGGCGATGCGGTTGTCACCAAGATTGCATCAGCGGATAACCTGGCAGACCCCTTTACAAAGGCACTTCCAGCGGAAGCGTTCAAGAGACACGTGAAGGGGATGGGTATCGGATGTATGGGAGAGGGCAACTAGACTTTTAGTATAAGTGGGAGATTGATGGAGTTATATTCTAAATGTCTAGTTTAGTGACAATATAGAACTCCTTATCTGTGTTTTACATTATCTATTAATCAAATTGTCGGCATTTTGTCTATCTGTACTTGAATGCAATAGTCCTAGATATATACGTTATAGACAGTATGGCGTGAGGAGACACGCGGAAGATCATACTGTCGGTTACTCGTATACTATCGAACAGAAGCTCACGACTTAGATGGACAAGGACAATCCATCGGTACGTCGTAGTGTGACTGGGTAATAGTTGGTCTTGACTATTATGTTACACTCGTACACTTGGTGTATTGAGCAGGACCACGGGAGGGCGTTCGATTTATACTAATCGAAGTAATTGAACTAGACCTCAGAGATTACGGATATACGAATTCCTAATCCCTATATAATTATAGGTGCGTGTGTCCAATTCTCGGTTCTTTAATATGCCAATGAGTGAGACTAATTGATTAGTCGAGATACTCGGTAAATTGGGAATCGTAATTGTACTCACGACATGCTATAGATTATAGACAGGAAACCGTGTCCCGTTTATCGGGTTGATGACGTCCCCGAGATGAGCTCATAAAGTTTATCATGTAAACCCTGCAGGTGGATTTGTTCCACATGATAATAAGGATGAGTGGTACTAGTCTCGGATAATAAGAAACGAATTAATTTAATTATTAGTAATTTAATAAATTCGTGGACATTCGATATCTTAAACACGGGGAAAGTCGTATATGTAATTTCGGCGGATTTATTATTGTTGAAATAATATTAAAATTAATTTCGGGAATTCAATTATTATTTTTTAGTGGAGTGAATAATAATTAAAATTGAAATCGATTAATTAAGGAATTGCGTTTACGTATTCCAAGTTAATTAATATTTCAATTTAGCCCTTAATTAATTTCCCTTAGGTCCCTAACGTAGCTCTATTTAACCCCCCCTTGCCCTCTCCTAAAAACCTACACTTCGTCGCAATAATTATTTCAGCAGAGAAAAATTAATTGCTTAGCGCAATAACAAACTTTTCTCTGTTAAAATAAAAGTTAACGCAAATATATTATTCTCACACAGAGAATAATCATACGGTGGTTTTGAGAAAGGAGAGAGAGCAGACAAGGACGTACCCAGCGGATCGTTGCCCACACAACGGCTGGAGTCGGGAAGAGAATACGTTAGAAGCTCTAAGGTCTCAACAATCGACCGATAAGGTATGAGATCGGATCTCTATTCCGCAATTTAATTCGATCTCAATTTATCTCGTTGATCATACTTTGAACGTAGATCGGATTCCGGGGTCGTGGATCGTATTCCTCAACTACTGGGGGTTCTAGGACCTCCGGATCGGTAGTCGGATGTGGAAAAATGACCCGGAAACGAACACGGAACAGCAACATCGTGTTGCTGTTCGCGGACAAACGGCGGTCGCCAGAGGGCAAACGGCGGTCTCCGTTTGCAGTTCCTCCAGCGACCGTTGGTCTGCATTCGGCGGTCGCCGAATTGAAGCAGACCAGTTCCGTTTCGCGCGGTCGTCCTCCGGGGCGATGGCTGGGCGTGATTCGGGGCACGGGCTGTCACGTGAACGAAATAGCGACATTGGGAGGTCGACTGGGATCGTTCGGATGTTCGAGCGATCGAACGAACGCATCCCGGGTAGTCGATTTCGCCGACCTCGGAAATCGTTTGCCGCTCCTCTCCTAAGATCTCCACTTCGATACAAGACATTTCGATACAAGTCCACCGTTCCTACTGATTTCTATCAAAGAATGAAGAATTGGAGTTGACTTTATAAACCACCGAAGCCGCCGAAGGCGACCCCGATTGTTCATCACCCTCGATTCTAGTACGTCGCCCTCAATTACAGATCGCCACTTCAATTATAGATCGCCACTTAGATACAAGACCTTTCGATACAAGCCTTTCGATATAGACATATCGATACAAGACCCCCCCCCCCCCTTTAATCACTTTTTAAACCCCGGAGCCGCCGAAGACTGTTGGGATATGTCCTTCGATCCTACGTGTGCAATCGATAAAGTCATAAGGTCGTCTATGGATGTTAAATGATTATTTGATAATATTAATTGTTGGGAACAATATAATATTGATCGATAAATCATACCTACAGGGTCACACACGGACTCAATGATGATGTACGTTGCTTGATAAATATATTGATTTAGAATCAATATTTACGTGGATTTAATTCTCATGCATGGGATGCATGGCTTGCATGGATGCATGTCACATAGTGTGACATGGCATGCCACACAAGCTAGTGGGACCATGTCTTATGCTAGTTGGCATGATGATGTGGTATGACCATTCATATTCACCATAAACCACCCCATTATGTGTGTTGATGACACACATTAAGGTGGGGGGTTACAAGGTTGATAATGGGACAATTATGTGACCATAATGAGATGAATAAGAGGGTGAAAATCAGATTTTCACACAACTTAATCACATATTTCGAAATCCACACAAAAGAGAGAAAGGAGAGAGTGTTCTTGGAGAACCGACTCGATCAAGCAAAGTGTTCGTCATCCGGGTTCGTGTGCAACACGTAGAGGCTGGGCCATTTGTGCGGCTTCAACATCCGGGCGATCTAGACAAGAGGAGTGACGAGGTCATTCAGAAGGAGAGCTTCGAGAGGCTGATCCATTAAGGTGGTTCAATCGACTCAACACCACCTTAACCAAAATCAACGATCACCAAAAGTAAGTAATCGTTGAACCTTATATATATATATATATATTGGATGTGTATATATATATGTTTATATGTGTTCTTATACACATTAAGTGTGCACTAAGATCCAAGAATGATAGATTTATATGCTTTACACGCTTCCGCACACACGGTATATCGATCGGATCGGTATACCGGTACCTACAATTGGTATCAGAGCCTAGGGCTCGTGCACACTTTTGTGTTGGACACAAAAAGTTTAATCAACATAATTGACTTAATTGTTTTATTGTGATTATGTGATTAGATGTAAGGCCGGCCACCGTTAGTGGTCGGGTGAATGATTTCGTCGTTTTTTACGTTTCGATTGGCCATAGTTTTGGAGGGCTGCGTCCCTTGGAATCATTTGTAATAGATAGGTTTTCTATTTCAATATGTATTGTTCAAACTTGTAAGCGATGGACTTGGTCCATGGTTCGATGGAGGATCTCGGCTCTCCGGCGAAAACGAGAAGAAACGAAGCAAAACGAAGCAAAGCGAACAAAACTGGGCTGCTGGAGCCAAACGGCGGGCGCCGTTTGTGCTCCAGCGGGCGCTGTTTTGTTTTTGCGGGCGCCGTTTTGGAAACGGCGACCGCCGAAAGCCATTTTTTTTGGGCAGACGGGTTTTTGCCCTTTCGGCGGGCGCCGTTTTGGAAACGGCGACCGCCGGTGGTGTTCAGCGACCGCTGATTGTAAAACGGCGGGCGCTGTTCGTGGTTTTTGGGGTAATGACTTGTTTTGACCAAAATCGGCGGGCGCAGAACTTAAACGGCGGGCGTGGACCAGTCCAGAAGATGTTCAAGGCCTATTTTGTTGCTTTTAATCTTTTCGTTTGAGAGTTGTGAGGTTCTAGGGGCCTTTCAATTTCGTATTTATTTGCTTTGCTAGTTATAGGTTGTTTTATGTTATAAATGTTCAACTTACATATAAACAAACCTATGCATGCAAGTTCCCAAAATAATGAGTATAATGTCTTGTCCAAAACATCACACTCATAAAGCCCTCGATCATAAGTTAGTAACTCCGCCTCAGCGGGGTACTACTTGTTATCTTGGGATAAGTGGGAGTAAGGGTTAGACCTTTACACGTGAATTTGGTTTTCTCATCGATAGATCCACTGCAAGCGTGGCTATCGAGACATGAGATGAGAATGGGATTCTCATCGACCGAGAGTGATATTAGATATCATTGACATGGGTGTGTCTACCTATCTTGAAATACTTAAGTGCGGACTCAGTCGGCTTAAAGATTTGCAAGATGAGGATCTCAGAATCGTTTTGTTCTAAGGGACAATGATATTGGATATCAATTGAACAAAATGAAATAAATAAGTACAATTGTTAGACAACCTTATTTGTTTACCGCTTTGTGGATGTTTACATACTTTAGTTATCTTTCTTTTATAGTTTATCATGTCAAATATCAACTCAATTCAAGTTTGGTTCATTGAACAAATTTTCCTGATTCACAACGTAATTTGAGGATGGTCCTCAAATACGAAGACAAGGAAAATGTGTTAGATAACCACATCCTAAGATATCATTGAACAACTCAATATCATGTTCGGAGAATATGCAATGATTGAGCGGTTCAGTGTGACCAGGGTCATCGCTTCAGCTAGGCTGGAAAAATGGAAATCTATGGGATCACATGTGCAACAAATGATTGGATTATTTGTTTCAAGTGACCGCCTAGATTTTTCCTATGATGATTATTTGGCAACCGATTTCATACTTCAATCTCATGATGGTTATAATGCTTTTAGGCTAAATTTTCCATATGAATGGTTTGAAGAAATCGCTTCGTGAGCTCCATGGGATGCTCAAGGCTGCTGAGCCGGCGATAGAGAAGGACCCTGAGAGGGAAATTCTTATGATATAGGATAGGGTATTCAAAAGAGCATGGGCAAGAAGGCTACTAGGGTTCCTAGGGAATCTCAATGCGTCTACTGCAAAAGTGTTGGACACTACTTGCAAACTTATAAAAGTTCATATTTTATTCAATTTCAAAACAAATGCCTAATTTGTCTTTCATTTGATGGATTATAAGGTTATGATTATTTACACCTCGGGGAGTGATTTAATCCAAAACACTTAAGTTCATCAATGACATAAATTAGAGACATTCGAGCCATTGGATGGCGTGAATCGATTGTCTGGTTGGCTCCCTCATATTTTATGAGAGATAGGGCTTCAATTGCATGATAATATCGCTGGTTAGAAAACTTCGATTTTTCACTTACGATTTATCACGTTTTGACATTGAGATAATTTTGAATGGGAAATTCGAATAAGAGTCAATTATTGAGAATAATTGAACTTGCCCAAAGTTCAAAGAAGATGTGAAGAGCGGTGTTGCTTCATCTTCAGGTATTAATGTTATAGACATTAAACTTCACAAATTCTACTTCTTGGGTATTGGATGCCAAACGTAGTTCTCACATTTGTATGTGGAGGAACTACATAGAAGTATAAGTTTGGTGAGTAGAGAGGTCGTTCTACGGGCGAGAAATGGAGCGAAGGTCGCTGCATTAGCCGTATGATCATATGATGTTGTTTTGCCTTAGGGCCTTGTTTTAGTATTATAACTATGTAATTTCGTACCTTCAATAAACAATGAATATTGGTTCAGTATTAGATACTGATGGGTTAGTTTTTCACTAATTAAATAGTTTGATAACTATTTTAATTGTGAACTATTCTTTGTTTTGGTACGATTATTACATTATTTATGTATACTTTAAACTCAACAAATCATATATAACATTAACACAAAAGTCCAAATCGAATAAGTTTCATTGAGACATAACTGTAACATTTTTTATTAGATCAAAATCTAAACATGTAACGAATCTTCTTTTAGAAGGCATTCTAGAATCATTTGACTTGGAGTCATTTGATACATGTGAATGATGTTTGATGGACAAAGATAACAATGTCATCTTTCTTGGAGAAAGGAGAACATGTGAGTGATTAATTAGGGATGATCCATACTGATGTATGTGGAACCTATCAGTTCACAAGCACATGAAGGTTATGTTTCGAAAAAGAGAAAACAAACTATATTAGATATAGTTCGACCATTCGATGAGAGGTCTAAATGAACTACTGGTCTCTTTTGGGAACACACAATTCTTGACTTCAACTTACACACTGAATAGGACGCTGTCAAAAGCTGTTGATAAGACATCATACTAGGTATGGAAAGGGAGGGTCCCTAAATTGTTTTCATCAAAATTTGAGGTTCTAAAAGCTTCTCTGACGAGATTTATCTCTATAGAGCTTGAACTCAAATGGGATAAAAGTTTTTTATGGTATCCATAAGAAACTCGAGGGTACAACTTCGATCTACGATCTATCTGAGAACAATATTTTGTTGCTCGAGATAGTGATTTTCTTGAAAAGAGTTATCTTTCCTAGAAATTCAGTGGGAGCTCGGTTGTCTTGAACGAGGTTCAAGTGAAACAACCAATGATGAATACTCAAGACTAGGTTGAGAGTATTCTTATGGTTTTGGAAGCCATACCAGCCCTCGTAGGTCCGAAAGGAATAAATCTATCTCTATTATTCAAAAACTTAGATATTGTGACCAATGAGAGATATGAATTAATGCTTTTGGAAAGCGGTGAACCTTCGACCTAATTCCAAGCTATGACGAGTCCAGCTACTGAAAATTGGCATGGTGCCATGAAATCTGAGATGATATCAATATCTGATAATCAAGTTTGGAACTTGATCACGGGGTTAGACCCAATGAATGCTAATAGATCTTTAAGATCTAAACAGTCAGATGGAAAACCTAGGGTTTTCAAAGCAAGTTTGATGGTAAAAGTTTTATTCACGAGGTGGATTGTGGAAAAACTTTCACCAGTTGCTTTGATTAAATCATTCAGATTATCTTAGCCATTGCTACTCATCTTGATAATGAGTTATGGTAATATTGGATGTTAAAACTAACTTCTTGAATTGGATTCTAGAAGAGAATGTGTTTTGACACAGCCAAAGAGTTTTATCGATCCTAATAAGGCTGAGAAATTATGCAATCTTATAATTCCATTTATGGAATAAAGCAAAGCATATCGGAGTAGCAATCTTCAGTTCAATGAATCCATACGGGGTTTTGGATTTCAGAGGAACTCGGAAGAGTCTTGTTTTACAAGAAGAACAGTGGGAGTTACGTTGTATACATTGTGTTGTATGTCGATGACATACTCCTTATAGGAAACAATGTTTCTATGCTTAATTCTATTAAAGAATGGCTTGAGAATTGTTTTTCAATAAAGGATCTTGGAGAAGCACAGTACATATTGGGCATCTAGATCTGTCGGAACAGATCGAAAAGGATGTTTGGACTTAGTAAAGCGACCTATATTGATAAGGTGCTTGATAAGTTCAGAATGAAAGACGCCAAAAAGGGTCTCATTCCAATGAGTCATGGCACATCACTTAGCAAGATGCAAGGCCTTACGGTACTTGATGAGCAAAAGAGGATGTAAAACATTCCTTATGCTTCGGCAATAGGGTCTATAATGTACGCCATGATATGTACACGACTGGACGTATTGTATGCTTTGAGCATGACGATTCGGTTTCAAGGAAACCCAGGTGAGACGCATTAGACTGCGGCCAAGAGTATTCTTATGTACCTTAGATGGACTAAAGAATATTTTGTTGTCTTTGGAAGACAAAAAGAGTTGATATTAACAAGCAGTTTGACTGCTAACTTCAAAACAGACTAAGATAATTTCCGATTTTAATCTGGTTATATCTTTTGTCTGGTTAGAGGTAAAATTTGCTGGAATAGTTCCATGCAATGCAATATAGCTGATTAAACTACAAAAGCTGAGCACAGTATTGCATTGGATGCAGTAATGTTGGCAGTTAAGATTTGAAAGTTCTTGAATGAACTAGGTGGCGTAACTAGGTCAGCCCATCCGATAGTTCTCTATTTATAGTAGATTTATCGCGCAAGCCAATGAGCTAGGAAGCACCACAAGTCTAAAACTGGTGCTCAGGAAGTTCCGCATTATCTGGGAGATAGTTTTGTGGAGACATCGAGATAATAAAGTTGCAACTTTTGATAAGGTTGCAAACCCGCTTTCTAAACCTCTCCAGCAGTCTAAGCTTAAGGCTTTCACGACTGCAATAGAGATCAGACATCTTAGAGATGGGTTGTGATTTCTATTACTGTATTAGATACTTTTGGAGATTTGGTAAACATTCAATCATATGTATAATACATGTTTCTTCATATAAATATGGTTTAATTTATATGAATTGTCCAAATGATTAAGTGATATCAATTGGGTTATGAGGTCGACTTACCGCATAATGAAGTCCCAATGGTTGAACTGATATACTTAAATCATATAGTTGTTCCTGGTTCGTATAATCGAGTACGGACAAACCGATAATACAATGAACTAGTTTGTAATGTGTACTATAGCGCCGCTTCATGGGCTAGTGATGTGGGACATCAAGTACAATTACATAGATATTAGCTGGGAGCTAATGATCAAACAGACCCGACTGGAATAGTATTTAAGATTTCGAGTCATAATACTATTTCATTGACTGTCGAGCAATTTCCTCTGACCTGAGTAGTCCAGAGTGATTCCATGGTGAAATGGTGTACTTTGATACAAGTAAACGCCTTTCGTAAAAGGAGGTTATAAAACTTGTTATTGGGTATATCAGGAAGCAAGTGGGAGAGCTTGGACTGACAAGATGGGATTGTCCTCCATTTTTTATAATGGGATACATGTCTTACCGGCCACTTGGAGAGTCGAGACTGTGGAAAATACGTGGCCACGTCCAGATTCGTATCATAGTGATAAATCTGGTTTTACAGTCTGTCTCAAAGTCCAAGAAAGGTTTGAACCGATTGAGGATGACTCGAGTCTTGCCTCAAGTTCAAACTTAGACATAAAGTGACAACAGGAAGTTGGCAGCACACTGGCTCTGAAGGCCAAGTGGGAGATTGTTGGGATATGTCCTTCGATCCTACGTGTGCAATCGATAAAGTCATAAGGTCGTCTATGGATGTTAAATGATTATTTGATAATATTATTTGTTGGGAACAATATAATATTGATCGATAAATCATACCTACAGGGTCACACACGGACTCAAAGATGATGTACGTTGCTTGATAAATATATTGATTTAGAATCAATATTTACGTGGATTTAATTCTCATGCATGGGATGCATGGCTTGCATGGATGCATGTCACATAGTGTGACATGGCATGCCACACAAGCTAGTGGGACCATGTCTTATGCTAGTTGGCATGATGATGTGGTATGACCATTCATATTCACCATAAACCACCCCATTATGTGTGTTGATGACACACATTAAGGTGGGGGGTTACAAGGTTGATAATGGGACAATTATGTGACCATAATGAGATGAATAAGAGGGTGAAAATAAGATTTTCACACAACTTAATCACATATTTCGAAATCCACACAAAAGAGAGAAAGGAGAGAGTGTTCTTGGAGAACCGACTCGATCAAGCAAAGTGTTCATCATCCGGGTTCGTGTGCAACACGTAGAGGCCGGGCCATTTGTGCGGCTTCAACATCCGGGCGATCTAGACAAGAGGAGTGACGAGGTCATTCACAAGGAGAGCTTCGAGAGGCTGATCCATTAAGGTGGTTCAATCGACTCAACACCACCTTAACCAAAATCAACGATCACCAAAAGTAAGTAAACGTTGAACCTTATATATATATATTGGATGTGTATATATATATGTTTATATGTGTTCTTATACACATTAAGTGTGCACTAAGATCCAAGCATGATAGATTTATATGCTTTACACGCTTCCGCACACACGGTATATCGATCGGATCGGTATACCGGTACCTACAAAGACGTCCACGACGGTTCGCCGCCCACAATTATAGTTCGCCGCCTTTGATTATAGATCGACACTTCGATTATAGATCGTCACTTTGATACAAGACCTTTGATACAAGACCACCGTGATCTTTCGCCTCCTTCGATTATTGTTCGCCTCCCTCGATTATTGTTGCCACTTCGATACAAAACCTTTCGATACAAGACCCCCCCTTTATCCCTTTATAAACCCCCTTTGCCGCCAAAGGCGGCCGTGATCCTTCGACTCCTTCGATTATTGTTCGCCTCCCTGGATTATTGTTCGCCTACTTCGATTATTGTAGAATTCATTAATAAATTGAGTACAATATTATATAAAAGAGAGTAGACTGCACTACTAAATGCAATAGAACTCATTAGAACAAGGTAACGTTCTCGATAATTGTTCGCCTACCTCGATTATTGTTCGCCTACCTCGATTATTGTTCACCTACCTGGATTATTGTTTGCCTACCTCAATTATTTTTCACCTACCTTGATTATTGTAGAATTCATGAATAATTGGAGTAGAATATGATACAACATGGAGTAGACTGAACTACTAAATGCAGCAGAACTCATTATTGTTTGCCTACCTCGATTATTGTTGCCACTTCGATACAAGACCTTTCGATACAAGACCCCCCTTTATCCCTTTATTAAAATTTTGAAGCCGCCGAAGGTGGCCGTAATCATTGTTTGCTTCCCTCGATTATTGTTTGCCTCCCTCGATTATTGTTGCCTCCCTCGATTATTGTTCGCCTCTCTCGATTATTGTTGCCACTTCGATACAAGACCTTTCGATACAAGACCCCCCCTTTATCCCTTTATTAAAATTGTGAAGCCGGCGAAGGTGGCCGTAATCATTGTTTGCCTCCCTCGATTATTGTTGCCTCCCTCGATTATTGTTGCCACTTCGATTATTGTTCTCACTTCGATACAAGACCTTTCGATACAAGACCCCCCCCCCTTTATCCTGTATTAAAATTCTGAAGCCATCGAAGGTGGCCGTAATCATTGTTTGCTTCCCTCGATTATTGTTTGCCTCCCTCGATTATTGTTCGCCTCTCTCGATTATTGTTGCCACTTCGATACAAGACCTTTCGATACAAGACCCCCCTTTATCCCTTTATTAAAATTCTGAAGCCGCCGAAGGTGGCCGTAATCATTGTTTGCCTCCCTCGATTATTGTTTCCTCCCTCGATTATTGTTTGCCTCCCTCGATTATTGTTGCCACTTCGATACAAGAACTTTCGATACAAGACCTTTCGATACAAGTGTTGGAAATCGATATCCCGGAATTAATAAATTTAAATAAATAAATTATCTAATTAATTCCGACCGAAATCCTTCGAATATCTGGATTGTCTAAATTGCGGAACCGACAATCCAATCGAATAAACCTTTCGCCGGAATCTACGCGAGCACATCACGCGGTCCGGGATACGACCGAACGCACGCCGCGTCCGAAGACGCGCGCACGACCAGCCGCACCCCCGCGAAGAGGGCTCACGATCGCATGTAGCGATCGCGGGGTGCGATCGATCGGGGCTGTTCCGGCAGCCCCCCCAGCAGCAAGTCCGGCGACTTGCTGCTCGCCGTGGAGGGGCGACTCAACCGTGAGTCGCTGCGGGCGCGCCAGCCGCCCGCCCAGCGATCGTGCCCTAGGGCAGCGATCGCCCCCTCGGCTTCGGCCGAGGGCTCCTCATGCGTGCGTCCCCGGCGTCCAGCCGGGGTTCGCTTGGTTCGATCCCCACGGGGATCACGCCGCCGGTCCGGTGGTCTTCGACCACCACTGCGCGGTGTATCCTCGTTCCGGGGTTCGTCCTCGGATCTTGGTTCACGGTATTTTCACGATAAATAAACGATAAAATCATAAAGAGGGTTTTACGATTTACCTCGTTCTCGTTGTTCGGTAAAACGAAGAACTCAATTTGACGACCTTGAGATCTTCCCGCGTATTCCTTGCACTAGCCCGGACGTCGTGTGGGCGACGATCTACCGAACTCCATGGATCCTCCTCTCTACTTTCTCTCTCTAGAATTGTGATCTTCAAGTTATATGAGAATAGAGAAGACCACGTAGTGCTTTTATAGGCTACGTAGGGGATCTTAAGGAGGTGGAATATTGGGCTTCCAATAATAGTGATTAAATTGAGCCCACCAAGCCCAAATCTATTAATCCTTACTATTATTAATTAATTCTATTTTCCACTATATAAAATTAATTGCACTCCCAATATTAAACCATATTATGTCAAATAATATTTCTCCGGTAGTATTATTTATTCCGTGTATTTAAGATATAAATATCCATGAATAAAATTAATTTATTGCTAATTAATTTATTCATCTCTTATATCCGAGACTAGTACCATTCAACCTTAATTATTATGCGGAACGAATCCATCTGCAGGGTTTACATAATAATTCCTTATGAACTCATCTCGGGGATATTATCAACCCTTCCGGGATACACTTTCCCGTCAAGTATTCACGGCATGCCATATATAAAATATAGTGACCCAACTTAACCGGTAATCAACCCAATAATTAAATCGGTTAATTCCTTTGGTAAATCAAAGTCACTTATATTAAATATACACACCCGCAATAATATCGGGGATTAAGAATAAAATACACTGAGACTCGAATCGATTATCGCCGGCAATCCTAATCGATGAATCTCAACGATCCGCTCATTACACCAAGTGTACAAGTGTGATAAAATAATTAAGATAAATTATTTTCTCTCTCACACAACGACTATACCGATGTATTGGTCCGTGTCCATCTAGGTCGTGAGCAACTGTTCGATTAAATACGAGTAACCGATAGTATGATCTTCTGTGTGCCCATGCAACACCATACTAACTACAACGTATAAAATCCAGGACTATGATTTGCATATATTTAATTATAAATAATTAAATGCAAATAATTGTTTATTTAATTAAATAGATTAATGGCAATGGATCGTGAGTTTGCGTTACTTAAATCTAGACATTAAGTACACAACTCCAACAATCTCCCACTTGTACTAAGGTCTAGTCATTTCCTCCAAACTCCCGACTCCCATACTCATCACGTGCTTAGGTTGTACTTCCAAGAAGTACTATGTGAATGAGCACTCTAGGTTGCCGCTCTGAAGTTATCTTGGTGACTACAGCGTCGTCTCCCTCGACGATGATTCGTATCAGGTGGTACTTGCACTATGTGTTATCTTACACTTATGGACTAGTGATTTCTTACCATTTGCCATTGCACCGCTATTTACATAGCCCTTGATAAATTAAGAATCACATCTAAGTCCCAGAGATTATCCCGGAGTTATACCAAAACTTCCGCTGCCTCTGAGGCCGCTATTTGGTTACCCATGGCAGAGTCCGAAAAGCATCGTGCTTATCACTCTTCCATGTTAAAACTCCTTCTCCTTCAATAGTGAAACACATAGCCTGATATCGACTTACACCGGTCCTCATTCGATTAGAAATCTAAGAGAATGTAATCCAAAGGAAAAACTCGTCTGCTTCGTAGTCTAGAACAGTACTTAGAAAGTACTTTTACGGCAGTCGAATATTCCTTTCCAGGATTACCTTGATATCCTCCCACTATGCTAACCGCATAGCTGATATCAGGTTCTTGTTTTCAACAATGCATTTATTAAGCTTTCCACACTCAAAGTGTAGGAAACTGCTTTTATTGCTTCTATCTCCTTTTGTGTTCCAAAACACATATCCTTAGATAGATGTATTCCGTCTCTGAAAGGTAAAGAACCTTTCTCGGAATCTTGCATGTTAAAACGAACCATAATCATATATATGTAAAATGTCCAGGAGAAGTACAATGTTCTTTTCTTGAGATCCTAGATCTTAAGAACATGCTCTAACTTCTTCTTCATCTCATATATCGATTTTTCTAGACAACCATCATTTTATGTCTGACAACATCTTTACATTGTTGCCAATGATAAGAGTGTCATCTACATAAAACCTCCGAGAAACACTACCTTGTTTTCCATCACGTTTCCAATACACACAATTCGTCTATGCTTTTGATGAATCCATAAAATGGACTATCTCATCAATTTGCAAGTACCACGAATTCAATGCTTCGTTTCAATCCATAAATGGATCAACTAAGCTTGTACTCTAAATGATCTCGCCTCTTAGCAATAATCCTTATTGCTCTCCAAGAAGGCACATTTAGATCTAGTACGGCCTTCATGTAGATCTAGGGATCGATTTCATGTATACTAGGTCCAGAGTCCGAAGACTCTCCTAGTCTTATGAATATCTCCGGTTGTCCCACAACCTCCCACTACAATGGCGTTCCGGTGTATAAACAGTGATAACAGTAGGTGCAGTTAGTGGTGTACCGCTACTCGGTTCGGCTGGTTCTAAGTCTTAATCTTTCTCTCTCATTTCAAAGTATTACGTCACCTTGGGTTTGTGGTTCATTATATAGTCTTTCTCTAAGAACCGGGCGTTAGAACTTATAACGTCCTTCTGGTTCATAGTACTATTGAACACACATCTTTTGTTCTTCTAGGATATTCTACAACCGCATTTGAATGCGCCTTTGTTTCCAGACATATCCATAGAACATAGGTAGTTCCGTATAACTCATAATTTTACTATTTCTATAAGAGTTCCATTTCTTGTTCACGACACACCATTTCTACACAACAGTGCATGGTGTAGTCATTTAGGATCAAATCCCAATTTCTGATTAGTATGCCATGCATTCCTCAGACAGGTACTTGCCTCCGCGATCAAATCGCAGGCTACAAATGGATATACCTTGATGGCTCTCCACAATTGCTTAGTGTCCATTGACTTGTCAAAACACTTGCTTTTGTGGCACATCAGGTATTCCAATCCATTTTTCGAGTAATCATAAAATGAAGTACTCGTACCTTATTGTATGAGTAGGCATAGGTCTGCATACATCAGAGTCAATCAATTCTTATACTTGTCCGGATCTTACATCTTATATCCATAAAGGATTGCTTAGTCATATTATCTTCCAAATTAGATTCTTAGGTCGGAAGGTCCACTCCTTCAACTTAATTGATCAAATATCAATTTTCGACCTTTGAACTTCTTATTTGAATAAACATGACTCAGCATAAGAATCCACAAGTATAATTGATAAAGAAATCTCTTATTAGTAAAACGAGTTTCACACTACGGTTCGTTGCATCGTGATGGACTCAGGATTCATCATTTATATATTGCTAGCCAATGTACCAAAATAGATAATATCATTATTTCTTCTTATAACCATCAAATGATTAAAAGAAATAAAATATCCATTTATTAGAAATCCAGAACAAAGTTCTTTCTAATATGAAAGGTACATAAAAGCAATAACTCAAAATGAAATCCTATAAAATGTCCTCCACTGCAACTGCTGCCTCCTCCACAGCATTGCCCATGTAGACTACGATCTTTTCTTTTCCAAGTCGTTAGGTTTCCTGGAACCTCTTGCATTTAAAATGCACATACCGTCAGTGGTTCCATATCTACACACCAGGTTCCGGTAGATAATACCACTGACTATGTTTTACGACTAAAGAAAATTTCGTACTTTCTTTGAGAGTATAATAAGACTTCCAGTACCCAGACTGTTTGCATCGAGAACACTTGCCTCTTGGCTTTCTCGTCCCATCTCGTGGTCCAAAAAGAACCACTGGGTTTCTTTGCTTTCTTGTCCTTTCCCCCGATTCATGCCTTTAGGTTCGAAACCTCTGGCATTGGCTACAAGAGCTTGCGATTTCCGTCTCAACTCGTCTAAAAGGTCATAAAAATCTCGAAAACGTTTTTAAGCGTTTCCTCGAATCGACTGGCCTTTATGAGTATCCTCACCGCCTCTTGTCTAGCCTCTACATTATGTCTAAACATCTCCTTGAGTTCGAACGTGATATCAAAATCAGTCCTTTCCTCATCAGTTAAGACATTTGTAGGCTCGGGAGGACAAAACTCACTGAGTACAAACTTGTACTCTCTAACAGTCTGGGCAATGTCTAGATCTCTATTCCAATCATTACATTTAGGGACCAATGAGTTTAAAATCCTTACGTATCACATAAAGTGGGTTCAAAGCCATATCCTAATCTATGAGCACATATAACAACAAACAATCGATTTAATCTCCGATATTATCTCCCTTAAATAATATCATTAAACCACTAATCACATCTAAAATCCCATCAGGTAAGGCAAGCCACGTGGTGTGGACGTTTACCCACCCAAATGATTTAGCAATTAGATTTCCTTCGGTCATACATCACTTATAGCGTAACCTCGTGGGGAGGAATACTATAAGGCGTATCTAAGTGTAAACCATTACTCAGCACCAAAGTAAATCGCTTGGAATTGCTACATCGCCGCAAGCCACGTGGTGTGGACGTTTACGACAACTTCACAACTCTTCACAATTTCTTACAACTGTCTACATCAATTAATCCAAAATCCGTCAGCATAGCAAGCCACGTGGTGTGGACGTTTACTACACTAAGAGATCTTTATAATTGACTCCCAATTACTTGATTCATTTAATCTTGTAAATCAAGACGCGGAGAATCATAAGTGAAACTCGAAGTTTCTAACCAGTGATTCACCATGCGAACGACCCTATCTCTCATAAATGAGGGAGCCGAGCAGACAATCGATCCACCTTCAAAAAGATGGTACGAAGGTCTCTAATTTGTGTCCTTGACATGACCAAGTGGCTTTGGCTCCATTCCACTACCCGGGGTGAGAATGAGTCGACTTGAAATCAGTTTTGGAAAGACAAATTAGGCATTGTTTGATAAACTTAATCAATGTTTCTCGTAAGAGGAATTACAAGAATTCTCCTCCAATGACTTATCTATACGAACTTCAAAAGTCCATAAAAGTCACCAAGAGAACAGCAATGGATACCATGGATATGTTTCCATACCCTCTCCCACTTAACTTTTTACAATAAAGGGATACGCTATCTAATGCATAATTAAATACACATAAGCATGCATACATGAAATAAAGCACATAGAATATTATCACATAATCAAAATAATTACTAGAATATTATTTTCCGACTATTATGGCTTTATCGCATCCCCGTACGCATGTTCTAGTCTTCAGTCTTCGTTCTTGAATGTTCCATGTGACGGGAATATTAATTCCAATATTTAAATCTATTTATTTTTAATAAATCCAAAAGATACTTAATTCGAAAATTAAGTCAATCGAATAAATCAAAAATAAAATTAAATATTATTAATATTTTTATTTATTTTATTTTCCCTTTCTACTTCATTAAATCTCTAGAATAATCTATCCAAGACCCACTTGGAATAATCAATAAGGAAAAATAAATTTATTTAGGAAAAATAATTCTTTTCCTAGTCCATCAAAAATTCCCAAAAATAGGAATAATTAAATTAGGAAAACCGAATTAAATTAGGAATAAGATCTTTACCGGGATTAACACGGAATGAGGATTTCCGGTCTATCCCCGAGCTCGGCCGAGGAGCACGCCACCACCGCCACCACCCAACCGGCGCGCCACCACCGCCGGTGACATCGCACAGCCGAGGGTGCGGTCGAGTGCCCCCCACGCGCTCGATCCATGGTTCGGCTACGGGGATAGCCGAACCGAGCCCTAACCCTCTCTTCGTCTCCTCCGTCACAATTTTCCGGCGGTCGTTTCGGAATCGATCCAACGTAAATAATTTTACAAAAATAATTTACAATTATCCGCTATCAATTCTCTACATGAAATCGACCTCACAATTTCCGGAAAAATTAAGAACAAACATTCACCACACAAGAACAAATAACATCAACGAGAGTTTAATAATCAAGAACATTATTATGACATTAATTAACAATAATTAAATCTAGCCATAATAATCGGAAACCCTGCAAGGTAGAACAATTTATCGAAAAATACCATGAACTAAAACCAACGCTCTGATACCAATTGTTGGAAATCGATATCCCGGAATTAATAAATTTAAATAAATAAATTATCTAATTAATTCCGACCGAAATCCTTCGAATATCCGGATTGTCTAAATTGCGGAACCGACAATCCAATCGAATAAACCTTTCGCCGGAATCTACGCGAGCACATCACGCGGTCCGGGATACGACCGAACGCACGCCGCGTCCGAAGACGCGCGCACGACCAGCCGCACCCCCGCGAAGAGGGCTCACGATCGCATAAAGCGATCGCGGGGTGCGATCGATCGGGGCTGTTCCGGCAGCCCCCCCAGCAGCAAGTCCGGCGACTTGCTGCTCGCCGTGGAGGGGCGACTCAACCGTGAGTCGCTGCGGGCGCGCCAGCCGCCCGCCCAGCGATCGTGCCCTAGGGCAGCGATCGCCCCCTCGGCTTCGGCCGAGGGCTCCTCATGCGTGCGTCCCCGGCGTCCAGCCGGGGTTCGCTTGGTTCGATCCCCACGGGGATCACGCCGCCGGTCCGGTGGTCTTCGACCACCACTGCGCGGTGTATCCTCGTTCTGGGGTTCATCCTCGGATCTTGGTTCACGGTATTTTCACGATAAATAAACGATAAAATCATAAAGAGGGTTTTACGATTTACGTCGTTCTCGTTGTTCGGTAAAACGAAGAACTCAATTTGACGACCTTGAGATCTTCCCGCGTATTCCTTGCACTAGCCCGGACGTCGTGTGAGCGACGATCTACCGAACTCCATGGATCCTCCTCTCTACTTTCTCTCTCTAGAATTGTGATCTTCAAGTTATATGAGAATAGAGAAGACCATGTAGTGCTTTTATAGGCTACGTAGGGGATCTTAAGGAGGTGGAATATTGGGCTTCCAATAATAGTGATTAAATTGAGCCCACCAAGCCCAAATCTATTAATCCTTACTATTATTAATTAATTCCATTTTCCACTATATAAAATTAATTGCACTCCCAATATTAAACCATATTATGTCAAATAATATTTCTCCGGTAGTATTATTTATTCCGTGTATTTAAGATATAAATATCCATGAATAAAATTAATTTATTGCTAATTAATTTATTCATCTCTTATATCCGAGACTAGTACCATTCAACCTTAATTATTATGCGGAACGAATCCACCTGCAGGGTTTACATAATAATTCCTTATGAACTCATCTCGGGGATATTATCAACCCTTCCGGGATACACTTTCCCGTCAAGTATTCACGGCATGCCATATATAAAATATAGTGACCCAACTTAACCGGTAATCAACCCAATAATTAAATCGGTTAATTCCTTTGGTAAATCAAAGTCACTTATATTAAATATACACACCCGCAATAATATCGGGGATTAAGAATAAAATACACTGAGACTCGAATCGATTATCGCCGGCAATCCTAATCGATGAATCTCAACGATCCGCTCAATACACCAAGTGTACAAGTGTGATAAAATAATTAAGATAAATTATTTTCTCTCTCACACAACGACTATACCGATGGATTGGTCCGTGTCCATCTAGGTCGTGAGCAACTGTTCGATTAAATACGAGTAACCGATAGTATGATCTTCTGTGTGCCCATGCAACACCATACTAACTACAACGTATAAAATCCAGGACTATGATTTGCATATATTTAATTATAAATAATTAAATGCAAATAATTGTTTATTTAATTAAATAGATTAATGGCAATGGATCGTGAGTTTGCGTTACTTAAATCTAGACATTAAGTACACAACTCCAACAACAAGACCCCCCCTTTATCCCTTTATTAAAATTCTAAAGCCGCCGAAGGTGGCCATAATCATTGTTTGCCTCCCTCGATTATTGTTGCCTCCCTCGATTATTATTGTAGAATGCATTAATAAATGGAGTAGAATATGATACGGATTAGAGTAGAATGCACTACTAAATGCAGTAAAACTCATTAGAACAAGGTAATTTCCGCGATTATTGTTTGCCTCCCTCGATTATTGTTTGCCTCCCTCGATTATTGTTGCCACTTCTATTATTGTTGTCACTTCGATACAAGACTTTTTGATACAAGACCCCCCTTTATCCCTTTATTAAAATTCTGAAGCCGCCGAAGGTGGCCGTAATCATGAAGGTACCGGTATATCGATCCAATCGATATACCGTGTGTGCGGAAGCGTGTAAAGCGATAGATCTACTATGCCATGATCTTAGTGCACACTTAATGTGTATAAGAACACATATAAACATATGTATATATATACACATCCAATATATATATATATATATAAGGTTCAACGATTACTTACTTTTGGTGATCGTTGATTTTGGTTAAGGTGGTGTTGAGTCGATTGAACCACCTTAATGGATAGCCTCTCGAAGCTCTCTTTATGAATGACCTCGTCACTCCTCTTGTCTAGATCGCCCGGATGTTGAAGCCGCACAAATGGCCCGGCCTCTACGTGTTGCACACGAACCCGGAAAATGAACTTGCTTGCTTGTTTGAAAATGGTTCTCCAAGAACTCTCTTCTCTCTCTATTTTGTGTATGATTTTCGTGGCTGATCAAAAGTAATATGAAAACACATGTTTTCATCACTATATTGATCACCATTAACCTCCTATGTAACCCCCACCATAATGTGCATCATAATGCACCAATAATGGTGATTAATGAGGAGGTAAAGGGTCATTTCCACATCACCATGCCAATTGGCATGGATGTGGTCCCCTTGCTTGTGTGGCATGCCATGTCACACCATGTGACATGCATCCATGCAAGCCATGCATCTCATGCATGCCATGCATCCCATGCATGTGAAAATCCATACGTATTGATTCTAAATCAATATAACAAGCAACGTAATTCCGACTCGTGTGTGACCCTGTAGGTATGATTTATTGATCAATATTATATTGTTCCCAACAATTAATATTATCAAATAATCATTTAACATCCATAGACGACCTTATGACTTTATCGATTACACACGTAGGATCGAAGGACATATCCTAACAATCTCCCACTTGGCCTTCAGAGCCAGTGTGCTGCCAACTTCCTGTTGTCACTTTATGTCTAAGTTTGAACTTGAGGCAAGACTCGAGTCATCCTCAATCGGTTCAAACCTTTCTTGGACTTTGAGACAGACTGTAAAACCAGATTTATCACTATGATACGAATCTGGACGTGGCCACGTATTTTCCACAGTCTCGACTCTCCAAGTGGCCGGTAAGACATGTATCCCATTATAAAATGGAGGACAATCCCATCTTGTCAATCCAAGCTCTCCCACTTGCTTCCTGATATACCCAATAACAAGTTTTATAACTTCCTTTTACGAAAGGCGTTTACTTGTATCAAAGTACACCATTTCACAATGGAATCACTCTGGACTACTCAGGTCAGAGGAAATTGCTCGACAGTCAATGAAATAGTATTATGACTCGAAATCTTAAATACTATTCCAGTCGGGTCTGTTCGATCATTAGCTCCCAGCTAATATCTATGTAATTGTACTTGATGTCCCACATCACTAGCCCATGAAGCGGCGCTATAGTACACATTACACTCTAGTTCTTTGTATTATCGGTTTGTCCGTACTCGATTATACGAACCAGGAACAGCTATATGATTCAAGTATATCAGTTCAACCATTGGGACTTCATTATGCGGTAAGTCGACCTCATAACCCAATTGATATAACTTAATCATTTGGACAATTCATATAAATTAAACCATATTTATATGAAGAATTATGTATTATACATATGAGTGAATGTTTACCAAATCTCCAAAAGTATCTAATACAGTAATAGAAATCACAACCCATCTCTAAGATGTCTGATCTCTATTGCAGTCGTGAAATCCTTAAAGCTTAGACTGCTGGAGAGGTTTAGAAAGCGGGTTTGCAACCTTATCAAAAGTTGCAACTTTATTATCTCGATGTCTCCACAAACTATCTCCCAGATAATGTGGAACTTCCTGAGCACTAGTTTTAGACTTGTGGTGCTTTCTAGCTTATTGGCTTGCGCGATAATTCTACTATAAATAGAGAACTATCGGATGGGCTGAGCTAGTTACGCCACCTAGTTCATTCAAGAACTTTCAAATCCTAACTGCCAACATTATTGCATCCAATGCAATACTGTGCTCAGCTTCTGTAGTTTAATCAGCTATATTGTATTGCATGGAACTATTCCAGCAAATATCACCTCTAACCAGACAAAAGATATAACCAGATTAAAATCGGAAATTATCTTAGTTTGTTTTGAAGTTAGCATTCAAACAGCTTGTTAATATCAACTCTTTTTGTCTTCCAAAGACAACAAAATTCTTTTGTCCATCTAATGTACATAAGAATATTATTGGTCGCAGTCTAACGCGCCTCACCTGGATTTCCTTGAAACTGACTCGTCATGCTCAAAGCATACGATACGTCCGGTCGTGTACATATCATGGCATACATTATAGACCCTATTGCCAAAGCATAAGGAATGTTTTCCATCCTCTTTTGCTCATCAAGTCCCGTAGGGCCTTGCATCTTGCTAAGAGATGTGCCATGACTCATTTGAATGAGACCCTTTTTGGCGTCTTTCATTCTGAACTTATCAAGTACCTTATCAAAATAGGTCACTTGACTAAGTCCAAACATCATTTTCGATCTGTTCCGACAGATCTTGATGCCCAATATGTACTGTGCTTCTCCAAGATCCTTCATTGAAAAACAATTCCCAAGCCATTCTTTAATAGAATTAAGCATAGAAACATTGTTTCCAATAAGGAGTATGTCACCGACATACAACACAATTAATACAACGTAACTCCCACTGATCTTCTTGTAAAACAAGACTCTTCCGAGTTCCTCTGAAATCCAAATCCCAGTATGGATTCATTGAACTGAATATTGCTACTCCGATATGCATTCTTTATTCCATAAATAGAACTATAAGCTTGCATAATTTCTCAGCCTTATTAAGATCGATAAAACTCTTTGGCTGTGTTAAAACACAGCCTCTTCTAGAATCCAATTCAAGAAGTTAGTTTTAACATCCAATATTACCATAACTCATTATCAAGATGAGTAGTAATGGCTAAGATAATCTGAATGATTTAATCAAAGCAATTGGTGAAAATTTTTCCATAATCCACCTCGTGAATAAAACTTTTACCATCAACCTTGCTTTGAAAACCCTAGGTTTTCCATCTGTCTGTTTAGATCTTAAAGATCTATTAGCATTCATTGGGTCTAACCCCGTGATCAAGTTCCAAACTTGATTATCAGATATTGATATCATCTCAGATTTCATGGCACCATGCCAATTTTCAGTAGCTGGACTCGTCATAGCTTGGAATTAGGTCGAAGGTTCACCGCTTTCCAAAAGCATGAATTCATATCTCTCATTGGTCACAATATCTAAGTATTTGAATATATAGAGATAGATTTATTCCTTTCGGACCTACGAGGGCTGCTATGGCTTCCAAAACCATAAGAATACTCTCAACCTAGTCTTGAGTATTCATCATTGGTTGTTTCACTTGAACCTCGTTCAAGACAACCGAGCTCCCACTGAATTTCTAGGAAAGATAACTCTTTTCAAGAAAATCACTATCTCGAGCAACAGAATATTGTTCTCAGATAGATCGTAGAAGTTGTACCCTCGAGTTTCTTATGAATACCATAAAGAACTTTTATCCCATTTGAGTTCAAGCTCTATAGAGATAAATCTCGTCAGAGAAGCTTTTAGAACCTCAAATTTTGATGAAAACAATTTAGGGACCCTCCCTTTCCATACCTAGTATGATGTCTTATCAACAGCTTTTGACAGCGTCCTATTCAGTGTATAAGTTGAAGTCAAGAATTGTGTGTTCCCAAAAGAGACCAGTAGTTCATTTAGACCTCTCATCGAATGGTCGAACTATATCTTATATAGTTTGTTTTCTCTTTTCCGAAACATAACCTTCATGTGCTTGTGAACTAATAGGTTCCACATACATCAGTATGGATCATCCCTAATTACTCACATGTTCTCCTTTCTCCAAGAAAGATGACATTGTTATCTTTTCAATCACACATCATTCACATGTATCAAATGACTCCAAGTCAAATGATTCTAAAATTCCTTCTAAAAGAAGCTTCGTTACATGTTTAGATTTTGATTTGATCTAATCAACAATGTTTCAGTTATGTCTCATCGATACTTATTCGATTTGGCCTTTGGTCTTAATGATATATATGATTTGTCAAGTTTAAAGTATACATAAACAATATAATAATCGTACCAAAACAAAGAATAATTCACAATTAAAATAGTTACCAAACTATTTAATAGTGAAAAACTAATCCATCAGTATCCAATACTGAACCAATATTCATTGTTTATTGAAGGTATGAAATTACATAGTTATAATACTAAAACAAGGCCCTAAGGCAAAACAACATCTTATGATCATACGGCTAATGCAGCGACCTTCGCTCCATTTCTTGCCCGTAGATCGACATCTCTACTCACCAAACTTACACTTCTATGTAGTTTCTCCACATACAAATGTGAGAACCACATTTGGCATCCAATACCCAAGAAGTAGAATTTGTGAAGTTTAATGTCTATATCATTAATACTTGAAGATGAAGCAACCCCGTTCTTCACATCTTCATTGAACTTTGGGCAAATTCAATTATTCCCAATAATTGAGTCTCATTCAAATTTCCCATTCAAAATTATCTCAATATCAAAACGTGATAAATCGTAAGTGAAAAATCGAAGTTTTCTAACCAGCGATATTATCATGCAATTGAAGCCCTATCTCTCATAAAATATGAGGGAGCCAACCAGACAATCGATTCACGCCATCCAATGGCTCGAAAGTCTCTAATTTGTGTCATTGATGAACTTAAGTGTTTTGGATTAAAACACTCCCCGAGGTGTAAATAATCCTAACCTTATAATCCATCAAATGAAAGACAAATTAGGCATTTGTTTTGAAATTGAATAAAATATGAACTTTTATATGTTTGCAAGTAGTGTCCAACACTTTTGCAGTAGGCGCATTGAGATTCCCTAGGAACCCTAGTAGCCTTCTTGCCCATGCTCTTTTGAATACCCTATCCCATATCATAAGAATTTCCCTCTTAGGGTCCTTCTCTATCGCCGGCTCAGCAGCCTTGAGCATCCCGTGGAGCTCACGAAGCGATTTCTTCAAACCATTCATATGGAAATTTTAGCCTAAAGGCATTATAACCATCATGAGATTGAAGTATGAAATCGGTTGCCAAATAATCATCATAGGAAAAATCTAGGCGGTCACTTGAAGCAAATAATCCAATCATTTGTTGCACATGTGATTCCATAGATTTCCATTTTTCCAGCCTAGCTGAAGCAATGACCCTGGTCATACCAAACCGCTCAATCTTAGCATATTCCCCGAACATGCTATTGAGTTATTCAATGATATCTTAGGATGTGGTTATCTAACACATTTTCATTGTCTTCGTATTTGAGGACCATCCTCGAATTACGTTGTGAATCAAGAAAATTTATGTTGTTCAATTTTTCATAATCAAGAATTGAACCAAACTTGAATCGAGTTGAAATTAACATGATAAACTACAAAAGAAAGATAAATAAAGTATGTAAACATTCACAAAGCGGTAAACAAATAAGGTTGTCTAACAAGCTACTTATTTATTCTATTTTGTTCAATCGATATTTAATATCTTTGTTCCCTTGAACAAAACAATCCCAAGACCCTCATCTTGCAAATTCTTAAGCCGACTAAGTCCGCACTTAAGAAGTCCAAGATAGGTAGACATCCCATGTCAATGACATCTAATGTCACTCTCGGTCGATGAGAATCTAATTCTCATCTCATGTCTCGATAGCCACGCCTGCAGTGGATCTATCGATGAGAAAACCAAACTCACGTGTAAAGGTCTAACCTTTACTCCCACTTATCCCAAGATAACAAGTAGTACCCCGCTGAGGCGGACCTACCAACTTATGATCAAGGGCTTCATGAGTGTGATTTTTTTTGGACAAGACATTATACTCATTATTTTGGGAACTTGCATGCATAGGTGTTTATATGTAAGTTGAACATTTATAACATAAAACATCTATAACTAGCAAAGCACATAATACGTATTGAAAAGGCCCCTAGAACCTCACAACACTCAAAAGAAAAACGATATAAAACTATCGAAACATCTTGAAATCATCCCGACTTGATCCGGCTGAACTTGGCTGCACCTGGTCAGGTCCACGACCCCTACCTCCAAGGTAGAGACCTTTGCTTTGGTCCTCTCAGATCTGCCCTCAAAAAACCCGGAACAGCGGTCGCTGTTATGCAAACAGCGCCCGCTGAAATGAAACAGCGGTCGCCGTTTTGCATTCGGCGCCCGCCGAAAGCAACAAAAGAGGGCAGAATGTCTGGACCTGAGTTTTGCATGAACAGCGGTCGCTGTTGCCACAACAGCGCCCGCTGAACCCCTAACAGCGACCGCTGTTGCTACAACAGCGGGCGCTGTTTGTCTCCAGCAGCCCCGGCTTCGTTCGTTTCGCTCCGTTTTGCTCCGTTTCTTCTCATTTTCGCTTGGGCTTCGAAATCCAACTCCGATACATGGATAAATCCATTGCTTACATATTGAACAATACATTTTTGAATAGAAAAACCTATCTATTACAAAAGATTCCAAGGGACGCAGCCCTCCAAAACTATGGCCATTCAACACGTAAAAAACACGATTCATCCACCCGACCACTATCGGTGGCCGGCCTTACATCTAATCACATAGATTCAAACAAACAATTAAGCCAATTATGTTGATTTAAACTTCTTGTGTCCAACACAAAAGTGTGCACGAGCCCTAGGCTCTGATACCAATTGAAGGTACCGGTATATCGATCCAATCGATATACCGTGTGTGCGGAAGCGTGTAAAGCGATAGATCTACTATGCCATGATCTTAGTGCACACTTAATGTGTATAAGAACACATATAAACATATGTATATATATACACATCCAATATATATATATATATATAAGGTTCAACGATTACTTACTTTTGGTGATCGTTGATTTTGGTTAAGGTGGTGTTGAGTCGATTGAACCACCTTAATGGATAGCCTCTCGAAGCTCTCTTTATGAATGACCTCGTCACTCCTCTTGTCTAGATCGCCCGGATGTTGAAGCCGCACAAATGGCCCGGCCTCTACGTGTTGCACACGAACCCGGAAAATGAACTTGCTTGCTTGTTTGAAAATGGTTCTCCAAGAACTCTCTTCTCTCTCTATTTTGTGTATGATTTTCGTGGCTGATCAAAAGTAATATGAAAACACATGTTTTCATCACTATATTGATCACCATTAACCTCCTATGTAACCCCCACCATAATGTGCATCATAATGCACCAATAATGGTGATTAATGAGGAGGTAAAGGGTCATTTCCACATCACCATGCCAATTGGCATGGATGTGGTCCCCTTGCTTGTGTGGCATGCCATGTCACACCATGTGACATGCATCCATGCAAGCCATGCATCTCATGCATGCCATGCATCCCATGCATGTGAAAATCCATACGTATTGATTCTAAATCAATATAACAAGCAACGTAATTCCGACTCGTGTGTGACCCTGTAGGTATGATTTATTGATCAATATTATATTGTTCCCAACAATTAATATTATCAAATAATCATTTAACATCCATAGACGACCTTATGACTTTATCGATTACACACGTAGGATCGAAGGACATATCCTAACAAATCATTGTTTGCCTCCCTAGATTATTGTTTCTGTTGGAAATCGATATCCCGGAATTAATAAATTAAAATAAATTAAATTATTTAATTAATTCCGACCGAAATCCTTCGGAGATCGAATATCCGGGGTTGTAAAATTGCGGAACAACAACTCCAATCGACTCCCGGTTGCCGGAACATCTCGCCACGAACCACCGCGTATATCCGGACTCAACCAAAACCCTAACCGCGGCTAAGCCGCGGCTGTTCGGTCGAGCCCATGCACGGGGCTCGCGGCTGAACACGGCAGCCGCCTAGGGCTGCCCTTGGCAGCCCACCGGGCAAGCTCGAACCCTCGCGGACAGCCCCCGTCGAACCCTCGCAGCGGCACGAGCCGCCGCTGTCCAAACGAGGCTAGGGTTCAGCCCGTACAGCCGTGCGGGGCTGCCCATCCACGCACCGGGTGATCGCCCTCCAGCCACGGTCGAACCCGTGGCTTGCGATCGCCCCAGCTGCCGCCAGCCACCGCCGCGCGAGCGGCGGTCCAGCCGTGCGAGCAGCAGCCCCTCCGCGTGAGCGGAGGCAGCGCCGTGCGAGCGGTGCATGGCGTCCAGCCATGCTCCTCGCCCTTCGACCCATCTCCGATCGAGCCGATGAGCCGCCGCGGTCCGGTGGTCTTCGACCACCACCGCCCGGTTCGTCCTCGTCATGAGTCGCATTCTCGGATCTTGGTTCACGATATTTTTACGATAATTAAACGATAAAATCATAAAGAGGGTTTTACGATTTACCTCGTTCTCGTTGTTCGGAAAAACGAAGAACTCAATTTGACGACCTTGAGATCTTCCCACGTATTCCTTGCACTAGCCCGGACGTCGTGTGGGCGACGATCTACCGAACTCCATGGATCTCCTTCACGAACTCTCTAGACTAATCAAGTATGATTATCTTATCTTGTCTAATTGTGAAGACCATGTAGTGCTTTTATAGGCTACGTAGGGGATCTTAAGGAGGTGGAATATTGGGCTTCCAATAATAGTGATTAAATTGAGCCCACCAAGCCCAAATCTATTAATCCTTACTATTATTAATTAATTCTATTTTCCACTATATAAAATTAATTGCACTCCCAATATTAAACCATATTATATCAAATAATATTTCTCCGGTAGTATTATTTATTCCGTGTATTTAAGATATAAATATCCATGAATAAAATTAATTTATTGCTAATTAATTTATTCATCTCGTATTTCCGAGACTAGTACCATTCAACCTTAATTATTATGCGGAACGAATCCACCTGCAGGGTTTACATAATAATTCCTTATGAACTCATCTCGGGGATATTATCAACCCTTACGGGATACACTTTCCCGTCAAGTATTCACGGCATGCCATATATAAAATATAGTAACCTAACTTAATCGGTAATTAACCCAATAATTAAATCGGTTAATTCCTTGGGTAAATCAAAGTCACTTATATTGAATATACACACCCGCAATAGTTTCAGGGATTAAGAATAAAATACACTGAGACTCGAATCGATTATCGCCGGCAATCCTAATCGATGAATCTCAACGATCCGCTCAATACACCAAGTGTACAAGTGTGATAAAATAATTAAGATAAATTATTTTCTCTCTCACACAACGACTATACCGATGGATTGGTCTGTGTCCATCTAGGTCGTGAGCAACTGTTCGATTAAATACGAGTAACCGATAGTATGATCTTCTGTGCGCCCATGCAACACCATACTAACTACAACGTATAAAATCCAGGACTATGATTTGCATATATTTAATTATAAATAATTAAACGCAAATAATTGTTTATTTAATTAAATAGATTAGTGGCAATGGATCGTGAGTTTCCGTTACTTAAATCTAGACATTAAGTACACAACTCCAACAATCTCCTCCCTCGACTATTGTTTTCCTCCCTCGATTATTGTTGCCACTTCGATACAAGACCTTTCGATACAAGACCCCCCCTTTATCCCTTTATTAAAATTCTGAAGCCGCCGAAGGTGGCCGTAATCATTGTTTGCCCCTCTCGATTATTGTTGCCTCCCTCGATTATTGTATGCCTCCCTCGATTATTGTTGCCACTTCGATTATTGTTGTCACTTCAATACAAGATCTTTCGATACAAGACCTTTCGATACAAGAACTTTCAATACTAGACCCCCCCTTTATCCCTTTATTAAAATTCTGAAGCCGCCGAAGGTGGCCGTAATCATTGTTTGCCTCCCTCGATTATTGTTGCCTCCCTCGATTATTCGATTATTGTTGCCTCCCTTGATTATTGTTGTCACTTCGATACAAGACCTTTTGATACAAGATCTTTCGATAGAAGATCCCCCCTTTATCCCTTTATTAAAATTCTGAAGTCGCCGAAGGTGGCCGTAATCATTGTTTGTCTCCCTGGATTATTGTTTCATCCCTCGATTATTGTTTGCCTCCCTCGATTATTGTTGCCACTTCGATATAAGACCTTTCGATACAAGACCCCCCCTTTATCACTTTATTAAAATTCTGAAGCCGCCTAAGGTGGCCGTAATCATTGTTTGCCTCCCTCGATTATTGTTTGCCTCCCTCGATTATTGTTGCCTCCCTCGATTATTGTTGTAGAATGCATTAATAAATGAAGTAGAATATGATACAGATTAGAGTAGAATGCACTACTAAATGTAGTAGAACTCATTAGAACAAGGTAATTTCCTCGATTATTGTTTGCCTACCTCGATTATTGTTCGCCTCCCTCGATTATTGTTTGCCTCCCTCGATTATTGTTGCCACTTCTGAAGGTACCGGTATACCGATCCGATCGATATACCGTGTGAGCGGAAGCGTGTAAAACATATAGATCTACAATGCTTGGATCTTAGTGCACACAAGAGTGTATAAACACATTTATATTTATATATATACACATATCCAATATATATATATATATAAAGGTCAACGAATCTTACATTGGTTGACGCGTGCCTCGTTGATGTCGATGGTTGTTCGTTGATGAAGATCCGATCTTCTCGCAGCGAACCTTGAAGAGAAAATCTTCCCAAGCCTCTTGTCTTGCTTCTGGTCTTCCTGGATGTGTAGCCGCACAAATGGCTCGGCCTCTACGTGTTGCACACGAACGGAAGATGAGTGTTGAAGATTGCTGATTGTTCTTTAGAAAAATGGGAAGAACACTATGTTCTCTCTTTCTCTCTTGGTGTAATCTCGAAATTCAAGTGTTGGAATGAGAGAAAATCAGATTTTCACTCCTTTATCTTCACGATAATGCACCATCATTATGTCAAAATAACCTCCCCACTAAGGTGTGATTATGGTGAGAGTTAATGGTCAAAATGTAACTCCCACCCACTAACTCCATGCCACATCATTACCAAATGTGCACTAATGTCTCCAAATAATTATTCCATGTGGCATGACATGTCACACCATGTGACATGTCAATTTCTTTAATTACACATATATATATATATATATAAACCTAGTTTATATATTTATTGATTTCTAAAATCAATATAAATATTCAGCAATTATCTCATTCAGCTTCTCGTTCGTGTGTGACCATGTAGGTATGATTATCAATCAATATAATATTACTCTATGTAATATATAATATTATTGATACATCATTTAACATCCGGAGATGACCATATGACTTAATCGATTGCACACGTAGGATTTGAAGGACACAACCCAACAATCTCCCACTTGGCCTTCAGAGCCAGTGTGCTGCCAACTTCCTGTTGTCACTTTATGTCTAAGTTTGAACTTGAGGTAAGACTCGAGTCATCCTCAATCGGTTCAAACCTTTCTTGGACTATGAGACAGACTGTAAAACCAGATTTATCACTATGATACGAATCTGGACGTGGCCACGTATTTTCCACAGTCTCGACTCTCCAAGTGGCCGGTAAGACACGTATTCCATTATAAATGGAGGACAATCCCATATTGTCAATCCAAGCTCTCCCACTTGCTTCCTGATATACCCAATAACAAGTTTTATAACCTCCTTTTACGAAAGGCGTTTACTTGTATCAAAGTACACCATTTCACAATGGAATTACTCTGGACTACTCAGGTCAGAGGAAATTGCTCGACAGTCAATGAAATAGTATTATGACTCGAAATCTTAAATACTATTCCAGTCGGGTCTGTTCGATCATTAGCTCCCAGCTAATATCTATGTAATTGTACTTGATGTCCCACATCACTAGCCCATGAAGCGGCGCTATAGTACACATTACAAACTAGTTCATTGTATTATCGGTTTGTCCGTACTCGATTATACGAACCAGGAACAACTATATGATTCAAGTATATTAGTTCAACAATTGGGACTTCATTATGCGGTAAGTCGACCTCATAACCCAATTGATATCACTTAATCATTTGGACAATTCATATAAATTAAACCATATTTATATGAAGAAATATGTATTATACATATGAGTGAATGTTTACCAAATCTCTAAAAGTATCTAATACAGTAATAGAAATCACAACCCATCTCTAAGATGTCTGATCTCTATTGCAGTCGTGAAAGCTTTAAGCTTAGACTGCTTGAGAGGTTTAGAAAGCGGGTTTGCAACCTTACCAAAAGTTGCAACTTTATTATCTCGATGTCTCCACAAAACTATCTCCAAGATAATGTGGAACTTCCTGAGCACCAGTTTTAGACTTGTGGTGCTTCCTAGCTCATTGGCTTGTGCGATAACTCTACTATAAATAGAGAACTATAGGATGGGCTGAGCCAGCTACGCCACCTAGTTCATTCAAGAACTTTCAAATCTTAACTGTCAACATTACTGCATCCAATGCAATACTGTGCTCAGCTTCTGTAGTTTAATCAGCTATATTGCATTGCATGGAACTATTCCAGCAAATTTCACCTCTAACCAGACAAAAGATATAACCAGATTAAAATCGAAAATTATCTTAGTCTGTTTTGAAGTTAGCATTCAAGCAGCTTGTTAATATCAACTCTTTTTGTCTTCCAAAGACAACAAAATATTCTTTAGTCCATCTAAGGTACATAAGAATATTCTTGGCCGCAGTCTAATGCGCCTCACATGGGTTTCCTTGAAACCGAATCGTCATGCTCAAAGCATACAATACGACCAGTCGTGTACATATCATGGCGTACGATATAGATCCTATTGCCGAATCATAAGAAATGTTTGTTGGAAATCGATATCCCGGAATTAATAAATTTAAATAAATAAATTATCTAATTAATTCCGACCGAAATCCTTTGGAGATCGAATATCCGGATTGTCTAAATTGCGGAACCGACAATCCAATCGACTCCCGGTTGCCGGAAACCCGCCAAGAACCTCCACGGGGATAGCCTAATCAAACAAACCCGCCACGGGGATAGCCCGTGGCTTGTTCGATCGAGCCACCACGCGTGGGCTCGCGGCTGTTCGCGACAGCCGTGCGGGGCTGCCCAGCCATGCCCGGATGATCGCGCATCCGCCACGATCAAGATCGTGGCATGCGGTCATCCCCAGTTGCCGCCGCGCGAGCGGCAGCATCACCGCGCGAGCGGCCAGTGCTCCGCGCGAGCAGCGAATCGCGCCGCGCGGGCGGGACTGGGCGATTGTGCATGGGCTGCTCCCAGCAGCCCGCTCGTCGTCCCCGGACAAGATTCGCGCACGCGAGTCCGCTGCGGGCGAACCCACAGCTCGCGTCGAGCCCGTCCGGGCGATCGAGCCATGCTCGATTGAGTCCTCGGCGTCCAGCCGAGACTCACGCCCCCTCGACCCATCCGATCGAGCCGACGAGCCGCCGGCGGTCCGGTGGTCTTCGGCCACCACCGCCCGGTTCGTCCTCGTCATGGGTCGTTCCTCGGATCTTGGTTCACGATAGTTTTACGATAATTAAACGATAAAATCATAAAGAGGGTTTTACTATTTACCTCGTTCTCGTTGTTCGGAAAAACGAAGAACTCAATTTGACGACCTTGAGATCTTCCCGCGTATTCCTTGCACTAGCCCGGACGTCGTGTGGGCGACGATCTACCGAACTCTATGGATCCTCCTCTCTACTTTCTCTCTCTAGAATTGTGATCTTCAAGTTATGAGAATAGAGAAGACCATGTAGTGCTTTTATAGGCTACGTAGGGGATCTTAAGGAGGTGGAATATTGGGCTTCCAATAATAGTGATTAAATTGAGCCCACCAAGCCCAAATCTATTAATCCTTACTATTATTAATTAATTCTATTTTCCACTATATAAAATTAATTGCACTCCCAATATTAAACCATATTATATCAAATAATATTTCTCCGGTAGTATTATTTATTTCGTGTATTTAAGATATAAATATCCATGAATAAAATTAATTTATCGCTAATTAATTTATTCATCTCTTATATCCGAGACTAGTACCATTCAACCTTAATTATTATGCGGAACGAATCCACCTGCAGGGTTTACATAATAATTCCTTATGAACTCATCTCGGGGATATTATCAACCCTTCCGGGATACACTGTCCGGTCAATTATTCACGGCATGTCATATATGAAATATAGTGACCCAACTTAACCGGTAATCAACCCAATAATTAAATCGGTTAATTCCTTTGGTAAATCAAAGTCACTTATATTAAATATACACACCCGCAATAATATCGGGGATTAAGAATAAAATACTCTGAAACTCGAATCGATTATCGCCGGCAATCCTAATCGATGAATCTCAACGATCCGCTCAATACACCGAGTGTACAAGTGTGATAAAATAATTAAGATAAATTATTTTCTCTCTCACACAACGACTATACCGATGGATTGGTCCGTGTCCATCTAGGTCGTGAGCATCTGTTCGATTAAATACGAGTAACCGATAGTATGATCTTCTGTGTGCCCATGCAACACCATACTAACTACAACGTATAAAATCCAGGACTATGATTTGCATATATTTAATTATAAATAATTAAACGCAAATAATTGTTTATTTAATTAAATAGATTAATGGCAATGGATCGTGAGTTTGCGTTACTTAAATCTAGACATTAAGTACACAACTCAACAATCTCCCACTTGTACTAAGGTCTAGTCATTTCCTCCAAACTCCCGACTCCCATACTCATCACGTGCTTAAGTTGTACTTCCAAGAAGTATTATGTGAATGAGCACTCTAGGTTGCCGCTCTGAAGTTATCTTGGTGACTACAGCGTCGTCTCCCTCGACGATGACTCGTATCAGGTGGTACTTGCACTATGTGTTATCTTACACTTATGGACTTGTGATTTTTCTTACCATTTGCCATTGCACCGCTATTTACATAGCCTTTGGCAAATTAAGAATCACATCTAAGTCCCAGAGATTATCCCGGAGTTATACCAAAACTTCCGCTGCCTCTGAGGCCGCTATTTGGTTACCCATGGCAGAGTCCGAAAAGCATCGTGCTTATCACTCTTCCATGTTAAAACTCCTTCTCCTTTAATAGTGAAACACATAGCCTGATCGACTTACACCGGTCCTCATTCGATTAGAAATCTAAGAGAATGTAATCCAAAGGAAAAACTCGTCTGCTTCGTAGTCTAGAACAGTACTTCGAAAGTACATTTACGGCAGTCGAATATTCCTTTCCAGGATTACCTTGATATCCTCCCACTATGCTAACCGCATAGCCGATATCAGGTTCTTGTTTTCAACAATGCATTTATCAAGCTTTCCACACTCTAAGTGTAGGAAATTGCTCTCACTGCTTCTATCACCTTTATGTGTTCCAAAACACATACCTTAGATAGATGCATTCCGTCTCTGAAAGGTAACGAATATTTCTCGGAATCTTGCATGTTAAAACGAACCATAATCATATATATGTAAGATGTCCAGGAGAAGTACAATGTTCTTTTCTTGAGATCCCAGATCTTAAGAACATGCTCTAACTTCTTCCTCATCTCATATA
Source organism: Euphrasia confusa (assembly GCA_954870475.1). Lineage (NCBI taxonomy): Eukaryota > Viridiplantae > Streptophyta > Magnoliopsida > Lamiales > Orobanchaceae > Euphrasia > Euphrasia confusa. The sequence goes on along the minus strand of OX940949.1, from coordinate 13,831,225 downwards.
TCGATTTTTCTAGACAACCATCATTTTATGTCTGACAACATCTTTACATTGTTACCAATGATAAAATGTCATCTACACAAAACCTCCGAGAAACACCACCTTGTTTCCATCACGTTTTCCATACACACGATTCGTCTATGCTTTTGATGAATCCATAAAATGGACTATCTCATCAATTTGCAAGTACCACAAACTCAATGCTTTGTTTCAATCCATAAATGGATCAACTAAGCTTGTACTCTAAATGATCTCGCCTCTTAGCAATAATCCTTATTGCTCTCCAAGAAGGCGCATTTAGATCTAGTACGGCCTTCATGTAGATCTAGGGATCGATTTCATGTATACTAGGTCCAGAGTCCGAAGACTCTCCTAGTCTTATGAATATCTCCGGTTGTCCCACAACCTCCCACTACAATGGCGTTCCGGTGTATAAACAGTGATAACAGTAGGTGCAGTTAGTGGTGTACCGCTACTCGGTTCGGCTGGTTCTAAGTCTTAATCTTTCTCTCTCATTTCAAAGTATTACGTCACTTTGGGCTTGTGGTTCATCATATAGTCTTCCTCTAAGAACCGGGCATTAAAACTTATAACGTCCTTCTGGTTCATAGTACTATTGAACACACATCTTTTTGTTCTTCTAGGATATTCTACAACCGTATTTGAATGCGCTGTTGTCTCCAGACATATCCATAGAACATAGGTAGTTCCGTATAACTCATGTTTTTACTATTTCTATAAGAGTTCCATTTCTTGTTTACGACATACCATATCTACACTACAGTGCATGGTGTAGTCATTTGGGATCAAATCCCAATCTCTGATCAGTATGCCATGCATTCCTCAGACAGGTATTTGCCTCCGCGATCAAATCGCAGACTACAAATGGATATACCTTGATGGTTCTCCACAATTGCTCAGTGTCCATTGACTTGTCAAAACACTTGCTTTTGTGGCACATCAGGTGTTCTAATCCATTTCTCGAGTAATCATCAAATGAAGTACTCGTACCTTATTGCCTGAGTAGATACAGGTCCGCATACATCAGAGTCAATCAATTCTCATACTTGTCCGGATCTTACATCTTACATCCATAAAGGATTGCTTAGTCATATTATCTTCCAAATTAGATTCTTAGGTCGGAAGGTCCACTCCTTCAACTTAATTGATCAAATATTAATTTTCGACCTTTGAACTTCTTATTTGAATAAACATGATTCAGCATAAGAATCCACAAGTATAATTGATAAAGAAATCTCTTATTAGTAAAACGAGTTTCATACTACGGTTCGTTGCATCGTGGTGGACTCAGGATTCATCATTTATATATTGCTAGCCAATGTACCAAAATAGATAATATCATTATTTCTTCTTATAACCATCAAATGATTAAAAGAAATAAAATATCCATTTATTAGAAATCCAGAACAAAGTTCTTTCTAATATGAAAGGTACATAAAAGCAATAACTCAAAATGAAATCCTATAAAATGTCCTCCACTGCAACTGTTGCCTCCTCTACAGCATTGCCCATGTAGACTACGATCTTTTCTTTTCTAAGTCGTCGGGTTTCCTGGAACCCTTGCATTTAAAATGCACATACCGTCAGTGGTTCCATATCTACACACCAGGTTCCGGTAGATAATACCACTGACTATGTTTTACGACTAAAGAAAATTTCGTACTTCTTTTGAGAGGATAATCAGACTTCCAGTACCCAGACTGTTTGCATCGAGAACACTTGCCTATTGGCTTTCTCGTCCCATCTCGTGGTCCAAAGACCACTGGGTTTCTTTGCTTGCTTTTCCTTTCCCCGGTTTTGCCCTTAGGTTCGAAACCTTTGGCATTGGCTACAAGAGCTTGCGATTTCCGTCTCAACTCGTCTAAAAGGTCAATCATCTCAAAAACGTTTTTAAGCGTTTCCTCGAAGCGACTGGCCTTTATGAGTATCCTCATCGCTTCTTGTCTAGCCGCCTATGTCATGTCTAAACATCTCCTTGAGTTTGAACATGATATCAAAATCAGTCCTTTCCTCATCAGTTAAGACATTTGCAGGCTAGGGAGGACAAAGCTTACTGAGTACAAACTTGTACTCTTTAACAGTTTGGGCAATGTCTAGATCTCTATTCCAATCAATACATTTAGGGACCAGTGAGTTTAAAATCCTTACGTATCACATAAAGTGGGTTCAAAGCCATATCCTAATCTATGAGCACATATAACAACAAACAATCGATTTAATCTCCGATATTATCTCCCTTAAATAATATCATTAAACCACTAATCACATCTAAAATCCCATCAGGTAAGGCAAGCCACGTGGTGTGGACGTCTACCCACCCAAATGATTTAGCAATTAGATTTCCTTCGGTCATACATCACTTATAGCGTAACCTCGTGGGGAGGAATACTATAAGGCGTATCTAAGTGTAAACATTTACTCAGCACCAAAGTAAATCGCTTGGAATTGCTACATCACCGCAAGCCACGTGGTGTGGACGTTTACGACAACTTCACAACTCTTCACAATTTCTTACAACTGTCTACATCAATTAATCCAAAATCCGTCAGCATAGCAAGCCACGTGGTGTGGACGTTTACTACACTAAGAGATTTTTATAATTGACTCCCAATTACTTGATTCATTTAATCTTGTAAATCAAGACGCGGAGAATCATAAGTGAAACTCGAAGTTTCTTACCAGTGATTCACCATGCGAACGACCCTATCTCTCATAAAATGAGGGAGCCGAGCAGACAATCGATCCACCTTCAAAAGGATGGTACGAAGGTCTCTAATTTGTGTCCTCGACATGACCAAGTGGCTTTGGCTCCATTCCACTCCCCGGGGTGAGAATGAGTCGACTTGAAATCAGTTTTGGAAAGACAAATTAGGCATTGTTTGATAAACTTAATCAATGTTTCTCGTAAAAGGAATTACAAGAATTCTCCTCCAATGACTTGTCTATACGAACTTCAAAAGTCCATAAAAGTCACCAAGAGAACAGCAATGGAGACCATGGATATGTTTCCATACCCTCTCCCACTTAGCTTTTTATAATAAAGGGATACGCTATCTAATGCATAATTAAATACACATAAGCATGCATACATGAAATAAAGCACATAGAATATTATCACATAATCAAAATAATTACTAGAATATTATTTTCCGACTATTATGGCTTTATCGCATCCCCGTACGCATCTTCTAGTCTTCAGTCTTCGTTCTTGAATGCTCCATGTGACGGGAATATTAATTCCAATATTTAAATCTATTTATTTTTAATAGATCCAAAAGATACTTAATTAATAATAATTAAGTCAATCGAATAAATCAAAAATAAAATTAAATATCATTAATATTTTTTATTTATTTTATTTTCTCTTTCTACTTCATTAAATCTCTAGAATAATCTATCCAAGACCCACTTGGAATATTCTAGAAGATATCCATAATGAAATAAGGAAATAAAATAATTTAGGACTCCTAGTCCTTCCAAATTAATTCCTTTCCTAATCCATTAAAAATTCCATAAAGGAATAATTAAATAAGGAAAAATTAATTTAGGACTCCTAAACTTTCCAAATTAATTATTTTCCTAATCCATTAAAAATTCCATAAAGGAATAATTAAATAGGAAAAATAAATTAATTATAAATTTATTCCTTTTCCTAATCCATGAATATTCCCAAGAATAGGAATAATCAATAAGGAAAAATAAATTTATTTAGAAAAAAATAATTCTTTTCCTAGTCCATTAAAAATTCCCAAAAATAGGAATAATTAAATTAGGAAAACCGAATTAAATTAGGAATAGGATCTTTACCGGGATTAACACGGAATGGGGATTTCCGGTCTATCCCCGAGCTCGGCCGAGGAGCACGCCACCACCGCCACCACCCAACCGGCGCGCCACCACCGCCGGTGACATCGCACGGCCGAGGGTGCGGTCGAGTGCCCCCACGCGCTCGATCCATGGTTCGGCTACGGGGATAGCCGAACCGAGCCCTAACCCTCTCTTCGTCTCCTCCGTCACAATTTTCCGGCGGTCGTTTCGGAATCGATCCAACGTAAATAATTTTACAAAATTAATTTACAATTATCCGGTATCAATTCTCTACATGAAATCGACCTCACAATTTCCGGAAAAATTAAGAAAAAACATTCACCACACAAGAACAAATAACATCACCGAGAGTTTAATAATCAAGAACATTATTATGACATTAATTAACAAAATTAAATCTAGCCATAATAATCGGAATCCCTGCAAGGTAGAACAATTTATCGAAAAATACCATGAACTAAAACCAACGCTCTGATACCAATTGTTGGAAATCGATATCCCGGAATTAATAAATTTAAATAAATAAATTATCTAATTAATTCCGACCGAAATCCTTTGGAGATCGAATATCCGGATTGTCTAAATTGCGGAACCGACAATCCAATCGACTCCCGGTTGCCGGAAACCCGCCACGAACCTCCACGGGGATAGCCTAATCAAACAAACCCGCCACGGGGATAGCCCGTGGCTTGTTCGATCGAGCCACCACGCGTGGGCTCGCGGCTGTTCGCGACAGCCGTGCGGGGCTGCCCAGCCATGCCCGGATGATCGCGCATCCGCCACGATCAAGATCGTGGCATGCGGTCATCCCCAGCTGCCGCCGCGCGAGCGGCAGCATCACCGCGCGAGCGGCCAGTGCTCCGCGCGAGCAGCGAATCGCGCCGCGCGGGCGGGACTGGGCGATTGTGCATGGGCTGCTCCCAGCAGCCCGCTCGTCGTCCCCGGACAAGACTCGCGCACGCGAGTCCGCTGCGGGCGAACCCACAGCTCGCGTCGAGCCCGTCCGGGCGATCGAGCCATGCTCGATTGAGTCCTCGGCGTCCAGCCGAGACTCACGCCCCCTCGACCCATCCGATCGAGCCGACGAGCCGCCGGCGGTCCGGTGGTCTTCGACCACCACCACCCGGTTCCTCCTCGTCATGGGTCGTTCCTCGGATCTTGGTTCACGATAGTTTTACGATAATTAAACGATAAAATCATAAAGAGGGTTTTACGATTTACCTCGTTCTCGTTGTTCGGAAAAACGAAGAACTCAATTTGACGACCTTGAGATCTTCCCGCGTATTCCTTGCACTAGCCCGGACGTCGTGTGGGCGACGATCTACCGAACTCTATGGATCCTCCTCTCTACTTTCTCTCTCTAGAATTGTGATCTTCAAGTTATGAGAATAGAGAAGACCATGTAGTGCTTTTATAGGCTACGTAGGGGATCTTAAGGAGGTGGAATATTGGGCTTCCAATAATAGTGATTAAATTGAGCCCACCAAGCCCAAATCTATTAATCCTTACTATTATTAATTAATTCTATTTTCCACTATATAAAATTAATTGCACTCCCAATATTAAACCATATTATATCAAATAATATTTCTCCGGTAGTATTATTTATTCCGTGTATTTAAGATATAAATATCCATGAATAAAATTAATTTATTGCTAATTAATTTATTCATCTCTTATATCCGAGACTAGTACCATTCAACCTTAATTATTATGCGGAACGAATCCACCTGCAGGGTTTACATATTAATTCCTTATGAACTCATCTCGGGGATATTATCAACCCTTCCGGGATACACTGTCCGGTCAATTATTCACGGCATGTCATATATGAAATATAGTGACCCAACTTAACCGGTAATCAACCCAATAATTAAATCGGTTAATTCCTTTGGTAAATCAAAGTCACTTATATTAAATATACACACCCGCAATAATATCGGGGATTAAGAATAAAATACTCTGAGACTCGAATCGATTATCGCCGGCAATCCTAATCGATGAATCTCAACGATCCGCTCAATACACCGAGTGTACAAGTGTGATAAAATAATTAAGATAAATTATTTTCTCTCTCACACAACGACTATACCGATGGATTGGTCCGTGTCCATCTAGGTCGTGAGCATCTGTTCGATTAAATACGAGTAACCGATAGTATGATCTTCTGTGTGCCCATGCAACACCATACTAACTACAACGTATAAAATCCAGGACTATGATTTGCATATATTTAATTATAAATAATTAAACGCAAATAATTGTTTATTTAATTAAATAGATTAATGGCAATGGATCGTGAGTTTGCGTTACTTAAATCTAGACATTAAGTACACAACTCAACAATGTTTTCATCTTCTTTTGCTCATCAGGTCCCGTAGGACATTGCATCTTGCTAAGAGATGTGCAATTAGTTATTGGAATGAAACCCTTTCTGGCGTCTTTCATTCTGAACTTATCAAGCACCTTATCAATATAGGTCGCTTTACTAAGTCCAAACATCCTTTTCGATCTGTTCCGACAGATCTTGATGCCCAATATGTACTGTGCTTCTCCAAGATCCTTTATTGAAAAACAATATCCAAGTCATTCTTTAATAGAATAGAAACATTGTTTCCAATAAGGAGTATGTCATCGACATACAACACAATGTATACAACGTAACTCCCACTGTTCTTCTTGTAAAACAAGACTCTTCCGAGTTCCTCTGAAATCTAAAACCCAGTATGGATTCATTGAACTGAAGATTGCTACTCCGATATGCTTTGCTTTATTCCATAAATGGAATTATAAGATTGCATAATTTCTCAGCCTTATTAGGATCGATAAAACTCTTTGGGTGTGTCAAAACACATTCTCTTCTAGAATCCAATTCAAGAAGTTAGTTTTAACATCCAATATTACCATAACTCATTATCAAGATGAGTAGCAATGGCTAAGATAATCTGAATGATTTAATCAAAGCAACTGGTGAAAGTTTTTCCATAATCCACCTCGTGAATAAAACTTTTACCATCAAACTTGCTTTGAAAACCCTAGGTTTTCATCTGTTTGTTTATATCTTAAAGATCTATTAGCATTCATTGGGTCTAACCCCATGATGCAATTTTATCAAGTTCCAAACTTGATTATCAGATATTTATATCATCTCAGATTTCATGGCACCATGCCAATTTTCAGTAGTTGGACTCGTCATAGCTTGGAATTAGGTCGAAGGTTCACCGCTTTCCAAAAGCATGAATTCATATCTCTCATTGGTCACAATATCTAAGTATTTGAATAATAGAGATAGATTTATTCCTTTCGGACCTACGAGGGCTGGTATGGCTTCCAAAACCATAAGAATACTCTCAACCCAGTCTTGAGTATTCATCATTGGTTGTTTCACTTGAACCTCGTTCAAGACAACCGATCTCCCACTGAATTTCTAGGAAAGATAACTCTTTTCAAGAAAATCACTATCTCGAGCAACAAAATATTGTTCTCAGATAGATCGTAGAAGTTGTACCCTCGAGTTTCTTATAGATACCGTAAAGAAACTTTTATCCCATTTGAGTTCAAGCTCTATAGAGATAAATCTCGTCAGAGAAGCTTTTAGAACCTCAAATTTTGATGAAAACAATTCAGGGACCCTCCCTTTCCATACCTAGTATGGTGTCTTATCAACAGCTTTTGACGGCGTCCTATTCAGTGTATAAGTTGAAGTCAAGAATTGTGTGCTCCCAAAAGAGACCAGTAGTTCATTTAGACCTCTCATCGAATGGTCGAACTATATCTAATATAGTTTGTTTTCTCTTTTCCGAAACATAACCTTCATGTGCTTGTCAACTGATAGGTTCCACATACATCAGTATGGATCATCCCTAATTAATCACTCACATGTTCTCCTTTCTCCAAGAAAGATGACATTGTTATCTTTTTCCATCAAACATCATTCACATGTATCAAATTACTCCAAGTCAAATGATTCTAGAATGCCTTCTAAAAGAAGATTCGTTACATGTTTAGATTTTGATCTAATCAACAATGTTACAGTTATGTCTCATTGAGACTAATTCGATTCGGCCTTTGGTGTTAATGTTATATATGATTTGTTGAGTTTAAAGTATACATAAATAATGTAATAATCGTACCAAAACAAAGAATATTTCACAATTAAAATAGTTATCAAACTATTTAATTAGTGAAAAACTAATCCATCAGTATCTAATACTGAACCAATATTCATTGTTTATTGAAGGTACGAAAAATACATAGTTATAATACTTAAAACAAGGCCCTAAGGCATAACAACATCATATGATCATACGGCTAGTGCAGCGACCTTCGCTCCTTTTCCAACCCATAGATCGACATTTCTACTTTCCAAACTCCTACTTCTGTGTAGTTCCTTCACTTACAATTGTGAGAACCACAAATTGGCATCCAATACCCAAGAAGTAAAATTTGCCAAATTTAATGTCTATAACATTAATACCTGAAGATGAAGCAACCCCGTTCTTCACATCTTCTTTGAACTTTGGGCAAGTTCAATTATTCTCAATAATTGATCTATATTCGACTTCCCATTCAAAATTATCCCAATATCAAAACGTGATAAATCGTAAGTGAAAAGTCGAAATTTTCTAACCAGCGATATTATCATGCAATTGAAGCCCTATCTCTCATAAAATATGAGGGAGCCAACCAGACAATCGACTAATGCCATCCCATGGCTCGAAAGTCTCTAATTTGTGTCATTGATGAACTAAGTGTTTTGGATTAAATCACTCCCCGAGGTGAAAATAATCCTAACTTTAGAATCCATCATATGAAAGACAAATTAGGCATTTGTTTTGAAACTGAATAAAATATGAATTTCTACATATATGCAAGTAGTGTCCAAAACCTTTGCAATAGACGAATTCAGATTCCCTAGGAACTCTAGTATCCTTCTTGCCCATGCTCTTTTGATTACCTCATCCCTTATCATAAGAATATCCCTCTTAGGATCCTTCTCAATCGTCGGCTCTACAACCTTGAGCATCCCATGGATCTCACGTAGCGATTTCTTCAAATCATCCATATGGAAAATTTAGCCTAAAGGCATCATAACCATCATGATGGGATTGAAGTATGAAATCGGTTGCCAACTCATCATCTTAGGAAAAACCTAGGCGATCACTTTTAATCAAATAATCCAATCATTTGATCCACATGTGGTCCCTTAGGTTTCCCTTTCTCAGCCTAGCTGAAGCGATGGCTCTGGTCACACCGAACCGCTCAATCATTGCATGTTCCCCGAACATGCTATTGAGTTGTTCAATGATATCATAGGATGTGGTTATCTAACACATTTTTCTTGTCTTCGTATTTGAGGACCATCCTCAAATTACGTTGTCAATCAAGAAAATTTATGTTGTTCAATTTTTCACAATCAAGAATTGAACCAAACTTGAATTGAGTTTATATTTGACATGATAAACTCCAAAAGAAAGATAACTAAAGTATGTAAACATCCACAAAGCGGTAAACAAATAAGGTTGTCTAACAATAGTACTTATTTATTTCATTTTGTTCAATTGATATCCAATATCATAGTCCCTTAGAACAAAACGATTCCGAGATCCTCATCTTGCAAATCTTTAAGCCGACTGAGTCCGCACTTAAGTATTTCAAGATAGGTAGACATACCCATGTCAATGATATCTAATATCACTCTCGGTCGATGAGAGTCCCATTCTCATCTCATGTCTCGATAGCCACGCATGCAGTGGATCTATCGATGAGAAAACCAAAGTCACGTGTAAGGGTCTAACCCTTACTCCCACTTATCCCAAGATAACAAGTAGTACCCCGCTGAGGCGGACCTACCAACTTATGATCGAGGGTTTTATGAGTGTGATGTTTTGGACAAGACATTATACTCATTATTTTGGGAACTTGCATGCATAGGTGTTTATATGTAAGTTGAACATTTATAACATAAAACATCCTATAACTAGCAAAGCAATTAAATACGTAATCGAAAGGCCCCTAGAACCTCACAACTCTCAAACGAAAATATTAAAAGCAACAAAATAGGCCTTGAACATCTTCTGGACTGGTCCATTCCCGCCGTTTCAGTTCCGCGCCCGCCGATTTTGGTCAAACGTATTCCATACCCAAAAAACCACGAACAGCGCCCGCCGTTTCACAAACAGCGGTCGCTGAACACCACTGGCGGTTGCCGTTTCCAAAACGGCGGTCGCCAAAAGGGTATAAAACGGGTTTGACCTAAAAACAGCCTTTCGGCGGTCGCCGTTTCTAAAACGGCGCCCGCCAGAGCACTAACGGCGCCCGCCGTTTTGCTCCAGCAGCCCGGTTTTTGCCCGTTTTGCTTCGTTTCTTCTCGTCTTTTCCAGAGAGCCGATATCCAATGTCGATCCATGGATTCAATCCATTGCTTACACATTGAACAATAAATTTTTGAATAGAAAAACCTATCTATTACAAAAGATTCCAAGGGAGGCAGCCTGATTCGTGTGATTTTATGTCGATTTTCCGTGTCTTTTGTGTGAGAGTTGTGTCGTGTTTTGTCGTTCATTGGTGTATTCCTCGTGGTTTTGGTATGTTTGATGCGTTTGTCGAGTGTGCAGGTAGTTGAGCTTATACGTGTTGGAAGAAACGAAGAAACGGGCACGAATGAGCCAAAACGAAGTCGAGTTGCAGCTGACAGAGCCAGGCGCCCGCCTGACCCCCGAGCGCTCGCTTGCTCACTGACGCGAGCGCTCGCTTGCCCCTTATTTCAGAGCCGCAGTTTTCAGCACCAGGCGACCGCTGACCTGCCAAGCGGTCGCTTGCCCAGTGACGCGGGCGATCGCCTCCTGCCTCAGGCGGTCGCCTGCCCTCCTCGTCCAGCTTTGACCCGTTTTTGACCCCCGATTTCCAAAGACTACTTAAGGGTTTTAAACTAGGTTTTGAAGACACTTCTTTTCCAGCTTTTATTTTCGTTTTTGAGAGAACACTTAGAACTCGTACGTAGCTTTGAATTCCGCTTTGTTTTTTCTTGGATTGGATTGAAACTCGGTAAAAGTCGGAGATCCGCCGACGGGTACTTTTGATTTGGATTCGATTGTTAATTAGTAAGTTCGTTTCTTCTTTCGTTTTGTTCGTTCCTCAATTTCTAGATTGATAAATTGTTTCAATATCACTCCACCTTTGCAATTCGATTTCATGAATTTTTATTTTCAAAAACTTAATTTCTTTTCGATTAAAATCATGAGTAGCTAATTTCTTTGGCTAGGGTTAGGGTTGAGTGAATATCGAATAGGGTTAATGCTTGGTTTCCGATCTTGAATTGACATCAACCGGGAACGGACATGTTGAAATAATTTTATGAATTCAAGGTTTAACTTGAAAACGATAAACACGATTCCCGAAACCCTAGTTTACTTCTCATTTAATTCAAAAACAATCTTCCATACTTTTACTAGCTTTCTCGTCTTTTCAAATTCCGTAGTTTATTTTAGAATTAATTACAAAAACCAAAACAACTTAACGCATTATGCTATTTCATTTTCTTAATCCCGTTGCAAACAATTGAACATTTTTACGCCGATAGTAGTGTTCCTCGAGAGATCGACTCGGGCGAGTTGCTTTAGCAACTAGTTCGATTATTTTATTTGATTTGTGACGCACTACAAAACGACTTAATCAAATTGGCGCCGTTGCCGGGGAACACTTTAGGCACTAGTATTAGTGTTTAGGTGTTTGCAACAATTTCATTTTTATTTTTCTGTTTATTTACTTTATTTGTGCAGGTGCGTTTGATTGTTTGTTTGTCTTTGTTGGTGCATGGTAGGTACACGAAGAGCGAATACCGAACTTGCACCCGTGATAGAGAACATCAACAGACGCAAGAGCATCAGTCGGTGCACGAAGTCAGGCGAAAACTCTTCGTTTGACCCTAACTCCACCGATTCCGAACCTGAGACCGAAACTTCAGCCATGGCCGCCGTGATAGATAACAACGGAAACAATGGCAACAACGGAAACAATGGCAATAATGGGAATAACGGCAACAATGGGAATAACGGCAACAACGGGAACAACGGTAACAACGGAAACCGTACCCAGCCACTCCTCTTTGGAGATCTGACGCATCCGCAAATCGACGGAGCCAGCTCATGTATTTTCCTAAGTGATGCCGCCCGGAGATACGACCTCAAAGCGCACCATCTCGCTCAGCTTCCTCAGTTCTCCGGAACCACCAACGAGGATGCACTCAACTTCATCAAGGAATTCTACACAGCCTTGCATGCCTTCCCCCTCGGAGCACTTGACGATGATCAGCTCCAGCTGAAGTGCGTCCCATATGTCTTGCGAGATAGGGCGAAGAATTGGTTGTTATCCCTGGAGCCGGACTCGATCACCACTTGGGCTGACATGTACCGGGAGTTCATCACTCGGTTCTATCCACAGCAGAAGACCTTCGACCTAAAAGGTCAGATTTGTGCCTTCGAGCAAGAGCCGGGAGAGTTTTCCATGAGGCCTGGGAACGATACAGAAGCCTACTGAGGCAGTGCCCACATCACGATCTCACTCCCAATTCGATCATTCAATTCTTCTACAAGGGTTTAAGCAGAGAGGATCAGAGAGAGGTGAAAACCGCAGCCGGCGGAAATATCAGCAGTCGGAACAGTGATGAGATGACGGAGATCTTCAAATCATTATCAGCCGAGTCGAGGCAAACCAGTTCACGAGGAAGTGGTAGCTATGCCAGGACCGATGGGAGTGTTAATGCTCAGTTGGCGAAGCAAGTCGCCGACCTAACTAAGAAGGTTCAGATGCTCGAGACCACTGAGGAGCAGCCAAAGGGACAGATCTATAGAGTGGAGCCGTGTAGCTTGTGTGGGGAGATAGGCCATTTCTCGAGCACTTGTGGTCAAGGCATGCCATCTCCACCTCAAATGATGGATCCGAACTATGGCCCTGAGGTACAAGTGAATGCGATGCAGGGGTACAACCAGCAGGGCAACCAGAGGAACGATCCCTACTCAAACACTTACAACCCGGCCTGGAAAAATCATCCTAACTTCTCGTGGAAACAAGATCAGCCACAGACTCAGGGACAAGGGTCTCAGCAAAACTTCAACAATCAGAACCAGGGATACCAGAATGCCGGGAACCGATCTCAGAATCAAGGGTACCAGAATTCGGGCAATCAGAATTGGCATAACAATCAGAATTATCAGAGGCCCCAGTACCAGCAACAACAAAATCAGCCGCACTACCCGCCCCCACCTCAACCTCAACAAGCACCACCGAAGACTTCAGTCCTAGACGAGAAGTTTGCATCCTTCATGGCCTCGACTCAGGTCATCCTGAACCATAACCAGCAGAAGATCGAGGGGGTGGAGTCTAATATGACTAACCAGAACGCGGCGATTAAGAGGATCGAGACGCAAGTTGGCCAGATGGCTAGTCGAATGAATGAGATAGCCCAAGCCAATCAGAAGGATCGGATTCCGAGTCAACCACATCAGGCTAAGGCAGTCACCGTGCTTAGGAGCGAACGTGTCATTGATAATCACGTCGAAATGCCAACCGAAGAGGTGGAAGAGGACATCCCGGAACCGGAAGTAGCCGAGCAGAGAGTCCCGATCGAGAAACCGGTGGAGAAACCGATAGAAAAACCGGTGGAGAAGCCGGTAGAAAACCCGATGCGAGTACCAGAGACGAGTCGGGCAGCCTTACACAAGGCCGATAACCCCTATAGGCCTCCAGTGCCACCATACCCATTTCGGTTGAGGAACGAGAAGCAAGATCAGCAGTTCTCGGAGATTTATCAGCTTTGGTCGAAGGTAAACGTGAATCTACCTCTCCTCGACATTATCCGGAACATCCCGTCCTACGTCAAGTTCTTCAAGGACCTCGCTTCCAGGAAACGGAAGTTCGTTGACAACGAAAAGGTGGTGGTTTCAGAGGTGGCGAGTGCGATACTCCAGCACAAGTTACCCGAGAAACAAAGAGACCCCGGAAGCTTCAACATCATGATTGCCGTGGGGAATGGCAAGGAAGTTTCAGGAATGCTTGATTTGGGAGCAGGGATAAATTTGATGCCGTACGCCGTGTACGAGAAGTTAGAGTTAGGCGATCTCAAGCCTACTCATATGTGCCTCCAGCTCGCCGACCGATCGATTCGATATCCCAAGGGGATTGTGGAAGACATATTGGTACAGGTCGGAGGATTGATAGTCCCCGTGGACTTCGTGGTACTCGATGTTGGGGAAGTTCCCGAGAATGGGCGTGATCACGCCATTCTACTTGGGAGACCATTCATGGCCACCACTAATACGGTGATCGATGTGAAGAACGGTGTACTTGAGATGACCGTTCTCGGTGAAAAAGTCTCATTCTTCGTCCGAACAGGGAAAGCCACTCCCGCTGCCCTTTATGTGGAGAATTGCTCCTTCGTCGACCCTGTAGATGACGAAGTGGAAGCCGCGTTCATAGAGGAAAGTAGCCCCGAAGTTCTCGAGGGTGTAGAGGAGAAGTTGACCGAACCCACCTTTGGGCTACCTAGTTCACAGGAAGCCGAGATCGAGGCTCCGAAAAGTAAGGTGGAGTTGAAGCCGTTACCGAGCCACCTCAAATATGTTTTCTTGGAGGACGGGGAACAAAAACCCGTGATCATTTCAGCCACTTTGAGAGCCGAGGATGAAGAAGCGCTCGTGGCGATACTTAAGCAAAACAAGAAGGCTTTTGGGTGGATCTTAGGTGATATTCGAGGTATCGACCCTTCGGTGTGCATGCACCGGATAATTTTGGAGGAAGGATCGATTCCCAAGAGAGATGGGCAGAGGAGACTCAATCCGGTATTGATGGAAGTTGTGAGGACGGAGATCTACAAGCTCCTGGATGAGGGGTTGATCTATGCCGTTGCCGATAGCCGATGGGTGAGTCCGGTTCATGTGGTCCCAAAGAAAGGAGGCATCACCGTGGTGGAGAATCAGAAAGGAGAGCTCCTTCCGACTCGAATTACTACGGGGTGGCGGATGTGCATTGACTATCGGAAGTTAAATGCCGCCACCCGAAAGGACCATTTTCCTCTCCCTTTTATTGATCAGTTACTTGATAAATTATCGGGACATGCATTTTATTGTTTTCTTGATGGTTTGTCAGGTTACTACCAGGTGGCGATAGCACCGGAGGATCAGGAGATGACTACTTTCACATGCCCCATTGGTACCTATGCTTGGAGGAGGATGCCCTTCGGTTTGTGCAATGCACCGGGAACATTCCAGCGGTGTATGATGTCCATCTTCTCCGAGATGATAGGTAACTTCATGGAAGTCTTTATGGACGATTTCTCTGTATTTGGCTCTTCATTTAATGATTGCTTGGGTAAGCTTGATAGGGTTCTTAAGAGATGTATCGAGAGTAGTCTTACCTTGAGTTGGGAGAAGAGTCATTTCATGGTTACTAGTGGGATAGTGCTAGGACATATGGTGTCTAGTCGGGGGATAGAGGTTGATAGAGCCAAGATCGAGGTCATTGAGAGACTACCCCCTCCCATTAATGTTAAGGGCATACGTAGCTTCCTTGGGCACGCCGGGTTTTATAGGAGGTTTATTAAGGATTTTTCCAAGATTAGCCAACCTTTGTGTCATTTGCTATGGCAAGACGTTGAGTTTAAATTCGACGAGTCGTGTCTAGTAGCCTTTAATACACTTAAGGAGAAGCTTACCTCATCCCCGGTAGTTGTAGCACCTAATTGGGAGTTGCCCTTTGAGATTATGTGTGATGCGTCTAATTCGGCGGTAGGAGCGGTTCTTGGTCAGAAAGTGGATAAGTTGCTTAGGGTTATTTATTATGCTAGTGTGACCCTCAATAGTGCTCAAACCAACTACACCACTACCGAGAAAGAGTTGCTAGCGGTTGTGTTTTCCTTGGATAAGTTTAGGTCTTATATCATAGGGTCTAAAGTCATCGTCCATAGTGATCACCAAGCCCTACGGCACTTGCTAGCTAAGGCTCAAGCCAAACCGAGGTTGATTAGGTGGATCCTTTTGCTTCAAGAGTTCGATGTAGAGATCAAGGATAGGAAGGGGTGTGAGAATGTAGTAGCCGATCACTTGTCTAGGCTAGAGGCACCCCCCGAGATTTTAGGCGATAGTATGGATGGATCGATCCCCGACTCTTTTCCTTATGAGCTTGCTATGGCTATGACTCCGGTACCTTGGTACGCGGATATTGTGAACTTTTTGGTTGCAGGAGCTCTAAGAGAAGGCATGACCTCTCAAGAAAAGGCAAGGTTCGAACACTTATCCCGGGAGTACTTTTGGTCGGACCCCTATCTCTACAAGTTTGGGAAAGACGAGGTAATCCGTCGATGCCTTCCGGAGGAAGAGCAAGCTGATGTGCTCAAATGTTGCCACCACGACGAGAGTGGAGGTCACTTTGGGGGTCATAAAACCGCCCACAAGGTCGTCCAATCAGGTTTGTTTTGGCCCTCTCTTTTCAAAGATGCAATCGATTATTGCAAATCTTGTGACCGGTGCCAACGCATGGGGAATATTGGTAAGCGAGATGAAATGCCTTTAAATATCAACTTAGCGGTTGAAATTTTTGATGTTTGGGGTATTGACTTTATGGGACCCTTCCCCGTGTCTTTTGGTTTTGAGTACATATTGTTGGGTGTTGATTATTTGTCCAAGTGGGTTGAAGCAATCCCCACTAGGACTTGCGATGCTAAAGTGGTTCTCAAGTTTGTGCAGGAAAATATCCTTTCTAGGTTCGGATTCCCGAAGGCTATTATTAGCGATGGTGGGAAGCACTTTTGCAACAAACTCTTCTAGAAGTTGATGGTCAAGAACGGCATCAACCACAAAATTGCCACCGCTTATCATCCGCAAACTTCCAGGCAAGCCGAGACTAGTAACCGTCAAGTGAAGGAGATACTCGAGAAGACCGTGAAAACTTCCCGCAAAGATTGGTCGGAGAGGCTAAACTCAGCTCTATGGGCTTATCGGACCGCCTACAAGACGGTGATCGGCATGAGTCCCTACCGGCTCGTCTTTGGAAAATATTGTCATTTACCGGTGGAGATAGAGCACCGAGCCTATTGGGCGATCAAGGCCACCAACATGGACTTAATGGAAGGTGGAGAAGCCCGGGCTTTGGAGTTGTCCGAGCTTGATGAGATGCGCAATGAGGCCTACGAGAATTCTCGTATCTACAAAGAGAAGGTGAAGGCGACACATGACAAGAGGATCAAGAACAAGGAGCTAACAGCCGGGATGAAGGTGCTTTTATTCAACTCGAGGCTTCGGTTGTTCCCCGGAAAGCTCAAGTCAAGATGGAGTGGACCGTACGAGATAATGGAGGTGTTCCCGTATGGAGTAGTTAAGCTCTATAACCCAAAGACGAAAGAGGCATTTCAAGTCAATGGCCACCGAGTAAAGCCTTATATCGAGCCGTATAGTGAGGGAGACAATATTAAATTCGGAGTAGAATCCATTCTACTCGGAGACGTCTCTTATGAATAGACCTCGTCAGTCGAGCTCGAGACTCTAAACGAGCGTCGCGTGGAGACTAGTCCACGAGCCGTAACGCTCTTTCGGTTACCAAAATGAGCGCCGCGTGGGGGCCTACCCACGAACGTCAAGCTCACGACATGAAACGAGCCACTTCGTGCTTTTAAGAGACAGGAAAACGAATTCGGTAGAATGGAACGGCTATCAGAATGTAGGTGGTGAAAACCCATACCAGGCGATCGCCCAGTGGGGGAAGCGCCCGCTTCAAGACCCTCGCTGGCGCTCGCGCGGAAACGGGGCGCGCGCCTCGTCCAAACTTCAGAAGCTAGAGAATCGGGCAAGCGGTCGCATGGAGCCCACGCGCTCGCCTGAGAGCAGTCGCAAGCGCTCGCTAGTAATGGAGGCGCTCGCTTGGTGTTGGTTTCAGAGACCTAAAAAATCGACCAGACGACCGCTTGAGAAGGAAGCGATCGCTTCCTCACCGTCGCGCGCGATCGCTTAAGCCAGCGGCGCTCGCCTCGTCTCGATTTCAGAGAGCTGGGATTTCGCTCAAACGCCCGCTCAAGAAATCAGCGCCCGCCTCCCTTTTCAAAAAAAAAAAAATAAAAAAAATAAAAATAAAATAATATATATATTTATATATTTAATTCTTTTATTTTTATGAATTAAAGAAGTGTTGGAATTCGATATCCCGGGTTATCAAAATTGCGGAACCGATAACCCGAACGAACCCTTCGCCGGAGATCGTACGTACATCGACTCATCCGCCGGAGTACGGGCTTTGGAGACCACGCACCCGAAGGCACGTAATCCGCCCCCACCCGAAAACCCGCGAGCCGAGGTTCATACAATCGACAACTTCAATCGCCGGAGAAATCACGAGCCCACGCGAACCAGAACCCGACCGAACGCGTCGCGCGCACGAGGCACGCGAACGCCCAGCCGAGTCCCCGCGAGGGGACTCGCGATCGCTCGCAGCGATCGCACGGGATGCCTCGCGGCATCCCCGGGATGCTCGTAGCATCCCCGCAGCGGATCCGGCGATCCGCTGCTCGCGGCTAGGGCTCGCGTCCAGCGAGCCGCTGCGCGAAACCCGCAGCTCGCTACGAGCTGCTACGGGTAAAACCCGTAGCCCTAGCGATCGGCCCCGTAGGGCTCGATCGACCCTCGGCGCCCAGCCGAGGGTTCGCGCGCTCGATCCCCACGAGGGATCCACGAGCTGCCGGCGGTCCGGTGGTTCAACCACCACCGCCCGGCTCGATCCTCGTCTCGGGGTTCGATCCTTGGATCTTTGTTCTACGGTATTCTCGATAAAAACAAATCGAACAATAATCAAGTTAGTTGAGAATTGTACCTACGATTCGTTGTTCGGAGAAACGAAATCGACGACCTCGTGATCTTCCCGCGTATTCCTTGCACTCCGTTCGAACGTCGGGTGGGCGACGAGCTATCGAACTCCTATGGATCCTCTTCACTCTTCAAGACTTTATGATTGGCGTATCTTAGGTTGTGAAAAAGTGAAGACCATGTAGTGCTTTTATAGGCTACGAGGGGGATCAAAAGGAGATTAAATATTGGGCTTCTAATATTGACAATTAAATTGGGTCCAACCCAAATCCATTAATTCTTATCAATATTAATTTTATTTATTTTCCACTATATAAATAAAATTGCACTCCCAATATTTATCTATATTATATCAAATAATATTTCTCCAACTTAGTATTATTTATTCCGTGTATTTAAGATTTAAATATCCATGAATAAAATTTATTTATTGCTTAATAAATTTATTCATCTCTTATATCCGAGAATAGTACCACTCAACCTTATTTATTATGCGGAACAAATCCACTCGCGAGGTTTACATAATAAATCCTTATGAGCTCATCTCGGGGATATTATCAACCCTTCCGGGATACACTGCCCCTTCAAGAATTCACGGCATGCCATATATAAAATATAGTGACCCAACTTAACCGGTAATTAACCCAATAATTAAATCGGTTAATTCCTTTGGTAAATCAAAGTCACTTATATTAAATACACACACCCGCAATTGTTTCAGGGATTAAGAATAAAATACTCCGAGACTGAAATCAATTATCACAGAGCAATCCTAATTGATAAGTCTCAAGCGATCCGCTCAATACACCAAGTGTACAAGTGTGATAAAATAATTAAGATAAATTATTTTCTCTCTCACACAACGACTATACCGATGGATTGGTCCGTGTCCATCTAGGTCGTGAGCAACTGTTCGATTAAATACGAGTAACCGATAGTATGATCTTCTGTGTGCCCATGCAACACCATACTAACTACAACGTATAAAATCCAGGACTATAATTTGCATGTATTTAATTAACAATAATTAAAAGCAAATGAATGTCTGTAATTAATAGGTAAATGAAAGTGCATACAGAGTTCAGAATACTCAAATCTAGACATTAAGTATACTACTCTATCAATCTCCCACTTATACTAAGGTCTAGTCTTATCCTCCAAACTTCTGACTCCCAAACCCTCCATGTGCTTGTAATATACTTCCTTAGGAAGTATCTTGGTGAAAGGGTCCGCTAGGTTGTCTTCCGAAGCTATCTTGGTGACTATCGCATCGCCCCTCTTGACGATGACTCGAATCAGGTGGTACTTGCGCTCTATGTGTTTCGTAGCACTATGGGACCGTGGTTCCTTACTGTTTGCCACTGCACCGCTATTGTCACAATAAATTGTCATAGCTCTAGGCAAACTCGGAATCACATCTAAGTCCTGGAGGAAATTAAGGAACCAAACTGACTCTTTCGCTGCCTCTGAGGCTGCAACATATTCAGCTTCCATGGTAGAGTCTGAAATGCACTTTTGCTTAACACTCCTCCATGATACGGCTCCACCTCCCAAAGTGTACACATAGCCTGATGTCGACTTTCGCCGGTCCTTATCAGCTTGGAAATCCGAATCCGTATAACCCAAAGGGATCAGATTGTCTGCTCCGTAACTCAGAACATAATCCCTAGTATTTCGCAAATACTTGAAAATGCTCTTTACAGCAGACCAATGAGCCTTTCCAGGGTTACTCTGATATCTAGCCACTACGCCAACTGCATAGCAGATATCAGGCCTCGTACATAACATTGCATACATCAAGCTTCCCACAGCCGAAGCGTAGGGAACTGCTTTCATTTCATTTTTCTCCTTTTGTGTCCGAGGACACATCTCCTTAGAAAGATAAGTTCCTTTACTGAAGGGCAGTTCGCCCTTCTTGGAATCTTGCATGTTAAAACGAGCCAGAATCGTGTCTATGTAAGATTGCTGGGATAAGTACAATGTTCTATTCCGGCGATCCCTTATAACCTTGATCCCTAGATCATGTCCAACATCTCCCAAATCTTTCATATCGAATTGTCTAGACAACCATCCCTTTATGTCTGATAACATTTTCACACTGTTGCCAATGAGAAGAATGTCGTCTACATAAAGCACGAGAAACACCACCTTCTTCCCATCACGTTTCCAATACACGCACGATTCGTCCATGCTTTGACTGAATCCAAAAGATTGGACTACTTCGTCAAACCGCAGGTTCCACGATCTCGAGGCTTGTTTCAATCCATAAATGGATCGATTAAGCTTGCACACTAGATGATCTCGCCCCTTAGCAATGAATCCTTCTGGTTGTTTCATATAAATCGTCTCGTCAAGACTTCCATTAAGGGAAGCTGTCTTGACATCCATTTGCCACACCTCATAATCCATATGAGCTGCTATGGATAAGAGAATTCGGATCGACTTTATCTTGGCTACCGGCGAGAAGGTCTCCTCATAATCGATTCCCTCTTTCTGAGTATATCCTTTCGCAACAAGCCGAGCTTTAAAGGTTTCAACCTTTCCGTCAGATCCTCTCTTTCTCTTGTAGACCCATTTACACCCAATTGGCTTTACGCCGCTTGGTGGTTCTACAAGATCCCAGACTTTATTAGAATCCATAGATTCTATTTCGGATTTCATCGCTTTCTTCCAAGAAGGCGCATCTATATCTTGTACCGCCTCATCATAGGTCCAGGGATCGACTTCATGAACTCCAGGTCCAGAGTCCGAAGACTCACCTAGTCCAATCCATCTATCTGGTTGTTTAACAACCCTCCCACTACGACGGCGTTCCAGCGTATTAACAGTGACAGTATTAGGTGCAGGTTCTAGTGGTGTATCTATACTCGGTTCGGCTGTATCCAGGTCTTCCTCGTTACCTCTCAACTCATCAAGTATTATGTCACTTTTGGGCTTGTGGTCCATGACATAGTCATTCTTAACCTATAAGCACATAAAACAAACAAACAATTTAATATCCGATATTATCTCCCTCAAATAATATCATTAAATCACTAATCACATCTAAAATCCCATCAGATAAGGCAAGCCACGTGGTGTGGACGTTTACCTACCCAAATGATTTAGCAATTAGATTTTCTTTGGTCATACATCAATTATAGCGTAACCTCGTGGGGAGGAATACTATAACGCGTATCTAAGTGTAAACCATTACTCAGTACCAAAGTAAACTACTTGGAATCGCTACATCACCGCAAGCCACGTGGTGTGGACGTTAACAATAACTTCACAATTCTTCATAATTACTTACAACTGTCTACATCAATTAATCCAAAGTCCGTCACCATAGCAAGCCACGTGGTGTGGACGTTTACTACACTAAGAGACTTTTATAATTGACTCCCAATTACTTGATCCATTTAATCTCGTAAATCAAGACGTGGAGAATCATAAGTGAAACTCGAAGTTTCTAACCAGTGATTCACCATGCGAACGACCCTATCTCTCATAAATGAGGGAGCCGAGCAGACAAACGACCCATCTATCAAAGTATGGCACGAAAGTCTCTAATTTGTGTCCTCTACATGATCAAGTGGCTCTGGCTCCATTCCACTCCCCGGGGTGAGAATGAGTCGACTTGAAATCAGCTTTGGAAAGACAAATTAGGCACTGTTTGATAAACTTAATCAATGTTTCTCATAAAAAGAATTACAAGAACTCTCCTCTAATGACCTATCTATATAAACTTCAAAAGTTTATAAAAGTCACCAAGAGAGCAGCAATGGAGACCATGGGTATGTTTCCATACCCTCTCCCACTTAGCTTTTTACAATAAAGGGATACGCTATCTAGTGCATAAAATAAACACATATAGCATGCATACATGTAATAAAGCACATAGTATTATCACATAGTCAAAATAATACTAGAATATTATTTTCCGACTATTATGGCTTCATCACATCTCCGTACGCATCTTCTAGTCTTCAGTCTTCGCTTCTTGAATGCTCCATGTGACGAGAATATTAATCTCCAATATTTAAATCTATTTATTTTCAATTAATCCAAGAGTTACTTAATTCGAAAATTAAGTCAATCGAATATATCAAAAATAAAATTAAATATTATTAATATTTATTTTATTTTCTTTTTCCATTCCATTAAATCTCTAGAATAATCTATCCAAGATGCTCTTGGAATATTCTAGATGATATCCATAATGAAATAAAGAAATAAAATAATTTAGGACTATTATACTTTACTAATTTATTTTATTCCTAATCCATGAATATTCCCATGAGTAGGAATAATCAAATAGGAAAATAAATTTAGTACTAAATTAATTCTTTTTCTATTTCTTGAATATTCCATAAAGAAATAATCAAAATAGGAAAAACCGAATTAAAATAGGAAAGTATATTTTCGGTAGGAGTAGCACGGGTTGGGAGACCCCACGCCACCCCCACCCTCGTCCGACCGGCCAGCCACGGGGAGGAGCGCCGCCGCCCAGCCACGCCGCCAACCACCGAACCGGTGGTAGCCGCGGCTAGGGCAACCAGCCCCTCGCCCTAGGGCCGCGGGTCGATCGATCCCCTCGGGATCGATCATGGGGATTGATCGATCCCGGTCCTTGTCTCCTCGTCACTTCGTCTTCTCCGGCGGTCTACGATTCGTCGATCCAATCGCAAAATAAATTTACAAAAATCTAAATTACAATTCCGGTATCGATTCTATACACGAAATCGACCCTATACATTTTCCGGAAAAACAATGAACATAATAAATCCTAAATTCGGTCAACCCCCGAATTTTTACTATTACAAGCATTCACCACCAAAAACGAATCTCGACATGTCCGAGAGTTTAATAAAACCAACAATCACATGACAAAATAATTAAACGAATAATCATCAAGCCATAATAGTCGGAACCCTGCAAGGTAGAACAATTTTATCGAAAATACCGCGAACGTAAACCACGCTCTGATACCAATTGTTGGAATTCGATATCCCGGGTTATCAAAATTGCGGAACCGATAACCCGAACGAACCCTTCGCCGGAGATCGTACGTACATCGACTCATCCGCCGGAGTCCGGGCTTTGGAGACCACGCACCCGAAGGCACGTAATCCGCCCCCACCCGAAAACCCGCGAGCCGAGGTTCATACAATCGACAACTTCAATCGCCGGAGAAATCACGAGCCCACGCGAACCGGAACCCGACCGAACGCGTCGCGAGCACGAGGCACGCGAACGCCCAGCCGAGTCCCCGCGAGGGGACTCGCGATCGCTCGCAGCGATCGCACGGGATGCCTCGCGGCATCCCCGGGATGCTCGTAGCATCCCCGCAGCGGATCCGGCGATCCGCTGCTCGCGGCTAGGGCTCGCGTCCAGCGAGCCGCTGCGGGAAACCCGCAGCTCGCTACGAGCTGCTACGGGTAAAACCCGTAGCCCTAGCGATCGGCCCCGTAGGGCTCGATCGACCCTCGGCGCCCAGCCGAGGGTTCGCGCGCTCGATCCCCACGAGGGATCCACGAGCCGCCGGCGGTCCGGTGGTTCAACCACCACCGCCCGGCTCGATCCTCGTCCCGGGGTTCGATCCTTGGATCTTTGTTCTACGGTATTCTCGATAAAAACAAATCGAACAATAATCAAGTTAGTTGAGAATTGTACCTACGATTCGTTGTTCGGAGAAACGAAATCGACGACCTCGTGATCTTCCCGCGTATTCCTTGCACTCCGTTCGAACGTCGGGTGGGCGACGAGCTATCGAACTCCTATGGATCCTCTTCACTCTTCAAGACTTTATGATTGGCGTATCTTAGGTTGTGAAAAAGTGAAGACCATGTAGTGCTTTTATAGGCTACGAGGGGGATCAAAAGGAGATTAAATATTGGGCTTCTAATATTGACAATTAAATTGGGTCCAACCCAAATCCATTAATTCTTATCAATATTAATTTTATTTATTTTCCACTATATAAATAAAATTGCACTCCCAATATTTATCTATATTATATCAAATAATATTTCTCCAACTTAGTATTATATATTCCGTGTATTTAAGATTTAAATATCCATGAATAAAATTTATTTATTGCTTAATAAATTTATTCATCTCTTATATCCGAGAATAGTACCACTCAACCTTATTTATTATGCGGAACAAATCCACTCGCGAGGTTTACATAATAAATCCTTATGAGCTCATCTCGGGGATATTATCAACCCTTCCGGGATACACTGTCCCTTCAAAAATTCACGGCATGCCATATATAAAATATAGTGACCCAACTTAACCGGTAATTAACCCAATAATTAAATCGGTTAATTCCTTTGGTAAATCAAAGTCACTTATATTAAATACACACACCCGCAATTGTTTCAGGGATTAAGAATAAAATACTCCGAGACTTAAATCAATTATCACAGAGCAATCCTAATTGATAAGTCTCAAGCGATCCGCTCAATACACCAAGTGTACAAGTGTGATAAAATAATTAAGATAAATTATTTTCTCTCTCACACAACGACTATACCGATGGATTGTTCCATGTCCATCTAGGTCGTGAGCAACTGTTTGATTAAATACGAGTAACCGATAGTATGATCTTCTGTGTGCCCATGCAACACCATACTAACTACAACGTATAAAATCCAGGACTATAATTTGCATGTATTTAATTAACAATAATTAAAAGCAAATGAATGTCTGTAATTAATAGGTAAATGAAAGTGCATACAGAGTTCAGAATACTCAAATCTAGACATTAAGTATACTACTCTATCAAGAAGGGTGTTGGAGTTGTGTACTTAATGTCTAGATTTAAGTAACGCAAACTCACGATCCATTGCCATTAATCTATTTAATTAAATAAACAATTATTTGCGTTTAATTATTTATAATTAAATATATGCAAATCATAGTCCTGGATTTTATACGTTGTAGTTAGTATGGTGTTGCATGGGCACACAGAAGATCATACTATCGGTTACTCGTATTTAATCGAACAGTTGCTCACGACCTAGATGGACACGGACCAATCCATCGGTATAGTCGTTGTGTGAGAGAGAAAATAATTTATCTTAATTATTTTATCACACTTGTACACTTGGTGTATTGAGCGGATCGTTGAGATTCATCGATTAGGATTGCCGGCGATAATCGATTCGAGTCTCAGTGTATTTTATTCTTAATCCCCGAAACTATTGCGGGTGTGTATATTTAATATAAGTGACTTTGATTTACCAAAGGAATTAACCGATTTAATTATTGGGTTAATTACCGGTTAAGTTGGGTCACTATATTTTATATATGGCATGCCGTGAATACTTGACGGGACAGTGTATCCCGGAAGGGTTGATAATATCCCTGAGATGAGTTCATAAGGAATTATTATGTAAACCCTGCAGGTGGATTCGTTCCGCATAATAATTAAGGTTGAATGGTACTAGTCTCGGATATAAGAGATGAATAAATTAATTAGCAATAAATTAATTTTATTCATGGATATTTATATCTTAAATACACGGAATAAATAATACTACCGGAGAAATATTATTTGATATAATATGGTGAATATTGGGAGTGCAATTATATTTATATAGTGGAGTTAATCATATAATTAATAATAGTAAGGATTAATAGATTTGGGCTTGGTGGGCTCAATTTAATCACTATTATTGGAAGCCCAATATTCCACCTCCTTAAGATCCCCTACGTAGCCTATAAAAGCACTACATGGTCTTCTCTATTCTCATAACTTGAAGATCACAATTCTAGAGAGAGAAAGTAGAGAGGAGGATCCATGGAGTTCGGTAGATCGTCGCCCACACGACGTCCGGCCTAGTGCAAGGAATACGTGGGAAGATCTCAAGGTCGTCAAATTGAGTTCTTCGTTTTTCCGAACAACGAGAACGAGGTAAATCGTAAAACCCTCTTTATGATTTTATCGTTTAATTATCGTAAAAATATCGTGAACCAAGATCCGTAGACGAGACCCAAGACGAGGTTGAACCGGGCGGTGGTGGTCGAAGACCACCGGACCGCCGGCGGCTCAACGGCTCGGCTAGGAGGGTCGAGGGCGCGAAACCCTAGCGCTCGCACGGTTGCGAGCGCACGCCTCCATCGGGCAGCCGCGGCTTGGCCGTGGCGGAGGGTCCGATGATGGGGCTGTTTCGTGAGGGTTTCCGGCATGTCCAGCGGGCTGCTGGAGCAGCCGCTCGCACGGTGCGAGCACCGCTCGCACGGGCTGGTCGCCGCTCGCGCGGCAGGACCACCGCTCGCGCGGTGGCGGGCTGGTGGTGATCGCTAGCCACGGTTCGCCGTGGCTGGGCGTGC
This sequence comes from Euphrasia confusa, assembly GCA_954870475.1. Classification (NCBI taxonomy): domain Eukaryota; kingdom Viridiplantae; phylum Streptophyta; class Magnoliopsida; order Lamiales; family Orobanchaceae; genus Euphrasia; species Euphrasia confusa. The sequence continues at coordinate 13,804,211 of OX940949.1, read as the reverse complement.
GATCACCGTGGGGCAGCTGGGCATGAAAGGGGGCTGCTACGAGCAGCCCTAGGCGGCTGCCAAGGACAGCCGCGAGCCCCACGCGAGGGCTCGACCGGACAGCCGCGGGCTATCCCCGCGGCGGCTTGTTTGGTTGAGTCCGGCTTCGTGGTGGTTCGTGGCGAGATGTTCCGGCAACCGGGAGTCGATTGGAGTTGTTGTTCCGCAATTTTACAACTCCGGATATTCGATCTCCAAAGGATTTCGGTCGGAATTAATTAGATAATTTATTTATTTAAATTTATTAATTCCGGGATATCGATTTCCAACAAAGGGTTGCCCTAATTTCATCCGCCTCCCTCACATTATTTGCTCTTTGTTTTTCTTTTACAGTTAAACCTTGAGCATCATCGACCGATCCACCATCTCCGACAAAGTCAGCACTGCTCGCCGCCGTTGCTAACTCCGACCACCATCACTACCATCTCGCCGCCGCTCATATCGCCGCCGCGAACCACCATCTTCCCCAGCGGCGCTCCACCCTGTCCAGCAGCCACCCGCAGTCCTTCTCCGGTCAGCACCAGTTCCGGCCGAATCCACTGCACCGGAGCTCCAGCTCTATCGCCGTCGGCCCGCACCACCTCCGCTCATCACCGTCGACGACATCATCCCTCCGACCGCTGCATTCACTGAGCTCCGGTCGCCGCCGACAGCCGTGTCCCCGCCGCCGAACCCCCTGCTCCGAGCTCGCCGTTGACCTCCGGTTCGCCGACGACCTTTGCACCGAGTGCAGCACCACACACCAAGCAGCTCCTCCGTCCCCGGTCAGTCACCGAGCTGAGCACAACAGTTTCCCGGTTAAATTCTCGACTTCGGCTCTCAATTCACGGCAATCCCGTGCACTCCGGTTAGTTCGGTTCTTAGTTCCGTGACACGTCCTCGACTCCCGATCCGTCCTTTTTGCTCGATTGATTTTACGGCATTCCCGTGAACGTTCCACCTCTCGACTCCGACTCTCGGCAGCCCCGTTCGTCTCATTCCGGCAGTCCCGGTAATCTCTTAGTCTTTGTGATTCGTTTCTTACTAACATGGTGTTCACCCGTAGTAAAAAGAAAGCTCCGGCTTCTAAGAGGGCTCGAATCGACGAGGGCCCCTCCAACGAGTTGCCGGAACACGACTATGAGGATAGAACACCCACTCCTCCAAGGCAGCCCACTCCTCCACCACAGCCACCTCCGGCTAATCGTCGGGTTGATCTCCGGGACGAGTACGGCGCCGACTTTCCCATTTACGCACACAAGGAAGGCCGACGACTAGACGCCTTCCGTAAGCATGATTTTGAATTCCCCCGCCCGTACGATTGGGATTTGGTCAGAAAATTGGGCCTCTATGATGACGTTAAGAAATACTTGAAGTTGTTGGGGATAGAGAAGATCGCAAAGCAGACTCTCGGTTACTCGCCATCTCTAGGCCTCGAGATGCTTTGCACCCTAGAGCGACATTCAAATGGGAGGTTCTATACTTGTCGTATCTTGGGCCGTGAAGTCGAGTTCAGTCCGAAGACATTCGCGGCCATCTTCCATTTCCCGTTGGACGGAGTTCAGAGGGACATCCCCGAGAAAATCGACAAACATGCCGCATGGGAAGCCATTACCTCGGTCCCCGAACATACCGGGAAGAGTGTACAGATAGCCGACCCGGCGCTCCTCCTTGTCCACCGCTTCATCGCATACAACATCTCCGGGAAAGATGAAGGGAACAAGGTGAATAAGTCGGAGCTCTTTCTCCTCGAGCGCGCGTACAAGGGCTATGAATCTACCCCGATCGATTATGTCTTGGGGCAGCTGGTGAGGACAGTTCAGCGTGGAGCACACCACGCCTCCTTTTTCTACTTTGCCACGGGGCTCGCACATTCATCGGACCTAATCGACATCAACGACCCACGCAGACTTCCGGCGGACTTTGTGGTGAACCCTCGGACGATTGATCTACAAGAGCTCAACGGTTCTCACCTCCTCGATAAGCACGGAAATTTTCTGCCTCATTCCATACGGATCGGTCGAGCCCCGAGAAATGCCGCGTCGACAAGTACGGCACCTCCTGCCCGGTCCTCGTCCCCGCCTCCTCAGCCGGGGTATGCAGCGGGATACGATACTCCGATCCCTTATCCGGCCTACTCGTCGTACACCGTCAGGTTTCACGACATGATCAATCAGTTCCAGGACATGCGGACTAGTTTCGAGGACGCGGAGACTAGTAGGAGGGAGATCGAGTACGATATGCGGGAGGACTTTCGGACGACTTCGGGAGATACTAGGACCTACATTGATGAACGGTTCACCCGGATGGAGGCCCAAGCCACTCTTCAGTATGACCATTTCAATGGTCGGCTCGACAGGATCGAGGCTCAGCAGGCCACTCATCATGACTACTATGTGGCCGAGAATGCCCGACGGCAGGCCCGTGAGGATACCGAGCACGCCTACCACGTCTCCCAGTACGCTCAGATGATGGCCATGTTCCGAGGGCCACAGTACCCGCCACCCGAGCCTTGAGGATCGACCGTACCTTCGTACGGTCGCGGTATGTATATAGTTTCGTCTTTGTCTTTCTTTTCATTGAGTCTTGTTTTGTTTATTGTTTGCTTTTATTACTTGTTTTTGCTTGCGTGGTTTTGTTTTAGTTTGTGTGTGTAGGTTTTTCGCCCCGGACACCATTGGACTACTTCGAGGTCGATTTCCATGGGGCGTAGCTTTCTTCGGAGGCTCGGACTTCCATGAGGACACGGAATAGCCCAAGTGTGGGAGGGGTTTGCTTCCTTTTCCTTTTTTTTTTCTTGTTTGTGGTTTCTCTTCTCTTGTTTTATGTGCGTTTGTGATCTTGTCGTATCTTGATTTTGTGTTCTTTTGTTTGTTTTGAGATTAGTTGTGTGATCACCCCCATTACCCACTTATGTGATATGTTTATCATGAGCATGTGCTAGATTGCATTCGTATGCCTATTGCTTTATTTCGTCTCTTGAAGTGCGGTAGAGTCTTGGTGCTAGAGGTCGGTATACAAGTAGTTCCGATCCTTTGTCTAGTTGAAATGGAGTAATTGTGAGATAATCGCATGTAGCTATTACATTTTCCAAAAGCCTTGTGAGAGTTTGAGCCTTTATAGCTTTCTTCTTTGTGTGATTTACGATTCGTTGTCTTTCGAGCTTCTTATTTCCTTGTTCTATATCATGTGTGCCCGTATGAACTAGAGATAGCTAGGACGTGCTTAGGTTGTTACTCGAGGCTAGTATATCATAACTTACTTGATTTTGAATGTGATTGGGACATGATCGATTAGGATAGCCATTTTTGCCGCTCACTTTTGACCCCGAGCCCGTAGTGGGACACCCTAGTAACCCCGTTGAGCCTACGTTTAGCCTTTTATTCTTGTCCTATATTCCGTGGAGGAGGGAAGCGAAGTATTGTTGTTGAGGGTACGAAGGGTGTTGATTTATACGTTGTGATTCCTTTGTAATAATTTGAGACATGTGTATTTTAGTCTCCAAAAAAAGAAAAAAAAAAAAGAAGAGAGAAATAAATGAGACGTGTTATAAGTCTCCAAAAAAAAAAAAAGAGTCGAGACGTGTTATAAGTCTCCAAAAAAAATATATATAAAAAAAAAAATAAGAGTCGAATAATGTTCTTAGTTGCTCTCTTGGGATATTTGTGAGGCGAGATGAGTTTGTTTATCATGATTGGCATTGTCGGAGTTGTTGTGAAGATTAGACGGATGTTTGGTGTGGCGGAGACGTGTAGTTGAACGTTATTAGTCCACTTTTGCCCAAATAATCCCGAATACCCTTAGCCGAGCCCCGTTACACCCAATTTTATCGATCACCCATGATTCTTAAGATAGTAGACTTTGATTAGTGGAGAGTACAACTTGAGTACGCGTTTGGTTGATGTTCTTAGGTGCACATGTTATTATTTGAAGCTCATCCTTGTTCCATTTATGCTTATTTTTTTTCTGGAGTACACAAGTTATATCTTGTTGAATATCCTTCGCTTGTGTATGCTTTTGAGTGGAACCTTGTTTCGAGAGAAGAAGATAAGAGTGAATCCGAGTGAGGGAAATTGAAGTAGTTACATGTGGTGATTCTTATTTGACTTTTGTTGCTTCTATGTACTTTGGGGTTGAGATTTATTTGTTTTACTTTTTCCGGATGCACCGGGGGTTTACTTGTATCTTTTGGGAGATGGAATAAGTAGTTGGCATGCTTGTGTGATTTGGTTCTTGTTTTCATGAATGTTTGCTTGAGGACAAGCAAAAGACTAAGTGTGGGGGAGTTGATTCGTGTGATTTTGTGTCGATTTTCCGTGTCTTTTGTGTGAGAGTTGTGTCGTGTTTTGTCGTTCATTGGTGTATTCCTCGTGGTTTTGGTATGTTTGATGCGTTTGTCGAGTGTGCAGGTAGTTGAGCTTATACGTGTTGGAAGAAACGAAGAAACGGGCACGAACGAGCCAAAACGAAGTCGAGTTGCAGCTGACAGAGCCAGGCGCCCGCCTGACCCCCGAGCGCTCGCTTGCTCACTGACGCGAGCGCTCGCCAGCATGCCAAGCGCTCGCTTGCCCCTTATTTTAGAGCCGCAGTTTTCAGCACCAGGCGACCGCTGACCTGCCAAGCGGTCGCTTGCCCAGTGACGCGGGCGATCGCCTCCTGCCTCAGGCGGTCGCCTGCCCTCCTCGTCCAGCTTTGACCCGTTTTTGACCCCCGATTTCCAAAGACTACTTAAAGGTTTTAAACTAGGTTTTGAAGACACTTCTTTTCCAGCTTTTATTTTCGTTTTTGAGAGAACACTTAGAACTCGTACGTAGCTTTGAATTCCGCTTTGTTTTTTCTTGGATTGGATTGAAACTCGGTAAAAGTCGGAGATCCGCCGACGGGTACTTTTGATTTGGATTCGATTGTTAATTAGTAAGTTCGTTTCTTCTTTCGTTTTGTTCGTTCCTCAATTTCTAGATTGATAAATTGTTTCAATATCACTCCACCTTTGCAATTCGATTTCATGAATTTTTATTTTCAAAAACTTAATTTCTTTTCGATTAAAATCATGAGTAGCTAATTTCTTTGGCTAGGGTTAGGGTTGAGTGAATATCGAATAGGGTTAATGCTTGAATTCCGATCTTGAATTCACATCAACCGGGAACGGACATGTTGAAATAATTTTATGAATTCAAGGTTTAACTTGAAAACGATAAACACGATTCCCGAAACCCTAGTTTACTTCTCATTTAATTCAAAAACAATCTTCCATACTTTTACTAGCTTTCTCGTCTTTTTAAATTCCGTAGTTTATTTTAGAATTAATTACAAAAACCAAAACAACTTAACGCATTATGCTATTTCATTTTCTTAATCTCGTTGCAAACAATTGAACATTTTTACGCCGATAGTAGTGTTCCTCGAGAGATCGACTCGGGCGAGTTGCTTTAGCAACTAGTTCGATTATTTTATTTGATCAAATCGACGCACTACAAAACGACTTAATCAAATTGGCGCCGTTGCCGGGGAACACTTTAGGCACTAGTATTAGTGTTTAGGTGTTTGCAATAATTTCATTTTTATTTTTCTGTTTATTTACTTTATTTGTGCAGGTGCGTTTGATTGTTTGTTTGTCTTTGTTGGTGCATGGTAGGTACACGAAGAGCGAATACCGAACTTGCACCCGTGATAGAGAACATCAACAGACGCAAGAGCATCAGTCGGTGCACGAAGTCAGGCGAAAACTCTTCGTTTGACCCTAACTCCACCGATTCCGAACCTGAGACCGAAACTTCAGCCATGGCCGCCGTGATAGATAACAACGTGTTGGAGTTGTGTACTTAATGTCTAGATTTAAGTAACGGAAACTCACGATCCATTGCCATTAATCTATTTAATTAAATAAACAATTATTTGCATTTAATTATTTATAATTAAATATATGCAAATTATAGTCCTGGATTCTATACGTTGTAGTTAGTATGGTGTGCATGGGCACACAGAAGATCATACTATCGGTTACTCGTATTTAATCGAACAGTTGCTCACGACCTAGATGGACACGGACCAATCCATCGGTATAGTCGTTGTGTGAGAGAGAAAATAATTTATCTTAATTATTTTATCACACTTGTACACTTGGTGTATTGGGCGGATCGTTTGAGATTTATCGATTAGGATTTCCGGCGATAATCGATTTAAGTCTTAGTGTATTTTATTCTTAATCCCCGATACTATTGCGGGTGTGTATATTTAATATAAGTGGCTTTGATTTTCCAAAGGAATTGACCGGTTTAATTACTGGGTCAATTACCGGTTAAGTTGGGTCGCTATATTTTATATATGACATGCCGTGAATACTTGACGGGAAAGTGTATCCCGTAAGGGTTGATAATATCCCCGAGATGAGTTCATAAGGAATTATTTTGTAAACCCTGCAGGTGGATTTAATCCGCATAATAATTAAGGTTGAACGGTACTATTCTCGGATATAAGAAATGAATAATATTTATTGAGCAATAAATAAATTTATTCATGGATATTTAAATCTTAAATACACGGAATAAATAATACTACCGGAGAAATATTATTTGATATAATATGGATAAATATTGGGAGTGCAATTTTATTTATATAGTGGAAAATAAATAAAATTAATATTGATAAGAATTAATAGATTTGGGTTGGACCCAATTTAATTTTCAATATTAGAAGCCCAATATTTAATCTCCTTTTGATCCCCTACGTAGCCTATAAAAGCACTACATGGTCTTCACAATTCATTAACCTAAGATACGCCAATCATAAAGTTCTTGAAGAGTGGAGGAGATCCATGGAGTTCGGTAGATCGTCGCCCACACGACGTCCGAGCTAGTGCAAGGAATACGCGGGAAGATCTCAAGGTCGTCAAATTGAGTTCTTCGTTTTTCCGAACAACGAGAACGAGGTAAAATCGTAAAACCCTCTTTATGATTTTAATCGTTTATATTATCGTAAAAATACCGTAGAACAAGATCCGAGGTTCGGGATCCTCACCGGGGTCGAGCTGGGTGGTGGTGATCGAAGATCACCGGACCACCACGGCTGGAACGACCCGACGGCGAAGATTCGCGCGTAGGGCTTGACTGCCCAGGCAAGCGGCCGCCTGGGGGGTCAAGCGGCCGCCTGGTGTGCCCAGGCAGCGGGCTGCGGGATTTCCCGCAGCGGATCCGCGGGGGCATCGCCGGAGGCGTGCGGGGGCCTGATCGGACGGCGGCGGCGCGAGCTGCTGCTAGGGTTCGATGGGACTGGTCCTCGCCGTGCTCGGCTTCGCATGGAGCTTGATGGGCTGAACCCTAGCGCACGTCCGGTGACGTGCGCATGCCTTCATCGAACAGCGGTGGCTCGGGCTACTGCTAAGGTTCGACGAGGGGCTGTCCGCGGGGGTTCGAGGATGTTCGATGGGCTGCCAAGGGCAGCCCTAGGGGGCTGCTGTGATCAGCCGCGAGCCCTATGCATGGGCTCGACCGAACAGCCGTGGCTTAGCCGCGGTTAGGGTTTGGACGAGTCCGGATATGCGTCGTGGTTCGTGGCGAGATGTTTCGGCAACCGGGAGTCGATTGGAATTGTCGTTCCGCAATTTTGACATTCCGGATATTCGATCTCCGAAGGATTTCGGTCGGAGTTAATTAGATAATTAATTTTAATTAATTTATTAATTCCGGGATATCGATTTCCAACAATTGGTATCAGAGCGTTGGTTTTAGTTCACGGTATTTTTCGATAAATTGTTCTACCTTGCAGGGTTTCCGACTATTATGGCTAGATATAATTGTTCTTAATTATTGTCATAATATTGTTCTTGATTATTAAACTCTCGGACATGTCGAGATTCGTTTTATGTGTGGTGAATGCTTGTAATAGTAAAAATTCGGGGGTTGACCGAATTTAGGTTTATTATTACGTTCTACTTTTTCCGGAAATTGTATAGGGTCGATTTCATGTATAGAATCGATACCGGATAATTGTATTTAAATTCTTGTAATTTATTTACGTTGGTTCGAGAACGAGACGATCGTCGGAAGAAGAAGACGATGTGACGAGGGAGACGATGGGACGAGGGATCGATCATCATGATCGACCCCATGTAGTATCGAGCCCTAGGCAAGGGGGCTGCCCGCGGGACTCCTCGGCCACGCCGGCCACCAATGGTGGTGGCGCGTGGGCTGGGGTGGCGGCGGCATGCTTCTCCGAAGGGTAGTCGATGGTGGTGGTAGTGCGCGGGGACTCCCAACCCGTGCTCTTCCTCCGAGATCCAACTTTCCTATTTTAATTCGGTTTTCCTATTTGATTATTTCTTTTATGAAATATTCATGGAATAAGAAAAGAATTAATTTAGTATTAAATTTATTTTCCTATTTGATTATTCCTACTCATGGGAATTTTCATGGATTAGGAAAAGAATAAATTTAGAATTAATTTGTTTTTCCTATTTAATTATTCCTTTATGGAATTTTTAATGGATTAGGAAAATGATTAATTTGGAAAGTTTTGAAAGTCCTTAATTAATTTTTCCTATTTAATTATTCCTTTATGGAATTTTTAATAGATTAGGAAAAGAATTAATTTGGAAGGATTAAGAGTCCTAATTTATTTTATTTCCTTATTCTATTATAGAGGTCTTCTAGAATATTCCATGTTTTACTTGGATAGACTATTCTAAAAATTTAATAGAATTAGAAAGGAAAATAAATAAATAAAATATTAATAATATTTAATTTTATTTTCGATATATTCGATTGACTTAATTTTCGAATTAAGTAACTTTTGGATTAATTGAAAATAAATGGATTTAAATATTGGAAATTAATATTCTCGTCACATGGAGCATTCAAGAAACGAAGACTGAAGACTAGAAGATGCGTACGGAGATGCGATAAAGCCATAATAGTCGGAAAATAATATTCTAGTATTATTTTGACTATGTGATAATATTTATGTGCTTTATTACATGTATGCATGCTATATGTGTTTACTTTATGCACTAGATAGCGTATCCCTTTATTGTAAAAAGCTAAGTGGGAGAGGGTATGGAAACATACCCATGGTCTCCATTGCTGCTCTTGGTGACTTTTATAAACTTTTGAAGTTTATATAGATAAGTCATTGGAGGAGAGTTCTTGTAATTCCTCTTACGAGAAACATTGATTAAGTTTATCAAACAATGCCTAATTTGTCTTTCCAAAGCTGATTTCAAGTCGACTCATTCTCACCCCGGGGAGTGGAATGGAGCCAGAGCCACTTGGTCATGTAGAGGACACAAATTAGAGACCTTCGTACCATTCTTTGATAGATGGGTCGTTTGTCTGCTCGGCTCCCTCATTTATGAGAGATAGGGTTGTTCGCATGGTGAATCACTGGTTAGAAACTTCGAGTTTCACTTATGATTCTCCACGTCTTGATTTACAAGATTGGATGGATCAAGTAATTGGGAGTCAATTATAAAAGTCTCTTGGTGTAGTAAACGTCCACACCACGTGGCTTGCTATGCTGACGGATTTTGGATTAATTGATGTAGACAGTTGTAAGTAATTGTGAAGAGTTGTGAAGTTATCGTAAACGTCCACACCACGTGGCTTGCGGTGATGTAGCAATTCCAAACGATTTACTTTGGTACTGAGTAATGGTTTACACTTAGATACGCATTATAGTATTCCTCCCCACGAGGTTCCGCTATAAGTGATGTATGACCAAAGAAAATCTAATTACTAAGTCGTTTAGGTGGGTAAACGTCCACACCACGTGGCTTGCCTTACCTGATGGGATTTTAGATGTGATTAGTGGTTTAATGATATTATTTAAGGGAGATAATATCGGAGATTAAATCAATTGTTTGTTGTTATATGTGCTCATAGATTATGGATGGCTTTGAACCCACTTTATGTGATACTTGAGGAATTTAACTCACTGGTCCCTAAATGTATTGATTGGAATAGAGATCTAGACATTGCCTAGACTGTTAAAGAGTACAAGTTTGTACTCAGTGAGCTTTGTTCTCCCGAACCTACTAATGTGTCGACTGTTGAGGAAAGAACTGATTTTATCATGTTCAAACTCAATGAGATGTTTAGACATGACATAGGCGGCTAAACAAGAAGCGATGAGGATACTCATAAAGGCCAGTCGCTTCGAAGAAACGCTTAAACACGTTTTTGAGATGATTGACCTTTTAGACGAGTTGAGACGGAAATCGCAAGCTCTTGTAGCCAATGCCAAAGGTTTCGAACCTAAAGGCAAAATCGGGGGAAAGGAAAAGCAAGCAAAGAAACCCAGTGGTCCTAAGTTTCTTGGATCACGGGATGGGGCGAGAAAGCCAATAGTCTAGTGTTCTCGATGCAAACAGTCTAGGTACTGGAAGTCTGATTATCCTCTCAAAGAAAGTACGAAATCTTCTTTAGTCGTAAAACATAGTCAGTGGCATTATCTACCGGAACCTGGTGTGTAGATATGGAACCATTGACGGTATGCGCATTCTAAATGCGAGGGTTCCAGGAAACCCGACGACTTGGAAAAGAAGAAATCGTGGTCTACATGGGCAATGCGGTTGAGGAGGCAGCTGTTGCAGTGGAGGACAATTATAGGATTTCATTTTGAGCTATTGCTTTTATGTACCTTTAGAAAGAACTTTGTTCTGGATTTCTAATGAATGGATATTTTATTTCTTTTAATCATCTGATGGTTATAAGAAGAAATAAAGATAGTATCTATTCTGATACATTAGCTAGCAATATATAAATGATGAATCCTGAGTCCACCACGGTGCAACGAACCGTAGTACAAAACTCGTTTTACTAATAAGAGATTTCTTCATTAAATCGATTATACTTGTGGATTCTTATGCTAAATCATATTTATTCAAATAAGAAGTTCAAAGGTCGAAAATTGATTGTAAGATCAATTAAGTTGAAGGAGTGGACCTTCCGACCTAAGAATCTAATTTGGAAGATGATATGACTAAGCAATCCTTTATGGATATAAGATATAAGATCCGGACAAGCATAAGAATTGATTGACTCTGATGTGTGCAGACCTTTGTTTATTCAGACAATAAGGTACGAGTACTTCATTTTATGATTACTCGAAAGAATGGATTAGCATACCTGATGTGCCACAAAAGCAAAGTGTTTTGAAAAGTCAATGGACACGAAGCTATTGTGGGGAACCATCATGGTATATCCATTGAAAGCCTGCGATCTAATCGCGGAGGCAAGTGCCTGTCTGAGGAATGCATGGCATACTGATCAGAGATTGGGATTTGATCCCAAATGACTACACCATACACTCTTGTGTAGAAATGGTGTGTCGGAAATAAGAAATGGAACTCTTATAGAAATAGTAAAAGCATGAGTTATGCGGAACTACCTATGTTCTATGGATATGTCTGGAAACAACGGCGCATACAGTGCGATTGTAGAATATCCTAGAGGGACAAAAGATATGTGTTCAATAGTACTATGAACCAGAAGGACGTTATGATAAACGCCCGGTTCTTAGAGGAAGACTATTAGATGAACCACAAGCCCAAAGTGACGTAATACTTTGAAATAAGAGAGAAAGATTAAGACTTAGAACCAGACGAACCGAGTAGCGGTACACCACTAACTGCACCTAATGTTATTACTGTTATACACCGGAACGCCATTGCAGTGGGAGGTTGTTAAGCAACCAGAGATGTTCATAAGACTGGAGGTGTTTTGGACTCTGGATCTAGTAGGCATAAAATCGATCCCTAGCTCTGCATAGGAACTTGCGAATTGATGAGATAGTCCATTCTATGGATTCATCAAAAGACAAGGAGAGGTGTGTTAGAGACGTAATGGAAACAAGGGTGGTGTTTCTCGGAATTTTGTGTAGATAACACTTCATCATTGGCAACAATGTAAAAGTGTTGTCAGACATAAAATAGAGATTGTCTAAATAAATCGAGATATAAGATTAAGATGAAGTTGGATCATGTTCTTAGAAATCTTTCGATCTCTAGATAAGAACATTTGTACTTCTCTTAAAAATATCTTATACGATTATGGTTTGTTTTAAACATGCACAATTCTGAGAAAGGTTATTGCCTTTCGGGAACAGAATATATCTATCTAAAGGTATGTGTTTCAAACGCATAAAGGAGATAGATATAGACAAAGCAGTTTCCTACACTTCGAGTGTAGAGAGCTTTGTGGATGCAATGTTGAAAAACAAGAACCTGATATCAACTATGCGGTTAGCGTAGTGGGAGGATATCAAAGTAATCTGGATAAGAGATATTCGAATGCTGTAAGAGTACTTGGAAGTACTGGATTACCAAGCAAGACGAAATCTTCTTAGATTACAGTTTCTCAGATCCAAAAAAAAAAAAAAAAAAAAAAAAAAAAAAAAAAAAAAAAAAATCAGAGAAAGACCAGTGTAAGTCGATATCAGGCTATGTGTTCACTTTTAGGAGAGGTGGAACCTAAAGATGAAAGAGTGATAAGCGTGATGCTTCTCGGACTCTATCATAAACTGAATAGCAGCCTCAGAGGCAGCGGAAGTTTTGGTTAGGTTCCGGAATGACCTCTGAACTTGGATATGACTCTTGGTTCACCAAAGGCTATGTACATAGCGGTGCATGGAGAACTGGAAGAAGTCATAAGTTCAAAAGGTGATGATACATAGAGCCAGTACCACCTGATACGAGTCATCGTCAGTGAGACAACGCAGTAGTCACCAAGATAACTTCAGAGCGGCAACCTAGATTGCACATTCACATAATACTTCTGGAAAGTATAACTTAAGCACGTGATGAGTATGGGAGTCGGGAGTTTGGAGGAAATGACTAGACCTTAGTACAAGTGGGAGATTGTTGGAGTTGTGTACTTAATGTCTAGATTTAAGTAACGGAAACTCACGATCCATTGCCATTAATCTATTTAATTAAATAAACAATTATTTGCATTTAATTATTTATAATTAAATATATGCAAATTATAGTCCTGGATTCTATACGTTGTAGTTAGTATGGTGTGCATGGGCACACAGAAGATCATACTATCGGTTACTCGTATTTAATCGAACAGTTGCTCACGACCTAGATGGACACGGACCAATCCATCGGTATAGTCGTTGTGTGAGAGAGAAAATAATTTATCTTAATTATTTTATCACACTTGTACACTTGGTGTATTGGGCGGATCGTTTGAGATTTATCGATTAGGATTGCCGGCGATAATCGATTTAAGTCTTAGTGTATTTTATTCTTAATCCCCGATACTATTGCGGGTGTGTATATTTAATATAAGTGACTTTGATTTTCCAAAGGAATTGACCGGTTTAATTACTGGGTCAATTACCGGTTAAGTTGGGTCGCTATATTTTATATATGACATGCCGTGAATACTTGACGGGAAAGTGTATCCCGTAAGGGTTGATAATATCCCCGAGATGAGTTCATAAGGAATTATTTTGTAAACCCTGCAGGTGGATTTAATCCGCATAATAATTAAGGTTGAACGGTACTATTCTCGGATATAAGAAATGAATAATATTTATTGAGCAATAAATAAATTTATTCATGGATATTTAAATCTTAAATACACGGAATAAATAATACTACCGGAGAAATATTATTTGATATAATATGGATAAATATTAGGAGTGCAATTTTATTTATATAGTGGAAAATAAATAAAATTAATATTGATAAGAATTAATTGATTTGGGTTGGACCCAATTTAATTTTCAATATTAGAAGCCCAATATTTAATCTCCTTTTGATCCCCTACGTAGCCTATAAAAGCACTACATGGTCTTCACAATTCATTAACCTAAGATACGCCAATCATAAAGTTCTTGAAGAGTGGAGGAGATCCATGGAGTTCGGTAGATCGTCGCCCACACGACGTCCGAGCTAGTGCAAGGAATACGCGGGAAGATCTCAAGGTCGTCAAATTGAGTTCTTCGTTTTTCCGAACAACGAGAACGAGGTAAAATCGTAAAACCCTCTTTATGATTTTAATCGTTTATATTATCGTAAAAATACCGTAGAACAAGATCCGAGGTTCGGGATCCTCACCGGGGTCGAGCTGGGTGGTGGTGATCGAAGATCACCGGACCACCACGGCTGGAACGACCCGACGGCGAAGATTCGCGCGTAGGGCTTGACTGCCCAGGCAAGCGGCCGCCTGGGGGGTCAAGCGGCCGCCTGGTGTGCCCAGGCAGCGGGCTGCGGGATTTCCCGCAGCGGATCCGCGGGGGCATCGCCGGAGGCGTGCGGGGGCCTGATAGGACGGCGGCGGCGCGAGCTGCTGCTAGGGTTCGATGGGACTGGTCCTCGCCGTGCTCGGCTTCGCATGGAGCTTGATGGGCTGAACCCTAGCGCACGTCCGGTGACGTGCGCATGCCTTCATCGAACAGCGGTGGCTCGGGCTACTGCTAAGGTTCGACGAGGGGCTGTCCGCGGGGGTTCGAGGATGTTCGATGGGCTGCCAAGGGCAGCCCTAGGGGGCTGCTGTGATCAGCCGCGAGCCCTATGCATGGGCTCGACCGAACAGCCGTGGCTTAGGCGCGGTTAGGGTTTGGACGAGTCCGGATATGCGTCGTGGTTCGTGGCGAGATGTTCCGGCAACCGGGAGTCGATTGGAATTGTCGTTCCGCAATTTTGACATTCCGGATATTCGATCTCCGAAGGATTTCGGTCGGAGTTAATTAGATAATTAATTTTAATTAATTTATTAATTCCGGGATATCGATTTCCAACACAACGGAAACAATGGCAACAACGGAAACAATGGCAATAATGGGAATAACGGCAACAATGGGAATAACGGCAACAACGGGAACAACGGTAACAACGGAAACCGTACCCAGCCACTCCTCTTTGGAGATCTGACGCATCCGCAAATCGACGGAGCCAGCTCATGTATTTTCCTAAGTGATGCCGCCCGGAGATACGACCTCAAAGCGCACCATCTCGCTCAGCTTCCTCAGTTCTCCGGAACCACCAACGAGGATGCACTCAACTTCATCAGGGAATTCTACACAGCCTTGCATGCCTTCCCCCTCGGAGCACTTGACGATGATCAGCTCCGGCTGAAGTGCGCCCCATATGCCTTGCGAGATTGGGCGAAGAATTGGTTGTTATCCCTGGAGCCGGACTCGATCACCACTTGGGCTGACATGTACCGGGAGTTCATCACTCGGTTCTATCCACAGCGGAAGACCTTCGACCTAAAAGGTCAGATTTGTGCCTTCGAGCAAGAGCCGGGAGAGTTTTTCCATGAGGCCTGGGAACGATACAGAAGCCTACTGAGGCAGTGCCCACATCACGATCTCACTCCCAATTCGATCATCCAATTCTTCTACAAGGGTTTAAGCAGAGAGGATCAGAGAGAGGTGAAAACCGCAGCCGGCGGAAATATCAGCAGTCGGAACAGTGATGAGATGACGGAGATCTTCAAATCATTATCAGCCGAGTCGAGGCAAACCAGTTCACGAGGAAGTGGTAGCTATGCCAGGACCGATGGGAGTGTTAATGCTCAGTTGGCGAAGCAAGTCGCCGACCTAACTAAGAAGGTTCAGATGCTCGAGACCACTGAGGAGCAGCCAAAGCGACAGATCTATAGAGTGGAGCCGTGTAGCTTGTGTGGGGAGATAGGCCATTTCTCGAGCACTTGTGGTCAAGGCATGCCATCTCCACCTCAAATGATGGATCCGAACTATGGCCCTGAGGTACAAGTGAATGCGATGCAGGGGTACAACCAGCAGGGCAACTGTTGGAAATCGATATCCCGGAATTAATAAATTTAAATAAATAAATTATCTAATTAATTCCGACCGAAATCCTTTGGAGATCGAATATCCGGAGTTGTCAAAGTTGCGGAACAACAACTCCAATCGACTCCCGGTTGCCAGAAACCCGCCACGAACTTCCACGGGGATAGAACCCAACCGAAACCCTAACCGCGGGGATAGCCCGCGGCTGTCCGGTCGAGCCCCCGCGTGGGGCTCGCGACTGTTCGTAGCAGCCGTAAGGGGCTGCCCAGCCATGCCCTAGGTGATCGCACATCCGCCACGATCAAAATCGTGGCATGTGATCACCACAGCCCGCCGCCGCGCGAGCGATGGTCCAGCCCGCGCGAGCGGCGATCGCGCCGTGCAAGCGGGACTGGGCGGGGCTGCTTGTAGCAGCCCGTAGCGCGTCCGAACAGGACTCGTGTCCAGCGCGTCCGCTGCGGGAACTCCCGCAGCTCGCTACGGGTCTGTCCGGGAGGATCGAGCGCATGCCCGATCGAAGTCTCGGTGCTCAGCCGAGCCTCGCGCTCCCTCGACCCGTCTAGTCGAGTCGTTGAGCCGCCGGCGGTCCGGTGGTCTTCGACCACCACCGCCCGGTTCAACCTCGTCATGGGTCGCGTTCTTCGGATCTTGGTTCATGATATTCTCACGATAATTAAACGATAAAATCATAAAGAGGGTTTTACGATTTACCTCGTTCTCGTTGTTCGGAAAAACGAAGAACTCAATTTGACGACCTTGAAATCTTCGGACGTATTCCTTGCACTAGCCCGGACGTCGTGTGGGCGACGATCTACCGAACTCCATGGATCCTCCTCTCTACTTTCTCTCTCTAGAATTGTGTTCTTCAAGTTATGAGAATAGAGAAGACCATGTAGTGCTTTTATAGGCTACGTAGGGGATCTTAAGGAGGTGGAATATTGGGCTTCCAATAATAGTGATTAAATTGAGCCCAAGCCCAAATCTATTAATCCTTACTATTATTAATTATATGATTAACTCCACTATATAAATATAATTGCACTCCCAATATTCACCATATTATATCAAATAATATTTCTCCGGTAGTATTATATATTCCGTGTATTTAAGATATAAATATTCATGAATAAAATTAATTTATTGCTAATTAATTTATTCATCTCTTGTATCCGAGACTAGTACCATTCAACCTTAATTATTATGCGGAACGAATCCACCTGCAGGGTTTACATAATAATTCCTTATGAACTCATCTCGGGGATATTATCAACCCTTACGGGATACACTTTCCCGTCAAGTATTCACGGCATGTCATATATAAAATATAGTGACCCAACTTAACCGGTAATTAACCCAATTATTAAATCGGTTAATTCCTTTGGTAAATCAAAGTCACTTATATTAAATATACACACCCGCAATAGTATCGGGGATTAAGAATAAAATACACTGAGACTTGAATCGATTATCGCCGGCAATCCTAATCGATAAATCTCAAGCAGATCCGCTCAATACACCAAGTGTACAAGTGTGATAAAATAATTAAGACAAATTATTTTCTCTCTCACACAACGACTATACCGATGGAATGGTCCGTGTCCATCTAGGTCGTGAGCAACTGTTCGATTAAATACGAGTAACCGATAGTATGGTCTTCTGTGTGACGTCGCACACCATACTAACTACAACGTATATAATCCAGGACTATAATTTGCATATATTTAATTATAAATAATTAAACGCAAATAATTGTTTATTTAATTAAATAGATTAATGGCAATGGATCGTGAGTTTCCGTTACTTAAATCTAGACATTAAGTACACAAATCCAACAATCTCCCACTTGTACTAAGGTCTAGTCATTTCCTCCAAACTCCCGACTCCCATACTCATCACGTGCTTAAGTTGTACTTCCAAGAAGTACTATGTGAATGAGCACTCTAGGTTGCCGCTCTGAAGTTATCTTGGTGACTACAGCGTCGTCTCCCTCGACGATGACTCGTATCAGGTGGTACTTGCACTATGTGTTATCTTACACTTATGGACTCGTGATTTCTTACCATTTGCCATCGCACCGCTATTTACATAGCCTTTGGCAAATTAAGAATCACATCTAAGTCCCAGAGATTATCCCGGAGTTATACCAAAACTTCCGCTGCCTCTGAGGCCGCTATTTGGTTACCCATGGCAGAGTCCGAAAAGCATCGTGCTTATCACTCTTCCATGTTAAAACTCCTTCTCCTTCAATAGTGAAACACATAGCCTGATATCGACTTACACCGGTCCTCATTTGATTAGAAATCTAAGAGAATGTAATCCAAAGGAAAAACTCGTCTGCTTCGTAGTCTAGAACAGTACTTCGAAAGTACTCTTACAGCAGTCGAATATTCCTTTCCAGGATTACCTTGATATCCTCCCACTATGCTCACCGCATAGCCGATATCAGGTTCTCGTTTTTCAGCATTGCATTTATTAAGCTTTCCACACTCAAAGTGTAGGAAACTGCTTTAATTGCTTCTATCTCCTTTTGTGTTCCAAAACACATATCCTTAGATAGATGCATTCCGTCTCTGAAAGGTAACGAACCTTTCTCGGAATCTTGCATGTTAAAACGAACCATAATCATTTATGTAAGATGTCCAGGTGAAGTACAATGTTCTTTCTAGAGATCCAAGATCTCAAGAACATGTCCAACTTCTTCCTTTATCTTTCATAATGATTCATCTAGACAACCATCATTTTATGTCTGATAACATCTTTACATTGTTGCCAATGATAAGAGTGTAATCTACATAAAACCTCCGAGAAACACCACCTTGTTTTCCATCACGTTTCCAATACACACAATTCGTCTATGCTTTTGATGAATCCATAAAATGGACTATCTCATCAATTTGCAAGTACCACGAACTCAATGCTTTGTTTCAATCCATAAATGGATCAACTAAGCTTGTACTCTAAATGATCTCGCCTCTTAGCAATAATCCTTATTGCTCTCCAAGAAGGCACATTTAGATCTAGTACGGCCTTCATGTAGATCTAGGGATCGATTTCATGTATACTAGGTCCAGAGTCCGAAGACTCTCCTAGTCTTATGAATATCTCCGGTTGTTCCACAACCTCCCACTACAATGGCATTCCGGTGTATAAACAGTGATAACAGTAGGTGCAGTTAGTGGTGTACCGCTACTCGGTTTGGCTGGTTCTAAGTCTTAATCCTTCTCTCTCATTTCAAAGCATTATGTCACCTTGGGCTTGTGGTTCATTATATAGTCTTTCTCTAAGAACCGGGCGTTAGAACTTATAACGTCCTTCTGGTTCATAGTACTATTGAACACACATCTTTTGTTCTTCTAGGATATTCTACAACCGCATTTGAATGCGCCGTTGTTTCCAGACATATCCATAGAACATAGGTAGTTCCGTATAACTCATAATTTTACTATTTCTATAAGAGTTCCATTTCTTGTTTACGACACACCATTTCTACACAACAGTGTATGGTGAAGTCATTTAGGATCAAATCCCAATTTCTGTTTAGTATGCCATGCATTCCTCAGACAGGTACTTGCCTCCGCGATCAAGTCGCAGGCTACAAATGGATATACCTTGATGGATCTCCACAATTGCTTAGTGTCCATTGACTTGTCAAAACACTTGCTTTTGTGGCACATCAGGTATTCTAATCCATTTTTCGAGTAATCATAAAATGAAGTACTCGTACCTTATTGTCTGAGTAGGCATTGGTCTGCATACATCAGAGTCAATCAATTCTTATACTTGTCCGGATCTTACATCTTATATCCATAAAGGATTGCTTAGTCATATTATCTTCCAAATTAGATTCTTAGGTCGGAAGGTCCACTCCTTCAACTTAATTGATTAAAATATCAATTTTCGACCTTTGAACTTCTTATTTGAATAAACATGACTCAGCATAAGAATCCACAAGTATAATTGATAAAGAAATATCTTATTAGTAAAACGAGTTTCATACTACGGTTCGTTGCATCGTGGTGGACTCAGAATTCATCATTTATATATTGCTAGCTAATGTACCAAAATAGATAATATCATTATTTCTTCTTATAACCATCAAATGATTAAAAGAAATAAAATATCCATTTATTAGAAATCCAGAACAAAGTTCTTTCTAATTTGAAAGGTACATAAAAGCAATAACCCAAAATGAAATCCTATAAAATGTCCTCCACTGCAACTGCTGCCTCCTCTACAGCATTGCCCATGTAGACTACGATTTCTTCTTTTCTAAGTCGTCGGGTTTCCTGGAACCCTTGCATTTAAAATGCACATACCGTTAGTGGTTCCATATCTACACACCAGGTTCCGGTAGATAATACCACTGACTATGTTTTACGACTAAAGAAAATTTCGTACTTTCTTTTGAGAGGATAATCAGACTTCCAGTACCCAGACTGTTTGCATCGAGAACACTTGCCTCATGGCTTTCTCGTCCCATCTCGTGGTCTAAGATACTTAGGACCACTGGGTTTCTTTGCTTGCTTTTCCTTTCCCCCGATTTTGCCCTTAGGTTCAAAACCTTTTGGCATTGGCTACAAGAGCTTGCGATTTCCGTTTCAACTCGTCCAAAAGGTCAATCATCTCAGAAACGTTTTTAAGCATTTCTTCGAATGAATGGCCTTTATGAGTATCCGCATCGCCTCTTGTCTAGCCACTACGTCATGTCTAAACATCTCCTTGAGTTTGAACATGATATCAAAATCAGTCCTTTCCTCATCAGTTAAGACATTTGTAGGCTCGGGAGGACAAAGCTCACTGAGTACAAACTTGTACTCTCTAACAGTATGGGCAGTGTCTAGATCTCTATTCCAATCATCACATTTAGGGACCAATGAGTTTAAAATCCTTACGTATCACAGAAAGTGGGTTCAAAGCCATATCCTAATCTATGAGCACATATAACAACAAACAATCGATTTAATCTCCGATATTATCTCCCTCAAATAATATCATTAAACCACTAATCACATCTAAAATCCCATCAGATATGGCAAGCCACGATAGTGTGGACGTTTACCTATCCAAATGATTTAGCAATTAGATTTCCTTCGGTCGTACATCATCATTAGCGTTACTTCGATGGGAAGAATACTAAGAAGCGTACCTAAGTGTAAACCATTACTCAGTATCTAAGAAGATTGTTTGGGATACGCATATTCACCGCAAGCCACGATAGTGTGGACGTTTACGTTAACATACGCTCCTTTACTCCCTTCTATAACTGTCTACATCAATCGTTCCAAAGTCCCATTCAATGTAGCAAGCCACGATAGTGTGGACGTTTACTACACCAAAAGACTTTTACAATTGACTCCCAATTACTTGAATTATTTAATCTTGTAAATCAAGACGCGGAGAATCATAAGTGAAACTCGAAGTTTCTAACCAGTGATTCACCATGCGAACAACCCTATCTCTCATAAAATGAGGGAGCCGAGCAGACAATCGATCCACCTTCAAAAGGATGGTACGAAGGTCTCTAATTTGTGTCCTCGACATGACCAAGTGGCTTTGGCTCCATTCCACTCCCCGGGGTGAGAATGAGTCGACTTGAAATCAGTTTTGGAAAGACAAATTAGGCATTGTTTGATAAACTTAATCAATGTTTCTCGTAAGAGGAATTACAAGAATTCTCCTCCAATGGCTTATCTATACGAACTTCAAAAGTCCATAAAAGTCACCAAGAGAACAGCAATGGAGACCATGGATATGTTTCCATACCCTCTCCCACTTAGCTTTTTACAATAAAGGGATACGCTATCTAATGCATAATTAAATACACATAAGCATGCATACATGAAATAAAGCACATAGAATATTATCACATAATCAAAATAATTACTAGAATATTATTTTCCGACTATTATGGCTTTATCGCATCCCCGTACGCATCTTCTAGTCTTCAGTCTTCGTTCTTGAATGCTCCATGTGACGGGAATATTAATTCCAATATTTAAATCTATTTATTTTTAATAAATCCAAAAGATACTTAATTCGAAAATTAAGTCAATCGAATAAATCAAAAATAAAATTAAATATTATTAATATTTTTATTTATTTTATTTTCCCTTTCTACTTCATTAAATCTCTAGAATAATCTATCCAAGACCCACTTGGAATATTCTAGAAGACTTCCATAATGAAATAAGGAAATAAAATAATTTAGGACTCCTAGTTCTTCTAAATTAATTATTTTCCTAATCCATTAAAAATTTCATAAAGGAATAATTAAATACGGAAAAATTAATTTAGGACTCCTAAACTTTCCAAATTAATTATTTTCCTAATCCATTAAAAATTCCATAAAGGAATAATTAAATAGGAAAAATAAATTAATTATAAATTTATTTCTTTTCCTAATCTATGAAAATTCCCAAAATAGGAATAATCAATAAGGAAAAATAAATTTAGATTTATTCTTTTCCTATTCCATGAGAATTCCCAAAAATAGGAATACTCAAAATAGGAAAACCGAATAATTTAGGAAAGTAAATCTTGACCGGGAGAAGCACGGGTTGGGGATCCCCGCGCCCTTCCCCATCATCGATCGAGAGCCGAGGGGACACGCCACCGCCGTCGCCGCCTCACCGGCGCACCACCTCCCTTGGTGGCACCGCGCACGGCCGAGAGGCTCGATGGCCGCCCCTCCTCCTTTGGGTTGATCGATCCAAGGGATCGGCCATGGGGTTGGCCGATCCGGAGCCCTCCCTCTCTACGTCTCCTCCGTCACACTTTTCCGGCGGTCATTTCGGAATCGATCCAACGTAAATAATTTCACAAAATTAATTTACAATTATCCGGTATCAATTCTCTACATGAAATCGACCTCATACAATTTCCGGAAAATAAGAACAAGCATTCACCACACAAGAACGAGTATCGACATCAACGAGAGTTTAATAATCAAGAGAAATATTATGACATTAATTAACAATAATTAAATCTAGCCATAATAATCGGAAACCCTGCAAGGTAGAACAATTTATCGAAAAATACCATGAACTAAAACCAACGCTCTGATACCAATTGTTGGAAATCGATATCCCGGAATTAATAAATTTAAATAAATAAATTATCTAATTAATTCCGACCGAAATCCTTTGGAGATCGAATATCCGGAGTTGTCAAAGTTGCGGAACAACAACTCCAATCGACTCCCGGTTGCCAGAAACCCGCCACGAACTTCCACGGGGATAGAACCCAACCGAAACCCTAACCGCGGGGATAGCCCGCGGCTGTCCGGTCGAGCCCCCGCGTGGGGCTCGCGGCTGTTCGTAGCAGCCGTAAGGGGCTGCCCAGCCATGCCCTAGGTGATCGCACATCCGCCACGATCAAAATCGTGGCATGTGATCACCACAGCCCGCCGCCGCGCGAGCGATGGTCCAGCCCGCGCGAGCGGCGATCGCGCCGTGCAAGCGGGACTGGGCGGGGCTGCTTGTAGCAGCCCGTAGCGCGTCCGAACAGGACTCGTGTCCAGCGCGTCCGCTGCGGGAACTCCCGCAGCTCGCTACGGGTCCGTCCGGGAGGATCGAGCGCATGCCCGATCGAAGTCTCGGTGCCCAGCCGAGCCTCGCGCTCCCTCGACCCGTCTAGTCGAGTCGTTGAGCCGCCGGCGGTCCGGTGGTCTTCGACCACCACCGCCCGGTTCAACCTCGTCATGGGTCGCGTTCTTCGGATCTTGGTTCATGATATTCTCACGATAATTAAACGATAAAATCATAAAGAGGGTTTTACGATTTACCTCGTTCTCGTTGTTCGGAAAAACGAAGAACTCAATTTGACGACCTTGAGATCTTCCGACGTATTCCTTGCACTAGCCCGGACGTCGTGTGGGCGACGATCTACCGAACTCCATGGATCCTCCTCTCTACTTTCTCTCTCTAGAATTGTGTTCTTCAAGTTATGAGAATAGAGAAGACCATGTAGTGCTTTTATAGGCTACGTAGGGGATCTTAAGGAGGTGGAATATTGGGCTTCCAATAATAGTGATTAAATTGAGCCCAAGCCCAAATCTATTAATCCTTACTATTATTAATTATATGATTAACTCCACTATATAAATATAATTGCACTCCCAATATTCACCATATTATATCAAATAATATTTCTCCGGTAGTATTATATATTCCGTGTATTTAAGATATAAATATCCATGAATAAAATTAATTTATTGCTAATTAATTTATTCATCTCTTGTATCCGAGACTAGTACCATTCAACCTTAATTATTATGCGGAACGAATCCACCTGCAGGGTTTACATAATAATTCCTTATGAACTCATCTCGGGGATATTATCAACCCTTACGGGATACACTTTCCCGTCAAGTATTCACGGCATGTCATATATAAAATATAGTGACCCAACTTAACCGGTAATTAACCCAATAATTAAATCGGTTAATTCCTTTGGTAAATCAAAGTCACTTATATTAAATATACACACCCGCAATAGTATCGGGGATTAAGAATAAAATACACTGAGACTTGAATCGATTATCGCCGACAATCCTAATCGATAAATCTCAAGCAGATCCGCTCAATACACCAAGTGTACAAGTGTGATAAAATAATTAAGACAAATTATTTTCTCTCTCACACAACGACTATACCGATGGAATGGTCCGTGTCCATCTAGGTCGTGAGCAACTGTTCGATTAAATACGAGTAACCGATAGTATGATCTTCTGTGTGACGTCGCACACCATACTAACTACAACGTATATAATCCAGGACTATAATTTGCATATATTTAATTATAAATAATTAAACGCAAATAATTGTTTATTTAATTAAATAGATTAATGGCAATGGATCGTGAGTTTCCGTTACTTAAATCTAGACATTAAGTACACAAATCCAACAGCAACCAGAGGAACGATCCCTACTCAAACACTTACAACCCGGCCTGGAAAAATCATCCTAACTTCTCGTGGAAACAAGATCAGCCACAGACTCAGGGACAAGGGTCTCAGCAAAACTTCAACAATCAGAACCAGGGATACCAGAATGCCGGGAACCGATCTCAGAATCAAGGGTACCAGAATTCGGGCAATCAGAATTGGCATAACAATCAGAATTATCAGAGGCCCCAGTACCAGCAACAACAAAATCAGCCGCACTACCCGCCCCCACCTCAACCTCAACAAGCACCACCGAAGACTTCAGTCCTAGACGAGAAGTTTGCATCCTTCATGGCCTCGACTCAGGCCATCCTGAACCATAACCAGCAGAAGATCGAGGGGGTGGAGTCTAATATGACTAACCAGAACGCGGCGATTAAGAGGATCGAGACGCAAGTTGGCCAGATGGCTAGTCGAATGAATGAGATAGCCCAAGCCAATCAGAAGGATCGGATTCCGAGTCAACCACATCAGGCTAAGGCAGTCACCGTGCTTAGGAGCGAACGTGTCATTGATAATCACGTCGAAATGCCAACCGAAGAGGTGGAAGAGGACATCCCGGAACCGGAAGTAGCCGATCGAGAAACCGGTGGAGAAACCGATAGAAAAACCGGTGGAGAAGCCGGTAGAAAACCCGATGCGAGTACCAGAGACGAGTCGGGCAGCCTTACACAAGGCCGATAACCCCTATAGGCCTCCAGTGCCACCATACCCATTTCGGTTGAGGAACGAGAAGCAAGATCAGCAGTTCTCGGAGATTTATCAGCTTTTGTCGAAGGTAAACGTGAATCTACCTCTCCTCGACATTATCCGGAACATCCCGTCCTACGTCAAGTTCTTCAAGGACCTCGCTTCCAGGAAACGGAAGTTCGTTGACAACGAAAAGGTGGTGGTTTCAGAGGTGGCGAGTGCGATACTCCAGCACAAGTTACCCGAGAAACAAAGAGACCCCGGAAGCTTCAACATCATGATTGCCGTGGGGAATGGCAAGGAAGTTTCAGGAATGCTTGATTTGGGAGCAGGGATAAATTTGATGTCGTACGCCGTGTACGAGAAGTTAGAGTTAGGCGATCTCAAGCCTACTCGTATGTGCCTCCAGCTCGCCGACCGATCGATTCGATATCCCAAGGGGATTGTGGAAGACATATTGGTACAGGTCGGAGGATTGATAGTCCCCGTGGACTTCGTGGTACTCGATGTTGGGGAAGTTCCCGAGAATGGGCGTGATCACGCCATTCTACTTGGGAGACCATTCATGGCCACCACTAATACGGTGATCGATGTGAAGAACGGTGTACTTGAGATGACCGTTCTCGGTGAAAAAGTCTCATTCTCCGTCCGAACGGGGAAAGCCACTCCCGCTGCCCTTTATGTGGAGAATTGATCCTTCGTCGACCCTGTAGATGACGAAGTGGAAGCCGCGTTCATAGAGGAAAGTAGCCCCGAAGTTCTCGAGGGTGTAGAGGAGAAGTTGACCGAACCCACCTTTGGGCTACCTAGTTCACAGGAAGCCGAGATCGAGGCTCCGAAAAGTAAGGTGGAGTTGAAGCCATTACCGAGCCACCTCAAATATGTTTTCTTGGAGGACGGGGAACAAAATCCCGTGATCATTTCAGCCACTTTGAGAGCCGAGGATGAAGAAGCGCTCGTGGCGATACTTAAGCAAAACAAGAAGGCTTTTGGGTGGAGCTTAGGTGATATTCGAGGTATCGACCCTTCGGTGTGCATGCACCGGATAATTTTGGAGGAAGGATCGATTCCCAAGAGAGATGGGCAGAGGAGACTCAATCCGGTATTGATGGAAGTTGTGAGGACGGAGATCTACAAGCTCCTGGATGAGGGGTTGATCTATGCCGTTGCCGATAGCCGATGGGTGAGTCCGGTTCATGTGGTCCCAAAGAAAGGAGGCATCACCGTGGTGGAGAATCAGAAAGGAGAGCTCCTTCCGACTCGAAGAGATCTTTATAATTGACTCCCAATTACTTGATTCATTTAATCTTGTAAATCAAGACGCTGAGAATCATAAGTGAAACTCGAAGTTTCTTACCAGTGATTCACCATGCGAACGACCCTATCTCTCATAAAATGAGGGAGCCGAGCAGACAATCGATCCACCTTCAAAAGGATGGTACGAAGGTCTCTAATTTGTGTCCTCGACATGACCAAGTGGCTTTGGCTCCATTCCACTCCCCGGGGTGAGAATGAGTCGACTTGAAATCAGTTTTGGAAAGACAAATTAGGCATTGTTTGATAAACTTAATCAATGTTTCTCGTAAAAGGAATTACAAGAATTCTCCTCCAATGACTTGTTTATACGAACTTCAAAAGTCCATAAAAGTCACCAAGAGAACAGTAATGGAGACCATGGATATGTTTCCATACCCTCTCCCACTTAGCTTTTTACAATAAAGGGATACGCTATCTAATGCATAATTAAATACACATAAGCATGCATACATGAAATAAAGCACATAGAATATTATCACATAATCAAAATAATTACTAGAATATTATTTTCCGACTATTATGGCTTTATTGCATCCCCGTACGCATCTTCTCGTCTTCAGTCTTCTTTCTTGAATGCTCCATGTGACGGGAATATTAATTCCAATATTTAAATCTATTTATTTTTAATAAATCCAAAAGATACTTAATTCGAAAATTAAGTCAATCGAATAAATCAAAAATAAAATTAAATATTATTAATATTTTTATTTATTTTATTTTCCCTTTCTACTTCATTAAATCTCTAGAATAATCTATCCAAGACCCACTTGGAATATTCTAGAAGACTTCCATAATGAAATAAGGAAATAAAATAATTTAGGACTCCTAGTCCTTCCAAATTAATTCCTTTCCTAATTCATTAAAAATTCCATAAAGGAATAATTAAATAAGGAAAAATTAATTTAGGACTCCTAAATTTTCCAAATTAATTATTTTCCTAATCCATTAAAAATTCCATAAAGGAATAATTAAATAGGAAAAATAAATTAATTATAAATTTTATTCCTTTTCCTAATCTATGAAAATTCCCAAGAATAGGAATAATCAATAAGGAAAAATAAATTTATTTAGGAAAAATAATTCTTTTCCTAGTCCATTAAAAATTCCCAAAAATAGGAATAATTAAATTAGGAAAAACGAATTAAATTAGGAATAGGATCTTTACCGGGATTAACACGGAATGGGGATTTCCGGTCTATCCCCGAGCTCGGCCGAGGAGCACGCCACCACCGCCACCACCCAACCGGCGCGCCACCACCGCCGGTGACATCGCAAGGCCGAGGGTGCGGTCGAGTGCCCCCCACGCGCTCGATCCATGGTTCGGCTATGGGGATAGCCGAACCGAGCCCTAACCCTCTCTTCGTCTCCTCCGTCACAATTTTCCGGCGGTCGTTTCGGAATCGATCCAACGTAAATAATTTTACAAAATTAATTTACAATTATCCGGTATCAATTCTCTACATGAAATCGACCTCACAATTTCCGGAAAAATTAAGAACAAACATTCACCACACAAGAACAAATAACATCACCGAGAGTTTAATAATCAAGATTATTATTATGACATTAATTAACAAAAATTAAATCTAGCCATAATAATCGGAAACCCTGCAAGGTAGAACAATTTATCGAAAAATACCATGAACTAAAACCAACTCTCTGATACCAATTGTTGGAAATCGATATCCCGGAATTAATAAATTAAAATAAATTAAATTATCTAATTAATTCCGACCGAAATCCTTCGGAGATCGAATATCCGGGGTTGTAAAATTGCGGAACAACAACTCCAATCGACTCCCGGTTGCCAGAACATCTCGCCACGAACCACCGCGTATATCCGGACTCAACCAAAACCCTAACCGCGGCTAAGCCGCGGCTGTTCGGTCGAGCCCATGCACGGGGCTCGCGGCTGAACACGGCAGCCGCCTAGGGCTGCCCTTGGCAGCCCACCGGGCAAGCTCGAACCCTCGCGGACAGCCCCCGTCGAACCCTCGCAGCGGCACGAGCCGCCGCTGTCCAAACGAGGCTAGGGTTCAGCCCGTACAGCCGTGCGGGGCTGCCCATCCACGCACCGGGTGATCGCCCTCCAGCCACGGTCGAACCCGTGGCTTGCGATCGCCCCAGCTGCCGCCAGCCACCGCCGCGCGAGCGGCGGTCCAGCCGTGCGAGCGGCAGCCCCTCCGCGTGAGCGGAGGCAGCGCCGTGCGAGCGGTGCATGGAGTCCAGCCATGCTCCTCGCCCTTCGACCCATCTCCGATCGAGCCGACGAGCCGCCGCGGTCCGGTGGTCTTCGACCACCACCGCCCGGTTCGTCCTCGTCATGAGTCGCATTCTCGGATCTTGGTTCACGATATTTTTACGATAATTAAACGATAAAATCATAAAGAGGGTTTTACGATTTACCTCGTTCTCGTTGTTCGGAAAAACGAAGAACTCAATTTGACGACCTTGAGATCTTCCCATGTATTCCTTGCACTAGCCCGGACGTCGTGTGGGCGACGATCTACCGAACTCCATGGATCTCCTTCACGAACTCTCTAGACTAATCAAGTATGATTATCTTATCTTGTCTAATTGTGAAGACCATGTAGTGCTTTTATAGGCTACGTAGGGGATCTTAAGGAGGTGGAATATTGGGCTTCCAATAATAGTGATTAAATTGAGCCCACCAAGCCCAAATCTATTAATCCTTACTATTATTAATTAATTCTATTTTCCACTATATAAAATTAATTGCACTCCCAATATTAAACCATATTATATCAAATAATATTTCTCCGGTAGTATTATTTATTCCGTGTATTTAAGATATAAATATCCATGAATAAAATTAATTTATTGCTAATTAATTTATTCATCTCTTATTTCCGAGACTAGTACCATTCAACCTTAATTATTATGCGGAACGAATCCACCTGCAGGGTTTACATAATAATTCCTTATGAACTCATCTCGGGGATATTATCAACCCTTACGGGATACACTTTCCCGTCAAGTATTCACGGCATGCCATATATAAAATATAGTAACCTAACTTAATCGGTAATTAACCCAATAATTAAATCGGTTAATTCCTTTGGTAAATCAAAGTCACTTATATTGAATATACACACCCACAATAGTTTCGGGGATTAAGAATAAAATACACTGAGACTCGAATCGATTATCGCCGGCAATCCTAATCGATGAATCTCAACGATCCGCTCAATACACCAAGTGTACAAGTGTGATAAAATAATTAAGATAAATTATTTTCTCTCTCACACAACGACTATACCGATGGATTGGTCTGTGTCCATCTAGGTCGTGAGCAACTGTTCGATTAAATACGAGTAACCGATAGTATGATCTTCTGTGCGCCCATGCAACACCATACTAACTACAACGTATAAAATCCAGGACTATGATTTGCATATATTTAATTATAAATAATTAAACGCAAATAATTGTTTATTTAATTAAATAGATTAGTGGCAATGGATCGTGAGTTTCCGTTACTTAAATCTAGACATTAAGTACACAACTCCAACAGTTTCTTCCCTCGACTATTGTTTTCCTCCCTCGATTATTGTTGCCACTTCGATACAAGACCTTTCGATACAAGACCCCCCCTTTATCCCTTTATTAAAATTCTGAAGCCGCCGAAGGTGGCCGTAATCATTGTTTGCCCCTCTCGATTATTGTTGCCTCCCTCGATTATTGTATGCCTCCCTCGATTATTGTTGCCACTTCGATTATTGTTGTCACTTCAATACAAGATCTTTCGATACAAGACCTTTCGATACAAGAACTTTCAATACTAGACCCCCCCTTTATCCCTTTATTAAAATTCTGAAGCCGCCGAAGGTGGCCGTAATCATTGTTTGCCTCCCTCGATTATTGTTGCCTCCCTCGATTATTCGATTATTGTTGCCTCCCTTGATTATTGTTGTCACTTCGATACAAGACCTTTCGATACAAGATCTTTCGATAGAAGATCCCCCATTTATCGCTTTATTAAAATTTTGAAGTCGCCGAAGGTGGCCGTAATCATTGTTTGTCTCCCTGGATTATTGTTTCATCCCTCGATTATTGTTTGCCTCCCTCGATTATTGTTGCCACTTCGATACAAGACCTTTCGATACAAGACCCCCCCTTTATCACTTTATTAAAATTCTGAAGCCGCATAAGGTGGCCGTAATCATTGTTTGCCTCCCTCGATTATTGTTTGCCTCCCTCGATTATTGTTGCCTCCCTCGATTATTGTTGTAGAATGCATTAATAAATGAAGCAGAATATGATACAGATTAGAGTAGAATGCACTACTAAATGCAGTAGAACTCATTAGAACAAGGTAATTTCCTCGATTATTGTTTGCCTACCTCGATTATTGTTCGCCTCCCTCGATTATTGTTTGCCTCCCTCGATTATTGTTGCCACTTCTGAAGGTACCGGTATACCGATCCGATCGATATACCGTGTGAGCGGAAGCGTGTAAAACATATAGATCTACCATGCTTGGATCTTAGTGCACACAAGAGTGTATAAACACATTTATATTTATATATATACACATATCCAATATATATATATATATATATATATATATATATATATATATATATAAAAGGTCAACGAATCTTACATTGGTTGACGCGTGCCTCGTTGATGTCGATGGTTGTTCGTTGATGAAGATCCGATCTTCTCGCAGCGAAGCTTGAAGAGAAAATCTTCCCAAGCCTCTTGTCTTGCTTCTGGTCTTCCCGGATGTGTAGCCGCACAAATGGCCCGGCCTCTACGTGTTGCACACGAACGGAAGATGAGTGCTGAAAATTGCTGATTGTTCTTTAGAAAAATGGGAAGAACACTATGTTCTCTCTTTCTCTCTTGGTGTAATCTCGAAATTCAAGTGTTGGAATGAGAGAAAATCAGATTTTCACTCCTTTATCTTCACGATAATGCACCATCATTATGTCAAAATAACCTCCCCACTAAGGTGTGATTATGGTGAGAGTTAATGGTCAAAATGTAACTCCCACCCACTAACTCCATGCCACATCATTACCAAATGTGCACTAATGACTCCAAATCATTATTCCATGTGGCATGACATGTCACACCATGTGACATGTCAATTTCTTTAATTACACATATATATATATAAACCTAGTTTATATATTTATTGATTTCTAAAATCAATATAAATATTTAGCAATTATCTCATTCAGCTTCTCGTTCGTGTGTGACCATGTAGGTATGATTATCAATCAATATAATATTACTCTATGTAATATATAATATTATTGATACATCATTTAACATCCGGAGATGACCATATGACTTAATCGATTGCACACGTAGGATTTGAAGGACACAACCCAACAATCTCCCACTTGGCCTTCAGAGCCAGTGTGCTGCCAACTTCCTGTTGTCACTTTATGTCTAAGTTTGAACTTGAGGTAAGACTCGAGTCATCCTCAATCGGTTCAAACCTTTCTTGGACTATGAGACAGACTGTAAAACCATATTTATCACTATGATACGAATCTGGACGTGGCCACGTATTTTCCACAGTCTCGACTCTCCAAGTGGCCGGTAAGACACGTATTCCATTATAAATGGAGGACAATCCCATATTGTCAATCCAAGCTCTCCCACATGCTTCCTGATATACCCAATAACAAGTTTTATAACCTCCTTTTACGAAAGGCGTTTACTTGTATCAAAGTACACCATTTCACAATGGAATTACTCTGGACTACTCAGGTCAGAGGAAATTGCTCGACAGTCAATGAAATAGTATTATGACTCGAAATCTTAAATACTATTCCAGTCGGGTCTGTTCGATCATTAGCTCCCAGCTAATATCTATGTAATTGTACTTGATGTCCCACATCACTAGCCCATGAAGCGGCGCTATAGTACACATTACAAACTAGTTCATTGTATTATCGGTTTGTCCGTACTCGATTATACGAACCAGGAACAACTATATGATTCAAGTATATTAGTTCAACAATTGGGACTTCATTATGCGGTAAGTCGACCTCATAACCCAATTGATATCACTTAATCATTTGGACAATTCATATAAATTAAACCATATTTATATGAAGAAATATGTATTATACATATGAGTGAATGTTTACCAAATCTCTAAAAGTATCTAATACAGTAATAGAAATCACAACCCATCTCTAAGATGTCTGATCTCTATTGCAGTCGTGAAAGCTTTAAGCTTAGACTGCTTGAGAGGTTTAGAAAGCGGGTTTGCAACCTTACCAAAAGTTGCAACTTTATTATCTCGATGTCTCCACAAAACTATCTCCAAGATAATGTGGAACTTCCTGAGCACCAGTTTTAGACTTGTGGTGCTTCCTAGCTCATTGGCTTGCGCGATAACTCTATTATAAATAGAGAACTATAGGATGGGCTGAGCCAGCTACGCCACCTAGTTCATTCAAGAACTTTCAAATCTTAACTGTCAACATTACTGCATCCAATGCAATACTGTGCTCAGCTTCTGTAGTTTAATCAGCAATATTGCATTGCATGGAACTATTCCAGCAAATTTCACCTCTAACCAGACAAAAGATATAACCAGATTAAAATCGAAAATTATCTTAGTCTGTTTTGAAGTTAGCATTCAAGCAGCTTGTTAATATCAACTCTTTTTGTCTTCCAAAGACAACAAAATATTCTTTAGTCCATCTAAGGTACATAAGAATATTCTTGGCCGCAGTCTAATGCGCCTCACATGGGTTTCCTTGAAACCGAATCGTCATGCTCAAAGCATACAATACGACCAGTCGTGTACATATCATTGTTGGAAATCGACTACCCGGGATGCGTTCGTTCGATCACTCGAACATCCGAACGATCCCAGTCGACATCCGGTGTCGCTACTTCGTTCGCTTTTCCAGCCCGTGCCCCGATTCACGCCCAACCATTGCCCCGAAGGACAACCGCGCGAACCGAGCGGGCTGCCAGAAAAAGACCAAAACGGCGGTCGCCGTTTCTCCGCGAACAGCAGCGCGTTCTGCTGTTCCGGGCTCGTTTCCGGTCCGTTTTTCCTCTTCCGACTACCGATCCGAAGGTCCTTGAACCCCTAGTAGTCGAGGAACACGTACCACGACTCCCGGAACCCGATCGTTCGTCCGATGTATTTTTAACGAATTTAGAGATCGATAATTGCGGAATTAGGGATCGATCTCATACCTTTGTCGCGTGATTCGGAGAAGCCGAATTGACAAATACCTCGAGTCTTCTAGCGTGTATCCTAGCCCTCTTGCTCCAGCCGATGTGTGGGCATCGATCCGCTTGGAGCTTCTCTTCTTCTTCTCTCTCAAACCCTCCTTTTCACGTTTTTATTATTCTGTCTCCAGAAATATATTTGCGCTAGCAAATTAATTTCTACAGAAAAGAAAAACTATTCTGTATCCAGAAATATATTTGCGCTAGCAAATTAATTTCTACAGAATAGAAGAACAATTCTGTATCCAGAAATATATTTGCGCTAGCAAAATAATTTCTACAGAAAAGAAAAACACTGCGCTAATCTAAATTAATTAAGCGGAGAAAAGAATAATTGCCCTAACAAAATAATTTCTCCACAGAATTAATTATAGCGGCGTTCTGTAGGTTTAGAGAAGAGAGATGAGGGATTTATATAGGCCACACTAGGGACCCATAGGCAATTAATTAATTAGGCTTAAATTGCAATTTAATTAACTTGGTGTCCCAAAAGGAAAACCTTAATTAAATTCCACAATTTTATTTATAATTAATTCCACTATAAAATTATAAATGATTTCCCAATTAATTAATTCAAATTATTCCGTCAATAATTTTCCCGCCGTATTACATATGTGATTTTCCCCGTGTTTAAGATATCGCATGTCCATGAATTAATTAATTACTAATAATTAAATTAATTCATTTCTTATTATCCGAGACTAGTACCACTCATCCTTATTATCATGTGGAACGAATCCACCTGCAGGGTTTACATGATAAACTTTATGAGCTCATCTCGGGGACATCATCAACCCAATAAATGGGACACGGTTTCCTGTCTATAATCTATAGCATGCCGTGTGTACAATACCGATTCCCAATCTACCGAGAATATTGACTAATCAATTAATCTCACTCATTGGCACATCAAAGAACCGAGCATTGGACACACGCACCTATAATTATATAGGGATTAAGAACTCACATATCCGTAATATCTGAGGTCTAGTTCGATTACATCGATTAGTATAAATCGAACGCCCTCCCGTGGTCCTGCTCAATACACCAAGTGTACGAGTGTAACATGATAGTCAAGACCGACTATCTACCAGTCACACTACGACGTACCGATGGATTGTCCATGTCCATCTAAGTCGTGAGCTACTGTTCGATAGTATACGAGTAACCGACAGTATGATCTTCCGCGTGTCTCCTCACGCCATACTGTCTACAACGTATACATCAAGGACTATTGCATTAAATGCAATCATGCTTGAATCATATCTCGAATTAAGGTATAGATAAGGAGTTCCGTATTTGCACTAAACTAGACATTTAGAATACAACTCCATCAATCTCCCACTTATACTAAAAGTCTAGTCGCCCTCTCCCAAACATCAGATTCCCATAACCTCATCACGCCTACCCAACGCTTTCGCTGGAAGTGCCTCTGTGAACGGGTTTACCAGGCAATCCTCTTGATGCTATCTAGGTGACAACTGCATCGTCTTACTAGACGATCTCTCGAATCAGGTGGTACTTGCGCTCTACGTATTATCTCCCACTGTGGACTCGTGGCATTTCAAGTTTGCCAATACCGCTATTCAAAATAGCTTTGGGTAAACTAGAAACCACATCTAAGTCCCTTAGGAAGTTCTGGAGCCACACTGACCTTTTAACTGCCTCAGAGGCCGTTATCCTTTCAGTTTCCATGGTAGAATCCGTAATGCATCGCTGCTTTACATTCTTCCATGTGACTGCTCCACTTCACAGTGAGAACACATAGCCTGACTTCGACTTTCAACTGTCCCTGTTTGATTGGAAATATCCAAAGGAAACCACTTGACTGCTTTGTAACTTAGAACATAATTCCTGGTCCTCTGCAGGAGCCTAAACATGTTCTTTACATCAGTCAAGTGATCCTTTCCAGGATTACTATGATATCTCACCACCATGCCCACGGCATAGTAGATATCAGTCTCGTGCATCGCATTACATATATTAAGCTTCCCACCATTAAGGTGCAGGGAACTGCTTACTCTTCATCTATCTCCTTTATTGTGTCAGACACAAAACCTTAGATAGATGAATTCCACATCTAAAAGGTGAAGACCTTTCTTGGGATTCTGTATGCTGCAACGAGTAAGAATTGTATTTTATATATGAGACTCGAGATAAGTTCTATGTTCTTTTCTGGCGATCATTTAATACTTTGATCCCAAGAACATTCCCGACTTCTCCTGAGTCTCTTATATTGAATTACTCGGACAACCATCCCTTTATGTCCGATAACATCTTTCATATTGTTGCCAATTCAGAAGGATGTCGTCTACATAAAGAATGAGAAAACACCACATCTTTTCTGTCACTTCTTTATTACACACAGGACCTAAACATGCCTTGAATGAATCCATGAAATGGATTTTCTCATAGGTCCGCATGTGTCCAAGATCTTGAAGCTTCCTTCAATCTTAAGATTAATTAAGCTTGCTTACTGAATGCTCTTGGCTCTTTTCGATGAATCTTTCTGGCTGTCCCACACAGATGGCCCCGTCAAGACTTCGATTTAGAAAATCTGTCTTGACTTCCATCTTCCATGTGAAGACAAAAGAATGCTGATCGACTTTTGCCAAGACTGAGCATCCTGATCTTTTCAGCGTCTCATCATAGATCCAGGGTTCGGCTTCATGTTCTCCAGGTAACAAGTCCGAAGACTCACCTATAAACATGAACCTGTTGGGTTGTCTAACAACCCTCCCACTACGAAAACGCTCCGTTGTATCTTTAGTGACTAAAGATTATAGTAGTGAACTACTCAGTTAGGCTGGTTCTAAGTTTTAATCAGTCCCTCTAAGCACATTTAAGTATTACTCTACTCTTGGGCTTGCGATATTGCATATACATATAGTCCATGTCTAAGAACCGAACGTTGATTCAATCAACGAACATCTGGTCCTTTGGACTATATTACATATCTCAATTCGTTTTCTTAGGGTATCTTATAAACAGCCGAATATCTGTACAAGTTTCCAAAGGAATCAAGATCAAGATGAACGCCGCTGTTTCCAAGCCATATCCCAAAACAAATTAGGTAACTCCGAATAACTTATTGTCTACTTTCCCATATCTATAAGAGTCCTATTCCTTCTTTACAACACATTATTTTGCCGAGGCATAAATGGTGTATTCTGTTGGGAGTTAATCCCATTTTCTGATAAGTATGCCTTACTCTTCAAAGAGGTCTGCATATATCAGAGCGAATCAACTCTAGTACTTTCTTGGATCTTTTCCCTTTAACCGTAAAGGGTTGCTTGGTCATTAAAACTTCCAAGTATGATTCGAAGGTTGGAAAGTCCTTTCCTTCAACCTAGCTGAGTAGTCCATCAGCTTTCACCCTTTGAATCGTACTCAAGTTAAAATGATCTAGCCTAAGATTCCATAAGTAAATTTGATTCATCCTAGAAGGATCTTTACTCTTATTGGGGTTCGACAATGTGTTATTAGCTTCGGTGTGTTGCATCGTGGAAGAACACGGATTTGGTATTAAATTGTCTATCAATGTACTAGAATAGATAATATCCCTGTTTCCTACTCCGACAAGTCTGAAACTATCAGAAGAAACAGAATATCTATTCTAAGCCAATTTAGAAATCCGAAATGAAATTTCTTTCTAAATGTCGGCACATAAAGACAATTTATTAGAACTAAAATCCTACCGTTAAAATATTTAACATCTCCCACTGCAATGGCTGTTACCTTAGCAGTATTGCCCATGTAGATTATAATTTCTTCCTTTCTAAGTCTCCGGGTTTCCTGGAACCCCCGCATTTAGGTGCAGACATGATTAGTGGTTTCCGTATCCACACACCAGGTACTGGTAGATAACACCACTAAACATGTTTCGGTGACTAAGGTGGAGTTAACTTCTAGTTGCTTTGAGAGGACAATCAAAACTCCCAGTATCCAAACTGCTTACAACGGAAGCACTTGCCCCTTGGGCTTGCTTGTCCCATTCCGTGGTCCAGATATATTAGGCCCACTGGGTTTCCGTATTTGCTTCTTCTTCCTTTTGCCGCCCGAAGGCTTAGGAAGAGCCAATTTATCAGCCACAAGTGTTTTGAGAGCCCTTAAAGATTCCCTCAGCCGCTTTGAAGTTCAACCAGGAGCTCCGCCAATGAATAAGACCCCTTATTCATATTATAGTTCAGGCGGAACTACTCAAAACTTCTCGGCAGAGACTGGAGCATAATATCAACTTGGGTTACCCCATTGATAATTTCTCCCAGAATCTCTATCTCATTAAGATAGCCCATCATTCTAAGAACGTGATCCCTCACGGACGTTCTTTCCGACATGATGGCCGTCATGAGTTGCCTCATTTCACTTTGTCCGGCTGTCCTGTCCTGATAACCAAAACTTCTTGAGGTTAAGCATCATATCATAGGTAATGGTCATAGCATGATACCGATGTCGCAGCACATTTGACATGAAGGTCATAATGTTGCTACGCGTCATCTCATAGCCCTGATCCATTTCCAATGAGCTTCCTTTCCTCAGTAGTGGAAGCATCATTTGGTTCAGCAGGTCAATTGACTTGGAGTACATATTTGTACTCCTCTGCAGTTAGGACAATGTCCAAGTTTCTTTTCCAATCCATACAAACAGGTTCAGTGAGTTTGTTGACTTTTAATGGGAATAATACCATATAAAACAAACAATGAGTTTAATTCGATATCATTTCCCTCAAGTGATATCATTAAACTACCAATCATTTCCAAAATCCCATCAGACATAGCAAGCCACGTTCTTGTGGACGTTTACCAGTCCAAATGATTTTATGATTGGATTTCACTTCGGTCGTACATCATTATAGCAGTGACTCCGATGGGGAGGATACTATAAAGCGTACCTAAGTGTGTACCATTTCTCAGTACTAAGTCCACCGCTCGGGAACCACATGTCCACCGCAAGCCACGTTCTTGTGGACGTTTACGTTGACATGCGGTCCTCCACGACTTTCTATAACTGTCGAGCCTCAATTAATCCCAAAGTTCCGTTTCCATTTAGAGAGCCACGTTCTTGTGGACGTTTACTAAAACAAACAACTTTATTAATTGAATCTCACTTATTTAAATGTCATAGAATCTTAATTAACCCAAAGTACCGTTTCCATTTAGCAAGCCACGTTCTTGTGGACGTTTACTAAAACAAACAACTTTGTTAATTGAATCTTACATTTATTAAATTTCACAATTTTATTAATCAAAGCTTGATATCTCGTAAGTGAAACTCGAAGTTTCTAACCAGCGATCAATCATGCAATTGAGCCCTATCTCTCACTAAGTGAGGGAGCCAACCAGACAATCGATCTAGTCATCGAATGACTCGAATGTCTCTAATCTGTGTCATCGACATAACCAAGCGCTTTGGCTCCATTCCACTCCCCGGGTTGAGAATGAGTCGAGTTGAAATTAGTCTTTGAATGACAGATTAGGCATTGCTTTTGAGAAATATAATTGTTCAATTTTATAAGTGGATTTTAAATTCGAATTTTGATCCAGTGATATCTGTGTGTCGACTTTATCCGATAGGGAGGATGACACTAAAGCCAACTCGTAAGTGACACACATCACCATCAAAACAGAGAATGGAGACCGCGGGATTGTTTCCAATCCCTCTCCCACTTAGTATTTTACGTAAGGGATAACATGCACAAATAAATAAAGCATAATAAAAGCACGTTAACACACAAAAAGCATTTAACGTGGCCCCGATTATTATGGCCTTTAAATATCTTCCATGCACGTCTTCTCGGATCTTCGTCTCGTTGCTCGTCTCGGTCTCGATCCACCACCGACTCGTCTAAGTGCCAAGAGACGAACCCCTCCCACTGGAGTATCATCCCAGGCCTCGACGAGCGACCCGTGGTGTCCGTCGAACCCCCGCGCCGCTGCTGCCAAGTATCCAGCGAAACGGCGACCGCCGTTTAAGAAACGGCGACCGCCGTTTGCCCTTCAGCAGCTCGCGGGTTCGACTTCTCGACCCTCGTTCGTCCGGCTTCCGATCTTCTCTCGATCCACCAAGTAGCAGCAACATTACAAAGGTAAAACATACTACTTCCGGCATCGATCCTATACAGGTTGATCGATCCTATACATCCGGATAAAACGAAAAACGTAATAAAACCTAAACGACTCAACCCGTCGTTTTAACTATTACAAACATGCAACGATTTCAAAACAAAAGATCTCGACAAGCCCGAGAGTTTAACAAACCACAAACATACAGCACAATCACATGGCCATAATAATCGGGTTCGAACCTGCAAAACAAATCTCGCAAAAATACAACGAACGACAAAACCGGCTCTGATACCAATTGTTGGAAATCGACTACCCGGGATGCGTTCGTTCGATCACTCGAACATCCGAACGATCCCAGTCGACATCCAGTGTCGCTACTTCGTTCGCTTTTCCAGCCCGTGCCCCGATTCACGCCCAACCATTGCCCCGAAGGACAACCGCGCGAACCGAGCGGGCTGCCAGAAAAAGACCAAAACGGCGGTCGCCGTTTGGAAACGGCGGTCGCCGTTTCTCCGCGAACAGCAGCGCGTTCTGCTGTTCCGGGCTCGTTTCCGGTCCGTTTTTCCTCTTCCGACTACCGATCCGAAGGTCCTTGAACCCCTAGTAGTCGAGGAACACGTACCACGACTCCCGGAACCCGATCGTTCGTCCGATGTATTTTTAACGAATTTAGAGATCGATAATTGCGGAATTAGGGATCGATCTCATACCTTTGTCGCGTGATTCGGAGAAGCCGAATTGACAGATACCTCGAGTCTTCTAGCGTGTATCCTAGCCATCTTGCTCCAGCCGATGTGTGGGCATCGATCCGCTTGGAGCTTCTCTTCTTCTTCTCTCTCAAACCCTCCTTTTCACGTTTTTATTATTCTGTCTCCAGAAATATATTTGCGCTAGCAAATTAATTTCTACAGAAAAGAAAAACTATTCTGTATCCAGAAATATATTTGCGCTAGCAAATTAATTTCTACAGAATAGAAGAACAATTCTGTATCCAGAAATATATTTGCGCTAGCAAAATAATTTCTACAGAAAAGAAAAACACTGCGCTAATCTAAATTAATTAAGCGGAGAAAAGAATAATTGCGCTAACAAAATAATTTCTCCACAGAATTAATTATAGCGGCGTTCTGTAGGTTTAGAGAAGAGAGATGAGGGATTTATATAGGCCACACTAGGGACCCATATGCAATTAATTAATTAGGCTTAAATTGCAATTTAATTAACTTGGTGTCCCAAAAGGAAAACCTTAATTAAATTCCACAATTTTATTTATAATTAATTCCACTATAAAATTATAAATGATTTCCCAATTAATTAATTCAAATTATTCCGTCAATAATTTTCCCGCCGTATTACATATGTGATTTTCCCCGTGTTTAAGATATCGCATGTCCATGAATTAATTAATTACTAATAATTAAATTAATTCATTTCTTATTATCCGAGACTAGTACCACTCATCCTTATTATCATGTGGAACGAATCCACCTGCAGGGTTTACATGATAAACTTTATGAGCTCATCTCGGGGACATCATCAACCCAATAAATGGGACACGGTTTCCTGTCTATAATCTATAGCATGCCGTGTGTACAATACCGATTCCCAATCTACCGAGAATATTGACTAATCAATTAATCTCACTCATTGGCACATCAAAGAACCGAGCATTGGACACACGCACCTATAATTATATAGGGATTAAGAACTCACATATCCGTAATATCTGAGGTCTAGTTCGATTACATCGATTAGTATAAATCAACGCCCTCCCGTGGTCCTGCTCAATACACCAAGTGTACGAGTGTAACATGATAGTCAAGACCGACTATCTACCAGTCACACTACGACGTACCGATGGATTGTCCCTGTCCATCTAAGTCGTGAGCTACTGTTCGATAGTATACGAGTAACCGACAGTATGATCTTCCGCGTGTCTCCTCACGCCATACTGTCTACAACGTATACATCAAGGACTATTGCATTAAATGCAATCATGCTTGAATCATATCTCGAATTAAGGTATAGATAAGGAGTTCCGTATTTGCACTAAACTAGACATTTAGAATACAACTCCATCAATCATGGCGTACGATATAGATCCTACTGCCGAAGCATAAGAAATGTTTTCATCTTCTTTTGCTCATCAGGTCCCGTAGGACATTGCATCTTGCTAAGAGATGTGCAATTAGTTATTGGAATGAAACCCTTTCTGGCGTCTTTCATTCTGAACTTATCAAGCACCTTATCAATATAGGTCGCTTTACTAAGTTCAAACATCCTTTTCGATCTGTTCCGACAGATCTTGATGCCCAATATGTACTGTGCTTCTCCAAGATCCTTTATTGAAAAACAATATCCAAGTCATTCTTTAATAGAATAGAAACATTTTTTCCAATAAGGAGTATGTCATCGACATACAACACAATGTATACAACGTAACTCCCACTGTTCTTCTTGTAAAACAAGACTCTTCCGAGTTCCTCTGAAATCCAAAACCCAGTATGGATTCATTGAATTGAAGATTGCTACTCCGATATGCTTTGCTTTATTCCATAAATGGAATTATAAGATTGCATAATTTCTCAGCCTTATTAGGATCGATAAAACTCTTTGGCTGTGTCAAAACACATTCTCTTCTAGAATCCAATTCAAGAAGTTAGTTTTAACATCCAATATTACCATAACTCATTATCAAGATGAGTAGCAATGGCTAAGATAATCTGAATGATTTAATCAAAGCAACTGGTGAAAGTTTTTCCATAATCCACCTCGTGAATAAAACTTTTACCATCAAACTTGCTTTGAAAACCCTAGGTTTTCATCTGTTTGTTTATATCTTAAAGATCTATTAGCATTCATTGGGTCTAACCCCATGATGCAATTTTATCAAGTTCCAAACTTGATTATCAGATATTTATATCATCTCAGATTTCATGGCACCATGCAAATTTTCAGTAGTTGGACTCGTCATAGCTTGGAATTAGGTCGAAGGTTCACCGCTTTCCAAAAGCATGAATTCATATCTCTCATTGGTCACAATATCTAAGTATTTGAATAATAGAGATAGATTTATTCCTTTCGGACCTACGAGGGCTGGTATGGCTTCCAAAACCATAAGAATACTCTCAACCCAGTCTTGAGTATTCATCATTGGTTGTTTCACTTGAACCTCGTTCAAGACAACCGATCTCCCACTGAATTTCTAGGAAAGATAACTCTTTTCAAGAAAATCACTATCTCGAGCAACAAAATATTGTTCTCAGATAGATCGTAGAAGTTGTACCCTCGAGTTTCTTATAGATACCGTAAAGAAACTTTTATCCCATTTGAGTTCAAGCTCTATAGAGATAAATCTCGTCAGAGAAGCTTTTAGAACCTCAAATTTTGATGAAAACAATTTAGGGACCCTCCCTTTCCATACCTAGTATGGTGTCTTATCAACAGCTTTTGACGGCGTCCTATTCAGTGTATAAGTTGAAGTCAAGAATTGTGTGCTCCCAAAAGAGACCAGTAGTTCATTTAGACCTCTCATCGAATGGTCGAACTATATCTAATATAGTTTGTTTTCTCTTTTCCGAAACATAACCTTCATGTGCTTGTCAACTGATAGGTTCCACATACATCAGTATGGATCATCCCTAATTAATCACTCACATGTTCTCCTTTCTCCAAGAAAGATGACATTGTTATCTTTTTCCATCAAACATCATTCACATGTATCAAATTACTCCAAGTCAAATGATTCTAGAATGCCTTCTAAAAGAAGATTCGTTACATGTTTAGATTTTGATCTAATCAACAATGTTACAGTTATGTCTCATTGAGACTAATTCGATTCGGCCTTTGGTGTTAATGTTATATATGATTTGTTGAGTTTAAAGTATACATAAATAATGTAATAATCGTACCAAAACAAAGAATATTTCACAATTAAAATAGTTATCAAACTATTTAATTAGTGAAAAACTAATCCATCAGTATCTAATACTGAACCAATATTCATTGTTTATTGAAGGTACGAAAAATACATAGTTATAATACTTAAAACAAGGCCCTAAGGCATAACAACATCATATGATCATACGGCTAGTGCAGCGACCTTCGCTCCTTTTCCAACCCATAGATCGACATTTCTACTTTCCAAACTCCTACTTCTGTGTAGTTCCTTCACTTACAATTGTGAGAACCACAAATTGGCATCCAATACCCAAGAAGTAAAATTTGCCAAATTTAATGTCTATAACATTAATACCTGAAGATGAAGCAACCCCGTTCTTCACATCTTCTTTGAACTTTGGGCAAGTTCAATTATTCTCAATAATTGATCTATATTCGACTTCCCATTCAAAATTATCCCAATATCAAAACGTGATAAATCGT
Source organism: Euphrasia confusa (assembly GCA_954870475.1). Classification (NCBI taxonomy): domain Eukaryota; kingdom Viridiplantae; phylum Streptophyta; class Magnoliopsida; order Lamiales; family Orobanchaceae; genus Euphrasia; species Euphrasia confusa. Next base: position 13,759,796 of record OX940949.1, on the reverse strand, counting down.
AAGTGAAAAGTCGAACTTTTCTAACCAGCGATATTATCATGCAATTGAAGCCCTATCTCTCATAAAATATGAGGGAGCCAACCAGACAATCGACTAATGCCATCCCATGGCTCGAAAGTCTCTAATTTGTGTCATTGATGAACTAAGTGTTTTGGATTAAATCACTCCCCGAGGTGAAAATAATCCTAACTTTAGAATCCATCATATGAAAGACAAATTAGGCATTTGTTTTGAAACTGAATAAAATATGAATTTCTACATATATGCAAGTAGTGTCCAAAACCTTTGCAATAGACGAATTCAGATTCCCTAGGAACTCTAGTATCCTTCTTGCCCATGCTCTTTTGATTACCTCATCCCTTATCATAAGAATATCCCTCTTAGGATCCTTCTCAATCGTCGGCTCTACAACCTTGAGCATCCCGTGGATCTCACGTAGCGATTTCTTCAAATCATCCATATGGAAAATTTAGCCTAAAGGCATCATAACCATCATGATGGGATTGAAGTATGAAATCGGTTGCCAACTCATCATCTTAGGAAAAACCTAGGCGATCACTTTTAATCAAATAATCCAATCATTTGATCCACATGTGGTCCCTTAGGTTCCCCTTTCTCAGCCTAGCTGAAGCGATGGCTGTGGTCACACCGAACCGCTCAATCATTGCATGTTCCCCGAACATGCTATTGAGTTGTTCAATGATATCATAGGATGTGGTTATCTAACACATTTTTCTTGTCTTCGTATTTGAGGACCATCCTCAAATTACGTTGTCAATCAAGAAAATTTATGTTGTTCAATTTTTGACAATCAAGAATTGAACCAAACTTGAATTGAGTTTATATTTGACATGATAAACTCCAAAAGAAAGATAACTAAAGTATGTAAACATCCACAAAGCGGTAAACAAATAAGGTTGTCTAACAATAGTACTTATTTATTTCATTTTGTTCAATTGATATCCAATATCATAGTCCCTTAGAACAAAACGATTCCGAGATCCTCATCTTGCAAATCTTTAAGCCGACTGAGTCCGCACTTAAGTATTTCAAGATAGGTAGACATACCCATGTCAATGATATCTAATATCACTCTCGGTCGATGAGAGTCCCATTCTCATCTCATGTCTCGATAGCCACGCATGCAGTGGATCTATCGATGAGAAAACCAAAGTCACGTGTAAGGGTCTAACCCTTACTCCCACTTATCCCAAGATAACAAGTAGTACCCCGCTGAGGCGGACCTACCAACTTATGATCGAGGGTTTTATGAGTGTGATGTTTTGGACAAGACATTATACTCATTATTTTGGGAACTTGCATGCATAGGTGTTTATATGTAAGTTGAACATTTATAACATAAAACATCCTATAACTAGCAAAGCAATTAAATACGTAATCGAAAGGCCCCTAGAACCTCACAACTCTCAAACGAAAATATTAAAAGCAACAAAATAGGCCTTGAACATCTTCTGGACTGGTCCATTCCCGCCGTTTCAGTTCCGCGCCCGCCGATTTTGGTCAAACGTATTCCATACCCAAAAAACCACGAACAGCGCCCGCCGTTTCACAAACAGCGGTCGCTGAACACCACTGGCGGTTGCCATTTCCAAAACGGCGGTCGCCAAAAGGGTATAAAACGGGTTTGACCTAAAAACAGCCTTTCGGCGGTCGCCGTTTCTAAAACGGCGCCCGCCAGAGCACAAACGGCGCCCGCCGTTTTGCTCCAGCAGCCCGGTTTTTGCCCGTTTTGCTTTGATTCTTCTCGTTTTTTCCAGAGAGCCGATATCCAATGTTGATCCATGGATTCAATCCATTGCTTACACATTGAACAATAAATTTTTGAATAGAAAAACCTATCTATTACAAAAGATTCCAAGGGAGGCAGCCTGATTCGTGTGATTTTGTGTCGATTTTCCGTGTCTTTTGTGTGAGAGTTGTGTCGTGTTTTGTCATTCATTGGTGTATTCCTCGTGGTTTTGGTATGTTTGATGCGTTTGTCGAGTGTGCAGGTAGTTGAGCTTATACGTGTTGGAAGAAACGAAGAAACGGGCACGAACGAGCCAAAACGAAGTCGAGTTGCAGCTGACAGAGCCAGGCGCCCGCCTGACCCCCGAGCGCTCGCTTGCTCACTGACGCGAGCGCTCGCCAGCATGCCAAGCGCTCGCTTGCCCCTTATTTCAGAGCCGCAGTTTTCAGCACCAGGCGACCGCTGACCTGCCAAGCGGTCGCTTGCCCAGTGACGCGGGCGATCGCCTCCTGCCTCAGGCGGTCGCCTGCCCTCCTCGTCCAGCTTTGACCCGTTTTTGACCCCCGATTTCCAAAGACTACTTAAGGGTTTTAAACTAGGTTTTGAAGACACTTCTTTTCCAGCTTTTATTTTCGTTTTTGAGAGAACACTTAGAACTCGTACGTAGCTTTGAATTCCGATTTGTTTTTTCTTGGATTGGATTGAAACTCGGTAAAAGTCGGAGATCCGCCGACGGGTACTTTTGATTTGGATTCGATTGTTAATTAGTAAGTTCGTTTCTTCTTTCGTTTTGTTCGTTCCTCAATTTCTAGATTGATAAATTGTTTCAATATCACTCCACCTTTGCAATTCGATTTCATGAATTTTTATTTTCAAAAACTTAATTTCTTTTCGATTAAAATCATGAGTAGCTAATTTCTTTGGCTAGGGTTAGGGTTGAGTGAATATCGAATAGGGTTAATGCTTGAATTCCGATCTTGAATTGACATCAACCGGGAACGGACATGTTGAAATAATTTTATGAATTCAAGGTTTAACTTGAAAACGATAAACACGATTCCCGAAACCCTAGTTTACTTCTCATTTAATTCAAAAACAATCTTCCATACTTTTACTAGCTTTCTCGTCTTTTCAAATTCCGTAGTTTATTTTAGAATTAATTACAAAAACCAAAACAACTTAACGCATTATGCTATTTCATTTTCTTAATCCCGTTGCAAACAATTGAACATTTTTACGCCGATAGTAGTGTTCCTCGAGAGATCGACTCGGGCGAGGGTCTTTAGCAACTAGTTCGATTATTTTATTTGATTTGTGACGCACTACAAAACGACTTAATCACAGCCCTCCAAAACTATGGCCAATCGTACGTAAAAAACGACAATTTCATTCACCCGACCACTAACAGTGGCCGGCCTTACATCTAATCACATAATCACAATTAAACATATAATCCAATTATGTTGATTTAACCTTCGTGTCCAACACAAAAGTGTGCACGAGCCCTAGGCTCTGATACCAATTGAAGGTACCGGTATACCGATCCGATCGATATACCGTGTGAGCGGAAGCGTGTAAAACATATAGATCTACCATGCTTGGATCTTAGTGCACACAAGAGTGTATAAACACATTTTTATATATATAAATATATATACACATATCCAATATATATATATATATATATATATATATATATATATATATATATATATATATATATATATAAAGGTCAACGAATCTTACATTGGTTGACGCGTGCCTCGTTGATGTCGATGGCTGTTCGTTGATGAAGATCCGATCTTCTCGCAGCGAACCTTGAAGAGAAAATCTTCCCAAGCCTCTTGTCTTGCTTCTGGTCTTCCCGGATGTGTAGCCGCACAAATGGCCCGGCCTCTACGTGTTGCACACGAACGGAAGACGAGTGCTGAAAATTGCTGATTGTTCTTTAGAAAAATGAGAAGAACACTATGTTCTCTCTTTCTCTCTTGGTGTAATCTCGAAATTCAAGTGTTGGAATGAGAGAAAATCAGATTTTCACTCCTTTATCTTCACAATAATGCACCATCATTATGTTAAAATAACCTCCCCACTAAGGTGTGATTATGGTGAGAGTTAATGGTCAAAATGTAACTCCCACCCACTAACTCCATGCCACATCATTGCCAAATGTGCACTAATGACTCCAAATCATTATTCCATGTGGCATGACATGTCACACCATGTGACATGTCAATTTCTTTAATTACACATATATATATAAACCTAGTTTATATATTTATTGATTTCTAAAATCAATATAAATATTCAGCAATTATCTCATTCAGATTCTCGTTCGTGTGTGACCCTGTAGGTATGATTATCAATCAATATAATATTACTCTATGTAATATATAATATTATTGATACATCATTTAACATCCGGAGATGACCATATGACTTAATCGATTGCACACGTAGGATTTGAAGGACATAACCCAACAACTTCGATTATTGTTGTCACTTCGATACAAGACCTTTCAATACAAGACCTTTCGATACAAGACCCCCCCCCCTTTATCCCTTTATTAAAATTCTGAAGCCGCCGAAGGTGGCCGTAATCATTGTTTGCCTCCCTCGATTATTATTGCCTCCCTCGATTATTGTTGCCACTTCGATACAAGAACTTTCGATACAAGACCCCCCCCCCCCCTTATCCCTTTATTAAAATTCTGAAGCCGCCGAAGGTGGCCGTAATCATTGTTTGCCTCCCTCGATTATTGTTTCCTCTCTCGATTATTGTTTGCCTCCCTCGATTATTGTTGCCACTTCGATACAAGACCTTTTGATACAAGACCTTTCGATACAAGACCCCCCCCCTTTATCCCTTTATTAAAATTTTGAAGCCGCCGAAGGTGGCCGTAATCATTGTTTGCCTCCCTCGATTATTGTTTGCCTCCCTCGATTATTGTTGCCTCCCTCGATTATTGTTGTGGAATGCATTAATAAATGGAGTAGAATATGATACAGATTAGAGTAGAATGCACTACTAAATGCAGTAGAACTCATTAGAACAAGGTAATTTCCTCGATTATTGTTTGCCTACCTCGATTATTGTTCGCCTCCCTCGATTAATGTTTGCCTCCCTTGATTATTGTTGCCACTTCGATTATTGTTGCCACTTCGATACAATACCTTTCGATACAAGACCCCCCCCTTTTATCCCTTTATTAAAATTCTGAAGCCGCCGAAGGTGGCCGTAATCATTCTCCTCCATCGATTATTGTTCGCCTCCCTCGATTATTGTTTCCCTCCCTCGATTATTGTTGCAACTTCGATTATTTTTACCACTTCGATACAAGACCTTTCGATACAAGACCCCCCCCCCCCTTATCCCTTTATTAAAATTCTGAAGCTGCCGAAAGTGGTCGTAATCATTCTCCTTCATCGATTATTGTTCGTCTCCCTCGATTATTGTTTGTCTCCCTCGATTATTGTTGCAACTTCGATACAAGACCTTTCGATACAAGACCCCCCTTTATCCCTTTATTAAAATTCCGAAGCCGCCGAAGGTGGCCGTAATCATTCTCCTCCATCGATTATTGTTCGCCTCCCTCGATTATTGTTCGCCTACCTCAATTATTTTTCACCTACCTTGATTATTGTAAAATTCATGAATAATTGGAGTAGAATATGATACAACATGGAGTAGATTGAACTACTAAATGCAGTAGAACTCATTATTGTTTGCCTACCTCGATTATTGTTGCCACTTCGATACAAGACCTTTCGATACAAGACCCCCCCTTTATCCATTTATTAAAATTCTGAAGCCGCCGAAGGTGGCCGTAATCATTCTCCTCCATCGATTATTGTTCGCCTCTCTCGATTATTGTTGACACTTCGATACAAGACCTTTCGATACAAGAACTTTCGATACAAGACCCCCCCTATCCCTTTATTAAAATCCTGAGCCACCAAAGGTGGCTGTAATCATTCACTTCCATCGATTATTGTTTGCCTACCTCGATTATTGTTCGCCTCCCTCGATTATTGTAGAATTCATGAATAAGTGGAGTAGAATATGATACGAAATAGAGTAGACTGCACTGCTAAATGCAGTAGAACTCATTATAACAAGGTAATGTCCTCGATTATTGTTCGCCTACCTCGATTATCGTTGCCACTTCGATTCAAGACCTTTAGATACAAGACTCTCTCCTTGAAAGATCATGGCCGCCTTCGGCGGCCGTGATCGTTCATCTCTCTCGATTATTGTACGTCTCCCTCGATATAAACTAAAGATAGTACAATCAACAAATCCATTTTTCAAAATCCAACCCTACTTTAACAAATTCATATTCAGAACAGATTTTACAATACAATTCATTTTTGAAGTCAAAACTAAAGATGATACAGAATAAAATAAGAATTATCAAGTGGGTTATCAATTCACTTCAATGCAAAATCCTTCTCTTCACCGACTCGAATAAGCAATCACCTTAATCCGGCATACTAACATATGAAAATGTTTACATAGGAAAATTCGAAAAAATTAATACGCCCACTACTACAAAAATTGGTGCTGTGCTGACAAAAGGTTCTCATGTTCTTGAGCTTGAGCTAGAAACTGTTGCTGCTGTGCTGACAAAAGGAACTGGTTTTGGGTCTTCATATTGGGCTTTGGTACTTTTAAACCCATATTTGGACATAGTTGGTCAATTCCCTGCATAATATTTATCATCATCTCTCAACAATTAACCCTCATAACAATAGATACTTCCTTAAAAGAATCCACAAAACCAAATCCATGAGAAACTTACTGTCAGAGGCCAACCCTGCTGGAATTCGATGTCCCGGGCTATCAAAATTGCGGAACCGATAACCCGATCGAAAACCTGTCGCCGGAGTTCGCACGAACACCAACTCATCCGTAGGAGTCCGACCTTTGGAGACTACGCGCCCGAAGACACGCAGCCCGCCCCCAGTCGATTTTCTCCCGCGAGTCGGAAATCACGAACGCGAACCACACGCGAAGAACCGGGCTCGACAAGAGTCGCCGCGGGATGAACCCGCGGCTAAACCCTAGCCGAACCCCATCGGCGGGGTTCGCGATCGCCGTGCATGGCGATCGCTGGGGCTGCTCCGGCAGCCCCCGGGTGGCGGTGAGTCCGGCGACTTCACCGCCGTCGCCACCAGGAGGGGCGGTCAGCCCGGCTGACCACCGCGGCAACAGCCGCGGTTCACCCCCGGCGATCGATTGCTTGATCGATCGCCCGCCTCGGCCCAGCCGAGGCGCCTCCTCGCGCATGCCACCGTGGAGGTGGCGGGGATCCGCCACGGCACCAGCCCGTGGCATCCCCGGCGATCGACCCTAGGTCGATCGCACGCCCCGGCGTCCAGCCAGGGCTTCCTCGCGCGGTACACCCGGCGGTCGAGCCCTAGGGTTTCGACCGCCCCCTTCGATCTTCGCCGGGGATCTCGAATCCCCGTCCGCGATGATCGTCGTTTTCCCGGATCGCGTTGTTCATGTATATATCACAATTATTCAACGCACAAATAATCAAAGAAGGGGGTTCTCGATTATTACCTTGATTCGTTGTACGGAGAAACGAATCGTTGATGACCTCGTGATCTTCCTGCGTATTCCTTGCACTTCCGTCCGAACGTCGTGTGGGCGACGAGCTATCGAACTCTATGGATCTTCCTCACTCTCAAGACTTTATGAATTCCGTAGGTCAATTAATTCTCTCTTGAAAGTGAAGACCATGTAGTGCTTATATAGGCTACGTAGGGGATCATAAGGAGAATAAATATTGGGCTTCTAAATATTGAAAATTAAATTGGGTCCAACCCAAATCTATTAATTCTTATCAATATTAAATTTTATTTATTTTCCACTATATAAATAAAATTGCACTCCCAATATTATTCCATATTATATCAAATAATATTTCTCCGATTAGTATTATATATTCCGTGTATTTAAGATTTAAATATCCATGAATAAATTTATTTATTGCTCAATAAATAATATTCATATCTTATATCCGAGACTAGTACCGTTCAACCTTTATTATTGTGCGGAACGAATCCACTCATGAGGTTTACACAATAATTCCTTATGAACTCATCTCGGGGATATTATCAACCCTTCCGGGATACACTTTCCCGTCAAGTATTCACGGCATGTCATATATAAAATATAGCGACCCAACTTTACCGGTAATTAACCCAATAATTAAATCGGTTAATTCCTTTGAAAAATCAAAGTCTCTAATATTAAATATACACACCCGCAATAGGATCGGGGATTAAGAATAAAATACTCCGAGATTTAAATTGATTATCCAAGGCAATCCTAATCAATAAATCTCAAGCTGATCCGCCCAATACACTAAGTGTACAAGTGTGATAAAATAATTAAGACAAATTATTTTCTCTCTCACACAACGACTATACCGATGGACTAGTTCGTGTCCATCTAGGTCGTGAGCAACAGTTCGATTAAATACGAGTAACCGATAGTATGATCTTCTGTGTGGGCCCGACACACCATACTAACTACAACGTATAAAATCCAGAACTATGGTTTGCATAATTAACAATAATTAAATGCAAATAATTGTTTATTAATTAAATAGGTTAAATGCTATGACCGGGAGTTCACTGATACTTAAATCTAGACATTAAGTACACAACTCCAACAATCTCCCACTTGTACTAAGGTCTAGTCATTTCCTCCAAACTCCCGACTCCCATACTCATCACGTGCTTAAATTATACTTCCCAAAAGTATTATGTGAATGAGCAATCTAGGTTGCCGCTCTGAAGTTATCTTGGTGACTACTGTCTCGTCTCACTGACGATGACTCGTATCAGGTGGTACTGGCTCTATGTGTTATCATCACTTTTCGAACTTATGACTTCTTTCGGTTTACCATGCACCGCTATGAAATAGCCTTTGGTAAACCAAGAGTCATATCCAAGTCCAGAGGTCATTCCGGAACCTAACCAAAACTTCCGCTGCCTCTGAGGCCGCTATTCGGTTTATGATAGAGTCCGAGAAGTATTATACTTATCACTCTTTCATCCTTTAGCTTCCACCTCTTCTAAAAGTGAACACATAGCCTGATATCGACTTACACTGGTTTTTCTCCGATTTTTGATCTGAGAAACTGTAATCTAAGAAGATTTCGTTTTGCCAGTAATCCAGTACTTCCAAGTACTTTACAGCATTCGAATACTTCTTATCCAGATTACTTTGATATCCTCCCACTACGCTAACCGCATAGTTGATATCAGGTTCTTGTTTTTCAACATTGCATCTACTAAGCTCTCCACACTGGAGGTGTAAGAACCTGCTTTGTGTATATCTATCTCCTTCATGTGTTCAAAACACATACCTTTAGATAGATGTATTCTGTTCTAGAAAGGCAATAACCTTTCTCAGAATTGTGCATGTTAAAAACAAACCATAATCGTATAAGATATCTAAAGAGAAGTACGAATGTTCTTATCTAGAGATCGAAAGATTTCTAAGAACATGATCCAACCTCATCTTAATCTTACATCTCGATTTATTCAGACAACCTCTATTTTATGTCTGATAATACTTTTACATTGTTGCCAACGATGAAGTGTTATCTACACAAAATTCCGAGAAACACCATCTTTGTTTCCATTACGTCTCTAACACACCTTTCTCGTAAATCCACGCAGACCTAGGGATCGATTTCATGTATACTGGATCCAGAGTTTAAAACTCCTCCAGTCTTATGAACATCTCTGGTTGCTTAACAACCTCCCACTGCAATGGCGTTCCGGTGTATAACAGTAATAACATTAGGTGCAGTTAGTGGTGTACTACTACTCGGTTAGGCTGGTTCTCAGTCTTCCCTTTCCTCATTTTAAAGTACTATGTCAGTTAGGGCATTGTAGTTCATCTAATAGTCTTCCTCTAAGAACCGGGTGAGGATACCCATCTGGTTCGTAGTACTATTGAACATACAATTACTTGTTCTTCTAGGATTATTCTACAACCACATAGAATGTGCCGTTGTATCCAGAAATATCCATAGAACATAGGTAGTTCCGAACAAACTTGTCCTTTTACTATTAGAATCCCATTTCTTATTCCTGACACACCATGTCTACACTTCAGTGTATGGTGTAGTCGTTTGAGATTTAATCTCAATCTCTGATTTATGCTATGTGTTATCTAGAGGGGTGATAGCCTCCGCGAACAAGTCGCAGGCTTTCAATGGATGTACTTTGAAGGTTCCCCATAATGGCTTTGTGTTGAAAACACTCCGCTTTTATGGCACAACAAGTAGTCTAATCCATCTTCGAGTATTCTTGGAAGAACGACTCGTACCTTCTCTAATTACACATACCGCATTAATCACAAATCATTTTCTACACTTGTCCGAATTCCATCCTTTTATCCAGAAAGGTTAACTCAGTCGTATCATCTATCAAGATCGATTCTTAGGTCGGGAGGTCCATTCCTCCAACTATAATTGATCAAATCAATTTCGACCTTTTTGAATCCCTTTTGAATAGATACTACCAAATTTAGGAATTCTCAAGTATAATGATTGATAAGAGAAATATATCTAATAAGTAAAACAAGTTATATATAACGGTTTTGTTGCATCGTGGTAGACTAAGGATTCATCATTCACATATTGCTTATCTAATGTACCATAATAGATATCACCATTATTTCTTATCCAAACCATCAAATGATTAAAGAAATAAAATATCCATTAATAATAAAGAAAACCAGAACGAAGTTCTTTTTCAAAATAAAGGGGTACATAAAGCAATAACTGAAATGAAAACTTAAAACAGATAAATGTCTTCCACTGCAACCGCTGCTACCCCAATAGCTTCGCCCATGTAGACTCGAACTCTTCTTCTCTAAGTCGCCGGGTTTTCTGGAACCCCTGCATTTAAAGAAATGCACATACCGTCAGTGGTTCCATATCTACACACCAGAATTCTGGTAGATAATACGGCTGACTATGTTTTTACGACTAAAGAAAAATTCGTACCTCTGAGAGGACATTCAGACTTCCAGTGTCCAGACTTCTTGCATCGGAAGCACAAGCCCTTTGGCTTACTAGCCCCCACTCGTGGTCCATTCCTCTTGGCACCACTGGGTTTTATGGCTTGCTTCCTTTTCTTGCCCCTACCTCCAATAGCTTTGAAGCTTTTGGACTTGGTAGCCACAAGCGCTTGAGACTTGCCCTTCTTGTAGATCCCCTCTGCCGCCTGAAGTTCAGTCAGGAGTTGCGCAAGGCTATAAGATAATTTACCCATATTATAGCTCATACGAAACTGCTCAAAACTAGGGGTCAGAGACTGGAGTATGATGTCGACTTGCGTCTCAGCATCAATCATAGCTCCTAGGACCTCCAATTCATTCAACAGACTCATCATCTTGAGAACGTGATCCCCAACGGGCGTTCCTTCAGACTGAGTAGTCGACATAAGGACTCTCATGGCTTCTTGCCTTGCCGCACGGTCTTGATGCCCAAACATCTCCTTGAGGTTAAATAACATATCCTCGGCAGTGTCCATCGACTGATGCTGGGTTTGGAGCACACTTGACATAGAAGCCAAAATGTAGCACTTAGCCATTTCATCAGCCTTTTTCCACTTCCGATATGCTTCTTTTTCCTCATCAGTTGAGGCGGCCGTGGGCTCAGCAGGGCATTGCTCATAGAGTACAAACTTGTACTCTTCAGCAGTCAGGACAATGTCCAAATTTCTCTTCCAATCAATGTAATTGGGACCAGTGAGCTTATGCTCCTTGAGTATCATAGAAAGTGGATTCATAGCTATTCTCTAAACCTATAAGCACATGTAAACAAACAATCAATTTAATGTCCGATATTATCTCCCTCAAATAATATCATTAAATTACTAATTGCGTCTAAAATCCCATCAGGTAAAGCAAGCCACGTGGTGTGGACGTTTACCCACCCAAATGATTTAGCAATTAGTTTTTCTTTGGTCATACATCGATCATAGCGTAACTTCGTGGGGAAGAATACTATGACGCGTATCTAAGTGTAAACCATCACTCAGCACTAAAGTACATCGCTTGGAATTGATACGTCACCGCAAGCCACGTGGTGTGGACGTTTAAGACAATTTCACAACTCTTCACAATTACTTATAACTGTCTACATCAATTAATCCAAAGTCCGTCAGTATAGCAAGCCACGTGGTGTGGACGTTTACCAACTAAGAGACTTTTATAATTGACTCCCAATTACTAGATCCATTTGATTTCGTAAATCAAGACTCGGAGAATCATAAGTGAAACTCGAAGTTTCTAACCAGTGATTCACCATGCGAGCGACCCTATCTCTCATAAATGAGGGAGCCGAGCAGACAAACGACCCACCTATAAAAGAATGGCACGAATGTCTCTAATTTGTGTCATTCACATGACCAAGTGGCTCTGGCTCCATTCCACTCCCCGGGGTGAGAATGAGTCGACTTGAAGTCAGTTTCAGAAAGACAAATTAGGCATTGTTTGATAACTTGATCAATGTTTCTTGTAAGAGGAATTACAAGAATTCTCCTACAATGACTTGTCTATATGAACTTCGAAAGTCCATAAAAGTCACCAAGAGAACAGTGATGGAGACCATGGGAATGTTTCCATCCCCTCTCCCACTTAGCTTTTTACGATAAAGGGATACGCTATCTAGTGCATAAAATAAACACATATAGCATGCATGAAAGCAATAAAGCACATAGATCACATAGTCAAAATAATGCTAGAGAATTATTTTTCCCGACTATCATGGCTTTATCTTCATATGCATCCTCTAGTCTTCAGTCTTCGTTTCTTGAATGCTCCATGTTACGAGGATATTAATTTCCAATATTTAAATCTATTTATTTTCAATTAATCCAAAAGTTACTTAATTCGAAAATTAAGTCAATCGAATATATCGAAAATAAAATTAAATATCATTAATATTTTTACTTATTTATTTTCCTATCTAGTTCTATTAAATCTCTAGAATAATCTATCCAATTAAAATTGGAATATTCTAGAAGATATCTATAATAGAACAAGGAAATAAAATAAATTAGGACTCTTCTACTTTCCAAGATTAATTAATCTCCATTACTATGAAAATTCCCATAAAATAGGAATAATCAATTAGGAAATAAATCAATCCTAAATTAATTCTTATTCCTTTCCAATTCTATTAAATCTCTAGGATCCTATTCCAAGTAGAACTCGGAATACTCTAGAAGATTTCCATAATAGAATAAGGAATAAAATTAATTCCAATTAATTTTTTTCCTAATCCATAAGAATTCCCAAGAATAGGAAAACTTAAATAAGGAAATCCGAATCAATTTAGGAAAGCGAATCTAGGTAGGAGTAGCATGAGATCAAGAGACCCCACGCCACCCCCACCTTCGACCGGCCACCCCAGGAGGAGCACCGCCGCCCAGCCTAGCCACCAGCCGCCACCGTCGCCGGCGGCAACCCTAGCCGAGGGCGATCGGCCCCCTTCCACTTGGGTCGATCGATTGGGGTCGATCAAGGGGTTTGATCGATCCCCGGTCCTCCCTCTTCGTCACTCCTTCGTCTTCCGGTGATCGTCTCATCATCGAACCAACGTAAATAATTTACAAAAAAATCAAATTACAATTCCGGTATCGATTCTATACATGAAATCGACCCTATACATTTTCCGGAAAACAAGAACGTAATAATAAATCCTAAATTCGGTCAACCCCCGAATTTTTACTATTACAAACATTCAACCACACAAAACGAATCTCGACATGTCCGAGAGTTTAATAATCATGATAATTAATTAAAAAAAAACAATTAATTAAATCCAACCATGATAGCCGGAAATCCTGCAAGGTAGAACAATAATCGAATATATACATGAACACGAAACCAAACGCTCTGATACCAATTGCTGGAATTCGATGTCCCGGGCTATCAAAATTGCGGAACCGATAACCCGATCGAAAACCTGTCGCCGGAGTTCGCACGAACACCAACTCATCCGCAGGAGTCCGACCTTTGGAGACTACGCGCCCGAAGACACGCAGCCCGCCCCCAGTCGATTTTCTCCCGCGAGTCGGAAATCACGAACGCGAACCACACGCGAAGAACCGGGCTCGACAAGAGTCGCCGCGGGATGAACCCGCGGCTAAACCCTAGCCGAACCCCATCGACGGGGTTCGCGATCGCCGTGCATGGCGATCGCTGGGGCTGCTCCGGCAGCCCCCGGGTGGCGGTGAGTCCGGCGACTTCACCGCCGTCGCCACCAGGAGGGGCGGTCAGCCCGGCTGACCACCGCGGCAACAGCCGCGGTTCACCCCCGGCGATCGATCGCTTGATCGATCGCCCGCCTCGGCCCAGCCGAGGCGCCTCCTCGCGCACGCCACCGTGGAGGTGGCGGGGATCCGCCACGGCACCAGCCCGTGGCATCCCCGGCGATCGACCCTAGGTCGATCGCACGCCCCGGCGTCCAGCCGGGGCTTCCTCGCGCGGTACACCGGCGGTCGAGCCCTAGGGTTTCGACCGCCCCCTTCGATCTTCGCCGGAGATCTCGAATCCCCGTCCGCGATGATCGTCGTTTTCCTGGATCGCGTTGTTCATGTATATATCACAATTATTCAACGCACAAATAATCAAAGGGGGTTCTCGATTATTACCTTGATTCGTTGTACGGTGAAACGAATCGTTGATGACCTCGTGATCTTCCCGCGTATTCCTTGCACTTCCGTCCGAACGTCGTGTGGGCGACGAGCTATCGAACTCTATGGATCTTCCTCACTCTCAAGACTTTATGAATTCTGTAGGTCAATTAATTCTCTCTTGAAAGTGAAGACCATGTAGTGCTTATATAGGCTACGTAGGGGATCATAAGGAGAATAAATATTGGGCTTCTAAATATTGAAAATTAAATTGGGTCCAACCCAAATCTATTAATTCTTATCAATATTAAATTTTATTTATTTTCCACTATATAAATAAAATTGCACTCCCAATATTATTCCATATTATATCAAATAATATTTCTCCGATTAGTATTATATATTCCGTGTATTTAAGATTTAAATATCCATGAATAAATTTATATATTGCTCAATAAATAATATTCATATCTTATATCCGAGACTAGTACCGTTCAACCTTTATTATTGTGCGGAACGAATCCACTCATGAGGTTTACACAATAATTCCTTATGAACTCATCTCGGGGATATTATCAACCCTTCCGGGATACACTTTCCCGTCAAGTATTCACGGCATGTCATATATAAAATATAGCGACCCAACTTTACCGGTAATTAACCCAATAATTAAATCGGTTAATTCCTTTGGAAAATCAAAGTCTCTAATATTAAATATACACACCCGCAATAGGATCGGGGATTAAGAATAAAATACTCCGAGATTTAAATTGATTATCCAAGGCAATCCTAATCAATAAATCTCAAGCTGATCCGCCCAATACACTAAGTGTACAAGTGTGATAAAATAATTAAGACAAATTATTTTCTCTCTCACACAACGACTATACCGATGGACTAGTTCGTGTCCATCTAGGTCGTGAGCAACTGTTCGATTAAATACGAGTAACCGATAGTATGATCTTCTGTGTGGGCCCGACACACCATACTAACTACAACGTATAAAATCCAGAACTATGGTTTGCATAATTAACAATAATTAAATGCAAATAATTGTTTATTAATTAAATAGGTTAAATGCTATGACCGGGAGTTCACTAATACTTAAATCTAGACATTAAGTACACAACTCCAACAAACCCTTTATGGTAGTCCCAGTTACACCTTGACTCAACCCTGAAATGAAAGAATTTCGACAACTTTAAGTCACAAATAATTTGTTAAAACAGACCAACTTTAGACTTTATTACCCTCAGATTTAGACATAAATAATTTGTTAAAACAAAATTTAGAACTTAAGTTCAGAAGCCTTACAGCGCTTTTCCAAAGTAGCCAATTTAAAATTCGATACACTAAAATGATAATAGCAGCAACTTCTGTTCATTAGTGTTGTCATATAGAAGAGGTGTCTTGAGCTTTCGTACTATTTTTTTTACTCAAATATAGTTACATTTAAAGGTGGGTCAAAATGCAAGAAACACACTACTCATACTCAGAAAAATAAAGTGGAAATGTAAGTTACAGTTGTTAAATATTCATATATAGATGCATATAAGATCTAATTTTGCAACTAGTTCTATTTTCATTTCCTTCTTATTTTCTTATTACTACAGGCCAGAGTAGTATATGGGTTCAAAAGTTTCAATTTTTTATCATACATTTCTTGTTTGTTTATTGTTTTTAACCCAATTCATACTAATTAAAAAGTTCAAAACAACAGATCAAACAAATGAGAAATAATCACATGTCAGTGTAGATTCTAGCATATAACGGTGATGAATCACTTTTTGATCTTTCATTTTTTTTTGTTTATTATTTTTAACTCAATTCATACTAATTACAAAGTTTCAAATTAACAGATCAAGTAGAGGATAATTTATCACAAGTCAGTGTAGATTCTATCATATAATTGTGATGAATCACTTTTGAATAGAACAAACACACACAGAACAAAAAAATAATTCTAATTAGAAGGTTACCAAATGAACAAAAAGTCACATAATAATACATTCAACATACTCATGAGTAGTTCCCAAAGACAACATACAAACATAGAAGATTATTTTACATCCCAAAATAGTGATGAACCTAGTAAATAACAGTGATGATTTTCTTTGAAATTAGAACTTTTGATTGTTTATTGTTTTTCACAAAAATCATTTAATTTGAAGTTACCAAATGAACATAGCAATTTCGGAAGAATGAATCGAACATACATACTCACGGCAAAAACAACTTAAAAATAAATAAGAGTTTATAAAATTATTTCAACTTGCAAATAATGATCATTTCAGCATATATTACAATGAGTATTCCCCAAAAACCTCCCCAAAAACCAAATACAAACACACATAATGCATCAAAAATACTTAACATATATAAAATGAAGAAAATTATGTTACCAGATACAAACTTACAGAAGGTTTTTAGGGCGCCCCCGAGCGCGCGCCAGGTGGCTCACGAAGCAAGGCGAGTACATCAAGACCTGCCGCCGGTGTGGTTCGTCTTGAAGCAGGGCAAGCTCTTCAGGTTCAAGGAATCGTCGGTCACGCGCGGTGTGGTCCTGGTGGCTACGTGCCTCACCGTCTAGGGCACGGAGAACGTGTTGAATCGGCCGTTCGCGTTGGAGATGTCGATCAGGTGCGATACGATGTACTTCATCGCCGATTCGAATAAGGAGAAGGATGACTGAATCAATTCGATCGGGATATCTATCGAAGGTCCTAGTTCTTCGAGAATCGTTGTCGGTCTCGGGTGGATCTCGAAGGTTAGCGGTCGGCTGAGAGGTTGCGACGGGATTGGAGGTACACAGGTTATCGTTTCCTGTAATTTGGGTATGAACCGGATGGAGGCTACGACGGAGGGAGATTGCGATGCGGCGGTCCGGCGGAGACGAATAGCGCTATGACTCAGAAATCGACAACCCTAGATTGGATACATAGGAAGAAGCGGAGAAAGAGAACGAAAAAAGAGTCGCGTGGATTAGGCCCAAAAATTGTTTTGTTTACTAGCGGGGACCATACAGATCGTATGGGCCCCTACCCCATGGTATAGGATTTCTTTGGTTCTAGTGGTGAATGTAGTTTTTTATATAATTATTATATTATATAAAAATGAACGTAATTTGCAAAGTAAATTTGTTATATAAAATGTTGACGATCGGACGATGTATAGTATGAAGGAAACAAGAATACCGAAGAAAAGAAATCAACAATAAAATAGAGAAGACAAGAATTTACGTGGAAACCCAACTTGGGAAAAACCACGGGAGGAACGACGAACAATTCACTATAGTATCGTTTCACGATTACAAGGATGATATACGCTCTAAACCCTCAAATCTCACACAATAGCTATAAAATTATAATTGATGTGTTAAAGCCTATGGAGAAGCTCTCTTATATAGGGGAGAGTCCTAATTAATGTATGGAAACATTAATTCTCGCCCATGCTTTGCCTTGAAGGAGAAGGAAACCAAAACAGACCAAAATTACGTATTTTCCAAAAATACCACGCCTGGGCCAAACGGCGACCGCCGTTTCCAACTGGCGGTCGCAGGACAGATTCGGCGGTCGCCGAATCCATTTCGGCGGTCGCCGAAACCCCGATTTCTTGGCAGTCCCGACTTCGTCATTCGATGACCTTTTCGGCGGGCGCTGGTCTTCTTCGGCGGTCGCTGGACAGAAACGGCGGGCGCCGTTTCCCTCTGGCGGGCGCCGAATCCTCCAGCGTCGTTTCTCTTCTCGGTTTCGTGGCAAACTCAACATAAAATTTATTTAAAATGTTATTTTAATTTTATTTTAGAAATTATTTTCTCTAATAAGTAAATTTATGAATAAAAATATTATGTAATAGCTAAAAATGATGTGTATCAAAACAAAACCACTACGAGACGCGTGACATTTTTTATGGCGTTGGTTCTAGTGGTGAATGGAGTATTTTTCACTGCGGTTCTTTGTTAAAACAGATATATGGGGGATGAGAGACGTTTATTCTTACGGCAAGTTAACAAATATCTGAGTATTTAAATTAATTAAATATAATTAGTAATTAAAATAAAATGTTTTTTTTCAATAGACAATCAATTTGTTGGCCGCACTACTCTCCATTGTGCAAGTGCTTGTCTACTTCGTCATCTGGCCTGTTAACGTAAATTGTTAATTTGTTTGTTTAATTTTTTTTTAGACTTTTTTTTCAACTTGTTCAGTTTTGTCTCTTAGGAGTGATGTTACGGTAGAAACAATCCCGAAAGCTGCCCCCGTCCCTACATCGGTAGAAGACCCTGGTGCAGAAGCTGACCTCGCCCCTACACTGATAATGAATACGGCCGCATTTGTAACTTGTTTATATCTTGTGCTCATTTGTCTTTATTAAATACTTATTCTCTCGATCCATTTTTTCATATATATTTGCTTTTGTGTTTTAATATTTACTTGTTTAGGTGACGAAAAGCAAAATAGAGCTTCTGAAGAGCAAAAACTTGGGGTTGCACATGTTCCTATTAATTTATTATATTAAAATTCACATAAATTATATATAATTATATTATATTATATTAAAATGCACGTAAATTGCACAAATAAATTTATTATTTTAAAACGCATGTAAATTATATTAAAATTTGAAAAAATTTAAACTAAAAAACCAAATTTTAATCTAACATCAACCTTATTCATAGAGCGAAATTGATTAATGTGTTGGGATATGTCCTTCGATCCTACGTGTGCAATCGATAAAGTCATAAGGTCGTCTATGGATGTTAAATGATTATTCGATAATATAAATTGTTGGGAACAATATAATATTGATCGATAAAATCATACCTACAGGGTCACACACGAGCTCGATATTGATATACATTGCTTGATAAATATATTGATTTAGAATCAATATTTACGTGGATTAAATACACATGCATGGGATGCATGGCTTGCATGGATGCATGTCACATAGTGTGACATGGCAGGCCACACAAGCAAGTGGGACCACATACAATGCATAGTGGCATGTGTATGTGGCATGACCTTTCACCTCCTTTGTAACCCCTTTTGCATGTTAATGGTGCATTATGATGCCCATTATGTTGAAGGTTACAAAGGGGAGTAATGTGGTGAATAATGAGGCCATTATATGGATGAAAATCAGATTTTCATCACACCACAACATTAGCCACGAAATTCCACTAACATAGAGAGAAAATAGGTGATCTTGGAGATCAATTCTCAAGCAAGCAAGGTGTTCATATTCCGGGTTCGTGTGCAACACGTAGAGGCCGGGCCATTTGTGCGGCTTCAACATCCGGACGATCCAAAGGAGTGACAAGGTCATTCACAAGGAGAGCTTCAAGTTGCTGATCCATTAAGGTGGTTCAATCGACTCAACACCACCTTAATCAACATCAACGAATCCATTCATTATCAAATGTAAGAACTCGTTGAACCTTATATATATATATATTGGATGTGTATATATATATGTGTCTATACATATATTGTGTGTACTAGATCAAGCATGATAGATTTATATGCTTTACACGCTTCCGCACACACGGTATATCGATTGGATCGGTATACCGGTACCATCAATTGGTATCAGAGCCTAGGGCTCGTGCACACTTTTGTGTTGGACACGAAGGTTAAATCAACATAATTGGATTATTTGTTTAATTGTGATTATGTGATTAGATGTAAGGCCGGCCACCGTTAGTGGTCGGGTGAATGATTTCGTCGTTTTTTACGTTTCGATTGGCCATAGTCTTTTGAGGGCTGCGTCCCTTGGAATCATTTGTAATAGATAGGTTTTTCTATTATATTTGTATTGTACTACTTGTAAGCGATGGACTTAGTCCATGGTTCGATGGAGGATCTCGGATCTCTGGCGAAAACGAGAAGAAACGAAGCAAAACGAAGCAAAACGAAGCAAAACGGACGAAACCGGGCTGCTGGAGCCAAACGGCGGGCGCCGTTGTAGCTCCAGCGGGCGCTGTTTTGTTTCGGCGGGCGCCGTTTTGGAAACGGCGACCGCCGAAAGCCCTTTTTCTTGGCAGATTGTTCCCGGACCTTTCGGCGGGCGCCGTTTTGGAAACGGCGACCGCCGGTGGTGTTCAGCGACCGCTGGTTGTGAAACGGCGGGCGCTGTTCGTGGTTTTATGGGTACGGAATAGATTTTGACCAAAATCGGAGGGCACAGAACTAAAACGGAGGGCGAGGACCAGTCCAGAAGATGTTCAAGACTTTTGTTGTTATTTTAATCTTTTCGTTTGAGAGTTGTGAGGTTCTAGGGGCCTTTCGATTTCGTATTTATTTGCTTTGCTAGTTATAGGATGTTTTATGTTATAAATGTTCAACTTACATATAAACACCTATGCATGCAAGTTCCCAAAATAATGAGTATAATGTCTTGTCCAAAAACATCACACTCATGAAGCCCTCGATCATAAGTTGGTAGGTCCGCCTCAGCGGGGTACTACTTGTTATCTTGGGATAAGTGGGAGTAAGGGTTAGACCCTTACACGTGACTTTGGTTTTCACATCGATAGATCCACTGCAGGCGTGGCTATCGAGACATGAGATGAGAATGGGATTCTCATCGACCGAGAGTGATATTAGATATCATTGACATGGGTGTGTCTACCTATCTTGAAATACTTAAGTGCGGACTCAGTCGGCTTAAGAATTTGCAAGATGAGGGTCTTGGGATCGTTTTGTTCTAAGGGACAATGATATTGGATATCAATTGAACAAAATGAAATAAATAAGTACAATTGTTAGACAACCTTATTTGTTTACCGCTTTGTGGATGTTTACATACTTTATTTATCTTTCTTTTGTAGTTTATCATGTCTAAATATCAACTCAATTCAAGTTTCGTTCAATTCTTGATTGTGAAAAATTGAACAACATAAATTTTCTTGATTAAACAACGTAATTTGAGGATGGTCCTCAAATACGAAGACAAGGAAAATGTGTTAGATAACCACATCCTAAGATATTATTGAACAACTCAATAGCATGTTCGGGGAATATGCTAAGATTGAGCGGTTCGGTATGACCAGGGTCATCGCTTCAGCTAGGCTGGAAAAATGGAAATCTATGGAATCACATGTGCAACAAATGATTGGATTATTTGTTTCAAGTGACTGCCTAGATTTTTCCTATGATGATTATTTGGCAACCGATTTCATACTTCAATCTCATGATGGTTATAATGCCTTTAGGCTAAATTTTCCATATGAATGGTTTGAAGAAATCGCTTCGTGAGCTCCACGGGATACTCAAGGCTGCTGAGCCGGCGATAGAGAAGGACCCTAAGAGGGAAATTCTTATGATATGGGATAGGGTATTCAAAAGAGCATGGGCAAGAAGGCTACTAGGGTTCCTAGGGAATCTCAATGCGTTTTTGCAAAAGTGTTGGACACTACTTGCAAACATATAAAAGTTCATATTTTATTCAATCTCAAAACAAATGCCTAATTTGTCTTTCATATGATGGATTCTAAGGTTACGATTATTTACACCTCGGGGAGTGATTTAATCCAAAACACTTAAGTTCATCAATGACACAAATTAGAGACTTTCGAGCCATTGGATGGCGTGAATCGATTGTCTGGTTGGCTCCCTCATATTTTATGAGAGATAGGGCTTCAATTGCATGATAATATCGCTGGTTAGAAAACTTCGATTTTTCACTTACGATTTATCACGTTTTGACATTGAGATAATTTTGAATGGGAAATTTGAATGAGACTCAATTATTGGGAATAATTGAATTTGCCCAAAGTTCAAAGAAGATGTGAAGAACGTGGTTGCTTCATCTTCAGGTATTAATGATATAGACATTAAACTTCACAAATTCTACTTCTTGGGTATTGGATGCCAAATGTGGTTCTCACATTTGTATGTGGAGGAACTACATAGAAGTGTAAGAGAAATGAAGCGAATGTCGTTGCATTAGCCGCATGATCATATGATGTTGTTTTGCCTTAGGGCCTTGTTTTAGTATTATAACTATGTAATTTCGTACCTTCAATAAACAATGAATATTGGTTCAGTATTAGATACTGATGGATTAGTTTTTCACTATTAAATAGTTTGGTAACTATTTTAATTGTGAATTATTCTTTGTTTTGGTACGATTATTATATTGTTTATGTATACTTTAAACTTGACAAATCATATATATCATTAAGACCAAAGGCCAAATCGAATAAGTATCGATGAGACATAACTGAAACATTGTTGATTAGATCAAATCAAAATCTAAACATGTAACGAAACTTCTTTTAGAAGGAATTTTAGAATCATTTGACTTGGAGTCATTTGATACATGTGAATGATGTGTGATTGAAAAGATAACAATGTATCTTTCTTGGAGAAAGGAGAACATGTGAGTAATTAGGGATGATACATACTGATGTATGTGGAACCTATTAGTTCACAAGCACATGAAGGTTATGTTTCGGAAAAAAAAAAAAAACTATATTAGATATAGTTCGACTATTCGATGAGAGGTCTAAATGAACTACTGGTCTCTTTTGGGAACACACAATTCTAGACTTCAACTTATACACTGAATAGGAAGCTGTCAAAAGCTGTTGATAAGACACCATACTAGGTATGGAAAGGGAGGGTCCCTAAATTGTTTTCATCAAAATTTGAGATTCTAAAAGCTTCTCTGACGAGATTTATCTCTATAGAGCTTGAACTCAAATGGGATAAAAGTTTCTTTATGGTATCCATAAGAAACTCGAGGGTACAACTTCTACGATCTATCTGAGAACAATATTTTGTTGCTCGAGATAGTGATTTTCTTGAAAAGAGTTATCTTTCCTATAAATTCAGTGGGAGCTCGGTTGTCTTGAACGAGGTTCAAGTGAAACAACTAACGATGAATACTCAAGACTGGGTTGAGAGTATTCTTATGGTTTTGGAAGCCATACCAGCCCTCGTAGGTCTGAAAGGCATAAATCTATCTCTATTATTCAAATACTTAGATATTGTGACCAATGAGAGATATGAATTCATGCTTTTGGAAAGCGGTGAACCTTCGACCTAATTCCAAGCTATGACGAGTCCAGCTACTAAAAAATTGGCATGGTGCCATGAAATCTGAGATGATATCAATATCTGATAATCAAGTTTGGAACTTGATATATTTGCATCACAGGGTTAGACCCAATGAATGCTAATAGATCTTTAAGATCTAAACAAACAGATGGAAAACCTAGGGTTTTCAAAGCAAGATTGATGGTAAAAGTTTTATTCACGAGGTGGATTATGGAAAAACTTTCACCAATTGCTTTGATTAAATCATTCAGATTATCTTAGCCATTACTACTCATCTTGATAATGAGTTATGGTAATATTGGATGTTAAAACTAACTTCTTGAATTGGATTCTAGAAGAGGCTGTGTTTTAACACAGTCAAAGAGTTTTATCGATCTTAATAAGGCTGAGAAATTATGCAAGCTTATAGTTCTATTTATGGAATAAAGAATGCATATCGGAGTAGCAATCTTCAGTTCAATGAATCCATACTGGGATTTGGATTTCAAAGGAACTCGGAAGAGTCTTGTTTTACAAGAAGATCAGTGGGAGTTACGTTGTATTAATTGTGTTGTATGTCGGTGACATACTCCTTATTGGAAACAATGTTTCTATGCTTAATTCTATTAAAGAATGGCTTGGGAATTGTTTTTCAATGAAGGATCTTGGAGAAGCACAGTACATATTGGGCATCAAGATCTGTCGGAACAGATCGAAAATGATGTTTGAACTTAGTCAAGTGACCTATTTTGATAAGGTACTTGATAAGTTCAGAATGAAAGACGCCAAAAAGGGTCTCATTCCAATGAGTCATGGCACATCTCTTAGCAAGATGCAAGGCCCTACGGGACTTGATGAGTAAAAGAGGATGGAAAACATTCCTTATGCTTCGGCAATAGGGTCTATAATGTACGCCATGATATGTACATGACCAGACGTATCGTATGCTTTGAGCATGACGAGTTAGTTTCAAGGAAACCCAGGTGAGGCGCATTAGACTGCGGCCAAGAATATTCTTATGTACCTTAGATGGACTAAAGAATATTTTGTTGTCTTTGGAAGACAAAAAGAGTTGATATTAACAAGCTGTTTGAATGCTAACTTCAAAACAGACTAAGATAATTTCCAATTTTAATCTGGTTATATCTTTTGTCTGGTTAGAGGTGATATTTGCTGGAATAGTTCCATGCAATGCAATATAGCTGATTAAACTACAGAAGCTGAGCACAGTATTGCATTGGATGTAGTAATGTTGGCAGTTAGGATTTGAAAGTTCTTGAATGAACTAGGTGGCGTAACTAGCTCAGCCCATCCGATAGTTCTCTATTTATAGTAGAGTTATCGCGCAAGCCAATGAGCTAGAAAGCACCACAAATCTAAAACTAGTGCTCAGGAAGTTCCACATTATCTTGGAGATAGTTTTGTGGAGACATCGAGATAATAAAGTTGCAACTTTTGATAAGGTTGCAAACCCGCTTTCTAAACCTCTCCAGCAGTCTAAGTTTAAGGCTTTCACGACTGCAATAGAGATCAGACATCTTAGAGATGGGTTGTGATTTCTATTACTGTATTAGATACTTTTGGAGATTTGGTAAACATTCACTCATATGTATAATACATATTCCTTCATATAAATATGGTTTAATTTATATGAATTGTCCAAATGATTAAGTGATATCAATTGGGTTATGAGGTCGACTTACCGCATAATGAAGTCCCAATGGTTGAACTGATATACTTGAATCATATAGCTATTCCTGGTTCGTATAATCAGGTACGGACAAACCGATAATACAAAGAACTAGATTGTAATGTGTACTATAGCGCCGCTTCATGGGCTAGTGATGTGGGACATCGAGTACAATTACATAGATATTAGCTGGGAGCTAATGATCGAACAGACCCGACTGGAATAGTATTTAAGATTTCGAGTCATAATACTATTTCATTGACTGTCGAGCAATTTCCTCTGACCTGAGTAGTCCAGAGTGATTCCATTGTGAAATGATGTACTTTGATACAAGTAAACGCCTTTCGTAAAAGGATGTTATAAAACTTTTTATTGGGTATATCAGGAAGCAAGTGGGAGAGTTTGGATTGACAAGATGGGATTGTCCTCCATTTTAAAATGGGATACATGTCTTACCGGCCACTTGGAGAGTCGAGACTGTGGAAAATACGTGGCCACGTCCAGATTCGTATCATAGTGATAAATCTGGTTTTACAGTCTGTCTCAAAGTCCAAGAAAGGTTTGAACCGATTGAGGATGACTCGAGTCTTGCCTCAAGTTCAAATTTAGACATAAAGTGACAACAAGAAATTGGCAGCACACTGGCTCTGAAGGCCAAGTGGGAGATTGTTGGGATATGTCCTTCGATCCTACGTGTGCAATCGATAAAGTCATAAGGTCGTCTATGGATGTTAAATGATTATTCGATAATATAAATTGTTGAGAACAATATAATATTGATCGATAAAATCATACCTACAGGGTCACACACGAGCTCGATATTGATATACATTGCTTGATAAATATATTGATTTAGAATCAATATTTACGTGGATTAAATACACATGCATGGGATGCATGGCTTGCATGGATGCATGTCACATAGTGTGACATGGCAGGCCACACAAGCAAGTGGGACCACATACAATGCATAGTGGCATGTGTATGTGGCATGACCTTTCACCTCCTTTGTAACCCCTTTTGCATGTTAATGGTGCATTATGATGCCCATTATGTTGAAGGTTACAAAGGGGAGTAATGTGGTGAATAATGAGGCCATTATATGGATGAAAATCAGATTTTCATCACACCACAACATTAGCCACGAAATTCCACTAACATAGAGAGAAAATAGGTGATCTTGGAGATCAATTCTCAAGCAAGCAAGGTGTTCATATTCCGGGTTCGTGTGCAACACGTAGAGGCCGGGCCATTTGTGCGGCTTCAACATCCGGACGATCCAAAGGAGTGACAAGGTCATTCACAAGGAGAGCTTCAAGTTGCTGATCCATTAAGGTGGTTCAATCGACTCAACACCACCTTAATCAACATCAACGAATCTATTCATTATCAAATGTAAGAACTCGTTGAACCTTATATATATATATTGGATGTGTATATATATATGTGTCTATACATATATTGTGTGTACTAGATCAAGCATGATAGATTTATATGCTTTACACGCTTCCGCACACACAGTATATCGATTGGATCGGTATACCGGTACCATCATAATGATATCAACACTTTATTTTTTTTCAAGACTATGCTTTAGCGCCTCTTCTTCCTCTACCTTCATCTCCTCATCTGCTCTTCTTCCTCTACCTCCAATTCCTCCTCGGGATACTAATGAACTTGCCATCACGATTTTTAATGATATATACATTATATATACGTTATTTAATTTTGGGCTAAATACACTTTGCTACCCCAGGATATGGGGTTTTTACACTTTGCAACCTCGTCGGAAAAGTTTTACCGATCAGTACCACAGGATAAAGCATATTACAATTTGCCACCTACGGGCTGCCGGATCGGAATATTCCAAGGAATATTCCGTGTGATTGAGATTCACGCTCCAGTGAAACGTGTGGGATAAAATTGAACATTTAAGTTGGAGGGTATTCTAGTACTTACACATCACATTAATTAAAAAAATAAATTAATAATAAATAATATTTGCCAAATATTAAAATCAATTCATCACCGATCCTCAATTCTAAGAATCTTCAAACTATAAAATCTTCAATCTCCAAAATCTCAAATATAAATCTCAAATTGGAGTAATTAATCACAGTAAAGGGTCTTGAGACTTCTCGCGATATTGAAATCGTCCAGAAAATCGGCACCCGCATAGTCGTCCTTCTCGAGATCCAAACAGAGCCCCTTGCCGAGGAACGGGCAGCCTCCGCGGATTCCGATTTGCGGCGAGAAAGGGGATCCGATGTCGGAGAGCAACAGCCTGCCACCGACCAAGAGATCTCGGCTGTGATGATGATATCGCACGAGGGATCTCGCCCAAGAGCATTTCGGGTTGTGGTGATGATGTCGCACGAGGGATCTCGGCCAGGAGAATTTCGAACTCGTCGTCGTGGTTCTTAATCTTCTCAATCATTCTTCATCTATTTCTAGCAGAAGAAGAAATCAATGACCCGGATATTTGTCTTTTTAGCTCCACGATAATTTTCTGGCAATTTGATTTTGAGTTCTGTTGCTGCATTTTCATGGTGGATATATCATCAATGGCAAGTTTTATTTATTTATTGATTATATTTTTTAAAATTTTGGGGGTTTTTGGATTCATCTGCCTGGTTGATTGTGTAAATGTAAATGTTGTTATTATTAATTTATTTATTTTTAATCATGGAGTATACAATATGCCTGTGGGAATGAAGAAATCTGAGTAAAAAAAACTCAGATTTTTATACAAACAATTATTGTATAGAAAGATTTTTGGGGTTTAATTCCGATTTTGGTGTTGTTGTTTTTAATTTTAATATAAATGGAAATAAATATTTAGTAAAGAAGACAGAAGGGTAAATACGTAATTTGCAGAAAACTTAAGTTGTTATTTACGAAAACACCCTCCAAAACGGAATATTCCATGGCATATTCCGATCCGGCAGCTCGCAGGTGGCAAATTGTAATATGAATATGTCTTATTCTGTGGTACTGATCGGTAAAACTTTTCCGACGAAGTTGCAATGTGTGAAAACCCCATATGTTGGGGTGGCAAAGTGTATTTAGCCTTTTAATTTTTTTTTGAATATAAATATAATTATTTATATTTTTTATTTTTCCATTTTTTTTAAAATAAACTTAATAACTTAGTATTAATTATTTTATCTCGCAGAATTATACACAATTTTTTAATCAATTATGCATATCATTAAAAATGAAATAATTTTGCTTATATTACTTATAATTTTACTTATATAATTTTACTTATTAATTTTTTATTTTAAGATATAATTTTACTTATGTTCTTTTTACTTATTTATTCAAATTTATTCATAAATACTTTAATTTTTAACTTAAAAATATATTTTCATTTGATAATTTTTGGTCAAAAAGTTATCATTTTCTTAATGTGTGTTTGTGTCTTAATGCATACTGGGTGTCTGGGTGGGTCTGTTCAGTAAAAATAGTCACACTTGTGTCATAAAATACAAAGAAAGTGTGACTATTACTTATAAACAAGGGAGGGAGTATTAATTTAGTAATTGAATATCAATTTTGGTCGACATGGCATTTCAAAAATATAATGTGTCCTCTGGTCAAATTCGATGGTCAATGCCACATTATCTTAGTGTGGGTCCTTCTGCCACATAAGCCTACTTTTGCTTTCATAGCAAAATCCAAATTATTTCAGAGGACAATCGCGTTTCAATTTTGATGTTTACCGTGGATTGCGTATTTGGTGCTCCTTTGAATCCTAAAAATAGTAATCTGCAAATACACTTGGGAGTGTCAAATACACTTGCGCACCGGAAAACCTACCTTTAAAAATGTTGAAGAAGATTTTTGATCGGGTATCTATTTTTATATGTTACGTTTTTTAGTTGATTATATAGGAGTAGATTAAGGTTCGTACATAAAGCTTAATTAATTTAGCATACTGTACAATCAAAACCTTAATTGATAGAGACATAATCATGTCGCGCGACATGTTATTTTATTTCATAATTAATTAGCTACACAATAAACAATATGCATGTAATTAACATCTTGGATTCTGCAGTCACAAACAACAGTACTGCAAGGGGCGTCGACGAACCCTGCGCAGATAGACGCCGATTCCCCCCCCCCCCCCCCCCCACTCCCGGCCACCCTTTACTATTATATTATGTTTTTAGTATTTATTTTTATTTTCCTTTTTTACGGTTTAGAAGTTTGAATGAATATTGTAATTTGGAAAATTAAATGACGCTGATGATGATGAGCTACATACTGTATACTGTTTGTATTTTTATTATGTTCAAATTAATTTAGTAGTACGTACTGTAGTAGTATGGTTTATTAATTTTAATTATTATATTTGTAGACAAAAAATGTTAATTAAATGATCAAAATGGATTATAACATGATATTGCATCGTCATAAATTTGGTGAAGCTAACTAGCTTCTTTCTTGATCTGCATGCGCGATATGCGGGGAGTGAAGTATTGGCGCTGCGCTGCGCAGTATTATATTATAGTTATCTATTGTCGACGATCAACGGATTATATGTGTCTTATTATCATGAACATGAACATCGTACCCTCTCATGTTCCCCATCTCCCCTAAAACACTAACCTTTCTTTTATTTCAACAGTCTCCAATATTTTTCACTTCACTCATCAACTTCTCTCGATTGGCCTTCCCTTGGAAATATATAAATCGAAAACCAAAAACATACATACAATGAAGAAGAACACGATTATGAAGTGCCCTTTGTGCTCAAAATTTTCGTGCACCAAAAGTACATGCTGTCTCATCTCGTGGAAAATCCCCTAACGGAGACGAGATGAGACAGGAAATGGTGGTGTTCGCAGCACACTTGTGCCACCCATGGATCTGGTGGTGTACGAGGAGAACATGACGATGGGTCTCCCCGTGAAGAAGAGGTTGGCGCTGATCATCCACATGGCCCGTCAGCATCATCTCTACATCGTCCACGTGTGTGTGCAGAGCTACACAAAGGCCAGCAAGAAAGACCGGATCGATGCATATATATAAATCATAAAAATGTATTGTAATTTTTACATCATAAAAATAATGATCTGATTTCAATGTTTTCCATATGGATTACATCATGATGATACTATATATGTCATAATAAATTTGGTGAAGCTAGCTTCTTCAGTTTTTGATCTGCGCGATATGTGAACAGTGCATCATTGGCACTGCGCTAGCTGCGCAATATTTTTATATAGTTGTCGACGACACAATATTTTTATATAGTTGTCGAGTGTCGTCGACGATCAATGAACTATATATATGCGCTAAGAAGAATTTTCTCGATTTTTTTCACACCACCACCTTCATTTCCCTCACTCTTGCCCAAATACAATCCATGCTCAAGGTTGACTATATATAACTAACTAAATGGAACATATTTTTAAAAAGATTACACAAGTAAAAATAAAATAGATTTTGATTGATATTCTAAATCAATTGCCATTGTAATTTCCCTCATTTGAACAAACATACTCTTTACTCTATGTACAGAATCCAAATACTCTCGCGTTTAATTTCGATGTTTATCGTGCATTGTGTATTTAATATGAAAATACACTAGAGTGTTAAGAGACAACTCTAAGCATGTCAAGAGTGATTCTTTATCATCAACTCCAGCTTCTAATTTTGCTCATATATATACATATCAATAAACATCGAAACAGAAATACTTGTGTGCGTGTCAATTCGTATAACAAGCGACAGTGTTATTGAATATATAATCAAAACCTTAATTGCTATATATACAAATTTATTATTTAATTTTGACCGAATCAACATAAATCATTCACACCAAATTTTACTAAGACTATGACCAAATTTTACTATATGTAGACTATGTAGTATAATCACGTCAACATGTTATTTTACTTTGAAATTGTGTAAATTGTACTTAGATCTACCTACAGAGAAGTGGTGTAAGGTAGAGTACAATTACTTAACACAATTTAGAGATTCTATAAAGTAAACTTGTATTGATCTCGTAATGGGTGGAACCACTTTACAAAAACATCTACAAAATTCTAGCGAATCTTGTAGAAAGGTCACACGACCAAAAACTAAGCCTAGGTAGAACTAATCTAGCGAAGAGTACTACCAAGACTAAACAGAGGGTATGACCGGAGCTTTCTAGCGAAGTCTCTCGGTCTACAATATTTCTCTCTCTAGAATATGTCAAATCAAAAGTGTAGTAAATGAATTCCAACAACCCTCTATTTATAGGCATCGTAAATTAGGGTTTCCGGAATTCACGCTTAATGGGCCAAGCCCATGACGGCCCAATGGAGAGTGCGAGCCCAAGGCATCTTCAACGAATATTCCATCGGTCCATACTTGATGAACGCAGCTCTACCCGCTCCCACACTAGCATGTGTTCGCGCTTCGAGCTTGTTGCATGCACAGCTAGTATACTTGTGTTTTCTTCTTGAACTAGGATTCTTCTAGCGAAGTCTTCTATTTGCACCCGTGGCTGGTTTCATTCCTTAGCAGTCATTCCCCCAGCTTCATGTCTATCTGTGCTTGCTCCGTGTCCATCAAAGTGTTAGCTTGGATTCAAGGTCTTCACGGTAAGACTTGAACTTCCTTGTTGGTGGTGCAATAGTGAATTCGTGACCCACACTGGTGTGCATAGAACCACGTGGCTCATTCACAATCATGCACAGGGAGAACTCCATGTTGTTTGTACCATCACGTCCGCTAGTCCAACACTGAGTACGCTTTGCATATCGTGGCTCCAGGAAGATCCACTTGTATAACCCAGTTAGCTCTACTCATACCTAGCAGACTTGTATGAATTTAAACAATTAAACATACAAACAATACACATGAAGTTACTGCAAAACAATAGTGTATAGTTCAACGTAATTTAAACAAGAACAACATGGTTCTATGTTGAACTAGGAAGAACTACACACTAACAATCTCCCCCTTTTTGAGTCAACTTCATAAGCGGGGTTCGTAGAGCAACTCCCCCTCAACTAGTATCATACTAAAAAAGTAAACGTGTGACAACATGCATAAAATTAATCATGCGAACAGTGAAGCATAGAGAAAAAATCTTTAAACACAGCAAAAAACAAAGTAGCAAGTGTATCAAAATAGAGTAGATCAGAGAAAAGTAAAACAACAGAAAAGTAAACATTGTTCAAGGGTAGAGCAGAGATAGAAAACACTTGATATGAGGAATTTAATCTTCATTTGCTCCTTCCTCGTCTGAGTCCAACGTGGGTGTATGTTGACGTAGATCACGGGTATCGTCAGGATCAGAGAGCTCTTCCTCTTCGGACTCCTGATCTCCCTCATCGTCCATTGGCTCATCAATGATCCTCTTTTTGGATTTGGCTAGCGGCTTGGTGGCAATTTGTTTTCTGCGCAGACCTGTTCCCTTTTTCCTGAGGGGCGAGAGACGTAGAGGATGGTCACAATAAGCTTGTCTCTCTTTATCATACATTGTGATATCCAAAGCACGAGCATCTTTGCCTGCACCGGGCCCACGCACAGATCCAGGTTTGGTAGCACCAGAATTGACAAATTTGACCCTGGGGTCCGTAGAGCCCGTCCCCTTAGGTTTAGCAGCACCAGCTCTGAGGATCCCCGTAGACCCACTCAGTTTCTCCTTTGCAGCAGTCCCAGAGCCCGAAGACCCAGCTCCCTTAGCCTTTTCCCTTTTCTTCACCTCATCAACCCCTCTCACCGTGCCATCACTCTCTTTCACTAAGTCACTGTGCCCAAGAGCAGCTTCAGTTCTCCTTCTCTTACGCTCCGCGCGTAACATTTCATCCTCATTCTTCGGATCATCAACATCTTGATCAGCGTCCACCACTTCAACTTTTCTTTTCAAATGTTTCTTCTCTATCTTATTGGGTGGACGGTCAGGGGCGTTCCTTGAGGCCTCCATCTGCTCCTCAATCAACTCATCCACAGCAGCTAGACGTGCACGTATCACCTTCAATGGTCCCAGATCTTCGTAGGACGACCCATCTCCCCCTAGACGGGCCGCTCTATGTGCTTTGTTGTGCATATGACCACACAGCCCTGAACTAAGATCAATAATATAGTTCAAGCGTTCAAAGTCACGGAGAAGCGAGCTCGGCTTACACAGATACAGCTCGTCCTCCGAAGAATCAGACTCGTCAGAGGCAGAGTCCACTTCATCCTTTACCAAACTCTGCGCGTACCGCGAGGACTTAGACTTTTTCTGTCGTTGGCCCTGTTGCTCGGGTAGAGAAGAGGCAGGCCCAGCAATGAACAACGCACGATCGTCCTCAACGTTTCCCAGTCTACGCCAAGGGATATCCTTCACTTTGCTCTCGTGGACATACGCAGAGTCAAAACGAAAAGCGGTGATTTTAATCATTGGTTCATCAGTTTTCAGAAATTTAAAGCCCTGGCGTTGCAAAATAGTACTGATTAGGAGTGGGCATGGCAGCTTGGCGGATTGAATTTGAGTATCAGTCATCTCTCCGTATGACTTGATCTTGTTGAAAATGACCTGTCCCAGGTCTACCTGAATGCCCCTACTTAACTTATACATCAAGTGAAGGGCGTCCGCGTGGAGCACACCCGTGTTGGACGTAGGGATCCAGTTGTTGGGAATAACCCTGTTCAAATGAGAGAAGAAGTGAGTGAGTTTAGAAACCGGTGGCTGGTCCGTAGAGACAAGTCCACCGGTGACAATGAACCCCATGAGTTTGCTATCCGGGTGATGTTGGAATTCGATATCCCGGGTTATCAAAATTGCGGAACCGATAACCCGAACGAACCCTTCGCCGGAGATCGTACGTACATCGACTCATCCGCCGGAGTCCGGGCTTTGGAGACCACGCACCCGAAGGCACGTAATCCGCCCCCACCCGAAAACCCGCGAGCCGAGGTTCATACAATCGACAACTTCAATCGCCGGAGAAATCACGAGCCCACGCGAACCGGAACCCGACCGAACGCGTCGCGCGCACGAGGCACGCGAACGCCCAGCCGAGTCCCCGCGAGGGGACTCGCGATCGCTCGCAGCGATCGCACGGGATGCCTCGCGGCATCCCCGGGATGCTCGTAGCATCCCCGCAGCGGATCCGGCGATCCGCTGCTCGCGGCTAGGGCTCGCGTCCAGCGAGCCGCTGCGGGAAACCCGCAGCTCGCTACGAGCTGCTACGGGTAAACCCGTAGCCCTAGCGATCGTCCCCGTAGGGCTCGATCGACCCTCGGCGCCCAGCCGAGGGTTCGCGCGCTCGATCCCCACGAGGGATCCACGAGCCGCCGGCGGTCCGGTGGTTCAACCACCACCGCCCGGCTCGATCCTCGTCCCGGGGTTCGATCCTTGGATCTTTGTTCTACGGTATTCTCGATAAAAACAAATCGAACAATAATCAAGTTAGTTGAGAATTGTACCTACGATTCGTTGTTCGGAGAAACGAAATCGACGACCTCGTGATCTTCCCGCGTATTCCTTGCACTCCGTTCGAACGTTGGGTGGGCGACGAGCTATCGAACTCCTATGGATCCTCTTCACTCTTCAAGACTTTATGATTGGCGTATCTTAGGTTGTGAAAAAGTGAAGACCATGTAGTGCTTTTATAGGCTACGAGGGGGATCAAAAGGAGATTAAATATTGGGCTTCTAATATTGACAATTAAATTGGGTCCAACCCAAATCCATTAATTCTTATCAATATTAATTTTATTTATTTTCCACTATATAAATAAAATTGCACTCCCAATATTTATCTATATTATATCAAATAATATTTCTCCAACTTAGTATTATTTATTCCGTGTATTTAAGATTTAAATATCCATGAATAAAATTTATTTATTGCTTAATAAATTTATTCATCTCTAATATCCGAGAATAGTACCACTCAACCTTATTTATTATGCGGAACAAATCCACTCGCGAGGTTTACATAATAAATCCTTATGAGCTCATCTCGGGGATATTATCAACCCTTCCGGGATACACTGTCCCTTCAAGAATTCACGGCATGCCATATCAAAAATATAGTGACCCAACTTAACCGGTAATTAACCCAATAATTAAATCGGTTAATTCCTTTGGTAAATCAAAGTCACTTATATTAAATACACACACCCGCAATTGTTTCAGGGATTAAGAATAAAATACTCCGAGACTTAAATCAATTATCACAGGATTAAGAATAAAATACTCCGAGACTTAAATCAATTATCACAGAGCAATCCTAATTGATAAGTCTCAAGCGATCCGCTCAATACACCAAGTGTACAAGTGTGATAAAATAATTAAGATAAATTATTTTCTCTCTCACACAACGACTATACCGATGGATTGGTCCGTGTCCATCTAGGTCGTGAGCAACTGTTCGATTAAATACGAGTAACCGATAGTATGATCTTCTGTGTGCCCATGCAACACCATACTAACTACAACGTATAAAATCCAGGACTATAATTTGCATGTATTTAATTAACAATAATTAAAAGCAAATGAATGTCTGTAATTAATAGGTAAATGAAAGTGCATACAGAGTTCAGAATACTCAAATCTAGACATTAAGTATACTACTCTATCAATCTCCCACTTATACTAAGGTCTAGTTTTATCCTCCAAACTTCTGACTCCCAAACCCTCCAAGTGCTTGTAATATACTTCCTTAGGAAGTATCTTGGTGAAAGGGTCCGCTAGGTTGTCTTCCGAAGCTATCTTGGTGACTATCGCATCGCCCCTCTTGACGATGACTCGAATCAGGTGGTACTTGCGCTCTATGTGTTTCGTAGCACTATGGGACCGTGGTTCCTTACTGTTTGCCACTGCACCGCTATTGTCACAATAAGTTGTCATAGCTCTAGGCAAACTCGGAATCACATCTAAGTCCTGGAGGAAATTAAGGAACCAAACTGACTCTTTCGCTGCCTCTGAGGCTGCAACATATTCAGCTTCCATGGTAGAGTCTGAAATGCACTTTTGCTTAACACTCCTCCATGATACGGCTCCACCTCCCAAAGTGTACACATAGCCTGATGTCGACTTTCGCCGGTCCTTATCAGCTTGGAAATCCGAATCCGTATAACCCAAAGGGATCAGATTGTCTGCTCCGTAACTCAGAACATAATCCCTAGTATTTCGCAAATACTTGAAAATGCTCTTTACAGCAGACCAATGAGCCTTTCCAGGGTTACTCTGATATCTAGCCACTACGCCAACTGCATAGCAGATATCAGGCCTCGTACATAACATTGCATACATCAAGCTTCCCACAGCCGAAGCGTAGGGAACTGCTTTCATTTCATCTTTCTCCTTTTGTGTCCGAGGACACATCTCCTTAGAAAGATAAGTTCCTTTACTGAAGGGCAGTTCGCCCTTCTTGGAATCTTGCATGTTAAAACGAGCCAGAATCGTGTCTATGTAAGATTGCTGGGATAAGTACAATGTTCTATTCCGGCGATCCCTTATAACCTTGATCCCTAGAACATGTCCAACATCTCCCAAATCTTTCATATCGAATTGTCTAGACAACCATCCCTTTATGTCTGATAACATTTTCACACTGTTGCCAATGAGAAGAATGTCGTCTACATAAAGCACGAGAAACACCACCTTCTTCCCATCACGTTTCCAATACACGCACGATTCGTCCATGCTTTGACTGAATCCAAAAGATTGGACTACTTCGTCAAACCGCAGGTTCCACGATCTCGAGGCTTGTTTCAATCCATAAATGGATCGATTAAGCTTGCACACTAGATGATCTCGCCCCTTAGCAATGAATCCTTCTGGTTGTTTCATATAAATCGTCTCGTCAAGACTTCCATTAAGGAAAGCTGTCTTGACATCCATTTGCCACACCTCATAATCCATATGAGCTGCTATGGATAAGAGAATCCGGATCGACTTTATCTTGGCTACCGGCGAGAAGGTCTCCTCATAATCGATTCCCTCTTTCTGAGTATATCCTTTCGCAACAAGCCGAGCTTTAAAGGTTTCCACCTTTCCGTCAGATCCTCTCTTTCTCTTGTATACCCATTTACACCCAATTGGCTTTACGCCGCTTGGTGGTTCTACAAGATCCCAGACTTTATTAGAATCCATAGATTCTATTTCGGATTTCATCGCTTTCTTCCAAGAAGGCGCATCTATATCTTGTACCGCCTCATCATAGGTCCAGGGATCGACTTCATGAACTCCAGGTCCAGAGTCCGAAGACTCACCCAGTCCAATCCATCTATCTGGTTGTTTAACAACCCTCCCACTACGACGGCGTTCCGGTTTATTAACAGTGACAGTATTAGGTGCAGGTTCTAGTGGTGTATCTATACTCGGTTCGGCTGTATCCAGGTCTTCCTCGTTACCTCTCAACTCATCAAGTATTATGTCACTTTTGGGCTTGTGGTCCATGACATAGTCTTCCTCTAGGAACCGAGCGTTAGTACTTATAACGATCTTCTGGTCCGTAGGACTATAGAACATGCCACCCTTAGTTCCTTTCGGGTATCCTACAAACAGCCCTAATTCTGATCTAGGTTCTAACTTATCGGCACCTTGTCGCAACACATGTGCTGGACAACACCAGATCCGAATGTGTCCCAAGTTAGGCTTACGCCCACTCCACAATTCCATGGGTGTTGTTGGTACCGTTTTGGTTGGAACCCTATTCAAGATATACGCCGCTGTTTCCAAGGCATGTCCCCAGAACATAACAGGTAAGTCCGAGTAACTCATCATAGATCGCACCATTTCCATAAGAGTCCTATTCCTTCTTTCTGACACACCATTCTGCTGAGGAGTATATGGTGAAGTCAGTTGGGATTCAATCCCATTCTCTGCCAAGTATGCCTTGAATTCTCCAGACAGGTACTCGCCTCCGCGATCAGATCGCAGGCATTTTATGGATTTACCACGAAGGTTCTCCACAAGAGCCTTGAATTCCTTGAACTTGTCAAAAGAATCACTCTTGTGGCGCATCAGGTAAATATATCCATACCTTGAGTAATCATCAGTAAAGGTGATGAAATACTCGTACCCTCCCCTTGCCTGAGTAGACATAGGTCCGCATACATCAGAGTG
Source organism: Euphrasia confusa (assembly GCA_954870475.1). Lineage (NCBI taxonomy): Eukaryota > Viridiplantae > Streptophyta > Magnoliopsida > Lamiales > Orobanchaceae > Euphrasia > Euphrasia confusa. The sequence goes on along the minus strand of OX940949.1, from coordinate 13,721,560 downwards.
AATCAAATCCAATACTTGTTCAGCTCTACGTCCTTTACCAGAAAAAGAACGCTTGGTCATTTTACCCTCCAAACAGGATTCGCAGGTTGGAAGGTCCTCTCCTTCTATGCCGCTAATGAGACCATCAGCTTTCAACCTTTGAATTCTATTTGAATTAATATGACCTAGCCTTAGATGCCACAAGTATAATTGATTCATTTTTGAAGGTTCCTTTCTCTTATTGGTGTTCGTAGATGTGTTATTACTCTCGGTTAGTGTTGGAGTTATGTACTTAATGTCTAGATTTAAGTATCGGTAAACTCCCGGTCATGGCATTTAACCTATTTAATTAATAAACAATTATTTGCAATTAATTATTATTATTAATACGCAAAATATAGTCCTGGATTTTATACGTTGTAGTTAGTATGGTGGGGCATGGGCACACAGAAGATCATACTATCAGTTACTCGTATTTAATCAAACAGTTGCTCACGACCTAGATGGACACGGACCAATCCATCGGTATAGTCGTTGTGTGAGAGAGAAAATAATTTATCTTAATTATTTTATCACACTTGTACACTTGGTGTATTGGGCGGATCGCTTGAGATTTATTGATTAGGATTGCCTTGGATAATCAATTTAAATCTCAGAGTATTTTATTCTTAATCCCCGATATTATTGCGGGTGTATATTTAATATAAGTGACTTTGATTACCAAAGGAATTAACCGATTTAATTATTGGGTTAATTACCGGTTAAGTTGGGTCACTATATTTTATATATGACATGCCGTGAATTCTTGAAGGGACAGTGTATCCCGTAAGGGTTGATAATATCCCCGAGATGAGTTCATAAGGAATTATTATGTAAACCCTGCAGGTGGATTTAATCCGCATAAAAATTAAGGTTGAACGGTACTATTCTCGGATACAAGAAATGAATAATATTTATTGAGCAATAAATAAATTTATTCATGGATATTTAAAATCTTAAATACACGGAATATATAATACTACCGGAGAAATATTATTTGATATAATATGGAATAATATTGGGAGTGCAATTTTATTTATATAGTGGAAAATAAATAAAATTAATATTGATAAGAATTAATAGATTCGGGTTGGACCCAATTTAATTTTCAATATTGGAAGCCCAATATTTATTCTCCTTATGATCCCCTACGTAGCCTATAAAAGCACTACATGGTCTTCACTTTTCACAACCTAAGTTACGCCAACTTAAAAGTCTTGGAGAGTGAGGAAGATCCATAAGGTGTTCGATAGATCGTCGCCCACACGACGTTCGGACGAGGTGCAAGGAATACGTGGGAAGATCGCAAGGTCATCAACGCGTTAATTCGTTTCTCCGTACAACGAATCAAAGGTAAAATCATAAACCCTCTTTTATGATTTTGTGTGAATTAATTGTAGTATGTACATGAACACACGATCCGGGTAAACGTACGAACTTCGGGGACGGGGATTCGAGATCCCCGGCGAAGATCGGAAGAACCCTCGGCTTGGAGCCGAGGGGGCGATCGAACCCTAGGGTTCGATCGCGGCGCGCGGACGAGGGAGCCCCGGCTGGACGCCGGGGCGAGCGATCGACCATGGGTCGATCGCGGGGAGACCGCCGTGGGTTGGTGCCACGGCAGCTGGTCCCTCCCCAGCCCTTGACCGGCGGCCAGGCACGACGGAGGAGCCCCGGCTGGAGCCGGGGCATGCGATCGACCGCGAGGTCGATCGCGGGGAAAAGCCGCGGCTGGAGCCGCGGCGGGTCAGCTGGGGGCTGACCGCCCCTCCTCCGGCGATGGTGGTGAGTCGCCGGACTCACCACCAGGGGCTGCTGGACAGCCCCGGCGATCGCGGCGTGCGATCGCGAGCCCCTCGCGGCTGGGGGGCTCGGCTAGGGTTTTCTAGCCGCGGGGTTTCATCCCGTGGCAGTGATGCTCGAGTCGAGCTCCGTCGACGTGAGATGGTTCGCGTCCATGGATCCGGCTCGCGGGAGAAAATCGGCTGGGGGCGGGCTGCGTGTCTTCGGGCGCGTAGTCTCCAAAGGTCGGACTCCTGCGGATGAGTCGGGAATCCAATTTCCGGCGATGAAGGATTTCGGTCGGGCTATCGGTTCCGCATAAATTTTAATAGCCCGGGATATCGATTTCCAACAATTGGTATCAGAGCGTTTGGTTTCGTGTTCATGTATATGCTCGATTATTGTTCTACCTTGCAGGATTTCCGGCTATCATGGTTGATTTAATTATTGCTTTAATTAATTGTCATGATTATTAAACTCTCGGACATGTCGAGATTCGTTTTGTGTGGTTGAATGTTTGTAATAGTAAAAATTCGGGGGTTGACCGAATTTAGGATTTATTATTACGTTTTTTTTTCCGGAAAATGTATAGGGTCGATTTCATGTATAGAATCGATACCGGATAGTGTAATTTAATTCTTGTAATTTTATTACGTTGGTTCGATGTTGAGACGATCACCGGAAGACGTAAAAGTGACGAGGAAGACGAAGGACCGAAGGGCCGATCAACCCCATGATCGACCCTTGCATCGATCAAGGTGGGAGGGGGCGACGCCTCCCTTGAGCCGTGGGCTGCCGCCGGGTGGTGGTGGCTGGCCGGCTGAGCTGGCGGCGGCGGTCCTCCCCTTGGTGATCGATCGATGATGGTGGGGGTGGTACGGGGACTCCCAACCCGCACTACTCCTACCATAATCCGACTTTCCGAAATTAATTCGACTTTCCTATTTGAGTGCCTTCCTTTTAGGAAACTCTCATGGATTAGGAAAGAATTAATTGAATTGATTTTATTCCTATTTGCTTTATTTCCTTTATGGAAATATTCATGTATTAGGAATTTAATTAATTTGGTATTAATTTATTTCCCATTTGATTATTCCTATTCTTGGGAATTTTCATTAGATGGAAATAAATTAATAATGGAAAGTAGAGGAGTCCTAAATTTATTTTGTTTCCTTATTCTATTATAGATGTCTTCTAGAATATTCCGAGTTTTACTTGGATAGATTATTTTAAAAGATTTAATAGAATTAGATGGGAAATTTAAATAAATAAAAATATTAATAATATTTAATTTTATTTTTGATATATTCGATTGACTTAATTTTCGAATTAAGTAACTTTTGGATTAATTGAAAATAAATAGACTTAAATATTAGAGATTAATATTCTCGTCACATGGAGCATTCAAAGAACGAAGACTGAAGACTAGAGGATGCATATGAAGATAAAGCCATGATAGTCGGGAAAATAATTTCTCTAGCATTATTTTTGACTATGTGATCTATGTGCTTTATTGCTTTTATGCATGCTATATGTGTTTATTTTTATGCACTAGATAGCGTATCCCTTTATTATAAAAAGCTAAGTGGGAGAGGGGATGGAAACATTCCCATGGTCTCCATTACTGTTCTCTTGGTGACTCTTATGGACTTTCGAAGTTCGTATAGACGAGTCATTGGAGGAGAATTCTTGTAATTCCTTTTATGAGAGACATTGATTAAATTTATCAAACAATGCCTAATTTGTCTTTCCAAAGCTGACTTCAAGTCAACTCATTCTCACCCCGGGGAGTGGAATGGAGCCAGAGCCACTTGGTCATGTAGAGGACACAAATTAGAGACTTTCGTGCCATTCTTTTATAGATGGGTCGTTTGTCTGCTCGGCTCCCTCATTTATGAGAGATAGGGTCGCTCGCATGGTGAATCACTGGTTAGAAACTTCGAGTTTCACTTATGATTCTCCGAGTCTTGATTTACGAAATCAAATGGATCTAGTAATTGGAAGTCAATTATAAAAGTCTCTTGGTTGGTAAACGTCCACACCACGTGGCTTGCTATACTGACGGACTTTGGATTAATTGATGTAGACAGTTGTAAGTAATTATGAAGAGTTGTGAAGTTATCGTAAACGTCCACACCACGTGGCTTGCGGTGATGTAGCGATTCCAAGTAATTTACTTTGGTACTGAGTAATGGTTTATGTTGGAGTTGTGTACTTAATGTCTAGATTCAAGTATCGGTAAACTCCCGGTCATAGCATTTAACCTATTTAATTAATAAACAATTATTTGCATTTTATTAATTATGCAAACCATAGTTCTGGATTTCATACGTTGTAGTTAGTATGGTGTGTCGGGCCCACACAGAAGATCATACTATCAGTTACTCGTATTTAATCGAACAGTTGCTCACGACCTAGATGGACACTAACTAGTCCATCGGTATAGTCGTTGTGTGAGAGAGAAAATAATTTGTCTTAATTATTTTATCACACTTGTACACTTGGTGTATTGGGCGGATCAGCTTGAGATTTATTGATTAGGATTGCCTTGGATAATCAATTTAAATCTCGGAGTATTTTATTCTTAATCCCCGATCCTATTGCGGGTGTGTATATTTAATATTAGAGACTTTGATTTTCCAAAGGAATTAACCGATTTAATTATTGGGTTAATTACCGGTAAAGTTGGGTCGCTATATTTTATATATGACATGCCGTGAATACTTGACGGGAAAGTGTATCCCGGAAGGGTTGATAATATCCCCGAGATGAGTTCATAAGGAATTATTGTGTAAACCTCATGAGTGGATTCGTTCCGCACAATAATAAAGGTTGAACGGTACTAGTCTCGGATATAAGATATGAATATTATTTATTGAGCAATAAATAAATTTATTCATGGATATTTAAATCTTAAATACACGGAATATATAATACTAATCGGAGAAATATTATTTGATATAATATGGAATAATATTGGGAGTGCAATTTTATTTATATAGTGGAAAATAAATAAAATTTAATATTGATAAGAATTAATAGATTTGGGTTGGACCCAATTTAATTTTCAATATTTAGAAGCCCAATATTTATTCTCCTTATGATCCCCTTCGTAGCCTATATAAGCACTACATGGTCTTCACTTTTCACAACCTAAGTTACGCAAACAATAAAGTTTTGAGAGTGAGGAAGATCCATAGAATCCGATAGACCGTCGCCCACACGACGTTCGGAGGAGGTGCAAGGAATACGCGGGAAGGTCACGAGGTCGTCAACCGAATTCGTTTCTCCGTACAACGATTCGAAGGTATAATCGAGAAACCCCCTTCTATGATTATGTGCGTTGAATAATTGTGATATATACATGAACAAGACGATCCGGGAACGTCGAGACCGGGATACGGGGATCTCGCGATCCCCGTCGGGATCGAACAAGGGGCGGCCGAACCCTAGGGTTCGACCGCCTGCGCGCGGGCGTGAGGGGAGCCCCGGCTGGACGCCGGGGCGAGCGATCGACGTGAAGTCGATCGCTGGGGGTTCGGCCGTGGGCTGGTGCCACGGCGGGTCGAACTCCCCGGCCTCCCTCCGCCGGTGGTGCGCGCAAGGGGAGAAGGCCGCGGCTGGACGCCGCGGCTGAGGCGATCGAACCCTAGTTCGATCGCCGGGGACCGTCGCGGCTTCGCGCCGCGACTGGTGGTCCCCCCTCCCGTCGGATGGCGGCGGTGAGTCGCCGGACTCACCGCCAAGGGGCTGCTCCGAACAGCCCCGGCGATCGCCATGCACGGCGACCGCGAACCCCGCGGATGGGGTTCGGCTAGGGTTTAGCCGCGGGTTCTCCCCGCGGCGACTCTTGTCGAGCCCGGATCTTCACGTGTGGTTCGCGTTCGTGATTTCCGACTCGTGGGAGAAAATCGACTGGGGGCGGGCTGCGTGTCTTCGGGCGCGTAGTCTCCAAAGGTCGGACTCTCGCGGATGAGTTGGAATTCGTGCGAATTCCGGCGACGGGTTTTCGGTCGGGTTATCGGTTCCGCAATTTTGATAGCCCGGGACATCGAATCCCAGCAGTTTACACTTAGATACGCGTTATAGTATTCCTCCCCACGAGGTCACGCTATAATTGATGTATGACCAAAGAAAATCTAATTGCTAAATGATTTGGGTGGGTAAACGTCCACACCACGTGGCTTGCCTTACCTGATGGGATTTTAGATGTGATTAGTAATTTAATGATGTTATTCCAGGGAAATAACGTCGGATATTAAATTAATTGTTTGTTTAAATGTGCTTATAGGTTTAGAAAATTGCTATGAATCCACTTGAGATGATACTTGAGGAATTTAACGCACTGGTTCCACACTGTGTTGAATGGAAAGAGGAGTTAGACATTGCTCAGACTGTAGAGGAGTACAAAGATGTACTCAGTGAAACTTGTCCTCCTGGACTCACCATTAACTCGACTGAGGATGAGATTTTTGACTTTGAAAAATGGGATAGTGCTCGTTCATTAACCATTAATCATGATGTCATGCTCAAACTCAAGTTGCTGTTTGGACATGATGAGGAGGCTAGAAAAGAGGCGATGAGGATACTCATAAAGATCTGTTACTTCGATGAAACACTTGATCATGTTTTTGAGATGATGGATCTTTTGGACGAGTTGAAACAATCGCGAGCTCTTATAGCCAAAGCCAAAGGTTTCGAACCTAAAGGCAAGGGAAAGGAGAAGAAGACAAGGAGGTCCGGTGGTCCTAAGGGACTTGGACCAAAGGGTGGGATAAAGAAGCCTTATGGCAAATATCCCCAAGGGAAGCAGTCTGAGTACTGGGGGTCTACATCTTATCCTCTCAAAGGTACGAATTTTTCTTTAGTCGTAAAACATAGTCAGCGGTATTATCTACCAAGAATTCTGGTGTGTAGATATGAACCACTGACGGTATGTGCATTCTAAATGTAGGGGTTCCAGAAAACCCGGCGACTTAGATAAGAAGAGTTCGAGTCCTCATGGGCAGAGCTGTTGAGGAAGCAGCGGTTGCAGTGGAAGACGTTTATCTTTTTGATAGTTATAGGATTTCATTTCAAGTTTATTGCTTTGTACTTTTTAGAAAGAACTTTTGTTCTGGATTTCTATTATTAATAGATATTTTATTTCTTTAATCATTTGATGATTTAGATAAGAAATAATGGCAATATCTATTCTGGTACATTAGATAGCAATATATGAATGATGAATCCTTTGTCTACCACGATGCAACAAACCGTTATAAATAAGCTTGTTTTACTAATTAGATGTTTTTCTTTATCAATCATTATGCTTATGAATTCTTGAACTTAGTAGTATCTACTCAAAAGGGATTCAAAAGGTCGAAATTGATTTGATCAATTATAGTTGGAGGAATGGACCTCCCGACCTAAGAATCGATCTTGAAAGATGGTACATCTAAGTCAACCTTTCTGGATAAAGGATGGAGTTCGGACAAGTATAGGAAATGATTTATGATTAATGTGTTGGAATTCGCTATCCCGGGTTATCAAAATTGCGGAACCGATAACCCGAACGAACCCTTCGCCGGAGATCGTACGTACACCGACTCATCCGCCGGAGTCCGGGCTTTGGAGACCACGCACCCGAAGGCACGTGATCCGCCCCCACCCGAACCCCCGCAAGCCGGGGTTCGCCCAATCGATGAGATCGATCGCACCCGGCGATCGATCGGGGAAGGCTGCACGGAGCAGCCCTGCCGCGGCGGGTCCGGCGACCCGCCACCACCAGGAGGACCCCGCCTTCACGGCGGGGTAGGGCACGGCACCAGCCCGTGCCCATCGATCGATCCCTCGGATCGATCGAACACCCTCGGCCCAGCCGAGGGTTCGCCCCCATGCCCGCGAAACCCTAGCCCGGGCGATCGCCCGTGGTCCGGTGGCTTCGCCACCACCACGCGATCGTCCCCCGTTCATGGTTTCTTATCTTGGATCTTCGTCCTACGGTATTCTCGATAAAACCAAATCAAACAATTAACAAGTGCGTTGAGAATTGTACCTATGATTCGTTGTTCGGAGAAACGAAATCGATGATGACCTCGTGACCTTCCCGCGTATTCCTTGCACCTTGTTCGAACGTCGGGTGGGCGACGAGCTATCGAACTCTTATGGATCCTCTTCACTCTCAGAAAACTTTATTGTGAATTACGTAGGTTATGAAAAAAGTGAAGACCATGTAGTGCTTTTATAGGCTACGAGGGGGATCAAAAGGAGAATAAATATTGGGCTTTAATATTGGAAATTAAATTGGGTCCAACCCAAATCTATTAATTCTTATCAATATTAATTTTATTTATTTTCCACTATATAAATAAAATTGCACTCCCAATATTATTCCATATTATATCAAATAATATTTCTCCAACTTAGTATTATTTATTCCGTGTATTTAAGATTTAAATATCCATGAATAAAATTTATTTATTGCTTAATAAATTTATTCATCTCTTATATCCGAGAATAGTACCACTCAACCTTATTTATTATGCGGAACAAATCCACTCGCGAGGTTTACATAATAAATCCTTATGAGCTCATCTCGGGGATATTATCAACCCTTCCGGGATACACTGCCCCTTCAAGAATTCACGGCATGCCATATATAAAATATAGTGACCCAACTTAACCGGTAATTAACCCAATAATTAAATCGGTTAATTCCTTTGGTAAATCAAAGTCACTTATATTAAATATACACACCCGCAATTGTTTCAGGGGTTAAGAATAAAATACTCCGAGACTTAAATCAATTATCACAGAGCAATCCTAATTGATAAGTCTCAAGCGATCCGCTCAATACACCAAGTGTACAAGTGTGATAAAATAATTAAGATAAATTATTTTCTCTCTCACACAACGACTATACCGATGGATTGGTCCGGGTCCATCTAGGTCGTGAGCAACTGTTCGATTAAATACGAGTAACCGATAGTATGATCTTCTGTGTGCCCATGCAACACCATACTAACTACAACGTATAAAATCAAGGACTATAATTTGCATGTATTTAATTAACAATAATTAAAAGCAAATGAATGTCTGTAATAAATAGGTAAATGAAAGTGCATACAGAGTTCAGAATACTCAAATCTAGACATTAAGTATACTACTCTATCAATCTCCCACTTATACTAAGGTCTAGTCTTATCCTCCAAACTTCTGACTCCCAAACCCTCCAAGTGCTTGTTATATACTTCCTTAGGAAGTATCTTGGTGAAAGGGTCCGCTAGGTTGTCTTCCGAAGCTATCTTGGTGACTATCTCATCGCCCCTCTTGACGATGACTCGAATCAGGTGGTACTTGCGCTCTATGTGTTTCGTAGCACTATGGGACCGTGGTTCCTTACTGTTTGCCACTGCACCGCTATTGTCACAATAAATTGTCATAGCTCTAGGCAAACTCGGAATCACATCTAAGTCCTGGAGGAAATTAAGGAACCAAACTGACTCTTTCGCTGCCTCTGAGGCTGCAACATATTCAGCTTCCATGGTAGAGTCTGAAATGCACTTTTGCTTAACACTCCTCCATGAAACGGCTCCACCTCCCAAAGTGTACACATAGCCTGATGTCGACTTTCGCCGGTCCTTATCAACTTGGAAATCCGAATCTGTATAACCCAAAGGAATCAGATTGTCTGCTCCGTAACTCAGAACATAATCCCTAGTATTTCGCAAATACTTGAAAATGCTCTTTACGGCAGTCCAATGAGCCTTTCCAGGGTTACTCTGATATCTCGCAACTACGCCAACGGCATAGCAGATATCAGGCCTCGTACATAACATTGCATACATCAAGCTTCCCACAGCCGAAGCGTAGGGAACTGCTTTCATTTCATCTTTCTCCTTTTGTGTTCGAGGACACATCTCCTTAGAAAGATAAGTTCCTTTACTGAAGGGTAGTTCACCCTTCTTGGAATCTTGCATGTTAAACCGAGCCAGAATCGTATCTATGTAAGATTGCTGGGATAGGTACAATGTTCTATTCCGGCGATCCCTTATAACCTTGATCCCTAGAACATGTCCGACTTCTCCCAAATCTTTCATATCGAATTGTCTAGACAACCATCCCTTTATGTCTGATAACATTTTCACACTGTTCCCAATGAGAAGAATGTCGTCTACATAAAGCACGAGAAACACCACCTTCTTTCCATCACGTTTCCAATACACACACGATTCGTCCATGCTTTGACTGAATCCATAAGATTGGACTACTTCGTCAAACCGCAGGTTCCACGATCTCGAGGCTTGTTTCAATCCATAAATGGATCGATTAAGCTTGCACACTAGATGATCTCGCCCCTTAGCAATGAATCCTTCTGGTTGTTTCATATAAATCGTCTCGTCAAGACTTCCATTAAGGAAAGCTGTCTTGACATCCATTTGCCACACCTCATAATCCATATGAGCTGCTATGGATAAGAGAATCCGGATCGACTTTATCTTAGCTACCGGCGAGAAGGTCTCCTCATAATCGATTCCCTCTTTCTGAGTATATCCTTTCGCAACAAGCCGAGCTTTAAAGGTTTCAACCTTTCCGTCAGATCCTCTCTTTCTCTTGTAGACCCATTTACACCCAATTGGCTTTACGCCGCTTGGTGGTTCTACAAGATCCCAGACTTTATTAGAATCCATAGATTCTATTTCGGATTTCATTGCTTTCTTCCAAGAAAGCGCATCTATATCTTGTACCGCATCGTCATAGGTCCAGGGATCGATTTCATGAACTCCAGGTCCAGAGTCCGAAGACTCACCCAGTCCAATCCATCTATCTGGTTGTTTAACAACCCTCCCACTACGACGGCGTTCCGGTGTATTAACAGTGACAGTATTAGGTGCAGGTTCTAGTGGTGTATCTATACTCGGTTCGGCTGTATCCAGGTCTTCCTCGTTACCTCTCAACTCATCAAGTATTATGTCACTTTTGGGCTTGTGGTCCATGACATAGTCTTCTTCTAGGAACCGAGCGTTAGTACTTATAACGATCTTCTGGTCCTTAGGACTATAGAACATGCCACCCTTAGTTCCTTTCGGGTATCCTACAAACAGCCGTATTTCTGATCTAGGTTCTAACTTATCGGCGCCATGTCGCAACACATGTGCTGGACATCCCCAGATCCGAATGTGTTTCAAGCTAGGCTTACGCCCACTCCACAATTCCATGGGTGTGGTTGGTACCGTTTTGGTCGGAACCCTATTCAGAATGTACGCCGCTGTTTCCAAGGCAAGTCCCCAGAACATAATAGGTAAATCCGAGTAACTCATCATTGATCGCACCATCTCCATAAGAGTCCTATTCCTTCTTTCTGACACACCATTCTGCTGAGGAGTATATGGTGAGGTCAGCTGGGATTCAATCCCACTCTCTGCCAAGTATGCCTTGAATTCTCTAGACAGGTACTCGCCTCCGCGATCAGATCGCAGGCATTTTATGGATTTACCATGAAGGTTCTCCACAAGAGCCTTGAACTCTTTGAACTTGCCAAAGGATTCGCTCTTGCGGCTCATCAGGTATACATATCCATATCTTGAGTAATCATCAGTGAAAGTGATGAAATACTCGTACCCTCCTCTTGCCTGAGTAGACATAGGTCCGCATACATCAGAGTGAATCAAATCCAATACTTGTTCAGCTCTTCGTCCTTTACCAGAAAAAGGACGCTTAGTCATTTTTCCCTCTAAACAGGATTCGCAGGTTGGAAGGTCCTCTCCTTCAACGCCAGTGATTAAATCATCAGCTTTCAACCTTTGAAGCCTATTCGAGTTTATATGACCTAGCCTTAGATGCCACAAGTATAATTGATTCATCTTAGAAGGTTCCTTTCTCTTATTGGTGTTCGTAGATGTGTTATTACTCTCGGTTAGTTGCATCGTGTTAGACTCAGGATTTAGCACATACAAATCGTCTATCAATGCACCAGAACAGATAATTTCACTATTTCTTCTTATGATCACAGAGTGGTCAAAAGAAACAGAATATCCATTCGTAATAAGTTTAGAAACCGAAATTAAATTCTTTCTAAAGTTGGGTACATAAAGACAATTACGTAAAACTAAAACCCTATCACTACTAAAGCGTAAGTGAACGTCTCCCACTGCAACAGCCGCCACCTTCGCGGCATTGCCCATGTAGACCACGATCTCTCCCTCTCTAAGTCTCCGGGTTTCCTGGAACCCCTGCAATGAATTGCAGACATGGTCAGTGGCACCCGTATCTACACACCAGGTGCTGGTAGATATCACCGCTGACAATGTTTCAGTGACTAAGGAAAATTTCGTACCTTTGATGAGAGGACAATCAGACCTCCAGTGCCCAAACTGCTTGCATCGATAGCACTTGCCTCGCGGCTTGCTCTTCCCAGTCCGTGGCTTGGAACCACTGGGATTCTTTGCTTGCACTTCTTCCTTAGCCATAAGAGCTTGTGATTTTCTGATCACACTTATGATTTTCATCCTCAAGTCATCGTTTTTAAGCGATTCCTCTAGTGGACGAAATACAATCAGTATGTCAATCACCTCTTCAGCAGTATCCACACTATGTCTCAACATCATATTGAGGCCATTCCTAATGTCCTCATCAGTTGGGACAATAGCAGATATAGAAGGCTCGACAGTTTGCACAATGTCCAGATTTCGTTCCAAATCATCACCATATGGAACCGGTGAGCTTTCACCCTTAAGTATATCACAAAGTGGGGTCACAGTCATTCTTAACCTATAAGCACATAAAACAAACAAACAATTTAATATCCGATATTATCTCCCTCAAATAATATCATTAAATCACTAATCACATCTAAAATCCCATCAGGTAAGGCAAGCCACGTTGCGTGGACGTTTACCCACCCAAATGATTTAGCAATTAGATTTTCTTTGGTCATACATCGCTTATAGCGGAACCTCGTTGGGAGGAATACTACAAGGCGTATCTAAGTGTAAACCATTACTCAGTACCAAAGTAAATTAATTGGAATCGCTACATTACCGCAAGCCACGTTGTGTGGACGTTTACGATAACTTCACAACTCTTCATAATTACTTACAACTGTCTACATCAATTAATCCAAAGTCCGTCAGCACAGCAAGCCACGTTGTGTGGACGTTTACTACACTAAGAGACTTTTATAATTGACTCCCAATTACTTGATCCATTTAATCTCGTAAATCAAGACGTGGAGAATCATAAGTGAAACTCGAAGTTTCTAACCAGTGATTCACCATGCGAACGACCCTATCTCTCATAAATGAGGGAGCCGAGCAGACAAACGACCCATCTATAAAAGTATGGCACGAAAGTCTCTAATTTGTGTCCTCTACATGACCAAGTGGCTCTGGCTCCATTCCACTCCCCGGGGTAAGAATGAGTCGACTTGAAGTCAGTTTTGGAAAGACAAATTAGGCATTGTTTGATCTACTTAATCAATGTTTCTTGTAAGAGGAATTACAAGAACTCTCCTCCAATGACCTATCTATATAAACTTCAAAAGTTTATAAAAGTCACCAAGAGAGCAGCAATGGAGACCATGGGTATGTTTCCATACCCTCTCCCACTTAGCTTTTTACAATAAAGGGATACGCTATCTAGTGCATAAAAAAAACACATATAGCATGCATACATGTAATAAAGCACATAGTATTATCACATAGTCAAAATAATACTAGAATATTATTTTCCGACTATTATGGCTTCATCACATCCCCGTACGCATCTTCTAGTCTTCAGTCTTCGTTTCTTGAATGCTCCATGTGACGAGAATATTAATCTCCAATATTTAAATCTATTTATTTTTAATAAATCCAAAAGATACTCAATTAATAATAATTAAGTCAATCGAATAAATCAAAAATAAAATTAAATATTATTAATATTTTTTATTTATTTTATCTCCCCTTTCTACTTCATTAAATCTCTAGAATAATCTATCCAAGACCCACTTGGAATATTCTAGATGATTTCCATAATGAAATAAGGAAATAAAATAATTAGGACTATTATACTTTTCCAAATTTATTTTATTCCTAATCCATGAATATTCCCATGAGAAGGAATAATCAAATAGGAAAATAAATTTAGTACTAAATTAATTCTTCTCTATTTTTCTAGACTATTCCATAAAGAAATAATCAAAATAGGAAATAATGAATTAATTAGGAAAGTATATTTCCGGTAGGAGTAGCCCGGGTTGGGGAACCCCGAACCACCCCCACCATCGTCGATCGTCAGCCACGGGGAGGGCCGCCGCCACCCAGCACGCCGACAAGCCACCACCAACCGGCGGCAGCCGCGGCTAGGGCAACAGCCCCTCCTAGGGCCGTGGGTCGATCGGTCCGGGCAGCTCCATGGGATCGATCCAATCGATCCCTAGCCCTTGTCCATCTCGTCACTTCGTCTTCTCCGGCGGTCTTCGATACGTCGATCCAATCGCAAAATAAATTTACAAAATCTAAATTACAATTCCGGTATCGATTCTATACACGAAATCGACCCTATACAATTTCCGGAAAAACAATGAACATAATAATAAATCCTAAATTCGGTCAACCCCCGAATTTTTACTATTACAAGCATTCACCACCAAAAACGAATCTCGACATGTCCGAGAGTTTAATAAAACCAACAATCACATGACAAAATAATTAAACGAATAATCATCAAGCCATAATAGTCGGAACCCTGCAAGGTAGAACAATTTTATCGAAAATACCGCGAACGTAAACCACGCTCTGATACCAATTGTTGGAATTCGCTATCCCGGGTTATCAAAATTGCGGAACCGATAACCCGAACGAACCCTTCGCCGGAGATCGTACGTACACCGACTCATCCGCCGGAGTCCGGGCTTTGGAGACCACGCACCCGAAGGCACGTGATCCGCCCCCACCCGAACCCCCGCAAGCCGGGGTTCGCCCAATCGATGAGATCGATCGCACCCGGCGATCGATCGGGGAAGGCTGCACGGAGCAGCCCTGCCGCGGCGGGTCCGGCGACCCGCCACCACCAGGAGGACCCCGCCTTCACGGCGGGGTAGGGCACGGCACCAGCCCGTGCCCATCGATCGATCCCTCGGATCGATCGAACACCCTCGGCCCAGCCGAGGGTTCGCCCCCATGCCCGCGAAACCCTAGCCCGGGCGATCGCCCGTGGTCCGGTGGCTTCGCCACCACCACGCGATCGTCCCCCGTTCATGGTTTCTTATCTTGGATCTTCGTCCTACGGTATTCTCGATAAAACCAAATCAAACAATTAACAAGTGCGTTGAGAATTGTACCTATGATTCGTTGTTCGGAGAAACGAAATCGATGATGACCTCGTGACCTTCCCGCGTATTCCTTGCACCTTGTTCGAACGTCGGGTGGGCGACGAGCTATCGAACTCTTATGGATCCTCTTCACTCTCAGAAAACTTTATTGTGAATTACGTAGGTTATGAAAAAAGTGAAGACCATGTAGTGCTTTTATAGGCTACGAGGGGGATCAAAAGGAGAATAAATATTGGGCTTTAATATTGAAAATTAAATTGGGTCCAACCCAAATCTATTAATTCTTATCAATATTAATTTTATTTATTTTCCACTATATAAATAAAATTGCACTCCCAATATTATTCCATATTATATCAAATAATATTTCTCCAACTTAGTATTATTTATTCCGTGTATTTAAGATTTAAATATCCATGAATAAAATTTATTTATTGCTTAATAAATTTATTCATCTCTTATATCCGAGAATAGTACCACTCAACCTTATTTATTATGCGGAACAAATCCACTCGCGAGGTTTACATAATAAATCCTTATGAGCTCATCTCGGGGATATTATCAACCCTTCCGGGATACACTGCCCCTTCAAGAATTCACGGCATGCCATATATTAAATATATTGACCCAACTTAACCGGTAATTAACCCAATAATTAAATCGGTTAATTCCTTTGGTCAATCAAAGTCACTTATATTAAATATACACACCCGCAATTGTTTCAGGGGTTAAGAATAAAATACTCCGAGACTTAAATCAATTATCACAGAGCAATCCTAATTGATAAGTCTCAAGCGATCCGCTCAATACACCAAGTGTACAAGTGTGATAAAATAATTAAGATAAATTATTTTCTCTCTCACACAACGACTATACCGATGGATTGGTCCGGGTCCATCTAGGTCGTGAGCAACTGTTCGATTAAATACGAGTAACCGATAGTATGATCTTCTGTGTGCCCATGCAACACCATACTAACTACAACGTATAAAATCAAGGACTATAATTTGCATGTATTTAATTAACAATAATTAAAAGCAAATGAATGTCTGTAATAAATAGGTAAATGAAAGTGCATACAGAGTTCAGAATACTCAAATCTAGACATTAAGTATACTACTCTATCACAATGCCGTATGTGTATTTAGAAAAGGTACGAGTCATTCTTTCAAGAACACTCGAAGATGGATTAGAATACTTGATGTGCCATAAAGGCGGAGTGTTTTCAACACAAAGTTATTATGGGGATCCTTCAAAGTATATCCATTAGAAGCCTGCGACTTGTTCGCAGAGGCTGTCACCTATCTAGGGAACACATAGCATAAATCAAGGATTGAGATTAAGTCTCAAACGACTGCACCATACACTGTTGTGTAGACATGGTGTGTCAGGAATAAGAAATGGAATTCTAATAGTAAAAGGACAAGTTTATTCGGAACTACCTATGTTCTATGGATATTTCTGGATACAATGACGCACTCGATGTAATTGTAGAATATCCTAGAAGAACAAGTAATTGTATGTTCAATAGTACTACGAACCAGAAGGGTGTTCTCACCCGGTTCTTAGAAGAAGACTATTAGATGAACTACAATGCCCTAACGGACAAGGTACCTTATAATGAGGAAAGAGAAGGCTGAGAACCAGCCTAACCGAGTAGTATACCACTAACTGCACCTAATGTTATTACTGTTATACACCGGAACGCCATTGCAGTGGGAGGTTGTTAAGCGACCAGAGATGTTCATAAGACTGGAGGAGTTTTAACTCTGGATCTAGTAGACATGAAATCGATCCCTAGTTCTGCATAGGAGGCAATACTAAACTAAATGTGCCTACTTGGAGAACAATAATTATTATTGTTAAGAGGCAAGATCATTTAGAAGTACAGGCTTAGTAAATCCATTTATGGATTATCACAAAGCTAAAACCTGTGGAACTTGCAAATTGATGAGATAGTCCATTACATGGGTTCATCAAAAAGCATAGACAAGATTGGTGTATTGGAGACGTAATGAAACAAAGTGGTGTTTCTCGGAATTTTGTGTATTTAACACTTCATCATTGGCAACAATGTAAAAGCGTTGTCATACATAAAATGGAGGTTGTCTAAATAAATCGAGATATAAGATTGAGATGAAGTTGGATCATGTTCTTAGAAATCTTTCGATCTCTAGAAAAGAACATTTGTACTTCTCTTTAAATATCTTATACGATTATGGTTTGTTTTAAACATGCACAATTCTGAGAAAGGTTATCGCCTTTCGGGAACAGAATACATCTATCTAAAGGTATGTGTTTCGAACACATGAAGGAAATAGATATGGACAAAGCAGTTACCTACACTTCTTGTGTGGAGAGCTTTGTAGATGCAATGTTGAAAAACCAGGACCTGATATCAACTATGCGGTTAGCGTAGTGGGAGGATATCAAAGTAATCTGGATAAGAAATATTCGAATGCTGTAAAGTACTGGGAAGTACTAGATTACTGGCAAAAGCGAAATCTTCTTAGATTACAGTTTCTCAGATCATAAATCGGAGAAAGACCAGTGTAAGTCGATATCAGGCTATGTGTTCACTTTTAGAAGAGGTGGAACCTAAAGGATGAAAGAGTGATAAGCGTAATGCTTCTCGGACTCTATCATGAACCGAATAGCAGCCTCAGAGGCAGCGGAAATTTTGGTTAGGTTCCGGAATGACCTCTGTGTTGGAGTTGTGTACTTAATGTCTAGATTTAAGTATCGGTAAACTCCCGGTCATAGCATTTAACCTATTTAATTAATAAACAATTATTTGCATTTAATTAATTATGCAAACCATAGTTCTGGATTTCATACGTTGTAGTTAGTATGGTGTGTCGGGCCCACACAGAAGATCATACTATCAGTTACTCGTATTTAATCGAACAGTTGCTCACGACCTAGATGGACACGAACTAGTCCATCGGTATAGTCGTTGTGTGAGAGAGAAAATAATTTGTCCTAATTATTTTATCACACTTGTACACTTGGTGTATTGGGCGGATCAGCTTGAGATTTATTGATTAGGATTGCCTTGGATAATCAATTTAAATCTCGGAGTATTTTATTCTTAATCCCCGATCCTATTGCGGGTGTGTATATTTAATATTAGAGACTTTGATTTTCCAAAGGAATTAACCGATTTAATTATTGGGTTAATTACCGGTAAAGTTGGGTCGCTATATTTTATATATGACATGCCGTGAATACTTGACGGGAAAGTGTATCCCGGAAGGGTTGATAATATCCCCGAGATGAGTTCATAAGGAATTATTGTTAAACCTCATGAGTGGATTCGTTCCGCACAATAATAAAGGTTGAACGGTACTAGTCTCGGATATAAGATATGAATATTATTTATTGAGCAATAAATAAATTTATTCATGGATATTTAAATCTTAAATACACGGAATATATAATACTAATCGGAGAAATATTATTTGATATAATATGGAATAATATTGGGAGTGCAATTTTATTTATATAGTGGAAAATAAATAAAATTTAATATTGATAAGAATTAATAGATTTGGGTTGGACCCAATTTAATTTTCAATATTTAGGAGCCCAATATTTATTCTCCTTATGATCCCCTTCGTAGCCTATATAAGCACTACATGGTCTTCACTTTTCACAACCTAAGTTACGCAAACAATAAAGTTTTGAGAGTGAGGAAGATCCATAGAATCCGATAGACCGTCGCCCACACGACGTTCGGATGAGGTGCAAGGAATACGCGGGAAGGTCACGAGGTCGTCAACCGAATTCGTTTCTCCGTACAACGATTCGAAGGTATAATCGAGAAACCCCCTTCTATGATTATGTGCGTTGAATAATTGTGATATATACATGAACAAGACGATCCGGAACGTCGAGACCGGGATACGGGGATCTCGCGATCCCCGTCGGGATCGAACAAGGGGCGGCCGAACCCTAGGGTTCGACCGCCGGCGCGCGGGCGTGAGGGGAGCCCCGGCTGGACGTCGGGGCGAGCGATCGACGTGAAGTCGATCGCTGGGGGTTCGGCCGTGGGCTGGTGCCACGGCGGGTCGAACTCCCCGGCCTCCCTCCGCCGGTGGTGCGCGCAAGGGGAGAAGGCCGCGGCTGGACGCCGCGGCTGAGGCGATCGAACCCTAGTTCGATCGCCGGGGACCGTCGCGGCTTCGCGCCGCGACTGGTGGTCCCCCCTCCCGTCGGATGGCGGCGGTGAGTCGCCGGACTCACCGCCAAGGGGCTGCTCCGAACAGCCCCGGCGATCGCCATGCACGGCGATCGCGAACCCCGCGGATGGGGTTCGGCTAGGGTTTAGCCGCGGGTTCACCCCGCGGCGACTCTTGTCGAGCCCGGATCTTCACGTGTGGTTCGCGTTCGTGATTTCCGACTCGTGGGAGAAAATCGACTGGGGGCGGGCTGCGTGTCTTCGGGCGCGTAGTCTCCAAAGGTCGGACTCTCGCGGATGAGTTGGAATTCGTGCGAATTCCGGCGACGGGTTTTCGGTCGGGTTATCGGTTCCGCAATTTTGATAGCCCGGGACATCGAATCCCAGCAAATTGGTATCAGAGCGTTTGGTTTCGTGTTCATGTATATATTCGATTATTGTTCTACCTTGCAGGATTTCCGGCTATCATGGTTGGATTTAATTAATTGTTTTAATTAATTATCATGATTATTAAACTCTCGGACATGTCGAGATTCGTTTTGTGTGGTTGAATGTTTGTAATAGTAAAAATTCGGGGGTTGACCGAATTTAGGATTTATTATTGCGTTCTTGTTTTCCGGAAAATGTATAGGGTCGATTTCATGTATAGAATCGATACCGGAATTGTAATTTAAATTATTGTAATTTATTTACGTTGGTTTGTTGTTGAGACGACCGCCGGAGGACGCGTGTGACGAAGGAGAAGATGAGAGGGAGGACCGGGGATCGATCACGAGGATCGATCCCATGAGGATCGATCGCGGGGGCTGTCCGCGATGACCCTCGGCCACGCCGGCCACCGGAGGTGGTGGCGCGTGGGCTGGGGACGGCGGCGGTGGTGCTCCCGGTTGGCGATCGAAGGTAGGGGGCGCGGGGTCCTCGTGATCTCGTGTTCTCCTACCGAGATACTACTTTCCTAATTAATTCGGATTTTTTCTATTTGAGTGCTTTCCTTTTGGAGACTCTCATGGATTAGGAAAAGAATTAATTTAAATTGATTTTATTTCTATTGATTTAATTCCTTCATGGAATTATTCATAGATTAGAAATTTAATTAATTTAGTACTAAATTTATTTTTCCTATTTGATTATTCCTACTCATGGGAATATTCATGGATTAGGAATAAAGATAAATTTGGAAAGTAGAAAGTCCTAATTTATTTTATTTCCTTGTTCTATTATAGATATCTTCTAGAATATTCCAAGTTTTACTTGGATAGATTATTCTAATGATTTAATAAGAACTAGAGAGGAAAATAAATAAATAAAAATATTAATAATATTTAATTTTATTTTTAATATATTCAATTGACTTAATTTTCGAATTAAGTAACTTTTGGATTAATTGAAAATAAATAGATTTAAATATTGGAAATTAATATTCTCGTCACATGGAGCATTCAAGAAACGAAGACTGAAGACTAGAGGATGCAAATGAAGATAAAGCCATGATAGTCGGGAAAAATAATTCTCTAGCATTATTTTGACTATGTGATCTATGTGCTTTATTGCTTTCATGCATGCTATATGTGTTTATTTTTATGCACTAGATAGCGTATCCCTTTATCATAAAAAGCTAAGTGGGAGAGGGGATGGAAACATTCCCATGGTCTCCATCACTGTTCTCTTGGTGACTTTTATGGACTTTCGAAGTTCATATAGACAAGTCATTGTAGGAGAATTCTTGTAATTCCTCTTACAAGAAACATTGATCAAGTTATCAAACAATGCCTAATTTGTCTTTCTGAAACTGACTTCAAGTCGACTCATTCTCACCCCGGGGAGTGGAATGGAGCCAGAGCCACTTGGTCATGTGGACGACACAAATTAGAGACTTTCGTGCCATTCTTTTATAGGTGGGTCGTTTGTCTGCTCGGCTCCCTCATTTATGAGAGATAGGGTCGCTCGCATGGTGAATCACTGGTTAGAAACTTCGAGTTTCACTTATGATTCTCCACGTATTGATTTACGAGATTAATTGGATCTAGTAATTGGGAGTCAATTATAAAAGTCTCTTAGTTGGTAAACGTCCACACCACGTGGCTTGCTATACTGACGGACTTTGGATTAATTGATGTAGACAGTTATAAGTAATTGTGAAGAGTTGTGAAATTGTCGTAAACGTCCACACCACGTGGCTTGCGGTGACGTAGCAATTCCAAGCGATGTACTTTAGTGCTGAGTGATGGTTTACACTTAGATACGCGTCATAGTATCCTTCCCCACGAAGTTACGCTATGATCGATGTATGACCAAAGAAAAACTAATTGCTAAATCATTTGGGTGGGTAAACGTCCACACCACGTGGCTTGCTTTACCTGATGGGATTTTAGATGCAATTAGTAATTTAATGATATTATTTGAGGGAGATAATATCGGACATTAAATTGATTGTTTGTTTACATGTGCTTATAGGTTTAGAGAATAGCTATGAATCCACTTTCTATGATACTCAGGGATCATAAACTCACTGGTCCCAATTACATTGATTGGAAGAGAAATTTGGACATTGTCCTGACTGCTGAAGAGTACAAATTTGCACTCTATGAGCAATGCCCTGCTGAACCCACGGCCGCCTCAACTGATGAGGAAAAAGAAGCATATCGGAAGTGGAAAAAGGCTGATGAAATGGCTAGGTGCTATATTTTGGCTTCAATGTCAAATGTACTCCAAACCCAGCATCAGTCGATGGACACTGCCGAGGATATGTTATTTAACCTCAAGGAGATGTTTGGGCATCATGACCGTGCGGGGAGGCAATAGAGTAGTATACTTAATGTCTAGATTTGAGTATTCTGAACTCTGTATGCACTTTCATTTACCTATTAATTACAGACATTCATTTGCTTTTAATTATTGTTAATTAAATATATGCAAATCATAGTTCTGGATTTTATACGTTGTAGTTAGTATGGTGTGTCGGGCCCACACAGAAGATCATACTATCGGTTACTCGTATTTAATCAAACAGTTGCTCACGACCTAGGTGGACACGAACTAGTCCATCGGTATAGTCGTTGTGTGAGAGAGAAAATAATTTGTCTTAATTATTTTATCACACTTGTATACTTTGTGTATTGAGCGGATCGCTTGAGACTTATCAATTAGGATTGCTCTCTGATAATTGATTTAAGTCTCGGAGTATTTTATTCTTAATCCCTGAAACAATTGCGGGTGTGTATATTTAATATCAGTGACTTTGATTTACCAAAGGAATTAACCGATTTAATTATTGGGTTAATTACCGGTTAAGTTGGGTCACTATATTTTATATATGACATGCCGTGAATTCTTGAAGGGACAGTGTATCCCGGAAGGGTTGATAATATCCCCGAGATGAGCTCATAAGGATTTATTATGTAAACCTCGCGAGTGGATTTGTTCCGCATAATAAATAAGGTTGAGTGGTACTATTCTCGGATATAAGAGATGAATAAATTTATTAAGCAATAAATAAATTTTATTCATGGATATTTAAATCTTAAATACACGGAATAAATAATACTACGTTGGAGAAATATTATTTGGTATAATATGGAATAATATTGGGAGGTCAATTTTATTTATATAGTGGAAAATAAATAAAATTAATATTTATAAGAATTAATGGATTTGGGTTGGACCCAATTTAATTTTCAATATTTAAGCCCAATATTTATTCTCCTTTTGATCCCCCTCGTAGCCTATAAAAGCACTACATGGTCTTCACTTTTACTAACCTACGTAATACACAAAAAAACAATAAAGTTCTGAGAGTGAAGAGGATCCATAAGTTCGATAGCTCGTCGCCCACCCGACGTTCGAACAAGGTGCAAGGAATACGCGGGAAGATCTCGAGGTCACCGATTTCGTTTCTCCGAACAACGAATCGTAGGTACAATTCTCAACACACTTGTTAATTGTTCAATTTGCGTTTATTGAAAATACCGTAGAACAAAGATCCGAAGATCGAAGCCCGGATTAGACGAACGATCGCGCGGTGGTGGCGAAGCCACCGGACCGCGGATCGCCCGCCTAGGGTTTCGGCGTGGGGGCGATGGAGGCGAACCCTCGGCTGGGCCGAGGGTGTGCGATCGACCACAAGGGTCGATCGCTGGGCACGGGCTGGTGCCGTGCCCTACCCCGCCGTGAAGGCGGCGACCTCCTGGTGGTGGCGGGTCGCCGGACCCGCCGCGGGAGGGCTGTCGAACAGCCCTACCCCGATCGATCGCCGGCGTGCGATCGATCATCTTGATCGTGCGAACCTCGGCTCGCGGGGGTTCGGGTGGGGGCGGATCACGTGCCTTCGGGTGCGTGGTCTCCAAAGCCCGGACTCCGGCGGATGAGTCGGTGTTCGTATGATTTCCGGCGAAGGGTTCGTTCGGGTTATCGGTTCCGCAATTTTGATGACCCGGGATATCGAATTCCAACAATTGGTATCAGAGCGTGGTTTACATTCGCGGTATTTTCAGTAAAATTGTTCTACCTTGCAGGGTTCCGGCTATTATGGCTTGATGATTATTCGTTTAATTATTTTGTCATGTGAATGTTGGTTTTATTAAACTCTCGAACATGTCGAGATTCGTTTTTTGGTGGTGAATGCTTGTAATAGTAAAAATTCGGGGGTTGACCGAATTTAGGATTTATTATTATGTTCATTGTTTTTCCGGAAATTGTATAGGGTCGATTTCGTGTATAGAATCGATACCGGAATTGTAATTTAGATTTTGTAAATTTATTTTGCGATTGGATCGACGTATCGAAGACCGCCGGAGAAGACGAAGTGACGAGATGGACAAGGGCTAGGGATCGATTGGATCGATCCCATGGAGCTGCCCGGACCGATCGACCCACGGCCCTAGGAGGGGCTGTTGCCCTAGCCGCGGCTGCCGCCGGTTGGTGGTGGCTTGTCGGCGTGCTGGGCGGCGGCGGCCCTCCCCGTGGCTGGCGATCGACGATGGTGGGGGTGGTTCGGGGTCTCCCAACCCGGGCTACTCCTACCGGAAATATACTTTCCTAATTAATTCATTATTTCCTATTTTGATTATTTCTTTATGGAATAGTCTAGAAAAATAGAAAAGAATTAATTTAGTACTAAATTTATTTTCCTATTTGATTATTCCTTCTCATGGGAATATTCATGGATTAGGAATAAAATAAATTTGGAAAAGTATAATAGTCCTAATTATTTTATTTCCTTATTTCATTATGGAAATCATCTAGAATATTCCAAGTGGGTCTTGGATAGATTATTCTAGAGATTTAATGAAGTAAAAAGGGAAGATAAAATAAATATTAATAATATTTAATTTTATTTTTGATTTATTCGATTGACTTAATTATTATTAATTAAGTATCTTTTGGATTTATTAAAAATAAATGGATTTAAATATTGGAGATTAATATTCTCGTCACATGAAGCATTCAAGAAACGAAGACTAAAGACTAGAAGATACGTACGGGGATGTGATGAAGCCATAATAGTCGGAAAATAATATTCTAGTATTATTTTGACTATGTGATAATACTATGTGCTTTATTACATGTATGCATGCTATATGTGTTTATTTTATGCACTAGATAGCGTATCCCTTTATTGTAAAAAGCTAAGTGAGAGAGGGTATGGAAACATACCCATGGTCTCCATTGCTGCTCTCTTGGTGACTTTTATAAACTCTTGAAGTTTATATAGATAGGTCATTGTAGGAGAGTTCTTGTAATTCCTCTTACAAGAGACATTGATTAAGTTTATCAAACAATGCCTAATTTGTCTTTCCAAAGCTGATTTCAAGTCGACTCATTCTCACCCCGGGGAGTGGAATGGAGCCAGAGCCACTTGGTCATGTAGAGGACACAAATTAGAGACTTTCGTGCCATACTTTTATAGATAGGTCGTTTGTCTGCTCGGCTCCCTCATTTATGAGAGATAGGGTCGTTCGCATGGTGAATCACTGGTTAGAAACTTCGAGTTTCACTTATGATTCTCCACGTATTGATCTACGAGATTAAATGGATCAAGTAATTGGGAGTCAATTATAAAAGTCTCTTAGCTGGTAAACGTCCACACCACGTGGCTTGCTATGCTGACGGACTTTGGATTAATTGATGTAGACAGTTGTAAGTAATTACGAAGAGTTGTGAAGTTGTCGTAAACGTCCACACCACGTGGCTTGCGGTGATGTAGCAATTCCAAGTAGTTTACTTTGGTACTGAGTAATGGTTTACACTTAGATACGCGTTATAGTATCCCTCCCCACGAGGTTACGCTATGATTGATGTATGACCAAAGAAAATCTAATTGCTAAATCATTTGGGTGGGTAAACGTCCACACCACGTGGCTTGCCTTACCTGATGGGATTTTAGATGTGATTAGTGATTTAATGATATTATTTGAGGGAGATAATATCGGATATTAAATTGTTTGTTTGTTTTATGTGCTTATAGGTTAGGAATGACTGTGACCCCACTTTGTGATATACTTAAGGATGAAAACTCACCGGTTCCATATGGTGATGATTGGGAACGAAATCTGGACATTGTTCAGACTGTCGAGCCTTCTATATCCACTGTTGTACCAACTCATGAGGACATTTGGAATGACCTCAGAATGATGTTGAAACATAGTGTGGAAGCCGGACAAGAAGTGATTGACATACTTTATAAATTCAGTCCTCTTGAGGAGTCATTTAAAAACGATTCCAAAAGAGCGGAACTTATAAGTATGGTCAGAAAGTCACAAGCTCTTGTGGCTGAAATGGAAGTGCAAGCAAAGAAGCCCAGTGGTTCCAAACCACGGATTGGGAAAAGCAAGCCGCGAGGCAAGTGCTATCGATGCAAGCAGTTTGGACACTGGAGGTCTGATTGTCCTCTCATCAAAGGTACGAAAATTTCCTTAGTCACTGAAACATTGTCAGCGGTGATATCTACCAGCACCTGGTGTGTAGATACGGGTGTCACTGACCATGTCTGCAATTCGTTGCAGGGGTTCCAGGAAACCCGGAGACTTAGAGAGGGAGAGATCGTAGTCTACATGGGCAATGCCGCGAAGGTGGCGGCTGTTGCAGTGGGAGACGTTCACTTACGCTTTAGTAGTGATAGGGTTTTAGTTTTACGAAATTGTCTTTATGTACCGAATTTTAGAAAGAATTTAATTTTTGTTTCTAAGTTAATTCTGAATGGATATTCTGTTTCTTTTGATCACTCTGTGGTCATAAGAAGAAACAGTGAGATTGTCTGTTCTGGTACATTGGTAGACGATTTGTACATTCTAAATCCTGAGTCTAACACGATGCAACTAACCGAGAGTAATAACACATCTACGAACACCAATAAGAGAAAGGAACCTTCTAAAATGAATCAATTATACTTGTGGCATCTAAGGCTAGGTGATATTAATTCGAATAGAATTCAAAGGTTGAAAGCTGATGGTCTCATTAGCGGCATAGAAGGAGAGGACCTTCCAACCTGCGAATCCTGTTTGGAGGGCAAAATGACCAAGCGTTCTTTTTCTGGTAAAGGACGTAGAGCTGAACAAGTATTGGATTTGATTCACTCTGATGTATGCGGACCTATGTCTACTCAGGCAAGGGGAGGGTACGAGTACTTCATCACCTTTACTGATGATTACTCAAGGTATGGATATATTTACCTGATGCGCCACAAGAGTGATTCTTTTGACAAGTTCAAGGAATTCAAGGCTCTTGTGGAGAACCTTCGTGGTAAATCCATAAAATGCCTGCGATCTGATCGCGGAGGCGAGTACCTGTCTGGAGAATTCAAGGCATACTTGGCAGAGAATGGGATTGAATCCCAACTGACCTCACCATATACTCCTCAGCAGAATGGTGTGTCAGAAAGAAGGAATAAGACTCTTATGGAAATGGTGCGATCTATGATGAGTTACTCGGATTTACCTATTATGTTCTGGGGACATGCCTTGGAAACAGCGGCGTATATCTTGAATAGGGTTCCAACCAAAACGGTACCAACAACACCCATGGAATTGTGGAGTGGGCGTAAGCCTAACTTGGGACACATTCGGATCTGGGGTTGTCCAGCATATGTGTTGCGACAAGGTGCCGATAAGTTAGAACCTAGATCAGAATTACGGCTGTTTATAGGATACCCGAAAGGAACTAAGGGTGGCATGTTCTATAGTCCTACGGACCAGAAGATCGTTATAAATACTAACGCTCGGTTCCTAGAGGAAGACTATGTCATGGACCACAAGCCCAAAAGTGACATAATACTTGATGAGTTGAGAGGTAACGAGGAAGACCTGGATACAGCCGAACCGAGTATAGATACACCACTAGAACCTGCACCTAACACTGTCACTGTTAATACACCAGAACGCCGTCGTAGTGGGAGGGTTGTTAAACGACCAGATAGATGGATTGGACTGGGTGAGTCTTCGGACTCTGGACCTGGAGTTCATGAAATCGATCCCTGGACCTATGATGATGCGGTACAAGATATAGATGCGCCTTCTTGGAAGAAAGCGATGAAATCCGAAATAGAATCTATGGATTCTAATAAAGTCTGGGATCTTGTAGAACCACCTAGCGGCGTAAAGCCAATTGGGTGTAAATGGGTCTACAAGAGAAAGAGAGGATCTGACGGAAAGGTTGAAACCTTTAAAGCTCGGCTTGTTGCGAAAGGATATACTCAGAAAGAGGGAATCGATTATGAGGAGACCTTCTCGCCGGTAGCCAAGATAAAGTCGATCCGGATTCTCTTATCCATAGCAGCTCATATGAATTATGAGGTGTGGCAAATGGATGTCAAGACAGCTTTCCTTAATGGAAGTCTTGACGAGACGATTTATATGAAACAACCAGAAGGATTCATTGCTAAGGGGCGAGATCATCTAGTGTGCAAGCTTAATCGATCCATTTATGGATTGAAACAAGCCTCGAGATCGTGGAACCTGCGGTTTGACGAAGTAGTCCAATCTTTTGGATTCAGTCAAAGCATGGACGAATCGTGTGTGTATTGGAAACGTGATGAGAAGAAGGTGGTGTTTCTCGTGCTTTATGTAGATGACATTCTTCTCATTGGCAACAGTGTAAAGATGTTATCAGACATAAAGGGATGGTTGTCTAGACAATTCGATATGAAAGATTTGGGAGATGTTGGACATGTTCTAGGGATCAAGGTTATAAGGGATCGCCGGAATAGAACATTGTACTTATCCCAGCAATCTTACATAGACACGATTCTGGCTCGTTTTAACATGCAAGATTCCAAGAAGGGTGAACTGCCCTTCAGTAAAGGAACTTATCTTTCTAAGGACATGTGTCCTCGGACACAAAAGGAGAAAGATGAAATGAAAGCAGTTCCCTACGCTTCGGCTGTGGGAAGCTTGATGTATGCAATGTTATGTACGAGACCTGATATCTGCTATGCAGTTGGCGTAGTGGCTAGATATCAGAGTAACCCTGGAAAGGCTCATTGGTCTGCTGTAAAGAGCATTTTCAAGTATTTGCGAAATACTAAGGATTATGTTCTGAGTTACGGAGCGGACAACTTGATTCCTTTGGGTTATACGGATTCGGATTTCCAAGCTGATAAGGACCAGTGAAAGTCGACATCAGGCTATGTGTACACTTTGGGAGGTGGAGCCGTATCATGGAGGAGTGTTAAGCAAAAGTGCATTTCAGACTCTACCATGGAAGCTGAATATGTTGCAGCCTCAGAGGCAGCGAAAGAGTCAGTTTGGTTCCTTAATTTCCTCCGGGACTTAGATGTGATTCTGAGTTTGCCTAGAGCTATGACAATTTATTGTGACAATAGCGGTGCAGTGGCAAACAGTAAGGAACCACGGTCCCATAGTGCTACAAAACACATAGAGCGCAAGTACCACCTGATTCGAGTCATCGTCAAGAGGGGCGATGCGATAGTCACCAAGATAGCTTCGGAAGACAACCTAGCGGACCCTTTCACCAAGATACTTCCTAAGGAAGTATATTTCAAGCACTTGGAGGGTTTGGGAGTCAGAAGTTTGGAGGATAAGACCAGACCTTAGTATAAGTGGGAGATTGATAGAGTAGTATACTTAATGTCTAGATTTGAGTATTCTGAACTCTGTATGCACTTTCATTTACCTATTAATTACAGACATTCATTTGCTTTTAATTATTGTTAATTAAATATATGCAAATCATAGTTCTGGATTTTATACGTTGTAGTTAGTATGGTGTGTCGGGCCCACACAGAAGATCATACTATCGGTTACTCGTATTTAATCAAACAGTTGCTCACGACCTAGGTGGACACGAACTAGTCCATCGGTATAGTCGTTGTGTGAGAGAGAAAATAATTTGTCTTAATTATTTTATCACACTTGTACACTTTGTGTATTGAGCGGATCGCTTGAGACTTATCAATTAGGATTGCTCTCTGATAATTGATTTAAGTCTCGGAGTATTTTATTCTTAATCCCTGAAACAATTGCGGGTGTGTATATTTAATATCAGTGACTTTGATTTACCAAAGGAATTAACCGATTTAATTATTGGGTTAATTACCGGTTAAGTTGGGTCACTATATTTTATATATGGCATGCCGTGAATTCTTGAAGGGACAGTGTATCCCGGAAGGGTTGATAATATCCCCGAGATGAGCTCATAAGGATTTATTATGTAAACCTCGCGAGTGGATTTGTTCCGCATAATAAATAAGGTTGAGTGGTACTATTCTCGGATATAAGAGATGAATAAATTTATTAAGCAATAAATAAATTTTATTCATGGATATTTAAATCTTAAATACACGGAATAAATAATACTACGTTGGAGAAATATTATTTGGTATAATATGGAATAATATTGGGAGGTCAATTTTATTTATATAGTGGAAAATAAATAAAATTAATATTGATAAGAATTAATGGATTTGGGTTGGACCCAATTTAATTTTCAATATTTAAGCCCAATATTTATTCTCCTTTTGATCCCCCTCGTAGCCTATAAAAGCACTACATGGTCTTCACTTTTACTAACCTACGTAATACACAAAAAAACAATAAAGTTCTGAGAGTGAAGAGGATCCATAAGTTCGATAGCTCGTCGCCCACCCGACGTTCGAACAAGGTGCAAGGAATACGCGGGAAGATCTCGAGGTCACCGATTTCGTTTCTCCGAACAACGAATCGTAGGTACAATTCTCAACACACTTGTTAACTATTCGATTTGCGTTTATTGAAAATACCGTAGAACAAAGATCCGAAGATCGAAGCCCGGATTAGACGAACGATCGCGCGGTGGTGGCGAAGCCACCGGACCGCGGATCGCCCGCCTAGGGTTTCGGCGTGGGGGCGATGGAGGCGAACCCTCGGCTGGGCCGAGGGTGTGCGATCGACCACAAGGGTCGATCGCTGGGCACGGGCTGGTGCCGTGCCCTACCCCGCCGTGAAGGCGGGGACCTCCTGGTGGTGGCGGGTCGCCGGACTCGCCGCGGGAGGGCTGTCGAACAGCCCTACCCCGATCGATCGCCGGCGTGCGATCGATCATCTTGATCGTGCGAACCCCGGCTTGCGGGGGTTCGGGTGGGGGCGGATCACGTGCCTTCGGGTGCTTGGTCTCCAAAGCCCGGACTCCGGCGGATGAGTCGGTGTTCGTATGATTTCCGGCGAAGGGTTCGTTCGGGTTATCGGTTCCGCAATTTTGATGACCCGGGATATCGAATTCCAACAAAGAAGCCATGAGAGTCCTCATGTCAACTACTCAGTCTGAGGGAACGCCCGTTGAGGAGCACGTTCTCAAGATGATGGGTCTGTTGAATGAATTGGAGGTCCTAGGAGCTATGATTGATGCTGATACGCAAGTCGACATCATACTCCAGTCTCTGACCCCTAGTTTTGAGCAGTTTCGTATGAGCTATAACATGGGTAAACTATCTTATAGCCTTGCGCAACTTCTGACTGAACTTAAGGCGGCAGAGGGGATCTACAAGAAGGGCAAGTCTCAAGCGCTTGTAGCTACCAAGTCCAAAAGCTTCAAAGCTATTGGAGGTAGGGGCAAGAAAAGGAAGCAAGCCATAAAACCCAGTGGTGCCAAGAGGACTGGACCACGAGTGGGGGCTAGTAAGCCAAAGGGCTTGTGCTTCCGATGCAAGAAGTCTGGACACTGGAAGTCTGAATGTCCTCTCAGAGGTACGAATTTTTCTTTAGTCGTAAAAACATAGTCAGCGGTATTATCTACCAGAATTCTGGTGTGTAGATATGGAACCACTGACGGTATGTGCATTTCTTTAAATGCAGGGGTTCCAGAAAACCCGGCGACTTAGAGAAGAAGAGTTCGAGTCTACATGGGCGAAGTTGTTGGGGTAGCAGCGGTTGCAGTGGAAGACGTTTATCTGTTTTAAGTTTTCATTTCAGTTATTGCTTTATGTACCCCTTATTTTGAAAAAGAACTTCGTTCTGGTTTTCTTTATTATTAATGGATATTTTATTTCTTTAATCATTTGATGGTTTGGATAAGAAATAATGGTGATATCTATTATGGTACATTAGATAAGCAATATGTGAGTGATGAATCCTTAGTCTACCACGATGCAACGAACCGTTTTGTATAACTTGTTTACTTATTAGATGTATTTCTCTTGTCATTATACTTGTGAATTCGTGAACTTAGTAGTATCTATTCAAAAGGGATTCAAAAAGGTCGAAATTGATTTGATCAATTATAGTTGGAGGAATGGACCTCCCGACCTGAGAATCGATCTTGATAGATGATACGACTGAGTTAACCTTTCTGGATAAAGGATGGAATTCGGACAACTATGGAAAATGATTGATGATTAATGCGGCATGTGTAATTAGAGAAGGTACGAGTCGTTCTTTCGAGAATACTCGAAGATGGATTAGACTACTTGTTGTGCCATAAAGGTGGAGTGTTTTCAACACAAGGCCGTTATGGAGATCCTTCAAAGTATATCCATTGGGAGCCTGCGAAC
Source organism: Euphrasia confusa (assembly GCA_954870475.1). Classification (NCBI taxonomy): domain Eukaryota; kingdom Viridiplantae; phylum Streptophyta; class Magnoliopsida; order Lamiales; family Orobanchaceae; genus Euphrasia; species Euphrasia confusa. The sequence goes on along the minus strand of OX940949.1, from coordinate 13,689,307 downwards.
TGTTCGCGGAGGCTATCACCTATCTAAGTAACACATAGCATAAATCAAAGATTGAGATTAAATCTCAAGTGACTGCACCATACACTGATGTGTAGACGTGGTGTGTCAGAAATGAGAAATGGGATTCTAATAGTAAAAGAACAAGTTTGTTTGGAACTACCTATGTTCTATGGATATTTCTGGATACAACGGCACATTCTATGTGGTTGTAGAATATCCTAGAAGAACAAGTAATTGTATGTTCAATAGTACTACGAACCAGAAGGGTGTCCTCACCCGGTTCTTAGAGGAAGACTATTAGATGAACTACAATGCCCTAACTGACATAGTACTTTAAAATGAGGAAAGGGAAAGACTGAGAACCAGCCTAATCGAGTAGTAGTACACCTAATGTCATTACTGTTATACACCAGAACGCCATTGCAGTGGGAGGTTGTTAAGCAACCAGAGATGTTCATAAGACTGGAGGAGTTTCGAACTCTGGATCCAGTATACATAAAATCGACCCCTAGATCTGCATAGATTTGCGAGAAAGGTGTGTTAGAGACGTAATGAAAACAAAAGTGGTGTTACTCGGAATTTTGTGTAGATAACACTTCATCATTGGCAACAATGTAAAAGTGTTGTCAGACATAAAATAGAGGTTGTCTAAATAAGTCGAGATATAAGATTAAGATGAAGATTGGATCATGTTCTTAGAAATCTTTCGATCTCTAGATAAGATCATTTGTACTTCTCTTAAGATATCTTATACGACTATGGTTTGTTTTAAACATGCACAATTCTGAGAAAGGTTTTCGCCTTTTGGGAACAGAATACATCTATCTAAAGGTGTGTGTTTCGAACACATGAAGGAGATAGATATGGACGAAGCAGTTACCTACACTTCTTGTGTGGAGAGCTTTGTAGATGCAATGTTGAAAAACCAGAACCTGATATCAACTATGCGGTTAGCGTAGTGGGAGGATATCAAAGTAATCTGGATAAGAAATATTCGAATGCTGTAAAGTACTTGAAAGTGCTGGATTACTGGCAAAACAAAATATTCTTAGATTACAGTTTCTCAGATCCAAAAATCAGAGAAAGATCAGTGTAAGTCGATATCAGGCTATGTGTTCACTTTTAAGAGGTGGAACCTAAAGGATGAAAGAGTGATAAGCGTAATGCTTCTCGGACTCTATCATAAACCGAATAGCAGCCTCAGAGGCAGCGGAAGTTTTGGTTAGGTTCCGGAATGACCTCTGAACTTGGATATGACTCTTGGTTCACCAAAAGAACTGGAAGAAGTCATAAGTTCGAAAAGTGATGATAACACATAGAGCCAGTACCACCTGATACGAGTCATCGTCAGAGAGACGACGTAGTAGTCACCAAGATAACTTCAGATCGGCAACCTAGATTGCTCATTCACATAATACTTCTGGGAAGTATAATTTAAGCACGTGATGAGTATGGGAGTCGGGAGTTTGGAGGAAATGACTAGACCTTAGTACAAGTGGGAGATTGTTGGAGTTGTGTACTTAATGTCTAGATTTAAGTATCGGTAAACTCCCGGTCATAGCATTTAACCTATTTAATTAATAAACAATTATTTGCATTTAATTAATTATGCAAACCATAGTTCTGGATTTCATACGTTGTAGTTAGTATGGTGTGTCGGGCCCACACAGAAGATCATACTATCAGTTACTCGTATTTAATCGAACAGTTGCTCACGACCTAGATGGACACGAACTAGTCCATCGGTATAGTCGTTGTGTGAGAGAGAAAATAATTTGTCTTAATTATTTTATCACACTTGTACACTTGGTGTATTGGGCGGATCAGCTTGAGATTTATTGATTAGGATTGCCTTGGATAATCAATTTAAATCTCGGAGTATTTTATTCTTAATCCCCGATCCTATTGCGGGTGTGTATATTTAATATTAGAGACTTTGATTTTCCAAAGGAATTAACCGATTTAATTATTGGGTTAATTACCGGTAAAGTTGGGTCGCTATATTTTATATATGACATGCCGTGAATACTTGACGGGAAAGTGTATCCCGGAAGGGTTGATAATATCCCCGAGATGAGTTCATAAGGAATTATTGTGTAAACCTCATGAGTGGATTCGTTCCGCACAATAATAAAGGTTGAACGGTACTAGTCTCGGATATAAGATATGAATATTATTTATTGAGCAATAAATAAATTTATTCATGGATATTTAAATCTTAAATACACGGAATATATAATACTAATCGGAGAAATATTATTTGATATAATATGGAATAATATTGGGAGTGCAATTTTATTTATATAGTGGAAAATAAATAAAATTTAATATTGATAAGAACTAATAGATTTGGGTTGGACCCAATTTAATTTTCAATATTTAGGAGCCCAATATTTATTCTCCTTATGATCCCCTTCGTAGCCTATATAAGCACTACATGGTCTTCACTTTTCACAACCTAAGTTACGCAAACAATAAAGTTTTGAGAGTGAGGAAGATCCATAGAATCCGATAGACCGTCGCCCACACGACGTTCGGAGGAGGTGCAAGGAATACGCGGGAAGGTCACGAGGTCGTCAACCGAATTCGTTTCTCCGTACAACGATTCGAAGGTATAATCGAGAAACCCCCTTCTATGATTATGTGCGTTGAATAATTGTGATATATACATGAACAAGACGATCCGGGAACGTCGAGACCGGGATACGGGGATCTCGCGATCCCCGTCGGGATCGAACAAGGGGCGGCCGAACCCTAGGGTTCGACCGCCGGCGCGCGGGCGTGAGGGGAGCCTCGGCTGGACGCCGGGGCGAGCGATCGACGTGAAGTCGATCGCTGGGGGTTCGGCCGTGGGCTGGTGCCACGGCGGGTCGAACTCCCCGGCCTCCCTCCGCCGGTGGTGCGCGCAAGGGGAGAAGGTCGCGGCTGGACGCCGCGGCTGAGGCGATCGAACCCTAGTTCGATCGCCGGGGACCGTCGCGGCTTCGCGCCGCGACTGGTGGTCCCCCCTCCCGTCGGATGGCGGCGGTGAGTCGCCGGACTCACCGCCAAGGGGCTGCTCCGAACAGCCCCGGCGATCGCCATGCACGGCGATCGCGAACCCCGCGGATGGGGTTCAGCTAGGGTTTAGCCGCGGGTTCACCCCGCGGCGACTCTTGTCGAGCCCGGATCTTCACGTGTGGTTCGCGTTCGTGATTTCCGACTCGTGGGAGAAAATCGACTGGGGGCGGGCTGCGTGTCTTCGGGCGCGTAGTCTCCAAAGGTCGGACTCTCGCGGATGAGTTGGAATTCGTGCGAATTCCGGCGACGGGTTTTCGGTCGGGTTATCGGTTCCGCAATTTTGATAGCCCGGGACATCGAATCCCAGCACTCTGAACTTGGATATGACTCTTGGTTCACCAAAAGCTATGTACATAGCGGTGCATGGAGAACTGGAAGAAGTCATAAGTTCGAAAAGTGATGATAACACATAGAGCCAGTACCACCTGATACGAGTCATCGTCAGTGAGACGACGCAGTAGTCACCAAGATAACTTCAGAGCGGCAACCTAGATTGCTCATTCACATAATACTTCTGGGAAGTATGACTTAAGCACGTGATGAGTATGGGAGTCGGGAGTTTGGAGGAAATGACTAGACCTTAATACAAGTGGGAGATTGTTGGAGTTATGTACTTAATGTCTAGATTTAAGTATCGGTAAACTCCCGGTCATGGCATTTAACCTATTTAATTAATAAACAATTATTTGCAATTAATTATTATTATTAATACGCAAAATATAGTCCTGGATTTTATACGTTGTAGTTAGTATGGTGGGGCATGGGCACACAGAAGATCATACTATCAGTTACTCGTATTTAATCAAACAGTTGCTCACGACCTAGATGGACACGGACCAATCCATCGGTATAGTCGTTGTGTGAGAGAGAAAATAATTTATCTTAATTATTTTATCACACTTGTACACTTGGTGTATTGGGCGGATCGCTTGAGATTTATTGATTAGAATTGCCTTGGATAATCAATTTAAATCTCAGAGTATTTTATTCTTAATCCCCGATATTATTGCGGGTGTGTATATTTAATATAAGTGACTTTGATTTACCAAAGGAATTAACCGATTTAATTATTGGGTTAATTACCGGTTAAGTTGGGTCACTATATTTTATATATGACATGCCGTGAATTCTTGAAGGGACAGTGTATCCCGTAAGGGTTGATAATATCCCCGAGATGAGTTCATAAGGAATTATTATGTAAACCCTGCAGGTGGATTTAATCCGCATAAAAATTAAGGTTGAACGGTACTATTCTCGGATACAAGAAATGAATAATATTTATTGAGCAATAAATAAATTTATTCATGGATATTTAAAATCTTAAATACACGGAATATATAATACTACCGGAGAAATATTATTTGATATAATATGGAATAATATTGGGAGTGCAATTTTATTTATATAGTGGAAAATAAATAAAATTAATATTGATAAGAATTAATAGATTTGGGTTGGACCCAATTTAATTTTCAATATTGGAAGCCCAATATTTATTCTCCTTATGATCCCCTACGTAGCCTATAAAAGCACTACATGGTCTTCACTTTTCACAACCTAAGTTACGCCAACTTAAAAGTCTTGGAGAGTGAGGAAGATCCATAAGGTGTTCGATAGATCGTCGCCCACACGACGTTCGGACGAGGTGCAAGGAATACGTGGGAAGATCGCAAGGTCATCAACGCGTTAATTCGTTTCTCCGTACAACGAATCAAAGGTAAAATCATAAACCCTCTTTTATGATTTTGTGTGAATTAATTGTAGTATGTACATGAACACACGATCCGGGTAAACGTACGAACTTCGGGGACGGGGATTCGAGATCCCCGGCGAAGATCGGAAGAACCCTCGGCTTGGAGCCGAGGGGGCGATCGAACCCTAGGGTTCGATCGCGGCGCGCGGACGAGGGAGCCCCGGCTGGACGCCGGGGCGAGCGATCGACCATGGGTCGATCGCGGGGAGACCGCCGTGGGCTGGTGCCACGGCAGCTGGTCCCTCCCCAGCCCTTGACCGCCGGCCAGGCACGACGGAGGAGCCCCGGCTGGAGCCGGGGCATGCGATCGACCGCGAGGTCGATCGCGGGGAAAAGCCGCGGCTAGAGCCGCGGCGGGTCAGCTGGGGGCTGACCGCCCCTCATCCGGCGATGGTGGTGAGTCGCCGGACTCACCACCAGGGGCTGCTGGACAGCCCCGGCGATCGCGGCGTGCGATCGCGAGCCCCTCGCGGCTGGGGGGCTCGGCTAGGGTTTTCTAGCCGCGGGGTTTCATCCCGTGGCAGTGATGCTCGAGTCGAGCTCCGTCGACGTGAGATGGTTCGCGTCCATGGATCCGGCTCGCGGGAGAAAATCGGCTGGGGGCGGGCTGCGTGTCTTCGGGCGCATAGTCTCCAAAGGTCGGACTCCTGCGGATGAGTCGGGAATCCAATCTCCGGCGATGAAGGATTTCGGTCGGGCTATCGGTTCCGCATAAATTTTAATAGCCCGGGATATCGATTTCCAACAGTTAGTTGCACCGTGTTAGACTCAGGATTTAGAATATACAAATCATCTACCAATGTACCAGAACAGACAATCTCACTATTTCTTCTTATGACCACAGAGTGATCAAAAGAAACAGAATATCCATTCAGAATTAATTTAGAAACTGAAATCAAATTCTTTCTAAAATTCGGTACATAAAGACAATTTCGTAAAACTAAAACCCTATCACTACTAAAACGTAAGTGAACGTCTCCCACTGCAACAGCCGCCACCTTCGCGGCATTGCCCATGTAGACTACGATCTCTCCCTCTCTAAGTCTCCGGGTTTCCTGGAACCCCTGCAATGAATTGCAGACATGGTCAGTGGCACCCGTATCTACACACCAGGTGCTGGTAGATATCACCGCTGACAATGTTTCAGTGACTAAGGAAAATTTCGTACCTTTGATGAGAGGACAATCAGACCTCCAGTGCCCAGACTGTTTGCATTGATAGCACTTGCCTTGCAGCTTGCTCTCCCCAATCCGTGGTTTGGAACCACTGGGCCTCTTTGCTTGCACTTCTTCCTTTGCCATAAGAGCTTGTGATTTTTTGATCATACTTATGATTTTCATCCTCAAGTTATCGTTTTTAAGCGACTCCTCTAGTGGACGAAAAACAATCAGTATGTCAATCACCTCTTCAGCAGTATCCACGCTATGTCTCAACATCATATTGAGGTCATTCTTAATGTCCTCATCAGTTGGGACAACAGCAGATATAGAAGGCTCGACAGTCTGAACAATGTCCAGATTTCGTTCCCAATCATCACCATATGGAACCGGTGAGTTTTCATCTTTAAGTATATCACAAAGTGGGGTCACAGTCATTCTTAACCTATAAGCACATAAAACAAACAAACAATTTAATATCCGATATTATCTCCCTCAAATAATATCATTAAATCACTAATCACATCTAAAATCCCATCAGATAAGGCAAGCCACGTGGTGTGGACGTTTACCTACCCAAATGATTTAGCAATTAGATTTTCTTTGGTCATACATCAATTATAGCGTAACCTCGTGGGGAGGAATACTATAACGCGTATCTAAGTGTAAACCATTACTCAGTACCAAAGTAAACTACTCGGAATCGCTACATCACCGCAAGCCATGTGGTGTGGACGTTTACGATAACTTCACAACTCTTCATCATTACTTACAACTGTCTACATCAATTAATCCAAAGTCCGTCAGCATAGCAAGCCACGTGGTGTGGACGTTTACTACACTAAGAGACTTTTATAATTGACTCCCAATTACTTGATCCATTTAATCTCGTAAATCAAGACGTGGAGAATCATAAGTGAAACTCGAAGTTTCTAACCAGTGATTCACCATGCGAATTGTTGGAAATCGATATCCCGGAATTAATAAATATAAATAAATAAATTATCTAATTAATTCCGACCGAAATCCTTTGGAGATCGAATATCCGGAATTGTCAAAATTGCGGAACCGACAATTCCAATCGACTCCCGGAACACGTACATGACCATACGAAAAAGTTACGCGGGAAAACTGATTCGACGCGGGTCCGCTACGGGAAAACCCGTAGCACCCAGCGAATCTCCCGCAGCAACCCGCAGCGACTCGCCTGAGTCGCTGCTGCTGGGACGTTACTGGAACGCTGCGAGTCGCTACGGGAAAACCCGTAGCACTCAGCGAACTTCTCGCAGCAACCCGTAGCAACCCGCAGCGACTCGCCTGAGTCGCTGCTACTGGGGTAATACGGATCGCTACGGATCGCTGCTGCGAGGCGCTGCGAGACGCTACGGGAAAACCCGCAGCACGCTGCTGATCGCTGCGGGAAAACCCGTAGCCGATCCGCGTATCGAGCCCTAGGCTCGATTTTCCTCGCGCGATCTTCGTCCAGCCGAGCCGTCAAACCGCCGGCGGTCCGGTGGTCCAACCACCACCGCCCGGTTCGACCTCGTCTATTGGGTCCGTTCCTCGGATCTTGGTTCAAGGTATTTTCACGATAATTAAACGATAAAATCATAAAGAGGGTTTTACGATTTACCTCGTTCTCGTTGTTCGGAAAAACGAAGAACTCAATTTGACGACCTTGAGATCTTCCGACGTATTCCTTGCACTAGCCCGGACGTCGTGTGGGCGACGATCTACCGAACTCCATGGATCCTCCTCTCTACTTTCTCTCTCTAGAATTGTGATCTTCAAGTTATGAGAATAGAGAAGACCATGTAGTGCTTTTATAGGCTACGTAGGGGATCTAAAGGAGGTGGAATATTGGGCTTCCAATAATAGTGATTAAATTGAGCCCACCAAGCCCAAATCTATTAATCCTTACTATTATTAATTAATTCTATTTTCCACTATATAAAATTAATTGCACTCCCAATATTAAACCATATTATATCAAATAATATTTCTCCGGTAGTATTATTTATTCCGTGTATTTAAGATATAAATATCCATGAATAAAATTAATTTATTGCTAATTAATTAATTATTCATCTCTTATATCCGAGACTAGTACCATTCAACCTTAATTATTATGCGGAACAAATCCACCTGCAGGGTTTACATAATAATTCCTTATGAACTCATCTCGGGGATATTATCAACCCTTCCGGGATACACTGTCCGGTCAATTATTCACGGCATGTCATATATGAAATATAGTGACCCAACTTAACCGGTAATTAACCCAATAATTAAATCGGTTAATTCCTTTGGTAAATCAAAGTCACTTATATTAAATATACACACCCGCAATAATATCGAGGATTAAGAATAAAATACTCTGAGACTCTAATCGATTATCGCCGGCAATCCTAATCGATGAATCTCAACGATCCGCTCAATACACCAAGTGTACAAGTGTGATAAAATAATTAAGACAAATTATTTTCTCTCTCACACAACGACTATACCGATGGATTGGTCCGTGTCCATCTAGGTCGTGAGCAACTGTTCGATTAAATACGAGTAACCGATAGTATGATCTTCTGTGTGGGCCCGACACACCATACTAACTACAACGTATAGAATCCAGGACTATAATTTGCATATATTTAATTATAAATAATTAAACGCAAATAATTGTTTATTTAATTAAATAGATTAATGGCAATGGATCGGGAGTTACCGTTACTTAAATCTAGACATTAAGTACATAACTCCAACAATCTCCCACTTGTACTAAGGTCTAGTCATTTCCTCCAAACTCCCGACTCCCATACTCATCACGTGCTTAAGTTGTACTTCCAAGAAGTACTATGTGAATGAGCACTCTAGGTTGCCGCTCTGAAGTTATCTTGGTGACTACAGCGTCGTCTCCCTCGACGATGACTCGTATCAGGTGGTACTTGCACTATGTGTTATCTTACACTTATGGACTCGTGATTTCTTACCATTTGCCATTGCACCGCTATTTACATAGCCTTTGACAAATTAAGAATCACATCTAAGTCCCAGAGATTATCCCGGAGTTATACCAAACTTCCGCTGCCTCTGAGGCCGCTATTTGGTTACCCATGACAGAGTCCGAAAAGCATCGTGCTTATCACTCTTCCATGTTAAAACTCTTTCTCCTTCAATAGTGAAACACATAGCCTGATATCGACTTACACTGGTCCTCATTTGATTAGAAATCTAAGAGAATGTAATCCAAAGGAAAAACTTGTCTGCTTCGTAGTCTAGAACAGTACTTCGAAAGTACTCTTACAGCAGTCGAATATTCCTTTCCAGTATTACCTTGATATCCTCCCACTATGCTCACCGCATAGCCGATATCAGGTTCTAGTTTTTCAACATTGCATTTATTAAGCTTTCCACACTCAAAGTGTAGGAAACTGCTTTAATTGCTTCTATCTCCTTTTGTGTTCCAAAACACATATCCTTAGATAGATGCATTCCGTCTCTGAAAGGTAACGAACCTTTCTCGGAATCTTGCATGTTAAAACGAACCATAATCATTTATGTAAGATGTCCAGGAGAGGTACAATGTTCTTTCTAGAGATCCAAGATCTCAAGAACATGTCCAACTTCTTCCTTTATCTTTCATAATGATTCATCTAGACAACCATCATTTTATGTCTGATAACATCTTTACATTGTTGCCAATGATAAGAGTGTAATCTACATAAAATCTCCGAGAAACACCACCTTGTTTTCCATCACGTTTCCAATACACACAATTCGTCTATGCTTTTGATGAATCCATAAAATGGACTATCTCATCAATTTGCAAGTACCACGAACTCAATGCTTTGTTTCAATCCATACATGGATCAACTAAGCTTGTACTCTAAATGATCTCGCCTCTTAGCAATAATCCTTATTGCTCTCCAAGAAGGCACATTTAGATCTAGCACGGCCTTCATGTAGATCTAGGGATCGATTTCATGTATACTAGGTCCAGAGTCCGAAGACTCTCCTAGTCTTATGAATATCTCCGGTTGTCCCACAACCTCCCACTACAATGGCATTCCGGTGTATAAACAGTGATAACAGTAGGTGCAGTTAGTGGTGTACCGCTACTCGGTTCGGCTGGTTCTAAGTCTTAATCTTTCTCTCTCATTTCAAAGTATTACGTCACCTTGGGCTTGTGGTTCATCATATAGTCTTTCTCTAAGAACCGGGCGTTAGAACTTATAACGTCCTTCTGGTTCATAGTACTATTGAACACACATCTTTTGTTCTTCTAGGATATTCTACAACCGCATTTGAATGCGCCGTTGTTTCCAGACATATCCATAGAACATAGGTAGTTCCGTATAACTCATAATTTTACTATTTCTGTAAGAGTTCCATTTCTTGTTTACGACACACCATTTCTACACAACAGTGTATGGTGAAGTCATTTAGGATCATCCCAATTTCTGATTAGTATGCCATGCATTCCTCAGACAGGTACTTGCCTCCGCGATCAAATCGCAGGCTACAAATGGATATACCTTGATGGATCTCCACAATTGCTTAGTGTCCATTGACTTGTCAAAACACTTGCTTTTTTGGCACATCAGGTATTCTAATCCATTTTTCGAGTAATCATAAAATGAAGTACTCGTACCTTATTGTCTGAGTAGGCATAGGTCTGCATACATCAGAGTCAATCAATTCTTATACTTGTCCGGATCTTACATCTTATATCCATAAAGGATTGCTTAGTCATATTATCTTCCAAATTAGATTCTTAGGTCGGAAGGTCCACTCCTTCAACTTAATTGATCAAATATCAATTTTCGACCTTTGAACTTTTTATTTGAATAAACATGACTCAGCATAAGAATCCACAAGTATAATTGATAAAGAAATCTCTTATTAGTAAAACGAGTTTCATACTACGGTTCGTTGCATCGTGGTGGACTCAGGATTCATCATTTATATATTGCTAGCCAATGTACCAAAATAGATAATATCATTATTTCTTCTTATAACCATCAAATGATTAAAAGAAATAAAATATCCATTTATTAGAAATCCAGAACAAAGTTCTTTCTAATATGAAAGGTACATAAAAGCAATAACTCAAAATGAAATCCTATAAAATGTCCTCCAATGCAACTGCTGCCTCCTCTACAGCATTGCCCATGTAGACTACGATTTCTTCTCTTCCAAGTCGTCGGGTTTCCTGGAACCCTTGCATTTAAAATGCACATACCGTCAGTGGTTCCATATCTACACACCAGGTTCCGGTAGATAATACCACTGACTATGTTTTACGACTAAAGAAAATTTCGTACTTTCTTTGAGAGGATAATCAGACTTCCAGTACCCAGACTGTTTGCATCGAGAATACTTGCCTATTGGCTTTCTCGTCCCATCTCGTGGTCCACTTATGACCACTGGGTTTGCTTGCTTTTCCTTTCCCCCGATTTAGCCCTTAGGTTCGAAACCCTTGGCATTGGCTACAAGAGCTTGCGATTTCCGTCTCAACTCGTCTAAAAGGTCAATCATCTCAAAAACGTGTTTAAGCGTTTCCTCGAATCGACTGGCCTTTATGAGTATCCTCATCGCCTCTTGTCTAGCCTCTACATCATGTCTAAACATCTTCTTGAGTTTGAACATGATATCAAAATCAGTCCTTTCCTCATCAGTTAAGACATTTGTAGGCTCAGGAGGACAAAGCTCACTGAGTACAAACTAGTACTCTTTAACAGTCTGGACAATGTCTAGGTCTCTATTCCAATCATTACATTTAGGGACCAATGAGTTTAAAATCCTTACGTATCACATAAAGTGGGTTCAAAGCCATATCCTAATCTATGAGCACATATAACAACAAACAATCGATTTAATCTCCGATATTATCTCCCTCAAATAATATCATTAAACCACTAATCACATCTAAAATCCCATCAGATATGGCAAGCCACGATAGTGTGGACGTTTACCTATCCAAATGATTTAGCAATTAGATTTCCTTCGGTCGTACATCATCATTAGCGTTACTTCGATGGGAAGAATACTAAGAAGCGTACCTAAGTGTAAACCATTACTCAGTATCTAAGAAGATTGTTTGGGACACGCACATTCACCGCAAGCCACGATAGTGTGGACGTTTACGTTAACATACGCTCCTTCACTCCCTTCTATAATTGTCTACATCAATCGTTCCAAAATCCCATTCAATGTAGCAAGCCACGATAGTGTGGACGTTTACTACACCAAAATACTTTTACAATTGACTCCCAATTACTTGATTCATTTAATCTTGTAAATCAAGACGTGGAGAATCATAAGTGAAACTCGAAGTTTCTAACCAGTGATTCACCATGCGAACAACCCTATCTCTCATAAAATGAGGGAGCCGAGCAGACAATCGATCCACCTTCAAAAGGATGGTACGAAGGTCTCTAATTTGTGTCCTCGACATGACCAAGTGGCTTTGGCTCCATTCCACTCCCCGGGGTGAGAATGAGTCGACTTGAAATCAGTTTTGGAAAGACAAATTAGGCATTGTTTGATAAACTTAATCAATGTTTCTCGTAAGAGGAATTACAAGAATTCTCCTCCAATGGCTTATCTATACGAACTTCAAAAAGTCCATAAAAGTCACCAAGAGAACAGCAATGGAGACCATGGATATGTTTCCATACCCTCTCCCACTTAGCTTTTTACAATAAAGGGATACGCTATCTAATGCATAATTAAATACACATAAGCATGCATACATGAAATAAAGCACATAAAATATTATCACATAATCAAAATAATACTAGAATATTATTTTCCGACTATTATGGCTTTACTCCATCTCCGTACGCATCTTCTAGTCTTTAGTCTTCGTTCTTGAATGCTCCATGTGACGAGAATATTAATTTCCAATATTTAAATCTATTTATTTTTAATAAATCCAAAAGATACTTAATTCGAAAATTAAGTCAAGCGAATAAATCAAAAATAAAATTAAATATTATTAATATTTTTATTTATTTTATTTTCCCTTTCTACTTCATTAAATCTCTAGAATAATCTATCCAAGACCCACTTGGAATATTCTAGATGATTTCCATAATGAAATAAGGAAATAAAATAATTTAGGACTCTTCTACTTTCCAAGATTAATTAAATTTCATTACTATGAAAATTCCCATAAAATAGGAATAATCAATTAGGAAATAAATCAATCCTAAATTAACTTTTATTCCTTTCCAATTCTATTAAATCTCTAGGATCCTATTCCAAGTAGAACTCGGAATACTCTAGAAGACTTCCATAATAGAATAAGGAAATAAAATTAATTCCAATTAATTCTTTTCCTAATCCATGAGAATTCCTAAAAATAGGAAAACTCAAATAGGAAAAACCCGAATTAATTAGGAAAGCGAATCACCGGATCGGGATAGCACGGGGTGGGGATCCCCGCGCCACCCATCGACCACCGCCTAGGAGGTGTTCGGCCACCGTCGCCGGCGGCCACTCCATGCAAGGGTCGATCGATCCTCATGGGATCGACCATGGGGATGGTCGATCCTTGTCCCGTTCACCCTCACGATCATCTCCTTCGTCACGCTTCTTCTCCGGCGGTCGTTTCGGCATCGATCCAACGTAAATAAAATTACAAGAATTAAAATTACATTATCCGGTATCGATTCTATACATGAAATCGACCCTATACATTTTCCGGAAAAAGTAGAACATAATAATAAACCTAAATTCGGTCAACCCCCGAATTTTTACTATTACAAGCATTCACCACACATAAAACGAATCTCGACATGTCCGAGAGTTTAATAATCAAGAACAATATTATGACAATAATTAAGAACAATTATATCTAGCCATAATAGTCGGAAACCCTGCAAAGTACAACAATTTATCGAAAAATACCGTGAACGAAAACCATCGCTCTGATACCAATTGTTGGAAATCGATATCCCGGAATTAATAAATTTAAATAAATAAATTATCTAATTAATTCCGACCGAAATCCTTTGGAGATCGAATATCCGGAATTGTCAAAATTGCGGAACCGACAATTCCAATCGACTCCCGGAACACGTACATGACCATACGAAAAAGTTACGCGGGAAAAACTGATTCGACGCGGGTCCGCTACGGGAAAACCCGTAGCACCCAGCGAATCTCCCGCAGCAACCCGCAACGACTCGCCTGAGTCGCTGCTGCTGGGACGTTACTGGAACGCTGCGAGTCGCTACGGGAAAACCCGTAGCACTCAGCGAACTTCTCGCAGCAACCCGTAGCAACCCGCAGCGACTCGCCTGAGTCGCTGCTACTGGGGTAATACGGATCGCTACGGATCGCTGCTGCGAGGCGCTGCGAGACGCTACGGGAAAACCCGCAGCACGCTGCTGATCGCTGCGGATCGCTGCGGGAAAACCCGTAGCCGATCCGCGTATCGAGCCCTAGGCTCGATTTTCCTCGCGCGATCTTCGTCCAGCCGAGCCGTCAAACCGCCGGCGGTCCGGTGGTCCAACCACCACCGCCCGGTTCGACCTCGTCTATTGGGTCCGTTCCTCGGATCTTGGTTCAAGGTATTTTCACGATAATTAAACGATAAAATCATAAAGAGGGTTTTACGATTTACCTCGTTCTCGTTGTTCGGAAAAACGAAGAACTCAATTTGACGACCTTGAGATCTTCCGACGTATTCCTTGCACTAGCCCGGACGTCGTGTGGGCGACGATCTACCGAACTCCATGGATCCTCCTCTCTACTTTCTCTCTCTAGAATTATGATCTTCAAGTTATGAGAATAGATAAGACCATGTAGTGCTTTTATAGGCTACGTAGGGGATCTAAAGGAGGTGGAATATTGGGCTTCCAATAATAGTGATTAAATTGAGCCCACCAAGCCCAAATCTATTAATCCTTACTATTATTAATTAATTCTATTTTCCACTATATAAAATTAATTGCACTCCCAATATTAAACCATATTATATCAAATAATATTTCTCCGGTAGTATTATTTATTCCGTGTATTTAAGATATAAATATCCATGAATAAAATTAATTTATTGCTAATTAATTAATTATTCATCTCTTATATCCGAGACTAGTACCATTCAACCTTAATTATTATGCGGAACGAATCCACCTGCAGGGTTTACATAATAATTCCTTATGAACTCATCTCGGGGATATTATCAACCCTTCCGGGATACACTGTCCGGTCAATTATTCACGGCATGTCATATATGAAATATAGTGACCCAACTTAACCGGTAATTAACCCAATAATTAAATCGGTTAATTCCTTTGGTAAATCAAAGTCACTTATATTAAATATACACACCCGCAATAATATCGGGGATTAAGAATAAAATACTCTGAGACTCTAATCGATTATCGCCGGCAATCCTAATCGATGAATCTCAACGATCCGCTCAATACACCAAGTGTACAAGTGTGATAAAATAATTAAGACAAATTATTTTCTCTCTCACACAACGACTATACCGATGGATTGGTCCGTGTCCATCTAGGTCGTGAGCAACTGTTCGATTAAATACGAGTAACCGATAGTATGATCTTCTGTGTGGGCCCGACACACCATACTAACTACAACGTATAGAATCCAGGACTATAATTTGCATATATTTAATTATAAATAATTAAACGCAAATAATTGTTTATTTAATTAAATAGATTAATGGCAATGGATCGGGAGTTACCGTTACTTAAATCTAGACATTAAGTACATAACTCCAACACGAACGACCCTATCTCTCATAAATGAGGGAGCCGAGCAGACAAACGACCCATCTATCAAAGTATGGTACGAAAGTCTCAAAATTGTGTCCTCTACATGACCAAGTGGCTCTGGCTCCATTCCACTCCCCGGGGTGAGAATGAGTCGACTTGAAATCAGCTTTGGAAAGACAAATTAGGCACTGTTTGATAAACTTAATCAATGTTTCTCATAAAAAGAATTACAAGAACTCTCCTCTAATGACCTATCTATATAAACTTCAAAAGTTTATAAAAGTCACCAAGAGAGCAGCAATGGAGACCATGGGTATGTTTCCATACCCTCTCCCACTTAGCTTTTTACAATAAAGGGATACGCTATCTACTGCATAAAATAAACACATATAGCATGCATACATGTAATAAAGCACATAGTATTATCACATAGTCAAAATAATACTAGAATATTATTTTCCGACTATTATGGCTTCATCACATCTCCGTACGCATCTTCTAGTCTTCAGTCTTCGCTTCTTGAATGCTCCATGTGACGAGAATATTAATCTCCAATATTTAAATCTATTTATTTTCAATTAATCCAAGAGTTACTTAATTCGAAAATTAAGTCAATCGAATATATCAAAAATAAAATTAAATATTATTAATATTTATTTTATTTTCTTTTTCCATTCCATTAAATCTCTAGAATAATCTATCCAAGATGCTCTTGGAATATTCTAGATGATATCCATAATGAAATAAAGAAATAAAATAATTTAGGACTATTATACTTTACTAATTTATCTTATTCCTAATCCATGAATATTCCCATGAGTAGGAATAATCAAATAGGAAAATAAATTTAGTACTAAACTAATTCTTTTTCTATTTCTTGAATATTCCATAAAGAAATAATCAAAATAGGAAAAACCGAATTAAAATAGGAAAGTATATTTTCGGTAGGAGTAGCACGGGTTGGGAGACCCCACGCCACCCCCACCCTCGTCCGACCGGCCAGCCACGGGGAGGAGCGCCGCCGCCCAGCCACGCCGCCAACCACCGAACCGGTGGTAGCCGCGGCTAGGGCAACCAGCCCCTCGCCCTAGGGCCGCGGGTCGATCGATCCCCTCGGGATCGATCATGGGGATTGATCGATCCCGGTCCTTGTCTCCTCGTCACTTCGTCTTCTCCGGCGGTCTACGATTCGTCGATCCAATCGCAAAATAAATTTACAAAAATCTAAATTACAATTCCGGTATCGATTCTATACACGAAATCGACCCTATACATTTTCCGGAAAAACAATGAACATAATAAATCCTAAATTCGGTCAACCCCCGAATTTTTACTATTACAAGCATTCACCACCAAAAACGAATCTCGACATGTCCGAGAGTTTAATAAAACCAACAATCACATGACAAAATAATTAAACGAATAATCATCAAGCCATAATAGTCGGAACCCTGCAAGGTAGAACAATTTTATCGAAAATACCGCGAACGTAAACCACGCTCTGATACCAATTGTTGGAATTCGATATCCCGGGTTATCAAAATTGCGGAACCGATAACCCGAACGAACCCTTCGCCGGAGATCTTACGTACATCGACTCATCCGCCGGAGTCCGGGTTTTGGAGACCACGCACCCGAAGGCACGTAATCCGCCCCCACCCGAAAACCCGCGAGCCGAGGTTCATACAATCGACAACTTCAATCGCCGGAGAAATCACGAGCCCACGCGAACCGGAACCCGACCGAACGCGTCGCGCGCACGAGGCACGCGAACGCCCAGCCGAGTCCCCGCGAGGGGACTCGCGATCGCTCGCAGCGATCGCACGGGATGCCTCGCGGCATCCCCGGGATGCTCGTAGCATCCCCGCAGCGGATCCGGCGATCCGCTGCTCGCGGCTAGGGCTCGCGTCCAGCGAGCCGCTGCGGGAAACCCGCAGCTCGCTACGAGCTGCTACGGGTAAAACCCGTAGCCCTAGCGATCGGCCCCGTAGGGCTCGATCGACCCTCGGCGCCCAGCCGAGGGTTCGCGCGCTCGATCCCCACGAGGGATCCACGAGCCGCCGGCGGTCCGGTGGTTCAACCACCACCGCCCGGCTCGATCCTCGTCCCGGGGTTCGATCCTTGGATCTTTGTTCTACGGTATTCTCGATAAAAACAAATCGAACAATAATCAAGTTAGTTGAGAATTGTACCTACGATTCGTTGTTCGGAGAAACGAAATCGACGACCTCGTGATCTTCCCGCGTATTCCTTGCACTCCGTTCGAACGTCGGGTGGGCGACGAGTTATCGAACTCCTATGGATCCTCTTCACTCTTCAAGACTTTATGATTGGCGTATCTTAGGTTGTGAAAAAGTGAAGACCATGTAGTGCTTTTATAGGCTACGAGGGGGATCAAAAGGAGATTAAATATTGGGCTTCTAATATTGACAATTAAATTGGGTCCAACCCAAATCCATTAATTCTTATCAATATTAATTTTATTTATTTTCCACTATATAAATAAAATTGCACTCCCAATATTTATCTATATTATATCAAATAATATTTCTCCAACTTAGTATTATTTATTCCGTGTATTTAAGATTTAAATATCCATGAATAAAATTTATTTATTGCTTAATAAATTTATTCATCTCTTATATCCGAGAATAGTACCACTCAACCTTATTTATTATGCGGAACAAATCCACTCGCGAGGTTTACATAATAAATCCTTATGAGCTCATCTCGGGGATATTATCAACCCTTCCGGGATACACTGTCCCTTCAAGAATTCACGGCATGCCATATATAAAATATAGTGACCCAACTTAACCGGTAATTAACCCAATAATTAAATCGGTTAATTCCTTTGGTAAATCAAAGTCACTTATATTAAATACACACACCGCAATTGTTTCAGGGATTAAGAATAAAATACTCCGAGACTTAAATAAATTATCACAGAGCAATCCTAATTGATAAGTCTCAAGCGATCCGCTCAATACACGAAGTGTACAAGTGTGATAAAATAATTAAGATAAATTATTTTCTCTCTCACACAACGACTATACCGATGGATTGGTCCGTGTCCATCTAGGTCGTGAGCAACTGTTTGATTAAGTACGAGTAACCGATAGTATGATCTTCTTTGTGCCCATGCAACACCATACTAACTACAACGTATAAAATCCAGGACAATAATTCGCATGTATTTAATTAACAATAATTAAAAGCAAATGAATGTCTGTAATTAATAGGTAAATGAAAGTGCATACAAAGTTCAGAATACTCAAATCTAGACATTAAGTATACTACTCTATCAGGTGATTCGTAGAGGGCTCATCCCAGGTAGCCTGAATTCTTGAGCGACGAAAAATCTTGTTGATCGTGCGGGGGCTAAAGTCATACTCAGTGCCACGAAGAATCACTTTCCCATAGGACCCAGAGCCAGGAGTCCCAAACGCCCGGTCTACGTGGGCGAAGAACAGACGATGGACATGGAGACTGAAATCTACGTCGAAGTTGATGGCATCAGACAGATGCATTGTTCTCATGAAGGCCTCAAGTCCACGATTGACCCACTTGCTATGCCCGTAATAGCGTTCAGCGTTTACCTCCTTGAAATTCAAAAATTCATAGCGTATGGAAGCTAGTTCTGTGTGGAAGTCATCAGAGAAGCCAGGCCCAACAACCCGTGTTGGCGAGGCTCTTACAATTAAGTTCGAGGCCACTTTTCGTTCCTCTTCTACGAACGGCGGGGTGGACTCACGTACAATCACTGTAGTATCCGTAGACTGTTGTACGGGGGACACCGTGGGAGAGATAACAACAGCAGTGGTGTCAGGTAAGGTGGTGCGGGTAGCAGAGTGTTCAATCACCTGATTCTGCGGTGAAAGGGTTTCAGCAATTAGGGCATTGGCTTCGTCGAGCCGCTTCTGTTCCATCAGGGTCTTACGGTTAGCCTTGGCCTTATCATTTTTCTCTTGTTCTTCACGGATGCGTAGAGCATCGTCCTCCGCCTTCTTCTTTTGCTCTTCGGCTATGCGGTCAGCCTCCTCCTTTTCTTTTCTCATTCTTTCTTCCGCTGCTATGCGGGCCTCCTCATCCTTCTTTCTTTGTTCTTCCTGGGCGCTACGTTCTTCCTCTTCTTGTCTCAATTTTTCCAGACGTAGAGCCTCAAGTCTATCCTCCTCATCCTTTTTCTCTTTTGCTATGCGTGCAAGTTCTTTCTCAGCAAGAAATTTATTTCTTTTGTGTTCAGTGATGACCGTGCGCAGATCAGATATTTGAACCCCAAGTGGTTCTGCCTTGGAAAAATCTTCCTCTTCATCAAATAGTTTTTCCAGTACAGCCACCTGGGCGTTGAGCTCGACAATTTTTGCTGCATAGAATTCAGGAGTTTCAAAAGTAGTCATTGAGAGTATGCGTGAGAGTAAGTGAGAGAGAGCGTGGAGCAAAGAACAAGATTCTGGGTAGAGTGTATGAGATTCTGCGCAGAGGATATGATCAGAGAGAAAAATAGGGTTTGCTTTTGAAAAACACGTAGTGAAAGGTGTACTGTGTGTTTGACCCGTGGGGGTATTTATAGGGGAACTGTAGCGGTTGGAATTCTGTGGTCCAGGTGAAGCCACGTGTACACAGTCCGGCTAGGCGTTGGTGAAGAAGAAATACATCAAACAGGCGACCGTAGACTCAACTATCAGAGAAAGACCACACGGATGCAATCGAAGGCACACCTGAAATTTCAAAAAGAAAATAGAAGAGCGCATAACAGGCATGGTTAAGTATAGGAAGAAAACTTAGTAAAAGAAAAATATATATATATATATATATGTCGATATATGTAGGGAAAGGGAACCGAGGGAGAGTAAATAGTCAGGCGTGGAGTAGGGCGTTGTTTAAGATACGGCAGGGCGTTCACCAAGCGTAGTGTACAAAGCGAGCTCAGTGCGTCTGCACAAGTAGTAACAACAAACAGGAGCACGCACACCACGAGATCTTAGTGCAAAACTTAATGCAAAATCAGAAAATAGTGCAAAACTCAAAGAGTAGCACGTGAGGCAGACAGGTTTTTCATGAGAACTCAAAGTACTACACGTAGAGCAGGAGTAATTACACACAGATCTACATAGAAATACCCAGATTTCAAAATTCACAAGAAAAAGTTGTCTGAACCAACGAAGCCTAAATAAGCACTTCAAGGTAGAACAAGCATGCTTCGTAGACCAGGAGTGTTCTGCAAAATTTAAAATAAAACAAGAAATAGTTAAAGGCATAACAGGCACACACAACGTGGACATACGTACCACCACACAGTGAATCAAAATCGCTGGAAAGAACATGGAGTAGAGTTACTGGATGTTGGAAATCGATATCCCGGAATTAATAAATTTAAATAAATAAATTATCTAATTAATTCCGACCGAAATCCTTCGAATATCCGGATTGTCTAAATTGCGGAATCGACAATCCAATCGAAAAACCTTTCGCCGGAATCTACGCGAGCACATCACGCGGTCCGGGATACGACCGAACGCACGCCGCGTCCGAAGACGCGCGCACGGCCAGCCGCACCCCCGCGAGGAGGGCTCTGTTGGAAATCGACTACCCGGGACATGTCCGTTCGACTACTCGAACATTCGGACAAGCCCAGTCGACATCCAGTGTGCCCACTGTGTTCACGACGAAGCCCCTGACCCGTATTGCACCCAGCCATCGCACCTAAAGCACGACCGCGCAAAACGAGAGGCTTCTGGCCTCTCTGTCGTCCGACACCAGAAGGTGTCGTCCGACAAGCCCGTCCACTGTCGTCCGACACCAGAAGGTGTCGTCCGACATGCCTGTCAGCCGACAGTCAAACCTGTCGCCCGACACCCGTCGCGAACAGCGGCGGGATTCGCCCGTTCTGGCTGTTCCGATGCGTTTTTCTCGATCCGACTGCCATGCCGGAGGTCAGAAACCTCCCAGCAGTCCGAGAATATCACATCCAAACCTCGGAACCCGATCGTACGTTCAAAGTATGATCAACGAATTATGAGATCGAATAAATTGCGGAAAAAGGAATCGATCTCATACCTTCTCGGTCGATTGTTGAGACCTTAGAGATTGCTAGTGTATGACTCTTCCCGACTCCAGACGTTGTGTGGGCAACGATCTACTGGGTTCGTCCTTTTCTGCTTCTCTCCTTTCCAAGACCAGCGTATAAACTATTCTGTGAGAATAATTTTAATTGCGTTAATTAATTAATTTAAACAGAGAAAAAATCTTAATTGCGCCAACACAATTATTTTTCTCTGCTGAAATGAATTGTTGCGGCGAATATTAGGTCTTAGGAGAGGGCAAGGGGGGGGTTTAAATAGAGCTACACTAGGGACCTCTTAGGTAAATATATTCCGGGCTAAATTGCAATATTAATTATCTAGGAGTCCTTAAAAGAAAACCTTTAATTAATTACAATTTTAATTATTATTAATTCCACTAAATAATAATAATTGAATTCCCGAAATAAATTTAATATTATTTCAACAATAATAATTCCGCCGAAATTACATATACGACTTTCCCCGTGTTTAAGATATCGAACGTCCACGAATTTATTTAATTACTAATAATTAAATTAATTCGTTTCTTATTATCTGAGACTAGTACCACTCATCCTTATTATCATGTGGAAAAAATCCACCTGCAGGGTTTACATGATAAACTTTATGAGCTCATCTCGGGGACGTCATCAACCCGATAAACGGGACACGGTTTCCTGTCTATAATCTATAGCATGCCGTGTATACAATTCCGATTCCCAATTTACCGAGTATCTTGACTAATCAATTAGTTTCACTCATTGGCATATTAAAGAACCGAGAATTGGACACACGCACCTATAATTATATAGGGATTAGGAATTCGTATATCCGTAATCTCTGAGGTCTAGTTCGATTACGTCGATTAGTATAAATCGAACGCCCTCCCGTGGTCCTGCTCAATACACCAAGTGTACAAGTGTAACATAATAGTCAAGACCAACTATTACCCAGTCACACTACGACGTACCGATGGATTGTCCCTGTCCATCTATGTCGTGAGCTTCTGTTCGATAGTATACGAGTAACCGACAGTATGATCTTTCGCGTGTCTCCTCACGCCATACTCTCTACAACGTATATATCTAGGACTATTGCATTGAAGTACAAGATAGACAAAATGCCGATGGTTTGATTAATAGATAATGTAAAACACAGATAAGGAGTTCCATATTGTCACTAAACTAGACATTTAGAATATAACTCCATCAATCTCCCACTTATACTAAATCTCTAGTTGCCCTCTACCATACATCTGATACCCATCCCCTTCACGTGTCTCTTGAACGCTTCCGCTGGAAGTTCCTTCGTAAAGGGGTCAGCCAGGTTATCCGCTGATGCAATCTTGGTGACAACCGCATCGCCTCTCCTGACGATGTCTCTAATCAGGTGGTACTTGCGATCTATGTGTTTACTCGCATTGTGGGCTCGTGGTTCCTTTGCATTTGCCACTGCACCGCTATTGTCACAATAAATTGTGATAGCTCTAGGCATTTTAGGAACCACATCCAAGTCCATAAGAAAGCTCTGGAGCCACACCGATTCTTTAGCTGCCTCAGAGGCTGCTACATATTCGGCTTCCATGGTAGAGTCCGAAATGCATTTCTGCTTAACACTCTTCCATGAAATTGCTCCACCTCCCAATGTGAACACATAGCCTGATGTAGACTTTCGCTGATCCTTATCAGATTGGAAATCCGAGTCTGTGTAACCAATAGGAATCAACTCGGACGCTTTGTAACTCAGAACATAATTCCTAGTCCTTCGCAGGTACTTAAGTATGTTCTTTACAGCGGTCCAGTGACCCTGTCCAGGGTTACTCTGATATCTAGCCACCATGCCAACGGCATAGCAGATATCAGGTCTCGTGCACAACATGGCATACATTAGACTTCCTACTGCCGAAGCATAAGGAACCTTCTTCATGTAATCTATCTCCTTTTGTGTTTTGGGACACATATCTTTAGATAGACGAATTCCATGGCAGAAAGGTTGAGCACCTCTCTTGGAATTCTGCATGTTGAAACGAGCCAGAATCGTATCAATATATGAAGCCTGGGACAAGCTCAATGTTCTTTTCTGGCGATCCCGTATGACCTTGATCCCAAGAACATGCCCAACTTGTCCTAAGTCTTTCATATCGAATTGCTTGGACAACCATCCCTTTATGTCCGACAACATCTTCACATTGTTGCCAATTAGAAGAATGTCGTCTACATAAAGCACGA
Source organism: Euphrasia confusa (assembly GCA_954870475.1). NCBI lineage: Eukaryota > Viridiplantae > Streptophyta > Magnoliopsida > Lamiales > Orobanchaceae > Euphrasia > Euphrasia confusa. Next base: position 13,665,295 of record OX940949.1, on the reverse strand, counting down.
GAAACGCCACAATGTTTCCGTCACATCTCCGGTATACACACGACTCGTCCATGCTTTGAATGAATCCATAAGACTGGATAACCTCATCAAACCGCATGTTCCAAGATATAGAAGCTTGCTTCAATCCATAAATGGATCGGTTTAGCTTACACACTAGATGCTCTTGGCCTTTCTTAATGAAACCTTCTGGCTGTCTCATGTAAATGGTCTCGTCAAGATTCCCATTCAAGAATGCTGTCTTGACGTCCATTTGCCACACCTCATAATCCATATGAGCTGCTATAGACAAAAGAATCCGGATCGACTTTAGCATAGCTACCGGCGAAAAGGTTTCCTCATAATCGATCCCTTCTTTCTGAGTATACCCCTTCGCAACAAGCCTAGCCTTGAAGGTTTCAACCTTCCCGTCAGACCCTCTTTTTCTCTTGTACACCCACTTGCAACCAATGGCTTTTACACCTTTGGGCGGTGCCACAAGATTCCAGACCTGATTTGAATCCATAGATTCAATCTCAGATTTCATCGCTTTTTGCCAAGACTGAGCATCTTTATCTTTAAGCGCCTCGTCGTAGGTCCAGGGATCGGCTTCATGTTCTCCAGGTAACAAGTCCGAAGACTCACCTATAAACATGAACCTATCGGGTTGTCGAACAACCCTCCCACTACGACGACGCTCCGGTGTAACCTCAGTAACTACAGGTGCAGACTGTGGTGGCGTATCACTCGGTTCGGTTGATCTAAGCCTTGATCGTCCCCTCTCAGTTCGTTTAGTATTATCTCACTCTTGGGCTTGTGGTCCATTATATAATCCTCTTCTAAGAACCGAGCGTTGGTGCTAACAACGATCTTCTGGTCCTTAGGACTATAAAATAGACCACCTTTCATTCCTCTAGGATATCCTATAAACAACCGAATATCTGAACGAGATTCCAATTTATCAGCACCATGCTTCAGCACATGTGCTGGACAACCCCAGATCCGAATGTGTTTCAAGTTCGGCTTTCGCCCGGCCCACAATTCCGAGGGCGTCTTAGGGACTGATTTAGAAGGAACTAAGTTCAGGATATACGCCGCTGTTTCCAAGGCATATCCCCAGAACGAAACTGGTAGGTCTGAGTAACTCATCATAGATCTTACTATTTCCATAAGAGTCCTATTCCTTCTTTCTGCTACACCATTCTGCTGGGGCGTGTATGGTGCAGTCATCTGGGAGTCAATCCCATTCTCTAATAAGTACGCCTTAAACTCTCCCGAGAGGTACTCTCCTCCACGATCAGATCGTAGAGTCTTTATGGTTTTACCATGAAGGTTCTCCACAAGAGCTTTGTACTCCTTGAACTTGTCAAAGCACTCGCTCTTGCGGCGCATCAGGTATATAAAACCATACCTTGAGTAATCATCAGTGAAGGTTACGAAATATTCATAACCTCCTCTCGCTTGGACAGATAAAGGCCCGCACAAATCAGAGTGAATCAATTCTAGTACTTCCTTGGATCTATACCCCTTATCACTAAAGGGTCGCTTGGTCATTTTTCCTTCCAGGCATGATTCGCAGGTCGGAAAGTCCTCATCTTTCACACCACTGAGTATTCCATCAGTTATCAACCTTTGAATCCTACCCAAGTTAATATGACCTAGCCTAAGATGCCATAAGTACTTTTGATTCATCCTAGAAGGCTCCTTTCTCTTATTGGTACTAGATGTGCTATATGACTCTACACTTTGCATCGTGGGATTCAGTATATATAAGTTGTCTATCAATGTACCAGAACAGATATAATCACCATTCTTCTTGATAATAACAGAACTATTAAAAGAAACTGAATATCCATTCAAAACCAACTTAGAAACCGAAACAAGGTTCTTTCTAAAATTCGGTACATAAAGACAATTATTCAATACCAAAACTTTATTATTAAAAGACAAATAAATATCTCCCACTGCAACCGCCGCCACTCTCGTAGCGTTGCCCATGTAGATAGTGATCTCTCCCTCTCTAAGCCGTCGGGTTTTCTAGAACCCCTGCAAAGAATTGCAGACATGATCAGTGGCTCCCGTATCCACACACCAGGTACCGGTGGATAACACCGCTAAACATATTTCAGTGACTAAGGAAAAGTTCATACCTCTTTGTCTGAGAGGACAATTAGACTTCCAATGTCCAGACTGCTTGCAACGGAAACACTTGCCCTTGGGCTTGTTCACTCCATTCCGTGGTGCACCATTTATGGGTCCACTGGGTTTCCGTCCTTGCTTCTTCCTCTTAATCCCCGGAGGGCCAGGAAGTTTCACAGCCACAAGTGCCTGAGGCTTCTTAAAGATTCCCTCTGCCGCCTGGAGTTCAGTCAGGAGTTCCGCCAACGAATATAACCTCTTGTTCATGTTATAGTTCAGGCGGAACTGCTCAAAACTCCTAGGCAGAGACTGGAGCACTATATCGGTCTGGGTTTCCCCATCGATAGCTCCTCCCATAATCTCTATCTCATTCAGATAGCCAATCATCCTAAGAACGTGATCCCTTACGGGCGTTCCTTCGGTCATGGTGGTTGTCATGAGTTGCCTCATAGCATCTTGCCTGGCTGCCCTATCCTGACTACCAAACATCTCCTTGAGGTTAAGCATCATATCATAGGCAGTGAGCATGGCTTCATGCTGATGTTGCAGCACATTTGACATAGAAGCCAAAATGTAGCACCGCGCCATCTGATCAGCCTTGACCCACTTCCGATGAGCTTCCTTTTCCTCAGGAGTGGAGGTATCAATAGGTTCATCAGGACAAACCTCATGGAGTACAAATTTGTACTCCTCAGCAGTTAGGACAATGTCCAAGTTTCGCCTCCAATCAACATAATTCAGACCAGTGAGTTTGTTTTCTTTTAGTATAATGGACAGCGGGTTGAGTGCCATATCTATAAAAGAGACAAATCAAACCGTCAAATTTAATTCGATATTAACTCCCTTAATTAATATCATTAAATTTACCAATCAATCCTAAAATCCCATCAGACTAGCATGCCACGTTCATGTGGACGTATACTAGTCCAAACGATTTTATAACTGGACTTTTACTTCGGTCGTACATCATTACAGCAGTGACTCCGATGGGGAGGATACTGTAAAGCGTACCTAAGTGTATACCATTTCTCAGTACTAAGTTAACTGCTCGGAAACTACACGCCCACCGCAAGCCACGTTAGTGTGGACGTTTACGTTGACATGCGGTCCCTTTACTATTTCCTATAACTGTAGAGCCTCAATTAACCCAAAGTTCCGTTTCCGTCTAGTAAGCCACGATAGTGTGGACGTTTACTAAACAAACAACTTTGTTAATTGAATTCCATTTAATAAATTTCACAATTTCGTTAATCAAAGCTTGATATCTCGTAAGTGAAACTCGAAGTTTCTAACCAGCGATCAATCATGCAATTGAGCCCTATCTCTCACTAAGTGAGGGAGCCAACCAGACAATCGATCTAGTCATCAAATGACTCGAATGTCTCTAATCTGTGTCATCGACATAACCAAGCGCTTTGGCTCCATTCCACTCCCCGGGGTGAGAATGAGTCGAGTTGAAATTAGTCTTTGAAAGACAGATTAGGGATTGCTTTGAAAAACTTAATTGTTAAATTTTAAAATTGGAATTTCATTCGAATTTCGATCAAAGTGATTTCCGTGTATCGACTTTATCCGATAGGGAGGATGACACTAAAGCCAACTCGTAAGTCGATACACATCACTCTCGAAACAGAGAATGGAGACCGCGGGATTGTTTCCAATCCCTCTCCCACTTAGTGTTTTACGATTTAGGGATAATCATGCATAAGAAAATAAGCATAATAAAACACGTAAATCACACAAAAAGCAATTAACGTGGCCCGATTATTATGGCCTTAAAATCTTGAATGCACGTCTCTTGGAACTCGAACTCGTTGCTCGTCTCGACTTCGATTCTCGTTCCTCCGAGCTTCGATCTCGTCTCGATCCAATAGCAGAAATTAATTAAAAAAATATTCTACTAAGTCCGATATCGATCCTATACATTTTGATCGACCCTATACAAGTCCCGGATGCAACGAAAAATAAATAAACCTAACGACTCAACCCGTCGTTTTTTATCTATTACAAACAAGCAACTTTCCAAAATAAAACGATCTCGACAAGCCCGAGAGTTTAATCAAAATCACACACACAGCACAAAATACCAAAAATAAATTGGCCATAATAATCGGGTGATCCTGCAAAACAATTCTCGCAAACAATACAAAGAACGTATATAACCGGCTCCGATACCAATTGTTGGAAATCGACTACCCGGGACATGTCCGTTCGACTACTCGAACATCCGGACAAGCCCAGTCGACATCCAGTGTGCCCACTGTGTTCACGACGAAGCCCCTGACCCGTATTGCACCCAGCCATCGCACCCAAAGCACGACCGCGCAAAACGAGAGGCTTCTGGCCTCTCTGTCGTCCGACACCAGAAGGTGTCGTCCGACAAGCCCGTCCACTGTCGTCCGACACCAGAAGGTGTCGTCCGACATGCCTGTCGGCCGACAGTCAAACCTGTCGCCCGACACCCGTCGCGAACAGCGGCGGGATTCGCCCGTTCTGGCTGTTCCGATGCGTTTTTCTCGATCCGACTGCCATGCCGGAGGTCAGAAACCTCCCAGCAGTCTGAGAATATCACATCCAAACCACGGAACCCGATCGTACGTTCAAAGTATGATCAACGAATTATGAGATCGAATAAATTGCGGAAAAAGGAATCGATCTCATACCTTCTCGGTCGATTGTTGAGACCTTAGAGATTGCTAGTGTATGACTCTTCTCGACTCCAGACGTTGTGTGGGCAACGATCTACTGGGTTCGTCCTTTTCTGCTTCTCTCCTTTCCAAGACCAGCGTATAAACTATTCTGTGAGAATAATTTTAATTGCGTTAACTAATTAATTTAAACAGAGAAAAAATCTTAATTGCGCTAACAAAATTATTTTTCTCTGCTGAAATGAATTGTTGCGGCGAATATTAGGTCTTAGGAGAGGGCAAGGGGGGGTTTAAATAGAGCTACACTAGGGACCTCTTAGGTAAATATATTCCGGGCTAAATTGCAATATTAATTATCTAGGAGTCCTTAAAAGAAAACCTTTAATTAATTACAATTTTAATTATTATTAATTCCACTAAATAATAATAATTGAATTGCTGAAATAAATTTAATATTATTTCAACAATAATAATTCCGCCGAAATTACATATACGACTTTCCCCGTGTTTAAGATATCGAACGTCCACGAATTTATTTAATTACTAATAATTAAATTAATTCGTTTCTTATTATCCGAGACTAGTACCACTCATCCTTATTATCATGTGGAACAAATCCACCTGCAGGGTTTACATGATAAACTTTATGAGCTCATCTCGGGGACGTCATCAACCCGATAAACGGGACACGGTTTCCTGTCTATAATCTATAGCATGCCGTGTATACAATTCCGATTCCCAATTTACCGAGTATCTTGACTAATCAATTAGTTTCACTCATTGGCATATTAAAGAACCGAGAATTGGACACACGCACCTATAATTATATAGGGATTAGGAATTCGTATATCCGTAATCTCTGAGGTCTAGTTCGATTACGTCGATTAGTATAAATCGAACGCCCTCCCGTGGTCCTGCTCAATACACCAAGTGTACAAGTGTAACATAATAGTCAAGACCTACTATTACCCAGTCACACTACGACGTACCGATGGATTGTCCCTGTCCATCTAAGTCGTGAGCTTCTGTTCGATAGTATACGAGTAACCGACAGTATGATCTTCCGCGTGTCTCCTCACGCCATACTGTCTACAACGTATATATCTAGGACTATTGCATTGAAGTACAAGATAGACAAAATGCCGATGGTTTGATTAATAGATAATGTAAAACACAGATAAGGAGTTCCATATTGTCACTAAACTAGACATTTAGAATATAACTCCATCAGGCTCACGATCGCATGTAGCGATCGCGGGGTGCGATCGATCGGGGCTGTTCCGGCAGCCCCCCAGCAGCAAGTCCGGCGACTTGCTGCTCGCCGTGGAGGGGCGACTCAACCGTGAGTCGCTGCGGGCGCGCCAGCCGCCCGCCCGGAGATCGTGCCCTAGGGAAGCGATCGCCCCCTCGGCTTCGGCCGAGGGCTCCTCATGCACGTCCCCGGCGTCCAGCCGGGGCGTTTTGTGGTTCGATCCCCACGGGGATCCACGAGCTGCCGCGGTCCGGTGGTTCGACCACCACCGCTCGGCTCGTTCCTCGTTTCCGGGGTTCGTCCTTGGATCTTGGTTCATGATATTCTCACGATAAATAAACGATAAAATCATAAAGAGGGTTTTACGATTTACCTCGTTCTCGTTGTTCGGAAAAACGAAGAACTCAATTTGACGACCTTGAGATCTTCCCACGTATTCCTTGCACTAGCCCGGACATCGTGTGGGCGACGATCTACCGAACTCCATGGATCTCCTTCACGAACTCTCTAGACTAATCAAGTATGATTATCTTGTCTTGTCTAATTGCGAAGACCATGTAATGCTTTTATAGGCTACGTAGGGGATCTTAAGGAGGTGGAATATTGGGCTTCCAATAATAGTGATTAAATTTATCCCAAGCCCAAATCTATTAATCCTTACTATTATTAATTATATGATTAACTCCACTAAATAAATATAATTGCACTCCCAATATTCACCATATTATATCAAATAATATTTCTCCGGTAGTATTATTTATTCCGTGTATTTAAGATTTAAATATCCATGAATAAAATTAATTTATTGCTAATTAATTTATTCATCTCTTATATCCGAGACTAGTACCATTCAACCTTAATTATTATGCGGAATGAATCCACCTGCAGTTTACATAATAATTCCTTATGAACTCATCTCGGGGATATTATCAACCCTTACGGGATACACTTTCCCGTCAAGTATTCACTGTTGGAGTTGTGTACTTAATGTCTAGATTTAAGTAACGCAAACTCACGATCCATTGCCATTAATCTATTTAATGAAATAAACAATTATTTGCGTTTAATTATTTATAATTAAATATATGCAAATTATAGTCCTGGATTCTATACGTTGTAGTTAGTATGGTGTGTCGGGCCCACACAGAAGATCATACTATCGGTTACTCGTATTTAATCGAACAGTTGCTCACGACCTAGATGGACACGGACCAATCCATCGGTATAGTCGTTGTGTGAGAGAGAAAATAATGTGTCTTAATTATTTCATCACACTTGTACACTTTGTGTATTGAGCGGATCGCTTGAGATTTATTGATTAGGATTGCCTTGGATAATCAATTTAAATCTCAGAGTATTTTATTCTTAATCCCCGATATTATTGCGGGTGTGTATATTTAATATAAGTGACTTTGATTTACCAAAGGAATTAACCGATTTAATTATTGGGTTAATTACCGGTTAAGTTGGGTCACTATATTTTATATACGACATGCCGTGAATACTTAACGGGAAAGTGTATCCCGTAAGGGTTGATAATATCCCCGAGATGAGTTCATAAGGAATTATTATGTAAACCCTGCAGGTGGATTCGTTCCGCATAATAATTAAGGTTGAATGGTACTAGTCTCGGATAAAAGAAATGAATAAATTAATTAGCAATAAATTAATTTTATTCATGGATATTTATATCTTAAATACACGGAATAAATAATACTACCGGAGAAATATTATTTGATATAATATGGTGAATATTGGGAGTGCAATTATATTTATATAGTGGAGTTAATCATATAATTAATATTAATGGATTAATAGATTTGGGCTTGGGCTCAATTTAATCATTAATATTGGAAGCCCAATATTCCACCTCCTTAAGATCCCCTACGTAGCCTATAAAAGCACTACATGGTCTTCTCTATTCTCATAACTTGAAGAACACAATTCTAGAGAGAGAAAGTAGAGAGGAGGATCCATGGAGTTCGGTAGATCGTCGCCCACACGACGTCCGGGCTAGTGCAAGGAATACGTGGGAAGATCTCAAGGTCATCATAAGATCTCGTTTCTCCGCACAACGAATCGAAAGGTGAATTAAATAATTGCTATTTAATTCTTGTTTTATTGAATCAATTATCGGAAAAACAAGATCCAAGGGTCGAACCCGGAGTAGACGGACGATCGCGTGGTGGTGGCGAAGCCACCGGACCACGCCAGTCGCCCGCTAGGGTTTCGGCGGGGGCGAGAGGGTCGAACCCTCGGCTGGAGCCGAGGGGATGCGATCGATCGCTTGGATCGATCGCGGAGGGCGCGGGCTGGTGCCGCCCCTCCCCACCGTGAAGGTGGCTGACCTCCAGGCGGCGGCGAGTCGCCGGACTCGCCGCGGGGGCTGCATGGGCAGCCCCACCCGATCGATCACATGAGCCCCGCGGACGGGGGCTCGGGCTGGGCGTGCGCGCGGCTTCGGCCGTGTCGTGCGTTCGGCTCGTGCTCCGGCTCGTACGCGGCGTTCGTGTTATCTCCGGCGAAGGGTTCGTTCGGGTTATCGGTTCCGCAAATTTTGATAACCCGGGATATCGAATTCCAACAATTGGTATCAGAGCGTACGGTTACGTTTTTCGTTAATTGTTTCGATAATCGATTCTCGATATATATGGCCATAGATTAATTTAATTTGTTAAATTATTGTGCTATATTGTTCTACGTACTTGATTTTCTCTCTTGTATGAATTGTTGTTGTCGGAAAAATAATTTATTAAAATCGAGGGTTTTTCGGAATAATTGAATCGAACCGAAATCGATTGCGACATACCTAGGCTCGAAGGGGCTGTGCGGGCTGCTGGGCGTGACCTAGACGTGGCTGGGCATGCCGGCGTGTGCCACCAGTGGTGGTGGTTCGCCGGCAACCGGCGGCTGCGTTCGGTGGTTGCGTTAGCGGCATCGCGGACGGTTTCTTCATCGAGCGGGCTGCCGGGGAGGTGGCTGGAGGTATGGGCGGCGTGTGGTGCTGAACGTGAAGCGGGGCACGGCTGGGCGTGCCGGCGTAAGCCACCAGTGGCGGTGGTTCGCCGGCAGCCGGAGGCTAAGCTCGACGATCGCGTTGACGGCATGCTCGGCGATCGGTGATGGCGTGGCAGCGGGCTCCGTGTTGTGCGGGCTGCTGCTGTGGGCTGTACGTGCTCGCAGCGGGCTGCTGGGCTGCTCGACTTGGTGATCTCCATCGCCGGAAGTCGGGGCAGTCGGCGTCGTGGCTACGGGGCATCGACTGAATGAATTAATTCATTCACGATCCCTTGCAGTACATCAATTGCATGGCTTGGTTTTCCACTTGCGTGAATTGCTGTACGTGTGAATGATTCATGATGTTGTACATGTGCATGGCTAAGTGCACATTGGTGTGCATGGCTAGGAATGTGATGTACATGGTTCGATTGGGGCACGAACCTAGTTGATTCGAGCGGGTCTCGTTTTTTGGTTCGTCCCGGTAAATTCGATCTTTCCGGAAATAATTTAATCTTTCTAATTTTATTTAATTTAATTTTGGAATTAATTCAAATTCTATTTGGATTAGATTTCTTAATTATGGAATTAAATAATGGAATTAGATGGAGAGTTAAATTAGGAAAGAAAATCCTAGTTTCTCTAGATATCCTATACCTACTTGGATTAGAAGTCTTGAGAAGAATCAAAATTCGATTTTGATTAGGATTCTTGAGATCTAATTTAAATAGGATTGAGAAATTATTAAAATATTGATTTTATTTAATTTAAGTATTTTATTTAAAATCATTAGATTAATTCTAAAAAATTTTTTTGGATTGGATAATCTTGGATTTTATTTAGAATAGAATTAAATATGGAAATCAATGGATTTTAATAATATTGATTTTATTTAATTGGAGTATTTTATTTAAAATCATTAGATTAATTCAAAATTTATTTTGGATTGGATAATCTTGGATTTTATTTAGAATAGAATTAAATATGAAAATCAATGGATTTTAATAATATTGATTTTATTTAATTTAAGTATTTTATTTAAAATCATTAGATTAATTCAAAATTTATTTTGGATTGGATAATCTTGGATTTTATTTAGAATAGAATTAAATATGGAAATCAATGGAATTGATTTTATTTAATTGGAGTATTTTATTTAAAATCATTAGATTGATTCAAATTTATTTTGAATTGGAATCTTGGATTTTATTTAAAATAAATTAAATATGAGAATCAAAGAATTTTTCCGTCACTCGACAAAGTATTCAAGACGTAGAATGAAGACTCAAGGAAAGCATGCTGGAATTCATCAAGGTACGAATAGTCGAGAAATAATTTTTTACTTGAGCAATTATTTGATTATTTGTGTATGTACTTGCATGAAATGTATGTTTGTTATTATGCTTATGTGTATTTAATTATGCATTAGATAGCGTATCCCTTTATTGTAAAAAGCTAAGTGGGAGAGGGTATGGAAACATATCCATGGTCTCCATTGCTGTTCTCTTGGTGACTTTTATGGACTTTTGAAGTTCGTATAGACAAGTCATTGGAGGAGAATTCTTGTAATTCCTTTTACGAGAAACTTTGATTAAGTTTATCAAACAATGCCTAATTTGTCTTTCCAAAGCTGATTTCAAGTCGACTCATTCTCACCCCGGGGAGTGGAATGGAGCCAGAGCCACTTGGTCATGTAGAGGACACAAATTAGAGACTTTCGTGCCATACTTTTATAGATGGGTCGTTTGTCTGCTCGGCTCCCTCATTTATGAGAGATAGGGTCGTTCGCATGGTGAATCACTGGTTAGAAACTTCGAGTTTCACTTATGATTCTCCACGTATTGATCTACGAGATTAAATGGATCAAGTAATTGGGAGTCAATTATAAAAGTCTCTTAGCTGGTAAACGTCCACACCACGTGGCTTGCTATGCTGACGGACTTTGGATTAATTGATGTAGACAGTTGTAAGTAATTACGAAGAGTTGTGAAGTTATCGTAAACGTCCACACCACGTGGCTTGCGGTGATGTAGCAATTCCAAGTAGTTTACTTTGGTACTGAGTAATGGTTTACACTTAGATACGCGTTATAGTATCCCTCCCCACGAGGTTACGCTATAAGTGATGTATGACCGAAGGAAATCTAATTGCTAAATCATTTGGGTGGGTAAACGTCCACACCACGTGGCTTGCCTTACCTGATGGGATTTTAGATGTGATTAGTGGTTTAATGATATTATTTGAGGGAGATAATATCGGAGATTAAATCGATTGTTTGTTGTTATATGTGCTCATAGATTAGGATATGGCTTTGAACCCACTTTATGTGATACGTAAGGATTATAAACTCATTGGTCCCTGAATGTAATGATTGGAATAGAGATCTAGACATTACCCAAACTGTTAAAGAGTGCAAGATTGCACTCAGTGAGCTTTGTCCTCCCGAGCCTATTGACATAGGCGGCTAGACAAGAAGCGATGAGGATACTTGTAAAGGCCAGTCATTCGAGGAAACGCTTAAACACGTTTTTGAGATGATTAACCTTTTGGACGAGTTGAGACGGAAATCGCAAGCTCTTGTAGCCAATGCCAAAGGTTTCGAACCTAAGGGCAAAATCGGGGGAAAGGAAAAGCAAGCAAAAAATCCCAGTGGTCCTAAGTTGCTTAGACCACGAGATGGGACGAGAAAGCCAATAGGCAAGTGTTCTCGATGCAAACAGTCTGGGTATTGGAAGTCTGATTATCCTCTGAAAGAAAGTACGAAATTTTCTTTAGTCATAAAACATAGTCAGTGGTATTATCTACCGGAACCTGGTGTGTAGATATGGAACCACTGACGGTATGTGCATTTTAAATGCAAGGGTTCCAGGAAACCCGACGACTTAGAAAAGAAAAGATCGTAGTCTACATGGGCAAAGCTGTAAGGAGGCAGCTGTTGCAGTGGAGGACATTTTATAGGATTTCATTTTGGGTTATTGCTTTTATGTACCTTTCAAATTAGAAAGAACTTTGTTCTGGATTTCTAATAAATGGATATTTTATTTCTTTTAATCATTTGATGGTTATAAGAAGAAATAATGATATTATCTATTTTGGTATATTAGCTAGCAATATATAAATGATGAATCCTGAGTCCACCACGATGCAACGAACCGTTTTATATAACTCGTTTTACTAATAAGAGATTTCTTTATTAAATCATTTATACTTGTGGATTCTTATGCTAAGTCATATTTATTCAAATAAGGAGTTCAAAGGTCGAAAATTGATTGTAAGATCAATTAAGTTGAAGGAGTGGACCTTCCGACCTAAGAATCTAATTTGGAAGATAATACGACTAAGCAATCCTTTATGGATATAAGATATAAGATCCGGACAAGTATTAGAATTGATTGACTCTGATTTATGATCAGAGCTTGGGATTGGATCTCAAGTGACTACACCATACAGTCCTCTGTAAGATTGGTGTGTCGGAAATAAGAAATGGAACTCTTATAGAAATAGTAAAAGCATGAGTTAAACGGAACTACCTATGTTCTATGGATATGTCTTGGTAACAACGGCACATTCAAATGTGGTTGTAGAATATCCTAGAAGAACAAAAGATGTGTGTTCGATAGTACTATGAACCAGAAGGACGTTATAAGTTCTAACGCCCGGTTCTTAGAGGAAGACTATTAGATGAACCACAAGCCCAAAATGACGTGATACTTCTGGAAAGAGAGAAAACGATAATGACTGGAAACCAGCCAAACCGAGTAGCGGTACACCACTAACTGCACCTACTGTTGTTACTGTTTATACACCGGAATGCCGTTGTAGTGGGAGGTTGTGATCAACCGGAGATATTCATAAGACCATGAGAGTTTTCGGACTCTGGACCTAGTATACATGAAATCGATCCCTGGATCTACACGAAGGCAGTACTATATCTAAATGTGCCTTCTTGGAAAGCAATAAGAATTATTGCTAAGAGGCGAGATCATTTAGAGTACAAGCTTAGTTGATCCATTCATGGATTGTAACAAAGCTAGAGTTCGTGGAACTTGCACATTGATGAGATAGTCCATTTTATGGATTCATCAAAGCATAGACGAATCGTGTGTATGGGAAACGTGATGGAAACAAGGTGGTGTTTCTCGGGTTTTATGTAGATAACATTTTATCATTGGCAACAATGTAAAGATGTAATCAGACATGAAATGATGGTTGTCTGGATAAATCATTATGAAAGATATAGGAAGAAGTTGGACATGTTCTTGAGATCTGGGATCTCTAGAAAAGAACATTGTACTTCTCCTGGACATCTTACATATATATGATTATGGTTCGTTTTAACATGCAAAATTCCGAGAAAGGTTCGTTACCTTTCAGAAACGGAATGCATCTATCTAAGGTATGTGTTTTGGAACACATAAAGGTGATAGAAGCAGTGAAAGAAGTTTCCTACACTTGGAGTGTGGAAAGCTTGATAAATGCATTGTTGAAAACAAGAACCAGATATCGGCTATGCGGTTAGCATAGTGGGAGGATATCAAGGTAATCCTGGAAAGGAATACTTGACTGCTGTAATGGACATTTTAAGTACTTTAGAAGTACTGGAAACTATGTTCTGGATTACGAAGCAAGCAAGCATTTCCTTTGGATTACATTCTCTTAGATTTCTAATCGAATAAGGACCAGCGTAAGTCGATATCAGGCTATGTGTTTCACTATTAAAGGAGAAGAAGTTTTAACATGGAAGAGTGATAAGCACGATGCTTTTCGGACTCTGCCATGGGTAACCAAATAGCGGCCTCAGAGGCAGCGGAAGTTTGGTATAACTCCGGGATAATCTCTGGGACTTAGATGTGATTCTTAATTTGCCAAAGGCTATGTAAATAGCAGTGCGATGGCAAATGGTAAGATCACAAGTCCATAAGTGTAAGATAACACATAGTGCAAGTACCACCTGATACGAGTCATCGTCGAGGGAGACGACGCTGTAGTCACCAAGATAACTTCAGAACGGCAACCTAGAGTGCTCATTCACATAGTACTTCTTGGAAGTACAACTTAAGCACGTGATGAGTATGGGAGTCGGGAGTTTGGAGGAAATGACTAGACCTTAGTACAAGTGGGAGATTGTTGGAGTTGTGTACTTAATGTCTAGATTTAAGTAACGCAAACTCACGATCCATTGCCATTAATCTATTTAATGAAATAAACAATTATTTGCGTTTAATTATTTATAATTAAATATATGCAAATTATAGTCCTGGATTTTATACGTTGTAGTTAGTATGGTGTGTCGGGCCCACACAGAAGATCATACTATCGGTTACTCGTATTTAATCGAACAGTTGCTCACGACCTAGATGGACACGGACCAATCCATCGGTATAGTCGTTGTGTGAGAGAGAAAATAATGTGTCTTAATTATTTCATCACACTTGTACACTTTGTGTATTGAGCGGATCGCTTGAGATTTATTGATTAGGATTGCCTTGGATAATCAATTTAAATCTCAGAGTATTTTATTCTTAATCCCCGATATTATTGCGGGTGTGTATATTTAATATAAGTGACTTTGATTTACCAAAGGAATTAACCGATTTAATTATTGGGTTAATTACCGGTTAAGTTGGGTCACTATATTTTATATACGACATGCCGTGAATACTTGACGGGAAAGTGTATCCCGTAAGGGTTGATAATATCCCCGAGATGAGTTCATAAGGAATTATTATGTAAACCCTGCAGGTGGATTCGTTCCGCATAATAATTAAGGTTGAATGGTACTAGTCTCGGATAAAAGAAATGAATAAATTAATTAGCAATAAATTAATTTTATTCATGGATATTTATATCTTAAATACACGGAATAAATAATACTACCGGAGAAATATTATTTGATATAATATGGTGAATATTGGGAGTGCAATTATATTTATATAGTGGAGTTAATCATATAATTAATATTAATGGATTAATAGATTTGGGCTTGGGCTCAATTTAATCATTAATATTGGAAGCCCAATATTCCACCTCCTTAAGATCCCCTACGTAGCCTATAAAAGCACTACATGGTCTTCTCTATTCTCATAACTTGAAGAACACAATTCTAGAGAGAGAAAGTAGAGAGGAGGATCCATGGAGTTCGGTAGATCGTCGCCCACACGACGTCCGGGCTAGTGCAAGGAATACGTGGGAAGATCTCAAGGTCATCATAAGATCTCGTTTCTCCGCACAACGAATCGAAAGGTGAATTAAATAATTGCTATTTAATTCTTGTTTTATTGAATCAATTATCGGAAAAACAAGATCCAAGGGTCGAACCCGGAGTAGACGGACGATCGCGTGGTGGTGGCGAAGCCACCGGACCACGCCAATCGCCCGCTAGGGTTTCGGCGGGGGCGAGAGGGTCGAACCCTCGGCTGGAGCCGAGGGGATGCGATCGATCGCTTGGATCGATCGCGGAGGGCGCGGGCTGGTGCCGCCCCTCCCCACCGTGAAGGTGGCTGACCTCCAGGCGGCGGCGAGTCGCCGGACTCGCCGCGGGGGCTGCATGGGCAGCCCCACCCGATCGATCACATGAGCCCCGCGGACGGGGGCTCGGGCTGGGCGTGCGCGCGGCTTCGGCCGTGTCGTGCGTTCGGCTCGTGCTCCGGCTCGTACGTGGCGTTCGTGTTATCTCCGGCGAAGGGTTCGTTCGGGTTATCGGTTCCGCAAATTTTGATAACCCGGGATATCGAATTCCAACATTCACGGCATGCCATATATAAAATATAGTGACCCAACTTAACCGGTAATTAACCCAATAATTAAATCGGTTAATTCCTTTGGTAAATCAAAGTCACTTATATTAAATATACACACCCGCAATAGTATCGGGGATTAAGAATAAAATACACTGAGACTTGAATCGATTATCGCCGGCAATCCTAATCGATAAATCTCAAGCAGATCCGCTCAATACACCAAGTGTACAAGTGTGATAAAATAATCAAGATAGATTATTTTCTCTCTCACACAACGACTATACCGATGGATTGGTCCGTGTCCATCTAGGTCGTGAGCAACTGTTCGATTAAATACGAGTAACCGATAGTATGATCTTCTGTGCGCCCATGCTTGCACCATACTAACTACAACGTATAAAATCCAGGACTATGATTTGCATATATTTAATTATAAATAATTAAACGCAAATAATTGTTTATTTGATTAAATAGATTAGTGGCAATGGATCGTGAGTTTCCGTCACTTAAATCTAGACATTAAGTACACAACTCCAACAATCTCCCACTTGTACTAAGGTCTAGTCATTTCCTCCAAACTCCCGACTCCCATACTCATCACGTGCTTAAGTTGTACTTCCAAGAAGTACTATGTGAATGAGCACTCTAGGTTGCCGCTCTGAAGTTATCTTGGTGACTACAGCGTCGTCTCCCTCGACGATGACTCGTATCAGGTGGTACTTGCACTATGTGTTATCTTACACTTATGGACTTGTGATTTCTTACCATTTGCCATCGCACCGCTATTTACATAGCCTTTGGCAAATTAAGAATCACATCTAAGTCCCAGAGATTATCCCAGAGTTATACCAAAACATCCGCTGCCTCTGAGGCCGCTATTTGGTTAACCATGGCAGAGTCCGAAAAGCATCGTGCTTATCACTCTTCCATGTTAAAACTCCTTCTCCTTCAATAGTGAAACACATAGCCTGATATCGACTTACACCGGTCCTCATTTGATTAGAAATCTAAGAGAATGTAATCCAAAGGAAATGCTCGTCTGCTTCGTAGTCTAGAACAGTACTTCGAAAGTACTTTTACAGCAGTCGAATATTCCTTTCCAGGATTACCTTGATATCCTCCCACTATGCTCACCGCATAGCCGATATCAGGTTCTTGTTTTCAACATTGCATTTATTAAGCTTTCCACACTCAAAGTGTAGGAAACTGCTTTCATTGCTTCTATCTCCTTTTGTGTTCCAAAACACATATCCTTAGATAGATGCATTCCGTCTCTGAAAGGTAACGAACCTTTCTCGGAATCTTGCATGTTTAAAACGAACCATAATCATTTATGTAAGATGTCCAGGAGAAGTACAATGTTCTTTCTAGAGATCCATGATCTCAAGAGCATGTCCAACTTCTTCCTTTATCTTTCATAATGATTCATCTAGAACAACCATCATTTTATGTCTGATAACATCTTTACATTGTTGCCAATGATAAGAGTGTCATCTACATAAAACCTCCGAGAAACACCACCTTGTTTTCCATCACGTTTCCAATACACACGATTCGTCTATGCTTTTGATGAATCCATAAAATGGACTATCTCATCAATTTGCAAGTACCACGAACTCAATGCTTTGTTTCAATCCATAAATGGATCAACTAAGCTTGTACTCTAAATGATCTCGCCTCTTAGCAATAATCCTTATTGCTTTCCAAGAAGGCACATTTAGATCTAGTACTGCCTTCATGCAGATCTAGGGATCGATTTCATGTATACTAGGTCCAGAGTGCGAAGACTCTCCTAGTCTTATGAATATCTCTGGTTGTCCCACAACCTCCCACTACAATGGCGTTCCGGTGTATAAACAGTGATAACAGTAGGTGCAGTTAGTGGTGTACCGCTACTCGGTTCTGCTGGTTCTAAGTCTTAATCTTTCTCTCTCATTTCAAAGTATTACGTCACCTTGGGCTTGTGGTTCATCATATAGTCTTTCTCTAAGAACCGGGCGTTAGAACTTATAACGTCCTTCTGGTTCATAGTACTATTGAACACACATCTTTTGTTCTTCTAGGATATTCTACAACCGCATTTGAATGCGCCGTTGCTTCCAGACATATCCATAAAACATAGGTAGTTCCGTATAACTTATCTTTTACTATCTCTATAAGAGTTCCATTTCTTATTATCGACACACCATTTCTACACAACAATGTATGGTGTAGTCATTTGGGATCAAATCCCAATCTCTGATCAGTATGCCATGCATTCCTCAGACAGGTACTTGCCTCCGCGATCAAATCGCAGGCTACAAATGGATATACCTTAATGGTTCTCCACAATTGCTTAGTGTCCATTGACTTGTCAAAACACTTGCTTTTGTGGCACATCAGGTATTCTAATCCATTTCTCGAGTAATCATCAAATGAAGTACTCGTACCTTATTGTCTGAGTAGACATAGGTCTGCATACATCAGAGTCAATCAATTCTTATACTTGTCCGGATCTTATATCTTATATCCATAAAGGATTGCTTAGTCATATTATCTTCCAAATTAGATTCTTAGGTCGGAAGGTCCACTCCTTCAACTTAATTGATCTAATATCAATTTTCGACCTTTGAACTTCTTATTTGAATAAACATGACTCAGCATAAGAATTCATAAGTATAATTGATAAAGAAATCTCTTATTAGTAAAACGAGTTTCATACTACGGTTCGTTGCATCGTGGTGGACTCAGGATTCATCATTTATATATTGCTAGCCAATGTACCAGAATAGATAATATCATTATTTCTTCTTATAACCATCAAATGATTAAAAGAAATAAAATATCCATTTATTAGAAATCCAGAACAAAGTTCTTTCTAATATGAAAGGTACATAAAAGCAATAACTCAAAATGAAATCCTATAAAATGTCCTCCATTTCAACAGCTGCCTCCTCTACAGCATTGCCCATGTAGACTACGATCTTTTCTTTTCTAAGTCGTCGGGTTTCCTGGAACCTTTGCATTTAGAATGCACATACCGTCAGTGGTTCCATATCTACACACCAGGTTCCGGTAGATGATACCACTGACTATGTTTTACGACTAAAGAAAATTTCGTACTTCCTTTGAGAGGAAAATCAGACTTCCAGTACCCAGACTGTTTGCATCGAGAATACTTGCCTCACGGCTTTCTCGTCCCATCTCGTGGTCCACTTATGACCACTGGGTTTGCTTGCTTTTCCTTTCCCCCGATTTAGCCCTTAGGTTCTGTTTCGCTAAAATGTGTTGTCTCGATTTGTAACCCGAATGTCGTTCTCTAAGGGAGCAATGCTATCGGCTTTGTGTGTCGTCTCAAGAGAATTTATCTTGCTCAAGGGAAAGGAAAATAACTAAAATAAACAAACAATGCACGGAGGGGGGGTTTTGTAAGAGTGAAAGCTAGGAGAACTAAAGCAACATGTAGCATGCAAAGACAAATAAATACAAAGCTATCTAAAATGCAAATGATCGTGAAACGTTCGGGAATGAGGTAGTAGTAATTGGAATGAGTTCAATGCAATACATGAATAACAATGTTAAGTGGAACTACACTCACTCGTGATCAATTTCAACCATACCCAACCGAGATTCAAGTCTAAATATCAAAACGAGGTTATATAGAGTCACTTCACACGTATAAACTCTCATAATCGGAAATCACAATTAATCGAGTTAGGCCATACGATACCACGATTAGGCCGGCCATACGTAAACACGATTAGGCCGGGGATAATAGATTATGGTCTATAACATATAAATCAAACAATAGAAGCATACCAAGAATGAGGGATTTGGTCCATCTCCTCAACAAGTCAAAATATCAATTATCCCCAAATTCATGTAATTACAAATCACCCAAACTTAATTACTCATCACTCAATCCCCAACATGCAATCTAACCAAACATATCAATCATATCAACACAAACATTCATCATCAAAATCATAAACAAGCAATGAAAAGGGAGATATTACCAAAGAGCTTCAAATCAAATATTGTTTACATCAATGTGTTCCTTGAAGCAATCTAAACAACCTTCTTCAAATGCTTGAATACAAAATCTCAATGGATGATGGAGATAAAATTGAAACTAAAACTAGATCTAAGAACATGAAAATATCTAAGAGAGAGAAAATGGGGGAAAGGTGGGTGTTGGTGAAGATGGAATGGATAAGATGCTTTTAGTGCCACAAAATCCTTATATAGTGCTCTCTATCTTGGCCTTGAATAGACGAAAATGCCCCTCCAAAAGAGCTCCAAAAGGCTGGTCAAACTTGGGTCAACGCCATGTGGCGCAAATGCGCCACGCTCCCAGCCACTTGACGCAAATGCGCCACGCTCTCAGCAGTTTGGCGCAAATGCGCCAGGATGGCGCAAACGCGCCAAAATTCTGGTTTTTGCTGCTTCCGTCTGTGCGCTATATCTTTGTCTTGGACTGTTATGTCGACAAACCCACCGTTCATATTGTAGCACTAGAAGTCTTCTACAGTCCTGGAAAATTTGGAGACGATCCAACGGTGGAATTGGTCGTGATGAGGATTCTCCCAACGATGCGAAAGGCTGGACACCGGTATGAGTCGATTCGAACATATCCTTCTCGTTTTTACTCAATTCTCGTCCAAATCCTACAAAACCACAACCATAACAAAATATACACAAACTCACATGAATAGGATGAATATAAGCACAAAAACATCAAAAAAAGGTCACACAAAACAATAGAAAAGTCGCACAAAAACGTGCGAAACAACTCCCCCACACTTAAACTTTTGCTTGTCCTCAAGCAAATCCAACACAACCCAAGACACAAAAACAATGGATGACATCATGAATACACTCTTATGCATACAAGAATGAGATTTTGGTGCATAGAAATGAATAAGTACAAGAACAAACACGAGCTCCATGAACATGCAACACTTAGGATCATACAAATGCAAATGAGTGTCGGGCCAATCCACCTTCCCTCACTGAGGTTCACTCTCTTCTTTTACACTCGAAGCATGGTATTCACTCAAAATTATATGCAAGTGAAGGAGTATAAACAATGAATAACTTGCATATGCCAAGAATAAACGAACAATGTGAATGTATGAAAATGAAAACCTCAAGTAACAACAATGAGCATCATAGAACAATAACCATAAGCTTACTCAAGTGATAGACTCCACAAATCAAATTTAACCATCTTAAGAATCATGGAAGGTCGTTCAAAGGGTGTAATGGGGCTAGGCTCAAGGTATTCGGGATTTTTTTGGGATAAGTGGACTTAAAATACGGCATTTCATTGCCCTTCCTTATCACTCCTTGCCCCGGGTCGGATTTTTACATGTTGAACCCTTTCTTCATTCTTAGAAACACAATCAACTCACTCAAACGACAAATAATTGACACCAAACAATGAATCATATACATTTTTGTGCTCTTTATCCTTCTTCTTTTTTTTTTCATTTTTTTGTTTTTGTTTTTTTTTTTTCATTTTTTTTTTTTTGGAGCACATTGACATTACATTACACATTGAAGCTATTAGCACCTCTTTTTTTCTTCACATTCATCATTTCACAAGGATTACAACTCATATGATCTTCAAAATAAAATCCTCCAAAATAGAAAGAATTAAGGTGATGAATAAAATGGTTTAAATGTAGGCACAAAGGGGCTACTAGGGTGTCCCTCGACGGGCTCAAGGTCGAAAAATATTTGGCTAAGTGGTTAAATCCTAAACGATCCTTCCAATCATATTCGAAATCAAGTAGGTTATGACATAAAGCTTTGAAAATCAACTTGAGCAAGTTCTAGTTTTCTCTAGTTCATAGTGACACACACGTTGTTGAAACAAAGAAACATGAGGTTCATGCTAGCACAACGAGTCTATGAAAAAGAATATCGCTCAAGAAGAAAGCTTTAACGGCTCAAAATCTCGCAAGGTACAATGGTAAGTGGATGAGCCACAACAAACATGAGAATCATATTTCACCCAATGCTCATGAGCACGAAACAAGGATCATTCACAAAAAAAAATTCACCAAAACTCAAGCAATAGAGGTAAAACATTTAGGCATCCAATGAACAACACAAAACACAACCATAAAACCCGAAACACAAAAACACAAGGTGAATTCCAATAAACCTCCCCCACACTTAAAATACAAGCATGTCCTCATGCGAAAAATAAAGGGAAAAGAGACGAAGAGGATAACGAAACTTCCCTAGAATGGAGAGAACCGGACATGGCAAGTCGAAGACTAATCAACGGGGCGGCAATGGACATCTAACCTCAAACGAAAAACATCAATCCTTCATGGTTTGTGGTCGTGGAATGGTAGACTTAGTCGAGAAGAGACAATTGTCGCATCGAGGGCTTGGGCATCGGGCATGGGGATCCACGTAATCTCTCCTACAAAAAGAAAACAAAAACATAAAAGAAACCTTGGGTTGCCTCCCAAGAAGCGCTTATTTTTCGTCATTAGCTTGACGTCCGTGGGCTCGCCCCCACGAGGCACTCGTTTCACGTCCCGAGCAAACACCATCCACGATCTACCACCTCGACACCAAAAATATAGAACTCCACCTTCTCAAGAAAATCATCTCGGCCAAGGGCTCTCGGTTCTCAAGAGAGGGTCCATCAAGGGAACGCAAGGTGAGGCATCGAATAATAAGCTTAGATAAGAGAGTCTCCCCCACACTTGCATCAAGATGTAGATAGTAGATGTCGACTACCTCGGTCGCTAAAAAGATCGAACTATACTTTCTCAAGAACAACTTTTCATTCATGGGAGGTCGATCTTCTAGATGGGAAGAAGTAAATACTCGACCGGGATGAGAAAATGGATACAATAAGTCGTCCCTACTCCTTTCTTCCCCCGAGACCTCTAAAAATATCGAACTTAATTTTTGGAGAAAGATCACCTCCACCAAAGTCCATGGAACTTTCCGAGAATCGCAACCAAAATTATCTCTTTTATCTTCATTAATTCTCGACACATCCGTCATTCCTCGGGAAAATCCAATATCCACACCCAAATCAACCAATCCCGAAATTTTCCTACCGAAGCTCCACCCAAATCCCATCTTGTCCACACCGGACTCAAGCGACCTAGGGGCTTGGGAAACACAACTCACAATCGGGTTCTCACAAATTAAGTTAACCGAAGATAAGAGAGGAGGCACGAACGAATGACCCAATGGGAGAGACATATTCTCAAACTCGTCTTCTTCGGGGATTGTGTCATTAATGGGAGGACTCTCGACCTCAAGAGTAGCATCTATCATAGACGTCTTGTCTTTTCGGGCAACTAAAGCATTATCTTCCTTGATGCACGTGCCGGGTTCAAATTCCCACTCCTCTCCGGTGGAACGCTCCTCGACAAAGTGTGAAATCACCTCAACAAGCAAGTGATCAATCTCGACCTCGATAACATCCATCAATATGCCTATAGATGGAGGAGGTGGCATAGGAGACCGTTGTGGTGGGCGAAAGAAACGAGCGATAAATGCGTCGAAGAGATTTTTCCACGTGTGCACGAATCTAGAAGACAATGACATCACCCAATCACGGGCTCCATCTCTCATGCAATATTTTAAACACCATACTCTCAATTCATCATTCTCAAAGCCGTCCAATGGAAGTGTCTCAACTTCAATGATAAAATTTTTAAGAAACAAAGTAGCGTCATCATTAGGCAACCCGGAGAATGACGGTAGTCGAGCTAGATGATGCGGCAAGAGCTTGTCGTCTTGGACCCTCGGAAAACGGCTTTTGCAAGAAGGGTTGGATGAGTACCTCGTTCGATTGAAATCCCCAATTTCCCGTCGTGGAGGCAACACATGGTGAAGTTTTGGCTTTGAGAAATCCTCAATAGTTCGTCGCTTTGGCGCTTGCACCCCGGTGTATTGACGACAATAATCATATCCATTCCCAACAAATCTCTCTTCACGGTAGTTTCCACGGTTAAGGCCCCGAGGTGGCTCCCTTTCTCTTCGGTCTCGACAAGGAGGCGGTGACATGGAATCCCTCTCGGTGGATGAGTAATCAAGAACTTGGTCGCGGTATCTATGATGCTTTCGGTGGCGTGGAGGTGAGTAATCTCGGTCATCATAATAACAAACACCGGCATGCCGAGGTCGGCAATATAAATCATGAGCTCGGCGGCTTGAACAATAACTCGGAGAAAAGTCCCTCTCGTATGGAAAATCGGAATAATCATCGTCATAAGCCCGGTTACCGTTGCGTCTAGCCATGATATCACCTCGGTCGTTGTAGTAGCGATGGAAGGATGAACGTCTTCAACCTTGCATACACAACACTAACGCACAAAATTACACGTACCGAGTGGAAAGGAAATGATAACACGAGCAAATGAAGTATATGAAAACAAGAAAAAAATAATGCAAGACAAACAATCAATCAACTAACACAAACGCCTAAATTGCTCCCCGGCAACGGCGCCAAAATTTGTTTCGCTAAAATGTGTTGTCTCGATTTGTAACCCGAATGTCGTTCTCTAAGGGAGCAATGCTATCGGCTTTGTGTGTCGTCTCAAGAGAATTTATCTTGCTCAAGGGAAAGGAAAATAACTAAAATAAACAAACAATGCACGGAGGGGGGGTTTTGTAAGAGTGAAAGCTAGGAGAACTAAAGCAACATGTAGCATGCAAAGACAAATAAATACAAAGCTATCTAAAATGCAGATGATCGTGAAACGTTCGGGAATGAGGTAGTAGTAATTGGAATGAGTTCAATGCAATACATGAATAACAATGTTAAGTGGAACTACACTCACTCGTGATCAATTTCAACCATACCCAACCGAGATTCAAGTCTAAATATCAAAACGAGGTTATATAGAGTCACTTCACACGTATAAACTCTCATAATCGGAAATCACAATTAATCGAGTTAGGCCATACGATACCACGATTAGGCCGGCCATACGTAAACACGATTAGGCCGGGGATAATAGATTATGGTCTATAACATATAAATCAAACAATAGAAGCATACCAAGAATGAGGGATTTGGTCCATCTCCTCAACAAGTCAAAATATCAATTATCCCCAAATTCATGTAATTACAAATCACCCAAACTTAATTACTCATCACTCAATCCCCAACATGCAATCTAACCAAACATATCAATCATATCAACACAAACATTCATCATCAAAATCATAAACAAGCAATGAAAAGGGAGATATTACCAAAGAGCTTCAAATCAAATATTGTTTACATCAATGTGTTCCTTGAAGCAATCTAAACAACCTTCTTCAAATGCTTGAATACAAAATCTCAATGGATGATGGAGATAAAATTGAAACTAAAACTAGATCTAAGAACATGAAAATATCTAAGAGAGAGAAAATGGGGGAAAGGTGGGTGTTGGTGAAGATGGAATGGATAAGATGCTTTTAGTGCCACAAAATCCTTATATAGTGCTCTCTATCTTGGCCTTGAATAGACGAAAATGCCCCTCCAAAAGAGCTCCAAAAGGCTGGTCAAACTTGGGTCAACGCCATGTGGCGCAAATGCGCCACGCTCCCAGCCGCTTGACGCAAATGCGCCACGCTCTCAGCAGTTTGGCGCAAATGCGCCAGGATGGCGCAAACGCGCCAAAATTCTGGTTTTTGCTGCTTCCGTCTGTGCGCTATATCTTTGTCTTGGACTGTTATGTCGACAAACCCACCGTTCATATTGTAGCACTAGAAGTCTTCTACAGTCCTGGAAAATTTGGAGACGATCCAACGGTGGAATTGGTCGTGATGAGGATTCTCCAAACGATGCGAAAGGCTGGACACCGGTATGAGTCGATTCGAACATATCCTTCTCGTTTTTACTCAATTCTCGTCCAAATCCTACAAAACCACAACCATAACAAAATATACACAAACTCACATGAATAGGATGAATATAAGCACAAAAACATCAAAAAAAGGTCACACAAAACAATAGAAAAGTCGCACAAAAACGTGCGAAACAGGTTCGAAACCCTTGGCATTGGCTACAAGAGCTTGCGATTTCCGTCTCAACTCGTCTAAAAGGTCCATCATCTCAAAAACGTGTTTAAGCGTTTCCTCGAATGAATGGCCTTTATGAGTATCCTCATCGCCTCTTGTCTAGCCACTACGTCATGTCTAAACATCTCTTTGAGTTTGAACATGATAAAAATCAGTCCTTTCCTCATCAGTTAAGACATTTGTAGGCTCGGGAGGACAAAGTTCACTGAGTACAAACTTGTACTCTTTAATAGTCTGGACAATGTCTAGATATCTATTCCAATCAATACATTCAGGGACCAATGAGTTTTAAAATCCTTACGTATCACATAAAGAAGGTTCAAAGCCATATCCTAATCTATGAGCACATATAACAACAAACAATCGATTTAATATCCGATATTATCTCCCTCAAATAATATCATTAAACCACTAATCACATCTAAAATCCCATCAGGTAAGGCAAGCCACGTTCGTGTGGACGTTTACCCACCCAAATGATTTAGCAATTAGATTTGCTTCGGTCGTACATCATTATAGCGTTACTTCGTTGGGAAGAATACTATAAAGCGTACCTAAGTGTAAACCATTACTCAGTATCTAAGAAGATTGTTTGGGACACGTATATTCACCGCAAGCCACGTTCGTGTGGACGTTTACTACACCAAAAGACTTTTACAATTGACATCCAATTACTTGAATCATTTAATCTTGTAAATCAAGACGCGGAGAATCATAAGTGAAACTCAAAGTTTCTTACCAGTGATTCACCATGCGAACGACCCTATCTCTCATAAATGAGGGAGCCGAGCAGACAATCGATCCACCTTCAAAAGGATGGTACGAAGGTCTCTAATTTGTGTCCTCGACATGACCAAGTGGCTTTGGCTCCATTCCACTCCCCGGGGTGAGAATGAGTCGACTTGAAATCAGTTTTGGAAAGACAAATTAGACATTGTTTGATAAACTTAATCAATGTTTCTCGTAAAAGGAATTACAAGAATTCTCCTCCAATGACTTGTCCATACGAACTTCAAAAGTCCATAAAAGTCACCAAGAGAACAGCAATGGAGACCATGGATATGTTTCCATACCCTCTCCCACTTAGCTTTTTACAATAAAGGGATACGCTATCTAATGCATAATTAAATACACATAAGCATGCATACATGAAATAAAGAACATAGAATATTATCACATAATCAAAATAATACTAGAATATTATTTTCCGACTATTATGGCTTTATCGCATCTCCGTATTATTGACTAGTCAAAACACATTGCTATTATGGCACATTATAAGTATTCTAATCCATCATCGAGTATTCTTGAAAGAACTACTCGCACCTTTCTTATTCACACATACGACTGCATATCTAATCATTTCTAATACTTGTCCGAATTCTATCCTTTATCCAGAAAGGTTTGCTTAGATGTATTATCCTCCAAATTTAATTCTTAGGTCGGAAGGTCCATTCCTTCAACTATAATTGATCAAATCAATTTCGACCTTTTGAATCTTATTTGAAAATACTACTAAGTAAAAGAATTCACAAGTATAATGATTCAATGAAGAAATATCTAATTAAGTAAAACAAATTATAGATCGGTTCGTTGCATCGTGGTGGACTTAGGATCTATCATTCATATATTGCTATCTAATGTACCAGAATAGATAATACCCATTATTTCAAAATCATCCAATGATTAAAGAAATAAAATATCCATTCATTAATAATAGAAATCCAGAACAAAACGTTCTTTCTAAAATAAAGGGTACATAAAGCAATAAATCTTGAAATGAAATCCCATTTAACTACTAAAGCAGATAAATGTCTTCCACCGCAACAGCTGCCTCCTCTACAGCTTTTGCCCGTGTAGACTCGAACTCTTCTTCTCTAAGTCGCCGGGTTTTCTGGAACCCCTGCATTCAAAATGCACATACCGTCAGTGGTTCCATATCTACTCACCAGAACTCTGGTAGATAATACCGCTTGACTATGTTTTTACGACTAAAGAAAAATTCGTACCTCTGAGAGGACATTCAGACTTCCAGTGTCCAGACTTGTTGCATCGGAAGCAATTGCCCTTTGGCTTTGCAGCCCCCACTCGTGGTACAACCTTCTTGACACCACTGGGTTTTCTGGCTAGCTTCCTCCTCTTGCCCCTGTTGGAATTCGATATCCCGGGTTATTTAAATTTGCGGAAACCAATAACCCGAACGAACCCTTCGCCGGAGATCACACGAACGCCGAATCATCCGCCGGAGTCCGGGCTTTGGAGACCACGCACCCGAAGGCGCGCAATCCGCCCCCACCCGAACCCCCGCGAGACGGGGTTCACGCGATCGAAGGTGTCGATCGCTCAAGGCGATCAACGGGCTGGGGCTGCCAAGCAACCCCCGCGGCGAGTCCGGCGACTCGCCGCCGTCTGGAGGCCCCCACCGTCGCGGTGGGGAGGAGCGCGGCACCAGCCCGCGCTCCGGCGATCGATCCTTGTGATCGATCGCACGCCCTCGGCCCAGCCGAGGGTCGAGCCTCCTCGCGCCTCGAAACCCTAGGGGCGATCACCGTGGTCCGGCGATCCTAGATCGCCACCACGCGTTCGTCCTCTAATCCGGGTTCGAACTTTTTGGATCTTGTTTTTCGATAATTGATCAATAAACTAGAATTAAATAGCAATTATTTAATTCACCTTTCGATTCGTTGTGCGGAGAAACGAGATCGTATGATGACCTTGAGATCTTCCCACGTATTCCTTGCACTAGCCCGGACGTCGTGTGGGCGACGATCTACCGAACTCCATGGATCCTCCTCTCTACTTTCTCTCTCTAGAATTGTGTTCTTCAAGTTATGAGAATAGAGAAGACCATGTAGTGCTTTTATAGGCTACGTAGGGGATCTTAAGGAGGTGGAATATTGGGCTTCCAATAATAGTGATTAAATTGAGCCCAAGCCCAAATCTATTAATCCTTACTATTATTAATTATATGATTAATTCCACTATATAAATATAATTGCACTCCCAATATTCACCATATTATATCAAATAATATTTCTCCGGTAGTATTATATATTCCGTGTATTTAAGATATAAATATCCATGAATAAAATTAATTTATTGCTAATTAATTTATCCATCTCTTTTATCCGAGACTAGTACCATTCAACCTTAATTATTATGCGGAACAAATCCACCTGCAGGGTTTACATAATAATTCCTTATGAACTCATCTCGGGGATATTATCAACCCTTCCGGGATACACTTTCCCGTCAAGTATTCACGGCATGTCATATATAAAATATAGTGACCCAACTTAACCGGTAATTAACCCAATAATTAAATCGGTTAATTCCTTTGGTAAATCAAAGTCACTTATATTAAATATACACACCCGCAATAATATCGGGGATTAAGAATAAAATACTCTGAGATTTAAATTGATTATCCAAGGCAATCCTAATCAATAAATCTCAAGCGATCCGCCCAATACACCAAGTGTACAAGTGTGATAAAATAATTAAGATAAATTATTTTCTCTCTCACACAACGACTATACCGATGGATTGGTCCGTGTCCATCTAGGTCGTGAGCAACTGTTCGATTAAATACGAGTAACCGATAGTATGATCTTCTGTGCGCCCATGCAACACTATACTAACTACAACGTATAAAATCCAGGACTATAATTTGCATATATTTAATTATAAATAATTAAACGCAAATAATTGTTTATTTAATTAAATAGATTAATTGCAATGGATCGGGAGTTACCGTTACTTAAATCTAGACATTAAGTACACAACTCCAACAGCCCCTACCTCCACCAGGCTTAAAGCCTTTGGACTTGGTAGCTACAAGCGCTTGAGACTTGCCCTTCTTGTAGATCCCCTCTGCCGCCTTCAGCTCAGTCAGGAGTTGCGCAAGAGAGTAAGATAGTTTACCCATATTATAACTCATGCGAAACTGCTCAAAGCTAGGGGTCAGAGACTGGAGTATGATGTCGACTTGCGTCTCCCCATCAATTTGAGCTCCTAGGATCTCAAGCTCATTCAACAGACCCATCATCTTAAGAACGTGTTCCCCTACGGGCGTTCCTTCAGACTGAGTAGTTGTCATGAGGACTCTCATGGCTTCTTGCCTTGCCGCACGATCTTGCTCTCCAAACATCTCCTTGAGGTTAAACATCATATCATAGGCAGTGTCCATTGACTCATGTTGGGTTTGGAGTACATTTGACATGGAAGCCAAAATATAACACCTAGCCATTTCATCAGCCTTTTTCCACTTCCGATATGCTAGTTTTTCCTCATCAGTTGAGGCAGGCGTGGGCTCAGCAGGGCATACTTCATGGAGTACGAACTTGTACTCCTCAGAAGTTAGGACAATGTCTAAATTTCTCTTCCAATCAATGTAATTGGGGCCAGTGAGCTTATGCTCCTTGAGTATCATAGAAAGTGGGTTCATAGCTATTCTCTAAACCTATAAGCACATTTAAACAAACAATCAATTTAATATCCGATATTATCTCCCTTAAATAATATCATTAAATTACTAATTACATCTAAAATCCCATCAGGTAAGGCAAGCCACGATAGTGTGGACGTTTACCCACCCAAATGATTTAGCAATTAGATTTGCTTCGGTCGTACATCACTATAGCGTTACTTCGATGGGAAGAATACTATAGAGCGTACCTAAGTGTAAACCACTACTCAGTATCTAAGAAGATTGTTTGGGACTCGCATATCACCGCAAGCCACGATAGTGTGGACGTTTACGCTAACACACGATCCTTCACTTTCTTCTATAACTGTCTACATCAATCGATCCAAAGTCCCATTCAATGTAGCAAGCCACGATAGTGTGGACGTTTACTACATCAAAAGACTTTTACAATTGACTCCCAATTACTTGATCCATTCGATTTTCGTAAATCAAGACGTGGAGAATCATAAGTGAAACTCGAAGTTTCTAACCAGTGATTCGCCATGCGAACAACCCTATCTCTCATTAGATGAGGGAGCCGAGCAGACAATCGATCCACCTTTAAAAGGATGGTACGAATGTCTCTAATTTGTGTCATCCACATGACCAAGTGGCTTTGGCTCCATTCCACTCCCCGGGGCGAGAATGAGTCGACTTGAAGTCAGTTTCAGAAAGACAAATTAGGCATTGTTTGATAAACTTAATCAATGTCTCTTGTAAAAGGAATTACAAGAATTCTCCTCTAATGACACATCTATGTGAATTTCAAAGAAACCACAAGAGTCACCAAGAGAACAGTAATGGAGACCGTGGGAATGTTTCCATCCCCTCTCCCACTTAGCTTTTTATAACAAAGGGATACGCTATCTAGTGCATAAAGTAAACACATATAGCATGCATACAAGTAATAAAGCACATAGCACATAGTCAAAATAAGCTAGAGAAATTATTTTCCGACTATCATGGCTTTATTCCTTTTCCGTATGCATCTTCTAGTCTTCAGTCTTCGTTCTTGAATGCTCCATGTGACGAGAATATTAATCCCAATATTTAAATCTATTTATTTTTAATAAATCCAAAAGATACTCAATTCGAAAATTAAGTCAATCGAATAAATCAAAAATAAAATTAAATATTATTAATATTTTTATTTATTTATTTTCCTATCCAATTCCATTAAATCTCTAGAATAATCCATCCAAGTCAAACTTGGAATATTCTAGAAGACTTCTATAATAGAATAAGGAAATAAAATAAATTAGGACTCTTCTACTTTCCAAGATTAATTAATTTCCATTGCTATGAAAATTCCCATAAAATAGGAATAATCAATTAGGAAATAAATCAATCCTAAATTAACTTTTATTCCTTTCCAATTCTATTAAATCTCTAGGATCCTATTCCAAGTAGAACTCGGAATACACTAGAAGACTTCCATAATAGAATTAGGAATAAAATTAATTCCAATTAATTCTTTTCCTAATCCATGAGAATTTCCAAAAATAGGAAAAACTCAATTAGGAAAAACGAATCAATTAGGTAAGTAGAATCTAGGTAGGAGTAGCATGGGTTGGGGATCCCCACACCACCCCCACCGTCGACCACCACCACCACCGGCCACCACCGCCGCCGCCCCTTAGCCACGCGCCACCACCACCGGTGGCCGGCGTGGCCGGAAGCCCTAGCGGGCAGCCCCTTGGCGTGGGGTCGATCGATCCTCATGGGGATCGATCATGGGGATGATCGACCCCCCCCGGTTTTTCGTCCTCTTCGTCTTCTTCGTCACACGTGTTCTCCGGCGGTCGTCTCGGCATCGATCCAACGTAAATTAAATTACAAGAAATAAATTTACTATTCCGGTATCGATTCTATACATGAAATCGACCCTATACACTTTCCGGAAAACGTAGAACAATAATAATAAATCCTAAATTCGGTCAACCCCCGAATTTTTACTATTACAAGCATTCATCCACACAAAACGAATCTCGACATGTCCGAGAGTTTAATAAACGAATAATCATGGTAAATTAAATAGCAATTAATTAAACGAATAATTAACATTAAATTTAACCATGATAGTCGGAATCCCTGCAAGGTAGAACACAATTGAACATATACATGAACACGAAACCAAACGCTCTGATACCATTTGTTGGAATTCGATATCCCGGGGCATCAAAAATGCGGAACCGATAACCCCGACCGAAAACCCTTCGCCGGAAACCGATCACGAACACCACGAAGAACCGGGCTCGACAAGAGCATCGCCGCGGGATAAACCCGCGGCTAAACCCTAGCCGAACCCCGACGTGGGGTTCGCGATCGCATGCACATGCGATCGCCGGGGCTGTCCAACAGCCCCCGGTGGTGAGTCCGGCGACTCACCACCACCGCCGGAGGAGGGCGGTCAGCTCCCAGCTGACCAGCCGCGGCCCAGCCGCGGCGCCCCTCGCGATCGCGCGCCAGCCGCGATCGCACGCCCCGGCCGAAACCGGGGCTCCTCCCGTGCGCCGTCGCCGTCCAAGGTGGCCGGGGGGTTCGTCCCGCCGTGGCACCAGCCCACGGCTGAACCCCCAGCGATCGACTTCACGTCGATCGCTTGCCCCGGCGAGAGCCGGGGCTTCCCCTTGTCCGCGCACCGCGGCGGTACGAACCCTAGGGTTCGGCCGCCACCCTTCGATCCCGACGGGGATCGCGACGATCCCCGTATCCCGATCTCGACGTTTCCCGGATCATGTGTTCATGTACATATCACAATTAATATCACATACGATCATAGAGGGGTTTTGATGATCATACCTTTTGATTTGTTGTGCGGAGAAACAAAATCAAGTTGAAGACCTTTGAATCTTCCCACGTATTCCTTGCACTCCGTTCGAACGTCGGGTGGGCGACGATCTATCGAACTCCTATGGATCTCCTTCAACTCTCTAGAATATCAAGTATGATAATCTTGTCTTATGATTTATGAAGGCCATGTAGTGCTTTTATAGGCTACGTAGGGGATCTAAAGGAGGTGGAATATTGGGCTTCCAATATTGATGATTAAATTGAGCCCACTGCCCAAGTCCATTAATCCTTATCAATATTAATTAATTTATTTTCCACTATATAAATTAATTGCACTCCCAATATTAAACCAAATTATATCAAATAATATTTCTCCGGTAGTATTTATTTATTCCGTGTATTTAAGATAGAAATATCCATGAATAAAATTAATTTATTGCTAATTAATTTATTCATCTCTTTAATCCGAGACTAGTACCATTCAACCTTAATTATTGTGCGGAACGAATCCACTCATGAGGTTTACACAATAATTCCTTTTGAACTCATCTCGGGGATATTATCAACCCCTCCGGGATACACTGTCCGGTCAATTATTCACGACATGCCATATATAAAATATAGTGACCCAACTTAACCGGTAATTAACCCAATAATTAAATCGGTTAATTCCTTTGGTAAATCAAAGTCACTTATATTAAATATACACACCCGCAATAATATCAGGGATTAAGAATAAAATACACTGAGACTCAAATCGATTATCGCCGGCAATCCTAATCGATGAATCTCGACGATCCGCTCAATACACCAAGTGTACAAGTGTGATAAAATGATACAACCAGCCAATGAATTATAACTTAATTATTCCATCCATAGAATTCATCCAGCCACATTAACTAAGAACTTCGAATTGAAGTAAGAATATTATTGAATAATCCGACCTACGTTTCTATCCACAAGGTTTTGGTGAATTCATATAACTTTCGTTCTTTCATTTCTTGGTTCCGAACTCTTATTTCCATTCTTTCATCTTTTCTTGATTTCATCTCTTTATTCAGTCAATTCACAGCCAGAACGATACGAAATCTATTTGAACCCACCCCCAAGCAGTAGGGAAAATAAACTATATCTTATAGTTCATATATAATTCGTTAATAGCTAATATCACATATACATGTCTTTCTTCCATAACGGAAACCATTATTGGATTCGACAATCCATTACTTTTGCCCCTTTCTTTTTGGTAAATTCTTTTCTCTCTTGCGTTTTCTTTATCATTATTCCAACCGAATATGTAACGCCCCAGAAAATTCACAGGCTTAAAAGGATTGAATATGCTACTCATACCAACAAGATGCATCTTCTTTTCTGGACATCCTCCTATAAGAACTCCAAAGTTAAGCGTGCTGGCTCTGGAGTAGTTCTAGGATGGGTGACCCCCTGGGAAGTCTCCCGGGTGCGCACGAGTGAGGACAAAGTGCGCTGGAAAAGACAAGTGTTGGTACAGTGGGGCCAGGATATCACTCCCGACGGCAGTCATTGGTAACCGAGCCGGCCCATTAGGGCCGGGCTTCGACCCCTCAACGGGCCGGGGCGTTACAAATGGTATCAGAGCAGGTGCCGACCGGAATTGCGGGAACTGAGTGTCTTGCGGGGCCAAGTGCTCCACCCAGAAGTTGGTGAGAGTACCCGCAAGGGGCATTCCCGCACGGATGGTAGGTCCTGGCAAGTAAGGCACGCAACGAGGACGTTGCGCAGAAAAAAGGTGGGGTGATTGTAACGCCCCAGAAAATTCACAGGCTTAAAAGGATTGAATATGCTACTCATACCAACAAGATGCATCTTCTTTTCTGGACATCCTCCTATAAGAACTCCAAAGTTAAGCGTGCTGGCTCTGGAGTAGTTCTAGGATGGGTGACCCCCTGGGAAGTCTCCCGGGTGCGCACGAGTGAGGACA
Source organism: Euphrasia confusa (assembly GCA_954870475.1). Taxonomy (NCBI): domain Eukaryota; kingdom Viridiplantae; phylum Streptophyta; class Magnoliopsida; order Lamiales; family Orobanchaceae; genus Euphrasia; species Euphrasia confusa. The sequence goes on along the minus strand of OX940949.1, from coordinate 13,630,287 downwards.
AAGTGCGCTGGAAAAGACAAGTGTTGGTACAGTGGGGCCAGGATATCACTCCCGACGGCAGTCATTGGTAACCGAGCCGGCCCATTAGGGCCGGGCTTCGACCCCTCAACGGGCCGGGGCGTTACAATAAAGCCTCTGACATTGATAAGAGGAGGTCCCGAGCTGAGATCAAGAGTGAGAGCTGGAGCAACATTGAGCGTCTGTTAGAGGAGTGGGTACATGCGTCCATGGCTGTAGGGAAAGTAGCGACTGATGAAGAGGGCGAAAAGTCAGAAATGTCAGCTTCAGTCGAGCCCGAGGAGGAGGCTTTGGTAGAGTCCAAGGAGGAGGCTTCGGTGGAGTCCGAAGAAGAATCAATTTCGGAGGAGTCCGAGGAAGAGTCGGCTTCGGTGGAGTCCGAGGAGGAGGCTTCAATGGAGTCCGAGGAAGAGTATTCGGTGGAGTCTGAGGACCTTCTTTCCATTACTATATGCACGCATGAGGTTGACGCAATCGAGGATCCGCGATTGGAGTTACCCATGGTGAAACAAGCAGAGAAAGAGGGGCAACCGACGTATGTGATGTTGGGCAAGGAGAAGTTGTTCCTCACTAACAGTCTATCTTCTCTACTCCCTTCCGTTCTTTTTGTGTTGCAGGAATTTGATAATGTTTTCCCTGAGGATACACTTCCGGATTTATCATCGATTCGAGGGATTGAGTATCAAATTGACATTGTTCTGAGCTTGTTCGTGAGAGTGGTGTTCGAGCCTGGCATAGACTTGGATTTGAGGACAAATCCTCTTGAAGAGAAGTGGAATGCTGCAATCCAAGGTTCGGCAACCGACGTAGAAGCTCGATTACAAGCTAGAACAACGAAGAAGACGGCGTAAAAAGAGTCGAGAGAGTGCCGTGAACGCACCGAGAATGTGGCCAAAATTCTGTGGAACCCGAGGATCAACCCGAGGATCGACCCAGGCCCTTTGCACTAACCTCGGGATGATATGCGGGATAGGCAGAAATCCCAATTTGTGGCCAAACTCCTTTGTGTGCGGAATTTTTAGTCCTTCCTTTTTTTGGCGTGACTTTTTGTCCAAGATACTCCTTTTCCTTCACTTTTTAGGTTTGCCTGTATAAAGGCTTTGTGAGACTTTATTTTAAAACAACTTTGATGATGAATAAATATTATTTTGTGAGTTTTTACTAAATCTCTCTTGGGTTCGAATTCTACCCAATTAACCAAAAGAGTTCAACCGACGAATCAACGAGCCAGTCAAATCTCGTTCGTGTGTCTTCATCATCTCCGAATTATTGATTCAACGTCTCGTTGGGGTTTAGGGCTTTCGAACCTAAATCATGTTGGAGTTGTGTACTTAATGTCTAGATTTAAGTAACGGTAAACTCCCGATCATAGCATTTAATCTATTTAATTAATAAACAATTATTTGCATTTAATTATTTATAATTAAATATATGCAAATCATGGTTCTGGATTTTATACGTTGTAGTTAGTATGGTGTTGCATGGGCGCACAGAAGATCATACTATCGGTTACTCGTATTTAATCGAACAGTTGCTCACGACCTAGATGGACACGAACTAATCCATCGGTATAGTCGTAGTGTGAGAGAGAAAATAATTTATCTTAATTATTTTATCACACTTGTACACTTGGTGTATTGGGCGGATCAGCTTGAGATTTATTGATTAGGATTGCCTTGGATAATCAATTTAAATCTCGGAGTATTTTATTCTTAATCCCCGATATTATTGCGGGTGTGTATATTTAATATAAGTGACTTTGATTTACCAAAGGAATTAACCGATTTAATTATTGGGTTGATTACCGGTTAAGTTGGGTCACTATATTTTATATATGACATGCCGTGAATAATTGACCGGAAAGTGTATCCCGGAAGGGTTGATAATATCCCCGAGATGAGTTCATAAGGAATTATTGTGTAAACCTCATGAGTGGATTCGTTCCGCACAATAATTAAGGTTGAACGGTACTAGTCTCGGATATAAGATATGAATATTATTTATTGAGCAATAAATAAATTTATTCATGGATATTTAAATCTTAAATACACGGAATAAATAATACTAATCGGAGAAATATTATTTGATATAATATGGAATAATATTGGGAGTGCAATTTTATTTATATAGTGGAAAATAAATAAAATTTAATATTGATAAGAATTAATAGATTTGGGTTGGACCCAATTTAATTTTCAATATTTAGGAGCCCAATATTTATTCTCCTTATGATCCCCTTCGTAGCCTATATAAGCACTACATGGTCTTCACTTTTCATAACCTACGTAATTCACAATAAAGTTTCTGAGAGTGAAGAGGATCCATAGAATCCGATAGACCGTCGCCCACACGACGTTCGGAGGAGGTGCAAGGAATACGCGGGAAGGTCACGAGGTCTTCAACGATTCGTTTCTCCTTACAACGAATCTAGGTAATAATCAAGAAACCCCCTTCTATGATTATTTGAATTCGTTAATTGTGATGTATACATGAACAACGCGATCCGGGAAAACGACGAACCTCGGGGACGGGGATTCGAGATCCCCGGCGAGGATCGAGGGAGGCGGTCGAACCCTAGGGTTCGGACCGCCCCATCGCGCGACAAACGGCGTGCCCCGGCTGGACGCCGGGGACACACGATCGACTCCGGTCGATCGCCGGGGTGCCACGGGCTGGTGCCGTGGCGGACCCCAGCCGCCGTCGTCGGAGGCGCGAAGCCGCGGGAACCCTCGGCTGGAGCCGAGGGGTGCGATCGATCACGAGGATCGATCGCGGGCTGCTGCGGGGTCACCCGTAGCCGCCTCGCATGAGCTACGGGTTCGCCCGCAGCGGATCATGCGAGGGCGATGCCCTCGCGGGCAGCGAGTCTTCGCGACTCGCTGCGGGCTGCTACGAGCAGCCCCGGGGATGCCTCGTGCATCCCCAGCGATCGTCCGTAGACGATCGCGAACCCCTCACGGGGGTTCGGCTGGGCACACGGGACCTTCGGGTCTCGATGGCGTTCGGTCGGGCCCCGGCTCGTGAGATGGTTCGCGTTCGTGGATCCGACTCGTGGGAGAAAATCGGCTGGGGGCGGGCTGCGTGTCTTCGGGCGCGTAGTCTCCAAAGGTCGGACTCCTGCGGATGAGTCGGGGATCCAATCTTCGGTGATCGAGGGTTTTCGGTCGGGTTATCGGTTCCGCAAATTTTTGATAGCCCGGGACATCGAATCCCAGCAATTGGTATCAGAGCGTTTGGTTTCGTGTTCATGTATATGTTCGATTATTGTTCTACCTTGCAGGATTTCCGGCTATCATGGTTGATTTAATTATTGCTTAATTAATTATCATGATTTATTAAACTTTCGGACATGTCGAGATTCGTTTTGTGTGGTTGAATGTTTGTAATAGTAAAAAATTCGGGGGTTGACCGAATTTAGGATTTATTATTACGTTCTTGTTTTTCCGGAAAATGTATAGGGTCGATTTCATGTATAGAATCGATACCGGAATTGTAATTTAATTTTTGTAAATTATTTACGTTGGTTCGATGATGAGACGATCGCCGGAAGACGAAGACGTGTGACGAAGACGAAGAGGACGGAAAATCGGAGGGGTCGATCATCCCCATGATCGATCCCCATGAGGATCGATCGACCCCATCGAAGGGGCTGCCCGCTAGGGCTTCCGGCCACGCCGGCCACCGGTGGTGGTGGCGCGTGGGCTGGGGGCGGCGGCGGCGGTGGTCCCGAGCGGTGGAGGTCGACGGTGGGGATGGCATGGGATCTCCCAATCCTATGCTATTCCTACCAAGATACTACTTTCCTAAATTAGTTCGGATTTTTCCTATTTGAGTGCTTTCCTTTTAGGAAAGTCTCATGGATTAGGAAAAGAATTAATTTAATTTAATTTTATTTCTATTGATTTATTTCCTTCATGGAATTATTCATAGACTAGAAATTTGATTAATTTAGTACTAAATTTATTTTTCCTATTTGATTATTCCTACAAGGGAATATTCATGGATTAGGAATAAAAATAAATTTGGAAAGTAATGAGTCCTAATTTATTTTATTTTCTTGTTCTATTATAGATATCTTCTAGAATATTCCAATTTTTATTGGATAGATTATTCTAGAGATTTAATAGAACTAGATAGAAAAATAAATAAATAAAAATATTAATTATATTTAATTTTATTTTTGATATATTCGATTGACTTAATTTTCGAATTAAGTAACTTTTGGATTAATTGAAAATAAATAGATTTAAATATTAGAGATTAATATTCTCGTCACATGGAGCATTCAAGAAACGAAGACTGAAGACTAGAAGACGCATACGGGGATGGAATAAAGCCATGATAGTCGGGAAAATAATTCTCTAGTTTATTTTGACTATGTGCTATGTGCTTTATTGCTTGTATGCATGCTTATGTGTTTAATTATGCATTAGATAGCGTATCCCTTTTTGTTGTAAAAAGCTAAGTGGGAGAGGGGATGGAAACATTCCCATGGTCTCCATTACTGTTCTCTTGGTGACTCTTATGGACTTTTGAAGTTCATATAGAAGTGTCATTGGAGGAGAATTCTTGTAATTCCTCTTACAAGAAACATTGATCAAGTTTATCAAACAATGCCTAATTTGTCTTTCTGAAACTGACTTCAAGTCGACTCATTCTCACCCCGGGGAGTGGAATGGAGCCAGAGCCACTTGGTCATGTGGAGGACACAAATTAGAGACTTTCGTGCCATTCTTTGATAGATGGGTCGTTTGTCTGCTCGGCTCCCTCATCTAATGAGAGATAGGGTTGTTCGCATGGTGAATCACTGGTTAGAAACTTCGAGTTTCACTTATGATTCTCCGCGTCTTGATTTACAAAAATCGAATGGATCTTGTAATTGGGAGTCAATTATAAAAGTCTCTTAGTGTTGTAAACGTCCACACAACGTGGCTTGCTATGCTGACGGGCTTTGGATTAATTGATGTAGACAGTTGTAAGTAATTATGAAGAGTTGTGAAGTTGTCGTAAACGTCCACACAACGTGGCTTGCGGTGATGTAGCAATTCCAAGTAATTTGCTTTGGTACTGAGTAATGGTTCACACTTAGATACGCCTTATAGTATTCCTCCCAACGAGGTTACGCTATAAGTGATGTATGACCGAAGAAAAACTAATTGCTAAATCATTTGGGTGGGTAAACGTCCACACACCGTGGCTTGCCTTACCTGATGGGATTTTAGATGTGATTAGTAATTTAATGATATTATTTGAGGGAGATAATATCGGATATTAAATTAATTGTTTGTTTAAATGTGCTTATAGGTTTAGAGAATAGCTATGAACCCACTTTCTGTGATACTCAAGGAGCATAAGCTCACTGGTCCCAATTATATTGATTGGAGGAGAAATTTAGACATTGTCCTGACTTCTGAAGAGTACAAATTTGTACTCCATGAAGTATGCCCGGCTGAGCTCACGGCTGCCTCGACTGATGAGGAAAAACTGGCATATAGGAAGTGGAAAAAGGCTGATGAAATGGCTAGGTGCTATATTTTGGCTTCAATGTCAAATGTACTCCAAACCCAACATGAGTCGATGGACACTGCCTATGAGATGCTGTTTAACCTCAAGGAGATGTTTGGGGAGCAAGATCGTGCAGCAAGGCAAGAAGCCATGAGAGTCCTCATGACAACTACTCAGTCTGAAGGAACGCCCGTAGGGGAGCACGTTCTTAAGATGATGGGTCTGTTGAATGAGCTTGAGATCCTAGGAGCTCAGATTGATGCTGACACTCAAGTCGACATCATACTCCAGTCTCTGGCCCCTAGTTTTGAGCAGTTTCGCATGAGTTATAATATGGGTAAACTATCTTATACTCTTGCGCAACTCCTGACTGAACTGAAGGCGGCAGAGGGGATCTACAAGAAGGGCAAGTCTCAAGCGCTTGTAGCTACCAAGTCCAAAGGCTTTAAGCCTGTTGGAGGTAGGGGCAGGAAAAGGAAGCAAGCCATGAAACCCAGTGGTGCCAAGAGGACTGGACCACGAGTGGGGGCTGCAAAGCCAAAGGGCAAGTGCTTCCGATGCAACAAGTCTGGACACTGGAAGTCTGAATGTCCTCTCAAAGGTACAAATTTTTCTTTAGTCGTAAAAACATAGTCAGCGGTATTATCTACCAGAATTCTGGTGTGTAGATATGGAACCACTGACGGTATGTGCATTAAAATGCATGGGTTCCAGAAAACCCGGCGACTTAGAGAAGAAGAGTTCGAGTCTACATGGGCAAAGCTGTTGGGGTAGCAGCGGTTGCAGTGGAAGACATTTATCTGTTTTAAGTTTTCATTTCAGTTATTGCTTTATGTACCCCTTATTTTGAGAAGGAACTTTTGTTCTGGTTTTCTTTATTATTAATGGATATTTTATTTCTTTAATCATTTGATGGTTTGGATAAGAAATAATAGTTATATCTATTCTGGTACATTAGATAGCAATACGTGAATGATGAATCCTTAAGTCTACCACGATGCAACAAACCGTTAGTTATAACTTGTTTTACTTATTAGATGTATTTCTCTTATCAATCATTATACTTGTAAATTCTTGAACTTAGTAGTATCTATTCAAAAGGGATTCAAAAGGTCGAGATTGATTTGATCAATCATAGTTGGAGGAATGGACCTCCCGACCTAAGAATCGATCTTGAAAGATGATACAACTGAGTTAAACTTTCTGGGTAAAGGATGGAATTCAGACAAGTATAGGAAATGGTCTATGATTAAAGCGGTATGTGAGAAGGTACGAGTCATTCTTTCAAGAATACTCAAAAATGGATTAGATTACTTGCTGTGCCATAAAAGCGGATTGTTTTTCAAAACAAAGCCATTATGGGGATCCTTCAAAGTGTATCCATTTGTAGCCTGCGACCTGTTCGCGGAGGCTATCACCTATCTAAATAACACATAGCAAAAATCAGGAACGAGAAATGGGATTCTAATGGTAAAAGAACAAGTTTATTCGGAACTACCTATGTTCTATGGATGTTTCTGGACACAACAGCACATTCTATGTGGTTGTAGAATATCCTAGAAGAACAAGTAATTGTATGTTCAATAGTGCTAAGAACCAGAAGGGTGTTCTCGCCCGGTTCATAGAGGAAAGACTATTAGATGAACCACAATGCCCTAATTGACAAAGTACTTTAAAATGAGGAAAGGGAAAGACTGAGAACCAGCCTAACCGAGTAGTAGTACACCACTAACTGCACCTAATGTTGTTACTGTTATGCACCGAAACGCCATTGCAGTGGGAGGTTGTTAAGCAACCAGAGATGTTCATAAGACTGGAGGAGTTTTGAACTCTGGATCCAGTATACATGAAATCGATCCCTAGGTCTGCATAGATTTGCGAGAAAGATGTGTTAGAGACGTAACGGAAACAAAGGTGGTGTTTCTCGGAATTTTGTGTAGATAACATTTTATCATTGGCGACAATGTAAAAATGTTGTCAGACATAAAATAGAGGTTGTCTGAATGAATCGAGGTATAAGATTAAGATGAAGTTGGATCATGTTCTTAGAAATCTTTCGATCTCTGGATAAGAACATTTGTACTTATCTTAAGATGTCTTATACGATTATGGTTTGTTTTTAAACATGCACGATTCTGAGAAAGGATGCTACCTTTCGGGAACAGAATACATCTATCTAAAGGTTTGTGTTTCGAACACATGAAGGAGATAGATATGGACAAAGCAGTTACTTCTTTAGAGAGCTTTGTAGATGCAATGTTGAAAAACCAGAACTTGATATCAACTATGCGGTTAGCGTAGTGGGAGGATATCAAAGTAATCTAGACAAAAAGATGTTCGGATGTTTTAATAGTACTTGCGAAAGTACTGGACATTAAGCAAGACGAAATCTTCTTTGATTACATGTTCTCAGATCTCAAATCAGAGAAAGGCCAGTGTAAGTCGATATCAGGCTATGTGTTCACTTTCGAAAGAGGTGGAACCTAAAGGATGAAAGAGTGATAAGCGTAATGCTTCTCGGACTCTATCATAAACCGAATAGCAGCCTCAGAGGCAGCGGAAGTTTTGGTTAGGTTCCGGAATGACCTCTGAACTTGGATATGACTCTTGGTTCACCAAAGGCTATGTACATAGCGGTGCATGGAGAACTGGAAGAAGTCATAAGTTCAAAAGGTGATGATAACACATAGAGCAAGTACCACCTGATACGAGTCATCGTCAAGGGAGACGACGTAGTAGTCACCAAGATAACTTCAGAGCGGCAACCTAGAGTGCTCACTCACATAGTACTCGGAAGTACACCTTAAGCACGTGATGAGTATGGGAACCGGGAGTTTGGAGGAAATGACTAGACCTTAGTACAAGTGGGAGATTGTTGGAGTTGTGTACTTAATGTCTAGATTTAAGTAACGGTAAACTCCCGATCATAGCATTTAATCTATTTAATTAATAAACAATTATTTGCATTTAATTATTTATAATTAAATATATGCAAATCATGGTTCTGGATTTTATACGTTGTAGTTAGTATGGTGCTGCATGGGCGCACAGAAGATCATACTATCGGTTACTCGTATTTAATCGAACAGTTGCTCACGACCTAGATGGACACGAACTAATCCATCGGTATAGTCGTAGTGTGAGAGAGAAAATAATTTATCTTAATTATTTTATCACACTTGTACACTTGGTGTATTGGGCGGATCAGCTTGAGATTTATTGATTAGGATTGCCTTGGATAATCAATTTAAATCTCGGAGTATTTTATTCTTAATCCCCGATATTATTGCGGGTGTGTATATTTAATATAAGTGACTTTGATTTACCAAAGGAATTAACCGATTTAATTATTGGGTTGATTACCGGTTAAGTTGGGTCACTATATTTTATATATGACATGCCGTGAATAATTGACCGGAAAGTGTATCCCGGAAGGGTTGATAATATCCCCGAGATGAGTTCATAAGGAATTATTGTGTAAACCTCATGAGTGGATTCGTTCCGCACAATAATTAAGGTTGAACGGTACTAGTCTCGGATATAAGATATGAATATTATTTATTGAGCAATAAATAAATTTATTCATGGATATTTAAATCTTAAATACACGGAATAAATAATACTAATCGGAGAAATATTATTTGATATAATATGGAATAATATTGGGAGTGCAATTTTATTTATATAGTGGAAAATAAATAAAATTTAATATTGATAAGAATTAATAGATTTGGGTTGGACCCAATTTAATTTTCAATATTTAGGAGCCCAATATTTATTCTCCTTATGATCCCCTTCGTAGCCTATATAAGCACTACATGGTCTTCACTTTTCATAACCTACGTAATTCACAATAAAGTTTCTGAGAGTGAAGAGGATCCATAGAATCCGATAGACCGTCGCCCACACGACGTTCGGAGGAGGTGCAAGGAATACGCGGGAAGGTCACGAGGTCTTCAACGATTCGTTTCTCCTTACAACGAATCTAGGTAATAATCAAGAAACCCCCTTCTATGATTATTTGAATTCGTTAATTGTGATGTATACATGAACAACGCGATCCGGGAAAACGACGAACCTCGGGGACGGGGATTCGAGATCCCCGGCGAGGATCGAGGGAGGCGGTCGAACCCTAGGGTTCGGACCGCCCCATCGCGCGACAAACGGCGTGCCCCGGCTGGACGCCGGGGACACACGATCGACTCCGGTCGATCGCCGGGGTGCCACGGGCTGGTGCCGTGGCGGACCCCAGCCGCCGTCGTCGGAGGCGCGAAGCCGCGGGAACCCTCGGCTGGAGCCGAGGGGTGCGATCGATCACGAGGATCGATCGCGGGCTGCTGCGGGGTCACCCGTAGCCGCCTCGCATGAGCTACGGGTTCGCCCGCAGCGGATCATGCGAGGGCGATGCCCTCGCGGGCAGCGAGTCTTCGCGACTCGCTGCGGGCTGCTACGAGCAGCCCCGGGGATGCCTCGTGCATCCCCAGCGATCGTCCGTAGACGATCGCGAACCCCTCACGGGGGTTCGGCTGGGCACACGGGACCTTCGGGTCTCGATGGCGTTCGGTCGGGCCCCGGCTCGTGAGATGGTTCGCGTTCGTGGATCCGACTCGTCGGAGAAAATCGGCTGGGGGCGGGCTGCGTGTCTTCGGGCGCGTAGTCTCCAAAGGTCGGACTCCTGCGGATGAGTCGGGGATCCAATCTTCGGTGATCGAGGGTTTTCGGTCGGGTTATCGGTTCCGCAAATTTTTGATAGCCCGGGACATCGAATCCCAGCAAATCATTTCGTGGGTTAGGATCAAGGGTTTTGGGACTTCCGCAAGGTATCCTTTTCTTTATCATTTCCGTTCTTTCGTTCTTCTTCCATCTGTCAAATTCTATCCAACGAGGTACGTATCATAATTTGAGGATGGTCCTCAAATAAGAAGACAAGGAAAATGTGTTAGATAACCACATCCTAAGATATCATTGAACAACTCAATATCATGTTCAGAGAATATGCAATGATTGAGTAGTTCGGTGTGACCAGGGTCATCACTTCAGCTAGGCTGGAAAAATGGAAATCTATGGGATCACATGTGCAACAAATGATTGGATTATTTGTTTCAAATGACCGCCTAGATTTTTCCTATGATGATTATTTGGCAACCGATTTCATACTTCAATCTCATGATGGTTATAATGCCTTTAGGCTAAATTTTCCATATGAATGGTTTGAAGAAATCGCTTCGTGAGCTCCACGGGATGCTCAAGGCTGCTCAGTCGGCGATAGATAAGGACCCTAAGAGGGAAATTCTTATGATATAGGATAGGGTATTCAAAAGAGCATGGGCAAGAAGGCTACTAGAGTTCCTAGGGAATCTCAATGCGTCTACTGCAAAAGTGTTGGACACTACTTGCAAACTTATAAAAGTTCATATTTTATTCAATTTCAAAACAAATGCCTAATTTGTCTTTCATTTGATGTATTATAAGGTTATGATTATTTACACCTCGGGGAGTGATTTAATCCAAAACACTTTAGTTCATCAATGACACAAATTAGAGACTTTCGAGCAATTGGATGGCGTGAATCAATTGTCTGGTTGGCTCCCTCATATTTTATGAGAGATAGGGATTCAATTGCATGATAATATTGCTGGTTAAAAAACTTCGATTTTTCACTTACGATTTATCACGTTTTGACATTGAGATAATTTTGAATGGGAAATTCGAATAAGGATCAATTATTGAGAATAATTGAACTTTCCCAAAGTTCAAAGAAGATGTGAAGAACGGGGTTGCTTCATCTTCAGGTATTAATGTTATAGACATTAAATTTCGCAAATTTTACTTCTTGGGTATTGGATGCCAATTTGTGGTTCTCACAATTGTAAGTGAAGGAACTACACAGAAGTAGGATTTTGGAAAGTATAAATGTCGATCTATGGGCTGGAAAAGGAGCGAAGGTCGCTGCACTAGCCGTATGATCATATGATGTTGTTATGCCTTAGGGCCTTGTTTTAGTATTATAACTATGTAATTTCGTACCTTCAATAAACAATGAATATTGGTTCAGTATTGGTTTAGTACGATTATTACATTATTTATGTATACTTTAAACTCAACAAATCATATATAACATTAACACCAAATGCCGAATCGAATAAGTCTCAATGAGACATAATTTGTAACATTGTTGATTAGATCAAAATTTAAACATGTAACAAATCTTCTTTTAGAAGGCATTTGACTTGGAGTCATTTGATACATGTGAATGATGTTTGATGGACAAAGATAACAATGTCATCTTTCTTGGAGAAAGGAGAACATGTGAGTGATTAATTAGGGATGATCCATACGGATGTATGTGGAACCTATAAGTTCACAAGCACATGAAGGTTATGTTTCGGAAAAGAGAAAACAAACTATATTAGATATAGTTCGACCATTCGATGATAGATCTAAATGAACTACTGGTCTCTTTTGGGAACACACAATTCTTGACTTCAACTAATACACTGAATAGGACGCTGTCAAAAGCTGTTGATAAGAAACCATACTAGGTATGGAAAGGGAGGTTCCCTAAATTGTTTTCATCAAAATTTGAAGTTCTAAAAGCTTCTCTGACGAGATTTATCTCTATAGAGCTTGAACTCAAATGGGATAAAAGTTTCTTTATGGTATCCATAAGAAACTCGAGGGTACAACTTCTACGATCTATCTGAGAACAATATTTTGTTGCTCGAGATAGTGATTTTCTTGAAAAGAGTTATCTTTCCTAGAAATTCAGTTGGAGATCGGTGGTCTTGAACGAGGTTCAAGTGAAACAACCAATGATGAATACTCAAGACTAGGTTGAGAGTATTCTTATGGTTTTGGAAGCCATACCAGCCCTCGTAGGTCCGAAAGGAATAAATCTATCTCTATTATTCAAATACTTAGATATTGTGACCAATGAGAGATATGAATTCATGCTTCTGGAAAGCGGTGAACCTTCGACCTAATTCCAAGCTATGACGAGTCCAGCTACTGAAAATTGGCATGGTGCCATGAAATCTGAGATGATATCAATATCTGATAATCAAGTTTGGAACTTGATATAATTGCATCACGGGGTTAGACCTATTGAATGCTAATAGATGTTTATGATCTAAACAGACAGATGGAAAACTTAGGGTTTTCAAAGCAAGTTTGATGGTAAAAGTTTTATTCACGAGGTGGATTATAGAAAAACTTTCATCAGTTGCTTTGATTAAATCATTCAGATTATCTTAGCCATTGCTACTCATCTTGATAATGAGTTATGGTAATATTGGATGTTAAAACTAACTTCTTGAATTGGATTCTAGAAGAGAATGTGTTTTGACACAGCCAAAGAGTTTTATCGATCCTAATAAGGCTGAGAAATTATGCAATCTTATAATTCCATTTATGGAATAAAGCAAAGCATATCGGAGTAGCAATCTTCAGTTCAATGAATCCATACATGGTTTTGGATTTCAGAGGAACTCGGAAGAGTCTTGTTTTACAAGAAGAACAGTGGGAGTTACGTTGTATACATTGTGTTGTATGTCTATGACATACTTCTTATCGGAAACAATGTTTCTATGCTCAATTCTATTAAAGAATGGCTTGGAAATTGTTTTTCAATAAAGGATCTTGGAGAAGCACAGTACATATTGGGCATCAAGATCTGTCGGAACAGATCGAAAAGGATGTTTGGACTTAGTAAAGCGACCTATATTGATAAGGTGCTTGATAAGTTCAGAATGAAAGACGCCAGAAAGGGTCTCATTCCAATGAGTCATGGCACATCACTTAGCAAGATGCAAGGCACTACGGTACTTGATGAGCAAAAGAGGATGTAAAACATTCCTTATGCTTCGGCAATAGGGTCTATAATGTACGCCATGATATGTACACGACTGGACGTATTGTATGCTTTGAGCATGACGATTCGGTTTCAAATAAACCCAGGTGAGACGCATTAGACTGCGGCCAAGAGTATTCTTATGTACCTTAGATGGACTAAAGAATATTTTGTTGTCTTTGGAAGACAAAAAGAGTTGATATTAACAAGCAGTTTGACTGCTAACTTCAAAATAGACTAAGATAATTTCCGATTTTAATCTGGTTATATCTTTTGTCTAGTTAGAGGTGAAATTTGCAGGAATAGTTCCATGCAATGCAATATAGCTGATTAAACTACAGAAGCTGAGCACAGTATTGAATTGGATGCAGTAATGTTGGCAGTTAAGATTTGAAAGTTCTTGAATGAACTAGGTGGCGTAACTAGCTTAGCCCATCCAATAATTCTCTATTTATAGTAGAGTTATCGCGCAAGCCAATGAGCTAGGAAGCACCACAAGTCTAAAAGTGGTGCTCAGGAAGTTCCACATTATCTAGGAAATAGTTTTGTGGAGACATCGAGATAATAAAGTTGCAACTTTTGGTAAGGTTGCAAACCCGCTTTCTAAACCTCTCCAGCAGTTTAAGCTTGAGGCTTTCACGACTGCAATAGAGATCAGACATCTTAGAGATGGGTTGTGATTTCTATTACTGTATTAGTTACTTTTGGAGATTTGGTAAACATTCACTCATATGTATAATACATAATTCTTCATATAAATATGGTTTAATTTATATGAATTGTCCAAATGATTAAGTAATATCGATTGGGTTATGAGGTCGACTTACCGCATAATGAAGTCCCAATGGTTGAACTGATATACTTGAATCATATGCTTGTTCCTGGTTCGTATAATCGAGTACGGACAAAACGATAATACAATGAACTAGTTTGTAATGTGTACTATAGCGCCGCTTCATGGGCTAGTGATGTGGGACATCAAGTACAATTACATAGATATTAGCTGGGAGCTAATGATCTAACAGACCCGACTGAAATAGTATTTAAGATTTCGAGTCATAATACTATTTCATTGACCGTCGAGCAATTTCCTCTGACCTGAGTAGTCCAGAGTAATTCCATTGTGAAATGGTGTACTTTGATACAAGTAAACGCCTTTCGTAAAAGGAGGTTATAAAACTTGTTGTTGGGTATATCAGGAAGCAAGTGGGAGAGCTTGGATTGACAAGATGGGATTTTCCTCCATTTTAATATGGATCACATGTCTTACCGGCCACTTGGAGAGTCGAGATTGTGGAAAATACGTGGCCTCGTCCAGATTCGTATCATAGTGATAAATCTGGTTTTACAGTCTGTCTCAAAGTCCAAGAAAGGTTTGAACCGATTGAGGATGACTCGAGTCTTGCCTCAAGTTCAAACTTAGACATAAAGTGACAACAGGAAATTGTTAGCACACTGGCTCTGAAGGCCAAGTGGGAGATTGTTGGTATATGTCCTTCGATCCTACGTGTGCAATCGATAAAGTCATAAGGTCGTTTATGGATATTAAATGATTATTCGATAATATTAATTGTTGGGAACAATATAATATTGATCGATAATCATACCTACAGGGTCACACACGGACTCGTAGATGATGAACAATGCTTGTTAATTATATTAATTTAGAATCAATATTTACGTGAATTTATATGCATGCATGGGATGCATTGCATGGCTTGCATGGACGCATGTCACATAATGTGACATGGCATGCCACACAAGCAAGTGGGGCCATATTTCATGTCATGTGGCATGTATATGTGGCAATGCCTCTTCACCTTCCCATTACACCCCTTATGGTGCATATTGATGCTCATAAGTGGGGGGGTTACATGGGGATCACTTATGGTGAAGTAAAGAGGTGATTGGTGATTAAATAAATGATGAAAACATGTGTTTTCATACACAACTTGATCAGCCACGAAATTCACAACAAAAAGGAGAGAAAAGAGAGAGTGTTCTTGGAGAACCGACTCAATCAAGCAAAGTGTTCGTCATCCGGGTTCGTGTGCAAGACGTAGAGGCCGGGCCATTTGTGCGGCTTCAACATCCGGGCGATCTGTTGGAAATCGATATCCCGGAATTAATAAATTTAAATAAATAAATTATCTAATTAATTCCAACCGAAATCCTTCGAATATTCGGATTGTCTAAATTGCGGAACCGACAACCCAATCAAAATCCTTTCGCCGGAAAACAACCACTAACCACCACGCGAAACGGGCTCGACCGAACAACCACCGCCGCGGGATAAACCCGCGGCATGTCCAGCCGAGACCCGCGAGGGGCTCGCGATCGAACACGATCGCCGGGGATGCACGCGCATCCCCACGGGCTGCTCGTAGCAGCCCCCGGCGGTGAGTCCGGCGACTCACCGCCACCGCCGTGGAGGAGGGGCGTCCGCCCAGCGGACAGCCGCGGCACCAGCCCGCGGCGCCCCAGCGATCGACCACGGTGGTCGATCGCACGCCCCGGCGTCCAGCCGGGGCTCCTCTTTTGCGCGATCGGCGATCGTGCCCTAGGGCCGATCGCCACCCTCGGCGTCCAGCCGAGGGGTTTTCGTGTGATCCCGGCGGGGATCTCCCGACCTCCCGCGGTCCGGTGATCTTCGATCACCACCGCGAGGTCGATCCCCATCCCCGGGTTCATCCCTCGGATCTTGGTTCATGATATTTTTACGATAATTAAATGATAAAATCATAAAGAGTTTTACGATTTACCTCGTTCTCGTTGTTCGAAAAAACGAAGAACTCAATTTGACGACCTTGAGATCTTCCCGCGTATTCCTTGCACTAGCTCGGACGTCGTGTGGGCGACGATCTACCGAACTCCATGGATCTCCCTCTCTACTTTCTCTCTCTAGAATTGTGATCTTCAAGTTATGAGAATAGAGAAGACCATGTAGTGCTTTTATAGGCTACGTAGGGGATCTTAAAGAGGTGGAATATTGGGCTTCCAATAATAGTGATTAAATTGAGCCCAAGCCCAAATCTATTAATCCTTACTATTATTAATTAATTCTATTTTCCACTATATAAAATTAATTGCACTCCCAATATTAAACCATATTATATCAAATATTATTTCTCCGGTAGTATTATTTATTCCGTGTATTTAAGATATAAATATCCATGAATAAAATTAATTTATTGCTAATTAATTTATTCATCTCTTATATCCGAGACTAGTACCATTCAACCTTAATTATTATGCGGAACGAATCCACATGCAAGGTTTACATAATAATTCCTTATGAACTCATCTCGGGGATATTATCAACCCTTACGGGATACACTTTCCCGTCAAGTATTCACGGCATGTCATATATAAAATATATTGACCCAACTTAACCGGTAATTAACCCAATAATTAAATCGGTTAATTCCTTTGGTAAATCAAAGTCACTTAAATTAAATATACACACCCGCAATAATATCGGAGATTAAGAATAAAATACACAGAGACTTAAATCGATTATCGCCGGCAATCCTAATCGATAAATCTCAAGCAGATCCGCTCAATACACCAAGTGTACAAGTGTGATAAAATAATCAAGACAGGTCATTTTCTCTCTCACACAACGACTATACCGATGGATTGGTCCGTGTCCATCTAGGTCGTGAGCAACTGTTTGACTAAATATGAGTAACCGATAGTATGATCTTCTGTGTGTCCATACAACACCATACTAACTACTGTTGGAGTAGTATACTTAATGTCTAGATTTGAGTATTGTGAACTCCTTGTACACTTTCATTTACCTATTAAATACGAACATTCATTTGCTTTTAATTATTGTTAATTAAATATGTGCAAATTATAGTCCTGGATTTTATACGTTGTAGTTAGTATGGTGCTGCATGGGCGCACAGAAGATCATACTATCGGTTACTCGTATTTAATCAAACAGTTGCTCACGACCTAGATAGACACGGACCAATCCATCGGTATAGTCATTGTGTGAGAGAGAAAATAATTTATCTTAATTATTTTATCACACTTGTACACTTGGTGTATTGAGCGGATCGTTGAGACTCATCAATTAGGTTTGCTCGGCGATAATTGATTTGAGACTCAGTGTATTTTATTCTTAATCCCCGATACAATTGCGGGTGTGTATATTTAATATATGTGACTTTGATTTTCCAAGGGAATTGACCGGTTTAATTATTGGGTCAATTACCGGTTAAGTTGGGTCACTATATTTTATATATGGCATGCCGTGAATTCTTGACGGGACAGTGTATCCCGGAAGGGTTGATAATATCCCCGAGATGAGCTCATAAGGATTTATTATGTAAACCTCGCGAGTGGATTTGTTCCGCATAATAAATAAGGTTGAGTGGTACTAGTCTCGGATAAAAAAGAGATGAATAAATTTATTAAGCAATAAATAAATTTTATTCATGGATATTTATATCTTAAATACACGGAATAAATAATACTACCGGAGAAATATTATTTGGATATAATATGGTTTAATATTGGGAGTGCAATTAATTTATATAGTGGAAAATAAATTTAATTAATATTGATAAGGATTAATGGACTTGAGCATTGGGCTCAATTTAATCTTCAATATTGGAAGCCCAATATTCCACCTCCTTTAGATCCCCTACGTAGCCTATAAAAGCACTACATGACCTTCATAAATCATAAGACAAGATTATCATACTTGATATTCTAGAGAGTTGAAGGAGATCCATAGGAGTTCGATAGATCGTCGCCCACCCGACGTTCGAACGGAGTGCAAGGAATACGTGGGAAGATTCAAAGGTCATCTTGATTTCGTTTCTCCGAACAACGAATCGTAGGTATGATATCTAAACGCCCTTGATATTATTCGATTTTATTTATCGAGAATACCGTAGAACCAAGATCCGAGGACGAACCCCAGACGAGGATCGAACCGGGCGGTGGTGGTCGAACCACCGGACCGCCGGCGGTTCAAGGATCCCCGTGGGGATCGAACCGATCACGCCCCGGCTGGACCGGGGGCGTGCGCATCGAAGGACCCCAGCCCTCGGCTGGGGATGCGATCGATCCTAGGGTTCGATCGCTGGGGTGGCGGGCTGGCGCCGCCGCGGCTCGTGGGACGAGCCGCCCCCTCCTGTGCGAACGGCGAGTCGCCGGACTCGCCGTAGGGTTGCTTCGATGCAACCCGGCGATCGCAAGATGCGATCGCATGAAGCCCTAGCCGCGGGGGCTCGGCTGGGCGTGCGCGTGGCTTCGGCCACGTCGTGCGTTCGGTCGTGCTCCGGCGCGTGCAACGGTGTTCATGTGATCTCCGGCGAATGGTTTTGATCGGGTTATTGTTTCCGCATATTTTAATAGCCCGGGATATCGAATTCCAACAATTGGTATCAGAGCGTGGTTTACGTTCACGGTATTTTCGATAAAATTGTTCTACCTTGCAAGGTTTCCGACTATTATGGCTTAATTTATTATTCGTTTAATTTATTTTGTCATGAATGTTGGTTTGATTAAACTCTCGGACATGTCGAGATTCGTTTTTGGTGGTGAATGCTTGTAATAGTAAAAATTCGGGGGTTTAGCGAATTTAGGATTTATTATTACGTTCTACGTTTTTCCGGAAATTGTATAGGGTCGATTTCATGTATAGAATCGATACCGGATAGTGTAAAATCAAATTTGTAATTTATTTTGCGTAGGATCGATGTCGAAACGACCGCCGGAGAAGACGCATGACGAAGGAGATGATCGTGAGGGTAAACGGGACTTGGATCGTTCAATCCCCATGATCGATCCATAAGGATCGATCGATCGTATGGGAGGGCGCCGATTCGCGCCTCACGGCGGCGACTCCACCGGCGTGGTGGTGCGCCGGCTGGGTGGTGGCGGCGGTGGTCCTCGGCCGATGATCGGCGATCCGGTGGGGGCGCGGGGGTCCTCGTGATCTTCGTGCTCTCCCGGTAAATTCACTTTCCTAATTAATTCGGGTTTTTCCTATTTGAGTATTCCTATTTTTGGGAATTCTCATGGATTATGAAAAGAATTAATTGGAATTAATTTTGTTTCCTTATTCTATTATGGAAGTCTACTAGAGTATTCCGAGTTCTACTTGGAATAGAATCCTAGAGATTTAATAGAATTGGAAAGGAATGAAAGTTAATTTAGGATTGATTTATTTCCTAATTGATTATTCCTATTTTATGGGAATTTTCATAGTAATGGAAATTAATTAATCTTGGAAAGTAGAAGAGTCCTAAATAATTTTATTTCCTTATTTCATTATGGAAATCATCTAGAATATTCCAAGTGGGTCTTGGATAGATTATTCTAGAGATTTAGTGAAGTAGAAAGGGAAAATAAAATAAATAAAAATATTAATAATATTTAATTTTATTTTTGATTTATTCGATTGACTTAATTATTATTAATTAAGTATCTTTTGGATTTATTGAAAATAAATAGATTTAAATATTGGAGATTAATATTCTCGTCACATGGAGCATTCAAGAACGAAGACTAAAGACTAGAAGATGCGTACGGAGATGGAGTAAAGCCATAATAGTCGGAAAATAATATTCTAGTAATTATTTTGACTATGTGATAATATTATGTGCTTTATTACATGCGGAAGCAAGAAAGCCAAGAACTGGGGCATCTAAGATCTTTGAAGTATCGGCATGAAAAACAGCTCATAGAAAAAAAGTTTCGCCAATGCATGCTATATGTGTTTACTTTTATGCACTAGATAGCGTATCCCTTTATTGTAAAAAGCTAAGTGGGAGAGGGTATGGAAACATACCCATGGTCTCCATTGCTTCTCTCTTGGTGACTTTTATAAACTTTTGAAATTTATATAGATAGGTCATTGGAGGAGAGTTCTTGTAATTCCTCTTACGAGAAACATTGATTAAGTTCATCAAACAATGCCTAATTTGTCTTTCCAAAACTGATTTCAAGTCGACTCATTCTTACCCCGGGGAGTGAAATGGAGCCAGAGCCACTTGGACATGTCGAGGACACAAATTAGAGACCTTCGTACCATTCTTTTGAAGATGGATCGATTGTCTGCTCGGCTCCCTCATTTATGAGAGATAGGGCTGTTCGCATGGTGAATCACTGGTTAGAAACTTCGAGTTTCACTTATGATTCTCCACGTCTTGATTTACAAGATTAAATGGATCAAGTAATTGGGAGTCAATTATAAAGATCTCTTAGTGTAGTAAACGCCCACACAACGTGGCTTGCTATGCTGACGGATTTTGGATTAATTGATGTAGACAGTTGTAAGAAAATTGTGAAGAGTTGTGAAGTTGTCGTAAACGTCCACACAACGTGGCTTGCGGTGATGTAGCAATTCCAAACGATTTACTTTGGTACTGAGTAATGGTTTACACTTAGATACGCCTTATAGTATTCCTCCCACCGAGGTTCCGCTATAAGAGATGTATGACCAAAGGAAATCTAATTGCTAAGTCGTTTAGGTGGGTAAACGTCCACACACCGTGGCTTGCCTTACCTGATGGGATTTTAGATGTGATTAGTGATTTAATGATATTATTTAAGGGAGATAATATCGGATATTAAATTGTTTGTTTGTTTTATGTGCTTATAGGTTAAGAATGACTGTGACCCCACTTTGTGATATACTTAAAGATGAAAACTCACTGGTTCCATATAGTAATGATTGGGAACGAAATCTGGACATTGTCCAGACTGTTGAGCCTTCTATATCTGCTGTTGACCCAACTGATGAGGACATTAAGAATGACCTCAATATGATGTTGAGACATAGCGTGGATACCGCTGAAGAGGTGATTGACATACTCATTGTATTTCGTCCACTAGAGGAATCGCTTAAAAACGATGACTTGAGGATGAAAATCATAAGTGTGATCAGAAAATCACAAGCTCTTATGGCCAAGGAAGAAGTGCAAGCAAAGAAGCCCAGTGGTTCCAAACCACGAATTGGGAAGAGCAAGCCGCGAGGCAAGTGCTATCGATGCAAGCAGTCTGGGCACTGGAAGTCTGATTGTCCCCTCATCAAAGGTACGAAATTTTCCTTAGTCACTGAAACATTATCAGTGGTGTTATCTACCAGCACCTGGTGTGTAGATACGGGGGCCACTGATCATGTCTGCAATTCATTGCAGGGGTTCCAGGAAACCCGGAGACTTAGAGAGGGAGAGATCGTGGTCTACATGGGCAATGCTGCGAGGGTGGCGGCTGTTGCAGTGGGAGAAGTTCACTTACGCTTTAGTAGTGATAGGATTTTAATTTTACATAATTGTCTTTATGTACCCAACTTTAGAAAGAATTTAATTTCGGTTTCTAAACTTATTATGAATGGATATTCTGTTTCTTTTGACCACTCTGTGATCATAAGAAGAAATAGTGATATTATCTGTTCTGGTACATTGGTAGACGATTTGTATATGCTGAATCCTGAGTCTAACACGATGCAACTAACCGAGAGTAATAACACATCTACAAACACCAATAAGAGAAAGGAACCTTCTAAAATGAATCAATTATACTTGTGGCATCTAAGGCTAGGTCATATAAACTCGAATAGGCTTCAAAGGTTGAAAGCTGATGGTCTAATCAGCAATGTTGAAGGAGAGGACCTTCCAACCTGCGAATCCTGTTTAGAGGGTAAAATGACCAAGCGTCCTTTTTCTGGTAAAGGACGAAGAGCTGAACAAGTATTGGATTTGATTCACTCTGATGTATGCAGACCTATGTCTACTCAGGCAAGGGGAGGGTACGAGTATTTCATCACTTTCACTGATGATTACTCAAGATATGGATTTGTATACTTGATGTGCCGCAAGAGCGAATCCTTTGACAAGTTCAAGGAGTTCAAGGCTTTTGTGGAGAACCTTCAAAACAAATCTATTAAATGCCTGCGATCGGATCGCGGAGGCGAGTACCTGTCTGGAGAATTCAAGACATACTTGGCAGAGAATGGGATTGATTCCCAAATGACATCACCATATACTCCCCAGCAGAATGGTGTGTCAGAAAGAAGGAATAGGACTCTTATGGAAATGGTGCGATCTATGATGAGTTACTCGGACTTACCTGTTATGTTCTGGGGACATGCCTTGGAAACAGCGGCGTATATCTTGAATAGGGTTCCAACCAAAACGGTACCAACTACACCCATGGAATTGTGGAGTGGGCGCAAGCCTAACTTGAGACACATTCGGATCTGGGGTTGTCCAGCACATGTGTTGCGACAAGGTGTCGATAAGTTAGAACCTAGATTAGAATTACGGCTGTTTGTAGGATACCCGAAAGGAACTAAAGGTGGCATGTTCTATAGTCCTAAGGACCAGAAGATCGTTATAAGTACTAACGCTCGGTTCTTAGAGGAAGACTATGTCATGGACCACAAGCCCAAAAGTGACATAATACTTGATGAGATGAGAGGAGACAAGGAAGACTTAGATACAGCCGAACTGAGTAGTGATACACCACTAGAACCTGCACCTACTGTCACTGTTAATACACCGGAACGCCGTCGTAGTGGGAGGGTTGTTAAACAACCAGAAAGATGGATTGGACTGGGTGAGTCTTCGGACTCTGGACCTGGAGTTCATGAAATCGATCCCTGGACCTATGATGAGGCGGTACAAGATATAGATGCGCCTTCTTGGAAGAAAGCGATGAAATCCGAAATTGAATCTATGGATTCTAATAAAGTCTGGAATCTTGTAGAACCACCAAGCGGCGTAAAGCCAATTGGGTGTAAATGGGTCTACAAGAGAAAGAGAGGATCTGACGGAAAGGTTGAAACCTTTAAAGCTCGGCTTGTTGCGAAAGGATATACTCAGAAAGAGGGAATCGATTATGAGGATACCTTCTCGCCGGTAGCCAAGATAAAGTCAATCCGGATTCTCTTGTCCATAGCAGCTCATATGGATTATGAGGTGTGGCAAATGGATGTCAAGACAGCTTTCCTAAATGGAAGTCTTGACGAGACGATTTATATGAAACAACCAGAAGGATTCATTGCTAAGGGGCGAGATCATCTAGTGTGCAAGCTTAATCGATCCATTTATGGATTGAAACAAGCCTCGAGATAGTGGAACCTGCGGTTTGACGAAGTAGTCCAATCTTTTGGATTCAGTCTGTTGGGGGATAAAAAAAACCAATTTGTACACGTGGAGGAGGGGCCCGCCCACCGCTCTCGAAAACGGTCGTGAGAGATCGAGGTCGAACCCCAAGGACGAGTCCATGCAGTCCATGCAAAGGATGACCCCGGAAGACCAGCAGAAGGGAAGAGCCCCGGGGATCATCACGAGTTCGCTCCGAGGCGACAAACGATCCCGGGCCAGATTCTCGGAAATCCCTCAAGGGGACCCAACCGGGTCCCGGACCCGGATGCCTGCAGCGCGTCCGAGGCGCCGTCCCGGGCCGAATTCAAAAGACAGCAGGGATCCGTGGGTCGCCCAGAGAGGCAAGAGGAAGAGCCCTCCCACTCAGGATTCCACGACGAGATTCGCGCCAGACGCTTCAGACACCGTACCCCGGAACTCGCATAAACCCAATACAAAATCATGCCCCGGCATTTAATGATCGAAGATTAGATCTTAAACGTGTCCTGATGTCGTGGCTCTGCATGAGCATGTGCTCTCGCCTATAAAAGCCGACCCCCCGTCTCATTGTAAGGGCGGCGAAAATTACCGAATAAAAGACATATTAATAGAAAGACATTATCTTCTTCAGCTCGGAATTCTTATCCTTTTCCCCCGGGGTCTAGAAATTTCAACCCTTTCTGCATATAAATTCACATGATTTGGTAGTCGTTGCAAAACCCTCATATCCACCCCGTATCTCACCCTCTCCAACAAAAACGACCCAAAACAGTTGGCGCTAGAAGGAGGGGGTTGTATTTCTAGACCCAGGAAAAAAGCCGTAGAAGAAGCTATGTCCAACCAGGAGCAAGACGGAGCCACGGCGTCAGACTCTTCGGGATCTGCTACTCAGAGAGGAAAGATGCCCGTGGAAGATGAACCCACGGTCCGGGCACCAACCACACACGGATGCTATCCCGCGTCGGAGGCCGAGATCCACTTGAAGGAGCCAGGTTCTCGACGAATCGCTCGTCAGGTGCGGAGCAGTTCCGAAGCGCGACGTTTGAAGCGTCACCTGCTCACCGAACGGCACAACCGGCGCGCGCGCCCCGGCCCACGCCGAGGTCCACCAGTTCCCGCCACCCCGGCTCTCTTCACGGGCAGTATTCTCGATACCCCCGAGAAGATCGACGAAGTAATGGCCAGTTTGGCCCAGCGTAAGCACGCTCTTACTATTCCTATACCTCTATCATCGAGAAATCAGGTTAAGGCCAGCGCTTTCGATCGACTGGGGCCAGGACAGGCAGGCCGTGACCAGCGCGTCGCCCCGGCTAGGAGGCTGATGTTCGATCTAAACGACCCAGCCGAGTACCTGTCCACGTCATCAGCACACGGGGCCCCGGACACCGGGGCAGATTTGCGAGAGACTTTGGGGAGGCGTGATCCTCACCCCGTCGCCCCAGTCCCGGTCGCGCCGGGACCCGAGGCAGGCCTCCGAGACCTGTACGAGAAAGTGAGCGAGGTAGAGAGAAGGCTAGCCGAAGCTCAGGTAAAGCCCGAGCGGGTCGACTTCTGCAAATAGCCTTTGGCCCTGGAGGTCGAGCACGCCACCATGCAGTACGAGATCCAGCCTCTGCAGACCGCCCTTTACGACAGGAAGACAGATCCCGAGGTCCATCTCAGCCGCTTCCGCACCTACATGTCGAGACGGGGTGCCAGCGACGCCACCAGGTGCAGGTTGTTCCCCCTCACCCTCGGGGACACGGCCCACAAGTGGTTCGCGGGACTACCCTCCCGATCCATCCACTGTTTTGACGACTTGGTCCAACGCTTCGTCGCCCACTTCGCCTCGAAGTTCAACCGGCTCGAGCAGAGCCAGAGGTTGATCGGTGTTAGACAAGCGGCGGACGAAAGGGACGAGTCCTATGTGGACCGAGTGGGGGATATCCTGATCGGCGGCGAAGAAGTCGGTGACGATTTAAAATTGCACACGGCCATGAGTGGGCTCCGAAAGAACTCGGAGCTATTCAAACACCTGATGCTTTGCTACCCGCGAAGCTACGAAGACTTCCGCATCAAAGCCGGGGCCCAGTGTTGGTTCCAGCGACTTATGCGGGGAAACGAGAATGCCCCGGAGCGAAAGAGGCAGGACCCGGAGCCCGGGGACCGGAGGACCACCCACGCCCCGCGGAAGGCCCCTTACAAGCCTTACGAGTAGGGCCGCCCGCTGCCAAGCTATAAAGAGATGGAGGTGAAGCTCGTGGAGCAGACCGGCCAGGACGCCCTAACCATGATGGAAATTTTGCTAGCCGTGGGGGGAGACGTTTTGATAAAACCAGGGCCCATGCGAGCCCTCGAGGGAAAATTAGACAGGAGGCTGTGGTGCTCCTTCCATGACCAGCATGGGCACGCTACGGGCCAGTGCAGGCAGCTGCTCCGACAACTTTGGAAGCTGTTTGAGGACGGAAAGCTCTGGGACTTACTCTCGCGCCCCAGCTGCTCAGTGCAGGCAGCTGCTCCGACGGGGCAGTAGTTCGAGGTAACCCCGGACGGGCAGGAGCGGGTCGCGACCCGCAAGTGCACGACCAGCACCGATAGCCAGTGATAGCAAGCGCAAGAGAAGGCGTGAACTCGAGGTGTGGCAGGTCTATCACGCGACGCGACCGGCCCCGCCCCCCGAGGTCACGGAGAATGCGGAGATCTCGTTCTCTCCCGCGGACAAGGACGGCGTGACCTTTCCTAAGAGGGACGCCCTGGTGATCAAAGCCCGCATCTTAGGGATGGAGGTCTCGAGGCTGCTGGTCGATAGCGGGGCCCATTGCAATATCCTTTACAAGCAAGCCTTGGATCAGATGGGCCAGCTCGCCCAGTATATCCTCCCATGCGACCTTAGACTCAAGGGTTTCGGCAGCGACGTGGTTGTTGGAAATCGACTACCCGGGATGCGTTCGTACGATCGCTCGAACATCCGAACACTCCCAGTCGACATCCGAAGTCGCTACTTCGTTCACCCGACAAGCCTTGACCCGATTCACGCCCAGCCATCGCCCCGAAGGACAACCGCGCGAAACGGGACTGCACTGCATCAATTCGGCGACCGCCGAAAGCAGTCCAGCGGTCGCTGAAAGGAACTGCAAACGGCGACCGCCGTTTGCCCTTTGGCGACCGCCGTTTGTCCGCGAACAGCAACGCGACGTTGCTGTTCCGGGCTCGTTTCCGGGTCGTTTTTCCTCATCCGACTATCGATCCGGAGGTCCTAGAACCCCCAGTAGTCGAGGAATACAACCCACAACCCCGGAACCCGATCTACGTTCATGTATGATCAACGAGGTAATTTAAGATCGAATAATTGCGGAAAAAGAAGTTCCTATCTCATACCTTCTCGGTCGATTGTTGAGACCTTAGAGCTTCTAACGTATTCTCCAATCCCGTCTCCAACCGTTGTGTGGGCAACGATCCGCTGGAGTTCTCCCGTCTATACGCTCTCTATCTCAACCTCCGTATGATTATTCTCAATGAGAGAATAAAAAAAAACTTTTATTTGCGTTAACCTTTTAGTTTTACAGAGAAAAATATATTTGCGCTAACGCAATTATTTTTCTCAGCAAAAATAAATGTTGCGGCGAATTGTAGGTTAAGAGAGGGTAAGGGAGGGGGTTTATATAGAGCTACGTTAGGGACCTAAGGATAAATTGATTAAGGGCTAAATTGAAATATTAATTAACTTGGAATACGTAAACGCAATTCCTTAATTAATCAATTCCAATTTTAATTATTATTAACTCCACTATAAAATAATAATTGAATTCCCGAAATTAATTTTAATATTATTTCAACAATAATAAATCCGCCGAAATTACATATACGACTTTCCCCGTGTTTAAGATATCGAACGTCCACGAATTTATTTAATTACTAATAATTAAATTAATTCGTTTCTTATTATCCGAGACTAGTACCACTCATCCTTATTATCATGTGGAACAAATCCACCTGCAGGGTTTACATGATAAACTTTATGAGCTCATCTCGGGGACGTCATCAACCCGATAAACGGGACACGGTTTCCTGTCTATAATCTATAGCATGCCGTGAGTACAATTACGATTCCCAATTTGCCGAGTATCTCGACTAATCAATTAGTCTCACTCATTGGCAAGTTAAAGAACCGAGAATTGGACACACGCACCTATAATTATATAGGGATTAAGAATTCGTATATCCGTAATTCTGAGGTCTAGTTCGATTACGTCGATTAGTATAAATCGAACGCCCTCCCGTGGTCCTGCTCAATACACCAAGTGTACAAGTGTAACATAATAGTCAAGACCAACTATTACCCAGTCACACTACGACGTACCGATGGATTGTCCCTGTCCATCTAAGTCGTGAGCTTCTGTTCGATAGTATACGAGTAACCGACAGTATGATCTTCCGCGTGTCTCCTCACGCCATACTGTCTACAACGTATATATCTAGGACTATTGCATTCAAGTACAAGATAGACAAAATGCCGACGGTTTGATTAATAGATAATGTAAAACACAGATAAGGAGTTCCATATTGTTACTAAACTAGACATTTAGAATATAACTCCATCAATCTCCCACTTATACTAAATCTCTAGTTGCCCTCTACCATACATCCGATACCCATCCCCTTCACGTGTCTCTTGAACGCTTCCGCTGGAAGTGCCTTCGTAAAGGGGTCAGCCAGGTTATCCGCTGATGCAATCTTGGTGACAACCGCATCGCCTCTCCTGACGATGTCTCTAATCAGGTGGTACTTGCGATCTATGTGTTTACTCGCATTGTGGGCTCGTGGTTCCTCTGCACCGCTATTGTCACAATAAATTGTGATAGCTCTAGGCATCTTAGGAACCACATCCAAGTCCATAAGGAAGTTCCGGAGCCACACCAATTCTTTAGCTGCCTCAGAGGCTGCTACATATTCGGCTTCCATGGTAGAGTCCGAAATGCATTTCTGCTTAACACTCTTCCATGAAATTGCTCCACCTCCCAATGTGAACACATAGCCTGATGTAGACTTTCGCTGATCCTTATCAGATTGGAAATCCGAGTCTGTGTAACCAATAGGAATCAACTCGGACTCTTTGTAACTCAGAACATAATTCCTAGTCCTTCGCAGGTACTTAAGTATGTTCTTTACAGCAGTCCAGTGACCCTGTCCAGGGTTACTCTGATATCTAGCTACCATGCCTACGGCATAGCAGATATCAGGCCTCGTGCACAACATTGCATACATTAGACTTCCTACTGCCGAAGCATAAGGAACTGTCTTCATGTAATCTATCTCCTTCTGTGTTTTGGGACACATGTCTTTAGATAGATGAATTCCATGGCAGAAAGGTTGAGCACCTCTCTTGGAATTCGGCATGTTGAAACGAGCTAGAATCGTATCAATATATGAAGCCTGGGACAAGCTTATTGTTCTTTTCCGGCGATCCCTTATAACTTTGATCCCAAGAACATGCCCAACTTGTCCTAAGTCTTTCATATCGAATTGCTTGGACAACCATCCCTTTATGTCCGACAACATCTTCACATTGTTGCCAATTAGAAGGATGTCGTCTACATAAAGCACGAGAAACGCCACACTGTTTCCGTCACATCTCCGGTATACACACGACTCGTCCATGCTTTGAATGAATCCATAAGACTGGATAACCTCATCAAACCGCATGTTCCAAGATCTAGAAGCTTGTTTCAATCCATAAATGGATCGGTTTAGCTTACACACTAGATGCTCTTGGCCTTTCTTAATGAAACCTTCTGGCTGTCTCATGTAAATGGTCTCGTCAAGATTCCCATTCAAGAATGCTGTCTTGACGTCCATTTGCCACACCTCATAATCCATATGAGCTGCTATAGACAAAAGAATCCGGATCGACTTTAGCATAGCTACCGGCGAAAAGGTTTCCTCAGAATCGATCCCTTCTTTCTGAGTATACCCCTTCGCAACAAGCCTAGCCTTGAAAGTTTCAACCTTCCCGTCAGACCCTCTTTTTCTCTTGTACACCCACTTTCAATCTCAGATTTCATCGCTTTTTGCCAAGACTGAGCATCTTGATCTTTAAGCGCCTCGCCGTAGGTCCAGGGATCGGCTTCATGTTCTCCAGGTAATAAGTCCGAAGACTCACCTATAAACATGAACCTATCGGGTTGTCGAACAACCCTCCCACTATGACGACGCTCCGGTGTAACCTTAGTAACTACAGGTGCAGACTCTGGTGGCGTATCACTCGGTTCGGTTGGATCTAAGCCTTGATCGTCCCCTCTCAGTTCGTTTAGTATTATCTCACTCTTAGGCTTGTGGTCCATTATATAATCCTCTTCCAATAACCGAGCGTTGGTGCTAACAACGATCTTCTGGTCCTTAGGACTATAAAATAGACCACCTTTCGTTCCTCTAGGATATCCTATAAACAACCGAATATCCGAACGTGACTCCAACTTATCAGCCCCATGCTTCAGCACATGTGCTGGACAACCCCAGATCCGAATGTGTTTTAAGTTCGGCTTACGCCCAGTCCACAATTCCGAGGGCGTCTTAGGGACTGATTTAGAAGGCACTAGGTTCAGGATATACGCCGCTGTTTCCAAGGCATATCCCCAGAACGAAACTGGTAGGTCTGAATAACTCATCATAGATCTTACCATCTCCATAAGAGTCCTATTCCTTCTTTCTGCTACACCATTCTGCTGGGGCGTGTATGGTGCAGTCATCTGGGAGTCAATCCCATTCTCTAATAAGTACGCCTTAAACTCTCCCGAGAGGTACTCTCCTCCACGATCAGATCGTAGAGTCTTTATGGTTTTACCATGAAGGTTCTCCACAAGAGCTTTGTACTCCTTGAACTTGTCAAAGCACTCGCTCTTGCGGCGCATCAGGTACACAAAACCATACCTTGAGTAATCATCAGTGAAGGTTACGAAATATTCATAACCTCCTCTCGCTTAGACAGATAAAGGCCCGCACAAATCAGAGTGAATCTATTCCAGTACTTCCTTGGATCTATACCCCTTATCACTAAAGGGTCGCTTGGTCATTTTTCCTTCCAGGCATGATTCGCAGGTTGGAAAGTCCTCATCTTTCACACCACTGAGTATTCCATCAGTTATCAACCTTTGAATCCTACCCAAGTTAATGTGACCTAGCCTAAGATGCCATAAGTACTTTTGATTCATCCTAGAAGGCTCCTTTCTCTTATTGGTACTAGATGTATTAAAAGACTCTACTCGTTGCATCGTGGAATAATCAGGATTCAGTATATATAAGTTGCCTATCAATGTACCAGAACAGATATATTCACCATTCTTTTTGATAATAACAGAACTATCAAAAGAAACAGAATATTTATTCAAAACCAACTTAGAAACCGAAACAAGGTTCTTTCTAAAGTTCGGTACATAAAGACAATTATTCAATACTAAAACTTTATTATTAAAAGATAAATGAACATCTCCCAGTGCAACCGCCGCCACTTTCGTAGCGTTGCCCATGTAGATAGTGATCTCTCCCTCTCTAAGCCGCCGGGTTTCCTGGAACCCCTGCAAAGAATTGCAGACATGATCAGTGGCTCCCGTATCCACACACCAGGTACCGGTGGATAACACCGCTAAACATGTTCCAGTGACTAAGGAAAAGTTCATACCTCCTTGTCTGAGAGGACAATTAGACTTCCAATGTCCATACTGCTTGCAACGGAAACACTTGCCCTTGGGCTTGTTCACTCCATTCCGTGGTGCACCATTTCTGGGTCCACTGGGTTTCCGTCCTTGATTCTCCTTCCTCTTAGTCCCCGGAGGGCTAGGAAGTTTCACAGCCACAAGTGCATGAGATTTCTTAAAGATTCCCTCTGTCGCCTGGAGTTCAGTCAGGAGTTCCGCCAACGAATACAACCTCTTGTTCATGTTATAGTTCATGCGGAACTGCTCAAAACTCCTAGGCAGAGACTGGAGCACTATATCGATCTGGGTTTCCCCATCGATGGCTCCTCCCATAATCTCTATCTCATTCAGATAGCCAATCATCCTAAGAACGTGATCCCTCACGGGCGTTCCTTCGGACATGGTGGCCGTCATGAGTTTTCTCATAGCATCTTGCCTGGCTGCCCTATCCTGACTACCAAACATCTCCTTGAGGTTAAGCATCATATCATAGGCAGTGGTCATGGCCTCATGCTGATGTTGCAGCACATTTGACATAGAACCCAAAATGTAGCACCGCGCCATCTGATCAGCCTTGACCCACTTCCGATGAGCTTCCTTTTCCTCAGGAGTGGAGGTATCAGTAGGTTCATCAGAACAAACCTCATGGAGTACATACTTGTACTCCTCAGCAGTCAGGACAATGTCCAAGTTTCGTTTCCAATCAACATAGTTCGGACCAGTGAGTTTGTTTTCTTTTAGTATAATGGACAGCGGGTTGAGTGCCATATCTATAAAAGAGACAAATCAAACTGTCAAATTTAATTCGATATTAACTCCCTTAATTAATATCATTAAATTTACCAATCAATCCTAAAATCCCATCAGACTAGCATGCCACGTTCATGTGGACGTATACTAGTCCAAATGATTTTATAACTGGACTTTTACTTCGGTCGTACATCATTACAGCAGTGACTCCGATGGGGAGGATACTGTAAAGCGTACCTAAGTGTATACCATTTCTCAGTACTAAGTTAACCGCTCGGAAACTACATGCCCACCGCAAGCCACGTTAGTGTGGACGTTTACGTTGACATGCGGTCCCTTTACGATTTCCTATAACTGTCGAGCCTCAATTAACCCAAAGTTCCGTTTCCGTCTAGCAAGCCACGATAGTGTGGACGTTTACTAAATAAACAACTTTGTTAATTGAATTCCATTTAATAAATTTCACAATTTCGTTAATCAAAGCTTGATATCTCGTAAGTGAAACTCGAAGTTTCTAACCAGCGATCAATCATGCAATTGAGCCCTATCTCTCACTAGGTGAGGGAGCCAACCAGACAATCGATCTAGCCATCAAATGACTCGAATGTCTCTAATCTGTGTCATCGACATAACCAAGCGCTTTGGCTCCATTCCACTCCCCGGGGTGAGAATGAGTCGAGTTGAAATTAGTCTTTGAAAACCAGATTAGGCATTGCTTTGAAAAACTTAAGTGTTCAATTCTATAAATGGAATTGAATTCGAATTTTGATCCAGTGATATCCGTGTGTCAACTTTATCCGATAGGGAGGATGACACTAAAGCCAACTCGTAAGCGACACACATCACCATCAAAACAGAGAATGGAGACCGCGGGATTGTTTCCAATCCCTCTCCCACTTAGTTTTTACGAAAGGGATAACAAGCACATGCATATAGAAATAAAGCATAATAAAACGCACGTAAACACACAAAAAGCATTTAACGTGGCCCGATTATTATGGCCTTTAAAATCTTCGATGCACGTCTTCTCCGATCTTCGTCTCGTTGCTCGTCTAGGTCTCGATCCACCACCGACTCGTCCAAGGACCAAAAGACGAACCCCTCCCACTGGAGTATCGCCCCAGGCCTCGACGAGCGATCCGTGGTGTCCATCGAACCGCCGCGGAGATGCTGCCCGAAAACCAACGAAACGGCGACCGCCGTTTGAGAAACGGCGACCGCCGTTTGCCCTTCAGCAGCCGCGGGTTCGACTTCTCGACCCTCGTTCGTCCGGCCTTCGATCTCGTCTC
Organism: Euphrasia confusa; assembly: GCA_954870475.1. Lineage (NCBI taxonomy): Eukaryota > Viridiplantae > Streptophyta > Magnoliopsida > Lamiales > Orobanchaceae > Euphrasia > Euphrasia confusa. Next base: position 13,597,091 of record OX940949.1, on the reverse strand, counting down.
GATCCACCAAGCAGCAGCAACATTACATAAGTAAAATATACTACTTCCGGCATCGATCCTATACATTTTGATCGATCCTATACACCCGGATAAACGAAAAACGAAAAATAAAACCTAAACGACTCAACCCGTCGTTTTAATCTATTACAAGCAAGCAACGATTCAAAAAAAAAACCAAAGATCTCGACAACCCCGAGAGTTTAATAAACCACAACATACAGTACATAAACCTATGACCATAATAATCGGGTTATCCTGCAAAACAAACTCGCAAACAATACAAAGAACGCATAAACCGGCTCTGATACCAATTGTTGGAAATCTACTACCCGGGATGCGTTCGTTCGATCGCTCGAACATCCGAACACTCCCAGTCGACATCCGAAGTCGCTACTTCGTTCACCCGACAAGCCTTGACCCGATTCACGCCCAGCCATCGCCCCGAAGGACAACCGCGCGAAACGGGACTGGACTGCATCAATTCGGCGACCGCCGAAAGCAGTCCAGCGGTCGCTGAAAGGAACTGCAAACGGCGACCGCCGTTTGCCCTTTGGCGACCGCCGTTTGTCCGCGAACAGCAACACGACGTTGCTGTTCCGGGCTTGTTTCCGGGTCGTTTTTCCTCATCCGACTACCGATCCGGAGGTCCTAGAACCCCCAGTAGTCGAGGAATACAACCCACAACCCCGGAACCCGATCTACGTTCATGTATGATCAACGAGGTAATTTAAGATCCAATAATTGCGGAAAAAGAAGTTCCGATCTCATACCTTCTCGGTCGATTGTTGAGACCTTAGAGCTTCTAACGTATTCTCCAATCCCGTCTCCAACCGTTGTGTGGGCAACGATCCGCTGGAGTTCTCCCGTCTATACGCTCTCTATCTCAACCTCCGTATGATTATTCTCAATGAGAGAATAAAAAAAAACTTTTATTTGCGTTAACCTTTTAGTTTTACAGAGAAAAATATATTTGCGCTAACGCAATTATTTTTCTCAGCAAAAATAAATGTTGCGGCGAATTGTAGGTTAAGAGAGGGTAAGGGAGGGGGTTTATATAGAGCTACGTTAGGGACCTAAGGATAAATTGATTAAGGGCTAAATTGAAATATTAATTAACTTGGAATACGTAAACGCAATTCCTTAATTAATCAATTCCAATTTTAATTATTATTAACTCCACTATAAAATAATAATTGAATTCCCGAAATTAATTTTAATATTATTTCAACAATAATAAATCCGCCGAAATTACATATACGACTTTCCCCGTGTTTAAGATATCGAACGTCCACGAATTTATTTAATTACTAATAATTAAATTAATTCGTTTCTTATTATCCGAGACTAGTACCACTCATCCTTATTATCATGTGGAACAAATCCACCTGCAGGGTTTACATGATAAACTTTATGAGCTCATCTCGGGGACGTCATCAACCCGATAAACGGGACACGGTTTCCTGTCTATAATCTATAGCATGCCGTGAGTACAATTACGATTCCCAATTTGCCGAGTATCTCGACTAATCAATTAGTCTCACTCATTGGCAAGTTAAAGAACCGAGAATTGGACACACGCACCTATAATTATATAGGGATTAAGAATTCGTATATCCGTAATTCTGAGGTCTAGTTCGATTACGTCGATTAGTATAAATCGAACGCCCTCCCGTGGTCCTGCTCAATACACCAAGTGTACAAGTGTAACATAATAGTCAAGACCAACTATTACCCAGTCACACTACGACGTACCGATGGATTGTCCCTGTCCATCTAAGTCGTGAGCTTCTGTTCGATAGTATACGAGTAACCGACAGTATGATCTTCCGCGTGTCTCCTCACGCCATACTGTCTACAACGTATATATCTAGGACTATTGCATTCAAGTACAAGATAGACAAAATGCCGACGGTTTGATTAATAGATAATGTAAAACACAGATAAGGAGTTCCATATTGTTACTAAACTAGACATTTAGAATATAACTCCATCAGTGGTGACCCCCTGCGGTACGATCACATTGCCTCTCGAGCTGGCTGACTCCGTCAAGCCTGACGTCAAGGTGTTGAGAAACCTCGAGTTCGTAATAATAGATAGGGCTAGCGGGTACAACGCACTTCTGGGGAGGCCCTTCTTAGAAGCTTTCGAAGCTGTGGCCTCCACCTACTACTACTGTATCAAATTCCCCGTCCCCTCCGGAGCTATTGGCACCGTGAGAGGGGACCAACTAATGGCAAAAAAGTGTTTGCTCTATTCAAATTCTTATGAACTAACGGACCCAACGGCGGAGACCGCGACAGATACCTCCCGGGTAAATCAGCTTTTAGCTAGGCTAAGTACCCCAGGAGCCCAAACGAGCGTGTTCGACCTAGACCCCCCAACCTCCCGGGGGCCCGAGGAAAGGACGTCCAACACGGTTGTCTCGGTCCCCGTCCTCAAGGCCGGCGCCGCGCCTGGGCGGGGCACGAGGGCACCGTGATCGACCCGAGCTCCGGCCCGGGCGAGCGAGTTGTCGGCCTCGGGACGGGGAAGGACCTCGAGTACCCAAGCATCAGCGAGTCTAGTCTCGACCCTTTCCCCGAAACCCGTCTCCGGAACGACCGCGGAGTCGAGACCCTCGAGGCACCCGTGCAATGCGAGGTCGGGACCCCGGAGCTCCCCCGACAGGTGTTGCTCGGCTCCCTCATGGACCACGGGACCCGGGTAGACCTCGAGTCGTTCTTGAAAGCAAACTTAGCCACATTCGCCTGGAGCAGCGGAGAGCTCGGAAGAGTTGACCCGGAGCTCGAAAGCGCCGTCCGGTAGCCCAAAGACGGAGGAAAATGGGGCCCGAGAAGGGAGAAGCACTAGCCGCGGAGGCCCACAAGCTCTTGAAGGACGGGCTAATACGCCTAGCCCCACACGACGCAACGTGGGTGTCAAACGCGGTGATGGTGCGGAAAACGGGGGGCAAGTGGAGGCTCTGCATCGATTACTCCGACCTCAATGAGGCGTGCCCCAAAGACCATTTCCCGATGCCCCACATTGACCAATTGGTCGACAGCACCGCGGGCCACGCGATATTCTCCATCATGGATGCGAGCTCCGGTTACCACCAGATTCCAATGAATCCCGAGGACACCCGCCACACCGCTTTCTACACTGGGAGCAACGTGTACTGTTGGGAACGGATGCCGTTCGGCCTAAAGAACGCCGGGGCCACCTACCAAAGGCTGGTCAACACCATGTTCGCCGGAGAGATCGGCAAAACGGTAGAAGTCTACATTGACGACATCATTGTGAAAAGTACGAGCGAGACAGACCACGTCGCGGACCTCGCTCGAGTCTTCGAGATCCTCGGGGCGTTCAACATGAGGTTGAATCCCAAGAAGTGTCATTTCGGGATCAAGAAAGGAATGTTCCTGGGACACGTGTTTGGGGAGTATGTGCTCGAGCCGAACCCAGCGAAGATCAAGGCCGCGCTCGACATGGCCGAGCCGCGGGACGTAAAGGGAGTCCAACGGCTCACCGGTTGCCTCGCAACGCTCAGTCGTTACGTATCGCGACTCGGGGACAAAACCCGCCCGTTCTTCGGATCGATCAAAAACCGAGAGTTCCACTGGAAGAAGGACAGTCAGGACGCCTTGAGACGAATCAAGGAGTATCTCGCAGGGCCCCATATCCTGACGGTCCCCAAAGCAGGGGAGAAACTATTTCTGTACCTCGCCGCGTCAGAGTGCGCATTGAGCGCGGTGCTCGTCCGAGCCGAGGGCACCCTCCACCTACCCATCTATTTCGTAAGCCATGTCCTCCACGAGGCAGAGACTCGGTACACACCGCTCGAGAAGTTGGCGTACGCGCTGATAATTTCGGTCCGCAAGCTCAGGGCATACTTGTTCGAGCACCCGGTGGAAGTGCTCACCACAATGCCCTTACGACAAGTCATGCATCGCTCCGATGTAACGGGTAGACTGCTCCGGTGGAGCCTGGAGCTGAGCCAGTACGATATCACTTTCGCCCCCCGGACCGCGATAAAGGCACAGGCGCTCGCGGATTTTGTCGTCGAGCTGACCTTTCCCCAGCGGAGCACGGGTCAAGCTCGCCCCTGGAGACTTTACGTGGACGGGTCGGCTACAAGTGCGTGCTCGGGGGCCGGAGTGGTGCTCCTCGGGCCAGACGGTGATTCGTTTGCCCATGCGGTAAAATTCGAATTTCCCGCGACAAATAACGAAGCAGAGTACGAGGCACTCGTAGCGGGCCTCGAGATGTCCATCGCGGTAGACGTCCCGCAACTCCATGTGTTCATGGATTCACAGCTAGTAGTGAACCAAGTCACGGGCGATTACGAAGCCAAAGGCGAACAAATGATCAAGTACCTCGAGCTGGTGTGGAAGTTGTGCGGCAAGATACCCGATGTTCGAATCGAGCAAATCCCCAGGGAACAAAATTCACAAGCCGACGCGCTATCCAAGTTGGCCTCATCCGAAGGATCCGGAGATCTATCCCGAGTCGTGTTAACACATTTGAAGACGCCCTCGGTCGACGCCCGAGACGAAATTCTCCCCGTAGTCCCGGAGTCCGGGGCCGACTGGCGAGACGCGATCAAAGGATTCATCGAGTCCGGGGCCCTGCCCCCGGACAAAGTCGAGGCTAAACAGCTCCGCATACGGGCTGCAAGGTACTCTATTCTGGGATCCCAACTTTATCGCAGGAGTTCTTCTATGCCTTTGTTAAAATGTATATCCAGGGACGAGGGAGCCAAAGTCTTGTCCGAAATCCACGAAGGCATATGCGGTAACCACGCCGGCGGTCGATCTCTAGCCCACAAAACCATGGGCCAAGGTTTCTACTGGCCGAGCCTACGCCGCGATGCCGCCGAGTTCGCAAAAAGATGTGTCCAATGCCAACTCATGGGCCCCAACATCCTCACCGCGCCCGGGACCCTCAAGGCGCTTTACTCCCCGTGGCCGTTCGCCCAGTGGGGCATAGACATCATCGGCCCGTTGGCCACCGCCCCGGGCGGAGTCAAATTCGCGTTTGTCGCGGTCGACTACTTCACCAAATGGGCCGAGGCGGAAGCAGTCCAGAAGATCGATCAACCCCAAGTAATCAAATTCATCTGGAAGAACATCATATGCCGGTTCGGGTTGCCCGAGTCCATCATCTCGGACAACGGCAAACAGTTTGACGGCGAGCGAGTGGCGGATTTCTGCGAGCTATGGGGTATAAGGAGGGCGTTTGCAACCCCGTACCACCCGCAGTCCAATGGGCAGGTCGAGGCGGTGAATAAAATTTTAAAGCACACCATCAAGGCGAAGCTGGAGTTACGAAAAGGAAAATGGGCCGAGGAGCTACCCGAGGTGCTGTGGTCGTTGTGTGAGAGAGAAAATAATTTGTCTTAATTATTTTATCACACTTGTACGCTATGGTCGTAAATCAAGACGCGGAGAATCATAAGTGAAACTCTAAGTTTCTAACCAGTGATTCACCATGCGAACAACCCTATCTCTCATTATATGAGGGAGCCGAGCAGACAATCGATCCATCTTCAAAAGAATGGTACGAATGTCTCTAATTTGTGTCATCCACATGACCAAGTGGCTTTGGCTCCATTCCACTCCCCGGGGTGAGAATGAGTCGACTTGAAGTCAGTTTCAGAAAGACAAATTAGGCATTGTTTGATAAACTTAATCAATGTCTCTTGTAAAAGGAATTACAAGAATTCTCCTATAATGACACATCTATACGAACTTCAAAAGTCCATAAGAGTCACCAAGAGAACAGTAATGGAGACCATGGGAATGTTTCCATCCCCTCTCCCACTTAGCTTTTTATAAAAAAGGGATACGCTATCTAGTGCATAAAGTAAACACATATAGCATGCATACAAGCAATAAAGCACATAGCACATAGTCAAAATAATACTAGAACAATTATTTTCCGACTATCATGGCTTTATTCCATCTCCGTATGCGTCTTCTAGTCTTCAGTCTTCGTTTTTTAATGCTCCATGTGACGAGAATATTAATCCCAACATTTAAATCTATTTATTTTTAATAAATCCAAAAGTTACTTAATTCGAAAATTAAGTCAATAGAATAAATCAAAAATAAAATTAAATATTATTAATATTTTTATTTATTTATTTTCCTATCTAATTCTATTAAATCTCTAGAATAATCTATCCAAGTAAAACTTGGAATATTCTAGAAGACTTCTATAATAGAATAAGGAAATAAAATAAATTAGGACTCTTCTACTTTCCAATATTAATTAATTTCCATTACTATGAAAATTCCCATAAAATAGGAATAATCAATTAGGAAATAAATCAATCCTAAATTAACTCTTATTCCTTTCCAATTCTATTAAATCTCTAGGATCCTATTCCAAGTAGAACTCGGAATACTCTAGAAGACTTCCATAATAGAATAAGGAATAAAATTAATTCTAATTAATTCTTTTCCTAATCCATGAGAATTCCCAAAAATAGGAAAACTCAAATTAGGAAAACCGAATCAATTAGGAAAGTGAATCTTTGGTAGGAGTTGCACGGGATGGGGATTCCCGCACCACCCCACCATCATCGGTCGACCACCATCCCCGGAGAGGGCACCGCCGCCGCCATCCCTGCCGGCCGGCCACCACCTTGCCGGCGGCAGCCCCAGCCGAGGGGCGATCGACCCCTCCCCATGGCTTCAGTCATGGGGTCGATCATGGGGTTGATCGACCCCCCGGTTTTTCGTCCTCTTCGTCTTCTTCGTCACACGAGTTCTCCGGCGGTCGTCTCGGCATCGATCCAACGTAAATAAATTACAAGAAATAAATTTACAATTCCGGTATCGATTCTATACATGAAATCGACCCTATACACTTTCCGGAAAACATAGAACAATAATAATAAATCTAAATTCGGTCAACCCCCGAATTTTTACTATTACAAGCATTCATCCACACAAAACAAATCTCGACATGTCCGAGAGTTTAATAAACGAACAATCATGGTAAATTAAATAGCAATTAATTAAACGAATAATTAACAATTAATTAAACCATGATAGTCGGAATCCCTGCAAGGTAGAACACAATTGAACACATACATGAACACGAAACCAAACGCTCTGATACCAATTGTTGGAAATCGATATCCTGGGCCATTAAAATTTGCGGAAAATAATAACCCGACCGAAATCCTCTCGCCGGAAACCGATCACGAGCACCATGATATCCGGAGCCCGACCGGAGAGTCGCCGCGGGATAAACCCGCGGCCGAAACCCTAGCCGAGCCCATCACGGGCTCGCGATCACCATCGATCGCGTGGGGCTGCTCCGGCAGCCCCGGGGCGGTGAGTCCGGCGACTTCACCGCCCACGCCGTCGGGAGGGGCGGTCAGCCCAGCTGACCACCGCGGCTACAGCCGCGGCTCGCCCCCGCGATCGAGCCCAGCTCGATCGCTCGCCCCGGCGTCCAGCCGGGGTCCCTTCGCGCGGATCGCCGCGATCGAACCCTAGGTTCGATCGCACCCCTCGGCTCCCAGCCGAGGGTCCTTCGAACGTTCGCCGGGGATCTCGAATCCCCATCCCCGAAGTTCGTCGTTGACCCGGATCGTGTGTTCATGTATGTATCACAATCAATTCACATAAAATCACACAAGGAATTTTATGATCGTACCTATTGATTTGTTGTGCGGAGAAACGAAATCAATTGAAGACCTTTGAATCTTCCTACGTATTCCTTGCACTCCGTTCGAACGTCGGGTGGGCGACGATCTATCGAACTCCTATGGATCCTCTTCACGAACTCTCTAGAATATCAAGTATGATAATCTTATGGTGTCTTGAATTGTGAAGACCATGTAGTGCTTTTATAGGCTACGTAGGGGATCTAAAGGAGGTGGAATATTGGGCTTCCAATATTGAAGATTAAATTGAGCCCAATGCTCAAGTCCATTAATCCTTATCAATATTAATTAATTTATTTTCCACTATATAAATTAATTGCACTCCCAATATTAAACCATATTATTTCAAATAATATTTCTCCGGTAGTATTATTTATTCCGTGTATTTAAGATTTAAATATCCATGAATAAAATTAATTTATTGCTAATTAATTTATTCATCTCTTGAATCCGAGACTAGTACCATTCAACCTTAATTATTGTGCGGAACGAATCCACTCATGAGGTTTACACAATAATTCCTTATGAACTCATCTCGAGGATATTATCAACCCTTACGGGATACACTGTCCGGTCAATTATTCACGGCATGCCATACATAAAATATAGTGACCCAACTTAACCGGTAATCAACCTAATAATTAAATCGGTTAATTCCTTTGGTAAATCAAAGTCACATATATTTAATATACACACCCGCAATAATATCGGGGATTAAGAATAAAATACTCTGAGACTCGAATCGATTATCGCCGGCAATCCTAATCGATGAATCTCAACGATCCGCTCAATACACCAAGTGTACAAGTGTGATAAAATAATTAAGATAAATTATTTTCTCTCTCACACAACGACTATACCGATGGATTGGTCCGGGTCCATCTAGGTCGTGAGCAACTGTTCGATTAAATACGAGTAACCGATAGTATGATCTTCTGTGCGCCCATGCAACACCATACTAACTACAACGTATAAAATCTAGGACTATGATTTGCATATATTTAATTAATAATAATTAAACGCAAACAATTGTTTATTAATTTAATAGATTAAATGCTATGATCGGGAGTTTACCGTTACTTAAATCTAGACATTAAGTACACAACTCCAACACGACGATCTATCGAACTCCTATGGATCTCCTTCAACTCTCTAGAACTATCAAGTATTGATATTCTTGTCTCATTAATTATGAAGGCCATGTAGTGCTTTTATAGGCTACGTAGGGGATCTAAATGAGGTGGAATATTGGGCTTCCAATATTGAAGATTAAATTGAGCCCAATGCTCAAGTCCATTAATCCTTATCAATATTAATTAATTTATTTTCCACTATATAAATTAATTGCACTCCCAATATTAAACCATATTATATCCAAATAATATTTCTCCGGTAGTATTATTTATTCCGTGTATTTAAGATATAAATATCCATGAATAAAATTTATTTATTGCTTAGTAAATTTATTCATCTCTTTTATCCGAGACTAGTACCACTCAACCTTATTTATTATGCGGAACAAATCCACTCGCGAGGTTTACATAATAAATCCTTATGAGCTCATCTCGGGTATATTATCAACCCTTCCGGGATACACTGTCCCGTCTAGAATTCACGGCATGCCATATATAAAATATAGTGACTCAACTTAACCGGTAATTGACCCAATAATTAAACCGGTCAATTCCTTTGGAAAATCAAAGTCACTTATATTAAATATACACACCCGCAATTGTATCGGGGATTAAGAATAAAATACACTGAGTCTCAAATCAATTATCGCCGAGCAAACCTAATTGATGAGTCTCATTCGATCCGCTCAATACACCAAGTGTACAAGTGTGATAAAATAATTAAGATAAATTATTTTCTCTTTCACACAACGACTATACCGATGGATTGGTCCGTGTCCATCTAGGTCGTGAGCATCTGTTCGATTAAATACGAGTAACCGATAGTATGATCTTCTGTGTGGGCCCGACACACCATACTAACTACAACGTATAAAATCCAGGACTATGATTTGCATATATTTAATTAACAATAATTAAAAGCAAATGAATGTTCATTATTAATAGGTAAATGAAAGTGTACAAGGAGTTCATAATACTCAAATCTAGACATTAAGTATACTACTCCATCACATGGGATGCATGGCATGCATGAGATGCATGGCTTGCATGGATGCATGTCACATGGTGTGACATGGCATGCCACACAAGCAAGGGGACCACATCTAATGCCATTTGGCATGGTGATGTGGAAATGACCCTTCACCTCCCCATTATCCACCATTACTTGTGCATTATGATGCACATTATGGTGGGGGTTACAAGGGAGGTTAATGGTGATCAATATAGTGATGAAAACATGTGTTTTCACAACACTTTTGATCAGCCTCGAAAATCATACACAAAAGAGAGAGAGAAGAGAGTTCTTGGAGAACCACTTCAAAACAAGCAAGCAAGTTCAATTCCGGGTTCGTGTGCAACACGTAGAGGCCGGGCCATTTGTGCGGCTTCAACAACCGGGCGATCTAGATTTATATGCTTTACACGCTTCCGCACACACGGTATATCGATCGGATCGGTATACCGGTACCTTCAATTTATAAGACGGCTTACGATTTTTCCACAATTCGTACGGCGTCTCGTTTTTACCTTTAAGGGGGATTTTATTCAAAATGTGGTTAGCTGTCAAAATAGCTTCCCCCACGTGTTTTGAGGTAAACCCGAATTAATCAACATGGCGTTCATCATCTCTTTGAGAGTTCTGTTTTTCTGTTCAGCAACACCATTTGATTTTGGTGAATAAGGAGCCGTCGTTTGATGAATTATCCCATTTTCAGAACATAATTTTTCAAACGGAGCTACATATTCTCCACCTCTATCACTTCGAATTATTTTAATTCGTTTACCAAGTTGATTTTCAACCTCAGCTTTATACTTGGTAAAGGCCTCTAATGCCTCGTCTTTGCTACTTAACAAGTATAAGTAACAATATCTAGTACAATCATCAATAAACGTGATGAAGTACTTTTTACCACCTCTTGTTTGTACAAATTTCAAATCACATATATCAGTATGGATTAAACCAAGAGGTTCAGTACACCTTTCAATCGATGGAAAAGGTAACTTAGCCATTTTGGCTTCAACACAAATTTCACATTTCTTTTGTGAATCAATTTTTGAAGTTGGTAATAATTCAAAATTTATTAATCTTTTTTAATCGCATTTAGCCACAATTCAGAACACTCAAGCAAGTAAACCGAAACAAAATTATTTTTATTAATGCTCGAGGCAACATTGGGTACACGGCGCACAGCCATTACATTCATTTTGAACATTCCATTGTCGAGATAGCCCCGACCAAGGAAAGTTCCAAACTTAGTCAAAATAAACTTCTTAGCATCAAATACAAGTTTAAAACCATGCTCAACTAGGAGAGACCCAGAGACTAAGTTCTTGCGGATGTCCGGGACATGCAGCACATCCTTTAACAGCAACTCCTTTCCAGAGGTGAGCTTCAGGGTCACGTTCCCAACTCCAGCAACAGCAGACGAGGAAGAGTTCCCCATGTGGAGCTTTCGGCCAGTCGAAGGAGCATAAGTAGAAAATGCATCCTTATCAGAGCAGACATGGCGAGTGGCTCCAGTGTCAATGAACCACTCCTTGGGATTACCAACCAAGTTGGCTTCAAACACCATTGCTGACATATCCATTTCAGTCAGGTCCTGTCCAGAGGTTTCAACAAGGTTAGCAGATTGCTTCCCTTTCCCCTTGTACTGTGCGATAGGTTGTTTAAGCTTCTTGCAATCTTTAGCCATGTGGCCAGTTATTCCACAGTTATGTCATTTTCCCATGAACTTCCAGACCTTGGTGGCAGGCTCTTTCCCTTTAGAGGTATTCTGAGGAGTAGGCAGCTTCCTTTTGGGTTGCTCCATCAGATTCACACGAGGCTCCTCAGGCACACTTCCAGGATTAAATCTCTTACGATTTTCCTCTTCTATACGAAGCTTGACAACCAGCTTGTCAATAGTCATTTCCTTGGTGTTATGCTTGAGATAGTTTTGATAAGCCCTCCAACTCGGGGGTAACTTCACAATAGCAGCAGCCACCAGAAAAGATTCGCTGCTTTTCATGCCTTCATTCTCAAGGTCATGCAAGATCAGCTGGAAGTGTTGGAATTGAGATACGACTGACTTAGAGTCGACCATCTTAAAATACAAAAACTTCCCGACGACGAACTTCTTAGTTCCGGCGTCCTCAGTTTTATATTTCTTCTCCAAAGCATCCCAGAGTGCTTTGGCCGAAGTCATATTCCCATACACATTGTACAGGTCATTACTCAGACCGTTCAAAACGGTATTCCGGCACAGGTAATCCCCTTGGCCCCATGCTTCATAAGTCGCACGCTTATTAGCATCAATTTCATTCTCATCCATGGCCAGAGGCTCATCCTTGAGAAACTTTGCCAAATCCAACGTGGTCTGGTAAAACATCATCTTTTGTTGCCACCTTTTGAAGTCAGTCTCATTGAACTTCTCAGGTTTCTCAGCATGAACAATCTATGAAGGCATGATCGGAACGTTCAAGTTCATCGGTGGGACATGACCAGCGGGCTTCTCAGCACCAGAAATTTCTCCGGCTGCCATTTTTTAGCACGGTTATTTGTCTTGCGTTGTTGGTATTACGTAGCTATTACAGTGCTTGTTTCTGGATTAGAATCAGTACTACTGAACTATGAAATGCTGGGAATTATTTTGCTTTATTTGTTGTGTATGATATGCAGCCTAGGACTCACTATTTATAGCTGAGCTCCATGCATGTGAAGGGTCAAGTCAAGGCATTCAATCTGGTGAGTAATAAGTCCAAGTCCAAGGTCGAGTCGAGTCGAGTCGAGTCGGGACGGGACGAGCCGAGCACGAGCACGAGCACGAGCACGAGCCGAGCCGAGCCGAGCCGAGCCGACGGACGCGCGTGTGGCGATTGCTGTTGGAGTTGTGTACTTAATGTCTAGATTTAAGTGACAGAAACTCACGATCCATTGCCATTAATCTATTTAACTAAATGAACAATTGTCTGCGTTTAATTATTTATAATTAAATATATGCAAAACATAGTCCTGGATTCTATACGTTGTAGTTAGTATGGTGTGTCTGGCCCCACACAGAAGATCATACTATCGGTTACTCGTATTTAATCGAACAGTTGCTCACAACCTAGATGGACACGGACCAATCCATCGGTATAGTCGTTGTGTGAGAGAGAAAATAATATGTTATTTGATTAATTAGCAAATTAGCAATAAATTAATTTTATTCATGGATATTTAAATCTTAAATACACGGAATAAATAATACTACCGGAGAAATATTATTTGATATAATATGGTAAATATTGGGAGTGCAATTATATTTATATAGTGGAGTTAATCATATAATTAATAATAGTAAGGATTAATAGATTTGGGCTTGTTCTCAATTTAATCACTATTATTTGAAGCCCAATATTCCACCTCCTTAAGATCCCCTACGTAGCCTATAAAAGCACTACATGGTCTTCTCTATTCTCATAACTTGAAGATCACAATTCTAGAGAGAGAAAGTAGAGAGGGAGATCCATGGAGTTCGGAAGATCGTCGCCCACCCGACGTTCGAGCTAGTGCAAGGAATACGTGGGAAGATATCAAGGTCATCAAAAGATCTCGTTTCTCCGTACAACGAGAACAAAGGTAAAATCATAAAAACCCCCTTATGATTTTAATTAATTCGTATATGCATATGAACGAAGATCCAAGGGACGAACGAACCCCGGAACGAGGATGAACCGGCGGTGGTGGTCGAAGACCACCGGACCGCGGTGGTTCGGATCCCCGTGGGGATCGTGCGCACGCACGGACCAAGCCCTCGGCTGGGCGCCGAGGGTGGCGATCGAAGCCCTAGGGCTCGATCGCCGGGCGTGCATGGAGCAGCCCCGGCTGGACGCCGGGGCACGCGATCGAGCTGGGCTCGATCGCCGGGCAGCCGCGTGGCTGGCCCGATCGCGGTCCGCTGGGCGGACCGCCCTCCGACGCGGTGGCGGCGAGTCGCCGGACTCGCCGCGGGGGCTGCTACGAGCAGCCCCGGGGGGTTACGTGAGTAACCCCATGCGATCGCGAGGCGCGATCGCGAGCCCCGTACGGGGGCTCGGCTAGGGCACGCAAGCGGGGGCTGCTACGAGCAGCCCCGGGGGGTTACGTGAGTAACCCCATGCGATCGCGAGGCGCGATCGCGAGCCCCGTACGGGGGCTCGGCTAGGGCACGCAAGCGGGGGCTTCCCCGCGGATGTGTGTTCGGATGGGCTCCGGCTCGTGTGGTGGCTCGCGGTGGTTTCCGGCGAAGGGATTTTGATCGGGTTATTATTTCCGCAATTTAAATAGCCTGGGATATCGATTTCCAACAATTGGTATCAGAGCGATGGTTCTAGTTCATGTGTATATGCAATAAATTGTTCTACCTTGCAGGGTTTCCGACTATTATGGCTAGATATAATTTATTCGTTAATTATTGTCATAATATGTTTTTTATTAAACTCTCGGACATGTCGAGATTCGTTTTATGTGTGGTGAATGCTTGTAATAGTAAAAATTCGGGGGTTGACCAATTTAGGTTTATTATTACGTTCTACTTTTTCCGGAAATTGTATAGGGTCGATTTCATGTATAGAATCGATACCGGATAATTGTATTTAAATTATTGTAATTTATTTACGTTGGATCGATGCCGAAACGACCGCCGGAGAAGACGTGTGACGAAGAAGACGAAGGGACTCGGGATCAATCATGGAGATCGATCCCATGGAGATCGACCGCGAGGTGGGAGCTGCCCGCGGGACTCCTCGGCCACGCCGGCCACCAATGGAGGTGGCGCGTGGGCTGGGGTGGCGGCGGCGCTCCTCTCGGCCGGCGATCGATGGTGGGTGGCGCGGGGTCCTCGTGATCTCGTGCTCTCCCGCCGAGATTCAACTTTCCTAAATTATTCGGTTTTCCTATTTTGAGTATTCCTTTTTTTGGAAATTCTCATGGAATAGGAAAAGAATAAATTTAGTATAAATTTATTTTTCCTTATTGATTATTCCTATTCTTGGGAATGTTCATGGATTAGGGAAAGGAATAAATTTGGAATTAATTTAGTCTTCCTAATTGATTATTCCTTTTATGGAATATTCATGGATTAGGAAAAAAATTAATTTGGAATTAATTTACTTTTTTTTATTTAATTATTCCTTTATGGAATTTTTAATAGATTAAAAAAAATAATTAATTTGGAAAGTTTTGAAAGTCCTTAATTAATTATTCCTTATTTAATTATTCCTTTATGGAATTTTAAATAGAAAAGGAAAGGAATTAATTGAAAAGGATTAGGAGTCCTAAATTAATTTTTCCTTATTTAATTATTCCTTTATGGAATTTTTAATGGATTAGGAAAGGAATTAATTTGGAAGGACTAGGAGTCCTAAATTATTTTTTCCTTATTTCATTATGGAAATCTTCTAGAATATTCCAAGTGGGTCTTGGATAGGATTCTAGAGATTTAATGGAATTAGAAGGAAAATAAAAATAATAAAAAATATTAATAATATTTAATTTTATTTTTGATTTATTCGATTGACTTAATTCTCGAATTAAGTAACTTTTGGATTTATTAAAAATAAATAGATTTAAATATTGGAATTAATATTCCCGTCACATGGAGCATTCAAGAACGAAGACTGAAGACTAGAAGATGCGTACGGAGATGCGATAAAGCCATAATAGTCGGAAAATAATATTCTAGTATTATTTTGATTATGTGATAATATTCTATGTGCTTTATTTCATGTATACATGCTTATGTGTATTTAATTATGCATTAGATAGCGTATCCCTTTGTTATAAAAAGCTAAGTGGGAGAGGGATTGGAAACAATGCCATGGTCTCCATTGCTGTTCTCTTAGTGACTTTTATGGACTTTTGAAGTTCGTATAGACAAGTCATTGGAGGAGAATTCTTGTAATTCCTTTTACGAGAAACATTGAATAAGTTTATCAAACAATGCCTAATTTGTCTTTCTGAAACTGATTTCAAGTCGACTCATTCTCACCCCGGGGAGTGGAATGGAGCCAAAGCCACTTGGTCATGTGGATGACACAAATTAGAGACCTTCGTACCATTTCTTGGAAATGGATCGGTTGTCTGCTCGGCTCCCTCATTTTATGAGAGATAGGGTTGTTCGCATGGTGAATCACTAGTTAGAAACTTCGAGCTTCACTTATGATTCTCCGCGTCTTGATCCATAAGATTGAATGATTCAAGTAATTGGGAGTCAATTGTAAAAATCTTTTGGTATAGTAAACGTCCACACTATCGTGGCTTGCTACATTGAATGGGATTTTGGAACGATTGATGTAGACAGTTATAGAAGGGAGTAAAGGAGGGTATGTTAACGTAAACGTCCACACTATCGTGGCTTGCGGTGAATATGCGTATCCCAAACAATCTTCTTAGATACTGAGTAATGGTTTACACTTAGGTACGCTTCTTAGTATTCTTCCCATCGAAGTAACGCTAATGATGATGTACGACCGAAGCAAATCTAATTACTAAATCATTTGGATAGGTAAACGTCCACACTATCGTGGCTTGCCATATCTGATGGGATTTTAGATGTGATTAGTGGGTTAATGATATTATTTGAGGGAGATAATATCGGAGATTAAATCGATTGTTTGTTGTTATATGTGCTCATAGATTAGGATATGGCTTTGAACCCACTTTCTGTGATACGTAAGGATTTTAAACGGATTGGTCCCTAAATGTAATGATTGAAATAGAGATCTAGACATTGTCCAGACTGTTGAAGAGTACAAGTTTGTACTCAGTAAGCTTTGTTCTCCCGAGCCTATTAATGTCTCAACTGGTGTTTAGACATGACATAGGCAGCTAGACAAGAAGCGATGAGGATACTCATAAAGTCCAGTCGCTTCGAGAAAACGCTTAAACACGTTTTTAAGATGATTGACTTTTTAGACGAGTTGAGACGGAAATCGCAAGCTCTTGTAGCCAATGCCAGAGGTTTCAAACCTAAAGCCATGAATCGGGGGAAAGGACAAGAAAGCAAATAAGCCCAGTGGTTCTTTTTGGACCACGAGATGGGACGAGAAAGCCAATAGGCAAGTGTTCTCGATGCAAACAGTCTGGGTACTGGAAGTCTGATTATCCTCTCAAATAAAGTACGAAATTTTCTTTAGTCATAAAACATAGTTAGTGGTATTATCTACCGGAACCTGGTATGTAGATATGGAACCACTGACGGTTTGTGCATTTTTAAATGCAAGGGTTCCAGGAAACCCGACGACTTAGAAAAGAAGAAATCGTAGTCTACATGGGCAATGCTGTAGAGGAGGCAGCAGTTGCAGTGGAGGACATTTTATAGGATTTCGTTTTGGGTTATTGCTTTTATGTACCTTTCAAATTAGAAAGAACTTTGTTCTGGATTTCTAAGAAATGGATATTTTATTTCTTTTAATCATTTGATGGTTATAAGAAGAAATAATGATATTATCTATTTTGGTACATTAGCTAGCAATATATAAATGATGAATCCTGAGTCCACCACGATGCAACGAACCGTTTTATGTAACTCGTTTTACTAATAAGGGATTTCTTTATCAATTATACTTGTGGATTCATATGCTGAGTCATGTTTATTCAAATAAGAAGTTCAAAGGTCGAAAATTGATTTTTTTTGATCAATTAAGTTGAAGGAGTGGACCTTCCGACCTAAGAATCTAATTTGGAAGATAATATGACTAAGCAATCCTTTATGGATATAAGATGTAAGATCCGGACAAGTATAAGAATTGATTGACTCTGATGTATGCAGACATATGCCTACTCAGGCAAAAAGGTACGAGTACTTCATTTTATGATTACTCGAAAAATGGATTAGAATACCTGATGTACCACAAAAGCAAGTGTTTTGACAAGTCAATGGACACTAAGCAATTATGGAGAGCCATCAAGGTATATCCATTTGTAGCCTGCGATTTGATCGCGGAGGCAAGTACCTATCTGAGGAATGCATGGCATACTGATCAGAGATTGGGATTTGATCCCAAATGACTACACCATGCACTGTTGTGTAGAAATGGTGTGTCGTAAACAAGAAATGGAACTCTTATAGAAATAGTAAAATTATGAGTTATACGGTACTACCTATGTTCTATGGATATGTCTGGAAACAACGGCGCATTCAAATGCGGTTGTAGACTATCCTAGAAGAACAAAAGATGTGTGTTCAATAGTACTATGAACCAGATGGACGTTATAAGTTCTAACGCCCGGTTCTTAGAGGAAGACTATGTGATGAACCACAAGCCCAAAGTGACATGATACTTTGAAATGAGAGAGAAAAATTAAGACTTAGAACCAGCCGAACCGAGTAGCGGTACACCACTAACTGCACCTACTGTTATCACTGTTTATACACCGGAATGCCATTGTAGTGGGAGGTTGTGGGACAACCGGAGATATTCATAAGACTAGGAGAGTCTTCGGACTCTGGACCTAGTTCGTGGTACTTGCAAATTGATGAGATAGTCCATTTTATGGATTCATCAAAAGCATAGACGAATCGTATGTATGGGAAACGTGATGGAAACAAGGTGGTGTTTCTCGGAGGTTTTATGTAGATGACATTTTATCTTTGGTAACAATGTAAAGATGTTGTCAGACATAAAATGATGGTTGTCTATAAAAATCAATATATGAGATGAAGAAGAAGTTAGAGCATGTTCTTAAGATCTAGGATCTAAAAAAAGAACATTGTACTTCTCCTGGACATCTTACATATATATGATTATGGTTCGGTTTAACATGCAAGATTCCGAGAAAGGTTCGTTACCTTTCAGAGACGAAATGCATCTATCTAAGGATATGTGTTTTGGAACACAAAAGGAGATAGAAGCAATGAAAGCAGTTTCCTACACTTTGAGTGTGGAAAGCTTAATAAATGCAATGTTGAAAACGAGAACCTGATATCGGCTATGCGGTGAGCATAGTGGGAGGATATCAAGGTAATCCTGGAAAGGAATATTCGACTGCTGTAAAAGTACTTTCGAAGTACTATTCTAGACTACGAAGCAGACGAACATTTCCT
This sequence comes from Euphrasia confusa, assembly GCA_954870475.1. Lineage (NCBI taxonomy): Eukaryota > Viridiplantae > Streptophyta > Magnoliopsida > Lamiales > Orobanchaceae > Euphrasia > Euphrasia confusa. The sequence goes on along the minus strand of OX940949.1, from coordinate 13,578,252 downwards.
TTGGATTACATTCTCTTAGATTTCTAATCGAATGAGGACCAGTGTAAGTCGATATCAGGCTATGTGTTTCACTATTGAAGGAGAAGGAGTTTTAACATGGAAGAGTGATAAGCACGATGTTTTTCGGACTCTGCCATAGGTAACCAAATAGCGGCCTCAGAGGCAGCGGAAGTTTTGGTATAACTCCGGGATAATCTCTGGGACTTAGATGTGATTCTTAATTTGCCAAAGGCTATGTAAATAGTGGTGCAATGGCAAATGGTAAGAAATCACAAGTCCATAAGTGTAAGATAACACATAGTGCAAGTACCACCTGATACGAGTCATCGTCGAGGGAGACGACGCTGTAGTCACCAAGATAACTTCAGAGCGGCAACCTAGAGTGCTCATTCACATAGTACTTCTTGGAAGTACAACTTAAGCACGTGATGAGTATGGGAGTCGGGAGTTTGGAGGAAATGACTAGACCTTAGTACAAGTGGGAGATTGTTGGAGTTGTGTACTTAATGTCTAGATTTAAGTGACAGAAACTCACGATCCATTGCCATTAATCTATTTAACTAAATGAACTATTGTCTGCGTTTAATTATTTATAATTAAATATATGCAAAACATAGTCCTGGATTCTATACGTTGTAGTTAGTATGGTGTGTCGGGCCCCACACAGAAGATCATACTATCGGTTACTCGTATTTAATCGAACAGTTGCTCACGACCTAGATGGACACGGACCAATCCATCGGTATAGTCGTTGTGTGAGAGAGAAAATAATCTGTCTTGATTATTTTATCACACTTGTACACTTGGTGTATTGAGCAGATCGTTTGAGATTTATCGATTAGGATTGCCGGCGATAATCGATTCAAGTCTCAGTGTATTTTATTCTTAATCCCCGATACTATTGCGGGTGTTTATATTTAATATAAGTGACTTTGATTTACCAAAGGAATTAACCGATTTAATTATTGGGTTAATTACCGGTTAAGTTGGGTCACTATATTTTATATATGACATGCCGTGAATACTTGACGGGAAAGTGTATCCCGTAAGGGTTGATAATATCCCCGAGATGAGTTCATAAGGAGTTATTATGTAAACTCTGCAGGTGGATTCATTCCGCATAATAATTAAGGTTGAATGGTACTAGTCTCGGATATAAAAGATGAATAAATTAATTAGCAATAAATTAATTTTATTCATGGATATTTAAATCTTAAATACACGGAATAAATAATACTACCGGAGAAATATTATTTGATATAATATAGTGAATATTGGGAGTGCAATTATATTTATATAGTGGAGTTAATCATATAATTAATAATAGTAAGGATTAATAGATTTGGGCTTGTGCTCAATTTAATCACTATTATTGGAAGCCCAATATTCCACCTCCTTAAGATCCCCTATGTAGCCTATAAAAACACTACATGGTCTTCTCTATTCTCATAACTTGAAGATCACAATTCTAGAGAGAGAAAGTAGAGAGGGAGATCCATGGAGTTCGGAAGATCGTCGCCCACCCGACGTTCGAGCTAGTGCAAGGAATACGTGGGAAAATCTCAAGGTCATCAAAAGATCTCGTTTCTCCGTACAACGAGAACAAAGGTAAAATCATAAAAACCCCCTTATGATTTTAATTAATTCGTATATGCATATGAACGAAGATCCAAGGGACGAACGAACCCCGGAACGAGGATGAACCGACGGTGGTGGTCGAAGACCACCCGACCGCGGTGGTTCGGATCCCCGTGGGGATCGTGCGCTTGCACGGACCAAGCCCTCGGCTGGGCGCCGAGGGTGGCGATCGAAGCCCTAGGGCTCGATCGCCGGGCGTGCATGGAGGAGCCCCGGCTGGACGCCGGGGCACGCGATCGAGCTGGGCTCGATCGCCAGGCAGCCGCGTGGCTGGCCCGATCGCGGTCCGCTGGGCGGACCGCCCTCTGACGCGGTGGCGGCGAGTCGCCGGACTCGCCGCGGGGGCTGCTACGAGCAGCCCCGGGGGGTTACGTGAGTAACCCCATGCGATCGCGAGGCGCGATCGCGAGCCCCGTACAGGGGCTCGGCTAGGGCACGCAAGCGGGGGCTTCCCCGCGGATGTGTGTTCGGCTGGGCTCCGGCTCGTGTGGTGGCTCGCGGTGGTTTCCGGCGAAGGGATTTTGATCGGGTTATTATTTCCGCAATTTTAATAGTCCGGGATATCGATTTCCAACAATTGCCATGTACCTTAACGGTCCATGGTCTTACTCACTTGTTGAACACATTAATCCTCCAATCACTTATTAAGTGTAATAACTTTATTACATCTTTCAATGTGGGATGTAATAACTATTACACATTTCAATGTAATAAAGTCTTACACTTTATTACATATTCAATTAAATGCCTTTTTCATTGGCTATCTTTAACCATTTATTTCTCACTCACCGAAAATCGGTTTTTGACGAAATAAAATTCTATAATTATCTACGAACGACGTAAAAAATTATCGTACAATTTATTTCCCAATCGGAATTAATTTTATAGCCAGTCAACTCAGTCAAACGTTGGAAAAAACCAACTTTGACTTTATATTTTCCAACACGTGCCATGCGCTCGACGCTCATGCTTGGGCGCTCATGCGCTCGGCGCTCCGTCTTGGGCGTTCATGTGCACAGCTGTTTACCTGCATACACAACAAGCAACAAACACACAAACGAGTCGACGCCAAAACATACATTTACACACACACACACACACACACACACACACACACATATATATATATATATATATATATAATGTAATGTATTTGGATCTGATGAATTCAATGTTACTTTTTGAAATTTGAAGAACCATACTTTCCATTAGTTGGCCTCAATAATGAGCATGAAGGAATTACTTAAACGACATAAGCAATTCGATAAAAATAAAGTTAGAAGACTTACTTGTCTTCGATGCGGAAACGTAAATCGAACGGACCGAATCCTCCTGTTGCGTGTTGCTTCTCGTGCTACGCAGTGTGTACAACACTCTCCCGATTGGAGTGTTGAATTGTTCTTCACAATCTATGAACCACAATGATGATTTTGTACTGTGTTTATTTCTTTACTTTGCGTTTGCATATGTCTGTGTTTTCATTTGTGCGTTAACCATGTATTAACTTAAATCTGTTTAATATATCTGAATATATTATCCACAGATAACTGTAAACTCAGACATCAAACCGCTGTAGGAGAAGTTATTGGAATATATTTTTAATATATATTACAAAATAATATATATTATAAATTAAATTAAAATACTTTTATTTTAATTTATTTAACGGGTCGGGTCGAGCCCACGGGCGACCCTAATCCCAACATCTCCCACTCGCACAAAGGGCTAGACTCGACGTCCAGATAAACATTCTCAACAACATCATTTCATACAGGGCAAATAGATTGTGTGACCTGCGAGCGTGTGAACTATGTCGTCGTCATAAAGCGGTTAGTGTATTATGACACTTCACGAAATATATTGAGGACTTATACTCGATATACCCCAGATATCTTTATAAACCACACTAGTCGACTTATCTCTTATCCCCCTCAGATACTTAGCATACTCGACATTGTCCCAACTCATATTCACAATCATGTCCGTACATGATTGGGCTAGCCTTGAATACCAAGTTAAGTGCATGTTTTAAGATAATCTTCCTTCACTAGAGTCTCTAAACTCCACGTCAGTTGCTTTCCTGATATGTACCGCATTTACCAAATTTCCATGGTTATTTGGTAAGATATCAAAGTAGCATCACCTAGTGAAATCTCAAGACACAGTTGGAAGTCTTAAGGGTAACGAAGTGAGGTCAACGACATCGTTTCAACCTCAAGGTCTCACATAATGAGAAAACATGGAAGTTTCTCTCATTCACCTTTTAATGATCACAAAAGCACACGTGGTATGAACACGCGCTACAATGCTCTTCTTCCACTTTGGAAGCGTATGTCTTTCAACTTAGCATCGTACAGATTATAGTTCAAGTGTTCGTCTCCCACTTGATCTGAGTTCTCCCCTCTGTTACGTCCTCAGAGACTCCCATTGTCTCCAAGAGAACTGCAATCTGGCTATATTACAAGTCCATGAATGTGGGGATTCATTTCTCTGCACATCCTCGATGTCAGAGGTAACTGTTCATGTGAGTGAACCAGTCACAACTTGTCGACATACCTTTCAAGTATAATACTACTTTTACACACAACATTAATACATATATTAATTTCAACAGAACATCACATTGTCATTGATTGATTACATATAATCAAATTCTATGCAATTCCAAAGACTCGACATGATCCTTAAACACCTCTTTAGGTATTGGTTTGGTCATTGGATCAGCCACTATCAAATGCATAGATATATAACTCCTTTTGTTTTAATAATGTCCCTGACAAAATTAAACAAATTGTGGTTTTGTTTTTCATGGTATTTGGGATTTTTCGTGTAAGCAATAATTGCTTGACTATCACATTTGTGCTGGAAATCGATATCCCGGGGTATCAAAAAAAGCGGAACCGATAACCCCGACCGAAATCCCATCGCCGGAAACCGATCACGAATGCCACGAAGAACCGGGCTCGACAAGAGTATCGCCGCGGGATGAACCCGCGGCTAAACCCTAGCCGAACCCCGTCGCGGGGTTCGCGATCGCATGCACATGCGATCGCCGGGCTGCTCCGGCAGCCCTGGGCGGTGAGTCCGGCGACTCACCGCCATTGTCGGAGGTGGGGAGAACCACCAGCCGCGGCGCCAGCCCGCGGCGGTTTCCCCCCCCGGCGATCGAGCTAGGGCTCGATCGCCCCAGCCGCGGCGTCCAGCCGCGGCTTCTCCTCGTGCGCCACCACCGGCCAGGGAGGACCGGGGAGGTCGTCTGCCGTGGCGCCAGCCCACGGCGACTCCCCGACGATCGACCCTTGGTCGATCCCGTGCCCCGGCGTCCAGCCGGGGCTTCTCTTTGGCCGCGGTTCCGGCGGTCCGAACCGTAGGGTTCGACCGCCACCTTCGATCCTCGCCGGGGATCTCGAATCACCGTCCCCGAGGTTCGTCGTTTACCCGGATCGTGTGTTCATGTATGTATCACAATTAATATCACATAAAATCACACAAGGAGTTTTATGATCGTACCTTTGATTCGTTGTGCGGAGAAACGAAATCAATTGAAGACCTTTGAATCTTCCTACGTATTCCTTGCACTCCGTTAGAACGTCGGGTGGGCGACGATCTATCGAACTCCTATGGATCTCCTTCAACTCTCTAGAATATCAAGTATGATAATCTTTTCTTATGATTTATGAAGGCCATGTAGTGCTTTTATAGGCTACGTAGGGGATCTAAAGGAGGTGGAATATTCGGCTTCCAATATTGAAGATTAAATTGAGCCCAATGCTCAAGTCCATTAATCCTTATCAATATTAATTAATTTATTTTCCACTATATAAATTAATTGCACTCCCAATATTAAACCATATTATATCAAATAATATTTCTCCGGTAGTATTATTTATTCCGTGTATTTAAGATTTAAATATCCATGAATAAAATTAATTTATTGCTAATTAATTTATTCATCTCTTGAATCCGAGACTAGTACCATTCAACCTTAATTATTGTGCGGAACGAATCCACTCATGAGGTTTACACAATAATTCCTTATGAACTCATCTTGGGGATATTATCAACCCTTACGGGATACACTGTCCGGTCAATAATTCACGACATGCCATATATAAAATATAGTGACCCAACTTAACCGGTAATCAACCTAATAATTAAATCGGTTAATTCCTTTGGTAAATCAAAGTCACATATATTAAATATACACACCCGCAATAATATCGGGGATTACGAATAAAATACACTGAGACTCGAATCGATTATCACCGGCAATCCTAATCGATGAATCTCAACGATCCGCTCAATACACCAAGTGTACAAGTGTGATAAAATAATTAAGACAAATTATTTTCTCTCTCACACAACGACTATACCGATGGATTGGTCCGTGTCCATCCAGGTCGTGAGCTACTGTTTGATTAAATACGAGTAACCGATAGTATGATCTTCTGTGCGCCCATGCTTGCACCATACTAACTACAACGTATAAAATCCAGGACTATAATTTGCATATATTTAATTAACAATAATTAAACGCAAACAATTGTTTATTAATTTAATAGATTAAATGCTATGATCGTGAGTTTACTGTTACTTAAATCTAGACATTAAGTACACAACTCCAACAATCTCCCACTTGTACTAAGGTCTAGTCATTTCCTCCAAACTCCCGGTTCCCATACTCATCACGTGCTTAAAGTGTACTTCCGAGAAGTACTATGTGAATGAGCACTCTAGGTTGCCGCTCTGAAGTTATCTTGGTGACTACTACGTCGTCTCCCTTGACGATGACTCGTATCAGGTGGTACTTGCACTATGTGTTATCATTACTTTTAGACTTATGACTTCTTCCGGTTTACCATGCATCGCTATGTAATAGCCTTTGGTAAACCAAGAGTCATATCCAAGTCTTAGAGGTTATCCCGGATCCTAACCAAAACTTCCGCTGCCTCTGAGGCTGCTATTCGGTTATGATAGAGTCTGAGAAGCGTCCTGCTTATCACTCTTACATATTAAAGGTTCCACCTCTTCCAAAAGTGAACACACAGTGTAACAACTCAAAATTTTATTTAGTAAAACCTTGAATTCACCTAAATAAATTTACTAATTTTAAATTAATTTAATAAATTAAACCTTCAAAATAAAATATATTTTAATTAAACATAAAATTTGATAAATAATATAATGATAATTATATATTTAATATTTTGATTTAACCCAATATAAATAATATAATTTTAAATTTGATTATTAAAAGATTTCTTAACAAGCAAGAAATACCTATAATAATTCTTACTAAAAATTAAAATAAAACCCTAATCTATCTCTCTCTTTCGTTCCTATATATACACACATTCATCTCTACAATTCCCCGCACGCACATAAGCAGTGACGGATACAGAAATTTTGTTTAGGGGGGCCCGTTTTTAACTTATTTCGACAATATTTTTCTAGTTATATTTAAAGTAAAAAAAAGTAAAAGTACTAAATTAGAATAATAAGTAAATATATTAATGAGACAAAATAATTATATGTTTATTGTAAAAAAAATTACAGTTCATTTATTAAAAAAGATTAAAAGTTTTAATTTACAAAAAAACTAAATCTTAAAATTTATTATTGTAAAAAATATTGAAAATTTTACTAACTAATTTCAATACATATATGAAATCTTAAAATTTATTATTGTAAAAAATATTGAAAATTTTACTAACTAATTTCAATACATATATGAAATCTTAAAATTTATTTTTAACATAAATATAATAAATACTATTTATCCCAATTTAATGTGCACATTTTTTTAAAAATATTTCAACTTATATGTATATACATGTTCTAAAAAAATACTTTAATTTTTATTTTAAATTACAATTTTACTAATAATTCTTTACTTTTTAATAAAAAATATTAAAAAAAACCTTTTTTTAAGTTACTAACTTATTAAAGGGTGCATATTGAACAAAATAGAAATCGTATCATTTTTTGGTCTAGGTAGCTAGACCAATCATTATAAATTATTTAATTATTGAAACAAAAATTAAAATTAAAACATCTAAAATATCTAAATTTTTATTTTAAAATATAAATGTAAAATTTATACTTGTCATAACAGTTTAACGTTTAACATATTATATACCTCCATTAGATTATTGAAAAATTAAAATAGATATTTAATTCAGCTTCAATCACAAACATAGTACAGTATATACCTCCATTAGATTATTGAAAAATTAAAATAGATATTTACTTCAACTTCAATCACACACACATTACGTATTATAAATGTAAAGGTACGCATTAGTTTTTTAAGTAGGGGACCACTTCTAACAAACACACACCACACATTATATATATATAGGTATATATAGTAGTAAAAAAAATCTCAGGGGGGCCCAGTGCCCCCCTGGCCCCAGTGTGGGTCCGTCATTGCACATAAGCACCAAGCTGGAAAACACTCTACGTCAGGTACATAATTTATCTCTACTATTCCTCTTAGTTAATAATATCCTGCAACAAAAACCACCCAATTGTGACCCCTTTGTACAAGAACCTAGTACTTTTGTATCTTTCTTCTTCTCTTTCATTGTTGGAAATAAATACAAACCCATAGCTATACAGTACAACTCAACCAAGACAACTCATGAACCTAGCCACGAAATCAGCCACCTTCCCGAACACAAAAGACTCCGAGGCGGGTCGTCGCTAAATTTCTCCTCTCAAAAATCGAAACCCCTTCTCTGCCCGCTGTGTAGTCCTTAAGGTCTTCTTATCAAAACCTGTAGGAAATCAGTCCAAGTGCAGTCCAATTACCCAAATATCTGAATACCCGTAGCTCGGTCCTTTTAAATTTTAGTTTCTTCATCCCCAATTCGCCCTCTACTTAAACACGGTAGAAAGAGGGAGGTAATAACCTGGACCTTTAATTCATTAGTTCACAACCGTAGATTTAATCTATGACTAGAGGTAATTGCTTTTTGGTCCCTAGAGAATTAATTAACTTTTGGCTAGTTCACTTCAAGTTTAGGTAAATCATGTTAAGTCTAGTAATATCTAATAAATTATAAAGTCAACATTGAAACTTTATACAATTCATCCTTTAAACCCAAATCTTCCTAAATCCTCACCACTACACCACAACCACAAATCGAACAAGTCATATTATTATTTATATTACCATTCAAACAATTTATTAACTTAAGGATATATACATTAGTAGAGAACGAGACTCACGAGCCGTAGAAGCGCACTTTGGATTTTCACGTTCACGTCTCAGCTCATCGAGGTAGGTGTCATGTTGTCGATTTACCTCTTCTATTACTTGTTTCATTATGTGTGTCTCTATGTGTGCATTTATGTGAATTTATTAAAAATATATTTTCCCGTTGTAACCGGAGACCGGGGAAAAGGGTCGAAGGGGACCAACGCAATAGTTGGCGCAACTCGCAATATCCAGATTATTAAATGGATCTCATGTTTATTAAAATTACAATATTTTCATGTTATCCAGATTATTAAATGGATCTCATGTTTTATTATCGTAATATCCAGATTATTAAATGGATATCATGATCTATTAAAATTACAATATTTTCATGTTATGTTCATTAGTTATACATGTATTTGATTCGGGTATTGGATGAGGTAATGACCCTATTGAGCGCGTTGAGCTCACCCTTTCGACAACAACTATTTTTAGGTACACACGAGGATGCCGAGCGAGGAGACTGACCAAGGATGGAGGAATAAATAAAATGAATAATTGTTTCTCTTTTATTAATTTATTTCAACTTCTCATTTGGATTATGCAAATTATTTGATATTTTAGACTTCAAACACCTTTAGTAATATGATTCCTCAGTTAATACACTTTATAATTTCAATATTTAGTTAATGTTTCTTTTAGTTAGTAGGTTGATACTGAGTACTGACGTTCCTCTTTGATTCTTTTATAATGGTTACAAATAATATTTTTAATGTGTCCTAATTCATTGTGTGATTAGTTGCCAACATGCAGTACTATATAATTAACAAGTTCAGCACGTAGTATATAGTATAAGCAGGTGTTAAGCTTTGTGTGTCTATATTACTTTATATATATATACATGCTATTATTTGTATATATATATATATATATATATATATATATATATATATATATATATATTTACATGTACAAACTTACTATATATATAAATATCTGAATATTATTTTTATGTACTAAAGTGTTTAATTCGTTTTGTTGACTACAATTTAAAAAAGTTTTACTTTTCCAAATAAAATTATGTGACGCCCGCACTTTCTTAAATTTAGTTTTTAAAAAATTAACACCTTCCGCTGTTTTAAAAAAAAATACGGGTCGTTACAGTTGGTATCAGAGCATTACGATTCTTGGTTGTTTTTCTTATGTGTAATACATGAAAATTAATATGACACTCTTCCATCCTCGTCATATCTCGTCGGCTCCTCAAGGTACGTCTTAAACCATTTACATGTTCATGTTAACTTTATTTAATATTTTAGGTTGCTAGAGCCTGTAAATTAAATTATGAAAACTTACAGTAGTATAAGTATTGTCGTATTACCCTTACAACTATTAAGTTATCCAATTTCGAGGACGAAATTAAAATTAAGGGGTGTAGATTGTAACAACTCAAAATTTTATTTAGTAAAACCTTGAATTCACCTAACTAAATTTACTAATTTTAAATTAATTTAATAAATTAAACCTTCAAAATAAAATATATTTTAATTAAACATAAAATTTGATAAATAATATAATGATAATTATATATTTAATATTTTGATTTAACCCAATATAAATAATATAATTTTAAATTTGATTATTAAAAGATTTCTTAACAAGCAAGAAATACCTATAATAATTCTTACTAAAAATTAAAATAAAACCCTAATCCATCTCTCTCTTTCGTTCCTATATATACACACATTCATCTCTACAATTCCCCGCACGCACATAAGCACCAAGCTGGAAAACACTCTACGTCAGGTACATAATTTATCTCTACTATTCCTCTTAGTTAATAATATCCTGCAACAAAAACCACCCAATTGTGACCCCTTTGTACAAGAACCTAGTACTTTTGTATCTTTCTTCTTCTCTTTCATTGTTGGAAATAAATACAAACCCATAGCTATACAGTACAACTCAACCAAGACAACTCATGAACCTAGCCACGAAATCAGCCACCTTCCCGAACACAAAAGACTCCGAGGCGGGTCGTCGCTAAATTTCTCCTCTCAAAAATCGAAACCCCTTCTCTGCCCGCTGTGTAGTCCTTAAGGTCTTCTTATCAAAACCTGTAGGAAATCAGTCCAAGTGCAGTCCAATTACCCAAATATCTGAATACCCGTAGCTCGGTCCTTTTAAATTTTAGTTTCTTCATCCCCAATTCGCCCTCTACTTAAACACGGTAGAAAGAGGGAGGTAATAACCTGGACCTTTAATTCATTAGTTCACAACCGTAGATTTAATCTATGACTAGAGGTAATTGCTTTTTGGTCCCTAGAGAATTAATTAACTTTTGGCTAGTTCACTTCAAGTTTAGGTAAATCATGTTAAGTCTAGTAATATCTAATAAATTATAAAGTCAACATTGAAACTTTATACAATTCATCCTTTAAACCCAAATCTTCCTAAATCCTCACCACTACACCACAACCACAAATCGAACAAGTCATATTATTATTTATATTACCATTCAAACAATTTATTAACTTAAGGATATATACATTAGTAGAGAACGAGACTCACGAGCCGTAGAAGCGCACTTTGGATTTTCACGTTCACGTCTCAGCTCATCGAGGTAGGTGTCATGTTGTCGATTTACCTCTTCTATTACTTGTTTCATTATGTGTGTCTCTATGTGTGCATTTATGTGAATTTATTAAAAATATATTTTCCCGTTGTAACCGGAGACCGGGGAAAAGGGTCGAAGGGGACCAACGCAATAGTTGGCGCAACTCGCAATATCCAGATTATTAAATGGATCTCATGTTTATTAAAATTACAATATTTTCATGTTATCCAGATTATTAAATGGATCTCATGTTTTATTATCGTAATATCCAGATTATTAAATGGATATCATGATCTATTAAAATTACAATATTTTCATGTTATGTTCATTAGTTATACATGTATTTGATTCGGGTATTGGATGAGGTAATGACCCTATTGAGCGCGTTGAGCTCACCCTTTCGACAACAACTATTTTTAGGTACACACGAGGATGCCGAGCGAGGAGACTGACCAAGGATGGAGGAATAAATAAAATGAATAATTGTTCTCTTTTATTAATTTATTTCAACTTCTCATTTGGATTATGCAAATTATTTGATATTTTAGACTTCAAACACCTTTAGTAATATGATTCCTCACTTAATACACTTTATAATTTCAATATTTAGTTAATGTTTCTTTTAGTTAGTAGGTTGATACTGAGTACTGACGTTCCTCTTTGATTCTTTTATAATGGTTACAAATAATATTTTTAATGTGTCCTAATTCATTGTGTGATTAGTTGCCAACATGCAGTACTATATAATTAACAAGTTCAGCACGTAGTATATAGTATAAGCAGGTGTTAAGCTTTGTGTGTCTATATTATTTTATATATATATACATGCTATTATTTATATATATATATATATATATATATATATATATATATATATATATATATTTACATGTACAAACTTACTATATATATAAATATCTGAATATTATTTTTATGTACTAAAGTGTTTAATTCGTTTTGTTGACTACAATTTAAAAAGGTTTTACTTTTCCAAATAAAATTATGTGACGCCCGCACTTTCTTAAATTTAGTTTTTAAAAAATTAACACCTTCCGCTGTTTTAAAAAAAAATACGGGTCGTTACACACAGCCTGATATCGACTTTCACTGGTCCTTCTCTTGATTTGAGATCTGAGAACATGTAATCCAAGAAGATTTCGTCTTGCTTAATATCCAGTACTTTCGCAAGTACTATTACAGCATCCGAGAATCTCTTGAACATATTACTTTGATATCCTCCCACTACGCAAACCGCATAGTTGATATCAGGATCTTGTTTTCTAACATTGCATTTAAGCTTTCTACACTAGGTGTAGGAAACTGTTTCGTATCATCTATCTCCTTTATGTGTTCGAAACACATGTCCTTAGATAGATATACTTATTCTGTCTCTGAAAGGTAACAACCTTTCTCAGAACTATGCATGTTAAAACAGACCATAATCGTATAAGATATCTAGGAGAAGTACAGTGTTCTTATCCCTAGATCGAAAGATCTTAAGAACATGCTCTAACTTCTACTCAATCTTATATCCCGATTTATTTAGACAACCATCATTTTATGTCTGACAACATCTTTACATTGTTGCCAATGATAAAATGTTGTTCACACAAAAATCTCCGAGAAACACCACCTTGTTTCTATTACGTCAATACACCCATCGTCTTTGCCTTTTTGATGAATCCATAATGGACTATCTCATCAATTTGCAAGTTCCACGATTTGTAGCTTTGTCACAATCCATAAATGGATTTACTAAGCTTATAATATAAATGATCTAGCCTCTTAACAATAAACCTTATTGTTTTAAGCAGGCACATTTAGATCCAGTACCGCCCTTATGCAGAGCCAGGGATCGATTTCATCTATACTAGATCCAGAGTCCGAACTCCTCCGGTCTTATGAACATCTCTGGTTGCTCAACAACCTCCCACTGCAATGGCGTCCCGGTGTATAACAATAATAACAATAGGTGCAGTGTGTGGTGTAATTCTACTCGGTTGGGCTGGTTCCCAGTCTTTTGTCCTTCTTCTCATTCCAAGGTATTAATTCAGTTCAGGCTTTGTGGTTCATCTAATAGTCTTCCTCTATGAACCGAACTACAGTTCTTCTGGTTCACAGTACTATAGAACACACAATATTTCGTTCATCTAGGACATCCTACAATCACACACAATGTGCTATTGTCTCCAAAAATATACATAGAACATAGGTAGTTCTTGTTGGAATTATGTACTTAATGTCTAGATTTAAGTAACGGTAAACTCCCGATCATGGCATTTAATCTATTAAATTAATAAACAATTGTATTTAATCGAACAGATGCTCACAACCTAGATGGACACGGACCAATCCATCGGTATAGTCGTTGTGTGAGAGAGAAAATAATTTATCTTAATTATTTTATCACACTTGTACACTTAGTGTATTGAGCGGATCGTTGAGATTCATCGATTAGGATTGCCGGCGATAATCGATTCGAGTCTCAGTGTATTTTATTCTTAATCCTCGATATTATTGCGGGTGTGTATATTTAATATATGTGACTTTGATTTACCAAAGGAATTAACCGATTTAATTATTAGGTTGATTACCGGTTAAGTTGGGTCACTATATTTTATATATGGCATGCCGTGAATAATTGACCGGACAGTGTATCCCGTAAGGGTTGATAATATCCCCGAGATGAGTTCATAAGGAATTATTGTGTAAACCTCATGAGTGGATTCGTTCCGCACAATAATTAAGGATGAATGGTACTAGTCTCGGATTAAAGAGATGAATAAATTAATTAGCAATAAATTAATTTTATTCATGGATATTTAAATCTTAAATACACGGAATAAATAATACTACCGGAGAAATATTATTTGAAATAATATGGTTTAATATTGGGAGTGCAATTAATTTATATAGTGGAAATTAAATTAATTAATATTGATAAGGATTAATGGACTTGAGCATTGGGCTCAATTTAATCTTCAATATTGGAAGCCCAATATTCCACCTCCTTTAGATCCCCTACGTAGCCTATAAAAGCACTACATGGCCTTCATAAATCATAAGACAAGATTATCATACTTGATATTCTAGAGAGTTGAAGGAGATCCATAGGAGTTCGATAGATCGTCGCCCACCCGACGTTCGAACGAAGTGCAAGGAATACGTAGGAAGATTCAAAGGTCTTCAATTGATTTCGTTTCTCCGCACAATGAATCAAAGGTACGATCATAAAACTCTTTGTGTGATTTTATGTGAATTAAATTGTAATACATACATGAACACAAGATCCGGGAAAACGACGAACTTTGGGGATGGGGATTCGAGATCCCCGGTGAACGTTCGAAGGACCCTCGGCTGGGAGCCGAGGGGAGCGATCGAACCTAGGGTTCGATCGCGTGCACATGCGAGGAACCCCGGCTGGGAGCCGGGGTGGGCGATCGACCGCGGTGGTCGATCGCCGGGCAGCCGCGGCTGGAGCCGTGGCGGGTTCGCCGTTGGGCGAACCGCCCTCCTCGGGCGGTGGCGGTGAGTCGCCGGACTCACCGCCCGGGGCTGCCGGAGCAGCCCCAGCGATCGCCTCGTGCGCGATCGCGAACCCCGCGACGGGGTTCGGCTAGGGTTTAGCCGCGGGTTCATCCCGCGGCGATACTCTTGTCGAGCCTGGTTCTTCGTGGCGTTCGTGATCGGTTTCCGGCGACGGGATTTCGGTCGGGGTTATCGGTTCCGCAATTTTTGATACCCCGGGATATCGATTTCCAGCAAATGGTATCAGAGCGTTTGGTTTCGTGTTCATGTATGTGTTCAATTGTGTTCTACCTTGCAGGGATTCCGACTATCATGGTTTAATTAATTGTTAATTATTCGTTTAATTAATTGCTATTTAATTTACCATGATTGTTCGTTTATTAAACTCTCGGACATGTCGAGATTCGTTTTGTGTGGATGAATGCTTGTAATAGTAAAAATTCGGGGGTTGACCGAATTTACATTTATTATTATTGTTCTATGTTTTCCGGAAAGTGTATAGGGTCGATTTCATGTATAGAATCGATACCGGAATTGTAAATTTATTTCTTGTAATTTATTTACGTTGGATCGATGCCGAGACGACCGCCGGAGAACTCATGTGACGAAGAAGACGAAGAGGACAAAAAACGGGGAGGGGGTCGATCATCCCCATGATCGATCCCCATGAGGATCGATCGACCCCACGCCAAGGGGCTGCCCGCTAGGGTTTCCGGCCACGCCGGCCACCGGTGGTGGTGGCGCGTGGCTAAGGGGCGGCGGCGGTGGTGCCCGGCGATGGTGGTGGTCGGTGGTGGGGGTGGTGCGGGAATCCCCATCCCGTGCTACTCCTACCAAGATTCACTTTCCTAATTAATTCGGTTTTTCCTAATTGAGTTTTCCTATTTTTGGGAATTCTCATGGATTAGGAAAAGAATTAATTGGAATTAATTTTATTCCCTTATTCTATTATGGAAGTCTTATAGAGTATTCTGAGTTCTACTTGGAATAGGATCCTAGAGATTTAATAGAATTGTAAAGGAATAAAAGTTAATTTAGGATTGATTTATTTCCTAATTGATTATTCCTATTTTATGGGAATTTTCATAGTAATGGAAATTAATTAATCTTGGAAAGTAGAAGAGTCCTAATTTATTTTATTTCCTTATTCTATTATAGAAGTCTTCTAGAATATTCCAAGTTTTACTTGGATAGATTATTCTAGAGATTTAATAGAATTAGATAGGAAAATAAATAAATAAAAATATTAATAATATTTAATTTTATTTTTGATTTATTCGATTGACTTAATTTTCGAATTAAGTATCTTTTGGATTTATCAAAAGTAAATAGATTTAAATATTGGGATTAATATTCTCGTCACATGGAGCATTCAAGAACGAAGACTGAAGACTAGAAGACGCATACAGAGATGGATTAAAGCCATGATAGTCGGAAAATAATTTTTCTAGTATTATTTTGACTATGTGCTATGTGCTTTATTGCTTGTATGCATGCTATATGTGTTTACTTTTATGCACTAGATAGTGTATCCCTTTATTGTAAAAAGCTAAGTGGGAGAGGGTATGGAAACATACCCATGGTCTCCATTGCTGCTCTCTTGGTGACTTTTATAAACTTTTGAAGTTTATATAGATAGGTCATTGGAGGAGAGTTCTTGTAATTCCTCTTACGAGAAACATTGATTAAGTTCATCAAACAATGCCTAATTTGTCTTTCCAAAACTGATTTCAAGTCGACTCATTCTTACCCCGGGGAGTGGAATGGAGCCAGAGCCACTTGGTCATGTCGAGGACACAAATTAGAGACCTTCGTACCATTCTTTTGAAGATGGATCGATTGTCTGCTCGGCTCCCTCATTTATGAGAGATAGGGCTGTTCGCATGGTGAATCACTGGTTAGAAACTTCGAGTTTCACTTATGATTCTCCACGTCTTGATTTACAAGATTAAATGGATCAAGTAATTGGGAGTCAATTATAAAGATCTCTTGGTGTAGTAAACATCCACACCACGTGGCTTGCTATGCCGACGGATCTTGGATTAATTGATGTAGACAGTTGTAAGAAATTGTGAAGAGTTGTGAAGTTATCGTAAACGTCCACACCACGTGGCTTGCGGTGATGTAGCAATTCCAAGCGATTTACTTTGGTGCTGAGTAATGGTTTACACTTAGATACGCCTTATAGTATTCCTCCCCACGAGGTTCCGCTACAAGTTATGTATGACCAAAGAAAATCTAATTGCTAAATCATTTGGGAAGGTAAACGTCCACACCACGTGGCTTGCCTTACCTGATGGGATTTTAGATGTGATTAGTGATTTAATGATATTATTATAGGGAGATAATATCGGATATTAAATTAATTGTTTGTTTAAATGTGTTTATAGGTTTAGAGAATAGCTATGAACCCACTTTCTGTGATACTCAAGGAATTCAACGCACTGGTTCCACACTGTGTTGAGTGGAATGAAAAGTTAGACATTGCTCAGACTGTAAAAAAGTACAAAGATGTACTCAGTGAAACTTGTCCTCCTAGACCTACTATTGTCTCATCTGACGAGGAGATAGCTGATTTTTAGAAGTGGGATAGTGCTCTTGCACTAGCCGCCAATCATGATGTCATGCTTAAACTCAAGCTGATGTTTAGACAGAATGTAAAGGCTAGAAAAGAGGCGATGAGGATACTCATAAAGATCAGTTGCTTCGAGGAAACGCTTGATCACGTTTTCGAGATGCTAGATCTTTTGGATGAGTTGAAACAATCGCAAGCTCTTACAGCCAAGGCCAAAGGTTTCGGACCTAAGGGTTTACATAAGGAAAAGGAGAAGAAGACAAGGGAGTCTAATGGTCCTAAAAGACTTGGGCCACAAGGTGGGATAAGAAAGCCTTCTGGCAAATATTCCCAAGGAAAGCAATCTGAGTACTGGGGGTCTAAATCATGTCCTCTCAGAGGTACGAATTTTTCTTTAGTCGTAAAAACACAGTCAGCGGTATTATCTACCAGAAATCTGGTGAGTAGATATGGAACCACTGACGGTATGTGCATTTTGAATGCAGGGGTTCCAGAAAACCCGGCGACTTAGAGAAGAAGAGTTCGAGTCTACACGGGCAAAAGCTGTAGAGGAGGTAGCTGTTGCAGTGGAAGACATTTATCTGCTTTAGTTAAATAGGATTTCATTTCAAATTTATTGCTTTATGTACCCTCATTTTAGAAAGAACGTTTTGTTATGGATTTCTATTTTATGAATGGATATTTTATTTCTTTAATCATTGGATGATTTTGATGAGAAATAATGGCGTTATCTATTCTGGTACATTAGACAGCAATATATGAATGATAGATCCTAAGTCTACCACGATGCAACGAACCGTTCTATAACTTGTTTTACTTGATTAGATATTTCTTTATTAATCATTATACTTGTGAATTCTTGTACTTAGTAGTATTTCCAAATAAGATTCAAATGGTCGAAATTGATTTGATCAATTATAGTTGAAGGAATGGACCTTCCGACCTAAGGATCGAATTTGGAGGATAATACACCTAAGCAAACCTTTCTAGATAAAGGATAGAATTCGGACAAGTATTGAAAATGATTACATATGCAGACGTATGTGTAAATTAGAAAGGTGCGAGTAGTTCTTTCAAAGAATACTCGGTGATGGATTAGAATACTTAATGTGCCATAGAAGCAAAGTGTTTTGACTAGTCAATGGACACAAAGCTATTATGGGGAACCATTAAAGTATATCCATTAGGAGCCTGTGACTCAGTCGCGGAGGCCATCACCTATCTGAATAACGCATAGCATAATCAAAGATTGGGATTCAATCCCAAAGGGGCGCACTGTACACTTTAGTGTAGAGAAAGTGCGTTGTAAATAAGAAATGGAAATCGAATAGTAAAAGGGACAAGTTGTTCGGAACTACCTATGTTCTATGGATACTCCTGGATACAACGGCGATTATGGGTGTAGGGTATCCTAGATGAACGAAGTAATTGTGTGTTCTATAGTACTATGAACCAGAAGGACGTGTATCACCCGGTTCTTAGAGGAAGACTATTAGACGAACCACAAAGCCTGAACTGACGTAATACCTTGGAATGAGAAAGAGGACAAAAGACTAGGAACCAGCCAAACCGAGTAGAAGTACACCACACACTGCACCTACTGTTATTACTGTTATACACCGGGACGCCATTGCAGTGGGAGGTTGTTGAGCAACCAGAGATGTTCATAAGACTAGAGGAGTTCGAACTCTGGATCTAGTAGAAATGGAATCGATCCCTAGCTCTGCATAAGGGCGGTACTGGATCTAAATGTGCCTGCTTGAGACAATAAGGTTTATTGTTAAGAGGCTAGATCATTTAGAGTACAAGCTTAGTACATCCATTCATGGATTGTAACAAAGCTATAAATCGTGGAACTTGCGAATTGATGAGATAGTCCATCTGATGGATTCATCAAAAGGCAGAAAAGATAGGTGTATTGGAGACGTAATGGAAACAAGGTGGTGTTTCTCGGAGATTTTGTGTAGATAAGATTTTATCATTGGCAACAATGTAAAGATATTGTCAGACATAAAATAATGGTTGTCTAAATAAATCGGGATATAAGATTGAGTAGAAGTTAGAGCATGTTCTTAAGATCTTTCGATCTAGGGATGAGAACACTGTACTTCTCCTAGATATCTTATACGATTATGGTCTGTTTTAACATGCATAATTCTGAGAAAGGTCGTTACCTTTCAGAGACAGAATAAATATATCTATCTAAGGTCATGTGTTTCAAGCACATAAAGGAGATAGATGATACGAAGCAGTTTCCTACACCTAGTGTGGAAAGCTTAAATGCAATGTTAGAAAACAAGAACCTGATATCAACTATGCGGTTTGCGTAGTGGGAGGATATCAAAGTAATCTGAACAAGAGATTCTCGGATGCTATAATAGTACTTGCGTAAGTACTGGATATTAAGCAAGACGAAATCTTCTTGGATTACATATTCTCAGAATTCAAATCAGAGAAGGACCAGTGAAAGTCGATATCAGGCTATGTGTTCACTTTTGGAAGAGGTGGAACCTTTAATATGAAAGAGTGATAAGCAGGTTGCTTCTCAGACTCTCTCACAACCGAATAGCAGCCTCAGAGACAGCGGAAGTTCTGGTAAGGTTCCAGGATAACCTCCAAGACTTGGATATGACTCTTGGTTTATCAAAGGCTATTAAATAGCGGTGCATGGTAAACCGGAAGAAGTCATAAGTCTAAAAGTGATGATAACACATAGTGAAAGTACCACCTGATACGAGTCATCGTCAAGGGAGACGACGTAGTAGTCACCAAGATAACTTTAGAGCGGCAACTTAGAGTGCTCATTCACATAGTACTTCTCGGAAGTACACCTTAAGCACGTGATGAGTATGGGAACCGGGAGTTTGGAGGAAATGACTAGACCTTAGTACAAGTGGGAGATTGTTGGAGTTATGTACTTAATGTCTAGATTTAAGTAACGGTAAACTCCCGATCATGACATTTAATCTATTAAATTAATAAACAATTGTTTGCTTTTAATTATTATTAATTAAATATATGCAAATCATAGTCCTAGATTTTATACGTTGTAGTTAGTATGGTGTGCATGGGCACACAGAAGATCATACTATCGGTTACTCGTATTTAATCGAACAGATGCTCACGACCTAGATGGACACGGACCAATCCATCGGTATAGTCGTTGTGTGAGAGAGAAAATAATTTATCTTAATTATTTTATCACACTTGTACACTTAGTGTATTGAGTGGATTGTTGAGATTCATCGATTAGGATTGCCGGCGATAATCGATTCGAGTCTCAGTGTATTTTATTCTTAATCCCCGATATTATTGCGGGTGTGTATATTTAATATATGTGACTTTGATTTACCAAAGTAATTAACCGATTTAATTATTAGGTTGATTACCGGTTAAGTTGGGTCACTATATTTTATATATGGCATGCCGTGAATAATTGACCGGACAGTGTATCCCGTAAGGGTTGATAATATCCCCGAGATGAGTTCATAAGGAATTATTGTGTAAACCTCATGAGTGGATTCGTTCCGCACAATAATTAAGGATGAATAGTACTAGTCTCGGATTAAAGAGATGAATAAATTAATTAGCAATAAATTAATTTTATTCATGGATATTTAAATCTTAAATACATGGAATAAATAATACTACCGGAGAAATATTATTTGAAATAATATGGTTTAATATTGGGAGTGCAATTAATTTATATAGTGGAAATTAAATTAATTAATATTGATAAAGATTAATGGACTTGAGCATTGGGCTCAATTTAATCTTCAATATTGGAAGCCCAATATTCCACCTCCTTTAGATCCCCTACGTAGCCTATAAAAGCACTACATGGCCTTCATAAATCATAAGACAAGATTATCATACTTGATATTCTAGAGAGTTGAAGGAGATCCATAGGAGTTCGATAGATCGTCGCCCACCCGACGTTCGAACGAAGTGCAAGGAATACGTAGGAAGATTCAAAGGTCTTCAATTGATTTCGTTTCTCCGCACAACGAATCAAAGGTACGATCATAAAACTCCTTGTGTGATTTTATGTGAATTAAATTGTAATACATACATGAACACAAGATCCGGGAAAACGACGAACTTCGGGGATGGGGATTCGAGATCCCC
Organism: Euphrasia confusa; assembly: GCA_954870475.1. Taxonomy (NCBI): domain Eukaryota; kingdom Viridiplantae; phylum Streptophyta; class Magnoliopsida; order Lamiales; family Orobanchaceae; genus Euphrasia; species Euphrasia confusa. The sequence goes on along the minus strand of OX940949.1, from coordinate 13,556,562 downwards.
GACGAACATTCGAAGGACCCTCGGCTGGGAGCCGAGGGGAGCGATCGAACCTAGGGTTCGATCGCGTGCACACGCGAGGAACCCCGGCTGGGAGCCGGGGTGGGCGATCGACCGCGGTGGTCGATTGCCGGGCAGCCGCGGCTGGAGCCGCGGCGGGTTCGCCGCTGGGCGAACCGCCCTCCTCGGGCGGTGGCGGTGAGTCGCCGGACTCACCGCCCGGGGCTGCCGGAGCAGCCCCAGCGATCGCCTCGTGCGCGATCGCTGTTGGAAATCGATATCCCGGAATTAATAAATTTAAATAAATAAATTATCTAATTAATTCCGACCGAAATCCTTTGGAGATCGAATATCCGGAATGTCAAAAATTGCGAAACCGACAATTCCAATCGACTCCCAGAACACGTACATGACCATACGAAAAAGTTACGCGGGAAAAACTGATTCGACGCGGGTCCGCTACGGGAAAACCCGTAGCACCCAGCGAATCTCCAGTAGCCACCCGCAGCAACCCGCAGCAAGTCGCCTGACTCGCTGCTACTGAGACGCTACTGGATCGCTACGGATCAGCTACTGATCGATACGGGTCCGCTACGAGAAAACCCGTAGCACCCGTCGATTCTCCCGCAGCAACCCAGCGAAACTCCCGTAGCAGCCCGCAGCAACTCGTACGAGTCGCTGCTGCTGGGCGCTACGGATCGATGCGGATCGCTGCGTGTCCGCTACGGGAAAACCCGCAGCACGCTGCTGATCGCTACTGATCGCTGCGGATCGCTGCGTGTCCGCTACGGGAAAACCCGCAGCACGCTGCTGATCGCTACTGATCGCTGCGGATCGCTGCGGGAAAACCCGTAGCCGATCCGCGTATCGAGCCCTAGGCTCGATTTTCCTCGCGCGATCTTCGTCCAGCCGAGCCGACGAACCGCCGGCGGTCCGGTGGTCCTGCCACCACCGCCCGGTTCGACCTCGTCATGGGGTTCGTGTTTTGGATCTTACGTTCACGATATAATTACGATAATTAAACTTTAAAATCATCGAAGGGGGTTCAACGATTTTACCTTTGTTCTCGTTGTACGGAGAAACGAAGAACTCAATTGACGACCTTGAGATCTTCCCGCGTATTCCTTGCACTAGCCCGGACGTCGTGTGGGCGACGATCTACCGAACTCCATGGATCCTCCTCTCTACTTTCTCTCTCTAGAATTGTGATCTTCAAGTTATGAGAATAGAGAAGACCATGTAGTGCTTTTATAGGCTACGTAGGGGATCTAAAGGAGGTGGAATATTGGGCTTCCAATAATAGTGATTAAATTGAGCCCAAGCCCAAATCTATTAATCCTCACTATTATTAATTATATGATTAACTCCACTATATAAATATAATTGCACTCCCAATATTCACCATATTATATCAAATAATATTTCTCCGGTAGTATTATTTATTCCGTGTATTTAAGATATAAATATCCATGAATAAAATTAATTTATTGCTAATTAATTTATTCATCTCTTATATCCGAGAATAGTACCGTTCAACTTTAATTATTATGCGGAACGAATCCACCTGCAGGGTTTACATAATAATTCCTTATGAACTCATCTCGGGGATATTATCAACCCTTCCGGGATACACTTTCCCGTCAAGTATTCACGGCATGCCATATATAAAATATAGTGACCCAACTTAACCGGTAATCAACCCAATAATTAAATCGGTTAATTCCTTTGGTAAATCAAAGTCACTTATATTAAATATACACATCCGCAATAATATCGGGGATTAAGAATAAAATACTCTGAGATTTAAATTGATTATCCAAGGCAATCCTAATCAATAAATCTCAAGCGATCCGCTCAATACACAAAGTGTACAAGTGTGATAAAATAATTAAGACAAATTATTTTCTCTCTCACACAACGACTATACCGATGGACTAGTTCGTGTCCATCTAGGTCGTGAGCAACTGTTTGATTAAATATGAGTAACCGATAGTATGATCTTCTGTGTGGGCCCGACACACCATACTAACTACAACGTATAGAATCCAGGACTATAATTTGCATATATTTAATTATAAATAATTAAATGCAAATAATTGTTTATTTAATTAAATAGATTAATGGCAATGGATCGGGAGTTTTCGTTACTTAAATCTAGACATTAAGTACACAACTCCAACAATCTCCCACTTGTACTAAGGTCTAGTCATTTCCTCCAAACTCCCGACTCCCATACTCATCACGTGCTTAAGTTATACTTTCCAGAAGTATTATGTGAATGAGTAATCTAGGTTGCCGCTCTGAAGTTATCTTGGTGACTACTGCATCGTCTTACTGACGATGACTCGTATCAGGTGGTACTGGCTCTATGTGTTATCATCACTTTTTGAACTTATGACTTCTTCCAGTTCTCCATGCACCGCTATGTACATAGCCTTTGGTGAACCAAGAGTCATACCCAAGTTCAGAGGTCATTCCGGAACCTAACCAAAACTTCCGCTGCCTCTGAGGCTGCTATTCAGTTTATGATAGAGTCCGAGAAGCATCACGCTTATCACTCTTTCATCTTTAGGTTCCACCTCTTCTAAAAGTGAACACATAGCCTGATATCGACTTACACTGGTCTTTCTCTGATTTTTGGATCTGAGAAACTGTAATCTAAGAAGATTTCGTCTTGCTTGGTAATCCAGTACTTCCAAGTACTCTTACAGCATTCGAATATCTCTTATCCAGATTACTTTGATATCCTCCCACTACGCTAACCGCATAGTTGATATCAGGTTTCTTGTTTTTCAGCATTGCATCCACAAAGCTCTCTACACTCGAAGTGTAGGAAACTGCTTTGTCTATATCTATCTCCTTTATGCGTTTGAAACACATACCTTTAGATAGATGTATTCTGTTCCCGAAAGGCAATAACCTTTCTCAGAATTGTGCATGTTTAAAACAAACCATAATCGTATAAGATATTTTTAAGAGAAGTACAAATGTTCTTATCTAGAGATCGAAAGATTTCTAAGAACATGATCCAACTTCATCTTAATCTTATATCTCGATTTATTTAGACAACCTCTATTTTATGTCTGACAACACTTTTACATTGTTGCCAATGATGAAGTGTTATCTACACAAAATTCCGAGAAACACCACCCTTGTTTCCATTACGTCTCTAACACACCTCTCCTTGTCTTTTGATGAATCCATAGAATGGACTATCTCATCAATTCGCAAGTTCCTATGCAGAGCTAGGGATCGATTTCATGCTTACTAGATCCAGAGTCCAAAACTCCTCCAGTCTTATGAACATCTCTGGTTGCTTAACAACCTCCCACTGCAATGGCGTTCCGGTGTATAACAGTAATAACATTAGGTGCAGTTAGTGGTGTACCGCTACTCGGTTCGGCTGGTTCTAAGTCTTAATCTTTCTCTCTCACTTCAAAGTATTACGTCACTTTGGGCTTGTGGTTCATCTAATAGTCTTCCTCTAAGAACCGGGCGTTTATTATAACGTCCTTCTGGTTCATAGTACTATTGAACACATATCTTTTGTCCCTCTAGGATATTCTACAACCGCACTGTATGCGCTGTTGTTTCCAGACATATCCATAGAACATAGGTAGTTCCGCATAACTCATGCTTTTACTGTTTCTATAAGAGTTCCATTTCTTATTTCCGACACACCATTTCTACACAAGAGTGTATGGTGTAGTCATTTGGGATCAAATCCCAATCTCTGATCAGTATGCCATGCATTCCTCAGACAGGCACTTGCCTCCGCGATTAGATCGCAGGCTTTCAATGGATATACCATGATGGTTCCCCACAATAGCTTCGTGTCCATTGACTTGTCAAAACACTTTGCTTTTGTGGCACATCAGGTATGCTAATCCATTCTTTCGAGTAATCATAAAATGAAGTACTCGTACCTTATTGTCTGAGTAAACAAAGGTCTGCACACATCAGAGTCAATCAATTCTTATGCTTGTCCGGATCTTATATCTTATATCCATAAAGGATTGCTTAGTCATATCATCTTCCAAATTAGATTCTTAGGTCGGAAGGTCCACTCCTTCAACTTAATTGATCTTACAATCAATTTTCGACCTTTGAACTTCTTATTTGAATAAATATGATTTAGCATAAGAATCCACAAGTATAATCGATTTAATGAAGAAATCTCTTATTAGTAAAACGAGTTTTGTACTACGGTTCGTTGCACCGTGGTGGACTCAGGATTCATCATTTATATATTGCTAGCTAATGTACCAGAATAGATACTATCTTTATTTCTTCTTATAACCATCAGATGATTAAAAGAAATAAAATATCCATTCATTAGAAATCCAGAACAAAGTTCTTTCTAAAGGTACATAAAAGCAATAGCTCAAAATGAAATCCTATAATTGTCCTCCACTGCAACAGCTGCCTCCTCAACAGCATTGCCCATGTAGACTACGATTTCTTCTTTTCCAAGTCGTCGGGTTTCCTGGAACCCTCGCATTTAGAATGCGCATACCGTCAATGGTTCCATATCTACACACCAGGTTCCGGTAGATAATGCCACTGACTATGTTTTACGACTAAAGAAGATTTCGTACTTTCTTTGAGAGGATAATCAGACTTCCAGTACCTAGACTGTTTGCATCGAGAACACTAGCCTATTGGCTTTCTCGCCCCATCCCGTGATCCAAGAAACTTAGGACCACTGGGTTTCTTTGCTTGCTTTTCCTTTCCCCGATTTTGCCTTTAGGTTCGAAACCTTTGGCATTGGCTACAAGAGCTTGCGATTTCCGTCTCAACTCGTCTAAAAGGTCAATCATCTCAAAAACGTGTTTAAGCGTTTCTTCGAAGCGACTGGCCTTTATGAGTATCCTCATCGCTTCTTGTTTAGCCGCCTATGTCATGTCTAAACATCTCCTTGAGTTTGAACATGATAAAATCAGTTCTTTCCTCAACAGTCGAGACATTAGTAGGTTCGGGAGAACAAAGCTTACTGAGTACAAACTGTACTCTTTAACAGTCTAGGCAATGTCTAGATCTCTATTCCAATCAATACATTTAGGGACCAGTGAGTTAAAATCCTCAAGTATCACATAAGTGGGTTCAAAGCCATCCATAATCTATGAGCACATATAACAACAAACAATTGATTTAATCTCCGATATTATCTCCCTTAAATAATATCATTAAACCACTAATCACATCTAAAATCCCATCAGGTAAGGCAAGCCACGTGGTGTGGACGTTTACCCACCCAAATGATTTAGCAATTAGATTTCCTTCGGTCATACATCAATCATAGCGTAACCTCGTGGGGAGGGATACTATAACGCGTATCTAAGTGTAAACCATTACTCAGTACCAAAGTAAACTACTTGGAATTGCTACATCACCGCAAGCCACGTGGTGTGGACGTTTACGATAACTTCACAACTCTTCGTAATTACTTACAACTGTCTACATCAATTAATCCAAAGTCCGTCAGCATAGCAAGCCACGTGGTGTGGACGTTTACCAGCTAAGAGACTTTTATAATTGACTCCCAATTACTTGATCCATTTAATCTCGTGGATCAATACGTGGAGAATCATAAGTGAAACTCGAAGTTTCTAACCAGTGATTCACCATGCGAACGACCCTATCTCTCATAAATGAGGGAGCCGAGCAGACAAACGACCCATCTATCAAAGTATGGCACGAAAGTCTCTAATTTGTGTCCTCTACATGACCAAGTGGCTCTGGCTCCATTCCACTCCCCGGGGTGAGAATGAGTCGACTTGTAATCAGCTTTGGAAAGACAAATTAGGCATTGTTTGATAAACTTAATCAAAGTTTCTCGTAAAAGGAATTACAAGAATTCTCCTCCAATGACTTGTCTATACGAACTTCAAAAGCCCATAAAAGTCACCAAGAGAACAGCAATGGAGACCATGGATATGTTTCCATACCCTCTCCCACTTAGCTTTTTACAATAAAGGGATACGCTATCTAATGCATAATTAAATACACATAAGCATGCATACACGTAATAAAGCACATAAATATTATCACATAGTCAAAATAATACTAGAATATTATTTTCCGACTATTATGGCTTTATCGCATCTCCGTACGCATCTTCTAGTCTTTAGTCTTCGTTTCTTGAATGCTCTATGTGACGAGAATATTAATTTCCAATATTTAAATCCATTTATTTTCAATTAATCCAAAAGTTACTTAATTCGAAAATTAAGTCAATCGAATATATCAAAAATAAAATTAAATATTATTAATATTTTTATTTATTTATTTTCCTATCTAGTTCTATTAAATCTCTAGAATAATCTATCCAAATAAAATTTGGAATATTCCAGAAGACATCTATAATAGAACAAGGAAATAAAATAAATTAGGACTCTTATGCTTTCCAAGATTAATTAATTTCCATTACTATGAAAATTCCCATAAAATAGGAATAATCAATTAGGAAATAAATCAATCCTAAATTAACTTTTATTCCTTTCCAATTCTATTAAATCTCTAGGATTCTATTCCAAGTAGAACTCGGAATACTCTAGAAGACTTCCATAATAGAATAGGGAAATAAAATTAATTCCAATTAATTCTTTTCCTAATCCATGAGAATTCCCAAAAATAGGAAAACTCAAATAGGAAAACCGAATCAATTAGGAAAGTAGGATCTTGGTAGGAGAACACGAGATCACGAGGACCCCGCGTCCCCCACCATCGATCACCGGTCGGGGAGGAGCGCCGCCGCCACCTCAGCCCACGCGCCACCACCTCCGGTGGCCGGCGTGGCCGAGGGTTCCCGCGGGCAGCCCCCTCGCCCCCAATCGATCGATCTTTCCTTCGGGGATGATCATGGGGATGATCGATCCCCGGAATCCTCCCTCTCTATCGTCTCCTCCGTCACACTTCGTCTTCCGGCGATCGTCTCAACATCGAACCAACGTAAATAAATTACAAGAATTTAAATTACAATTATCCGGTATCGATTCTATACATGAAATCGACCCTATACATTTTCCGGAAAAAGTAGAACGTAATAATAAATCCTAAATTCGGTCAACCCCCAAATTTTTACTATTACAAGCATCACCACACATAAAACGAATCTCGACATGTCCGAGAGTTTAATAATCAAGAACAATATTATGACAATAATTAAGAACAATTATATCTAGCCATAATAGTCGGAAACCCTGCAAGGTAGAACAATTTATCGAAAAATACCGTGAACGAAAACCAACGCTCTGATACCAATTGTTGGAAATCGATATCCCGGAATTAATAAATTTAAATAAATAAATTATCTAATTAATTCCGACCGAAATCCTTTGGAGATCGAATATCCGGAATTGTCAAAAATTGCGGAACCGACAATTCCAATCGACTCCCGGAACACGTACATGACCATACGAAAAAGTTACGCGGGAAAAACTGATTCGACGCGGGTCCGCTACGGGAAAACCCGTAGCACCCAGCGAATCTCCAGTAGCCACCCGCAGCAACCCACAGCAAGTCGCCTGACTCGCTGCTACTGAGACGCTACTGGATCGCTACGGATCAGCTACTGATCGATACGGGTCCGCTACGAGAAAACCCGTAGCACCCGTCGATTCTCCCGCAGCAACCCAGCGAAACTCCCGTAGCAGCCCGCAGCAACTCGTACGAGTCGCTGCTGCTGGGCGCTACGGATCGATGCGGATCGCTGCGTGTCCGCTACGGGAAAACCCGCAGCACGCTGCTGATCGCTACTGATCGCTGCGGATCGCTGCGTGTCCGCTACGGGAAAACCCGCAGCACGCTGCTGATCGCTACTGATCGCTGCGGATCGCTGCGGGAAAACCCGTAGCCGATCCGCGTATCGAGCCCTAGGCTCGATTTTCCTCGCGCGATCTTCGTCCAGCCGAGCCGACGAACCGCCGGCGGTCCGGTGGTCCAGCCACCACCGCCCGGTTCGACCTCGTCATGGGGTTCGTGTTTTGGATCTTACGTTCACGATATAATTACGATAATTAAACTTTAAAATCATCGAAGGGGGTTCAACGATTTTACCTTTGTTCTCGTTGTACGGAGAAACGAAGAACTCAATTGACGACCTTGAGATCTTCCCGCGTATTCCTTGCACTAGCCCGGACGTCGTGTGGGCGACGATCTACCGAACTCCATGGATCCTCCTCTCTACTTTCTCTCTCTAGAATTGTGATCTTCCAGTTATGAGAATAGAGAAGACCATGTAGTGCTTTTATAGGCTACGTAGGGGATCTAAAGGAGGTGGAATATTGGGCTTCCAATAATAGTGATTAAATTGAGCCCAAGCCCAAATCTATTAATCCTTACTATTATTAATTATATGATTAACTCCACTATATAAATATAATTGCACTCCCAATATTCACCATATTATATCAAATAATATTTCTCCGGTAGTATTATTTATTCCGTGTATTTAAGATATAAATATCCATGAATAAAATTAATTTATTGCTAATTAATTTATTCATCTCTTATATCCGAGAATAGTACCGTTCAACTTTAATTATTATGCGGAACGAATCCACCTGCAGGGTTTACATAATAATTCCTTATGAACTCATCTCGGGGATATTATCAACCCTTCTGGGATACACTTTCCCGTCAAGTATTCACGGCATGCCATATATAAAATATAGTGACCCAACTTAACCGGTAATCAACCCAATAATTAAATCGGTTAATTCCTTTGGTAAATCAAAGTCACTTATATTAAATATACACATCCGCAATAATATCGGGGATTAAGAATAAAATACTCTGAGATTTAAATTGATTATCCAAGGCAATCCTAATCAATAAATCTCAAGCGATCCGCTCAATACACAAAGTGTACAAGTGTGATAAAATAATTAAGACAAATTATTTTCTCTCTCACACAACGACTATACCGATGGACTAGTTCGTGTCCATCTAGGTCGTGAGCAACTGTTTGATTAAATACGAGTAACCGATAGTATGATCTTCTGTGTGGGCCCGACACACCATACTAACTACAACGTATAGAATCCAGGACTATAATTTGCATATATTTAATTATAAATAATTAAATGCAAATAATTGTTTATTTAATTAAATAGATTAATGGCAATGGATCGGGAGTTTTCGTTACTTAAATCTAGACATTAAGTACACAACTCCAACAATCGCGAACCCCGCGACGGGGTTCGGCTAGGGTTTAGCCGCGGGTTCATCCCGCGGCGATACTCTTGTCGAGCCCGGTTCTTCGTGGCGTTCGTGATCGGTTTCCGACGACGGGATTTCGGTCGGGGTTATCGGTTCCGCAATTTTTGATACCCCGGGATATCGATTTCCAGCAGTTCTGAACAACTTGTTCTCTTTAACTTTTAGATTTCCATTTCTTATTTCTTATGCACCATCTCTACACATAAGTGTATGGCGCGGCACTTTGGGATTGAATCCCAATCTTTGATTATGCTATGTGTTATTTAGATAGGTGATGGCCTCCGCGACTAAGTCACAGGCCTCTGATGGATATACTTTGATGGTTCCCCATAACAGCTTTGTGTCCATTGACTAGTCAAAACACTTTTGCTTTTATGGCACATTAAGTATTCTAATCCATCACCGAGTATTCTTTGAAAGAATTACTCGTACCTTTCTAATTTACACATACGTCTGCATATCTAATCATTTCCAATACTTGTCCGAATTCTATTCTTTATCCAGAAAGGTTCGCTCAGATGTATTATCCTCCAAATTCAATTCTTAGGTCGGAAGGTCCATTCCTTCAACTATAATGAATCAAATCAGTTTCGACCATTTGAATCTTACTTGAAAATACTACCAAGTATAAGAATTCACAAGTATAATGATTTAATAAAGAAAAATATCTAACAAGTAAAACAAGTTATAGAATGGTTCGTTGTACCGTGGTAGACTTAGGATCTATCATTCATATATTGCTGTCTAATGTACCAGAATAGATAATACCCATTATTTCAAAATCATCCAATGATTAAAGAAATAAAATATCCATTCATAAATAATAGAAATCCAGAACAAAACGTTCTTTCTAAAATAAAGGGTACATAATGCAATAATCTTGAAATGAAATCCTATTTAACTACTAAAGCAGATAAATGTCTTCCACCGCAACCGCTGCCTCCTCTACAGCTTTTGCCCGTGTAGAATCGAACTTTTCTTCTCTAAGTCGCCGGGTTTTCTGGAACCCCTGCATTTAAAATGCACATAACGTCAGTGGTTCCATATCTACACACCAGATTTCTGGTAGATAATACCGCTGACTATGTTTTTACGACTAAAGAAAAATTCGTACCTTTGAGAGGACATTCAGACTTCCAGTGTCCAGGCTTATTGCATCGGAAGCACTTGCCCCTTGGCTTTGCAGCCCCCACTCGTGGTACAGTCTTCTTGACACCACTGGGTTTTCCGGCTTGCTTCCTTCTCTTGCCCCTACCTCCACCAGGCTTAAAGCCTTTGGACTTGGTAGCTACAAGCGCTTGAGACTTGCCCTTCTTGTAGATCCCCTCTGCCGCCTTCAGTTCAGTCAAGAGTTGCGCAAGAGAATAAGATAGTTTACCCATATTATAACTCATGCGAAACTGCTCAAAACTAGGGGTCAGAGACTGGAGTATGATGTCGACTTGCGTCTCCCCATCAATTTGAGCTCCTAGGATCTCAAGCTCATTCAACAGACTCATCATCTTAAGAACGTGCTCCTCTACGGGCGTTCCTTCAGACTGAGTAGTTGTCATGAGGACTCTCATGGCTTCTTGCCTTCCCGCACGATCTTGCTGCCCAAACATATCCTTGAGGTTGAACAACATATCATAGGCAGTGTCCATCGACTCATGTTGGGTTTGGAGTACACTTGATGCTGGGATTCGATGTCCCGGGCTATCAAAATTGCGGAACCGATAACCCGACCGAAAACCCGTCGCCGGAATTCGCACGAATTCCAACTCATCCGCGAGAGTCCGACCTTTGGAGACTACGCGCCCGAAGACACGCAGCCCGCCCCCAGTCGATTTTCTCCCACGAGTCGGAAATCACGAACGCGAACCACACGTGAAGATCCGGGCTCGACAAGAGTCGCCGCGGGGTGAACCCGCGGCTAAACCCTAGCCGAACTCCATCCGCGGGGTTCGCGATCGCCTTGCATGGCGATCGCCGGGGCTGTTCGGAGCAGCCCCTTGGCGGTGAGTCCGGCGACTCACCGCCGCCATCCGACGGGAGGGGGGACCACCAGTCGCGGCGCGAAGCCGCGACGGTCCCCGGCGATCGAACTAGGGTTCGATCGCCTCAGCCGCGGCGTCCAGCCGCGGCCTTCTCCCCTTGCGCGCACCACCGGCGGAGGGAGGCCGGGGAGTTCGACCCGCCGTGGCACCAGCCCACGGCCGAACCCCCAGCGATCGACTTCACGTCGATCGCTCGCCCCGGCGTCCAGCCGGGGCTCCCCTCACGCCCGCGCGCCGGCGGTCGAACCCTAGGGTTCGGCCGCCCCTTGTTCGATCCCGACGGGGATCGCGAGATCCCCGTATCCCGGTCTCGACGTTCCCGGATCGTCTTGTTCATGTATATATCACAATTATTCAACGCACATAATCATAGAAGGGGGTTTCTCGATTATACCTTCGAATCGTTGTACGGAGAAACGAATTCGGTTGACGACCTCGTAACCTTCCCGCGTATTCCTTGCACCTCCTCCGAACGTCGTGTGGGCGACGGTCTATCGGATTCTATGGATCTTCCTCACTCTCAAAACTTTATTGTTTGCGTAACTTAGGTTGTGAAAAGTGAAGACCATGTAGTGCTTATATAGGCTACGAAGGGGATCATAAGGAGAATAAATATTGGGCTTCTAAATATTGAAAATTAAATTGGGTCCAACCCAAATCTATTAATTCTTATCAATATTAAATTTTATTTATTTTCCACTATATAAATAAAATTGCACTCCCAATATTATTCCATATTATATCAAATAATATTTCTCCGATTAGTATTATATATTCCGTGTATTTAAGATTTAAATATCCATGAATAAATTTATTTATTGCTCAATAAATAATATTCATATCTTATATCCGAGACTAGTACCGTTCAACCTTTATTATTGTGCGGAACGAATCCACTCATGAGGTTTACACAATAATTCCTTATGAACTCATCTCGGGGATATTATCAACCCTTCCGGGATACACTTTCCCGTCAAGTATTCACGGCATGTCATATATAAAATATAGCGACCCAACTTTACCGGTAATTAACCCAATAATTAAATCGGTTAATTCCTTTGGAAAATCAAAGTCTCTAATATTAAATATACACACCCGCAATAGGATCGGGGATTAAGAATAAAATACTCCGAGATTTAAATTGATTATCCAAGGCAATCCTAATCAATAAATCTCAAGCTGATCCGCCCAATACACCAAGTGTACAAGTGTGATAAAATAATTAAGACAAATTATTTTCTCTCTCACACAACGACTATACCGATGGACTAGTTCGTGTCCATCTAGGTCGTGAGCAAATGTTCGATTAAATACGAGTAACTGATAGTATGATCTTCTGTGTGGGCCCGACACACCATACTAACTACAACGTATGAAATCCAGAACTATGGTTTGCATAATTAATTAAATGCAAATAATTGTTTATTAATTAAATAGGTTAAATGCTATGACCGGGAGTTTACCGATACTTGAATCTAGACATTAAGTACACAACTCCAACAATCTCCCACTTGTACTAAGGTCTAGTCATTTCCTCCAAACTCCCGACTCCCATACTCATCACGTGCTTAAATTATACTTCCCAGAAGTATTATGTGAATGAGCAATCTAGGTTGCCGATCTGAAGTTATCTTGGTGACTACTACGTCGTCTCTCTGACGATGACTCGTATCAGGTGGTACTGGCTCTATGTGTTATCATCACTTTTCGAACTTATGACTTCTTCCAGTTCTTTTGGTGAACCAAGAGTCATATCCAAGTTCAGAGGTCATTCCGGAACCTAACCAAAACTTCCGCTGCCTCTGAGGCTGCTATTCGGTTTATGATAGAGTCCGAGAAGCATTACGCTTATCACTCTTTCATCCTTTAGGTTCCACCTCTTAAAAGTGAACACATAGCCTGATATCGACTTACACTGATCTTTCTCTGATTTTTGGATCTGAGAAACTGTAATCTAAGAATATTTTGTTTTGCCAGTAATCCAGCACTTTCAAGTACTTTACAGCATTCAAATATTTCTTATCCAGATTACTTTGATATCCTCCCACTACGCTAACCGCATAGTTGATATCAGGTTCTGGTTTTTCAACATTGCATCTACAAAGCTCTCCACACAAGAAGTGTAAGTAACTGCTTTGTCCATATCTATCTCCTTCATGTGTTCGAAAACACATACCTTTAGATAGATGTATTCTGTTCCTGAAAGGCAATAATCTTTCTCAGAATTGTGCATGTTTAAAACAAACCATAGTCGTATAAGATATCTTAAGAGAAGTACAAATGTTCTTATCTAGAGATCGAAAGATTTCTAAGAACATGATCCAATCTTCATCTTAATCTTATATCTCGACTTATTTAGACAACCTCTTTTTTATGTCTGACAACACTTTTACATTGTTGCCAACGATGAAGTGTTATCTACACAAAATTCCGAGAAACACCACATTTGTTTCCATTACGTTTCTAACACACCTTTCTCGCATATCTATGCAAATCTAGGGATCGATTTCATGTATACTGGGTCCAGAGCTCAAAAAAACTCCTCCAGTCTTATGAACATCTTTGGTTGCTTAACAACCTCCCACTGCAATGGCGTTCCGGTGTATAACAGTAATAACAGTTAGTGGTGTACAACTACTCGGTTAGGCTGGTTCTCAGTCTTTCCCTTTCCTCATTTTAAAGTACTTTGTCAATTAGGGCATTGTAGTTCATCTAATAGTTTTCCTCTAAGAACCGGGCGAGAACACCCTTCTGGTTCGTAGTACTATTGAACATACAATTACTTTGTTCTTCTAGGATTATTCTACAACCACATAGAAGTGCCGTTGTATCCAGAAATATCCATAGAACATAGGTAGTTCCAAACAAACTTGTTCTTTTACTATTAGAATCCCATTTCTCATTTCTGACACACCATGTCTACACATCAGTGTATGGTGCAGTCACTTGAGATTTAATCTCAATCTTTGATTTATGCTATGTGTTACTTAGATAGGTGATAGCCTCTGCGAACAAGTCACAGGCTTTTAATGGATATACTTTGAGGGTTCCCCATAATGGCTTTGTGTTAAAACACTCCGCTTTTATGGCACAACAAGTAGTCTAATCCATCTTTGAGTATTCTTGAAAGAACGACTCGTACCTTCTCTAATCACACATACCGCATTAATCATCAATCATTTTCCATACTTGTCCGAATTCCATCCTTTATCCAGAAAGGCTAACTCAGTCGTATCATCTATCAAGATCGATTCTCAGGTCGGGAGGTCCATTCCTCCAACTATAATTGATCAAATCAATTTCGACCTTTTGAATCCCTTTTGAATAGATACTACCAAGTTCAAGAATTCACAAGTATAATGATTGATAAGAGAAATACATCTAATAAGTAAAACAAGTTATACATAACGGTTTGTCGCATCGTGGTAGACTAAGAATTCATTATTCACATATTGCTTATCTAATGTACCATAATAGATATCACCATTATTTCTTATCCAAACCATCAAATGATTAAAGAAATAAAATATCCATTAATAATAAAGAACTAGAACAAAAGTTCTTTCTAAGGTACAAAGCAATAAACTTAAAAAGAATTCTTAAATGTCTTCCACTGCAACCGCTGCTACCTCAACAGCTTTGCCCATGTGGACTCGAATTCTTCTTATCTAAGTCGCCGGGTTTTCTAGAACCCCTGCATTTAAGGAAATGCACATACCGTCAGTGGTTCCATATCTACACACCAGAATTCTGGTAGATAATACCGCTGACTATGTTTTTACGACTAAAGAAAAATTCGTACCTCTGAGAGGACATTCAGACTTCCAGTGTCCAGACTTCTTGCATCGGAAGCACAAACCCTTTGGCTTACTAGCCCCCACTCGTGGTCCATTCCTCTTGGCACCACTGGGTTTTATGGCTTGCTTCCTTTTCTTGCCCCTACCTCCAATAGCTTTGAAGCTTTTGGATTTGGTAGCCACAAGCGCTTGAGACTTGCCCTTCTTGTAGATCCCCTCTGCCGCCTTAAGTTCAGTCAGGAGTTGCGCAAGGCTATAAGATAGTTTACCCATGTTATAGCTCATACGAAACTGCTCAAAACTAGGGGTCAGAGACTGGAGTATGATGTCGACTTGCGTATCAGCATCAATCATAGCTCCTAGGACCTCCAATTCATTCAACAGACCCATCATCTTGAGAACGTGCTCCTCAACGGGCGTTCCCTCAGACTGAGTAGTTGACATGAGGACTCTCATGGCTTCTTGCCTCCCCGCACGGTCATGATGCCCAAACATCTCCTTGAGGTTAAATAACATATCCTCGGCAGTGTCCATCGACTGATGCTGGGTTTGGAGCACATTTGACATGGAAGCCAAAATATAGCACCTAGCCATTTCATCAGCCTTTTTCCACTTCCGATATGCTTCTTTTTCCCCATCAGTTGAGGCGGCCGTGGGTTCAGCAGGGCATTGCTCATAGAGTGCAAATTTGTACTCTTCAGCAGTCAGGACAATGTCCAAATTTCTTTTCCAATCGATGTAATTGGGACCAGTGAGTTTATGATCCTTGAGTATCATAGAAAGTGGATTCATAGCTATTCTCTAAACCTATAAGCACATGTAAACAAACAATCAATTTAATGTCCGATATTATCTCCCTCAAATAATATCATTAAATTACTAATTGCGTCTAAAATCCCATCAGGTAAAGCAAGCCACGTGGTGTGGACGTTTACCCACCCAAATGATTTAGCAATTAGTTTTTCTTTGGTCATACATCGATCATAGCGTAACTTCGTGGGGAAGGATACTATGACGCGTATCTAAGTGTAAACCATCACTCAGCACTAAAGTACATCGCTTGGAATTGCTACGTCACCGCAAGCCACGTGGTGTGGACGTTTACGACAATTTCACAACTCTTCACAATTACTTATAACTGTCTACATCAATTAATCCAAAGTCCGTCAGTATAGCAAGCCACGTGGTGTGGACGTTTACCAACTAAGAGACTTTTATAATTGACTCCCAATTACTAGATCCAATTAATCTCGTAAATCAATACGTGGAGAATCATAAGTGAAACTCGAAGTTTCTAACCAGTGATTCACCATGCGAGCGACCCTATCTCTCATAAATGAGGGAGCCGAGCAGACAAACGACCCACCTATAAAAGAATGGCACGAAAGTCTCTAATTTGTGTCGTCCACATGACCAAGTGGCTCTGGCTCCATTCCACTCCCCGGGGTGAGAATGAGTCGACTTGAAGTCAGTTTCAGAAAGACAAATTAGGCATTGTTTGATAACTTGATCAATGTTTCTTGTAAGAGGAATTACAAGAATTCTCCTACAATGACTTGTCTATATGAACTTCGAAAGTCCATAAAAGTCACCAAGAGAACAGTGATGGAGACCATGGGAATGTTTCCATCCCCTCTCCCACTTAGCTTTTTACAATAAAGGGATACGCTATCTAGTGCACAAAAATAAACACATATAGCATGCATGAAAGCAATAAAGCACATAGATCACATAGTCAAAATAATGCTAGAGAATTATTTTCTCCCGACTATCATGGCTTTATCTTCATTTGCATCCTCTAGTCTTCAGTCTTCGTTTCTTGAATGCTCCATGTGACGAGAATATTAATTTCCAATATTTAAATCTATTTATTTTCAATTAATCCAAAAGTTACTTAATTCGAAAATTAAGTCAATTGAATATATTAAAAATAAAATTAAATATTATTAATATTTTTATTTATTTATTTTCCTCTCTAGTTCTTATTAAATCATTAGAATAATCTATCCAAGTAAAACTTGGAATATTCTAGAAGATATCTATAATAGAACAAGGAAATAAAATAAATTAGGACTTTCTACTTTCCAAATTTATCTTTATTCCTAATCCATGAATATTCCTATGAGTAGGAATAATCAAATAGGAAAAATAAATTTAGTACTAAATTAATTAAATTTCTAATCTATGAATAATTCCATGAAGGAATTAAATCAATAGAAATAAAATCAATTTAAATTAATTCTTTTCCTAATCCATGAGAGTCTCCAAAAGGAAAGCACTCAAATAGGAAAAATCCGAATTAATTAGGAAAGTAGTATCTCGGTAGGAGAACACGAGATCACGAGGACCCCGCGCCCCCTACCTGCGATCGCCAACCGGGATCACCACCGCCGCCGTCCCCAGCCCACGCGCCACCACCTCCGGTGGCCGGCGTGGCCGAGGGTCATCGCGGACAGCCCCCGCGATCGATCCTCATGGGATCGATCCTCGTGATCGATCCCCGGTCCTCCCTCTCATCTTCTCCTTCGTCACACGCGTCCTCCGGCGGTCGTCTCAACAACAAACCAACGTAAATAAATTACAATAATTTAAATTACAATTCCGGTATCGATTCTATACATGAAATCGACCCTATACATTTTCCGGAAAAACAAGAACGTAATAATAAATCCTAAATTCGGTCAACCCCCGAATTTTTACTATTACAAACATTCAACCACATAAAACGAATCTCGACATGTCCGAGAGTTTAATAATCATGATAATTAATTAAAACGAATTAATTAAAACAACCATGATAGCCGGAAATCCTGCAAGGTAGAACAATAATCGAATATATACATGAACACGAAACCAAACGCTCTGATACCAATTGCTGGGATTCGATGTCCCGGGCTATCAAAATTGCGGAACCGATAACCCGACCGAAAACCCGTCGCCGGAATTCGCACGAATTCCAACTCATCCGCGAGAGTCCGACCTTTGGAGACTACGCGCCCGAAGACACGCAGCCCGCCCCCAGTCGATTTTCTCCCACGAGTCGGAAATCACGAACGCGAACCACACGTGAAGATCCGGGCTCGACAAGAGTCGCCGCGGGGTGAACCCGCGGCTAAACCCTAGCCGAACCCCATCCGCGGGGTTCGCGATCGCCGTGCATGGCGATCGCCGGGGCTGTTCGGAGCAGCCCCTTGGCGGTGAGTCCGGCGACTCACCGCCGCCATCCGACGGGAGGGGGGACCACCAGTCGCGGCGCGAAGCCGCGACGGTCCCCGACGATCGAACTAGGGTTCGATCGCCTCAGCCGCGGCGTCCAGCCGCGGCCTTCTCCCCTTGCGCGCACCACCGGCGGAGGGAGGCCGGGGAGTTCGACCCGCCGTGGCACCAGCCCACGGCCGAACCCCCAGCGATCGACTTCACGTCGATCGCTCGCCCCGGTGTCCAGCCGGGGCTCCCCTCACGCCCGCGCGCCGGCGGTCGAACCCTAGGGTTCGGCCGCCCCTTGTTCGATCCCGACGGGGATCGCGAGATCCCCGTATCCCGGTCTCGACGTTCCCGGATCGTCTTGTTCATGTATATATCACAATTATTCAACGCACATAATCATAGAAGGGGGTTTCTCGATTAAACCTTCGAATCGTTGTACGGAGAAACGAATTCGGTTGACGACCTCGTAACCTTCCCGCGTATTCCTTGCACCTCCTCCGAACGTCGTGTGGGCGACGGTCTATCGGATTCTATGGATCTTCCTCACTCTCAAAACTTTATTGTTTGCGTAACTTAGGTTGTGAAAAGTGAAGACCATGTAGTGCTTATATAGGCTACGAAGGGGATCATAAGGAGAATAAATATTGGGCTTCTAAATATTGAAAATTAAATTGGGTCCAACCCAAATCTATTAATTCTTATCAATATTAAATTTTATTTATTTTCCACTATATAAATAAAATTGCACTCCCAATATTATTCCATATTATATCAAATAATATTTCTCCGATTAGTATTATATATTCCGTGTATTTAAGATTTAAATATCCATGAATAAATTTATTTATTGCTCAATAAATAATATTCATATCTTATATCCGAGACTAGTACCGTTCAACCTTTATTATTGTGCGGAACGAATCCACTCATGAGGTTTACACAATAATTCCTTATGAACTCATCTCGGGGATATTATCAACCCTTCCGGAATACACTTTCCCGTCAAGTATTCACGGCATGTCATATATAAAATATAGCGACCCAACTTTACCGGTAATTAACCCAATAATTAAATCGGTTAATTCCTTTGGAAAATCAAAGTCTCTAATATTAAATATACACACCCGCAATAGGATCGGGGATTAAGAATAAAATACTCCGAGATTTAAATTGATTATCCAAGGCAATCCTAATCAATAAATCTCAAGCTGATCCGCCCAATACACCAAGTGTACAAGTGTGATAAAATAATTAAGACAAATTATTTTCTCTCTCACACAACGACTATACCGATGGACTAGTTCGTGTCCATCTAGGTCGTGAGCAACTGTTCGATTAAATACGAGTAACTGATAGTATGATCTTCTGTGTGGGCCCGACACACCATACTAACTACAACGTATGAAATCCAGAACTATGGTTTGCATAATTAATTAAATGCAAATAATTGTTTATTAATTAAATAGGTTAAATGCTATGACCGGGAGTTTACCGATACTTGAATCTAGACATTAAGTACACAACTCCAACACTTGACATTGAAGCCAAAATGTAACACCTAGCCATTTCATCAGCCTTTTTCCACTTCAGATATGCCTCTTTTTCCTCATTAGTTGAGGCAGCCGTGGGTTCAGCAGGGCATACTTCATGAAGTACAAACTTGTACTCCTCATAAGTTAGGACAATGTCTAAATTTCTCCTCCAATCGATATAATTGGGGCCACTGAGTTTATGCTCCTTGAGTATCACAGAAAGTGGGTTCATAGCTATTCTATAAACATATAAGCACATTTAAACAAACAATTAATTTAATATCCGATATTATCTCCCTATATTAATATCATTAAATC
This sequence comes from Euphrasia confusa, assembly GCA_954870475.1. Taxonomy (NCBI): domain Eukaryota; kingdom Viridiplantae; phylum Streptophyta; class Magnoliopsida; order Lamiales; family Orobanchaceae; genus Euphrasia; species Euphrasia confusa. Next base: position 13,536,453 of record OX940949.1, on the reverse strand, counting down.
ACTAATCACATCTAAAATCCCATCAGGTAAGGCAAGCCACGTGGTGTGGACGTTTACCTTCCCAAATGATTTAGCAATTAGATTTTCTTTGGTCATACATCACTTGTAGCGGAACCTCGTGGGGAGGAATACTATTAGGCGTATCTAAGTGTAAACCATTACTCAGCACCAAAGTAAATCGCTTGGAATTGCTACATCACCGCAAGCCACGTGGTGTGGACGTTTACGATAACTTCACAACTCTTCACAATTTCTTACAACTGTCTACATCAATTAATCCAAGATCCGTTGGCATAGCAAGCCACGTGGTGTGGACGTTTACTATACCAAGAGATCTTTATAATTGACTCCCAATTACTTGATCCATTTAATCTTGTAAATCAAGACGTGGAGAATCATAAGTGAAACTCGAAGTTTCTAACCAGTGATTCACCATGCGAACATCCCTATCTCTCATAAATGAGGGAGCCGAGCAGACAATCGATCCATCTTCAAAAGAATGGTACGAAGGTCTCTAATTTGTGTCCTCGACATGACCAAGTGGCTCTGGCTCCATTCCACTCCCCGGGGTAAGAATGAGTCGACTTGAAATCAGTTTTGGAAAGACAAATTAGGCATTGTTTGATGAACTTAATCAATGTTTCTCGTAAGAGGAATTACAAGAACTCTCCTCCAATGACCTATCTATATAAACTTCAAAAGTTTATAAAAGTCACCAAGAGAGCAGCAATGGAGACCATGGGTATGTTTCCATACCCTCTCCCACTTAGCTTTTTACAATAAAGGGATACGCTATCTAGAAAAATTATTTTTTCCGACTATCATGGCTTTATTCCATCTCCGTATGCGTCTTCTAGTCTTCAGTCTTCGTTCTTGAATGCTCCATGTGACGAGAATATTAATCCCAATATTTAAATCTATTTATTTTTAATAAATCCAAAAGTTACTTAATTCGAAAATTAAGTCAATCTAATAAATTAAAAATAAAATTAAATATTATTAATATTTTTATTTATTTATTTTCCTATCTAATTCTATTAAATCTCTAGAATAATCTATCCAAGTCAAACTTGGAATATTCTAGAAGACTTCCATAATAGAATAAGGAAATAAAATAAATTAGGACTCTTCTACTTTCCAAGATTAATTAATTTCCATTACTATGAAAATTCCCATAAAATAGGAATAATCAATTAGGAAATAAATTAATCCTAAATTAACTTTTATTCCTTTCCAATTCTATTAAATCTCTAGGATCCTATTCCAAGTAGAACTCGGAATACTCTAGAAGACTTCCATAATAGAATAAGGAATAAAATTAATTCCAATTAATTCTTTTCCTAATCCATGAGGATTCCCAAAAAATAGGAAAACTCAATTAGGAAAACCAAATCAATTAGGAAAGTGAATCTTTGGTAGGAGTAGCACGAGATGGGGATTCTCGCACCACCCCCACCGCCGACCACCACCATCCCCGGGCACCACCGCCACCGCCCCCTAGCCACGCGCCACCACCACCGGTGGCCGGCGTGGCCGGAAGCCCTAGCGGGCAGCCCCTTGGCGTGGGGTCGATCGATCCTCATGGGGATCGATCATGGGGATGATCGACCCCCTCCCCGTTTTTCGTCCTCTTCGTCTTCTTCGTCACATGAGTTCTCCGGCGGTCGTCTCGGCATCGATCCAACGTAAATAAATTACAAGAAATAAATTTACAGTTCCGGTATCGATTCTATACATGAAATCGACCTTATACACTTTCCGGAAAACATAGAACAATAATAATAAATCTAAATTCGGTCAACCCCCGAATTTTTACTATTACAAGCATTCATCCACACAAAACGAATCTCGACATGTCCGAGAGTTTAATAAACGAACAATCATGGTAAATTAAATAGCAATTAATTAAACGAATAATTAACAATTAATTAAACCATGATAGTCGGAATCCCTGCAAGGTAGAACACAATTGAACACATACATGAACACGAAACCAAACGCTCTGATACCAATTGCTGGAAATCGATATCCCGGGGTATCAAAAAAAGCGGAACCGATAACCCCGACCGAAATCCCATCGCCGGAAACCGATCACGAACGCCACGAAGAACCGGGCTCGACAAGAGTATCGCCGCGGGATGAACCCGCGGCTAAACCCTAGCCGAACCCCGTCGCGGGGTTCGCGATCGATTGCACATGCGATCGCCGGGCTGCTCCGGCAGCCCTGGGCGGTGAGTCCGGCGAATCACCGCCATTGTCGGAGGTGGGGAGAACCACCAGCCGCGGCGCCAGCCCGCGGCGGTTTCCCCCCCCCCCCCCCCCCCCCCGGCGATCGAGCTAGGGCTCGATCGCCCCAGCCGCGGCGTCCAGCCGCGGCTTCTCCTCGTGCGCCACCGCCGGCCAGGGAGGACCGGGGAGGTCGTCTGCCGTGGCGCCAGCCCACGGCGACTCCCCGGCGATCGACCCTTGGTCGATCCCGTGCCCCGGCGTCCAGCCGGGGCTTCTCTTTGGCCGCGGTTCTGGCGGTCCGAACCCTAGGGTTCGACCTCCACCTTCGATCCTCGCCGGGGATCTCGAATCCCCGTCCCCGAGGTTCGTCGTTTACCCGGATCGTGTGTTCATGTATGTATCACAATTAATATCACATAAAATCACACAAGGGAGTTTTATGATCGTACCTTTGATTCTTTGTGCGGAGAAACAAAATCAATTGAAGACCTTTGAATCTTCTTACGTATTCCTTGCACTCCGTTCGAACGTCGGGTGGGCGACGATCTATCGAACTCCTATGGATCTCCTTCAACTCTCTAGAATATCAAGTATGATAATCTTTTCTTATGATTTATGAAGGCCATGTAGTGCTTTTATAGGCTACGTAGGGGATCTAAAGGAGGTGGAATATTAGGCTTCCAATATTGAAGATTAAATTGAGCCCAATGCTCAAGTCCATTAATCCTTATCAATATTAATTAATTTATTTTCCACTATATAAATTAATTGCACTCCCAATATTAAACCATATTATATCAAATAATATTTCTCCGGTAGTATTATTTATTCTGTGTATTTAAGATTTAAATATCCATGAATAAAATTAATTTATTGCTAATTAATTTATTCATCTCTTGAATCCGAGACTAGTACCATTCAACCTTAATTATTGTGCGGAACGAATCCACTCATGAGGTTTACACAATAATTCCTTATGAACTCATCTCGGGGATATTATCAACCCTTACGGGATACACTGTCCGGTCAATTATTCACGGCATGCCATATATAAAATATAGTGTCCCAACTTAACCGGTAATCAACCTAATAATTAAATCGGTTAATTCCTTTGGTAAATCAAAGTCACATATATTAAATATACACACCCGCAATAATATCGGGGATTAAGAATAAAATACACTGAGACTCGAATCGATTATCACCGGCAATCCTAATCGATGAATCTCAACGATCCGCTCAATACACCAAGTGTACAAGTGTGATAAAATAATTAAGACAAATTATTTTCTCTCTCACACAACGACTATACCGATGGATTGGTCCGTGTCCATCTAGGTCGTGAGCTACTGTTTGATTAAATACGAGTAACCGATAGTATGATCTTCTGTGCGCCCATGCTTGCACCATACTAACTACAACGTATAAAATCCAGGACTATAATTTGCATATATTTAATTAACAATAATTAAACGCAAACAATTGTTTATTAATTTAATAGATTAAATGATATGATCGGGAGTTTACTGTTACTTAAATCTAGACATTAAGTACACAACTCCAACAATTTGATCGTCACATCACCCACTGGTGTGCTTACAATCCATTATCATGAAATGCCTTTCTTCACTACTTTTGGGATCCATGTTTCGGCTTATGTATTCACCTTTGATAAATAGAGTATCAATGACTTTACAGGTATCCATCTTGAATCTTTTAAGGAGCTTATGGATATTAGTCTCCTGCGAGAGTCTAAGCAACCTTTGAAACGAATCCTATAGATTTTGATGAAATACTTATCTTCACCCACATCCTTCATCTCGAAAATGAGGATAGTCATTATTTGATCTCATTCAAGTACTCAATATCATTCCCAGCCAAAAGAATATCATCAACATATAATGATAGTATTACGAAATACTTTTTAGAACGTTTGACATAATCAAAATGGTCATCATCATCACCTGATGAGATTTCAAGTACCATTGACTGGACAACAAAACCCACTGGTTTTTCCATATATATCTTTTCCCTTAATTCTCCACTGAGAAAAAAATAGTCTTAACGTTAATTTCATGTAGTCCCAAATCGAAATTGGCTACAATGGCTAGAAGTAAGCGAATCGAAGAAAACCTCACACTTGGCGAGAAGGTTTCTTCATAGTCTATACCCTCAAATAGGTTATAGTCTTTAGCAACTAAATGAGCTTAGTATCATTCAGTTGCCCTATCAGCCTTTCGCTTAAATTTGAGAACTCACTTGTTCCAAAATTGTCTTGCATCCACTTAGGAGATCAACTAGTTCCCAGACATAGTTACTCTTCATGGAATTCTGATATTCTATTGCAATTTTCCATATAACCTTCAGGTTTTATCAAGAAAGCAAAAATGATAAAATCTCGCTGACAGACTCTTCCTTTTCAACTGAATCAGTCATAAAAGAATACCCATCAATGTCATAATGTCGTTTAGGTATACTCTTTCTACAAGAATAACGAATAGGTTCTGATGATCGAACTTTTAGGTATATTCATCTAGAGGTGTAATATATACATCTCTCCCACTCTGATCAACACTACGAGAAATGTTGAGTGGTGTTAGGTCTGAACCTTGTACCTCTAGAGGATCAGAAGCTAATTCTGTGTCCCCATTCTCATCATTAACCTCAAAGAACGATTCTTTGTTTCGTAATTCACCTCGACTTGGGAATTCAGTCTCTAGAAAATTTCCATTTCTCGATACTATTTCAGTGATATGATCATCTCCATTGTCACTAATGAACACATAACCATTGAACTCCTTTGAGTGTTGGAGTTGTGTACTTAATGTCTAGATTTAAGTAACGCAAACTCCCGATCCATTGCCATTAATCTATTTAATAAATAAACAATTATTTGCGTTTAATTATTTATAATTAAATATATGAAAATCATAGTCCTGGATTTTATACGTTGTAGTTAGTATGGTGTTGCATGGGCACACAGAAGATCATACTATCGGTTACTCGTATTTAATCGAACAGTTGCTCACGACCTAGATGGACACGGACCAATCCATCGGTATAGTCGTTGTGTGAGAGAGAAAATAATTTATCTTAATTATTTTATCACACTTGTACACTTGGTGTATTGAGCGGATCGTTGAGATTCATCGATTAGGATTGCCGGCGATAATCGATTCGAGTCTCAGTGTATTTTATTCTTAATCCCCGAAACTATTGCGGGTGTGTATATTTAATATAAGTGACTTTGATTTACCAAAGGAATTAACCGATTTAATTATTGGGTTAATTACCAGTTAAGTTGGGTCACTATATTTTATATATGACATGCCGTGAATACTTGACGGGAAAGTGTATCCCGGAAGGGTTGATAATATCCCCGAGATGAGTTCATAAGGAATTATTATGTAAACCCTGCAGGTGGATTCGTTCCGCATAATAATTAAGGTTGAATGGTACTAGTCTCGGATATAAGAGATGAATAAATTAATTAGCAATAAATTAATTTTATTCATGGATATTTATATCTTAAATACACGGAATAAATAATACTACCGGAGAAATATTATTTGATATAATATGGTTTAATATTGGGTGTGCAATTAATTTTATATAGTGGAAAATAGAATTAATTAATAATAGTAAGGATTAATAGATTTGGGCTTGGTGGGCTCAATTTAATCACTATTATTGGAAGCCCAATATTCCACCTCCTTAAGATCCCCTACGTAGCCTATAAAAGCACTACATGGTCTTCTCAATTCTCATAACTTGAAGATCACAATTCTAGAGAGAGAAAGTAGAGAGGAGGATCCATGGAGTTCGGTAGATCGTCGCCCACACGACGTCCGGGCTAGTGCAAGGAATACGTGGGAAGATCTCAAGGTCGTCAAATTGAGTTCTACGTTTTTCCGAACAACGAGAACGAGGTAAATCGTAAAACCCTCTTTATGATTTTATCGTTTAATTATCGTAAAATTATCGTGAACCAAGATCCGAGAACGCGACCCATGTCGAGGTTGAACCGGGCGGTGGTGATCGAAGATCACCGGACCGCCGGCGGCTCAACGGCTCGACTAGGGAAGGGTCGAAGGGCGTGAGCCTCGGCTGGACGCCGAGACTCGATCGGGCACGAGCTCGATCGACCGTGCACATCCAGCGGGCTGCTGGAGCAGCCCCGCTCGCGCGGCATGAGCTCCGCTCTGGCGGGGCGACGCCGCTTGCGCGGCTGGACCGCCGCTCGCGCGGCGGTGGGCTGATGGTGATCGCAAGCCACGGTTCGACCGTGGCTGGTCGTGCGATCACCGGGGGCAGCTGGGCGTGCATAAGGGGCTGCCAAGGGCAGCCCTAGGCGGCTGCCAAGGACAGCCGCGAGCCCCGTGCATGGGCTCGACCGAACAGCCGCGGCTTAGCCGCGGTTAGGGTTTTGGTTGAGTCCGGATATACGCGGTGGTTCGTGGCGAGATGTTCCGGCAACCGGGAGTCGATTGGAGTTGTTGTTCCGCAATTTTACAACTCCGGATATTCGATCTCCAAAGGATTTCGGTCGGAATTAATTAGATAATTTATTTATTTAAATTTATTAATTCCGGGATATCGATTTCCAACAATTGGTATCAGAGCGTTGGTTTTAGTTCATGGTATTTTTCGATAAATTGTTCTACCTTGCAGGGTTTCCGATTATTATGGCTAGATTTAATTATTGTTAATTAATGTCATAATATTTCTCTTGATTATTAAACTCTCGGTGATGTTATTTGTTCTTGTGTGGTGAATGCTTGTTCTTAATTTTTCCGGAAAATTGTTTGAGGTCGATTTCATGTAGAGAATCGATACCGGATAGCGTAGTAATAAATTTGTAATTTATTTTACGTTGGATCGATTCCGAAACGACGACCGGAAAAGTGTGACGGAGGAGACGAAGAGAGGGTTAGGGCTCGGTTCGGCTATCCCCATAGCCGAACCATGGATCGAGCGCGTGGGGGGCACTCGACCGCACCCTCGGCCGTGCGATGTCACCGGCGGTGGTGGCGCGCCGGTTGGGTGGTGGCGGTGGTGGCGTGCTCCTCGGCCGAGCTCGGGGATAGACCGGAAATCCCCATTCCGTGTTAATCCCGGTAAAGATCCTATTCCTAATTTAATTCGGTTTTCCTAATTTAACTATTCCTATTTTTGGGAATTTTTAATGGACTAGGAAAAGAATTATTTTTCCTAAATAAATTTATTTTTCCTTATTGATTATTCCTATTCTTGGGAATTTTCATAGATTAAGAAAATGAATAAATTTATAATTAATTTATTTTTCCTATTTAATTATTCCTTTATGGAATTTTTGATGGATTAGGAAAATAATTAATTTGGAAAGTTTAGGAGTCCTAAATTAATTTTTCTTTATTTAATTATTCCTTTATGGAATTTTTAATGGATTAGGAAAGGAATTAATTTGGAAGGACTAGGAGTCCTAAATTATTTTATTTCCTTATTTCATTATGGAAGTCTTTTAGAATATTCCAAGTGGGTCTTGGATAGATTATTCTAGAGATTTAATGAAGTAGAAAGGGAAAATAAAATAAATAAAAATATTAATAATATTTAATTTTATTTTTGATTTATTCGATTGACTTAATTTTCGAATTAAGTATCTTTTGGATTTATTAAAAATAAATAGATTTAAATATTGGAATTAATATTCCCGTCACATGGAGCATTCAAGAACGAAGACTGAAGACTAGAAGATGCGTACAGGGATGCGATAAAGCCATAATAGTCGGAAAATAATATTCTAGTAATTATTTTGATTATGTGATAATATTCTATGTGCTTTATTTCATGTATGCATTCTTATGTGTATTTAATTATGAATTAGATAGCGTATCCCTTTATTGTAAAAAGCTAAGTGGGAGAGGGTATGGAAACATATCCATGGTCTCCATTGCTGTTCTCTTGGTGACTTTTATGGACTTTTGAAGTTCGTATAGACAAGTCATTGGAGGAGAATTCTTGTAATTCCTCTTACGAGAAACATTGATTAAGTTTATCAAACAATGCCTAATTTGTCTTTCCAAAACTGATTTCAAGTCGGCTCATTCTCACCCCGGGGAGTGGAATGGAGCCAAAGCCACTTGGTCATGTCGAGGACACAAATTAGAGACCTTCGTACCATTCTTTTGAAGGTGGATCGATTGTCTGCTCGGCTCCCTCACTTATGAGAGATAGGGTTGTTCGCATGGTGAATCACTGGTAAGAAACTTCGAGTTTCACTTATGATTCTCCGCGTCTTGATTTACAAGATTAAATGAATCAAGTAATTGGGAGTCAATTATAAAAGTCTCTTGGTGTAGTAAACGTCCACACAACGTGGCTTGCTATATCGACGGATTTTGGATTAATTGATGTAGACAGTTATAGGGAGTTGTGAAGGATTGTGAGTTATCGTAAACGTCCACACAACGTGGCTTGCGGTGATGTTGCGGTTCCAAACGGCTCACCTTAGTACTGAGTAATGGTTTACACTTAGGTACGCTTTATAGTATTCTTCCCAACGAAGTTCCGCTATAATTGATGTACGACCGAAGGAAATCTAATTGCTAAATCATTTGGATAGGTAAACGTCCACACAACGTGGCTTGCCATATCTGATGGGATTTTAGATGTGATTAGTGGTTTAATGATATTATTTAAGGGAGATAATATCGGAGATTAAATCGATTGTTTGTTGTTATATGTGCTCATAGATTAGGATATGGCTTTGAACCCACTTTATGTGATACGTAAGGATTTAAACTCATTGGTCCCTAAATGTATTGATTGGAATAGAGATCTAGACATTGCCCGGACTGTTAAAGAGTACAAGTTGTACTCAGTGAGCTTTGTCCTCCCGAACCTACTAATGTCTTAACATTTGAGGAAAGAACTGATTTTGATATCGTGTTCAAACTCAAGGAGATGTTTAGACATGATGTAGAGGCTAGACAAGAGGCGATGAGGATACTCATAAAGGCCAGTCGATTCGAGGAAACGCTTAAAAATGTTTTTGAGATGATTGACCTTTTGGACGAGTTGAAACGGAAATCGCAAGCTCTTGTAGCCAATGCCGAAGGTTTCGAACCTAAGGGTAAAATCGGGGAAAGGAAGAGCAAGCAAAGAATCCCACTGGTCCTAAGTTGCTTAGACCACGAGATGGGAGGAGAAAGCCATGAGGCAAGTATTCTCGATACAAACAGTCTGGGTACTGGAAGTCTGATTATCCTCTCAAAGAAAGTACGAAATTTTCTTTAGTCATAAAACATAGTCAGTGGTATTATCTACCGGAACCTGGTGTGTAGATATGGAACCACTGACGGTATGTGCATTTTAAATGCAAGGGTTCCAGGAAACCCGACGACTTAGAAAAGGAAAGATCGTAGTCTACATGGGCAATGCTTTAGAGGAGGCAGCAGTTGCAGTGGAGGACATTTTATAGGATTTCATTTTGAGTTATTGCTTTTATGTACCTTTCATATTAGAAAGAACTTTGTTCTGGATTTCTAATAAATGGATATTTTATTTCTTTTAATCATTTTATGGTTATAAGAAGAAATAATGATATTATCTATTTTGGTACATTGGCTAGCAATATATAAATGATGAATCCTGAGTCCACCACGATGCAACGAACCGTAGTATGAAACTCGTTTTACTAATAAGAGATTTCTTTATCAATTATACTTGTGGATTCTTATGCTGAATCATGTTTATTCAAATAAGAAGTTCAAAGGTCGAAAATTGATATTTGATCAATTAAGTTGAAGGAGTGGACCTTCCGACCTAAGAATCTAATTTGGAAGATAATATGACTAAGCAATCCTTTATGGATATAAGATGTAAGATCCGGACAAGTATGAGAATTGATTGACTCTGATGTATGCGGACCTGTGTCTACTCAGACAATAAGGTACGAGTACTTCATTTGATGATTACTCGAGAAATGGATTAGAATACCTGATGTGCCACAAAAGCAAGTGTTTTGACAAGTCAATGGACACTAAGCAATTGTGGAGAACCATCAAGGTATATCCATTTGTAGCCTGCGATTTGATCGCGGAGGCAAGTACCTGTCTGAGGAATGCATGACATACTGATCAGAGATTGGGATTTGATCCCAAATGACTACACCATGCACTGTTGTGTAGATATGGTATGTCGTGAACAAGAAATGGAACTCTTATAGAAATAGTAAAAGCATGAGTTATACGGAACTACCTATGTTCTATGGATATATCTGGAAACAACGGCGCATTCAAATGCGGTTGTAGAATGTCCTAGAAGAACAAAAGATGTGTGTTCATTAGTACTATGAACCAGAAGGACGTTATAAGTTCTAACGCCCAGTTCTTAGAGAAAGACTATATAATGAACCACAAGCCCAAGGTGACGTAATACTTTGAAATGAGAGAGAAAGATTAAGACTTAGAACCAGCCAAACCGAGTAGTGGTACACCACTAACTGCACCTACTGTTATCACTGTTTATACACCGGAATGCCATTGTAGTGGGAGGTTGTGGGACAACCGGAGATATTCATAAGACTAGGAGAGTCTTCGGACTCTGGACCTAGTATACATGAAATCGATCCCTAGATCTACATGAAGACCGTACTAGATCTAAATGTGCCTTCTTGGAGAGCAATAAGGATTATTGCTAAGAGGCGATATCATTTAGAGTACAAGCTTAGTTGATCCATTTATGGATTGAAACAAAGCATTGAGTTCGTGGTACTTGCAAATTGATGAGATAGTCCATTTTATGGATTCATCAAAAGCATAGACGAATCTTGTTTATGGAAAACGTGATGGAAACAAGGTGGTGTTTCTCGGAGGTTTTGTGTAGATGGCATTTTATCATTGGTAACAATGTAAAAATGTTGTCAGACATAAAATGATGGTTGTCTAGAAAAATCGATATATGAGATGAAGAAGAAGTTAGAGCATGTTCTTAAGATCTAGGATCTCAAGAAAAGAACATTGTACTTCTCCTGGACATCTTACATATATATGATTATGGTTCGTTTTAACATGCAAGATTCCGAGAAAGGTTCGTTACCTTTCAGAGACGGAATGCATCTATCTAAGGATATGTGTTTTGGAACACAAAAGGAGATAGAAGCAATGAAAGCAGTTTCCTACACTTTGAGTGTGGAAAGCTTAATAAATGCATTGTTGAAAACGAGAACCTGATATCGGCTATGCGGTTAGCATAGTGGGAGGATATCAAGGTAATCCTGGAAAGGAATATTCGACTGCCGTAAAAGTACTTTTGAAGTACTGTTCTAGACTACGAAGCAGACGAGTTTTTCCTTTGGATTACATTCTCTTAGATTTCTAATCAAATGAGGACCGGTGTAAGTCGATCAGGCTATGTGTTTCACTATTAAAGGAGAAGGAGTTTTAACATGGAAGAGTGATAAGCACGATGCTTTTCGGACTCTGCCATGGGTAACCAAATAGCGGCCTCAGAGGCAGCGGAAGTTTTGGTATAACCCCGGGATAATCTCTGGGACTTAGATGTGATTCTTAATTTGCCAAAGGCTATGTAAATAGCGGTGCAATGGCAAATGGTAAGAAATCACTAGTCCATAAGTGTAAGATAACACATAGTGCAAGTACCACCTGATACGAGTCATCGTCGATGGAGACGACGCTGTAGTCACCAAGATAACTTCAGAGTGGCAACCTAGAGTGCTCATTCACATAGTACTTCTTGGAAGTACAACTTAAGCACGTGATGAGTATGGGAGTCGGGAGTTTGGAGGAAATGACTAGACCTTAGTACAAGTGGGAGATTGTTGGAGTTGTGTACTTAATGTCTAGATTTAAGTAACGCAAACTCCCGATCCATTGCCATTAATCTATTTAATAAATAAACAATTATTTGCGTTTAATTATTTATAATTAAATATATGCAAATCATAGTCCTGGATTTTATACGTTGTAGTTAGTATGGTGTTGCATGGGCACACAGAAGATCATACTATCGGTTACTCGTATTTAATCGAACAGTTGCTCACGACCTAGATGGACACGGACCAATCCATCGGTATAGTCGTTGTGTGAGAGAGAAAATAATTTATCTTAATTATTTTATCACACTTGTACACTTGGTGTATTGAGCGGATCGTTGAGATTCATCGATTAGGATTGCCGGCGATAATCGATTCGAGTCTCAGTGTATTTTATTCTTAATCCCCGAAACTATTGCGGGTGTGTATATTTAATATAAGTGACTTTGATTTACCAAAGGAATTAACCGATTTAATTATTGGGTTAATTACCGGTTAAGTTGGGTCACTATATTTTATATATGACATGCCGTGAATACTTGACGGGAAAGTGTATCCCGGAAGGGTTGATAATATCCCCGAGATGAGTTCATAAGGAATTATTATGTAAACCCTGCAGGTGGATTCGTTCCGCATAATAATTAAGGTTGAATGGTACTAGTCTCGGATATAAGAGATGAATAAATTAATTAGCAATAAATTAATTTTATTCATGGATATTTATATCTTAAATACACGGAATAAATAATACTACCGGAGAAATATTATTTGATATAATATGGTTTAATATTGGGAGTGCAATTAATTTTATATAGTGGAAAATAGAATTAATTAATAATAGTAAGGATTAATAGATTTGGGCTTGGTGGGCTCAATTTAATCACTATTATTGGAAGCCCAATATTCCACCTCCTTAAGATCCCCTACGTAGCCTATAAAAGCACTACATGGTCTTCTCTATTCTCATAACTTGAAGATCACAATTCTAGAGAGAGAAAGTAGAGAGGAGGATCCATGGAGTTCGGTAGATCGTCGCCCACACGACGTCCGGGCTAGTGCAAGGAATACGTGGGAAGATCTCAAGGTCGTCAAATTGAGTTCTACGTTTTTCCGAACAACGAGAACGAGGTAAATCGTAAAACCCTCTTTATGATTTTATCGTTTAATTATCGTAAAATTATCGTGAACCAAGATCCGAGAACGCGACCCATGTCGAGGTTGAACCGGGCGGTGGTGATCGAAGATCACCGGACAGCCGGCGGCTCAACGGCTCGACTAGGGAAGGGTCGAAGGGCGTGAGCCTCGGCTGGACGCCGAGACTCGATCGGGCACGAGCTCGATCGCCCGTGCACATCCAGCGGGCTGCTGGAGCAGCCCCGCTCGCGCGGCATGAGCTCCGCTCCGGCGGGGCGACGCCGCTTGCGCGGCTGGACCGCCGCTCGCGCGGCGGTGGGCTGATGGTGATCGCAAGCCACGGTTCGACCGTGGCTGGTCGTGCGATCACCGGGGGCAGCTGGGCGTGCATAAGGGGCTGCCAAGGGCAGCCCTAGGCGGCTGCCAAGGACAGCCGCGAGCCCCGTGCATGGGCTCGACCGAACAGCCGCGGCTTAGCCGCGGTTAGGGTTTTGGTTGAGTCCGGATATACGCGGTGGTTCGTGGCGAGATGTTCCGGCAACCGGGAGTCGATTGGAGTTGTTGTTCCGCAATTTTACAACTCCGGATATTCGATCTCCAAAGGATTTCGGTCGGAATTAATTAGATAATTTATTTATTTAAATTTATTAATTCCGGGATATCGATTTCCAACATTGAGTACCTTATAAAAATACACTTATTTTCTCTTAGAGTTAGCTATCCGTACCTCTAATGTACGTTATGCATAAATGCAGCCGAACCCCAAGGCTTGAGATTATTTAGGTCAGGTCTCCTACCTGTCCATAGTTCATACGGAGATGATGTCACTGACTTGGATGATACTCAATTTAGAATATAGGTTGTAGTTAACAAAAATATCTCCCCAAAAGGAAATAGATAAGTTAACTTGCGCCATCATGGATCTCACCATGTCTAATAATGTTCTACTCCTTCTCTCAGCAACACTGTTTTGCTGTGGAGTATTAGGAGTAGTCAACTATCGAGTAATCCCTTTTTCAATACACAGTTCCCAAAACTGTTCTGACAAATATTCACGCCCGCAATCGGTTCTCAAAGTTTTGATCGTTCATTCTTTTGATTCTCGACTTCACTCATGAAGTATTTGAAACAACCTTGTGCTTCAGACTTGTGAGATATCAAATACACTTAATCAAAATGCGTGAAGTCTTCAATGAATGTCATAAAATATGAAGCTCAGTGACGAGTTGTCACACTCAATGAAACACAAATGTCAGTATGTATTGATTGCAATGGATATTCAGCTCTTGTTGCCTTACTAAAAAGGCTTGCGAGTTATTTCACTTGCAAGACATATTTCACATGTGTACATATCGAATTTAGAAAGTGAACTCAAAAGTTATTCTTTCATTAGACGATTCATCTTATCATTACCAATGTGTCTCAAACGTGCATATCGAAACACATTATAAACATGCTCAAAACAAGTAGAAGAAACATTATGAATCAAGCCATAATTTTCATAAAAGACAAAAAAATTGTACTACTACAATTCATAACCATAAATTCGGCATTAATATGTTCGTTAACGCACATAGCATTATCATATATAATAGAAACCATGTCATTTTCAAAACAACAACTGATAACCTCAACGAAGAAGTACTACTACTAAAAAAATGGATTCTTAGGAAATAATTTCCTTTCATTTTTATCAGTATCCTTCTTTGAACCTTCACTAGATTCTTTACCTTTTCCTTTGTTCTTGTTCCATTTACGCTAAAAACCAATGTTTTTATTGGAACCAGAACTCTCAGCCACATAAACATCATCTCCACGAGGTTTCACAACACCTAGTCGCTCATCCTCAAGCTCAACATGTCGAGCTGCATCTTTGAAGATTTTGATGTTATCATTGTGAGTAAGGTTGACCTTAAAGTGCTCCCACTGGTCGCGAAGGAAAGATATTAAGGTTTGAAAGAATGTGTCCAGCTGTCTTAAGCTCCACAATCATGTTAGACATAATTCTCACATGTTGTTTAATAGAATGATCACCACGCTTCGTGTAGGTATCAATCTTTATATTCAACAGACGAAGCTTAGTGACAAAAGTATCACCATACTTATCACGCGAATACTCCCACATGACATGCGCAGTACCTTGCAACTCACATTCAAAAGTCATGTCATCCTCGACGGATGCGATCATGATACCCCAGGCTTTAGAATCCTATTTCTTTCAAGCCTTATAAGTATCTTAGTTTCTACAATCCTGAGGACCAGTGTCCTGTCCAAGACCGAACATCTCATGGTTCGCAACACGAAAACATATTTACCATCCATTACGTACCAACCTTTCGGTACCGCGGATCATAATTGTCTTTATCGAGCTTATTTCCTTTAATCATATCATCAATGATTGATTTGCTAGTCACAGGCAAATCAGGAAAGTAAATATAAATCATGCTCTTATTGTGTGTAAAACAATTAAGTGATCATTTAGAATACTTTTGCTCAAAATAATTCTCCCTTAACAGAACGTCGAAAGAAGACTTAATATCTGAATCATCGGCCCCAATTAGGTCTTATCATAATGAACTCAATCCCAAACACACTTAATTAACCAAACCATATAAAATCCCACTTTGACACTTAGCATTCAAACAACTAATGTTTAAATGAAAACATATATAAAACGACAAACGAAATATATACATTAAAGTTGTCAAAACTTCGCATAGTTTAATCAGAATGACCACTAAGGTCAAGCAAAAACTAAGAAGCTAAAAACAGTGTTTGTAAAACAAACAAAGTACCAATAGTCAGTACATACTAACTTCTAATGTACACGATAACATTCCCACAAATGAACATGAGTTTTTGGCATCCTCTTAATAGGCTCAGTCCCATAGTACATTTTTTCCTTTGTCTTGAAAACGATAGGGGTCACCCACTGGTGTTCAGTACCATGACAATAGTGTTGGAGTTGTGTACTTAATGTCTAGATTTAAGTAACGGAAACTCACGATCCATTGCCACTAATCTATTTAATTAAATAAACAATTATTTGCGTTTAATTATTTATAATTAAATATATGCAAATCATAGTCCTGGATTTTATACGTTGTAGTTAGTATTGATGGAGTAGTATACTTAATGTCTAGATTTGAGTATTCTAAACTCTTTGTACACTTTCATTTACCTATTAAATACAAACATTCATTTGCCTTTAATTATTGTTAATTAAATATATGCAAATTATAGTCCTGGATTTTATACGTTGTAGTTAGTATGGTGTTGCATGGGCACACAGAAGATCATACTATCAGTTACTCGTATTTAATCGAACAGTTGCTCACGACCTAGATGGACACGGACCAAGCCATCGGTATAGTCGTTGTGTGAGAGAGAAAATAATTTATCTTAATTATTTTATCACACTTGTACACTTGGTGTATTGAGCGGATCGATTGAGACTCATCAATTAGGATTGCTCGGCGATAATTGATTTGAGACTCATTGTATTATATTCTTAATCCCCGATATTATTGCGGGTGTGTATATTTAATATAAGTGACTTTGATTTGCCAAAGGAATTAACCGATTTAATTATTGGGTTAATTACCGGTCAAGTTGGGTCACTATATTTTATATATGGCATGCCGTGAATAATTGACCGGACAGTGTATCCCGGAAGGGTTGATAATATCCCCGAGATGAGCTCAAAAGGATTTATTATGTAAACCTCGCGAGTGGATTTAATTCCGCATAATAAATAAGGTTGAGTGGTACTAGTCTCGGATAAAAGAGATGAATAAATTTATTAAGCAATAAATAAATTTTATTCATGGATATTTCTATCTTAAATACACGGAATAAATAATACTACCGGAGAAATATTATTTGATATAATATGGTTTAATATTGGGAGTGCAATTAATTTATATAGTGGAAAATAAATTAATTAATATTGATAAGGATTAATGGACTTGGGCAGTGGGCTCAATTTAATCATCAATATTGGAAGCCCAATATTCCACCTCCTTTAGATCCCCTACGTAGCCTATAAAAGCACTACATGGCCTTCATAAATCAAAAGACAAGATTATCATACTTGATATTCTAGAGAGTTGAAGGAGATCCATAGGAGTTCGATAGATCGTCGCCCACCCGACGTTCGAACGGAGTGCAAGGAATACGTGGGAAGATTCAAAGGTCATCTTGATTTCGTTTCTCCGAACAACGAATCGAAAGGTACAATATCTAAACGCCCTTGATAATTGTTCGATTTTGGATTTATCGAGAATACCGTAGAACGCAAGATCCGAAGTTCGGACCCGGAGTAGACGGACGATCACGCGGTGGTGGCGAAGCCACCACACCGCGTGGATCGACCCGCCTAGGGTTCGGCGGGCGCGCGAAGGAGAAGCCCTCGGCTTCGGCCGAGGGGGCGATCGCTGGGTGCGATCGCCGGCGGTGACGGGCTGGTGCCGACACCTCCCCACCGCGACGGTGGGGCTCCTCCACGGCAGGCGGCAGGTCGCCGGACCTACTGCCGGGGGCTGCCGGATGCAGCCCCATCGATCATGATGATCGATGCGATCATCGATCGCGCGAACACCCCGGCTCGCGGGGGTTCGGCCGGGGGCGGGCTGTGCGTCTTCGGGCGCATGGTCTCCGATGGTCGGACTCCGGCGGATGAGTCGGTGTTCATGTGATCTCCGGCGAAGGTTTTCGTTCGGGTTATTGTTTCCGCAAATTTTAATAGCCCGGGATATCGAATTCCAACAATTGGTATCAGAGCGTGGTTTACGTTCGCGGTATTTTCGATAAAATTGTTCTACCTTGCAGGGTTTCCGACTATTATGGCTTAATTTATTATTCGTTTAATTTATTTTGTCATGTATGTTGGTTTGATTAAACTCTCGGACATGTCGAGATTCGTTTTTGGTGGTGAATGCTTGTAATAGTAAAAATTCGGGGGTTGACCGAATTTAGGATTTATTATTACGTTCTACGTTTTTCCGGAAAATGTATAGGGTCGATTTCATGTATAGAATCGATACCGGAATTGTAATTTAGATTTTGTAATTTATTTTGCGTTGGATCGATGCCGAAACGACCGCCGGAGAAGACGCGTGACGAAGGAGATGATCGTGAGGGTGAACGGGACAAGGATCGACCATCCCCATGGTCGATCCCATGAGGATCGATCGACCCCTGTATGGAGGGGCCGCCGGCGACGGTGGCCGGCCACCTCCTAGGCGGCGGTCGAGGGGTGGCGCGGGGATCCCCACCCCGTGCTATCCCGGTCCGGAAATTTACTTTCCTAATTGGTTCGGGTTTTTCCTATTTGAGAATTCCTATTTTTGGGAACTCTCATGGATTAGGAAAAGAATCAATTTGGAATTAATTAGGATTCCTAAATTGATTATTTCTATTTTATGGAAATATTCATGTATTAGGAATCTAATTAATTTGGAAAGTAGAAGAGTCCTAAATTATTTTATTTCCTTATTTCATTATGGAAATAATCTAGAATATTCCAAGTGGGTCTTGGATAGATTATTCTAGAGATTTAATGAAGTAGAAAGGGAAAATAAAATAAATAAAATATTAATAATATTTAATTTTATTTTTGATTTATTCGATTGACTTAATTATTATTAATTAAGTATCTTTTGGATTTATTAAAAATAAATAGATTTAAATATTGGAGATTAATATTCTCGTCACATGGAGCATTCAAGAAACGAAGACAAAAGACTAGAAGATGCGTACGGAGATGGAGTAAAGCCATAATAGTCGGAAAATAATATTCTAGTAATTATTTTGACTATGTGATAATATTATGTGCTTTACTGCTTGTATGCATGCTATATGTGTTTACTTTTATGCACTAGAATAGCGTATCCCTTTATTGTAAAAAGCTAAGTGGGAGAGGGTATGGAAACATACCCATGGTCTCCATTGCTGCTCTCTTGGTGACTTTTATAAACTTTTGAAGTTTATATAGATAGGTCATTGGAGGAGAGTTCTTGTAATTCCTTTTACGAGAAACATTGATTGAGTTCATCAAACAATGCCTAATTTGTCTTTCCAAAACTGATTTCAAGTCGACTCATTCTTACCCCGGGGAGTGGAATGGAGCCAGAGCCACTTGGTCATGTCGAGGACACAAATTAGAGACCTTCGTACCATTCTTTTATAGATGGATCGATTGTCTGCTCGGCTCCCTCATTTATGAGAGATAGGGCTGTTCGCATGGTGAATCACTGGTTAGAAACCTCGAGTTTCACTTATGATTCTCCGCGTCTTGATTTACAAGATTGAATGGATCAAGTAATTGGGAGTCAATTATAAAGATCTCTTAGTGTAGTAAACGTCCACACAACGTGGCTTGCTATGCTGACGGATTTTGGATTAATTGATGTAGACAGTTGTAAGAAAATTGTGAAGAGTTGTGAAGTTGTCGTAAACGTCCACACAATGTGGCTTGCGGTGATGTAGCAATTCCAAACGATTTACTTTGGTACTGAGTAATGGTTTACACTTAGATACGCCTTATAGTATTCCTCACACCGAGGTTCCGCTATAAGAGATGTATGACCGAAGGAAATCTAATTGCTAAATCGTTTGGGTGGGTAAACGTCCACACACCGTGGCTTGCCTTACCTGATGGGATTTTAGATGTGATTAGTGATTTAATGATATTATTTAAGGGAGATAATATCGGATATTAAATTGTTTGTTTGTTTTATGTGCTTATAGGTTAGGAATGACTGTGACCCCACTTTGTGATATACTTAAAGATGAAAACTCACTGGTTCCATATAGTAATGATTGGGAACGAAATCTGGACATTGTCCAGACTGTTGAGCCTTCTACATCTGCTATTGTCCCAACTGATGAGGACATTAGGAATGACCTCAATATGATGTTGAGACATAGTGTGGATACTGCTGAAGAGGTGATTGACATACTCATTGTATTTCGTCCACTAGAGGAGTCGCTTAAAAACGATGACTTGAGGATGAAAATCATAAGTGTGATCAGAAAATCACGAGCTCTTATGGCCAAGGAAGAAGCGCAAGCAAAGAAGCCCAGTGGTTCCAAGCCACGGATTGGGAAAAGCAAGCCGCGAGGCAAGTGCTATCGATGCAAGCAGTCTGGGCACTGGAAGTCTGATTGTCCCCTCATCAAAGGTACGAAATTTTCCGTAGTCACTGAAACATTATCAGTGGTGTTATCTACCAGCACCTGGTGTGTAGATACGGGGGCCACTGATCATGTCTGCAATTCATTGCAGGGGTTCCAGGAAACCCGGAGACTTAGAGAGGGAGAGATCGTGGTCTACATGGGCAATGCTGCGAGGGTGGCGGCTGTTGCAGTGGGAGACGTTCACTTACGCTTTAGTAGTGATAGGGTTTTAGTTTTACATAATTGTCTTTATGTACCCAATTTTAGAAAGAATTTAATTTCGGTTTCTAAACTTATAATGAATGGGTATTCTGTTTCTTTTGACCACTCTGTGATCATAAGAAGAAACAGTGAGATTATCTGTTCTGGTACATTGGTGGACGATTTGTATGTGCTAAATCCTGAGTCTAACACGATGCAACTAACCGAGAGTAATAACACATCTACGAACACCAATAAGAGAAAGGAACCTTCTAAAATGAATCAATTATACTTGTGGCATCTAAGGCTAGGTCATATAAACTCGAATAGGCTTCAAAGGTTGAAAGCTGATGATTTAATCACTGGCGTTGAAGGAGAGGACCTTCCTACCTGCGAATCCTGTTTAGAGGGTAAAATGACCAAGCGTCCTTTTTCTGGTAAAGGACGAAGAGCTGAACAAGTATTGGATTTGATTCACTCTGATGTATGCGGACCTATGTCTACTCAGGCAAGGGGAGGGTACGAGTATTTCATCACTTTCACTGATGATTACTCAAGGTATGGATTTGTATATTTGATGCGCCGTAAGAGCGAATCCTTTGACAAGTTCAAGGAGTTCAAGGCTTTTGTGGAGAACCTTCAAAACAAATCCATTAAGTGCCTGCGATCGGATCGCGGAGGCGAGTACCTGTCTGGAGAATTCAAGGCATACTTGGCAGAGAATGGGATTGATTCCCAAATGACATCACCATTTACTCCCCAGCAGAATGGTGTGTCAGAAAGAAGGAATAGGACTCTTATGGAAATGGTGCGATCGATGATGAGTTACTCGGACTTACCCGTTATGTTCTGGGGATTTGCCTTGGAAACAGCGGCGTATATCTTGAATAGGGTTCCGACCAAAACGGTACCAACCACACCCATGGAATTGTGGAGTGGGCGCAAGCCTAACTTAAGACACATTCGGATCTGGGGTTGTCCAGCACATGTGTTGCGACAAGGTGCCGATAAGTTAGAACCTAGATCAGAATTACGGCTGTTTGTAGGATACCCGAAAGGAACTAAAGGTGCCATGTTCTATAGTCCTAAAGACCAGAAGATCGTTATAAGTACTAACGCTCGGTTCTTAGAGGAAGACTATGTCATGGACCAAAAGCCCAAGAGTGACATAATACTTGATGAGATGAGAGGAGACAAGGAAGACTTAGATACAGCCGAACCGAGTAGTAATACACCACTAGAACCTGCACCTACTGTCACTGTTAATACACCGGAACGCCGTCGTAGTGGGAGGGTTGTTAAACAACCAGACCGATGGATTGGACTTGGTGAGTCTTCGGACTCTGGACCTGGAGTTCATGAAGTCGATCCCTGGACCTATGATGAGGCGGTACAAGATATAGATGCGCCTTCTTGGAAGAAAGCGATGAAATCCGAAATAGAATCTATGGATTCTAATAAAGTCTGGGATCTTGTAGAACCACCAAGCGGCGTGAAGCCAATTGGATGTAAATGGGTCTACAAGAGAAAGAGAGGATCTGACGGAAAGGTTGAAACCTTTAAAGCTCGGCTTGTTGCGAAAGGATATACTCAGAAAGAGGGAATCGATTATGAGGAGACCTTCTCGCCGGTAGCCAAGATAAAGTCGATCCGGATTCTCTTATCCATAGCAGCTCATATGGATTATGAGGTGTGGCAGATGGATGTCAAGACAGCTTTCCTTAATGGAAGTCTTGACGAGACGATTTATATGAAACAACCAGAAGGATTCATTGCTAAGGGGCGAGATCATCTAGTGTGCAAGCTTAATCGATCCATTTATGGATTGAAACAAGCCTCGAGATCGTGGAACCTGCGGTTTGACGAGGTAGTCCAATCTTTTGGATTCAGTCAAAGCATGGACGAATCGTGTGTGTATTGCAAACGTGATGGGAAGAAGGTGGTGTTTCTCGTGCTTTATGTAGACGACATTCTTCTCATTGGCAACAGTGTGAAAATGTTATCAGACATAAAGGGATGGTTGTCTAGACAATTCGATATGAAAGATTTGGGAGAAGTGGGACATGTTCTAGGGATCAAGGTTATAAGGGATCGCCGGAATAGAACATTGTACTTATCCCAGCAATCTTACATAGACACGATTCTGGCTCGTTTTAACATGCAAGATTCCAAGAAGGGTGAACTACCCTTCAGTAAAGGAACTTATCTTTCTAAGGAGATGTGTCCTCGGACACAAAAGGAGAAAGATGAAATGAAATCAGTTCCCTACGCTTCGGCTGTGGGAAGCTTGATGTATGCAATGTTATGCACGAGGCCTGATATCTGCTATGCAGTTGGCGTAGTAGCGAGATATCAGAGTAACCCTGGAAAGGCTCATTGGACTGCCGTAAAGAGCATTTTCAAGTATTTGCGAAATACTAGGGATTATGTTCTAAGTTACGGGGCAGACAATCTGATTCCTTTGGGTTATACGGATTCGGATTTCCAAGCTGATAAGGACCAGCGAAAGTCGACATCAGGCTATGTGTACACTTTGGGAGGTGGAGCCGTATCATGGAGGAGTGTAAAGCAAAAGTGCATTTCAGACTCTACCATGGAAGCTGAATATGTTGCAGCCTCAGAGGCAGCGAAAGAGTCAGTTTGGTTCCTTAATATCCTCCAGGACTTAGATGTGATTCCGAGTTTGCCCAGAGCTATGTCAATTTATTGTGATAATAGCGGTGCAGTGGCAAACAGTAAGGAACCACGGTCCCATAGTGCTACGAAACACATAGAGCGCAAGTACCACCTGATTCGAGTCATCGTCAAGAGGGGCGATGCGATAGTCACCAAGATAGCTTCAGAGGACAACCTAGCGGACCCTTTCACCAAGATACTTCCTAAGGAAGTATATTTCAAGCACTTGGAGGGTTTGGGAGTCAGAAGTTTGGAGGATAAGACTAGACCTTAGTATAAGTGGGAGATTGATGGAGTAGTATACTTAATGTCTAGATTTGAGTATTCTAAACTCTTTGTACACTTTCATTTACCTATTAAATACAAACATTAATTTGCCTTTAATTATTGTTAATTAAATATATGCAAATTATAGTCCTGGATTTTATACGTTGTAGTTAGTATGGTGTTGCATGGGCACACAGAAGATCATACTATCGGTTACTCGTATTTAATCGAACAGTTGCTCACGACCTAGATGGACACGGACCAAGCCATCGGTATAGTCGTTGTGTGAGAGAGAAAATAATTTATCTTAATTATTTTATCACACTTGTACACTTGGTGTATTGAGCGGATCGATTGAGACTCATCAATTAGGATTGTTCGGCGATAATTGATTTGAGACTCAGTGTATTATATTCTTAATCCCCGATATTATTGCGGGTGTGTATATTTAATATAAGTGACTTTGATTTGCCAAAGGAATTAACCGATTTAATTATTAGGTTAAATACCGGTCAAGTTGGGTCACTATATTTTATATATGGCATGCCGTGAATAATTGACCGGACAGTGTATCCCGGAAGGGTTGATAATATCCCCGAGATGAGCTCAAAAGGATTTATTATGTAAACCTCGCGAGTGGATTTAATTCCGCATAATAAATAAGGTTGAGTGGTACTAGTCTCGGATAAAAGAGATGAATAAATTTATTAAGCAATAAATAAATTTTATTCATGGATATTTCTATCTTAAATACACGGAATAAATAATACTACCGGAGAAATATTATTTGATATAATATGGTTTAATATTGGGAGTGCAATTAATTTATATAGTGGAAAATAAATTAGTTAATATTGATAAGGATTAATGGACTTGGGCAGTGGGCTCAATTTAATCATCAATATTGGAAGCCCAATATTCCACCTCCTTTAGATCCCCTACGTAGCCTATAAAAGCACTACATGGCCTTCATAAATCAAAAGACAAGATTATCATACTTGATATTCTAGAGAGTTGAAGGAGATCCATAGGAGTTCGATAGATCGTCGCCCACCCGACGTTCGAACGGAGTGCAAGGAATACGTGGGAAGATTCAAAGGTCATCTTGATTTCGTTTCTCCGAACAACGAATCGAAAGGTACAATATCTAAACGCCCTTGATAATTGTTCGATTTTGGATTTATCGAGAATACCGTAGAACGCAAGATCCGAAGTTCGGACCCGGAGTAGACGGACGATCACGCGGTGGTGGCGAAGCCACCACACCGCGTGGATCGACCCGCCTAGGGTTCGGCGGGCGCGCGAAGGAGAAGCCCTCGGCTTCGGCCGAGGGGGCGATCGCTGGGTGCGATCGCCGGCGGTCACCTCCCCACCGCGACGGTGGGGCTCCTCCACGGCAGGCGGCAGGTCGCCGGACCTGCTGCCGGGGGCTGCCGGATGCAGCCCCATCGATCATGATGATCGATGCGATCATCGATCGCGCGAACACCCCGGCTCGCGGGGGTTCGGCCGGGGGCGGGCTGTGCGTCTTCGGGCGCATGGTCTCCGATGGTCGGACTCCGGCGGATGAGTCGGTGTTCATGTGATCTCCGGCGAAGGTTTTCGTTCGGGTTATTGTTTCCGCAAATTTTAATAGCCCGGGATATCGAATTCCAACAAGTATGATGTTGCATGGGCGCACAGAAGATCATACTATCGGTTACTCGTATTTAATCGAACAGTTGCTCACGACCTAGATGGACACGGACCAATCCATCGGTATAGTCGTTGTGTGAGAGAGAAAATAATCTATCTTGATTATTTTATCACACTTGTACACTTGGTGTATTGAGCGGATCTGCTTGAGATTTATCGATTAGGATTGTCGGCGATAATCGATTTAAGTCTCTGAGTATTTTATTCTTAATCCTCGATACTATTGCGGGTGTGTATATTTAATATAAGTGACTTTGATTTACCATAGGAATTAACCGATTTAATTATTGGGTTAATTACCGGTTAAGTTGGGTCACTATATTTTATATATGGCATGCCGTGAATATTTGACGGGAAAGTGTATCCCGTAAGGGTTGATAATATCCCCGAGATGAGTTCATAAGGAATTATTATGTAAACCCTGCAGGTGGATTCGTTCCGCATAATAATTAAGGTTGAATGGTACTAGTCTCGGATAAAAGAGATGAATAAATTAATTAGCAATAAATTAATTTTATTCATGGATATTTATATCTTAAATACACGGAATAAATAATACTACCGGAGAAATATTATTTGATATAATATGGTTTAATATTGGGAGTGCAATTAATTTTATATAGTGGAAAATAGAATTAATTAATATTGATAAGGATTAATGGACTTGAGCATTGGGCACAATTTAATCTTCAATATTGGAAGCCCAATATTCCACCTCCTTAAGATCCCCTACGTAGCCTATAAAAGCACTACATGGTCTTCTCTATTCTCATATCTCATAACTTGAAGATCATAATTCTAGAGAGAGAAAGTAGAGGGGAGGATCCATGGAGTTCGGTAGATCGTCGCCCACACGACGTCCGGGCTAGTGCAAGGAATACGTGGGAAGATCTCAAGGTCATCAAATTGAGTTCTACGTTTTTCCGAACAACGAGAACGAGGTAAATCGTAAAACCCTCTTTATGATTTTATCGTTTATTTATCGTGAGAATATCAGGAACCAAGATCCAAGGGACGTACGAACCCGGGGACGAGGATCGACCTCGCGGTGGTGATCGAGGATCACCGGACCGCGGAAGGTCGAGAGATCCTCGCCGGGATCGAGAGGACGAACCCTCGGCTGGACGCCGAGGGTGGCGGTCGAGCCCTAGGGCTTCGACCGCCGGCGACGCACGAAGGACCCCGGCTGGACGCTGGGGATGCGATCGAGCGCGTGCTCGATCGCGTGGGTAGTGGGCTGGTGCCGCTGCTGCTCGCACGGCGAGCAGCCCCCTCCTCCGGGAACGACGAGTCGCCGGACTCGCCGTGGGGTTGCCGTGCGCAACCCGGCGATCGGCGTGATCGCGAGCCCCAACCTCGCGGGGGCTCGGCTGGACGCACGGCGTGCCTTCGGGTGTGTTGTGTGCTCGGTCGTGCCCCGGCTCGCGCGGTGGTGTTCGTGGTTGTTTTCCGGCAATCGGGATTTCGATTGGGTTGTCGGTTCCGCAATTTTGACAATCCGGATATTCGATCTCCGAGGGATTTCGGTCGGAATTAATTAGATATTTTATTTATTTAAATTTATTAATTCCGGGATATTGATTTCCAACAATTGGTATCAGAGCGTTGGTTTTAGTTCATGGTATTTTTCGATAAATTGTTCTACCTTGCAGGGTTTCCGATTATTATGGCTAGATTTAATTTTGTTAATTAATGTCATAATAATGTTCTTTAAACTCTCGGTGATGTTATTTGTTCTTGTGTGGTGAATGTTTGTTCTTAATTTTTCCGGAAATTGTGAGGTCGATTTCATGTAGAGAATTGATACCGGATAATTGTAAATTAATTTTGTAAAATTATTTACGTTTGATCGATTCCGAAACGACCGCCGGAAAAGTGTGACG
The DNA here is from genome assembly GCA_954870475.1 of Euphrasia confusa. Taxonomy (NCBI): domain Eukaryota; kingdom Viridiplantae; phylum Streptophyta; class Magnoliopsida; order Lamiales; family Orobanchaceae; genus Euphrasia; species Euphrasia confusa. The sequence continues at coordinate 13,509,372 of OX940949.1, read as the reverse complement.
GAGGAGACGAAGAGAGGGAGGGCTCCGGATCGGCCAACCCCATGGCCGATCCCTTAGATCGATCGACCACCAAGGGGGCTGCCGGGGGGTTCTCGGCCGTGGGTCGCCGGCGACGGTGGCTGTCCGGCTGGGCGGCGGCGGCGTGCTCCTCCGGGGGTGATCAATGATGATGGGGAGGGGCGCGGGGATCCCCAACCCGTGCTTCTCCCGGTCAAGATTTACTTTCCTAAATTATTCGGTTTTCCTATTTTGAGTATTCCTATTTTTGGGAATTCTCATTGAATAGGAAAAGAATAAATTTAGAATAAATTTATTTTTCCTTATTGATTATTCCTATTCTTGGGAATTTTCATAGATTAGGAAAAGCAATAAATTTATAATTAATTTATTTTTCCTTATTTAATTATTCCTTTATGGAATTTTTAATGGATTAGGAAAATAATTAATTTGGAAAGTTTAGGAGTCCTAAATTAATTTTTCCTTATTTAATTATTCCTTATGGAATTTTTAATGGATTAGGAAAGGAATTAATTTGGAAGGACTAGGAGTCCTAAATTATTTTATTTCCTTATTTCATTATGGATATCTTCTAGAATATTCCAAGTGGGTCTTGGATAGATTATTCTAGAGATTTAATGAAGTAGAAAGGGAAAATAAAATAAATAAAAATATTAATGATATTTAATTTTATTTTTGATTTATTCGATTGACTTAATTATTATTAATTAAGTATCTTTTGGATCTATTAAAAATAAATAGATTTAAATATTGGAAATTAATATTCCCGTCACATGGAGCATTCAAGAACGAAGACATGAAGACTAGAAGAAGCATACGGAGATGCGATAAAGCCATAATAGTCGGAAAATAATATTCTAGTATTATTTTGATTATGTGATAATATTCTATGTGCTTTATTTCATGTATGTATGCTTATGTGTATTTAATTATGCATTAGATAGCGTATCCCTTTATTGTAAAAAGCTAAGTGAGAGAGGGTATGGAAACATATCCAGGGTCTCCATTGCTGTTCTCTTGGTGACTTTTATGGACTTTTGGAGTTCGTATAGACAAGTCATTGGAGGAGAATTCTTGTAATTCCTTTTACAAGAAACATTGATTAAGTTTATCAAACAATGCCTAATTTGTCTTTCCAAAACTGATTTCAAGTCGACTCATTCTCACCCCGGGGAGTGGAATGGAGCCAAAGCCACTTGGTCATGTCGAGGACACAAATTAGAGACCTTCGTACCATCCTTTTGAAGGTGGATCGATTGTCTGCTCGGCTCCCTCATTTTATGAGAGATAGGGTTGTTCGCATGGTGAATCACTGGTAAGAAACTTCGAGTTTCACTTATGATTCTCCGCGTCTTGATTTACAAGATTAAATGAATCAAGTAATTGGGAGTCAATTATAAAAGTCTCTTGGTGTAGTAAACGTCCACACAACGTGGCTTGCTATATCGACGGATTTTGGATTAATTGATGTAGACAGTTATAGGGAGTTGTGAAGGATTGTGAGTTATCGTAAACGTCCACACAACGTGGCTTGCGGTGATGTTGCGGTTCCAAACGACTCACCTTAGTACTGAGTAATGGTTTACACTTAGGTACGCTTTATAGTATTCTTCCCAACGAAGTTCCGCTATAATTGATGTACGACCGAAGCAAATCTAATTGCTAAATCATTTGGGTAGGTAAACGTCCACACAACGTGGCTTGCCTTACCTGATGGGATTTTAGATGTGATTAGTGGTTTAATGATATTATTTGAGGGAGATAATATCGGAAATTAAATCGATTGTTTGTTGTTATATGTGCTCATAGATTAGGATATGGATTTGAACCCACTTTATGTGATACTTGAGGAATTTAAACTCATTGGTCCCTAAATGTATTGATTGGAATAGAGATCTAGACATTGCCCGGACTGTTAAGTTGTACTCAGTGAGCTTTGTCCTCCCGAACCTACTAATGTCTTAACATTTGAGGAAAGAACTGATTTTAAGAAGTGGGAAAATGCTTATGCAATAACCACTGATTATGATATCGTGTTCAAACTCAAGGAGATGTTTAGACATGATGTAGAGGCTAGACAAGAGGCGATGAGGATACTCATAAAGACCAGTCGATTCGAGGAAACGCTTAAAAACGTTTTTGAGATGATTGACCTTTTGGACGAGTTGAGACGGAAATCGCAAGCTCTTGTAGCCAATGCCGAAGGTTTCGAACCTAAGGGTAAAATCGAGGGAAAGGAAAAGCAAGCAAAGAAACCCAGTGGACCTAAGTTTCTTAGACCACGAGATGGGACGAGAAAGCCAATAGGCAAGTGTTCTCGATGCAAACAGTCTGGGTACTGGAAGTCTGATTATCCTCTCAAAGAAAGTACGAAATTTTCTTTAGTCGTAAAACATAGTCAGTGGTATTATCTACTGGAACCTGGTGTGTAGATATGGAACCACTGACGGTATGTGCATTTTAAATGCAAGAGGTTCCAGGAAACCTAACGACTTTGAAAAGAAAAGATTGTAGTCTACATGGGCAATGCTGTGGAGGAGGCAGCAGTTGCAGTGGAGGACATTTTATAGGATTTCATTTTGAGTTATTGCTTTTATGTACCTTTCATATTAGAAAGAACTTTGTTCTGGATTTCTAATGAATGGATATTTTATTTCTTTTAATCATTTGATGGTTATAAGAAGAAATAATGATATTATCTATTCTGGTACATTAGCTAGCAATATATAAATGATGAATCCTGAGTCCACCATGATGCAACGAACCGTAGTATGAAACTCGTTTTACTAATGAGAGATTTCTTTATCAATTATACTTGTGGATTCTTATTCTGAGTCATGTTTATTCAAATAAGAAGTTCAAGGGTCGAAAATTGATATTTTGATCAATTAAGTTGAAGGAGTGGACCTGTTGGAATTCGATATCCCGGGCTATTAAAATTTGCGGAAACAATAACCCGAACGAAAACCTTCGCCGGAGATCACATGAACACCGACTCATCCGCCGGAGTCCGACCATCGGAGACCATGCGCCCGAAGACGCACAGCCCGCCCCCGGCCGAACCCCCGCGAGCCGGGGTGTTCTCGCGATCGATGATCGCATCGATCATCATGATCGATGGGGCTGCATCCGGCAGCCCCCGGCAGCAGGTCCGGCGACCTGCCGCCTGCCGTGGAGGAGCCCCACCGTCGTGGTGGGGAGGTGACGGCACCAGCCCGTCACCGCCGGCGATCGCACCCAGCGATCGCCCCCTCGGCCGAAGCCGAGGGCTTCTCCTTCGCGCGCCCGCCGAACCCTAGGCGGGTCGATCCACGCGGTGTGGTGGCTTCGCCACCACCGCGTGATCGTCCGTCTACTCCGGGTCCGAACTTCGGATCTTGCGTTCTACGGTATTCTCGATAAATCCAAAATCGAACAATTATCAAGGGCGTTTAGATATTGTACCTTTCGATTCGTTGTTCGGAGAAACGAAATCAAGATGACCTTTGAATCTTCCCACGTATTCCTTGCACTCCGTTCGAACGTCGGGTGGGCGACGATCTATCGAACTCCTATGGATCTCCTTCAACTCTCTAGAATATCAAGTATGATAATCTTGTCTTATGATTTATGAAGGCCATGTAGTGCTTTTATAGGCTACGTAGGGGATCTAAAGGAGGTGGAATATTGGGCTTCCAATATTGATGATTAAATTGAGCCCACTGCCCAAGTCCATTAATCCTTATCAATATTAATTAATTTATTTTCCACTATATAAATTAATTGCACTCCCAATATTAAACCATATTATATCAAATAATATTTCTCCGGTAGTATTATTTATTCCGTGTATTTAAGATAGAAATATCCATGAATAAAATTTATTTATTGCTTAATAAATTTATTCATCTCTTTTATCCGAGACTAGTACCACTCAACCTTATTTATTATGCGGAATTAAATCCACTCGCGAGGTTTACATAATAAATCCTTTTGAGCTCATCTCGGGGATATTATCAACCCTTCCGGGATACACTGTCCGGTCAATTATTCACGACATGCCATATATAAAATATAGTGACCCAACTTGACCGGTAATTAACCCAATAATTAAATCGGTTAATTCCTTTGGCAAATCAAAGTCACTTATATTAAATATACACACCCGCAATAATATCGGGGATTAAGAATATAATACACTGAGTCTCAAATCAATTATCGCCGAGCAATCCTAATTGATGAGTCTCAATCGATCCGCTCAATACACCAAGTGTACAAGTGTGATAAAATAATTAAGATAAATTATTTTCTCTCTCACACAACGACTATACCGATGGCTTGGTCCGTGTCCATCTAGGTCGTGAGCAACTGTTCGATTAAATACGAGTAACCGATAGTATGATCTTTTGTGTGCCCATGCAACACCATACTAACTACAACGTATAAAATCCAGGACTATAATTTGCATATATTTAATTAACAATAATTAAAGGCAAATGAATGTTTGTATTTAATAGGTAAATGAAAGTGTACAAAGAGTTTAGAATACTCAAATCTAGACATTAAGTATACTACTCCATCAATCTCCCACTTATACTAAGGTCTAGTCTTATCCTCCAAACTTCTGACTCCCAAACCCTCCAAGTGCTTGAAATATACTTCCTTAGGAAGTATCTTGGTGAAAGGGTCCGCTAGGTTGTCCTCTGAAGCTATCTTGGTGACTATCGCATCGCCCCTCTTGACGATGACTCGAATCAGGTGGTACTTGCGCTCTATGTGTTTCGTAGCACTATGGGACCGTGGTTCCTTACTGTTTGCCACTGCACCGCTATTATCACAATAAATTGTCATAGCTCTGGGCAAACTCGGAATCACATCTAAGTCCTAGAGGAAATTAAGGAACCAAACTGACTCTTTCGCTGCCTCTGAGGCTGCAACATATTCAGCTTCCATGGTAGAGTCTGAAATGCACTTTTGCTTTACACTCCTCCATGATACGGCTCCACCTCCCAAAGTGTACACATAGCCTGATGTCGACTTTCGCCGGTCCTTATCAGCTTGGAAATCCGAATCCGTATAACCCAAAGGAATCAGATTGTCTGCCCCGTAACTTAGAACATAATCCCTAGTATTTCGCAAATACTTGAAAATGCTCTTTACGGCAGTCCAATGAGCCTTTCCAGGGTTACTCTGATATCTCGCTACTACGCCAACTGCATAGCAGAAATCAGGCCTCGTGCATAACATTGCATACATCAAGCTTCCCACAGCCGAAGCGTAGGGAACTGATTTCATTTCATCTTTCTCCTTTTGTGTCCGAGGACACATCTCCTTAGAAAGATAAGTTCCTTTACTGAAGGGTAGTTCACCCTTCTTGGAATCTTGCATGTTAAAACGAGCCAGAATCGTGTCTATGTAAGATTGCTGGGATAAGTACAATGTTCTATTTCGGCGATCCCTTATAACCTTGATCCCTAGAACATGTCCCACTTCTCCCAAATCTTTCATATCGAATTGTCTAGACAACCATCCCTTTATGTCTGATAACATTTTCACACTGTTGCCAATGAGAAGAATGTCGTCTACATAAAGCACGAGAAACACCACCTTCTTCCCATCACGTTTCCAATACACACACGATTCGTCCATGCTTTGACTGAATCCAAAAGATTGGACTACCTCGTCAAACCGCAGGTTCCACGATCTCGAGGCTTGTTTCAATCCATAAATGGATCGATTAAGCTTGCACACTAGATGATCTCGCCCCTTAGCAATGAATCCTTCTGGTTGTTTCATATAAATCGTCTCGTCAAGACTTCCATTAAGGAAAGCTGTCTTGGCATCCATTTGCCACACCTCATAATCCATATGAGCTGCTATGGATAAGAGAATCCGGATCGACTTTATCTTGGCTACCGGCGAGAAGGTCTCCTCATAATCGATTCCCTCTTTCTGAGTATATCCTTTCGCAACAAGCCGAGCTTTAAAGGTTTCAACCTTTCCGTCAGATCCTCTCTTTCTCTTGTAGACCCATTTACATCCAATTGGCTTCACGCCGCTTGGTGGTTCTAGAAGATCCCAGACTTTATTAGAATCCATAGATTCTATTTCGGATTTCATCGCTTTCTTCCAAGAAGGCGCATCTATATCTTGTACCGCCTCATCATAGGTCCAGGGATCGACTTCATGAACTCCAGGTCCAGAGTCCGAAGACTCACCCAGTCCAATCCATCGGTCTGGTTGTTTAACAACCCTCCCACTACGACGGCGTTCCGGTGTATTAACAGTGACAGTAGGTGCAGGTTCTAGTGGTGTATTACTACTCGGTTCGGCTGTATCTAAGTCTTCCTTGTCTCCTCTCATCTCATCAAGTATTATGTCACTCTTGGGCTTGTGGTCCATGACATAGTCTTCCTCTAAGAACCGAGCGTTAGTACTTATAACGATCTTCTGGTCTTTAGGACTATAGAACATGCCACTTTTAGTTCCTTTCGGGTATCCTACAAACAGCCGTAATTCTGATCTAGGTTCTAACTTATCGGCACCTTGTCGCAACACATGTGCTGGACAACCCCAGATCCGAATGTGTCTTAAGTTAGGCTTGCGCCCACTCCACAATTCCATGGGTGTGGTTGGTACCGTTTTGGTCGGAACCCTATTCAAGATATACGCCGCTGTTTCCAAGGCAAATCCCCAGAACATAACGGGTAAGTCCGAGTAACTCATCATCGATCGCACCATTTCCATAAGAGTCCTATTCCTTCTTTCTGACACACCATTCTGCTGGGGAGTATATGGTGATGTCATTTGGGAATCAATCCCATTCTCTGCCAAGTATGCCTTGAATTCTCCAGACAGGTACTCGCCTCCGCGATCCGATCGCAGGCACTTAATGGATTTGTTTTGAAGGTTCTCCACAAAAGCCTTGAACTCCTTGAACTTGTCAAAGGATTCGCTCTTACGGCGCATCAAATATACAAATCCATACCTTGAGTAATCATCAGTGAAAGTGATGAAATACTCGTACCCTCCCCTTGCCTGAGTAGACATAGGTCAGCATACATCAGAGTGAATCAAATCCAATACTTGTTCAGCTCTTCGTCCTTTACCAGAAAAAGGACGCTTGGTCATTTTACCCTCTAAACAGGATTCGCAGGTAGGAAGGTCCTCTCCTTCAACGCCAGTGATTAAATCATCAGCTTTCAACCTTTGAAGCCTATTCGAGTTTATATGACCTAGCCTTAGATGCCACAAGTATAATTGATTCATTTTAGAAGGTTCCTTTCTCTTATTGGTGTTCGTAGATGTGTTATTACTCTCGGTTAGTTGCATCGTGTTAGACTCAGGATTTAGCACATACAAATCGTCCACCAATGTACCAGAACAGATAATCTCACTGTTTCTTCTTATGATCACAGAGTGGTCAAAAGAAACAGAATACCCATTCATTATAAGTTTAGAAACCGAAATTAAATTCTTTCTAAAATTGGGTACATAAAGACAATTATGTAAAACTAAAACCCTATCACTACTAAAGCGTAAGTGAACGTCTCCCACTGCAACAGCCGCCACCCTCGCAGCATTGCCCATGTAGACCACGATCTCTCCCTCTCTAAGTCTCCGGGTTTCCTGGAACCCCTGCAATGAATTGCAGACATGATCAGTGGCCCCCGTATCTACACACCAGGTGCTGGTAGATAACACCACTGATAATGTTTCAGTGACTAAGGAAAATTTCGTACCTTTGATGAGGGGACAATCAGACTTCCAGTGCCCAGACTGCTTGCATCGATAGCACTTGCCTCGCGGCTTGCTTTTCCCAATCCGTGGCTTGGAACCACTGGGCTTCTTTGCTTGCTCTTCTTCCTTGGCCATAAGAGCTCGTGATTTTCTGATCACACTTATGATTTTCATCCTCAAGTCATCGTTTTTAAGCGACTCCTCTAGTGGACGAAATACAATGAGTATGTCAATCACCTCTTCAGCAGTATCCACACTATGTCTCAACATCATATTGAGGTCATTCCTAATGTCCTCATCAGTTGGGACAATAGCAGATGTAGAAGGCTCAACAGTCTGGACAATGTCCAGATTTCGTTCCCAATCATTACTATATGGAACCAGTGAGTTTTCATCTTTAAGTATATCACAAAGTGGGGTCACAGTCATTCCTAACCTATAAGCACATAAACCAAACAAACAATTTAATATCCGATATTATCTCCCTTAAATAATATCATTAAATCACTAATCACATCTAAAATCCCATCAGGTAAGGCAAGCCACGGTGTGTGGACGTTTACCCACCCAAACGATTTAGCAATTAGATTTCCTTCGGTCATACATCTCTTATAGCGGAACCTCGGTGTGAGGAATACTATAAGGCGTATCTAAGTGTAAACCATTACTCAGTACCAAAGTAAATCGCTTGGAATCGCTACATCACCGCAAGCCACGTTGTGTGGACGTTTACGATAACTTCACAACTCTTCACAATTTTCTTACAACTGTCTACATCAATTAATCCAAAATCCGTCAGCATAGCAAGCCACGTTGTGTGGACGTTTACTACACTAAGAGATCTTTATAATTGACTCCCAATTACTTGATCCATTCAATCTTGTAAATCAAGACGTGGAGAATCATAAGTGAAACTCGAGGTTTCTAACCAGTGATTCACCATGCGAACAGCCCTATCTCTCATAAATGAGGGAGCCGAGCAGACAATCGATCCATCTATAAAAGAATGGTACGAAGGTCTCTAATTTGTGTCCTCAACATGACCAAGTGGCTTTGGCTCCATTCCACTCCCCGGGGTAAGAATGAGTCGACTTGAAATCAGTTTTGGAAAGACAAATTAGGCATTGTTTGATGAACTCAATCAATGTTTCTCGTAAGAGGAATTACAAGAACTCTCCTCCAATGACCCATCTATATAAACTTCAAAAGTTTATAAAAGTCACCAAGAGAGCAGCAATGGAGACCATGGGTATGTTTCCATACCCTCTCCCACTTAGCTTTTTACAATAAAGGGATACGCTATTCTAGTGCATAAAAGTAAACACACATAGCATGCATACATGTAATAAAGCACATAATATTATCACATAGTCAAAATAATTACTAGAATATTATTTTCCGACTATTATGGCTTTACTCCATCTCCGTACGCATCTTCTAGTCTTTAGTCTTCGTTCTTGAATGCTCCATGTGACGAGAATATTAATATCCAATATTTAAATCTATTTATTTTTAATAAATCCAAAAGATACTTAATTAATAATAATTAAGTCAATCGAATAAATTAAAAATAAAATTAAATATTATTAATATTTTTATTTATTTTATCTTCCCTTTCTACTTCATTAAATCTCTAGAATAATCTATCCAAGACCCACTTGGAATATTCTAGATGATTTCCATAATGAAATAAGGAAATAAAATAATTTAGGACTCTTCTACTTTCCAAATTAATTAGATTCCTAATCCATGAATATTTCCATAAAATAGAAATAATCAATTTAGGAATCCTAATCAATTCCAAATTGATTCTTTCCCTAATCCATGAGAGTTCCCAAAAATAGGAATTCTCAAATAGGAAAAACCCGAACCAATTAGGAAATAGAATCACCGGACCGGGATAGCACGGGGTGGGGATCCCCGCACCACCCTTCGACCGCCGCCATCAAGCCGCCGCCGTCCAGCCCACGCGCCACCACCACTGGTGGCCGGCGTGGCCGGAGCTCCCGCGGGCAGCCCCTTTGGGCGTGGGTCGATCATCCTCGTGGGATCGACCATGGGGATGGTCGATCCTTGTCCCGTTCACCCTCACGATCATCTCCTTCGTCACGCGTCTTCTCCGGCGGTCGTTTCGGCATCGATCCAACGCAAAATAAATTACAAAATCTAAATTACAATTCCGGTATCGATTCTATACATGAAATCGACCCTATACATTTTCCGGAAAAACGTAGAACGTAATAATAAATCCTAAATTCGGTCAACCCCCGAATTTTTACTATTACAAGCATTCACCACCAAAAACGAATCTCGACATGTCCGAGAGTTTAATCAAACCAACATACATGACAAAATAAATTAAACGAATAATAAATTAAGCCATAATAGTCGGAAACCCTGCAAGGTAGAACAATTTTATCGAAAATACCGCGAACGTAAACCACGCTCTGATACCAATTGTTGGAATTCGATATCCCGGGCTATTAAAATTTGCGGAAACAATAACCCGAACGAAAACCTTCGCCGGAGATCACATGAACACCGACTCATCCGCCGGAGTCCGACCATCGGAGACCATGCGCCCGAAGACGCACAGCCCGCCCCCGGCCGAACCCCCGCGAGCCGGGGTGTTCGCGCGATCGATGATCGCATCGATCATCATGATCGATGGGGCTGCATCCGGCAGCCCCCGGCAGCAGGTCCGGCGACCTGCCGCCTGCCGTGGAGGAGCCTCACCGTCGCGGTGGGGAGGTGACGGCACCAGCCCGTCACCGCCGGCGATCGCACCCAGCGATCGCCCCCTCGGCCGAAGCCGAGGGCTTCTCCTTCGCGCGCCCGCCGAACCCTAGGCGGGTCGATCCACGCGGTGTGGTGGCTTCGCCACCACCGCGTGATCGTCCGTCTACTCCGGGTCCGAACTTCGGATCTTGCGTTCTACGGTATTCTCGATAAATCCAAAATCGAACAATTATCAAGGGCGTTTAGATATTGTACCTTTCGATTCGTTGTTCGGAGAAACGAAATCAAGATGACCTTTGAATCTTCCCACGTATTCCTTGCACTCCGTTCGAACGTCGGGTGGGCGACGATCTATCGAACTCCTATGGATCTCCTTCAACTCTCTAGAATATCAAGTATGATAATCTTGTCTTATGATTTATGAAGGCCATGTAGTGCTTTTATAGGCTACGTAGGGGATCTAAAGGAGGTGGAATATTGGGCTTCCAATATTGATGATTAAATTGAGCCCACTGCCCAAGTCCATTAATCCTTATCAATATTAATTAATTTATTTTCCACTATATAAATTAATTGCACTCCCAATATTAAACCATATTATATCAAATAATATTTCTCCGGTAGTATTATTTATTCCGTGTATTTAAGATAGAAATATCCATGAATAAAATTTATTTATTGCTTAATAAATTTATTCATCTCTTTTATCCGAGACTAGTACCACTCAACCTTATTTATTATGCGGAATTAAATCCACTCGCGAGGTTTACATAATAAATCCTTTTGAGCTCATCTCGGGGATATTATCAACCCTTCTGGGATACACTGTCCGGTCAATTATTCACGGCATGCCATATATAAAATATAGTGACCCAACTTGACTGGTAATTAACCCAATAATTAAATCGGTTAATTCCTTTGGCAAATCAAAGTCACTTATATTAAATATACACACCCGCAATAATATCGGGGATTAAGAATATGATACACTGAGTCTCAAATCAATTATCGCCGAGCAATCCTAATTGATGAGTCTCAATCGATCCGCTCAATACACCAAGTGTACAAGTGTGATAAAATAATTAAGATAAATTATTTTCTCTCTCACACAACGACTATACCGATGGCTTGGTCCGTGTCCATCTAGGTCGTGAGCAACTGTTCGATTAAATACGAGTAACCGATAGTATGATCTTCTGTGTGCCCATGCAACACCATACTAACTACAACGTATAAAATCCAGGACTATAATTTGCATATATTTAATTAACAATAATTAAAGGCAAATGAATGTTTTTATTTAATAGGTAAATGAAAGTGTACAAAGAGTTTAGAATACTCAAATCTAGACATTAAGTATACTACTCCATCAGGACCTTCCGACCTAAGAATCTAATTTGGAAGATAATATGACTAAGCAATCCTTTATGGATATAAGATGTAAGATCCGGACAAGTATAAGAATTGATTGACTCTGATGTATACAGACCTATGCCTACTCAGACAATAAGGTACGAGTACTTCATTTTATGATTACTCGAAAAATGGATTAGAATACCTGATGTGCCACAAAAGAAAGTGTTTTTGACAAGTCAATGGACACTAAGCAATAGTGGAGAGCCATCAAGGTATATCCATTTGTAGCCTGCGATTTGATCGCGGAGGCAAGTACCTGTCTGAGGAATGCATGGCATACTAATCAGAAATTGGGATTTGATCCTAAATGACTTCACCATACACTGTTGTGTAGAAATGGTGTGTCGTAAACAAGAAATGGAACTCTTATAGAAATAGTAAAATTATGAGTTATACGGTACTACCTATGTTCTATGGATATGTCTGGAAACAACGGCGCATTCAAATGCGGTTGTAGAATATCCTAGAAGAACAAAAGATGTGTGTTCAATAGTACTATGAACCAGAAGGACGTTAAAAGTTCTAACGCCCGGTTCTTAGAGAAAGACTATATGATGAACCACAAGCCCAAAGTGACATGATACTTTGAAATGAGAGAGAAAGATTAAGACTTAGAACCAGCCGAACCGAGTAGCGGTACACCACTAACTGCACCTACTGTTATCATTATTTATACACCGGAATGCCATTGTAGTGGGAGGTTGTGGGACAACCGGAGATATTCATAAGACTAGGAGAGTCTTCGGACTCTGGACCTAGTATACATGAAATCGATCCCTAGATCTACATGAAGGCCGTACTAGATCTAAATGTGCCTTCTTGGAAAGCAATAAGGATTATTGCTAAGAGGCAAGATCATTTAGAGTACAAGCTTAGTTGATCCATTTATGGATTAAAACAAAGCATTGAGTTCGTGGTACTTGCAAATTGATGAGATAGTCCATTTTATGGATTCATCAAAAGCATAGACGAATTGTGTGTATTGGAAACGTGATGGAAAACAAGGTGGTGTTTCTCGGAGGTTTTATGTAGATGACACTCTTATCATTGGCAACAATGTAAAGATGTTATCAAACATAAAATGATGGTTGTCTAGATGAATCATTATGAAAGATAAAGGAAGAAGTTGGACATGTTCTTGAGATCTTGGATCTTTAGAAAGTGCTGGGATTCGATGTCCCGGGCTATCAAAATTGCGGAACCGATAACCCGACCGAAAACCCGTCGCCGGAGTTCGCACGAACACCAACTCATCCGCAGGAGTCCGACCTTTGGAGACTACGCGCCCGAAGACACGCAGCCCGCCCCCAGCCGATTTTCTCCCGCGAGTCGGAAATCACGAACGCGAACCACACGCGAAGATCCGGGCTCGACGAGAGCATCGCCGCGGGATGAACCCGCGGCTAAACCCTAGCCGAACCCCATCCGCGGGGTTCGCGATCGCCGTGCATGGCGATCGCCGGGGATGCGCGCCATCCCCGTGGGGCTGTTCGGAACAGCCCCTTGGCGGTGAGTCCGACGACTCACCGCCGCCATCCGACGGGAGGAGGGGCGCCCAGTCGAGGCACCAGCCCTCGACAGCCCCGCGATCGAGCTAGGGCTCGATCGCTCCAGCCGCGGCATCCAGCCGCGGCTGCCCCCGTTGCGCACGCCGCCGTCGAAGGGTGGGGATCCGCCACGGCACCAGCCCGTGGCATCCCCAGCGATCGACTGCCGTCGATCGCTTGCCCCGGCGTCCAGCCGAGGCTCCCTTCGTTGCCCGTTACCGGCGGTCGAACCCTAGGGTTCGGCCGCCCCTCTCGATTCCGACGGGGATCGCGAGATCCCCGTATCCCGGTCTCGGTGTTTTCCCGGATCGCGTTGTTCATGTATATATCACAATTATTCAACGCACAAATAATCAAAGAAGGGGGGTTCTCGATTATTACCTTGATTCGTTGTACGGAGAAACGAATCGTTGATGACCTCGTGATCTTCCCGCGTATTCCTTGCACTTCCGTTCGAACGTCGTGTGGGCGACGAGCTATCGAACTCTATGGATTTTCCTCACTCTCAAGACTTTATGAATTCCGTAGGTCAATTAATTCTCTCTTGAAAGTGAAGACCATGTAGTGCTTATATAGGCTACGTAGGGGATCATAAGGAGAATAAATATTGGGCTTCTAAATATTGAAAATTAAATTGGGTCCAACCCAAGTCTATTAATTCTTATCAATATTAAATTTTATTTATTTTCCACTATATAAATAAAATTGCACTCCCAATATTATTCCATATTATATCAAATAATATTTCTCCGATTAGTATTATATATTCCGTGTATTTAAGATTTAAATATCCATGAATAAATTTATTTATTGCTCAATAAATAATATTCATATCTTATATCCGAGACTAGTACCGTTCAACCTTTATTATTGTGCGGAACGAATCCACTCATGAGGTTTACACAATAATTCCTTATGAACTCATCTCGGGGATATTATCAGCCCTTCCGGGATACACTTTCCCGTCAAGTATTCACGGCATGTCGTATATAAAATATAGCGACCCAACTTTACCGGTAATTAACCCAATAATTAAATCGGTTAATTCCTTTGGAAAATCAAAGTCTCTAATATTAAATATACACACCCGCAATAGTATCGGGGATTAAGAATAAAATACTCTGAGATTTAAATTGATTATCCAAGGCAATCCTAATCAATAAATCTCAAGCTGATCCGCCCAATACACCAAGTGTACAAGTGTGATAAAATAATTAAGATAAATTATTTTCTCTCTCACACAACGACTATACCGATGGATTGGTCCGTGTCCATCTAGGCCGTGAGCAACTGTTCGATTAAATACGAGTAACCGATAGTATGATCTTCTGTGTGCCCATGCAACACCATACTAACTACAACGTATAAAATCCAGGACTATATTTTGCATAATTAATTAAATGCAAATAATTGTTTATTAATTAAATAGGTTAAATGCTATGACCGGGAGTTTACCGATACTTAAATCTAGACATTAAGTACACAACTCCAACAATATCCCACTTGTACTAAGGTCTAGTCATTTCCTCCAAACTCCCGACTCCCATACTCATCACGTGCTTAAGTCATACTTCCCAGAAGTATTATGTGAATAACAATCTAGGTTGCCGCTCTGAAGTTATCTTGGTGACTACTGTGTCGTCTCACTGACGATGACTCGTATCAGGTGGTACTGGCTCTATGTGTTATCATCACTTTTCGAACTTATGACTTCTTCCAGTTCTCCATGCACCGCTATGTACATAGCCTTTGGTGAACCAAGAGTCATATCCAAGTTCAGAGGTCATTCCGGAACCTAACCAAAACTTCCGCTGCCTTTGAGGCTGCTATTCGGTTCATGATAGAGTCCGAGAAGCATTACGCTTATCACTCTTTCATCCTTTAGGTTCCACCTCTTCTAAAAGTGAACACATAGCCTGATATCGACTTACACTGGTCTTTCTCCGATTTTTGACCTGAGAAACTGTAATCTAAGAAGATTTCGTTTTGCCAGTAATCCAGTACTTCCAAGTACTTTACAGCATTCGAATATTTCTTGTCCAGATTACTTTGATATCCTCCCACTACGCTAACCGCATAGTTGATATCAGGTTCTGGTTTTTCAACATTGCATCTACAAAGCTCTCCACACAAGAAGTGTAGGTAACTGCTTTGTTCATATCTATCTCCTTCATGTGTTCGAAAACACATACCTTTAGATAGATGTATTCTGTTCCCGAAAGGCAATAACCTTTCTCAGAATTGTGCATGTTTAAAACAAAACATAGTCGTATAAGATATCTTAAGAGAAGTACAAATGTTCTTATCTAGAGATCGAAAGATTTCTAAGAACATGATCCAATCTTCATCTTAATCTTATATCTTGACTTATTTAGACAACCTCTATTTTATGTCTGACAACATTTTTACATTGTTGCCAACGATGAAGTGTTGTCTACACAAAATTCCGAGAAACACCACCCCTGTTTCCATTATGTTTCTAACACACCTTTCTCGCAAATCTATGCAGATCTAGGGATCGATTTCATGTATACTGGATCCAGAGTTCAAAACTCCTCCAGTCTTATGAACATCTCTGGTTGCTTAACAACCTCCCACTGCAATGGCGTTCCGGTGTATAACAGTAATAACATTAGGTGCAGTTAGTGGTGTACTACTACTCGGTTAGGCTGGTTCTCAGTCTTTTCCTTTCCTCATTTTAAAGTACTTTGTCAACTAGGGCATTGTAGTTCATCTAATAGTTTTTCTCTAAGAACCGGGCGAGGACACCCTTCTGGTTCGTAGCACTATTGAACATACAATTACTTGTTCTTCTAGGATATTCTACAACCACATAGAATGTGCCGTTGTATCCAGAAATATCCATAGAACATAGGTAGTTCCGAACAAACTCGTTCTTTTACCATTAGAATCCCATTTCTCATTCCTGACACACCATGTCTACACATCAGTGTATGGTGCAGTCACTTGAGTTTTAATCTCAATCTTTGATTTATGCTTTGTGTTATTTAGATAGGTGATAGCCTCCGCGAACGTCGCAGGCTACAAATGGATATACTTTGAAGGATCCCCATAATGGCTTTGTGTTGAAGACACTTCGCCTTTATGGCACAGCAAGTAGTCCAATCCATCTTCAAGTATTCTTGAAAGAACGACTCGTACCTTCTCTAATTACACATGCCGCATTAATCATAAATCACTTTCTATACTTGTCCGAGTTCCATCCTTAATCCAAGGTTAACTCAGTTGTATCATCTTTCAAGATCGATTCTTAGGTCGGGAGGTCCATTCCTCCAACTATAATTGATCAAATCAATTTCGACCTTTTGAATCCCTTTTGAATAGATACTACCAAGTTCAAGAATTCACAAGTATAATGATTGATAAGAGAAATACATCTAATAAGTAAAACAAGTTATATAACGGTTCGTTGCATCGTGGTAGACTAAGGATTCATCATTCACATATTGCTTATCTAATGTACCTTTAATAGATATCACCATTATTTCTTATCCAAACCATCAAATGATTAAAGAAATAAAATATCCATTAATAATAAAGAAAACCAGAACGAAGTTCTTTTCAAAATAAAGGGGTACATAAAGCAATAACTGAAATGAAAACTTAAACAGATAAATGTCTTCCACTGCAACCGCTGCTACCCCAACAGCTTTGCCCATGTAGACTCGAACTCTTCTTTTCTAAGTCGCCGGGTTTTCTGGAACCCCTGCATTTAAAATAATGCACATACCATCAGTGGTTCCATATCTACACACCAGAATTCTGGTAGATAATACCGCTGACTATGTTTTTACGACTAAAGAAAAATTCGTACCTCTGAGAGGACATTCAGACTTCCAGTGTCCAGACTTCTTGCATCGGAAGCACAAGCCCTTTGGCTTACTAGCCCCCACTCGTGGTCCATTCCTCTTGGCACCACTGGGTTTTATGGCTTGCTTCCTTTTCTTGCCCCTACCTCCAATAGCTTTGAAGCTTTTGGACTTGGTAGCTACAAGCGCTTGAGACTTGCCCTTCTTGTAGATCCCCTCTGCCGCCTTCAGTTCAGTCAGGAGTTGCGCAAGGCTATAAGATAGTTTACCCATATTATAGCTCATACGAAACTGCTCAAAACTAGGGGTCAGAGACTGGAGTATGATGTCGACTTGCGTCTCAGCATCAATCATAGCTCCTAGGACCTCCAATTCATTCAACAGACCCATCATCTTGAGAACGTGCTCCTCAACGGGCGTTCCTTCAGACTGAGTAGTTGACATGAGGACTCTCATGGCTACTTGCCTCCCCGCACGGTCATGATGCCCAAACATCTCCTTGAGGTTAAATAACATATCCTCGGCAGTGTCCATCGACTGATGCTGGGTTTGGAGCACATTTGACATGGAAGCCAAAATATAGCACCTAGCCATTTCATCAGCCTTTTTCCACTTCCGATATGCTTCTTTTTCCCCATCAGTTGAGGCGGCCGTGGGTTCAGCAGGGCATTGCTCATAGAGTGCAAATTTGTACTCTTCAGCAGTCAGGACAATGTCCAAATTTCTCTTCCAATCAATGTAATTGGGACCAGTGAGTTTATGTTCCTTGAGTATCATAGAAAGTGGATTCATAGCTATTCTCTAAACCTATAAGCACATGTAAACAAACAATCAATTTAATGTCCGATATTATCTCCCTTAAATAATATCATTAAATTACTAATTGCGTCTAAAATCCCATCAGGTAAAGCAAGCCATGTGGTGTGGACGTTTACCCACCCAAATGATTTAGCAATTAGTTTTTCTTTGGTCATACATCAATCATAGCGTAACTTCGTGGGGAAGAATACTATGACGCGTATCTAAGTGTAAACCATCACTCAGCACTAAAGTACATCGCTTGGAATCGCTACGTCACCGCAAGCCACGTGGTGTGGACGTTTACGACAATTTCACAACTCTTCACAATTACTTATAACTGTCTACATCAATTAATCCAAAGTCCGTCAGTATAGCAAGCCACGTGGTGTGGACGTTTACTAACCAAGAGACTTTTATAATTGACTCCCAATTACTAGATCCATTTGATTTCGTAAATCAAGACTCGGAGAATCATAAGTGAAACTCGAAGTTTCTAACCAGTGATTCACCATGCGAGCGACCCTATCTCTCATAAATGAGGGAGCCGAGCAGACAAACGACCCACCTATCAAAGAATGGCACGAAAGTCTCTAATTTGTGTCATCCACATGACCAAGTGGCTCTGGCTCCATTCCACTCCCCGGGGTGAGAATGAGTCGACTTGAAGTCAGTTTCAGAAAGACAAATTAGGCATTGTTTGATAACTTGATCAATGTTTCTTGTAAGAGGAATTACAAGAATTCTCCTACAATGACTTGTCTATATGAACTTCGAAAGTCCATAAAAGTCACCAAGAGAACAGTGATGGAGACCATGGGAATGTTTCCATCCCCTCTCCCACTTAGCTTTTTATGATAAAGGGATACGCTATCTAGTGCATAAAATAAACACATATAGCATGCATGAAAGCAATAAAGCACATAGATCACATAGTCAAAATAATGCTAGAGAAATTATTTTTCCCGACTATCATGGCTTTATCTCCACATGCATCTTCTAGTCTTCAGTCTTCGTTTCTTGAATGCTCCATGTGACGAGAATATTAATTTCTAATATTTAAATCTATTTATTTTCAATTAATCCAAAAGATACTTAATTCGAAAATTAAGTCAATTGAATATATCAAAAATAAAATTAAATATTATTAATATTTTTATTTATTTATTTTCCTATCTAGTTCTATTAAATCTCTAGAATAATCTATCCAAGTAAAATTGGAATATTCTAAAAGATATCTATAATAGAACAAGGAAATAAAATAAATTAGGACTCTTATACTTTCCAAGATTAATTAATTTCCATTACTATGAAAATTCCCATAAAATAGGAATAATCAATTAGGAAATAAATCAATCCTAAATTAACTTTTATTCCTTTCCAATTCTATTAAATCTCTAGGATCCTATTCTAAGTAGAACTCGGAATACTCTAGAAGATTTCCATAATAGAATTAGGAATAAAATTAATTTCAATTAATTCTTTTCCTAATACATAAGAATTCCCAAAAATAGGAAAACTTAAATAGGAAAACCGAACTAATTAGGAAAGTAGTATCTTGGTAGGAAAACACGAGATCACGAGGACCCCGCGCCCCCTACCTTCGATCGCCAACCGGGAGCACCACCGCCGCCGTCCCCAGCCCACGCGCCACCACCTCCGGTGGCCGGCGTGGCCGAGGACCATCGCGGACAGCCCCCGCGATCGATCCTCATGGGATCGATCTCCGTGATCGATCCCCGGTCCTCCCTCTCATCTTCTCCTTCGTCACACGCGTCCTCCGGCGGTCGTCTCAACATCGAACCAACGTAAATAAATTACAATAATTTAAAAATACAATTCCGGTATCGATTCTATACATGAAATCGACCCTATACATTTTCCGGAAAAATTAAGAACGCAATAATAAATCCTAAATTCGGTCAACCCCCGAATTTTTACTATTAAAAACATTCAACCACACAAAACGAATCTGGACATGTCCGAGAGTTTAATAATCATGATAATTAATTAAGCAATAATTAAATCAACCATGATAGCCGGAAATCCTGCAAGGTAGAACAATAATCGAATATATACATGAACACGAAACCAAACGCTCTGATACCAATTGCTGGGATTCGATGTCCCGGGCTATCAAAATTGCGGAACCGATAACCCGACCGAAAACCCGTCGCCGGAGTTCGCACGAACACCAACTCATCCGCAGGAGTCCGACCTTTGGAGACTACGCGCCCGAAGACACGCAGCCCGCCCCCAGCCGATTTTCTCCCGCGAGTCAGAAATCACGAACGCGAACCACACGCGAAGATCCGGGCTCGACGAGAGCATCGCCGCGGGATGAACCCGCGGCTAAACCCTAGCCGAACCCCATCCGCGGGGTTCGCGATCGCCGTGCATGGCGATCGCCGGGGATGCGCGCCATCCCCGTGGGGCTGTTCGGAACAGCCCCTGGGCGGTGAGTCCGGCGACTCACCGCCGCCATCCGACGGGAGGAGGGGCGCCCAGTCGAGGCACCAGCCCTCGACAGCCCCGCGATCGAGCTAGGGCTCGATCGCTCCAGCCGCGGCATCCAGCCGCGGCTGCCCCCGTTGCGCACGCCGCCGTCGAAGGGTGGGGATCCGCCACGGCACCAGCCCGTGGCATCCCCAGCGATCGACTGCCGTCGATCGCTTGCCCCGGCGTCCAGCCGGGGCTCCCTTCGTTGCGCGTTACCGGCGGTCGAACCCTAGGGTTCGGCCGCCCCTCTCGATTCCGACGGGGATTGCGAGATCCCCGTATCCCGGTCTCGGTGCTTTCCCGGATCGCGTTGTTCATGTATATATCACAATTATTCAACGCACAAATAATCAAAGAAGGGGGGTTCTCGATTATTACCTTGATTCGTTGTACGGAGAAACGAATCGTTGATGACCTCGTGATCTTCCCGCGTATTCCTTGCACTTCCGTTCGAACGTCGTGTGGGCGACGAGCTATCGAACTCTATGGATCTTCCTCACTCTCAAGACTTTATGAATTCCGTAGGTCAATTAATTCTCTCTTGAAAGTGAAGACCATGTAGTGCTTATATAGGCTACGTAGGGGATCATAAGGAGAATAAATATTGGGCATCTAAATATTGAAAATTAAATTGGGTCCAACCCAAGTCTATTAATTCTTATCAATATTAAATTTTATTTATTTTCCACTATATAAATAAAATTGCACTCCCAATATTATTCCATATTATATCAAATAATATTTCTCCGATTAGTATTATATATTCCGTGTATTTAAGATTTAAATATCCATGAATAAATTTATTTATTGCTCAATAAATAATATTCATATCTTATATCCGAGACTAGTACCGTTCAACCTTTATTATTGTGCGGAACTAATCCACTCATGAGGTTTACACAATAATTCCTTATGAACTCATCTCGGGGATATTATCAGCCCTTCCGGGATACACTTTCCCGTCAAGTATTCACGGCATGTCGTATATAAAATATAGCGACCCAACTTTACCGGTAATTAACCCAATAATTAAATAGGTTAATTCCTTTGGAAAATCAAAGTCTCTAATATTAAATATACACACCCGCAATAGTATCGGGGATTAAGAATAAAATACTCCGAGATTTAAATTGATTATCCAAGGCAATCCTAATCAATAAATCTCAAGCTGATCCGCCCAATACACCAAGTGTACAAGTGTGATAAAATAATTAAGATAAATTATTTTCTCTCTCACACAACGACTATACCGATGGATTGGTCCGTGTCCATCTAGGCCGTGAGCAACTGTTCGATTAAATACGAGTAACCGATAGTATGATCTTCTGTGTGCCCATGCAACACCATACTAACTACAACGTATAAAATCCAGGACTATATTTTGCATAATTAATTAAATGCAAATAATTGTTTATTAATTAAATAGGTTAAATGCTATGACCGGGAGTTTACCGATACTTAAATCTAGACATTAAGTACACAACTCCAACAGAAAGAACATTGTACTTCTCCTGGACATCTTACATAAATGATTATGGTTCGTTTTAAACATGCAAGATTCCGAGAAAGGTTCGTTACCTTTCAGAGATGGAATGCATCTATCTGAGGATATGTGTTTTGAAACACAAAAGGAGATAGAAGAAATGAAAGCAGTTTCCTACACTTTGAGTGTGGAAAGCTTGATAAATGCATTGTTGAAAACAAGAACCTGATATCGGCTATGCGGTTAGCATAGTGGGAGGATATCAAGGTAATCCTGGAAAGGAATACCCGACTGCTGTAATGAACATTTTAAGTACTTTCGAAGTACTAGAAACTATGTTCTGGATTACGGAGCAGACGAGCATTTCCTTTGGATTACATTCTCTTAGATTTCTAATCGAATGAGGACCGGTGTAAGTCGATATCAGGCTATGTGTTTCACTATTGAAGGAGAAGGAGTTTTAACGTGGAAGAGTGATAAGCACGATGCTTTTCGGACTCTCCCATGGGTAACCAAATAGCGGCCTCAGAGGCAGCGGAAGTTTTGGTATAACTCTGGGATAATCTCTGGGACTTAGATGTGATTCTTAATTTCCCAAAGGCTATGTAAATAGCGGTGCAATGGCAAATGGTAAGAAATCACAAGTCCATAAGTGTAAGATAACACATAGAGCAAGTACCACCTGATACGAGTCATCGTCGAGGGAGACGACGCTGTAGTCACCAAGATAACTTCAGAGCGGCAACCTAGAGTGCTCATTCACATAGTACTTCTTGGAAGTACACCCTAAGCACGTGATGAGTATGGGAGTCGGGAGTTTGGAGGAAATGACTAGACCTTAGTACAAGTGGGAGATTGTTGGAGTTGTGTACTTAATGTCTAGATTTAAGTAACGGAAACTCACGATCCATTGCCACTAATCTATTTAATTAAATAAACAATTATTTGCGTTTAATTATTTATAATTAAATATATGCAAATCATAGTCCTGGATTTTATACGTTGTAGTTAGTATGGTGTTGCATGGGCGCACAGAAGATCATACTATCGGTTACTCGTATTTAATCGAACAGTTGCTCACGACCTAGATGGACACGGACCAATCCATCGGTATAGTCGTTGTGTGAGAGAGAAAATAATCTATCTTGATTATTTTATCACACTTGTACACTTGGTGTATTGAGCGGATCTGCTTGAGATTTATCGATTAGGATTGCCGGCGATAATCGATTTAAGTCTCTGAGTATTTTATTCTTAATCCTCGATACTATTGCGGGTGTGTATATTTAATATAAGTGACTTTGATTTACCAAAGGAATTAACCGATTTAATTATTGGGTTAATTACCGATTAAGTTGGGTCACTATATTTTATATATGGCATGCCGTGAATACTTGACGGGAAAGTGTATCCCGTAAGGGTTGATAATATCCCCGAGATGAGTTCATAAGGAATTATTATGTAAACCCTGCAGGTGGATTCGTTCCGCATAATAATTAAGGTTGAATGGTACTAGTCTCGGATAAAAGAGATGAATAAATTAATTAGCAATAAATTAATTTTATTCATGGATATTTATATCTTAAATACACGTAATAAATAATACTACCGGAGAAATATTATTTGATATAATATGGTTTAATATTGGGAGTGCAATTAATTTTATATAGTGGAAAATAGAATTAATTAATATTGCTAAGGATTAATGGACTTGAGCATTGGGCTCAATTTAATCTTCAATATTGGAAGCCCAATATTCCACCTCCTTAAGATCCCCTACGTAGCCTATAAAAGCACTACATGGTCTTCTCTATTCTCATATCTCATAACTTGAAGATCACAATTCTAGAGAGAGAAAGTAGAGAGGAGGATCCATGGAGTTCGGTAGATCGTCGCCCACACGACGTCCGGGCTAGTGCAAGGAATACGTGGGAAGATCTCAAGATCATCAAATTGAGTTCTACGTTTTTCCGAACAACGAGAACGAGGTAAATCGTAAAACCCTCTTTATGATTTTATCGTTTATTTATCGTGAGAATATCATGAACCAAGATCCAAGGGACGTACGAACCCGGGGACGAGGATCGACCTCGCGGTGGTGATCGAGGATCACCGGCCCGCGGGAGGTCGAGAGATCCTCGCCGGGATAGAGAGGACGAACCCTCGGCTGGACGCCGAGGGTGGCGGTCGAGCCCTAGGGCTTCGACCGCCGGCGACGCACGAAGGACCCCGGCTGGACGCCGGGGATGCGATCGAGCGCGTGCTCGATCGCGTGGGTAGCGGGCTGGTGCGGCTGCTGCTCGCACGGCGAGCAGCCCCCTCCTCCGGGAACGGCGAGTTGCCGGACTCGCCGTGGGGTTGCCGTGCGCAACCCGGCGATCGGCGTGATCGCGAGCCCCAACCTCGCGGGGGCTCGACTGGACGCACGGCGTGCCTTCGGGTGCGTTGTATGCTCGGTCGTGCCCCGGCTCGCGCGGTGGTGTTCGTGGTTGTTTTCCGGCGATCGGGATTTCGATTGGGTTGTCGGTTCCGCAATTTTGACAATCCGGATATTCGATCTCCGAGGGATTTCGGTCGGAATTAATTAGATAATTTATTTATTTAAATTTATTAATTCCGGGATATCGATTTCCAACACATAGAACTTATCATATATAGCTATGAAACAAGTGAGATAGACATCATGGAAGAACTCATGTTCTTGATTCCAAATCATTTCTCACATCTCATGTCATTATATGTCATTCTAAAGGTAGAGAATCTCTAAATATGATTTTAAACTCGTCCCAATTGAACAAGTCACCAACCTTATTCCACATGGTCTTATACTTGCAATGCATGTTCAACACATGATCTCAATAAGTATATGTTGGTTTCATCTTTAGAGAAAAGAATTCTCGAGCGATACACATAGTACCTGTATTTAGACAAGTTTTAAAATCGGACACTTCCAATTCCAAATCAATAATTAACGAAAACACTTGATCGTATAAAATGTCTAAATATTATAAGTAACACTAAGTCACTCCCCTTATCAAAATGACACATACATAGCGCTGGAAAATCCGACTTCCGACATTCGGCATATAACTTATTAAGTGCCGATGAGCCATTTAGATAGCCAAATTGTATTACTTTCAAATGCTCAAAATATTAAAGGAATAAAAAAAAATACAACATTATTTTCACATAGAAAATAATTTACTAAGATTTAAAAAATTCAAAAACTTTAAAAATCAGTATCTTTAAAAATTTCCATAAAGACATTTTGAGCGTAATAAAATAAAAAAATATTCACACCGAATAATTTTTAAATCAACTGTACTTTTGTTTATTTAATTTTATTATTCATAAAGAATAAGTTTTAAATAAATGGTACTTTTATTTATTTTATTAAATATTGTTTACATAAAACAAATAAAATAAAATAAATTAATTCACACAGAAAAAATAAACACTATTTAATTTTATTATTCATAAAGAATAAGTTTTAAATAAATGGTACTTTTATTTATTTTATTAAATATTGTTTACATAAAACAAATAAAATAAAATAAATTAATTCACACAGACAAAATAAACACTGTTACAATTATATGTACTATACGTACATATATTTTAACGGCCGAATATTTAAAAATTATTCACATTCAATAAAATTTAGTTGAAATAAATTCACACAGAATCAATTTCAATTCACTAAAATAAATTCATACAAAATGAATTTTAATTCACTACAAATAATTTCAGTAAAATAAATTCATACAGAATGAATTTTAATTCACTAAAAAAAATTCACACAGAATAAATTTCACTTCATGTAAAATAAAAAATAAAAATTATTCGCACATAACAATTTAAAATCACGCAAATATATATTTAAATAAAGTTCACATAGAACAATAAATATATAGCGCAAAAGTTACATCAGTTCACTTAGAACAATTAAATAGCACAAAATTCATTCCCAAGAGAATAAATAATACTAACGCACATAGTTCACAAAAGAACTAAAGTTACATCAGTTCACTTAGAACAATTAAATAGCGCAAAATTCATTCCCAAGAGAATAAATAATACGCAAGTTCCGGAACAAGTAACGTACAAAGTTCACAAAAGAACTAACGCACATAGTTCACAAAAGAACTAACGCATATCATGCAGTAAGTTCAGACACGCGTAAGTTCACACAGAACAATTTACATACAGTTCATGCATAATAAACGCAATTCATTCACTAAAGTTCACACCGAACATGTATAACAATGAACATATTTATTTAACGTGAACAATAAAAATTAACCACATAATTTACAAGGAATCCGATCATACTTGCTCTGATACCAATGAAGGAATTACTTAAACGACATAAGCAATTCGATAAAAATAAAGTTAGAAGACTTACTTGTCTTCGATGCGGAAACGTAAATCGAACGGACCGAATCCTCCTGTTGCGTGTTGCTTCTCGTGCTACGCAGTGTGTACAACACTCTCCCGATTGGAGTGTTGAATTGTTCTTCACAATCTATGAACCACAATGATGATTTTGTACTGTGTTTATTTCTTTACTTTGCGTTTGCATATGTCTGTGTTTTCATTTGTGCGTTAACCATATATTAACTTAAATCTGTTTAATATATCTGAATATATTATCCACAGATAATGTAAACTCAGACATCAAACCGCTGTAGGAGAAGTTATTGGAATATATTTATAATATATATATTACAAAATAATATATATATGATGACACCTACTACTATCTCTGGATCTACCTACAACAAGAAAAATTTCACGCAAAATGTCTCGAATCGATCTAAGACATCTAAACCTTGCTTCTACTTCTTCCATTAAAGCTCAATCATTCGGGTCTACCTCTGCTCCTAAACCTGATGGGAGCATAACCACTCAAAGGAAGAAAAATGCCCCTGTCCATTATAAGAAAGTCTACGTGTGTGACTATTGTGGGAAGAAGGGACATATCAAACCTTTTTGCTACAAGCGTATTGATGACTTGAACGTGCACGCTGTGAGGATGAGACAAGTTTGGAGACCCATTTTGAAACCTATCCAAAGTCAAGCTAAACAAGTATGGAAAGTCAAAGCAGCTCTTCCCACACCAGTGATAATGAAGAATAAACAAGTTTGGAGAAGGAAGGAAGAAGAAGTAAAATGCAATGTTGCATTCACTGTGGCTAAGGGCACTACAAAAGAAACATGGTATTTTGATAGTGGGTGCTCCCGACACATGACCGGCACCAAAGACTCTCTTATTTATTTTGTTCCACACTTTGGTGGTCCCGTTACCTATGGAGGGGGAGCAAAGGGAAGTATAGTGGGCAGTGGTACCCTAAATGTAAAAGGTCTACCCGCATTAAAGAACGTTTTACTTGTAGATGGTCTTTGTGCTAACTTTATCAGCATAAGCCAATTGTGTGATGATGAACTAAATGTGAAGTTCAACAAGGAAAGTTGTGAAGTGTGTTGGAGTTGTGTACTTAATGTCTAGATTTAAGTAAACGGTAAACTCCCCGTCATAGCATTTAATCTATTAAATTAAAGAACAATTGTTTTGCTTTTAATTATTTATTAATTAAATAAATGCAAACCATAGTTCTGGATTTTATACGTTGTAGTTAGTATGGTGTGCATGGGCACACAGAAGATCATACTATCGGTTACTCGTATTTAATCGAACAGTTGCTCACGACCTAGATGGACACGAACTAATCTATCGGTATAGTCGTTGTGTGAGAGAGAAAATAATTTATCTTAATTATTTTATCACACTTGTACACTTGGTGTATTGAGCGGATCGTTGAGATTCATCGATTAGGATTGCCGGCGATAATCGATTCGTGTCTCAGTGTATTTTATTCTTAATCCCCGATATTATTACGGGTGTGTATATTTAATATAAGTGACTTTGATTTACCAAAGGAATTAACCGATTTAATTATTGGGTTAATTACCGGTTAAGTTGGGTCACTATATTTTATATATGGCATGCCGTGAATAATTGACCGGACAGTGTATCCCGTAAGGGTTGATAATATCCCCGAGATGAGTTCAAAAGGAATTATTGTGTAAACCTCATGAGTGGATTCGTTCCGCACAATAATTAAGGTTGAATGGTACTAGTCTCGGATTAAATAGATGAATAAATTAATTAGCAATAAATTAATTTTATTCATGGATATTTAAATCTTAAATACACGGAATAAATAAATACTACCGGAGAAATATTATTTGATATAATATGGTTTAATATTGGGAGTGCAATTAATTTATATAGTGGAAAATAAATTAATTAATATTGATAAGGATTAATGGACTTGGGCAGTGGGCTCAATTTAATCATCAATATTGGAAGCCCAATATTCCACCTCCTTTAGATCCCCTACGTAGCCTATAAAAGCACTACATGACCTTCATAAATCATAAGACAAGATTATCATACTTGATATTCTAGAGAGTTGAAGGAGATCCATAGGAGTTCGATAGATCGTCGCCCACCCGACGTTCGAATGGAGTGCAAGGAATACGTGGGAAGATCCAAAGGTCTTCAACTTGATTTCGTTTCTCCGCACAACGAATCAAAGGTATGATCATCAAAACCCCCTCTATGATTGTATGTGATATGAATTGTAATATGTACATGAACACAAGATCCGGGAAACGTCGAGACCGGGATACGGGGATCCGAGATCCCCGTCGGGATCGAAGGGTGGCGGCCGAACCCTAGGGTTCGAACCGCCGCGGCGCGCGGACAAGGGGAAGCCCCGGCTCTCCCCGGGGCAAGCGATCGACGTGAAGTCGATCGGTGGGGGTTCAGCCGTGGGCTGGTGCCACGGCGGGACGAACCCCCCCGGCCACCTTGGACGGCAACGGCGCACGGGAGGAGCCCCGGCTGGAGCCGGGGCGTGCGATCGACCGTGAGGTCGATCGCGGGGAAGGCCGCGGCTGGTCAGCTGGGAGCTGACCGCCCTCCTCCGGCGGTGGTGGTGAGTCGCCGGACTCACCACCGGGGGCTGTTGGACAGCCCCGACGATCGCATGTGCATGCGATCGCGAACCCCACGTCGGGGTTCGGCTAGGGTTTAGCCGCGGGTTCATCCCGCGGCGATGCTCTTGTCGAGCCCGGTTCTTCGTGGCGTTCGTGATCGGTTTCCGGCGACGGGTTTTCGGTCGGGGTTATCGGTTCCGCAATTTTTGATACCCCGGGATATCGAATTCCAGCAATTGGTATCAGAGAGTTTGGTTTCGTGTTCATGTACGTGTTCAATTGTGTTCTACCTTGCAGGGATTCCGACTATCATGGTTTAATTAATTGTTAATTATTCGTTTAATTAATTGCTATTTAATTTACCATGATTGTTCGTTTATTAAACTCTCGGACATGTCGAGATTCGTTTATTGTGGATGAATGCTTGTAATAGTTAAAATTCGGGGGTTGACCGAATTTAGATTTATTATTATTGTTCTATGTTTTCCGGAAAATGTATAGGGTCGATTTCATGTATAGAATCGATACCGGAATTGTAAATTTATTTCTTGTAATTTATTTACGTTGGTTCGATGCCGAGACGACCGCCGGAGAACTCATGTGACGAAGGAGAAGATGAGAGGGAGGACCGGGGATCGATCACGAGGATCGACCCCAATCGATCGACCCAAAGGGAAGGGGCCGATCGCCCTCGGCTAGGGCTGCCGCCGGCGACGGTGGCGGCTGGTGGCTGGGCTGGGCGGCGGTGCTCCTCCCGGGGGTGGCCGGTCGAAGGTGGGGGTGGCGTGGGGTCTCCCGATCTCATGCTACTCCTACCTAGATTCTACTTACCTAATTGATTCGGTTTTCCTAATTGAGTTTTCCTATTTTTGGGAACTCTCATGGATTAGGAAAAGAATTAATTGGAATTAATTTTATTCCTTATTCTATTATGAAAGTCTTCTAGAGTATTCCGAGTTCTACTTGGAATAGGATCCTAGAGATTTAATAGAATTGGAAAGGAATAAAAGTTAATTTAGGATTGATTTATTTCCTAATTGATTATTCCTATTTTATGGGAATTTTCATAGTAATGGAAATTAATTAATCTTGGAAAGTAGAAGAGTCCTAATTTATTTTATTTCTTTATTCTATTATAGAAGTCTTCTAGAATATTCCAAGTTTGACTTGGATAGATTATTCTAGAGATTTAATAGAATTAGATAGGAAAATAAATAAATAAAAAATATTAATAATATTTAATTTTATTTTTGATTTATTCGATTGACTTAATTTTCGAATTAAGTATCTTTTGGATTTATTAAGAATAAATAGATTTAAATATTGGGATTAATATTCTCGTCACATGGAGCATTCAAGAACGAAGACTGAAGACTAGAAGACGCATACGGAGATGGAATAAAGCCATGATAGTCGGAAAATAATTTTCTAGCTTATTTTGACTACGTGCTATGTGCTTTATTGCTTGTATGCATGCTATATGTGTTTACTTTATGCACTAGATAGCGTATCCCTTTGTTATAAAAAGCTAAGTGAGAGAGGGGATTGAAACATTCTCATGGTCTCCATTACTGTTCTCTTGTTGACTCTTTTGGACTTTTGAAGTTCACATAGATGTGTCATTATAGGATAATTCTTGTAATTCTTTTTACAAGAGACATTGATTAAGTTTATCAAACAATGCCTAATTTGTCTTTCCGAAACTGACTTCAAGTCGACTCATTCTCGCCCCGGGGAGTGGAATGGAGCCAAAGCCACTTGGTCATGTGGATGACACAAATTAGAGAAATTCGTACCATCCTTTTAAGGTGGGTCGATTGTCTGCTCGGCTCCCTCATCTAATGAGAGATAGGGTTGTTCGCATGGTGAATCACTGGTTAGAAACTTCGAGTTTCACTTATGATTCTCCACGTCTTGATTTACGAAAATCGAATGGATCTTGTAACTGGGAGTCAATTATAAAAGTCTCTTAGTGTAGTAAACGTCCACACCACGTGGTTTGCTATACTGACGGATTTTGGATTAATTGATGTAGACAGTTGTAAGGAATTGCGAAGAGTTGTGAAGTTGTCGTAAACGTCCACACCACGTGGCTTGCGGTGATGTAGCAATTCCAAGCGATTTACTTTGGTGCTGAGTAATGGTTTACACTTAGATACGCCTTATAGTATTCCTCCCCACGAGGTTACGCTATAAGTGATGTATGACCAAAGAAAATCTAATTGCTAAATCATTTGGGTGGGTAAACGTCCACACCACGTGGCTTGCCTTACCTGATGGGATTTTAGATGTGATTAGTAATTTAATGATATTATTTGAGGGAGATAATATCGGATATTAAATTGATTGTTTGTTTAAATGTGCTTATAGGTTTAGAGAATAGCTATGAACCCACTTTCTATGATACTCAAGGAGCATAAGCTCACTGGCCCCAACTACATTGATTGGAAGAGAAATTTAGACATTGTCCTGACTTCAGAGGAGTACAAGTTTGTACTCCATGAAGTATGCCCTGCTGAGCCCACGCCTGCCTCAACTGATGAGGAAAAACTGGCATATCGGAAGTGGAAAAAGGCTGATGAAATGGCTAGGTGTTATATTTTGGCTTCTATGTCAAATGTACTCCAAACCCAACATGAGTCGATGGACACTGCCTATGATATGATGTTTAACCTCAAGGAGATGTTTGGAGAGCAAGATCGTGCGGCAAGGCAAGAAGCCATGAGAGTCCTCATGACAACTACTCAGTCTGAAGGAACGCCCGTAGGGGAGCACGTTCTTAAGATGATGGGTCTGTTGAATGAGCTTGAGATCCTAGGAGCTCAAATTGATGCTGAGACGCAAGTCGACATCATACTCCAGTCTCTGACCCCTAGCTTTGAGCAGTTTCGCATGAGTTATAATATGGGTAAACTATCTTACTCTCTTGCGCAACTCCTGACTGAGCTGAAGGAGGCAGAGGGGATCTACAAGAAGGGCAAGTCTCTAGCGCTTATAGCTACCAAGTCCAAAGGCTTTAAGCCTGGTGGAGGTAGGGGCAAGAGGA
The DNA here is from genome assembly GCA_954870475.1 of Euphrasia confusa. Lineage (NCBI taxonomy): Eukaryota > Viridiplantae > Streptophyta > Magnoliopsida > Lamiales > Orobanchaceae > Euphrasia > Euphrasia confusa. Next base: position 13,477,272 of record OX940949.1, on the reverse strand, counting down.
GGAAGCTAGCCAGAAAACCCAGTGGTGTCAAGAAGGTTGTACCACGAGTGGGGGCTGCAAAGCCAAAGGGAAATTGCTTCCGATGCAACAAGTCTGGACACTGGAAGTCTGAATGTCCTCTCAGAGGTACGAATTTTTCTTTAGTCGTAAAAACATAGTCAGCGGTATTATCTACCAGAATTCTGGTGTGTAGATATGGAACCACTGACGGTATGTGCATTTTGAATGCAGGGGTTCCAGAAAACCCGGTGACTTAGAAAAGGAGAGTTCGAGTCTACACGGGCAAAAGCTGTAGAGGAGGCAGCTGTTGCGGTGGAAGACATTTATCTGCTTTAGTAGTTAAATAGGATTTCATTTCAAGATTATTGCATTATGTACCCTTTATTTTAGAAAGAACATTTTGTTCTGGATTTCTATTATTAATGAATGGATATTTTTATTTCTTTAATCATTGGATGATTTTGAAATAATGGGTATTATCTATTCTGGTACATTAGATAGCAATATATGAATGATAGATCCTAAGTCTACCACGATGCAACGAACTGTTCTATAACTTGTTTTACTTTATTAGATATTTCTTTATTAAATCATTATACTTGTGAATTCTTGTACTTAGTAGTATTTTCAAATAAGATTCAAAAGGTCGAAATTGATTTGATCAATTACAGTTGAAGGAATGGACCTTCCGACCTGAGAATTGAATTTGGAGGATAATACATCTAAGCAAGCCTTTCTGTATAAAGGATAGAATTCAGACAAGTATTAGAAATGATTAGATATGCAGACATATGTGTAAATAAGAGAGGTGCGAGTAGTTCTTCAAAGAATACTCGGTGATGGATTAGAATACTTAATGTGCCATAAAAGCAAAGTGTTTTGACTAGTCAATGGACACAAAGCTATTATGGGGAACCATTACAGTATATCCATTAGAAGCTTGCGACTCTGTCGCAGAGGCCATTACCTATCTAAATAACGCATAGCATAATCAAAGTTTGGGATTTAATCCCAAAGGGACACACCATACACTTCGTGTAGAGATGGTGCGTTGTAAATAAGAAATGGAAATCTGATGAAAGAAGAACAAGTTGTTCGGAACTACCTATGTTCTATGGATATTCCTGGATACAACAAGAGTGGTTGTAGGATATCCTAGATGAACGAAGTATTGTGTGTTCTATAGTACTATGAACCAGAGGGACGTCTATCGTTCGGTTCATAGAAGAATACTATTAGATGAACCACAAAGCCTGAATTAAAATTAATACCTTGGAATGAGAAGAAAGGACAAAAGACTGGGAACCAGCCAAACCGAGTAGAAGTACACCACACACTGCACCTATTGTTATTACTGTTATACACCGGGACGCCATTGCAGTGGGAAGTTGTTGGACAACCAAAGATGTTCATAAGACTAGAGGAGTTCGGACTCTGGATCTAGTAGAGATGAAATCGATCCCTAGCTCTGCATAAGGGCGGTACTAGATCTAAATGAGCCTGCTTGGAGAACAATAAGGTTTATTGTTAAGAGGCTAGATCATTTAGAGTACAAGCTTAGTAAATCCATTTATGGATTGGGACAAAGCTACAAATCGTGGAACTTGCGAATTGATGAGATAGTCCATTTGATGGATTCATCAAAGGGCAAAAACGATGGGTGTATTAGAGAAGTAATGGAAACAAGGTGGTGTTTCTCGGAGATTTTGTGTAGATAACGTTTTATCATTGGCAACAATGTAAAGATGTTGTCTGACATAAAATAATGGTTGTCTAAATGAATCAAGATATAAGATTGAGTAGAAGTTGGAGCATGTTCTTAAGATCTTATGATCTAGGGAAAAGAACATTGTACTTCTCCTAGACATCTTATACGATTATGGTTTGTTTTAACATGCATAATTCTGAGAAAGGTTGTTGCCTTTCAGAAACAGAATATCTATAAAGCAGTTTCCTACACCTTGTGTGGAAAGCTTAGATGCAATGTTGAAAAACAAGAACCTGATATCAACTATGCGGTTTGCGTAGTGGGAGGATATCAAAGTAATCTGGACAAGAGATTTTCAGATGCTGTAAGCAAAACGAAATCTTCTTAGATTACACATTCTCAGATCTAAAATCAGAGAAGGGCCAGTGTAAGTCGATATCAGGCTATGTGTTCACTTTTGGAAGAGGTGGAACCTTTAATATGAAAAGAGTGATAAGCAGGATGCTTCTCAGACTCTCTCATAACCGAATAGCAGCCTCAGAGGCAGCGGAAGTTTTGGTTAGGTTCCGGGATAACCTCTAAGACTTGGATATGACTCTTGGTTTAGCAAAGGCTATTTCATAGTGGTGCATGGTAAACCGGAAGAAGTCATAAGTCTAAAAGTGATGATAACACATAGTGCAAGTACCACCTGATACGAGTCATCGTCAAGGGAGACGACATAGTAGTCACCAAGATAACTTCAGAGCGGCAACCTAGAGTGCTCATTCACATAGTACTTCTTGGAAGTACACTTGAAGCACGTGATGAGTATGGGAACCGGGAGTTTGGAGGAAATGACTAGACCTTAGTACAAGTGGAAGATTGTTGGAGTTGTGTACTTAATGTCTAGATTTAAGTAAACGGTAAACTCCCTGTCATAGCATTTAATCTATTAAATTAACGAACAATTGTTTTGCTTTTAATTATTTATTAATTAAATAACTGCAAACCATAGTTCTGGATTTTATACGTTGTAGTTAGTATGGTGTGCATGGGCACACAGAAGATCATACTATCGGTTACTCGTATTTAATCGAACAGTTGCTCACGACCTAGATGGACACGAACTAATCTATCGGTATAGTCGTTGTGTGAGAGAGAGAATAATTTATCTTAATTATTTTATCACACTTGTACACTTGGTGTATTGAGCGGATCGTTGAGATTCATCGATTAGGATTGCCGGCGATAATCGATTCGAGTCTCAGTGTATTTTATTCTTAATCCCCGATATTATTGCGGGTGTGTATATTTAATATAAGTGACTTTGATTTACCAAAGGAATTAATCGATTTAATTATTGGGTTAATTACCGGTTAAGTTGGGTCACTATATTTTATATATGGCATGCCGTGAATAATTGACCGGACAGTGTATCCCGTAAGGGTTGATAATATCCCCGAGATGAGTTCAAAAGGAATTATTGTGTAAACCTCATGAGTGGATTCGTTCCGCACAATAATTAAGGTTGAATGGTACTAGTCTCGGATTAAAGAGATGAATAAATTAATTAGCAATAAATTAATTTTATTCATGGATATTTAAATCTTAAATACACGGAATAAATAAATACTACCGGAGAAATATTATTTGATATAATATGGTTTAATATTGGGAGTGCAATTAATTTATATAGTGGAAAATAAATTAATTAATATTGATAAGGATTAATGGACTTGGGCAGTGGGCTCAATTTAATCATCAATATTGGAAGCCCAATATTCCACCTCCTTTAGATCCCCTACGTAGCCTATAAAAGCACTACATGGCCTTCATAAATCATAAGACAAGATTATCATACTTGATATTCTAGAGAGTTGAAGGAGATCCATAGGAGTTCGATAGATCGTCGCCCACCCGACGTTCGAACGGAGTGCAAGGAATACGTGGGAAGATCCAAAGGTCTTCAACTTGATTTCGTTTTTCCGCACAACGAATCAAAGGTATGATCATCAAAACCCCCTCAATGATTGTATGTGATATGAATTGTAATATGTACATGAACACAAGATCCGGGAAACGTCGAGACCGGGATACGGGGATCCGAGATCCCCGTCGGGATCCAAGGGTGGCGGCCGAACCCTAGGGTTCGGACCGCCGCGGCGCGCGGACAAGGGGAAGCCCCGGCTCTCCCCGGGGCAAGCGATCGACGTGAAGTCGATCGCTGGGGGTTCAGCCGTGGGCTGGTGCCACGGCGGGACGAACCCCCCCGGCCACCTTGGACGGCGACGGTGCACGGGAGGAGCCCCGGCTGGAGCCGGGGCGTGCGATCGACCGTGAGGTCGATCGCGGGGAAGGCCGCGGCTGGGCCGCGGCTGGTCAGCTGGGAGCTGACCGCCCTCCTCCGGCGGTGGTGGTGAGTCGCCGGACTCACCACCGGGGGCTGTTGGACAGCCCCGACGATCGCATGTGCATGCGATCGCGAACCCCACGTCGGGGTTCGGCTAGGGTTTAGCCGCGGGTTCATCCCGCGGCGATGCTCTTGTCGAGCCCGGTTCTTCGTGGCGTTCGTGATCGGTTTCCGGCGACGGGTTTTCGGTCGGGGTTATCGGTTCCGCAATTTTTGATATCCCAGGATATCGAATTCCAGCAAAGTGTACAACGCAAAAGGGGAATGCATACTCACTTCTGCCAGAGCAAAGAACAACTGTTATGCCATCAAGGAATCTTGTCTAAATGTCTCTACCCATGATGAAATAGGTATCTGGCATCAAAGGCTTGGACATACTAGCCTTCGAAATCTTGCAAAGTTAATTCAAATAAAAGCAGTAAGAGGCATAGAGAGCTTGCCCAAGTTTGATAAAAGAGTTTGTGGAGACTGCCTCATGGGAAAGCAAACAAGGTCACCACACCCTGCTCTCTCTACCCTTACCCGCACAACTGAGTGTTTCGAGCTACTACATATGGATCTTATGGGTCCTATGGAGGTTCAAAGTCTTGGGAACAAGTGGTATACACTTGTTATTGTTGATGATTACTCTAGGTTTACCTGGGTAAATTTTCTTGGTACTAAGGATGAGGCATTTGAAAACTTTCGATCTCTTGCTCGGAAAATTTGTACTACCTATGCCAAGAGAATCCAACGAATTTGAAGTGACCATGGTGGAGAGTTTCAAAATAATGTATTTGTTGAGTATTGCACCCGCAAGGGAATTCATCATGAATTCTCTGCCCCCAAGACGCCTCAACAAAATGGTGTTGTGGAGAGGAAGAACAGGACTTTGCAAGAAATGGCAAGGGTGATGTTGGTGTCTGCGGGTATGGCAAAAGGGTTTTGGGCTGAAGCACTTAGCGCTGCTTGCTATGTGATTAATAGGATTAGCATTCGTGCTGGAACCCAATGCACGGCATATGAGTTGTTAACTTCCAAGAAACCGAATGTCGCTCATCTTCGGGTGTATGGGTGCATTTGCTACATCTTGAATGATCGTGATGCTTTGAGAAAGTTTGATCCTAAGTCTGACAAAGCTATCTTTGTTGGCTATGCCCTCAACAGCCATGCCTATTGTGTGTTCAACCTACGAACTAAGACTGTGCAAGAATCCACAAACATCAAGTTTGATGAAAATCATTCTCATGAACACCCCTCTAAATCTACCATGAAACAAAACGCCTCACATCCTGTTCTATCTTCAATGGATGTTTTGGTTGAGGGGGAGGTAGACCAAGGCGAAGGAGTGGTCCTACCAACTCATGAAAACTCTATCTCTCAAAACTCTGGTGACTCTACCTCCTCCGGTAATGGTGATGAGGCTTCTGCTCAATCTACTTCTACTCCTGATCTGGGTACAACTGGAGCATCTACTTCCACCGGAGTCCCTAACTGTTGGAAATCGACTACCCGGGACGTGTCCGTTCGATCACTCGAACATCCGAACACGCCCAGTCGACCTCATGTGACAGCTTTACGCTGACGACGAAGCCCCGCAGCCGATTCACGCCCAGCCGCCGCGCACGAGGCACAACCGCGCGAACCGGCTGCTGCCCGCTTCAACCAGCGGGCGCTGCCCGCATTCAGCGGCCGCTGCTCAGCCACCAGCGGGCGCTGGAGAGGCCCTTGGCAGCGCGCGCTGCCTGGCTTCCAGCGGGCGCTGGAGAGGCCCTTGGCAGCGCGCGCTGCCTGGCTTCCAGCGGGCGCTGCTCGTGACGAACAGCAGCGCGCTGCTGCTGTTCCGGGCTCGTTTCCGGTCCGTTTTTCCTCTTCCGACCACCGTTCCGGAGGTCCTTGACCCCCAGGTAGTTGAGGAACACGTACCACGACTCCCGGAACCCGATCGTTCGTCCGATGTATTTTTAACGAATCAAGAGATCGAATATTGCGGAAATAGGGTTCGATCTCATACCTTTGTCGCGTGATTCGGAGGAGCCGAATTGTTGAAACCTTAGCGATTGCTAGCGTATGCCTCTTCCCGACTCCAACCGTTGTGTGGGCAACGATCCGTTGGGTCTCCCTTTTCTGCTCTCTCCTCCCAAAACCAGCGTAAGAATTATTCTCTGAGAATAATCATTATTGCGTTAACTTTTATTTTTAACACAGAAAAACTTTAATTGCGCTAACAATTATTTTTCTCTGCTGAAAATAATTATTGCGGCGTTTCTTAGGTTTAAGAGAGGCAAGGGGGGGGGGGGGGGTTATATATAGAGTTACACTAGGGACCTCTTAGGTAAATTAATTAGGGGCTAAATTGCAATTTAATTAAACCGGTGTCCTTAAAAGAAAACCTTTAATTAAATTCCACAATTTTAATTATTATTCACTCCACTAAAAAATAATAATTGAATTCCCGAAATTAATTTAATATTATATCAACAATAATATTTCTGCCGAAATTACATATACGACTTTCCCCGTGTTTAAGATATCGAATGTCCACGAATTAATTTCAATTACTAATAATTAAATTAATTCGTTTCTTGTTATCCGAGACTAGTACCACTCATCCTTATTATCATGTGGAACGAATCCACCTGCAGGGTTTACATGATAAACTTTATGAGCTCATCTCGGGGACATCATCAACCCAATAAATGGGACACGGTTTCCTGTCTATAATCTATAGCATGCCGTGTGTACAATTCCGATTCCCAATATACCGAGGATCTCGACTAATCAATTAGTCTCACTCATTGGCATATTAAAGAACCGAGAATTGGACACACGCACCTATAATTATATAGGGATTAGGAATTCGTATATCCGTAATATCTGAGGTCTAGTTCGATTACGTCGATTAGTATAAATCGAACGCCCTCCCGTGGTCCTGCTCAATACACCAAGTGTACGAGTGTAACATGATAGTCAAGACCGACTATCTACCAGTCACACTACAACGTACCGATGGATTGTCCCTGTCCATCTAAGTCGTGAGCTACTGTTCGATAGTATACGAGTAACCGACAGTATGATCTTCCGCGTGTCTCCTCACGCCATACTGTCTACAACGTATACATCAAGGACTATTGCATTAAATGCAATTATGCTTGAATCATATCTCGAATTAAGGTATAGATAAGGAGTTCCGTATTTGCACTAAACCAGACATTTAGAATACAATTCCATCAATCTCCCACTTATACTAAAAGTCTAGTCGCCCTCTCCCAAACATCAGATTCCCATAACCTTATCACGCCTACCCAACGCTTCCGCTGGAAAGGCTTCTGTGATTGGTTTTACCAGGCAATCCTCTCGATGCTATCTAGGTGACAACTTAATCGTCTTACTAGACGATCTCTCGAATCAGGTGGTACTTGCGCTCTACGTGTTATCTGCCACTGTGGACTCGTGGCATTTCAAGTTTGCCAATACCGCTATTCAAAATAGCTTTGGGTAAACTAGAAACCACATCTAAGTCCCTTAGGAAGTTCTGGAGCCACACTGACCTTTTAACTGCCTCAGAGGCCGTTATCCTTTCAGTTTCCATGGTAGAATCCGTAATGCATTGCTGCTTTACATTCTTCCATGTGACTGCTCCACTTCACAGTGAGAACACATAGCCTGACTTCGACTTTCGACTATCCCTGTTTGATTGGAAATTCAATTCTATGTAATCCAAAGGAAACAACTTGACTGCTTTGTAACTCAGAACATAATTCCTGGTCCTCTGCAGGAGCCTAAACATGTTTTTTACATCAGTCGAGTGATCCTTTCCAGGATTACTATGATATCTCACTACCATGCCCACGGCATAGTAGATATCAGTCTCGTGCATCGCACTACATACATTAAGCTTCCCACCATTAAGGTGCAGGGAACTGCTTAATCTTCATCTATCTCCTTTATTGTGTCGGACACAAAACTTTAGATAGATGAATTCCACATCAAAAAGGTGAAGACCTTTCTTGGAATTCTGTATGCTGCAACGAGTAAGAATTGTATTTATGTATGAGACTCGAGATAAGTTCTATGTTCTTTTCTGGCGATCATTTATTACTTTGATCCCAAGAACATTCCCGACTTCTCCTAAGTCTCTTACATTGAATTTCTCGGACAACCATCCCTTTATGTCCGATAACATCTTTCATATTGTTGCCAATTTAGAAGGATGTCGTCTACATAAAGAATGAGAAAACACCACATCTTTTCTGTCACTTCTTTACTATACACATGACCTAAACATGCCTTGAATAAATCCATGAAATGGATTTTCTCATAGGTCCGCATGTGTCCAAGATCTTGAAGCTTCCTTCAATCCTAAGATTGATTAAGCTTGCTTACCGAATGCTCTTGGCTCTTTTCGATGAATCCCTCTGGCTGTCCCACATAGATGGTCCCGTCAAGACTTCGATTTAGAAATCCGTCTTGACTTTCATCTTCCATGTGAAGACAAAAGAATCCGGATCGACTTTAGCATAGCTACCGGCGAAAAAAGTTTACTCATAATCGATCCCTTTCTTTCTGAGTGCACCCTCTCGCAACAAGCCTAGCCTTGAAGGTTTACACCTTCCCGTCAGACCCTCTTTTCCTCTTGTACACCTTTGGGTGGTGCTACAAGATCCCAGATATAATTTGAATCCAAAGATTCAATCTCATATTTCATCGTATTTTGCCAAGACTGAGCATCTTGATCTTTCAGCGTCTCGTCATAGATCCAGGGGTCGGCTTCATGTCCTCTAGGTAACAAGTCCGAAGACTCTCCTATAAACATGAACCTGTCGGGTTGTCTAACAACCCTCCCACTACGACGACGCTCCGGTGTGTCTTTAGTGACTAAAGATTACAGTAGTGAACTACTCAGTTAGGCTGGTTCTAAGTCGTGATCAGTCCCTCTAAGCACATTAAGTATTACCCTACTCTTGGGCTTGTGATCTTGCATATACATATAGTCCATGTCTAAGAACCGAACGTTGATTCAATCAACGAACATCTGGTCCTTTGGACTATATTACATATCTCAATTCGTTTTCTTAGGGTATCTTATAAACAACCGAATATCTGTACAAGTTTCCAAAGGAATCAAGTTCAGGATAAACGCCGCTGTTTCCAAGCCATATCCCAAAAACGAATTAGGTAACTCCGAACTCATTTTCTACTTTCCCATATCTATAAGAGTCCTATTCCTTCTTTACAACACATTATTTTGCCGAGGCATAAATGGTGTAGTCTGTTGGGAGTTAATCCCATTTTCTGATAAATATGCCTTACTCCTCAAAGAGGTCTGCATATATCAGAGCGAATCAACTCTAGTACTTTCTTGGATCTTCTCCCTTTAACCGTAAAGGGTTGCTCGATCATTAAAACTTCCAAGTATGATTCGAAGGTTGGAAGGGCCTTTCCTTCAACCTAGCTGAGTAGTCCATCAGCTTTCACCCTTTGAATCGTACTCAAGTTAAAATGATCTATCCTAAGATTCCATAAGTACATTTGATTCATCCTAGAAGGATCTTTACTCTTATTGGGGTTCGACAATGTGTTTTTAGCTCCGGTCCGTTGCATCGTGGAAGAACACGGATTTAGTATTAAATTGTCTATCAATGTACCAGAATAGATAATATCCCCGTTTCCTACTCCGACAAGTCTTAAACTATCAGAAGAAACGGAAAATCCATTCTAAGCCAATTTAGAAATCCGAAATGAAATTTCTTTCTAAATGCCGACACATAAAAACAATTTATTAGAACTAAAATCCTACCGTTAAAACCATTTAACATCTCCCACTGCAACGGCTGTTACCTTAACATTATTGCCCATGTAGGTTATTACTTCTTCCTATCTAAGTCTCCGGGTTTCCTGGAACCCCTGCATTTAAGTGCAGACATGATTAGTGGTTCCCGTATCCACACACCAGGTACTGGTGGATAACACCACTAAACATGTTTCGGTGACTAAGTAAGAGTCAACTTCTTGTTGCTTGAGAGGACAATTAAAACTCCCAGTATCCAAACTGCTTACAACGGAAGCACTTGCCCCTTGGGCTTGCTTGTCCCATTCCGTGGTCCAGATACATTAGGCCCACTGGGTTTCCGTATTTGCTTCTTCTTCCTTTTGCTGCCCGAAAGCCTAGGAAGAGTCAATCTCTCAGCCATAAGTGCTTTGAGGACCCTCAAAGATTCTCTCAGCCGCTAGAAGTTCAATCAGGAGCTCCGCCATTGAATAAGACCTCTTATTCATATTTTAGTTTAGGCGGAACTGCTCAAAACTTCTCGGCAGAGACTGGAGCACAAAATCAACCTGGGTTACCCCATTGATAATTTCTCCCAGAACCTCTATCTCATTAACATAGCCCATCATTCTAAGAACGTGATCCCTTACGGGTGCTCTTTCCGACATGATTGCCGGAATTCGATATCCCGGAGTTTCCTTCCAGGCATGATTCGCAGGTTGGAAAGTCCTCATCTTTCACACTACTGAGTATTCCATCAGTTATCAACCTTTGAATCCTACCCAAGTTAATATGACCTAGCCTAAGATGCCATAAGTACTTTTGATTCATCCTAGAAGGCTCCTTTCTCTTATTGGTACTAGATGTGTTATATGACTCTACGCTTTGCATCGTGGGATTCAGTATATATAAGTTGTCTATCAATGTACCAGAACAGATATAATCACCATTCTTCTTGATGATAACAGAATTATCAAAAGAAACAGAATATCCATTCAAAACCAACTTAGAAACCGAAACAAGGTTCTTTCTAAAATTCGGTACATAAAGACAATTATTCAATACTAAAACTTTATTATTAAAAGATAAATGAATATCTCCCACTGCAACCGCCGCCACTCTCGTAGCGTTGCCCATGTAGATAGTGATCTCTCCCTCTCTAAGCCGCCGGGTTTCCTGGAACCCCTGCAAAGAATTGCAGACATGATCAGTGGCTCCCGTATCCACACACCAGGTACCGGTGGATAACACCGCTAAACATGTTTCAGTGACTAAGGAAAAGTTCATACCTCCTTGTCTGAGAGGACAATTAGACTTCCAATGTCCAGACTGCTTGCAATGGAAACACTTGCCCTTAGGCTGGTTCACTCCAATCTGTGGTCCACCATTTCTGGGTCCACTGGGTTTCCGTTGATGCCTTTTCTTTCTTTTGCCGCCCGGAGGCCTAGAAAGATCTAACTTCACAGCCGCAATCATTTGTGATTTTCTTAACTCACTCACAAATTCCATTCTTTTGGAATCGCTTTCAAGTGATTCCTTAAGAGGACCGAATTTCTTGAGTAAGTTAATCACCTCTTGCCCGGCTTCCGCACTATGTCTTAACATCTTCCTGAGTTCATCTTTAATGTCCTCATCAGTTAAGACTTCAGTGGGATTAGAAGTTTTATCAGTCTGGACAATGTCCAAGTTTCCTTTCCAATCATTATAATCCGGACCAGTGAGCTTGTTTTCTTTTAGTATAGACAGCGGGTTAAGTGCCATATCTATAAAAGAGACAAATCAAACCGTCAAATTTAATTCGATATCAACTCCCTTAATCAATATCATTAAATTTACCAATCAATCCTAAAATCCCATCAGACTAGCATGCCACGTTCATGTGGACGTATACTAGTCCAAACGATTTTATAACTGGACTTTTACTTCGGTCGTACATCATTAAAGCAGTGACTCCGATGGGGAGGATACTGTAAAGCGTACCTAAGTGTATACCATTTCTCAGTACTAAGTTAACCGCTCGGAAACTACATGCCCACCGCAAGCCACGTTAGTGTGGACGTTTACGTTGACATGCGGTCCCTTTACGATTTCCTATAACTGTCGAGCCTCAATTAACCCAAAGTTCCGTTTCCGTCTAGTAAGCCACGATAGTGTGGACGTTTACTAAACAAACAACTTTGTTAATTGAATTCCATTTACTTAAATGTCATAGAGTCTCAATTAACCCAAAGTACCGTTTCCATTTAGCAAGCCACGATAGTGTGGACGTTTACTAAAACAAACAACTTTGTTAATTGACTCTTACATTTATTAAATTTCACAATTTCGTTAATCAAAGCTTGATATCTCGTAAGTGAAACTCGAAGTTTCTAACCAGCGATCAATCATGCAATTGAGCCCTATCTCTCACTAGGTGAGGGAGCCAACCAGACAATGGATCTAGTCATCAAATGACTCGAATGTCTCTAATCCGTGTCATCGACATAACCAAGCGCTTTGGCTCCATTCCATTCCCCGGGGTGAGAATGAGTCGAGTTGAAATTAGTCTTTCAAAACCAGATTAGGCATTGCTTTGAAAAACTTAAGTGTTCAATTCTATAAACGGAATTGAATTCGAATTTTGATCCAGTGATATCCGTGTGTCAACTTTATCCGATAGGGAGGATGACACTAAAGCCAACTCGTAAGCGACACACATCACCATCAAAACAGAGAATGGAGACCGCGGGATTGTTTCCAATCCCTCTCCCACTTAGTTTTTACGAAAGGGATAACACAAGCACATGCATATGAATTTAAAGCATAATAAAACACGTAAACACATAGAAAGCATTTAACGTGGCCCGATTATTATGGCCTTTAAAATCTTCGATGCACGTCTTCTCGGATCTTCGTCTCGTTGCTCGTCTCGGTCTCGGTCCATCATCGACTCGTCTAAGGACCAAGAGACGAACCCCTCCCACTGGAGTATCGTCTCGGGCCCTCGACAAGCGATCCGTGATGTCCGTCGAACCCCCGAGCCGCTGCTGCCAAACCTCAAACAGCGCCCGCCGTTTGAGAAACAGCGGTCGCTGGAGGAGCTGCAAACGGCGACCGCCGTTTGTCCTCCAGCGGGCGCCGTTTGTGCACAGCAGCCTCGGGTTCGACTCCTCGACCCTCGTTCGTCCGTCTTTCGATCTCGTCTCGATCCACCAAGCAGCAGCAACATTACATATGTAAGCTATACTACTTCCGGCATCGATCCTATACATTTTGATCGATCCTATACACCCGGATAAACGAAAAACGAAATAGAAAACCCTAAACGACTCAACCCGTCGTTTTAACTATTACAAGCAAGCAACGATTCAAAACAAAGATCTCGACAACCCCGAGAGTTTAACAAACCACAAAAATACAGTACATAAACATATGACCATAATAATCGGGTTATCCTGCAAAACAAAACTCGCAAACAATACAAGAACGCACAAAACCGGCTCTGATACCAATTGTTGGAAATCGACTACCCGGGATGCGTTCGTTCGATCGCTCGAACATCCGAACGTTCCCAGTCGACCTCCGAAGTCGCTACTTCGTTCGCTTGACAGCCCATAACCCGAATCACGCCCAGCCATCGCCCCGGAGGACAACCGCGCGAAACGGGGTTGGTCTGCACCCAATCAGCGCCCGCTGATTGCAAACCAGCGGTCGCTGGTGGAGCTGCAAACAGCGGTCGCTGTTTGCCCACCAGCGGGCGCTGAACGTCCGCGAACAGCAACGCGACGTTGCTGTTCCGGGCTCGTTTCCGGGTCGTTTTTCCTCATCCGACTACCGTTCCGGAGGTCCTAGACCCCCCAGTAGTCGAGGAACACGATCCACGACCCCGGATCCCGATCTACGTTCATGTATGATTAACGAGAAATTAGATCGAATGAAATTGCGGAATTGAGATTCGATCTCATACCTTCTCGGTCGATTGTTGAGACCTTAGAGCTTCTAATGTATGACTCTTCCCGATTCCAGCCGTTGTGTGGGCAACGATCCGCTGGAAATTCCTTGTCTGCTCTCTCCTTTCTCAAACCACCGTATGAATTATTCTCTGGTGAGAAAATAATTTATTTGCGTTAACTTTTATTTTAACAGAGAAAACTTTTATTTGCGCTAAGCAGAATAATTTTTCTCTGCTGAAATAATCGTTGCGGCGTTCTGTGTGTTTTAGGAGAGGGCAAGGGGGGGTTTATATAGAGTTACATTAGGGACCTAAGGATAAATTAATTAAGGGCTAAATTGAAATATTAATTAACTTGGAATACGTAAACGCAATTCCTTAATTAATCAATTCCAATTTTAATTATTATTAACTCCACTATAAAATAATAATTGAATTCCCGAAATTAATTTTAATATTATTTCAACAATAATAAATCCGCCGAAATTACATATACGACTTTCCCCGTGTTTAAGATATCAAACGTCCACGAATTTATTTAATTACTAATAATTAAATTAATTCGTCTCTTATTATCCGAGACTAGTACCACTCATCCTTATTATCATGTGGAACAAATCCACCTGCAGGGTTTACATGATAAACTTTATGAGCTCATCTCGGGGACGTTATCAACCCGATAAACGGGACACGGTTTCCTGTCTATAATCTATAGCATGTCGTGTGTACAATTACGATTCCCAATTTACCGAGTATCTCGACTAATCAATTAGTCTCACTCATTGGCAAGTTAATGAACCGAGAATGGGACACACGCACCTATAATTATATAGGGATTAAGAATTCGTATATCCGTAATTCTGAGGTCTAATTCGATTACGTCGATTAGTATAAATCGAACGCCCTCCCGTGGTCCTGCTCAATACACCAAGTGTACAAGTGTAACATAATAGTCAAGACCAACTATTACCCAGTCACACTACGACGTACCGATGGATTGTACCTGTCCATCTAAGTCGTGAGCTTCTGTTCGATAGTATACGAGTAACCGACAGTATGATCTTCCGCGTGTCTCCTCACGCCATACTGTCTACAACGTATATATCTAGGACTATTGCATTCAAGTACAAGATAGACAAAATGCCGACGGTTTGATTAATAGATAATGTAAAACACAGATAAGGAGTTCCATATTGTCACTAAACTAGACATTTAGAATATAACTCCATCAATCTCCCACTTATACTAAATCTCTAGTTGCCCTCTACCATACATCCGATACCCATCCCCTTCACGTGTCTCTTGAACGCTTCCGCTGGAAGTGCCTTCGTAAAGGGGTCAGCCAGGTTATCCGCTGATGCAATCTTGGTGACAACCGCATCGCCTCTCCTGACGATGTCTCTAATCAGGTGGTACTTGCGATCTATGTGTTTACTCGCATTGTGGGCTCGTGGTTCCTTTGCATTTGCCACTGCACCGCTATTGTCACAATAAATTGTGATAGCTCTAGGCATCTTAGGAACCACATCCAAGTCCATAAGGAAGTTCCGGAGCCACACCGATTCTTTAGCTGCCTCAGAGGCTGCTACATATTCGGCTTCCATGGTAGAGTCCGAAATGCATTTCTGCTTAACACTCTTCCATGAAATTGCTCCACCTCCCAATGTGAACACATAGCCTGATGTAGACTTTCGCTGATCCTTATCAGATTGGAAATCCGAGTCTGTGTAACCAATAGGAATCAACTCGGACGCTTTGTAACTCAGAACATAGTTCCTAGTCCTTCGCAGGTACTTAAGTATGTTCTTTACAACAGTCCAGTGACCCTGTCCAGGGTTACTCTGATATCTAGCTACCATGCCTACGGCATAGCAGGTATCAGGCCTCGTGCACAACATCGCATACATTAGACTTCCTACTGCCGAAGCATAAGGAACTGTCTTCATGTAATCTATCTCCTTTTGTGTTTTGGGACACATGTCTTTAGATAGATGAATTCCATGGCAGAAAGGTTGAGCACCTCTCTTGGAATTCTGCATGTTGAAACGAGCTAGAATCGTATCAATATATGAAGCCTAGGACAAGCTTAATGTTCTTTTCCGGCGATCCCTTATAACCTTGATGCCAAGAACATGCCCAACTTGTCCTAAGTCTTTCATATCGAATTGCTTGGACAACCATCCCTTTATGTCTGACAACATCTTCACATTGTTGCCAATTAGAAGGATGTCGTCTACATAAAGCACGAGAAATGCCACACTGTTTCCGTCACATCTCCGGTATACACACGACTCGTCCATGCTTTGAATGAATCCATAAGACTGGATAACCTCATCAAACCGCATGTTCCAAGATCTAGAAGCTTGCTTCAATCCATAAATGGATCGGTTTAGCTTACACACTAGATGCTCTTGGCCTTTCTTGATGAAACCTTCTGGCTGTCTCATGTAAATGGTCTCGTCAAGATTCCCATTCAAGAATGCTGTCTTGACGTCCATTTGCCACACCTCATAATCCATATGAGCTGCTATAGACAAAAGAATCCGGATCGACTTTAGCATAGCTACCGGCGAAAAGGTTTCCTCATAATCGATCCCTTCTTTCTGAGTATACCCCTTCGCAACAAGCCTAGCCTTGAAGGTTTCAACCTTCCCGTCAGACCCTCTTTTTCTCTTGTACACCCACTTGAAACCAATGGCTTTTACACCTTTGGGCGGTGCTACAAGATTCCAGACCTGATTTGAATCCATTGATTCAATCTCAGATTTCATCGCTTTTTGCCAAGACTGAGCATCTTGATCTTTAAGCGCCTCGCCGTAGGTCCAGGGATCAGCTTCATGTTCCCCAGGTAACAAGTCCGAAGACTCACCTATAAACATGAACCTATCAGGTTGTCGAACAACCCTCCCACTACGACGACGCTCCGGTGTAACCTCAGTAACCACAGGTGCAGACTGTGGTGGCGTATCACTCGGTTCGGTTGGATCTAAGCCTTGATCGTCCCCTCTCAGTTCGTTTAGTATTATCTCACTCTTGGGCTTGTGGTCCATTATATAATCCTCTTCCAAGAACCGAGCGTTGGTGCTAACAACGACCTTCTGGTCCTTAGGACTATAAAATAGAACACCTTTCGTTCCTTTAGGATATCCTATAAACAACCGAATATCCGAACGTGACTCCAACTTATCAGCCCCATGCTTCAGCACATGTGGTGGACAACCCCAGATCCGAATGTGTTTCAAGTTTGGCTTACGCCCGGTCCACAATTCCGAGGGCGTCTTAGGGACTGACTTAGAAGTCACTAGGTTCAGGATATACGCCGCTGTTTCCAAGGCATATCCCCAGAACGAAACTGGTAGGTCTGAATAACTCATCTTAGATCTTACCATTTCCATAAGAGTCCTATTCCTTCTTTCTGCTACACCATTCTGCTGGGGCGTGTATGGTGCAGTCATCTGGGAGTCAATCCCATTCTCTAATAAGTACGCCTTAAACTCTCCCGAGAGGTACTCTCCTCCACGATCAGATCGTATAGTCTTTATGGTTTTACCATGAAGGTTCTCCACAAGAGCTTTGTACTCCTTGAACTTGTCAAAGCACTCGCTCTTGCGGCGCATCAGGTACACAAAACCATACCTTGAGTAATCATCAGTGAAGGTTACGAAATATTCATAACCTCCTCTCGCTTGGACAGATAAAGGCCCGCACAAATCAGAGTGAATCAATTCCAGTACTTCCTTGGATCTATACCCCTTATCACTAAAGGGTCGCTTGGTCATTTTTCCTTCCAGGCATGATTCGCAGGTTGGAAAGTCCTCATCTTTCACACTACTGAGTATTCCATCAGTTATCAACCTTTGAATCCTACCCAAGTTAATATGACCTAGCCTAAGATGCCATAAGTACTTTTGATTCATCCTAGAAGGCTCCTTTCTCTTATTGGTACTAGATGTGTTATATGACTCTACGCTTTGCATCGTGGGATTCAGTATATATAAGTTGTCTATCAATGTACCAGAACAGATATAATCACCATTCTTCTTGATGATAACAGAATTATCAAAAGAAACAGAATATCCATTCAAAACCAACTTAGAAACCGAAACAAGGTTCTTTCTAAAATTCGGTACATAAAGACAATTATTCAATACTAAAACTTTATTATTAAAAGATAAATGAATATCTCCCACTGCAACCGCCGCCACTCTCGTAGCGTTGCCCATGTAGATAGTGATCTCTCCCTCTCTAAGCCGCCGGGTTTCCTGGAACCCCTGCAAAGAATTGCAGACATGATCAGTGGCTCCCGTATCCACACACCAGGTACCGGTGGATAACACCGCTAAACATGTTTCAGTGACTAAGGAAAAGTTCATACCTCCTTGTCTGAGAGGACAATTAGACTTCCAATGTCCAGACTGCTTGCAATGGAAACACTTGCCCTTAGGCTGGTTCACTCCAATATGTGGTCCACCATTTCTGGGTCCACTGGGTTTCCGTTGATGCCTTTTCTTTCTTTTGCCGCCCGGAGGCCTAGAAAGATCTAACTTCACAGCCGCAATCATTTGTGATTTTCTTAACTCACTCACAAATTCCATTCTTTTGGAATCGCTTTCAAGTGATTCCTTAAGAGGACCGAATTTCTTGAGTAAGTTAATCACCTCTTGCCCGGCTTCCGCACTATGTCTTAACATCTTCCTGAGTTCATCTTTAATGTCCTCATTAGTTAAGACTTCAGTGGGATTAGAAGTTTTATCAGTCTGGACAATGTCCAAGTTTCCTTTCCAATCATTATAATCCGGACCAGTGAGCTTGTTTTCTTTTAGTATATACAGCGGGTTAAGTGCCATATCTATAAAAGAGACAAATCAAACCGTCAAATTTAATTCGATATCAACTCCCTTAATCAATATCATTAAATTTACCAATCAATCCTAAAATCCCATCAGACTAGCATGCCACGTTCATGTGGACGTATACTAGTCCAAACGATTTTATAACTGGACTTTTACTTCGGTCGTACATCATTACAGCAGTGACTCCGATGGGGAGGATACTGTAAAGCGTACCTAAGTGTATACCATTTCTCAGTACTAAGTTAACCGCTCGGAAACTACATGCCCACCGCAAGCCACGTTAGTGTGGACGTTTACGTTGACATGCGGTCCCTTTACGATTTCCTATAACTGTCGAGCCTCAATTAACCCAAAGTTCCGTTTCCGTCTAGTAAGCCACGATAGTGTGGACGTTTACTAAACAAACAACTTTGTTAATTGAATTCCATTTACTTAAATGTCATAGAGTCTCAATTAACCCAAAGTACCGTTTCCATTTAGCAAGCCACGATAGTGTGGACGTTTACTAAAACAAACAACTTTGTTAATTGACTCTTACATTTATTAAATTTCACAATTTCGTTAATCAAAGCTTGATATCTCGTAAGTGAAACTCGAAGTTTCTAACCAGCGATCAATCATGCAATTGAGCCCTATCTCTCACTAGGTGAGGGAGCCAACCAGACAATCGATCTAGTCATCAAATGACTCGAATGTCTCTAATCTGTGTCATCAACATAACTAAGCGCTTTGGCTCCATTCCACTCCCCGGGGTGAGAATGAGTCGAGTTGAAATTAGTCTTTCAAAACCAGATTAGGCATTGCTTTGAAAAACTTAAGTGTTCAATTCTATAAACGGAATTGAATTCGAATTTTGATCCAGTGATATCCGTGTGTCAACTTTATCCGATAGGGAGGATGACACTAAAGCCAACTCGTAAGCGACACACATCACCATCAAAACAGAGAATGGAGACCGCGGGATTGTTTCCAATCCCTCTCCCACTTAGTTTTTACGAAAGGGATAACACAAGCACATGCATATGAATTCAAAGCATAATAAAACACGTAAACACATAGAAAGCATTTAACGTGGCCCGATTATTATGGCCTTTAAAATCTTCGATGCACGTCTTCTCGGATCTTCGTCTCGTTGCTCGTCTCGGTCTCGGTCCATCACCGACTCGTCTAAGGACCAAGAGACGAACCCCTCCCACTGGAGTATCGTCCCGGGCCCTCGACAAGCGATCCGTGATGTCCGTCGAACCCCCGAGCCGCTGCTGCCAAACCTCAAACAGCGCCCGCCGTTTGAGAAACAGCGGTCGCTGGAGGAGCTGCAAACGGCGACCGCCGTTTGTCCTCCAGCGGGCGCCGTTTGTGCACAGCAGCCTCGGGTTCGACTCCTCGACCCTCGTTCGTCCGTCTTTCGATCTCGTCTCGATCCACCAAGCAGCAGCAACATTACATATGTAAGCTATACTACTTCCGGCATCGATACTATACATTTTGATCAATCCTATACACCCGGATAAACGAAAAACGAAATAGAAAACCCTAAACGACTCAACCCGTCGTTTTAACTATTACAAGCAAGCAACGATTCAAAACAAAGATCTCGACAACCCCGAGAGATTAACAAACCACAAAAATACAGTACATAAACATATGATCATAATAATCGGGTTATCCTGCAAAACAAAACTCGCAAACAATACAAGAACGCACAAAACCGACTCTGATACCAATTGTTGGAAATCGACTACCCGGGATGCGTTCGTTCGATCGCTCGAACATCCGAACGTTCCCAGTCGACCTCCGAAGTCGCTACTTCGTTCGCTTGACAGCCCATAACCCGAATCACGCCCAGCCATCGCCCCGGAGGACAACCGCGCGAAACGGGGCTGGTCTGCACCCAATCAGCGCCCACTGATTGCAAACCAGAGGTCGCTGGTGGAGCTGCAAACAGCGGTCGCTGTTTGCCCACCAGCGGGCGCTGAACGTCCGCGAACAGCAACGCGACGTTGCTGTTCCGGGCTCGTTTCCGGGTCGTTTTTCCGCATTAGACTACCGTTGCGGAGGTCCTAGACCCCCCAGTAGTCGAGGAACACGATCCACGACCCCGGATCCCGATCTACGTTCATGTATGATTAACGAGAAATTAGATCGAATGAAATTGCGGAATTGAGATTCGATCTCATACCTTCTCGGTCGATTGTTGAGACCTTAGAGCTTCTAATGTATGACTCTTCCCGATTCCAGCCGTTGTGTGGGCAACGATCCGCTGGAAATTCCTTGTCTGCTCTCTCCTTTCTCAAACCACCGTATGAATTATTCTCTGGTGAGAAAATAATTTATTTGCGTTAACTTTTATTTTAACAGAGAAAACTTTTATTTGCGCTAAGCAGAATAATTTTTCTCTGCTGAAATAATTGTTGCGGCGTTCTGTGTGTTTTAGGAGAGGGCAAGGGGGGGGTTTATATAGAGTTACATTAGGGACCTAAGGATAAATTAATTAAGGGCTAAATTGAAATATTAATTAACTTGGAATACGTAAACGCAATTCCTTAATTAATCAATTCCAATTTTAATTATTATTAACTCCACTATAAAATAATAATTGAATTCCCGAAATTAATTTTAATATTATTTCAACAATAATAAATCCGCCGAAATTATATATACGACTTTCCCCGTGTTTAAGATATCGAACGTCCACGAATTTATTTAATTACTAATAATTAAATTAATTCGTCTCTTATTATCCGAGACTAGTACCACTCATCCTTATTATCATGTGAAACAAATCCACCTGCAGGGTTTACATGATAAACTTTATGAGCTCATCTCGGGGACGTTATCAACCCGATAAACGGGACACGGTTTCCTGTCTATAATCTATAGCATGCCGTGTGTACAATTACGATTCCCAATTTACCGAGTATCTCGACTAATCAATTAGTCTCACTCATTGGCAAGTTAAAGAACCGAGAATGGGACACACGCACCTATAATTATATAGGGATTAAGAATTCGTATATCCGTAATTCTGAGGTCTAGTTCGATTACGTCGATTAGTATAAATCGAACGCCCTCCCGTGGTCCTGCTCAATACACCAAGTGTACAAGTGTAACATAATAGTCAAGACCAACTATTACCCAGTCACACTACGACGTACCGATGGATTGTACCTGTCCATCTAAGTCGTGAGCTTCTGTTCGATAGTATACGAGTAACCGACAGTATGATCTTCCGCGTGTCTCCTCACGCCATACTGTCTACAACGTATATATCTAGGACTATTGCATTCAAGTACAAGATAGACAAAATGCCGACGGTTTGATTAATAGATAATGTAAAACACAGATAAGGAGTTCCATATTGTCACTAAACTAGACATTTAGAATATAACTCCATCACTTGGCAGCGCGCGCTGCCTGGCTTCCAGCGGGCGCTGCTCGTGACGAACAGCAGCGCGCTGCTGCTGTTCCGGGCTCGTTTCCGGTCCGTTTTTCCTCTTCCGACCACCGTTCCGGAGGTCCTTGACCCCCAGGTAGTCGAGGAACACGTACCACGACTCCCGGAACCCGATCGTTCGTCCGATGTATTTTTAACGAATCAAGAGATCGAATATTGCGGAAATAGGGTTCGATCTCATACCTTTGTCGCGTGATTCGGAGGAGCCGAATTGTTGAAACCTTAGCGATTACTAGCGTATGCCTCTTCCCGACTCCAACCGTTGTGTGGGCAACGATCCGTTGGGTCTCCCTTTTCTGCTCTCTCCTCCCAAAACCAGCGTAAGAATTATTCTCTGAGAATAATCATTATTGCGTTAACTTTTATTTTTAACAGAGAAAAACTTTAATTGCGCTAACAATTATTTTTCTCTGCTGAAAATAATTATTGCGGCGTTTCTTAGGTTTAAGAGAGGCAAGGGGGGGGGGGTTATATATAGAGTTACACTAGGGACCTCTTAGGTAAATTAATTAGGGGCTAAATTGCAATTTAATTAAACCGGTGTCCTTAAAAGAAAACCTTTAATTAAATTCCACAATTTTAATTATTATTCACTCCACTAAAAAATAATAATTGAATTCCCGAAATTAATTTAATATTATATCAACAATAATATTTCCGCCGAAATTACATATACGACTTTCCCCGTGTTTAAGATATCGAATGTCCACGAATTAATTTCAATTACTAATAATTAAATTAATTCGTTTCTTGTTATCCGAGACTAGTACCACTCATCCTTATTATCATGTGGAACGAATCCACCTGCAGGGTTTACATGATAAACTTTATGCGCTCATCTCGGGGACATCATCAACCCAATAAATGGGACACGGTTTCCTGTCTATAATCTATAGCATGCCGTGTGTACAATTCCGATTCCCAATATACCGAGGATCTCGACTAATCAATTAGTCTCACACATTGGCATATTAAAGAACTGAGAATTGGACACACGCACCTATAATTATATAGGGATTAAGAATTCGTATATCCGTAATATCTGAGGTCTAGTTCGATTACGTCGATTAGTATAAATTGAACGCCCTCCCGTGGTCCTGCTCAATACACCAAGTGTACGAGTGTAACATGATAGTCAAGACCGACTATCTACCAGTCACACTACAATGTACCGATGGATTGTCCCTG
Organism: Euphrasia confusa; assembly: GCA_954870475.1. Taxonomy (NCBI): domain Eukaryota; kingdom Viridiplantae; phylum Streptophyta; class Magnoliopsida; order Lamiales; family Orobanchaceae; genus Euphrasia; species Euphrasia confusa. Next base: position 13,453,997 of record OX940949.1, on the reverse strand, counting down.
TCCATCTAAGTCGTGAGCTACTGTTCGATAGTATACGAGTAACCGACAGTATGATCTTCCGCGTGTCTCCTCACGCCATACTGTCTACAACGTATACATCAAGGACTATTGCATTAAATGCAATTATGCTTGAATCATATCTCGAATTAAGGTATAGATAAGGAGTTCCGTATTTGCACTAAACCAGACATTTAGAATACAATTCCATCAATCTCCCACTTATACTAAAAGTCTAGTCGCCCTCTCCCAAACATCAGATTCCCATAACCTTATCACGCCTACCCAACGCTTCCGCTGGAAAGGCTTCTGTGATTGGTTTTACCAGGCAATCCTCTCGATGCTATCTAGGTGACAACTTAATCGTCTTACTAGACAATCTCTCGAATCAGGTGGTACTTGCGCTCTACGTGTTATCTGCCACTGTGGACTCGTGGCATTTCAAGTTTGCCAATACCGCTATTCAAAATTGCTTTGGGTAAACTAGAAACCACATCTAAGTCCCTTAGGAAGTTCTGGAGCCACACTGACCTTTTAACTGCCTCAGAGGCCGTTATCCTTTCAGTTTCCATGGTAGAATCCGTAATGCATTGCTGCTTTACATTCTTCCATGTGACTGCTCCACTTCACAGTGAGAACACATAGCCTGACTTTGACTTTCGACTATCCCTGTTTGATTGGAAATTCAATTCTATGTAATCCAAAGGAAACAACTTGACTGCTTTGTAACTCAGAACATAATTCCTGGTCCTCTGCAGGAGCCTAAACATGTTTTTTACATCAGTCGAGTGATCCTTTCCAGGATTACTATGATATCTCACTACCATGCCCACGGCATAGTAGATATCAGTCTCGTGCATCGCACTACATACATTAAGCTTCCCACCATTAAGGTGCAGGGAACTGCTTAATCTTCATCTATCTCCTTTATTGTGTCGGACACAAAACTTTAGATAGATGAATTCCACATCAAAAAGGTGAAGACCTTTCTTGGAATTCTGTATGCTGCAACGAGTAAGAATTGTATTTATGTATGAGACTCGAGATAAGTTCTATGTTCTTTTCTGGCGATCATTTATTACTTTGATCCCAAGAACATTCCCGACTTCTCCTAAGTCTCTTACATTGAATTTCTCGGACAACCATCCCTTTATGTCCGATAACATCTTTCATATTGTTGCCAATTTAGAAGGATGTCGTCTACATAAAGAATGAGAAAACACCACATCTTTTCTGTCACTTCTTTATTATACACAGGACCTAAACATGCCTTGAATAAATCCATGAAATGGATTTTCTCATAGGTCCGCATGTGTCCAAGATCTTGAAGCTTCCTTCAATCCTAAGATTGATTAAGCTTGCTTACCGAATGCTCTTGGCTCTTTTCGATGAATCCCTCTGGCTGTCCCACATAGATGGTCCCGTCAAGACTTCGATTTAGAAATCCGTCTTGACTTTCATCTTCCATGTGAAGACAAAAGAATCTGGATCGACTTTAGCATAGCTACCGGCAAAAAAAGTTTACTCATAATCGATCCCTTTCTTTCTGAGTGCACCCTCTCGCAACAAGCCTAGCCTTGAAGGTTTACACCTTCCCGTCAGACCCTCTTTTCCTCTTGTACACCTTTGGGTGGTGCTACAAGATCCCAGATATAATTTGAATCCAAAGATTCAATCTCATATTTCATCGTCTTTTGCCAAGACTGAGCATCTTGATCTTCCAGCGTCTCGTCATAGATCCAGGGGTCGGCTTCATGTCCTCTAGGTAACAAGTCCGAAGACTCTCCTATAAACATGAACCTGTCGGGTTGTCTAACAACCCTCCCACTACGACGACGCTCCGGTGTGTCTTTAGTGACTAAAGATTACAGTAGTGAACTACTCAGTTAGGCTGGTTCTAAGTCGTGATCAGTCCCTCTAAGCACATTAAGTATTACCCTACTCTTGGGCTTGTGATCTTGCATATACATATAGTCCATGTCTAAGAACCGAACGTTGATTCAATCAACGAACATCTGGTCCTTTGGACTATATTACATATCTCAATTCGTTTTCTTAGGGTATCTTATAAACAACCGAATATCTGTACAAGTTTCCAAAGGAATCAAGTTCAGGATAAACGCCGCTGTTTCCAAGCCATATCCCAAAAACGAATTAGGTAACTCCGAACTCATTTTCTACTTTCCCATATCTATAAGAGTCCTATTCCTTCTTTACAACACATTATTTTGCCGAGGCATAAATGGTGTAGTCTGTTGGGAGTTAATCCCATTTTATGATAAATATGCCTTACTCCTCAAAGAGGTCTGCATATATCAGAGCGAATCAACTCTAGTACTTTCTTGGATCTTTTCCCTTTAACCGTAAAGGGTTGCTCGATCATTAAAACTTCCAAGTATGATTCGAAGGTTGGAAGGGCCTTTCCTTCAACCTAGCTGAGTAGTCCATCAGCTTTCACCCTTTGAATCGTACTCAAGTTAAAATGATCTATCCTAAGATTCCATAAGTACATTTGATTCATCCTAGAAGGATCTTTACTCTTATTGGGGTTCGACAATGTCTTTTTAGCTCCGGTCCGTTGCATCGTGGAAGAACACGGATTTAGTATTAAATTGTCTATCAATGTACCAGAATAGATAATATCCCCGTTTCCTACTCCGACAAGTCTGAAACTATCAGAAGAAACGGAAAATCCATTCTAAGCCAATTTAGAAATCCGAAATGAAATTTCTTTCTAAATGCCGGCACATAAAAACAATTTATTAGAACTAAAATCCTACCGTTAAAACCATTTAACATCTCCCACTGCAACGGCTGTTACCTTAACATTATTGCCCATGTAGGTTATTACTTCTTCCTATCTATGTCTCCGGGTTTCCAGGAACCCCTGCATTTAAGTGCAGACATGATTAGTGGTTCCCGTATCCACACACCAGGTACTGGTGGATAACACAACTAAACATGTTTCAGTGACTAAGTAAGAGTCAACTTCTTGTTGCTTGAGAGGACAATTAAAACTCCCAGTATCCAAACTGCTTACAACGGAAGCACTTGCCCCTTGGGCTTGCTTGTCCCATTCCGTGGTCCAGATACATTAGGCCCACTGGGTTTCCGTATTTGCTTCTTCTTCCTTTTGCTGCCCGAAAGCCTAGGAAGAGTCAATCTCTCAGCCATAAGTGCTTTGAGGACCCTCAAAGATTCTCTCAGCCGCTAGAAGTTCAATCAGGAGCTCCGCCATTGAATAAGACCTCTTATTCATATTTTAGTTTAGGCGGAACTGCTCAAAACTTCTCGACAGAGACTGGAGCACAAAATCAACCTGGGTTACCCCATTGATAATTTCTCCCAGAACCTCTATCTCATTAACATAGCCCATCATTCTAAGAACGTGATCCCTTACGGGTGCTCTTTCCGACATGATTGATGGAATTCGATATCCCGGAGTTGCCGGAATTGCGGAACATGACAACTCCGATCAAAACCCTTCGCCGGAGATAACACGAACGCCGTGTACGAGCCGGAGCACGAGCCGAACGCACGACACGGCCGAAGCCGCGCGCACGCCCAGCCCGAGCCCCCGTCCGCGGGGCTCATGTGATCGATTGGGTGGGGCTGCCCATGCAGCCCCCGCGGCGAGTCCGGCGACTCGCCGCCGCCTGGAGGTCAGCCACCTTCACGGTGGGGAGGGGCGGCACCAGCCCGCGCCCTCCGCGATCGATCCAAGCGATCGATCGCATCCCCTCGGCTCCAGCCGAGGGTTCGACCCTCTCGCCCCCGCCGAAACCCTAGTGGGCGATTGGCGTGGTCCGGTGGCTTCGCCACCACCACGCGATCGTCCGTCTACTCCGGGTTCGACCCTTGGATCTTGTTTTTCGATAATTGATTTCAATAAAACAAGAATTAAATAGCAATTATTTAATTCACCTTTCGATTCGTTGTGCGGAGAGACGAGATCTTATGATGACCTTGAGATCTTCCCACGTATTCCTTGCACTAGCCCGGACGTCGTGTGGGCGACGATCTACCGAACTCCATGGATCCTCCTCTCTACTTTCTCTCTCTAGAATTGTGTTCTTCAAGTTATGAGAATAGAGAAGACCATGTAGTGCTTTTATAGGCTACGTAGGGGATCTAAAGGAGGTGGAATATTGGGCTTCCAATAATAGTGATTAAATTGAGCCCAAGCCGAAATCTATTAATCCTTACTATTATTAATTATATGATTAACTCCACTATATAAATATAATTGCACTCCCAATATTCACCATATTATATCAAATAATATTTCTCCGGTAGTATTATTTATTCCGTGTATTTAAGATATAAATATCCATGAATAAAATTAATTTATTGCTAATTAATTTATTCATCTCTTATATCCGAGACTAGTACCATTCAACCTTAATTATTATGCGGAACAAATCCACCTGCAGGGTTTACATAATAATTCCTTATGAACTCATCTCGGGGATATTATCAACCCTTCCGGGATACACTTTCCCGTCAAGTATTCACGGCATGTCATATATAAAATATAGCGACCCAACTTAACCGGTAATTGACCCAATAATTAAATCGGTTAATTCCTTTGGTAAATCAAAGTCACTTATATTAAATATACACACCCGCAATAATATCGGGGATTAAGAATAAAATACACTGAGACTCGAATCGATTATCGCCGGCAATCCTAATCGATGAATCTCAACGATCCGCTCAATACACCGAGTGTACAAGTGTGATAAAATAATTAAAATAAATTATTTTCTCTCTCACACAACGACTATACCGATGGGCTGGTCCGTGTCCATCTAGGTCGTGAGCAACTGTTCGATTAAATACGAGTAACCGATAGTATGATCTTCTGTGCGCCCATGCAACACCATACTAACTACAACGTATAAAATCCAGGACTATGATTTGCATATATTTAATTATAAATAATTAAATGCAAATAATTGTTTATTTAATTAAATAGATTAGTGGCAATGAATCGTGAGTTTCTGTTACTTAAATCTAGACATTAAGTACACAACTCCAACAATCTCCCACTTGTACTAAGGTCTAGTCATTTCCTCCAAACTCCCGACTCCCATACTCATCACGTGCTTAAGTTGTACTTCCAAGAAGTACTATGTGAATGAGCACTCTAGGTTGCCGCTCTGAAGTTATCTTGGTGACTACAGCGTCGTCTCCCTCGACGATGACTCGTATCAGGTGGTACTTGCACTATGTGTTATCTTACACTTATGGACATGTGATTTCTTACCATTTGCCATTGCACCGCTATTTCCATAGCCTTTGGCAAATTAAGAATCACATCTAAGTCCCAGAGATTATCCCGGAGTTATACCAACACTTCCGTTGCCTCTGAGGCCGCTATTTGGTTACCCATGGCAGAGTCCGAAAAGCATCGTGCTTATCACTCTTCCATGTTAAAACTCCTTCTCCTTTAATAGTGAAACACATAGCCTGATCGACTTACACCGGTCCTCATTCGATTAGAAATCTAAGAGAATGTAATCCAAAGGAAAAACTCGTCTGCTTCGTAGTCTAGAACAGTACTTCAAAAGTACTTTTACGGCAGTCGCAGTCGAATATTCCTTTCCAGGATTACTTTGATATCCTCCCACTATGCTAACCGCATAGCCGATATCAGGTTCTTGTTTTCAACAATGCATTTATCAAGCTTTCCACACTCCAAGTGTAGGAAACTGCTTTCACTGCTTTTATCACCTTTATGTGTTCCAAAACACATACCTTAGATAGATGCATTCCGTCTCTGAAAGGTAACGAACCTTTCTTGGAATCTTGCTTGTTAAAACGAACCATAATCATGTATATGTAAGATATCCAGGAGAAGTACAATGTTCTTTTCTTGAGATCTTAGATCTTAAGAACATGCTCTAACTTCTTCTTTATCTCATATATCGATTTTTCTAGACAACCATCATTTTATGTCTGACAACATCTTTACATTGTTACCAATGATAAAATGTTATCTACATAAAACCTCCGAGAAACACCACCTTGTTTCCATCACGTTTCCAATACACACGATTCGTCAATGCCTTTTGATGAATCCATCAAATGGACTATCTCATCAATGCGCAAGTTCCACGAATTCTAGCTTTGTTACAATCCATAAATGGATCAACTAAGCTTGTACTCTAAATGATCTCGCCTCTTAACAATAATTCTTATTGCTTTCCAAGAAGGCACATTTAGATCTAGTACCGCCTCTATGTAGATCTAGGGATCGATTTCACGTATACTAGGTCCAGAGTCCGAAGACTCACCTAGTTTTATGAATATCTCCGGTTGTTATACAACCTCCCACTACAACGGCGTTCCGGTGTATAAACAGTAATAACAGTAGGTGCAGTTAGTGGTGTACCGCTACTCGGTTCGGCTGGTTCTAAGTCTTAATCGTTTTCTCTCTTTTCAGAAGTATCATGTCATTTTGGGCTTGTGGTTCATCTAATAGTCTTCCTCTAAGAACCGGGCGTTAGAACTTATAACGTCCTTCTGGTTCATAGTACTATCGAACACACATCTTTTGTTCTTCTAGGATATTCTACAACCACATTTGAATGTGCCGTTGTTACCAAGACATATCCATAGAACATAGGTAGTTCCGTTTAACTCGCGCTTTTACAATTTCTATAAGAGTTCCATTTCTTATTTCCGACACACCAATCTTACAGAGGACTGTATGGTGTAGTCACTTGGGATCCAATCCCAAGCTCTGATAATAAATCAGAGTCAATCAATTCTAATACTTGTCCGGATCTTACATCTTATATCCATAAAGGATTGCTTAGTCGTATTATCTTCCAAATTAGATTCTTAGGTCGGAAGGTCCACTCCTTCAACTTAATTGATCTTACAATCAATTTTCGACCTTTGAACTTCTTATTTGAATAAATATGACTTAGCATAAGAATCCACAAGTATAAATGATTTAATAAAGAAATCTCTTATTAGTAAAACGAGTTATATAAAACGGTTCGTTGCATCGTGGTGGACTAAGGATTCCTCATTTATATATTGCTAGCTAATGTACCAAAATAGATAATATCATTATTTCTTCTTATAACCATCAAATGATTAAAAGAAATAAAATATCCATTCATTAGAAATCCAGAACAAAGTTCTTTCTAATATGAAAGGTACATAAAAGCAATAACTCAAAATGAAATCCTATAAAATGTCCTCCACTGCAACAGCTGCCTCCTTACAGCATTGCCCATGTAGACTACGATCTTTTCTTTTCCAAGTCGTTAGGTTTCCTGGAACCTCTTGCATTTAAAATGCACATACCGTCAGTGGTTCCATATCTACACACCAGGTTCCGGTAGATAATACCACTGACTATGTTTTACGACTAAAGAAAATTTCGTACTTTCTTTGAGAGGATAATCAGACTTCCAGTACCCAGACTGTTTGTATCGAGAATACTTGCCTCATGGCTTTCTCGTCCCATCTCGTGGTCTAAGTACCTTAGCACCACTGGGTTTCTTTGCTTGCTTTTCCTTTCCCCCGATTTTACCCTTAGGTTCAAAACCTTCGGCATTGGCTACAAGAGCTTGCGATTTCCGTCTCAACTCGTCCAAAAGGTCAATCATCTCAAAAACGTGTTTAAGCGTTTCCTCGAATGACTGGCCTTTATGAGTATCCTCATCGCTTCTTGTTGATGGAGTTGTATTCTAAATGTCTAGTTTAGTGCAAATACGGAACTCCTTATCTATACCTTAATTCGAGATATGATTCAAGCATGATTGCATTTAATGCAATAGTCCTTGATGTATACGTTGTAGACAGTATGGCGTGAGGAGACACGCGGAAGATCATACTGTCGGTTACTCGTATACTATCTAACAGTAGCTCACGACTTAGATGGACAGGGACAATCCATCGGTACGTCGTAGTGTGACTGGTAGATAGTCGGTCTTGACTATCATGTTACACTCGTACACTTGGTGTATTGAGCAGGACCACGGGAGGGCGTTCGATTTATACTAATCGAAGTAATCGAACCAGACCTCAGATATTGCGGATATACGAATTCCTAATCCCTATATAATTATAGGTGCGTGTGTCCAATTCTCGGTTCTTTAATCTACCAATGAGTGAGACTAATTGATTAGTCGAGATTCTCGGTAAATTGGGAATCGTAATTGTACACACGGCATGCTGTAGATTATAGACAAGAAACCGTGTCCCGTTTATCGGGTTGATGATTTCCACGAGATGAGCTCATAAAGTTTATCATGTAAACCCTGCAGGTGGATTTGATCCACATGATAATAAGGATGAGTGGTACTAGTCTCGGATAATAAGAAACGAATTAATTTAATTATTAGTAATTGAAATTAATTCGTGGACATTCGATATCTTAAACACGGGGAAAGTCGTATATGTAATTTCGGCGGAAATATTATTGTTGATATAATATTAAATTAATTTCGGGAATTCAATTATTATTTTATAGTGGAGTTAATAATAATTAAATTTGAAATCGATTAATTAAGGAATTGCTTTTAAGTATTCCAAGTTAATTAATATTTCATTTTAGCCCCTAATTAATTTACCTAAGAGGTCCCTAGCGTAACTCTATTTAAACCCCCCTTGCCCTCTCCTAAACCTACAGAACGCCGCAACAATTAATTTCAGCAGAGAAAATAATTGCGTTAGCGCAATTAAGATTTTTCTCTGTTAAAATTAATTTGTTAACGCAAATAAATTTATTCTCAGAGAATGATTTATAACGCTGGTTTGAGAAAGGAGAGAGCAGAAAAGGGAGACCCAACGGATCGTTGCCCACACAACGGTTGGAGTCGGGAAGAGGCATACGCTAGCAATCGCTAAGGTTTCAACAATTCGGCTCCTCCGAATCACGCGACAAAGGTATGAGATCGAACCCTTTTTCCGCAATATTCGATCTCTTGATTCGTTAAAAATACATCGGACGAACGATCGGGTTCCGGGAGTTGTGGTACGTGTTCCTCGACTACTGGGGGGTCAAGGACCTCCGGATCGGTGGTCAGAAGAGGAACGGACCAGAAACGAGCCCGGAACAGCAGCAGCGCGCTGCTGTTCGTCACGAGCAGCGCCCGCTGGAAGCCAGGCAGCGCTCGCTGCCAAGGGCATCTCCAGCGCCCGCTGGTGGCAAGGCAGCGGCCGCTGAAGGGGTCAGCGACCGCTGGTGGCGGGGCAGCGCCCGCTGGCTGCATCAGACAGCATCCGGTTCGCGCGGTTGCGTCTCGTGCGCGGCGGCTGGGCGTGAATCGGCTCCGGGGCTTCGTCGTCAGCGTAGAGCTGTCATGTGAGGTCGACTGGGCTTGTTCGGATGTTCGAGTGATCGAACGGACACGTCCCGGGTAGTCGATTTCAAACAATTGGTATCAGAGCCGGTTTTGTCGTTCGTTGTATTTTTGCGAGATTTGTTTTGCAGGTTCGAACCCGATTGTTATGGCCATGTGATTGTGCTGTATGTTTTGTGGTTTGATTAAACTCTCGGGCTTGTCGAGATCTTTGTTTTATAATCGTTGCATGTTTGTAATAGTTAAAACGACGGGTTGAGTCGTTTAGGTTTTATTACGTTTTTCGTTTTATCCGGATGTATAGGATCGATCAACCTGTATAGGATCGATGCCGGAAGTAGTATGTTTTACCTTTGTAATGTTGCTGCTACTTGGTGAATCGAGAGAAGATCGAAGGCCGGACGAACGAGGGTCGAGAAGTCGAACCCGCAGCAATCTTTGCACGAACAGCGCCCGCTGGAGCTGGGGCAGCGCCCGCTGCCCGGAGCTTCTCCAGCGAGCGCTGGATATAGGGCAGCGCCCGCTGCCCTAGGCTTGGCAGCGATGCTTCGGGGGTTCGACGGAGACCACGGAACGATTGTCGAGGCCTGGGACGATACTCCAGTGGGAGGGGTTCGTCTCTTGGCACTTAGACGAGTCGGTGGTGGATCGAGACCGAGACGAGCAACGAGACGAAGATCCGAGAAGACGTGCATGGAAGATATTTAAGGCCATAATAATCGGGGCCATGTTAAATGCTTTATATGTGTTTACGTGCTTTTATTATGCTTAAATTGTTTTGTGCATGTTATCCCTTTCGTAAAATACTAAGTGGGAGAGGGATTGGAAACAATCCCGCGGTCTCCATTCTCTGTTTTGATAGTGATGTGTGTCGCTTACGAGTTGGCTTTAGTGTCACCCTCCCTATCGGATAAAGTCGACACACGGATATCACTGGATCAAAATTCGAATTTAAAATCCACTTATAAAATTGAATAATTATATTTCTCAAAAGCAATGCCTAATCTGTCATTCAAAGACTAATTTCAACTCGACTCATGTTGGAGTTGTGTACTTAATGTCTAGATTTAAGTATCGGTAAACTCCCTGTCATAGCATTTAACCTATTTAATTAATAAACGATTATTTGCAGTTAATTATTATTGATTAATATAAGCAAATCATGGTTCTGGATTTTATACGTTGTAGTTAGTATGGTGTTGCATGGGCACACAGAAGATCATACTATCGGTTACTCGTATTTAATCGAACAGTTGCTCACGACCTAGATGGACACGAACCAATCCATCGGTATAGTCGTAGTGTGAGAGAGAAAATAATTTATCTTAATTATTTTATCACACTTGTACACTTGGTGTATTGGGCGGATCAGCTTGAGATTTATTGATTAGGATTGCCTTGGATAATCAATTTAAATCTCGGAGTATTTTATTCTTAATCCCCGATATTATTGCGGGTGTGTATATTTAATATAAGTGACTTTGATTTACCAAAGGAATTAACCGATTTAATTATTGGGTTAATTACCGGTTAAGTTGGGTCACTATATTTTATATATGGCATGCCGTGAATTCTTGAAGGGACAGTGTATCCCGTAAGGGTTGATAATATCCCCGAGATGAGTTCATGAGGAATTATTATGTAAACCCTGCAGGTGGATTTAATCCGCATAATAATTAAGGTTGAACGGTACTATTCTCGGATACAAGAGATGAATAATATTTATTGAGCAATAAATAAATTTATTCATGGATATTTAAATCTTAAATACACGGAATATATAATACTACCGTAGAAATATTATTTGATATAATATGGTTAATATTGGGAGTGCAATTTTATTTATATAGTGGAAAATAAATAAAATTAATATTGATAAGAATTAATAGATTTGGGTTGGACCCAATTTAATTTTCAATATTAGAAGCCCAATATTTAATCTACTTATGATCCCCTACGTAGCCTATAAAAGCACTACATGGTCTTCACTTTTCATAACACAATTAATTGACCTACGCCAATCATAAAGTCTTGAGAGTGAGGAAGATCCATAGGAGTTCGATAGATCGTCGCCCACACGACGTTCGAACGAGGTGCAAGGAATACGTGGGAAGATCGCAAGGTCATCAAAGGTGTTTGATTTCGTTTCTCCGAACAACGAATCGAAGGTAAAATCATAAACCCTCTTTTATGATTTCATGTGAATTGATTGTAGCGTATACATGAACACACGATCCGGATAAGCGTACGAACTTCGGGGACGGGGATTCGAGATCCCCGGCGAAGATCGAGTAAACCCTCGATTGAATCGAGGGTGGCGGTCGAGCCCTAGGGCTTCGACCGCCGGCGTGCGTCGAGAAGGGAGCCCCGGCTGGACGCCGGGGCAGACGATCGACGGGGGTCGATCGTCGGGGAGGCCGCGGGCTGGTGCCGCGGCGGGTCCCCTCCGCCCATCGACGGCGGCACGCGCACGGGAGGAACCCCGGCTTCGGCCGGGGATATCGATCGCGGCTGGTGCGCGATCGAAGGGGAAGCCGCGGCTGAGATGCGGCGGGTCAGCTGGAGGCTGACCGCCCTCCTCCGCGGCGGTGGTGAGTCGCCGGACTCACCACCGGGGGCTATTGGACAGCCCCGGCAATCGCGAAGTGCGATCGCGAGCCCCCCCTTCACGACTGGGGGCTCGGCTAGGGTTTTGCCGCGGCTTGTCCGCGGTGGAGCTCTCGTCGGGCCCGGTTCCGTCATGTGGTGGTTCGCGTATGTGGATTCGGCTCGCGGGAGAAAATCGACTGGGGGCGGGCCGCGTGTCTTCGGACGCGTAGTCTCCAAAGGTCGGACTCCTGCGGATGAGTCGGGAATCCAATCTCCGGCGATGAAGGATTTCGTTCGGGTTGTCGGTTCCGCTTAATTAGATAACCCGGGATATCGATTTCCAACAATTGGTATCAGAGCGTTTGGTTTCGTGTTCATGTATATGCTCGATTATTGTTCTACCTTGCAGGATTTCCGGCTATCATGGTTGATTTAATTATTGCTTAATTAATTATCATGATTATTAAACTCTCGGACATGTCGAGATTCGTTTTGTGTGGATGAATGTTTGTAATAGTAAAAATTCGGGGGTTGACCGAATTTAGGATTTATTATTACGTTCTTTATTTTTCCGGAAATTGTATAGGGTCGATTTCATGTATAGAATCGATACCGGATAATTGTAATTTAATTCTTGTAATTTTATTACGTTGGTTCGATGTTGAAACGATCGCCGGAAGACGAAGAAGGTGTGACGAAGAGGGCAATGGACGAAGGGGCCGATCATCCCCATGATCGACCCCATGGATCGATCGCCGGAAGAGGGGCTGTCCGCGGGAGCTTCCGGCCACGCCGGCCACCAGTGGTGGTGGCGCGTGGGCTGGTGGCGGCGGCGGTTCTCCTCCCGGGCGGCGGTCGACGGTGGGGGTGGTGCGGGGCTCCCGACCCGCGCTACTCCTACCAATATCTGGCTTTCCTAAATTAAATCGACTTTCCTATTTGAGTATTTTTCCTTTTAGGAAACTCTCATGGATTAGGAAGAGAATTAATTGAATTAATTTTTATTCCTATTTGTTTTATTTCCTTCATGGAGATATTCATGGATTAGGAATTTAATTAATTTAGTATTAATTTATTTCCTATTTGATTATTCCTATTCTTGGGAATTTTCGCTAGATGGAAATAAATTGATAATGGAAAGTAGAAGAGTCCTAGATTTATTTTATTTCCTTATTCTATTATAGAAGTCTTCTAGAATATTCCGAGTCTTACTTGGATAGATTATTCTAAAAGATTTAATAGAATTAGATGGGAAATTAAATAAATAAAAAAAATATTAATAATATTTAATTTTATTTTTGATATATTCGATTGACTTAATTTTCGAATTAAGTAACTTTTGGATTAATTAAAAATAAATAGATTTAAATATTAGAGATTAATATTCTCGTCACATGGAGCATTCAAGAACGAAGACTAAAAACTAGAAGACGCATACGGAGATGGAATAAAGCCATGATAGTCGGGAAAATAATTCTCTAGCTTATTTTGACTATGTGCTATGTGCTTTATTGCTTGTATGCATGCTTATGTGTTTAATTATGCATTAGATAGCGTATCCCTTTATTATAAAAAGCTAAGTGGGAGAGGGGATGGAAACATTCCCATGGTCTCCATTACTGTTCTCTTGGTGACTCTTATGGGCTTTCGAAGTTCGTATGGACGAGTCATTGGAGGAGAATTCTTGTAATTCCTCTTATGAGAAACATTGATCGAGTTTATCAAACAATGCCTAATTTGTCTTTCTGAAACTGACTTCAAGTCGACTCATTCTCACCCCGGGGAGTGGAATGGAGCCAGAGCCACTTGGTCATGTAGAGGACACAAATTAGAGACTTTCGTGCCATACTTTGATAGATGGGTCGTTTGTCTGCTCGGCTCCCTCATTTATGAGAGATAGGGTCGCTCGCATGGCGAATCACTGGTTAGAAACTTCGAGTTTCACTTATGATTCTCCGAGTCTTGATTTACAAAATCTAATGGATTCTTGTAATTGGGAGTCAATTATAAAAGTCTCTTAGTGTAGTAAACGTCCACACAACGTGGCTTACTATACTGACGGGCTTTGGATTAATTGATGTAGACAGTTGTAAGTAATTATGAAGAGTTGTGAAGTTATCGTAAACGTCCACACAACGTGGCTTGCGGTGATATAGCAATTCCAAGTGATTTACTTTGGTACTGAGTAATGGTTTACACTTAGATACGCGTTATAGTATTCCTCCCAACGAGGTCACGCTATAATTGATGTATGGCCAAAGAAAATCTAATTACTAAATCATTTGGGTAGGGTAAACGTCCACACAACGTGGCTTGCCTTACCTGATGGGATTTAAGATGTGATTAGTAATTTAATGATGTTATTCTAGGGAGATAACGTCGGATATTAAATTAATTGTTTGTTTAAATGTGCTTATAGGTTTAGAGAATTGCTATGAATCCACTTTTGTTGATACTTGAGGAAATTAACGCACTGGTTCCATACTGTATTGAATGGAAAGAAGAGTTAGACATTGCTCAGACTGCAAAAGAGTACAAAGACGTACTCAGTGAAACTTGTCCTCCTGGACTCACCATTAACTCAACTGAGGAGGAGATTTTTTACTTTGAGAGGTGGGGTAGTGCTCGTGCATTAGCCGCTAATCATGATGTCATGCTCAAACTCAAGTTGCTGTTTGGACATGATGAGAAGGTTAGAAAAGAGGCGATGAGGATACTCATAAAGATCTGTTACTTCGATGAAACACTTGTTCATGTTTTTGAGATGATGGATCTTTTAGACGAGTTGAAACGATCGCAAGCTCTTGTAGCCAAAGCCAAAGGTTTCGAACCTAAAGGCAAAGGAAAGGAGAAGAAGACAAGAGGGTCCGGTGGTCCTAAGGGACTTGGACCAAAGGGTGGGATAAAGAAGCCTTCTGGCAAATATCCCCAAGGGAAGCAGTCTGAGTACTGGGGGTCTACATCTTGTCCTCTCAAAGGTACGAATTTTTTCTTTAGTCGTAAAACATAGTCAGCGGTATTATCTACCAGAATTCTGGTGTGTAGATATGGAACCACTGACGGTATGTGCATTCTAAATGCAGGGGTTCCAGAAAACCCAGCGACTTAGATAAGAAGAGTTCGAGTCCTCATGGGCAGAGCTGTTGAGGAAGCAGCAGTTGCAGTGGAAGACGTTTATCTTTTTTGATAGTTATAGGATTTCATCTCAAGTTTATTGCTTTGTACTTTTAGAAAGAACTTTTGTTCTGGATTTCTATTATTAATGGATATTTTATTTCTTTAATCATTTGATGGTTTAGACAAGAAATAATGGCGATATCTGTTTTGGTACATTAGATAGCAATATATAAGTGATAAATCCTTAGTCTACCACGATGCAACAAACCGTTATATATAAACTTGTTTATTAGATGTATTTCTTTATTAATCATTATACTTGTGAATTCTTGAACTTAGTAGTATTTATTCAAAAGGGGTTTCAAAGGTCGAAATTGATTTGATCAATTATAGTTGGAGGAATGGACCTCCCGACCTAAGAATCGATCTTGATACAACTGAGTTAACCTGTCTAGATGAAGGATGGAATTCGGACAAGTATAGAAAATGATTTATGATTAATGCGGTATGTGTAATTAGAGAAGATACGAGTCGTTCTTTCGAGAATACTCGAAGATGGATTAGACTACTTGCTGTGCCATAAAAGCAGAGTGTTTTACAACACAAAGCCATTATGGGGATCCTTCAAAGTATATCCATTTGTAGCCTGCGACTTGTTCGCAGAGGCTATCATCTATCTAAATAACACATAGCATAAATCAAGGATTGAGATTAGGTCTCAAAAGACTGCACCATACACTGATGTGTAGACATGGTGTGTCAGGAATAAGAAATGGAATTCTAATAGTAAAAGGACAAGTTTATTCGGAACTACCTATGTTCTATGGATTTTCTGGATACAACAGCATATTGAAAATAGTTGTAGAATATCCTAGATGAACAAGTAATTGTATGTTCAATAGTACCACGGACCAGAAGGGTGTCTTCGCCCGGTTCTTGGAGAAGACTATTAGATGAACTACAAATGCCCTAACGAAAAAGGTACTTTATAATGAGGAAAGAGTAGACTGAGAACCAGCCTAACCGAGTAATAGTACACCACTAACTGCACCTAATGTTATTACTGTTATACACCGGAACGCCATTGCAGTGGGAGGTTGTTAATCAACCGGAGATGTTCATCAGACTGGAGGAGTTTTAAACTCTGGATCTAGTAGACATGAAATCGATCCCTAGTTCTGCATAAGGGGCAGTACTAATCTAAATGTGCATTCTTGGAGAACAATAAGGATTATTGTTAAGAGGCGAGATCATTTAGAGTACAAGCTTAGTTGATCCATTCATGGATTGTAACAAAGCCAGAGTTCGTGGAACTTGCGCATTGATGAGATAGTCCATTTAATGGATTCATCAAAAGGCATTGACGAATCGTGTGTATGGAAAACGTGATAGAAACAAGGTGGTGTTTCTCGGAAATTTTGTGTGGATAAACACTTCATCGTTGACCATATAGTAAAAGTGTTGTCAGACATAAAATAGAGGTTGTCTAAGTAAATCGAAATATAAGATTAAGATGAAGTTGGATCATGTTCTTAGAAATCTTTTGATCTCTGGAGAAGAACATTTGTACTTCTCTTTAGACATCTTATACGATTATGGTTTGTTTTAAACATGCACATTCTGAGAAAGGATATTGCCTTTCGAGAACAGAATGCATCTATCTAAGGTTTGTGTCTTGAACACATGAAGGAGATAAATATAGACAAAGCAGATTCTTACACTTCCAGTGTAAAGAGCTTTGTAAATGCAGTGTTATAAAACAAGAACCTGATATCAACTATGCAGTTAGCGTAGTGGGAGGATATCGAAATAATCTGGATAAGAAGTATTCGAATGCTGTAAAAGTACTTGGAAGTACTGGAAAGCTAACAAAACGAAATTTTCTTAGATTACAGTTTCCCAGATTCAAAACCAGAGAAGGACCAGTGTAAGTCGATATCAGGCTATGTGTTCACTTTTAGAAGAGGTGGAACCTAAAGATGAAAGAGTGATAAGCGTAAAGCTTCTCGGACTCTATCATAAACCGAATAGCAGCCTCAGAGGCAGCGGAAGTTTTGGTTAGGTTCCGGAATGACCTCTGAACTTGGATATGACTCTTGATTCACCAAAGGCTATGTACATAGCGGTGCATGGTAAACTGGAAGAAGTCATAAGTTCAAAAGATGATGATAACACATAGAGCAAGTACCACCTGATACGAATCATCGTCAGAGAGACGACGCAGTAGTCACCAAGATAACTTCAGAGCGGCAACCTAGATTGCTCATTCACATAATACTTCTGGGAAGTATAACTTAAGCACGTGATGAGTATGGGAGTCGGGAGTTTGGAGGAAATGACTAGACCTCAGTACAAGTGGGAGATTGTTGGAGTTGTGTACTTAATGTCTAGATTTAAGTATCGGTAAACTCCCCGTCATAGCATTTAACCTATTTAATTAATAAACGATTATTTGCAGTTAATTATTATTGATTAATATAAGCAAATCATGGTTCTGGATTTTATACGTTGTAGTTAGTATGGTGTTGCATGGGCACACAGAAGATCATACTATCGGTTACTCGTATTTAATCGAACAGTTGCTCACGACCTAGATGGACACGAACCAATCCATCGGTATAGTCGTAGTGTGAGAGAGAAAATAATTTATCTTAATTATTTTATCACACTTGTACACTTGGTGTATTGGGCGGATCAGCTTGAGATTTATTGATTAGGATTGCCTTGGATAATCAATTTAAATCTCGGAGTATTTTATTCTTAATCCCCGATATTATTGCGGGTGTGTATATTTAATATAAGTGACTTTGATTTACCAAAGGAATTAACCGATTTAATTATTGGGTTAATTACCGGTTAAGTTGGGTCACTATATTTTATATATGGCATGCCGTGAATTCTTGAAGGGACAGTGTATCCCGTAAGGGTTGATAATATCCCCGAGATGAGTTCATGAGGAATTATTATGTAAACCCTGCAGGTGGATTTAATCCGCATAATAATTAAGGTTGAACGGTACTATTCTCGGATACAAGAGATGAATAATATTTATTGAGCAATAAATAAATTTATTCATGGATATTTAAATCTTAAATACACGGAATATATAATACTACCGGAGAAATATTATTTGATATAATATGGTTAATATTGGGAGTGCAATTTTATTTATATAGTGGAAAATAAATAAAATTAATATTGATAAGAATTAATAGATTTGGGTTGGACCCAATTTAATTTTCAATATTAGAAGCCCAATATTTAATCTCCTTATGATCCCCTACGTAGCCTATAAAAGCACTACATGGTCTTCACTTTTCATAACACAATTAATTGACCTACGCCAATCATAAAGTCTTGAGAGTGAGGAAGATCCATAGGAGTTCGATAGATCGTCGCCCACACGACGTTCGAACGAGGTGCAAGGAATACGTGGGAAGATCGCAAGGTCATCAAAGGTGTTTGATTTCGTTTCTCCGAACAACGAATCGAAGGTAAAATCATAAACCCTCTTTTATGATTTCATGTGAATTGATTGTAGCGTATACATGAACACACGATCCGGATAAGCGTACGAACTTCGGGGACGGGGATTCGAGATCCCCGGCGAAGATCGAGTAAACCCTCGATTGAATCGAGGGTGGCGGTCGAGCCCTAGGGCTTCGACCGCCGGCGTGCGTCGAGAAGGGAGCCCCGGCTGGACGCCGGGGCAGACGATCGACGGGGGTCGATCGTCGGGGAGGCCGCGGGCTGGTGCCGCGGCGGGTCCCCTCCGCCCATCGACGGCGGCACGCGCACGGGAGGAACCCCGGCTTCGGCCGGGGATATCGATCGCGGCTGGTGCGCGATCGAAGGGGAAGCCGCGGCTGAGCCGCGGCGGGTCAGCTGGAGGCTGACCGCCCTCCTCCGCGGCTATTGGACAGCCCCGGAAATCGCGAAGTGCGATCGCGAGCCCCCCCTTCACGACTGGGGGCTCGGCTAGGGTTTTGCCGCGGCTTGTCCGCGGTGGAGCTCTCGTCGGGCCCGGTTCCGTCATGTGGTGGTTCGCGTATGTGGATTCGGCTCGCGGGAGAAAATCGACTGGGGGCGGGCCGCGTGTCTTCGGACGCGTAGTCTCCAAAGGTCGGACTCCTGCGGATGAGTCGGGAATCCAATCTCCGGCGATGAAGGATTTCGTTCGGGTTGTCGGTTCCGCTTAATTAGATAACCCGGGATATCGATTTCCAACAACTCATTCTCACCCCGGGGAGTGGAATGGAGCCAAAGCGCTTGGTTATGTCGATGACACAGATTAGATACATTTGAGTCATTCGATGACTAGATCGATTGTCTGGTTGGCTCCCTCACCTAGTGAGAGATAGGGCTCAATTGCATGATTGATCGCTGGTTAGAAACTTCGAGTTTCACTTACGAGATATCAAGTTTTGATTAATAAAATTGTGAAATTTAATAAATGTAAGAGTCAAATAACAAAGTTGTTTGTTTTAGTAAACGTCCACACTATCGTGGCTTGCTAAATGGAAACGGTACTTTGGGTTAATTGAGACTCTATGACATCTAAATAAGTAGGATTCAATTAATAAAGTTGTTTGTTTAGTAAACGTCCACACTAACGTGGCTTGCTAGATGGAAACGGAACTTTGGGATTAATTGAGGCTCGACAGTTATAGAAAGTCGTGGAGGACCGCATGTCAACGTAAACGTCCACATGAACGTGGCTTGCGGTGGACATGTAGTTCCCGAGCGGTGGACTTAGTACTGAGAAATGGTACACACTTAGGTACGCTTTATAGTATCCTCCCCATCGGAGTCACTGCTATAATGATGTACGACCGAAGTGAAATCCAATCATAAAATCATTTGGACTGGTAAACGTCCACAAGAACGTGGCTTGCTATGTCTGATGGGATTTTGGAAATGATTGGTAGTTTAATGATATTACTTAAGGGAAATGATATCGAATTAAACTCATTGTTTGTTTTATATGGTATTATTCCCATTAAAAGTCAACAAACTCACTGAACCTGTTTGTATGGATTGGAAAAGAAACTTGGACATTGTCCTAACTGCAGAGGAGTACAATTATGTACTCCAAGTCAATTGACCTGCTGAACCAAATGATGCTTCCACTACTGAGGAAAGGAAGCTCATTGGAAATGGATCAAGGCTATGAGATGACGCGGAGCAACATTATGACTTTCATGTCAAATGTGCTGCGACATCGGGATCATGCCATGACCATTACCTATGATATGATGCTTAACCTCAAGAAGTTTTGGTTATCAGGACAGGACAGCCGGGCAAAGTGAAATGAGGCAACTCATGACGGCCATCATGTCGGAAAGAACGCCCGTAAGGGATCACGTTCTTAGAATGATGGGCTATCTTAATGAGATAGAGGTTCTGGGAGAAATTATCAATGGGGTAACCCAGGTTGATTTTGTGCTCCAGTCTCTGCCGAGAAGTTTTGAGCAGTTCCGCCTAAACTAAAATATGAATAAGGGGTCTTATTCATTGACGGAGCTCCTGATTGAACTTCAAGCGGCTGAGGGAATCTTTAAAGGCTCTCAAAACACTTATGGCTGAGAGATTGACTCTTCCTAGGCTTTCGAGCGGCAAAAGGAAGAAGAAGCAAATACGGAAACCCAGTGGGCCTAATATATCTGGACCACGGAATGGGACAAGCAAGCCCAAGGGGCAAGTGCTTCCGTTGTAAGCATTTTGGATACTGGAAGTTTTAATTGTCCTCTCAAAGCAACTAGAAGTTAACTTTTCCTTAGTCACCGAAACATGCTTAGTGGTGTTATCTACCAGTACCTGGTGTGTGGATACGGAAACCACTAATCATGTCTGCACTTAAATGCAGGGGTTCCAGGAAACCCGGAGACTTAGATAGGAAGAAGTAATAACCTACATGGGCAATACTGTTAAGGTAACAGCCGTTGCAGTGGGAGATGTTAAATGGTTTTAACGGTAGGATTTTAGTTCTAATAAATTGTCTTTATGTGCCGGCATTTAGAAAGAAATTTCATTTCGGATTTCTAAATTGGCTTAGAATAGATATTCTGTTTCTTCTGATAGTTTCAGACTTGTCGGAGTAGGAAACGGGGATATTATCTATTCTGGTACATTGATAGACAATTTAATACTAAATCTGTGTTCTTCCACGATGCAACAGACCGGAAATAATAACACATTATCGAATCCCAATAAGAGTAAAGATCCTTCTAGGATGAATCAAATGTACTTATGGAATCTTAGGCTAAATCATTTTAACTTAAGTACGATTCAAAGGATGAAGCTGATGGACCACTCAGCTAGGTTGAAGGAAAGGACTTTCCAACCTTCGAATCATACTTGGAAGTTTTAATGACCGAGCAACCCTTTACGGTTAAAGGGAAAAGATCCAAGAAAGTACTAGAGTTGATTCGCTCTGATATATGCAGACCTCTTTGAGGAGTAAGGCATACTTATCAGAAAATGGGATTAACTCCCAACATACTACACCATTTATGCCTCGGCAAAATAATGTGTTGTAAAGAAGGAATAGGACTCTTATAGATATGGGAAAGTAGACAATGAGTTCGGAGTTACCTAATTCGTTTTTGGGATATGGCTTGGATACAGCGGCGTTTATGCTGAACTTGATTCCTTTGGAAACTTGTACTGATATTCGGCTGTTTATAGGATACCCTAAGAAAACGAATTAAGATATGTAATATAGTCCAAAGGACCAGATGTTCATTGATTGAATCAATGTTCGGTTCTTGGACATGGACTATATATATATACAAGATCACAAGCCCAAGAGTAGAGTAATACTTAAATGTGCTTAGAGGGACTGATTAAGACTTAGAACCAACCTAACTGAGTAGTTCACTATTAGTCACTAAAGATACACCGGAGCGTCTTCGTAGTGGGAGGGTTGTTAGACAACCCGACAGGTTCATGTTTATAGGAGAGTCTTCGGACTTGTTACCTGGAGAACATGAAGCCGATCCCTAGATCTATGAAAAGACGCTGAAAGATCAAGATGCTCAGTCTTGGTAAAAGACGATGAAATATGAGATTGAATCTTTGGATTCAAATCATGTCTGGGATCTTGTAGCACCGCCCAAAGGTGTAAAAGCCATTGGTTGCAAATGGGTGTACAAGATGAAAAGAGGGTCTGACGGGAAGGTGTGAACCTTAAGGCTAGGCTTGTTGCGAAAGGGTGCACTCAGAAAGAAAGGGTTCGATTATGAGTAAACTTTTTTCGCCGGTAGCTATGCTAAAGTCGATCCGGATTCTTTTGTCTTTACATGGAAGATGGAAGTCAAGACGGATTTCTAAATCGAAGTCTTGACGGGACCATCTATGTGGGACAGCCAGAGGGATTCATCGAAAAGAGCCAAGAGCATTCGGTAAGCAAGCTTAATCAATCTTAGGATTGAAGGAAGCTTCAAGATCTTGGACACATGCGAACCTATGAGAAAATCCATTTCATGGATTCATCAAGGCATGTTTAGGTCCTGTGTGTAATAAAGAAGTGACAGAAAAGATGTGGTGTTTTCTCATTCTTTATGAAGACGACATCCTTCTAAATTGGCAACAATATGAAAGATGTTATCGGACATAAAGGGATGGTTGTCCGAGTAATTCAATGTAAGAGACTTAGGAGAAGTCGGGAATGTTCTTGGGATCAAAGTTATAAATGATCGCTAGAAAAGAACATAGAACTTATCTTGAGTCTCATACGTAAATACAATTCTTACTCGTTGCAGCATACATAATTCCAAGAAAGGTCTTCACCTTTTAGATATGGAATTCATCTATCCAAAGTTTTGTGTCTGACACAATAAAGGAGATAGATGAAGAGTAAGCAGTTCCCTGCACCTTAATGGTGGGAAGCTTAATGTATGTAATGCTATGCACGAGACTGATATCTACTATGCCGTGGGCATGGTGGTGAGATATCATAGTAATCCTGGAAAGGATAACTCGACTGATGTAAAGAACATGTTTAGGCTCCTGCACAGGACCAGGAATTATATTGTGAGTTACAAAGCAGTCAAGTTGTTTCCTTTGGATTACATAGAATTGAATTTCTAATCAAACAGGGAGAGTCGAAAGTCGAAGTCAGGCTATGTGTTCTCATTGTGAAGTGGAGCAGTCACATGGAAGAATGTAAAGCAGCAATGCATTACGGACTCTACCATGGAAACTGAAAGGATAACGGCCTCTGAGGCAGTTAAAAGGTCAGTGAGGCTCCAGAACTTCCTAAGGGACTTAGATGTGGTTTCTAGTTTACCCAAAGCTATTTTGAATAGCGGTATTGGCAAACTTGAAATGCCACAAGTCCACAGTGGGAGATAACACGTAGAGCGCAAGTACCACCTGATTCGAGAAATCGTCTAGTAAGACGATGCAGTTGTCACCTAGATAGCATCAAGAGGATTTCCTAGTAAAACCATCACAGAAGCTCTTCCAGCGGTAGCGTTGGGTAGGCGTGAACAGGTTATGGGAATCTGATGTTTGGGAGAGGGCGACTAGACTTTTAGTATAAGTGGGAGATTGATGGAGTTGTATTCTAAATGTCTAGTTTAGTGCAAATACGGAACTCCTTATCTATACCTTAATTCGAGATATGATTCAAGCATGATTGCATTTAATGCAATAGTCCTTGATGTATACGTTGTAGACAGTATGGCGTGAGGAGACACGCGGAAGATCATACTGTCGGTTACTCGTATACTATCGAACAGTAGCTCACGACTTAGATGGACAGGGACAATCCATCGGTACGTCGTAGTGTGACTGGTAGATAGTCGGTCTTGACTATCATGTTACACTCGTACACTTGGTGTATTGAGCAGGACCACGGGAGGGCGTTCGATTTATACTAATCGAAGTAATCGAACCAGACCTCAGATATTGCGGATATACGAATTCCTAATCCCTATATAATTATAGGTGCGTGTGTCCAATTCTCGGTTCTTTAATCTACCAATGAGTGAGACTAATTGATTAGTCGAGATTCTCGGTAAATTGGAAATCGTAATTGTACACACGGCATGCTGTAGATTATAGACAAGAAACCGTGTCCCGTTTATCGGGTTGATGATGTCCCCGAGATGAGCTCATAAAGTTTATCATGTAAACCCTGCAGGTGGATTTGATCCACATGATAATAAGGATGAGTGGTACTAGTCTCGGATAATAAGAAACGAATTAATTTAATTATTAGTAATTGAAATTAATTCGTGGACATTCGATATCTTAAACACGGGGAAAGTCGTATATGTAATTTCGGCGGAAATATTATTGTTGATATAATATTAAATTAATTTCGGGAATTCAATTATTATTTTATAGTGGAGTTAATAATAATTAAATTTGAAATCGATTAATTAAGGAATTGCTTTTAAGTATTCCAAGTTAATTAATATTTCATTTTAGCCCCTAATTAATTTACCTAAGAGGTCCCTAGCGTAACTCTATTTAAACCCCCCTTGCCCTCTCCTAAACCTACAGAACGCCGCAACAATTAATTTCAGCAGAGAAAATAATTGCGTTAGCGCAATTAAGATTTTTCTCTGTTAAAATTAATTTGTTAACGCAAATAAATTTATTCTCAGAGAATGATTTATAACGCTGGTTTGAGAAAGGAGAGAGCAGAAAAGGGAGACCCAACGGATCGTTGCCCACACAACGGTTGGAGTCGGGAAGAGGCATACGCTAGCAATCGCTAAGGTTTCAACAATTCGGCTCCTCCGAATCACGCGACAAAGGTATGAGATCGAACCCTTTTTCCGCAATATTCGATCTCTTGATTCGTTAAAAATACATCGGACGAACGATCGGGTTCCGGGAGTTGTGGTACGTGTTCCTCGACTACTGGGGGGTCAAGGACCTCCGGATCGGTGGTCAGAAGAGGAACGGACCAGAAACGAGCCCGGAACAGCAGCAGCGCGCTGCTGTTCGTCACGAGCAGCGCCCGCTGGAAGCCAGGCAGCGCTCGCTGCCAAGGGCATCTCCAGCGCCCGCTGGTGGCAAGGCAGCGGCCGCTGAAGGGGTCAGCGACCGCTGGTGGCGGGGCAGCGCCCGCTGGCTGCATCAGACAGCATCCGGTTCGCGCGGTTGCGTCTCGTGCGCGGTGGCTGGGCGTGAATCGGCTGCGGGGCTTCGTCGTCAGCGTAGAGCTGTCATGTGAGGTCGACTGGGCGTGTTCGGATGTTCGAGTGATCGAACGGTCACGTCCCGGGTAGTCGATTTCAAACACTTGTCTAGCCGCCTATGTCAATAGGCTCGGGAGGACAAAGCTCACTGAGTACAACCTTGCACTCTTTAACAGTTTGGGTAATGTCTAGATCTCTATTCCAATCATTAAATTCAGGGACCAATGAGTTTATAATCCTTACGTATCACATAAAGTGGGTTCAAAGCCATATCCTAATCTATGAGCACATATAACAACAAACAATCGATTTAATCTCCGATATTATCTCCCTCAAATAATATCATTAAACCACTAATCACATCTAAAATCCCATCAGGTAAGGCAAGCCACGTGGTGTGGACGTTTACCCACCCAAATGATTTAGCAATTAGATTTCCTTCGGTCATACATCACTTATAGCGTAACCTCGTGGGGAGGAATACTATAAGGCGTATCTAAGTGTAAACCATTACTCAGCACCAAAGTAAATCGCTTGGAATTGCTACATCACCGCAAGCCACGTGGTGTGGACGTTTACGACAACTTCACAACTCTTCACAATTTCTTACAACTGTCTACATCAATTAATCCAAAATCCGTCAGCATAGCAAGCCACGTGGTGTGGAAGTTTACTACACTAAGAGATCTTTATAATTGACTCCCTATTACTTGATTCATTCAATCTTGTAAATCAAGACGCGGAGAATCATAAGTGAAACTCGAAGTTTCTTACCAGTGATTCACCATGCGAACGACCCTATCTCTCATAAATGAGGGAGCCGAGCAGACAAACGACCCATCTATCAAAGAATGGCACGAAAGTCTCTAATTTGTGTCCTCTACATGACCAAGTGGCTCTGGCTCCATTCCACTCCCCGGGGTGAGAATGAGTCGACTTGAAATCAGTTTTGGAAAGACAAATTAGGCATTGTTTGATAAACTTAATCAATGTTTCTCGTAAAAGGAATTACAAGAATTCTCCTCCAATGACTTATCTATACGAACTTCAAAAGTCCATAAAAGTCACCAAGAGAACAGCAATGGAGACCATGGATATGTTTCCATACCCTCTCCCACTTAGCTTTTTACAATAAAGGGATACGCTATCTAATGCATAATTAAATACACATAAGCATAATAACAAACATACATTTCATGCAAGTACGTACACAAATAATCAAATAATTACTCAAGCAAAATTATTTCTCGACTATTCGTACCTTGATGAATTCCTGCATGCTTATCTTGAGTCTTCATTCTACGTCTTGAATACTTTGCCGAGCGACGGAAAAATTCTTTGATTCTCATATTTAATTTATTTTAAATAAAATCCAAGATTCCAATTCAAAAATAAATTTGAATCAATCTAATGATTTTAAATAAAATACTTAAATTAAATAAAATCAATTCCATTAAAATCCATTGATTTCCATATTTAATTCTATTCTAAATAAAATCCAAGATTCTCCAATCCAAAATAAATTTTGAATTAATCTAATGATTTTAAATAAAATACTTGAATTAAATAAAATCAATATTTTAATGATTTCTCAATCCTATTTAAATTAGATCTCAAGAATCCTAATCAAAATCAAATTTTGATTCTTCTCAAGACTTCTAATCCAAGTAGGTATAGGATATCTAGAGAAACTAGGATTTTCTTTCCTAATTTAACTCTCCATCTAATTCCATTATTTAATTCCATAATTAAGAAATCTAATCCAAATAGAATTTGAATTAATTCCAAAATTAAATTAAATAAAATTAGAAAGATTAAATTATTTCCGGAAAGATCGGATTTACCGGGACGAACCGAATCAAATTCCGGTCATCCCAATCGAACCAATCGAAACCATGCGTCAAACATGCATGTGGACATGCACATCGTGTACTAGGCCATGCATCAAGAATGAATTAATTCATTCAGCATGAAGCCATTCACGTACAGCAAATATCACATGGTGTCGGCCACTGACAAATAAGATGTCGGCCGACACCCCTTGTAAATTACAGCAGCGGGCAATTTCGATCGTCTTCTCCGGGAGGCCTGTGCACCAGGGTCGATTTCCGGCATGTTGTCACCACCGACGATACACGCCATCATCCCCGACACAGCCCACGCAAGCCACGCGTCTAGCCGTGCTCGTCAACGCAACCCACGAAAGACGAAATACACGTCCCCGATGGCTGCGCGCTTGTAGCCGCGCCGCTGACTGCCGCCGACTTCCGGCGAGCCATCACGCGATGGTGATCACCAAGTCGAGCAGCCCAGCAACAACAGCTCCGAGCCTTGGCGCACCAGCAGCCCACGATCCGAAGCCGAAGCCGCGGACCGAAGCCGATGCAGCGAAACCTAACGCCGCCGCCGGCTGCCGGCGAACCACCAATACTGGTGGCTTACGCCGACACCCCCAGCTGCGTTCAGCCCGCTTCCAGCAGCCCGCATAGCCCGTGCTTCCAGCCACCTCCCCGGCAGCCAGCACCGAGCACGAAACCGTCCGCGATGCCGCCAACGCAACCACCATACGCAGCCGCCGGTTGCCGGCGAACCACCACCACTGGTGGCACACGCCGGCATGCCCAGCTACGTCTAGGTCACGCCCAGCAGCCCGCTCCGAGCCCAGCCACGCCGCGATCAATTCCGGTTCGATTTCCGAAAAAACCCTCGATTTAATTTTTTTTCGTCCATCACAATTCATACGAGGGAGAAAACAAGTACGTAGAACAAATATAGCACAATAATTTAACGCAATTAAATTAATCTATGGCCATATACATCGAGAATCGATTATCGAAACAATTAACGAAAAACGTAACCGTACGCTCTGATACCAATTGATGGAATTCGATATCCCGGAGTTGCCGGAATTGCGGAACATGACAACTCCGATCAAAACCCTTCGCCGGAGATAACACGAACGCCGTGTACGAGCCGGAGCACGAGCCGAACGCACGACACGGCCGAAGCCGCGCGCACGCCCAGCCCGAGCCCCCGTCCGCGGGGCTCATGTGATCGATTGGATGGGGCTGCCCATGCAGCCCCCGCGGCGAGTCCGGCGACTCGCCGCCGCCTGGAGGTCAGCCACCTTCACGGTGGGGAGGGGCGGCACCAGCCCGCGCCCTCCGCGATCGATCCAAGCGATCGATCGCATCCCCTCGGCTCCAGCCGAGGGTTCGACCCTCTCGCCCCCGCCGAAACCCTAGCGGGCGATTGGCGTGGTCCGGTGGCTTCGCCACCACCACACGATCGTCCGTCTACTCCGGGTTCGACCCTTGGATCTTGTTTTTCGATAATTGATTTCAATAAAACAAGAATTAAATAGCAATTATTTAATTCACCTTTCGATTCGTTGTGCGGAGAAACGAGATCTTATGATGACCTTGAGATCTTCCTACGTATTCCTTGCACTAGCCCGGACGTCGTGTGGGCGACGATCTACCGAACTCCATGGATCCTCCTCTCTACTTTCTCTCTCTAGAATTGTGTTCTTCAAGTTATGAGAATAGAGAAGACCATGTAGTGCTTTTATAGGCTACGTAGGGGATCTAAAGGAGGTGGAATATTGGGCTTCCAATAATAGTGATTAAATTGAGCCCAAGCCCAAATCTATTAATCCTTACTATTATTAATTATATGATTAACTCCCCTATATAAATATAATTGCACTCCCAATATTCACCATATTATATCAAATAATATTTCTCCGGTAGTATTATTTATTCCGTGTATTTAAGATATAAATATCCATGAATAAAATTAATTTATTGCTAATTAATTTATTCATCTCTTATATCCGAGACTAGTACCATTCAACCATAATTATTATGCGGAACAAATCCACCTGCAGGGTTTACATAATAATTCCTTATGAACTCATCTCGGGGATATTATCAACCCTTCCGGGATACACTTTCCCGTCAAGTATTCACGGCATGTCATATATAAAATATAGCGACCCAACTTAACCGGTAATTGACCCAATAATTAAATCGGTTAATT
This sequence comes from Euphrasia confusa, assembly GCA_954870475.1. Classification (NCBI taxonomy): domain Eukaryota; kingdom Viridiplantae; phylum Streptophyta; class Magnoliopsida; order Lamiales; family Orobanchaceae; genus Euphrasia; species Euphrasia confusa. The sequence continues at coordinate 13,424,770 of OX940949.1, read as the reverse complement.
CCTTTGGTAAATCAAAGTCACTTATATTAAATATACACACCCGCAATAATATCGGGGATTAAGAATAAAATACACTGAGACTCGAATCGATTATCGCCGGCAATCCTAATCGATGAATCTCAACGATCCGCTCAATACACCGAGTGTACAAGTGTGATAAAATAATTAAGATAAATTATTTTCTCTCTCACACAACGACTATACCGATGGGCTGGTCCGTGTCCATCTAGGTCGTGAGCAACTGTTCGATTAAATACGAGTAACCGATAGTATGATCTTCTGTGCGCCCATGCAACACCATACTAACTACAACGTATAAAATCCAGGACTATGATTTGCATATATTTAATTATAAATAATTAAATGCAAATAATTGTTTATTTAATTAAATAGATTAGTGGCAATGGATCGTGAGTTTCCGTTACTTAAATCTAGACATTAAGTACACAACTCCAACAATGATGGCCGTCATGAGTTGCCTCATTTCACTTTGCCCGGCTGTCCTGTCCTAATAACCAAAACTTCTTGAGGTTAAGCATCATATCATAGGTAATGGTCATGGCATGATTCCGATGTCGCAACACTTTTGACATGAATGTCATAATGTTGCTCCGCATCATCTCATAGCCTTGATCCATTTCCAATGAGCTTCCTTTCCTCAGTAGTGGAAGCATCATTTGGCTCAGCAGGTCAATCGACTTGGAGTACATATTTGTACTCCTCTGCAGTTAGGACAATGTCCAAATTTCTTTCCCAATCCATACAAACAGGTTTAGTGAGTTTGTTGACTTTTAATGGGAATAATACCATATAAAACAAACAATGAGTTTAATTCGATATCATTTCCCTCAAGTGATATCATTAAACTACCAATCATTTCCAAAATCCCATCAGACATAGCAAGCCACGTTCTTGTGGACGTTTACCAGTCCAAATGATTTTATGATTGGATTTTACTTCGGTCGTACATCATCATAGCAGTGACTCCGATGGGGAGGATACTATAAAGCGTACCTAAGTGTATACCATTTCTCAGTACTAAGTCCACCGCTCGGGAACTACATGTCCACCGCAAGCCACGTTCATGTGGACGTTTACGTTGACATGCGGTCCTCCACGACTTTCTATAACTGTCGAGCCTCAATTAATCCCAAAGTGTTGGAAATCGATATCCCGGAATTAATAAATTTAAATAAATAAATTATCTAATTAATTCCGACCGAAATCCTTTGGAGATCGAATATCCGGATTGTCTAAATTGCGGAACCGACAATCCAATCGACTCCCGGTTGCCGGAAACCCGCCACGAACCTCCACGGGGATAGCCTAATCAAACAAACCCGCCACGGGGATAGCCCGTGGCTTGTTCGATCGAGCCTCCCGCGTGGGGCTCGCGGCTGTCCTTGGCAGCCGCCTAGGGCTGCCCTTGGCAGCCCGTCGGGCACCCCAGCCACCCCATGGTGATCGCCCACCAGCCACGGTCGCCGTGGCTAGCGATCACCGCCAGCACCGCTGCCGCTTGAGCGGCTGGTGCACCGCGCGAGCGGCAATCGCACCGCATGAGCGGGGATCGAGCCGCGCGGGCTGTGGCGTCCGGCTAGAGTTTGATCGAGCCCTCAGCGCCCAGCCGAGGCTCTCGCCCTCTCGACCCATCTCCGATCGAGCCGACGAGCCGCCGCGGTCCGGTGGTCTTCGACCACCACCGCTCGGTTCGTCCTCGTCATGAGTCGCGTCCTCGGATCTTGGTTCATGATATTCTCACGATAAATAAACGATAAAATCATAAAGAGGGTTTTACGATTTACCTCGTTCTCGTTGTTCGGAAAAACGAAGAATTCAATTTGACGACCTTGAGATCTTCCCGCGTATTCCTTGCACTAGCCCGGACGTCGTGTGGGCGACGATCTACCGAACTCCATGGATCCTCCTCTCTACTTTCTCTCTCTAGAATTGTGATCTTCAAGTTATGAGAATAGAGAAGACCATGTAGTGCTTTTATAGGCTACGTAGGGGATCTAAAGGAGGTGGAATATTGGGCTTCCAATAATAGTGATTAAATTGAGCCCACCAAGCCCAAATCTATTAATCCTTACTATTATTAATTATATGATTAACTCCACTATATAAATATAATTGCACTCCCAATATTCACCATATTACATCAAATAATATTTCTCCGGTAGTATTATTTATTCCGTGTATTTAAGATATAAATATCCATGAATAAAATTAATTTATTGCTAATTAATTTATTCATCTCTTATATCCGAGACTAGTACCATTCAACCTTAATTATTATGCGGAACAAATCCACCTGCAGGGTTTACATAATAATTCCTTATGAACTCATCTCGGGGATATTATCAACCCTTCCGGGATACACTTTCCCGTCAAGTATTCACGGCATGCCATATATAAAATATAGTGACCCAACTTAACCGGTAATTAACCCAATAATTAAATCGGTTAATTCCTTTGGTAAATCAAAGTCACTTATATTAAATATACACACCCGCAATAATATCGGGGATTAAGAATAAAATACACTGAGACTCGAATCGATTATCGCCGGCAATCCTAATCGATGAATCTCAACGATCCGCTCAATACACCAAGTGTACAAGTGTGATAAAATAATTAAGACAAATTATTTTCTCTCTCACACAACGACTATACCGATGGATTGGTCCGTGTCCATCTAGGTCGTGAGCATCTGTTCGATTAAATACGAGTAACCGATAGTATGATCTTCTGTGTGCCCATGCAACACCATACTAACTACAACGTATAAAATCCAGGACTATGATTTGCATATATTTAATTATAAATAATTAAATGCAAATAATTGTTTATTTAATTAAATAGATTAATGGCAATGGATCGTGAGTTTGCGTTACTTAAATCTAGACATTAAGTACACAACTCCAACAATCTCCCACTTGTACTAAGGTCTAGTCATTTCCTCCAAACTCCCGACTCCCATACTCATCACGTGCTTAAGTTGTACTTCCAAGAAGTACTATGTGAATGAGCACTCTAGGTTGCCGCTCTGAAGTTATCTTGGTGACTACAGCGTCGTCTCCCTCGACGATGACTCGTATCAGGTGGTACTTGCACTATGTGTTATCTTACACTCATGGACTAGTGATTTCTTCCCATTTGCCATTGCACCGCTATTTACATAGCCTTTGGCAAATTAAGAATCACATCTAAGTCCCAGAGATTATCCCGGAGTTATACCAAAACTTCCGCTGCCTCTGAGGCCGCTATTTGGTTACCCATGGCATAGTCCGAAAAGCATCGTGCTTATCACTCTTCCATGTTAAAACTCCTTCTCCTTTAATAGTGAAACACATAGCCTGATCGACTTACACCGGTCCTCATTCGATTAGAAATCTAAGAGAATGTAATCCAAAGGAAAAACTCGTCTGCTTCGTAGTCTAGAACAGTACTTCGAAAGTACTTTTACGGCAGTCGAATATTCCTTTCCAGGATTACCTTGATATCCTCCCACTATGCTAACCGCATAGCCGATATCAGGTTCTTGTTTTCAACAATGCATTTATCAAGTTTTCCACACTCCAAGTGTAGGAAACTGCTTTCACTGCTTCTATCACCTTTATGTGTTCCAAAACACATACCTTAGATAGATGCATTCCGTCTCTGAAAGGTAACGAACCTTTCTCGGAATCTTGCATGTTAAAACGAACCATAATCATATATATGTAAGATGTCCAGGAGAAGTACAATGTTCTTTTCTTGAGATCCCAGATCTTAAGAACATGCTCTAACTTCTTCCTCATCTCATATATCGATTTTTCTAGACAACCATCATTTTATGTCTGACAACATCTTTAAATTGTTACCAATGATAAAATGTCATTTACACAAAACCTCCGAGAAACACCACCTTGTTTCCATCACGTTTTCCATACACACGATTCGTCTATGCTTTTGATGAATCCATAAAATGGACTATCTCATCAATTTGCAAGTACCACGAACTCAATGCTTTGTTTCAATCCATAAATGGATCAACTAAGCTTGTACTCTAAATGATCTCGCCTCTTAGCAATAATCCTTATTGCCCTCCAAGAAGGCGCATTTAGATCTAGTACGGCCTTCATGTAGATCTAGGGATCGATTTCATGTATACTAGGTCCAGAGTCCGAAGACTCTCCTAGTCTTATGAATATCTCCGGTTGTCCCACAACCTCCCACTACAATGGCGTTCCGGTGTATAAACAGTGATAACAGTAGGTGCAGTTAGTGGTGTACCGCTACTCGGTTCGGCTGGTTCTAAGTCTTAATCTTTCTCTCTCATTTCAAAGTATCATGTCACTTTGGGCTTGTGGTTCATCACATAGTCTTCCTCTAAGAACCGGGCGTTAGAACTTATAACGTCCTTCTGGTTCATAGTACTATTGAACAGACATCTTTTGTTCTTCTAGGATATACTACAACCGCATTTGAATGCACCGTTGTTTCCAGACATATCCATAGAACATAGGTAGTTCCGTATAACTCATGCTTTTATACTATTTCTATAAGAGTTCCATTTCTTGTTTACGACACACCATTTCTACACATCAGTGCATGGTGTAGTCATTTGGGATCAAATCCCAATCTCTGATTAGTATGCCACGCATTCCTCAGACAGGTACTTGCCTCCGCGATCAAATCGCAGGCTATAAATGGATATACCTTGATGGTTCTCCACAATTGCTTAGTGTCCATTGACTTGTCAAAACACTTGCTTTTGTGGCACATCAGGCATTCTAATCCATTTGTCGAGTAATCATCAAATGAAGTACTCGTACCTTATTGTCTAAGTAGACATAGGTCTGCATACATCAGAGTCAATCAATTCTTATACTTGTCCGGATCTTACATCTTATATCCATAAAGGATTGCTTAGTCATATTATCTTCCAAATTAGATTCTTAGGTCGGAAGGTCCACTCCTTCAACTTAATTGATCAAAAATCAATTTTCGACCTTTGAACTTCTTATTTGAATAAACATGACTCAGCATAAGAATCCACAAGTATAATTGATAAAGAAATCTCTTATTAGTAAAACGAGTTTCATACTATGGTTCGTTGCATCATGGTGGACTCAGGATTCATCATTTATATATTGCTAGCTAATGTACCAAAATAGATAATATCATTATTTCTTCTTATAACCATCAAATGATTAAAAGAAATAAAATATCCATTTATTAGAAATCCAGAACAAAGTTCTTTCTAATATGAAAAGTACATAAAAGCAATAACCCAAAATGAAATCCTATAAAATGTCCTCTACTGCAACTGCTGCCTCCTCTACAGCATTGCCCATGTAGACTACGATCTTTTCTTTTCTAAGTCGTCGGGTTTCCTGGAACCCTTGCATTTAAAATGCACATACCGTCAGTGGTTCCATATCTACACACCAGGTTCCGGTAGATAATACCACTGACTATGTTTTATGACTAAAGAAAATTTCGTACTTTCTTTTGAGAGGATAATCAGACTTTCAGTACCCAGACTGTTTGCATCGAGAACACTTGCCTCTTGGCTTTCTCGTCCCATCTCGTGGTCCAAGAAACCTAGGACCACTGGGTTTCTTTGCTTGCTTTTCCTTTCTCCCGATTTTGCCCTTAGGTTCGAAACCTTTGGCATTAGCTACAAGAGCTTACAATTTCCGACTCAACTCGTCTAAAAGGTCAATCATCTCAAAAACGTTTTTAAGCGTTTCCTCGAAGCGACTGGCCTTTATGAGTATCCTCATCGCTTCTTGTCTAGCCGCCTATGTCATGTATAAACACCTTGAGTTTGAACATGATACCATAATCAGTGGTTATTGCAAAAGCATTTTCCCACTTCTTAAAATCAGTCCTTTCCTCATTAGTTAAGACATTTGTAGGCTCGGGAGGACAAAGCTCACTGAGTACAAACTTGTACTCTAACAGTTTGGGCAATGTCTAGATCTCTATTCCAATCAATACATTTAGGGACCAATGAGTTTAAAATCCTTACGTATCACATAAAGTGGGTTCAAAGCCATATCCTAATCTATGAGCACATATAACAACAAACAATCGATTTAATTTCCGATATTATCTCCCTCAAATAATATCATTAAACCACTAATCACATCTAAAATCCCATCAGGTAAGGCAAGCCACGTGGTGTGGACGTTTACCCACCCAAATGATTTAGCAATTAGATTTCCTTCGGTCATACATCACTTATAGCGTAACCTCGTGGGGAGGAATACTATAAGGCGTATCTAAGTGTAAACCATTACTCAGCACCAAAGTAAATCGCTTGGAATTGCTACATCACCGCAAGCCACGTGATGTGGACGTTGCTGGGATTCGATGTCCCGGGCTATCAAAATTGCGGAACCGATAACCCGACCGAAAAACCCGTCGCCGGAATTCGCACGAATTCCAACTCATCCGCGAGAGTCCGACCTTTGGAGACTACGCGCCCGAAGACACGCAGCCCGCACCCAGTCGATTTTCTCCCACGAGTCGGAAATCACGAACGCGAACGCCACACGAAGATCCGGGCTCGACAAGAGTCGCCGCGGGATGAACCCGCGGCTAAACCCTAGCCGAACCCCATCGCGGGGTTCGCGATCGCCGTGCATGGCGATCGCCGGGGCTGTTCGGAGCAGCCCCTTGGCGGTGAGTCCGGCGACTCACCGCCGCCATCCGACGGGAGGGGGACCACCAGTCGCGGCGCGAAGCCGCGACGGTCCCCGGCGATCGAACTAGGGTTCGATCGCCTCAGCCGCGGCGTCCAGCCGCGGCTTTCTCCCTTTGCGCGCACCACCGGCGGAGGGAGGCCGGGGAGTTCGACCCGCCGTGGCACCAGCCCACGGCCGAACCCCCAGCGATCGACTTCACGTCGATCGCTCGCCCCGGCGTCCAGCCGGGGCTCCCCTCACGCCCGCGCGCCGGCGGTCGAACCCTAGGGTTCGGCCGCCCCTTGTTCGATCCCGACGGGGATCGCGAGATCCCCGTGTCCCGGTCTCGACGTTCCCGGATCGTCTTGTTCATGTACATATTACGATTAAACAACACGAATAATCAAAGAGGGGTTTTCTCGATTATTACCTCGAATCGTTGTACGGAGAAACGAATTCGGTTGACGACCTCGTGACCTTCCCGCGTATTCCTTGCACTTCCTCCGAACGTCGTGTGGGCGACGATCTATCGGATTCCTATGGATCTTCCTCACTCTCAAGATTTTATGATTGGCGTAGGTCAATTAATTCTCTCTTGAAAGTGAAGACCATGTAGTGCTTATATAGGCTACGAAGGGGATCATAAGGAGAATAAATATTGGGCTTCTAAATATTGAAAATTAAATTGGGTCAAACCCAAATCTATTAATTCTTATCAATATTAAATTTTATTTATTTTCCACTATATAAATAAAATTGCACTCCCAATATTATTCCATATTATATCAAATAATATTTCTCCGATTAGTATTATATATTCCGTGTATTTAAGATTTAAATATCCATGAATAAATTTATTTATTGCTCAATAAATAATATTCATATCTTATATCCGAGACTAGTACCGTTCAACCTTTATTATTGTGCGGAACGAATCCACTCATGAGGTTTACACAATAATTCCTTATGAACTCATCTCGGGGATATTATCAACCCTTCCGGGATACACTTTCCCGTCAAGTATTCACGGCATGTCATACATAAAATATAGCGACCCAACTTTACCGGTAATTAACCCAATAATCAAATCGGTTAATTCCTTTGGAAAATCAAAGCCTCTAATATTAAATATACACACCCGCAATAGGATCGGGGATTAAGAATAAAATACTCCGAGATTTAAATTGATTATCAAAGGCAATCCTAATCAATAAATCTCAAGCTGATCCGCCCAATACACCAAGTGTACAAGTGTGATAAAATAATTAAGACAAATTATTTTCTCTCTCACACAACGACTATACCGATGGACTAGTTCGTGTCTATCTAGGTCGTGAGCAACTGTTCGATTGAATACGAGTAACTGATAGTATGATCTTCTGTGTGGGCCCGACACACCATACTAACTACAACGTATAAAATCCAGAACTATGGTTTGCAAAATTAAATGCAAATGATTGTTTATTATTTAAATAGGTTAAATGCTATGACCGGGAGTTTACCGATACTTAAATCTAGACATTAAGTACACAACTCCAACAATCTCCCACTTGTACTAAGGTCTAGTCATTTCCTCCAAACTCCCGACTCCCATACTCATCACGTGCTTAAGTTATACTTCTCAGAAGTATTATGTGAATGAGCAATCTAGGTTGCCGATCTGAAGTTATCTTGGTGACTACTGCGTCGTCTCTCTGACGATGCCTCGTATCAGGTGGTACTGGCTCTATGTGTTATCATCACTTTTCGAACTTATGACTTCTTCCAGTTCTTTTGGTGAACCAAGAGTCATATCCAAGTTCAGAGGTCATTCCGGAACCTAACCAAAACTTCCGCTGCCTCTGAGGCTGCTATTCGGTTTATGATAGAGTCCGAGAAGCATTACGCTTATCACTCTTTCATCCCTTAGGTTCCACCTCTTTAAAGTGAACACATAGCCTGATATCGACTTACACTGATCTTTCTCTGATTCTTGGATCTGAGAAACTGTAATCTAAGAATATTTCGTTTTGCCAGTAATCCAGTACTTCCAAGTACTTTACAGCATTCGAATATTTCTTATCCAGATTACTTTGATATCCTCCCACTACGCTAACCGCATAGTTGATATCAGGTTCTGGTTTTTCAACATTGCGTCTACAAAGCTCTCCACACAAGAAGTGTAAGTAACTGCTTTGTCCATATCTATCTCCTTCATGTGTTCGAAAACACATACCTTTAGATAGATGTATTCTGTTCCCGAAAGGCAATAACCTTTCTCAGAATTGTGCATGTTTAAAACAAAACAAAGTCGTATAAGATATCTTAAGAGAAGTACAAATGTTCTTATCTAGAGATCGAAAGATTTCTAAGAACATGATCCAATCTTCATCTTAATCTTATATCTCGACTTATTTAGACAACCTCTATTTTGTGTCTGACAACACTTTTAGATTGTTGCCAATGATGAAGTGTTATCTACACAAAATTCCGAGAAACACCACTTTTGTTTCCATTACGTCTCTAACACACCTTTCTCGCAAATCTATGCAGATCTAGGGATCGATTTCATGTATACTGGATTCAGAGTTCAAAACTCCTCCAGTCTTATGAACATCTCTGGTTGCTTAACAACCTCCCACTGCAATGGCGTTCCAGTGTATAACAGTAATAACATTAGGTGTACAACTACTCGGTCAGGCTGGTTCTCAGTCTTCCCATTCCTCATTTTAAAGTACTATGTCAGTTAGGGCATTGTAGTTCATCTAATAGTCTTCCTCTAAGAACCGGGTGAGGATACCCATCTAGTTCGTAGTACTATTGAACATACAATTACTTGTTCTTCTAGGATATTCTACAACCACATAGAATGTGCCGTTGTATCCAGGAATATCCATAGAACATAGGTAGTTCCGAACAAACTTGTTCCCTTACCATTAGAATCCCATTTCTCATTCCTGACACACCATGTCTACACATCAGTGTATGGTGCAGTCACTTTGAGATTTAATCTCAATCTTTGATTTATGCTATGTGTTATTTAGATAGGTGATAGCCTCCGCGAACGGGTCGCAGGCTACAAATGGATATACTTTGAAGGATCTCCATAATGGTCTTGTGTTGAAAACACTCCACCTTTATGGCACAGCAAGTAGTCCAATCCATCTTCGAGTATTCTTGAAAGAACGACTCGTACCTTCTCTAATTACACATACCGCATTAATCACAAATCATTTTCCATACTTGTCCGAATTCTATCCTTTATCCAGAAAGGTTAACTCAGTCGTATCATCTATCAAGATCGATTCTTAGGTCGGAAGGCCCATTCCTCCAACTATAATTGATCAAATCAATTTCGACCTTTTGAATCCCTTTTGAATAGATACTACTAAGTTCAAGAATTCACAAGTATGATGATAAGAGAAATACATCTAATAAGTAAAACAAGTTATACATAACGGTTCGTTGCATCGTGGTAGACTAAGGATTCATCATTCACATATTGCTTATCTAATGTACCATAATAGATATCACCATTATTTCTTATCCAAACCATCAAATGATTAAAGAAATAAAATATCCATTAATAAAGAAAACCAGAACGAAGTTCTTTTTCAAAATAAAGGCGTACATAAAGCAATAACTGAAATGAAAAACTTAAACAGATAAACGTCTTCCACTGCAACCGCTGCTACCCCAACAGCTTTGCCCATGTAGACTCGAACTCTTCTTCTCTAAGTCGCCGGGTTTTCTGGAACCCCTGCATTTAAAGAAATGCACATACCGTCAGTGGTTTCCATATCTACACACCAGAATTCTGGTAGATAATACCGCTGACTATGTTTTTACGACTAAAGAAAAATTCGTACCTCTGAGAGGACATTCAGACTTCCAGTGTCCAGACTTCTTGCATCGGAAGCACAACCCCTTTGGCTTACTAGCCCCCACTCGTGGTCCATTCCTCTTGGCACCACTGGGTTTTATGGCTTGCTTCCTTTTCTTGCCCCTACCTCCAATAGCTTTGAAGCTTTTGGACTTGGTAGCTACAAGCGCTTGAGACTTGCCCTTCTTGTAGATCCCCTCTGCCGCCTTAAGTTCAGTCAGGAGTTGCGCAAGGCTATAAGATAGTTTACCCATGTTATAGCTCATACGAAACTGCTCAAAACTAGGGGTCAGAGACTGGAGTATGATATCGACTTGCGTATCAGCATCAATCATAGCTCCTAGGACCTCTAATTAATTCATTCAACAGACCCATCATCTTGAGAACGTGCTCCTCAACGGGCGTTCCCTCAGACTGAGTAGTTGACATGAGGACTCTCATGGCTTCTTGCCTCCCCGCACGGTCATGATGCCCAAACATCTCCTTGAGGTTAAATAACATATCCTCGGCAGTGTCCATCGACTGATGCTGGGTTTGGAGTACATTTGACATGGAAGCCAAAATATAGCACCTAGCCATTTCATCAGCCTTTTTCCACTTCCGATATGCTTCTTTTTCCTCATCAGTTGAGGCGGCCGTGGGTTCAGCGGGGCATTGCTCATAGAGTGCAAATTTGTACTCTTCAGCAGTCAGGACAATGTCCAAATTTCTCTTCCAATCAATGTAATTGGGACCAGTGAGTTTATGATCCTTGAGTATCATAGAAAGTGGATTCATAGCTATTCTCTAAACCTATAAGCACATGTAAACAAACAATCAATTTAATGTCCGATATTATCTCCCTCAAATAATATCATTAAATTACTAATTGCGTCTAAAATCCCATCAGGTAAAGCAAGCCACGTGGTGTGGACGTTTACCCACCCAAATGATTTAGCAATTAGTTTTTCTTTGGTCATACATCGATCATAGCGTAACTTCGTGGTGAAGGATACTATGACGCGTATCTAAGTGTAAACCATCACTCAGCACTAAAGTACATCGCTTGGAATTGCTACGTCACCGCAAGCCACGTGGTGTGGACGTTTACGACAATTTCACAACTCTTCACAATTACTTATAACTGTCTACATCAATTAATCCAAAGTCCGTCAGTATAGCAAGCCACGTGGTGTGGACGTTTACCAACCAAGAGACTTTTATAATTGACTCCCAATTACTAGATCCAATTAATCTCGTAAATCAATACGTGGAGAATCATAAGTGAAACTCGAAGTTTCTAACCAGTGATTCACCATGCGAGCGACCCTATCTCTCATAAATGAGGGAGCCGAGCAGACAAACGACCCACCTATAAAAGAATGGCACGAAAGTCTCTAATTTGTGTCATCCACATGACCAAGTGGCTCTGGCTCCATTCCACTCCCCGGGGTGAGAATGAGTCGACTTGAAGTCAGTTTCAGAAAGACAAATTAGGCACTGTTTGATAACTTGATCAATGTTTCTTGTAAGTGGAATTACAAGAATTCTCCTACAATGACTTGTCTATATGAACTTCGAAAGTCCATAAAAGTCACCAAGAGAACAGTGATGGAGACCATGGAAATGTTTCCATCCCCTCTCCCACTTAGCTTTTTACAATAAAGGGATACGCTATCTAGTGCATAAAAAATAAACACATATAGCATGCATGAAAGCAATAAAGCACATAGCACATAGTCAAAATAATGCTAGAGAAATATTTTTCCCGACTATCATGGCTTTATCTTCATATGCATCCTCTAGTCTTCAGTCTTCGTTTCTTGAATGCTCCATGTGACGAGAATATTAATTTCCAATATTTAAATCTATTTATTTTCAATTAATCCAAAAGATACTTAATTCGAAAATTAAGTCAATTGAATATATCAAAAATAAAATTAAATATTATTAATATTTTTATTTATTTATTTTCCTCTCTAGTTCTTATTAAATCTTTAGAATAATCTATCCAAGTAAAACTTGGAATATTCTAGAAGATATCTATAATAGAACAAGGAAATAAAATAAATTAGGACTTTCTACTTTCCAAATTTATCTTTATTCCTAATCCATGAATATTCCCATGAGTAGGAATAATCAAATAGGAAAAATAAATTTAGTACTAAATTAATTAAATTTCTAATCTATGAATAATTCCATGAAGGAAATAAATCAATAGAAATAAAATTAATTTAAATTAGTTCTTTTCCTAATCCATGAGAGTTTCCTAAAAGGAAAGTACTCAAATAGGAAAAATCCGAACTAATTAGGAAAGTGGATCTTGGTAGGAGACACGAGATCACGAGGACCCCGCGCCTCCACCATCGACCCACCGCCGGGAAGCCATGCGCCGCCGCCCCCAGCCCACGCGCCACCACCTCCGGTGGCCGGCGTGGCCGAGAGCCCTACGGGCTGCCTCCCTCGGGTCGATCGATCATCATGGGATCGATCCAATCGATCCCTCGTCCTCCCGCTCATCTTCTCCTTCGTCACACGCGTCCTCCGGCGGTCGTCTCAAATCGAACCAACGTAAATAAATTACAAAATTTAAAATACAATTCCGGTATCGATTCTATACATGAAATCGACCCTATACATTTTCCGGAAAAACAAGAACGTAATAATAAATCCTAAATTCGGTCAACCCCCGAATTTTTACTATTACAAACATTCAACCACACAAAACGAATCTCGACATGTCCGAGAGTTTAATAATCATGATAATTAATTAAAAAACAATTAATTAAATCCAACCATGATAGCCGGAAATCCTGCAAGGTAGAACAATAATCGAACATATACATGAACACGAAACCAAACGCTCTGATACCAATTGCTGGGATTCGATGTCCCGGGCTATCAAAATTGCGGAACCGATAACCCGACCGAAAAACCCGTCGCCGGAATTCGCACGAATTCCAACTCATCCGCGAGAGTCCGACCTTTGGAGACTACGCGCCCGAAGACACGCAGCCCGCCCCCAGTCGATTTTCTCCCACGAGTCGGAAATCACGAACGCGAACGCCACACGAAGATCCGGGCTCGACAAGAGTCGCCGCGGGATGAACCCGCGGCTAAACCCTAGCCGAACCCCATCGCGGGGTTCGCGATCGCCGTGCATGGCGATCGCCGGGGCTGTTCGGAGCAGCACCTTGGCGGTGAGTCCGGCGACTCACCGCCGCCATCCGACGGGAGGGGGACCACCAGTCGCGGCGCGAAGCCGCGACGGTCCCCGGCGATCGAACTAGGGTTCGATCGCCTCAGCCGCGGCGTCCAGCCGCGGCTTTCTCCCTTTGCGCGCACCACCGGCGGAGGGAGGCCGGGGAGTTCGACCCGCCGTGGCACCAGCCCACGGCCGAACCCCCAGCGATCGACTTCACGTCGATCGCTCGCCCCGGCGTCCAGCCGGGGCTCCCCTCACGCCCGCGCGCCGGCGGTCGAACCCTAGGGTTCGGCCGCCCCTTGTTCGATCCCGACGGGGATCGCGAGATCCCCGTGTCCCGGTCTCGACGTTCCCGGATCGTTTTGTTCATGTACATATTACGATTAAACAACACGAATAATCAAAGAGGGGTTTTCTCGATTATTACCTCGAATCGTTGTACGGAGAAACGAATTCGGTTGACGACCTCGTGACCTTCCCGCGTATTCCTTGCACTTCCTCCGAACATCGTGTGGGCGACGATCTATCGGATTCCTATGGATCTTCCTCACTCTCAAGATTTTATGATTGGCGTAGGTCAATTAATTCTCTCTTGAAAGTGAAGACCATGTAGTGCTTATATAGGCTACGAAGGGGATCATAAGGAGAATAAATATTGGGCTTCTAAATATTGAAAATTAAATTGGGTCCAACCCAAATCTATTAATTCTTATCAATATTAAATTTTATTTATTTTCCACTATATAAATAAAATTGCACTCCCAATATTATTCCATATTATATCAAATAATATTTCTCCGATTAGTATTATATATTCCGTGTATTTAAGATTTAAATATCCATGAATAAATTTATTTATTGCTCAATAAATAATATTCATATCTTATATCCGAGACTAGTACCGTTCAACCTTTATTATTGTGCGGAACGAATCCACTCATGAGGTTTACACAATAATTCCTTATGAACTCATCTCGGGGATATTATCAACCCTTCCGGGATACACTTTCCCGTCAAGTATTCACGGCATGTCATACATAAAATATAGCGACCCAACTTTACCGGTAATTAACCCAATAATCAAATCGGTTAATTCCTTTGGAAAATCAAAGCCTCTAATATTAAATATACACACCCGCAATAGGATCGGGGATTAAGAATAAAATACTCCGAGATTTAAATTGATTATCAAAGGCAATCCTAATCAATAAATCTCAAGCTGATCCGCCCAATACACCAAGTGTACAAGTGTGATAAAATAATTAAGACAAATTATTTTCTCTCTCACACAACGACTATACCGATGGACTAGTTCGTGTCTATCTAGGTCGTGAGCAACTGTTCGATTGAATACGAATAACTGATAGTATGATCTTCTGTGTGGGCCCGACACACCATACTAACTACAACGTATAAAATCCAGAACTATGGTTTGCATAATTAAATGCAAATGATTGTTTATTATTTAAATAGGTTAAATGCTATGACCGGGAGTTTACCGATACTTAAATCTAGACATTAAGTACACAACTCCAACAGACGTTTACGACAACTTCACAACTCTTCACAATTTCTTACAACTGTCTACATCAATTAATCCAAAATCCGTCAGCATAGCAAGCCACGTGGTGTGGACGTTTACTACACTAAGAGATCTTTATAATTGACTCCCAATTACTTGATTCATTTAATCTTGTAAATCAAGACGCGGAGAATCATAAGTGAAACTCGAAGTTTCTTACCAGTGATTCACCATGCGAACGACCCTATCTCTCATAAAATGAGGGAGCCGAGCAGACAATCGATCCACCTTCAAAAGGATGGTACGAAGGTCTCTAATTTGTGTCCTCGACATGACCAAGTGGCTTTGGCTCCATTCCACTCCCCGGGGTGAGAATGAGTCGACTTGAAATCAGTTTTGGAAAGACAAATTAGGCATTGTTTGATAAACTTAATCAATGTTTCTCGTAAAAGGAATTACAAGAATTCTCCTCCAATGACTTGTCTATACGAACTTCAAAAGTCCATAAAAGTCACCAAGAGAACAGCAATGGAGACCATGGATATGTTTCCATACCCTCTCCCACTTAGCTTTTTACAATAAAGGGATACGCTATCTAATGCATAATTAAATACACATAAGCATGCATACATGAAATAAAGCACATAGAATATTATCACATAATCAAAATAATTACTAGAATATTATTTTCCGACTATTATGGCTTTATCGCATCCCCGTACGCATCTTCTAGTCTTCAGTCTTCGTTCTTGAATGCTCCATGTGACGGGAATATTAATTCCAATATTTAAATCTATTTATTTTCAATAAATCCAAAAGATACATAATTCGAAAATTAAGTCAATCGAATAAATCAAAAATAAAATTAAATATTATTAATATTTTTATTTATTTTATTTTCCCTTTCTACTTCATTAAATCTCTAGAATAATCTATTCAAGACCCACTTGGAATATTCCAGAAGACTTCCATAATGAAATAAGGAAATAAAATA
Source organism: Euphrasia confusa (assembly GCA_954870475.1). Lineage (NCBI taxonomy): Eukaryota > Viridiplantae > Streptophyta > Magnoliopsida > Lamiales > Orobanchaceae > Euphrasia > Euphrasia confusa. The sequence goes on along the minus strand of OX940949.1, from coordinate 13,408,528 downwards.
ATTTAGGACTCCTAGTCCTTCCAAATTAATTCCTTTCCTAATTCATTAAAAATTCCATAAAGGAATAATTAAATAAGGAAAAATTAATTTAGGACTCCTAAACTTTCCAAATTAATTATTTTCCTAATCCATTAAAAATTCCATAAAGAAATAATTAAATAGGAAAAATAAATTAATTCCAAATTTATTCTTTTCCTAATCCATGAAAATTTCCATAATAGAAATAATCAATAAGGAAAAAACGAATAATTTAGGAAAGTAAATCTCGGTTAGGAGTAGCACGGAGTGGGGATCTCCGCACCACCCCCAACCGATCGACCACCACCGAGGAGGAGCACCGCCGCCGCCCCCAGCCGGGGCGCCACCACCACCGGTGGCTAGGCGTGGCCGAGAGCCTCCCGCGGCTGCCCCCTCTCTCTAGGGTTGATCCTCCATGGATCGATCATGGGGTTGATCGATCCGAGTCCTCCCTCTCTTCGTCTCCTCCGTCACACTTTTCCGGTTGTCGTTTCGGAATTGATCCAACGTAAAATAAATTATAAATTTATTACTACGCTATCCGGTATCAATTCTCTACATGAAATCGACCTCACAATTTCCGGAAAAATTAAGAACAAACATTCACCACACAAGAACAAATAACATCACCGAGAGTTTAACAATCAAGAGAAATATTATGACATTAATTAACAAAATTAAATCTAGCCATAATAATCGGAAACCCTGCAAGGTAGAACAATTTATCGAAAAATACCATGAACTAAAACCAACGCTCTGATACCAATTGTTGGAAATCGATATCCCGAAATTAATAAATTTAAATAAATAAATTATCTAATTAATTCCGACCGAAATCCTTTGGAGATCGAATATCCGGATTGTCTAAATTGCGGAACCGACAATCCAATCGACTCCCGGTTGCCGGAAACCCGCCACGAACCTCCACGGGGATAGCCTAATCAAACAAACACGCCACGGGGATAGCCCGTGGCTTGTTCGATCGAGCCTCCCGCGTGGGGCTCGCGGCTGTCCTTGGCAGCCGCCTAGGGCTGCCCTTGGCAGCCCGTCGGGCACCCCAGCCACCCCATGGTGATCGCCCACCAGCCACGGTCGCCGTGGCTAGCGATCACCGCCAGCACCGCTGCCGCTTGAGCGGCTGGTGCACCGCGCGAGCGGCAATCGCACCGCATGAGCGGGGATCGAGCCGCGCGGGCTGTGGCGTCCGGCTAGGGTTTGATCGAGCCCTCGGCGCCCAGACGAGGCTCTCGCCCTCTCGACCCATCTCCGATCGAGCCGACGAGCCGCCGCGGTCCGGTGGTCTTCGACCACCACCGCTCGGTTCGTCCTCGTCATGAGTCGCGTCCTCGGATCTTGGTTCATGATATTCTCACGATAAATAAACGATAAAATCATAAAGAGGGTTTTACGATTTACCTCGTTCTCGTTGTTCGGAAAAACGAAGAACTCAATTTGACGACCTTGAGATCTTCCCGCGTATTCCTTGCACTAGCCCGGACGTCGTGTGGGCGACGATCTACCGAACTCCATGGATCCTCCTCTCTACTTTCTCTCTCTAGAATTGTGATCTTCAAGTTATGAGAATAGAGAAGACCATGTAGTGCTTTTATAGGCTACGTAGGGGATCTAAAGGAGGTGGAATATTGGGCTTCCAATAATAGTGATTAAATTGAGCCCACCAAGCCCAAATCTATTAATCCTTACTATTATTAATTATATGATTAACTCCACTATATAAATATAATTGCACTCCCAATATTCACCATATTATATCAAATAATATTTCTCCGGTAGTATTATTTATTCCGTGTATTTAAGATATAAATATCCATGAATAAAATTAATTTATTGCTAATTAATTTATTCATCTCTTATATCCGAGACTAGTACCATTCAACCTTAATTATTATGCGGAACGAATCCACCAGCAGGGTTTACATAATAATTCCTTATGAACTCATCTCGGGGATATTATCAACCCTTCCGGGATACACTTTCCCGTCAAGTATTCACGGCATGCCATATATAAAATATAGTGACCCAACTTAACCGGTAATTAACCCAATAATTAAATCGGTTAATTCCTTTGGTAAATCAAAGTCACTTATATTAAATATACACACCCGCAATAATATCGGGGATTAAGAATAAAATACACTGAGACTCGAATCGATTATCGCCGGCAATCCTAATCGATGAATCTCAACGATCCGCTCAATACACCAAGTGTACAAGTGTGATAAAATAATTAAGACAAATTATTTTCTCTCTCACACAACGACTATACCGATGGATTGGTCCGTGTCCATCTAGGTCGTGAGCATCTGTTCGATTAAATACGAGTAACCGATAGTATGATCTTCTGTGTGCCCATGCAACACCATACTAACTACAACGTATAAAATCCAGGACTATGATTTGCATATATTTAATTATAAATAATTAAATGCAAATAATTGTTTATTTAATTAAATAGATTAATGGCAATGGATCGTGAGTTTGCGTTACTTAAATCTAGACATTAAGTACACAACTCCAACACAAAGTTCCGTTTCCATCTAGCAAGCCACGTTAGTGTGGACGTTTACTAAACAAACAACTTTATTACTTGAATCCTACTTATTTAAATGTCATAGAGTCTCAATTAACCCAAAGTACCGTTTCCATTTAGCAAGCCACGATAGTGTGGACGTTTACTAAAACAAACAACTTTGTTAATTGACTCTTACATTTATTAAATTTCACAATTTTATTAATCAAAGCTTGATATCTCGTAAGTGAAACTCGAAGTTTCTAACCAGCGATCAATCATGCAATTGAGCCCTATCTCTCACTAGGTGAGGGAGCCAACCAGACAATCGATCTAGTCATCAAATGACTCGAATGTCTCTAATCTGTGTCATCGACATAACCAAGCGCTTTGGCTCCATTCCACTCCCCGGGGTGAGAATGAGTCGAGTTGAAATTAGTCTTTGAATGACAGATTAGGCATTGCTTTTGAGAAATATAATTGTTCAATTTTATAAGTTGATTTTAAATTCGAATTTTGATCCAGTGATATCCGTGTGTCGACTTTATCCGATAGGGAGGATGACACTAAAGCCAACTCGTAAGTGACACACATCACTATCAAAACAGAGAATGGAGACCGCGGGATTGTTTCCAATCCCTCTCCCACTTAGTATTTTACGAAAAGGGATAACATGCACAAATAAATAAAGCATAACAAAAGCACGTTAACACACAAAAAGCATTTAACGTGGCCCCGATTATTATGGCCTTTAAATATCTTCCATGCACGTCTTTTCGGATCTTCGTCTCGTTGCTCATCTCGGTCTCGATCCACCACCGACTCGTCTAAGTGCCAAGAGACGAACCCCTCCCACTGGAGTATCGTCCCAGGCCTCGACAATCGTTCTGTGGTGTCCGTCGAACCCCCGAAGCATCGCTGCCAAGCCTAGGGCAGCGGGCGCTGCCCTATATCCAGCGCTCGCTGGAGAAGCTCTGGGCAGCGGGCGCTGCCCCAGCTCCAGCGGGCGCTGTTCGTGCACAGATTGCTGCAGGTTCGACTTCTCGACCCTCGTTCGTCCGGCCTTCGATCTTCTTTCGATTCACCAAGTAGCAGCAACATTACATAAGTAAAACTAACTACTTCCGGCATCGATCCTATACAGGTTGATCGATCCTATACACCCGAATAAAACGAAAATGAAAAAAGAACCTAAACGACTCAACCCGTCGTTTTAACTATTACAAACATGCAACGATTATAAAACAAAGATCTCGACAACCCCGAGAGTTTAATAAACCACATCATACAACACAATAACAATGGCCATAATAATCGGGTTCGAACCTGCAAAACAAATCTCGCAAAAATACAACGAACGACAAAAACCGGCTCTGATACCAATTGTTGGAAATCGACTACCCGGGACGTGTCCGTTCGATCACTCGAACATCCGAACACGCCCAGTCGACCTCATGTGACAGCTCTCCGCTGACGACGAAGCCCCGCAGCCGATTCACGCCCAGCCGCCGCGCACGAGGCACAACCGCGCGAACCGGCTGCTGCCCGCTTCAACCAGCGGGCGCTGCCCGCGTTCAGCGGCCGCTGCTCAGCCACCAGCGGGCGCTGGAGAGGCCCTTGGCAGCGCGCGCTGCCTGGCTTCCAGCGGGCGCTGCTCGTGACGAACAGCAGCGCGCTGCTGTTGTTCCGGGCTCGTTTCCGGTCCGTTTTTCCTCTTCCGACCACCGTTCCGGAGGTCCTTGACCCCCAGGTAGTCGAGGAACACGTACCACGACTCCCGGAACCCGATCGTTCGTCCGATGTATTTTTAACGAATCAAGAGATCGAATATTGCGGAAATAGGGTTCGATCTCATACCTTTGTCGCGTGATTCGGAGGAGCCGAATTGTTGAAACCTTAGCGATTGCTAGCGTATGCCTCTTCCCGACTCCAACCGTTGTGTGGGCAACGATCCGTTGGGTCTCCCTTTTCTGCTCTCTCCTCCCAAAACCAGCGTAAGAATTATTCTCTGAGAATAATCATTATTGCGTTAACTTTTATTTTTAACAGAGAAAAACTTTAATTGCGCTAACAATTATTTTTCGCTGCTGAAAATAATTATTGCGGCGTTTCTTAGGTTTAAGAGAGGCAAGGGGGGGGGGTTATATATAGATTTACACTAGGGACCTCTTAGGTAAATTAATTAGGGGCTAAATTGCAATTTAATTAAACCGGTGTCCTTAAAAGAAAACCTTTAATTAAATTCCACAATTTTAATTATTATTCACTCCACTAAAAAATAATAATTGAATTCCCGAAATTAATTTAATATTATATCAACAATAATATTTCCGCCGAAATTACATATACGACTTTCCCCGTGTTTAAGATATCGAATGTCCACGAATTAATTTCAATTACTAATAATTAAATTAATTCGTTTCTTGTTATCCGAGACTAGTACCACTCATCCTTATTATCATGTGGAACGAATCCACCTGCAGGGTTTACACGATAAACTTTATGAGCTCATCTCGGGGACATCATCAACCCAATAAATGGGACACGGTTTCCTGTCTATAATCTATAGCATGCCGTGTGTACAATTCCGATTCCCAATATACCGAGGATCTCGACTAATCAATTAGTCTCACTCATTGGCATATTAAAGAACCGAGAATTGGACACACGCACCTATAATTATATAGGGATTAGGAATTCGTATATCCGTAATATCTAAGGTCTAGTTCGATTACGTCGATTAGTATAAATCGAACGCCCTCCCGTGGTCCTGCTCAATACACCAAGTGTACGAGTGTAACATGATAGTCAAGACCGACTATCTACCAGTCACACTACGACGTACCGATGGATTGTCCCTGTCCATCTAAGTCGTGAGCTACTGTTCGATAGTATACGAGTAACCGACAATATGATCTTCCGCGTGTCTCCTCACGCCATACTGTCTACAACGTATACATCAAGGACTATTGCATTAAATGCAATCATGCTTGAATCATATCTCGAATTAAGGTATAGATAAGGAGTTCCGTATTTGCACTAAACTAGACATTTAGAATACAACTCCATCACTAACTCGGGTCCACCCGCATATATTCGAAAGAGACATCCGGATCAACAAATGATAGGAGATCTAAATCAACGAGTTACTCGCTCTACTCACCCCACCACCACCTTGTCCGCCACCTATCCTAACACTCTTGCAAATTTGGCATTTTTGTCTCCTGATGTGGGTATTTTGAGTTTTGTCTCTGAAATTGAGCCCAAAAATATTAAGGAAGCCATCAATGATGAATTTTGGATTGCGGCGATTTGCAAGAAGAGCTACATGAGTTTGAACGAAACAAAGTATGGTCACTGGTTCCTAGACCCAAGAATGTGAATGTGATTGGCACTAAGTGGATCTATAAGAACAAAACCAATGAATTCAATCAAATAGTGCGCAACAAGGCACGCTTAGTTGCTCAAGGGTACACCCAAGTAGAGGGAATTGATTTTGAAGAAACATTTGCCCCTGTGGCACGCATAGAGTCAATCAGACTCCTTATTGCGGTGGCTTGCTACAAAAATATTCCGTTACGGCAGATGGACGTCAAGGCAGCCTTTCTGAATGGAGTATTGGATGAAGAGGCCTATGTAGAACAACCTAAAGGCTTTGTGGATCCTCACAAACCAGACCATGTCTACCTTCTTCATAAGGCTCTCTATGGGTTGAAGCAAGCACCTCGTGCATGGTATAGTTGCCTTACGGATTTTCTTTTGAATTTTGGTTTTACTCGTGGTAATGCCGACACTACTCTCTTCATAAAACTTGTCAAGAATGAAATGCTTATTGCCCAAATCTATGTTGATGATATTGTATTCGGTGCCACCCATGACCGCTTGGTAAAAGAATTCACTGAAGCCATGGCTTCCTCCTTTCAAATGAGCTTTGAGGGGGAGCTAAGTCACTTTCTTGGTCTTCAAATCTCGCAACGCCCAAATGGAATCTTTGTTTCACAGACTAAGTACGCCATCAACATGCTTAAGAAATTTGATATGGCGGATGCTAAGCCCATGAAAACTCCTATGGCCACCACTGATAAGTTAAGCAAGGCTGAGAAGAGCAAGGACATTGACATCTCTACCTATAGATCTCTTATTGGAAGCTTGCTCTACCTCACAGCCACACGGCCCGATATTATGTTTAGTGTGTGCCTCTGTGCGCGCTACCAAGCAAAACCTAAGGAAGAACATCTTGCTGCCGTGAAACGTATCCTTCGTTATGTTGTCGGGTCTACCGACCTTGGTCTATGGTATACTAAAGATACTTCTTCTTATCTTGTTGGTTTTGCAGATGCTGTTTGGGCTGGTGATGCGGATGAAAGAAAAAGCACCAGTGGTGGGTGTTGTTTCTTAGGAAATAATCTTGTCTCATGGCATAGCAAGAAGCAAAATTGTATTGCTCTCTCTACCGCCGAATCGGAGTATGTGGCTGCGGAGAGTTGTTGCACCCAACTGTTGTGGCTACAACAAATGCTTGCGGATTATCAAATTGCAAGCACACCACTAACCTTGTTCTGTGACAACGAAAGTGCTATAAAGATAAGTCAGAATCCAGTACAACATTCAAAGACCAAGCATATTGACATACGACATCATTTCATTCGAGACTTAGTGGAACGGGGTAAGGTTGTAATGGAACATGTTCCTACCGAGAAACAACTCTCAGATTTCTTCACAAAAGCACTTGCTTCGGAAAGATTTTTGACTTTACGGAGTTCACTCTGCATGTGTGCGCTTTGAAGGGTAATAGACCGCAAATGGCTACCTCCACCCACAACCGTTTATTTTCTCAATGGAACCATCGGGTAGAGTAAGGTGAGGTTTGTAGTTGACGGTTGCAAAGTGACGTAGTATTTGTTGGAATTCGATATCCCGGAGTTGCCGGAATTGCGGAACATGACAACTCCGATCAAACCCTTCGCCGGAGATCACATGAACGCCGACTCATCCGCCGGAGTCCGGCCTTTGGAGACCACGCACCCGAAGGCACGCGGCCCGCCCCCAGCCGAACCCCCGCGAGACGGGGTTCACGCGATCCCGATCGCGCCTTGGCGATCGATGGGTGGGGCTGCTCCCAGCAGCCCCCGCGGCGAGTCCGGCGACTCGCCGCCGCTTGGAAGGTCCCCACCGTCGAGGTGGGGTGGGGTGCGGCACCAGCTCGCGCCCCCAGCGATCGATCGTGAGATCGATCGCATGCCCGCGGCCCAGCCGCGGGTCTCTCCTCCGCGTGCCCTCGAAACCCTAGGCGGCGATCGCCGTGGTCCGGCGATCCTAGATCACCACCACGCGTTCGTCGTCTAATCCGGGGTTCGAACTTTTGGATCTTGTTTTTCGATAATTGATCAATAAACTAGAATTAAATTGCGGAAATTTAATTCACCTTTCGATTCGTTGTGCGGAGAAACGAGATCTTATGATGACCTTGAGATCTTCCCACGTATTCCTTGCACTAGCCCGGACGTCGTGTGGGCGACGATCTACCGAACTCCATGGATCCTCCTCTCTACTTTCTCTCTCTAGAATTGTGATCTTCAAGTTATGAGAATAGAGAAGACAATGTAGTGCTTTTATAGGCTATGTAGGGGATCTTAAGGAGGTGGAATATTGGGCTTCCAATATTGAAGATTAAATTGAGCCCAATGCTCAAGTCCATTAATCCTTATCAATATTAATTAATTCTATTTTCCACTATATAAAATTAATTGCACTCCCAATATTAAACCATATTATATCAAATAATATTTCTCCGGTAGTATTATTTATTGTTGGAGTTGTGTACTTAATGTCTAGATTTAAGTATCGGTAAACTCCCGGTCATAGCATTTAACCTATTTAATTAATAAACAATCATTTGCATTTAATTAATTATGCAAACCATAGTTCTGGATTTCATACGTTGTAGTTAGTATGGTGTGTCGGGCCCACACAGAAGATCATACTATCAGTTACTCGTATTTAATCGAACAGTTGCTCACGACCTAGATGGACACGAACTAGTCCATCGGTATAGTCGTTGTGTGAGAGAGAAAATAATTTGTCTTAATTATTTTATCACACTTGTACACTTGGTGTATTGGGCGGATCAGCTTGAGATTTATTGATTAGGATTGCCTTGGATAATCAATTTAAATCTCGGAGTATTTTATTCTTAATCCCCGATCCTATTGCGGGTGTGTATATTTAATACTAGAGACTTTGATTTTCCAAAGGAATTAACCGATTTAATTATTGGGTTAATTACCGGTAAAGTTGGGTCGCTATATTTTATATACGACATGCCGTGAATACTTGACGGGAAAGTGTATCCCGGAACGGTTGATAATATCCCCGAGATGAGTTCATAAGGAATTATTGTGTAAACCTCATGAGTGGATTCGTTCCACACAATAATAAAGGTTGAACGGTACTAGTCTCGGATATAAGATATGAATATTATTTATTGAGCAATAAATAAATTTATTCATGGATATTTAAATCTTAAATACACGGAATATATAATACTAATCGGAGAAATATTATTTGATATAATATGGAATAATATTGGGAGTGCAATTTTATTTATATAGTGGAAAATAAATAAAATTTAATATTGATAAGAATTAATAGATTTGGGTTGGACCCAATTTAATTTTCAATATTTAGGAGCCCAATATTTATTCTCCTTATGATCCCCTTCGTAGCCTATATAAGCACTACATGGTCTTCACTTTTCACAACAACCTAAGTTACGCCAACAATAAAGTTTTGAGAGTGAGGAAGATCCATAGGAATCCGATAGATCGTCGCCCACACGACGTTCGGAGGAAGTGCAAGGAATACGCGGGAAGGTCACGAGGTCGTCAACCGATTTCGTTTCTCCGTACAACGAATCGAAGGTATAATCGAGAAACCCCCTCTTTGATTATTCGTGTCGTTTAATCGTGATATGTACATGAACAAGACGATCCAGGAACGTCGAGACCGGGATACGGGGATCTCGCGATCCCCGTCGGGATCGAACAAGGGGCGGCCGAACCCTAGGGTTCGACCGCCGGCGCGCGGGCGTGAGGGAAGCCCCGGCTGGACGCCGGGGCGAGCGATCGACGTGAAGTCGATCGCTGGGGGTTCGGCCCTGGGCTGGTGCCACGGCGGGTCGAACTCCCCGGCCTCCCTCCGCCGGTGGTGCACGCAAAGGGAGAAAGCCGCGGCTGGACGCCGCGGCTGGGGCGATCGAACCCTAGTTCGATCGCCGGGGACCGTCGCGGCTTCGCGCCGCGACTGGTGGTCCTCCTCCCGTCGGATGGCGGCGGTGAGTCGCCGGACTCACCGCCAAGGGGCTGCTCCGAACAGCCCCGGCGATCGCCATGCACGGCGATCGCGAACCCCGCGGATGGGGTTCGGCTAGGGTTTAGCCGCGGGTTCACCCCGCGGCGACTCTTGTCGAGCCCGGATCTTCGTGTGGCGTTCGCGTTCGTGATTTCCGACTCGTGGGAGAAAATCGACTGGGGGCGGGCTGCGTGTCTTCGGGCGCGTAGTCTCCAAAGGTCGGACTCTCGCGGATGAGTTGGAATTCGTGCGAATTCCGGCGACGGGTTTTCGGTCGGGTTATCGGTTCCGCAATTTTGATAGCCCGGGACATCGAATCCCAGCAATTGGTATCAGAGCGTTTGGTTTCGTGTTCATGTATATATTCGATTATTGTTCTACCTTGCAGGATTTCCGGCTATCATGGTTGGATTTAATTAATTGTTTTTAATTAATTATCATGATTATTAAACTCTCGGACATGTCGAGATTCGTTTAGTGTGGTTGAATGTTTGTAATAGTAAAAATTCGGGGGTTGACCGAATTTAGGATTTATTATTACGTTCTTGTTTTTCCGGAAAATGTATAGGGTCGATTTCATGTATAGAATCGATACCGGAATTGTAATTTAAATTATTGTAATTTATTTACGTTGGTTCGATGTTGAGACGACCACCGGAGGACGCATGTGACGAAGGAGAAGACGAGAGGGAGGACCGGGGATCGATCACGAGGATCGATCCCATGAGGATCGATCGCGGGGGCTGTCCGCGATGACCCTCGGCCACGCCGGCCACCGGAGGTGGTGGCGCGTGGGCTGGGGACGGCGGCGGTGGTGCTCCCGGTTGGCGATCGAAGGTAGGGGGCGCGGGGTCCTCGTGATCTCGTGTTCTCCTACCGAGATACTACTTTCCTAATTAATTCGGATTTTTCCTATTTGAGTACTTTCCTTTTGGAGATTCTCATGGATTAGGAAAAGAATTAATTTAAATTGATTTTATTTCTATTGATTTAATTCCTTCATGGAATTATTCATAGATTAGAAATTTAATTAATTTAGTACTAAATTTATTTTTCCTATTTGATTATTCCTACTCATGGGAATATTCATGGATTAGGAATAAAGATAAATTTGGAAAGTAGAAAGTCCCAATTTATTTTATTTCCTTGTTCTATTATAGATATCTTCTAGAATATTCCAAGTTTTACTTGGATAGATTATTCTAATGATTTAATAAGAACTAGAGAGGAAAATAAATAAATGAAAATATTAATAATATTTAATTTTATTTTTAATATATTCAATTGACTTAATTTTCGAATTAAGTAACTTTTGGATTAATTGAAAATAAATAGATTTAAATATTGGAAATTAATATTCTCGTCACATGGAGCATTCAAGAAACGAAGACTGAAGACTAGAGGATGCATATGAAGATAAAGCCATGATAGTCGGGAAAATAATTCTCTAGCATTATTTTGACTATGTGATCTATGTGCTTTATTGCTTTCATGCATGCTATATGTGTTTATTTTTATGCACTAGATAGCGTATCCCTTTATCGTAAAAAGCTAAGTGGGAGAGGGGATGGAAACATTCCCATGGTCTCCATCACTGTTCTCTTGGTGACTTTTATGGACTTTCGAAGTTCATATAGACAAGTCATTGTAGGAGAATTCTTGTAATTCCTCTTACAAGAAACATTGATCAAGTTATCAAACAATGCCTAATTTGTCTTTCTGAAACTGACTTCAAGTCGACTCATTCTCACCCCGGGGAGTGGAATGGAGCCAGAGCCACTTGGTCATGTGGACGACACAAATTAGAGACTTTCGTGCCATTCTTTTATAGGTGGGTCGTTTGTCTGCTCGGCTCCCTCATTTATGAGAGATAGGGTCGCTCGCATGGTGAATCACTGGTTAGAAACTTCGAGTTTCACTTATGATTCTCCACGTATTGATTTACGAGATTAATTGGATCTAGTAATTGGGAGTCAATTATAAAAGTCTCTTAGTTGGTAAACGTCCACACCACGTGGCTTGCTATACTGACGGACTTTGGATTAATTGATGTAGACAGTTATAAGTAATTGTGAAGAGTTGTGAAATTGTCGTAAACGTCCACACCACGTGGCTTGCGGTGACGTAGCAATTCCAAGCGATGTACTTTAGTGCTGAGTGATGGTTTACACTTAGATACGCGTAATAGTATCCTTCCCCACGAAGTTACGCTATGATCGATGTATGACCAAAGAAAAACTAATTGCTAAATCATTTGGGTGGGTAAACGTCCACACCACGTGGCTTGCTTTACCTGATGGGATTTTAGACGCAATTAGTAATTAAATGATATTATTTGAGGGAGATAATATCGGACATTAAATTGATTGTTTGTTTACATGTGCTTATAGGTTTAGAGAATAGCTATGAATCCACTTTCTATGATACTCAAGGATCATAAACTCACTGGTCCCAATTACATTGATTGGAAGAGAAATTTGGACATTGTCCTGACTGCTGAAGAGTACAAATTTGCACTCTATGAGCAATGCCCCGCTGAACCCACGGCCGCCTCAACTGATGAGGAAAAAGAAGCATATCGGAAGTGGAAAAAGGCTGATGAAATGGCTAGGTGCTATATTTTGGCTTCAATGTCAAATGTACTCCAAACCCAGCATCAGTCGATGGACACTGCCGAGGATATGTTATTTAACCTCAAGGAGATGTTTGGGCATCATGACCGTGCGGGGAGGCAAGAAGCCATGAGAGTCCTCATGTCAACTACTCAGTCTGAGGGAACGCCTGTTGAGGAGCACGTTCTCAAGATGATGGGTCTGTTGAATGAATTGGAGGTCCTAGGAGCTATGATTGATGCTGATACGCAAGTCGACATCATACTCCAGTCTCTGACCCCTAGTTTTGAGCAGTTTCGTATGAGCTATAACATGGGTAAACTATCTTATAGCCTTGCGCAACTCCTGACTGAACTGAAGGCGGCAGAGGGGATCTACAAGAAGGGCAAGTCTCAAGCGCTTGTGGCTACCAAGTCCAAAAGCTTCAAAGCTATTGGAGGTAGGGGCAAGAAAAGGAAGCAAGCCATAAAACCCAGTGGTGCCAAGAGGACTGGACCACGAGTGGGGGCTAGTAAGCCAAAGGGCTTGTGCTTCCGATGCAAGAAGTCTGGACACTGGAAGTCTGAATGTCCTCTCAGAGGTACGAATTTTTCTTTAGTCGTAAAAACATAGTCAGCGGTATTATCTACCAGAATTCTGGTGTGTAGATATGGAACCACTGACGGTATGTGCATTTCTTTAAATGCAGGGGTTCCAGAAAACCCGGCGACTTAGAGAAGAAGAGTTCGAGTCTACATGGGCGAAGCTGTTGGGGTAGCAGCGGTTGCAGTGGAAGACGTTTATCTGTTTTAAGTTTTCATTTCAGTTATTGCTTTATGTACCCCTTATTTTTGAAAAAGAACTTCGTTCTGGTTTTCTTTATTATTAATGGATATTTTATTTCTTTAATCATTTGATGGTTTGGATAAGAAATAATAGTGATATCTATTATGGTACATTAGATAAGCAATATGTGAGTGATGAATTCTTAGTCTACCACGATGCAACGAACCGTTTTGTATAACTTGTTTACTTATTAAATGTATTTCTCTTGTCATTATACTTGTGAATTCGTGAACTTAGTAGTATCTATTCAAAAGGGATTCAAAAAGGTCGAAATTGATTTGATCAATTATAGTTGGAGGAATGGACCTCCCGACCTGAGAATCGATCTTGATAGATGATACGACTGAGTTAACCTTTCTGGATAAAGGATGGAATTCGGACAACTATGGAAAATGATTGATGATTAATGCGGCATGTGTAATTAGAGAAGGTACGAGTCGTTCTTTCGAGAATACTCGAAGATGGATTAGACTACTTGTTGTGCCATAAAGGTGGAGTGTTTTTCAACACAAGGCCGTTATGGAGATCCTTCAAAGTATATCCATTGGGAGCCTGCGAACTGTTCGCGGAGGCTATCACCTATCTAAGTAACACATAGCATAAATCAAAGATTGAGATTAAATCTCAAGTGACTGCACCATACACTGATGTGTAGACGTGGTGTGTCAGAAATGAGAAATGGGATTCTAATAGTAAAAGAACAAGTTTGTTTGGAACTACCTATGTTCTATGGATATTTCTGGATACAACGGCACATTCTATGTGGTTGTAGAATATCCTAGAAGAACAAGTAATTGTATGTTCAATAGTACTACGAACCAGAAGGGTGTCCTCACCCGGTTCTTAGAGGAAGACTATTAGATGAACTACAATGCCCTAACTGACATAGTACTTTAAAATGAGGAATGGGAAGACTGAGAACCAGCCTGACCGAGTAGTTGTACACCTAATGTTATTACTGTTATACACCGGAACGCCATTGCAGTGGGAGGTTGTTAAGCAACCAGAGATGTTCATAAGACTGGAGGAGTTTTGAACTCTGGATCCAGTATACATGAAATCGATCCCTAGATCTGCATAGATTTGCGAGAAAGGTGTGTTAGAGACGTAATGGAAACAAAAGTGGTGTTTCTCGGAATTTTGTGTAGATAACACTTCATCATTGGCAACAATGTAAAAGTGTTGTCAGACATAAAATAGAGGTTGTCTAAATAAGTCGAGATATAAGATTAAGATGAAGATTGGATCATGTTCTTAGAAATCTTTCGATCTCTAGATAAGAACATTTGTACTTCTCTTAAGATATCTTATACGACTATGGTTTGTTTTAAACATGCACAATTCTGAGAAAGGTTATTGCCTTTCAGGAACAGAATACATCTATCTAAAGGTATGTGTTTTCGAACACATGAATGAGATAGATATGGACAAAGCAGTTACTTACACTTCTTGTGTGGAGAGCTTTGTAGATGCAATGTTGAAAAACCAGAACCTGATATCAACTATGCGGTTAGCGTAGTGGGAGGATATCGAAGTAATCTGGATAAGAAATATTCGAATGCTGTAAAGTACTTGAAAGTACTGGATTACTGGCAAAACATTCTTAGATTACAGTTTCTCAGATCCAAAAATCAGAGAAAGATCAGTGTAAGTCGATATCAGGCTATGTGTTCACTTTTAAGAGGTGGAACCTAAAGGACGAAAGAGTGATAAGCGTAATGCTTCTCGGACTCTATCATAAACCGAATAGCAGCCTCAGAGGCAGCGGAAGTTTTGGTTAGGTTCCGGAATGACCTCTGAACTTGGATATGACTCTTGGTTCACCAAAAGAACTGGAAGAAGTCATAAGTTCGAAAAGTGATGATAACACATAGAGCCAGTACCACCTGATACGAATCATCGTCAGAGAGACGACGTAGTAGTCACCAAGATAACTTCAGATCGGCAACCTAGATTGCTCATTCACATAATACTTCTGGGAAGTATAATTTAAGCACGTGATGAGTATGGGAGTCGGGAGTTTGGAGGAAATGACTAGACCTTAGTACAAGTGGGAGATTGTTGGAGTTGTGTACTTAATGTCTAGATTTAAGTATCGGTAAACTCCCGGTCATAGCATTTAACCTATTTAATTAATAAACAATCATTTGCATTTAATTAATTATGCAAACCATAGTTCTGGATTTCATACGTTGTAGTTAGTATGGTGTGTCGGGCCCACACAGAAGATCATACTATCAGTTACTCGTATTTAATCGAACAGTTGCTCACGACCTAGATGGACACGAACTAGTCCATCGGTATAGTCGTTGTGTGAGAGAGAAAATAATTTGTCTTAATTATTTTATCACACTTGTACACTTGGTGTATTGGGCGGATCAGCTTGAGATTTATTGATTAGGATTGCCTTGGATAATCAATTTAAATCTCGGAGTATTTTATTCTTAATCCCCGATCCTATTGCGGGTGTGTATATTTAATACTAGAGACTTTGATTTTCCAAAGGAATTAACCGATTTAATTATTGGGTTAATTACCGGTAAAGTTGGGTCGCTATATTTTATATACGACATGCCGTGAATACTTGACGAGAAAGTGTATCCCGGAAGGGTTGATAATATCCCCGAGATGAGTTCATAAGGAATTATTGTGTAAACCTCATGAGTGGATTCGTTCCGCACAATAATAAAGGTTGAACGGTACTAGTCTCGGATATAAGATATGAATATTATTTATTGAGCAATAAATAAATTTATTCATAGATATTTAAATCTTAAATACACGGAATATATAATACTAATCGGAGAAATATTATTTGATATAATATGGAATAATATTGGGAGTGCAATTTTATTTATATAGTGGAAAATAAATAAAATTTAATATTGATAAGAATTAATAGATTTGGGTTGGACCCAATTTAATTTTCAATATTTAGGAGCCCAATATTTATTCTCCTTATGATCCCCTTCGTAGCCTATATAAGCACTACATGGTCTTCACTTTTCACAACAACCTAAGTTACGCCAACAATAAAGTTTTGAGAGTGAGGAAGATCCATAGGAATCCGATAGATCGTCGCCCACACGACGTTCGGAGGAAGTGCAAGGAATACGCGGGAAGGTCACGAGGTCGTCAACCGATTTCGTTTCTCCGTACAACGAATCGAAGGTATAATCGAGAAACCCCCTCTTTGATTATTCGTGTCGTTTAATCGTGATATGTACATGAACAAGACGATCCGGGAACGTCGAGACCGGGATACGGGGATCTCGCGATCCCCGTCGGGATCGAACAAGGGGCGGCCGAACCCTAGGGTTCGACCGCCGGCGCGCGGGCGTGAGGGAAGCCCCGGCTGGACGCCGGGGCGAGCGATCGACGTGAAGTCGATCGCTGGGGGTTCGGCCGTGGGCTGGTGCCACGGCGGGTCGAACTCCCCGGCCTCCCTCCGCCGGTGGTGCGCGCAAAGGGAGAAAGCCGCGGTTGGACGCCGCGGCTGGGGCGATCGAACCCTAGTTCGATCGCCGGGGACCGTCGCGGCTTCGCGCCGCGACTGGTGGTCCTCCTCCCGTCGGATGGCGGCGGTGAGTCGCCGGACTCACCGCCAAGGGGCTGCTCCGAACAGCCCCGGCGATCGCCATGCACGGCGATCGCGAACCCCGCGGATGGGGTTCGGCTAGGGTTTAGCCGCGGGTTCACCCCGCGGCGACTCTTGTCGAGCCCGGATCTTCGTGTGGCGTTCGCGTTCGTGATTTCCGACTCGTGGGAGAAAATCGACTGGGGGCGGGCTGCGTGTCTTCGGGCGCGTAGTCTCCAAAGGTCGGACTCTCGCGGATGAGTTGGAATTCGTGCGAATTCCGGCGACGGGTTTTCGGTCGGGTTATCGGTTCCGCAATTTTGATAGCCCGGGACATCGAATCCCAGCATTTATTCCGTGTATTTAAGATATAAATATCCATGAATAAAATTAATTTATTGCTAATTAATTTATTCATCTCTTATATCCGAGACTAGTACCATTCAACCTTAATTATTATGCGGAACGAATCCACCTGCAGGGTTTACATAATAATTCCTTATGAACTCATCTCGGGGATATTATCAACCCTTACGGGATACACTTTCCCGTCAAGTGTTCACGGCATGCCATATATAAAATATAGTGACCCAACTTAACCGGTAATTTACCCAATAATTAAATCGGTTAATTCCTTTGGTAAATCAAAGTCACTTATATTGAATATACACACCCGCAATAGTTTCGGGGATTAAGAATAAAATACACTGAGACTCGAATCGATTATCGCCGGCAATCCTAATCGATGAATCTCAACGATCCGCTCAATACACCAAGTGTACAAGTGTGATAAAATAATTAAGATAAATTATTTTCTCTCTCACACAACGACTATACCGATGGATTGGTCCGTGTCCATCTAGGTCGTGAGCATCTGTTCGATTAAATACGAGTAACCGATAGTATGATCTTCTGTGTGCCCATGCAACACCATACTAACTACAACGTATAAAATCCAGGACTATGATTTGCATATATTTAATTATAAATAATTAAACGCAAATAATTGTTTATTTAATTAAATAGATTAATGGCAATGGATCGGGAGTTTCCGTTACTTAAATCTAGACATTAAGTACACAACTCCAACAGTATTTGGACATACTGTTCTATAAATATTTTTATAAGCAATTCGTTGGAGTAGGCCTTGTCTACTCTACGTCTAGCAGGAAAAGTCGGCCAAAAGGAGTTCCTCGATGGATTGGGTCTTGGTTGACCTGGTCTTCGGGCAATTGCAAAAGACATGGTCTTATACATATAATGATGAAATAAAAAAAAAATTATTATGAACATCATTCTATAACACCTATCACTGATTGGGTCATAATAAGCCTGATCTACGCCTAAAACGTAAGTGAAATGGTCGTGGTTACACGTTGAACTGGCCAAAATAGCAATACCGTCCATAAAGCACTATCACTCTACCTCCAGTGTTGGAGTTGTGTACTTAATGTCTAGATTTAAGTAACGCAAACTCACGATCCATTGCCATTAATCTATTTAATTAAATAAACAATTATTTGCATTTAATTATTTATAATTAAATATATGCAAATCATAGTCCTGGATTTTATACGTTGTAGTTAGTATGGTGCAAGCATGGGCGCACAGAAGATCATACTATCGGTTACTCGTATTTAATCGAACAGTTGCTCACGACCTAGATGGACACGGACCAATCCATCGGTATAGTCGTTGTGTGAGAGAGAAAATAATCTATCTTGATTATTTTATCACACTTGTACACTTGGTGTATTGAGCGGATCTGCTTG
The DNA here is from genome assembly GCA_954870475.1 of Euphrasia confusa. Lineage (NCBI taxonomy): Eukaryota > Viridiplantae > Streptophyta > Magnoliopsida > Lamiales > Orobanchaceae > Euphrasia > Euphrasia confusa. The sequence continues at coordinate 13,389,844 of OX940949.1, read as the reverse complement.
AGATTTATCGATTAGGATTGCCGGCGATAATCGATTCAAGTCTCAGTGTATTTTATTCTTAATCCCCGATACTATTGCGGGTGTGTATATTTAATATAAGTGACTTTGATTTACCAAAGGAATTAACCGATTTAATTATTGGGTTAATTACCGGTTAAGTTGGGTCACTATATTTTATATATGGCATGCCGTGAATACTTGACGGGAAAGTGTATCCCGTAAGGGTTGATAATATCCCCGAGATGAGTTCATAAGGAATTATTATGTAAACCCTGCAAGTGGATTCGTTCCGCATAATAATTAAGGTTGAATGATACTAGTCTCGGATATAAGAGATGAATAAATTAATTAGCAATAAATTAATTTTTTTCATGGATATTTAAATCTTAAATACACGGAATAAATAATACTGTTGGAGTTGTGTACTTAATGTCTAGATTTAAGTAACGGTAAACTCCCCGTCATAGCATTTAATCTATTAAATTAACGAACAATTATTTGCTTTTAATTATTTATAATTAAATAAATGCAAAATATAGTCCTGGATTCTATACGTTGTAGTTAGTATGGTGTGCGACGTCACACAGAAGATCATACTATCGGTTACTCGTATTTAATCAAACAGTGGCTCACGACCTAGATGGACACGGACCAATCCATCGGTATAGTCGTTGTGTGAGAGAGAAAATAATTTGTCTTAAGATTTCAATTTTTCCGTGTTTCAGCAGAAAAGATTCGACTTTACAGTTAATTTTATTTAACAATTGACCAAAAAAATATTTATAAATAATAAATTGCATGAAATTAGATCGAGCAAATAATGATATGTCTATGCAATGCACTAATTCGCACGAATCACGCCATTTAGAATGTATTCTGTAACGCCCCGGCCCGTTGAGGGGTCGAAGCCCGACCCTAATGGGCCGGCTCGGTTACCAATGACTGCCGTCGGGAGTGATATCCTGGCCCCACTGTACCAACACTTGTCTTTTCCAGCGCACTTTGTCCTCACTCGTGCGCACCCGGGAGACTTCCCAGGGGGTCACCCATCCTAGAACTACTCCAGAGCCAGCACGCTTAACTTTGGAGTTCTTATAGGAGGATGCCCAGAAAAGAAGATGCATCTTGTTGGTATGAGTAGCATATTCAATTCCTTTAAGCCTTTGAATTTTCTGGGGCGTTACAATATATAAATCCTCTTTAGTATTTTATGAAAAATGGGATGTTACAAAATGGTATCAGAGCCGGTGCCGACCGGAATTGTGGGAACTAAGTGTCTTGCGGGGCCAAGTGCTCCACCCAGAAGTTGGTGAGAGTACCCGTAAGGGGCATTCCTGCACGGATGGTTGGTCCTGGGCAAGTAAGGCAAGTAAGGCACGCAACGAGGACGTTGCGCAGATAAAAGGTGGGGTGATTGTAACGCCCCAGAAAATTCAAAGGCTTAAAGGAATTGAATATGCTACTCATACCAACAAGATGCATCTTCTTTTCTGGGCATCCTCCTATAAGAACTCCAAAGTTAAGCGTGCTGGCTCTGGAGTAGTTCTAGGATGGGTGACCCCCTGGGAAGTCTCCCGGGTGCGCACGAGTGAGGACAAAGTGCGCTGGAAAAGACAAGTGTTGGTACAGTGGGGCCAGTATATCACTCCCGCAAGCAGTCATTGGTAACCGAGCCGGCCCATTAGGGTCGGGCTTCGACCCCGCAACGGGCCGGGGCGTTACATTTATCCTTCTCAACGCGAAACCATCGACTACGATCACGGGTTCGATGATGGCCATTCCGAACTCCTCGGTATCCGCCGCCACCTCTTTGATACCATGCATTATCTCGACGAGGTCTCTCCTTCAAGGCCGTAAGTCGCTCATGCTCCGACTTAATGAATTCCCTCATTTCAAAACGCAAGGTCTCCATCATGAGCTCAGTTTGTGGGTCATCCATCTCAGTCATCCTGCAACAATGTTAGAAGCAAAATATAGAAATCCTCACCATTCTCGTGTATCACTCAAATTTGAATTCTCTCAGCACTCGTGTTTTTCTCTCTCAAAGAATCGAAATCAACGCCACACGAACCATGACACCACAACAACGTTCGTCGGAAGGTACAAGAAAGTGCTGAACAATCGGAAAATTCAAAAGAACAAGGAAAACGCAAATATGACTCTATACGGTGCCCGAAAACCCTAGGAAACAAACGACAAAATTATGCCAGTAATTTCGAGAAAAAAAATTAATAATTTTTTTTAAATAAGAATAAGAAACAACAAGAAAAGGAAGAAACGAAAAGGAACGAGGCTACGTATTCAGAAAACAAAGAACCCTAACCTGGGCTCTGATAGCAACTGATACGTACCTCGTTGGATAGAATTTGATAGATGGAAGAAGAACGAAAGAACGGAAACGATAAAGAAAAGGATACCTTGCGGAAGTCCCAAAACCCTTGATCCTAACCCACGAAATGATTTAGGTTCGAAAGCCCTAAACCCCAACGAGACGTTGAATCAATAATTCGGAGATGATGAAGACACACGGACGAGATTTGACTGGCTCGTTGATTCGTCGGTTGAACTCTTTTGGTTAATTGGGTAGAATTCGAATCCAGGAGAGATTTAGTAAAAACTCACAAAATAATATTTATTCATCATCAAAGTTGTTTTAAAATAAAGTCTCACAAAGCCTTTATATAGGCAAACCTAAAAAGTGAAGGAAAAGGAGTATCTTGGACAAAAAGTCACGCCAAAAAAAGGAAAGGACTAAAAATTCCGCACACAAAGGAGTTTGGCCACAAATTGGGATTTCTGCCTATCCCGCATATCATCCCGAGGTTAGTGCAAAGGGCCTGGGTCGATCCTCGGGTTGATCCTCGGGTTCCACAGAATTTTGGCCACATTCTCGGTGCGTTCCCGGCACTCTCTCGACTCTTTTTCCGCCGTCTTCTTCGTCGTTCTAGCTTGTAATCGATCTTCTACGTCGGTTGCCGAACCTTGGATTGCATCAAATTACGTTGTGAATCAAGAAAATTTGTTCAATTTTTCATAATCAAGAATTGAACCAAACTTGAATTGAGTTGATATTTGACATGATAAACTATAAAAGAAAGATAACTAAAGTATGTAAACATCCACAAAGCGGTAAACAAATAAGGTTGTCTAACAATTGTACTAATTTATTTCATTTTGTTCAATTGATATACAATATCATTGTCCCTTAGAACAAAACGATTCCGAGATCCTCATCTTGCAAATCTTTAAGCCGACTGAGTCTGCACTTAAGTATTTCAAGATAGGTAGACACACCCATGTCAATGATATCTAATATCACTCTCGGTCGATGAGAATCCCATTCTCATCTCAATTCTCGATAGCCACGCCTGCAGTGGATCTATCGATGAGAAAACCAAACTCACTTGTAAAGGTCTAACCTTTACTCCCACTTATCCCAAGATAACAAGTAGTACCCCGCTGAGGCAGACCTACCAACTTATGATCGAGGGATTCATGAGTGTGATTTTTTGGACAAGACATTATACTCATTATTTTGGGAACTTGCATGCATAGGTTTGTTTATATGTAAGTTGAACATTTATAACATAAAACAACTTATAACTAGCAAAGCAAATAATACGTCTTGAAAGGCCCCTAGAACCTCACAACACTGAAATGAAAAACGATATAAAACTATCGAAAACGTCTTGAAATCACCCCGACTTGATCCGGCTGAACTTGGCTGCACCTGGTCAGGTCCACGACCCCTACCTCCAAGGCAGAGACCTTTTCTTTGGTCCTCTCAGATCTGCCCTCAAAAAACCCAGAACAGCGGTCGCTGTTATGCAAACAGCGCCCGCTGAAATGAAACAGCGGTCGCCGTTTTGTATTCAGCGCCCGCCGAAAGCACCAAAAGAGGGCAGAATAACTGGACCTGAGTTTTGCACGAACAGTGGTCGCTGTTGCCACAACAGCGCCCACTGAAACCCTAACAGCGACCGCTGTTGCTACAACAGCGGGCGCTGTTTGTCTCCAGCAGCCCCGGCTTCATTCGTTTCGCTCTGTTTTGCTTCGTTTCTTCTCGTTTTCGCTTGGGCTTCGAAATCCAACTCCGATACATGGATAAATCCATTGCTTACATATTGAACAATACATTTTGAATAGAAAAACCTATCTATTACAAAAGATTCCAAGGGACGCAGCCCTCCAAAACTATGGTCATTCAACACGTAAAAAACACGATTCATCCACCCGACCACTATCGGTGGTCGGCCTTACATCTAATCACATAGATTCAAATAAACAATTAAGCCAATTATGTGATTTAAAGCATTGTGTCCAATACCAAAGTGTGCACGAGCCCTAGTCTCTGATACCAATTGAAGGTACCGGTACACCGATCCGATCGATATACCGTGTGTGCGGAAGCGTGTAAAGCGATAGATCTACTATGCCATGATCTTAGTGCACACATATATATGTATATACACATATTTATATATATATATATACATCCAATATATATATATAGAGAGAGAGAGATTAACAAGAACACTTACAACCAGTGTAGCGTGCCTCGTTGATGTTGATGAAGGTGGTGTTGAGATTGAACCACCTTCATGGATCAGCCTTGAGAATGACCTCGTCATTCTTCTTGTCTAGATCGCCCGGATGTTGAAGCCGCACAAATGGCCCGGCCTCTACGTGTTGCACACGTACCCGGATGACGAACACTTTGCTTGATTGAGTCGGTTCTCCAAGAACACTCTCTCTTTTCTCTCCTTTTTGTTGTGAATTTCGTGGCTGATCAAGTTGTGTATGAAAACACATGTTTTCATCATTTATTTAATCACCAATCCCCATGTAACCCCCCCACTTATGAGCATCAATATGCACCATAAAGGGTGTAATGGGAAGGTGAAGAGGAATTGCCACATATACATGCCACATGACATGAAATATGGCCCCACTTGCTTGTGTGGCATGCCATTTCACATTATGTGACATGCATCCATGCAAGCCATGCAATGCATCCCATGCATGCATATAAATTCACGTAAATATTGATTCTAAATCAATATAATTAACAAGCATTGTTCATCATCTACGAGTCCGTGTGTGACCCTGTAGGTATGATTATCGATCAATATTATATTGTTCCCAACAATTAATATTATTGAATAATCATTTAACATCCATAGACGACCTTATGACTTTATCGATTGCACACGTAGGATCGAAGGACATATACCAACATCTACTACATGGAAATCTTTGCTCCGGTAGTCAAGATGGTAACCATCCGGGTGGTGCTTAGCTTGGTGGCGAAAGAGAACTTTTACATCTTCAGCAAATTGATGTAAAGACCGCATTTCTTCACGGGGATAGATGAAGAAATCTACATGAAGCAACCGGAGGGTTTCGAAGTCCGAGGAAAGGAGAAGCTAGTGTGTAAGCTTCATAAGAGCTTGTATGGGTTGAAGCAAGCTCCTAGGCAGTGGTACAAGAAGTTCGACATGTTCATGAAGCGAGTCGAGTTCACGCGGTGCGAGGCGGACCACTGCTGCTATTTCAAGAGTCTTGGAAGAGGTACCTACATAATATTGCTCCTTTATGTAGATGATATGCTGATAGTCGGGGCGAGCTTGGCAGAGATCGACAAGCTCAAGAAGAGTCTATCGAGGGAGTTCTCTATGAAGGATTTGGGTGCTGCCAAACAAATCCTGGGGATGAGAATCACGAGGAGTAAAGAGTGTCTTGAGTTGTCTCAAGAGGAGTACTTGAAAAAGGTACTGGCAAGGTTTAACATTGAGGATGCTAAACCTGTTGGAACTCCTTTGGGTAGTCACTTCTGTTTGTCAAAGGAGGACTCACCGACGAGCGAGAAGGAGATGGATCATATGGATAAGGTCTCTTATGCCTCTGCGATTGGGAGCCTTATGTATGCTATGGTGTGCACGAGGCCTGACATTGCCCATGCAGTGGGAGTTGACAGTCGGTTTATGAGTAATCCAGGGAAGCAACATTGGGAAGCCATCAAGTGGATCTTCCGATACTTGAGAGGGACTTCCAATTTTGCTTTGAGGTTCCGAAAATCAGATGTAGGGTTACTTGGGTTCGTGGACGCGGATAACGGAGGTGATGTGGATAGTAGGAAGAATACTACTGGGTACGTGTACACTTTTGGGGGTACAACGATTAGCTGGGTGTCGAGATTGCAGAAGATAGTAGCATTATCTAGTTGTGAGGCGGAGTACGTCGCTGTGACGGAAGCCGCGAAGGAGATGATGTGGCTACAGGCTTTCTTGCTAGAGTTGAGACAAGACCACTCGGGGAGTGTCTTGTATTGCGACAGTCAGAGCGCCATTCATTTGGCAAAGAATCCCGTGTACCATGCTCGAACGAAGCATATCCAGCTAAGATATCACTTCATTCGATCAACCTTGGAGGAAGGCGTCTTGGTGTTGGAGAAGATTCTTGGGAGTAAGAATCCAGCCGACATGTTTACGAAGGTGGTGCCGTGCGAGAAGTTGAGGTTGTGTTCAATCTCGGTTGGTCTTCTGGGATGAGGACCGGGGACGCCGCTGCAATGGGAAGAGAAGATAGGGGGTCGTGAATTAGCTCCAAGTAGGAGATTGTTGAGTGTGGAGGCTGAATTCACGCCGAGAAGACGAAGAGGACGATCCAAGAAAACGGCGACCGCCGTTTATGAACCAGCGGTAGCTGGAGGCCAGCAGCGGGCGCTGCTGAGGGTTCAGCGGTCGCTGAATCTGGGGGAAAGACGGATCGACAATCTGCATGTTTTGGGCCCTTTCGGCGGGCGCCAAAAGGCATTCGGCGAGCGCCGTTTATCGGCAGCGGGCGCTGCCAAGCAAACAGCGGTCGCTGTTTGTAGATTTCTGGCAGCGCGAAATTTACTTGTCATCCAAGTTTTAGTTCCCCTATTTAAACCCTATGTGCGTGAATATTAGGGTTAACACCTCCAGCTCTAGAATTGATATTATAGCGATTACGAGTCTTGTAATTTTGTTCTATAATTGTTCTAGTAAATTATTGCAGCGGCAAAAAGTGGACGTAGCCCTCGTTAACCGGGTGAACCACTATAAATTTCGTGTCTCTTTTATTCCGTACTTTTCGTTCTTTGTTTGTTCGTGTGCTTTTCAGGAGGGGAATTCGGACGCGAATTTCCCAACAGTATCCCCTAGCTACATCAGAGTTCTAGAAACTTATCAGTGAGCTCAATTTTATCTCGGGATGGTCAAACTGATATGGGACTCCAACTGTTAAAGCCGGTATTATCACCTAGGTGCACCAGAGTTCTAGAAACTGGAACACCTTTTCGTTAGCAAGCAAAATAAAATTAATCGATAATGTCATAAAGGTCAGCTTTTAGCATGTGCAAGTTGTGCGCTTCCCACGGGCCCCAAACTTTTAGGTCCTAATTTTTTGTTCAATTAATGTTTTAGCGCTAATAAAGTTTTGTTGTGTTTAATCTTTGTTTATGTTTTAAAAAAATTTGTTAAAAAAATAATTCTGTTTTAGCGCTAATAAAAAAATCTTAGTGTTAATAAAATTTTTGTTTTATCAATTGTTGACTTAACTTCAACAATTTAGGTGTTTTCAGATTATTTTTCAACTATTGCTGATAGTCTAATGATTAATTCGACAAGCCTATAATGATCTTTCCCTGTCACTCTACCTCTAGAGCATTAAAAGTGCAGAGTCAAATGAACTCTTTTTATTGGCCTTGGCATCTCCTGTGAGCTCATTTTTACCAGATGGTCAAAATGACTCCAACTGTTGAAGTCGGTAGTATCCCCTAGCTTAATCAGAGTTCTAGAAACTGATCAGTAAGCTCAATTTTATCTCGGGATGGTCAAACTGATATGGAACTCCAACTGTTATAGCCGATAGTATTACCTAGGTGCACCAGAGTTCTAGAAACTAGAACACTTTTTCGTTAATAAGCAAAATCAAATTAATATGTGCATGTCGTGCGCTTGACCACGGGCCCCAAAATTTTAGGTCCTAATTTTTTGTTCAATTAAAGTTTTAGCGCTAATAATGTTTTGTTGTGTTTAATCTTTGTTTATGTTTTAAAAAATATTGTTAAAAAAATAAATTTGTTTTAGCTAATAAAAAATATCTTAAGTCCTAATTTTTTCTAACCCGGTTCAATTAAAAATAATTGTTTTAGCGCTAATAAAGTTGTGTTTTGTTTTATCTTTTTTTTATGTTTTAAAAAAATTTGTTAAAAAAATAATTTTGTTTTAGCGCTAATAAAAAAATCTTAGTGTTAATAAAATCTTTGTTTTATCAATTGTTGACTTAACTTCAATAATTTAGGTGTTTTCAGATTATTTTTCAACTATTGCTGATAGTCTGATGATTAATTCGACAAGCCTATAATGATCTTTCCCCGTCTCTCTACCTCATAGAGCATTAAAAGTGCACCGGAGTCAAATGAACTCTTTTTATTGGCCTTGGCATCTCCTGTGAGCTCAAATTTACCAGAATTCGGATGGTCAAAATCACTCCAACTGTTGAAGCCGGTAGTATCCCCTAGCTGAATCAGAGTTCTAGAAACTGATCAGTGAGCTCAATTTTATCTCGGGATGGTCAAACTGATCTGGGACTCCAACTGTTATATGCGATAGTATCACCTAGGTGCACCAGAGTTCTAGAAACGGGAACTACTTTTCGTTAGCAAGCAAAATCAAATTAATCGATGATGTCATCAAGGTCAGCTTTTAGCATGTGCATGTCGTGCGCTTGCTCATGGGCCCCAAAATTTTAGGTCCTAATTTTTTCTAACCCTATTCAATTAAAAAAAAATGTTTTAGCGCTAATAAAGTTTTGTTGTGTTTAATCTTTGTTTATGTTTTAAAAAAATTTGTTACAAAAATAAATTTGTTTTAGCTAATAAAAAAAATCTTAGTGTTAATAAAATCTTTGTTTTATCAATTGTTAACTCTGGCTTCAAAAATTTAGGTGTTTTCAGATTAGTTTTCCACTATTGATGATAGTCTGATGATTAATTCGACAAGCCTATAATGATCTTTCCCGTCACTCTACCTCATAAAGCATTAAAAGTGCACCAGAGTTAAATGAACTTTTCTTATTGGCCTTGGTATCTCCAATGAACTCAATTTTACCAGAATTCGGATGGTCAAAGTGACTCCAACTGTTGAAGCTGGTAGTATCACCTAGTTGTATCAGAGTTCTAGAAACTGATAAGTGAGCTCAATTTTAGCTCGGATGGTCAAACTGATATGTGACTCCAACGGTTAAAGCCGGTAGTATCACCTAGGTGCATCAGAGTTCTAGAAACCGGAACACCTTTTCGTTAGCAAGCAAAATAAAATTAATGGATAGTGTTATCAAGGTCAGTTTTTAGCATGTACATGTCGTGCGCTTGTACAAGGGCCCTATAATTTTGGGTCCTAATTTTTTCTAAGTCTGTTCGATTAAAAAAATGGTTTTAGCGCTAATAAAGTTTTGTTATGTTTAATCTTTGTTTATGTTTTAAAAAAATTTGTTAAAAAAATAAATTTGTTTAGCGCTAATAAAAAAATCTTAGTGTTAATAAAATCATTGTTTTATCAATTTTGACTCACCTCAACAATTTAGGTCTTTTCAGATTATTTTTCAACTATTGCTGATAGTCTGATGATTAATTCGACAAGCCTATAATGATCTTTCCTCGTTTCTCTACCTCATAGATCATTAAAAGTGCAGCCGAGTCAAATGAACTATTATTCTTGGCCTTGGCATCTCTAGTGAGCTCAATTTTTCTAGAATTCGGATGGTAAAAATTACTTCAACTGTTGAAGCCGGTAGTATCCCCTAGCTGCATCAGAGTTCTAGAAATTGATCATTAAACTCAATTTTACCTCGGGATGGTCAAAGTGATTTGTGACTCCAACTGTTAAAGCCGGTAGTATCACATAGGTGCATCAGAGTTTTAGAAACTGGAACACCTTTTCGTTATCAAGCAAAATCAAATTAATCGATAATGTCATCAAGGTCAGCTTTTAGCATGTGCATGTCGTGCACTTGCACATGGGCCCCAAAATTTTAGGTCCTAATTTTTTCTAACCTTTTTCAATTAAAAAAAATTGTTTTAGCGCTAATAAAGTTTTGTTGTGTTTAATCTTTGTTTATGTTTTAAAAAAATTTGTTACAAAAATAAATTTGTTTTAGCTAATAAAAAAAATCTTAGTGTTAATAAAATCTTTGTTTTATCAATTGTTAACTTGGCTTCAACAGTTTAGGTGTTTTCAGATTACTTTTCCACTATTGATGATAGTCTGATGATTAATTCGACAAGCCTATAATGATCTTTCCCCGTCTCTCTACCTCATAGAGCATTAAAAGTGCAGCCGAGTCAAATGAACTTTTCTTATTGGCCTTGACATCTCCAATGAACTCAATTTTACCAGAATTCGGAAGGTGAAAGTGACTCCAACTGTTGAAACCGGTAGTATCACCTAGTTGCATCAGAGTTCTAGAAACTGATCAGTGAGCTCAATTTTACCTCGGATGGTCAAACTGATCTGTGACTCAAACGGTTAAAGCCGGTAGTATCACCTAGGTGCATCAGAGTTCTAGAAACCGTAACACCTTTTCTTTAGCAAGCTAAATAAAATTAATTGATAATGTTATCAATGTTAGTTTTTAGCATGTGCATGTCGTGCGCTTGCACAAGGGCCCTAAAATTTTAGGTCCTAAATTTTTCTAAGTCTGTTCCATTAAAAAATAGTTTTAGCGCTAATAAAGTTTTGTTGTGTTTAATCTTTGTTTATGTTTTAAAAAAAATTGTTAAAAAAATAAATTTGTTTAGCGCTAATAAAAAAATCTTAGTGTTGATAAAATCATTGTTTTATCAATTTTGACTCACCTCAACAATTTAGGTCTTTTCGGATTATTTTTCAACTATTGCTGATAGTAATCTAATGATTAATTCGACAAGCCTATAATGATCTTTCCCCGTTTCTCTACCTCATTGATCATTAAAAGTGCAGCCGAGTCAAATGAACTATTATTCTTGGCCTTGGAATCTCCAGTGAGCTCAATTTTTCTAGAATTTGGATGGTCAAAATGACTCCAACTGTTGAAGCTGGTAGTATCCCCTAGCTGCATAGTTCTAGAAATTGATCATTAAACTCAATTTTACCTCGGGATGGTCAAAGTGATTTTTGACTCCAACTGTTAAAGCCGGTAGTATCACATAGGTGCATCAGAGTTTTAGAAACTAGAGCACCTTTTCGTTAGCAAGCAAATCAAATTAATCGATGATGTCATCAAGGTCAGCTTTTAGCATGTGCATGTTGTGCGCTTGCACATAATTTTAGGTCCTAATTTTTTCTAACCCTTTTCAATTAAAAAAATTGTTTTAGCGCTAATAAAGTTTTGTTGTGTTTAATCTTTGTTTATGATTTAAAAAAATTTGTTACAAAAATAAATTTGTTTTAGCTAATAAAAAAAATCTTAGTGTTAATAAAATCTTTGTTTTATCAATTGTTAACTCGGCTTCAACAATTTAGGTGTTTTCAGATTACTTTTCCACTATTGATGATAGTTTTCCACTATTGATGATAGTCTGATGATTAATTCGACAAGCCTATAATGATCTTTCCCGTCTCTCTACCTCATAGAGCATTAAAAGTGCACCCGATATAACAACCACAAAATTTATATAAATAAATTAAGTAATTTCGGGCTCAATTAATTTAACAAAAAAAAAACAATTAAACTATGCATGAGTTCAAATTATTTGAAGTTCATATTAATTTTCATGTTAGTCTTATTATGCATTTGGTTTCACGATAGACTTCATTTAGCATTTACTAAGTCATATAGTATTCCTCATGTCCAAATTCCCTATTAATACTATTATACTATTATTATTATTATAATAATTATTATTATTAGTGAAATTATTATGATTAATAATATTTGCTATATTAATAGGATTGCGTAAGTTTGAAGTTAGGTTGAAGCCAATTAGCATAACCATGTTGTAATTCTTTTGATACCCTAGTATTTCACAGTAGTATATAAGTATTGTATAAGATTGGTTCCGCCCCCGGTAGGCTCCCTCTTTCTTTCGTCCTGTGCGCAATTAGATGTTCATAGATCCCAAGAACAACCTCCCTCTCTCTCTTTGCTACTCATATATAAAGTATCAGAACATATTAAACATTCAATAGACTTTAACCAAATTCAACCCTCATCGGAATTTCCCTAGACGAACCACCACAAATTGTCCGTTTACCCAGCCGAATCCCCGCAGCCGGCAAACCTCCCTACGCCCAAACCGCGGAGTGAATCGTCCCCAGCCGAGATTTGCGGTTAATCCGCTCGAAGACCACCGAGACCGAGCCTTGCCACAAGAACGCCCGCTGAATCCCTTACCCGGTGTCGCCGTCTCCAATAAGATGAAGATCGATGCCCTCCTCCAGTTCCCGATAATTCAGTCGAGACGTCAATCTCCGATCTCCGTCGATGTTGCCATTTGGTGCCATGTAATCTCTCTCTGTCTCTCTGTATCTCTCTTTGTTGTTTGCTTATTTGATTTAGGGCTCTCGGTTTTATTTTGGGGTAGATAAATAAATTTGTCAGGTTATGAAATCGCATATCCCACACCTAATTCTTTTCCTCGACCCCACGGCATCCAAGACTCCACATTTGTTTATGTTTCATCTCCAATATCATTCTCTATAAATATTTCGGCCAAATTTAAGTAGGCAGTCCAATTGCTTTTATTAGTTAGAACCATTTCTCCTTTAACTCCTTATTCTTTAGTCCGACACTTAATTTCACAATTTATCCATAGTAATTTCAATGTCCGCATAACTTGTACTTAATTTACTCTATTATAATATATCATGAGTACTTAATATATACAGTCTAATATAAATATACTTATATTATGTCATTTTAATTTACAAAAGGAATACGGATGTTGAGGATTAGGATTGCACGAGCATACATTCAGGCATTTTTGTCGTCAAGTCAGGTTCTGCATTGTCAAGGTAGGGATATTTCTAAAACCTTTTGAAATACAGTTCATATCAATGTATGGTACGCAGGTAATTGTTTGATATCGAGGACTTTATATTCTATTCATGTTATGTGCACATATTAGTCGCGCGACGAAATTCATGGCTGCAATCGCGTAATGAAATGACGTGGTTGTGGTATTATGGCTGCATTCACGTAATGAAATGACGTGTTTGTAGTATTATGGCTGTATTCGCGTAATGAAATGACGTGTTTATGGTATTCATGGCCGTTTTAACGGTAACAAGTCAAGATAGTCGTGATCGCGTAATGAAATGACGTGGTCATGATGATGATCCAAGTTAGTTTATAAAGTTGAGAGTTATTCCGATTGCTTTCGTATTGTGCAATGTATGAACTGGTATCCCTACTGAGTTGTTGATAACTCACCCCTTTTTAAAACCCCATCTTTTCAGGTCAAGCGAATTCGGAGCGATGCGGAGGATTGTGTCGATGATAGTAGTACAAATGTTTATTTTATAAACTTTATTTTATTACGTTTTCCGCTTTTGAAAATATTATATAAAAGTAGTTTATTTTTACTAATGAGGATGATTTTATGTTTATGAAAAAGGTATTTGACTTTTGTTTATTTAAAGTGTTTTCAAATTTATTTTTAAAATTATGAAAAATCCTCTTTAGTTTATATTATGAAAAATGGGATGTTACAACTTGGTATCAGAGCATTACGGTTCTCTTTACGGACCTAAAACAGTTTTCAAAATTAGCTACTATCGTCCACCTCCGCCGTTCGCGCCGACTTCGCAAGTAAGTGCATTCTACATTCATGATATTTCATTTAAGTTGCATGTTTAGTTTCATGATGTTGAAGTCGCATGCATATTACATTCATGAGTTTCAAGTACAATGCATATCAAGTTCATGTTTTCAATTAGGATGCATGTCTAGTCTCATTATTTTCCAAGTAAATTGCACGTCATGTTCATGATTTTTAATTAAGATGCATACTCAAGTTCATAGATTTCAAATTCATGATTTTCAAAGTGCATTGCATGTTCAAGTTTTCAAGTGAAATTTTTATGTTGCTTAAATTGCGCACTTTATTTAAGTTCAAGTTCAAGTTCATGTTAAAATTCAAGTTCATGATTATTATTTCAAGATGTGCGCAATTTATTGCAAAAATATGATGCATATGTTTAAAAAAAAATATATATAATAGTTACATGATGCATGATTTACAAAAATTATATAATTATATATATATATATATATGAAAATATTAAGTTAATTGTGGCCTTAGGAACTTAAAATGATTAAAAATAATGATATATATATCTTGTGGTTAACCTACGATGATGCTGAAGACTTGATATAGAACTAAGTTGCTGAACTTATGGTGTTGCGCTCGACATTGGATTTCGTATCTACTAAGTATATTGCTCAAGTAAGTTATGCACATGTGACGTAGTAAGTTACTCTTTGGAGGTTATTTTATACTCAAGTGAAAGAAGTGAGATCAATCGCTTATGTAAGAACATAGTAGCGAACTATGGCACAGAAGGCCGTAAGAGTCGGTCTTTACGTACTAGAACAAATTGTTTCGTTGTCATAATAGAATTTGACTATTCATTGGATAATCGCAATAGTATCTTACCAAGAGATAAAGATAATGATATTGAAGGAGGTGCACCGATTACAGAGAGTTGAATCGGAGCACAACAAAGAACAAGTATCTACTACCTAAAAATCGACGATGTTTGTGATCAATTGAAAGGGGCTAGTGTGTTCTCGTAGATAGACTTAAGGTCGGGATATCACATAGAGTGGGTTGATATCTCAAAGTCAACTTTCTGAACTCAGACAGTATGTTCATTGCTGAAATATCTCTCTACTCGAGGCTTAACTCAAGAAACATTTGAGGTTTTCCTTGGAGACATTGAGCATAGAGGAGTCTATGCAAAATTCTCGGGATGGGAGTTTTAGTTAAATCATGAGTTATATCCAAAGGAAGTTGTCATGACTCCTAGAATACGTGACATCTTGATTTTGTTGATTGCTATCAAAGATTCATTGAAGGTGTTTCAAGATAGCATAACCGATGACATAGTTGATGTGGAAAGGTAAGAAGTCTGGCTTCGACGAAGAAGTGTGATGGAAGTTTTTAGAAATTCGAGAGGAAGTTGTCTACAGCTAATATTCTGATGTTGACGTTTTTGTAGATTACAATAATACCCCCAAACAAGGAATGTGTGTATTGATGCAACATGGGAGAATCATAGTCTATGCTTCTCGATAGTTGAAGACACATAGAGTGAATTACCATACACACGACTTGGAGATAGCTGTCGTAACATATGCACTGATCACAAGAATTTGAAGTATATCTTCTCACAGAAGGAATTGATTATGCGACAGAGAAGGTGGTTAGGGCTTGTTAAAGATTATGACTGTTCAATTCATTATCATCCTGGAAAGGCGAACGTGGTGGCAGATGCCCTAAGCAGAAAATCCACAGGACATGTAGCAAGTTTACTGAAGAATCAAGAGCAACTTCAGAAGGAGTTCGAGAACCTATGAATCGAAGTAATTTTTCAACCTCATAGCACAGACGCAATGTTATTTGCATTGACGATTCGACCTACTCTAGTTGAAAGAATTAAAGAAGCGCAGGAGAAGGATGGTTTTCTATTAAATATAAAGACCCGAGTTCGTGAAGGGAGCATTGAGGGTTTTTCTGAAGTGGGAGATGGTGTCCTAGTATTTAAGAAAAGGTTGTGTGTGCCGAAGGATGAGTCTTTGAGGAAAGAAATCCTAGAAGAAGCACATTGTACGCCTTACACCGCACATCCAGGAGGGACTAAAATGTATCACTATTTGAGAGAGTCATTTTGGTGGAGAAGTATGAAAAGAGACATCGGATTATTCGTGCAAAAGTGTTTGGTGTGTCAGCAAGTTAAATTCGAACACCAACGACCTTCTGGTTTACTTCAACCAATGGAAATACCCGAGTGGAAATGGGAGCACGTGACTATGGACTTTGTGGTAAGTTTACCGCGGTCATCAAGAGGGAACAACGCAATTGGGTGATCGTTGATCGATTAACAAAATCTGCACATTTTCTACCGGTGAAGATGACGTTCAGTATGGATCAGCTCGCGTAGTTGAACATTCGCGAGATATTGCGGTTGCATGGTACTCCAGTATCAATTGTATCGGATAGAGATCCGAGATTCACTTCAAGGTTTTGGAGAAGTTTACATGATGCTATGGGAACGAAGCTGAGGTTCAGCACCGCGTATCATCCTCACACGGATGGTCAGTCTGAAAGAACGATACAAACTCTAGAGGACATGTTGAGAACATGTGTGCTTGATAACGAAGGTAAATGGGAGAATCTCTTGCCATTAGTGGAACTCGCGTACAACAACAATTATCACTCCACTATTAAAATGGCCCCATACGAAGCCCTCTACGGAAGGAAGTGTAGATCACCTCTATATTGGAGTGAAGTGGGTGAGAGAAAGATTTTGGGCCCTGAAATTGTCGAGGAGACTGTTTCAGCAATAACAAAGATACATGCTCGTATCAAAGAGGCTCAAGATAGACAAAAGTCGTATGCCGATCGTCGGCGTAAGGACTTACACTTTGATGTCGGTGATCATGTTTTCCTTAAGGTAGCTCCGATGAGAGGAGTTATAAGATTTGGAAACAAAAGGGAAGTTGAGACCTAGGTATATTTGTTGGAGTTGTGTACTTAATGTCTAGATTTAAGCAACGGTAAACTCCCGATCATAGCATTTAATCTATTTAATTAATAAACAATTATTTGCATTTAATTATTTATAATTAAATATATGCAAATCATAGTTCTGGATTTTATACGTTGTAGTTAGTATGGTGTTGCATGGGCACACAGAAGATCATACTATCGGTTACTCGTATTTAATCGAACAGTTGCTCACGACCTAGATGGACACGAACTAGTCCATCGGTATAGTCGCAGTGTGAGAGAGAAAATAATTTATCTTAATTATTTTATCACACTTGTACACTTGGTGTATTGGGCGGATCAGCTTGAGATTTATTGATTAGGATTGCCTTGGATAATCAATTTAAATCTCGGAGTATTTTATTCTTAATCCACGATATTATTGCGGGTGTGTATATTTAATATAAGTGACTTTGATTTACCAAAGGAATTAACCGATTTAATTATTGGGTTGATTACCGGTTAAGTTGGGTCACTATATTTTATATATGGCATGCCGTGAATAATTGACCGGAAAGTGTATCCCGGAAGGGTTGATAATATCCCCGAGATGAGTTCATAAGGAATTATTGTGTAAACCTCATGAGTGGATTCGTTCCGCACAATAATTAAGGTTGAACGGTACTAGTCTCGGATACAAGATATGAATATTATTTATTGAGCAATAAATAAATTTATTCATGGATATTTAAATCTTAAATACACGGAATAAATAATACTAATCGGAGAAATATTATTTGATATAATATGGAATAATATTGGGAGTGCAATTTTATTTATATAGTGGAAAATAAATAAAATTTAATATTGATAAGAATTAATAGTTTTGGGTTGGACCCAATTTAATTTTCAATATTTAGAAGCTCAATATTTATTCTCCTTATGATCCCCTGCGTAGCCTATATAAGCACTACATGGTCTTCACTTTTCAAGAGCAGAAAAATAATTGACCTACGGAATTCATAAAGTCTTGAGAGTGAGGAAGATCCATAGAATCCGATAGATCGTCGCCCACACGACGTTCGGAGGAGGTGCAAGGAATACGCGGGAAGATCGCAAGGTCGTCAACCGAATTCGTTTCTCCGTACAACGATTCGAAGGTATAATCGAGAAACCCCCTTCTTGATTATTTGTGCGCATTAATTGTGATATATACATGAACAACGCGATCCGGGAAAACGACGAACCTCGGGGACGGGGATTCGAGATCCCCGGCGAGGATCGAAGGCCGCGATCGAACCCTAGGGTTCGGATCGCGGGGACGCGCGGCGATGGGCTGAACCGTCGACCTAGGGTCGATGGTCCGGGGATGCCGTGGGCTGGTGCCACGGCGGATCCCCAGCCGCCATCGCCGGCGGCGCGTCGGAAGCAAGCCCTCGGCCGAAGCCGAGGGGCGATCGAGCCCGTGAGCTCGATCGCGGGTCGCTGCGGGGATGACCCGCAGCTGCCTCGTGCGCGCTACGGGTGTTCCCGTAGCGGATGCGCGCGGGGCTGACCCCATGCGAGCAGCGAGTCCACGACTCGCTGCGGGGCTGCTACGAGCAGCCCCGGGGATCGCTACGAGCGATCCCAGCGATCGTCCGTAGACGATCGCGAACCCCTCACGGGGGTTCGGCTGGGCACACGGGACCTTCGGGTCTCGATGGCGTTCGGTCGGGCCCCGGCTCGTGAGATGGTTCGCGTTCGTGGATCCGACTCGTGGGAGAAAATCGGCTAGGGGCGGGCTGCGTGTCTTCGGGCGCGTAGTCTCCAAAGGTCGGACTCCTGCGGATGAGTCGGGGATCCAATCTTCGGTGATCGAGGGTTTTCGGTCGGGTTATCGGTTCCGCAAATTTTTTGATAGCCCGGGACATCGAATCCCAGCAATTGGTATCAGAGCGTTTGGTTTCGTGTTCATGTATATGTTCGATTAATGTTCTACCTTGCAGGATTTCCGGCTATCATGGTTGATTTAATTATTGCTTAATTAATTATCATGATTTATTAAACTCTCGGACATGTCGAGATTCGTTTTGTGTGGTTGAATGTTTGTAATAGTAAAAATTCGGGGGTTGACCGAATTTAGGATTTATTATTACGTTCTTGTTTTTCCGGAAAATGTATAGGGTCGATTTCATGTATAGAATCGATACCGGATAATGTAATTTAAATTTTGTAATTTATTTACGTTGGTTCGATGTTGAGACGACGACCGGAGAAGACGTGTGACGAAGACGAAGAGGACCGGGATCGATCACGAGGATCGATCCCATGGTGATCGATCGCGGGGGCTGCCCGTGATGATCCTCGGCCACGCCGGCCACCGGAGGTGGTGGCGCGTGGGCTGGGGACGGTGGCGGTGGTGCTCCCGGCCGGCGATCGAATGGTGGGGGTGCGGGATCCTCGTGATCTCGTGTTCTCCTACCAAGATACTACTTTCCTAATTAGTTCGGATTTTTCCTATTTGAGTACTTTCCTTTTAGGAAACTCTCATGGATTAGGAAAAGAATTAATTGGAATTAATTTTATTCCTATTGATTTATTTCCTTCGTGGAATTATTAATGGATTAGGAATTTAATTAATTTAGTACTAAATTTATTTTTCCTATTTGATTATTTCTTCTCATGGGAATATTCATGGATTAGGAATAAAAATAAATTTGGAAAGTAGTGAGTCCTAATTTATTTTATTTTCTTGTTCTATTATAGATGTCTTCTAGAATATTCCAATTTTTAATTGGATAGATTATTCTAGAGATTTAATAGAACTAGATAGGAAAATAAATAAATAAAAATGTTAATGATATTTAATTTTATTTTTGATATATTTGATTGACTTAATTTTCGAATTAAGTAACTTTTGGATTAATTGAAAATAAATAGATTTAAATATTAGAGATTAATATTCTCGTCACATGGAGCATTCAAGAAACGAAGACTGAAGACTAGAAGACGCATACGGGGATGGAATAAAGCCATGATAGTCGGGAAAAATAATTCTCTAGCATTATTTTGACTATGTGTGCTATGTGCTTTATTGCTTGTATGCATGCTTATGTGTTTAATTATGCATTAGATAGCGTATCCCTTTTTGTTGTAAAAAGCTAAGTGGGAGAGGGGATGGAAACATTCCCATGGTCTCCATTACTGTTCTCTTGGTGACTCTTATGGACTTTTGAAGTTCATATAGATGTGTCATTAGAGGAGAATTCTTATAATTCCTCTTACAAGAAACATTGATCAAGTTTATCAAACAATGCCTAATTTGTCTTTCTGAAACTGACTTCAAGTCGACTCATTCTCACCCCGGGGAGTGGAATGGAGCCAGAGCCACTTGGTCATGTGGAGGACACAAATTAGAGACTTTCGTGCCATTCTTTGATAGATGGGTCGTTTGTCTGCTCGGCTCCCTCATTTATGAGAGATAGGGTTGTTTGCATGGTGAATCACTGGTTAGAAACTTCGAGTTTCACTTATGATTCTCCACGTCTTGATTTACGAAAATTGAATGAATTCTTGTAATTGGGAGTCAATTATAAAAGTCTCTTAGCGTAGTAAACGTCCACACAACGTGGCTTGCTATGCTGACGGGCTTTGGATTAATTGATGTAGACAGTTGTAAGTAATTATGAAGAGTTGTGAAATTGTCGTAAACGTCCACACAACGTGGCTTGCGGTGATGTAGCAATTCCAAGTAATTTGCTTTGGTACTGAGTAATGGTTTACACTTAGATACGCCTTATAGTATTCCTCCCAACGAGGTTACGCTATAAGTGATGTATGACCAAAGAAAATCTAATTGCTAAATCATTTGGGTGGGTAAACGTCCACACACCGTGGCTTACCTTACCTGATGGGATTTTAGATGTGATTAGTAATTTAATGATATTATTTAAGGGAGATAATATCGGATATTAAATTGATTGTTTGTTTAAATGTGCTTATAGGTTTAGAGAATAGCTATGAACCCACTTTCTGTGATACTCAAGGAGCATAAGCTCACTGGTGCCAATTATATTGATTGGAGGAGAAATTTAGACATTGTCCTGACTTCTGAAGAGTACAAATTTGTACTCCATGAAGTATGCCCTGCTGAGCTCACGGCTGCCTCGACTGATGAGGAAAAACTGGCATATAGGAAGTGGAAAAAGGCTGATGAAATGGCTAGGTGCTATATTTTGGCTTCAATGTCAAATGTACTCCAAACCCAACATGAGTCGATGGACACTGCCTATGAGATGCTGTTTAACCTCAAGGAGATGTTTGGGGAGCAAGATCGTGCGGCAAGGCAAGAAGCCATGAGAGTCCTCATGACAACTACTCAGTCTGAAGGAACGCCCGTAGGGGAGCACGTTCTTAAGATGATGGGTCTGTTGAATGAGCTTGAGATCCTAGGAGCTCAGATTGATGCTGACACTCAAGTCGACATCATACTCCAGTCTCTGACCCCTAGTTTTGAGCAGTTTCGCATGAGTTATAATATGGGTAAACTATCTTATTCTCTTGCGCAACTCCTGACTGAACTGAAGGCGGCAGAGGGGATCTACAAGAAGGGCAAGTCTCAAGCGCTTGTAGCTACCAAGTCCAAAGGCTTTAAGCCTGTTGGAGGTAGGGGCAAGAAAAGGAAGCAAGCCATAAAACCCAGTGGTGCCAAGAGGAATGGACCACGAGTGGGGGCTGCAAAGCCAAAGGGCAAGTGCTTCCGATGCAACAAGTCTGGACACTGGAAGTCTGAATGTCCTCTCAAAGGTACGAATTTTTCTTTAGTCGTAAAAACATAGTCAGCGGTATTATCTACCAGAATTCTGGTGTGTAGATATGGAACCACTGACGGTATGTGCATTAAAATGCAGGGGTTCCAGAAAACCCGGCGACTTAGAGAAGAAGAGTTCGAGTCTACATGGGCAAAGCTGTTGGGGTAGCAGCAGTTGCAGTGGAAGACATTTATCTGTTTTAAGTTTTCATTTCAGTTATTGCTTTATGTACCCTTTATTTTGAAAAAGAACTTTTGTTCTGGTTTTCTTTATTATTAATGGATATTTTATTTCTTTAATCATTTGATGGTTTGGATAAGAAATAATGGTCATATCTATTCTGGTACATTAGATAGCAATACGTGAATGATGAATCCTTAAGTCTACCACGATGCAACAAACCGTTAGTGTAACTTGTTTTACTTATTAGATGTATTTCTCTTATCAATCATTGTACTTGTGAATTCTTGAACTTAGTAGTGTCTATTCAAAAGGGATTTAAAAGGTCGAAATTGATTTGATCAATTATAGTTGGAGGAATGGACCTCCCGACCTAAGAATCGATCTTGAAAGATGGTGCAACTGAGTTAAACTTTCTGGATAAAGGAAAGAATTCGGACAAGTATAGAAAATGATTTATGATGAATGCGGTATGTGAGAAGGTACGAGTCATTCTTTCAAGAATACTCAAAAATGGATTAGATTACTTGCTGTGCCATAAAGGCGGATTGTTTTTCAAAACAAAGCCATTATGGGGATCCTTCAAAGTATATCCATTTGTAGCCTGCGACCTGTTCGCGGAGGCTATCACCTATCTAAATAACACATAGCATAAATCAGGAACGAGAAATGGGATTCTAATGGTAAAAGAACAAGTTTATTCGGAACTACCTACGTTCTATGGATGTTTCTGGACACAACAGCACATTCTATGTGGTTGTAGAATATCCTAGAAGAACAAGTAATTGTATGTTCAATAGTGCTACGAACCAGAAGGGTGTTCTCGCCCGGTTCATAGAGGAAAGACTATTAGATGAACCACAATGCCCTAATTGACAAAGTACTTTAAAATGAGGAAAGGGAAAGACTGAGAACCAGCCTGACCGAGTAGAAGTACACCACTAACTGCACCTAATGTTGTTACTGTTATACACCGGAACGCCATTGCAGTGGGAGGTTGTTAAGCAACCAGAGATGTTCATAAGACTGGAGGAGTTTTGAACTCTGGATCCAGTATACATGAAATCGATCCCTAGGTCTGCATAGATTTGCGAGAAGGGTGTGTTAGAGACGTAACGGAAACAAAGGTGGTGTTTCTCGGAATTTTGTGTAGATAACACTTTATCATTGGCGACAATGTAAAAATGTTGTCAGACATAAAATAGAGGTTGTCTAAATGAATCGAGGTATAAGATTAAGATGAAGTTGGATCATGTTCTTAGAATTTTTTCGATCTCTGGATAAGAACATTTGTACTTCTCTTAAGATATCTTATACGATTATGGTTTGTTTTAAACATGCACAATTCTGAGAAAGGTTATTGCCTTTCGGGAACAGAATACATCTATCTAAAGGTTTGTGTTTCGAACACATGAAGGAGATAGATATGGACAAAGCAGTTACCTACACTTCTTTGGAGAGCTTTGTAAGATGCAATGTTGAAAAACCTGAGTCTGATATCAACTATGCGGTTAGCGTAGTGGGAGGATATCAAAGTAATCTAGACAAGAGATGTTCAGATGTTTTAATAGTACTTGCGTAAGTACTGGACATTAAGCAAGACGAAATCTTCTTTGATTACATGTTCTCAGATCTCAAATCAGAGAAAGGCCAGTGTAAGTCGATATCAGGCTATGTGTTCACTTTCGAAAGAGGTGGAACCTAAAAGGATGAAAGAGTGATAAGCGTAATGCTTCTCGGACTCTATCATAAACCGAATAGCAGCCTCAGAGGCAGCGGAAGTTTTGGTTAGGTTCCGGAATGACCTCTAGACTTGGATATGACTCTTAGTTTACCAAAAGCTATTTTATAGCGGTGCATGATAAACTGGAAGAAGTCATAAGTCTGAAAGTGATGATAACACATAGTGCAAGTACCACCTGATACGAATCATCGTCAAGAAGACGACGTAGTAGTCACCAAGATAACTTCAGAGCGGCAACCTAGAGTGCTCACTCACATAGTACTCGGAAGTACACCTTAAGCACGTGATGAGTATGGGAACCGGGAGTTTGGAGGAAATGACTAGACCTTAGTACAAGTGGGAGATTGTTGGAGTTGTGTACTTAATGTCTAGATTTAAGCAACGGTAAACTCCCGATCATAGCATTTAATCTATTTAATTAATAAACAATTATTTGCATTTAATTATTTATAATTAAATATATGCAAATCATAGTTCTGGATTTTATACGTTGTAGTTAGTATGGTGTTGCATGGGCACACAGAAGATCATACTATCGGTTACTCGTATTTAATCGAACAGTTGCTCACGACCTAGATGGACACGAACTAGTCCATCGGTATAGTCGCAGTGTGAGAGAGAAAATAATTTATCTTAATTATTTTATCACACTTGTACACTTGGTGTATTGGGCGGATCAGCTTGAGATTTATTGATTAGGATTGCCTTGGATAATCAATTTAAATCTCGGAGTATTTTATTCTTAATCCACGATATTATTGCGGGTGTGTATATTTAATATAAGTGACTTTGATTTACCAAAGGAATTAACCGATTTAATTATTGGGTTGATTACCGGTTAAGTTGGGTCACTATATTTTATATATGGCATGCCGTGAATAATTGACCGGAAAGTGTATCCCGGAAGGGTTGATAATATTCCCGAGATGAGTTCATAAGGAATTATTGTGTAAACCTCATGAGTGGATTCGTTCCGCACAATAATTAAGGTTGAACGGTACTAGTCTCGGATACAAGATATGAATATTATTTATTGAGCAATAAATAAATTTATTCATGGATATTTAAATCTTAAATACACGGAATAAATAATACTAATCGGAGAAATATTATTTGATATAATATGGAATAATATTGGGAGTGCAATTTTATTTATATAGTGGAAAATAAATAAAATTTAATATTGATAAGAATTAATAGTTTTGGGTTGGACCCAATTTAATTTTCAATATTTAGAAGCCCAATATTTATTCTCCTTATGATCCCCTGCGTAGCCTATATAAGCACTACATGGTCTTCACTTTTCAAGAGCAGAAAAATAATTGACCTACGGAATTCATAAAGTCTTGAGAGTGAGGAAGATCCATAGAATCCGATAGATCGTCGCCCACACGACGTTCGGAGGAGGTGCAAGGAATACGCGGGAAGATCGCAAGGTCGTCAACCGAATTCGTTTCTCCGTACAACGATTCGAAGGTATAATCGAGAAACCCCCTTCTTGATTATTTGTGCGTATTAATTGTGATATATACATGAACAACGCGATCCGGGAAAACGACGAACCTCGGGGACGGGGATTCGAGATCCCCGGCGAGGATCGAAGGCCGCGATCGAACCCTAGGGTTCGGATCGCGGGGACGCGCGGCGATGGGCTGAACCGTCGACCTAGGGTCGATGGTCCGGGGATGCCGTGGGCTGGTGCCACGGCGGATCCCCAGCCGCCATCGCCGGCGGCGCGTCGGAAGCAAGCCCTCGGCCGAAGCCGAGGGGCGATCGAGCCCGTGAGCTCGATCGCGGGTCGCTGCGGGGATGACCCGCAGCTGCCTCGTGCGCGCTACGGGTGTTCCCGTAGCGGATGCGCGCGGGGCTGACCCCATGCGAGCAGCGAGTCCACGACTCGCTGCGGGGCTGCTACGAGCAGCCCCGGGGATCGCTACGAGCGATCCCAGCGATCGTCCGTAGACGATCGCGAACCCCTCACGGGGGTTCGGCTGGGCACACGGGACCTTCGGGTCTCGATGGCGTTCGGTCGGGCCCCGGCTCGTGAGATGGTTCGCGTTCGTGGATCCGACTCGTGGGAGAAAATCGGCTGGGGGCGGGCTGCGTGTCTTCGGGCGCGTAGTCTCCAAAGGTCGGACTCCTGCGGATGAGTCGGGGATCCAATCTTCGGTGATCGAGGGTTTTCGGTCGGGTTATCGGTTCCGCAAATTTTTTGATAGCCCGGGACATCGAATCCCAGCAATATTGGTCCGTTCGAGATCCTTAAGCGGATCGGAAGTCTGGCTTACGAGTTGGCTTTACCGCCAAATTTGACCTCAGTACATAATGTGTTTCATGTATCAATGCTAAGAAAGTACGTACATGACCCAAGTCATGTCGTGAACCATGAGGAGATACAAGTAGATAAAGATTTATCCTATGATGAAATGCCGGAAAGGATCTTGGATCGAAAAATCCACAAACTCAGAAATCGAGTTGTGTCTTTAATCAAAGTCAAGTGGACACGTCATGGCGAGGAAGAAGCTACTTGAGAGCGTGAGGAAAAGATGATAACCACTTACCCTGAATTTTTTTCGCAAGAGGTACGTAACGAATTTCGAGGACGAAATTTTTATAAGGATGGTAGGTTGTAACAACCACAAAATTTATATAAATAAATTAAGTAATTTCGGGCTCAATTAATTTAACAAAAAAAAAACAATTATACTATGCATGAGTTCAAATTATTTGAAGTTCATATTAATTTTCATGTTAGTCTTATTATGCATTTGGTTTCACGATAGACTTCATTTAGCATTTACTAAGTCATATAGTATTCCTCATGTCCAAATTCCCTATTAATACTATTATACTATTATTATTATTATAATAATTATTATTATTAGTGAAATTATTATGATTAATAATATTTGCTATATTAATAGGATTGCGTAAGTTTGAAGTTAGGTTGAAGCCAATTAGCATAACCATGTTGTAATTCTTTTAATACCCTAGTATTTCACAGTAGTATATAAGTATTGTATAAGATTGGTTCCGCCCCCGGTAGGCTCCCTCTTTCTTTCGTCCTGTGCGCAATTAGATGTTCATAGATCCCAAGAACAACCTCCCTCTCTCTCTTTGCTACTCATATATAAAGTATCAGAACATATTAAACATTCAATAGACTTTAACCAAATTCAACCCTCATCGGAATTTCCCTAGACGAACCACCACAAATTGTCCGTTTACCCAGCCGAATCCCCGCAGCCGGCAAACCTCCCTACGCCCAAACCGCGGAGTGAATCGTCCCCAGCCGAGATTTGCGGTTAATCCGCTCGAAGACCACCGAGACCGAGCCTTGCCACAAGAACGCCCGCTGAATCCCTTACCCGGTGTCGCCGTCTCCAATAAGATGAAGATCGATGCCCTCCTCCAGTTCCCGATAATTCAGTCGAGACGTCAATCTCCGATCTCCGTCGATGTTGCCATTCGGTGCCATGTAATCTCTCTCTGTCTCTCTGTATCTCTCTTTGTTGTTTGCTTATTTGATTTAGGGCTCTCGGTTTTATTTTGGGGTAGATAAATAAATTTGTCAGGTTATGAAATCGCATATCCCACACCTAATTCTTTTCCTCGACCCCACGGCATCCAAGACTCCACATTTGTTTATGTTTCATCTCCAATATCATTCTCTATAAATATTTCGGCCAAATTTAAGTAGGCAGTCCAATTGCTTTTATTAGTTAGAACCATTTCTCCTTTAACTCCTTATTCTTTAGTCCGACACTTAATTTCACAATTTATCCATAGTAATTTCAATGTCCGCATAACTTGTACTTAATTTACTCTATTATAATATATCATGAGTACTTAATATATACAGTCTAATATAAATATACTTATATTATGTCATTTTAATTTACAAAAGGAATACGGATGTTGAGGATTAGGATTGCACGAGCATACATTCAGGCATTTTTGTCGTCAAGTCAGGTTCTGCATTGTCAAGGTAGGGATATTTCTAAAACCTTTTGAAATACAGTTCATATCAGTGTATGGTACGCAGGTAATTGTTTGATATCGAGGACTTTATATTCTATTCATGTTATGTGCACATATTAGTCGCGCGACGAAATTCATGGCTGCAATCGCGTAATGAAATGACGTGGTTGTGGTATTATGGCTGCATTCACGTAATGAAATGACGTGTTTGTAGTATTATGGCTGTATTCGCGTAATGAAATGACGTGTTTATGGTATTCATGGCCGTTTTAACGGTAACAAGTCAAGATAGTCGTGATCGCGTAATGAAATGACGTGGTCATGATGATGATCCAAGTTAGTTTATAAAGTTGAGAGTTATTCCGATTGCTTTCGTATTGTGCAATGTATGAACTGGTATCCCTACTGAGTTGTTGATAACTCACCCCTTTTTAAAACCCCATCTTTTCAGGTCAAGCGAATTCGGAGCGATGCGGAGGATTGTGTCGATGATAGTAGTACAAATGTTTATTTTATAAACTTTATTTTATTACGTTTTCCGCTTTTGAAAATATTATATAAAAGTAGTTTATTTTTACTAATGAGGATGATTTTATGTTTATGAAAAAGGTATTTGACTTTTGTTTATTTAAAGTGTTTTCAAATTTATTTTTAAAATTATGAAAAATCCTCTTTAGTTTATATTATGAAAAATGGGATGTTACAACTTGGTATCAGAGCATTACGGTTCTCTTTACGGACCTAAAACAGTTTTCAAAATTAGCTACTATCGTCCACCTCCGCCGTTCGCGCCGACTTCGCAAGTAAGTGCATTCTACATTCATGATATTTCATTTAAGTTGCATGTTTAGTTTCATGATGTTGAAGTCGCATGCATATTACATTCATGAGTTTCAAGTACAATGCATATCAAGTTCATGTTTTCAATTAGGATGCATGTCTAGTCTCATTATTTTCCAAGTAAATTGCACGTCATGTTCATGATTTTTAATTAAGATGCATACTCAAGTTCATAGATTTCAAATTCATGATTTTCAAAGTGCATTGCATGTTCAAGTTTTCAAGTGAAATTTTTATGTTGCTTAAATTGCGCACTTTATTTAAGTTCAAGTTCAAGTTCATGTTAAAATTCAAGTTCATGATTATTATTTCAAGATGTGCGCAATTTATTGCAAAAATATGATGCATATGTTTAAAAAAAAATATATATAATAGTTACATGATGCATGATTTACAAAAATTATATAATTATATATATATATATATATGAAAATATTAAGTTAATTGTGGCCTTAGGAACTTAAAATGATTAAAAATAATGATATATATATCTTGTGGTTAACCTACGATGATGCTGAAGACTTGATATAGAACTAAGTTGCTGAACTTATGGTGTTGCGCTCGACATTGGATTTCGTATCTACTAAGTATATTGCTCAAGTAAGTTATGCACATGTGACGTAGTAAGTTACTCTTTGGAGGTTATTTTATACTCAAGTGAAAGAAGTGAGATCAATCGCTTATGTAAGAACATAGTAGCGAACTATGGCACAGAAGGCCGTAAGAGTCGGTCTTTACGTACTAGAACAAATTGTTTCGTTGTCATAATAGAATTTGACTATTCATTGGATAATCGCAATAGTATCTTACCAAGAGATAAAGATAATGATATTGAAGGAGGTGCACCGATTACAGAGAGTTGAATCGGAGCACAACAAAGAACAAGTATCTACTACCTAAAAATCGACGATGTTTGTGATCAATTGAAAGGGGCTAGTGTGTTCTCGTAGATAGACTTAAGGTCGGGATATCACATAGAGTGGGTTGATATCTCAAAGTCAACTTTCTGAACTCAGACAGTATGTTCATTGCTGAAATATCTCTCTACTCGAGGCTTAACTCAAGAAACATTTGAGGTTTTCCTTGGAGACATTGAGCATAGAGGAGTCTATGCAAAATTCTCGGGATGGGAGTTTTAGTTAAATCATGAGTTATATCCAAAGGAAGTTGTCATGACTCCTAGAATACGTGACATCTTGATTTTGTTGATTGCTATCAAAGATTCATTGAAGGTGTTTCAAGATAGCATAACCGATGACATAGTTGATGTGGAAAGGTAAGAAGTCTGGCTTCGACGAAGAAGTGTGATGGAAGTTTTTAGAAATTCGAGAGGAAGTTGTCTACAGCTAATATTCTGATGTTGACGTTTTTGTAGATTACAATAATACCCCCAAACAAGGAATGTGTGTATTGATGCAACATGGGAGAATCATAGTCTATGCTTCTCGATAGTTGAAGACACATAGAGTGAATTACCATACACACGACTTGGAGATAGCTGTCGTAACATATGCACTGATCACAAGAATTTGAAGTATATCTTCTCACAGAAGGAATTGATTATGCGACAGAGAAGGTGGTTAGGGCTTGTTAAAGATTATGACTGTTCAATTCATTATCATCCTGGAAAGGCGAACGTGGTGGCAGATGCCCTAAGCAGAAAATCCACAGGACATGTAGCAAGTTTACTGAAGAATCAAGAGCAACTTCAGAAGGAGTTCGAGAACCTATGAATCGAAGTAATTTTTCAACCTCATAGCACAGACGCAATGTTATTTGCATTGACGATTCGACCTACTCTAGTTGAAAGAATTAAAGAAGCGCAGGAGAAGGATGGTTTTCTATTAAATATAAAGACCCGAGTTCGTGAAGGGAGCATTGAGGGTTTTTCTGAAGTGGGAGATGGTGTCCTAGTATTTAAGAAAAGGTTGTGTGTGCCGAAGGATGAGTCTTTGAGGAAAGAAATCCTAGAAGAAGCACATTGTACGCCTTACACCGCACATCCAGGAGGGACTAAAATGTATCACTATTTGAGAGAGTCATTTTGGTGGAGAAGTATGAAAAGAGACATCGGATTATTCGTGCAAAAGTGTTTGGTGTGTCAGCAAGTTAAATTCGAACACCAACGACCTTCTGGTTTACTTCAACCAATGGAAATACCCGAGTGGAAATGGGAGCACGTGACTATGGACTTTGTGGTAAGTTTACCGCGGTCATCAAGAGGGAACAACGCAATTGGGTGATCGTTGATCGATTAACAAAATCTGCACATTTTCTACCGGTGAAGATGACGTTCAGTATGGATCAGCTCGCGTAGTTGAACATTCGCGAGATATTGCGGTTGCATGGTACTCCAGTATCAATTGTATCGGATAGAGATCCGAGATTCACTTCAAGGTTTTGGAGAAGTTTACATGATGCTATGGGAACGAAGCTGAGGTTCAGCACCGCGTATCATCCTCACACGGATGGTCAGTCTGAAAGAACGATACAAACTCTAGAGGACATGTTGAGAACATGTGTGCTTGATAACGAAGGTAAATGGGAGAATCTCTTGCCATTAGTGGAACTCGCGTACAACAACAATTATCACTCCACTATTAAAATGGCCCCATACGAAGCCCTCTACGGAAGGAAGTGTAGATCACCTCTATATTGGAGTGAAGTGGGTGAGAGAAAGATTTTGGGCCCTGAAATTGTCGAGGAGACTGTTTCAGCAATAACAAAGATACATGCTCGTATCAAAGAGGCTCAAGATAGACAAAAGTCGTATGCCGATCGTCGGCGTAAGGACTTACACTTTGATGTCGGTGATCATGTTTTCCTTAAGGTAGCTCCGATGAGAGGAGTTATAAGATTTGGAAACAAAAGGGAAGTTGAGACCTAGGTATATTTGTTGGAGTTGTGTACTTAATGTCTAGATTTAAGCAACGGTAAACTCCCGATCATAGCATTTAATCTATTTAATTAATAAACAATTATTTGCATTTAATTATTTATAATTAAATATATGCAAATCATAGTTCTGGATTTTATACGTTGTAGTTAGTATGGTGTTGCATGGGCACACAGAAGATCATACTATCGGTTACTCGTATTTAATCGAACAGTTGCTCACGACCTAGATGGACACGAACTAGTCCATCGGTATAGTCGCAGTGTGAGAGAGAAAATAATTTATCTTAATTATTTTATCACACTTGTACACTTGGTGTATTGGGCGGATCAGCTTGAGATTTATTGATTAGGATTGCCTTGGATAATCAATTTAAATCTCGGAGTATTTTATTCTTAATCCACGATATTATTGCGGGTGTGTATATTTAATATAAGTGACTTTGATTTACCAAAGGAATTAACCGATTTAATTATTGGGTTGATTACCGGTTAAGTTGGGTCACTATATTTTATATATGGCATGCCGTGAATAATTGACCGGAAAGTGTATCCCGGAAGGGTTGATAATATCCCCGAGATGAGTTCATAAGGAATTATTGTGTAAACCTCATGAGTGGATTCGTTCCGCACAATAATTAAGGTTGAACGGTACTAGTCTCGGATACAAGATATGAATATTATTTATTGAGCAATAAATAAATTTATTCATGGATATTTAAATCTTAAATACACGGAATAAATAATACTAATCGGAGAAATATTATTTGATATAATATGGAATAATATTGGGAGTGCAATTTTATTTATATAGTGGAAAATAAATAAAATTTAATATTGATAAGAATTAATAGTTTTGGGTTGGACCCAATTTAATTTTCAATATTTAGAAGCCCAATATTTATTCTCCTTATGATCCCCTGCGTAGCCTATATAAGCACTACATGGTCTTCACTTTTCAAGAGCAGAAAAATAATTGACCTACGGAATTCATAAAGTCTTGAGAGTGAGGAAGATCCATAGAATCCGATAGATCGTCGCCCACACGACGTTCGGAGGAGGTGCAAGGAATACGCGGGAAGATCGCAAGGTCGTCAACCGAATTCGTTTCTCCGTACAACGATTCGAAGGTATAATCGAGAAACCCCCTTCTTGATTATTTGTGCGTATTAATTGTGATATATACATGAACAACGCGATCCGGGAAAACGACGAACCTCGGGGACGGGGATTCGAGATCCCCGGCGAGGATCGAAGGCCGCGATCGAACCCTAGGGTTCGGATCGCGGGGACGCGCGGCGATGGGCTGAACCGTCGACCTAGGGTCGATGGTCCGGGGATGCCGTGGGCTGGTGCCACGGCGGATCCCCAGCCGCCATCGCCGGCGGCGCGTCGGAAGCAAGCCCTCGGCCGAAGCCGAGGGGCGATCGAGCCCGTGAGCTCGATCGCGGGTCGCTGCGGGGATGACCCGCAGCTGCCTCGTGCGCGCTACGGGTGTTCCCGTAGCGGATGCGCGCGGGGCTGACCCCATGCGAGCAGCGAGTCCACGACTCGCTGCGGGGCTGCTACGAGCAGCCCCGGGGATCGCTACGAGCGATCCCAGCGATCGTCCGTAGACGATCGCGAACCCCTCACGGGGGTTCGGCTGGGCACACGGGACCTTCGGGTCTCGATGGCGTTCGGTCGGGCCCCGGCTCGTGAGATGGTTCGCGTTCGTGGATCCGACTCGTGGGAGAAAATCGGCTAGGGGCGGGCTGCGTGTCTTCGGGCGCGTAGTCTCCAAAGGTCGGACTCCTGCGGATGAGTCGGGGATCCAATCTTCGGTGATCGAGGGTTTTCGGTCGGGTTATCGGTTCCGCAAATTTTTTGATAGCCCGGGACATCGAATCCCAGCAATTGGTATCAGAGCGTTTGGTTTCGTGTTCATGTATATGTTCGATTAATGTTCTACCTTGCAGGATTTCCGGCTATCATGGTTGATTTAATTATTGCTTAATTAATTATCATGATTTATTAAACTCTCGGACATGTCGAGATTCGTTTTGTGTGGTTGAATGTTTGTAATAGTAAAAATTCGGGGGTTGACCGAATTTAGGATTTATTATTACGTTCTTGTTTTTCCGGAAAATGTATAGGGTCGATTTCATGTATAGAATCGATACCGGATAATGTAATTTAAATTTTGTAATTTATTTACGTTGGTTCGATGTTGAGACGACGACCGGAGAAGACGTGTGACGAAGACGAAGAGGACCGGGATCGATCACGAGGATCGATCCCATGGTGATCGATCGCGGGGGCTGCCCGTGATGATCCTCGGCCACGCCGGCCACCGGAGGTGGTGGCGCGTGGGCTGGGGACGGTGGCGGTGGTGCTCCCGGCCGGCGATCGAATGGTGGGGGTGCGGGATCCTCGTGATCTCGTGTTCTCCTACCAAGATACTACTTTCCTAATTAGTTCGGATTTTTCTATTTGAGTACTTTCCTTTTAGGAAACTCTCATGGATTAGGAAAAGAATTAATTGGAATTAATTTTATTCCTATTGATTTATTTCCTTCGTGGAATTATTCATGGATTAGGAATTTAATTAATTTAGTACTAAATTTATTTTTCCTATTTGATTATTTCTTCTCATGGGAATATTCATGGATTAGGAATAAAAATAAATTTGGAAAGTAGTGAGTCCTAATTTATTTTATTTTCTTGTTCTATTATAGATGTCTTCTAGAATATTCCAATTTTTAATTGGATAGATTATTCTAGAGATTTAATAGAACTAGATAGGAAAATAAATAAATAAAAATATTAATGATATTTAATTTTATTTTTGATATATTTGATTGACTTAATTTTCGAATTAAGTAACTTTTGGATTAATTGAAAATAAATAGATTTAAATATTAGAGATTAATATTCTCGTCACATGGAGCATTCAAGAAACGAAGACTGAAGACTAGAAGACGCATACGGGGATGGAATAAAGCCATGATAGTCGGGAAAAATAATTCTCTAGCATTATTTTGACTATGTGTGCTATGTGCTTTATTGCTTGTATGCATGCTTATGTGTTTAATTATGCATTAGATAGCGTATCCCTTTTTGTTGTAAAAAGCTAAGTGGGAGAGGGGATGGAAACATTCCCATGGTCTCCATTACTGTTCTCTTGGTGACTCTTATGGACTTTTGAAGTTCATATAGATGTGTCATTAGAGGAGAATTCTTATAATTCCTCTTACAAGAAACATTGATCAAGTTTATCAAACAATGCCTAATTTGTCTTTCTGAAACTGACTTCAAGTCGACTCATTCTCACCCCGGGGAGTGGAATGGAGCCAGAGCCACTTGGTCATGTGGAGGACACAAATTAGAGACTTTCGTGCCATTCTTTGATAGATGGGTCGTTTGTCTGCTCGGCTCCCTCATTTATGAGAGATAGGGTTGTTTGCATGGTGAATCACTGGTTAGAAACTTCGAGTTTCACTTATGATTCTCCACGTCTTGATTTACGAAAATTGAATGAATTCTTGTAATTGGGAGTCAATTATAAAAGTCTCTTAGCGTAGTAAACGTCCACACAACGTGGCTTGCTATGCTGACGGGCTTTGGATTAATTGATGTAGACAGTTGTAAGTAATTATGAAGAGTTGTGAAATTGTCGTAAACGTCCACACAACGTGGCTTGCGGTGATGTAGCAATTCCAAGTAATTTGCTTTGGTACTGAGTAATGGTTTACACTTAGATACGCCTTATAGTATTCCTCCCAACGAGGTTACGCTATAAGTGATGTATGACCAAAGAAAATCTAATTGCTAAATCATTTGGGTGGGTAAACGTCCACACACCGTGGCTTACCTTACCTGATGGGATTTTAGATGTGATTAGTAATTTAATGATATTATTTAAGGGAGATAATATCGGATATTAAATTGATTGTTTGTTTAAATGTGCTTATAGGTTTAGAGAATAGCTATGAACCCACTTTCTGTGATACTCAAGGAGCATAAGCTCACTGGTGCCAATTATATTGATTGGAGGAGAAATTTAGACATTGTCCTGACTTCTGAAGAGTACAAATTTGTACTCCATGAAGTATGCCCTGCTGAGCTCACGGCTGCCTCGACTGATGAGGAAAAACTGGCATATAGGAAGTGGAAAAAGGCTGATGAAATGGCTAGGTGCTATATTTTGGCTTCAATGTCAAATGTACTCCAAACCCAACATGAGTCGATGGACACTGCCTATGAGATGCTGTTTAACCTCAAGGAGATGTTTGGGGAGCAAGATCGTGCGGCAAGGCAAGAAGCCATGAGAGTCCTCATGACAACTACTCAGTCTGAAGGAACGCCCGTAGGGGAGCACGTTCTTAAGATGATGGGTCTGTTGAATGAGCTTGAGATCCTAGGAGCTCAGATTGATGCTGACACTCAAGTCGACATCATACTCCAGTCTCTGACCCCTAGTTTTGAGCAGTTTCGCATGAGTTATAATATGGGTAAACTATCTTATTCTCTTGCGCAACTCCTGACTGAACTGAAGGCGGCAGAGGGGATCTACAAGAAGGGCAAGTCTCAAGCGCTTGTAGCTACCAAGTCCAAAGGCTTTAAGCCTGTTGGAGGTAGGGGCAAGAAAAGGAAGCAAGCCATAAAACCCAGTGGTGCCAAGAGGAATGGACCACGAGTGGGGGCTGCAAAGCCAAAGGGCAAGTGCTTCCGATGCAACAAGTCTGGACACTGGAAGTCTGAATGTCCTCTCAAAGGTACGAATTTTTCTTTAGTCGTAAAAACATAGTCAGCGGTATTATCTACCAGAATTCTGGTGTGTAGATATGGAACCACTGACGGTATGTGCATTAAAATGCAGGGGTTCCAGAAAACCCGGCGACTTAGAGAAGAAGAGTTCGAGTCTACATGGGCAAAGCTGTTGGGGTAGCAGCAGTTGCAGTGGAAGACATTTATCTGTTTTAAGTTTTCATTTCAGTTATTGCTTTATGTACCCTTTATTTTGAAAAAGAACTTTTGTTCTGGTTTTCTTTATTATTAATGGATATTTTATTTCTTTAATCATTTGATGGTTTGGATAAGAAATAATGGTCATATCTATTCTGGTACATTAGATAGCAATACGTGAATGATGAATCCTTAAGTCTACCACGATGCAACAAACCGTTAGTGTAACTTGTTTTACTTATTAGATGTATTTCTCTTATCAATCATTGTACTTGTGAATTCTTGAACTTAGTAGTGTCTATTCAAAAGGGATTTAAAAGGTCGAAATTGATTTGATCAATTATAGTTGGAGGAATGGACCTCCCGACCTAAGAATCGATCTTGAAAGATGGTGCAACTGAGTTAAACTTTCTGGATAAAGGAAAGAATTCGGACAAGTATAGAAAATGATTTATGATGAATGCGGTATGTGAGAAGGTACGAGTCATTCTTTCAAGAATACTCAAAAATGGATTAGATTACTTGCTGTGCCATAAAGGCGGATTGTTTTTCAAAACAAAGCCATTATGGGGATCCTTCAAAGTATATCCATTTGTAGCCTGCGACCTGTTCGCGGAGGCTATCACCTATCTAAATAACACATAGCATAAATCAGGAACGAGAAATGGGATTCTAATGGTAAAAGAACAAGTTTATTCGGAACTACCTACGTTCTATGGATGTTTCTGGACACAACAGCACATTCTATGTGGTTGTAGAATATCCTAGAAGAACAAGTAATTGTATGTTCAATAGTGCTACGAACCAGAAGGGTGTTCTCGCCCGGTTCATAGAGGAAAGACTATTAGATGAACCACAATGCCCTAATTGACAAAGTACATTAAAATGAGGAAAGGGAAAGACTGAGAACCAGCCTGACCGAGTAGAAGTACACCACTAACTGCACCTAATGTTGTTACTGTTATACACCGGAACGCCATTGCAGTGGGAGGTTGTTAAGCAACCAGAGATGTTCATAAGACTGGAGGAGTTTTGAACTCTGGATCCAGTATACATGAAATCGATCCCTAGGTCTGCATAGATTTGCGAGAAGGGTGTGTTAGAGACGTAACGGAAACAAAGGTGGTGTTTCTCGGAATTTTGTGTAGATAACACTTTATCATTGGCGACAATGTAAAAATGTTGTCAGACATAAAATAGAGGTTGTCTAAATGAATCGAGGTATAAGATTAAGATGAAGTTGGATCATGTTCTTAGAATTTTTTCGATCTCTGGATAAGAACATTTGTACTTCTCTTAAGATATCTTATACGATTATGGTTTGTTTTAAACATGCACAATTCTGAGAAAGGTTATTGCCTTTCGGGAACAGAATACATCTATCTAAAGGTTTGTGTTTCGAACACATGAAGGAGATAGATATGGACAAAGCAGTTACCTACACTTCTTTGGAGAGCTTTGTAAGATGCAATGTTGAAAAACCTGAGTCTGATATCAACTATGCGGTTAGCGTAGTGGGAGGATATCAAAGTAATCTAGACAAGAGATGTTCAGATGTTTTAATAGTACTTGCGTAAGTACTGGACATTAAGCAAGACGAAATCTTCTTTGATTACATGTTCTCAGATCTCAAATCAGAGAAAGGCCAGTGTAAGTCGATATCAGGCTATGTGTTCACTTTCGAAAGAGGTGGAACCTAAAAGGATGAAAGAGTGATAAGCGTAATGCTTCTCGGACTCTATCATAAACCGAATAGCAGCCTCAGAGGCAGCGGAAGTTTTGGTTAGGTTCCGGAATGACCTCTAGACTTGGATATGACTCTTAGTTTACCAAAAGCTATTTTATAGCGGTGCATGATAAACTGGAAGAAGTCATAAGTCTGAAAGTGATGATAACACATAGTGCAAGTACCACCTGATACGAATCATCGTCAAGAAGACGACGTAGTAGTCACCAAGATAACTTCAGAGCGGCAACCTAGAGTGCTCACTCACATAGTACTCGGAAGTACACCTTAAGCACGTGATGAGTATGGGAACCGGGAGTTTGGAGGAAATGACTAGACCTTAGTACAAGTGGGAGATTGTTGGAGTTGTGTACTTAATGTCTAGATTTAAGCAACGGTAAACTCCCGATCATAGCATTTAATCTATTTAATTAATAAACAATTATTTGCATTTAATTATTTATAATTAAATATATGCAAATCATAGTTCTGGATTTTATACGTTGTAGTTAGTATGGTGTTGCATGGGCACACAGAAGATCATACTATCGGTTACTCGTATTTAATCGAACAGTTGCTCACGACCTAGATGGACACGAACTAGTCCATCGGTATAGTCGCAGTGTGAGAGAGAAAATAATTTATCTTAATTATTTTATCACACTTGTACACTTGGTGTATTGGGCGGATCAGCTTGAGATTTATTGATTAGGATTGCCTTGGATAATCAATTTAAA
The DNA here is from genome assembly GCA_954870475.1 of Euphrasia confusa. Lineage (NCBI taxonomy): Eukaryota > Viridiplantae > Streptophyta > Magnoliopsida > Lamiales > Orobanchaceae > Euphrasia > Euphrasia confusa. Next base: position 13,351,284 of record OX940949.1, on the reverse strand, counting down.
TCTCGGAGTATTTTATTCTTAATCCACGATATTATTGCGGGTGTGTATATTTAATATAAGTGACTTTGATTTACCAAAGGAATTAACCGATTTAATTATTGGGTTGATTACCGGTTAAGTTGGGTCACTATATTTTATATATGGCATGCCGTGAATAATTGACCGGAAAGTGTATCCCGGAAGGGTTGATAATATCCCCGAGATGAGTTCATAAGGAATTATTGTGTAAACCTCATGAGTGGATTCGTTCCGCACAATAATTAAGGTTGAACGGTACTAGTCTCGGATACAAGATATGAATATTATTTATTGAGCAATAAATAAATTTATTCATGGATATTTAAATCTTAAATACACGGAATAAATAATACTAATCGGAGAAATATTATTTGATATAATATGGAATAATATTGGGAGTGCAATTTTATTTATATAGTGGAAAATAAATAAAATTTAATATTGATAAGAATTAATAGTTTTGGGTTGGACCCAATTTAATTTTCAATATTTAGAAGCCCAATATTTATTCTCCTTATGATCCCCTGCGTAGCCTATATAAGCACTACATGGTCTTCACTTTTCAAGAGCAGAAAAATAATTGACCTACGGAATTCATAAAGTCTTGAGAGTGAGGAAGATCCATAGAATCCGATAGATCGTCGCCCACACGACGTTCGGAGGAGGTGCAAGGAATACGCGGGAAGATCGCAAGGTCGTCAACCGAATTCGTTTCTCCGTACAACGATTCGAAGGTATAATCGAGAAACCCCCTTCTTGATTATTTGTGCGTATTAATTGTGATATATACATGAACAACGCGATCCGGGAAAACGACGAACCTCGGGGACGGGGATTCGAGATCCCCGGCGAGGATCGAAGGCCGCGATCGAACCCTAGGGTTCGGATCGCGGGGACGCGCGGCGATGGGCTGAACCGTCGACCTAGGGTCGATGGTCCGGGGATGCCGTGGGCTGGTGCCACGGCGGATCCCCAGCCGCCATCGCCGGCGGCGCGTCGGAAGCAAGCCCTCGGCCGAAGCCGAGGGGCGATCGAGCCCGTGAGCTCGATCGCGGGTCGCTGCGGGGATGACCCGCAGCTGCCTCGTGCGCGCTACGGGTGTTCCCGTAGCGGATGCGCGCGGGGCTGACCCCATGCGAGCAGCGAGTCCACGACTCGCTGCGGGGCTGCTACGAGCAGCCCCGGGGATCGCTACGAGCGATCCCAGCGATCGTCCGTAGACGATCGCGAACCCCTCACGGGGGTTCGGCTGGGCACACGGGACCTTCGGGTCTCGATGGCGTTCGGTCGGGCCCCGGCTCGTGAGATGGTTCGCGTTCGTGGATCCGACTCGTGGGAGAAAATCGGCTGGGGGCGGGCTGCGTGTCTTCGGGCGCGTAGTCTCCAAAGGTCGGACTCCTGCGGATGAGTCGGGGATCCAATCTTCGGTGATCGAGGGTTTTCGGTCGGGTTATCGGTTCCGCAAATTTTTTGATAGCCCGGGACATCGAATCCCAGCAATATTGGTCCGTTCGAGATCCTTAAGCGGATCGGAAGTCTGGCTTACGAGTTGGCTTTACCGCCAAATTTGACCTCAGTACATAATGTGTTTCATGTATCAATGCTAAGAAAGTACGTACATGACCCAAGTCATGTCGTGAACCATGAGGAGATACAAGTAGATAAAGATTTATCCTATGATGAAATGCCGGAAAGGATCTTGGATCGAAAAATCCACAAACTCAGAAATCGAGTTGTGTCTTTAATCAAAGTCAAGTGGACACGTCATGGCGAGGAAGAAGCTACTTGAGAGCGTGAGGAAAAGATGATAACCACTTACCCTGAATTTTTTTCGCAAGAGGTACGTAACGAATTTCGAGGACGAAATTTTTATAAGGATGGTAGGTTGTAACAACCACAAAATTTATATAAATAAATTAAGTAATTTCGGGCTCAATTATTTTAACAAAAAAAAAACAATTATACTATGCATGAGTTCAAATTATTTGAAGTTCATATTAATTTTCATGTTAGTCTTATTATGCATTTGGTTTCACGATAGACTTCATTTAGCATTTACTAAGTCATATAGTATTCCTCATGTCCAAATTCCCTATTAATACTATTATACTATTATTATTATTATAATAATTATTATTATTAGTGAAATTATTATGATTAATAATATTTGCTATATTAATAGGATTGCGTAAGTTTGAAGTTAGGTTGAAGCCAATTAGCATAACCATGTTGTAATTCTTTTAATACCCTAGTATTTCACAGTAGTATATAAGTATTGTATAAGATTGGTTCCGCCCCCGGTAGGCTCCCTCTTTCTTTCGTCCTGTGCGCAATTAGATGTTCATAGATCCCAAGAACAACCTCCCTCTCTCTCTTTGCTACTCATATATAAAGTATCAGAACATATTAAACATTCAATAGACTTTAACCAAATTCAACCCTCATCGGAATTTCCCTAGACGAACCACCACAAATTGTCCGTTTACCCAGCCGAATCCCCGCAGCCGGCAAACCTCCCTACGCCCAAACCGCGGAGTGAATCGTCCCCAGCCGAGATTTGCGGTTAATCCGCTCGAAGACCACCGAGACCGAGCCTTGCCACAAGAACGCCCGCTGAATCCCTTACCCGGTGTCGCCGTCTCCAATAAGATGAAGATCGATGCCCTCCTCCAGTTCCCGATAATTCAGTCGAGACGTCAATCTCCGATCTCCGTCGATGTTGCCATTCGGTGCCATGTAATCTCTCTCTGTCTCTCTGTATCTCTCTTTGTTGTTTGCTTATTTGATTTAGGGCTCTCGGTTTTATTTTGGGGTAGATAAATAAATTTGTCAGGTTATGAAATCGCATATCCCACACCTAATTCTTTTCCTCGACCCCACGGCATCCAAGACTCCACATTTGTTTATGTTTCATCTCCAATATCATTCTCTATAAATATTTCGGCCAAATTTAAGTAGGCAGTCCAATTGCTTTTATTAGTTAGAACCATTTCTCCTTTAACTCCTTATTCTTTAGTCCGACACTTAATTTCACAATTTATCCATAGTAATTTCAATGTCCGCATAACTTGTACTTAATTTACTCTATTATAATATATCATGAGTACTTAATATATACAGTCTAATATAAATATACTTATATTATGTCATTTTAATTTACAAAAGGAATACGGATGTTGAGGATTAGGATTGCACGAGCATACATTCAGGCATTTTTGTCGTCAAGTCAGGTTCTGCATTGTCAAGGTAGGGATATTTCTAAAACCTTTTGAAATACAGTTCATATCAGTGTATGGTACGCAGGTAATTGTTTGATATCGAGGACTTTATATTCTATTCATGTTATGTGCACATATTAGTCGCGCGACGAAATTCATGGCTGCAATCGCGTAATGAAATGACGTGGTTGTGGTATTATGGCTGCATTCACGTAATGAAATGACGTGTTTGTAGTATTATGGCTGTATTCGCGTAATGAAATGACGTGTTTATGGTATTCATGGCCGTTTTAACGGTAACAAGTCAAGATAGTCGTGATCGCGTAATGAAATGACGTGGTCATGATGATGATCCAAGTTAGTTTATAAAGTTGAGAGTTATTCCGATTGCTTTCGTATTGTGCAATGTATGAACTGGTATCCCTACTGAGTTGTTGATAACTCACCCCTTTTTAAAACCCCATCTTTTCAGGTCAAGCGAATTCGGAGCGATGCGGAGGATTGTGTCGATGATAGTAGTACAAATGTTTATTTTATAAACTTTATTTTATTACGTTTTCCGCTTTTGAAAATATTATATAAAAGTAGTTTATTTTTACTAATGAGGATGATTTTATGTTTATGAAAAAGGTATTTGACTTTTGTTTATTTAAAGTGTTTTCAAATTTATTTTTAAAATTATGAAAAATCCTCTTTAGTTTATATTATGAAAAATGGGATGTTACAACTTGGTATCAGAGCATTACGGTTCTCTTTACGGACCTAAAACAGTTTTCAAAATTAGCTACTATCGTCCACCTCCGCCGTTCGCGCCGACTTCGCAAGTAAGTGCATTCTACATTCATGATATTTCATTTAAGTTGCATGTTTAGTTTCATGATGTTGAAGTCGCATGCATATTACATTCATGAGTTTCAAGTACAATGCATATCAAGTTCATGTTTTCAATTAGGATGCATGTCTAGTCTCATTATTTTCCAAGTAAATTGCACGTCATGTTCATGATTTTTAATTAAGATGCATACTCAAGTTCATAGATTTCAAATTCATGATTTTCAAAGTGCATTGCATGTTCAAGTTTTCAAGTGAAATTTTTATGTTGCTTAAATTGCGCACTTTATTTAAGTTCAAGTTCAAGTTCATGTTAAAATTCAAGTTCATGATTATTATTTCAAGATGTGCGCAATTTATTGCAAAAATATGATGCATATGTTTAAAAAAAAATATATATAATAGTTACATGATGCATGATTTACAAAAATTATATAATTATATATATATATATATATATGAAAATATTAAGTTAATTGTGGCCTTAGGAACTTAAAATGATTAAAAATAATGATATATATATCTTGTGGTTAACCTACGATGATGCTGAAGACTTGATATAGAACTAAGTTGCTGAACTTATGGTGTTGCGCTCGACATTGGATTTCGTATCTACTAAGTATATTGCTCAAGTAAGTTATGCACATGTGACGTAGTAAGTTACTCTTTGGAGGTTATTTTATACTCAAGTGAAAGAAGTGAGATCAATCGCTTATGTAAGAACATAGTAGCGAACTATGGCACAGAAGGCCGTAAGAGTCGGTCTTTACGTACTAGAACAAATTGTTTCGTTGTCATAATAGAATTTGACTATTCATTGGATAATCGCAATAGTATCTTACCAAGAGATAAAGATAATGATATTGAAGGAGGTGCACCGATTACAGAGAGTTGAATCGGAGCACAACAAAGAACAAGTATCTACTACCTAAAAATCGACGATGTTTGTGATCAATTGACAGGGGCTAGTGTGTTCTCGTAGATAGACTTAAGGTCGGGATATCACATAGAGTGGGTTGATATCTCAAAGTCAACTTTCTGAACTCAGACAGTATGTTCATTGCTGAAATATCTCTCTACTCGAGGCTTAACTCAAGAAACATTTGAGGTTTTCCTTGGAGACATTGAGCATAGAGGAGTCTATGCAAAATTCTCGGGATGGGAGTTTTAGTTAAATCATGAGTTATATCCAAAGGAAGTTGTCATGACTCCTAGAATACGTGACATCTTGATTTTGTTGATTGCTATCAAAGATTCATTGAAGGTGTTTCAAGATAGCATAACCGATGACATAGTTGATGTGGAAAGGTAAGAAGTCTGGCTTCGACGAAGAAGTGTGATGGAAGTTTTTAGAAATTCGAGAGGAAGTTGTCTACAGCTAATATTCTGATGTTGACGTTTTTGTAGATTACAATAATACCCCCAAACAAGGAATGTGTGTATTGATGCAACATGGGAGAATCATAGTCTATGCTTCTCGATAGTTGAAGACACATAGAGTGAATTACCATACACACGACTTGGAGATAGCTGTCGTAACATATGCACTGATCACAAGAATTTGAAGTATATCTTCTCACAGAAGGAATTGATTATGCGACAGAGAAGGTGGTTAGGGCTTGTTAAAGATTATGACTGTTCAATTCATTATCATCCTGGAAAGGCGAACGTGGTGGCAGATGCCCTAAGCAGAAAATCCACAGGACATGTAGCAAGTTTACTGAAGAATCAAGAGCAACTTCAGAAGGAGTTCGAGAACCTATGAATCGAAGTAATTTTTCAACCTCATAGCACAGACGCAATGTTATTTGCATTGACGATTCGACCTACTCTAGTTGAAAGAATTAAAGAAGCGCAGGAGAAGGATGGTTTTCTATTAAATATAAAGACCCGAGTTCGTGAAGGGAGCATTGAGGGTTTTTCTGAAGTGGGAGATGGTGTCCTAGTATTTAAGAAAAGGTTGTGTGTGCCGAAGGATGAGTCTTTGAGGAAAGAAATCCTAGAAGAAGCACATTGTACGCCTTACACCGCACATCCAGGAGGGACTAAAATGTATCACTATTTGAGAGAGTCATTTTGGTGGAGAAGTATGAAAAGAGACATCGGATTATTCGTGCAAAAGTGTTTGGTGTGTCAGCAAGTTAAATTCGAACACCAACGACCTTCTGGTTTACTTCAACCAATGGAAATACCCGAGTGGAAATGGGAGCACGTGACTATGGACTTTGTGGTAAGTTTACCGCGGTCATCAAGAGGGAACAACGCAATTGGGTGATCGTTGATCGATTAACAAAATCTGCACATTTTCTACCGGTGAAGATGACGTTCAGTATGGATCAGCTCGCGTAGTTGAACATTCGCGAGATATTGCGGTTGCATGGTACTCCAGTATCAATTGTATCGGATAGAGATCCGAGATTCACTTCAAGGTTTTGGAGAAGTTTACATGATGCTATGGGAACGAAGCTGAGGTTCAGCACCGCGTATCATCCTCACACGGATGGTCAGTCTGAAAGAACGATACAAACTCTAGAGGACATGTTGAGAACATGTGTGCTTGATAACGAAGGTAAATGGGAGAATCTCTTGCCATTAGTGGAACTCGCGTACAACAACAATTATCACTCCACTATTAAAATGGCCCCATACGAAGCCCTCTACGGAAGGAAGTGTAGATCACCTCTATATTGGAGTGAAGTGGGTGAGAGAAAGATTTTGGGCCCTGAAATTGTCGAGGAGACTGTTTCAGCAATAACAAAGATACATGCTCGTATCAAAGAGGCTCAAGATAGACAAAAGTCGTATGCCGATCGTCGGCGTAAGGACTTACACTTTGATGTCGGTGATCATGTTTTCCTTAAGGTAGCTCCGATGAGAGGAGTTATAAGATTTGGAAACAAAAGGGAAGTTGAGACCTAGGTATATTTGTTGGAGTTGTGTACTTAATGTCTAGATTTAAGCAACGGTAAACTCCCGATCATAGCATTTAATCTATTTAATTAATAAACAATTATTTGCATTTAATTATTTATAATTAAATATATGCAAATCATAGTTCTGGATTTTATACGTTGTAGTTAGTATGGTGTTGCATGGGCACACAGAAGATCATACTATCGGTTACTCGTATTTAATCGAACAGTTGCTCACGACCTAGATGGACACGAACTAGTCCATCGGTATAGTCGCAGTGTGAGAGAGAAAATAATTTATCTTAATTATTTTATCACACTTGTACACTTGGTGTATTGGGCGGATCAGCTTGAGATTTATTGATTAGGATTGCCTTGGATAATCAATTTAAATCTCGGAGTATTTTATTCTTAATCCACGATATTATTGCGGGTGTGTATATTTAATATAAGTGACTTTGATTTACCAAAGGAATTAACCGATTTAATTATTGGGTTGATTACCGGTTAAGTTGGGTCACTATATTTTATATATGGCATGCCGTGAATAATTGACCGGAAAGTGTATCCCGGAAGGGTTGATAATATCCCCGAGATGAGTTCATAAGGAATTATTGTGTAAACCTCATGAGTGGATTCGTTCCGCACAATAATTAAGGTTGAACGGTACTAGTCTCGGATACAAGATATGAATATTATTTATTGAGCAATAAATAAATTTATTCATGGATATTTAAATCTTAAATACATGGTCTTCACTTTTCAAGAGCAGAAAAATAATTGACCTACGGAATTCATAAAGTCTTGAGAGTGAGGAAGATCCATAGAATCCGATAGATCGTCGCCCACACGACGTTCGGAGGAGGTGCAAGGAATACGCGGGAAGATCGCAAGGTCGTCAACCGAATTCGTTTCTCCGTACAACGATTCGAAGGTATAATCGAGAAACCCCCTTCTTGATTATTTGTGCGTATTAATTGTGATATATACATGAACAACGCGATCCGGGAAAACGACGAACCTCGGGGACGGGGATTCGAGATCCCCGGCGAGGATCGAAGGCCGCGATCGAACCCTAGGGTTCGGATCGCGGGGACGCGCGGCGATGGGCTGAACCGTCGACCTAGGGTCGATGGTCCGGGGATGCCGTGGGCTGGTGCCACGGCGGATCCCCAGCCGCCATCGCCGGCGGCGCGTCGGAAGCAAGCCCTCGGCCGAAGCCGAGGGGCGATCGAGCCCGTGAGCTCGATCGCGGGTCGCTGCGGGGATGACCCGCAGCTGCCTCGTGCGCGCTACGGGTGTTCCCGTAGCGGATGCGCGCGGGGCTGACCCCATGCGAGCAGCGAGTCCACGACTCGCTGCGGGGCTGCTACGAGCAGCCCCGGGGATCGCTACGAGCGATCCCAGCGATCGTCCGTAGACGATCGCGAACCCCTCACGGGGGTTCGGCTGGGCACACGGGACCTTCGGGTCTCGATGGCGTTCGGTCGGGCCCCGGCTCGTGAGATGGTTCGCGTTCGTGGATCCGACTCGTGGGAGAAAATCGGCTAGGGGCGGGCTGCGTGTCTTCGGGCGCGTAGTCTCCAAAGGTCGGACTCCTGCGGATGAGTCGGGGATCCAATCTTCGGTGATCGAGGGTTTTCGGTCGGGTTATCGGTTCCGCAAATTTTTTGATAGCCCGGGACATCGAATCCCAGCAATTGGTATCAGAGCGTTTGGTTTCGTGTTCATGTATATGTTCGATTAATGTTCTACCTTGCAGGATTTCCGGCTATCATGGTTGATTTAATTATTGCTTAATTAATTATCATGATTTATTAAACTCTCGGACATGTCGAGATTCGTTTTGTGTGGTTGAATGTTTGTAATAGTAAAAATTCGGGGGTTGACCGAATTTAGGATTTATTATTACGTTCTTGTTTTTCCGGAAAATGTATAGGGTCGATTTCATGTATAGAATCGATACCGGATAATGTAATTTAAATTTTGTAATTTATTTACGTTGGTTCGATGTTGAGACGACGACCGGAGAAGACGTGTGACGAAGACGAAGAGGACCGGGATCGATCACGAGGATCGATCCCATGGTGATCGATCGCGGGGGCTGCCCGTGATGATCCTCGGCCACGCCGGCCACCGGAGGTGGTGGCGCGTGGGCTGGGGACGGTGGCGGTGGTGCTCCCGGCCGGCGATCGAATGGTGGGGGTGCGGGATCCTCGTGATCTCGTGTTCTCCTACCAAGATACTACTTTCCTAATTAGTTCGGATTTTTCCTATTTGAGTACTTTCCTTTTAGGAAACTCTCATGGATTAGGAAAAGAATTAATTGGAATTAATTTTATTCCTATTGATTTATTTCCTTCGTGGAATTATTCATGGATTAGGAATTTAATTAATTTAGTACTAAATTTATTTTTCCTATTTGATTATTTCTTCTCATGGGAATATTCATGGATTAGGAATAAAAATAAATTTGGAAAGTAGTGAGTCCTAATTTATTTTATTTTCTTGTTCTATTATAGATGTCTTCTAGAATATTCCAATTTTTAATTGGATAGATTATTCTAGAGATTTAATAGAACTAGATAGGAAAATAAATAAATAAAAATGTTAATGATATTTAATTTTATTTTTGATATATTCGATTGACTTAATTTTCGAATTAAGTAACTTTTGGATTAATTGAAAATAAATAGATTTAAATATTAGAGATTAATATTCTCGTCACATGGAGCATTCAAGAAACGAAGACTGAAGACTAGAAGACGCATACGGGGATGGAATAAAGCCATGATAGTCGGGAAAAATAATTCTCTAGCATTATTTTGACTATGTGTGCTATGTGCTTTATTGCTTGTATGCATGCTTATGTGTTTAATTATGCATTAGATAGCGTATCCCTTTTTGTTGTAAAAAGCTAAGTGGGAGAGGGGATGGAAACATTCCCATGGTCTCCATTACTGTTCTCTTGGTGACTCTTATGGACTTTTGAAGTTCATATAGATGTGTCATTAGAGGAGAATTCTTATAATTCCTCTTACAAGAAACATTGATCAAGTTTATCAAACAATGCCTAATTTGTCTTTCTGAAACTGACTTCAAGTCGACTCATTCTCACCCCGGGGAGTGGAATGGAGCCAGAGCCACTTGGTCATGTGGAGGACACAAATTAGAGACTTTCGTGCCATTCTTTGATAGATGGGTCGTTTGTCTGCTCGGCTCCCTCATTTATGAGAGATAGGGTTGTTTGCATGGTGAATCACTGGTTAGAAACTTCGAGTTTCACTTATGATTCTCCACGTCTTGATTTACGAAAATTGAATGAATTCTTGTAATTGGGAGTCAATTATAAAAGTCTCTTAGCGTAGTAAACGTCCACACAACGTGGCTTGCTATGCTGACGGGCTTTGGATTAATTGATGTAGACAGTTGTAAGTAATTATGAAGAGTTGTGAAATTGTCGTAAACGTCCACACAACGTGGCTTGCGGTGATGTAGCAATTCCAAGTAATTTGCTTTGGTACTGAGTAATGGTTTACACTTAGATACGCCTTATAGTATTCCTCCCAACGAGGTTACGCTATAAGTGATGTATGACCAAAGAAAATCTAATTGCTAAATCATTTGGGTGGGTAAACGTCCACACACCGTGGCTTACCTTACCTGATGGGATTTTAGATGTGATTAGTAATTTAATGATATTATTTAAGGGAGATAATATCGGATATTAAATTGATTGTTTGTTTAAATGTGCTTATAGGTTTAGAGAATAGCTATGAACCCACTTTCTGTGATACTCAAGGAGCATAAGCTCACTGGTGCCAATTATATTGATTGGAGGAGAAATTTAGACATTGTCCTGACTTCTGAAGAGTACAAATTTGTACTCCATGAAGTATGCCCTGCTGAGCTCACGGCTGCCTCGACTGATGAGGAAAAACTGGCATATAGGAAGTGGAAAAAGGCTGATGAAATGGCTAGGTGCTATATTTTGGCTTCAATGTCAAATGTACTCCAAACCCAACATGAGTCGATGGACACTGCCTATGAGATGCTGTTTAACCTCAAGGAGATGTTTGGGGAGCAAGATCGTGCGGCAAGGCAAGAAGCCATGAGAGTCCTCATGACAACTACTCAGTCTGAAGGAACGCCCGTAGGGGAGCACGTTCTTAAGATGATGGGTCTGTTGAATGAGCTTGAGATCCTAGGAGCTCAGATTGATGCTGACACTCAAGTCGACATCATACTCCAGTCTCTGACCCCTAGTTTTGAGCAGTTTCGCATGAGTTATAATATGGGTAAACTATCTTATTCTCTTGCGCAACTCCTGACTGAACTGAAGGCGGCAGAGGGGATCTACAAGAAGGGCAAGTCTCAAGCGCTTGTAGCTACCAAGTCCAAAGGCTTTAAGCCTGTTGGAGGTAGGGGCAAGAAAAGGAAGCAAGCCATAAAACCCAGTGGTGCCAAGAGGAATGGACCACGAGTGGGGGCTGCAAAGCCAAAGGGCAAGTGCTTCCGATGCAACAAGTCTGGACACTGGAAGTCTGAATGTCCTCTCAAAGGTACGAATTTTTCTTTAGTCGTAAAAACATAGTCAGCGGTATTATCTACCAGAATTCTGGTGTGTAGATATGGAACCACTGACGGTATGTGCATTAAAATGCAGGGGTTCCAGAAAACCCGGCGACTTAGAGAAGAAGAGTTCGAGTCTACATGGGCAAAGCTGTTGGGGTAGCAGCAGTTGCAGTGGAAGACATTTATCTGTTTTAAGTTTTCATTTCAGTTATTGCTTTATGTACCCTTTATTTTGAAAAAGAACTTTTGTTCTGGTTTTCTTTATTATTAATGGATATTTTATTTCTTTAATCATTTGATGGTTTGGATAAGAAATAATGGTCATATCTATTCTGGTACATTAGATAGCAATACGTGAATGATGAATCCTTAAGTCTACCACGATGCAACAAACCGTTAGTGTAACTTGTTTTACTTATTAGATGTATTTCTCTTATCAATCATTGTACTTGTGAATTCTTGAACTTAGTAGTGTCTATTCAAAAGGGATTTAAAAGGTCGAAATTGATTTGATCAATTATAGTTGGAGGAATGGACCTCCCGACCTAAGAATCGATCTTGAAAGATGGTGCAACTGAGTTAAACTTTCTGGATAAAGGAAAGAATTCGGACAAGTATAGAAAATGATTTATGATGAATGCGGTATGTGAGAAGGTACGAGTCATTCTTTCAAGAATACTCAAAAATGGATTAGATTACTTGCTGTGCCATAAAGGCGGATTGTTTTTCAAAACAAAGCCATTATGGGGATCCTTCAAAGTATATCCATTTGTAGCCTGCGACCTGTTCGCGGAGGCTATCACCTATCTAAATAACACATAGCATAAATCAGGAACGAGAAATGGGATTCTAATGGTAAAAGAACAAGTTTATTCGGAACTACCTACGTTCTATGGATGTTTCTGGACACAACAGCACATTCTATGTGGTTGTAGAATATCCTAGAAGAACAAGTAATTGTATGTTCAATAGTGCTACGAACCAGAAGGGTGTTCTCGCCCGGTTCATAGAGGAAAGACTATTAGATGAACCACAATGCCCTAATTGACAAAGTACTTTAAAATGAGGAAAGGGAAAGACTGAGAACCAGCCTGACCGAGTAGAAGTACACCACTAACTGCACCTAATGTTGTTACTGTTATACACCGGAACGCCATTGCAGTGGGAGGTTGTTAAGCAACCAGAGATGTTCATAAGACTGGAGGAGTTTTGAACTCTGGATCCAGTATACATGAAATCGATCCCTAGGTCTGCATAGATTTGCGAGAAGGGTGTGTTAGAGACGTAACGGAAACAAAGGTGGTGTTTCTCGGAATTTTGTGTAGATAACACTTTATCATTGGCGACAATGTAAAAATGTTGTCAGACATAAAATAGAGGTTGTCTAAATGAATCGAGGTATAAGATTAAGATGAAGTTGGATCATGTTCTTAGAATTTTTTCGATCTCTGGATAAGAACATTTGTACTTCTCTTAAGATATCTTATACGATTATGGTTTGTTTTAAACATGCACAATTCTGAGAAAGGTTATTGCCTTTCGGGAACAGAATACATCTATCTAAAGGTTTGTGTTTCGAACACATGAAGGAGATAGATATGGACAAAGCAGTTACCTACACTTCTTTGGAGAGCCTTGTAAGATGCAATGTTGAAAAACCTGAGTCTGATATCAACTATGCGGTTAGCGTAGTGGGAGGATATCAAAGTAATCTAGACAAGAGATGTTCAGATGTTTTAATAGTACTTGCGTAAGTACTGGACATTAAGCAAGACGAAATCTTCTTTGATTACATGTTCTCAGATCTCAAATCAGAGAAAGGCCAGTGTAAGTCGATATCAGGCTATGTGTTCACTTTCGAAAGAGGTGGAACCTAAAAGGATGAAAGAGTGATAAGCGTAATGCTTCTCGGACTCTATCATAAACCGAATAGCAGCCTCAGAGGCAGCGGAAGTTTTGGTTAGGTTCCGGAATGACCTCTAGACTTGGATATGACTCTTAGTTTACCAAAAGCTATTTTATAGCGGTGCATGATAAACTGGAAGAAGTCATAAGTCTGAAAGTGATGATAACACATAGTGCAAGTACCACCTGATACGAATCATCGTCAAGAAGACGACGTAGTAGTCACCAAGATAACTTCAGAGCGGCAACCTAGAGTGCTCACTCACATAGTACTCGGAAGTACACCTTAAGCACGTGATGAGTATGGGAACCGGGAGTTTGGAGGAAATGACTAGACCTTAGTACAAGTGGGAGATTGTTGGAGTTGTGTACTTAATGTCTAGATTTAAGCAACGGTAAACTCCCGATCATAGCATTTAATCTATTTAATTAATAAACAATTATTTGCATTTAATTATTTATAATTAAATATATGCAAATCATAGTTCTGGATTTTATACGTTGTAGTTAGTATGGTGTTGCATGGGCACACAGAAGATCATACTATCGGTTACTCGTATTTAATCGAACAGTTGCTCACGACCTAGATGGACACGAACTAGTCCATCGGTATAGTCGCAGTGTGAGAGAGAAAATAATTTATCTTAATTATTTTATCACACTTGTACACTTGGTGTATTGGGCGGATCAGCTTGAGATTTATTGATTAGGATTGCCTTGGATAATCAATTTAAATCTCGGAGTATTTTATTCTTAATCCACGATATTATTGCGGGTGTGTATATTTAATATAAGTGACTTTGATTTACCAAAGGAATTAACCGATTTAATTATTGGGTTGATTACCGGTTAAGTTGGGTCACTATATTTTATATATGGCATGCCGTGAATAATTGACCGGAAAGTGTATCCCGGAAGGGTTGATAATATCCCCGAGATGAGTTCATAAGGAATTATTGTGTAAACCTCATGAGTGGATTCGTTCCGCACAATAATTAAGGTTGAACGGTACTAGTCTCGGATACAAGATATGAATATTATTTATTGAGCAATAAATAAATTTATTCATGGATATTTAAATCTTAAATACACGGAATAAATAATACTAATCGGAGAAATATTATTTGATATAATATGGAATAATATTGGGAGTGCAATTTTATTTATATAGTGGAAAATAAATAAAATTTAATATTGATAAGAATTAATAGTTTTGGGTTGGACCCAATTTAATTTTCAATATTTAGAAGCCCAATATTTATTCTCCTTATGATCCCCTGCGTAGCCTATATAAGCACTACATGGTCTTCACTTTTCAAGAGCAGAAAAATAATTGACCTACGGAATTCATAAAGTCTTGAGAGTGAGGAAGATCCATAGAATCCGATAGATCGTCGCCCACACGACGTTCGGAGGAGGTGCAAGGAATACGCGGGAAGATCGCAAGGTCGTCAACCGAATTCGTTTCTCCGTACAACGATTCGAAGGTATAATCGAGAAACCCCCTTCTTGATTATTTGTGCGTATTAATTGTGATATATACATGAACAACGCGATCCGGGAAAACGACGAACCTCGGGGACGGGGATTCGAGATCCCCGGCGAGGATCGAAGGCCGCGATCGAACCCTAGGGTTCGGATCGCGGGGACGCGCGGCGATGGGCTGAACCGTCGACCTAAGGTCGATGGTCCGGGGATGCCGTGGGCTGGTGCCACGGCGGATCCCCAGCCGCCATCGCCGGCGGCGCGTCGGAAGCAAGCCCTCGGCCGAAGCCGAGGGGCGATCGAGCCCGTGAGCTCGATCGCGGGTCGCTGCGGGGATGACCCGCAGCTGCCTCGTGCGCGCTACGGGTGTTCCCGTAGCGGATGCGCGCGGGGCTGACCCCATGCGAGCAGCGAGTCCACGACTCGCTGCGGGGCTGCTACGAGCAGCCCCGGGGATCGCTACGAGCGATCCCAGCGATCGTCCGTAGACGATCGCGAACCCCTCACGGGGGTTCGGCTGGGCACACGGGACCTTCGGGTCTCGATGGCGTTCGGTCGGGCCCCGGCTCGTGAGATGGTTCGCGTTCGTGGATCCGACTCGTGGGAGAAAATCGGCTGGGGGCGGGCTGCGTGTCTTCATGGCTGCAATCGCGTATTCTAGAAATTGATCGTTAAACTCAATTTTACCTCGGGATGGTCAAAGTGATTTGTGACTCCAACTGTTAAAGTCGGTAGTATCACATAGGTGCATCAGAGTTCTAGAAACTGGAACACCTTTTCGTTAGCAAGCAAAATCAAATTAATCGATGATGTCATCAAGGTCAGCTTTTAGCATGTGCATGTCGTGCGCTTGCACATGGGCCCCAAAATTTTAGGTCCTAATTTTTTCTAACCTTTTTCAATTAAAAAAAATTGTTTTAGCCCTAATAAAGTTTTGTTGTGTTTAATTTTTGTTTATGTTTTAAAAAAATTTGTTACAAAAATAAATTTGTTTTAGCTAATAAAAAAATCTTAGTGTTAATAAAATATTTGTTTTATCCATTGTTAACTTGGCTTCAACAATTTAGGTGTTTTCAGATTACTTTTCCACTATTGATTATAGTCTCTGATGATTAATTCGACAAGCCTATAATGATCTTTCCCAGTCTCTCTACCTCATAGAGCATTAAAAGTGCAGCCGAGTCAAATGAACTTTTCTTATTGGCCTTGGCATCTCCAATGAACTCAATTTTACCAGAATTCTGGTGAAAGTGACTCCAACTGTTGAAACCGGTAGTATCACCTAGTTGCATCAGAGTTCTAGAAACTGATCAGTGAGTTCAATTTTACCTCGGATGGTCAAACTGATCTGTGACTCCAACGGTTAAAGCCAGTAGTATCACCTAGGTGCATCAGAGTTCTTGAAACCGTAACAACTTTTCTTAAGCAAGAAAAATAAAATTAATGGATAATGTTATCAAGGTTAGTTTTTAGCATGTCCATGTCGTGGGCTTGCACAAGGGCCCTAAAATTTTAGGCCCTAAATTTTTCTAAGTCTGTTCCATTAAAAAAATGGTTTTAGCGCTAATAAAGTTTTGTTGTGTTTAATCTTTGTTTATGTTTTAAAAAAATTTGTTAAAAAAATAAATTTGAAAATCTTAGTGTTAATAAAATCATTGTTTTATCAATTTTGACTCGACCTCAATAATATAGGTCTTTTCAGATTATTTTTCAACTATTGCTGATATTAGTCTGATGATTAATTCGACAAGCCTATAATGATCTTTCCCCGATTCTCTACCTCATTGATCATTAAAAGTGCAGCCGAGTCAAATGAACTATTATTCTTGTCCTTGGCATCTCCAGTGAGCTCAATTTTTCTAGAATTCGGATGGTCAAAATGACTCCAACTGTTGAAGCCGGTAGTATCCCCTAGCTGCATAGTTCTAGAAATTGATCATTAAACTCACTTTTACCTCGGGATGGTCAAAGTGATTTGTGACTCCAACTGTTAAAGCCCGTAGTATCACATAGGTGCATCAAAGTTCTAGAAACTGGAACACCTTTTCGTTAGCAAGCAAAATCAAATTAATCGATGATGTCATCAAGGCCAGCTTTTAGCATGTGCATGTCGTGCGCTTGCACATGGGCCCCAAAATTTTAGGTCCTAATTTTTTCTAACCCTTTTCAATTAAAAAAAATTGTTTTAGCGCTAATAAAGTTTTGTTGTGTTTAATCTTTGTTTATGTTTTAAATATTTTTTTTACAAAAATAATTTTGTTTTAGCTAATAAAAAAAATCTTAGTGTTAATAAAATCTTTGTTTTATCAATTGTTAACTTGACTTCAACAATTTAGGTGTTTTCAGATTACTTTTACACTATTGATTATAGTCTGATGATTAATTCGACAAGCCTATAATGATCTTTCCCCGTCTCTTTACCTCATAGAGCATTAAAAGTGCAGCCGAGTCAAATGAACTTTTCTTATTGGCCTTGGCATCTCCAATGAACTCAATTTTTCCAGAATTCGGATGGTGAAAGTGACTCCAACTGTTGAAACCGGTATTATCACCTATTTGCATCAGAGTTCTAGAAACTGATCTGTGAGCTCAATTTTACCTCGGATGGTCAAACTTGTTAAATTCCAAATGGGGTGTTCAAGTGCGGTCCCACGCCTAGCGCACACAAACGAGAGCGGGAGCTTGAATATGCACTAGAGAGCCTCATTCTAACTCAAAACCATATGGTACTAAGTAGGAGACCTCCCTAGGCTTATATCATAGACTCCCCTCTCACAATTATTCGATGTGGGACAACTCACAAGTGGACTTCAACACACCCCCTCCACTTGTGAGTCCTAGTCAAAGGGTGGTCAAACCACTCACAAACAGGATCGAGCTCCTGCTCTGATACCATGTCAAATTTCAAATGGGGGTGTTCAAGTGCGGTCCCACGCCTAGCGCACACAAATGAGAGCGGGAGCCCGAATATGCACTAGAGAGCCTCAATCTATCTCAAAACCATATGGTACTAAGTAGGAGAACTCCTTAGGATTATATCATAGACTCCCCTCTCACAATTATTCAATGTGAGACAACTCACAAGTGGCCTTCAACACACCCCCTCCACTTGTGAGTCCTAGTCAAAGGGTGGTTATAACTATGATATAAGCCTAGGGAGTTCTCCTACTTAGTACCATATGGTTTTGAGATAGATTGAGGCTCTCTAGTGCATATTCGGGCTCCCGCTCTCGTTTGTGTGCGCTAGGTGTGGGACCGCACTTGAGCACCCCCATTTGAAATTTGACATGGTATCAGAGCGGGAGCTCGATCCTGTTTGTGAGTGGTTTGACCACCCTTTGACTAGGACTCACAAGTGGAGGGGGTGTGTTGAAGTCCACTTGTGAGTTGTCCCACATCGAATAATTGTGAGAGGAGAGTCTATGATATAAGCCTAGGGAGTTCTCCTACTTAGTACCATATGGTTTTAAGTTAGAAAGAGACTCTCTAGTGCATATTCGGGCTCCCGCTCTCGTTTTTTCGATGTGGGACAACTCACAAGTGGACTTCAACACACCCTTTGACTAGGACTGACAAGTGGAGGGGGTGTGTTGAAGGCCACTTGTGAGTTGTCCCACATTGAATAATTGTGAGAGGGGAGTCTATGATATAAGCCTAGGGAGTTCTCCTACTTAGTACCATATGGTTTTGAGATAGATTGAGACTCTCTAGTGCATATTCAAGCTCCCGCTCTCGTGTGTGCGCTAGGCGTGGGACCGCACTTGAACACCCCCATTTGGAATTTAACATGGTATCAGAGCGGAAGCTCGATCCTGTTTGTGAGTTGTTATAACCACCCTTTGACTAGGACTCACAAGTGGAGGGGGTGTGTTGAAGGCCACTTGTGAGTTGTCCCACATTGAATAATTGTGAGAGGGGAGTCTATGATATAAGCCTAGGGAGTTCTCCTACTTTGTACCATATGGTTTTGAGATAGATTGAGGCTCTCTAGTGCATATTCGGGCTCCCGCTCTCGTTTGTGTGCGCTAGGCGTGGGACCGCACTTGAACACCCCCATTTGAAATTTGACAAAACTGATCTACGTGACTCCAACGGTTAAAGCCTAGTATCACCTAGGTGCATCAGAGTTCTAGAAACCGGAACACCTTTTCGTTAGCAAGCAAAATAAAATTAATGGATGATGTTATCAAGGTCAGTTTTAAGCATGTGCATGTCGTGCGCTTGCACAAGGGTGTTAAGCATACTCCGTAAATATTATTTAACAATAATATTTAGATATATTTTGCCTCTCTTATCTTGTAACTTAGCTCTTATCGGATAGATATTTAGCTCCTAGGAATACTCAAGCTGTTAGTTTTGTATCTATATAAAGTCCTGTACATGGCACTGTGAAAGAATAAATAAGATACATTTTCGTCTCGTTACATGGTATCAGAGCAAAACGTAATTATTTTTTACGTGATCCTTCCCTTTCATTGCTGAAAATGGCAATCACTTCTACTACTCAAATTATCCAGCTTAATGCACCCACCAATTTCCCAATCAAGCTCACTGCGGCAAACTTTCCGGTATGGCGTCGACAAGTTGAAGCCACACTAATTGGCTTGGGTCTGTCCGGCTACATTGATGGCACCCTCCCTGCTCCGTCCGCCTTCACCGACGTCGAAAAAACTACTCAGAATCCTTGTCATCTAATTTGGTACCGCCAAGATCAGATTCTCATTAGTGCACTTCTCGGTAGCTGTATCGAGCCTGTTCAACCTCTTATCACCTCCGCCGCTACTTCCCATGAAGCATGGAGCACTCTAATGCAAAGCTATGCTAGTGCCTCTCCTGGTCGTATATTGTCTCTCAAAAGTAAATTGTCGCGCAACCCTCGAGGCAATCGCTCAATTTCGGAGTATCTCAGAGATATGCAACATATTGCATCTGATCTTGCTCTAGCGAATTGTCCAGTTTCTGACACCGATCTACTTATATCAATATTGAATCAACTTGGTGATGACTATAGTTCTATTGTCTCCGCCTTGCGGGTGCGCAATACAACCACATCTATGGTGGAACTGTCCGAAATTCTCTCGGATCATGAACGTTTGCTGAAAGAATCTGAAGCATCTACAGTGTCTCTTTTACCAATAGCCAATGCTACTCAACACACATCCATGCAGGGTGGCTACACTAGTGAATCGTCATATGGATCATCTCGAGAGAATCACTATTCTCGTGGTCGTGGTAACCAAAACCGATCGAGCCAACGGGGAGGCTCCTCCCAAAATCACGGCAATAACCGACCTGGTCCTGTTTGTCGCTTTTGTCAAATTCCAGGCCACGTGGTTCGTGATTGTCGCAAGCTAGCTCGATTATTGAAAGAAAACAATTATGTTTCCGCGCCATCATCTTCGATGGTCAATAGCACGATAAGCACTCAAGCCAATTCTGCCTCTAATTCGTCTCCATGGATGTTTGATAGTGGTGCCTCTCACCACGCCACAGCCAATGGTTCTACATTGCATAACCTTTCTGTCTATGATGGCCCCGACGAGATCCGCCTTGGTAATGGTAAAACTCTTCCCATTTCTCACATTGGTAATACTAGTGTAACCACTACAACTCGCCCCTTGTCTCTAGTCAATGTCTTGTGTGTTCCTCAACTTCGTACCAACCTAATCTCCTTCTCTAAGTTATGTCATACTTACTCAGTTTCTGTCGAATTCTTTCCGAAATTTTTTCTGGTCAAGGATCAGGTCACGTGAACTCCTCTCATGCGGGGTGAGAATGTCAATGGGGTTTACTATGCACCGGTATCGTGTCCACCGCAGCTCAATTCTCTTCGATTATCTTCCGTTTCCGCGATGCACCATTGTCTGGGTCATCCATCTAATAAAACTTTGTCTCTTATGTTAAGTCGATGCCGGAATCCTGTCAATCATCGCTTAATTCGTGAATTTTATTGTCCTTCTTGCAATATTAATAAAAGTCACAAACTTCCTTTTTCAAAAAATTCTTTGGTGTTGGAATTCGATATCCCGGGCTATTAAAACTTGCGGAAATCATAGCCCGATCAAAAACCCATCGCCGGAGATCACATGAACGCCGACTCATCCGCCGAAGTCCGGCCTTTGGAGACCACGCGCCCGAAGACGCGTAGCCCGCCCCCAGCCGAACCCCGGCGAGCCAGGTGTTCACGCGATCGAAGGATCGCGTCCCACGCGATCGGGTGGGGCTGCATCGGCAGCCCCCGCGGCGAGTCCGGCGACTCGCCGCCGCCTGGAGGTCCCCACCGTCGAGGTGGGGTGGGGTGCGGCTCCAGCCTGCGCCCCGGCGGTCGATCCTTGCGATCGACCGCGCGCCCTCGGCCCAGCCGAGGGTCGCTCTCCTCCGCGCCCAAGAAACCCTAGGCGGGCGTCCGCCGTGGTCCGGTGGCTTCGCCACCACCACGCGTTCGTCCTCCTTCCCGGTTTCATACCTCGGATCTTGCGTTCTACGGTATTTCACGATAAACCAAAATCGAACAATTATCAAGGGCGTTTAGATATTGTACCTACGATTCGTTGTTCGGAGAAACGAAATCAAGATGACCTTTGAATCTTCCCACGTATTCCTTGCACTCCGTTCGAACGTCGGGTGGGCGACGATCTATCGAACTCCTATGGATCTCCTTCAACTCTCTAGAATATCAAGTATGATAATCTTGTCTTATGATCTATGAAGGCCATGTAGTGCTTTTATAGGCTACGTAGGGGATCTAAAGGAGGTGGAATATTGGGCTTCCAATATTGAAGATTAAATTGAGCCCACTGCTCAAGTCCATTAATCCTTATCAATATTAATTAATTTATTTTCCACTATATAAATTAATTGCACTCCCAATATTAAACCATATTATATCCAAATAATATTTCTCCGGTAGTATTATTTATTCCGTGTATTTAAGATATAAATATCCATGAATAAAATTTATTTATTGCTTAATAAATTTATTCATCTCTTTTATCCGAGACTAATACCACTCAACCTTATTTATAATGCGGAATTAAATCCACTTGCGAGGTTTACATAATAAATCCTTATGAGCTCATCTCGGGGATATTATCAACCCTTCCGGGATACACTGTCCCGTCAAGAATTCACGGCATGCCATATATAAAATATAGTGACCCAACTTAACCGGTAATTGACCCAATAATTAAACCGGTCAATTCCTTTGGAAAATCAAAGTCACTTATATTAAATATACACACCCGCAATTGTATCGGGGATTAAGAATAAAATACACTGAGTCTCAAATCAATTATCGCCGAGCAAACCTAATTGATGAGTCTCAATCGATCCGCTCAATACACCAAGTGTACAAGTGTGATAAAATAATTAAGATAAATTATTTTCTCTCTCACACAACGACTATACCGATGGATTGGTCCGTGTCCATCTAGGTCGTGAGCAACTGTTCGATTAAATACGAGTAACCGATAGTATGATCTTATGTGTGCCCATGCAACACCATACTAACTACAACGTATAAAATCCAGGACTATAATTTGCATATATTTAATTAACAATAATTAAAAGCAAATGAATGTTTGTATTTAATAGGTAAATGAAAGTGTACAAGGAGTTTATAATACTCAAATCTAGACATTAAGTATACTACTCCAACAATCTCCCACTTATACTAAGGTCTAGTCTTATCTTCCAAACTCCCGACTCCCATTCTCATCACGTGCTTAAACTGTACTTCCAAGAAGTACCAAGTGAATGAGCAATCTAGGTTGTCGCTCTGAAGCTATCTTGGTGACTACTGCATCGTCCCTCTGACGATAGCTCGTATCAGGTGTTACTTGCCCTATGTGTTATCTTACACTTATGGACTCGTGATCCCTTAAAGTTTGCCACTGCACCGCTATTTACATAGCCTTTGGTAAACTAAGAATCACATCTAAGTCCCAGAGGTAATACCGGAGCCATACCAAATCTTCCGCTGCCTCTGAGGCCGCTATTTGGTTACCCATGGGAGAGTCCGAAAAGCATCGTGCTTATCACTCTTCCATGTTAAAAACTCCTCCTCCTTTAATAGTGAAACACATAGCCTGATCACGACTTACACCGGTCCTTATCAGCTTGGAAATCCGAATTCGTATAACCCAAAGGAATCAGATTGTGTGCCCCGTAACTTAGAACATAATCCCTAGTATTTCGCAAATACTTGAAAATGCTCTTTACAGCAGACCAATGAGCCTTTCCAGGGTTACTCTGATATCTCGCTACTACGCCAACTGCATAGCAGATATCAGGCCTCGTGCATAACATTGCATACATTAAGCTTCCCACAGCCGAGGCGTAGGGAACTGCTTTCATTTCATCTTTCTCCTTCTGTGTCTGAGGACACATCTCCTTAGAAAGATAAGTTCCTTTACTGAAGGGCAGTTCACCCTTCTTGGAATCTTGCATGTTAAAACGAGCCAGAATCGTGTCTATGTAAGATTGCTGGGAAAGATACAATGTTCTATTCCGGCGATCCCTTATAACCTTGATCCCTAGAACATGTCCCACTTCTCCCAAATCTTTCATATCGAATTGTCTAGACAACCATCCCTTTATGTCTGATAACATTTTTACACTGTTGCCAATGAGAAGAATGTCGTCTACATAAAGCACGAGGAACACCACCTTCTTCCCATCACGTTTCCAATACACACACGATTCGTCCATGCTTTGACTGAATCCAAAAGATTGGACTACTTCGTCAAACCGCAGGTTCCACGATCTCGAGTCTTGTTTCAATCCATAAATGGATCGATTAAGCTTGCACACTAGATGATCTCGTCCCTTAGCAATGAATCCTTTGTTGGAAATCGACTACCCGGGATGCGTTCGTTCGATCACTCGAACATCCGAACGATCCCAGTCGACCTCCAGATCCGCTACTCCGCCCACGTGCCCAACCCGTGCCCCGATTCACGCCCAGCCGTTGCCCCGGAGGACAACCGCGCAAGCCGGAGCAGGCTGCCCGAAAAAGAGCAAAACGGCGGTCGCCGTTTGAGAAACGGCGGTCGCCGTTTGTCCTTCAGCAGCGCGGACAGCAGCGCGATCTGCTGTTCCGGGCTCGTTTCCGGGTCGTTTTTCCTCTTCCGACTACCGATCCGAAGGTCCTAGAACCCCCAGTAGTTGAGGAATGCGATCCACGATGTCCGGAACCCGATCGTAGGTTTGTTGGATTATTACGTACAACAAGAATCGAAAAAGATGCGGAATAGGGTTTTCGATTCTTTACCTTTGATGCGTGATTCGGAGAAGCCGAATAGGCGAACACCTTAGATCTTCTAGTGTGTATCCTAGCCCTCGACTCCAGACGTTGTGTGGGCAACGATCCACCGGAAGTCTCCTCTTCTTCTTCTCTCTTAAACTCTCTCTCACGTTTTATTTTCTCAAGTGAAGAAAAATAAAAGCTGCGTAAGTTAGGTTTAGAGAAGAGAGGGGAAGGGGTTTAAATAGGCCACACTAGGGACCTTAGGTTAATTAATTAATTAGGCTAAATTGCAATTTAATTAAACCGGTGTCCTTAAAAGAAAACCTTTAATTAAATCCAATTTTAATTATAATTAATTCCACTATAAAATTATAATTGAATTCCCAATTAATTAATTCATATTATTTTACCAATAATATTTTCCGCCGAAATTACATATACGACTTTCCCCGTGTTTAAGATATCGAACGTCCACGAATTTATTTAATTACTAATAATTAAATTAATTCGTCTCTTATTTTCCGAGACTAGTACCACTCAACCTTATTATCATGTGGAACAAATCCACCTGCAGGGTTTACATGATAAACTTTATGAGCTCATCTCGGGGACGTTATCAACCCGATAAACGGGACACGGTTTCCTGTCTATAATCTATAGCATGCCGTGTGTACAATTATGATTCCCAATTTACCGAGTATCTCGACTAATCAATTAGTCTCACTCATTGGCAAGTTAAAGAACCGAGAATTGGACACACGCACCTATAATTATATAGGGATTAAGAATTCGTATATCCGTAACTCTGAGGTCTAGTTCGATTACGTCGATTAGTATAAATCGAACGCCCTCCCGTGGTCCTGCTCAATACACCAAGTGTACAAGTGTAACATAATAGTCAAGACCAACTATTACCCAGTCACACTACGACGTACCGATGGATTGTCCCTGTCCATCTAAGTCGTGAGCTTCTGTTCGATAGTATACGAGTAACCGACAGTATGATCTTCCGCGTGTCTCCTCACGCCATACTGTCTACAACGTATATATCTTGGACTATTGCATTTAAGTACATAATGAACAAAATGCCGACAGTTTGATTAATAGATAATGTAAAACACAGATAAGGAGTTCCATATTGTCACTAAACTAGACATTTAGAATATAACTCCATCAATCTCCCACTTATACTAAATCTCTAGTTGCCCTCTACCATACATCCGATACCCATCCCCTTCACGTGTCTCTTGAACGCTTCCGCTGGAAGTGCCTTCGTAAAGGGGTCTGCCAGGTTATCCGCTGATGCAATCTTGGTGACAACCGCATCGCCTCTCCTGACGATGTCTCTAATCAGGTGGTACTTGCGATCTATGTGTTTACTCGCATTGTGGGCTCGTGGTTCCTTTGCATTTGCCACTGCACCGCTATTGTCACAATAAATTGTGATAGCTCTAGGCATCTAAGGAACCACATCCAAGTCCATAAGGAAGTTCCGGAGCCACACCGATTCTTTAGCTGCCTCAGAGGCTGCTACATATTCGGCTTCCATGGTAGAGTCCGAAATGCATTTCTGCTTAACACTCTTCCATGAAATTGCTCCACCTCCCAATGTGAACACATAGCCTGATGTAGACTTTCGCTGATCCTTATCAGATTGGAAATCCGAGTCTGTGTAACCAATAGGAATCAACTCGGACGCTTTGTAACTCAGAACATAATTCCTAGTCCTTCGCAGGTACTTAAGTATGTTCTTTACAGCAGTCCAGTGATCCTGTCCAGGGTTACTCTGATATCTAGCTACCATGCCAACGGCATAGCAGATATCAGGTCTCGTGCACAACATCGCATACATTAGACTTCCTACTGCCGAAGCATAAGGAACCTTCTTCATGTAATCTATCTCCTTTTGTGTTTTGGGACACATGTCTTTAGATAGATGAATTCCATGGCAGAAAGGTTGAGCACCTCTCTTGGAATTCTGCATGTTGAAACGAGCCAGAATCGTATCAATATATGAAGCTTGGGACAAGCTTAATGTTCTTTTCCGGCGATCCCTTATAACCTTGATCCCAAGAACATGCCCAACTTGTCCTAAGTCTTTCATATCGAATTGCTTGGACAACCATCCCTTTATGTCCGACAACATCTTCACATTGTTGCCAATTAGAAGGATGTCGTCTACATAAAGCACGAGAAACGCCACACTGTTTCCGTCACATCTCCGGTATACACACGACTCGTCCATGCTTTGAATGAATCCATAAGACTGGATAACCTCATCAAACCGCATGTTCCAAGATCTAGAAGCTTGCTTCAATCCATAAATTGATCGGTTTAGCTTACACACTAGATGCTCTTGGCCTTTCTTAATGAAACCTTCTGGCTGTCTCATGTAAATGGTCTCGTCAAGATTCCCATTCAAGAATGCTGTCTTGACGTCCATTTGCCACACCTCATAATCCATATGAGCTGCTATAGACAAAAGAATCCGGATTGACTTTAGCATAGCTACCGGCGAAAAGGTTTCCTCATAATCGATCCCTTCTTTCTGAGTATACCCTTTCGCAACAAGCCTAGCCTTGAAGGTTTCCACCTTCCCGTCAGATCCTCTTTTTCTCTTGTACACCCACTTGCAACCAATGGCTTTTACACCTTTGGGCGGTGTTACAAGATTCCAGACCTGATTTGAATCCATTGATTCAATCTCAGATTTCATCGCTTTATGCCAAGACTGAGCATCTTGATCTTTAAGCGCCTCGCCGTAGGTCCAGGGATCGGCTTCATGTTCTCCAGGTAACAAGTCCGAAGACTCACCTATAAACATGAACCTATCGGGTTGTCGAACAACCCTCCCACTACGACGACGCTCCGGTGTAACCTCAGTAACTACAGGTGCAGACTGTGGTGGCGTATCACCCGGTTCGGTTGGATCTAAGCCTTGATCGTCCCCTCTCAGTTCGTTTAGTATTATCTCACTCTTGGGCTTGTGGTCCATTATATAATCCTCTTCCAAGAACCGAGCGTTGGTGCTAACAACGATCTTCTGGTCCTGAGGACTATAAAATAGACCACCTTTCGTTCCTCTAGGATATCCTATAAACAACCGAATATCTGAACGAGATTCCAATTTATCAGCCCCATGCTTCAGCACATGTGCTGGACAACCCCAGATCCGAATGTGTTTCAAGTTCGGCTTTCGCCCGGTCCACAATTCCGAGGGCGTTTTAGGGACTGATTTAGAAGGAACTAAGTTCAGGATATACGCCGCTGTTTCCAAGGCATATCCCCAGAACGAAACTGGTAGGTCTGAATAACTCATCATAGATCTTACCATTTCCATAAGAGTCCTATTCCTTCTTTCTGCTACACCATTCTGCTGGGGCGTGTATGGTGCAGTCATCTGGGAGTCAATCCCATTCTCTAATAAGTACGCCTTAAACTCTCCCGAGAGGTACTCTCCTCCACGATCAGATCGTAGAGTCTTTATGGTTTTACCATGAAGGTTCTCCACAAGAGCTTTGTACTCCTTGAACTTGTCAAAGCACTCGCTCTTGCGGCGCATCAGGTATACAAAACCATACCTTGAGTAATCATCCGTGAAGGTTACGAAATATTCATAACCTCCTCTCGCTTGGACAGATAAAGGCCCGCACAAATCAGAGTGAATCAATTCTAGTACTTCCTTGGATCTATACCCCTTATCACTAAAGGGTCGCTTGGTCATTTTTCCTTCCAGGCATGATTCGCAGGTTGGAAAGTCCTCATCTTTCACACCACTGAGTATTCCATCAGTTATCAACCTTTGAATCCTACCCAAGTTAATATGACCTAGCCTAAGATGCCATAAGTACTTTTGATTCATCCTAGAAGGCTCCTTTCTCTTATTGGTACTAGATGTGTTATATGACTCTACACTTTGCATCGTGGGATTCAGTATATATAAGTTGTCTATCAATGTACCAGAACAGATATAATCACCATTCTTTTTGATGATAACAGAATTATCAAAAGAAACAGAATATCCATTCAAAACCAACTTAGAAACCGAAACAAGGTTCTTTCTAAAATTCGGTACATAAAGACAATTATTCAATACTAAAACTTTATTATTAAAAGATAAATGAATATCTCCCACTGCAACTGCCGCCACTCTCGTAGCGTTGCCCATGTAGATAGTGATCTCTCCCTCTCTAAGCCGCCGGGTTTCCTGGAACCCCTGCAAAGAATTGCAGACATGATCAGTGGCTCCCGTATCCACACACCAGGTACCGGTGGATAACACCGCTAAACATGTTTCAGTGACTAAGGAAAAGTTCATACCTCCTTGTCTGAGAGGACAATTAGACTTCCAATGTCCAGACTGCTTGCAACGGAAACACTTGCCCTTGGGCTTGTTCACTCCATTCCGTGGTGCACCATTTCTGGGTCCACTGGGTTTCCGTCCTTGATTCTTCTTCCTCTTAGTCCCCGGAGGGCCAGGAAGTTTCACAGCCACAAGTGCTTGAGACTTCTTAAAGATTCCCTCTGCCGCCTGGAGTTCAGTCAGGAGTTCCGCCAACGTATATAACCTCTTGTTCATGTTATAGTTCAGGCGGAACTGCTCAAAACTCCTAGGCAGAGACTGGAGCACTATATCGATCTGGGTTTCCCCATCGATAGCTCCTCCCATAATCTCTATCTCATTCAGATAACCAATCATCCTAAGAACGTGATCCCTTACGGGCGTTCCTTCGGACATGGTGGCTGTCATGAGTCGCCTCATAGCTTCTTGCCTGGCTGCCCTATCCTGACTACCAAACATATCCTTGAGGTTAAGCATCATATCATAGGCAGTGGTCATGGCTTCATGCTGATGTTGCAGCACATTTGACATAGAAGCCAAAATGTAGCACCGCGCCATCTGATCAGCCTTGACCCACTTCCGATGAGCTTCCTTTTCCTCAGGAGTGGAGGTATCAGTAGGTTCATCAGGACAAACCTCATGGAGTACATACTTGTACTCCTCAGCAGTTAGGACAATGTCCAAGTTTCGTTTCCAATCAACATAGTTTGGACCAGTGAGTTTGTTCTCTTTTAGTATAATGGACAGCGGGTTGAGTGCCATATCTATAAAAGAGACAAATCACACCGTCAAATTTAATTCGATATTAACTCCCTTAATTAATATCATTAAATTTACCAATCAATCCTAAAATCCCATCAGACTAGCATGCCACGTTCATGTGGACGTATACTAGTCCAAACGATTTTATAACTGGACTTTTACTTCGGTCGTACATCATTACAGCAGTGACTCCGATGGGGAGGATACTGTAAAGCGTACCTAAGTGTATACCATTTCTCAGTACTAAGTTAACCGCTCGGAAACTACACGCCCACCGCAAGCCACGTTAGTGTGGACGTTTACGTTGACATGCGGTCCCTTTACGATTTCCTATAACTGTCGAGCCTCAATTAACCCAAAGTTCCGTTTCCGTCTAGTAAGCCACGATAGTGTGGACGTTTACTAAACAAACAACTTTGTTAATTGAATTCCATTTAATAAATTTCACAATTTCGTTAATCAAAGCTTGATATCTCGTAAGTGAAACTCGAAGTTTCTAACCAGCGATCAATCATGCAATTGAGCCCTATCTCTCACAAAGTGAGGGAGCCAACCAGACAATCGATCTAGTCATCAAATGACTCGAATGTCTCTAATCTGTGTCATCGACGTAACCAAGCGCTTTGGCTCCATTCCACTCCCCGGGGTGAGAATGAGTCGAGTTGAAATTAGTCTTTGAAAGACAGATTAGGCATTGCTTTGAAAAACTTAATTGTTCAATTTAAAATTTGGAATTTCATTCGAATTTCGATCAAAGTGATTTCCGTGTATCGACTTTATCCGATAGGGAGGATGACACTAAAGCCAACTCGTAAGTCAATACACATCACTCTCGAAACAGAGAATGGAGACCGCGGGATTGTTTCCAATCCCTCTCCCACTTAGTATTTTACGAAAGGGATAACAAGCACATGCATATAGAAATAAAGCATAATGAAACGCACGTAAACACACAAAAAGCATTTAACGTGGCCCGATTATTATGGCCTTTAAAATCTTCGATGCACGTCTCCTCGGATCTTCGTCTCGTTGCTCGTCTCGGTCTCGGTCCATCACCGACTCGTCTAAGGACCAAGAGACGAACCCCTCCCACTGGAGTATCATCCCGGGCCCTCGACAAGCGATCCGTGATGTCCGTCGAACCCCCGCAAGCTGCTGCCAAGAAAACACCGAAACGGCGACCGCCGTTTAAGAAACGGCGACCGCCGTTTGCCCTTCAGCAGCCGCGGGTTCGACTTCTCGACCCTCGTTCGTCCGTCCTTCGATCTCTTCTCGATCCACCAAGTAGCAGCAACATTACATAAGTAACCTAGCTACTTCCGGCATCGATCCTATACATATTGATCGATCCTATACATCCGGATAAACGAAAAACGAAAAACCGAAAAAAGAAAACCTAAACGACTCAACCCGTCGTTTTAACTATTACAAGCAAGCAACGATTCAAAACAAAGATCTCGACAACCCCGAGAGTTTAACAAACCACAATAAAATTATCATACAACATCACACAATGTTGGCCATAATAATCGGGTTCATCCTGCATAAAAAAAACGTACGAACAATACAACAAACCAATAACCTGGCTCTGATACCAATTGTTGGAAATCGACTACCCGGGATGCGTTCGTTCGATCACTCGAACATCCGAACGATCCCAGTCGACCTCCAGATCCGCTACTCCGCCCACGTGCCCAACCCGTGCCCCGATTCACGCCCAGCCGTTGCCCCGGAGGACAACCGCGCAAGCCGGAGCAGGCTGCCCGAAAAAGAGCAAAACGGCGGTCGCCGTTTGAGAAACGGCGGTCGCCGTTTGTCCTTCAGCAGCGCGGACAGCAGCGCGATCTGCTGTTCCGGGCTCGTTTCCGGGTCGTTTTTCCTCTTCCGACTACCGATCCGAAGGTCCTAGAACCCCCAGTAGTCGAGGAATGCGATCCACGATGTCCGGAACCCGATCGTAGGTTTGTTGGATTATTACGTACAACAAGAATCGAAAAAGATGCGGAATAGGGTTTTCGATTCTTTACCTTTGATGCGTGATTCGGAGAAGCCGAATAGGCGAACACCTTAGATCTTCTAGTGTGTATCCTAGCCCTCGACTCCAGACGTTGTGTGGGCAACGATCCACCGGAAGTCTCCTCTTCTTCTTCTCTCTTAAACTCTCTCTCACGTTTTATTTTCTCAAGTGAAGAAAAATAAAAGCTGCGTAAGTTAGGTTTAGAGAAGAGAGGGGAAGGGGTTTAAATAGGCCACACTAGGGACCTTAGGTTAATTAATTAATTAGGCTAAATTGCAATTTAATTAAACCGGTGTCCTTAAAAGAAAACCTTTAATTAAATCCAATTTTAATTATAATTAATTCCACTATAAAATTATAATTGAATTCCCAATTAATTAATTCATATTATTTTACCAATAATATTTTCCGCCGAAATTACATATACGACTTTCCCCGTGTTTAAGATATCGAACGTCCACGAATTTATTTAATTACTAATAATTAAATTAATTCGTCTCTTATTTTCCGAGACTAGTACCACTCAACCTTATTATCATGTGGAACAAATCCACCTGCAGGGTTTACATGATAAACTTTATGAGCTCATCTCGGGGACGTTATCAACCCGATAAACGGGACACGGTTTCCTGTCTATAATCTATAGCATTCCGTGTGTACAATTATGATTCCCAATTTACCGAGTATCTCGACTAATCAATTAGTCTCACTCATTGGCAAGTTAAAGAACCGAGAATTGGACACACGCACCTATAATTATATAGGGATTAAGAATTCGTATATCCGTAACTCTGAGGTCTAGTTCGATTACGTCGATTAGTATAAATCGAACGCCCTCCCGTGGTCCTGCTCAATACACCAAGTGTACAAGTGTAACATAATAGTCAAGACCAACTATTACCCAGTCACACTACGACGTACCGATGGATTGTCCCTGTCCATCTAAGTCGTGAGCTTCTGTTCGATAGTATACGAGTAACCGACAGTATGATCTTCCGCGTGTCTCCTCACGCCATACTGTCTACAACGTATATATCTAAGACTATTGCATTTAAGTACATAATGAACAAAATGCCGACAGTTTGATTAATAGATAATGTAAAACACAGATAAGGAGTTCCATATTGTCACTAAACTAGACATTTAGAATATAACTCCATCATCCTTCTGGTTGTTTCATATAAATCGTCTCGTCAAGACTTCCATTTAGGAAAGCTGTCTTGACATCCATTTGCCACACCTCATAATCCATATGAGCTGCTATGGATAAGAGAATCCGGATCGACTTTTTCTTGGCTACCGGCGAGAAGGTCTCCTCATAATCGATTCCCTCTTTCTGAGTATATCCTTTCGCAACAAGCCGAGCTTTAAAGGTTTCAACCTTTCCGTCAGATCCTCTCTTTCTCTTGTAGACCCATTTACACGTTTTGCCTTGAAGGATTTGGGACCTCTTAGTCATTTTCTTGGCATTGAAGTTATCTCCACAGGTGCTGGACTATTTTTATCTCAATCCCAATACATTGTGGATATCTTATCTCAATTTGGTATGGATGGTGCTAAACCGGTATCGACACCTATGTCCGCCACAGAGAAACTTCCTCCAGCTGATTCCCTAGCGGCAGTGGATATTGGTGACTATCGTCGCCTTCTCGGCCTCCTTCAGTATCTTAGCCTTACTCGCCCGGATGTTTCCTTTGCCGTTAATCGTCTCTCTCAGTATTTGCATGGCCCGCTAGCACCTCATTGGGAAGCTGCTAAACGCATACTTCGTTATCTTAAAGGGACTCCATATCATGGTCTATTTCTACGGGCTGGTCACACCTTAGCACTCACGGCCTTCGCGGATGCCGATTGGGGTGGACCCTCCACATCTGGTCGATCCACTACTACATATATTCTCTACTTTGGCTCGAATATTATTTCATGGAAGTCTGCCCTTCAAAAATCAGTTTCACGTTCGTCCACTGAAGCTGAGTATCGTGCCCTTGCTAATGCAACTGCTGAACTTCTATGGGTTCAAAATCTCCTCCAAGAACTTAGCATTGTGTTGCCTCATTCTCCTCAGCTCTACTGTGATAATTTGAGTGCTACATATGTATGCAAGAATCCTGTTTTTCACTCAAGGATGAAACATCTATGCTTGGATTATTTTTTTGTTCGAGACTTGGTTGCTGATAATCGTCTCTCAGTTCATCATGTATCCACCAAAGATCAACTTGCTGATATTCTCACTAAACCCCTAGGCCGTGCTCCTTTCTTCCGTTTTCGGTCCAAGATTGGCGTCTCCGACGGATCCTCCATCTTGTGGGGGCGTGTTAAGCATACTCCGTAAATATTATTTAACAATAATATTTAGATATATTTTGCCTCTCTTATCTTGTAACTTAGCTCTTATTGGATAGATATTTAGCTCCTAGGAATACTCAAGCTGTTAGTTTTTTATCTATATAAAGTCCTGTACATGGCACTGTGAAAGAATAAATAAGATACATTTTCGTCTCGTTACAGGGCCCTAAAATTTTAGGTCCTAATTTTTTCTAAGTCTGTTCGATTAAAAAAATAGTTTTAGCGCTAATAAAGTTTTGTTATGTTTAATCTTTGTTTATGTTTTAAAAAAATTTGTTAAAAAAATAAATTTGTTTAGCGCTAATAAAAAAATCTTAGTGTTAATAAAATCATTTGTTCTATCAATTTTTGACTCGACCTCAACAATTTAGGTGTTTTCAGATTATTTTTCAACTATTGCTGATAGTCTGATGATTAATTCGACAAGCCTATATGTATCTTTTCCCGTCTCTCTACCTCATAGATCATTAGAAGTGCAGACGAGTCAAATTAACTCTTCCTATTGGCCTTGGCATCTCAAGTGAGCTCAATTTTACCAGAATTTGGATGGTCAAAGTGACTCCGACTGTTGAAGCCGGTAGTATCCCCTAGCTGCATTAGAGTTCTAGAAACTAACCAATGAGCTCAATTTTATCTCGGGTTGGTCAAAATGATCAGGGACTCCAACTGTTAAAGCCGATATTATCACCTAGGTGCACCAGAGTTCTAGAAACTGGAACACCTTTTCGTTAGCAAGCAAAATCAAATTAATCAACAATGTCATAAAGGTCAGCTTTTAGCATGTGCATGTCATGTGCTTGCCCAAGCCCCAAAATTTTAGGTCCTAATTTTTGTTCAATTAAAGTTTTAGAGCTAATAAAGTTTTGTTGTGTTTAATCTTTGTTTATGTTTTAAAAAAAATTGTTAAAAAAATAAATTTGTTTTAGCTAATAAAAAAAATCTTAGGTCCCTAATTATTTCTAACCCTATTCAATTAAAAAAAATGTTTTAGCGCTAATAATGTTTTGTTGTGTTTAATCTTTGTTTATGTTTTAAAATAATTTGTTAAAAAAATAAATTTGTTTTAGCTAATAAAAAAAATCTTAGTGTTAATAAAATCTTTGTTTTATCACTTGTTACTCGACTTCCACAATTTAGGTGTTTTCAGATTACTTTTCCACTATTGCTGATAGTCTGATGATCAATTCGACAAGCCTATAATGATCTTTCCATGTCTCTCTAACTCATAGAACATTAAAAGTGCACTGGGTCAAATTAACTCTTCTTATTGGCCTTAACATCTCCAGTGAGCTCAATTTTACCAGAATTCAGATGGTCAAAATAACTCCAACTGTTGAAGCCGGTAGTATCCCCTAGCTGCATCAAAGTTCTAGAAACTGATCAGTGAGCTCAATTTTATCTCGGGATGGTCAAACTGATCTGGGACTCCAACTGTTAAAGCCGGTATTATCACCTAGGTAGAGTTCTAGAAACGGGAACACCTTTTCGTCAGCAAACAAAATCAAATTAATCGATAATGTCATAAAGGTCAGCTTTTAGCATGTGCATGTCCTGCGCATGCCCAAGCCCCAAAATTTTAGGTCCTAATTTTTGTTCAATTAAAGTTTTAGCGCTAATAAAGTTTTGTTGTGTTTAATCTTTGTTTATGTTTTAAAAAAATTTGTTAAAAAAATAAATTTGTTTTAGCTAATAAAAATAATCTTAGGTCCCTAATTTTTTCTAACCCTGTTCAATTAAAAAAAAATGTTTTAGCGCTAATAAAGTTTTGTTTTGTTTAATCTTTGTTTATGTTCTAAAAAAATTTGTTAAAAAACTAAATTTGTTTTAGCTAATAAAAAAAATCTTAGTGTTAATAAAATCTTTGTTTTATCAATTGTTGACTCTTCAACAATTTAGGTGTTTTCCGATTACTTTTCCACTATTGCTGATAGTCTGATGATTAATTCGACAAGCTTATAATGATCTTTCCCTGTCTCTCTACCTCATAGAACATTAAATTTGCACCGAGTCAAATTAACTCTTCTTATTGGCCTTAGCATCTCCAGTGAGCTCAATTTTACCATAATTCGGATGGACAAAATAACTCCAACTGTTGAAGCCGGTAGTATCCCCTAACTACATCAAAGTTCTAGAAACTGATCAATGAGCTCAATTTTTATCTGGGGAAGGTCAAACTGATCTGGGACTCCAAATGTTAAAGCCGGTATTATCACCTAGGGGCACCAGAGTTCTAGAAACTGGAACACCTTTTCGTTAGCAAACAAAATCAAATTAATCGATAATGTCATAAAGGTCAGCTTTAAGCATGTGAATGTCGTGCGCTTGCCCACGGGCCCCAAAATTTTAGGTCCTAATTTTTTTTTCAATTAAAGTTTTAGCGCTTATAAAGTTTTGTTATGTTTAATCTTTGTTTACGTTTTAAAATAAAATTGTTAAAAAAATAAATTTGTTTTAGCTAATAAAAAAAATCTTAGGTCCCTAATTTATTCCAACCCTGTTCAATTAAAAAATTTTGTTTTAGCGCTAATAAAGTTTTGTTGTGTTTAATCTTATGTTTTAAAAAAAATTGTTAAAAAAATAATTTTGTTTTATCGCTAATAAAAAAATCTTAGTGTTAATAAAATCTTTGTTTTATCAATTGTTGACTCGACCTCAACCATTTAGGTAGTGTTAATAAAATCTTTGTTTTATCAATTGTTGACTCGACCTCAACCATTTAGGTGTTTTAGATTATTTTTCAACTGTTGTTGATAGTCTGATGATTAATTGACAAGCCTATAATTATCTTTCACCGTCTCTCTACCTCATAGAGCATTAAAAGTGCAGCCGAGTCAAATGAACTCTTCTTATTGGCCTTGGCATCTCCAGTGAGTTAAATTTACCAGAATTCGGATGGTCAAATTGACTCCAACTGTTGAAGCCGGTAGTATCACCTAGGTGCATCATAGTTCTAGAAACTGGATCACCTTTTCGTTAGGAAGCAAAATCAAATTAATCGATAATGTCATCAAGGTCAGTTTTTAGCATGTGCATGTCGTGCGCTTGCATAAGGGCCTAAAATTTTAGGTCCTAATTTCTTCTTAGTCTAATTAAAAAAAATGGTTTTAGCGCTAATAATGTTTTGTTGAGTTTAATCTTTGTTTAAGTTTTAAAAAAAAATTAAAAAAATAAATCTGTTTTAGAGCTAATAAAAAAATTTTAGTGTTAATAAAATCTTTGTTTTATCAATTGTTGAATAGGCTTCAACAATTTAGGTGTTTTCAGATTACTTTTCAACTATTGCTGATAATCTAATGATTGATTGGACAAGCCTATAATGATCTTTCCCCGTCTCTACCTCATAGAGCATTAAAAGTGAAACCGAGTCAAATGAACTTTTCTTATTGGCCTTCGCATCTCCAGTGAGCTCAATTTTACCAAAATTCAGATGATGAAAGTGAATCCAACTGTTGAAGCCGATAGTATCCCCTAGCTGCATCAGAGTTCTAAAAACTAATCAGTGAGCTCAATTTTACCTCGAGATGGTCAAATTGATCTGTGACTCCAACTTTTAAAGCCGGTAGTATCACCTAGGTGCATTAGAGTTCTAGAAACTGCAACACCTTTTCGTTAACAAGCAAAAACAAATTAATCGATGTTGTTATCAAGGTCAGCTTTTAGCATTTGCATGTCGCTAGCTTGCACAAGGGCCCAAAAATTTTAGGTCCTATTTTTTTCTAACCCAATTCAATTAAAAAAGAATTGTTTTAGCGCTAATAAAGTTTTGTTATGTTTAATCTTTGTTTATGTTTTAAAAAAAATTGTTAAAAAAATAAATTTGTTTTAGCTAATAAAAAAAATTTAGGTGTTTTTAGATTACTTTTCCATTATTGCTGATAGTCTGATGATTAATTCGACAAGCCTATAATGATCTTTCCCCGTCTCTCTACCTCATAGAGAATTAAAAGTGCAGCCGAGTCAAATGAACTCTTCTTATTGGCCTTGGCATCTCCTAGCTGGATCAAAGATCTAGAAACTGATCAGTGAGCTCAATTTTATCTCGGGATGGTCAAACTGATCTGTCACTCCAACTGTTAAAGCCGGTAGTATCACCTAGATTTACCAAAGTTCTAGAAACTGGAACACCTTTTTGTTAGCAAGCAAAATCAAATTAATCGATAATGTCATAAAGGTCAGCTTTTAGCATTTGCATGTCGTGCGCTTGCCCACGGGCCCCAAAATTTTAGGTCCTAATTTTTTCTAACCCTGTTCAATTAAAGTTTTAGCGCAAAGTTTTGTTGTGTTTAATTTTTGTTTATGTTTTAAAAAAATTTGTAAAATAAATAAATTTGTTTTAGCTAATAAAAAAAATCTTAGTGTTAATAGAATCTTTGTTTTATCAATTGTTGACTCGGCTTCAACAATTTAGGTGTTTTCAGATTACTTTTCAACTATTGCTGATAGTCTGATGATTAATTTGACAAGCCTATAATGATCTTTTCCCGTCTCTCTACCTCATAGAGCATTAAAAGTGCAGATGAGTCAAATGAACTCTTCTTATTGGCTTGGCATCTCCAGTGAGCTCAATTTTACCAGAATTCGGATGGTCAAAATGACTCCAACTGTTGAAGCCGGTAGCATCCCCTAGCTGCATCAGAGTTCTAGAAACTGATCAGTGAGCTCAATTTTATCTCGGGATGGTCAAACTGGAACTCCAACTGTTAAAGCCTGTAGTATCACCTAGGTGTACCAGAGTTCTAGAAACTGGAACACCTTTTCGTTAGAAAGCAAAATCAAATTAATCAATAATTTCATAAAGGTCAGCTTTTAGCATGTGCATGCAAAATCTATTAGTAATTTGTATTACGTAAATAAAATAAATTGTATCTATTTTAAATAGATATAATATTTTACGTAAATAGATTAATTATATATAAATTAATAATTAATAAAACAATAAAGTTTAATAAACTGAAAAAGTTAATGCATAAAAGTTCACGTTATAATTGAAACGTTGAGTACAATCTCAAACGTTGTATCCTCTTAAACATCGTTATAATATAAAACGTTGCGTATAATCTCAAAAGTTGTGATTCTTTTGAACAGTTGTTTTCAGCGTATAAATATATGTTTGCGCTGAGAAAACAAAGAGTCACTAAGAGACGGAGAACAACACACAATACACATTAATAAGTTACAAAAACAGAGTAACTCTGACCAACACAGAAAAGTACAATATAAGAAAAGTGTGTACAAAAGTCTCTGATAAGTTTCTCAAATGAATTTTGTGCCTTGTTGTATCCTGTAAACAAATTTCTATATAGTGGAAATATTGTTTTCGGATAGTGATATCACGCCTCAAGGCTTTTCAATTTCTGTTTCCTATACATATAAAAAATACGTAACAATCGAAAACAATAGTTCCGACTATATGGAAACAGAAGAATTCATCAAGAGGTGCAATTCCAGAAATGAACAAGAAGGTGAAATTCAAGCAGAATGATTCCAAGTTAAGACAAGGGACATTAAAAATGTTCGGTTGGTTATGCTCAAAATTCTGAAGCATGAAGATTGTTAGAGTTACAATCTAATAGTGAATCCATTTAAGTGGAATTTTTGAAGACGCTCAAAATTCTGAAGCATGAAGATTGTTAGAGTTACAATCTAATATAATAGTGAATCCAAGTGAAATTTTTGAAGATATATTCTTAGCTAATATCGTTGAGCCTGAGAAAAAAGGCAAAGGATTTTAAAGTAAGATGAAATATATCAAATAATCATGGTATAGAAAACTGTGAAATCCACTAAGAAGTCTACAAGTAAGAAAAGAAAAAGGATTTTTGTCATGTTTTTATTTCGGATTAAATAATTTTTCTAGTAGAAGCTACTAGAGAAAATATTCAAAATATTAGCATATACATAGATCATTGTAAAGTAATCGCAATGAATCTTTGTTAAGAAAGACTAAGATGATAATAACTTTCAAATGTACTAGAAAGTTAATGGATGCAAGTTTAGAGAAAAATATATCTCTTAATGAATATTTGTAATATAAGGAGAGACTATAAGTTGGTCGCCAAATAAATAAACTTGCATATTATATTGCACAACAAAGTCTGAGTTTATAGCTGAGTTTACAGGCGCGTGAGCAATAAAATATATTGCACAATAAAATCTGAGTTTATAGGCTTAAGCAATAAAAGTATATTGCACATTAAAATGTGCTTAAGCAATCAAAGTATATTGCACAATAAAATGTTTATAGCCTTGCTTGACCAAGACGAATATAGAGTTGTGGCCACAACCCTGCTATTTCTTTATACAATACAGTTGCGCTACAATGTCAAGAGTATATTGATATATAATAAACATATTGGTTTGAAATACTAAGAGATTTAATTACAAAGTTTGTAATTAAAATTAAAGAGCATAACCATATATAATTACAAAGTGTGTAATTAGAGTATATAATAAACATTTGGTTTAAAAGACTAATATGTAAGAGATTTAATTACAAAAAAGTGTAATTACAATTATTTATATAAGATCTGCGCAGATCATATCATCACATTAAAGGAATTAGAGAGTAATTCGACCAAAATTATTGGCTTTAAAAAAAAAAAATAAGCACCTACGATGGGAACCCAACTTTGAATTAGTAACCACTAATGATAAAGTTCAATGGGTAATAACAAGTCATAGTAATGTGTTTGATAGCACTAGTGTATTTCAAAACAATACAATTATAACTAGTGGTGACAATTGCCAGAAGAAGAGGATGAACATATTGTTCTTCATAAAGTCTTAAGTCTAAAGCAATTGGGACAAATTAAAGACTTTACCTAAGTAAACATAGAAGTGGTGTCGCTTCGATTAGATATTGTGATATTCTATTAAAAAGTGACAGGATTAGCACATGTCCATATATAATAGTGCTAAGGTTAGTTAAAATCTTTTGAGAAATATAATAATAAATATATTATGTGTGTTATATTTTCGGTTTAACATTTAAGAGATTAAGGTTCAAATCTTAAAGATACCTATAATTTCGTTAAACTTTAAAATACATACACTAATTGAAGATCCAAATCGAAAGATACCTCCTTGTATTCATAATATGTTTAAAGTGGAGAATATACAAATTAGTGGGGGATTGTTAGTAATTTGTATTACGTAAATAAAATAAATTGTATCTATTTTAAATAGATATAATATTTTACGTAAATAGATTAATTATATATAAATTAATAATTAATAAAACAATAAAGTTTAATAAATTGAAAAGTTAACGCATAAAAGTTAACGTTATAATTGAAACGTTGAGTACAATCTCAAACGTTGTATCCTCTTAAACATCGTTATATAAAACGTTGCGTATAATCTCAAAAGTTGTGATTTTTTTGAACAGTTGTTTTCAGCGTATAAATATATGTTTGCGCTGAGAAAACAAAGAGTCACTAAGAGACGGAGAAAAACACACAATACACATTAATAAGTTACAAAAACAGAGTAACTTTGACCAACACAGAAAAATACAATATAAGAAAAGTGTGTACAAAAGTCTCTGATAAGTTTCTCAAATGAATTTTGTGCTTTGTTGTATCCTGTAAACAAATTTCTACATAGTGGAAATATTGTTTTCGGATAGTGATGCAGATATAAAAGTCAGAGATTGTGTCTTGCTCTGTAAGTTATTACTATTATTTTATCTATTTTAATTTATTCTATTAGGGTTTTAGTAGTACTATTTATATGTCGTTTTTCTTGTTTAGTTAAACAGTTGATTTTGAGATTAAATAAAAGAATAGAGTTTTCTCGTTCTACTTTATCAATATTCGGTATTCTTATGAATCAACGA
Organism: Euphrasia confusa; assembly: GCA_954870475.1. Taxonomy (NCBI): domain Eukaryota; kingdom Viridiplantae; phylum Streptophyta; class Magnoliopsida; order Lamiales; family Orobanchaceae; genus Euphrasia; species Euphrasia confusa. The sequence goes on along the minus strand of OX940949.1, from coordinate 13,309,789 downwards.
ATTTGATTGATTGATTCTCGGTATTCTTCGGAATCAACGAGTTTTAATATCGTGTTTACGCTTCCGCTACGTCAGTTTGGTATCAGAGCCGAAACGATGCCTCCCCGTCGTCAGTATGCTCGCGAAACCGCCGTTGAGGCCGCAGCCCGTCACGACGCCGACGTCGCCGCCTTAAGCCGCCAAATCGCAGTCCTTGCTGTCGAACTTGAGGAGCTCCGCTTAGCTATCACCACTGGTCTAACGAAATCTATCCCCGTGGCGCACCGATTCATCCCCGTGGCTCCGTTGGCACTTGAACCACGATCCATCCCCGCATCGATGGATGTGAATTTCGATTCAGAAGACGAATCGGTCCCGATCTGGGATGATGAGCCGATCTGGGACGACGAACCAATCCAAGATGATGAGCCGATCTGGGACGACGAGTCGATTTGGGACGAGGAACCAATCCAAGATGACGAGCCGGTCTGGGACGACGAGCCGATCTGGGACGACGAACCGATCTGGGATGACGAGCCGTTGCCTCAAGCCGCTGTCCCGACGCCGCATCCTGATGACGTTGCCTCGCATGCTACTGCCCTTACCTCATGTTCCCTTGTAGAAGTTGGAGATCGACCAAGGCTTCATGATGCCGTTCCTGTAGTCGGCTATCCAATTGGAGGTGAAATCATCTCTGAAACAAGTGGTATGGATGCTGCAATTTACTTTGACAATTTTGGAGGGCCTACTTTTAATAACCAAGGAACTTGTGGTGGTATTGCATTCCCATCACTTAAGCACGAGGAGGACAATATCGGTTATGCCATACACACACTAATCAAACATGACTTTATCCAAGTTTATGCAAAGGATGAAACATCAACAAGATTTCTTTTTCTCAAGGTTCTGTGGCAAATGGAAAATCCACACTTGCAGTTGTTCCTAGGGATGGAACCCAATCAGAAGAGTGTTCGACTTGTTTTTGATCCCGGCAACTCCGTGCTCGATTTTCAGGTTCGCGGTCGAACCTTCTCCTAGAGGGGGAGAATGATGCAGATATAAAAGTCAGAGATTGTGTCTTGCTCTCTAAGTTATTACTATTATTTTATATATTTTAATTTATTCTATTAGGGTTTTAGTAGTACTATTTATATGTCGTTTTTGTCTTTCTCTCTAAGTTATTACTATTATTTTATATATTTTAATTTATTCTATTAGGGTTTTAGTAGTACTATTTATATGTCGTTTTTCTTGTTTAGTTAAACAGTTGATTTTGAGATTAAATAAAAGAATAGAGTTTTCTCGTTCTTCTTTATCAATATTCGGTATTCTTATGAATCAACGAATTTGATTGATTGATTCTCGGTATTCTTCGGAATCAACGAGTTTTAATATCGTGTTTACGCTTCCGCTACGTCAGATAGTGATATCACGCCTCAAGGCTTTTCAATTTCTGTTTCCTATACATATAAAAAATACGTAACAAAATCAAATTAATCAATAATGTCATAAAGGTCAGCATGTGCATGTCGTGCACGGGCCCAAAATTTGAGGTCCTAATTATTTGTTCAATTAAAGTTTTAGAGCTAATAAAGTTTTGTTGGGTTTAATCATTGTTTATGTTTTAAAAAATTTTGTTAAAAATTAAATTTATTTTAGCTAATAAAAAAATCTCAGTGTTAATAAAATATTTGTTTTATGAATTGTTGACTCGACTTCAACAATTTAGGTGTTTTCAGATTACTTTTCCACTATTGCTGATAGTCTGATAATTAATTCGACAAGTCTATAATAATCTTTCCCTGTCTCTCTACCTCATAGAACATTAAAAGTGCAGCCGAGTCAAATAAACTCTTCTTATTGGCCTTGGCATCTCTAGTGAGCTCAATTTTACAAGAATTCGGATGGTCAAAATAACTTGAACTGATGAAGCCGGTAGTATCCCCTAATTGCATCAAAGTTCTAGAAACTGATCAGTGAGCTCAATTTTATCTCGGGATGGTCAAACTGATCTGGGACTCCAATTGTTAAAGCCGGTATTATCACCTAGGTGCACCAGAGTTCTAGAAACTGGAACACCTTTTCGTTAGCAAGCAAAATCAAATTAATCGATAATGTTATAAAGGTCAGCTTTTAGCATGTGCATGTCGTGCGCTTGCACACGGGCCCCAAAATTTTAGGTCCTAATTTTTTGTTCAATTAAAGTTTTGGCGCTAATAAAGTTTTGTTGTGTTTAATCTTAGTTTATGTTTTAAAAAAAAAAATTTTAAAAATAAATTTGTTTTAGCTAATAAAAAAAATCTTAGGTCCCTAATTTTTTCTAACCCTGTTCAATTAAAAAAAATTGTTTTAGCACTAATAAAGTTTTGTTGTGTTTAATCTTTGTTTATGTTTTAAAAAAATTTGTTAAAAAAATAAATTTGTTTTAGCTAATAAAAAAAATCTTACTGTTAATAAAATCTTTGTTTTATCAATTGTTGACTCAACTTCAACAATTTAGGTGTTTTCAGATTACTTTTCCACTATTGCTGATAGTCTCATGATTAATTCGACAAGCCTATAATGATCTTTCCCCGTCTCTCTACCTCATAGAGCATTAAAAGTGCAGCCGAGTCAAATGAACTATTCTTATTGGCCTTGGCATCTCCAGTGAGCTCAATTTTCCCAGAATTCGGATGGTCAAAATGACTCCAACTGATGAAGCCGGTAGTATCCCCTAGCTGCATCAGTGTTCTAGAAACTGATCAGTGAGCTCAAATTTATCTCGGGATGGTCAAACTGATCTGGGACTCCAACTGTTAAAGCCGGTATTATCACCTAGGTGCACTAGAGTTCTAGAAACTGGAACACCTTTTCGTTAGCAAGCAAAATCAAATTAATCGATAATTTCATAAAGGTCAGCTTTTAGCATGTGCATGTCGTGCGCTTGCCCACGGGTCCCTAAATTTTAGGTCCTAATTTTTTGTTCAATTAAAGTTTTAGCCCTAATAAAGTTTTGTTGGGGTTTAATCTTTGTTTATGTTTTAAAAATTTTTGTTAAAAAATTAAATTTGTTTTAGCTAATAAAAAAATCTCAGTGTTAATGAAATCTTTGTTTTATCAATTGTTGACTCGACTTTAACAATTTAGGTGTTTTCAGATTAATTTTCCACTATTGCTGATAGTTTGATGATTAATTCGACAAGCCTATAATGATCTTTCCCTGTCTCTCTACCTCATATAACATTAAAAGTGCAGTCGAGTCAAATGAACTCTTCTTATTGGCCTTGTCATCTCCAGTGAGCTTAATTTTACCAGAATTCGGATGGTCAAAATAACTCCAATTGTTGAAGCCGGTAGTATCAGTTGAGTGTGGAGGCTGAATTCACGCCGAGAAGACGAAGAGGACGATCCCAGAAAACGGCGACCGCCGTTTATGAACCAGCGTTCGCTGGAGGCAAGCAGCGGGCACTGCTGAGGGTTCAGCGATCGCTGAATCCGGGGGAAAGACGGATCGAAAATCTGCATGTTTTGGGCCTTTTCGGCGGGCGCCAAAAGGCATTCGGCGAGCGCCGTTTATATGCAGCGGGCGCTGCCAAGCAAACAGCGGTCGCTGTTTGCAGATTTCTGGCAGCGCGGAATTTACTTGTCCTCCAAGTTTTAGTTCCCCTATTTAAACCCTATGTGCGTGAATATTAGGGTTAACACCTCCAGCTCTAGAATTGATATTATAGCGATTACTAGTCTTGTAATTTTGTTCTATAATTGTTCTAGTAAATTATTGCAGCGGCAAAAGTGGACGTAGCCCTCGTTAATGGGTGAACCACTATAAATCTCGTGTCTCTTTTATTCCGTATTTTTCGTTCTTTGTTTGTTCGTGTGCTTTTCAGGAGGGGAATTTGGACGCGAATTTCCCAACAACTGGTATCAGAGCGCTAGGGTTATAGCGATCGGGGAAAAGCGATGACGGACACCACCACCTCTTTCGGGGTTACGAAATTTGACGGGAATAACTATGGACATTGGAAGATGCAGATCGAGGACTACCTTTACGGGAAGAAGCTCGAAATTCCTTTGAAGGGTAGACCGGAGAAGATCAAGGATGACGAGGAATGGGAAAGCCTCGACAGACAGGTGTTCGGATTGATACGTTTGTCTCTAGCTTCAAACGTTTCATTCAACGTGCGCTCGATTACCACTACCAAGGATTTGATGGCTGCCCTATCAAACATGTACGAGCAACCTTCAGCGAACAACAAGGTGTATCTCATGAAACAGTTGTTCAACCTGAAGATGTCGGACAATGCAAATGCAACCAACCACATAAACGAGCTGAATTCCATCTTGTACAAGTTGAAGGGAGTCGGGGTGAATTTCGATGATGAAATTTACGCTTTGATCCTACTTGCGTCTCTACCGGATAGTTGGGAGCCCATGCGGGCAGCTGTTAGCAACTCTATGGGGAAGGAGAATCTGCAGTTCTCCGAAGTTAGAGATAAAATCCTAGCCGAGGAAATACCGGGGGAGAAACTCGGGCAAGAATGCTAACAGGAACAGAGGGAGATCCAAGTCTAGGAATGGAAGAGATAGCTCGAAGTCCGAGGTCAATGAGTGTTGGAATTGTGGAAAGCCGGGGCACTTCAAGAGGGATTGTCTCTCTCGGGGGAAGAACGACAACAAGAAGAAGGGAAACGCCAATGCGGTGACACAAGAGGATGACGACGATGGGGACGTCCTTCTCTTATCGGTCGACTCACCGATCGATTCCTGGGTGCTGGACTCAGGGGCTTCTTTCCATACTACTGCACAGCGAGAAATAATGCTGAATTACGTCTCGGGTGATTATGGAAAGGTTTTTCTTGCAGATGACGAGCCACTAGATGTAGTCGAGATGGGAGATATCAACCTGAAGATGTCAAATGGGCAAACTTGGAAGATTTCCAAGGACAGACATGTGCCGGGGTTGAAGAGGAACCTGATTTCGGTGGGCCAGCTTGACAGTGATGGTCACCGGGTGTCATTTGGAGATGGGTCGTGGAAAGTTTCGAGGAACGCCATGACCATAGCTCGAGGTCATAAGACGGGCAAACTTTACATGACGACGAGCGTGAGGGACTCGGCTGGTGTTGTTGATAACACCAAGAAGACCGAGCTATGGCATTGCAGGCTGGGGCACATGAGTGAGAAGGGGATGAAGATCATGGCAAAGAACGGGCTGCTGCCCGAACTCAAGGCGATTAAGTCTCACGTGTGCGAGAGCTGCATTTTTGGAAAGCAGAAACGAGTGAGTTTTTCCAAAGATGGAAGGGAGCCCAAGACGGAGAAGCTGGAACTAGTACACACGGATGTTTGGGGACCATCTCCCGTCGCCTCACTCGGAGGATCACTCTACTATGTTACCAACATCGATGACTCCACAAGGAAGGTATGGGTGTACTTCATGAAAAATAAGAGTGACGTGTTCTCTGTTTTCAGGAAATGGAAAGCCGAGGTTGAGAATGAAACAAATCTCAAGGTGAAGTGTTTGAGGTCCGACAACGGAGGTGAGTACGTTGACGCCGACTTCAAACAATTTTGTGTCGAGAGTGGGATCAAGATGGTGAAGACTATTCCGGGGACCCCACAACTGAACGGAATAGCGAAGCGAATGAACAGGACGCTAAATGAGAAGGCCTGGAGTATGCGATTACATTCGGGGATGCCTAAAATGTTTTGGGCATATGCCATCGACATGGCAGCTCATTTAATCAACAGAGCACCGTCGGTTCCTTTGGAATATCGGATTTTTGAGGAGGTTTGGAGTGGGAAGAAGCTGAATCTGTCCTACTTGAGGGTGTTCGAGTGTCTGGCGTATGTCCATATCGACGAAACTGCTATTAGCAAGCTTGATCCTAAATCCAAGAAGTGCTTCTTCCTTGGATATGGCGGCATGGAGTTCGGGTACCGATTTTGGGATGCCGAAAATCATAAGGTGATCCGAAGCAGAAATGTGATCTTCAACGAGGTGGTCTTGTACAAGGGTAAAGACAAGGTTGTTGAAGAAATCATTGATCCCGTGAAATACACGGAGGAGGTTCCGGTGGAGGTTGTGGAGACCGAGAAGATCGAGGAGGGCAACACGAGCAGCGAGGATGAGCAAGATGAGAATGCTCATCCCAACATCGATCCAGTCACACCAAAGCCGTGGAGGTCGACTAGGGTAAGAAGACCTCCTCATAAGTTTTCACCATCTCTTAACTATATCTTGCTGACTGATAGGGGTGAGCCGGAGAGCTACACCGAGGCTATACAAGCGAGAGATTCGATCAAGTGGGAGTCTGCCATGAAAGAGGAGATGGGCTCATTGATATCGAATCAGACTTGGGAACTAGCCGAGCTTCCGAAGGAGAAGAAGGCTTTGCACAATAAATGGCTCTTCCGGGCAAAGGAAGAACACGATGGAAGCGTTCGGTACAAGGCGAGATTAGTTGTGAAAGGCTTCGAGCAGAAGGAAGGGATCTACTACATGGAAATCTTTCCTCCGGTAGTCAAGATGGTAACCATCCGGGTGGTGCTTAGCTTGGTGGCGAAAGAGAACTTACATCTTCAGCAAATGGATGTAAAGACCGCATTTCTTCACGGGGATCTAGATGAAGAAATCTACATGAAGCAACTGTTGGAGTTGTGTACTTAATGTCTAGATTTAAGTAACGGAAACTCACGATCCATTGCCACTAATCTATTTAATTAAATAAACAATTATTTGCATTTAATTATTTATAATTAAATATATGCAAATTATAGTCCTGGATTTTATACGTTGTAGTTAGTATGGTGTGTATGGACACACAAAAGATCATACTATCGGTTACTCGTATTTAATCAAAAAGTTGCTCACGACCTAGATGGACACGGACCAATCCATCGGTATAGTCGTTGTGTGAGAGAGAAAATAATTTGTCTTAATTATTTTATCACACTTGTACACTTGGTGTATTGAGCGGATCTGCTTGAGATTTATCGATTAGGATTGCCGGCGATAATCGATTTAAGTCTCAGTGTATTTTATTCTTAATCTCCGATACTATTGCGGGTGTGTATATTTAATATATGTGACTTTGATTTACCAAAGGAATTAACCGATTTAGTTATTGGGTTAATTACCGGTTAAGTTGGGTCACTATATTTTATATATGACATGCCGTGAATACTTGACGGGAAAGTGTATCCCGTAAGGGTTGATAATATCCCCGAGATAAGTTCATAAGGAATTATTATGTAAATCCTCCAGGTGGATTCGTTCCGCATAATAATTAAGGTTGAATGGTACTAGTCTCGGATACAAGAGATGAATAAATTAATTAGCAATAAATTAATTTTATTCATGGATAGTTATATCTTAAATACACGGAATAAATAATACTACCGGAGAAATATTATTTGATATAATATGGTTTAATATTGGGAGTGCAATTAATTTTATATAGTGGAAAATAGAATTAATTAATAATAGTAAGGATTAATAGATTTGGGCTTGGGCTCAATTTAATCACTATTATTGGAAGCCCAATATTCCACCTCCTTAAGATCCCCTACGTAGCCTATAAAAGCACTACATGGTCTTCTCTATTCTCATAACTTGAAGATCACAATTCTAGAGAGAGAAAGTAGAGAGGGAGATCCATGGAGTTCGGAAGATCGTCGCCCACACGACGTTCGAGCTAGTGCAAGGAATACGTGGGAAGATCTCAAGGTCTTCAAATTGAGTTCTTCATTTTTCCGAACAACGAGAACGAGGTAAATCGTAAAACCCTCTTTATGATTTTATCGTTTAATTATCGTAAAATTACCTTGAACCAAGATCCGAGAACGCGACCCATGTCGAGGTAGAACCGGGCGGTGGTGATCGAAGATCACCGGACCGCCGCCGGCTCAACGGCTCGACGGGATGGGTCGAGGGGGCGTGAGCCTCGGCTGGACGCCGAGGGCTCGATCGCATGGGCTCGGCCGCGAGCTACGGCTTTTCCCGTAGCGGATTCGCGGGCTGTCCGAGCCCTCCCCGTATGCATCGCACGAGGCTCCAGCGGGCTGCTGGAGCAGCCCCGCTTGCGCGGCACGAGGTCCGCTCAGGCGGAGCGACGCCGCTCACGCGGCGGCGGGCTGTTGGTGATCAGAAGCCACGGTTGGACCGTGGCTGGGCGTGCGATCACCGGGCGATGGCTGGGCGTGCCAAGGGGGCTGCCAAGGGCAGCCCTAGGCGGTTGCTACGAACAGCCGCGAGCCCCACGCGGGGGCTCGACCGAACAGCCGCGGGCTTTCCCCGCGGTTAGGGTTTTGGTTGAGTCGGCCTTCGTGGTGGTTCGTGGCGGGATGTTCCGGCAACCGGGAGTCGATTGGAGTTGTCGTTCCGCAATTTGACTTCCCCGGATATTCGATCTCCAAAGGATTTCGGTCGGAATTAATTAGATAATTTATTTTTTTAAATTTATTAATTCCGGGATATCGATTTCCAACAATTGGTATCAGAGAGTTGGTTTTAGTTCATGGTATTTTTCGATAAATTGTTCTACCTTGCAGGGATTCCGATTATTATGGCTAGATTTAATTATTGTTAATTAATGTCATAATATTTCTCTTGATTATTAAACTCTCGTTGATGTCGAGATTCGTTCTTGTGTGGTGAATGCTTGTTCTTAATTTTTCCGGAAATTGTTTGAGGTCGTTTTGTAGAGAATCGATATCGGATAGCGTAGTAATAAATTTGTAATTTATTTTACGTTGGATCGAGGACGAAACGACAACCGGAAAAGTGTGACGGAGGAGACGAAGAGAGGGAGGATTCCGGGGATCGATCAACCCCATGATCGAACCCCTTGAAGGATCGATTGATCGATGGTGAAGAAGGGGGCTGCCCGCGGTTCTCGGCCTCGCCTAGCCACCGGTGGTGGTGGCGCGTGGCTGGGGCGGCGGCGGTACTCTCCCCATGGCCGGCGATCGATGGTGGGGGGTGCGGGGATCCCCAACCCGTGCTCTCCCGCAAAGATCCAACTTTCCTAAATTATTCGGTTTTCCTATTTTGAGTATTCCTATTTTTGGGAATTCTCATGGAATAGGAAAAGAATAAATTTAGAATAAATTTATTTTTCCTGATTGATTATTCCTATTCTTGGGAATTTTCATGGAATAGGAAAAGGAATAAATTTATAATTAATTTATTTTTCCTATTTAATTATTCCTTTATGGAATTTTTAATGGATTAGGAAAATAAGTAATTTGGAAAGTTTTAAGAGTCCTTAATTAATTTTTCCTTATTTAATTATTCCTTTATGGAATTTTTAATGGATTAGGAAAGGAATTAATTTGGAAGGATTAGGAGTCCTAAATTATTTTATTTCCTTATTTCATTATGGAAATCTTCTAGAATATTCCAAGTTGGTCTTGGATAGGATTCTAGAGATTTAATGAAGTTAGAAGAGAAAAATAAAAATAATAAAAATATTAATAATATTTAATTTTATTTTTGAAATATTCGATTGACTTAATTTTCGAATTAAGTAACTTTTGGATTTATTAAAAATAAATAGATTTAAATATTGGAAATTAATATTCTCGTCACATGGAGCATTCAAGAACGAAGACTAAAGACTAGAAGATGCGTACGGAGATGGAGTAAAGCCATAATAGTCGGAAAATAATATTCTAGTAATTATTTTGATTATGTGATAATATTCTATGTGCTTTATTTCATGTATGCATGCTTATGTGTATTTAATTATGCATTAGATAGCGTATCCCTTTATTGTAAAAAGCTAAGTGGGAGAGGGTATGGAAACATATCCATGGTCTCCATTGCTGTTCTCTTGGTGACTTTTATGGACTTTTGAAGTTCGTATAGATAAGCCATTGGAGGAGAATTCTTGTAATTCCTTTTACGAGAAACATTGATTAAGTTTATCAAACAATGCCTAATTTGTCTTTCCAAAACTGATTTCAAGTCGACTCATTCTCACCCCGGGGAGTGGAATGGAGCCAAGCCACTTGGTCATGTCGAGGACACAAATTAGAGACTTTCGTGTCATTTTATGACTAGATCGATTGTCTGCTCGGCTCCCTCATTCTATGAGAGATAGGGTCGTTCGCATGGTGAATCACTGGTAAGAAACTTCGAGTTTCACTTATGATTCTCCGCGTCTTGATTTACAAGATTAAATGAATCAAGTAATTGGGAGTCAATTATAAAAGTCTCTTGGTGTAGTAAACGTCCACACAACGTGGCTTTCTATATCGACGGATTTCGGATTAATTGATGTAGACAGTTATAGGGAGTTGTGAAGGATTGTGAGTTATCGTAAACGTCCACACAACGTGTTTTGCGGTGATGTTGCGGTTCCAAACGACTCACCTTAGTGCTGAGCAATGGTTTACACTTAGGTACGCTTTATAGTATCCTTCCCAACGAAGTTACGCTATAATTGATGTACGACCGAAGCAAATCTAATTGCTAAATCATTTGGATAGGTAAACGTCCACACAACGTGGCTTGCCATATCTGATGGGATTTTAGATGTGATTAGTGGTTTAATGATATTATTTGAGGGAGATAATATCGGAGATTAAATCGATTGTTTTTTGTTATGCGTGCTCATAGATTAGGAAATGGCTTTGAACCCACTTTATGTGATACATAAGGATTTTAACTCACTGGTCCCTAAATGTAACGATTGGAATAGAGATCTAGACATTACCCAAACTGTTAAAGAGTGCAAGGTTGTATTCAGTGAGCAAGATGAGAATGCTCATCCCAACATCGATCCAGTCACACCAAAGCCGTGGAGGTCGACTAGGGTAAGAAGACCTCCTCATAAGTTTTCACCATCTCTTAACTATATCTTGCTGACTGATAGGGGTGAGCCGGAGAGCTACACCGAGGCTATACAAGCGAGAGATTCGATCAAGTGGGAGTCTGCCATGAAAGAGGAGATGAGCTCATTGATATCGAATCAGACTTGGGAACTAGCCGAGCTTCCGAAGGAGAAGAAGGCCTTGCACAATAAATGGGTCTTCCGGGAAAAGGAAGAACATGATGGAAGCGTTCGGTACAAGGCGAGATTAGTTGTGAAAGGCTTCCAGCAGAAGGAAGGGATTTACTACATGGAAATCTTTCCCCCGGTAGTCAAGATGGTAACCATTCGGGTGGTGCTTAGCTTGGTGGCGAAAGAGAACTTACATCTTCAGCAAATGGATGTAAAGACCGCATTTCTTCACGGGGATCTAGATGAAGAAATCTACATGAAGCAACTGTTGGAGTTGTGTACTTAAAGTCTAGATTTAAGTAACGGAAACTCACGATCCATTGCCACTAATCTATTTAATTAAATAATCAATTATTTGCATTTAATTATTTATAATTAAATATATGCAAATTATAGTCCTGGATTTTATACGTTGTAGTTAGTATGGTGTGTATGGACACACAGAAGATCATACTATCGGTTACTCGTATTTAATCAAACAGTTGCTCACGACCTAGATGGACACGGACCAATCCATCGGTATAGTCGTTGTGTGAGAGAGAAAATAATTTGTCTTAATTATTTTATCACACTTGTACACTTGGTGTATTGAGCGGATCTGCTTGAGATTTATCGATTAGGATTGCCAGCGATAATCGATTTAAGTCTCAGTGTATTTTATTCTTAATCCCCGATACTATTGCGGGTGTGTATATTTAATATAAGTGACTTTGATTTGCCAAAGGAATTAACCGATTTAATTATTGGGTTAATTACCGGTTAAGTTGGGTCACTATATTTTATGTATGACATGCCGTGAATACTTGACGGGAAAGTGTATCCCGTAAGGGTTGATAATATCCCTGAGATGAGTTCATAAGGAATTATTATGTAAACCCTGCAGGTGGATTCGTTCCGCATAATAATTAAGGTTGAATGGTACTAGTCTCGAATACAAGAGATCGTAGTCTACATGGGCAATGCTGTGGAGGAGGCAGCAGTTGTAGTGGAGGAAATTTTATAGGATTTCATTCTGAGTTATTGCTTTTATGTACCTTTCATATTAGAAAGAACTTTGTTCTGGATTTCTAATGAATGGATATTTTATTTCTTTTAATCATTTGATGGTTATAAGAAGAAATAATGATATTGTCTATTCTGGTACATTAGCTAGCAATATATAAATGATGAATCCTGAGTCCACCACGATGCAACGAACCGTAGTACATAACTCGTTTTACTAATAAGAGATTTCTTTATCAATTATACTTGTGGATTCTTATGGTGAGTCAATTTTATTCAAATAAGAAGTTCAAAGGTCGAAAATTGATATTTCCTCAATTAAGTTGAAGGAGTGGACCTTCCGACCTAAGAATCTAATTTGGAAGATAATATGACTAAGCAATCCTTTATGGATATAAGATATAAGATCCGTACAAGTATAAGAATTGATCGACTATGATGTATGCAGACCTATGTCTACTCAGACAATAAGGTACGAGTACTTCATTTGATGATTACTCAAGAAATGGATTAGAATACCTGATGCGCCACAAAAGGAAGTGTTTTGACAAGTCAATGGACACTAAGCAATTGTGGAGAACCATCAAAGTATATCCATTTGTAGCCTGCGATTTGATCGTGGAGGCAAGTACCTGTCTGAGGAATGCATGGCATACTGATCAGAGATTGAGATTTGATCCCAAATGACTACACCATACACTGTTGTATAGAAATGGTGTGTCGATAATAAGAAATGGAACTCTTATAGAGATAGTAAAAGATGAGTTATACGGAACTACCTATGTTCTATGGATATGTCTGGAAACAACAGCGCATTCAAATGCGGTTGTAGAATATCCTAGAAGAACAAAAGATGTGTGTTCAATAGTACTATAAACCAGAAGGACGTTATAAGTTCTAACACCCGATTCTTAGAGAAAGACTATATGATGAACCACAAGCCCAAAGTAACATGATACTTTGAAATGAGAGAGAAAGATTAAGACTTAGAACCAGCCGATGATAGAGTAGTATACTTAATGTCTAGATTTGAGTATTATAAACTCCTTGTACACTTTCATTTACCTATTAATAATGAACATTCATTTGCTTTTAATTATTGTTAATTAAATATATGCAAATTATAGTCCTGGATTTTATACGTTGTAGTTAGTATGGTGTGCATGGGCACACAGAAGATCATACTATCGGTTACTCGTATTTAATCGAACAGATGCTCACGACCTAGATGGACACGGACCAATCCATCGGTATAGTCGTTGTGTGAGAGAGAAAATAATTTATCTTAATTATTTTATAACACTTGTACACTTGGTGTATTGAGCGAATCGAATGAGACTCATCAATTAGGTTTGCTCGTCGATAATTGATTTGAGACTCAGTGTATTTTATTCTTAATCCCCGATACAATTGCGGGTGTGTATATTTAATATAAGTGACATTGATTTTCCAAAGGAATTGACCGGTTTAATTATTGGGTCAATTACCAGTTAAGTTGGGTCACTATATTTTATATATGGCATGCCGTGAATTCTTGACGGGACAGTGTATCCCGAAAGGGTTGATAATATCCCCGAGATGAGCTCATAAGGATTTATTATGTAAACCTCGCGAGCGGATTTGTTCTGCATAATAAATAAGGTTGAGTGGTACTAGTCTCGGATAAAAGAGATGAATAAATTTATTAAGCAATAAATAAATTTTATTCATGGATATTTATATCTTAAATACACGGAATAAATAATACTACCGGAGAAATATTATTTGGATATAATATGGTTTAATATTGAGAGTGCAATTAATTTATATAGTGAAAAATAAATTAATTAATATTGATAAGGATTAATGGACTTGAGCATTGGGCTCAATTTAATTTTCAATATTGGAAGCCCAATATTCCACCTCCTTTAGATTCCCTACGTAGCCTATAAAAGCACTACATGGTCTTCATAAATCATAAGACAAGATTATCATACTTGATATTCTAGAGAGTTGAAGGAGATCCATAGGAGTTCGATAGATCGTCGTCCACCCGACGTTCGAACGGAGTGCAAGGAATACGTGGGAAGATTCAAAGGTCATCTTGATTTCGTTTCTCCGAACAACGAATCGTAGGTATGATATCTAAACGCCCTTGATATTATTCGATTTGGAATTATCGTGAAATACCGTAGAACGCAAGATCCGAGGTACGAGACCATAAACGGGGGACGATTGCGTGGTGGTGGCGAAGCCATCGGACCACGGGCGATCGCCCGATTAGGGTTTCGGCGGTGTGGGCGTGGGACGATCCCCGGCTGGACGCCGGGGCGCGATCGATCAAACGATCGATCGCGGGCAGCTGCTGGGCACGACGGCCCAGCTGGACGCGGGCCACCCCAGGCGGCGGCGAGTCGCCGGACTCGCCGCGGGGACTGCTAGGCAGCCCCTCCCCGATCGATCGCTCCATGCGATCGATCCCCTCGATCGCGCGAACCCCGCGTGCGGGGGTTCTAGCTTGGCGCGCACGCGACTTCGGTCGCGTTGTGCGTTCGGCTCGTGCTCCGGCTCGTACGTGGTGTTCGTGTGATCTCCGGCGAAGGTTTTTGATCGGGTTATTAGTTTCCGCAAATTTAAATAGCCCGGGATATCGAATTCCAACAATTGGTATCAGAGCGTGGTTTACTTTCGCGGTATTTTCGATAAAATTGTTCTACCTTGAAGGGTTTCCAACTATTATGGCTTAATTTATTATTCTTTTAATTTATTTTGTCATGATTGTTGGTTTTATTAAACTCTCGGACATGTCGAGATTTGTTTTTGGTGGTGAATGCTTGTAATAGTAAAAATTCGGGGGTTGACCAAATTTAGGATTATTATTATTGTTCTATCTTTTTCCGGAAATTGTATAGGGTCGATTTCATGTATAGAATCGATACCGGATAGTGTAAAATTATTTTGTAAATTATTTTGCGTTGGATCGATGCCGAAATGACCGCCGGAGAAGACGCGTGACGAAGGAGATGATCGTGAGGGTGAACGGGACAAGGATTGACCATCCCCATGGTCGATCCCATGAGGATCAATCGACCCTTGCATGGAGGAGCCGCTGGCGATGGTGGTCGGCCACCTCCTAGGCGGCGGTCGATGGTGGCGCGGGGATCCCCACCCCGCGCTATCCCGGTCCGGTGATTCGCTTTCCTAATTGATTCGGGTTTTTCCTATTTGAGTATTCCTATTTTTGGGAACTCTCATGGATTAGGAAAATAATCAATTTGGAATTAATTAGGATTTCTAATTGATTATTTCTATTTTATGGAAATATTCATGGATTAGGAATCTAATTAATTTGGAAAGTAGAAGAGTCCTAAATTATTTTATTTCCTTATTTCATTATGGAAATCATCTAGAATATTCCAAGTGGGTCTTGCATAGATTATTCTAGAGATTTAATGAAGTAGAAAGAGAAAATAAAATAAATTATTTTATTTCCTTATTTCATTATGGAAAACATCTAGAATATTCCAAGTGGGTCTTGGATAGATTATTCTAAGAGATTTAATGAAGTAGAAAGGGAAAGTAAAATAAATAAAAATATTAATAATATTTAATTTTATTTTTGATTTATTCGATTGACTTAATTATTATTAATTAAGTATCTTTTGTATTTATTAAAAATAAATAGATTTAAATATTGGAAATTAATATTCTCGTCACATGGAGCATTCAAGGAACGAAGACTGAAGACTAGAAGATGCGTACGGAGATGGAGTAAAGCCATAATAGTCGGAAAATAATATTCTAGTATTATTTTGACTATGTGATAATACTATGTGCTTTATTACTTGTATGCATGCTATATGTGTTTACTTTGTGCACTAGATAGCGTATCCCTTTGTTATAAAAAGCTAAGTGGGAGAGGGTATGGAAACATACCCATGGTCTCCATTGCTGCTCTCTTGGTGACTTTTATAAACTTTTGAAGTTTATATAGATAGGTCATTGGAGGAGAGTTCTTGTAATTCCTTTTACGAGAAACATTGATTAAGTTCATCAAACAATGCCTAATTTGTCTTTCCAAAACTGATTTCAAGTCGACTCATTCTTACCCCGGGGAGTGGAATGGAGTCAGAGCCACTTGGTCATGTCGAGGACACAAATTAGAGACCTTCGTACCATTCTTTTGAAGATGGATCGATTGTCTGCTCGGCTCCCTCATTTATGAGAGATAGGGCTGTTCGCATGGTGAATCACTGGTTAGAACTTCGAGTTTCACTTATGATTCTCCGCGTCTTGATTTACAAGATCGAATGGATCAAGTAATTGGGAGTCAATTATAAAGATCTCTTGGTGTAGTAAACGTCCACACCACGTGGCTTGCTATGCCGACGGATTTTGGATTAATTGATGTAGACAGTTGTAAGAAATTGTGAAGAGTTGTGAAGTTATCGTAAACGTCCACACCACGTGGCTTGCGGTAATGTAGCAATTCCAAGCGATTTACTTTGGTGATGAGTAATGGTTTACACTTAGATACGCCTTATAGTATTCCTCCCCACGAGGTTCCGCTATAAGTGATGTATGACCAAAGAAAATCTAATTGCTAAGTCGTTTGGGTGGGTAAACGTCCACACCACGTGGCTTGCCTTACCTGATGGGATTTTAGATGTGATTAGTGATTTATTGATATTATTTAAGGGAGATAATATCGGATATTAAATTGTTTGTTTGTTTTATGTGCTTATAGGTTAAGAATGACTGTGACCCCAATTTGTGATATACTTAAAGATGAAAACTCACTGGTTCCATATAGTATTGATTGGAAAAGAAATCTGGACATTGTCCAGACTGTTGAGCCTTCCGAATCCACTGCTGTCCCAACTCATGAGGACATTTGGAATGACCTCAGAATGATGTTGAGGCATAGTGTGGAAGCCGGACAAGAAGTGATTGACATACTCTATAAATTCAGTCCTCTTAAGGAATCGCTTAAAAACGATTTCAAAAGAGCGGAACTTATAAGTATGGTCAGAAAGTCACAAGCTCTTGTGGCTAAAATGGAAGTGCAAGCAAAGAAGCCCAGTGGTTCCAAACCACGGAATGGCAAGAGCAAGCCGCAAGGCAAGTGCTATCGATGCAAGCAGTCTGGGCACTGGAGGTCTGATTGTCCTCTCATCAAAGGTACGAAATTTTCCTTAGTCACTGAAACATTATCAGTGGTGTTATCTACCAGCACCTGGTGTGTAGATACGGGGGCCACTGATCATGTCTGCAATTCATTGCAGGGGTTCCAGGAAACCCGGAGACTTAGAGAGGGAGAGATCTTGGTCTACATGGGCAATGCCGCGAGGGTAGCGGCTGTTGCAGTGGGAGACGTTCACTTACGCTTTAGTAGTGATAGGGTTTTAGTTTTACATAATTGTCTTTATGTACCCAACTTTAGAAAGAATTTAATTTCAGTTTCTAAACTTATTATGAATGGATATTCTGTTTCTTTTGACCACTCTTTGATCATAAGAAGAAACAGTGAGATTATATGTTCTGGTACATTGGTGGACGATTTGTATGTGCTAAATCCTGAGTCTAACACGATGCAACTAACCGAGAGTAATAACACATCTACAAACACTAATAAGAGAAAGGAACCTTCTAGGATGAATCAATTATACTTGTGGCATCTAAGGCTAGGTCATATAAACTCGAATAGGCTTCAAAGGTTGAAAGCTGATGGTCTAATCAGCGATGCTGAAGGAGTGGACCTTCCAACCTGCGAATCCTGTTTAGAGGGTAAATGACCAAGCGTCCTTTTTCTGGTAAAGGACGAAGAGCTGAACAAGTATTGGATTTGATTCACTCTGATATATGCGGACCTATGTCTACTCAGGCAAGGGGAGGGTACGAGTATTTCATCACCTTTACTGATGATTACTCAAGATATGGATATGTATACCTGATGAGCCGCAAGAGCGAGTCCTTTGGCAAGTTCAAAGAATTCAAGGCTCTTGTGGAGAACCTTCGTGGTAAATCCATAAAGTGCCTGCGATCTGATCGCGAAGGCGAATACCTGTCTGGAGAATTCAAGGCATACTTGGCAGAGAATGGGATTGAATCCCAACTGACTTCACCATATACTCCCCAGCAGAATGGTGTGTCAGAAAGAAGGAATAGGACTCTTATGGAAATGGTGCGATCAATGATGAGTTACTCGGACTTACCTATTATGTTCTGGGGACATGCCTTGGAAACAGCGGCGTATATCTTGAATAGGGTTCCAACCAAAACGGTACCAACAACACCCATGGAATTGTGGAGTGGGCGTAAGCCTAACTTGAGACACATTCGGATCTGGGGTTGTCCAGCACATGTGTTGCGACAAGGGGCCGATAAGTTAGAACCTAGATCAGAATTACGGCTGTTTGTAGGATACCCGAAAGGAACTAAATGTTGGAGTTGTGTACTTAATGTCTAGATTTAAGAAACACAAACTCCCGATCCATTGCCATTAATATATTTAATTAAATAAACAATTATTTGCATTTAATTATTTATAAATAAATATATGCAAAACATAGTCCTGGATTCTATACGTTGTAGTTAGTATGGTGTGTCGGGCCCACACAGAAGATCATACTATCGGTTACTCGTATTTAATCGAACAGTTGCTCACGAACTAGATGGACACGGACCAATCCATCGGTATAGTCGTTGTGTGAGAGAGAAAATAATGTGTCTTAATTATTTTATCACACTTGTACACTTGGTGTATTGAGCGGATCGTTTGAGATTTATCGATTAGGATTGCCTTGGATAATCGATTTAAATCTCAGTGTATTTTATTCTTAATCCCCGATATTATTGCGGGTGTGTATATTTAATATAAGTGACTTTGATTTACCAAAGGAATTAACCGATTTAATTATTGGGTCAATTACCGGTTAAGTTGGGTCACTATATTTTATATATGACATGCCGTGAATACTTGACGGGAAAGTGTATCCCGTAAGGGTTGATAATATCCCCGAGATGAGTTCATAAGGAATTATTATGTAAACCCTGCAGGTGGATTTGTTCCGCATAATAATTAAGGTTGAATGGTACTAGTCTCGGATATAAGAGATGAATAAATTAATTAGCAATAAATTAATTTTATTCATGGATATATATATCTTAAATACACGGAATAAATAATACTACCGGAGAAATATTATTTGATATAATATGGTTTAATATTGGGAGTGCAATTAATTTTATATAGTGGAAAATAGAATTAATTAATATTAATGGATTAATAGATTTGGGCTTGGGCTCAATTTAATCATTAATATTGGAAGCCCAATATTCCACCTCCTTAAGATCCCCTATGTAGCCTATAAAAGCACTACATGGTCTTCTCTATTCTCATAACTTGAAGATCACAATTCTAGAGAGAGAAAGTAGAGAGGGAGATCCATGAAGTTCGGTAGATCGTCGCCCACACGACGTCCGGGCTAGTGCAAGGAATACGTGGGAAGATCTCAAGGTCATCATAAGATCTCGTTTCTCCGCAAAACGAATCGAAAGGTGAATTAAATTTCCGCAATTTAATTCTAGTTTATTGATCAATTATCGAAAAACAAGATCCGAAGAATCGAACCCGGATTAGACGAGGGACCACGCGGTGGTGGCGAAGCCACCGGACCGCGTGGACCCCACGCCTAGGGTTCGGCGCGCGAAAGGAGAACCCTCGGCCTTGGCCGAGGGGGCGATCGCTGGGAGCGATCGCCGGCGGTGACGGGCTGGTGCCGTCACCTCCCCACCTCGACGGTGGGGGCTTCTCCACGGCGGGCAGCAGGTCGCCGGACCTGCTGCTGGGGGCTGCCGGATGCAGCCCCATCGATCGCACGATCGACGCGATCCACGATCGCGTGAACCCGGCTCGCGGGGGTTCGGGTGGCGGCGGATTGCGCGCCTTCGGGCGCGTGGTCTCCAAAGCCCGGACTTCGGCGGATGAGTCGACGTTCATGTGATCTCCGGCGAAGGGTTTGATCGGGTTATTGGTTTCCGCAAATTTAAATAACCCGGGATATCGAATTCCAACAATTGGTATCAGAGCGTACGATTACGTTTTTCGTTAATTGTTTCGATAATCGATTCTCGATGAATATGGCCATAGATTAATTTAATTGCGTTAAATTATTGTGCTATATTTGTTCTACGTACTTGTTTTCTCTCTTGTATGAATTGTGTTGGACGGGAAAAATTAATTATTAAAATCGAGGGTTTTCGGAGAAATCGAACCGGATCGATCGGACGAGGGCATGTAGCGGGACCGGGCTGTATGGCGGCTGGAGGTCGACGGCATCAACCACCAGTGGTGGTGGTCGCCGGAGGTCGACCGCTGCCGTGAAGCCAGGCGGTTCAGCCGCTACACGCGGCGGCTCGTGGGTCGCGGCTTCGGCCTCGTGCTCGGACGGGCTGCTGGTGCTCCAAGGCTCGGCGGTCTCGATGGCTGCTGAACGTGAGCGGGGCACGGCTGGGCGTGCCGGCGTAAGCCACCAGTGGTGGTGGTTCGCCGGCAGCCGGAGGCTAAGCTCGGCGGTCACGTTTGCGGAAATCTTGATCGCGGTTTCGAAGTCGAGCTCGGCGATCTCGGTCGCGGGCTGTTCGTGCGGTGGGTCGCAGCAAGTCGATGGCATAGATAGACAGTGGTGACGACGTGTCGGAGATCGACTAGGCCGCTGCACCCTCGCCGGAGTAGACGATCGAAATTATTTTCGCGCTGCTGAAAATTTAACAAAGGTGTCGTCCGACATCTTCCATGTAGTAGGCCGACACCAATGTGATTTTGTTCTGCATGTGCGTAAATTGAATGGCCCATGACTGAATGAATTAATTTCATTTGTGATATGCATGGGCTGGTATTCACGTTGGTGTGCATGTGTTCATGCATGGAACCAACTAAGTGGGTTCGATTGGGATGACCGGAATTTGTTTCGGTTTGTCCCGGTAAATCCGATCTTTCCGGAAATAATTTAATCTTTCTAATTTTATTTAATTTAATTTTGGAATTAATTCAAATTCTATTTGGATTAGATTTCTTAATTATGGAATTAAATAATGGAATTAGATGGGGAGTTAAATTAGGAAAGAAAATCCTAGTTTCTCTAGATATCCTATACCTACTTGGATTAGAAGTCTTGAGAAGAATCAAAATTCAATTTTGATTAGGATTCTTGAGATCTAATTTAAATAGGATTGAGAAATCATTAAAATATTGATTTTATTTAATTCAAGTATTTTATTTAAAATCATTAGATTAATTCAAAATTTATTTTGGATTGAAGAATCTTGGATTTTATTTAGAATAGAATTAAATATGGAAATCAATGGATTTTAATGGAATTGATTTTATTTAATTTGAGTGTTTTATTTAAAATCATTAGATTAATTCAAAATTTATTTTGGATTGGAGAATCTTGGATTTTATTTAGAATAGAATTAAATATGGAAATCAATGGATTTTAATGGAATTGATTTTATTTAATTTGAGTATTTTATTTAAAATCATTAGATTAATTCAAAATTTATTTTGGATTGGATAATCTTGGATTTTATTTAGAATAGAATTAAATATGGAAATCAATGGAATTGATTTTATTTAATTGGAGTATTTTATTTAAAATCATTAGATTGATTCAAATTTATTTTTGAATTGGAATCTTGGATTTTATTTAAAATAAATTAAATATGAGAATCAAAGAATTTTTCCGTCGCTCGACAAAGTATTCAAGACGTAGAATGAAGACTCAAGGAAAGCATGCGGGAATTCATCAAGGTACGAATAGTCGAAAATAATTTTACTTGAGTAATTATTTGATTATTTGTGAACGTACTTGCATGAAATGTATGTTTGTTATTATGCTTATGTGTATTTAATTATGCATTAGATAGCGTATCCCTTTATTGTAAAAAGCTAAGTGGGAGAGGGTATGGAAACATATCCATGGTCTCCATTGTTGTTCTCTTGGTGACTTTTATGGACTTTTGAAGTTCGTATAGACAAGTCATTGGAGGAGAATTCTTGTAATTCCTTTTATGAGAAACATTGATTAAGTTTATCAAACAATGCCTAATTTGTCTTTCCAAAGCTGACTTCAAGTCGACTCATTCTCACCCCGGGGAGTGGAATGGAGCCAGAGCCACTTGGTCATGTAGAGGACACAAATTAGAGACTTTCGTGCCATTCTTTGATAGATGGGTCGTTTGTCTGCTCGGCTCCCTCATTTATGAGAGATAGGGTCGTTCGCATGGTGAATCACTGGTTAGAAACTTCGAGTTTCACTTATGATTCTCCGCGTCTTGATTTACAAGATTGAATGAATCAAGTAATTGGGAGTCAATTATAAAGATCTCTTAGTGTAGTAAACGTCCACACCACGTGGCTTGATATGCTGACGGATTTTGGATTAATTGATGTAGACAGTTGTAAGAAATTGTGAAGAGTTGTGAAGTTGTCGTAAACGTCCACACCACGTGGCTTGCGGTGATGTAGCAATTCCAAGCGATTTACTTTGGTGCTGAGTAATGGTTTACACTTAGATACGCCTTATAGTATTCCTCCCCACGAGGTTACGCTATAAGTGATGTATGACCGAAGGAAATCTAATTGCTAAATCATTTGGGTGGCTAAACGTCCACACCACGTGGCTTGTCTTACCTGATGGGATTTTAGATGTGATTAGTGGTTTAAATGATATTATTTGAGGGAGATAATATCGGAGATTAAATCGATTGTTTGTTGTTATATGTGCTCATAGATTAGGATATGGCTTTGAACCCACTTTATGTGATACGTAAGGATTATAAACTCATTGGTCCCTGAATGTAATGATTGGAATAGAGATCTAGACATTACCCAAACTGTTAAAGAGTGCAATGTTGTACTCAATGAGCTTTGTCCTCCCGAGCCTATTGACATAGGCGGCTAGACAAGAAGCGATGAGGATACTCATAAAGGCCAGTCATTCGAGGAAACGCTTAACACGTTTTTGAGATGATTGACCTTTTGGACGAGTTGAGACGGAAATCGCAAGCTCTTGTAGCCAATGCCAAAGGTTTTGAACCTAAGGGTAAAATCGGGGGAAAGGAAAAGCAAGCAAAGAATCCCAGTGGTGCTAAGGTACTTAGACCACGAAATGGGACGAGAAAGCCATGAGGCAAATGTTCTCGATGCAAACAGTCTGGGTACTGGAAGTCTGATTATCCTCTCAAAGAAAGTACGAAATTTTCTTTAGTCGTAAAACATAGTCAGTAGTATTATCTACCGGAACCTGGTGTGTAGATATGGAACCACTGACGGTATGTGCATTTTAAATGCAAAAGGTTCCAGGAAACCTAACGACTTGGAAAAGATCGTAGTCTACATGGGCAATGCTGTAGAGGAGGCAGCAGTTGTAGTGGAGGACATTTTATAGGATTTCATTTTAGGTTATTGCTTTTATGTACCTTTCATATTAGAAAGAACTTTGTTCTGGATTTCTAATGAATGGATATTTTATTTCTTTTAATCATTTGATGGTTATAAGAAGAAATAATGATATTATCTATTTTGGTACATTAGCTAGCAATATATAAATGAGGAATCCTTAGTCCACCACGATGCAACGAACCGTTTTATATAACTCGTTTTACTAATAAGAGATTTCTTTATTAAATCATTTATACTTGTGGATTCTTATGCTAAGTCATATTTATTCAAATAAGAAGTTCAAAGGTCGAAAATTGATTGTAAGATCAATTAAGTTGAAGGAGTGGACCTTCCGACCTAAGAATCTAATTTGGAAGATAATACGACTAAGCAATCCTTTATGGATATAAGATGTAAGATCCGGACAAGTATTAGAATTGATTGACTCTGATTTATGATCAAAACTTGGGATTAAGAAATGGAACTCTTATAGAAATAGTAAAAGCGCGAGTTAAACGGAACTACCTATGTTCTATGGATATGTCTTGGTAACAACGGCACATTCAAATGTGGTTGTAGAATATCCTAGAAGAACAAAAGATGTGTGTTCGATAGTACTATGAACCAGAAGGACGTTATAAGTTCTAACGCCCGGTTCTTAGAGGAAAACTATTAGATGAACCACAAGCCCAAAATGACGTGATACTTCTGGAAAGAGAGAAAACGATAATGACTGGAAACCAGCCAAACCGTGTAGCGGTAGACCACTAACTGCACCTACTGTTATTACTGTTTATACACCGGAATGCCGTTGTAGTGGGAGGTTGTGATCAACCGGAGATATTCATAAGACTATGAGAGTTTTCGGACTCTGGACCTAGTATACATGAAATCGATCCCTGGATCTACATGAAGGCAGTACTAGATCTAAATGTGCCTTCTTGGAAAGCAATAAGAATTATTGCTAAGAGGCGAGATCATTTAGAGTACAAGCTTAGTTGATCCATTCATGGATTGTAACAAAGCTAGAGTTCGTGGAACTTGCGCATTGATTAGATAGTCCATTTTATGGATTCATCAAAGCATAGACGAATCGTGTGTATGGGAAACGTGATGGAAACAAGGTGGTGTTTCTCGGGTTTTATGTAGATAACATTTTATCATTGGCAACAATGTAAAGATGTAATAAGACATGAAATGATGGTTGTCTGGATAAATCATTATGAAAGATATAGGAAGAAGTTGGACATGTTCTTGAGATCTAGGATCTCTAGAAAAGAACATTGTACTTCTCCTGGACATCTTACATATAAATGATTATGGTTCGTTTTAACATGCAAGATTCCGAGAAAGGTTCGTTACCTTTCAGAGACGGAATGCATCTATCTAAGGATATGTGTTTTGTAACACAAAAGGAGATAGAAGCAATGAAAGCGGATTCCTACACTTCGGGTGTGGAAAGCTTAATAAATGCGATGTTGAAAACAAGAACCTGATATCGGCTATGCGGTTAGCGTAGTGGGAGGATATCAAGGTAATCCTGGAAAGGAATACTTGACTGCTGTAATGGACATTTTAAGTACTTTCGAAGTACTGGAAACTATGTTCTGGATTACGGAGCAAGCAAGCATTTCTTTTGGATTACATTCTCTTAGATTTCTAATCGAATAAGGACCGGTGTAAGTCGATATCAGGCTATGTGTTTCACTATTAAAGGAGAAGGAGTTTTAACATGGAAGAGTGATAAGCACGATGCTTTTCGGACTCTGCCATGGGTAACCAAATAGCGGCCTCAGAGGCAGCGGAAGTTTTGGTATAACTCCGGGATAATCTCTGGGACTTAGATGTGATTCTTAATTTGCCAAAGGCTATGTAAATAGCGGTGCAATGGCAAATGGTAAGAAATCACTAGTCCATAAGTGTAAGATAACACATAGTGCAAGTACCACCTGATACGAGTCATCGTCGAGGGAGATGACGCTTCACCAAGATAACTTCAGAGCGGCAACCTAGAGTGCTCATTCACATAAGTACTTCTTGGAAGTACAACTTAAGCACGTGATGAGTATGAGAGTCGGGAGTTTGGAAGAAATGACTAGACCTTAGTACAAGTGGGAGATTGTTGGAGTTGTGTACTTAATGTCTAGATTTAAGAAACACAAACTCCCGATCCATTGCCATTAATCTATTTAATTAAATAAACAATTATTTGCATTTAATTATTTATAATTAAATATATGCAAAACATAGTCCTGGATTCTATACGTTGTAGTTAGTATGGTGTGTCGGGCCCACACAGAAGATCATACTATCGGTTACTCGTATTTAATCGAACAGTTGCTCACGACCTAGATGGACACGGACCAATCCATCGGTATAGTCGTTGTGTGAGAGAGAAAATAATGTGTCTTAATTATTTTATCACACTTGTACACTTGGTGTATTGAGCGGATCGTTTGAGATTTATCGATTAGGATTGCCTTGGATAATCGATTTAAATCTCAGTGTATTTTATTTTTAATCCCCGATATTATTGCGGGTGTGTATATTTAATATAAGTGACTTTGATTTACCAAAGGAATTAACCGATTTAATTATTGGGTTAATTACCGGTTAAGTTGGGTCACTATATTTTATATATGACATGCCGTGAATACTTGACGGGAAAGTGTATCCCGTAAGGGTTGATAATATCCCCGAGATGAGTTCATAAGGAATTATTATGTAAACCCTGCAGGTGGATTTGTTCCGCATAATAATTAAGGTTGAATGGTACTAGTCTCGGATATAAGAGATGAATAAATTAATTAGCAATAAATTAATTTTATTCATGGATATTTATATCTTAAATACACGGAATAAATAATACTACCGGAGAAATATTATTTGATATAATATGGTTTAATATTGGGAGTGCAATTAATTTTATATAGTGGAAAATAGAATTAATTAATATTAATGGATTAATAGATTTGGGCTTGGGCTCAATTTAATCATTAATATTGGAAGCCCAATATTCCACCTGCTTAAGATCCCCTATGTAGCCTATAAAAGCACTACATGGTCTTCTCTATTCTCATAACTTGAAGATCACAATTCTAGAGAGAGAAAGTAGAGAGGGAGATCCATGAAGTTCGGTAGATCGTCGCCCACACGACGTCCGGGCTAGTGCAAGGAATACGTGGGAAGATCTCAAGGTCATCATAAGATCTCGTTTCTCCGCACAACGAATCGAAAGGTGAATTAAATTTCCGCAATTTAATTCTAGTTTATTGATCAATTATCGAAAAACAAGATCCGAAGGATCGAACC
Organism: Euphrasia confusa; assembly: GCA_954870475.1. NCBI lineage: Eukaryota > Viridiplantae > Streptophyta > Magnoliopsida > Lamiales > Orobanchaceae > Euphrasia > Euphrasia confusa. The sequence goes on along the minus strand of OX940949.1, from coordinate 13,283,080 downwards.
CGGATTAGACGAGGGACCACGCGGTGGTGGCGAAGCCACCGGACCGCGTGGACCGCACGCCTAGGGTTCGGCGCGCGAAAGGAGAACCCTCGGCCTTGGCCGAGGGGGCGATCGCTGGGAGCGATCGCCGGCGGTGACGGGCTGGTGCCGTCACCTCCCCACCTCGACGGTGGGGGCTTCTCCACGGCGGGCAGCAGGTCGCCGGACCTGCTGCTGGGGGCTGCCGGATGCAGCCCCATCGATCGCACGATCGACGCGATCCACGATCGCGTGAACCCGGCTCGCGGGGGTTCGGGTGGGGGCGGATTGCGCGCCTTCGGGCGCGTGGTCTCCAAAGCCCGGACTTCGGCGGATGAGTCGACGTTCATGTGATCTCCGGCGAAGGGTTTGATCGGGTTATTGGTTTCCGCAAATTTAAATAACCCGGGATATCGAATTCCAACACTAAAGGTGGCATGTTCTATAGTCCTACGGACCAGAAGATCGTTATAAGTACTAACGCTCGGTTCTTAGAGGAAGACTATGTCATGGACCACAAGCCCAAGAGTGGACATAATACTTGATGAGTTAAGAGGTGACAAGGAAGACTTAGATACAGCCGAACCGAGTAGTAATACACCACTAGAACCTGCACCTACTGTCACTGTTAATACACCGGAACGCCGTCGTAGTGGGAGGGTTGTTAAACAACCAGATAGATGGATTAGACTGGGTGAGTCTTCAGACTCTGGACCTGGAGTTCATGAAATCGATCCCTGGACCTATGATGAGGCGGTACAAGATATAGATGCGCCTTCTTGGAAGAAAGCGATGAAATCCGAAATTGAATCTATGGATTCTAATAAAGTCTGGGATCTTGTAGAACCACCAAGCGGCGTAAAGCCAATTGGGTGTAAATGGGTCTACAAGAGAAAGAGAGGATCTGACGGAAAGGTTGAAACCTTTAAAGCTCGGCTTGTTGCGAAAGGATATACTCAGAAAGAGGGAATCGATTATGAGGAGACCTTCTCGCCGGTAGCCAAGATAAAGTCGATCCGGATTCTCTTATCCATAGCAGCTCATATGGATTATGAGGTGTGGCAAATGGATGTCAAGACAGCTTTCCTGAATGGAAGTCTTGACGAGACGATTTATATGAAACAACCAGAAGGATTCATTGCTAAGGGGCGAGATCATCTAGTGTGCAAGCTTAATCGATCCATTTATGGATTGAAACAAGCCTCGAGATCGTGGAACCTGCGGTTTGACAAAGTAGTCCAATCTTTTGGATTCAGTCAAAGCATGGACGAATTGTGTGTGTATTGGAAACGTGATGGGAAGAAGGTGGTGTTTCTCGTGCTTTATGTAGACGACATTCTTCTCATTGGCAACAGTGTGAAAATGTTATCAGACATAAAGGGATGGTTGTCTAGACAATTCGATATGAAAGATTTGGGAGAAGTTGGACATGTTCTAGGGATCAAGGTTATAAGGGATCGCCGGAATAAAACATTGTATCTTTCCCAGCAATCTTACATAGACACTATTCTGGCTCGTTTTAACATGCAAGATTCCAAGAGGGGTGAACTGCCCTTCAGTAAAGGAACTTATCTTTCTAAGGAGATGTGTCCTCAAACACAGAAGGAGAAAGATGAAATGAAAGCAGTTCCCTACGCTTCGGCTGTGGGAAGCTTAATGTATGCAATGTTATGCACGAGGCCTGATATCTGCTATGCAGTTGGCGTAGTAGCAAGATATCAGAGTAACCCTGGGAAGGCTCATTGGACTGCCGTAAAGAGCATTTTCAAGTATTTGCGAAATACTAGGGATTATGTTCTAAGTTACGGGGCAGGCAATCTGATTCCTTTGGGTTATACGGATTCGGATTTCCAAGCTAATAAGGACCGGTGTAAGTCGTTATCAGGCTATGTGTTTCACTATTAAAGGAGGAGGAGTTTTAACATGGAAGAGTGATAGGCACGATGCTTTTCGGACTCTCCCATGGGTAACCAAATAGCAGCCTCAGAGGCAGCGGAAGTTTTGGTATGGCTCAGGTATTTCCTCTGGGACTTAGATGTGATTCTTAGTTTACCAAAGGCTATGTAAATAGCGGTGCAGTGGTAAACTTGAAAGAGATCACGAGTCCATGAGTGTAAGATAACACATAGCGCAAGTACCACCTGATACGAGTCATCGTCAGGAAGGCGATGCAGTAGTCACCAAGATAGCTTCAGAGCGGCAACCTAGATTGCTCATTCACATGGTACTTCTTGGAAGTACAGTTTAAAGCACGTGATGAGTATGGGAGTCGGGAGTTTGGAAGATAAGACTAGACCTTAGTATAAGTGGGAGATTGATGGAGTAGTATACTTAATGTCTAGATTTGAGTATTATAAACTCCTTGTACACTTTCATTTATCTATTAATAATGAACATTCATTTGCTTTTAATTATTGTTAATTAAATATATGCAAATTATAGTCCTGGATTTTATACGTTGTAGTTAGTATGGTGTGCATGGGCACACAGAAGATCATACTATCGATTACTCGTATTTAATCGAACAGATGCTCACGACCTAGATGGACACGGACCAATCCATCGGTATAGTCGTTGTGTGAGAGAGAAAATAATTTATCTTAATTATTTCATCACACTTGTACACTTGGTGTATTGAGCGGATCGAATGAGACTCATCAATTAGGTTTGCTCGTCGATAATTGATTTGAGACTCAGTGTGTTTTATTCTTAATCCCCGATACAATTGCGGGTGTGTATATTTAATATAAGTGACTTTGATTTTCCAAAGGAATTGACCGGTTTAATTATTGGGTCAATTACCAGTTAAGTTGGGTCACTATATTTTATATATGGCATGCCGTGAATTCTTGACGGGACAGTGTATCCCGGAAGGGTTGATAATATCCCCGAGATGAGCTCATAAGGATTTATTATGTAAACCTCGCGAGTGGATTTGTTCCGCATAATAAATAAGGTTGAGTGATACTAGTCTCGGATAAAAGAGATGAATAAATTTATTAAGCAATAAATAAATTTTATTCATGGATATTTATATCTTAAATACACGGAATAAATAATACTACCGGAGAAATATTATTTGGATATAATATTGTTTAATATTGGGAGTGCAATTAATTTATATAGTGGAAAATAAATTAATTAATATTGATAAGGATTAATGGACTTGAGCATTGGGCTCAATTTAATCTTCAATATTGGAAGCCCAATATTCCACCTCCTTTAGATCCCCTACGTAGCCTATAAAAGCACTACATGGCCTTCATAAATCATAAGACAAGATTATCATACTTGATATTCTAGAGAGTTGAAGGAGATCCATAGGAGTTCGATAGATCGTCGTCCACCCGACGTTCGAACGGAGTGCAAGGAATACGTGGGAAGATTCAAAGGTCATCTTGATTTCGTTTCTCCGAACAACGAATCGTAGGTATGATATCTAAACGCCCTTGATATTATTCGATTTTGAATTATCGTGAAATACCGTAGAACGCAAGATCCGAGGTACGAGACCATAAACGGGGGACGATCGCGTGGTGGTGGCGAAGCCACCGGACCACGGGCGATCGCCCGATTAGGGTTTCGGCGGTGTGGGCGTGGGACGATCCCCGGCTGGACGCCGGGGCGCGATCGATCAAACGATCGATCGCGGGCAGCTGCTGGGCACGACGGCCCAGCTGGACGCGGGCCACCCCAGGCGGCGGCGAGTCGCCGGACTCGCCGCGGGGACTGCTAGGCAGCCCCTCCCCGATCGATCGCTCCATGCGATCGATCCCCTCGATCGCGCGAACCCCGCGTGCAGGGGTTCGGGCTTGGCGCGCACGCGACTTCGGTCGCGTTGTGCGTTCGACTCGTGCTACGGCTCGTACGTGGTGTTTGTGTGATCTCCGGCGAAGGTTTTTGATCGGGTTATTAGTTTCCGCAAATTTTAATAGCCCGGGATATCGAATTCCAATAGCCGAACTGAGTAGCGGTACACCACTAACTGCACCTACTGTTATCACTGTTTATACACCGGAATGCCATTGTAGTGGGAGGTTGTGGGACAACCGGAGATATTCATAAGACTAGGAGAGTCTTCGGACTCTGGACCTAGTATACATGAAATCAATCCCTGGATCTACATGAGAGCCGTACTAGATCTAAATGTGCCTTCTTGGAGAGCAATAAGAATTATTGCTAAGAGGCGAGATCATTTAGAGTACAAGCTTAGTTGATCCATTTATGGATTGAAACAAAGCATTGAATTCGTGGTACTTGCAAATTGATGAGATAGTCCATTTTATGGATTCATCCAAAGCATAGACGAATCGTGTGTATTGGAAACGTGATGGAAAACAAGGTGGTGTTTCTCGGGTTTTATGTAGAGAACATTCTTATCATTGGTAACAATGTAAAGATGTTATCAAGACATAAAATGATGGTTGTCTAGATAAATCCATATGAAAGATAAAGGAAGAAGTTGGACATGTTCTTGAGATCTTGGATCTCTAGGAAAGAACATTGTACTTCTCCTGGACATCTTACATATGTATGATTATGGTTCGTTTTAACATGCAAGATTCCGAGAAAGGTTCGTTACCTTTCAGAGACGGAATGCATCTATCTAAGGATATGTGTTTTGGAACACAAAAGGAGATAGAAGCAATGAAAGCAGTTTCCTACACTTTGAGTGTGGAAAGCTTAATAAATGCATTGTTGAAAACAAGAACCAGATATCGGCTATGCGGTTAGCATAGTGGGAGGATATCAAGGTAATCCTGGAAAGGAATACTTGACTGCTGTAATGAACATTTTAAGTACTTTCGAAGTACTGGAAACTATGTTCTGGATTACGAAGCAGACGAGCATTTCCTATGGATTACATTCTCTTAGATTTCTAATCGAATGAGGACCGGTGTAAGTCGATATCAGGCTATGTGTTTCACTATTGAAGGAGAAGGAGTTTTAACATGGAAGAGTGATAAGCACGGTGCTTTTCGGACTCTGCCATGGGTAACCAAATAGCGGCCTCAGAGGCAGCGGAAGTTTTGGTATAACTCCGGGATAATCTCTGGGACTTAGATGTGATTCTTAATTTGCCAAAGGCTATGTAAATAGCGGTGCAATGGAAAATGGTAAGAGATCACGAGTCCATAAGTGTAAGATAACACATAGAGTAAGTACCACCTGATACGAGTCGTCGTCGAGGGAGACGACGCTGTAGTCACCAAGATAACTTCAGAGCGGCAACCTAGATTGCTCATTCACATAGTACTTCTTGGAAGTACAACTTAAGCACGTGATGAGTATGGGAGTCGGGAGTTTGGAGGAAATGACTAGACCTTAGTACAAGTGGGAGATTGTTGGAGTTGTGTACTTAATGTCTAGATTTAAGTAACGGAAACTCACGATCCATTGCCACTAATCTATTTAATTAAATAAACAATTATTTGCATTTAATTATTAATAATTAAATATATGCAAATTATAGTCCTGGATTTTATACGTTGTAGTTAGTATGGTGTGTATGGACACACAGAAGATCATACTATCGGTTACTCGTATTTAATCAAACAGTTGCTCACGACCTAGATGGACACGGACCAATCCATTGGTATAGTCGTTGTGTGAGAGAGAAAATAATTTGTCTTAATTATTTTATCACACTTGTACACTTGGTGTATTGAGCGAATCTGCTTGAGATTTATCGATTAGGATTGCCGGCGATAATCGATTTAAGTCTCAGTGTATTTTATTCTTAATCCCCGATACTATTGCGGGTGTGTATATTTAATATAAGTGACTTTGATTTACCAAAGGAATTAACCGATTTAATTATTGGGTTAATTACCGGTTAAGTTGGGTCACTATATTTTATATATGACATGCCGTGAATACTTGACGGGAAAGTGTATCCCGTAAGGGTTGATAATATCCCCGAGATGAGTTCATAAGGAATTATTATGTAAACCCTGCAGGTGGATTCGTTCCGCATAATAATTAAGGTTGAATGGTACTAGTCTCGGATACAAGAGATGAATAAATTAATTAGCAATAAATTAATTTTATTCATGGATAGTTATATCTTAAATACACGGAATAAATAATACTACCGGAGAAATATTATTTGATATAATATGGTTTAATATTGGGAGTGCAATTAATTTTATATATTGGAAAATAGAATTAATTAATAATAGTAAGGATTAATAGATTTGGGCTTGGGCTCAATTTAATCACTATTATTGTAAGCCCAATATTCCACCTCCTTAAGATCCCCTACGTAGCCTATAAAAGCACTACATGGTCTTCTCTATTCTCATAACTTGAAGATCACAATTCTAGAGAGAGAAAGTAGAGAGGGAGATCCATGGAGTTCGGAAGATCGTCGCCCACACGACGTTCGAGCTAGTGCAAGGAATACGTGGGAAGATCTCAAGGTCTTCAAATTGAGTTCTTCGTTTTTCCGAACAACGAGAACGAGGTAAATCGTAAAACCCTCTTTATGATTTTATCGTTTAATTATCGTAAAATTACCTTGAACCAAGATCCGAGAACGCGACCCATGTCGAGGTTGAACCGGGCGGAGGTGATCGAAGATCACCGGACCGCCGGCGGCTCAACGGCTCGACGGGATGGGTCGAGGGGGCGTGAGCCTCGGCTGGACGCCGAGGGCTCGATCGCATGGGCTCGGCCGAGAGCTACGGCTTTTCCCGTAGCGGATTCGCGGGCTGTCCGAGCCCTCCCCGTATGCATCGCACGAGGCTCCAGCGGGCTGCTGGAGCAGCCCTGCTTGCGCGGCACGAGGTCCGCTCAGGCGGAGCGACGCCGCTCGCGCGGCTGGACCGCCGCTCACGCGTCGGCGGGCTGTTGGTGATCACAAGCCACGGTTGGACCGTGGCTGGGCGTGCGATCACCGGGCGATGGCTGGGCGTGCCAAGGGGGCTGCCAAGGGCATCCCTATGCGGTTGCTACGAACAGCCGCGAGCCCCACGCGGGGGCTCGACCGAACTGCCGCGGGCTATCCCCGCGGTTAGGGTTTTGGTTGAGCCGGCCTTCGTGGTGGTTCGTGGCGGGATGTTCCGGCAACCGGGAGTCGATTGGAGTTGTCGTTCCGCAATTTGAAAACCCCGGATATTCGATCTCCAAAGGATTTCGGTCGGAATTAATTAGATAATTTATTTATTTAAATTTATTAATTCCGGGATATCGATTTCCAACAGCAACCGGAGGGTTTCGAAGTCCGAGGAAAGGAGAAGCTAGTGTGTAAGGTTCAAAAGAGCTTGTATGGGTTGAAGCAAGCTCCTAGGCAGTGGTACAAGAAGTTCGACATGTTCATGAAGCGAGTTGAGTTCACGCGGTGCGAGGCGGACCACTGCTGCTATTTCAAGAGTCTTGGAAGAGGTACCTACATAATATTGCTCCTTTATGTAGAAGATATGCTGATAGTCGGGGCGAGCTTGGCAGAGATCGACAAGCTCAAGAAGAGTTTATCGAGGGAGTTCTCTATGAAGGATTTGGGTGCTGCCAAACAAATCCAGGGGATGAGAATCACGAGGAGTAAAGAGGGTCTTGAGTTGTCTCAAGAGGAGTACTTGAAAAGGTACTGGCAAGGTTTAACATGGAGGATGCTAAACCTGTTGGCACTCCTTTGGCTAGTCACTTCCGTTTGTCAAAGGAGGACTCGCCGACGAGCGAGAAGGAGATGGAGAATATGGATAAGGTCCCTTACGCCTCTGCGATTGGGAGCCTTATGTATGCTATGGTGTGCACGAGGCCTGACATTGCCCATGCAGTGGGAGTTGACAGTCGGTTTATGAGTAATCCAGGGAAGCAACATTGGGAAGCCGTCAAGTGGAACTTCCGATACTTGAGAGGGTATTGAAGTATATATTAGGTATATTGGTTAGGAATACATCCCACACATGTTGATACCATGTTGATTTTGTAATATGAAGAATAACAAACAAAATAGAATAGAAGACTTTATTATGATTCTTGATATGCCGTAACCCTAATCCTAGTTGAATAAGGAATCACAAACGAATAAGGAAAATAACTAAGTAAGGAATAAAACTCCTTACATGTGTGGGATGTATTCCTAACCAATATACCTAACATATACTTCAATACCCTCCCTCGAGATGAGAATACGAATTTCGTATTCCATCTTGCCGAGAAAACAAAAAAAAATTCAACAACTTCTTCATGTCATGTGACGTCAAGTTAGTGAATCACACTCCTCGTGGGCAGCTGACTTTGTCTTTCTTAATTCATATTGATTCCACCGGTGGTGGTTTCGAAGAAGCGGACGGTCAGACCCATGCACTTCTCGCTTTGACTCTTGGAGACAAGTAGTGAATTGTTGATGCCCACTGGAGAGAGAGGGTTAGAGGGAGATACCCTCTACTTGTGGCCCTCGATCGAGGGTCATTCACTTGTCATGTTGACTCCTAATATTAACCAAACAAATATGCAGTACATGCATTATGATTTATACGTCTTCAAACATCAACTTCAACAGCCCCTTCCTTTGATATTTCGCCAACACTCAAATCAATAAACCACTTTAAGGGCACGCAGAAGACAACCAACGCCGACACGAACGATCATTTCTCGGATCGAATATATAAGCGGTCGAACACACAGACGCTGCTCAAATAAACCTGCATGCATGATATGAGTAGGAAGAGAGCAGCTTCATGAACCATCCCTCAGAAGTATATTTTTCCGAAAAGTTAGCCTTATGAAATAACAGCCTTTCTTCTTCGGTATAGAAGTAAATCAAACGCAACGACCTCTCTTGTATTACTCTTCTCCTCTACTATCTTTATTTCACACACATATATAATAACTCAGAGCTCGATCGTCTACCGACCAAGCTTCGACATGAAGGTTTGGACAGCCCGAACCAATACGATGTGGCCTCACGTCGTTGATCGAACATGTCGCCCCCACCGAAAATATCACCATTGTCGTCTGTCGCCTTTACCCACCAGCACGCCAACATTCGACGTTGCCGTAGGACCATCGACAAATCCGACCATGGAATAAACAGGTTTTTCGTAATCTGGGTTTCGATCAACTCGACCCAACCCGAAACAAAATAACCAATAAAAAATAATCTTCGAGATCGCCGCGCGCCTTTGGTCGTCGCAGGTTCGATCCGAACTAAATCAAACAAAATAATTTTCGAGATCTTCGCGCGCCTCCTCCGTAGTATCTATCGGTTTTGGTCGTCGCAGATTCGATCGTCGCGCGCCACTTGGTCGTCGCAATTTCGATCGTCGCGCGCCTCCGTAGTAACTATCGGTTTTGGTCATCGCGTTTTTCGTCCCGAACTTCATATGATACCCATGGAGTATTACCTCTCTTTGGGATCAAATTAAAACTTTATATGTGTGATCGATGGCCTCGTCGGGAAAGGTAGGAGGCAGGGAAATCAATTGGTGGTGATTGTGGTTATAATTCTGTATTGTATGGTTAGGATATTTTGTAGGTAGATGTAGTAGAGGGAGTAAACAACGAATAGGGGAGAAACAAGAGAGCTTAGGTAGCGGCAAAATTGAGACGGGGATTTCGGTACTTTCGGAGGGGCTCAGACGACTTGAAGAACAGTTTCTTTTCTTGTAGACGGATGACAAACGGCCAGCCCAAAACAAATCGAAGCAAAAATACTTTCACTCGTCGGAAGGGTTGGAAAACGAGACGCTGGTGGTAGTACGGGAACGCTGCCGAAGAATATTTCTTTCTCTCTCTCTCTCACTGTTCACTTTTTTTTTTTTTTTGGATTGCGGAAGCTTAAGAATAATTCGCTCTGATACCATGTTGATTTTGTAATATGAAGAATAACAAACAAAATAGAATAGAAGACTTTATTATGATTCTTGATATGTCGTAACCCTAATCCTAGTTGAATAAGGAATCACAAACGAATAAGGAAAATAACTAAGTAAGGAATAAAACTCCTTACATGTGTGGGATGTATTCCTAACCAATATACCTAATATATACTTCAATAGAGGGACTTCCAATTTTGCTTTGAGGTTCCGAAAATCAAATGTAGGGTTACTTGGGTTCGTGGACGCGGATAACGGAGGTGATGTGGATAGTAGGAAGAATACTACTGGGTACGTGTACACTTTCGGGGGTACAACGATTAGCTGGGTGTCGAGATTGCAGAAGATAGTAGCACTATCTAGTTGTGAGGCGGAGTACGTCGCTGTGACGGAAGCCGCGAAGGAGATGATGTGACTACAGGCTTTCTTTCTAGAGTTGAGACAAGACCACTCGGGGAGTGTCTTGTATTGCGACAGTCAGAGCGCCATTCATTTGGAAAAGAATCCCATGTACCATGCTCGAACGAAGCATATCCAGCTAAGATATCACTTCATTCGATCAGCCTTGGAGAAAGGCGTCTTGGTGTTGGAGAAGATTCTTGGGAGTAATAATCCAGCCGACATGTTTACGAAGGTGGTGCCGTGCGAGAAGTTGAGGTTGTGTTCAATCTCGGTTGGTCTTCTGGGATGAGGATCGGGGAAGCCGCTGCAATGGGAAGAGAAGATAGGGGGTCGTGAATTAGCTCCAAGTGGGAGATTGTTGAGTGTGGAGGTTGAATTCACGCCGAGAAGACGAAGAGGACGAGACCGCCGTTTATGAACCAGCGGTCGCTGGAGGCAAGCAGCGGGCGCTGCTGAGGGTTCAGCGATTGCTAAAAAAATTGTTAAAAAAATAAATTTTGTTTATGTTTTAAAAAAAAATTGTTAAAAAAATAAATTTGGTTTAGCTAATAAAAAAAATCTTAGGTCCTAATTTTTTCTAACCCGGTTCAATTAAAAATAATTGTTTTAGCGCTAATAAAGTTTTGTTGTGTTTAATCTTTGTTTATGTTTTAAAAAAAATTGTTAAACAAATAATTTTGTTTTAGCGCTATAAAAAAAATCTTAGTGTTAATAAAATCTTTGTTTTATCAATTGTTGACTTAACTTCAACAATTTAGGTGTTTTCAGATTATTTTTCAACTATTGCTGATAGTATTAATTCGACAAGCCTATAATGATCTTTCCTCGTCTCTCTACCTCATAGAGCATTAAAAGTGCAGCCGAGTCAAATGAACTCTTTTTATTGGCCTTGGCATCTCCTGTGAGCTCAATTTTACAAGAATTCGGATGGTCAAAATGACTCCAACTGTTGAAGCCGGTAGTATCCCTTAGCTGCATCAGAGTTCTAGAAACTGACCAGTGAGCTCAATTTTATCTCGGAATGGTCAAACTGATCTGGGACTCGAACTGTTATAGCCGGTAGTATTACCTAGGTGCACCAGAGTTCTAGAAATTGGAACACCTTTTCGTTAGTAAGCAAAATCAAATTAATCGATAATGTCATAAAAGTAAGCTTTTAGCATGTGCAAGTTGTGCGCTTGCCCACGGGCCCCAAAATTTTAGGTCCTAATTTTTTGTTCAATTAATGTTTTAGCGTTAATAAAGTTTTGTTGTTTTAATCTTTGTTTATGTTTTAAAAAAATTTGTTAAAAAAATAAATTTGGTTTAGCTAATAAAAAAAATCTTAGGTCCTAATTTTTTCTAACACGCGTTTTGTTGTGTTTAATCTTTGTTTATGTTTAAAAAAATTTTGTTAAAAAAATAAATTTGGTTTAGCTAATAAAAAAAATCTTAGGTCCTAATTTTTTCTAACCCGGTTCAATTAAAAATAATTGTTTTAGCGCTAATAAAGTTTTGTTGTGTTTAATCTTTGTTTATGTTTTAAAAAAAAATTGTTAAAAAAATAATTTTGTTTTAGCGCTAATAAAAAAATCTTAGTGTTAATAAAATCATTGTTTTATCAATTGTTGACTTAACTTCAACAATTTAGGTGTTTTCAGATTATTTTTCAACTATTGCTGATAGTCTGATGATTAATTCGACAGACCTATAATGATCTTTTCCCGTCTCTCTACCTCATAGAGCATTAAAAGTGCATCCGAGTCAAATGAAATCTTTTTATTGGCCTTGGCATCTCCTGTAAGCTCAATTTTACCAGAATTCGAATTGTTAAAATGACTCCAACTGTTGAAGCCGGTAGTATCCTTTAGCTGCATCAGAGTTCTAGAAACTGATCAGTGAGCTCAATTTTATCTCGGGATGGTCAAACTGATCTGGGACTCCAACGGTTATAGCCGTTATTATCACCTAGGTGCACCAGAGTTCTAGAAACTGGAACACCTTTTCGTTATAGCCGGTAGTATCACCTAGGTGCACCAGAGTTCTAGAAACTAGAACACTTTTTCGTTAGCAAGCAAAATCAAATTAATCGATAATGTCATAAAGTTCAGCTTTTAGCATGTGTATGTCGTGCGCCCACGTGCCCCAAAATTTTAGGTCTTAATTTTTTGTTCAATTAAAGTTTTAACGCTAATAAAGTTTTGTTGTGTTTAATCTGTTTTAAAAAAAATTGTTAAAAAAATAAATTTGTTTTAACTAATAAAAAAAATCTTAGTGTTAATAAAATCTTTGTTTTATCAATTGTTGACTCGGCTTCAACAATTTAGGTGTTTTCAGATTACTTTTCAACTATTGCTGATAGTCTGGTGATTAATTCGACAAGCCTATAATGATCTTTCCCCGTCTCTCTACCTCATAGATCATTAAAAGTGCAGCCGAGTCAAATGAACTCTTCTTCTTGACCTTGGCATCTCCAGTGAGCTCAATTTTACCAGATTTCGGATGGTCAAAATGACTCCAACTGTTGAAGCTGGTAGTATCCCCTAGCTGCATCAGACTTCTAGAAATTGATCATTAAACTCAATTTTACCTCGGGATGGTCAAAGTGATCTGTGACTCCAACTGTTAAAGCCGGTAGTATCACATAGGTGCATCAGAGTTCTAGAAATGGGAACACCTTTTCGTTAGCAAGCAAAATCAAATTAATCGATGATGTCATCAAGGTCAGCTTTTAGCATGTGCATGTCGTGCACTTGCACATGGGCCCCAAAATTTTAGGTCCTAATTTTTTCTAACCCTGTTCAATTAAAAAAAATTGTTTTAGCGCTAATAAAGTTTTGTTGTGTTTAATCTTTGTTTATGTTTTAGACAAATTTGTTACAAAAATAAATTTGTTTTAGCTAATAAAAAAAATCTTAGTGTTAATAAAATCTTTGTTTTATAAATTGTTATATGGGCTTCAACAGTTTAGGTGTTTTCAGATTACTTTTCCACTATTGATGATAGTCTGATGATTAATTCGACAAGCCTATAATGATCTTTCCCCGTCTCTCTACCTCATAGAGCATTACAAGTGCAGCCGAGTCAAATGAACTTTTCTTATTGGCCTTGGCATCTCCAATGAACTCAATTTTACCAGAATTCGGATGGTCAAAGTGACTCCAACGGTTAAAGCCGGTAGTATCACCTAGGTGCATCAGAGTTCTAGAAACCGGAACACCTTTTCGTTAGCAAGCAAAATAAAATTAATGGATAATGTTATCAAGGTCATTTTTAGCATGTGCATGTCGTGAGCTTGCACAAGAGCCCTAAAATTTTAGGTCCTAATTTTTTCTAAGTGATTAAAAAAATTGTTTTAGCGCTAATAAAGTTTTGTTGTGTTTAATCTTTGTTTATATTTTAAAAAAATTGTTAAAAAAATAAATTTGTTTAGCGCTAATAAAAAAATCTTAGTGTTAATAAAATCATTGTTTTATCAATTTTGACTTGACCTCAACAATTTAGGTCTTTTTAGATTATTTTTCAACTATTGCTGATAGTCTGATGATTAATTCGAAAAGCCTATAATGATTTTTCCCTGTCTCTCTACCTCATAGATCATTAAAAGTGCAGCCGAGTCAAATGAACTCTTATTCTTGGCCTTGACATCTCCAGTGAGCTCAATTTTTCTAGAATTCGGATGGTCAAATGACTCCAACTGTTGAAGCCGGTAATATCCCCTAGCTGCATCAGAGTTCTAGAAATTGATCATTAAACTCAATTTTACCTTGGGACAAACTGGAACACCTTTTCGTTAGCAAGCAAAATAAAATTAATGGATAATGTTATCAAGGTCAGTTTTTAGCATTTGCGATAATGTTATCAAGGTCAGTTTTTAGCATTTGCATGTCTTGCGCTTGCACAAGGGCCCTAAAATTTTAGGTCCTAATGTTTTCTAAGTCTGTTCGATTAAAAAAATGGTTTTAGCTCTAAAAAAGTTTTGTTGTGTTTAATCTTTGTTTATGTTATAAAAAAATTTGTTAAAAAAATAAATTTGTTTAGCGCTAATAAAAAAATCTTAGTGTTAATAATATTTGGGCCAATTATATGTTGGGGCACCTCTAAGATTGTAATTATATATTACACCCATTGTTTAAGCTAATTATATAATAGGGCCACCTACCTATTTTAACCTTCTGTATATTTACCAATTTTAATTAAAATTGTTTTAGTAAAAAAACAAAATCCGGTTATTCTAACTAGTTACATAAAATCTTATTCTTTTTTTTTTAGCATACTACACCCAGGCGAGCCGCCCACATCAATTATGAAACACGTTTCCTCCTTCATAAAACACACGGTATCACATATAGATGAGATTCATTCTTCTCAAAAAAAACTACTTTGAGCAGCTGTAGTTTTCTCTTAGAAATCCTAATAAATATCCAGAAATTTCCGAAAATCACTCATAAAGTTAATCTGAAAATTTACTCAAAACTCCTTCCAAATCATAGAGAAGAAAATGTTTATCCGGCGACGCCGACGACGAGGTTTTCGGACTGAGAAACGGCGAAGTTTTCGGACTGAAAAACGGCTTTGTTTGTTCTCGACAGAAATCCCCGATGAGGGCTTGGGCCACTCCACCTGCTACTTTCTTCCGGAGCAAACCAATCAATCCCGGACAACTCCGCCTCCCCCGCACCATCCACTTTCGGCAAGATCTATGGGGCCTCCATCTTCTCCAATACCTCCACTCCGATCCTACTGCTTCGCTGTCGACAAAGTGTCGGCTTTCGAGAGCTCTGGTTTCTTCTCCTCGATCCCCCTCCAAACAATCCCAATTGCTACTTCGCCTTCGCGTTCGAGCGAGTTACAATCAAGAGTTTAATTTGTCAAAAGTTATTTGATAATGTGGGTGTGAGAGTTTATTTGTTTCTTGCCTTCGTAATTTCATATATATATGACTAATCTTATCATGTATTGTATCTTAGTATATCTATCCTTGTATAAATGTATTGTGTTAATATTCATACATTCAACTATTATAGTTACAGTAGATCTGCTCAATTTATAGTATTTAACTTTATGCTTAACTATTATAGTTAAATTGTAGATATGCTAAATTTCAACATAGTACTAAACTATAAACAAGTAGTCGTGCTTAACCGACTATTATACTTATACAATAGTTCTTGCTCAACTATTATAACTATACAATAGTTCGGTTCAATTACAACATAGTATTTGCTCAACTATTATAGTTATACAGTAGTTAGTCAAAAGTATCGACAATTTTCAATTTAACTATTATAGTTAAATAGTAGTCATACTAAACCAACTATTATAGTTAAACATCTGTTCTCTTCTAAACTATTATAGTTATACAGTAGTTCGACTCAACTTAAACATAGTGGTAAAGGTTATTTGAATATTTTTTAATTCAACTATTATAGTTACATAGTAGTGCTATTCAACCATTATAGATATTCAATAGTTTTCTTCTCAACTACTTCGTATTATAGTTATACATAGTTCAACTCAATTTGAATACATTTTAGTTCGCTTCTTTGAGTTGTCTGAAAATAACGCGTATGATACAATTGTAAATAGGTGACGTAGAGCAGAGGCAGAGTCGAACTTTAGGCAATGAAGGTCGGGCTCTATCGACATCAATGAATGCGCGAAATCGATCAATATCAATCGGTATTTCGACGCGATCTCCGGAGGCAGAGAAGCCGAGCCGTCACGTCAATTAGCCCAGCCTATATTCAATCCGAAATCCACCTCGCTTTGCCTCGATCCTCCAGATAGTCATTGTTTCTTCGGCCGAAAAACAAAGATTGGATCCGCTTACCTCCGCAAACACATGTCTTCCGACCGAACATGCCTCCGAATTCTACAAGGTCACCATCCTCCCCGTAAAAAAAATAGCCTGTCCACCCCTATGGAGAAGAACTTCAAATTCCTTTGTGTCAATCAGAGATTGCCTCAAACATCTCCTCGAGCTTGCGGAGAAAGAAGATCCCTCCTTGAAAGTCGGCCTGACCCACCGAATTTCGAACGTTTCGATTCCGTCAAACACAAACTCAGGCTAACAAATCGCACGGACTTCGCCCGCCCCTGATGCGCTCTGGAATTTTTGCGGCGATTTCAAGGTTTAAAAAATGTGTGATAATTTTTAGTAAGCGGTGTTTTAGTATATTAAATAAATACTATTAATTTTACTTGTTTATTATAAGGGTAGAAGAGACTTTTTCATTTTATAAAGATGACCTCAAATATAAATAAAAACATGTAAGTACTCTACTTCATAAAAATGTAAAAATATAAGAACTTAGTTTATTAATTGAAAAAAGATTGAGAGTTTTTTATAATTACTAAATGTAAAGGGTCCTATACCCTAAATATTGTTGGAAATCGATATCCCGGAATTAATAAATTAAATAAAATTAATTATCTAATTAATTCCGACCGAAATCCTTTGGAGATCGAATATCCGGATTGTCTAAAATTGCGGAACCGACAACCCAATCGACTCCCGGTTGCCGGATCATCCCGCCACGAATCACCACGTATATCCGGACACAACCAAACCCTAACCGCGGCTAAGCCGCGGCTGTTCGGTCGAGTCCATACAAGGGACTTCGAGGCTGATCACAGCAGCCCCCTAGGGCTGCCCTTCCCGTCGGATGTGCCGGAGAGCTCACGCGAGCGACCCAACCTCCCGGAGGTTTGCCCTAATCAAGACCTAGCCTCGACCCGAGTCGTGGCTGCCTAATTGAGGCGTGCGCTCGCATCCATGCGAGCGCTAGGGTTCAGCTCGTGGAGCCCCCGCACACGGCCAGCGAAGGCATGCGGATCCGCTGCTGGAATTCCAGCAGCCCGCTGCGAGCGCGCACGAGGCGCTCGCCTGCCTGCCGGGCGGCCGCCAGCGACCACCACCAGGCGGGCGCTTGGCCCCCAGGCGGTCGCCTGCCTCCCCAGGCAGCACCTCCGCGTGCGATCCTTGCCGCCGGGTCGCTCCAGCCGCGGCGGTCCGGTGATCTTCGATCACCACCGCTCGGCTCGACCCCGGTGAGGATCTCAAACCTCGGATCTTGCGTTCACGTTATTTTCACGATAATTAAACATTAAAATCATCGAAGGGGGTTCAACGATTTTACCTTTGTTCTCGTTGTACGGAGAAACGAGGAACTCAATTGACGACCTTGAGATCTTCCCGCGTATTCCTTGCACTAGCCCGGACGTCGTGTGGGCGACGATCTACCGAACTCCATGGATCCTCCTCTCTACTTTCTCTCTCTAGAATTGTGATCTTCAAGTTATGAGAATAGAGAAGACCATGTAGTGCTTTTATAGGCTACGTAGGGGATCTAAAGGAGGTGGAATATTGGGCTTCCAATAATAGTGATTAAATTGAGCCCACCAAGCCCAAATCTATTAATCCTTACTATTATTAATTATATGATTAACTCCACAATATAAATATAATTGCACTCCCAATATTCACCATATTATATCAAATAATATTTCTCCTGTAGTATTATTTATTCCGTGTATTTAAGATATAAATATCCATGAATAAAATTAATTTATTGCTAATTAATTTATTCATCTCTTATATCCGAGACTAGTACCATTCAACCTTAATTATTATGCGGAACGAATCCACCTGCAGGGTTTACATAATAATTCCTTATGAACTCATCTCGGGGATATTATCAACCCTTCCGGGATACACTGTCCGGTCAATTATTCACGGCATGTCATATATAAAATATAGTGACCCAACTTAACCGGTAATTAACCCAATAATTAAATCGGTTAATTCCTTTGGTAAATCAAAGTCACTTATATTAAATATACACACCCGCAATAATATCGGGGATTAAGAATAAAATACACTGAGACTCGAATCGATTATCGCCGGCAATCCTAATCGATGAATCTCAACGATCCGCTCAATACACCAAGTGTACAAGTATGATAAAATAATCAAGACAGATTATTTTCTCCCTCATACAACGACTATACCGATGGATTGGTCCGTGTCCATCTAGGTCGTGAGCAACTGTTCGATTAAATACGAGTAACCGATAGTATGATCTTCCGTGTGACGTCGCACACCATACTAACTACAACGTATAGAATCCAGGACTATAATTTGCATATATTTAATTATAAATAATTAAACGAAAATAATTGTTTATTTATTAAATAGATTAATGGCAATGGATCGGGAGTTACCGTTACTTAAATCTAGACATTAAGTACATAACTCCAACAATCTCCCACTTGTACTAAGGTCTAGTCATTTCCTCCAAACTCCCGACTCCCATACTCATCACGTGCTTAGGTTGTACTTCCAAGAAGTACTATGTGAATGAGCACTCTAGGTTGCCGCTCTGAAGTTATCTTGGTGACTACAGCGTCGTCTCCCTCGACGATGATTCGTATCAGGTGGTACTTGCACTATGTGTTATCTTACACTTATGGACTCGTGATTTCTTACCATTTGCCATTGCACCGCTATTTACATAGCCTTTGACAAATTAAGAATCACATCTAAGTCCCAGAGATTATCCCGGAGTTATACCAAAACTTCCGCTGCCTCTGAGGCCGCTATTTGGTTACCCATGGCAGAGTCTGAAAAGCATCATGCTTATCACTCTTCCATGTTAAAACTCCTTCTCCTTTAATAGTGAAACACATAGCCTGATCGACTTACACCGGTCCTCATTCGATTAGAAATCTAAGAGAATGTAATCCAAAGGAAAAACTCGTCTGCTTCGTAGTCTAGAACAGTACTTCGAAAGTACTTTTACGGCAGTCGAATATTCCTTTCCAGGATTACCTTGATATCCTCCCACTATGCTGACCGCATAGCTGATATCAGGTTCTTGTTTTTCAACAATGCATTTATCAAGCTTTCCACACTCCAAGTGTAGGAAACTGCTTTAATTGCTTCTATCTCCTTTTGTGTTCC
This sequence comes from Euphrasia confusa, assembly GCA_954870475.1. NCBI lineage: Eukaryota > Viridiplantae > Streptophyta > Magnoliopsida > Lamiales > Orobanchaceae > Euphrasia > Euphrasia confusa. Next base: position 13,263,895 of record OX940949.1, on the reverse strand, counting down.
AAAACACATATCCTTAGATAGATGCATTCAGTCTCTGAAAGGTAACGAACCTTTCTCGGAATCTTGCATGTTAAAACGAACCATAATCATTTATGTAAGATGTCCAGGAGAAGTACAATGTTCTTTCTAGAGATCCAAGATCTCAAGAACGTGTCCAACTTCTTCCTTTATCTTTCATAATGATTCATCTAGACAACCATCATTTTATGTCTGATAACATCTTTACATTGTTGCCAATGATAAGAGTGTAATCTACATAAAAACTCCGAGAAACACCACCTTGTTTTCCATCACGTTTCCAATACACACAATTCGTCTATGCTTTTGATGAATCCATAAAATGGACTATCTCATCAATTTGCAAGTACCACGAACTCAATGCTTTGTTCCAATCCATAAATGGATCAACTAAGCTTGTACTCTAAATGATCTCGCCTCTTAGCAATAATCCTTATTGCTCTCCAAGAAGGCACATTTAGATCTAGTACGGCCTTCATGTAGATCCAGGGATCGATTTCATGAATACTAGGTCCAGAGTCCGAAGACTCTCCTAGTCTTATGAATATCTCCGGTTGTCCCACAACCTCCCACTACAATGGCGTTCCGGTGTATAAACAGTGATAACAGTAGGTGCAGTTAGTGGTGTACTGCTACTCGGTTTGGCTGGTTCTAAGTCTTAATCTTTCTCTCTCATTTCAAAGTATCATGTCACTTTAGGCTTGTGGTTCATCATATAGTCTCTCTCTAAGAACCGGGCGTTAGAACTTATAACGTCCTTCTGGTTCATAGTACTATTGAACACACATCTTTTGTTCTTCTAAGATATTCTACAACCGCATTTGAATGCGCCGTTGTTTCCAGACATATCCATAGAACATAGGTAGTTCCGTATAACTCATAATTTTACTATTTCTATAAGAGTTCCATTTCTTGTTTACGACACACCATCTCTACACAACAGTGTATGGTGAAGTCATTTAGGATCAAATCCCAATTTCTGATTAGTATGCCATGCATTCCTCAGACAGGTACTTGCCTCCGCGATCAAATCGCAGGCTATAAATGGATATACCTTGATGGATCTCCACAATTGCTTAGTGTCCATTGACTTGTCAAAACACTTGCTTTTGTGGCACATCAGGTATCCATTTTTCGAGTAATCATAAAATGAAGTACTCGTACCTTATTGTCTGAGTAGGCATAGGTCTGCATACATCAGAGTCAATCAATTCTTATACTTGTCCGGATCTTACATATTATATCCATAAAGGATTGCTTAGTCATATTATCTTCCAAATTAGATTCTTAGGTCGGAAGGTCCACTCCTTCAACTTAATTGATAAAATATCAATTTTCGACCTTTGAACTTCTTATTTGAATAAACATGACTCAGCATAAGAATCCACAAGTATAATTGATAAAGAAATCTCTTATTAGTGAAACGAGTTTCATACTACGGTTCGTTGCATCGTGGTGGACTCAGGATTCATCATTTATATATTGCTAGCCAATGTACCAAAATAGATAATATCATTATTTCTTCTTATAACCATCAAATGATTAAAAGAAATAAAATATCCATTTCTTAGAAATCCAGAACAAAGTTCTTTCTAATTTGAAAGGTACATAAAAGCAATAACCCAAAATGAAATCCTATAAAATGTCCTCCACTGCAACTGCTGCCTCCTCTACAGCATTGCCCATGTAGACTATGATCTTTTCTTTTCCAAGTCGTTAGGTTTCCTGGAACCTCTTGCATTTAAAATGCACATACCGTCAGTGGTTCCATATCTACATACCAGGTTCCGGTAGATAATACCACTGACTATGTTTTACGACTAAAGAAAATTTCGTACTTTCTTTGAGAGGATAATCAGACTTCCAGTACCCAGACTGTTTGCATCGAGAATACTTGCCTCACGGCTTTCTCGTCCCATCTCGTGGTCCACTGACCACTGGGTTTGCTTGCTTTTCCTTTCCCCCGATTTAGCCCTTAGGTTCGAAACCCTTGGTCTTGGCTACTAGAGCTTGCGATTTCCGTCTCAACTCGTCTAAAAGGTCAATCATCTCAAAAACGTTTTTAAGCGTTTCCTCGAATCGACTAGCCTTTATGAGTATCCTCATCGCCTCTTGTCTAGCCTCTACATCATGTCTAAACATCTCCTTGAGTTCGAACGTGATATCAAAATCAGTCCTTTCCTCATCAGTTAAGACATTTGTAGGCTCGGGAGGACAAAGCTCACTGAGTACAAACTTGTACTCTCTAACAGTCTGGACAATGTCTAGGTCTCTATTCCAATCAATACATTTAGGGACCAATGAGTTTAAAATCCTTACGTATCATATAAAGTGGGTTCAAAGCCATATCCTAATCTATGAGCACATATAACAACAAACAATTGATTTAATCTCCGATATTATCTCCCTCAAATAATATCATTAAACCACTAATCACATCTAAAATCCCATCTGATATGGCAAGCCACGATAGTGTGGACGTTTACCTATCCAAATGATTTAGCAATTAGATTTCCTTCGGTCGTACATCATCATTAGCGTTACTTCGATGGGAAGAATACTAAGAAGCGTACCTAAGTGTAAACCATTACTCAGTATCTAAGAAGATTGTTTGGGATACGCATATTCACCGCAAGCCACGATAGTGTGGACGTTTACGTTAACATACGCTCCTTTACTCCCTTCTATAACTGTCTACATCAATCGTTCCAAAGTCCCATTCAATGTAGCAAGCCACGATAGTGTGGACGTTTACTACACCAAAAGACTTTTACAATTGACTCCCAATTACTTGATTCATTTAATCTTGTAAATCAAGACGCGGAGAATCATAAGTGAAACTCGAAGTTTCTAACCAGTGATTCACCATGCGAACGACCCTATCTCTCATAAATGAGGGAGCCGAGCAGACAATCGATCCACCTTCAAAAGGATGGTACGAAGGTCTCTAATTTGTGTCCTCGACATGACCAAGTGGCTTTGGCTCCATTCCACTCCCCGGGGTAAGAATGAGTCGACTTGAAATCAGTTTTGGAAAGACAAATTAGGCATTGTTTGATAAACTTAATCAATGTTTCTCGTAAAAGGAATTACAAGAATTCTCCTCCAATGGCTTATCTATACGAACTTCAAAAGTCCATAAAAGTCACCAAGAGAACAGCAATGGAGACCATGGATATGTTTCCATACCCTCTCCCACTTAGCTTTTTACAATAAAGGGATACGCTATCTAATGCATAATTAAATACACATAAGCATGCATACATGAAATAAAGCACATAGAATATTATCACATAATCAAAATAATTACTAGAATATTATTTTCCGACTATTATGGCTTTACTCCATCTCCGTACGCATCTTCTAGTCTTTAGTCTTCGTTCTTGAATGCTCCATGTGACGAGAATATTAATTTCCAATATTTAAATCTATTTATTTTTAATAAATCCAAAAGATACTTAATTCGAACGTGATATCAAAATCAGTCCTTTCCTCATCAGTTAAGACATTTGTAGGCTCGGGAGGACAAAGCTCACTGAGTACAAACTTGTACTCTCTAACAGTCTGGACAATGTCTAGGTCTCTATTCCAATCAATACATTTAGGGACCAATGAGTTTAAAATCCTTACGTATCATATAAAGTGGGTTCAAAGCCATATCCTAATCTATGAGCACATATAACAACAAACAATTGATTTAATCTCCGATATTATCTCCCTCAAATAATATCATTAAACCACTAATCACATCTAAAATCCCATCTGATATGGCAAGCCACGATAGTGTGGACGTTTACCTATCCAAATGATTTAGCAATTAGATTTCCTTCGGTCGTACATCATCATTAGCGTTACTTCGATGGGAAGAATACTAAGAAGCGTACCTAAGTGTAAACCATTACTCAGTATCTAAGAAGATTGTTTGGGATACGCATATTCACCGCAAGCCACGATAGTGTGGACGTTTACGTTAACATACGCTCCTTTACTCCCTTCTATAACTGTCTACATCAATCGTTCCAAAGTCCCATTCAATGTAGCAAGCCACGATAGTGTGGACGTTTACTACACCAAAAGACTTTTACAATTGACTCCCAATTACTTGATTCATTTAATCTTGTAAATCAAGACGCGGAGAATCATAAGTGAAACTCGAAGTTTCTAACCAGTGATTCACCATGCGAACGACCCTATCTCTCATAAATGAGGGAGCCGAGCAGACAATCGATCCACCTTCAAAAGGACGGTACGAAGGTCTCTAATTTGTGTCCTCGACATGACCAAGTGGCTTTGGCTCCATTCCACTCCCCGGGGTAAGAATGAGTCGACTTGAAATCAGTTTTGGAAAGACAAATTAGGCATTGTTTGATAAACTTAATCAATGTTTCTCGTAAAAGGAATTACAAGAATTCTCCTCCAATGGCTTATCTATACGAACTTCAAAAGTCCATAAAAGTCACCAAGAGAACAGCAATGGAGACCATGGATATGTTTCCATACCCTCTCCCACTTAGCTTTTTACAATAAAGGGATACGCTATCTAATGCATAATTAAATACACATAAGCATGCATACATGAAATAAAGCACATAGAATATTATCACATAATCAAAATAATTACTAGAATATTATTTTCCGACTATTATGGCTTTACTCCATCTCCGTACGCATCTTCTAGTCTTTAGTCTTCGTTCTTGAATGCTCCATGTGACGAGAATATTAATTTCCAATATTTAAATCTATTTATTTTTAATAAATCCAAAAGATACTTAATTCGAAAATTAAGTCAATCGAATAAATCAAAAATAAAATTAAATATTATTAATATTTTTTATTTATTTTATTTTCCCTTTCTACTTCATTAAATCTCTAGAATAATCTATCCAAGACCCACTTGGAATATTCTAGATGATTTCCATAATGAAATAAGGAAATAAAATAATTTAGGACTCTTCTACTTTCCAAGATTAATTAAATTTCATTACTATGAAAATTCCCATAAAATAGGAATAATCAATTAGGAAATAAATCAATCCTAAATTAACTTTTATTCCTTTCCAATTCTATTAAATCTCTAGGATCCTATTCCAAGTAGAACTCGGAATACTCTAGAAGACTTCCATAATAGAATAAGGAAATAAAATTAATTCCAATTAATTCTTTTCCTAATCCATGAGAATTCCCAAAAATAGGAAAACTCAAATAGGAAAAACCCGAATTAATTAGGAAAGCGAATCACCGGACCGGGATAGCACGGGGTGGGGATCCCCGCGCCACCCATCGACCACCGCCTAGGAGGTGCCCGGCCACCGTCGCCGGCGGCCACTCCATGCAAGGGTCGATCGATCCTCATGGGATCGACCATGGGGATGGTTGATCCTTGTCCCGTTCACCCTCACGATCATCTCCTTCGTCACGCTTCTTCTCCGGCGGTCGTTTCGGCATCGATCCAACGCAAAAAAAAATTACAAATTTAATTACATTATCCGGTATCGATTCTATACATGAAATCGACCCTATACATTTTCCGGAAAAAAGTAGAACATAATAATAAACCTAAATTCGGTCAACCCCCGAATTTTTACTATTACAAGCATTCACCACACATAAAACGAATCTCGACATGTCCGAGAGTTTAATAATCAAGAACAATATTATGACATTAATTAAAACAATTAAATCTAGCCATAATAGTCGAAAACCCTGCAAGGTAGAACAATTTATCGAAAAATACCGTGAACTAAAACCAACGCTCTGATACCAATTGTTGGAAATCGATATCCCGGAATTAATAAATTAAATAAAATTAATTATCTAATTAATTCCGACCGAAATCCTTTGGAGATCGAATATCCGGATTGTCTAAAATTGCGGAACTGACAACCCAATCGACTCCCGGTTGCCGGATCATCCCGCCACGAATCACCACGTATATCCGGACACAACCAAACCCTAACCGCGGCTAAGCTGCGGCTGTTCGGTCGAGTCCATACAAGGGACTTCGAGGCTGATCACAGCAGCCCCCTAGGGCTGCCCTTGGCAGCCCGTCGGATGTGCCGGAGAGCTCACGCGAGCGACCCAACCTCCCGGAGGTTTGCCCTAATCAAGACCTAGCCTCGACCCGAGTCGTGGCTGCCTAATTGAGGCGTGCGCTCGCATCCATGCGAGCGCTAGGGTTCAGCTCGTGGAGCCCCGCACACGGCCAGCGAAGGCATGCGGATCCGCTGCTGGAATTCCAGCAGCCCGCTGCGAGCGCGCACGAGGCGCTCGCCTGCCTGCCGGGCGGCCGCCAGCGACCACCACCAGGCGGGCGCTTGGCCCCCAGGCGGTCGCCTGCCTCCCCAGGCAGCACCTCCGCGTGCGATCCTTGCCGCCGGGTCGCTCCAGCCGCGGCGGTCCGGTGATCTTCGATCACCACCGCTCGGCTCGACCCCGGTGAGGATCTCAAACCTCGGATCTTGCGTTCACGTTATTTTCACGATAATTAAACATTAAAATCATCGAAGGGGGTTCAACGATTTTACCTTTGTTCTCGTTGTACGGAGAAACGAAGAACTCAATTGACGACCTTGAGATCTTCCCGCGTATTCCTTGCACTAGCCCGGACGTCGTGTGGGCGACGATCTACCGAACTCCATGGATCCTCCTCTCTACTTTCTCTCTCTAGAATTGTGATCTTCAAGTTATGAGAATAGAGAAGACCATGTAGTGCTTTTATAGGCTACGTAGGGGATCTAAAGGAGGTGGAATATTGGGCTTCCAATAATAGTGATTAAATTGAGCCCACCAAGCCCAAATCTATTAATCTTTACTATTATTAATTATATGATTAACTCCACTATATAAATATAATTGCACTCCCAATATTCACCATATTATATCAAATAATATTTCTCCGGTAGTATTATTTATTTCGTGTATTTAAGATATAAATATCCATGAATAAAATTAATTTATTGCTAATTAATTTATTCATCTCTTATATCCGAGACTAGTACCATTCAACCTTAATTATTATGCGGAACGAATCCACCTGCAGGGTTTACATAATAATTCCTTATGAACTCATCTCGGGGATATTATCAACCCTTCCGGGATACACTGTCCGGTCAATTATTCACGGCATGTCATATATAAAATATAGTGACCCAACTTAACCGGTAATTAACCCAATAATTAAATCGGTTAATTCCTTTGGTAAATCAAAGTCACTTATATTAAATATACACACCCGCAATAATATCGGGGATTAAGAATAAAATACACTGAGACTCGAATCGATTATCGCCGGCAATCCTAATCGATGAATCTCAACGATCCGCTCAATACACCAAGTGTACAAGTATGATAAAATAATCAAGACAGATTATTTTCTCCCTCATACAACGACTATACCGATGGATTGGTCCGTGTCCATCTAGGTCGTGAGCAACTGTTCGATTAAATACGAGTAACCGATAGTATGATCTTCCGTGTGACGTCGCACACCATACTAACTACAACGTATAGAATCCAGGACTATAATTTGCATATATTTAATTATAAATAATTAAACGCAAATAATTGTTTATTTATTAAATAGATTAATGGCAATGGATCGGGAGTTACCGTTACTTAAATCTAGACATTAAGTACATAACTCCAACAAATATACCTTAATAAAATGATTGTTTTATAAATTTTGACTCGACCTCAACAATTTAGGTGTTTTCAGATTACTTTTCAACTATTGTGATAGTCTGATGATTAATCGACAAGCTTATAATGATCTTTCCCCGTCTCTCTACCTCATAGATCATTAAAAGTGCAGCCGAGTCAAATGAACTCTTTTTATTGGCCTTGGCATCTCAAGTGAGCTCAATTTTACCAGAATTCGGATGGTCAAAGTGACTCCGACTGTTGAAGCCGGTAGTATCCACTATGATGAATTAGTATACTTAATGTCTAGATTTAAGTATTATAAACTCCTTGTACACTTTCATTTACCTATTAATAATGAACATTCATTTGCTTTTAATTATTGTTAATTAAATATATGCAAATTATAGTCCTGGATTTTATACATTGTAATTAGTATGGTGTGCATGGGCACACAGAAGATCATACTATCGGTTACTCGTATTTAATCGAACAGATGCTCACGACCTGGATGGACACGGACCAATCCATCGGTATAGTCGTTGTGTGAGAGAGAAAATAATTTATCTTAATTATTTTATCACACTTGTACACTTGGTGTATTGAGCGGATCGAATGAGACTCATCAATTAGGTTTGCTCGTCGATAATTGATTTGAGACTCAGTGTATTTTATTCTTAATCCCCGATACAATTGCGGGTGTGTATATTTAATATAAGTGACTTTGATTTTCCAAAGGAATTGACCGGTTTAATTATTGGGTCAATTACCGGTTAAGTTGGGTCACTATATTTTATATATGGCATGCCGTGAATTCTTGACGGGACAGTGTATCCCGGAAGGGTTGATAATATCCCCGAGATGAGCTCATAAGGATTTATTATGTAAACCTCGCGGGTGGATTTGTTCTGCATAATAAATAAGGATGAGTGGTACTAGTCTCGGATAAAAGAGATGAATAAATTTATTAAGCAATAAATAAATTTTATTCATGGATATTTATATCTTACATACACGGAATAAATAATACTACCGGAGAAATATTATTTGGATATAATATGGTTTAATATTGAGAGTGCAATTAATTTATATAGTGGAAAATAAATTAATTAATATTGATAAGGATTAATGGACTTGAGCATTGGGCTCAATTTAATCTTCAATATTGGAAGCCCAATATTCCACCTCCTTTAGATCCCCTACGTAGCCTATAAAAGCACTACATGGCCTTCATAAATCATAAGACAAGATTATCATACTTGATATTCTAGAGATTTGAAGGAGATCCATAGGAGTTCGATAGATCGTCGTCCACCCGACGTTCGAACGGAGTGCAAGGAATACGTGGGAAGATTCAAAGGTCATCTTGATTTCGTTTCTCCGAACAACGAATCGTAGGTATGATATCTAAACGCCCTTGATATTATTCGATTTTGAATTATCGTGAAATACCGTAGAACGCAAGATCCGATGTACGAGACCATAAACGGGGGACGATCGCGTGGTGGTGGCGAAGCCACCGGACCACGGGCGATCGCCCGACTCGCGGGCAGCTGCTGGGCACGACGGCCCAGCTGGACGCGGGCCACCCCAGGCGGCGGCGAGTCGCCGGACTCGCCGCGGGGACTGCTAGGCAGCCCCTCCCCGATCGATCGCTCCATGCGATCGATCCCCTCGATCGCGCGAACCCCGCGTGCGGGGGTTCGGTCTGGGCGCGCACGCGACTTCAGTCGCGTTGTGCGTTCGGCTCGTGCTCCGGCTCGTACGTGGTGTTCGTGTGATCTCCGGCGAAGGTTTTTGATCGGGTTATTAGTTTCCGCAAATTTTAATAGCCCGGGATATCGAATTCCAACAATTGGTATCAGAGCGTGGTTTACTTTCGCGGTATTTTCGATAAAATTGTTCTACCTCTCAGGGTTTCCGACTATTATGGCTTAATTTATTATTCGTTTAATTTATTTTGTCATGATTGTTGGTTTTATTAAACTCTCGGACATGTCGAGATTCGTTTTTGGTGGTGAATGCTTGTAATAGTAAAAATTCGGGGGTTGACCGAATTTAGGATTATTATTATTGTTCTATCTTTTTCCGGAAATTGTATAGGGTCGATTTCATGTATAGAATCGATACCGGATAGTGTAAAATTATTTTGTAAATTATTTTGCGTTGGATCGATGCTGAAACGACCGCCGGAGAAGACGCGTGACGAAGGAGATGATCGTGAGGGTGAACGGGACAAGGATCGACTATCCCCATGGTCGATCCCATGAGGATCGATCGACCCTTGCATGGAGGAGCCGCCGGCGATAGTGGTCGGCCACCTCCTAGGCGGCGGTCGATGGTGGCGCGGGGATCCCCACCCCGCGCTATCCCGGTCCGGTGATTCGCTTTCCTAATTGATTCGTGTTTTTCCTATTTGAGTATTCTTATTTTTGGAAACTCTCATGGATTAGGAAAAGAATAAATTTGGAATTAATTAGGATTCCTAATTGATTATTTCTATTTTATGGAAATATCCATGGATTAGGAATCTAATTAATTTGGAAAGTAGAAGAGTCCTAAATTATTTTATTTCCTTATTTCATTATGGAAATCATCTAGAATATTCCAAGTGGGTCTTGGATAGATTATTCTAGAGATTTAATGAAGTAGAAAGGGAAAATAAAATAAATTATTTTATTTCCTTATTTCATAATGGAAAACATCTAGAATATTCCAAGTGGGTCTTGGATAGATTATTCTAAGAGATTTAATGAAGTAGAAAGGGAAAGTAAAATAAATAAAAATATTAATAATATTTAATTTTATTTTTGATTTATTCGATTGACTTAATTATTATTAATTAAGTATCTTTTGGATTTATTAAAAATAAATAGATTTAAATATTGGAAATTAATATTCTCGTCACATGGAGCATTCAAGGAACGAAGACTGAAGACTAGAAGATGCGTACGGAGATGGAGTAAAGCCATAATAGTCGGAAAATAATATTCTAGTATTATTTTGACTATGTGATAATACTATGTGCTTTATTACTTGTATGCATGCTATATGTGTTTACTTTATGCACTAGATAGCGTATCCCTTTGTTATAAAAAGCTAAGTGGGAGAGGGTATGGAAACATACCCATGGTCTCCATTGCTGCTCTCTTGGTGACTTTTATAAACTTTTGAAGTTTATATAGATAGGTCATTGGAGGAGAGTTCTTGTAATTTCTTTTACGAGAAACATTGATTAAGTTCATCAAACAATGCCTAATTTGTCTTTCCAAAACTGATTTCAAGTCGACTCATTCTTACCCCGGGGAGTGGAATGGAGCCAGAGCCACTTGGTCATGTCGAGGACACAAATTAGAGACCTTCGTACCATTCTTTTGAAGATGGATCGATTGTCTGCTCGGCTCCCTCATTTATGAGAGATAGGGTTGTTCGCATGGTGAATCTTTGGTTAGAAACTTCGAGTTTCACTTATGATTCTCCGCGTCTTGATTTTCAAGATCGAATGGATCAAGTAATTGGGAGTCAATTATAAAGATCTCTTGGTGTAGTAAACGTCCACACCACGTGGCTTGCTATGCCGACGGATTTTGGATTAATTGATGTAGACAGTTGTAAGAAATTGTGAAGCGTTGTGAAGTTATCGTAAACGTTCACACCACGTGGCTTGCGGTAATGTAGCAATTCCAAGCGATTTACTTTGGTGCTGAGTAATGGTTTACACTTAGATACGCCTTATAGTATTCCTCCCCACGAGGTTCCGCTATAAGTGATGTATGACCAAAGAAAATCTAAATTGCTAAGTCTTTTGGGTGGGTAAACGTCCACACCACGTGGCTTGCCTTACCTGATGGGATTTTAGATGTGATTAGTGATTTAATGATATTATTTAAGGGAGATAATATCGGATATTAAATTGTTTGTTTGTTTTATGTGCTTATAGGTTAAGAATGACTGTGACCCCACTTTGTGATATACTTAAAGATGAAAACTCACTGGTTCCATATAGTACTGATTGGAAAAGAAATTTGGACATTGTCCAGACTGTTGAGCCTTCCGAATCCACTGCAGTCCCAACTCATGAGGACATTTGGAATGACCTCAGAATGATGTTGAGGCATAGTGTGGAAGCCGGACAAGAAGTGATTGACATACTCTATAAATTCAGTCCTCTTAAGGAATCGCTTAAAAACGATTTCAAAAGAGCGGAACTTATAAGTATGGTCAGAAAGTCACAAGCTCTTGTGGCTAAAATGGAAGTGCAAGCAAAGAAGCCCAGTGGTTCCAAACCACGGAATGGGAAGAGCAAGCCGCAAGGCAAGTGCTATCGATGCAAGCAGTCTGGGCACTGGAGGTCTGATTGTCCTCTCATCAAAGGTACGAAATTTTCCTTAGTCACTGAAACATTATCAGTGGTGTTATCTACCAGCACCTGGTGTGTAGATACGGGGGCCACTGATCATGTCTGCAATTCATTGCAGGGGTTCCAGGAAACCCGGAGACTTAGAGAGGGAGAGATCGTGGTCTACATGGGCAATGCCGCGAGGGTAGCGGCTGTTGCAGTGGGAGACGTTCACTTACGCTTTAGTAGTGATAGGGTTTTAGTTTTACATAATTGCCTTTATGTACCCAACTTTAGAAAGAATTTAATTTCAGTTTCTAAACTTATTATGAATGGATATTCTGTTTCTTTTTACCACTCTGTGATCATAAGAAGAAACAGTGAGATTATCTGTTCTGGTACATTGGTGGACGATTTGTATGTGCTAAATCCTGAGTCTAACACGATGCAACTAACCGAGAGTAATAACACATCTACAAACACCAATAACAGAAAGGAACCTTCTAGGATGAATCAATTATACTTGTGGCATCTAAGGCTAGGTCATATAAACTCGAATAGGCTTCAAAGGTTGAAAGTTGATGGTCTAATCAGCGATTTTGAAGGAGTGGACCTTCCAACCTGCGAATCCTGTTTAGAGGGTAAAATGACCAAACGTCCTTTTTCTGGTAAAGGACGAAGAGCTGAACAAGTATTGGATTTGATTCACTCTGATGTATGCGGACCTATGTCTACTCAGGCAAGGGAAGGTTAGAGTATTTCATCACCTTTATTGATGATTACTCAAGATATGGATATGTATACCTGATGAGCCGCAAGAGCGAGTCCTTTGGCAAGTTCAAAGAATTCAAGGCTCTTGTGGAGAACCTTCGTGGTAAATCCATAAAGTGCCTGCGATCTGATCGCGGAGGCGAGTACCTGTCTGGAGAATTCAAGGCATACTTGGCAGAGAATGGGATTGAATCCCAACTGAATTCACCATATACTCCCCAGCATAATGGTGTGTCAGAAAGAAGGAATAGGACTCTTATGGAAATGGTGCGATCAATGATGAGTTACTCGGACTTACCTATTATGTTCTGGGGACATGCCTTGGAAACAGCGGCGTATATCTTGAATAGGGTTCCAACCAAAACGGTACCAACAACACCCATGGAATTGTGGAGTGGGCGTAAGCCTAACTTGAGACACATTCGGATCTGGGGTTGTCCAGCACATGTGTTGCGACAAGGGGCCGATAAGTTAGAACCTAGATCAGAATTACGGCTGTTTGTAGGATACCCGAAAGGAACTAAAGGTGGCATGTTCTATAGTCCTACGGACCAGAAGATCGTTATAAGTACTAACGCTCGGTTCTTAGAGGAAGACTATGTCATGGACCACAAGCCCAAGAGTGACATAATACTTGATGAGTTAAGAGGTGACAAGGAAGACTTAGATACAGCCGAACCGAGTAGTAATACACCACTAGAACCTGCACCTACTGTCACTGTTAATACACCGGAACGCCGTCGTAGTGGGAGGGTTGTTAAACAACAAGATAGATGGATTGGACTGGGTGAGTCTTCGGACTCTGGACCTGGAGTTCATGAAATCGATCCCTAGACCTATGATGAGGTGGTACAAGATATAGATGCGCCTTCTTGGAAGAAAGCGATGAAATCCGAAATTGAATCTATGGATTCTAATAAAGTCTGGGATCTTGTAGAACCACCAAGCGGCGTAAAGCCAATTGGGTGTAAATGGGTCTACAAGAAAAAGAGAGGATCTGACGGAAAGGTTGAAACCTTTAAAGCTCGGCTTGTTGCGAAAGGATATACTCAGAAAGAGGGAATCGATTATGAGGAGACCTTCTCGCCGGTAGCCAAGATAAAGTCGATCCGGATTCTCTTATCCATAGCAGCTCATATGGATTATGAGGTGTGGCAAATGGATGTCAAGACAGCTTTCCTGAATGGAAGTCTTGACGAGACGATTTATATGAAACAACCAGAAGGATTCATTGCTAAGGGGCGAGATCATCTAGTGTGCAAGCTTAATCGATCCATTTATGGATTGAAACAAGCCTCGAGATCGTGGAACCTGCGGTTTGACGAAGTAGTCCAATCTTTTGGATTCAGTAAAAGCATGGACGAATCGTGTGTGTGTTGGAAACGTGATGTGAAGAAGGTGGTGTTTCTCGTGCTTTATGTAGACGACATTCTTCTCATTGGCAACAGTGTGAAAATGTTATCAGACATAAAGGGATGGTTGTCTAGACAATTCGATATGAAAGATTTGGGAGAAGTGGGACATGTTCTAGGGATCAAGGTTATAAGGGATCGCCGGAATAGAACATTGTATCTTTCCCAGCAATCTTACATAGACACGATTCTGGCTCGTTTTAACATGCAAGATTCCAAGAAGGGTGAACTGCCCTTCAGTAAAGGAACTTATCTTTCTAAGGAGATGTGTCCTCAGACACAGAAGGAGAAAGATGAAATGAAAGCAGTTCCCTACGCTTCGGCTGTGGGAAGCTTAATGTATGCAATGTTATGCACGAGGCCTGATATCTGCTATGCAGTTGGCGTAGTAGCAAGATATCAGAGTAACCCTGGAAAGGCTCATTGGACTGCCGTAAAGAGCATTTTCAAGTATTTGCGAAATACTAGGGATTATGTTCTAAGTTACGGGGCAGACAATCTGATTCCTTTGGGTTATACGGATTCGGATTTCCAAGCTAATAAGGACCGGTGTAAGTCGTTATCAGGCTATGTGTTTCACTATTAAAGGAGGAGGAGTTTTAACATGGAAGAGTGATAAGCACGATGCTTTTCGGACTCTCCCATGGGTAACCAAATAGCAGCCTCAGAGGCAGCGGAAGTTTTGGTATGGCTCTGGTATTTCCTCTTGGACTTAGATGTGATTCTTAGTTTACCAAAGGCTATGTAAATAGCGGTGCAGTGGCAAACTTGAAAGAGATCACGAGTCCATGAGTGTAAGATAACACATAGCGCAAGTACCACCTGATACGAGTCATCGTCATGAAGGTGATGCAGTAGTCACCAAGATAGCTTAAGAGCGGCAACCTAGATTGCTCATTCACATGGTACTTCTTGGAAGTACAGTTTAAAGCACGTGATGAGTATGGGAGTCGGGAGTTTGGAAGATAAGACTAGACCTTAGTATAAGTGGGAGATTGATGGAGTAGTATACTTAATGTCTAGATTTGAGTATTATAAACTCCTTGTACACTTTCATTTACCTATTAATAATGAACATTCATTTGCTTTTAATTATTGTTAATTAAATATATGCAAATTATAGTCCTGGATTTTATACGTTGTAGTTAGTATGGTGTGCATGGGCACACAGAAGATCATACTATCGGTTACTCGTATTTAATCGAACAGATGCTCACGACATAGATGGACACGGACCAATCCATCGGTATAGTCGTTGTGTGAGAGAGAAAATAATTTATCTTAATTATTTTATCCTAATTGATCGAATGAGACTCATCAATTAGGTTTGCTCGTCGATAATTGATTTGAGACTCAGTGTATTTTATTCTTAATCCCCGATACAATTGCGGGTGTGTATATTTAATATAAGTGACTTTGATTTTCCAAAGGAATTGACCGGTTTAATTATTGGGTCAATTACCGGTTAAGTTGGGTCACTATATTTTATATATGGCATGCCGTGAATTCTTGACGGGACAGTGTATCCCGGAAGGGTTGATAATATCCCTGAGATGAGCTCATAAGGATTTATTATGTAAACCTCGCGAGTGGATTTGTTCCGCATAATGAATAAGGATGAGTGGTACTAGTCTCGGATAAAAGAGATGAATAAATTTATTAAGCAATAAATAAATTTTATTCATGGATATTTATATCTTAAATACATCGGAATAAATAATACTACCGGAGAAATATTATTTGGATATAATATGGTTTAATATTGGGAGTGCAATTAATTTATATAGTGGAAAATAAATTAATTAATATTGATAAAGATTAATGGACTTGAGCATTAGGCTCAATTTAATCTTCAATATTGGATGCTCAATATTCCACCTCCTTTAGATCACCTACGTAGTCTATAAAAGCACTACATGGCCTTCATAAATCAATAGACAAGATTATCATACTTGATATTCTAGAGAGTTGAAGGAGATCCATAGGAATTCGATAGATCGTCGCCCACCCGACGTTCGAACGGAGTGCAAGGAATACGTGGGAAGATTCAAAGGTCATCTTGATTTCGTTTCTCCGAACAACGAATCGTAGGTATGATATCTAAACGCCCTTGATATTATTCGATTTTGAATTATCGTGAAATACCGTCTATCTTGGTGACTACAGCATCGTCCCTCTGACGATGACTCGTATCAGGTGGTACTTGCCCTATGTGTTATCTTAAACTCATGGACTCGTGATCTCTTAAAGTTTGCCACTGCACCGCTATTTACATAGCCTTTGGTAAACTAAGAATCACATCTAAGTCCCAGAGGTAATACCGGAGCCATACCAAATCTTCCGCTGCCTCTGAGGCCGCTATTTGGTTACCCATGGGAGAGTCCGAAAAGCATCGTGCTTATCACTCTTCCATGTCAAAACTCCTCCTCCTTTAATAGTGAAACACATAGCCTGATAACGACTTACACCGGTCCTTATTAACTTGGAAATCCGAATCCGTATAACCCAAAGGAATCAGATTGTCTGCTCCGTAACTCAGAACATAATCCCTAGTATTTCGCAAATACTTGAAAATGCTCTTTACGGCAGTCCAATGAGCCTTTCCAGGGTTACTCTGATATCTCGCTACTACGCCAACTGCATAGCAGATATCAGGCCTCGTGCATAACATTGCATACATCAAGCTTATTCCTACAGCCGAAGCGTAGGGAACTGCTTTCATTTCATCTTTCTCCTTTTGTGTCCGAGGACACATCTCCTTAGAAAGATAAGTTCCTTTACTGAAGGGTAGTTCACCCTTCTTGGAATCTTGCATGTTAAAACGAGCCAGAATCGTGTCTATGTAAGATTGCTGCGATAAGTACAATGTTCTATTCCGGCAATCCCTTATAACCTTGATGTTGGAGTTGTGTACTTAATGTCTAGATTTAAGTATCGGTAAACTCCCAATCATAGCATTTAACCTATTTAATTAATAAACAATTATTTGCAATTAATTTTCATTAATTATTTACGCAAAATATAGTCCTGGATTCTATACGTTGTAGTTAGTATGGTGTGTCGGGCCCACACAGAAGATCATACTATCGGTTACTCGTATTTAATCAAACAGTTGCTCACGACCTAGATGGACACGAACTAGTCCATCGGTATAGTCGTTGTGTGAGAGAGAAAATAATTTGTCTTAATTATTTTATCACACTTGTACACCTTGTGTATTGAGCGGATCGTTTGAGATTTATCGATTAGGATTGCCTTGGATAATCGATTTAAATCTCAGTGTATTTTATTCTTAATCCCCGATATTATTGCGGGTGTGTATATTTAATATAAGTGACTTTGATTTGCCAAAGGAATTAACCGATTTAATTATTGGATTAATTACCGGTTAAGTTGGGTCACTATATTTTATATATGGCATGCCGTGAATTCTTGAAGGGACAGTGTATCCCGTAAGGGTTGATAATATCCCCGAGATGAGTTCATAAGGAATTATTATGTAAACCCTGCAGGTGGATTTAATCCGCATAATAATTAAAGTTGAACGGTACTATTCTCGGATATAAGAAATGAATAATATTTATTGAGCAATAAATAAATTTATTCATGGATATTTAAATCTTAAATACACGGAATATATAATACTACCGGAGAAATATTATTTGATATAATATGGAATAATATTGGGAGTGCAATTTTATTTATATAGTGGAAAATAAATAAAATTAATATTGATAAGAATTAATAGATTTGGGTTGGACCCAATTTAATTTTCAATATTGGAAGCCCAATATTTATTCTCCTTATGATCCCCTACGTAGCCTATATAAGCACTACATGGTCTTCACTTTTCAACAACACAATTAATTGACTTACGCCAATCATAAAGTTTTGAGAGTGAGGAAGATCCATAAGAGTTCGATAGATCGTCGCCCACACGACGTTCGAACGAGGTGCAAGGAATACGTGGGAAGATCGCAAGGTCATCAAAGGTGTTTGATTTCGTTTCTCCGCACAACGAATCGAAGGTAAAATCATAAACCTTCTTTTATGATTTTGTGTGATTAATCGTAGCGTATACATGAACACACGATCCGGGTAAACGTACGAACTTCGGGGACGGGGATTCGAGATCCCCGGCGAAGATCGGGAAACCCTCGAATTGATTCGAGGGTGGCGGTCGAGCCCTAGGGCTTCGACCGCCGGCGTGCGTCGAGAAGGGAGCCCCGGCTGGACGCCGGGGCAGACGATCGACGGGGGTCGATCGTCGGGGAGGCCGCGGGCTGGTGCCGCGGCGGGTCCCCTCCGCCCATCGACGGCGGCGCGCATCCGAAGAGGCCCCAGCTGGAGCCGGGGTGAGTGATCGTACCCCGTAGGGTCGATCGCTGGGGGCGTCGCGGGCTGCTGCCGTGACGGGTGCCCCCCCGCCTCTTCCGGTGGTGGCGGTGAGTCGCCGGACTCACCGCCGGGGGCTGTTCCGAACAGCCCCAGGGGTGCGACTGCGCACCCCACGCGATCAATCGATCGTGAGCCCCTTTGCGGCGGGGGCTCGGCTAGGGTTTTGCCGCGGCTTGTCCGCGGTGGAGCTCTCGTCGGGCCCGGTTCTGTCGTATGGTGGTTCGCGTTCGTGGATTCGACTTGTGGGAGAAAATCGGCTGGGGGCGGGCTGCGTGTCTTCGGGTGCGTAGTCTCCAAAGGTCGGACTCCTGCGGATAAGTCGGGAATCCAATCTCCGGCAATGAAGGATTTCGGTCGGGCTATTGGTTCCGCATAATTTTAATAGCCCGGGATATCGATTTCCAACAAATGGTATCAGAGAGTTTGGTTTCGTGTTCATGTATATGCTCGATTATTTTTCTACCTTGCAGGATTTCCGGCTATCATGGTTGGATTTAATTATTGTTTAATTAATTATCATGATTAAACTCTCGGACATGTCGAGATTCGTTTTGTGTGGTGAATGCTTGTAATAGTAAAAATTCGGGGTTTGACCGAATTTAGGATTTATTATTACGTTCTACTTTTTCCGGAAAATGTATAGGGTCGATTTCATGTATAGAATCGATACCGGATAATTGTAATTTAATTCTTGTAATTTTAGTTTCGTTGGTTCGATGTTGAGACGATCGCCGGAAGACGAAGATGGTGTGACGAAGAAGACAATGGACGAAGGGGCCGATCATCCCCATGATCGACCCCATGGATCGATCGCCGACATGGGGCTGTCCGCGGGAGCTTCCGGCCACGCCGGCCACCGGTGGTGGTGGCGCGTGGGCTGGAGGCGGCGGTGGTGCTCCTCCCGGGCGGCGGTCGACGGTGGGGGTGGTACGGGGACTCCCAACCCGTGCTACTCCTACCATAATCCGACTTTCCGAAATTAATTCGACTTTCCTATTTGAGTGTCTTCCTTTTAGGAAACTCTCATGGATTAGGAAAGAATTAATTGAATTGATTTTATTCCTATTTGCTTTATTTCCTTTATGGAAATATTCATGGATTAGGAATTTAATTAATTTGGTATTAATTTATTTCCTATTTGATTATTCCTATTCTTGGGAATTTTCATTAGATGGAAATAAATTGATAATGGAAAGTAGAGGAGTCCTAAATTTATTTTTGTTTCCTTATTCTATTATAGAAGTCTTCTAGAATATTCCGAGTTTTACTTGGATAGATTATTCTAAAAGATTTAATAGAATTAGATGGGAAATTAAATAAATAAAAATATTAATAATATTTAATTTTATTTTCGATATATTCGATTGACTTAATTTTCGAATTAAGTAACTTTTGGATTAATTGAAAATAAATAGATTTAAATATTAGAGATTAATATTCTCGTCACATGGAGCATTCAAGAACGAAGACTGAAGACTAGAAGATGCATACGGAGATGCGACAAAGCCATGATAGTCGGAAAATAATTTTCTAGCATTATTTTGACTATGTGCTACTATGTGCTTTATTGCTTGTATGCATGCTATATGTGTTTACTTTATGCACTAGATAGCGTATCCCTTTATTATAAAAAGCTAAGTGGGAGAGGGTATGGAAACATACCCATGGTCTCCATTACTGTTCTCTTGGTGACTCTTATGGACTTTTGAAGTTCGTATAGACGAGTCATTGGAGGAGAATTCTTGTAATTCCTTTTATGAGAAACATTGATTAAGTTTATCAAACAATGCCTAATTTGTCTTTCCAAAGCTGATTTCAAGTCGACTCATTCTCACCCCGGGGAGTGGAATGGAGCCAGAGCCACTTGGTCATGTAGAGGACACAAATTAGAGACTTTCGTGCCATACTTTTATAGATGGGTCGTTTGTCTGCTCGGCTCCCTCATTTATGAGAGATAGGGTCGTTCGCATGGTGAATCACTGGTTAGAAACTTCGAGTTTCACTTATGATTCTCCACGTATTGATCTACGAGATTAAATGGATCAAGTAATTGGAAGTCAATTATAAAAGTCTCTTAGCTGGTAAACGTCCACACCACGTGGCTTGCTATGCTGACGGACTTTGGATTAATTGATGTAGACAGTTGTAAGTAATTATGAAGAGTTGTGAAGTTATCGTAAACGTCCACACCACGTGGCTTGCGGTGATGTAGCAATTCCAAGTAGTTTACTTTGGTACTGAGTAATGGTTTACACTTAGATACGCGTTATAGTATCCCTCCCCACGAGGTTACGCTATGATTGATGTATGACCAAAGAAAATCTAATTACTAAATCATTTGGGTGGGTAAACGTCCACACCACGTGGCTTGCCTTACCTGATGGGATTTTAGATGTAATTAGTAATTTAATGATGTTATTCCAGGGAGATAACGTCGGATATTAAATTAATTGTTTGTTTAAATGTGCTTATAGGTTTAGAAAATTGCTATGAATCCACTTGAGATGATACTTGAGGAATTTAACGCACTGGTTCCACACTGTGTTGAATGGAAAGAGGAGTTAGACATTGCTCAGACTGTAAACGAGTACAAAGATGTACTCGGTGAAACTTGTCCTCCTGGACTCACCATTAACTCGACTGAGGATGAGATTTTTGACTTTGAGAAATGGGATAGTGCTCGTTCATTAACCATTAATCATGATGTCATGCTCAAACTCAAGTTGCTGTTTGGACATGATGAGGAGGCTAGAAAAGAGGCGATGAGGATACTCATAAAGATCTGTTACTTCGATGAAACACTTGATCATGTTTTTGAGATGATGGATCTTTTGGACGAGTTGAAACAATCGCAAGCTCTTATAGCCAAAGCCAAAGGTCTCGGACCTATAGGCAAGGGAAAGGAGAAGAAGACAAGGAGGTCCGGTGGTCCTAAGGGACTTGGACCAAAGGGTGGGATAAAGAAGCCTTCTAGCAAATATCCCCAAGGGAAGCAGTCTGAGTACTGGGGGTCTACATCTTGTCCTCTCAAAGGTACGAATTTTTTCTTTAGTCGTAAAAACATAGTCAGCGGTATTATCTACCAGAATTCTGGTGTGTAGATATGGAACCACTGACGGTATGTGCATTCTAAATGCAGGGGTTCCAGAAAACCCGGCGACTTAGATAAGAAGAGTTCGAGTCCTCATGGGCAGAGCTGTTGAGGAAGCAGCAGTTGCAGTGGAAGACGTTTATCTTTTGATAGATATAGGATTTCATTTCAAATTTATTGCTTTGTACCTTTTATTTTAGAAAGAACTTTTGTTCTGGATTTCTATTTTATTTCTTTAATCATTTGATGGTTTAGATAAGAAATAATGGCGATATCTATTCTGGTACATTAGATAGCAATATATGAATGATGAATCCCTAGTCTACCACGATGCAACAAACCGTTGTATAACTTGTTTTACTTATTAGATGTATTTCTCTTATCAATCATTATACTTGTGAATACCTAAACTTAATAGTATCTATTCAAAAGGGATTCAAAAGGTCGAAATTGATTTGATCAATTATGGTTGGAGGAATGGACCTCCCGACCTAAGAGTCGATCTTGAAAGATGATACAACTGAGTTAACCTTTCTGGATAAAGGATGGAATTCGGACAAGTATAGAAAATGATTAATGCGGAATGTGTAATTAGAGAAGGTACGAGTCGTTCTTTCAAGAACACTCGAAGATGGATTAGAATACTTGATGTACCATAAAGGCGGAGTGTTTTCAACACAAAGCTATTATGGGGGTCCTTCAAAGTATATTCATTAGAAGCCTGCGACTTGTTCGCAGAGGCTGTCACCTATCTGGGGAACACATAGCATAAATCAAGGATTGAGATTAAGTCTCAAACGACTGCACCATACACTGTTGTGTAGACATGGTGTGTCAGGAATAAGAAATGGAACTCTAATAGTAAAAGGACAAGTTTATTCGGAACCACCTATGTTCTATGGATATTTATGGATACAATGACGCACTCGGTGTAATTGTAGAATATCCTAGAAGAACAAGTAATTGTATGTTCAATAGTACTACGAACCAGAAGGGTGTTCTCACCCGGTTCTTAGAAGAAGACTATTAGATGAACTACAATGCCCTAACGGACAAGGTACCTTATAACGAGGAAAGAGAAGGCTGAGAACCAGCCTAACCGAGTAGTATACCACTAACTGCACCTAATGCTATTACTGTTATACACCGGAACGCCATTGCAGTGGGAGGTTGTTAAGCAACCAGAGATGTTCATAAGACTGGAGGAGTTTTAACTCTGGATCTAGTAGACATGAAATCGATCCCTAGTTCTGCATAGGAGGCAGTACTAAACTAAATGTGCCTACTTGAAAAACAATAATTATTATTGTTAAGAGGCAAGATCATTTAGAAGTACAAGCTTAGTGAATCCATTTATGGATCGTCACAAAGCTAAAACTTGTGGAACTTGCAAATTGATGAGATAGTCCATTTTATGGGTTCATCAAAAAGCATAGACAAGATTGGTGTATTGGACACGTAATGGAAACAAAATGGTGTTTCTCGGAATTTTATGTAGATAATACTTTATCATTGGTAACAATGTAAAAGTGTTGTCAGACATAAAATAGAGGTTGTCTAAGTAAAATATAAGATTAAGATGAAGTTGAATCATGTTCTTAGAAGTCTTTCGATCTCTAGATAAGAACAATTGTACTTCTCTTTAGATATCTTATGCGATTATGGTTTGTTTTAAAACATGCACAATTCTGAGAAAGGTTATTGCCTTTCGAGAACAGAATGCATCTATCTAAGGTATGTGTCTTGCACACATAAAGGAGATAAATATAGACAAAGCGGTTTCCTACACTTCGAGTGTGGAGAGCTTTGTGGATGCAATGTTGAAAAACAAGGACCTGATATCAACTATGCGGTTAGCGTAGTGGGAGGATATCAAGGTAATCTGGATAAGAGATATTCGAATGCTGTAAAGTACTTGTAAGTACTGGATTACTAGAAAAAGCGAAATCTTCTTAGATTACAGTTTCTCAGATCCAAAATCAGAAAAGGACCGGTGTAAGTCGATATCAGGCTATGTGTTCACTTTTAGAAGAGGTGGAACCTAAAGGATGAAAGAGTGATAAGCGTAATGCTTCTCGGACTCTATCATAAACCAAATAGCAGCCTCAGAGGCAGCGGAAGTTTTGGTTAGATTCCGGAATGACCTCTGAACTTGGATATGACTCTTGGTTCACCAAAGGCTATGTACATAGCGGTGCATGGTAAACTGGAAGAAGTCATAAGTTCAAAAGATGATGATAACACATAGAGCAAGTACCACCTGATACGAAGCATCGTCAGAGAGACGACGCAGTGGTCACCAAGATAACTTCGGAGCGGCAACCTAGATTGCTCACTCACATAATACTTCTGAGAAGTATAACTTAAGCACGTGATGAGTATGGGAGTCGGGAGTTTGGAGGAAATGACTAGACCTTAGTACAAGTGGGAGATTGTTGGAGTTGTGTACTTAATGTCTAGATTTAAGTATCGGTAAACTCCCAATCATAGCATTTAACCTATTTAATTAATAAACAATTATTTGCAATTAATTTTCATTAATTATTTACGCAAAATATAGTCCTGGATTCTATACGTTGTAGTTAGTATGGTGTGTCGGGCCCACACAGAAGATCATACTATCGGTTACTCGTATTTAATCAAACAGTTGCTCACGACCTAGATGGACACGAACTAGTCCATCGGTATAGTCGTTGTGTGAGAGAGAAAATAATTTGTCTTAATTATTTTATCACACTTGTACACCTTGTGTATTGAGCGGATCGTTTGAGATTTATCGATTAGGATTGCCTTGGATAATCGATTTAAATCTCAGTGTATTTTATTCTTAATCCCCGATATTATTGCGGGTGTGTATATTTAATATAAGTGACTTTGATTTGCCAAAGGAATTAACCGATTTAATTATTGGGTTAATTACCGGTTATGTTGGGTCACTATATTTTATATATGGCATGCCGTGAATTCTTGAAGGGACAGTGTATCCCGTAAGGGTTGATAATATCCCCGAGATGAGTTCATAAGGAATTATTATGTAAACCCTGCAGGTGGATTTAATCCGCATAATAATTAAAGTTGAACGGTACTATTCTCGGATATAAGAAATGAATAATATTTATTGAGCAATAAATAAATTTATTCATGGATATTTAAATCTTAAATACACGGAATATATAATACTACCGGAGAAATATTATTTGATATAATATGGAATAATATTGGGAGTGCAATTTTATTTATATAGTGGAAAATAAATAAAATTAATATTGATAAGAATTAATAGATTTGGGTTGGACCCAATTTAATTTTCAATATTGGAAGCCCAATATTTATTCTCCTTATGATCCCCTACGTAGCCTATATAAGCACTACATGGTCTTCACTTTTCAACAACACAATTAATTGACTTACGCCAATCATAAAGTTTTGAGAGTGAGGAAGATCCATAAGAGTTCGATAGATCGTCGCCCACACGACGTTCGAACGAGGTGCAAGGAATACGTGGGAAGATCGCAAGGTCATCAAAGGTGTTTGATTTCGTTTCTCCGCACAACGAATCGAAGGTAAAATCATAAACCTTCTTTTATGATTTTGTGTGATTAATCGTAGCGTATACATGAACACACGATCCGGGTAAACGTACGAACTTCGGGGACGGGGATTCGAGATCCCCGGCGAAGATCGGGAAACCCTCGAATTGATTCGAGGGTGGCGGTCGAGCCCTAGGGCTTCGACCGCCGGCGTGCGTCGAGAAGGGAGCCCCGGCTGGACGCCGGGGCAGACGATCGACGGGGGTCGATCGTCGGGGAGGCCGCGGGCTGGTGCCGCGGCGGGTCCCCTCCGCCCATCGACGGCGGCGCGCATCCGAAGAGGCCCCAGCTGGAGCCGGGGTGAGTGATCGTACCCCGTAGGGTCGATCGCTGGGGGCGTCGCGGGCTGCTGCCGTGACGGGTGCCCCCCCGCCTCTTCCGGTGGTGGCGGTGAGTCGCCGGACTCACCGCCGGGGGCTGTTCCGAACAGCCCCAGGGGTGCGACTGCGCACCCCACGCGATCAATCGATCGTGAGCCCCTTTGCGGCGGGGGCTCGGCTAGGGTTTTGCCGCGGCTCGTCCGCGGTGGAGCTCTCGTCGGGCCCGGTTCTGTCGT
The DNA here is from genome assembly GCA_954870475.1 of Euphrasia confusa. Lineage (NCBI taxonomy): Eukaryota > Viridiplantae > Streptophyta > Magnoliopsida > Lamiales > Orobanchaceae > Euphrasia > Euphrasia confusa. The sequence goes on along the minus strand of OX940949.1, from coordinate 13,238,082 downwards.
ATGGTGGTTCGCGTTCGTGGATTCGACTTGTGGGAGAAAATCGGCTGGGGGCGGGCTGCGTGTCTTCGGGTGCGTAGTCTCCAAAGGTCGGACTCCTGCGGATAAGTCGGGAATCCAATCTCCGGCAATGAAGGATTTCGGTCGGGCTATTGGTTCCGCATAATTTTAATAGCCCGGGATATCGATTTCCAACACTTGATCCCTAGAACATGTCCAACTTCTCCCAAATCTTTCATATCGAATTGTCTAGACAACCATCCCTTTATGTCTGATAACATTTTCACACTGTTGCCAATGAGAAGAATGTCGTCTACATAAAGCACGAGAAACACCACCTTCTTCCCATCACGTTTCCAATACACACACGATTCGTCCATGCTTTGACTGAATCCAAAAGATTGGACTACTTCGTCAAACCGCAAGTTCCACGATCTCGAGGCTTGTTTCAATCCATAAATGGATCGATTAAGCTTGCACACTAGATGATCTCGCCCCTTAGCAACGAATCCTTCTGGTTGTTTCATATAAATCGTCTCGTCAAGACTTCCATTCAGGAAAGCTGTCTTGACATCCATTTGCCACACCTCATAATACATATGAGCTGCTATGGATAAGAGAATCCGGATCGACTTTATCTTGGCTACCGGCGAGAAGGTCTCCTCATAATCGATTCCCTCTTTCTGAGTATATCCTTTCGCAACAAGCCGAGCTTTAAAGGTTTCAACCTTTCCGTCAGATCCTCTCTTTCTCTTGTAGACCCATTTACACCCAATTGGCTTTACGCCGCTTGGTGGTTCTACAAAATCCCAGACTTTATTAGAATCCATAGATTCAATTTCGGATTTCATCGCTTTCTTCCAAGAAGGCGCATCTATGTCTTGTACCGCCTCATCATAGGTCCAGGGATCGATTTCATGAACTCCAGGTCCAGAGTCCGAAGACTCACCCAGTCCAATCCATCTTTCTGGTTGCTTAACAACCCTCCCACTACGACGGCGCTCCGGTGTATTAATAGTGACAGTAGGTGCAGGTTCTAGTGGTGTATCACTACTCGGTTCGGCTGTATCTAAGTCTTCCTTGTCACCTCTCATCTCATCAAGTATTATGTCACTCTTGGGCTTGTGGTCCATGACATAGTCTTCCTCTAAGAACCGAGCGTTAGTACTTATAACGATCTTCTGGTCCTTAGGACTATAGAACATACCACCTTTAGTTCCTTTAGGGTATCCTACAAACAGCCGTAATTCTGATCTAGGTTCTAACTTATCGGCACCTTGTCGCAACACATGTGCTGGACAACCCCAGATCCGAATGTGTCTCAAGTTAGGCTTGCGCCCACTCCACAATTCCATAGGTGTGGTTGGTACCGTTTTGGTTGGAACCCTATTCAAGATATACGCCGCTGTTTCCAAGGCAAGTCCCCAGAACATTACAGGTAAGTCCGAGTAACTCATCATTGATCGCACCATTTCCATAAGAGTCCTATTCCTTCTTTCTGACACGCCATTCTGCTGGGGAGTATATGGTGATGTCATTTGGGAATCAATCCCATTCTCTGCCAAGTATGCCTTGAATTCTCCAGACAGGTACTCGCCTCCGCGATCCGATCGCAGGCATTTATTGGATTTGTTTTGAAGGTTCTCCACAAAAGCCTTGAACTCCTTGAACTTGTCAAAGGATTCGCTCTTGCGGCGCATCAAGTATACAAATCCATACCTTGAGTAATCATCAGTGAAAGTGATGAAATACTCGTACCCTCCCCTTGCCTGAGTAGACATAGGTCCGCATACATCAGAGTGAATCAAATCCAAATCTTGTTCAGCTCTTCGTCCTTTACCAGAAAAAGGACGCTTGGTCATTTTACCCTCTAAACAGGATTCGCAGGTCGGAAGGTCCTCTCCTTCAACGCCAGTGATTAAATCATCAGCTTTCAACCTTTGAAGCCTATTCGAGTTTATATGACCTAGCCTCAGATGCCACAAGTATAATTGATTCATTTTTGAAGGTTCCTTTCTCTTATTGGTGTTCGTAGATGTGTTATTACTCTCGGTTAGTTGCATCGTGTTAGACTCAGGATTTAGTACATACAAATCGTCCACCAATGTACCAGAACAGATAATCTGACTGTTTCTTCTTATGATCACAGAGTGGTCAAAAGAAACAGAATACCCATTCATTATAAGTTTAGAAACCGAAATTAAATTCTTTCTAAAGTTGGGTACATAAAGACAATTATGTAAAACTAAAACCCCATCACTACTAAAACGTAAGTGAACGTCTCCCACTGCAACAGCCGCCACCCTCGCAGCATTGCCCATGTAGACCACGATCTCTCCCTCTCTAAGTCTCCGGGTTTCCTGGAACCCCTGCAATGAATTGCAGACATGATCAGTGGCCCCCGTATCTACACACCAGGTGCTGGTAGATAACACCACTGATAATGTTTCAGTGACTAAGGAAAATTTCGTACCTTTGATGAGGGGCCAATCAGACTTCCAGTGCCCAGACTGCTTGCATCGATTGCACTTGCCTCGCGGCTTGCTCTTCCCAATCCGTGGTTTGGAACCACTGGGTTTCTTTGCTTGCACTTCTTCCTTTGCCATAAGAGCTCGTGATTTTCTGATCACACTTATGATTTTCGTCCTCAAGTCATCGTTTTTAAGCGACTCCTCTAGTGGGCGAAATACAATGAGTATGTCAATCACCTCTTCAGCAGTATCCACACTATGTCTCAACATCATATTGAGGTCATTCCAAATGTCCTCATCAGTTGGGACAATAGCAGATATAGAAGGCTCAACAGTCATGACAATGTCCAGATTTCGTTCCCAATCAATATTATATGGAACCAGTGAGTTTTCATCTTTAAGTATATCACAAAGTGGGGTCACAGTCATTCCTAACCTATAAGCACATAAAACAAACAAACAATTTAATATCCGATATTATCTCCCTTAAATAATATCATTAAATCACTAATCACATCTAAAATCCCATCAGGTAAGGCAAGCCACGGTGTGTGGACGTTTACCCACCCAAACGATTTAGCAATTAGATTTCCTTCGGTCATACATCTCTTATAGCGGAACCTCGGTGGGAGGAATACTATAAGGCGTATCTAAGTGTAAACCAAAGTAAATCGTTTGGAATCGCTACATCACCGCAAGCCACGTTGTGTGGACGTTTACGACAACTTTACAACTCTTCACAATTTTCTTACAACTGTCTACATCAATTAATCCAAAATCCGTCAGCATAGCAAGCCACGTTGTGTGGACGTTTACTACACTAAGAGATCTTTATAATTGACTCCCAATTACTTGATCCATTTAATCTTGTAAATCAAGACGCGGAGAATCATAAGTGAAACTCGAGGTTTCTAACCAGTGATTCACCATGCGAACAGCCCTATCTCTCATAAATGAGGGAGCCGAGCAGACAATCGATCCATCTATAAAAGAATGGTACGAAGGTCTCTAATTTGTGTCCTCGACATGACCAAGTGGCTCTGGCTCCATTCCACTCCCCGAGGTAAGAATGAGTCGACTTGAAATCAGTTTTGGAAAGACAAATTAGGCATTGTTTGATGAACTCAATCAATGTTTCTCGTAAGAGGAATTACAAGAACTCTCCTCCAATGACCTATCTATATAAACTTCAAAAGTTTATAAAAGTCACCAAGAGAGCAGCAATGGAGACCATGGGTATGTTTCCATACCCTCTCCCACTTAGCTTTTTACAATAAAGGGATACGCTATACTGGTGCATAAAAGTAAACACGTATAGCATGCATACAAGCAGTAAAGCACATAATATTATCACATAGTCAAAATAATTACTAGAATATTATTTTCCGACTATTATGGCTTTACTCCATCTCCGTACGCATCTTCTAGTCTTTAGTCTTCGTTTCTTGAATGCTCCATGTGACGAGAATATTAATCTCCAATATTTAAATCTATTTATTTTTAATAAATCCAAAAGATACTTAATTAATAATAATTAAGTCAATCGAATAAATCAAAAATAAAATTAAATATTATTAATATTTTTATTTATTTTATCTTCCCTTTCTACTTCATTAAATCTCTAGAATAATCTATCCAAAACCCACTTGGAATATTCTAGATGATTTCCATAATGAAATAAGGAAATAAAATAATCTAGGACTCTTCTACTTTCCAAATTAATTAGATTCCTAATCCATGAATATTTCCATAAAATAGAAATAATCAATTAGGAATCCTAATTAATTCCAAATTGATTCTTTTCCTAATCCATGAGAGTTCCCAAAAATAGGAATTCTCAAATAGGAAAAATCCGAACCAATTAGGAAAGTAAATTTCCGGACCGGGATAGCACGGGGTGGGGATCCCCGCGCCACCCTCGACCCACGCCTAGGAGGTGGCCGGCCACCGTCGCCGGCGGCCCCTCCATGCAAGGGTCGATCGATCCTCATGGGATCGACCATGGGGATGGTCGATCCTTGTCCCGTTCACCCTCACGATCATCTCCTTCGTCACGCGTCTTCTCCGGCGGTCGTTTCGGCATCGATCCAACGCAAAATAAATTACAAAATCTAAATTACAATTCCGGTATCGATTCTATACATGAAATCGACCCTATACATATTCCGGAAAAACATAGAACGTAATAATAAATCCTAAATTCGGTCAACCCCCGAATTTTTACTATTACAAGCATTCACCACCAAAAACGAATCTCGACATGTCCGAGAGTTTAATCAAACCAACATTCATGACAAAATAAATTAAACGAATAATAAATTAAGCCATAATAGTCGGAAACCCTGCAAGGTAGAACAATTTTTATCGAAAATACCGCGAACGTAAACCACGCTCTGATACCAATTGTTGGAATTCGATATCCCGGGCTATTAAAATTTGCGGAAACAATAACCCGAACGAAAACCTTCGCCGGAGATCACATGAACACCGACTCATCCGCCGGAGTCCGACCATCGGAGACCATGCGCCCGAAGACGCACAGCCCGCCCCCGGCCGAACCCCCGCGAGCCGGGGTGTTCACGCGATCACCGATCGCACGCCGGCGATCGGTTTGGGGTAGGGCTGCTCCCAACAGCCCCCGCGGCGAGTCCGGCGACTCGCCGCCACTTGGAGGCCCCCGCCTTCACGGCGGGGATGGGCACGGCACCAGCCCGTGCCCAGCGATCGACCCTCGTGGTCGATCGCACACCCTCGGTCGAACCGAGGGTTCGGCTCCCGTCGCCCCACGCCGAAACCCTAGCCCGGGCGGTCGCCCGTGGTTCGGTGGCTTCGCCACCACCACGCGATCGTCCCCCGTTCATAGTTTCGTGCTTCGAATCTTTGTTCTACGGTATTCTCGATAAACCAAAATCGAACAATTATCAAGGGCATTTAGATATTGTACCTTTCGATTCATTGTTCGGAGAAACGAAATCAAGATGACCTTTGAATCTTCCCACGTATTCCTTGCACTCCGTTCGAACGTCGGGTGGGCGACGATCTATCGAACTCCTATGGATCTCCTTCAACTCTCTAGAATATCAAGTATGATAATCTTGTCTTATGATTTATGAAGGCCATGTAGTGCTTTTATAGGCTACGTAGGGGATCTAAAGGAGGTGGAATATTGGGCTTCCAATATTGAAGATTAATTGAGCCCACTGCTCAAGTCCATTAATCCTTATCAATATTAATTAATTTATTTTCCACTATATAAATTAATTGCACTCCCAATATTAAACCATATTATATCCAAATAATATTTCTCCGGTAGTATAATTTATTCCGTGTATTTAAGATAGAAATATCCATGAATAAAATTTATTTATTGCTTAATAAATTTATTCATCTCTTTTATCCGAGACTAGTACCACTCAACCTTATTTATTATGCGGAATTCAATCCACTCGCGAGGTTTACATAATAAATCCTTTTGAGCTCATCTCGGGGATATTATCAACCCTTCCGGGATACACTGTCCGGTCAATTATTCACGGCATGCCATATATAAAATATAGTGACCCAACTTAACCGGTAATTAACCCAATAATTAAATCGGTTAATTCCTTTGGTAAATCAAAGTCACTTATATTAAATATACACACCCGCAATAATATCGGGGATTAAGAATATAATACACTGAGTCTCAAATCAATTATCGCCGAGCAATCCTAATTGATGAGTCTCAATCGATCCGCTCAATACACCAAGTGTACAAGTGTGATAAAATAATTAAGACAAATTATTTTCTCTCTCACACAACGACTATACCGATGGATTGGTCCGTGTCCATCTAGGTCGTGAGCATCTGTTCGATTAAATACGAGTAACCGATAGTATGATCTTCTGTGTGGGCCCGACACACCATACTAACTACAACGTATAAAATCCAGGACTATGATTTGCATATATTTAATTAACAACAATTAAAAGCAAATGAATGTCTGTATTTAATAGGTAAATGAAAGTGTACAAGGAGTTTATAATACTCAAATCTAGACATTAAGTATACTACTCCAGCAGCTACAAGCGCTTGAGACTTGCCCTTCTTGTAGATCCCCTCTGCCCCCTTCAGTTCAGTCAGGAGTTGCGCAAGAGAATAAGATAGTTTACCCATATTATAGCTCATGCGAAACTGCTCAAAACTAGGGGTCAGAGACTGGAGTATGATGTCGACTTGCGTGTCAGCATCAATTTGAGCTCCTAGGATCTCAAGCTCATTCAACAGACTCATCATCTTAAGAACGTGCTCCCCTACAGGCGTTCCTTCAGACTGAGTAGTTGTCATGAGGACTCTCATGGCTTCTTGCCTTGCCGCACGATCTTGCTCTCCAAACATCTCCTTGAGGTTAAACAACATATCATAGGCAGTGTCCATCGAATCATGTTGGGTTTAGTGTACATTTGACATGGAAGCCAAAATATAGCACCTAGCCATTTCATCAACCTTTTTCCACTTCCGATATGCCAGTTTTTCCTCATCAGTTGAGGCAGGCGTGGGCTCAGCAGGGCATACTTCATGGAGTACAAACTTGTACTCCTCAGAAGTCAGAACAATGTCTAAATTTCTCCTCCAATCAATATAATTGGGGCCAGTGAGCTTATGCTCCTTGAGTATCACAGAAAGTGGGTTCATAGTTATTCTCTAAACCTATAAGCACATTTAAACAAACAATTAATTTAATATCCGATATTATCTCCCTATAATAATATCATTAAATCACTAATCACATCTAAAATCCCATCAGGTAAGGCAAGCCACGTGGTGTGGACGTTTACCTTCCCAAATGATTTAGCAATTAGATTTTCTTTGGTCATACATCACTTGTAGCGGAACCTCGTGGGGAGGAATACTATAAGGCGTATCTAAGTGTAAACCATTACTCAGCACCAAAGTAAATCTCTTGGAATTGCTACATCACCGCAAGCCATGTGGTGTGGATGTTTACGATAACTTCACAACTCTTCACAATTTCTTACAACTGTCTACATCAATTAATCCAAGACCCGTCGCATAGCAAGCCACGTGGTGTGGACGTTTACTACACCAAGCGATCTTTATAATTGACTCCCAATTACTTGATCCATTTAATCTTGTAAATCAAGACGTGGAGAATCATAAGTGAAACTCGAAGTTTCTAACCAGTGATTCACCATGCGAACAACCCTATCTCTCATAAATGAGGGAGCCGAGCAGACAATCGATCCATCTTCAAAAGAATGGTACGAAGGTCTCTAATTTGTGTCCTCGACATGACCAAGTGGCTCTGGCTCGATTCCACTCCCCGGGGTAAGAATGAGTCGACTTGAAATCAGTTTTGGAAAGACAAATTAGGCATTGTTTGATGAACTTAATCAATGTTTCTCGTAAGAGGAATTACAAGAACTCTCCTCCAATGACCTATCTATATAAACTTCAAAAGTTTATAAAAGTCACCAAGAGAGCAGCAATGGAGACCATGGGTATGTTTCCATACCCTCTCCCACTTAGCTTTTTACAATAAAGGGATACGCTATCTAGTGCATAAAAGTAAACACATATAGCATGCATACAAGCAATAAAGCACATTGCACATAGATGAACACGAAACCAAACGCCCTGATACCAATTGCTGGAAATCGATATCCCGGGGTATCAAAATTGCGGAACCGATAACCCCGACCGAAATCCCATCGCCGGAAACCGATCACGAACGCCGTGAAGAACCGGGCTCGACAAGAGTATCGCCGCGGGATGAACCCGCGGCTAAACCCTAGCCGAACCCCATCGCGGGGTTCGCGATCGCGCACGAGGCGATCGCTGGGGCTGCTCCGGCAGCCCCGGGCGGTGAGTCCGGCGGCTCACCGCCACCACCCGAGGAGGGCGGTTCGCCCAGCGGCGAACCCGCCGCGGCTGCCCAGCGATCGACCACCGCGGTCGATCGCCCACCCTGGCTCCCAGCCGGGGTTCCTCGCGTGTGCACGCGATCGAACCCTAGGTTCAATCGCTCCCCTCGGCTCCCAGCCGAGGGTCCTTCGAACGTTCGCCGGGGATCTCGAATCCCCATCCCCGAAGTTCGTCGTTTTCCCGGATCTTGTGTTCATGTATGTATTACAATTTAATTCACATAAAATCACACAAGGAGTTTTATGATCATACCTTTGATTTGTTGTGCGGAGAAACGAAATCAATTGAAGACCTTTGAATCTTCCTACGTATTCCTTGCACTCCGTTCGAACGTCGGGTGGGCGACGATCTATCGAACTCCTATGGATCTCCTTCAACTCTCTAGAATATCAAGTATGATAATCTTGTCTTATAATTTATGAAGGCCATGTAGTGATTTTATAGGCTACGTAGGGGATCTAAAGGAGGTGGAATATTGGGCTTCCAATATTGAAGATTAAATTGAGCCTAATGCTCAAGTCCATTAATCCTTATCAATATTAATTAATTTATTTTCCACTATATAAATTAATTGCACTCCCAATATTAAACCATATTATTTCAAATAATATTTCTCCGGTAGTATTATTTATTCCGTGTATTTAAGATTTAAATATCCATGAATAAAATTAATTTATTGCTAATTAATTTATTCATCTCTTTAATCTGAGACTAGTACCATTCATCCTTAATTATTGTGCGGAACGAATCCACTCATGAGGTTTACACAATAATTCCTTATGAACTCATCTCGGGGATATTATCAACCCTTACGGGATACACTGTCCGGTCAATTATTCACGGCATGCCATATATAAAATATAGTGACCCAACTTAACCGGTAATCAACCTAATAATTAAATCGGTTAATTCCTTTGGTAAATCAAAGTCACATATATTAAATATACACACCCGCAATAATATCGGGGATTAAGAATAAAATACACTGAGACTCGAATCGATTATCGCCGGCAATCCTAATCGATGAATCTCAACGATCCGCTCAATACACCAAGTGTACAAGTGTGATAAAATAATTAAGATAAATTATTTTCTCTCTCACACAACGACTATACCGATGGATTGGTCCGGGTCCATCTAGGTCGTGAGCAACTGTTCGATTAAATACGAGTAACCGATAGTATGATCTTCTGTGCGCCCATGCTTGCACCATACTAACTACAACGTATAAAATCTAGGACTATGATTTGCATATATTTATTTAATAATAATTAAAAGCAAACAATTGTTTATTATTTTAATAGATTAAATGCTATGATCGGGAGTTTACCGTTACTTAAATCTAGACATTAAGTACACAACTCCAACAATAACACATAGAGCGCAAGTACCACCTGATACGAGTCATCGTCAGGAAGGCGATGCAGTAGTCACCAAGATAACTTCAGAGCGGCAACCTAGATTGCTCATTCACATAGTACTTCTTGGAAGTACAACTTTAAGCACGTGATGAGTATGGGAGTCGGGAGATTGGAAGATAAGACTAGACCTTAGTATAAGTGGGAGATTGCTGGAGTAGTATACTTAATGTCTAGATTTGAGTATTCTGAACTCCTTGTACACTTTCATTTACCTATTAATAATGAACATTCATTTGCTTTTAATTATTGTTAATTAAATATATGCAAATTATAGTCCTGGATTTTATACGTTGTAGTTAGTATGGTGCAAGCATGGGCGCACAGAAGATCATACTATCGGTTACTCGTATTTAATCAAACAGTTGCTCACGACCTAGATGGACACGGACCAATCCATCGGTATAGTCATTGTGTGAGAGAGAAAATAATTTATCTTGATTATTTTATCACACATGTACACTTGGTGTATTGAGCGGATCGATTGAGACTCATCAATTAGGTTTGCTCGGCGATAATTGATTTGAGACTCAGTGTATTTTATTCTTAATCCCCGATACAATTGCGGGTGTGTATATTTAATATATATGTGACTTTGATTTTCCAAAGGAATTAACCGATTTAATTATTGGGTTAATTACCGGTTAAGTTGGGTCACTATATTTTATATATGGCATGCCGTGAATTCTTGACGGGACAGTGTATCCCGGAAGGGTTGATAATATCCCCGAGATGAGCTCATAAGGATTTATTATGTAAACCTCGCGAGTGGATTTGTTCCGCATAATAAATAAGGTTGAGGGGTACTAGTCTCGGATAAAAGAGATGAATAAATTTATTAAGCAATAAATAAATTTTATTCATGGATATTTATATCTTAAATACACGGAATAAATAATACTACCGGAGAAATATTATTTGGATATAATATGGTTTAATATTGGGAGTGCAATTAATTTATATAGTGGAAAATAAATTAATTAATATTGATAAGGATTAATGGACTTGAGCATTGGGCTCAATTTAATCTTCAATATTGGAAGCCCAATATTCCACCTCCTTTAGATCCCCTACGTAGCCTATAAAAGCACTACATGGCCTTCATAAATCATAAGACAAGATTATCATACTTGATATTCTAGAGAGTTGAAGGAGATCCATAGGAGTTCGATAGATCGTCGCCCACCCGACGTTCGAACGGAGTGCAAGGAATACGTGGGAAGATTCAAAGGTCATCTTGATTTCGTTTCTCCGAACAACGAATCGAAAGGTACAATATCTAAACGCCCTTGATAATTGTTCGATTTTGGATTTATCGAGAATACCGTAGAACGCAAGATCCGAAGGATCGAACCCGGATTAGACGAACGACCACGCGGTGGTGGCGAAGCCACCGGACCGCGTGGACCGCACGCCTAGGGTTCGGCGTGCAAAGGAGAGCCCTCGGCTTCGGCCGAGGGGGGCGATCGCTGCCACGAGGCGCGATCGCCGGCGGTGGCGGGCTGGTGCCGTCGCCTCCCCACCTCGACGGTGGGGGCTCCTCCACGGCGGGCAGCAGGTCGCCGGACCTGCTGCCGGGGGCTGCCGGATGCAGCCCCATCGATCGCGATGATCGACGCGATCATACGATCGCACGAACCCCGGCTCGCGGGGGTTCGGCTGGGGGCGGGATACGCGTCTTCGGGCGCGTGGTCTCCAAAGGCTGGACTTCGGCGGATGAGTCGGCGTTCATGTGATCTCCGGCAAAGGTTTTTGATCAGGCTATTGTTTCCGCAAATTTTAATAGTCCGGGATATCGAATTCCAACAACGGCTCGGCTAGGAGGTGTCGAGGGGGCGTGAGCCTCGGCTGGACGCCGAGGGCTCGATCGCACGGGCTCGGCCGCGAGCTACGGGTTTTCCCGTAGCGGATTCGCGGGTTGTCCGAGCCCTCCCCGTGCATGTCCAGCGGGCTGCTGCGAGCAGCCCCGAAAGCATCGCACGAGATTCCAGCGGGCTGCTGGAGCATCCCCGCACGCGCGGCACGAGCACCGCTCAGGCGGAGCGACGCCGCTCGCGCGGCTGGACCGCCGCTCGCGCGGCGGCGGGCTGATGGTGATCGCAAGTCACGGTTGGACCGTGGCTGGTCGTGCGATCACCGGGCGATGGCTGGGCGTGCCAAGGGGGCTGCCAAGGGCAGCCCTAGGCGGCTGCTACGAATAGCCGCGAGCCCCATGCGGGGGCTCGACCGAAACAGCCGCGGGCTATCCCCGCAGTTAGGGTTTTGGTTGAGCCGGCCTTCGTGGTGGTTAGTGGCGGGTTTTCGGCAACCGGGATTTCGATTGGGTTGTCGGTTCCGCAATTTTGACAATCCGGATATTCGATCTCCAAAGGATTTCGGTCGGAATTAATTAGATAATTTATTTTTTTAAATTTATTAATTCCAGGATATCGATTTCCAACACTTGGCACCACTGGGTTTCCAGGCTTGCTTCCTCCTCTTGCCCCTACCTCCACCAGGCTTAAAGCCTTTGGACTTGGTAGCTGCAAGCGCTTGAGACTTGCCCTTCTTGTAGATCCCCTCTGCCGCCTTCAGTTCAGTAAGGAGTTGCGCAAGAGAATAAGATAGTTTACCCATATTATAGCTCATGCAAAACTGCTCAAAACTAGGGGTCAGAGACTGGAGTATGATGTCGACTTGCGTCTCAGCATCAATTTGAGCTCCTAGGATCTCAAGCTCATTCAACAGACTCATCATCTTAAGAACGTGCTCCCCTACGGGTGTTCCTTAAGACTGAGTAGTTGTCATGAGGACTCTCATGGCTTCTTGCCTTGCCGCACGATCTTGCTCCCCAAACATCTCCTTGAGGTTAAACATCATATCATAGGCAGTGGCCATCGACTCATGTCAGGTTTGGAGTAAATTTGACATAGAAGCCAAAATATAACACCTAGCCATTTCATCAGCCTTTTTCCACTTCCGATATTCCTGTTTTTCCTCATCAGTTGAGGCAACCGTGGGCTCAGCAGGGCATACTTCATGGAGCACAAACTTGTACTCTTCAGAAGTTAGGACAATGTCTAAATTTCTCCTCCAATCAATATAATTGGGACCAGTGAGTTTATGCTCCTTGAGTATCATAGAAAGTGGATTCATAGCTATTCTCTAAACCTATAAGCACATTTAAACAAACAATCAATTTAATATCCGATATTATCTCCCTTAAATAATATCATTAAATTACTAATCGCATCTAAAATCCCACCAGATATGGCAAGCCACGATAGTGTGGACGTTTACCTATCCAAATGATTTAGCAATTAGATTTGCTTCGATCGTACATCATCATTAGCGTTACTTCGATGGGAAGGATACTAAGAAGCGTACCTAAGTGTAAACCATTACTCAGTATCTAAGAAGATTGTTTGGGACTCGAATGTTACCGCAAGCCACGATAGTGTGGACGTTTACGCTAACACACGATCCTTTACTTTCTTCTATAACTGTCTACATCAATCGTTCCAAAATCCCATTCAATGCAGCAAGCCACGATAGTGTGGACGTTTACTACACCAAAAGACTTTTACAATTGACATCCAATTACTTGAATAATTTGATTTCGTAAATCAAGACGTGGAGAATCATAAGTGAAACTCGAAGTTTCTAACCAGTGATTCACCATGCGAACAACCCTATCTCTCATTAGATGAGGGAGCCGAGCAGACAATCGATCCACCTTAAAAAGATGGTACGAATGTCTCTAATTTGTGTCATCCACATGACCAAGTGGCTTTGGCTCCATTCCACTCCCCGGGGTGAGAATGAGTCGACTTGAAGTCAGTTTCAAAAAGACAAATTAGGCATTGTTTGATAAACTTAATCAATGCTTCTTGTAAAAGTAATTACAAGAATTCTCCTACAATGACACATCTATACGAACTTCAAAAGTCCATACGAGTCACCAAGAGAACAGTAATGGAGACCATGAGAATGTTTCCATCCCCTCTCCCACTTAGCTTTTTATAACAAAGGGATACGCTATCTAATGCATAATTAAACACATAAGCATGCATACAAGCAATAAAGCACATAGCACATAGTCAAAATAATGCTAGATTTTTTTTCCGACTATCATGGCTTTATTCCATCTCTGTATGCGTCTTCTAGTCTTCAGTCTTCGTTTTTGAATGCTCCATGTGACGAGAATATTAATCCCAATATTTAAATCTATTTATTTTTAATAAATCCAAAAGATACTTAATTCGAAAATTAAGTCAATCGAATAAATCAAAAATAAAATTAAATATTATTAATATTTTTATTTACTTATTTTCTTGTCTAATTCTATTAAATCTCTAGAATAATCTATCCAAGTAAAACTTGGAATATTCTAGAAGACTTCTATAATAGAATAAGGAAATAAAATAAATTAGGACTCTTCTACTTTCCAAGATTAATTAATTTCCATTACTATGAAAATTCCCATAAAATAGGAATAATCAATTAGGAAATAAATCAATCCTAAATTAACTTTTATTCCTTTCCAATTCTATTAAATCTCTAGGATCCTATTTCAAGTAGAACTCGGAATACTCTAGAAGACTTCCATAATAGAATAAGGAAATAAAATTAATTCCAATTAATTCTTTTCCTAATCCATGAGAATTCCCAAAAATAGGAAAAACTCAAATAGGAAAACCGAATCAATTAGGAAAGTAGTATCTTGGTAGGAGACACGAGATCACGAGGACCCCGCGCCCACCTCCATCGACCACCGCCGGGAAGCCACGCGCCGCCGCCCCCAGCCCACGCGCCACCACCACCGGTGGCCGGCGTGGCCGAGAGCCCTACGGGCTGCCTCCCTCGGGTCGATCGATCCTCATGGGGATCGATCATGGGGATGATCGACCCCCCCGGTTCTTCGTCCTCTTCGTCTTCTTCGTCACACGAGTTCTCCGGCGGTCGTCTCGACATCGATCCAACGTAAATAAATTACAAGAAATAAATTTATAATTCCGGTATCGATTCTATACATGAAATCGACCCTATACACTTTCCGGAAAACATAGAACAATAATAACAAATCTAAATTCGGTCAACCCCCGAATTTTTACTATTACAAGCATTCATCCACACAAAACGAATCTCGACATGTCCGAGAGTTTAATAACGAATAATCATGGTAAAATTAAATAGCAATTAATTAAACGAATAATTAACAATTAATTAAACCATGATAGTCGGAATCCCTGCAAGGTATAACACAATTGAACACATACATGAACACGAAACCAAACGCTCTGATACCAATTGCTGGAAATCGATATCCCGGGCTATTAAAATTTGCGGAAAATAATAACCCGACCGAAATCCTCGATCGGCGGAGATCCGAACGCGAACCACCGTACGAGCCGGAGCTCAACCGAGCACCACCACGGTCCGCCCGTGGTGCCCAGCCGAGCCCCCGCACGGGGCTCGCGATCATCTCGCGGATGATCGCTGGGATGCCTCACGGCATCCCCGGGGTTGCTCGTAGCGACCCCGCGATCGAGCTCACGGGCTCGATCGCCCCTCGGCTCCGGTCGAGGGCTCCCTTGCGACGCGCCGCCGACGAGGTGGCCGGGGGGATCCGCCGCGGCGCCAGCCCGCGGCATCCCCGGCGATCGACCGAAGTCGATCGTATGCCCCGGCGTCCAGCCGGGGCTTCCCCTTGTCGCGCGTCACGGCAGTCCGAACCCTAGGGTTCGACCGCCACCTTCGATCCTCGCCGGGGATCTCGAATCCCCGTCCCCGAGGTTCGTCGTTTTCCCGGATCGTGCGTTCATGTATGTATCACAAATAATTCACATAAAATTCACACAAGGAGTTTTATGATCATACCTTTGATTCGTTGTGCGGAGAAACAAAATCAATTGAAGACCTTTGAATCTTCCTACGTATTCCTTGCACTCCGTTCGAACGTCGGGTGGGCGACGATCTATCGAACTCCTATGGATCTCCTTCAACTCTCTAGAATATCAAGTATGATAATCTTGTCTTATGATTTATGAAGGCCATGTAGTGCTTTTATAGGCTACGTAGGGGATCTAAAGGAGGTGGAATATTGGGCTTCCAATATTGAAGATTAAATTGAGCCCAATGCTCAAGTCCATTAATCCTTATCAATATTAATTAATTTATATTCCACTATATAAATTAATTGCACTCCCAATATTAAACCATATTATATCAAATAATATTTCTCCGGTAGTATTATTTATTCCGTGTATTTAAGATTTAAATATCCATGAATAAAATTAATTTATTGCTAATTAATTTATTCATCTCTTGAATCCGAGACTAGTACCATTCAACCTTAATTATTGTGCGGAACGAATCCACTCATGAGGTTTACACAATAATTCCTTATGAACTCATCTCGGGGATATTATCAACCCTTCCGGGATACACTTTCCCGTCAAGTATTCACGGCATGCCATATATAAAATATAGTGACCCAACTTAACCGGTAATTAACCCAATAATTAAATCGGTTAATTCCTTTGGAAAATCAAAGTCACTTATATTAAATATACACACCCGCAATAGTTTCGGGGATTAAGAATAAAATACACTGAGACTCGAATCGATTATCGTCGGCAATCCTAATCGATGAATCTCAACGATCTGCTCAATACACCAAGTGTACAAGTGTGATAAAATAACTAAGACAAATTATTTTCTCTCTCACACAACGACTATACCGATGGATTGGTCCGTGTCCATCTAGGTCGTGAGCAACTGTTTGATTAAATACGAGTAACCGATAGTATGATCTTCTGTGTGACGTCGCACACCATACTAACTACAACGTATAGAATCTAGGACTATATTTGCATATTTAATTAACAATAATTAAATGCAAACAATTGTTCATTAATTTAATAGATTAAATGCTATGACCGGGAGTTTACTGTTACTTAAATCTAGACATTAAGTACACAACTCCAACAGTTTTTCATGGATCGTGTGTTCATGTACGCGCCACAATTAAATCACATAAATTCACACGAAGGAGTTTATGATTTTACCTTTCGATTCGTTGTGCGGAGAAACGAAATCAAGATGATGACCTTACGATCTTCCCACGTATTCCTTGCACTCCGTTCGAACGTCGGGTGGGCGACGATCTATCGAACTCCTATGGATCTCCTTCAACTCTCTAGAACTATAAGTATTGATATTCTTGTCTTATGATTTATGAAGGCCATGTAGTGCTTTTATAGGCTACGTAGGGGATCTAAAGGAGGTGGAATATTGGGCTTCCAATATTGAAGATTAAATTGAGCCCAATGCTCAAGTCCATTAATCCTTATCAATATTAATTAATTTATTTTCCACTATATAAATTAATTGCACTCCCAATATTAAACCATATTATATCAAATAATATTTCTCCGGTAGTATTATTTATTCCTTGTATTTAAGATTTAAATATCCATGAATAAAATTAATTTATTGCTAATTAATTTATTCATCTCTTTAATCCGAGACTAGTACCATTCAACCTTAATTATTGTGCGGAACGAATCCACTCATGAGGTTTACACAATAATTCCTTATGAACTCATCTCGGGGATATTATCAACCCTTCCGGGATACACTTTCCCGTCAAGTATTCACGGCATGTCATATATAAAATATAGTGACCCAATTTAACCGGTAATTAACCCAATAATTAAATCGGTTAAGTCCTTTGGAAAATCAAAGTCACTTATATTAAATATACACACCCGCAATAGTATCGGGGATTAAGAATAAAATACACTGAGACTTGAATCGATTATCGCCGGCAATCCTAATCGATAAATCTCAACGATCCGCTCAATACACCAAGTGTACAAGTGTGAAAAAATAATTAAGACAAATTATTTTCTCTCTCACACAACGACTATACCGATGGATTGGTCCGTGTCCATCTAGGTCGTGAGCAACTGTTTGATTAAATACGAGTAACCGATAATATGATCTTCTGTGTGACGTCGCACACCATGCTAACTACAACGTATAGAATTTTGGACTATATTTGCATATATTTAATTAACAATAATTAAATGCAAACAATTGTTTATTAATTTAATAGATTAAATGCTATGACCGGGAGTTTACCGTTACTTAAATCTAGACATTAAGTACACAACTCCAACACGTCCGAGCTAGTGCAAGGAATACGCGGGAAGATCTCAAGGTCGTCAAATTGAGTTCTTCGTTTTTCCGAACAACGAGAACGAGGTAAATCGTAAAACCCTCTTTATGATTTTATCATTTAATTATCATAAAAATATCGTGAACCAAGATCCAAGGGACGGAGATCCAAACCGAGGATGTGCCGGGGGATGGGGATCGAGGATCCCCGGACCGCCGCGGCTAGGAATCCACGGCAAGAGGTGGATCCCCGTGAGCACGCCGGCTGGACAGCCCAGCACCGCTCGCGCGGTGCTGTCTCTGCTCGCGCGGAGAGGCTGCCGCTCGCACGGCTGGACCGCCGCTCGCGCGGCGGTGGCTGGCGGCAGCTGGGGTGATCGTGAGCCACGGGTCCGACCGTGGCTGGAGCTCGATCACCCAGGGGGCAGATGGGGCGTGCCTAGCGGGCTGAACCCTAGCGCACGTCAGGTGACGTGCGCGCGCCTCAATCGAACGGCGGCGGCTCGTGCCGCTGCTAGGGTTTGACGGGGGCTGTCCGCGAGGGTTCGAGCATGCCCAGCGGGCTGCCAAGGGCAGCCCTAGGCGGCTGCCAAGGACAGCCGCGAGCCCCACACAAGGGCTCGACCGAAAAGCCCGGGCTATCCCCGTGGTTAGGGTTTGGTTGAGTCCGGCTTCGCGTGGTGGTTCGTGGCGGGTTTGCGGCAACTGGGATTTCGATTGGGTTGTCGGTTCCGCAATTTTGACAATCCGGATATTCAATCTCTAAAGGATTTCGGTCGAAATTAATTAGATAATTTATTTATTTAAATTTATTAATTCCGCGATATCGATTTCCAACACTATTCCAGCAAATTTCACCTCTAACCAGACAAAAGATATAACCAGATTAAAATCGGAAATTATCTTAGTCTGTTTTGAAGTTAGCAGTCAAACTGCTTGTTAATATCAACTCTTTTTGTCTTCCAAAGACAACAAAATATTCTTTAGTCCATCTAAGGTACATAAGAATACTCTTGGCCGCAATCTAATGCGGCTCACCTGGGTTTCCTTGAAACCGAATCGTCATGCTCAAAGCATACAATACGTCCAGTCGTGTACATATCATGGCGTACATTATAGACCCTATTGCCGAAGCATAAGGAATGTTTTACATCCTCTTTTGCTCATCAAGTACCGTAGGGCCTTGCATCTTGCTAAGTGATGTGCCATGACTCACTGGAATGAGACACCCTTTGGCGTCTTTCATTCTGAACTTATCAACCGCCTTATCAATATAGGTCACATGACTAAGTTCAAACATCCTTTTTGATCTGTTCCGACAGATCTTGATGCCCAATATGTACTGTGCTTCTCCAAGATCCTTCATTAAAAAACATCTTCCAAGCCATTCTTTAACAGAATTAAGCATAAGAATATTGTTTCCAATAAGGAGTATGTCATCGACATACAACACAATGAATACAACGTAACTCCCACTGATCTTCTTGTAAAACAAGACTCTTTCGAGTTCCTTTGAAATCCAAATCCTGATATGGATTCATTGAACTGAAGATTCCAACTCCGAGATGCTTGCTTTAATCCATTAGGATCTATTAAGATTTCATACTCTCTCAGCCTGACTAGGATCGATAAAACCCTCTGGTTGTGTCATAAACACATCCTCTTCTAGAATCCCATTCAAGAAGACGGTTTTAACATCCATTTGCCATATCTCATAATCATAATGAGCAGCAATGGCTAAGAGAATCCGAATGTATTTGATCATAGCAACTGGTGAAAAGGTTTCATCATAATCCACTTTGTGAATTTGATTAAATCCCTTTGCCACCAACCTTGCTTTGAAAACACTAGGTTTTCCATCCATGTCTGTTTTATTTTGTAAATCCATTTGCATCCAATGGGCCTAGCCCCTTTAAGCAAATCGACCAAGTTCCAAACTTGATTTTCAGACATCGATTCCATTTCGGATTTCATGGCACCCTACCATTTCTCAGAATCTGGACTCGTCATAGCTTGGGTATAGGTCGAAGGTTCATTGCTTTCTAAAAGCATGACTTCATAGCTCTCATTTATCAGAATACCTAAGTATCTGTCACGTTGAGTTCTAACCCTTCCAGACCTTCGAGGGTTAGGTGTGGTTTCCAGAACCACTGGAGTACTCTCGACCAAGTCTTGAGTATCCATATCAGTTTGTTCTACTTGAACCTCGTTCAAGACAACTGAGCTCCCACTGACTTTCTAGGAAAGATTACTCTTTTTCAAGAAAATCACTATCTCGAGTAACAAAATATTGTTCTCAGATAGATCGTAGAAGTTGTACCCTCGAGTTTCTTATGGATACCATAAAGAAACTTTTATCCCAATTGAGTTCAATCTCTATAGAGATAAATCTCGCCAGAGAAGCTTTTTGGAACCTCAAATCTTGATGAAAACAATTTAGGGACCCTCCCTTTCCATACCTAGTATGGTGTTTTATCAACAGCTTTTGAGAGCGTCCTATTCAGTGTATAAGTTGAAGTCTAGAATTGTGTGTTCCCAAAAGAGACCAGTAGTTCATTTAGACCTGTCATCGAATGGTCGAACTATATCTAATATAGTTTGTTTTCTCTTTTCCGAAACATAACCTTCATGTGCTTGTGAACTGATAGGTTCAACATACATCAGTATGGATCATCCCTAATAAATCACTCACATGTGTTGGAGTTATGTACTTAATGTCTAGATTTAAGTAACGGTAAACTCCCGGTCATAGCATTTAATCTATTAAATTAATAAACAATTGTTTGCATTTAATTATTGATAATTAAATATATGCAAATCATAGTCCTGGATTTTATACGTTGTAGTTAGTATGGTGTGTCGGGCCCACACAGAAGATCATACTATCGGTTACTCGTATTTAATCAAACAGTTGCTCACGACCTAGATGGACACGGACCAATCCATCGGTATAGTCGTTGTGTGAGAGAGAAAATAATTTGTCTTAATTATTTTATCACACTTGTACACTTGGTGTATTGAGCGGATCGCTTGAGATTTATCGATTATGATTGCCTTGGATAATCGATTCAAGTCTCAGAGTATTTTATTCTTAATCCCCGATACTATTGCGGGTGTGTATATTTAATATAAGTGATTTTGATTTTCCAAAGGAATTAACCGATTTAATTATTGGGTTAATTACCGGTTAAAGTTGGGTCACTATATTTTATATATGACATGCCGTGAATACTTGACGGGAAAGTGTATCCCGTAAGGGTTGATAATATCCCCGAGATGAGTTCATAAGGAATTATTGTGTAAACCTCATGAGTGGATTCGTACCGCACAATAATTAAGGTTGAATGGTAATAGTCTCAGATTAAAGAGATGAATAAATTAATTAGCAATAAATTAATTTTATTCATGGATATTTAAATCTTAAATACACGGAATAAATAATACTACCGGAGAAATATTATTTGATATAATATGGTATAATATTGGGAGTGCAATTAATTTTATATAGTGGAAAATAGAATTAATTAATAATAGTAAGGATTAATAGATTTGGGCTTGGGCTCAATTTAATCACTATTATTGCAAGTCCAATATTCCACCTCCTTAAGATCCCTTACGTAGCCTATAAAAGCACTACATGGTCTTCTCTGTTCTCATAACTTGAAGATCACAATTCTAGAGAGAGAAAGTAGAGAGGGAGATCCATGGAGTTCGTGATGGAGTAGTATACTTAATGTCTAGATTTGAGTATTATAAACTCCTTGTACACTTTCATTTACCTATTAATAACAAACATTCATTTGCTTTTATTTATTGTTAATTAAATATATGCAAATTATAGTCCTGGATTTTATACGTTGTAGTTAGTATGGTGTGCATGGGCGCACAGAAGATCATACTATCGGTTAGTCGTATTTAATCGAACAGATGCTCACGACCTAGATGGACACGGACCAATCCATCGGTATAGTCGTTGTGTGAGAGAGAAAATAATTTATCTTAATTATTTTATCACACTTGTACACTTGGTGTATTGAGCGGATCGATTGAGACTCATCAATTAGGTTTGCTCGGCGATAATTGATTTGAGACTCAGTGTATTTTATTCTTAATCCCCGATACAATTGCGGGTGTGTATATTTAATATAAGTGACTTTGATTTTCCAAAGGAATTGACCGGTTTAATTATTGGGTCAATTACCGGTTAAGTTGGGTCACTATATTTTATATATGGCATGCCGTGAATTCTTGACGGGACAGTGTATCCCGGAAGGGTTGATAATATCCCCGAGATGAGCTCATAAGGATTTATTATGTAAACCTCGCGAGTGGATTTGTTCCGCATAATAAATAAGGTTGAGTGGTACTAGTCTCGGATAAAAGAGATGAATAAATTTATTAAGCAATAAATAAATTTTATTCATGGATATTTATATCTTAAATACACGGAATAAATAATACTACCGGAGAAATATTATTTGGATATAATATGGTTTAATATTGGGAGTGCAATTAATTTATATAGTGGAAAATAAATTAATTAATATTGATAAGGATTAATGGACTTGAGCATTGGGCTCAATTTAATCTTCAATATTGGAAGCCCAATATTCCACCTCCTTTAGATCCCCTACGTAGCCTATAAAAGCACTACATTGCCTTCATAAATCATAAGACAAGATTATCATACTTGATATTCTAGAGAGTTGAAGGAGATCCATAGGAGTTCGATAGATCGTCGCCCACCCGACGTTCGAACGAAGTGCAAGGAATACGTGGGAAGATTCGAAGGTCATCTTGATTTCGTTTCTCCGAACAACGAATCGTAGGTATGATATCTAAACGCCCTTGATATTACATGATTTGGATTTATCGTGAAATACCGTAGAACGAAGATCCAAAAGGATCGAACCCGGATTAGACGAACGACCACGCGGTGGTGGCTAAGCCACCGGACCGCGTGGGGATCGACCGCCTAGGGTTCGACGCGCAAGGGGAGCCCTCGGCTTCGGCCGAGGGGGCGATCGCTGCCACGGGGCGCGATCGCCGGGCGGGCGGCTGGTGCGCCCGCAGCGGCTCGTGGGTCGAGCCGCTCCTCCACGGCGGGCGCAGGTCGCCGGACCTGTTGCCGGGGGACTGCCGGATGCAGCTCCAATGATCGCCCATGCGATCGATGCAAATCGATCGCGAGCCCCGCGTGCGTGGGCTCGGGCTGGGCGTGCGCGCGGCTTCGGCCGCGTCGTGCGTTCGGCTCGTGCTCCGGCTCGTACGTGGTGGTCGCGTGATCTCCGGCGGATGGTTTTGATCGGGTTATTGTTTTCCGCAAATTTTAATAGCCCGGGATATCGAATTCCAACAATTGGTATCAGAGCGTGGTTTACGTTCGCGGTATTTTCGATAAAATTGTTCTACCTTGCAGGGTTTCCGACTATTATGGCTTAATTTATTATTCGTTTAATTTATTTTGTCATGATTGTTGGTTTTATTAAACTCTCGGACATGTCGAGATTCGTTTTTGGTGGTGAATGCTTGTAATAGTAAAAATTCGGGGGTTGACCGAATTCAGGTTTATTATTATTGTTCTATCTTTTTCCGGAAATTGTATAGGGTCGATTTCATGTATAGAATCGATACCGGATAGTGTAAAATTAATTTTGTAATTTATTTTGCGTTGGATCGATGCCGAAACGACCGCCGGAGAAGACGCGTGACGAAGGAGATGATCGTGAGGGTGAAGGGCTCGGATCGACCGCCCCATGGTTGATCCATGAGGATCGATCGACCCTAGCCGGAAGAGGGGCTGCCCGCGGGAGTTCCGGCCACGCCAGCCACCAAGGGAGGTGGCGCGTGGGCTGGGCGGCGGCGGCACCTAGGCGAAGGTCGATGGTGGCGCGGGGATCCCCACCCCGCGCTATCCCGGTCCGGAGATTTACTTTCCTACTTGATTCGGGTTTTTCCTAAATTGAGTATTCTTTTTTTTGGGAACTCTCATGGATTAGGAAAAGAATCAATTTGGAATTAATTAGGATTCCTAATTGATTATTTCTATTTTATGGAAATATTCATGGATTAGGAATCTAATTAATTTGGAAAGTAGAAGAGTCCTAAATTATTTTATTTCCTTATTTCATTATGGAAATCATCTAGAATATTCCAAGTGGGTCTTGGATAGATTATTCTAGAGATTTAATGAAGTAGAAAGGGAAAATAAAATAAATAAAAATATTAATAATATTTAATTTTATTTTTGATTTATTCGATTGACTTAATTATTATTAATTAAGTATCTTTTGGATTTATTAAAAAATAAATAGATTTAAATATTGGAAATTAATATTCTCGTCACATGGAGCATTTAAGAACGAAGACTGAAGACTAGAAGATGCGTACGGAGATGGAGTAAAGCCATAATAGTCGGAAAATAATATTCTAGTATTATTTTGACTATGTGATAATACTATGTGCTTTATTACTTGTATGCATGCTATATGTGTTTAATTTATGCACTAGATAGCGTATCCCTTTATTGTAAAAAGCTAAGTGGGAGAGGGTATGGAAACATACCTATGGTCTCCATTGCTGCTCTCTTGGTGACTTTTATAAACTTTTGAAGTTTATATAGATAGGTCATTGGAGGAAAGTTCTTGTAATTCCTCTTACGAGAAACATTGATTAAGTTCATCAAACAATGCCTAATTTGTCTTTCCAAAACTGATTTCAAGTCGACTCATTCTTACCCCGGGGAGTGGAATGGAGCCAGAGCCACTTGGTCATGTCGAGGACACAAATTAGAGACCTTCGTACCATTCTTTTGAAGGTGGATCGATTGTCTTCTCGGCTCCCTCATTTATGAGAGATATGGCTGTTCGCATGGTGAATCACTGGTTAGAAACTTCGAGTTTCACTTATGATTCTCCGCGTCTTGATTTACAAGATCGAATGGATCAAGTAATTGGGAGTCAATTATAAAGATCTCTTGGTATAGTAAACGTCCACACCACGTGGCTTGCTATACTGACGGATTTTGGATTAATTGATGTAGACAGTTGTAAGAAATTGTAAAGAGTTGTGAAGTTGTCGTAAACGTCCACACCACGTGGCTTGCGGTAATGTAGCAATTCCAAGCGATTTACTTTGGTGCTGAGTAATGGTTTACACTTAGATACGCCTTATAGTATTCCTCCACACGAGGTTCCGCTATAAGTGATGTATGACCGAAGAAAATCTAATTGCTAAGTCGTTTGGGTGGGTAAACGTCCACACCACGTGGCTTGCCTTACCTGATGGGATTTTAGATGTGATTAGTGATTTAATGATATTATTTAAGGGAGATAATATCGGATATTAAATTGTTTGTTTGTTTTATGTGCTTATAGGTTAAGAATGACTGTGACCCCACTTTGTGATATACTTAAAGATGAAAACTCACTTGTTCCATATAGTACTGATTGAAAAAGAAATCTGGACATTTTCCAGACTGTTGAACCTTCCGAATCCACTGCTGTCTCAACTCATGAGGACATTAGGAATGAACTCAGAATGATGTTGAGACATAGTGTGGAAGCCGGACAAGAAGTGATTGACATACTCTATAAATTCAGTCCTCTTGAGGAATCATTTAAAAACGATTTCAAAAGAGCGGAACTTATAAGTATGGTCAGAAAGTCACAAGTTCTTGTGGCTAAAATGGAAGTGCAAGCAATGAAGCCCAGTGGTTCCAAACCACGGAATGGGAAAAGCAAGCCTCGAGGCAAGTGCTATCGATGCAAGCAGTCTGGGCACTGGAGGTCTGATTGTCCTCTCATCAAAGGTACGAAATTTTCCTTAGTCACTGAAACATTATCCGTGGTGTTATCTACCGGCACCTGGTGTGTAGATACGGGGGCCACTGATCATGTCTGCAATTCATTGCAGGGGTTCCAGGAAACCCGGAGACTTAGAGAGGGAGAGATCATGGTCTACATGGGCAATGCCGCGAGGGTAGCGGCTGTTGCAGTGGGAGACGTTCACTTACGCTTTAGTAGTGATAGGGTTTTAGTTTTACATAATTGTCTTTATGTACCCAACTTTAGAAATAATTTAATTTCGGTTTCTAAACTTATTATGAATGGATATTCTGTTTCTTTTGACCATTCTGTGATCATAAGAAGAAACAGTGAGATTATCTGTTCTGGTACATTGGTGGACGATTTGTATGTGCTAAATCCTGAGTCTAACACGATGCAACTAACCGAGAGTAATAACACGTCTACGAACACCAATAAGAGAAAGGAACCTTCAAAGATGAATCAATTATACTTGTGGCATCTAAGGCTAGGTCATATAAACTCGAATAGGCTTCAAAGGTTGAAAGCTGATGGTCTAATCAGCGATGTTGAAGGAGAGGACCTTCCAACCTGCGAATCCTGTTTAGAGGGTAAAATGACCAAGCGTCCTTTTTCTGGTAAAGGACGAAGAGCTGAACAAGTGTTGGATTTGATTCACTCTGATGTATGCGGACCTATGTCTACTCAGGCAAGGGGAGGGTACGAGTATTTCATCACCTTCACTGATGATTACTCAAGATATGGATATGTATACCTGATGAGCCGCAAGAGCGAATCCTTTGGCAAGTTCAAAGAATTCAAGGCTCTTGTGGAGAACCTTCGTGGTAAATCCATAAAGTGCCTGCGATCTGATTGCGGAGGCGAGTACCTGTCTGGAGAATTCAAGGCATACTTGGCAGAGAATGGGATTGAATCCCAACTGACTTCACCATATACTCCCCAGCAGAATGGTGTGTCAGAAAGAAGGAATAAGACTCTTATGGAAATGGTGCGATCGATGATGAGTTACTTGGACTTACCTATTATGTTCTGGGGACATGCCTTGGAAACGGCGGCGTATATCTTGAATAGGGTTCCAACCAAAACGGTACCAACAACACCCATGGAATTGTGGAGTGGGCGCAAGCCTAACTTGAGACACATTCGGATCTGGGGTTGTCCAGCACATGTGGAGTAGTATACTTAATGTCTAGATTTGAGTATTATAAACTCCTTGTACACTTTAATTTACCTATTAATAACAAACATTCATTTGCTTTTAATTATTGTTAATTAAATATATGCAAATTATAGTCCTGGATTTTATACGTTGTAGTTAGTATGGTGTGCATGGGCGCACAGAAGATCATACTATCGGTTACTCGTATTTAATCGAATAGATGCTCACGACCTAGATGGACACGGACCAATCCATCGGTATAGTCGTTGTGTGAGAGAGAAAATAATTTATCTTAATTATTTTATCACACTTGTACACTTGGTGTATTGAGCGGATCGATTGAGACTCATCAATTGTTGGAGTAGTATACTTAATGTCTAGATTTGAGTATTGTGAACTCCTTGTACACTTTCATTTACCTATTAAATACGAACATTCATTTGCTTTTAATTATTGTTAATTAAATATATGCAAATTATAGTCCTAGATTTTATACGTTGTAGTTAGTATGGTGCTGCATGGGCGCACAAAAGATCATACTATCGGTTACTCGTATTTAATCGAACAGATGCTCACGACCTAGATGGACACGGACCAATCCATCGGTATAGTCGTTGTGTGAGAGAGAAAATAATTTATCTTAATTATTTTATCACATTTGTACACTTGGTGTATTGAGCGGATCGATTGAGACTCATCAATTAGGTTTGCTCGGCGATAATTGATTTGAGACTCAGTGTATTATATTCTTAATCCCCGATACAATTGCGGGTGTGTATATTTAATATAAGTGACTTTGATTTTCCAAAAGAATTGACCGGTTTAATTATTGGGTCAATTACCGGTTAAGTTGGGTCACTATATTTTATATATGGCATGCCGTGAATTTTTGACGGGACAGTGTATCCCGGAAGGGTTGATAATATCCCCGAGATGAGCTCATAAGGATTTATTATGTGAACCTCGCGAGTGGATTTGTTCCGCATAATAAATAATGTTGAGTGGTACTAGTCTCGGATAAAAGAGATGAATAAATTTATTAAGCAATAAATAAATTTTATTCATGGATATTTATATCTTAAATACACGGAATAAATAATACTACCGGAGAAATATTATTTGGATATAATATGGTTTAATATTGGGAGTGCAATTAATTTATATAGTGGAAAATAAATTTAATTAATATTGATAAGGATTAATGGACTTGAGCATTGGGCTCAATTTAATCTTCAATATTGGAAGCCCAATATTCCACCTCCTTTAGATCCCCTACGTAGCCTATAAAAGCACTACATGGCCTTCATAAATCATAAGACAAGATTATCATACTTGATATTCTAGAGAGTTGAAGGAGATCCATAAGAGTTCGATAGATCGTCGCCCACCCGACGTTCGAACGGAGTGCAAGGAATACGTAGGAAGATTCAAAGGTCGTCTTGATTTCGTTTCTCCGAACAACAAATCGAAAGGTACAATATCTAAACGCCCTTGATAATTGTTCGATTTTGGATTTATCGAGAATACCGTAGAACGCAAGATCCGAAGGATCGAACCCGGATTAGACGAACGACCACGCGGTGGTGGCGAAGCCACCGGACCGCGTGGACCGCACGCTTATGGTTCGGCGCGCAAAGGAGAGCCCTCGGCTTCGGCCGAGGGGGGCGATTGCTGCCATGAGGCGCGATCGCCGGCGGTGGCGGGCTGGTGCCGTCGCCTCCCCACCTCGACGGTGGGGGCTCCTCCACGGCGGGCAGCAGGTCGCTAGACCTGCTGCCGGGGGCTGCCGGATGCAGCCCCATCGATCGCGATGATCGACGCGATCATACGATCGCACGAACCCCGGCTCGCGGGGGTTCGGCTGGGGGCGGGCTACGCGTCTTCGGGCGTGTGGTCTCCAAAGGCCGGACTCCGGCGGATGAGTCGGTGTTCATGTGATCTCCGGCGATGGGTTTTTGATCGGGCTATGGTTTCCGCAAATTTTAATAGCCCGGGATATCGAATTCCAACAATTAGTATCAGAGCGTGGTTTACGTTCGCGGTATTTTCGATAAAATTGTTCTACCTTGCAGGGTTTCCGACTATTATGGCTTAATTTATTATTCGTTTAATTTATTTTGTCATGATTGTTGGTTTGATTAAACTCTCGGACATGTCGAGATTCGTTTTTGGTGGTGAATGCTTGTAATAGTAAAAATTCGGGGGTTGACCGAATTTAGGATTTATTATAACGTTCTACGTTTTTCTGGAAATTGTATAGGGTCGATTTCATGTATAGAATCGATACCGGATAGTGTAAAATTTATTTGTAATTTATTTTGCGTTGGATCGATGCCGAAACGACCGCCGGAGAAGACGCGTGACGAAGGAGATGATCGTGAGGGAGAGGACAAGGATCGACCATCCCCATGGTCGATCCATGAGGATCGATCGACCCTCGGCCGTAGGAGGCTGCCCGCGGGAGTTCCGGCCACGCCGGCCACCAGTGGTGGTGGCGCGTGGGCTGGACGGCGGCGGCATAGGCGGCGGTCGATGGTGGCACGGGGATCCCCACCCCGTGCTATCCCGGTCCGGAGATTTACTTTCCTAATTGGTTCGGGTTTTTCCTAATTGAGAATTCCTATTTTTGAGAACTCTCATGGATTAGGAAAAGAATCAATTTGGAATTAATTAGGATTCCTAATTGATTATTTCTATTTTATGGAAATATTCATGGATTAGGAATCTAATTAATTTGGAAAGTAGAAGAGTCCTAAATTATTTTATTTCCTTATTTCATTATGGAAATCATCTAGAATATTCCAAGTGGGTCTTGTATAGATTATTCTAGAGATTTAATGAAGTAGAGAGGGAAGATAAAATAAATAAAAATATTAATAATATTTAATTTTATTTTTAATTTATTCGATTGACTTAATTATTATTAATTAAGTATCTTTTGGATTTATTAAAAATAAATAGATTTAAATATTAGATATTAATATTCTCGTCACATGAAGCATTCAAGAACGAAGACTAAAGACTAGAAGATGCGTACGGAGATGGAGTAAAGCCATAATAGTCGGAAAATAATATTCTAGTAATTATTTTGACTATGTGATAATACTATGTGCTTTATTACATGTATGCATGCTATATGTGTTTACTTTTATGCACTAGATAGCGTATCCCTTTATTGTAAACAGCTAAGTGGGAGAGGGTATGGAAACATACCCATGGTCTCCATTGCTGTTCTCTTGGTGACTTTTATAAACTTTTGAAGTTTATATAGATAGGTCATTGGAGGAGAGTTCTTGTAATTCCTCTTACGAGAAACATTGATTAAGTTCATCAAACAATGCCTAATTTGTCTTTCCAAAACTGATTTCAAGTCGACTCATTCTTACCCCGGGGAGTGGAATGGAGCCAGAGTCACTTGGTCATGTCGAGGACACAAATTAGAGACCTTCGTACCATTCTTTTGAAGATGGATCGATTGTCTGCTCGGCTCCCTCATTTATGAGAGATAGGGCTGTTCGCATGGTGAATCACTGGTTAGAAACTTCGAGTTTCACTTATGATTCTCCACGTCTTGATTTACAAGATTAAATGGATCAAGTAATTGGGAGTCAATTATAAAGATCTCTTGGTGTAGTAAACGTCCACACCACGTGGCTTGCTATGCCGACGGATCTTGGATTAATTGATGTAGACAGTTGTAAGAAATTGTGAAGAGTTGTGAAGTTATCGTAAACGTCCACACCACGTGGCTTGCGGTGATGTAGCAATTCCAAGCGATTTACTTTGGTGATGAGTAATGGTTTACACTTAGATACGCCTTATAGTATTCCTCCCCACGAGGTTCCGCTATAAGTGATGTATGACCAAAGAAAATCTAATTGCTAAGTCATTTGGGTGGGTAAACGTCCACACCACGTGGCTTGCCTTACCTGATGGGATTTTAGATGTGATTAGTGATTTAATGATATTATTTAAGGGAGATAATATCGGATATTAAATTGTTTGTTTGTTTTATGTGCTTACAGGTTAAGAATGACTGTGACCCCACTTTGTGATATACTTAAAGATGAAAACTCACTGGTTCCATATAGTACTGATTGGAAAAGAAATCTGGACATTGTTCAGACTGTCGAGCCTTCCAAATCCACTGTTGTACCAACTCATGAGGACATTTGGAATGACCTCAGAATGATGTTGAAGCATAGTGTGGAAGCCGGACAAGAAGTGATTGACATACTTTATAAATTCAGTCCTCTTGAGGAGTCATTTAAAAACGATTCCAAAAGAGCGGAACTTATAAGTATGGTCAGAAAGTCACAAGCTCTTGTGGCTGAAATGGAAGTGCAAGCAAAGAAGCCTAGTGGTTCCAAACCACGGATTAGGAAGAGCAAGCCGCGAGGCAAGTGCTATCGATGCAAGCAGTCTGGGCACTGGAGGTCTGATTGTCCTCTCATCAAAGGTACGAAATTTTCCTTAGTCACTGAAACATTATCAGTGGTGTTATCTACCAGCACCTGGTGTGTAGATACGGGGGCCACTGATCATGTCTGCAATTCATTGCAGGGGTTCCAGGAAACCCAGAGACTTAGAGAAGGAGAGATCGTGGTCTACATGGGCAATGCCGCGAGGGTGGCGGCTGTTGCAGTGGGAGACGTTCACTTACGCTTTAGTAGTGATAGGATTTTGGTTTTACATAATTGTCTTTATGTACCCAACTTTAGAAAGAATTTAATTTCGGTTTCTAAACTTATTATGAATGGATATTCTGTTTCTTTTGACCACTCTGTGATCATAAGAAGAAATAGTGATATTATCTGTTCTGGTACATTGGTAGACGATTTGTATGTGCTGAATCCTGAGTCTAACACGATGCAACTAACCGAGAGTAATAACACATCTACGAACACCAATAAGAGAAAGGAACCTTCTAAAATGAATCAATTATACTTGTGGCATCTAAGGCTAGGTCATATAAACTCGAATAGGCTTCAAAGGTTGAAAGCTGATGGTCTAATCAGCAATGTTGAAGGAAAGGACCTTCCAACCTGCGAATCCTGTTTAGAGGGTAAAATGACCAAGCGTCCTTTTTCTTGTAAAGGACGAAGAGCTGAACAAGTATTGGATTTGATTCACTCTGATGTATGCGGACCTATGTCTACTCAGGCAAGGGGAGGGTACGAGTATTTCATTACTTTTACTGATGACTACTCAAGATATGAATATGTATACCTGATGAGCCGCAAGAGCGAATCCTTTGGCAAGTTCAAAGAATTCAAGGCTCTTGTGGAGAACCTTCGTGGTAAATCCATAAAATGCCTGCGATCTGATCGCGGAGGCGAGTACCTGTCTGGAGAATTCAAGGCATACTTGGCAGAGAATGGGATTGAATCCCAACTGACTTCACCATATACTCCCCAGCAGAATGGTGTGTCAGAAAGAAGGAATAGGACTCTTATGGAAATGGTGCGATCAATGATGAGTTACTCGGACTTACCTATTATGTTCTGGGGACATGCCTTGGAAACAGCGGCGTATATCTTGAATAGGGTTCCAACCAAAACGGTACCAACAACACCCATGGAATTGTGGAGTGGGCGTAAGCCTAACTTGAGACACATTCGGATCTGGGGTTGTCTAGCACATGTGTTGCGACAAGGCGCCGATAAGTTAGAACCTAGATCAGAATTACGGCTGTTTGTAGGATACCCGAAAGAAACTAAAGGTGGCATGTTCTATAGTCCTACGGACCAGAAGATCGTTATAAGTACTAACGCTCGGTTCTTAGAGGAAGACTATGTCATGGACCACAAGCCCAAGAGTGACATAATACTAGATGAGTTGAGAGGAGACAAGGAAGACTTAGATACAGCCGAACCGAGTAGTAATGCACCACTAGAACCTGCACCTACTGTCACTGTTAATACACCGGAATGCCGTCGTAGTGGGAGGGTTGTTAAACAACCAGATAGATGGATTGGACTGGGTGAGTCTTCAGACTCTGGACCTGGAGTTCAGGAAATCGATCCCTGGACCTAGATGAGGCGGTACAAGATATAGATGCGCTTTCTTGGAAGAAAGCAATGAAATCCGAAATTGAATCTATAGATTCTAATAAAGTCTGGGATCTTGTAGAACCACCAAACGGCGTAAAGCCAATTGGGTGCAAATGGGTCTACAAGAGAAAGAGAGGATCTTACGGAAAGGTTGAAACCTTTAAAGCTCGGCTTGTTGCGAAAGGATATACTCAGAAAGAGGGAATCGATTATGAGGAGACCTTCTCGCCTGTAGCCAAGATAAAGTCGATCCGGATTCTCTTATCCATAGCAGCTCATATGGATTATGAGGTGTGGCAAATGGATGTCAAGACAGCTTTCCTAAATGGAAGTCTTGACGAGACGATTTATATGAAACAACCAGAAGGATTCATTGCTAAGGGGCGAGATCATCTAGTGTGCAAGCTTAATCGATCCATTTATGGATTGAAACAAGCCTCGAGATCGTGGAACCTACGGTTTGACGAAGTAGTCCAATCTTTTGGATTCAGTCAAAGCATGGACGAATCGTGTGTGTATTGGAAACGTGATGGGAAGAAGGTGGTGTTTCTCGTGCTTTATGTAGACGACATTCTTCTCATTGGCAACAGTGTGAGAATGTTATCAGACATAAAGGGATGGTTGTCTAGACAATTCGATATGAAAGATTTGGGAGAAGTCGGGCATGTTCTAGGGATCAAGGTTATAAGGGATCGCCGGAATAGAACATTGTACCTATCCCAGCAATCTTACATAGACACGATTCTGGCTCGTTTTAACATGCAAGATTCCAAGAAGGGCGAACTACCCTTCAGTAAAGGAACTTATCTTTCTAAGGAAATGTGTCCTCAGACACAGAAGGAGAAAGATGAAATGAAAGCGGTTCCCTACGCTTCGGCTGTGGGAAGCTTGATGTATGCAATGTTATGCACGAGGCCTGATATCTGCTATGCAGTTGGCGTAGTAGCGAGATATCAGAGTAACCCTGGAAAGGCTCATTGGACTGCCGTAAAGAGTATTTTCAAGTATTTGCGAAATACAAGGGATTATGTTCTAAGTTACGGGGCAGGCAATCTGATTCCTTTGGGTTACACGGATTCGGATTTCCAAGCTGATAAGGACCGGCGAAAGTCGACATCAGGCTATGTGTACACTTTGGGAGGTGGAGCCGTATCATGGAGGAGTGTTAAGCAAAAGTGCATTTCGGACTCTACCATGGAAGCTGAATATGTTGCAGCCTCAGAGGCAGCGAAAGAGTCAGTATGGTTCCTTAATTTCCTCCAGGACTTAGATGTGATTCCGAGTTTGCCCAGAGCTATGACAATTTATTGTGATAATAGCGGTGCAGTGGCAAACAGCAAGGAACCACGGTCCCATAGTGCTACGAAACACATAGAGCGCAAGTACCACCTGATTCGAGTCATCGTCAAGAGGGGCGATGCGATAGTCACCAAGTTAGCTTCGGAAGACAACCTAGCGGACCCTTTCACCAAGATACTTCCTAAGGAAGTATATTTCAAGCACTTGGAGGGTTTGGGAGTCAGAAGTTTGGAAGATAAGACTAGAGCTTAGTATAAGTGGGAGATTGTTGGAGTAGTATACTTAATGTCTAGATTTGAGTATTGTGAACTCCTTATACACTTTCATTTACCTATTAAATACGAACATTCATTTGCTTTTAATTATTGTTAATTAAATATATGCAAATTATAGTCCTGGATTTTATACGTTGTAGTTAGTATGGTGCCGCATGGGCGCACAGAAGATCATACTATCGGTTACTCGTATTTAATTGAACAGATGCTCACGACCTAGATGGACACGGACCAATCCATCGGTATAGTCGTTGTGTGAGAGAGAAAATAATTTATCTTAATTATTTTATCACACTTGTACACTTGGTGTATTGAGCGGATCGATTGAGACTCATCAATTAGGTTTGCTCGGCG
This sequence comes from Euphrasia confusa, assembly GCA_954870475.1. Lineage (NCBI taxonomy): Eukaryota > Viridiplantae > Streptophyta > Magnoliopsida > Lamiales > Orobanchaceae > Euphrasia > Euphrasia confusa. The sequence goes on along the minus strand of OX940949.1, from coordinate 13,203,141 downwards.
ATAATTGATTTGAGACTCAGTGTATTATATTCTTAATCCCCGATACAATTGCGGGTGTGTATATTTAATATAAGTGACTTTGATTTTCCAAAGGAATTGATCGGTTTAATTATTGGGTCAATTACCGGTTAAGTTGGGTCACTATATTTTATATATGGCATGCCGTGAATTCTTGACGGGACAGTGTATCCCGGAAGGGTTGATAATATCCCCGATATGAGCTCATAAGGATTTATTATGTAAACCTCGCGAGTGGATTTGTTCCGCATAATAAATAATGTTGAGTGGTACTAGTCTCGGATAAAAGAGATGAATAAATTTATTAAGCAATAAATAAATTTTATTCATGGATATTTATATCTTAAATACACGGAATAAAAAATACTACCGGAGAAATATTATTTGGATATAATATGATTTAATATTGGGAGTGCAATTAATTTATATAGTGAAAAATAAATTTAATTAATATTGATAAGGATTAATGGACTTGAGCATTGGGCTCAATTTAATCTTCAATATTGGAAGCCCAATATTCCACCTCCTTTAGATCCCCTACGTAGCCTATAAAAGCACTACATGGCCTTCATAAATCATAAGACAAGATTATCATACTTGATATTCTAGAGAGTTGAAGGAGATCCATAAGAGTTCGATAGATCGTCGCCCACCCGATGTTCGAACGGAGTGCAAGGAATACGTAGGAAGATTCAAAGGTCATCTTGATTTTGTTTCTCCGAACAACGAATCGAAAGGTACAATATCTAAACGCCCTTGATAATTGTTCGATTTTGGATTTATCGAGAATACCGTAGAACGCAAGATCCGAAGGATCGAACCCGGATTAGACGAACGACCACGCGGTGGTGGCGAAGCCACCGGACCGCGTGGACCGCACGCCTAGGGTTCGGCGCGCAAAGGAGAGCCCTCGGCTTCGGCCGAGGGGGGCGATCGCTGCCATGAGGCGCGATCGCCGGCGGTGGCGGGCTGGTGCCGTCGCCTCCCCACCTCGACGGTGGGGGCTCCTCCACGGCGGGCAGCAGGTCGACGGACCTGCTGCCGGGGGCTGCCGGATGCAGCCCCATCGATCGCGATGATCGACGCGATCATACGATCGCACGAACCCCGGCTCGCGGGGGTTCGGCTGGGGGCGGGCTACGCGTCTTCGGGCGTGTGGTCTCCAAAGTCCGGACTCCGGCGGATGAGTCGGTGTTCATGTGATCTCCGGCGATGGGTTTTTGATCGGGCTATGGTTTCCGCAAATTTTAATAGCCCGGGATATCGAATTCCAACATCAATTAGGTTTGCTCGGCGATAATTGATTTGAGACTCAGTGTATTTTATTCTTAATCCCCGATACAATTGCGGGTGTGTATATTTAATATAAGTGACTTTGATTTTCCAAATGAATTGACCGGTTTAATTATTGGGTCAATTACCGGTTAAGTTGGGTCACTATATTTTATATATGGCATGCCGTGAATTCTTGAAGGGACAGTGTATCCCGGAAGGGTTGATAATATCCCCGAGATGAGCTTATAAGGATTTATTATGTAAACCTCGCGGGTGGATTTGTTCCGCATAATAAATAAGGTTGAGTGGTACTAGTCTCGTATAAAAGAGATGAATAAATTTATTAAGCAATAAATAAATTTTATTCATGGATATTTATATCTTAAATACACGGAATAAATAATACTACCGGAGAAATATTATTTGGATATAATATGGTTTAATATTGGGAGTGCAATTAATTTATATAGTGGAAAATAAATTAATTAATATTGATAAGGATTAATGGACTTGAGCATTGGGCTCAATTTAATCTTCAATATTGGAAGCCCAATATTCCACCTCCTTTCGATCCCCTACGTAGCCTATAAAAGCACTACATGGCCGTCATAAATCATAAGACAAGATTATCATACTTGATATTCTAGAGAGTTGAAGGAGATCCATAGGAGTTCAATAGATCGTCGCCCACCCGACGTTCGAACGAAGTGCAAGGAATACGTGGGAAGATTCAAAGGTCATCTTGATTTTCTTTCTCCGAACAACGAATCGTAGGTATGATATCTAAACGCCCTTGATATTACATGATTTGGATTTATCGTGAAATACCGTAGAACGAAGATCCAAATGGATCAAACCCGGATTAGACGAACGACCACGCGGTGGTGGCGAAGCCACCGGACCGAGTGGGGAACGCCCGCCTAGGGTTCAGCGCACAAGGGGATCCCTCGGCTTCGGCCGAGGGGGCGATCGCTGCCACGGGGCGCGATCGCCGAGCGGGCGGCTGGTGCGCCCGAAGCAGCTCGTGGGTCGAGCCGCTCCTCCACGGCGGGCAGCAGGTCGCCGGACCTGTTGCCGGGGGGCTGCCGGATGCAGCCCCAACGATCGCCCATGCGATCGATGCAAATCGATCGCGAGCCCCGCGTGCGGGGGCTCGGGCTGGGCGTGCGCGCGGCTTCGGCCGTGCGTGCGTTCGGCTCGTGCTCCGGCTCGTACGTGGTGCTCGCGTGATCTCCGGCGGATGGTTATGATCGGGTTATTGTTTTCCGCAAATTTTAATAGCCCGGGATATCGAATTCCAACAGTTCGGTAGATCGTCGCCCACACGACGTCCGAGCTAGTGCAAGGAATACGCGGGAAGATCTCAAGGTCGTCAAATTGAGTTCTTCGTTTTTCCGAACAACGAGAACGAGGTAAATCGTAAAACCCTCTTTATGATTTTATCGTTTAATTATCGTAAAAATATCGTGAACCATGATCGAGGGACGGAGATCCAAACCGAGGATGTGCTGGGGGATGGGGATCGAGGATCCCTGGACCGCCGCGACTAGGAATCCACGGCAAGAGGTGGATCCACATGAGCACGCCGGCTGGACAGCCCAGCGCCGCTCGCGCGGTGCTGTCTCCGCTCGCGCGGAGAGGCTGCTGCTCGCACGGCTGGACCGCCGCTCGCGCGGCGGTGGCTGGCGGCAGCTAGGGTGATCGTGAGCCACGGGTTCGACCGTGGCTGGAGCTCGATCACCCAGGGGGAAGCTGGGGCGTGCCTAGCGGGCTGAACCCTAGCGCACGTCCGGTGACGTGCGCATGCCCGGTGACGTGCGCACGCCTCAATCGAACGGCGGCGGCTCGTGCCGCTGCTAGGGTTTGACGCGGGCTGTCCGCGAGGGTTCGAGCATGCCCAGCGGGTTGCCAAGGGCAGCCCTAGGCGGCTGCCAAGGACAGCCGCGAGCCCCACACGAGGGCTCGACCGAACATCCCGGGCTATCCCCGTGGTTAGGGTTTGGTTGAGTCCGGCTTCGCGTGGTGGTTCGTGGCGGGTTTCCGGCAACTGGGATTTCGATTGGGTTGTCGGTTCCGCAATTTTGACAATCCGGATATTCGATCTCCAAAGGATTTCGGTCGGAATTAATTAGATAATTTATTTATTTAAATTTATTAATTCCGGGATATCGATTTCCAACACTATTCCAGCAAATTTCACCTCTAACCAGACAAAAGATATAACCAGATTAAAATCGGAAATTATCTTAGTCTGTTTTGAAGTTAGCAGTCAAACTACTTGTTAATATCAACTTTTTTTGTCTTCCAAAGACAACAAAATATTATTTAGTCCATCTAAGGTACATAAGAATACTCTTGGCCGCAATCTAATGCGTCTCACCTGGGTTTCCTTGAAACCGAATCGTCATGCTCAAAGCATACAATACGTCCAGTCGTGTACATATCATGGCGTACATTATAGACCCTATTGCCGAAGCATAAGGAATGTTTTACATCCTCTTTTGCTCATCAAGTACCGTAGGGCCTTGCATCTTGCTAAGTGATGTGCCATGACTCACTGGAATGAGACACCCTTTGGCGTCTTTCATTCTGAACTTATCAACCGCCTTATCAATATAGGTCACTTGACTAAGTTCAAACATCCTTTTTGATCTGTTCCGATAGATCTTGATGCCCAATATGTACTGTGCTTCTCCAAGATCCTTCATTAAAAAACATCTTCCAAGCCATTCTTTAACAGAATTAAGCATAAGAATATTGTTTCCAATAAGGAGTATGTCATCGACATACAACACAATGAATACAACGTAACTCCCACTGATCTTCTTGTAAAATAAGACTCTTTCGAGTTCCTCTGAAATCCAAATCCTGATATGGATTCATTGAACTGAAGATTCCAACTCCGAGATGCTTGCTTTAATCCATTAGGATCTATTAAGCTTTCATACTCTCTCAGCCTGACTAGGATCGATAAAACCCTCTGGTTGTGTCATAAACACATCCTCTTCTAGAATCCCATTCAAGAAGACGGTTTTAACATCCATTTGCCATATCTCATAATCATAATGAGCAGCAATGGCTAAGAGAATCCGAATGGATTTGATCATAGCAACTGGTGAAAAGGTTTCATCATAATCCACTTTGTGAATTTGATTAAATCCCTTTGCCACCAACCTTGCTTTGAAAACACTAGGTTTTCCATCCATGTCTGTTTTATTTTGTAAATCCATTTGCATCCAATGGGCCTAGCCCCTTTAAGCAAATCGACCAAGTTCCAAACTTGATTTTCAGACATCGATTCCATTTCGGATTTCATGGCACCCTGCCATTTCTCAGAATCTGGACTCGTCATAGCTTGGGTATAGGTCGAAGGTTCATTGCTTTCTAAAAGCATGACTTCATAGCTCTCATTTGTCAGAATACCTAAGTATCTGTCAGGTTGAGTTCTAACCCTTCCAGACCTTCAAGGGTTAGGTGTGGTTTCCAGAACCACTGGAGTACTCTCGACCAAGTCTTGAGTATCCATATCAGTTTGTTCTACTTGAACCTCGTTCAAGACAACTGAGCTCCCACTGACTTTCTAGGAAAGATTACTCTTTTTCAAGAAAATCACTATCTCGAGTAACAAAATATTGTTCTCAGATAGATCGTAGAAGTTTTACCCTCGAGTTTCTTATGGATACCATAAAGAAACTTTTATCCCAATTGAGTTCAATCTCTATAGAGATAAATCTCGCCAGAGAAGCTTTTTGGAACCTCAAATCTTGATGAAAACAATTTAGGGACCCTCCCTTTCCATACCTAGTATGGTGTTTTATCAACAGCTTTTGACAGCGTCCTATTCAGTGTATAAGTTGAAGTCTAGAATTGTGTGTTCCCAAAAGAGACCAGTAGTTCATTTAGACCTCTCATCGAATGGTCGAACTATATCTAATATAGTTTGTTTTCTCTTTTCCGAAACATAACCTTCATGTGCTTGTGAACTGATAGGTTCCACATACATCAGTATGGATCATCCCTAATAAATCACTCACATGTGATGGAGTTATGTACTTAATGTCTAGATTTAAGTAACTCCCGGTCATAACATTTAATCTATTAAATTAATAAACAATTGTTTGCATTTAATTATTGATAATTAAATATATGCAAATCATAGTCCTGGATTTTATACGTTGTAATTAGTATGGTGTGTCGGGCCCACACAGAAGATCATACTATCGGTTACTCGTATTTAATCAAACAGTTGCTCACGACCTAGATGGACACGGACCAATCCATCGGTATATTCGTTGTGTGAGAGAGAAAATAATTTGTCTTAATTATTTTATCACACTTGTACACTTGGTGTATTGAGCGGATCGCTTGAGATTTATCGATTAGGATTGTCTTGGATAATCGATTCAAGTCTCAGAGTATTTTATTCTTAATCCCCGATACTATTGCGGGTGTGTATATTTAATATAAGTGACTTTGATTTTCCAAAGTAATCAACCGATTTAATTATTGGGTTAATTACCGGTTAAAGTTGGGTCACTATATTTTATATATGACATGCCGTGAATACTTGACGGGAAAGTGTATCCCGTAAGGGTTGATAATATCCCCGAGATGAGTTCATAAGGAATTATTGTGTAAACCTCATGAGTGGATTCGTTCCGCATAATAATTAAGGTTGAATGGTAATAGTCTCGGATTAAAGAGATGAATAAATTAATTAGCAATAAATTAATTTTATTCATGGATATTTAAATCTTAAACACAGAATAAATAATACTTCCGGAGAAATATTATTTGATATAATATGGTTTAATATTGGGAGTGTAATTAATTTATATAGTGGAAAATAAATTAATTAATATTAATGGAGGATTAATAGATTTGGGCTTGGGCTCAATTTAATCATTAATATTGGAAGCCCAATATTCCACCTCCTTTAGATCCCCTACGTAGCCTATGAAAGCACTACATGGTCTTAACTTTTTCATAAGACAAGATTATCATACTTGATATTCTAGAGAGTTGAAGAGGATCCATAAGATTGGAGGTTCGTCGCTCACCCGACGTAGTGCAAGGAATACGTAGGAAGATTCAAAGGTCTTCAATTGATTCCGTTTCCCTGCACAACGAATCAAAAGGTATGATCATAAACTCCTTTGTGTGATTTTATGTGATACTAATTGTAATACGTACATGAACACACAATCCGGAGAACGTCGAGACCGGGATACGGGGATCACCGAGAAGGGGCGGCCGAACCCTAGGGTTCGACCGCCGGCGCGCGCGGACGAGGAAAGCCCCGGCTGGACGCCGGGGCATGCGATCGACGTGAAGTCGATCGTCGGGGGTTCGCCGTGGGCTGGTGCCACGGCGGGTGGACCCCCCCGCCTCCTCGACCGGCGGCATGCGCACGGGAGGAGCCCCGGCTGGATGCCGGGGCATGCGATCGACCGAGGTCGATCACGAGGGAAGCTTTGACTGGGCCGCGGCGGGTCAGCTGGGAGCTGACCGCCCTCCTCCGACGGTGGCGGTGAGTCGCCGGACTCACCGCCGGGGGCTGCTGGGCAGCCCGCCGATCGCATGTGCGCGATCGCGAGCCCTCCTCACGGCGGGGGCTCGGCTAAGGTTTAGCCGTGAGTTCACTTACGGCGATACTCGTGTCGAGCTCCGGCGTCGTTTGGTGGTTCGCGTGTTTCCGGCGATGGGATTTCGGTCGAGTTATTATTTTCCGCAAATTTTAATAGCCTGGGATATCGATTTCCAGCAATTGGTATCAGAGCAATTGGTTTCGTGTTCATGTATGTGTTCAATTACCGTTCTACCTTGCAAGGATTCCGACTATCATGGTTAAATAAATTGTTGATTAATTGTTTAATTAATTGTTAATTATTTTTCCATGATTATTCATTTATTAAACTCTCGGACATGTCGAGATTCGTTTTGTGTGGATGAATGCTTGTAATAGTAAAAATTCGGGGGTTGACCGAATTTAGATTTATCATTATTGTTCTATGTTTTCCGGAAATTGTATAGGGTCGATTTCATGTATAGAATCGATACCGGAATTGTAAATTTATTTCTTGTAATTTATTTACGTTGGATCGATGCCGAGACGACCGCTGGAGAACTCATGTGACGAAGGAGAAGATGAGAGGGAGAACTAGGGCTTGGGATCGATTGGATCGATCCCATGTTGATGATGGTCGATCGATGCCAAGGGGCGGGGGCTCGATCGCCCTAGTCGCGGGCTGCCGCCGGTTCGGTGGCTGGCCGGCGTGGCTGGGCGGCGGTGCTCCTCCCCGGTGGCTAGCTGGTCGATGGTGGGGGGCGCGGGGTCATCGTGATCTCGTGCTACTCCTACCAAGATTCACTTTCCTAATTGATTCGGTTTTCCTATTTTGAGTTTTCCTATTTTTGGGAATTCTCATGGATAATAGGAAAAGAATTAATTGGAATTAATTTTATTTCCTTATTTTATTATAGAAGTCTTCTAGAATATTCAAGTCTAACTTGGATAGGATTCTAGAGACTTAATAGAATTGGAAAGGAATAAAAATTAATTTAGAATTGATTTATTTCCTAATTGATTATTCCTATTTTATGGGAATTTTCATGGGTATGGAAATTAATTAATTTTGGAAAGTAGAAGAGTCCTAATTTATTTTATTTCATTATTCTATTATAGAAGTCTCCTAGAATGTTCCGAGTTCTACTTGGATAGGATTCTAGAGATTTAATAGAATTAGATAGGAAAATAAATAAATAAAAATATTAATGATATTTAATTTTATTTTTGATTTATTCGATTGCCTTAATTTTCGAATTAAGTATCTTTTGGATTTATTAAAAATAAATAGATTTAAATATTGGGATTAATATTCTCGTCACATGGAGCATTCAAGAACGAAGACTGAAGACTAGAAGACGCATACGGAGATGGAATAAAGCCATGATAGTCGGAAAATAATTTTCTAGCATTATTTTGACTATGTGTTACTATGTGCTTTATTACTTGTATGCATGCTTATGTGTTTAATTATGCATTAGATAGCGTATCCCTTTGTTATAAAAAGCTAAGTGGGAGAGGGGATGGAAACATTCCCATGGTCCCCATTGCTGTTCTCTTGGTGACTTTTATGGACTTTTGAAGTTCGTATAGATAAGTCATTTGAAGAGAATTCTTGTAATTCCTTTTACAAGAAACATTGATTAAGTTTATCAAACAATGCCTAATTTGTCTTTCTGAAACTGACTTCAAGTCGACTCATTCTTACCTCGGGGAGTGGAATGTAGCCAGAGCCACTTGGTCATATGGATGACACAAATTAGAGACATTCGTACCATCCTTTTAAAGGTGGATCGATTGTCTGCTCGGCTCCCTCATCTAATGAGAGATAGGGTTGTTCGCATGGTGAATCACTGGTTAGAAACATCGAGTTTCACTTATGATTCTTCGCGTCTTGATTTACGAAAATCGAATGGATCTTGAAATTGGGAGTCAATTATAAAAGTCTCTTGGTGTAGTAAACGTCCACTCCACGTGGCTTGCTACACTAACGGATTTTGGATTAACTGATGTAGACAGTTATAAGGAATTGTGAAGAATTGTGAAGTTGTCGTAAACGTCCACACCACGTGGCTTGCGGTGATGTAGCAATCCCAAACGATTTACTTTAGTGCTGAGTAATGGTTTACACTTAGATACGCATTATAGTATTCCTCCCCACAAGGTTACGCTATAAGTGATGTATGACCAAAGAAAATCTAATTGCTAAATCATTTGGGTAGGTAAACGTCCACACCACGTGGCTTGCCTTACCTGATGGGGTTTTAGATGTAACTAATAATTTAATGATATTATTTGAGGGAGATAATATCGGATATTAAATTGATTGTTTGTTTAAATGTGCTTATAGGTTTAGAGAATAGCTATGAATCCACTTTCTGTGATACTCAAGGAGCATAAACTCACTGGCCCCAACTATATTGATTGGAGGAGAAATTTGGACATTGTCCTGACTTCTTAAGAGTACAAATTTGTACTCCATGAATTGGGCCCTGCTGAGCCCACGACTGCCTCAACTAATGAGGAAAAAGAGGCATATCGGAAGTGGAAAAAGGCTGATGAAATGGCTAGGTGTTATATTTTGGCTTCCATGTCAAATGTACTCCAAACCCAACATGAGTCGATGGCCACTGCCTATGATATGTTGTTCAACCTCAAAGAGATGTTTGGGGAGCAAGATCGTGCGGCAAGGCAAGAAGCCATGAGAGTCCTTATGACAACTACTCAGTCTGAAGGAACGCCCGTCGGGGAGCACGTTCTTAAGATGATGAGTTTGTTGAATGAACTTGAGATCCTAGGAGCTCAAATTAATGGGGAGACGCAAGTAGACATCATACTCCAGTCTCTGACCCCTATTTTTGAGCAGTTTCGTATGAGTTATAATATGGGTAAACTGTCTTATACTCTTGCGCAACTCCTGACTGAATTGAAGGCGGCAGAGGGGATCTACAAGAAGGGCAAGTCTCAAGCGCTTGTAGCTACCAAGTCCAAAGGCTTGAAGCCTGTTGGAGGTAGGGGCAAGAAAAGGAAGCAAGCCTGGAAACCCAGTGGTGCCAAGAGGAATGGACCACGAGTGGGGGCTGTCAGGCCAAGAGGCAAGTGCTTTCGATGCAATAAGTCTGGACACTGGAAGTCTGAATGTCCTCCCAAAGGTACGAATTTTTCTTTAGTCGTAAAAACATAGTCAGCGGTATTATCTACCAGAAATCTGGTGTGTAGATATGGAACCACTGACGGTATGTGCATTTTAATGCAGGGGTTCCAGAAAACCTGGCGACTTAGAGAAGAAGAGTTCGAGTCTACACGGGCAAAAGCTGTAGGGGAAGCAGCTGTTGCGGTGGAAGACATTTATCTGCTTTAGTAGTTAAATAGGATTTCATTTCAAGTTTATTGCATTATGTACCCTTTATTTTAGAAAGAACTTTTGTTCTGGATTTCTATTAATTATGAATGGATATTTTATTTCTTTAATCATTTAATGATTTTGATAAGAAATAATGGCATTATCTATTCTGGTACATTAGATAGCAATATATGAATGATAGATCCTAAAGTCTACCACGATGCAACGAACCGTTCTATAACTTGTTTTACTTATTAGATGTATTTCTTTATTAAGTCATTATACTTGTGAATTCTTATACTTAGTAGTATTTATTCAAATAAGATTCAAATGGTCGAAATTGATTTGATCAATTATAGTTGAAGGAGTGGACCTTCTGACCTAAGAATTTAATTTGGAAGAGGATACAACTAAGCAAACCTTTCTGGATAAAGGATAGAATTTGGACAAGTATTGAGAATGATTAGATACTGATATATGCAGACGTATGTGTAATTAGAAAGGTATGAGTAGTTCTTTCAAGAAAAGCTCGATGATGGATTAGAATACTTGATGTGCCATAAAAGCAAAGTTTTTTGACTAGTCAATGAACACAAAGCTATTATGGAGGACCTTCAACATATATCCATTAGGAGTGTCGCGGAGGCCATAACCTATCTCAATAACACATAACATAAATTAGAGATTGGGATTCAATCCCAAAAGGCCGCACCATACACTTACGTGTAGAGATGGTGTGTTATAAATAAGAAATGGAAATCTAATAGTGAAAGAACAAGTTGTTCAGAACTACCTGTGTTCTATGGATATTCCTGGAAACAATGGCACATTCTATGTGATTGTAGGATATCCTGGATGAACAAAGTATTGTGTGTTCTATAGTACTATGAACCAGAAGGACGTTTAATCGCCCGGTTCTTAGAGGAAGACTATTAGATCGATGAACCACAAAGCCCGAACTGACATAATACCTAGGAATGAGAAAAAGGACAAAGACTAGGAACCAGCCAAACCGAGTAGAAGTACACCACTAACTGCACCTACTGTTATTACTGTTTATACACTGGGAGGCCATTGCAGTGGGAGGTTGTTGAACAACCAGAGATGTTCATAAGACTAGAAGAGTTTCGGACTCTGGATCTAGTAAAGATGAAATCGATCCCTAGCTCTGCATAAGGGCGGTACTAGATCTAAATGTGCCTGCTTGGAGAATAATAAGGTTTATTGTTAAGAGGCTAGATCATTTAGAGTACAAGCTTAGTAAATCCATTTATGGATTGTGACAAAGCTATGAATCGTGGAACTTGCGAATTGATGAGATAGTCCATCCAATGGATTCATCAAAAGGCATAGACGAAAGGTGTATTAGAAACGTGATGGAAACAAGGTGGTGTTTCTTGGAATTTTGTGTAGATGACATTTTATCATTGGCAACAATGTAAAGATGTTGTCAGACATAAAATGATGGTTGTCTAAATGAATCGGGATATAAGATTAAGAAGAAGTTAGAACGTGTTCTTAAGATCTTTTGATCTAGGGATAAGAACATTGTACTTCTCCTAGATATCTTATACGATTATGGTTTGTTTTAAACATGCATAATTCTGAGAAAGGTTGTTGCCTTTCAGAGACAAAATATATATATCTATCTAAGGTCATGTGTTTCAAACACATAAAAGAGATAGATGATACAAAGCAGTTTCCTACACCTTGTGTGGAAAGCTTAATAAATGCAATGTTGAAAAACAAGAACCTGATATCAACTATGCGGTTTGCTTAGTGGGAGGATATCAAAGTATTCTGGACAAGAGATTTTCGGATGCTGTAATAGTACTTGCGAAATACTTGATTACTAAGCAAGACAAAATCTTCTTGGATTACATGTTCTCAGATCTGAAATCAGAGAAGGACCAGTGTAAGTCGATACGAGAGGTACTCTCCTCCACGATCAGATTGTAGAGTCTTTATGGTTTTACCATGAAGGTTCTCCACAAGAGCTTTGTACTCCTTGAACTTGTCAAAGCACTCGCTCTTGCGGCGCATCAGGTATATAAAACCATACCTTGAGTAATCATCAGTGAAGGTCACAAAGTATTCGTAACCTCCTCTCGCTTGGACAGATTAAGGCCCGCACAAATCAGAGTGAATCAATTCCAGTACTTACTTGGATCTATACCCTTTATCACTAAAAGGTCGCTTGGTCATTTTTCCTTCCAGGCATGATTCGCAGGTTGGAAAGTCCTCATCTTTCACACCACTGAGTATTCCATCAGTTATCAACCTTTGAATCCTGCCCAAGTTAATATGACCTAGCCTAAGATGCCATAAGAACTTTTGATTCATCCTAGAAGGCTCCTTTCTCTTATTGGTACTAGATGTGTTAAAAGACTCTACTCGTTGCATCGTGGAATAATCAGGATTCAGTATATATAAGTTGCCGATCAATGTACCAGAACAGATATAATCACCATTCTTTTTGACAATAACAGAACTATCAAAAGAAACTGAATATCCATTCAAAACCAACTTAGAAACCGAAACAAGGTTCTTTTTGAAGTTCGGTACATAAAGACAATTATTCAATACTAAAACTTTATTATTAAAAGATAAATGAACATCTCCCACTGCAACTGCCGCCACTTTCGTAGCGTTGCCCATGTAGATGGTGATCTCTCCCTCTCTAAGCCGTTGGGTTTCCTGGAACCCCTGCAAAGAATTACAGACATGATCAGTGGCTCCCGTATCCACACACCAGGTACCGGTGGATAACACCGCTAAACATGTTTCAGTGACTAAGGAAAAGTTCATACCTCCTTATCTGAGAGGACAATTAGACTTCCAATGTCCAGACTGCTTGCAACGGAAACACTTGCCCTTGGGCTTGTTCACTCCATTCTGTGGTCCACCATTTCTGGGTCCACTGGGTTTCCGTCCTTGCTTCTTCTTCCTCTTAATCCCCGGAGGGCCAGGAAGTTTCACAGCCACAAGTGCCTGAGACTTCTTAAAGATTCCCTCTGCCGCCTGGAGTTCAGTCAGGAGTTCCGCCAACGAATATAACCTCTTGTTCATGTTATAGTTCAGGCGGAACTGCTCAAAACTCCTAGGCAGAGAGTGGAGCACTATATCGATCTGGGTTTCCCCATCGATAGTTCCTCCCATAATCTCTATCTCATTCAGATAGCCAATCATCCTAAGAACGTGATCCCTCACGGGCGTTCCTTCGGACATGGTGGCCGTCATGAGTTGCCTCATAGCATCTTGCCTGGCTGCCCTATCCTGACTACCAAACATCTCCTTGAGGTTAAGCATCATATCATAGGCAGTGGTCATGGCTTCATGCTGATGTTGCAGCACATTTGACATAGAAGCCAAAATGTAGCACCGCGCCATTTGATCAGCCTTGACCCACTTCCGATGAGCTTCCTTTTCCTCCGGAGTGGAGGTATCAATAGGTTCATCAGGACAAACCTTATGGAGTACATATTTGTACTCCTCAGCAGTTAGGACAATGTCCAAGTTTCGTTTCCAATCAACATAGTTTGGACCAGTGAGTTTGTTTTCTTTTAGTATAATGGACAGCGGGTTGAGTGCCATATCTATAAAAGAGACAAATCAAACCGTCAAATTTAATTCGATATGAACTCCCTTAATTAATATCATTAAATTTACCAATCAATCCTTAAATCCCATCAGACCAGCATGCCACGTTCATGTGGACGTATACTAGTCCAAACGATTTTATAACTGGACTTTTACTTCGGTCGTACATCATTACAGCAGTGACTCCGATGGGGAGGATACTGTAAAGCGTACCTAAGTGTATACCATTTCTCAGTACTAAGTTAACCGCTCGGAAACTACACGCCCACCGCAAGCCACGTTAGTGTGGACGTTTACGTTGACATGCGGTCCCTTTACGATTTCCTATAACTGTCGATCCTCAATTAACCAAAAGTTCTGTTTCCGTCTAGTAAGCTACGATAGTGTGGACGTTTACTAAACAAACAACTTTGTTAATTGAATTCCATTTAATAAATTTCACAATTTCGTTAATCAAAGCTTGATATCTCGTAAGTGAAACTCGAAGTTTCTAACCAGCGATCAATCATGCAATTGAGCCCTATCTCTCACTAAGTGAGGGAGCCAACCAGACAATCGATCTAGTCATCAAATGACTCGAATGTCTCTAATCTGTGTCATCGACATAACCAAGCGCTTTGGCTCCATTCCACTCCCCGGGGTGAGAATGAGTCGAGTTGAAATTAGTCTTTGAAAGACAAATTAGGCATTGCTTTGAGAAAACTTAATTGTTCAATTTTAAAATTGGAATTTCATTCGAATTTCGATCAAAGTGATTTCCGTGTATCGACTTTATCCGATAGGGAGGATGACACTAAAGCCAACTCGTAAGTCGATACACATCACTCTCGAAACAGAGAATGGAGACCGCGGGATTGTTTCCAATCCCTCTCCCACTTAGTATTTTACGATTTAGGGATAATCATGCATAATAAAATAAGCATAATAAAACACGTAAATCACACAAAAAGCAATTAACGTGGCCTGATTATTATGGCCTTAAAATCTTGAATGCACGTCTCTTGGAACTCGAACTCGTTGCTCGTCTCGACTTCGATTCTCGTTCCTCCGGGCTTCGATCTCGTCTCGATCCAATAGCAGAAATAAATTACAAAATTATTCTACTAAGTCCGGTATCGATCCTATACATTTTAATCGACCCTATACAAGTCCCGGATGCAACGAAAAAAAATAAATAAACCTAACGACTCAACCCGTCGTTTTTATCTATTACAAACAAGCAACTTTCCAAAATAAAACGATCTCGACAAGCCCGAGAGTTTAATCAAAACCACACACATATAGCACAAAATACCAAAACTAAATTGGCCATAATAATCGGGTTCAACCTGCATCATAAACGAACGAACAATACAACAAACCAATAACCGGCTCTGATACCAATTGTTGGAAATCGACTACCCGGGACATGTCCGTTCGACTACTCGAACATCCGGACAAGCCCAGTCGACCTCCAGCGTGCCTACTGTGTTCACGACGAAGCCCCTGGCCCGTCTAACGCCCAGCCATCGCACCCAAGGCACGACCGCGCAAAACGAGAGGCTTTTGGCCTCTCTGTCGTCCGACACCAGAAGGTGTCGTCCGACAAGCCAATGTCGGCCGACAGCCATACATGTCGGCCGACAGTCGTCGCGAACAGCAGCGCGACGCTGCTGTTCCAGGCTCGTTTCCGGCTGGTTTTTCCGATTCCGACAACCGCTCTTGAAGTCAGCGACCCCACAGTGATCTAGGAACACCAACTACGATCCCGGAACTCGATCGGAGGTTCGTTATATAATTACGTACAATAAGAATCGAAAAAGATGCGGAATAGGGTTTTCGATTCTTTACCTTTGATGCGTGATTCGGAGAAGCCGAATAGGCGAACACCTCTGATCTTCTAGTGTGTATCCTAGCCCTCGACTCCAGACGTTGTGTGGGCAACGATCCACCGGAAGTCTCCTCTTCTTCTTCTCTCTTAAACTTTCTCTCACGTTTTATTTTCTCAAGTGATGAAAAATAAAAGCTGCGTAAGTTAGGTCTAGAGAAGAGAGGGGAAGGGGTTTAAATAGGCCACACTAGGGACCTTAGGTTAATTAATTAATTAGGCTAAATTGCAATTTAATTAAACCGGTGTCCTTAAAAGAAAACGTTTAATTAAATCCAATTTTAATTATAATTAATTCCACTATAAAATTATAATTGAATTCCCAATTAATTAATTCATATTATTTTACCAATAATATTTTCCGCCGAAATTACATATACGACTTTCCCCGTGTTTAAGATATCGAATGTCCACGAATTAATTTCAATTACTAATAATTAAATTAATTCGTCTCTTGTTATCCGAGACTAGTACCACTCAACCTTATTATCATGTGGAACAAATCCACCTGCAGGGTTTACATGATAAACTTTATGAGCTCATCTCGGGGACATCATCAACCCGATAATCGGGACACGATTTCCTGTCTATAATCTATAGCATGCCGTGTGTACAATTTCGATTCCCAATTTACCGAGTATCTCGACTAATCAATTAGTCTCACTCATTGGCATATTAAAGAACCGAGAATTGGACACACGCACCTATAATTATATAGGGATTAGGAATTCGTATATCCGTAATCTCTGAGGTCTAGTTCGATTACTTCGATTAGTATAAATCGAACGCCCTCCCGTGGTCCTGCTCAATACACCGAGTGTACGAGTGTAACATAATAGTCAAGACCAACTATTACCTAGCCACACTACGACGTACCGATGGATTGTCCCTGTCCATCTAAGTCGTGAACTTCTGTTCGATAGTATACGAGTAACCGACAGTATGATCTTCCGCGTGTCTCCTCACGCCATACTGTCTACAACGTATACATCTAGGACTATTGCATTCAAGTACATGATAGACAAAAATGCCGACAGTTTGATTAATAGATAATGAAAAACACAGATAAGGAGTTCTATATTGTCACTAAACTAGACATTTAGAATATAACTCCATCAATCTCGTGGTCTTAGAACCACTGGGTTTCTTTGCTTGCTTTTTCTATCCCCCGGTTTTGCCATTAGGTTCGAAACCTATGGCATTGGCTACAAGAGCTTGCGATTTCCGTCTCAACTCGTATAAAAGGTCAATCATCTCAAAAACGTTTTTAAGCGTTTCCTCGAAGAGACTGGCCTTTATGAGTATCCTCATCGCTTCTGTTGGAATTCGATATACCGGGCTATTTAAATTTGCGGAAATTAATAACCCGATCAAACCCTTCGCCGGAGATCACACGAACGCCGACGAACGCGCCGGGGTCCAGCCTTTGGAGACCACGCACCCGAAGGTACGCGGCCCGCCTCCAGCCGAACCCCCGCTTCGCGGGGTTGTGCGATCGCACGCCGATCGCATCCAGCGATCGGCCAGGGCTGTCAAGCAGCCCCCCGCGGCGAGTCCGGCGACTCGCCGCTGCATGGAGGAGCCCCGCCTTCACGGCGGGGTCGGGCACGGCACCAGCCCGTGCCCAGCGATCGATCACCGTGATCGATCGCACGCCCTCGGCCCAGCCGAGGGTCGATCCTCCCCGTTGTTGGAATTCGATATCCCGGGCTATTAAAATTTGCGGAGATCATAGCCCGATCAAAAACCCATCGCCGGAGATCACATGAACGCCGACTCATCCGCCGGAGTCCGACCTTTGGAGACCACGCGCCCGAAGGCACGTAGCCCGCCCCCAGCCGAACCCCGGCGAGCCGGGTGTTCACGCGATCGGGTGGGGCTGCATCGGCAGCCCCCGCGGCGAGTCCGGCGACTCGCCGCCGCCTGGAGGTCCCCTCCTTCACGGCGAGGTTGGGCACGGCACCAGCCCGTGCCCAGCGATCGACCCCTTGCGGTCGATCGCACACCCTCGGCCCAGCCGAGGGTTCGCCCCCCTTGCCCCGCCGAAACCCTAGCGGGCGCACGCCGTGGTCCGGTGGCTTCGCCACCACCACGCGTTCGTCCGTCTATTCCGGGCTTCGATCTTCGGATCTTGCGTTCTACGGTATTTCACGATAAATCCAAATCATATAATATCAAGGGCGTTTAGATATCATACCTACGATTCGTTGTTCGGAGAAACGAAATCTAGATGACCTTTGTATCTTCCCACGTATTCCTTGCACTCCGTTCGAACGTCGGGTGGGCGACGATCTATCGAACTCCTAAGGATCTCCTTCAACTCTCTAGAATATCAAGTATGATAATCTTGTCTTGTGAATTATGAAGGCCATGTAGTGCTTTTATAGGCTACGTAGGGGATCTAAAGGAGGTGGAATATTGGGCTTCCAATATTGAAGATTAAATTGAGCCCACTGCCCAAGTCCATTAATCCTTATCAATATTAATTAATTTATTTTCCACTATATAAATTAATTGCACTCCCAATATTAAACCATATTATATCCAAATAATATTTCTCCGGTAGTATTATTTATTCCGTGTATTTAAGATATAAATATCCATGAATAAAATTTATTTATTGCTTAATAAATTTATTCATCTCTTTTATCCGAGACTAGTACCACTCAACCTTATTTATTATGCGGAATTAAATCCACTCGCGAGGTTCACATAATAAATCCTTATGAGCTCATCTCGGGGATATTATCAACCCTTCCGGGATACACTGTCCCGTCAAGAATTCACGGCATGCCATATATAAAATATAGTGACCCAACTTAACCGGTAATTGACCCAATAATTAAACCGGTCAATTCCTTTGGAAAATCAAAGTCACTTATATTAAATATACACACCCGCAATTGTATCGGGGATTAAGAATAAAATACACTGAGTCTCAAATCAATTATCGCCGAACAAACCTAATTGATGAGTCTCAATCGATCCGCTCAATACACCAAGTGTACAAGTGTGATAAAATAATTAAGACAAATTATTTTCTCTCTCACACAACGACTATACCGATGGATTGGTCCGTATCCATCTAGGTCGTGAGCATCTGTTTGATTAAATACGAGTAACCGATAGTATGATCTTCTGTGTGGGCCCGACACACCATACTAACTACAACGTATAAAATCCAGGACTATGATTTGCATATATTTAATTAACAATAATTAAAAGCAAATGAATGTTCGTATTTAATAGGTAAATGAAAGTGTACAAGGAGTTCATAATACTCAAATCTAGACATTAAGTATACTACTCCATCAATCTCCCACTTATACTAAGGTCTAGTCATATCTTCCAAACTCCTGACTCCCATACTCATCACGTGCTTAAACTGTACTTCCAAGAAGTACCAAGTGAATGAGCAATCTAGGTTGCCGCTCTGAAGCTATCTTGGTGACTAATGCATCGTCCCTCTGACGATGACTCGTATCAGGTGGTACTTGCCCTATGTGTTATCTTACACTCATGGACTCGTGATCTCTTAATGTTTGCCACTGCACCGCTATTTATATAGCCTTTGGTAAACTAAGAATCACATCTAAGTCCCAGAGGTAATACCGGAGCCATACCAAATCTTCCGCTGCCTCTGAGGCCGCTATTTGGTTACCCATGGGAGAGTCCGAAAAGCATCTTGCTTATCACTCTTCCATGTTAAAAACTCCTCCTCCTTTAATAGTGAAACACATAGCCTGATCACGACTTACACCGGTCCTTATCAGCTTGGAAATCCGACTCCGTGTAACCCAAAGGAATCAGATTGTCTGCTCCGTAACTCAGAACATAATCCCTAGTATTTCGCAAATACTTGAAAATGCTCTTTAAAGCAGACCAATGAGCCTTTCCAGGGTTACTCTGATATCTCGCTACTACGCCAACTGCATAGCAGATATCAGGCCTCGTACATAACATTGCATACATTAAGCTTCCCACAGCCGAAGCGTAGGGAACTGCTTTCATTTCATCTTTCTCCTTTTGTGTCCGAGGACACATCTCCTTAGAAAGATAAGTTCCTTTACTGAAGGGTAGTTCACCCTTCTTGGAATCTTGCATGTTAAAACGGGCCAGAATCGTGTCTATGTAAGATTGCTGGGAAAGATACAATGTTCTATTCTGGCGATCCCTTATAACCTTGATCCCTAGAACATGTCCCACTTCTCCCAAATCTTTCATATCGAATTGTCTAGACAACCATCCCTTTATGTCTGATAACATTTTCACACTGTTGCCAATGAGAAGAATGTCGTCTACATAAAGCACGAGAAACACCACCTTCTTCCCATCACGTTTCCAATACACACACGATTCGTCCATGCTTTGACTGAATCCAAAAGATTGGACTACTTCGTCAAACCGCAGGTTCCACGATCTCGAGGCTTGTTTCAATCCATAAATGGATCGATTAAGCTTGCACACTAGATGATCTCGCCCCTTAGCAATGAATCCTTCTGGTTGTTTCATATAAATCGTCTCGTCAAGACTTCCATTTAGGAAAGCTGTCTTGACATCCATTTGCCACACCTCATAATCCATATGAGCTGCTATGGATAAGAGAATCCGGATTGACTTTATCTTGGCTACCGGCGAGAAGGTCTCCTCATAATCGATTCCCTCTTTCTGAGTATATCCTTTCGCAACAAGCCGAGCTTTAAAGGTTTCAACCTTTCCGTCAGATCCTCTCTTTCTCTTGTAGACCCATTTACACCCAATTGGCTTTACGCCGCTTGGTGGTTCTACAAGATCCCAGACTTTATTAGAATCCATAGATTCAATTTCGGATTTCATCGCTTTCTTCCAAGAAGGCGCATCTATATCTTAGACTGCATCGTCATAGGTCCAGGGATCGATTTCATGAACTCCAGGTCCAGAGTCCGAAGACTCACCCAGTCCAATCCATCTTTCTGGTTGCTTAACAACCCTCCCACTACGACGGCGTTCCGGTGTATTATCAGTGATAGTAGGTGCAGGTTCTAGTGGTGTATCACTACTCGGTTCGGCTGTATCTAGGTCCTTATCGTTACCTCTCAACTCATCAAGCATTATGTCACTTATGGGCTTGTGGTCCATGACATAGTCTTCCTCTAAGAACCGAGCGTTAGTACTTATAACGATCTTCTGGTCCGTAGGACTATAGAACATGCCACCCTTAGTTCCTCTAGGATATCCTATAAACAACCGCACTTCAGTACGAGGTTCTAATTTATCGGCACCTACCTTCAACACATGTGCAGGGCACCCCCAGATCCGAACGTGTCTCAAGCTAGGCTTACGCCCGCTCCATCGTTCCATGGGTGTCGAAGGAACCGTTTTAGATGGAACCAAGTTTAGAATGTGCGCTGCTGTTTCCAAGGCATGTCCCCAGAACATAACAGGTAAGTCCGAGTAACTCATCATTGAACGCACCATTTCCATAAGAGTCCTATTTCTTCTTTCTGACACACCATTCTGCTGGGGAGTATATGGTGATGTCATTTGGGAATCAATCCCATTCTCTGCTAAGTATGCCTTGAATTCTCCAGACAGGTACTCGCCTCCGCGATCAGATCGCAGGCATTTAATGGATTTACTTTGAAGGTTCTCCACAAAAGCCTTGAACTCCTTGAACTTGTCAAAGGATTCGCTCTTGCGGCGCATCAAGTATACAAATCCATACCTTGAGTAATCATCAGTGAAAGTGATGAAATACTCGTACCCTCCCCTTGCCTGAGTAGACATAGGTCCGCATACATCAGAGTGAATCAAATCCAATACTTGTTCAGCCCTCCGTCTTTTACCAGAAAAAGAACACTTGGTCATTTTTCCCTCTAAACAGGATCCGCAGGTTGGAAGGTCCTCTCCTTCATCATCGGTGATTAGACCATCAGCTTTCAACCTTTGAAGCCTATTCGAGTTTATATGACCTAGCCTTAGATGCCACAAGTATAATTGATTCATCCTAGAAGGTTCCTTTCTCTTATTGTTGTTCGTAGATGTGTTATTACTCTCGGTTAGTTGCATCGTGTTAGACTCAGGATTTAGTACATACAAATCGTCCACCAATGTACCAGAACAGATAATCTCACTGTTTCTTCTTATGATCACGGAGTGGTCAAAAGAAACAGAATATCCATTCATAATGAGTTTAGAAACCGAAATTAAATTCTTTCTAAAGTTGGGTACATAAAGACAATTATGTAAAACTAAAACCCTATCACTACTAAAGCGTAAGTGAACGTCTCCCACTGCAACAGCCGCCACCTTCGCGGCATTGCCCATGTAGACCACGATCTCTCCCTCTCTAGTCTCCGGGTTTCCTGGAACCCCTGCAATGAATTGCAGACATGATCAGTGGCCCCCGTATCTACACACCAGGTGCTGGTAGATAACACCACTGATAATGTTTCAGTGACTAAGGAAAATTTCGTACCTTTGATGAGAGGACAATCAGACCTCCAGTGCCCAGACTGCTTGCATCATTAGCACTTGCCTAGCGGCTTGCTGTTCCCATTCCGTGGTATGGAACCACTGGGTTTCTTTGCTTGCACTTCCATCTTAGCCACAAGAGCTTGTGATTTTCTGATCATACTTATGATTTTCATCCTCAAGTCATCGTTTTTAAGCGATTCCTCTAGTGGACGAAATGCAATGAGTATGTCAATCACCTCTTCAGCAGTATCCACGCTATGTCTCAACATCATATTGAGGTCATTCTTAATGTCCTCATCAGTTGGGACAACAGCAGATATAGAAGGCTCGACAGTCTGAACAATGTCCAGATTTCTTTTCCAATCAGTACTATATGGAACCAGTGAGTTTTCATCTTTAAGTATATCACAAAGTGGGGTCACAGTCATTCTTAACCTATAAGCACATAAAACAAACAAACAATTTAATATCCGATATTATCTCCCTTAAATAATATCATTAAATCACTTATCACATCTAAAATCCCATCAGGTAAGGCAAGCCACGATAGTGTGGACGTTTACCCACCCAAATGACTTAGCAATTAGATTTCCTTCGGTCGTACATCATCAATAGCGTTACCTCGATGGGAGGAATACTATGAAGCGTACCTAAGTGTTAACCATCACTCAGTACTAAGAAGTTTGTTTGAGACTCGCGCATCACCACAAGCCACGATAGTGTGGACGTTTACGACGACACACGAATCCTTTACTCCCTTCTATAACTGTCTACATCAATCGCTCTAAAATCCCATTCAGTATAGCAAGCCACGATAGTGTGGACGTTTACTACACCAAAAGATTTATACAATTGAAATCCAATTACTTGATCCATTCGATCTTGTAAATCAAGACGTGGAGAATCATAAGTGAAACTCGAAGTTTCTAACCAGTGATTCACCATGCGAACAGCCCTATCTCTCATAAATGAGGGAGCCGAGCAGACAATCAATCCATCTTCAAAAGAATGGTACGAAGGTCTCTAATTTGTGTCCTCGACATGACCAAGTGGCTCTGGCTCCATTCCACTCCCCGGGGTAAGAATGAGTCGACTTGAAATCAGTTTTGGAAAGACAAGTTAGGCATTGTTTGATGAACTTAATCAATGTTTCTCGTAAGAGGAATTACAAGAACTCTCCTCTAATGACCTATCTATATAAACTTCAAAAGTTTATAAAAGTCACCAAGAGAGCAGCAATGGAGACCATGGGTATGTTTCCATACCCTCTCCCACTTAGCTTTTTACAATAAAGGGATACGCTATCTAGTGCATGAAAGTAAACACATATAGCATGCATACATGTAATAAAGCACATAGTATTATCACATAGTCAAAATATTTACTAGAATATTATTTTCCGACTATTATGGCTTTACTCCATCTCCGTACGCATCTTCTAGTCTTTTGTCTTCGTTCTTGAATGCTCCATGTGACGAGAATATTAATTTCCAATATTTAAATCTATTTATTTTTAATAAATCCAAAAGATACTTAATTAATAATAATTAAGTCAATCGAATAAATCAAAAATAAAATTAAATATTATTAATATTTTTATTTATTTTATCTTCCCTTTCTACTTCATTAAATCTCTAGAATAATCTATCCAAGACCCACTTGGAATATCCTAGATGATTTCCATAATGAAATAAGGAAATAAAATAATTTAGGACTCTTCTACTTTCCATATTAATTAGATTCCTAATCCATGAATATTTCCATAAAATAGAAATAATCAATTAGGAATCCTAATTAATTCCAAATTGATTCTTTTCCTAATCCATGAGAGTTCCCAAAAATAGGAATTCTCAAATAGGAAAAACCCAAACCAATTAGGAAAGAGAATCACCGGACCGGGATAGCACGGGGTGGGGATCCACGTGCCACCATCGACCGCCTCCTATGCCGCCGCCGCCCAGCCCACGCGCCACCACCACTGGTGGCCGGCGTGGCCGGAACTCCCGCGGGCAGCCTTCCTCCGGCTAGGGTCGATCGTCCTCGTGGATCGACCATGGGGATGGTCGATCCTTGTCCTCACCCTCACGATCATCTCCTTCGTCATGCGTCTTCTCTGGCGGTCGTTTCGGCATCGATCCAACGCAAAATAAATTACAAAATCTAAATTACAATTCCGGTATCGATTCTATACATGAAATCGACCCTATACAATTTCCGGAAAAACGTAGAACGTAATAATAAATCCTAAATTCGGTCAACCCCCGAATTTTTACTATTACAAGCATTCACCACCAAAAACGAATCTCGACATGTCCGAGAGTTTAATTAAACCAACAATCATGAAAAAATAAATTAACAAAAAAAAATTAAGCCATAAAAGTCAGAAACCCTGCAAGGTAGAACAATTTTATCGAAAATACCGCGAACGTAAACCACGCTCTGATACCAATTGTTGGAATTCGATATCCCGGGCTATTAAAATTTGCGGAAATCATAGCCCGATCAAAAACCCATCGTCGGAGATCACATGAACGCCGACTCATCCGCCGGAGTCCGACCTTTGGAGACCACGCGCCCGAAGGCACGTAGCCCGCCCCCAGCCGAACCCCGGCGAGCCGGGTGTTCACGCGATCGAAGGATCGCGTCCCACGCGATCGGGTGGGGCTGCATCGGCAGCCCCCGCGGCGAGTCCGGCGACTCGCCGCCGCCTGGAGGTCCCCTCCTTCACGGCGAGGTTGGGCACGGCACCAGCCCGTG
The DNA here is from genome assembly GCA_954870475.1 of Euphrasia confusa. Taxonomy (NCBI): domain Eukaryota; kingdom Viridiplantae; phylum Streptophyta; class Magnoliopsida; order Lamiales; family Orobanchaceae; genus Euphrasia; species Euphrasia confusa. Next base: position 13,178,259 of record OX940949.1, on the reverse strand, counting down.
CCCAGCGATCGACCCCTTGCGGTCGATCGCACACCCTCGGCCCAGCCGAGGGTTCGCCCCCCTTGCCCCGCCGAAACCCTAGCGGGCGCACGCCGTGGTCCGGTGGCTTCGCCACCACCACGCGTTCGTCCGTCTATTCCGGGCTTCGATCTTCGGATCTTGCGTTCTACGGTATTTCACGATAAATCCAAATCATATAATATCAAGGGCGTTTAGATATCATACCTACGATGTTGGAATTCGATATCCCGGAGTTGCCGGAATTGCGGAACATGACAACTCCGATCAAACCCTTCGCCGGAGATCACATGAACGCCGACTCATCCGCCGGAGTCCGGCCTCTGGAGACCACGCACCCGAAGGTACGCAGCCCGCCCCCAGCCGAACCCCCGCGAGACGGGGTTCACGCGATCCCGATCGCGGCTTGGCGATCGATGGGTGGGGCTGCTCCCAGCAGCCCCCGCGGCGAGTCCGGCGACTCGCCGCCGCATGGGAGGTCGGCCCGCCTCCAGCTGGGCCATCGCGGGGCCCAGCCCGCTGCCGGCGATCGATCCTTGGATCGATTGCACCCCCGGCGTCCAGCCGGGGTTCGCTCCATGCGCGCACGCCGAAACCCTAGGCGGCGATCGCCGTGGTCCGGCGATCCTAGATCGCCACCACGCGTTCGTCGTCTAATCCGGGGTTCGATCCTTGGATCTTGTTTTTCGATAATTGATCAATAAACTAGAATTAAATTGCGGAAATTTAATTCACCTTTCGATTCGTTGTGCGGAGAAACGAGATCTTATGATGACCTTGAGATCTTCCCACATATTCCTTGCACTAGCCCGGATGTCGTGTGGGCGACGATCTACCGAACTCCATGGATCTCCCTCTCTACTTTCTCTCTCTAGAATTGTGATCTTCAAGTTATATGAGAATAGAGAAGACCATGTAGTGCTTTTATAGGCTACGTAGGGGATCTAAAGGAGGTGGAATATTGGGCTTCCAATAATAGTGATTAAATTGAGCCCACCAAGCCCAAATCTATTAATCCTTACTAATATTAATTATATGATTAACTCCACTATATAAATATAATTGCACTCCCAATATTCACCATATTATATCAAATAATATTTCTCCGGTAGTATTATTTATTCCGTGTATTTAAGATATAAATATCCATGAATAAAATTAATTTATTGCTAATTAATTTATTCATCTCTTGTATCCGAGACTAGTACCATTCAACCTTAATTATTATGCGGATTAAATCCACCTGCAGGGTTTACATAATAATTCCTTATGAACTCATCTCGGGGATATTATCAACCCTTCCGGGATACACTGTCCGGTCAATTATTCACGGCATGTCATATATGAAATATAGTGACCCAACTTAACCGGTAATCAACCCAATAATTAAATCGGTTAATTCCTTTGGTAAATCAAAGTCACTTATATTAAATATACACACCCGCAATAATATCGGGGATTAAGAATAAAATACACTGAGACTCGAATCGATTATCGCCGGCAATCCTAATCGATGAATCTCAACGATCCGCTCAATACACCAAGTGTACAAGTGTGATAAAATAATTAAGATAAATTATTTTCTCTCTCACACAACGACTATACCGATGGATTGGTCCGTGTCTATCTAGGTCGTGAGCAACTGTTCAATTAAATATGAGTAACCGATAGTATGATCTTCTGTGTGCCCATGCAACACCATACTAACTACAACGTATAAAATCCAGGACTATGATTTGCATATATTTAATTATAAATAATTAAACGCAAATAATTGTTTATTTAGTTAAATAGATTAATGGCAATGGATCGTGAGTTTCCGTTACTTAAATCTAGACATTAAGTACACAACTCCAACAATCTCCCACTTGTACTAAGGTCTAGTCATTTCCTCCAAACTCCCGACTCCCATACTCATCACGTGCTTAAGTTGTACTTCCAAGAAGTACTATGTGAATGAGCAATCTAGGTTGCCGCTCTGAAGTTATCTTGGTGACTACAGCGTCGTCTCCCTCGACGATGACTCGTATCAGGTGGTACTTGCACTATGTGTTATCTTACACTTATGGACTAGTGATTTCTTCCCATTTGCCATTGCACCGCTATTTACATAGCCTTTGGCAAATTAAGAATCACATCTAAGTCCCAGAGATTATCCCGGAGTTATACCAAAACATCCGCTGCCTCTGAGGCCGCTATTTGGTTACCCATGGCAGAGTCCGAAAAACATCATGCTTATCACCCTTTCATGTTAAAACTCCTTCTCCTTCAATAGTGAAACACATAGCCTGATATCGACTTACACCGGTCCTCATTTGATTAGAAATCTAAGAGAATGTAATCCAAAGGAAATGCTCGTCTGCTTCGTAGTCTAGAACAGTACTTCGAAAGTACTTTTACAGCAGTCGAATATTCCTTTCCAGGATTACCTTGATATCCTCCCACTATGCTAACCGCATAGCCGATATCAGGTTCTCGTTTTTCAAGATTGCATTTATCAAGCTTTCCACACTCGAAGTGTAGGAAACCGCTTTCATTGCTTCTATCTCCTTTTGTGTTCCAAAACACATATCCTTAGATAGATGCATTCTGTCTCTGAAAGGTAACGAACCTTTCTCGGAATCTTGCATGTTAAAACGAACCATAATCATTTATGTAAGATGTCCAGGAGAAGTACAATGTTCTTTCTAGAGATCCAAGATCTCAAGAACATGTCCAACTTCTTCCTTTATCTTTCATAATGATTCATCTAGACAACCATCATTTTATGTCTGTCAACATCTTTACATCGTTACCAATGATGAAATGTTATCTACATAAAACCTCCGAGAAACACCACCTTGTTTCCATCACGTTTCCCATACACACGATTCGTCAATGCCTTTTGATGAATCCATTAAATGGACTATCTCATCAATGCGCAAGTTCCACGAATTCTAGCTTTGTTACAATCCATAAATGGATCAACTAAGCTTGTACTCTAAATGATCTCGCCTCTTAACAATAATCCTTATTGCTTTCCAAGAAGGCACATTTAGATTTAGTACCGCCTCTATGTAGATCCAGGGATTGATTTCATGTATACTAGGTCCAGAGTTCGAAACTCTCTTAGTCTCATGAATATCTCCGGTTGTCAAACAACCTCCCACTACAACGGCATTCCGGTGTATAAACAGTAATAACAGTAGGTGCAGTTAGTGGTGTACCGCTACTCGGTTTGGCTGGCTTCCAGTCATTATCGTTTTCTCTCTTTTCAGAAGTATCATGTCATTTTGGGCTTGTGGTTCATCTAATAGTCTTCCTCTAAGAACCGGGCGTTAGAACTTATAACGTCCTTCTGGTTCATAGTACTATCGAACACACATCTTTTGTTCTTCTAGGATATTCTACAACCACATTTGAATGTGCCGTTGTTACCAAGACATATCCATAGAACATAGGTAGTTCCGTTTAACTCATGCTTTTACTATTTCTATAAGAGTTCCATTTCTTATTTCCGACACACCAATCTTACAGAGGACTGTATGGTGTAGTCACTTGGGATCCAATCCCAAGCTCTGATCATAAATCAGAGTCAATCAATTATAATACTTGTCCGGATCTTACATCTTATATCCATAAAGGATTGCTTAGTCGTATTATCTTCCAAATTAGATTCTTAGGTCGGAAGGTCCACTCCTTCAACTTAATTGATCTTACAATCAATTTTCGACCTTTGAACTTCTTATTTGAATAAATATGACTTAGCATAAGATTCCACAAGTATAAATGATTTAATAAAGAAATCTCTTATTAGTAAAACGAGTTGTATAAAACGGTTCGTCGCATTGTGGTAGACTCAGGATTCATCATTTATATATTGCTAGCTAATGTACCAAAATAGATAATATCATTATTTCTTCTTATAACCATCAAATGATTAAAAGAAATAAAATATACATTCATTAGAAATCCAGAACAAAGTTCTTTCTAATATGAAAGGTACATAAAAGCAATAACTCAAAATGAAATCCTATAAAGTGTCTTCCACTGCAACAGCTGCCTCCTTACAGCATTGCCCATCTAGACTACGATCTTTTCTTTTCTAAGTCGTCGGGTTTCCTGGAACCCTTGCATTTAGAATGCACATACCGCCAGTGGTTCCATATCTGCACACCAGGTTCCGGTAGATAATACCACTGACTATGTTTTACGACTAAAGAAATTTCGTACCTTCTTTGAGAGGATAATTAGACTTCCAGTACCCAAACTGTTTGTATCGAGAACTCTTGCCTATTGGCTTTCTCGTCCCATCTAGTGGTCTAAGTAACTTAGCACCACTGGGTTTCTTTGCTTGCTTTTCCTTTCCCCCGATTTTACCCTTAGGTTCAAAACCTTCGGCATTGGCTACAAGAGCTTGCGATTTCCGTCTCAACTCGTCCAAAAAGGTCAATCATCTCAAAAACGTGTCTAAGCGTTTCCTCGAATGACTGGCCTTTATGAGTATCCTCATCGCTTCTTGTCTAGCCGCCTATTTCAATAGGCTCGGGATGATAGAGTAGTATACTTAATGTCTAGATTTGAGTATTCTGAACTCTGTATGCACTTTCATTTACCTATTAATTACAGACATTCATTTGCTTTTAATTATTGTTAATTAAATACATGCAAATTATAGTCCTGGATTTTATACGTTGTCGTTCGTATGTTGTTGCATGGGCACACAGAAGATCATACTATCGGTTACTCGTATTTAATCGAACAGTTGCTCACGACCTAGATGAAGGTACCGATATACCGATCCGATCGATATACCGTGTGTGCGGAAGCGTGTAAAGCGATAGATTTACCATGCCATGATCTTAGTGCACACTTAATGTGTATAAGAACACATATAAACATATATATATACACATCCAATATATATATATAAGGTTCAACGATTACTTACTTTTGGTGATCGTTGACTTTGGTTAATGTCGTTGAGGTGGTGTTGAGTCGATTGAACCACCTCAAATGGATCAGCCTCTTGAAGCTCTCCTTGTGAATGACCTCGTCACTCCTTTAGATCGTCCGGATGTGGAAGCCGCACAATTGGCCCGGCCTCTACGTGTTGCACACGAACCCGGATAATGAACACCTTGCTTGCTTGAGAATGAATCTCCAAGATCATCTCTTTTCTCTCTATTTGAGTGGAATTTCGTGGCTGATCCTTTTGTGTGATGAAAATCTGATTTTCATCCATATAAGTGCATCATTATGCATACCATTACACCCCTTTGTAACCTACAACATAATGGGCATCATAATGCACCATAATCATGCAAAGGGGTTACAAAGGAGGTGAAAGGTCATGCCACATACACATGCCACTATGCATTGTATGTGGTCCCACTTGCTTGTGTGGCATGCCATGTCACACTATGTGACATGCATCCATGCAAGCCATGCATCCCATGCATGTTAATTAATTCCACGTAAATATTGATTCTAAATCAATATATTTATCAAGCAACGTACATCATCTTTGAGTCCGTGTGTGACCCTGTAGGTATGATTTAATTGATCAATATTATATTGTTCCCAACAATTAATATTATCAAATAATCATTTAACATCCATAGACGACCTTATGACTTTATCGATTGCACACGTAGGATCGAAGGACATATCCCAACAATCTCCCACTTGGCCTTCAGAGCCAGTGTGCTGTCAATTTCCTGTTGTCACTTTATGTCTAAATTTGAACTTGAGGCAAGACTCGAGTCATCCTCAATCGGTTCAAACCTTTCTTGGACTTTGAGACAGACTGTAAAACCAGATTTATCACTATGATACGAATCTGGACGTGGCCACGTATTTTCCACAGTCTCGACTCTCCAAGTGGCCGTTAAGACATGTATCCCATTATAAAATGGAGGACAATCCCATCTTGTCAATCCAAGCTCTCCCACTTGCTTCCTGATATACCCAATAACAAGTTTTATAACCTCCTTTTACGAAAGGCGTTTACTTGTATCAAAGTACACCATTTCACAATGGAATCACTCTGGACTACTCAGGTCAGAGGAAATTGCTCGACAGTCAATGTAATAGTATTATGACTCGAAATCTTAAATACTATTCCAGTCGGGTCTGTTCGATCAATAGCTCCCAGCTAATATCTATGTAATTGTACTTGATGTCCCACATCACTAGCCCATGAAGTGGCGCTATAGTACACATTACAATCTAGTTCTTTGTATTATCGGTTTGTCCGTACTCGATTATACGAACCAGGAACAGCTATATGATTCAAGTATATCAGTTCAACCATTGGGACTTCATTATGCGGTAAGTCGACCTCATAACCCAATTGATATAACTTAATCATTTGGACAATTCATATAAATTAAACCATATTTATATGAAGAATTATGTATTATACATATGAGTGAATGTTTACCAAATCTCCAAAAGTATCTAATACAGTAATAGAAATCACAACCCATCTCTAAGATGTCTGATATCTATTGCAGTCGTGAAAGTCTCAAGCTTAAACTGCTGGAGAGGTTTAGAAAGCGGGTTTGCAACCTTATCAAAAGTTGCAACTTTATTATCTCGATGTCTCCACGAACTATCTCCCAGATAATGTGGAACTTCCTGAGCACTAGTTTTAGACTTGTGGTGCTTTCTAGCTCATTGGCTTGCGCGATAACTCTACTATAAATAGAGAACTATCGGATGGGCTGAGCTAGTTACGCCACCTAGTTCATTCAAGAACTTTCAAATCCTAACTGCCAACATTACTGCATCCAATGCAATATTGTGCTCAGCTTCTGTAGTTTAATCAGCTATATTGCATTGCATGGAACTATTCCAGCAAATATCACCTCTAACCAAACAAAAGATATAACCAGATTAAAATCGGAAATTATCTTAGTCTGTTTTGAAGTTAGCATTCAATCAGGTTGTTAATATAAACTCTTTTTGTCTTCCAAAGACAACAAAATATTCTTTAGTCCATCTAAGGTACATAAGAATATTCTTGGTCGCAGTCTAACGCGCCTCACCTGGATTTCCTTGAAACTGACTCGTCATGCTCAAAGCATACGATACGTCCGGTCGTGTACATATCATGGCGTACATTATAGACCCCATTGCCGAAGCATAAGGAATGTTTTCCATCCTCTTTTGCTCATCAAGTCCCTGTAGGGCCTTGAATCTTGCTAAGAGATGTGCCATGAGTAATTGGAATGAGACCCTTTTTGGCGTCTTTCATTCTGAACTTATCAAGTACCTTATCAATATAGGTCACTTGACTAAGCCCAAACATCATTTTCGATCTGTTCCGACAGATCTTGATGCCCAATATGTACTGTGCTTCTCCAAGATCCTTCATTGAAAAACAATTTCCAATCCATTCTTTAATAGAATTAAGCATAGAAACATTGTTTCCAATAAGGAGTATGTCACCGACATACAACACAATTAATACAACGTAACTCCCACTGATCTTCTTGTAAAACAAGACTCTTCCGAGTTCCTCTGAAATCCAAATCCCAGTATGGATTCATTGAACTGAAGATTGCTACTCCTATATGCATTCTTTATTCCATAAATAGAACTATAAGTTTGCATAATTTCTCAGCCTTATTAAGATCGATAAAACTCTTTGGCTGTGTTAAAACACAGCCTCTTCTAGAATCCAATTCAAGAAGTTAGTTTTAACATCCAATATTACCATAACTCATTATCAAGATGAGTAGTAATGGCTAAGATAATCTGAATGATTTAATCAAAGCAATTGGTGAAAGTTTTTCCATAATCCACCTCGTGAATAAAACTTTTACCATCAACCTTGCTTTGAAAACCCTAGGTTTTCCATATGTCTGTTTAGATCTTAAAGATCTATTAGCATTCATTGGGTCTAACCCTGTGATGCAAATATATCAAGTTCCAAACTTGATTATCAGATATTGATATCATCTCAGATTTCATGGCACCATGCCAATTTTCAGTAGCTGGACTCGTCATAGCTTGGAATTAGGTCGAAGGTTCACCGCTTTCCAAAAGCATGAATTCATATCTCTCATTGGTCACAATATCTAAGTATTTGAATAATAGAGATAGATTTATGCCTTTCGGACCTACGAGGGCTGGTATGGCTTCCAAAACCATAAGAATACTCTCAACCCAGTCTTGAGTATTCATCGTTAGTTGTTTCACTTGAACCTCGTTCAAGACAACCGAGCTCCCACTGAATTTCTAGGAAAGATAACTCTTTTCAAGAAAATCACTATCTCGAGCAACAAAATATTGTTCTCAGATAGATCGTAGAAGTTGTGCCCTCGAGTTTCTTATGGATACCATAAAGAAACTTTTATCCCATTTGAGTTCAAGCTCTATAGAGATAAATCTCGTCAGAGAAGCTTTTAGAACCTCAAATTTTGATGAAAACAATTTAGGGACCCTCCCTTTCCATACCTAGTATGGTGTCTTATCAACAGCTTTTGACAGCTTCATATTCAGTGTATAAGTTGAAGTCTAGAATTGTGTGTTCCCAAAAGAGACCAGTAGTTCATTTAGACCTCTCATCGAATGGTCGAACTATATCTAATATAGTTTGTTTTCTCTTTTCCGAAACATAACCTTCATGTGCTTGTGAACTGATAGGTTCCACATACATCAGTATGGATCATCCCTAATAAATCACTCACATGTTCTCCTTTCTCCAAGAAAGATGACATTGTTATCTTGTCCATCACACATCATCCACATGTATCAAATGATTCCAAGTCAAATGATTCTAGAATGCATTCTAAAAGAAGCTTCGTTACATATTTAGATGATGATTTGACCTAATCAACAATGTTATAGTTATGTGTCATTGAGACTTATTCGATTCGGCCTTTAGTGTTAATGTTATATATGATTTGTCAAGTTTAAAGTATACATAAACAATATAATAATCGTACCAAAACAAAGAATAATTCACAATTAAAATAGTTACCAAACTATTTAATAGTGAAAAACTAATCCATCAGTATCCAATACTGAACCAATATTCATTGTTTATTGAAGGTACGAAATTACATAGTTATAATACTAAAACAAGGCACTAAGGCAAAACAACATCATATGATCATACGGCTAATGCAGCGATCTTCGCTCCATTTCTTGCCCGTAGATCGACATCTCTATTCACCAAACTTATACTTCTATGTAGTTCCTCCACATAAAAATGTGAGAACCACATTTGGCATCCAATACCCAAGAAGTAGAATTTGTGAAGTTTAATGTCTATATCATTAATACTTGAAGATGAAGCAACCCCGTTCTTCACATCTTCTTTGAACTTTGGGCAAATTCAATTATTCCCAATAATTGAGTCTCATTCAAATTTCCCATTCAAAATTATCTCAATGTCAAAACGTGATAAATCGTAAGTGAAAAATCGAAGTTTTCTAACCAGCGATATTATCATGCAATTGAAGCCCTATCTCTCATAAAATATGAGGGAGCCAACCAGACAATCGATTCACGCCATCCAATGGCTCGAAAGTCTCTAATTTGTGTCATTGATGAACTTAAGTTTTTTGGATTAAATCACTCCCCGAGGTGTAAATAATCATAACCTTAGAATCCATCATATGAAAGACAAATTAGGCATTTGTTTTGAAATTGAATAAAATATGAACTTTTATATGTTTGCAAGTAGTGTCCAACACTTTTGCAAAGACGCATTGAGATTCCCTAGGAACCCTAGTAGCCTTCTTGCCCCTGCTCTTTTGAATACCCTATCCCATATCATAAGAATTTCCCTCTTATGGTCCTTCTCTATCGCCGGCTCAGCAGCCTTGAGCATCCCGTGGAGCTCACGAAGCGATTTCTTCAAACCATTCATATGGAAAATTTAGCCTAAAGGCATTATAACCATCATGAGATTGAAGTATGAAATCGGTTGCCAAATAATCATCATAGGAAAAATCTAGGCGGTCACTTGAAACAAATAATCCAATCATTTGTTGCACATGTGATTCCATAGATTTCCATTTTTCCAGCCTAGCTGAAGCGATGACCCTGGTCATACCGAACCGCTCAATCATAGTATGTTCCCCGAACATGCTATTGAGTTGTTCAATGATATCATAGGAATTGGTAATCTAACACATTCTCTTTGTATTTGTATTTGAGGACCATCCTCAAATTACGTTGTCAATCAAGAAAATTTGTGTTGTTCAATTTTTCACAATCAAGAATTGAACCAAACTTGAATTGAGTTGATATTTAACATGATAAACTACAAAAGAAAGATAACTAAAGTATGTAAACATCCACAAAGCGGTAAACAAATAAGGTTGTCTATCAAAATTACTTATTTGTTACATTTTGTTCAATCGATATCTAATATCGTTGTTCCCTTAAACAAAACAATCCCAAGACCCTCATCTTGCGAATCCTTAAGCCGACTGAGTCCGCACTTAAGAAACTCCAAGATAGGTAGACATCCCATGTCAATGACATCTAATGTCACTCTCGGTCGATGAGAGTCCCATTCTCATCTCATGTCTCGATAGCCACGCCTGCAGTGGATCTATCGATGAGAAAACCAAACTCACGTGTAAGGGTCTAACCCTTACTCCCACTTATCCCAAGATAACAAGTAGTAACCCGCTGAGGCGGACCTACCAACTTATGATCGAGGGCTTCATGAGTGTGACGTTTTGGACAAGACATTATACTCATTATTTTTGGGAACTTGCATGCATAGGTTTGTTTATATGTAAGTTGAACATTTATAACATAAAACAACCTATAACTAGCAAAGCAAATAAATACGAAATCGAAAGGCCCCTAGAACCTCACAACTCTCAAACGAAAAGATTAAAATAACAACAAAAGCCTTGAACATCTTCTGGACTGGTCCTCGCCCTATGTTTTAGTTCCGTGCCTTCCGATTTTGGTCAAATCTATTCCGTACCCATAAAACCACGAACAGCGCCTGCCGGTTCACAACCAGCGGTCGCTGAACACCACCGGCGGTCGCCGTTTCCAAAACGGCGCCCGCCGAAAGGTCCGGGAACAATCTGCCAAGAAAAAAGGGCTTTCGGCGGTCGCCGTTTCCAAAACGGCGCCCGCCGAAACAAAACAGCGCCCGCTGGAGCTACAACGGCGCCCGCCGTTTGGCTCCAGCAGCCCGGTTTTGTCCGTTTTGCTTCGTTTCTTCTCGTTTTCGCCAGAGAGCCGAGATCCTCCATCGAACCATGGACTAAGTCCATCGCTTACAAGTAGTACAATACAAATATAATAGAAAAACCTATCTATTACAATTGATTCCAAGGGACGCAGCCCTCAAAAGACTATGGCCAATCGAAACGTAAAAAACGACGAATTCATTCACCCGACCACTAACGGTGGCCGACCTTACATCTAATCACATAATCACAATTAAAAAATTAATCCAATTATGTTGATTAAACTTCTTGTGTCCAACACAAAAGTGTGCACGAGCCCTAGGCTCTGATACCAATTGAAGGTACCGATATACCGATCCGATCGATATACCGTGTGTGCGGAAGCGTGTAAAGCGATAGATTTACCATGCCATGATCTTAGTGCACACTTAATGTGTATAAGAACACATATAAACATATATATATACACATCCAATATATATATATAAGGTTCAACGATTACTTACTTTTGGTGATCGTTGACTTTGGTTAATGTCGTTGAGGTGGTGTTGAGTCGATTGAACCACCTCAAATGGATCAGCCTCTTGAAGCTCTCCTTGTGAATGACCTCGTCACTCCTTTAGATCGTCCGGATGTGGAAGCCGCACAATTGGCCCGGCCTCTACGTGTTGCACACGAACCCGGATAATGAACACCTTGCTTGCTTGAGAATGAATCTCCAAGATCATCTCTTTTCTCTCTATTTGAGTGGAATTTCGTGGCTGATCCTTTTGTGTGATGAAAATCTGATTTTCATCCATATAAGTGCATCATTATGCATACCATTACACCCCTTTGTAACCTACAACATAATGGGCATCATAATGCACCATAATCATGCAAAGGGGTTACAAAGGAGGTGAAAGGTCATGCCACATACACATGCCACTATGCATTGTATGTGGTCCCACTTGCTTGTGTGGCATGCCATGTCACACTATGTGACATGCATCCATGCAAGCCATGCATCCCATGCATGTTAATTAATTCCACGTAAATATTGATTCTAAATCAATATATTTATCAAGCAACGTACATCATCTTTGAGTCCGTGTGTGACCCTGTAGGTATGATTTAATTGATCAATATTATATTGTTCCCAACAATTAATATTATCAAATAATCATTTAACATCCATAGACGACCTTATGACTTTATCGATTGCACACGTAGGATCGAAGGACATATCCCAACACTAGATGGACACGGACCAATCCATCGGTATAGTCGTTGTGTGAGAGAGAAAATAATTTATCTTAATTATTTTATCACACTTGTACACTTGGTGTATTGAGCGGATCGCTTGAGACTTATCAATTAGGATTGCTCTGTGATAATTGATTTAAGTCTCGGAGTATTTTATTCTTAATCCCTGAAACAATTGCGGGTGTGTGTATTTAATATAAGTGACTTTGATTTACCAAAGGAATTAACCGATTTAATTATTGGGTTAATTACCGGTTAAGTTGGGTCACTATATTTTATATATGGCATGCCGTGAATTCTTGAAGGGACAGTGTATCCCGGAAGGGTTGATAATATCCCCGAGATGAGCTCATAAGGATTTATTATGTAAACCTCGCGAGTGGATTTGTTCCGCATAATAAATAAGGTTGAGTGGTACTATTCTCGGATATAAGAGATGAATAAATTTATTAAGCAATAAATAAATTTTATTCATGGATATTTAAATCTTAAATACACGGAATAAATAATACTAAGTTGGAGAAATATTATTTGATATAATATAGATAAATATTGGGAGTGCAATTTTATTTATATAGTGGAAAATAAATAAAATTAATATTGATAAGAATTAATGGATTTGGGTTGGACCCAATTTAATTGTCAATATTAGAAGCCCAATATTTAATCTCCTTTTGATCCCCCTCGTAGCCTATAAAAGCACTACATGGTCTTCACTTTTTCACAACCTAAGATACGCCAATCATAAAGTCTTGAAGAGTGAAGAGGATCCATAGGAGTTCGATAGCTCGTCGCCCACCCGACGTTCGAACGGAGTGCAAGGAATACGCGGGAAGATCACGAGGTCGTCGATTTCGTTTCTCCGAACAACGAATCGTAGGTACAATTCTCAACTAACTTGATTATTGTTCGATTTGTTTTTATCGAGAATACCGTAGAACAAAGATCCAAGGATCGAACCCCGGGACGAGGATCGAGCCGGGCGGTGGTGGTTGAACCACCGGACCGCCGGCGGCTCGTGGATCCCTCGTGGGGATCGAGCGCGCGAACCCTCGGCTGGGCGCCGAGGGTCGATCGAGCCCTACGGGGCCGATCGCTAGGGCTACGGGTTTTACCCGTAGCAGCTCGTAGCGAGCTGCGGGTTTCCCGCAGCGGCTCGCTGGACGCGAGCCCTAGCCGCGAGCAGCGGATCGCCGGATCCGCTGCGGGGATGCTACGAGCATCCCGGGGATGCCGCGAGGCATCCCGTGCGATCGCTGCGAGCGATCGCGAGTCCCCTCGCGGGGACTCGGCTGGGCGTTCGCGTGCCTCGTGCGCGCGACGCGTTCGGTCGGGTTCCGGTTCGCGTGGGCTCGTGATTTCTCCGGCGATTGAAGTTGTCGATTGTATGAACCTCGGCTCGCGGGTTTTCGGGTGGGGGCGGATTACGTGCCTTCGGGTGCGTGGTCTCCAAAGCCCGGACTCCGGCGGATGAGTCGATGTACGTACGATCTCCGGCGAAGGGTTCGTTCGGGTTATCGGTTCCGCAATTTTGATAACCCGGGATATCGAATTCCAACAATTGGTATCAGAGCGTGGTTTACGTTCGCGGTATTTTCGATAAAATTGTTCTACCTTGCAGGGTTCCGACTATTATGGCTTGATGATTATTCGTTTAATTATTTTGTCATGTGATTGTTGGTTTTATTAAACTCTCGGACATGTCGAGATTCGTTTTTAGTGGTGAATGCTTGTAATAGTAAAAATTCGGGGGTTGACCGAATTTAGGATTTATTATGTTCATTGTTTTTCCGGAAAATGTATAGGGTCGATTTCGTGTATAGAATCGATACCGGAATTGTAATTTAGATTTTTGTAAATTTATTTTGCGATTGGATCGACGAATCGTAGACCGCCGGAGAAGACGAAGTGACGAGGAGACAAGGACCGGGATCGATCAATCCCCATGATCGATCCCGAGGGGATCGATCGACCCGCGGCCCTAGGACGAGGGGCTGGTTGCCCTAGCCGCGGCTACCACCGGTTCGGTGGTTGGCGGCGTGGCTGGGCGGCGGCGCTCCTCCCCGTGGCTGGCCGGTCGGACGAGGGTGGGGGTGGCGTGGGGTCTCCCAACCCGTGCTACTCCTACCGAAAATATACTTTCCTATTTTAATTCGGTTTTTTCTATTTTGATTATTTCTTTATGGAATATTCAAGAAAAAGAAAAAGAATTAATTTAGTAATAAATTTATTTTCCTATTTGATTATTCCTACTCATGGGAATATTCATGGATTAGGAATAAAATAAATTAGTAAAGTATAATAGTCCTAAATTATTTTATTTCTTTATTTCATTATGGATATCATCTAGAATATTCCAAGAGCATCTTGGATAGATTATTCTAGAGATTTAATGGAATGGAAAAAGAAAATAAAATAAATATTAATAATATTTAATTTTATTTTTGATATATTCGATTGACTTAATTTTCGAATTAAGTAACTCTTGGATTAATTGAAAATAAATAGATTTAAATATTGGAGATTAATATTCTCGTCACATGGAGCATTCAAGAAGCGAAGACTGAAGACTAGAAGATGCGTACGGAGATGTGATGAAGCCATAATAGTCGGAAAATAATATTCTAGTATTATTTTGACTATGTGATAATACTATGTGCTTTATTACATGTATGCATGCTATATGTGTTTATTTTATGCACTAGATAGCGTATCCCTTTATTGTAAAAAGCTAAGTGGGAGAGGGCATGGAAACATACCCATGGTCTCCATTGTTGCTCTCTTGGTGACTTTTATAAACTTTTGAAGTTTATATAGATAGGTCATTAGAGGAGAGTTCTTGTAATTCTTTTTATGAGAAACATTGATTAAGTTTATCAAACAGTGCCTAATTTGTCTTTCCAAAGCTGATTTCAAGTCGACTCATTCTCACCCCGGGGAGTGGAATGGAGCCAGAGCCACTTGGTCATGTAGAGGACACAAATTAGAGACTTTCGTACCATACTTTGATAGATGGGTCGTTTGTCTGCTCGGCTCCCTCATTTATGAGAGATAGGGTCGTTCGCATGGTGAATCACTGGTTAGAAACTTCGAGTTTCACTTATGATTCTCCACGTCTTGATTTACGAGATTAAATTGATCAAGTAATTGGGAGTCAATTATAAAAGTCTCTTAGTGTAGTAAACGTCCACACCACGTGGCTTGCTATGCTGACGGACTTTGGATTAATTGATGTAGACAGTTGTAAGTAGTTATGAAGAGTTGTGAAGTTATCGTAAACCTCCACACCACGTGGCTTGCGGTGATGTAGCGATTCCAAGTAGTTTACTTTGGTACTGAGTAATGGTTTACACTTAGATACGCGTTATAGTATTCCTCCCCACGAGGTTACGCTATAATTGATGTATGACCAAAGAAAATCTAATTGCTAAATCATTTGGGTAGGTAAACGTCCACACCACGTGGCTTGCCTTATCTGATGGGATTTTAGATGTGATTAGTGATTTAATGATATTATTTGAGGGAGATAATATCGGATATTAAATTGTTTGTTTGTTTTATGTGCTTATAGGTTAAGAATGACTGTGACCCCACTTTGTGATATACTTAAAGATGAAAACTCACCGGTTCCATATGGTGATGATTGGGAACGAAATCTGGACATTGTTCAGACTGTCGAGCCTTCTATATCTGCTGTTGTCCCAACTGATGAGGACATTAAGAATGACCTCAATATGATGTTGAGACATAGCGTGGATACTGCTGAAGAGGTGATTGACATACTGATTGTTTTTCGTCCACTAGAGGAGTCGCTTAAAAACGATAACTTGAGGATGAAAATCATAAGTATGATCAGAAAATCACAAGCTCTTATGGCAAAGGAAGAAGTGCAAGCAAAGAGGCCCAGTGGTTCCAAACCACGGATTGGGGAGAGCAAGCCGCAAGGCAAGTGCTATCAATGCAAACAGTCTGGGCACTGGAGGTCTGATTGTCCTCTCATCAAAGGTACGAAATTTTCCTTAGTCACTGAAACATTGTCAGCGGTGATATCTACCAGCACCTGGTGTGTAGATACGGGTGCCACTGACCATGTCTGCAATTCATTGCAGGGGTTCCAGGAAACCCGGAGACTTAGAGAGGGAGAGATCGTAGTCTACATGGGCAATGCCGCGAAGGTGGCGGCTGTTGCAGTGGGAGACTTTCACTTACGTTTTAGTAGTGATAGGGTTTTAGTTTTACGAAATTGTCTTTATGTACCGAATTTTAGAAAGAATTTGATTTCAGTTTCTAAATTAATTCTGAATGGATATTCTGTTTCTTTTGATCACTCTGTGGTCATAAGAAGAAATAGTGAGATTGTCTGTTCTGGTACATTGGTAGATGATTTGTATATTCTAAATCCTGAGTCTAACACGGTGCAACTAACCGAGAGTAATAACACATCTACGAACACCAATAAGAGAAAGGAACCTTCAAAAATGAATCAATTATACTTGTGGCATCTAAGGCTAGGTCATATTAATTCAAATAGAATTCAAAGGTTGAAAGCTGATGGTCTCATTAGCGGCATAGAAGGAGAGGACCTTCCAACTTGCGAATCCTGTTTGGAGGGTAAAATGACCAAGCGTTCTTTTTCTGGTAAAGGACGTAGAGCTGAACAAGTATTGGATTTGATTCACTCTGATGTATGCGGACCTATGTCTACTCAGGCAAGGGGAGGGTACGAGTATTTCATCACCTTTACTGATGATTACTCAAGGTATGGATATATTTACCTGATGCGCCACAAGAGTGATTCTTTTGACAAGTTCAAGGAATTCAAGGCTCTTGTGGAGAACCTTCGTGGTAAATCCATAAAATGCCTGCGATCTGATCGCGGAGGCGAGTACCTGTCTGGAGAATTCAAGGCATACTTGGCAGAGAATGGGATTGAATCCCAACTGACTTCACCATATACTCCTTAGCAGAATGGTGTGTCAGAAAGAAGGAATAGGACTCTTATGGAAATGGTGCGATCTATGATGAGTTACTCGGACTTACCTGTTATGTTCTTGGGACATGCCTTGGAAACAGCGGCGTATATCTTGAATAGGGTTCCAACCAAAACGGTACCAACAACACCCATGGAATTGTGGAGTGGGCGTAAGCCTAACTTGGGACACATTCGGATCTGGGCTTGTCCAGCACATGTGTTGCGACAAGGTGCCGATAAGTTAGAACCTAGATCAGAATTACGGCTGTTTGTAGGATACCCGAAAGGAACTAAGGGTGGCATGTTCTATAGTCCTACGGACCAGAAGATCGTTATGAGTACTAACGCTCGGTTCCTAGAGGAAGACTATGTCATGGACCACAAGCCCAAAAGTGACATAAAACTTGATGAGTTGAGAGGTAACGAGGAAGACCTGGATACAGCCGAACCGAGTATAGATACACCACTAGAACCTGCACCTAATACTATCACTGTTAATACACCGGAACGCCGTCGTAGTGGGAGGGTTGTTAAACAACCAGATAGATGGATTGGACTGGGTGAGTCTTCGGACTCTGGACCTGGAGTTCATGAAGTCGATCCCTGGACCTATGATGAGGCGGTACAAGATATAGATGCGCCTTCTTGGAAGAAAGCGATGAAATCCGAAATAGAATCTATGGATTCTAATAAAGTCTGGGATCTTGTAGAACCACCAAGCGGCGTAAAGCCAATTGGGTGTAAATGGGTCTACAAGAGAAAGAGAGGATCTGACGGAAAGGTGGAAACCTTTAAAGCTCGGCTTGTTGCGAAAGGATATACTCAGAAAGAGGGAATCGATTATGAGGAGACCTTCTCGCCGGTAGCCAAGATAAAGTCGATCCGGATTCTCTTATCCATAGCAGCTCATATGGATTATGAGGTGTGGCAAATGGATGTCAAGACAGCTTTCCTTAATGGAAGTCTTGACGAGACGATTTATATGAAACAACCAGAAGGATTCATTGCTAAGGGGCGAGATCATCTAGTGTGCAAGCTTAATCGATCCATTTATGGATTGAAACAAGCCTCGAGATCGTGGAACCTGCGGTTTGACGAAGTAGTCCAATCTTTTGGATTCAGTCAAAGCATGGACGAATCGTGCGTGTATTGGAAACGTGATGGGAAGAAGGTGGTGTTTCTCGTGCTTTATGTAGACGACATTCTTCTCATTGGCAACAGTGTGAAAATGTTATCAGACATAAAGGGATGGTTGTCTAGACAATTCGATATGAAAGATTTGGGAGATGTTGGACATGTTCTAGGGATCAAGGTTATAAGGGATTGCCGGAATAGAACATTGTACTTATCCCAGCAATCTTACATAGACACGATTCTGGCTCGTTTTAACATGCAAGATTCCAAGAAGGGCGAACTGCCCTTCAGTAAAGGAACTTATCTTTCTAAGGAGATGTGTCCTCGGACACAAAAGGAGAAAGATGAAATGAAAGCAGTTCCCTACGCTTCGGCTGTGGGAAGCTTGATGTATGCAATGTTATGTACGAGGCCTGATATCTGCTATGCAGTTGGCGTAGTGGCTAGATATCAGAGTAACCCTGGAAAGGCTCATTGGTCTGCTGTAAAGAGCATTTTCAAGTATTTGCGAAATACTAGGGATTATGTTCTGAGTTACGGAGCAGACAATCTGATCCCTTTGGGTTATACGGATTCGGATTTCCAAGCTGATAAGGACCGGCGAAAGTCGACATCAGGCTATGTGTACACTTTGGGAGGTGGAGCCGTATCATGGAGGAGTGTTAAGCAAAAGTGCATTTCAGACTCTACCATGGAAGCTGAATATGTTGCAGCCTCAGAGGCAGCGAAAGAGTCAGTTTGGTTCCTTAATTTCCTCCAGGACTTAGATGTGATTCCGAGTTTGCCTAGAGCTATGACAATTTATTGTGACAATAGCGGTGCAGTGGCAAACAGTAAGGAACCACGGTCCCATAGTGCTACGAAACACATAGAGCGCAAGTACCACCTGATTCGAGTCATCGTCAAGAGGGGCAATGCGATAGTCACCAAGATAGCTTCGGAAGACAACCTAGCAGACCCTTTCACCAAGATACTTCCTAAGGAAGTATATTACAAGCACTTGGAGGGTTTGGGAGTCAGAAGTTTGGAGGATAAGACTAGACCTTAGTATAAGTGGGAGATTGATAGAGTAGTATACTTAATGTCTAGATTTGAGTATTCTGAACTCTGTATGCACTTTCATTTACCTATTAATTACAGACATTCATTTGCTTTTAATTATTGTTAATTAAATACATGCAAATTATAGTCCTGGATTTTATACGTTGTAGTTAGTATGGTGTTGCATGGGCACACAGAAGATCATACTATCGGTTACTCGTATTTAATCGAACAGTTGCTCACGACCTAGATGGACACGGACCAATCCATCGGTATAGTCGTTGTGTGAGAGAGAAAATAATTTATCTTAATTATTTTATCACACTTGTACACTTGGTGTATTGAGCGGATCGCTTGAGACTTATCAATTAGGATTGCTCTGTGATAATTGATTTAAGTCTCGGAGTATTTTATTCTTAATCCCTGAAACAATTGCGGGTGTGTGTATTTAATATAAGTGACTTTGATTTACCAAAGGAATTAACCGATTTAATTATTGGGTTAATTACCGGTTAAGTTGGGTCACTATATTTTATATATGGCATGCCGTGAATTCTTGAAGGGACAGTGTATCCCGGAAGGGTTGATAATATCCCCGAGATGAGCTCATAAGGATTTATTATGTAAACCTCGCGAGTGGATTTGTTCCGCATAATAAATAAGGTTGAGTGGTACTATTCTCGGATATAAGAGATGAATAAATTTATTAAGCAATAAATAAATTTTATTCATGGATATTTAAATCTTAAATACACGGAATAAATAATACTAAGTTGGAGAAATATTATTTGATATAATATAGATAAATATTGGGAGTGCAATTTTATTTATATAGTGGAAAATAAATAAAATTAATATTGATAAGAATTAATGGATTTGTGTTGGACCCAATTTAATTGTCAATATTAGAAGCCCAATATTTAATCTCCTTTTGATCCCCCTCGTAGCCTATAAAAGCACTACATGGTCTTCACTTTTTCACAACCTAAGATACGCCAATCATAAAGTCTTGAAGAGTGAAGAGGATCCATAGACCCGACGTTCGAACGGAGTGCAAGGAATACGCGGGAAGATCACGAGGTCGTCGATTTCGTTTCTCCGAACAACGAATCGTAGGTACAATTCTCAACTAACTTGATTATTGTTCGATTTGTTTTTATCGAGAATACCGTAGAACAAAGATCCAAGGATCGAACCCCGGGACGAGGATCGAGCCGGGCGGTGGTGGTTGAACCACCGGACCGCCGGCGGCTCGTGGATCCCTCGTGGGGATCGAGCGCGCGAACCCTCGGCTGGGCGCCGAGGGTCGATCGAGCCCTACGGGGCCGATCTCTAGGGCTACGGGTTTTACCCGTAGCAGCTCGTAGCGAGCTGCGGGTTTCCCGCAGCGGCTCTCTGGACGCGAGCCCTAGCCGCGAGCAGCGGATCGCCGGATCCGCTGCGGGGATGCTACGAGCATCCCGGGGATGCCGCGAGGCATCCCGTGCGATCGCTGCGAGCGATCGCGAGTCCCCTCGCGGGGACTCGGCTGGGCGTTCGCGTGCCTCGTGCGCGCGACGCGTTCTGTCGGGTTCCGGTTCGCGTGGGCTCGTGATTTCTCCGGCGATTGAAGTTGTCGATTGTATGAACCTCGGCTCGCGGGTTTTCGGGTGGGGGCAGATTACGTGCCTTCGGGTGCGTGGTCTCCAAAGCCCGGACTCCGGCGGATGAGTCGATGTACGTACGATCTCCGGCGAAGGGTTCGTTCGGTTTATCGGTTCCGCAATTTTGATAACCCGGGATATCGAATTCCAACACGGGAGGACAAAGCTCACTGAGTACAACCTTGCACTCTTTAACAGTTTGGGTAATGTCTAGATCTCTATTCCAATCATTACATTCAGGGACCAATGAGTTTATAATCGTTAAGTATCACATAAAGTGGGTTCAAAGCCATATCCTAATCTATGAGCACATATAACAACAAACAATCGATTTAATATCCGACATTATCTCCCTCGAATAATATCATTAAACCACTAATCACATCTAAAATCCCATCAGGTAAGGCAAGCCACGTGGTGTGGACGTTTACCCACCCAAACGACTTAGCAATTAGATTTTCTTTGGTCATACATCACTTATAGCGGAACCTCGTGGGGAGGAATACTATAATGCGTATCTAAGTGTAAACCATTACTCAGTACTAAAGTAAATCGTTTGGAATTGCTACATCACCGCAAGCCACGTGGTGTGGACGTTTACGACAACTTCACAACTCTTCACAATTTCTTACAACTGTCTACATTAATTAATCCAAAATCCGTCAGCATAGCAAGCCACGTGGTGTGGACGTTTACTACACCAAGAGACTTTTATAATTGACTCCCAATTACTTGATCCATTCAATCTTGTAAATCAAGACGCGGAGAATCATAAGTGAAACTCGAAGTTTCTTACCAGTGATTCACCATGCGAACGACCCTATCTCTCATAAAATGAGGGAGCCGAGCAGACAATCGATCCACCTTCAAAAGGATGGTACGAAGGTCTCTAATTTGTGTCCTCGACATGACCAAGTGGCTTTGGCTCCATTCCACTCCCCGGGGTGAGAATGAGTCGACTTGAAATCAGTTTTGGAAAGACAAATTAGGCATTGTTTGATAAACTTAATCAATGTTTCTTTGTAAAAGGAATTACAAGAATTCTCCTCCAATGACTTGTCTATACGAACTTCAAAAATCCATAAAAGTCACCAAGAGAACAGCAATGGAGACCATGGATATGTTTCCATACCCTCTCCCACTTAGCTTTTTACAATAAAGGGATACGCTATCTAATGCATAATTAAATACACATAAGCATAATAACAAACATACATTTCATGCAAGTACGTACACAAATAATCAAATAATTACTCAAGTAAAATTATTTCTCGACTATTCGTACCTTGATGAATTCCTGCATGCTTGCCTTGAGTCTTCATTCTACGTCTTGAATATTTTGCCGAGCGACGGAAAAATTCTTTGATTCTCATATTTAATTTTCCTCCAATTAAATAAAATCAATTCCATTGATTTCCATATTTAATTCTATTTTAAATAAAATCCAAGATTTTCCAATCCAAAATAAATTTTGAATTAATCTAATGATTTTAAATAAAATACTTAAATTAAATAAAATCAATTTTATTAAAATCCATTGATTTCCATATTTAATTTTTATTCTAAATAAAATCCAAGATTTTCCAATCCAAAATAAATTTTGAATTAATCTAATGATTTTAAATAAAATACTCAAATTAAATAAAATCAATATTTTAATAATTTCTCAATCCTATTTAAATTAGATCTCAAGAATCCTAATCAAAATCGAATTTTGATTCTTCTTAAGACTTCTAATCCAAGTAGGTATAGGATATCTAGAGAAACTAGGATTTTCTTTCCTAATTTAACTCTCCATCTAATTCCATTATTTAATTCAATAATTAAGAAATCTAATCCAAATAGAATTTGAATTAATTCCAAAATTAAATTAAATAAAATTAGAAAGATTAAATTATTTCCGGAAAGATCGGATTTTCCGGGACGAACCGAAACAACGAGTTTCCGGTCGACCCAACATCGAACCCGCGTGCTTGGCCGTGTATCTCACCATGCAAAACGCATGGCCACACAACATCAAGTAATTCCAAGCCACGCCATGCCATGCATCATGAATTAAAACATTCAGCCCACATGCAAGACCACGCACGTGCATAAAAAAAACACATGGTGTCGGCCAAAGACAAAACCGATGTCGGCCGACACCCTTAATTAATTTCAGCAACGCGCGATTTCGATCGTCTTCTCCGGCGAGGGTGCAACGGCCTAGTCGATCTCCGGCACGTCGTCTCCTCTGACTATCTATGCCATCGACTTGCTGCGACCCACCGCACGAACAGCCCGCGACCGAGATCGCCGAGCTCGACTCCGAAACCGCGATCAAGATTGCCGCAAACGCGACCGCCGAGCTTAGCCTCCGGCTGCCGGCGACCACCACCACTGGTGGCATACGCCGGCACGCCCAGCCGTGCCCCGCTCACGTTCAGCAGCCATCGAGACCGCCGAGCCTTGGAGCACCAGCAGCCCGTCCGAGCACGAGGCCGAAGCCGTGACCCACGAGCCGCCGCGTGTAGCGGCTGAACCGCCTGGCTTCACGACAGCGGTCGACCTCCGGCGACAACCACCACTGGTGGTTGATGCCGTCGACCTCCAGCCGCCATACAGCCCGGTCCCGCTACATGCCCTCGTCCGATCGATCCGGTTCGATTTCTCCGAAAACCCTCGATTTTTAATAATTAATTTTTCCTACAAACACAATTCATACGAGAGATAAAACAAGTACGTAGAACAATATAGCACAATAATTTAACAATTTAAATTAATCTATGGCCATATACATCGAGAATCGATTATCGAAACAATTAACGAAAAACGTAACCGTACGCTCTGATACCAATTGTTGGAATTCGATATCCCGGAGTTGCCGGAATTGCGGAACATGACAACTCCGATCAAACCCTTCGCCGGAGATCACATGAACGCCGACTCATCCGCCGGAGTCCGGCCTTTGGAGACCACGCACCCGAAGGTACGCAGCCCGCCCCCAGCCGAACCCCCGCGAGACGGGGTTCACGCGATCCCGATCGCGCCTTGGCGATCGATGGGTGGGGCTGCTCCCAGCAGCCCCCGCGGCGTGTCCGGCGACTCGCCGCCGCATGGGAGGTCGGCCCGCCTCCAGCTGGGCCATCGCGGGGCCCAGCCCGCTGCCGGCGATCGATCCTTGGATCGATTGCACCCCCGGCGTCCAGCCGGGGTTCGCTCCATGCGCGCACGCCGAAACCCTAGGCGGCGATCGCCGTGGTCCGGCGATCCTAGATCGCCACCACGCGTTCGTCGTCTAATTCGGGGTTCGATCCTTGGATCTTGTTTTTCGATAATTGATCAATAAATTAGAATTAAATTGCGGAAATTTAATTCACCTTTCGATTCGTTGTGCGGAGAAACGAGATCTTATGATGACCTTGAGATCTTCCCACGTATTCCTTGCACTAGCCCGGACGTCGTGTGGGCGACAATCTACCGAACTCCATGGATCTCCCTCTCTACTTTCTCTCTCTAGAATTGTGATCTTCAAGTTATATGAGAATAGAGAAGACCATGTAGTGCTTTTATAGGCTACGTAGGGGATCTAAAGGAGGTGGAATATTGGGCTTCCAATAATAGTGATTAAATTGAGCCCACCAAGCCCAAATCTATTAATCCTTACTATTATTAATTATATGATTAACTCCACTATATATATATAATTTCACTTCCAATATTCACCATATTATATCAAATAATATTTCTCCGGTAGTATTATTTATTCCGTGTATTTAAGATATAAATATCCATGAATAAAATTAATTTATTGCTAATTAATTTATTCATCTCTTGTATCCGAGACTAGTACCATTCAACCTTAATTATTATGCGGATTAAATCCACCTGCAGGGTTTACATAATAATTCCTTATGAACTCATCTCGGGGATATTATCAACCCTTCCGGGATACACTGTCCGGTCAATTATTCACGGCATGTCATATATGAAATATAGTGACCCAACTTAACCGGTAATCAACCCAATAATTAAATCGGTTAATTCCTTTGGTAAATCAAAGTCACTTATATTAAATATACACACCCGCAATAATATCGGGGATTAAGAATAAAATACACTGAGACTTGAATCGATTATCGCCGGCAATCCTAATCGATGAATCTCAACGATCCGCTCAATACACCAAGTGTACAAGTGTGATAAAATAATTAAGATAAATTATTTTCTCTCTCACACAACGACTATACCGATGGATTGGTCCGTGTCCATCTAGGTCGTGAGCAACTGTTCGATTAAATACGAGTAACCGATAGTATGATCTTCTGTGTTCCCATGCAACACCATACTAACTACAACGTATAAAATCCAGGACTATGATTTGCATATATTTAATTATAAATAATTAAACGCAAATAATTGTTTATTTAGTTAAATAGATTAATGACAATGGATCGTGAGTTTCCGTTACTTAAATCTAGACATTAAGTACACAACTCCAACATACGATTCGTTGTTCGGAGAAACGAAATCAAGATGACCTTTGAATCTTCCCACGTATTCCTTGCACTCCGTTCAAACGTCGGGTGGGCGACGATCTATCGAACTCCTATGGATCTCCTTCAACTCTCTAGAATATCAAGTATGATAATCTTGTCTTGTGAATTATGAAGGCCATGTAGTGCTTTTATAGGCTACGTAGGGGATCTAAAGGAGGTGAAATATTGGGCTTCCAATATTGAAGATTAAATTGAGCCCACTGCCCAAGTCCATTAATCCTTATCAATATTAATTAATTTATTTTTCACTATATAAATTAATTGCACTCCCAATATTAAACCATATTATATCCAAATAATATTTCTCCGGTAGTATTATTTATTCCGTGTATTTAAGATATAAATATCCATGAATAAAATTTATTTATTACTTAATAAATTTATTCATCTCTTTTATCCGAGACTAGTACCACTCAACCTTATTTATTATGCGGAATTAAATCCACTCGCGAGGTTTACATAATAAATCCTTATGAGCTCATCTCGGGGATATTATCAACCCTTCCGGGATAAACTGTCCCGTCAAGAATTCACGGCATGCCATATATAAAATATAGTGACCCAACTTAACCGGTAATTGACCCCATAATTAAACCGGTCAATTCCTTTGGAAAATCAAAGTCACTTATATTAAATATACACACCCGCAATTGTATCGGGGATTAAGAATAAAATACACTGAGTCTCAAATCAATAATCGCCGAGCAAACCTAATTGATGAGTCTCAATCGATCCGCTCAATACACCAAGTGTACAAGTGTGATAAAATAATTAAGACAAATTATTTTCTCTCTCACACAACGACTATACCGATGGATTGGTCCGTGTCCATCTAGGTCGTGAGCATCTGTTTGATTAAATACGAGTAACCGATAGTATGATTTTCTGTGTGGGCCCGACACACCATACTAACTACAACGTATAAAATCCAGGACTATGATTTGCATATATTTAATTAACAATAATTAAAAGCAAATGAATGTTCGTATTTAATAGGTAAATGAAAGTGTACAAGGAGTTCATAATCCTCAAATCTAGACATTAAGTATATTACTCCATCACCCGTGCCCGCCGAAACCCTAGCGGGCGATTGGCGTGGTCCGGTGGCTTCGCCACCACCACGCGATCGTCCGTCTAATCCGGGTTCGAACTTCGGATCTTGCGTTCTACGGTATTTCATGATAAATCCAAAATCGAATAATATCAAGTTAGTTTAGATATCATACCTACGATTCGTTGTTCGGAGAAACGAAATCAAGATGACCTTTGAATCTTCCCACGTATTCCTTGCACTCCGTTCGAACGTCGGGTGGGCGACGATCTATCGAACTCCAATGGATCTCCTTCAACTCTCTAGAATATCAAGTATAATAATCTTGTCTTTTTATTTATGAAGGCCATGTAGTGCTTTTATAGGCTACGTAGGGGATCTAAAGGAGGTGGAATATTGGGCTTCCAATATTGAAGATTAAATTGAGCCCAATGCTCAAGTCCATTAATCCTTATCAATATTAATTAATTTATTTTCCACTATATAAATTAATTGCACTCCCAATATTAAACCATATCATATCCAAAAAATATTTCTCCGGTAGTATTATTTATTCTGTGTATTTAAGATATAAATATCCATGAATAAAATTTATTTATTGCTTAATAAATTTATTCATCTCTTTTATCCGAGACTAGTACCACTCAACCTTATTTATTATGCGGAACAAATCCACTTGCGAGGTTTACATAATAAATCCTTATGAGCTCATCTCGGGGATATTATCAACCCTTCCGGGATACACTGTCCCTTCAAGAATTCACGGCATGCCATATATAAAATATAGTGACCCAACTTAACCGGTAATTGACCCAATAATTGAACCGGTCAATTCCTTTGGAAAATCAAAGTCACTTATATTAAATATACACACCCGCAATTGTATCGGGGATTAAGAATAAAATACACTGAGTCTCAAATCAATTATCGACGAGCAAACCTAATTGATGAGTCTCATACGATCCGCTCAATACACCAAGTGTACAAGTGTGATAAAATAATTAAGATAAATTATTTTCTCTCTCACACAACGACTATACCGATGGATTGGTCCGTGTCCATCTAGGTCGTGAGCATCTGTTCGATTAAATACGAGTAACCGATAGTATGATCTTCTGTGCGCCCATGCACACCATACTAACTACAACGTATAAAATCCAGGACTGTGATTTGCATATATTTAATTAACAATAATTAAAAGCAAATGAATGTTTGTATTTAATAGGTAAATGAAAGTGTACAAGGAGTTCATAATACTCAAATCTAGACATTAAGTATACTACTCCAACAATCTCCCATTTATACTAAGGTCTAGTCTTATCTTCCAAACTTCTGACTCCCAAACCCTCCAAGTGCTTGAAATATACTTCCTTAGGAAGTATCTTGGTGAAAGGGTCCGCTAGGTTGTCCTCCGAAGCTATCTTGGTGACTATCGCATCGCCCCTCTTGACGATGACTGGAATCAGGTGGTACTTGCGCTCTATGTGTTTTGTAGCACTATGGGACCGTGGTTCCTTACTGTTTGCCACTGCACCGCTATTATCACAATAAATTGTCATAGCTCTGGGCAAACTCGGAATCACATCTAAGTCCTGGAGGAAATTAAGGAACCAAACTGACTCTTTCGCTGCCTCTGAGGCTGCAACATATTCAGCTTCCATGGTAGAGTCCGAAATGCACTTTTGCTTAACACTCCTCCATGATACGGCTCCACCTCCCAAAGTGTACACATAACCTGATGTCGACTTTCGCCGGTCCTTATCAGCTTGGAAATCCGAATCCGTATAACCCAAAGGAATCAGATTGTCTGCCCCGTAACTCAGAACATAATCCCTAGTATTTCGCAAATACAATTGAAAATGCTCTTTACGGCAGTCCAATGAGCCTTTCCAGGGTTACTCTGATATCTCGCTACTACGCCAACTGCATAGCAGATATCAGGCCTCGTGCATAACATTGCATACATCAAGCTTCCCACAGCCGAAGCGTAGGGAACTGTTTTAATTTCATCTTTCTCCTTTTGTGTCTGAGGACACATCTCCTTAGAAAGATAAGTTCCTTTACTGAAGGGCAGTTCACCCTTCTTGGAATCTTGCATGTTAAAACGAGCCATAATCGTGTCTATGTAAGATTGATGGGAAAGATACAATGTTCTATTCCGGCGATCCCTTATAACTTTGATCCCTATAACATGTCCCACTTCTCCCAAATCTTTCATGTCGAATTGTCTAGACAACCATCCCTTTATGTCTGATAACATTTTAACACTGTTGCCAATGAGAAAAATGTCGTCTACATAAAGCACGAGAAACACCACCTTCTTCCCATCACGTTTCCAATACACACACGATTCGTCCATGCTTTGACTGAATCCAAAAGATTGGACTACTTCGTCAAACCGCAGATTCCACGATCTCGAGGCTTGTTTCAATCCATAAATGGATCGATTAAGCTAGCACACTAGATGATCTCGCCCCTTAGCAATGAATCCTTCTGGTTGTTTCATATAAATCGTCTCGTCAAGACTTCCATTTAGGAAAGCTGTCTTGACATCCATTTGCCACACCTCATAATCCATATGAGCTGCTATGGATAAGAGAATCCGGATCGACTTTATCTTGGCTACCGGCGAGAAGGTCTCCTCATAATCGATTCCCTCTTTCTGAGTATATCCTTTCGCAACAAGCCGAGCTTTAAAGGTTTCAACCTTTCCGTCAGATCCTCTCTTTCTCTTGTAGACCCATTTACACCCAATTGGCTTCACGCCGCTTGGTGGTTCTACAAGATCCCAGACTTTATTAGAATCCATAGATTCAATTTCGGATTTCATCGCTTTCTTCCAAAAAGGCGCATCTATATCTTGTACCGCCTCATCATAGGTCCAGGTATCGATTTCATGAACTCCAGGTCCAGAGTCCGAAGACTCACCCAGTCCAATCCATCTATCTGGTTGTTTGACAACCCTCCCACTACGACGGCGTTCCGGTGTATTAACAGTGACAGTAGGTGCAGGTTCTAGTGGTGTATCACTACTCGGTTCGGCTGTATCTAAGTCTTCCTTGTCTCCTCTCAACTCATCAAGTATTATGTCACTCTTGGGCTTGTGGTCCATGACAAAGTCTTCCTCTATGAACCGAGCGTTAGTACTTATAACGATCTTCTGGTCGGTAGGACTATAGAACATGCCACCTTTAGTTCCTTTCGGGTATCCTACAAACAGCCGTAATTCTGATCTAGGTTCTAACTTATCGTCACCTTGTCGCAACACATGTGCTGGACAACCCCAGATCCGAATGTGTCTCAAGTTAGGCTTGCACCCACTCCACAATTCCATGGGTGTTGTTGGTACCGTTTTGGTTGGAACCCTATTCAAGATATACGCCGCCGTTTCCAAGGCATGTCCCCACAACATAATAGGTAAGTCCGAGTAACTCATCATCAATTTCACCATTTCCATAAGAGTCCTATTCCTTCTTTCTGACACACCATTTTGCTGGGGAGTATATGGTGAAGTCAGTTGGGATTCAATCCCATTCTCTGCCAAGTATGCCTTGAATTCTCCAGACAGGTACTCGCCTCCGCGATCAGATCGCAGGCACTTTATGGATTTACCACGAAGGTTCTCCACAAGAGCCTTGAATTCTTTGAACTTGCCAAAGGATTCGCTCTTGCGGCTCATCAGGTATACATATCCATATCTTGAGTAATCATCAGTAAAGGTGATGAAATACTCGTACCCTCCCCTTTCCTGAGTAGACATAGGTCCGCATACATCAGAGTGAATCAAATCCAATACTTGTTCAGCTCTTCGTCCTTTACCAGAAAAAGGACGCTTGGTCATTTTACCCTCTAAACAGGATTCGCAGGTTGGAAGGTCCTCTCCTTCAACATCGCTGATTAGACCATCAGCTTTCAACCTTTGAAGCCTATTTGAGTTTATATGACCTAGCCTTAGATGCCACAAGTATAATTGATTCATCCTAGAAGGTTCCTTTCTCTTATTGGTGTTCGTAGATGTGTTATTACTATCGGTTAGTTGCATCGTGTTAGACTCAGGATTTAGTACATACAAATCGTCCACCAATGTACCAGCACAGATAATCTCACTGTTTCTTCTTATGATCACAGAGTGGTCAAAAGAAACAGAATATCCATTCATAATACGTTTAGAAACCGAAATTAAATTCTTTCTAAAGTTGGGTACATAAAGACAATTATGTAAAACTAAAACCCTATCACTACTAAAGCGTAAGTGAACGTCTCCCACTGCAACAGCCGCTACCCTCGCGGCATTGCCCATGTAGACTACGATCTCTCCCTCTCTAAGTCTCCGGGTTTCCTGGAACCCCTGCAATGAATTGCAGACATGATCAGTGGCCCCCTTATCTACACACCAGGTGCTGGTAGATAACACCACTGAGAATGTTTCAGTGACTAAGGAAAATTTCGTACCTTTGATGAGAGGACAATCAGACTTCCAGTGCCCAGACTGCTTGCATCGATAGCACTTGCCTTGCGGCTTGCTCTTCCCATTCCATGGTTTGGAACCACTGGGCTTCTTTGCTTGCACTTCCATTTTAGCCACAAGAGCTTGTAACTTTCTGACCATACTTATAAGTTCCGCTCTTTTGAAATCGTTTTTAAGCGATTCCTTAAGAGGACTGAATTTATAGAGTATGTCAATCACTTCTTGTCCGGCTTCCACACTATGCCTCAACATCATTCTGAGGTCATTCCAAATGTCCTCATGAGTTGGGACAACAGTAGACATAGAAGGCTCAACAGTCTGGACAATGTCCAGATTTCTTTTCCAATCAGTACTATATGGAACCAGTGAGTTTTCATCTTTAAGTATATCACAAAGTGGGGTCACAGTCATTCTTAACCTATAAGCACATAAAACAATCAAACAATTTAATATCCGATATTATCTCCCTTAAATAATATCATTAAATCACTAATCACATCTAAAATCCCATCAGGTAAGGCAAGCCACGTGGTGTGGACGTTTACCCACCCAAACGACTTAGCAATTAGATTTTCTTTGGTCATACATCACTTATAGCGGAACCTCGTGGGGAGGAATACTATGAGGCGTATCTAAGTGTAAACCATTACTCAGTACCAAAGTAAATCGCTTGGAATTGCTACATTACCGCAAGCCACGTGGTGTGGACGTTTACGATAACTTCACAACTCTTCACAATTTCTTACAACTGTCTACATCAATTAATCCAAAATCGGTCGGCATAGCAAGCCACGTTGTGTGGACGTTTACTACACCAAGAGATCTTTATAATTGACTCCCAATTACTTGATCCATTCAATCTTGTAAATCAAGACGCGGAGAATCATAAGTGAAACTCGAAGTTTCTAACCAGTGATTCACCATGCGAACAGCCCTATCTCTCATAAATGAGGGAGCCGAGCAGACAATCGATCCACCTTCAAAAGAATGGTATGAAGGTCTCTAATTTGTGTCCTTGACATGACCAAGTGGCTCTGGCTCCATTCCACTCCCCGGGGTAAGAATGAGTCGACTTGAAATCAGTTTAGGAAAGACAAATTAGGCATTGTTTGATGAACTTAATCAATGTTTCTCGTAAAAGGAATTACAAGAACTCTCCTCCAATGACCCATCTATATAAACTTCAAAAGTTTATAAAAGTCACCAAGAGAGCAGCAATGGAGACCATGGGTATGTTTCCATACCCTCTCCCACTTAGCTTTTTATAACAAAGGGATACGCTATCTAGTGCATAAAAGTAAACACATATAGCATGCATACATGTAATAAAGCACATAGTATTATCACATAGTCAAAATAATACTAGAATATTATTTTTCGACTATTATGGCTTTACTCCATCTCCGTACGCATCTTCTAGTCTTCAGTCTTCGTTCTCGAATGCTCCATGTGACGAGAATATTAATTTCCAATATTTAAATCTATTTATTTTTAGTAAATCCAAAAGATACTTAATTAATAATAATTAAGTCAATCGAATAAATCAAAAATAAATTAAATATTATTAATATTTTTATTTATTTTATTTTCCCTTTCTACTTCATTAAATCTCTAGAATAATCTATCCAAGACCCACTTGGAATATTCTAGATGATTTCCATAATGAAATAAGGAAATAAAATAATTTAGGACACTTCTACTTTCCAAATTAATTAGATTCCTAATCCATGAATATTTCCATAAAATAGAGATAATCAATTAGGAATCCTAATCAATTCCAAATTGATTCTTTTCCTAATCCATGAGAGTTCCCAAAATTAGGAATACTCAAATAGGAAAAACCCGAACCAATTAGGAAAGTAAATCTCCGGACCGGGATAGCACGGGGTGGGGATCCCCGCGTCACCCTCGACCGTCGCCTAGGAGCCGCCGCCGTCCAGCCCACGCGCCACCTCCCTTGGTGGCTGGCGTGGCCGGAACTCCCGCGGGCAGCCCTCCTCCGGCTAGGGTCGATCGATCCTCATGGATCGACCATGAGGCGGTCGATCCTAGCCCTTCACCCTCACGTTCATCTCCTTCGTCACGCGTCTTCTCCGGCGGTCGTTTCGGCATCGATCCAACGCAAAAAAAAATTACAAAATAAATTTTACACTATCCGCTATCGATTCTATACATGAAATCGATCCCTATAGAATTTCCGAAAAAACGTAGAATGTAATAATAAATCCTAAATTCGGTCAACCCCCGAATTTTTACTATTACAAGCATTCACCACCAAAAACGAATCTCGACATGTCCGAGAGTTTAATCAAACCAATAATTATGACAAAAAAAAATTAACAAAAATTAATTAAGCCATAATAGTCGGAAACCCTGCAAGGTAGAACAATTTTATCTAAAATACCGCGAACGTAAACCACGCTCTGATACCAATTGTTGGAATTCGATATCCCGGTCTATTTAAATTTGCGGAAATTAATAACCCGATCAAACCCTTCGCCGGAGATCACACGAACGCCGACGAACGCGCTGGGGTCCAGCCTTTGGAGACCACGCACCCGAAGGTACGCGGCCCGCCCCCAGCTGAACCCCCGCTTCGCGGGGTTGTGCGATCGCACGCCGATCGCATCCAGCGATCGGCCGGGGCTGCCAAGCAGCCCCCCACGGCGAGTCCGGCGACTCGCCGCTGCATGGAGGAGCCTCGCCTTCACGGCGGGGTCGGGCACGGCACCAGCCCGTGCCCAGCGATCGATCACCGTGATCGATCGCACGCCTTCGGCCCAGCCGAGGGTCGATCCTCCCCGTGCCTGCCGAAACCCTAGCGGGCGATTGGCGTGGTCCGGTGGCTTCGCCACCACCACGCGATCGTCCGTCTAATCCGGGTTCGAACTTCGGATCTTGCGTTCTACGGTATTTCACGATAAATCCAAAATCGAATAATATCAAGTTAGTTTAGATATCATTCCTACGATTCGTTGTTCGGAGAAACGAAATCAAGATGACCTTTGAATCTTCCCACGTATTCCTTGCACTCCGTTCGAACGTCAGGTGGGCGACGATCTATCGAACTCCTATAGATCTCCTTCAACTCTCTAGAATATCAAGTATGATAATCTTGTCTTTTTATTTATGAAGGCCATGTAGTGCTTTTATAGGCTACGTAGGGGATCTAAAGGAGGTGGAATATTGGGCTTCCAATATTGAAGATTAAATTGAACCCAATGCTCAAGTCCATTAATCCTTATCAATATTAATTAATTTATTTTCCACTATATAAATTAATTGCACTCCCAATATTAAACCATATTATATCCAAATAATATTTCTCCGGTAGTATTATTTATTCCGTGTATTTAAGATATAAATATCCATGAATAAAATTTATTTATTGCTTAATAAATTTATTCATCTCTTTTATCCGAGACTAGTACCACTCAACCTTATTTATTATGCGGAACAAATCCACTCGCGAGGTTTACATAATAAATCCTTATGAGCTCATCTCGGGGATATTATCAACCCTTCCGGGATACACTGTCCCGTCTAGAATTCACGGCATGCCATATATAAAATATAGTGACCCAACTTAACCGGTAATTGACCCAATAATTGAACCGGTCAATTCCTTTGGAAAATCAAAGTCACGTATATTAAATATACACACCCGCAATTGTATCAGGGATTAAGAATAAAATACACCGAGTCTCAAATCAATTATCGACGAGCAAACCTAATTGATGAGTCTCATACGATCCGCTCAATACACCAAGTGTACAAGTGTGATAAAATAATTAAGATAAATTATTTTCTCTCTCACACAACGACTATACCGATGGATTGGTCCGTGTCCATCTAGGTCGTGAGCATCTGTTCGATTAAATACGAGTAACCGATAGTATGATCTTCTGTGCGCCCATGCACACCATACTAACTACAACGTATAAAATCCAGGACTGTGATTTGCATATATTTAATTAACAATAATTAAAAGCAAATGAATGTTTGTATTTAATAGGTAAATGAAAGTGTACAAGGAGTTCATAATACTCAAATCTAGACATTAAGTATACTACTCCAACAGCTTCTTGTCTAGCCGCCTATGTCATGTCTAAACACCAACTTGAGTTTGAACATGATATCAAAATCAGTCCTTTCCTCATTAGTTGAGACATTAGTAGGCTCGGGAGAACAAAGCTCACTGAGTACAAACTTGTACTCTTTAACAGTTTGGGCAATGTCTAGATCTCTATTCCAATCAATACATTTAGGGACCAATGAGTTAAAATCCTTACGTATCACATAAAGTGGGTTCAAAGCCATATCCTAATCTATGAGCACATATAACAACAAACAATCGATTTAATCTCCGATATTATCTCCCTCAAATAATATCATTAAACCACTAATCACATCTAAAATCCCATCAGATATGGCAAGCCACGTGGTGTGGACGTTTACCAACCCAAATGATTTAGCTATTAGATTTGCTTCGGTCATACATCACTTATAGCGTAACCTCGTGGGGAGGAATACTATAATGCGTATCTAAGTGTAAACCATTACTCAGCACTAAAGTAAATCGTTTGGAATTGCTACATTACCGCAAGCCACGTGGTGTGGACGTTTACGACAACTTCACAACTCTTCACAATTCCTTATAACTGTCTACATCAATTAATCCAAAATCCGTTAGTATAGCAAGCCACGTGGTGTGGACGTTTACTACACCAAGAGACTTTTATAATTGACTCCCAATTACTTGATCCATTCAATCTTGTAAATCAAGACGCGGAGAATCATAAGTGAAACTCGAAGTTTCTAACCAGTGATTCACCATGCGAACAACCCTATCTCTCATAAAATGAGGGAGCCGAGCAGACAATTGATCCACCTTAAAAAGATGGTACGAAGGTCTCTAATTTGTGTCCTCGACTTGACCAAGTGGATTTGGCTCCATTCCACTCCCCGGGGTGAGAATGAGTCGACTTGAAATCAGTTTTAGAAAGACAAATTAGGCATTGTTTGATAAACTTAATCAATGTTTCTCGTAAGAGGAATTACAAGAATTCTCCTCCAATGGCTTATCTATATGAACTTCGAAGTTCATAAAAGTCACCAAGAGAACAGCAATGGAGACCATGGATATGTTTCCATACCCTCTCCCACTTAGCTTTTTACAATAAAGGGATACGATATCTAATGCATAATTAAATACACATAAGCATGCATACATGAAATAAAGCACATAGAATATTATCACATAATCAAAATAATACTAGAATATTATTTTCTGACTATTATGGCTTTATCGCATCCCCGTACGCATCTTCTA
The DNA here is from genome assembly GCA_954870475.1 of Euphrasia confusa. Lineage (NCBI taxonomy): Eukaryota > Viridiplantae > Streptophyta > Magnoliopsida > Lamiales > Orobanchaceae > Euphrasia > Euphrasia confusa. The sequence goes on along the minus strand of OX940949.1, from coordinate 13,141,661 downwards.
GTCTTCAGTGTTCGTTCTTGAATGCTCCATGTGACGGGAATATAAATTCCAATATTTAAATCTATTTAATTTTAATAAATCCAAAAGTTACTTAATTCGAAAATTAAGTCAATCGAATAAATCAAAAATAAAATTAAATATTATTAATATTTTTATTTATTTTTATTTTCCTTTCTAATTCCATTAAATCTCTAGAATCCTATCCAAGACCCACTTGGAATATTCTAGAAGATTTTCATAATGAAATAAGGAAATAAAATAATTTAGGACTCCTAGTCCTTCCAAATTAATTCCTTTCCTAATCCATTAAAAATTCCATAAAGGAATGATTAAATAAGAAAAAATTAATTTAGGACTCTTAAAACTTTCCAAATTAATTATTTTCCTAATCCATTAAAAATTCCATAAAGGAATAATTAAATAGGAAAAATAAATTAATTATAAATTTATTCCTTTTCCTATTCCATGAAAATTCCCAAGAATAGGAATAATCAATAAGGAAAAATAAATTTATTCTAAATTTATTCTTTTCCTATTCCATGAGAATTCCCAAAAATAGAAATACTCAAAATAGGAAAACCGAATAATTTAGGAAAGTAAATCTTTTCCTAATCCATAAAAATTCCCATAAAATAGGAATAATTATATTAGGAAAACCAAATTATATTAGGAATAGGATCTTTACCGGGATTAACACGGAATGGGGATTTCCGGTCTATCCCCGAGCTCGGCCGAGGAGCACGCCCACCACCGCCACCACCCAACCGGCGCGCCACCACCGCCGGTGACATCGCACGGCCGAGGGTGCGGTCGAGTGCCCCCCACGCGCTCGATCCATGGTTCGGCTACGGGGATAGCCGAACCGAGCCCTAACCCTCTCTTCGTCTCCTCCGTCACAATTTTCCGGTCGTCGTTTCATCCTCGATCCAACGTAAAATAAATTACAAATTTATTACTACGCTATCCAGTATCGATTCTCTACAAAACGACCTCAAACAATTTCCGGAAAAATTAAGAACAAACATTCACCACACAAGAACGAATATTGACATCAACGAGAGTTTAATAATCAAGAGAAATATTATGACATTAATTAACAATAATTAAATCTAGCCATAATAATCGGAAACCCTGCAAGGTAGAACAATTTATCGAAAAATACCATGAACTAAAACCAACGCTCTGATACCAATTGTTGGAAATCGATATCCCGGAATTAATAAATTTAAATAAATAAATTATCTAATAATTCCGACCGAAATCCTTCGAATATCCGGATTGTCAAAATTGCGGAACCGACAACCCAATCGAAATCCCGCCACCGGAAAAATTCCCACGTCACCGGACGCGGGGAGAAGCCCGATCGATCACCATCTACGGGCGTACCCGAGGCGATCGATCGCATCTCATAGATGGCGTGAGGGGCTGCTCGTAACAGCCCGTTGGATGTGCCGGGGAGACCACACGAACAACCCTAAAACCTCCCAGAGGTTCGCCCCAATCAAGCCCTAGCCACGGTCGAACTGCGGCTGCCAATCGATACGCGCGCTCGCTCCGATGCGAGCGCTAGGGTTCAGTCCGTAGACCCCCGCACGCAACCAACGAAGCCCCCCGTGTGCGATCCGCAGCGCCACACGGATCCGCTGCGGGAAGTCCCGCAGCCCGTTGCTGCCAGCCACACGAGGCGCGCGACATGGACCAGGCGGGCGCCTGGTCCCCAGGCGAGCGCTTCGCTCCCAGCGAAGCCTCTTCGCGTGATTCTCGCCGTCGGGTCGCTCCAGCCGCGGCGGTCCGGTGATCTTCGATCATCACCGCTCGGCTCGACCCCGGTGAGGATCCCAAACCCCGGATCTTGGTTCACGATATTTTTACGATAATTAAACGATAAAATCATAAAGAGGGTTTTACGATTTACCTCGTTCTCGTTGTTCGAAAAAACGTAGAACTCAATTTGATGACCTAGAGATCTTCCCACGTATTCCTTGCACTAGCCCGGACGTCGTGTGGGCGACGATCTACTGAACTCCATGGATCCTCCTCTCTACTTTCTCTCTCTAGAATTGTGATCTTCAAGTTATGAGATATGAGAATAGAGAAGACCATGTAGTGCTTTTATAGGCTACGTAGGGGATTTTAAGGAGGTGGAATATTGGGCTTCCAATAATAGTGATTAAATTGATCCCAAGCCCAAATCTATTAATCCTTACTATTATTAATTAATTCTATTTTCCACTATATAAAATTAATTGCACTCCCAATATTAAACCATATTATATCAAATAATATTTCTCCGGTAGTATTATTTATTCCGTGTATTTAAGATTTAAATATCCATGAATAAAATTAATTTATTGCTAATTAATTTATTCATCTCTTATATCCGAGACTAGTACCATTCAACCTTAATTATTATGCGGAACGAATCCACCTGCAGGGTTTACATAATAATTCCTTATGAACTCATCTCGGGGATATTATCAAGCCTTACGGGATACACTTTCCCGTCAAGTATTCACGGCATGTCATATATAAAATATAGTGACCCAACTTAACCAGTAATTAACCCAATAATTAAATCGGTTAATTCCTTTGGTAAATCAAAGTCACTTATATTAAATATACACACCCGCAATAGTATCGGGGATTAAGAATAAAATACACTGAGACTTAAATCGATTATCGCCGGAAATCCTAATCGATAAATCTCAAGTAGATCCGCTCAATACACCAAGTGTACAAGTGTGATAAAATAATCAAGATAGATTATTTTCTCTCTCACACAACGACTAAACCGATGGATTGGTCCGTGTCCATCTAGGTCGTGAGCAACTGTTCGATTAAATACGAGTAACCGATAGTATGATCTTCTGTGTGTCCATACAACACCATACTAACTACAACGTATAAAATCCAGGACTATAATTTGCATATATTTAATTATAAATAATTAAACGCAAATAATTGTTTATTTAATTAAATAGATTAGTGGCAATGGATCGTGAGTTTCCGTTACTTAAATCTAGACATTTAGTACACAACTCCAACACTGAGGCCGCTATTTGGTTACCCATGGTAGAGTCCGAAAAGCATCGTGCTTATCACTCTTCCATGTTAAAACTCCTTCTCCTTCAATAGTGAAACACATAGCCTGATATCGACTTACACCGGTCCTCATTCGATTAGAAATCTAAGAGAATGTAATCCAAAGGAAATGCTCGTCTGCTTCGTAATCCAGAACATAGTATCCAGTACTTCGAAAGTACTTAAAATGTTCATTACAGCAGTCAAGTATTCCTTTCCAGGATTACCTTGATATCCTCCCACTATGCTAACCGCATAGCCGATATCAGGTTCTTGTTTTCAACAATGCATTTATTAAGCTTTCCACACTCAAAGTGTAGGAAACTTCTTTCATTGCTTCTATCTCCTTTTGTGTTCCAAAACACATATCCTTAGATAGATGCATTTCGTCTCTGAAAGGTAACGAACCTTTCTCGGAATCTTGCATGTTAAAACGAACCATAATCATACATATGTAAGATGTCCAGGAGAAGTACAATGTTCTTTCCTAGAGATCCAACATCTCAAGAACATGTCCAACTTCTTCCTTTATCTTTCATATTGATTTATCTAGACAACCATCATTTTATGTCTTGACAACATCTCTACATTGTTACCAATGACAAGAGTGTTCTCTACATAAACCCGAGAAACACCACCTTGTTTTCCATCACGTTTCCAATACACACGATTCGTCAATGCTTTTGATGAATCCATAAAATGGACCATCTCATCAATTTGCAAGTACCACAAACTCAATGCTTTGTTCCAATCCATAAATGGATCAACTAAGCTTGTACTCTAAATGATCTTGCCTCTTAGCAATAATCCTTATTGCTTTCCAAGAAGACACATTTAGATCTAGTACTGCCTCTATGTAGATCCAGGGATCGATTTCATGTATACTAGGTCCAGAGTCCAAAAACTCTCCTAGTCTTATGAATATCTCTGAATGTCCCACAACCTCCCACTACAACGGCATTCCGGTGTATAAACAGTGATAACAGTAGGTGCAGTTTAGTGGTGTACCGCTACTCGGTTTTGCTGGTTCTAAGTCTTAATCTTTCTCTCTCATTTCAAAGTATTACGTCACTTTGGGCTTGTGGTTCATCATATAGTCTTTCTCTAAGAACCGGGCGTTAGAACTTATAACGTCCTTCTGGTTCATAGTACTATTGAACACACATCTTTTGTTCTTCTAGGATATTCTACAACCACATTTGAATGCCCCGTTGTTTCCAGATATATCCATAGAACATGGGTAGTTCCGTATAACTCATGCTTTTACTATTTCTATAAGAGTTCCATTTCTTATTATAGACACACCATTTCTACACAACAGTGTATGGTGTAGTCATTTGGGATCAAATCTCAATCTCTGATCAGTATGCCATGCATTCCTCAGGTAGGTACTTGCCTCCGCGATCAAATCGCAGTCTACAAATGTATATACCTTGATGGTTCTCCACAATAGCTTTGTGTCCATTGACTTGTCAAAACACTTGCTTTTGTATATACAAATGTATAAATCCTTATGAGCTCATCTCGGGGATATTATCAACCCTTCCGGGATACACTGTCCCTTTAAGAATTCACGGCATGCCATATATAAAATATAGTGACCCAACTTAACCGGTAATTAACCCAATAATTAAATCGGTTAATTCCTTTGGTAAATCAAAGTCACTTATATTAAATACACACACCCGCAATTGTTTCAGGGATTAAGAATAAAATACTCCGAGACTTAAATCAATTATCACAGAGCAATCTTAATTGATAAGTCTCAAGCGATCCGCTTAATACACCAAGTGTACAAGTGTGATAAAATAATTAAGATAAATTATTTTCTCTCTCACACAACGACTATACCGATGGATTGGTCCGTGTCCATCTAGGTCGTGAGCAACTGTTCGATTAAATACGAGTAACCGATAGTATGATCTTCTGTGTGCCCATGCAACACCATACTAACTACAACGTATAAAATCCAGGACTATAATTTGCATGTATTTAATTAACAATAATTAAAAGCAAATGAATGTCTGTAATTAATAGGTAAATGAAAGTGCATACAGAGTTCAGAATACTCAAATCTAGACATTAAGTATACTACTCTATCAATCTCCCACTTATACTAAGGTCTAGTCTTATCCTCCAAACTTCTGACTCCCAAACCCTCCAAGTGCTTGTAATATACTTCCTTAGGAAGTATCTTGGTGAAAGGGTCCGCTAGGTTGTTTTCCGAAGCTATCTTGGTGACTATCGCATCGCCCCTCTTGACGATGACTCGAATCAGGTGGTACTTGCGCTCTATGTGTTTCGTAGCACTATGGGACCGTGGTTCCTTACCGTTTGCCACTGCACCGCTATTGTCACAATAAATTGTCATAGCTCTAGGCAAACTCGGAATCACATCTAAGTCCTGGAGGAAATTAAGGAACCAAACTGACTCTTTCGCTGCCTCTGAGGCTGCAACATATTCAGCTTCCATGGTAGAGTCTGAAATGCACTTTTGCTTAACACTCCTCCATGATACGGCTCCACCTCCCAAAGTGTACACATAGCCTGATGTCGACTTTCGCCGGTCCTTATCAGCTTGGAAATCCGAATCCGTATAACCCAAAGGGATAAGATTGTCTGCTCCGTAACTCAGAACATAATCCCTAGTATTTCGCAAATACTTGAAAATGCTCTTTACAGCAGACCAATGAGCCTTTCCAGGGTTACTCTGATATCTAGCCACTACGCCAACTGCATAGCAGATATCAGGCCTCGTACATAACATTGCATACATCAAGCTTCCCACAGCCGAAGCGTAGGGAACTGCTTTCATTTCATCTTTCTCCTTTTGTGTCCGAGGACACATCTCCTTAGAAAGATAAGTTCCTTTACTGAAGGGCAGTTCGCCCTTCTTGGAATCTTGCATGTTAAAACGAGCCAGAATCGTGTCTATGTAAGATTGCTGGGATAAGTACAATGTTTTATTCCGGCGATCCCTTATAACCTTGATCCCTAGAACATGTCCAACATCTCCCAAATCTTTCATATCGAATTGTCTAGACAACCATCCCTTTATGTCTGATAACATTTTCACACTGTTGCCAATGAGAAGAATGTCGTCTACATAAAGCACGAGAAACACCACCTTCTTCCCATCACGTTTCCAATACACGCATGATTCGTCCATGCTTTGACTGAATCCAAAAGATTGGACTACTTCGTCAAACCGCAGGTTCCACGATCTCGAGGCTTGTTTCAATCCATAAATGGATCGATTAAGCTTGCACACTAGATGATCTCGCCCCTTAGCAATGAATCCTTCTGGTTGTTTCATATAAATCGTCTCGTCAAGACTTCCATTAAGGAAAGCTGTCTTGACATCCATTTGCCACACCTCATAATCCATATGAGCTGCTATGGATAAGAGAATCCGGATCGACTTTATCTTGGCTACCGGCGAGAAGGTCTCCTCATAATCGATTCCCTCTTTCTGAGTATATCATTTCGCAACAAGCCGAGCTTTAAAGGTTTCCACCTTTCCGTCAGATCCTCTCTTTCTCTTGTAGACCCATTTACACCCAATTGGCTTTACGCCGCTTGGTGGTTCTACAAGATCCCAGACATTATTAGAATCCATAGATTCTATTTCGGATTTCATCGCTTTCTTCCAAGAAGGCGCATCTATATCTTGTACCGCCTCATCATAGGTCCAGGGATCGACTTCATGAACTCCAGGTCCAGAGTCCGAAGACTCACCCAGTCCAATCCATCTATCTGGTTGTTTAACAACCCTCCCACTACGACGGCGTTCCGGTGTATTAACAGTGACAGTATTAGGTGCAGGTTCTAGTGGTGTATCTATACTCGGTTCGGCTGTATCCAGGTCTTCCTCGTTACCTCTCAACTCATCAAGTATTATGTCACTTTTGGGCTTGTGGTCCATGACATAGTCTTCCTCTAGGAACCGAGCGTTAGTACTTATAACGATCTTCTGGTCCGTAGGACTATAGAACATGCCACCCTTAGTTCCTTTCGGGTATCCTACAAACAGCCGTAATTCTGATCTAGGTTCTAACTTATCGGCACCTTGTCGCAACACATGTGCTGGACAACCCCAGATCCGAATGTGTCCCAAGTTAGGCTTACGCCCACTCCACAATTCCATTGGTGTTGTTGGTACCGTTTTGGTTGGAACCCTATTCAAGATATACGCCGCTGTTTCCAAGGCATGTCCCTAGAACATAACAGGTAAGTCCGAGTAACTCATCATAGATCGCACCATTTCCATAAGAGTCCTATTCCTTCTTTCTGACACACCATTCTGCTGAGGAGTATATGGTGAAGTCAGTTGGGATTCAATCCCATTCTCTGCCAAGTATGCCTTGAATTCTCCAGACAGGTACTCGCCTCCGCGATCAGATCGCAGGCATTTTATGGATTTACCACGAAGGTTCTCCACAAGAGCCTTGAATTCCTTGAACTTGTCAAAAGAATCACTCTTGTGGCGCATCAGGTAAATATATCCATACCTTGAGTAATCATCAGTAAAGGTGATGAAATACTCGTACCCTCCCCTTGCCTGAGTAGACATAGGTCCGCATACATCAGAGTGAATCAAATCCAATACTTGTTCAGCTCTACGTCCTTTACCAGAAAAAGAACGCTTGGTCATTTTACCCTCCAAACAGGATTCGCAGGTTGGAAGGTCCTCTCCTTCTATGCCGCTAATGAGACCATCAGCTTTCAACCTTTGAATTCTATTTGAATTAATATGACCTAGCCTTAGATGCCACAAGTATAATTGATTCATTTTTGAAGGTTCCTTTCTCTTATTGGTGTTCGTAGATGTGTTATTACTCTCGGTTAGTTGCACCGTGTTAGACTCAGGATTTAGAATATACAAATCATCTACCAATGTACCAGAACAGACAATCTCACTATTTCTTCTTATGACCACAGAGTGATCAAAAGAAACAGAATATCCATTCAGAATTAATTTAGAAACTGAAATCAAATTCTTTCTAAAATTCGGTACATAAAGACAATTTCGTAAAACTAAAACCCTATCACTACTAAAACGTAAGTGAACGTCTCCCACTGCAACAGCCACCACCTTCGCGGCATTGCCCATGTAGACTACGATCTCTCCCTCTCTAAGTCTCCGGGTTTCCTGGAACCCCTGCAATGAATTGCAGACATGGTCAGTGGCACCCGTATCTACACACCAGGTGCTGGTAGATATCACCGCTGACAATGTTTCAGTGACTAAGGAAAATTTCGTACCTTTGATGAGAGGACAATCAGACCTCCAGTGCCCAGACTGTTTGCATTGATAGCACTTGCCTTGCGGCTTGCTCTCCCCAATCCGTGGTTTGGAACCACTGGGCCTCTTTGCTTGCACTTCTTCCTTTGCCATAAGAGCTTGTGATTTTCTGATCATACTTATGATTTTCATCCTCAAGTTATCGTTTTTAAGGGACTCCTCTAGTGGACGAAAAACAATCAGTATGTCAATCACCTCTTCAGCAGTATCCACGCTATGTCTCAACATCATATTGAGGTCATTCTTAATGTCCTCATCAGTTGGGACAACAGCAGATATAGAAGGCTCGACAGTCTGAACAATGTCCAGATTTCGTTCCCAATCATCACCATATGGAACCGGTGAGTTTTCATCTTTAAGTATATCACAAAGTGGGGTCACAGTCATTCTTAACCTATAAGCACATAAAACAAACAAACAATTTAATATCCGATATTATCTCCCTCAAATAATATCATTAAATCACTAATCACATCTAAAATCCCATCAGATAAGGCAAGCCACGTGGTGTGGACGTTTACCTACCCAAATGATTTAGCAATTAGATTTTCTTTGGTCATACATCAATTATAGCGTAACCTCGTGGGGAGGAATACTATAACGCGTATCTAAGTGTAAACCATTACTCAGTACCAAAGTAAACTACTTGGAATCGCTACATCACCACAAGCCACGTGGTGTGGACGTTTACGATAACTTCACAACTCTTCATAATTACTTACAACTGTCTACATCAATTAATCCAAAGTCCGTCAGCATAGCAAGCCACGTGGTGTGGACGTTTACTACACTAAGAGACTTTTATAATTGACTCCCAATTACTTGATCCATTTAATCTCGTAAATCAAGACGTGGAGAATCATAAGTGAAACTCGAAGTTTCTAACCAGTGATTCACCATGCGAACGACCCTATCTCTCATAAATGAGGGATCCGAGCAGACAAACGACCCATCTATCAAAGTATGGCACGAAAGTCTCTAATTTGTGTCCTCTACATGACCAAGTGGCTCTGGCTCCATTCCACTCCCCGGGGTGAGAATGAGTCGACTTGAAATCAGCTTTGGAAAGACAAATTAGGCACTGTTTGATAAACTTAATCAATTTTTCTCATAAAAAGAATTACAAGAACTCTCCTCTAATGACCTATCTATATAAACTTCAAAAGTTTATAAAAGTCACCAAGAGAGCAGCAATGGAGACCATGGGTATGTTTCCATACCCTCTCCCACTTAGCTTTTTACAATAAAGGGATACGCTATCTAGTGCATAAAATAAACACATATAGCATGCATACATGTAATAAAGCACATAGTATTATCACATAGTCAAAATAATACTAGAATATTATTTTCCGACTATTATGGCTTCATCACATCTCCGTACGCATCTTATAGTCTTCAGTCTTCGCTTCTTGAATGCTCCATGTGACGAGAATATTAATCTCCAATATTTAAATCTATTTATTTTCAATTAATCCAAGAGTTACTTAATTCGAAAATTAAGTCAATCGAATATATCAAAAATAAAATTAAATATTATTAATATTTATTTTATTTTCTTTTTCCATTCCATTAAATCTCTAGAATAATCTATCCAAGATGCTCTTGGAATATTCTAGATGATATCCATAATGAAATAAAGAAATAAAATAATTTAGGACTATTATACTTTACTAATTTATTTTAATCCTAATCCATGAATATTCCCATGAGTAGGAATAATCAAATAGGAAAATAAATTTAGTACTAAATTAATTCTTTTTCTATTTCTTGAATATTCCATAAAGAAATAATCAAAATAGGAAAAATCGAATTAAAATAGGAAAGTATATTTTCAGTAGGAGTAGCACGGGTTGGGAGACCCCACGCCACCCCCACCCTCGTCCAACCGGCCAGCCACGGGGAGGAGCGCCGCCGCCCAGCCACGCCGCCAACCACCGATCCGGTGGTAGCCGCGGCTAGGGCAACCAGCCCCTCGCCCTAGGGCCGCGGGTCGATCGATCCTCTCGGGATCGATCATGGGGATTGATCGATCCCGGTCCTTGTCTCCTCGTCACTTCGTCTTCTCCGGCGGTCTACGATTCGTCGATCCAATCGCAAAATAAATTTACAAAAATCTAAATTACAATTCCGGTATCGATTCTATACACGAAATCGACCCTATACATTTTCCGGAAAAACAATGAACATAATAAATCCTAAATTCGGTCAACCCCCGAATTTTTACTATTACAAGCATTCACCACCAAAAACGAATCTCGACATGTCCGAGAGTTTAATAAAACCAACAATCACATGACAAAATAATTAAACGAATAATCATCAAGCCATAATAGTCGGAACCCTGCAAGGTAGAACAATTTTATCGAAAATACCGCGAACGTAAACCACGCTCTGATACCAATTGTTGGAATTCGATATCCCGGGTTATCAAAATTGCGGAACCGATAACCCGAACGAACCCTTCGCCGGAGATCGTACGTACATCGACTCATCCGCCGGAGTCCGGGCTTTGGAGACCACGCACCCGAAGGCACGTAATCCGCCCCCACCCGAAAACCCGCGAGCCGAGGTTCATACAATCGACAACTTCAATCGCCGGAGAAATCACGAGCCCACGCGAACCGGAACCCGACCGAACGCGTCGCGCGCACGAGGCACGCGAACGCCCAGCCGAGTCCCCGCGAGGGGACTCGCGATCGCTCGGGATGCCTCGCGGCATCCCCGGGATGCTCGTAGCATCCCCGCAGCGGATCCGGCGATCCGCTGCTCGCGGCTAGGGCTCGCGTCCAGCGAGCCGCTGCGGGAAACCCGCAGCTCGCTACGAGCTGCTACGGGTAAAACCGTAGCCCTAGCGATCGGCCCCGTAGGGCTCGATCGACCCTCGGCGCCCAGCCGAGGGTTCGCGCGCTCGATCCCCACGAGGGATCCACGAGCCGCCGGCGGTCCGGTGGTTCAACCACCACCGCCCGGCTCGATCCTCGTCCCGGGGTTCGATCCTTGGATCTTTGTTCTACGGTATTCTCGATAAAAACAAATCGAACAATAATCAAGTTAGTTGAGAATTGTACCTACGATTCGTTGTTCGGAGAAACGAAATCGACGACCTCGTGATCTTCCCGCGTATTCCTTGCACTCCGTTCGAACGTCGGGTGGGCGACGAGCTATCGAACTCCTATGGATCCTCTTCACTCTTCAAGACTTTATGATTGGCGTATCTTAGGTTGTGAAAAAGTGAAGACCATGTAGTGCTTTTATAGGCTACGAGGGGGATCAAAAGGAGATTAAATATTGGGCTTCTAATATTGACAATTAAATTGGGTCCAACCCAAATCCATTAATTCTTATCAATATTAATTTTATTTATTTTCCACTATATAAATAAAATTGCACTCCCAATATTTATCTATATTATATCAAATAATATTTCTCCAACTTAGTATTATTTATTCCGTGTATTTAAGATTTAAATATCCATGAATAAAATTTATTTATTGCTTAATAAATTTATTCATCTCTTATATCCGAGAATAGTACCACTCAACCTTATTTATTATGCGGAACAAATCCACTCGCGAGGTTTACATAATAAATCCTTATGAGCTCATCTCGGGGATATTATCAACCCTTCCGGGATACACTGTCCCTTCAAGAATTCACGGCATGCCATATATAAAATATAGTGACCCAACTTAACCGGTAATTAACCCAATAATTAAATCGGTTAATTCCTTTGGTAAATCAAAGTCACTTATATTAAATACACACACCCGCAATTGTTTCAGGGATTAAGAATAAAATACTCCGAGACTTAAATCAATTATCACAGAGCAATCTTAATTGATAAGTCTCAAGCGATCCGCTCAATACACCAAGTGTACAAGTCTGATAAAATAATTAAGATAAATTATTTTCTCTCTCACACAACGACTATACCGATGGATTGGTCCGTGTCCATCTAGGTCGTGAGCAACTGTTCGATTAAATACGAGTAACCGATAGTATGATCTTCTGTGTGCCCATGCAACACCATACTAACTACAACGTATAAAATCCAGGACTATAATTTGCATGTATTTAATTAACAATAATTAAAAGCAAATGAATGTCTGTAATTAATAGGTAAATGAAAGTGCATACAGAGTTCAGAATACTCAAATCTAGACATTAAGTATACTACTCTATCACCGGCGACTCACCGCCACCACCGACCGGGGAGGGAGCGCCCAGCCGCGGCGCGAAGCCGCGGCAGCCCCCAGCGATCGACCTAGGGTCGATCGCTCGCCCCGGCGTTCAGCCGGGGCTCCCCTCGTGCGATCGCTGCCGGCGGTCGAAGCCCTAGGCTCGACCGCCACCCCCTCGGCTCCCAGCCGAGGGCTTCTCTCGATCCCGGCGGGGATCCCTAGACCGCCGGCGGTCCGGTGGTCTTCGACCACCACCGCTCGGTCTATCCCCGTCCCCGGGTTCGTTGTTTTTCCCGGATCGTTTGTTCATGTATATGCCACAATTTAATTCACATAAAATCATAGAAGGGAGTTTTATGATCATACCTTTGATTCGTTGTGCGGAGAAACGAAATCAATTGAAGACCTTTTGGATCTTCCCACGTATTCCTTGCACTCCGTTCAAACGTCGGGTGGGCGACGATCTATCGAACTCCTATGGATCTCCTTCAACTCTCTAGAATATCAAGTATGATAATCTTGTCTTATGATTTATGAAGGCCATGTAGTGCTTTTATAGGCTACGTAGGGGATCTAAAGGAGGTGGAATATTGGGCTTCCAATATTGAAGATTAAATTGAGCACAATGCTCAAGTCCATTAATCCTTATCAATATTAATTAATTTATTTTCCACTATATAAATTAATTGCACTCCCAATATTAAACCATATTATATCAAATAATATTTCCCCGGTAGTATTATTTATTCCGTGTATTTAAGATTTAAATATCCATGAATAAAATTAATTTATTGCTAATTAATTTATTCATCTCTTTTAATCCGAGACTAGTACCATTCAACCTTAATTATTGTGCGGAACGAATCCACTAATGAGGTTTACACAATAATTCCTTATGAACTCATCTCGGGGATATTATCAACCCTTACGGGATACACTGTCCGGTCAATCATTCACGGCATGCCATATATAAAATATAGTGACCCAAATTAACCGGTAATTAACCCAATAATTAAATCGGTTAATTCCTTTGGTAAATCAAAGTCACTTATATTAAATATACACACCCGCAATAATATCGGGGATTAAGAATAAAATACACTGAGACTCGAATCGATTATCGCCGGCAATCCTAATCAATGAATCTCAACGATCCGCTCAATACACCAAGTGTACAAGTGTGATAAAATAATTAAGATAAATTATTTTCTCTCTCACACAACGACTATACCGATGAATTAGTTCGTATCCATCTAGGTCGTGAGCAACTGTTCGATTAAATACGAGTAACCGATAGTATGTTCTTCTGTGCGCCCATGCACACCATACTAACTACAACGTATAAAATCCAGAACCATGGTTTGCATATATTTAATTAATAAATAATTAAAAGCAAAACAATTGTTCGTTAATTTAATAGATTAAATGCTATGACGGGGAGTTTACCGTTACTTAAATCTAGACATTAAGTACACAACTCCAACAATCTCCCACTTGTACTAAGGTCTAGTCATTTCCTCCAAACTCCCGGTTCCCATACTCATCACGTGCTTAAAGTGTACTTCCGAGAAGTACTATGTGAATGAGCACTCTAGGTTGCCGCTCTGAAGTTATCTTGGTTACTACTACGTCGTCTCCCTTGACGATGACTCGTATCAGATGGTACTTGCACTATGTGTTATCATCACTTTTAGACTCTTGACTTCTTCCAGTTTACCATGCACCGCTATGATATAGCCTTTGGCAAACCAAAAGTCATATCCAAGTCTTAGAGGTTATCCCGGAACCTAACCAAAACTTCCGCTGCCTCTGAGGCTGCTTATTCGGTTATGAGAGAGTCTGAGAAGCATCCTGCTTATCACTCTTTTCATACTAAAGGTTCCACCTCTTCCAAAAGTGAACACATAGCCTGATATCGACTTTCACTGGTCCTTCTCTGATTTGAGATCTGAGAATATGTAATCTAAGAAGATTTCGTCTTGCTTAATAATCCAGTACTTTGCAAGTACTATTACAGCATCTGAAAATCTCTTGTCCAGATTACTTTGATATCCTCCCACTACGCAAACCGCATAGTTGATATCAGGTTCTTGTTTTTCAACATTGCATCTAAGTTTTCCACACAAGGTGTAGGAAACTTCTTTGTATCATCTATCTCCTTTATGTGTCTGAAACACATGACCTTAGATAGATATACATATTCTGTCTCTGAAAGGCAACGACCTTTCTCAGAATTATGCATGTTAAAACAAACCATAATCGTATAAGATATCTAGGAGAAGTACAATGTTCTTATCCCTAGATCGAAAAGATCTTTAAGAACACGTTCCAACTTCTTCTCAATCTTATATCCCGATTTATTTAGACAACCATTATTTTATGTCTGACAATATCTTTACATTGTTGCCAATGATAAAATGTTATCTACATAAAATCTCCGAGAAACACCACCTTGTTTCCATTACGTCTCCAATACACCTATCGTCTTTGCCCCTTTTGATGAATCCATTAAATGGACTATCTCATCAATTTGCAAGTTCCACGACTTATAGCTTTGTCACAATCCATGAATGGATTTACTAAGCTTGTACTCTAAATGATCTAGCCTCTTAACAATGAACCTTATTGTTCCAAGCAGGCACATTTAGATCAAGTACCGTCCTTATGCAGAGCTAGGGATCGATTTCATCTCTACTAGATCCAGAGTCCGAACTCCTCTAGTCTTATGAATATATCTGGTTGTCCGACAACCTCCCACTGCAATGGCGTCCCGGTGTATAACAGTAATAACAATAGGTGCAGTAGTGGTGTACTTCTACTCGGTTTGGCTGGTTCCTAGTCCTTTGTCCTTTTTCTCATTCCAAGGTATTAATTTAGTTCAGGCTTTTGTGGTTCATCTAATAGTCTTACTCCATGAACCGGACGATAGACGTCCCTCTGGTTCATAGTACTATAGAACACACAATACTTCGTTCATCTAGGATATCCTACAACCATATTGAATATGCCGTTGTATCCAGGGATATCCATAGAACATAGGTAGTTCCGAACAACTTGTTCTTTTACTATCAGATTTCCATTTCTTATTTACAACGCATCATCTCTACACGTAAGTGTATGGCGCGGCACTTTGGGATTGAATCCCAATCTTTGATTATGCTATGTGTTATTTAGATAGGTGATGGCCTCCGCGACCGAGTCGCAGGCTCCTAATGAATATACTTTAATGATTCCCCATAATAGCTTTGTGTCCATTGACTAGTCAAAACACTTTTGCTTTTATGGCACATTAAGTATTCTAATCCATCACCGAGTATTCTTTGAAAGAACTACTCGCACCTTTCTAATTTACACATTCGTCTGCATATCTAATCATTTCCAACACTTGTCCGAATTCTATCCTTTATCCAGAAAGGTTTGCTTAGATGTATTATCCTCCAAATTCAATTCTCAGGTCGGAAGGTCCATTCCTTCAACTATAATTGATTAGATCGATTTCAACCATTTGAATCTTATTTGAAAATACTACTAAGTACAAGAATTCACAAGTATAATGATTTAATAAAGAAATATCTAACAAGTAAAACAAGTTATAGAACGGTTCGTTGCACCGTGGTAGACTTAGGATCTATCATTCATATATTGCTGTCTAATGTACCAGAATAGATAATACCCATTATTTCAAAATCATCCAATGATTAAAGAAATAAAATATCCATTCATTAATAATAGAAATCCAGAACAAAACGTTCTTTCTAAAATAGAGGGTACATAAAGCAATAAACTTGAAATGAAATCCTATTTAACTACTAAAGCAGATAAATGTCTTCCACCGCAACAGCTGCCTCCTCTACAGCTTTTGCCCGTGTAGACTCGAACTCTTCTTCTCTAAGTCGCCGGGTTTTCTGGAACCCCTGCATTCAAAAAATGCACATACCGTCAGTGGTTCCATATCTACACACCAGAATTCTGGTAGATAATACCGTTGACTATGTTTTTACGACTAAAGAAAAATTCGTACCTCTGAGAGGACATTCAGACTTCCAGTGTCCAGACTTGTTGCATCGGAAGCACTTGCCCCTTGGCTTTGCAGCCCCCACTCGTGGTACAGTCTTCTTGACACCACTGGGTTTCCCGGCTTGCTTCCTTCTCTTGCCCCTACCTCCACCAGGCTTAAAGCCTTTGGACTTGGTAGCTACAAGCGCTTGAGACTTGCCCTTCTTGTAGATCCCCTCTGCCGCCTTCAGATCAGTCAGGAGTTGCGCAAGAGAATAAGATAGTTTACCCATATTATAGCTAATGCGAAACTGCTCAAAACTAGGGGTCAGAGACTGGAGTATGATGTCGACTTGCGTCTCAGCATCAATTTGAGCTCCTAGGATCTCAAGCTCATTCAACAGACCCATCATCTTAAGAACGTGCTCCCCTACGGGCGTTCCTTCAGACTGAGTAGTTGTCATGAGGACTCTCATGGCTTCTTGCCTTGCCGCACGATCTTGCTCCCCAAACATCTCCTTGAGGTTAAACATCATATCATAGGCAGTGTCCATCGACTCATGTTGGGTTTGGAGTACATTTGACATAGAAGCCAAAATATAACACCTAGCCATTTCATCAGCCTTTTTCCACTTCCGATATGCCAGTTTTTCCTCATCAGTTGAGGCAGCCGTGAGCTCAGCAGGGCACACTTCATGGAGTACAAACTTGTACTCCTCCGAAGTTAGGACAATGTCTAAATTTCTCTTCCAATCAATATAGTTGGGGCCAGTGAGCTTATGCTCCTTGAGTATCATAGAAAGTGGGTTCATAGCTATTCTCTAAACCTATTAAGCACATTTAAACAAACAATTAATTTAATATCCGATATTATCTCCCTCAAATAATATCATTAAATTACTAATCACATCTAAAATCCCATCAGGTAAGGCATGCCACGTGGTGTGGACGTTTACCCACCCAAATGATTTAGCAATTAGATTTTCTTTGGTCATACATCACTTATAGCGGAACCTCGTGGGGAGGAATACTATAAGGCGTATCTAAGTGTAAACCATTACTCAGCACCAAAGTAAATCGTTTGGAATTGCTACATCACCGCAAGCCACGTGGTGTGGACGTTTACGACAATTTCACAACTCTTCACAATCTCTTACAACTGTCTACATCAATTAATCCAAAATCCGTCAGTATAGCAAGCCACGTGGTGTGGACGTTTACTACACTAAGAGACTTTTATAATTGACTCCCAATTTCAAGATTCATTCGATTTTCGTAAATCAAGACGCGGAGAATCATAAGTGAAACTCGAGGTTTCTAACCAGTGATTCACCATGCGAACAACCCTATCTCTCATTAGATGAGGGAGCCGAGCAGACAATCGATCCACCTTAAAAGGATGGTACGAATGTCTCTAATTTGTGTCATCCACATGACCAAGTGGCTCTGGCTCCATTCCACTCCCCGGGGTGAGAATGAGTCGACTTGAAGTCAGTTTCAGAAAGACAAATTAGGCATTGTTTGATAAACTTAATCAATGTCTCTTGTAAAGGAATTACAAGAATTCTCCTCCAATGACACATCTATACGAACTTCAAAAGTCCATAAGAGTCACCAAGAGAACAGTAATGGAGACCATGGGAATGTTTCCATCCCCTCTCCCACTTAGCTTTTTATAACAAAGGGATACGCTATCTAATGCATAATTAAACACATAAGCATGCATACAAGCAATAAAGCACATAACACATAGTCAAAATAAGCTAGAAAATTATTTTCCGACTATCATGGCTTTATTCCATCTCCGTATGCGTCTTCTAGTCTTCAGTCTTCGTTCTTGAATGCTCCATGTGACGAGAATATTAATCAAAATTTTTAAATCTATTTATTTTTAATAAATCCAAAAGTTACTTAATTCGAAAATTAAGTCAATCGAATAAATCAAAAATAAAATTAAATATTATTAATATTTTTATTTATTTATTTTCCTATCTAATTCTATTAAATCTCTAGAATAATCTATCCAAGTAAAACTTGGAATATTCTAGAAGACTTCTATAATAGAATAAGGAAATAAAATAAATTTGGACTCTTCTACTTTCCAAGATTAATTAATTTCCATTACTACGAAAATTCCCATAAAATAGGAATAATCAATTAGGAAATAAATCAATCCTAAATTAACTTTTATTCCTTTCCTATTCTATTAAATCTCTAGGATCCTATTCCAAGTAGAACTCGGAATACTCTAGAAGACTTCCATAATAGAATAAGGAATAAAATTAATTCCAATTAATTCTTTTCCTAATCCATGAGAATTCCCAAAAATAGGAAAACTCAATTAGGAAAACCGAATCAATTTAGGAAAGCGAATCTAGGTAGGAGTAGCACGGGATGGGGATTCCCGCACCACCCCACCACCATCGACCGCCACCACCATGGGAGGAGGGCACCGCCGCCGCCACCCCAGCCGGCCGGCCACCACCTTGCCGGCGGCAGCCCCAGCCGAGGGGCGATCGACCCCTCCCCATGGCTTCGGTCATGGGGTCGATCATGGGGTTGATCGACCCCCCGGTTTTTCGTCCTCTTCGTCCTCTTCGTCCTCTTCGTCACACGAGTTCTCCGGCGGTCGTCTCGGCATCGATCCAACGTAAATAAATTACAAGAAATAAATTTACAATTCTGGTATCGATTCTATACATGAAATCGACCCTATACACTTTCCGGAAAACATAGAACAATAATAATAAATCTAAATTCGGTCAACCCCCGAATTTTTACTATTACAAGCATTCATCCACACAAAACGAATCTCGACATGTCCGAGAGTTTAATAAACGAACAATCATGGTAAATTAAATAGCAATTAATTAAACGAATAATTAATAATTAATTAAACCATGATAGTCGGAATCCCTGCAAGGTAGAACACAATTGAACACATACATGAACACGAAACCAAACGCTCTGATACCAATTGCTGGAAATCGATATCCCGGGGTATCAAAATTGCGGAACCGATAACCCCGACCGAAATCCCGTCGCCGGAAACCGATCACGAACGCCACGAAGAACCGGGCTCGACAAGAGTATCGCCGCGGGATGAACCCGCGGCTAAACCCTAGCCGAACCCCACCGTGGGGTTCGCGATCGATGATGATCGCATGGGGCTGCCTAGTTGTGTACTTAATGTCTAGATTTAAGTAACGGTAAACTCCCGGTCATAGCATTTAATATATTAAATTAATAAACAATTGTTTGCTTTTAATTATTATTAATTAAATATATGCAAATCATAGTCCTGGATTTTATACGTTGTAGTTAGTATGGTGCGTATGGACGCACAGAAGATCATACTATCGGTTACTCGTATTTAATCAAACAGTATGCTCACGACCTAGATGGACACGGACCAATCCATCGGTATAGTCGTTGTGTGAGAGAAAAAATAATTTATCTTAATTATTTTATCACACTTGTACACTTGGTGTATTGAGCGGATCGTTGAGATTCATCGATTAGGATTGCCGGCGATAATCGATTCGAGTCTCATTGTATTTTATTCTTAATCCCCGAAACTATTGCGGGTGTGTATATTTAATATAAGTGACTTTGATTATCCAAAGGAATTAACCGATTT
The DNA here is from genome assembly GCA_954870475.1 of Euphrasia confusa. NCBI lineage: Eukaryota > Viridiplantae > Streptophyta > Magnoliopsida > Lamiales > Orobanchaceae > Euphrasia > Euphrasia confusa. Next base: position 13,121,455 of record OX940949.1, on the reverse strand, counting down.
AATTATTGGGTTAATTACCGGTTAAGTTGGGTCACTATACTTTATATGGCATGCCGTGAATACTTGACGGGAAAGTGTATCCCGGAAGGGTTGATAATATCCCCGAGATGAGTTCATAAGGAATTATTGTGTAAACCTCATGAGTGGATTCGTTCCGCACAATAATTAAGGTTGAATGGTACTAGTCTCGGATTAAAGAGATGAATAAATTAATTAGAAATAAATTAATTTTATTCATGGATATTTAAATCTTAAATACACGGAATAAATAATACTACCGGAGAAATATTATTTGATATAATATGGTTTAATATTGGGAGTGCAATTAATTTATATAGTGGAAAATAAATTAATTAATATTGATAAGGATTAATGGACTTCAGTATTGGGCTCAATTTAATCTTCAATATTGGAAGCCCAATATTCCACCTCTTTTAGATCCCTTATGTAGTCTATAAAAGCACTACATGGCCTTCATAAATCATAAGACAAGATTATCATACTTGATATTCTAGAGAGTTGAAGGAGATCCATAGGAGTTCGATAGATCGTCGCCCACCCGACGTTCGAACGGAGTGCAAGGAATACATAGGAAGATTCAAAGGTCTTCAATTGATTTCGTTTCTCCGCACAACGAATCAAAGGTATGATCATAAAACTCCTTGTGTGATTTTATGTGATATTAAATGTGATACATACATGAACGCACGATCCGGGTAACGTACGATCACCACCGCATCCAGACGGGGCTCCCTAGGGGATCTAAAGGAGGGATCATAAAACTCCTTGTGTGATTATGAAGGCCATGTAGTGCTTTTATAGGCTACGTAGGGGATCTAAAGGAGGTGGAATATTGGGCTTCCAATATTGAAGATTAAATTGAGCCCAATGCTCAAGTCCATTAATCCTTATCAATATTAATTAATTTATTTTCCACTATATAAATTAATTGCACTCCCAATATTAAACCATATTATATCAAATAATATTTCTCCGGTAGTATTATTTATTCCGTGTATTTAAGATTTAAATATCCATGAATAAAATTAATTTATTGCTAATTAATTTATTCATCTCTTTAATCCGAGACTAGTACCATTCAACCTTAATTATTGTGCGAAACGAATCAACTCATGAGGTTTACACAATAATTCCTTATGAACTCATCTCGGGGATATTATCAACCCTTCCGGGATACACTTTCCCGTCAAGTATTCACGGCATGCCATATATAAAATATAGTGACCCAACTTAACCGGTAATTAACCCAATAATTAAATCGGTTAATTGATCGTACGTTACCTGGATCGTGCGTTCATGTATGTATCACAATTAATATCACATAAAATCACACAAGGAGTTTTATGATCATACCCTTGATTCGTTGTGCGGAGAAACGAAATCAATTGAAGACCTTTGAATCTTCCTACGTATTCCTTGCACTCCGTTCGAACGTCGGGTGGGCGACGATCTATCGATCTCCTATGGATCTCCTTCAACTCTCTAGAATATCAAGTATGATAATCTTGTCTTATTCAAGTTATGAATTATGAAGGCCATGTAGTGCTTTTATAGGCTTCGTAGGGGATCTAAAGGATGTGGAATATTGGGCTTCCAATATTGAAGATTAAATTGAGCCAAATGCTCAAGTCCATTAATCCTTATCAATATTAATTAATTTATTTTCCACTATATAAATTAATTGCACTCCCAATATTAAACAATATTATATCAAATAATATTTCTCCGGTAGTATTATTTATTCCGTGTATTTAAGATTTAAATATCCATGAATAAAATTAATTTATTGCTAATTAATTTATTCATCTCTTTAATCCGAGACAAGTACCATTCAACCTTAATTATTGTGCGGAACGAATCCACTCATGAGGTTTACACAATAATTCCTTATGAACTCATCTCGGGGATATTATCAACCCTTCCGGGATACACTTTCCCGTCAAGTATTCACGGCATGCCATATATAAAATATAGTGACCCAACTTAACCGGTAATTAACCCAATAATTAAATCGGTTAATTCCTTTGGTAAATCAAAGTCACTTATATTAAATATACACACCCGCAATAGTTTCGGGGATTAAGAATAAAATACACTGAGAATCGAATCGATTATCGCCGGAAATCCTAATCGATGAATTTCAACGATCCGCTCAATACACCAAGTGTACAAGTGTGATAAAATAATTAAGATAAATTATTTTCTCTCTCACACAACGACTATACCGATGGATTGGTCCGTGTCCATCTAGGTCGTGAGCATCTGTTCGATTAAATACGAGTAACCGATAGTATGATCTTCTGTGTGCCCATGCACACCATACTAACTACAACGTATAAAATCCAGGACTATGATTTGCATATATTTAATTAATAATAATTAAAAGCAAAACAATTGTTCATTAATTTAATAGATTAAATGCCATGATCGGGAGTTTACCGTTACTTAAATATAGACATTAAGTACACAACTCCAACATACGGTGGTTCGCGGTTGGATCTCCGGCGAGAGGATTTCGGTCGGGTTGTCGGTTTCCGCAATTTTTTTGATAACCCGGGATATCGAATTCCAGCAATTGGTATCAGAGCGTTTGGTTTCGTGTTCATGTATGTGTTCAACTGTGTTCTACCTTGCAGGGATTCCGACTATCATGGTTTAATTAATTGTTAATTATTCGTTTAATTAATTGCTATTTAATTTTACCATGATTATTCGTTATTAAACTCTCGGACATGTCGAGATTCGTTTTGTGTGGATGAATGCTTGTAATAGTAAAAATTCGGGGGTTGACCGAATTTAGATTTATTATTATTGTTTTATGTTTTCCGGAAAGTGTATAGGGTCGATTTCATGTATTGATCGATACCGGAATTGTAAATTTATTTCTTGTAATTTATTTACGTTGGATCGATGCCGAATTGACCGCCGGAGAACTCGTGTGACGAAGAAGACGAAGAGGACGAAGAACCGGGGATCGATCAAACCCCTTGATCGACCCCAATCGATCGACCCAAGGGAGGGGGCCGGTCTGATGGAGTAGTATACTTAATGTCTAGATTTGAGTATTATGAACTCCTTGTACACTTTCATTTACCTATTAAATACAAACATTCATTTGCTTTTAATTATTGTTAATTAAATATATGCAAATTATAGTCCTGGATTTTATACGTTGTAGTTAGTATGGTGTTGCATGGGCACACAGAAGATCATACTATCGGTTACTCGTATTTAATCGAACAGTTGCTCACGACCTATATGGACACGGACCAATCCATCGGTATAGTCGTTGTGTGAGAGAGAAAATAATTTGTCTTAATTATTTTATCACACTTGTACACTTGGTGTATTGAGCGGATCGATTGAGACTCATCAATTAGGTTTGCTCGGCGATAATTGATTTGAGACTCAGTGTATTTTATTCTTAATCCCCGATACAATTGCGGGTGTGTATATTTAATATAAGTAACTTTGATTTTCCAAAGGAATTGACCGGTTTAATTATTGGGTCAATTACCGGTTAAGTTGGGTCACTATATTTTATATATGGCATGCCGTGAATTCTTGACGGGACAGTGTATCCCGAAAGGGTTGATAATATCCCCGAGATGAGCTCATAAGGATTTATTATGTAAACCTCGCGAGTGGATTTAATTCCGCATAATAAATAAGGTTGAGTGGTACTAGTCTCGGATAAAAGAGATGAATAAATTATTAAGCAATAAATAAATTTTATTCATGGATATTTATATCTTAAATACACGGAATAAATAATACTACCGGAGAAATATTATTTGGATATAATATGGTTTAATATTGGGAGTGCAATTAATTTATATAGTGGAAAATAAATTAATTAATATTGATAAGGATTAATGGACTTGGGCAGTGGGCTCAATTTAATCTTCAATATTGGAAGCCCAATATTCCACCTCCTTTAGATCCCCTACGTAGCCTATAAAAGCACTACATGGCCTTCATAAATCATAAGACAAGATTATCATACTTGATATTCTAGAGAGTTGAAGGAGATCCATAGGAGTTCGATAGATCTTCGCCCACCCGACGTTCGAACGGAGTGCAAGGAATACGTGGGAAGATTCAAAGGTCATCTTGATTTCGTTTCTCCGAACAACGAATCGAAAGGTACAATATCTAAACGCCCTTGATAATTGTTCGATTTTGGATTTATCGAGAATACCGTAGAACAAAGATCCGAAGCACGAAACCACGAACGGGGGACGATCGCGTGGTGGTGGCGAAGCCACCGGACCACGGGCGATCGCCCGGGCTAGGGTTTCGGCCGAGCGCAAGGGGCGAACCCCGGCTGGGAGCCGGGGTGCGATCGATCATGATGATCGATCGCTGGCAGCGGGGCTGGGCCCCGCGACGGCCTGCTGGGGGCAGGCCGATCACCCCATGCCGCGGCGAGTCGCCGGACTCGCCGCGGGTGCTACTGGGCAGCCCCATCGATCATGATGATCGATGCGATCATCGATCGCGTAAACCCCGGCTCGCGGGGGTTCGGCCGGGGGCGGGCTACGCGTCTTCGGGCGCGTGGTCTCCGAAGGTCGGACTCCGGCGGATGAGTCGGTGTTCATGTGATCTCCGGCGAAGGTTTTCGTTCGGGTTATTGTTTCCGCAAATTTTAATAGCCCGGGATATCGACTTCCAACAATTGGTATCAGAGCGTGGTTTACGTTCGCGGTATTTTCGATAAAATTGTTCTACCTTGCAGGGTTTCCGACTATTATGGCTTAATTTATTATTCGTTTAATTTATTTTGTCATGAATGTTGGTTTGATTAAACTCTCGGACATGTCGAGATTCGTTTTTGGTGGTGAATGCTTGTAATAGTAAAAATTCGGGGGTTGACCGAATTTAGGATTTATTATTACGTTCTATGTTTTTCCGGAAATTGTATAGGGTCGATTTCATGTATAGAATCGATACCGGATAGTGTAAAATTTATTTTGTAATTTATTTTGCGTTGGATCGATGCCGAAACGACCGCCGGAGAAGACGCGTGACGAAGGAGATGATCGTGAGGGTGAAGGGCTCGGATCGACCGCCCCATGGTCGATCCACGAGGACGATCGACCCACGCCCAAGGAGGGCTGCCCGCGGGAGCTCCGGCCACGCCGGCCACCAGTGGTGGTGGCGCGTGGGCTGGGCGGCGGCGGCATAGGCGGCGGTCGATGGTGGCACGGGGATCCCCACCTCGTGCTATCCCGGTCCGGTGATTCTCTTTCCTAATTGATTCGGGTTTTTCCTATTTGAGTATTCTTATTTTTGGGTACTCTCATGGATTAGGAAAAGAATCAATTTGGAATTAATTAGGATTCCTAATTGATTATTTCTATTTTATGGAAATATTCATGGATTAGGAATCTAATTAATTTGGAAAGTAGAAGAGTCCTAAATTATTTTATTTCCTTATTTCATTATGGAAATCATCTAGAATATTCCAAGTGGGTCTTGGATAGATTATTCTAGAGATTTAATGAAGTAGAAAGGGAAGATAAAATAAATAAAAATATTAATAATATTTAATTTTATTTTTGTTTTATTCGATTGACTTAATTATTATTAATTAAGTATCTTTTGGATTTATTGAAAATAAATAGATTTAAATATTGGAGATTAATATTCTCGTCACATGGAGCATTCAAGAACGAAGACTAAAGACTAGAAGATGCGTACGGAGATGGAGTAAAGCCATAATAGTCGGAAAATAATATTCTAGTAATTATTTTGACTATGTGATAATACTATGTGCTTTATTACATGTATGCATGCTATATGTGTTTACTTTTATGCACTAGATAGCGTATCCCTTTATTGTAAAAAGCTAAGTGGGAGAGGGTATGGAAACATACCCATGGTCTCCATTGCTGCTCTCTTGGTGACTTTTATAAACTTTTGAAGTTTATATAGATAGGTCATTGGAGGAGAGTTCTTGTAATTCCTCTTACGAGAAACATTGATTAAGTTCATCAAACAATGCCTAATTTGTCTTTCCAAAACTGATTTCAAGTCGACTCATTCTTACCCCGGGGAGTGGAATGGAGCCAGAGCCACTTGGTCATGTCGAGGACACAAATTAGAGACCTGCGTACCATTCTTTTGAAGATGGATCGATTGTCTGCTCGGCTCCCTCATTTATGAGTGATAGGGCTGTTCGCATGGTGAATCACTGGTTAGAAACTTCGAGTTTCACTTATGATTCTCCACGTCTTGATTTACAAGATTAAATGGATCAAGTAATTGGGAGTCGATTATAAAGATCTCTTAGTGTAGTAAACGTCCACACAACGTGGCTTGCTATGCTGACGGATTTTGGATTAATTGATGTAGACAGTTGTAAGAAAATTGTGAAGAGTTGTGAAGTTGTCGTAAACGTCCACACTGTTGGAGTTGTGTACTTAATGTCTAGATTTAAGTACCGGTAAACTCCCGGTCATGGCATTTAACCTATTTAATTAATAAACAATTATTTGCGATTAATTATTATTAATTAATTACGCAAAATATAGTCCTGGATTTTATACGTTGTAGTTAGTATGGTGGGGCATGGGCACACAGAAGATCATACTATCAGTTACTCGTATTTAATCAAACAGTTGCTCACGACCTAGATGGACACGGACCAATCCATCGGTATAGTCGTTGTGTGAGAGAGGAAATAATTTATCTTAATTATTTTATCACACTTGTACACTTGGTGTATTGGGCGGATCGCTTGAGATTTATTGATTAGGATTGCCTTGGATAATCAATTTAAATCTCAGAGTATTTTATTCTTAATCCCTGATATTATTGCGGGTGTGTATATTTAATATAAGTTACTTTGATTTACCAAAGGAATTAACCGATTTAATTATTGGGTTAATTACCGGTCAAGTTGGGTCACTATATTTTATATATGACATGCCGTGAATTCTTGAAGGGACAGTGTATCCCGTAAGGGTTGATAATATCCCCGAGATGAGTTCATAAGGAATTATTATGTAAACCCTGCAGGTGGATTTAATCCGCATAATAATTAAGGTTGAACGGTACTATTCTCGGATACAAGAAATGAATAATATTTATTGAGCAATAAATAAATTTATTCATGGATATTTAAATCTTAAATACACGGAATATATAATACTACCGGAGAAATATTATATGATATAATATGGAATAATATTGGGAGTGCAATTTTATTTATATAGTGGAAAATAAATAAAATTTAATATTGATAAGAATTAATAGATTTGGGTTGGACCCAATTTAATTTTCAATATTTAGAAGCCCAATATTTATTCTCCTTATGATCCCCTACGTAGTCTATATAAGCACTACATGGTCTTCACTTTCAAGAGAGAATTAATTGACCTACGCCAATCATAAAATCTTGAGAGTGAGGAAGATCCATAGGAATCCGATAGATCGTCGCCCACACGACGTTCGGACGAAGTGCAAGGAATACGTGGGAAGATCGCAAGGTCATCAAAGGTGTTTGATTTCGTTTCTCCGCACAACGAATCGAAGGTAAAATCATGAACCCTCTTCTATGATTTTATGTGATTAATTGTAGCGTATACATGAACACACGATTCGGGTAAACGCACGAACTTCGGGGACGGGGATTCGAGATCCCCGGCGAAGATCGAAAGAACCCTCGGCTTGGAGCCGAGGGGGCGATCGAACCCTAGGGTTCGATCGCGGCGCGCGGACGAGGGAGCCCCGGCTGGACGCCGGGGCGAGCGATCGACCATGGGTCAATCGCGGGGAGACCGCCGTGGGCTGGTGCCACGGCAGCTGGTCCCTCCCCAGCCCTTGACCGGCGGCCAGGCACGACGAAGGAGCCCCGGCTGGAGCCGGGGCATGCGATCGACCGCGAGGTCGATCGCGGGGGAAAGCCGCGGCTGGAGCCGCGGCGGGTCAGCTGGGGGCTGACCGCCCCTCCTCCGGCGATGGTGGTGAGTCGCCGGACTCACCACCGGGGGCTGCTGGACAGCCCCGGCGATCGCAGCGTGCGATCGCGAGCCCCTCGCGGATGGGGGCTCGGCTAGGGTTTTCTAGCCGCGGGGTTTTATCCCGCGGCAGTGATGCTCGAGTCGAGCTCCGTCGACGTGAGATGGTTCGCGTCCATGGATCCGGCTCGCGGGAGAAAATCGGCTGGGGGCGGGCTGCGTGTCTTCGGGCGCGTAGTCTCCAAAGGTCGGACTCCTGCGGATGAGTCGGGAATCCAATCTCCGGCGATGAAGGATTTCGGTCGGGCTATCGGTTCCGCATAATTTTTAATAGCCCGGGATATCGATTTCCAACAATTGGTATCAGAGCGTTTGGTTTCGTGTTCCTGTATATGCTCGATTATTGTTCTACCTTGAAGGATTTCCGGCTATCATGGTTGATTTAATTATTGCTTAATTAATTATCATGATTATTAAACTCTCGGACATGTCGAGATTCGTTTTACGTGGATGAATGTTTGTAATAGTAAAAATTCGGGGGTTGACCGAATTTAGAATTTATTATTACGTTCTTTTTTTTCCGGAAAATGTATAGGGTCGATTTCATGTATAGAATCGATACCGGATAGTGTAATTTAATTCTTGTAATTTTATTACGTTGGTTCGATGTTGAGACGATCACCGGAAGATGAAGAAGTGACGAGGAAGACGAAGGACTGAAGGGCCGATCAACCCCATGATCGACCCTTGCATCAATCAAGGTGGAGGGGGCGACGCCTCCTTTGGCCGTGGGCTGCCGCCGGTGGGTGGTGGCTGGCCGGCTGGGGTGTAGCGGCGGCGGCCCTCCTCTTAGATGATCGATCGATGATGATGGGGGTGGTGCGGGGACTCCCAACCCGTGCTACTCCTACCATAATCCGACTTTCCTAAATTAATTCGACTTTCCTATTTGAGTGTCTTCCTTTTAGGAAACTCTCATGGATTAGGAAAAGAATTAATTGAATTGATTTTATTCCTATTTGCTTTATTTCCTTTATGGAAATATTCATGGATTAGGAATTTGATTAATTTGGTATTAATTTATTTCCTATTTGATTATTCCTATTCTTGGGAATTTTCATTAGATGGAAATTAATTGATAATGGAAAGTAGTAGAGTCCTAAAATTATTTTGTTTCCTTATTCTATTATAGAAGTCTTCTAGAATATTCCGAGTTTTACTTGGATAGATTATTCTAAAAGATTTAATAGAATTAGATAGGAAATTAAATAAATATAAATATTAATAATATTTAATTTTATTTTTGATATATTCGATTGACTTAATTTTCGAATTAAGTAACTTTTGGATTAATTGAAAATAAATAGATTTAAATATTAGAGATTAATATTCTCGTCACATGGAGCATTCGAGAGCGAAGACTGAAGACTAGAAGATGCGTACGGAGATGCGACAAAGCGGAGATGCGACAAAGCCATGATAGTCGGAAAATAATTTTCTAGCATTATTTTGACTATGTGATACTATGTGCTTTATTGCTTGTATGCATGCTATATGTGTTTATTTTATGCACTAGATAGCGTATCCCTTTATTATAAAAAGCTAAGTGGGAGAGGGGATGGAAACATTCCCATGGTCTCCATTACTGTTCTCTTGGTGACTCTTATGGACTTTCGAAGTTCGTATAGACGAGTCATTGGAGGAGAATTCTTGTAATTCCTTTTATGAGAGACATTGATTAAGTTTATCAAACAATGCCTAATTTGTCTTTCCAAAGCTGACTTCAAGTCGACTCATTCTCACCCCGGGGAGTGGAATGGAGCCAGAGCCACTTGGTCATGTAGAGGACACAAATTAGAGACTTTCGTGCCATTCTTTTATAGATGGGTCGTTTGTCTGCTCGGCTCCCTCATTTATGAGAGATAGGGTCGCTCGCATGGTGAATCACTGGTTAGAAACTTCGAGTTTCACTTATGATTCTCCGAGTCTTGATTTACGAAATCAAATGGATCTAGTAATTGGGAGTCAATTATAAAAGTCTCTTGGTTGGTAAACGTCCACACCACGTGGCTTGCTATACTGACGGACTTTGGATTAATTGATGTAGACAGTTGTAAGTAATTATGAAGAGTTGTGAAGTTATCGTAAACGTCCACACCACGTGGCTTGCGGTGATGTAGCGATTCCAAGTAATTTACTTTGGTACTGAGTAATGGTTTACACTTAGATACGCGTTATAGTATTCCTCCCCACGAGGTCACGCTATAATTGATGTATGACCAAAGAAAATCTAATTGCTAAATCATTTGGGTGGGTAAACGTCCACACCACGTGGCTTGCCTTACCTGATGGGATTTTAGATGTGATTAGTAATTTAATGATGTTATTCCAGGGAAATAACATCGGATATTAAATTAATTGTTTGTTTAAATGTGCTTATAGGTTTAGAAAGTTGCTATGAATCCACTTGAGATGATACTTGAGGAATTTAACGCACTGGTTCCACACTGTGTTGAATGGAGAGAGGAGTTAGACATTGCTCAGACTGTAAAGGAGTACAAAGATGTACTCAGTGAAACTTGTCCTCCTGGACTCACCATTAACTCGACTGAGGATGAGATTTTTGACTTTGAAAAATGGGATAGTGCCCGTTCATTAACCATTAATCATGATGTCATGCTCAAATTCAAGTTGCTGTTTGGACATGATGAGGAGGCTAGAAAAGAGGCGATGAGGATACTCATAAAGATCTGTTACTTCGATGAAACACTTGATCATGTTTTTGAGATGATAGATCTTTTGGACGAGTTGAAACAATCGCGAGCTCTTATAGCCAAAGCCAAAGGTTTCGAACCTAAAGGCAAGGAGAAGAAGACAAGGGGGTCCGGTGGTCCTAAGGGACTTGGACCAAAGGGTGGGATAAAGAAGCCTTCTGGCAAATATCCCCAAGGGAAGCAGTCTGAGTACTGGGGGTCTACATCTTGTCCTCTCAAAGGTATGAATTTTTTCTTTAGTCGTAAAACATAGTCAGCGGTATTATCTACCAGAAATCTGGTGTGTAGATATGGAACCACTGACGGTATGTGCATTCTAAATGCAGGGGTTCCAGAAAACCCAGCGACTTAGATAAGAAGAGTTCGAGTCCTCATGGGCAGAGCTGTTGAGGAAGCAGCGGTTGCAGTGGAAGACGTTTATCTTTATGATAGTTATAGGATTTCATTTCAAGTTTATTGCTTTGTACCTTTTAGAAAGAACTTTTGTTCTGGATTTCTATTATTAATGGATATTTTATTTCTTTAATCATTTAATGGTTTAGATAAGAAATATGGCGATATCTATTCTGGTACATTAGATAGCAATATATGAATGATGAATCCTTTGTCTACCACGATGCAACAAACCGTTATATATATAAGCTTGTTTTACTCATTAGATGTTTTTCCTTATCAATCATTATACTTGTGAATTCTTGAACTTGGTAGTATCTATTCAAAAGGGATTCAAAAAGGTCGAAATTGATTTGATCAATTATAGTTGGAGGAATGGACTTCCCGACCTAAGAATCGATCTTGATAGATGATACGACTGAGTTAACCTTTCTGGATAAAGGATGGAATTCGGACAAGTGTAGAAAATGATTTGTGATTAATGCGGTATGTGTAATTAGAGAAGGTACGAGTCATTCTTCCAAGAATACTCGAAGATGGATTAGACTACTTGTTGTGCCATAAAAGCGGAGTGTTTTCAACACAAAGCTATTATGGGGATCCTTCAAAGTATATCCATTAGAAGCCTGCGACTTGTTCGCGGAGGCTGTCACCTATCTAGGGAACACATAGCATAAATCAAGGATTGAGATTAAGTCTCAAATGACTACACCATACACTGTTATGTAGACATGGTGTGTCAGGAATAGGAAATGGAATTCTAATAGTAAAAGGACAAGTTTATTCGGAACTACCTATGTTCTATGGATATTTCTGGATACAATGACGCACTCGATGTAATTGTAGAATATCCTAAAAGAACATGTAATTGTATGTTCAATAGTACTACGAACCAGAAGGGTGTTCTCACCCGGTTCTTAGAAGAAGACTATTAGATGAACTACAATGCCCTAACAGACAAGGTACCTTATAATGAGGAAAGAAAAGGCTGAAAACCAGCCTAACCGAATAGTACACCACTAACTGCACCTAATGTTATTACTGTTATACACCGGAACGCCATTGCAGTGGGAGGTTGTTAAGCGACCAGAGATGTTCATAAGACTGGAGGAGTTTTAACTCTGGATCTAGTAGACATGAAATCGATCCCCAGTTCTGTACAGGAGGCAGTACTAAACTAAATGTGCCTACTTGGAGAACAATAATTATTATTGTTAAGAGGCAAGATCATTTAGAAGTACAAGCTTAGTGAATCCATTTATGGATCGTCGCAAAGCTGAAACATGTGGAACTTGCAAATTGATGAGATAGTCCATTTTATGGGTTCATCAAGAAGCATAGACAAGATTGGTGTATTGGAGACGTAATCGAAACAAAGTGGTGTTTCTCGGAATTTTGTGTAGATAACACTTCATCATTGGCAACAATGTAAAAGTGTTGTCAGACATAAAATAAGAGGTTGTCTAAGTAAATCGAAATATAAGATTAAGATGAAGTTGGACCATGTTCTTAGAAGTCTTTCGATCTCTAGATAAGAACATTTGTACTTCTCTTTAGATATCTTATGCGATTATGGTTTGTTTTAAACATGCACCATTCTGAGAAAGGTTATTGCCTTTCGGGAACAGAATGCATTCATCTAAGATATATGTCTTGGACACATGAAGGAGATAGATGTAAACAAAGCAGGTTCTTACACCTCGAGTGTAAAAAGGCTTTGTAAATGCGGTGTTATAAAACAAGAACCTGATATCAACTATGCGGTTAGCGTAGTGGGAGGATATCAAAGTAATCTGGATAAGAGATATTCGAATGCTGTAAAAGTACTTGGAAGTACTGGATTACTAGCAAAACGAAATCCTCTTAGATTACAGTTTCTCAGATCCAAATCAGAGAAAGACCAGTGGAAGTCGATATCAGGCTATGTGTTCACTTTTAGAAGAGGTGGAATCTAAGGATGAAAGAGTGATAAGCGTAATGCTTCTCGGACTCTATCATAAACCGAATAGCAGCCTTAGAGGCAGCGGAATTTTGGTTAGGTTCCGGAATGACCTCTGAACTTGGATATGACTCTTGGTTCACCAAAGGCTATGTACGTAGCGGTGCATGGTAAACTGGAAGAAGTCATAAGTTCAAAAGATGATGATAACACATAGAGCAAGTACCACCTGATACGAAGCATTGTCAGAGAGACGACGCAGTGGTCACCAAGATAACTTCGGAGCGGCAACCTAGATTGCTCATTCACATAATACTTCTGGGAAGTATAACTTAAGCACGTGATGAGTATGGGAGTCGGGAGTTTGGAGGAAATGACTAGACCTTAGTACAAGTGGGAGATTGTTGGAGTTGTGTACTTAATGTCTAGATTTAAGTACCGGTAAACTCCCGGTCATGGCATTTAACCTATTTAATTAATAAACAATTATTTGTGATTAATTATTATTAATTAATTACGCAAAATATAGTCCTGGATTTTATACGTTGTAGTTAGTATGGTGGGGCATGGGCACACAGAAGATCATACTATCAGTTACTCGTATTTAATCAAACAGTTGCTCACGACCTAGATGGACATGGACCAATCCATCGGTATAGTCGTTGTGTGAGAGAGGAAATAATTTATCTTAATTATTTTATCACACTTGTACACTTGGTGTATTGGGCGGATCGCTTGAGATTTATTGATTAGGATTGCCTTGGATAATCAATTTAAATCTCAGAGTATTTTTTTCTTAATCCCTGATATTATTGCGGGTGTGTATATTTAATATAAGTTACTTTGATTTACCAAAGGAATTAACCGATTTAATTATTGGGTTAATTACCGGTCAAGTTGGGTCACTATATTTTATATATGACATGCCGTGAATTCTTGAAGGGACAGTGTATCCCGTAAGGGTTGAAAATATCCCCGAGATGAGTTCATAAGGAATTATTATGTAAACCTGCAGGTGGATTTAATCCGCATAATAATTAAGGTTGAACGGTACTATTCTCGGATACAAGAAATGAATAATATTTATTGAGCAATAAATAAATTTATTCATGGATATTTAAATCTTAAATACACGGAATATATAATACTACCGGAGAAATATTATTTGATATAATATGGAATAATATTGGGAGTGCAATTTTATTTATATAGTGGAAAATAAATAAAATTTAATATTGATAAGAATTAATAGATTTGGGTTGGACCCAATTTAATTTTCAATATTTAGAAGCCCAATATTTATTCTCCTTATGATCCCCTATGTAGCCTATATAAGCACTACATGGTCTTCACTTTCAAGAGAGAATTAATTGACCTACGCCAATCATAAAATCTTGAGAGTGAGGAAGATCCATAGGAATCCGATAGATCGTCGCCCACACGACGTTTGGACGAAGTGCAAGGAATACGTGGGAAGATCGCAAGGTCATCAAAGGTGTTTGATTTCGTTTCTCCGCACAACGAATCGAAGGTAAAATCATGAACCCTCTTCTATGATTTTATGTGATTAATTGTAGCGTATACATGAACACACGATTCGGGTAAACGCACGAACTTCGGGGACGGGGATTCGAGATCCCCGGCGAAGATCGAAAGAACCCTCGGCTTGGAGCCGAGGGGGCGATCGAACCCTAGGGTTCGATCGCGGCGCGCGGACGAGGGAGCCCCGGCTGGACGCCGGGGCGAGCGATCGACCATGGGTCGATCGCGGGGAGACCGCCGTGGGCTGGTGCCACGGCAGCTGGTCCCTCCCCAGCCCTTGACCGGCGGCCAGGCACGACGGAGGAGCCCCGGCTGGAGCCGGGGCATGCGATCGACCGCGAGGTCGATCGCGGGGGAAAGCCGCGGCTGGAGCCGCGGCGGGTCAGCTGGGGGCTGACCGCCCCTCCTCCGGCGATGGTGGTGAGTCGCCGGACTCACCACCGGGGGCTGCTGGACAGCCCCGGCGATCGCAGCGTGCGATCGCGAGCCCCTCGCGGATGGGGGCTCGGCTAGGGTTTTCTAGCCGCGGGGTTTTATCCCGCGGCAGTGATGCTCGAGTCGAGCTCCGTCGACGTGAGATGGTTCGCGTCCATGGATCCGGCTCGCGGGAGAAAATCGGCTGGGGGCGGGCTGCGTGTCTTCGGGCGCGTAGTCTCCAATGGTCGGACTCCTGCGGATGAGTCGGGAATCCAATCTCCGGCGATGAAGGATTTCGGTCGGGCTATCGGTTCCGCATAATTTTTAATAGCCCGGGATATCGATTTCTAACACACACAACGTGGGTTGCGGTGATGTAGCAATTCCGAACGATTTACTTTGGTACTGAGTAATGGTTTATGTTGGAGTTGTGTACTTAATGTCTAGATTTAAGTATCGGTAAACTCCCGGTCATAGCATTTAACCTATTTAATTAATAAACAATTATTTGCATATAATTATTATTAATTAATTATGCAAAATATAGTCCTGGATTTTATACGTTGTAGTTAGTATGGTGTTGCATGGGCACACAGAAGATCATACTATCAGTTACTCGTATTTAATCGAACAGTTGCTCACGACCTAGATGGACACGGACCAATCCATCGGTATAGTCGTTGTGTGAGAGAGAAAATAATTTATCTTAATTATTTTATCACACTTGTACACTTGGTGTATTGGGCGGATCAGCTTGAGATTTATTGATTAGGATTGCCTTGGATAATCAATTTAAATCTCGGAGTATTTTATTCTTAATCCCCGATACTATTGCGGGTGTGTATATTTAATATTAGAGACTTTGATTTTCCAAAGGAATTAACCGATTTAATTATTGGGTTAATTACCGGTAAAGTTGGGTCGCTATATTTTATATACGACATGCAGTGAATACTTGACGGGAAAGTGTATCCCGGAAGGGTTGATAATATCCCCGAGATGAGTTCATAAGGAATTATTGTGTAAACCTCATGAGTGGATTCGTTCCGCACAATAATAAAGGTTGAACGGTACTAGTCTCGGATATAAGATATGAATATTATTTATTGAGCAATAAATAAATTTATTCATGGATATTTAAATCTTAAATACACGGAATAAATAATACTAATCGGAGAAATATTATTTGACATAATATAGATTAATATTGGGAGTGCAATTTTATTTATATAGTGGAAAATAAATAAAATTTAATATTGATAAGGATTAATGGATTTGGGTTGGACCCAATTTAATCTTCAATATTTAGAAGCCCAATATTTATTCTCCTTATGATCCCCTACGTAGCCTATATAAGCACTACATGGTCTTCACTTTTCATAAGAAAAATAATTGACCTACGCCAATCATAAAGTCTTGGAGAGTGAAGGAGATCCATAGGAATCCGATAGATCGTCGCCCACACGACGTTCGGAGGAAGTGCGAGGAATACGTAGGAAGATCGCAAGGTCGTCAATCGGATTCGTTTCTCCGTACAACGAATCGAGGTAATAATCGAGAACCCCCTTCTATGATTATTTGTGCGTATTAATTGTGATATATACATGAACGCACGATCCGGGAAAACGACGAACCTCGGGGACGGGGATTCGAGATCCCGGCGAGGATCGAACGCGGCGGTTGAACCCTAGGGTTCGGACCGCCGGACGCGCGACGAGAGAGGGAGCCCCGGCTGGTCGCCGGGGCACATGATCGAACCTAGGGTTCGATCATCGGGGATCCGCCGTGGGCTGGTGCCACGGCGGGAGGATCCGCCGGCCCCCTCGTCGGAGGCGCGTGGAGCGAGGGACCCTCGGCTGGAGCCGAGGGGTGCGATCGATCCTCGGATCGATCGCGGGTAAGCTGCGGGGTCACCCGCAGCGACCTCGTACGTGCTGCGGGTTCGCCCGCAGCGGATGCGTGCGGGGTTCGGCCCTCGCGAGCAGCGAGTCACGCGACTCGCTGCGGGGCTGCTAAGAGCAGCCCAGGGATCGCTCATAGCGATCCCAGCGATCGTCCGTAGACGATCGCGAGCCCCTCGCGGGGGCTCGGCTGGGCACACGGGGCCTTCGGGTCTCGCTGGCGTTCGGTCGGGCCCCGGCTCGTGAGGTGGTTCGCGTTCGTGGATCCGACTCGTGGGGGACTTCGGCTGGGGGCGGGCTGCGTGTCTTCGGGCGCGTAGTCTCCAAAGGTCGGACTCCTGCGGATGAGTCGGGGATCCAATCTCCGGCGATTTAGGGTTTTCGGTCGGGTTATCAGTTCCGCAATTTTTTTGATAGCCCGGGACATCGAATCCCAGCAATTGGTATCAGAGCGTTTGGTTTCGTGTTCATGTATATATTCGATTATTGTTCTACCTTGCAGGATTTCCGGCTATCATGGTTGATTTAATTATTGCTTAATTAATTATCATGATTATTAAACTCTCGGACATGTCGAGATTCGTTTTGTGTGGTTGAATGTTTGTAATAGTAAAAATTCGGGGGTTGACCGAATTTAGGATTTATTATTACGGTCTTTATTTTTCCGGAAAATGTATAGGGTCGATTTCATGTATAGAATCGATACCGGAATTGTAATTTAAATTATTGTAATTTATTTACGTTGGTTCGATGCCGAGACGACCGCCGGAGAACTCATGTGACGAAGGAGAAGATGAGAGGGAGGACCGGGGATCGATCAAACTCCTTGATCGACCCCAATCGATCGACCCAAGGGGAGGGGGCCGATCGCCCTCGGCTAGGGCTGCCACCGGCGACGGTGGCGGCTGGTGGCTAGGCTGGGCGGCGGTGCTCCTCCGGGGGTGGCCGGTCGAAGGAGGGGGTGGCGTGGGGTCTCGCGATCTCATGCTACTCCTACCTAGATTCGCTTTCCTAAATTGATTCGGATTTCCTAATTGAGTTTTTCCTATTTTTAGGAATTCTCATGGATTAGGAAAAGAATTAATTGGAATTAATTTTATTCCTTATTCTATTATGGAAATCTTCTAGAGTATTCCGAGTTCTACTTGGAATAGGATCCTAGAGATTTAATAGAATTGGAAAGGAATAAAAGTTAATTTAGGATTGATTTATTTCTTAATTGATTATTCCTATTTTATGGGAATTTTCATAGTGATGGAAATTAATTAATCTTGGAAAGTAGAAGAGTCCAAATTTATTTTATTTCCTTGTTCTATTATAGATATCTTCTAGAATATTCCAATTTTACTTGGATAGATTATTCTAGAGATTTAATAAGAACTAGATAGGAAAATAAATAAATAAAAATATTAATGATATTTAATTTTATTTTTGATATATTCGATTGACTTAATTTTCGAATTAAGTAACTTTTGGATTAATTAAAAATAAATAGATTTAAATATTAGAGATTAATATTCTCGTCACATGGAGCATTCAAGAAGCGAAGACTGTAAAGTACTTGGAAGTACTGGGTTACTAGCAATACGAAATCTTCTTAGATTACAGTTTCTCAGATCCAAAAATTAGAGAAAGACCAGTGTAAGTCGATATCGGGCTATGTGTTCACTTTTAAGAGGTGGAACCTAAAGGATGAAGGAGTGATAAGCGTGATGCTTCTCGGACTCTATCATAAACCGAATAGCAGCCTCAGAGGCAGCGGAAGTTTTGGTTAGGTTCCGGAACGACCTCTGAACTTGGATATGACTCTTGGTTCACCAAAGGCTATGTACATAGCGGTGCATGGAGAACTGGAAGAAGTCATAAGTTCGAAAAGTGATGATAACACATAGAGCCAGTACCACCTGATACGAGTCATCGTCAGTGAGACGACGCAGTAGTCACCAAGATAACTTCAGAGCGGCAACCTAGATTGCTCATTCACATAATACTTCTGGGAAGTATAACTTAAGCACGTGATGAGTATGGGAGTCGGGAGTTTGGAGGAAATGACTAGACCTTAGTACAAGTGGGAGATTGTTGGAGTTGTGTACTTAATGTCTAGATTTAAGTATCGGTAAACTCCCGGTCATAGAATTTAACCTATTTAATTAATAAACAATTATTTGCATTTAATTATTATTAATTAATTATGCAAAATATAGTCCTGGATTTTATACGTTGTAGTTAGTATGGTGTTGCATGGGCACACAGAAGATCATACTATCGGTTACTCGTATTTAATCGAACAGTTGCTCACGACCTAGATGGACACGGACCAATCCATCGGTATAGTCGTTGTGTGAGAGAGAAAATAATTTATCTTAATTATTTTATCACACTTGTACACTTGGTGTATTGGGCGGATCAGCTTGAGATTTATTGATTAGGATTGCCTTGGATAATCAATTTAAATCTCGGAGTATTTTATTCTTAATCCCCGATACTATTGCGGGTGTGTATATTTAATATTAGAGACTTTGATTTTCCAAAGGAATTAACCGATTTAATTATTGGGTTAATTACCGGTAAAGTTGGGTCGCTATATTTTATATACGACATGCCGTGAATACTTGACGGGAAAGTGTATCCCGGAAGGGTTGATAATATCCCCGAGATGAGTTTATAAGGAATTATTGTGTAAACCTCATGAGTGGATTCGTTCCGCACAATAATAAAGGTTGAACGGTACTAGTCTCGGATATAAGATATGAATATTATTTATTGAGCAATAAATAAATTTATTCATGGATATTTAAATCTTAAATACACGGAATAAATAATACTAATCGGAGAAATATTATTTGACATAATATAGATTAATATTGGGAGTGCAATTTTATTTATATAGTGGAAAATAAATAAAATTTAATATTTATAAGAATTAATGGATTTGGGTTGGACCCAATTTAATCTTCAATATTTAGAAGCCCAATATTTATTCTCCTTATGATCCCCTACGTAGCCTATATAAGCACTACATGGTCTTCACTTTTCATAAGAAAAATAATTGACCTACGCCAATCATAAAGTCTTGGAGAGTGAAGGAGATCCATAGGAATCCGATAGATCGTCGCCCACACGACGTTCGGAGGAAGTGCGAGGAATACATAGGAAGATCGCAGGGTCGTCAATCGGATTCGTTTCTCCGTACAACGAATCGAGGTAATAATCGAGAACCCCCTTCTATGATTATTTGTGCGTATTAATTGTGATATATACATGAACGCACGATCCGGGAAAACGACGAACCTCGGGGACGGGGATTCGAGATCCCCGGCGAGGATCGAACGCGGCGGTTGAACCCTAGGGTTCGGACCGCCGGACGCGCGACGAGAGAGGGAGCCCCGGCTGGTCGCCGGGGCACATGATCGAACCTAGGGTTCGATCATCGGGGATCCGCCGTGGGCTGGTGCCACGGCGGGAGGATCCGCCAGCCCCCTCGTCGGAGGCGCGTGGCGCGAGGGACCCTCGGCTGGAGCCGAGGGGTGCGATCGATCCTCGGATCGATCGCGGGTAAGCTGCGGGGTCACCCGCAGCGACCTCGTACGTGCTGCGGGTTCGCCCGCAGCGGATGCGTGCGGGGTTCGACCCTCGCGAGCAGCGAGTCACGCGACTCGCTGCGGGGCTGCTACAAGCAGCCCAGGGATCGCTCATAGCGATCCCAGCGATCGTCCGTAGACGATCGCGAGCCCCTCGCGGGGGCTCGGCTGGGCACACGGGGCCTTCGGGTCTCGCTGGCGTTCGGTCGGGCCCCGGCTCGTGAGGTGGTTCGCGTTCGTGGATCCGACTCGTGGGGGACTTCGGCTGGGGGCGGGCTGCGTGTCTTCGGGCGCGTAGTCTCCAAAGGTCGGACTCTTGCGGATGAGTCGGGGATCCAATCTCCGGCGATTTAGGGTTTTCGGTCGGGTTATCAGTTCCGCAATTTTTTGATAGCCCGGGACATCGAATCCCAGCAGTTTACACTTAGATACGCCTTATAGTATTCCTCCCACCGAGGTTCCGCTATAAGAGATGTATGACCAAAGGAAATCTAATTGCTTAGTCGTTTAGGTGGGTAAACGTCCACACACCGTGGCTTGCCTTACCTGATGGGACTTTAGATGTGATTAGTGATTTAATGATATTATTTAAGGGAGAAAATATCGGATATTAAATTGTGTGTTTGTTTTATGTGCTTATAGGTTAAGAATGACTGTGACCCCACTTTGTGATATACTTAAAGATGAAAACTCACTGGTTCCATATAGTACTGATTGGTAAAGAAATTTGGACATTGTCCAGACTGTTGAGCATTCTATATCTACTGTTGTTCCAACTGTTGAGGACATTGGGAATGACCTCAGAATGATGTTGAGACATAGTGTAGAAGCCGGACAAGAAGTGATTGACATACTTTATAAATTCAGTCCTCTTGAGGAATCGCTTAAAAACGATTTCAAAAGAGCGGAACTTATAAGTATGGTCAGAAAGTCACAAGCTCTTGTGGGTAAAATGGAAGTGCAAGCAAAGAAGCCCAGTGGTTCCAAACCACGGAATGGGAAGAGCAAGCCGCAAGGCAAGTGCTATCGATGCAAGCAGTCTGGGCACTGGAAGTCTGATTGTCCTCTCATCAAAGGTACGAAATTTTCCTTAGTCACGGAAACATTATCAGTGGTGTTATCTACCAGCACCTGGTGTGTAGATAATGGGGCCACTGATCATGTCTGCAATTCATTGCAGGGGTTCCAGGAAACCCGGAGACTTAGAGAGGGAGAGATCGTGGTCTACATGGGCAATGCTGCGAGGGTGGCGGCTGTTGCAGTGGGAGACGTTCACTTACGTTTTAGTAGTGATAGGGTTTTAATTTTACATAATTGTCTTTATATACCCAATTTTAGAAAGAATTTAATTTCGGTTTCTAAACTTATTATGAATGGATATTCTGTTTCTTTTGACCACTCTGTGATCATAAGAAGAAATAGTGGTATTATCTGTTCTGGTACATTGGTAGACGATTTGTATATACTGAATCCTGAGTCTAACACGATGCAACTAACCGAGAGTAATAACACATCTACGAACACCAATAAGAAAAGGAACCTTCTAAAATGAATCAATTATACTTGTGGCATCTAAGGCTAGGTCATATAAACTCGAATAGGCTTCAAAGGTTGAAAGTTGATGGTCTAATCAGCAATGTTGAAGGAGAGGACCTTCCTACCTGCGAATCCTGTTTAGAGGGTAAAATGACCAAGCGTCCTTTTTCTGGTAAAGGACGAAGAGCTGAACAAGTGTTGGATTTGATTCACTCTGATGTATGCGGACCTATGTCTACTCAGGTAAGGGGAGGGTACGAGTATTTCATCACTTTCACTGATGATTACTCAAGATATGGATTTGTATACTTGATGCGCCGCAAGAGCGAATCCTTTGACAAGTTCAAGGAGTTCAAGGCTTTTGTGAAGAACCTTCAAAATAAATCTATTAAATGCCTGCGATCGGATCGCGGAGGCGAGTACCTGTCTGGAGAATTCAAGGCATACTTGGCAGAGAATGGGATTGATTCCCAAATGACATCACCATATACTCCCCAGCAGAATGGCATGTCAGAAAGAAGGAATAGGACAATTATGGAAATGGTGCGATCTATGATGAGTTACTCGGACTTACCTGTTATGTTCTGGGGACATGCCTTGGAAACGGCGGCGTACATCTTGAATAGGGTTCCAACCAAAACGGTACCAACTACACCCATGGAATTGTGGAGTGGGCGCAAGCCTAACTTGAGACACATTCGGATCTGGGGTTGTCCACCACATGTGTTGCGACAAGGTGCCGATAAGTTAGAACCTAGATCAAAATTACGGCTGTTTGTAGGATACCCGAAAGGAACTAAAGGTGGCATGTTCTATAGTCCTAAGGACCAGAAGATCGTTATAAGTACTAACGCTCGGTTCTTAGAGGAAGACTATGTCATGGACCACAAGCCCAAAAGTGACATAATACTTGATGAGATGAGAGGAGACAAGGAAGACTTAGATACAGCCAAACCGAGTAGTAATACACCACTAGAATCTGCACCTACTGTCACTGTTAATACACCGGAACGCCGTCGTAGTGGGAGGGTTGTAAAACAACCAGATAGATGGATTGGACTGGGTGAGTCTTCGGACTCTGGACCTGGAGTTCATGAAATCGATCCCTGGACCTATGATGAGGCTGTTGGAGTTGTGTACTTTATATCTAGATTTAAGTAACGATAAACTCCCGTCATAGCATTTAATCTATTAATTAACGAACAATTGTTTTGCTTTTAATTATTATTAATTAAATATATGCAAACCATAGTTCTGGATTTTATACGTTGTAGTTAGTATGGTGTGCATGGGCACACAGAAGATCATACTATCGGTTACTCGTATTTAATCGAACAGTTGCTCACGACCTAGATGGATACGAACTAATCTATCGGTATAGTCGTTGTGTGAGAGAGAAAATAATTTATCTTAATTATTTTATCACACTTTTACACTTGGTGTATTGAGCGGATCTTAGAGATTCATCGATTAGGATTGCCGGCGATAATCGATTCGAGTCTCAGTGTATTTTATTCTTAATCCCCGATATTATTGCGGGTGTGTATATTTAATATAAGTGACTTTGATTTGCCAAAGGAATTAACCGATTTAATTATTGGGTTAATTACCGGTTAAGTTGGGTCACTATATTCTATATATGGCATGCCGTGAATAATTGACCGGACAGTGTATCCCGTAAGGGTTGATAATATCCCCGAGATGAGTTCAAAAGGAATTATTGTGTAAACCTCATGAGTTTAAGGTTGAATGGTACTAGTCTCGGTTTTAAGGTTGAATGGTACTAGTCTCGGTTTTAAGGTTGAATGGTACTAGTCTCGGTTTTAAGGTTGGGTCACTATATTCTATATATGGCATGCTTTTAAGGTTGAATGGTACTAGTCTCGGTTTAAAGAGATGAATAAATTAAATTAATTAGCAATAAATTAATTTTATTCATGGATATTTCTATCTTAAATACACGGAATAAATAAATACTACCGGAGAAATATTATTTGATATAATATGGTTTAATATTGGGAGGGCAATTAATTTATATAGTGGAAAATAAATTAATTAATATTGATAAGGATTAATGGACTTGGGCAGTGGGCTCAATTTAATCATCAATATTAGAAGCCTAATATTCCACCTCCTTTAGATCCCCTATGTAGCCTATAAAAGCACTACATGGCCTTCATAAATCATAAGACAAGATTATCATACTTGATATTCTAGAGAGTTGAAGGAGATCCATAGGAGTTCGATAGATCGTCGCCCACCCGACGTTCGAACGGAGTGCAAGGAATACGTGGGAAGATTCAAAGGTCTTCAACTTGATTTCGTTTCTCCGCACAACGAATCAAAGGTATGATCATCAAAACCCCCTCTATGATCGTATGTGATATTAATTGTGATATGTACATGAACACATGATCCGGGAAACGTCGAGACCGGGATACGGGGATCGTCGCGATCCCCGTCGGGATCGAGAAGGGGCGGCCGAACCCTAGGGTTCGACCGCCGGTACCGCGGCCAAAGAGGAGCCCCGGCTGGACGCCGGGGCACGGGATCGACCAAGTGTCGATCGCCGGGGAGTCGCCGTGGGCTGGCGCCACGGCAGACGACCTCCCCGGTCCTCCCTGGCCGGCGGTGGCGCACGAGGAGAAGCCGCGGCTGGACGCCGCGGCTGGGGCGATCGAGCCCTAGCTCGATCGCCGGGGGGAACCGCCGCGGGCTGGCGCCGCGGCAGGTGGCTCTCCCCACCTCCGACGATGGCGGTGAGTCGCCGGAATCACCGCCCAGGGCTACCGGAGCAGCCCGGCGATCGCATGTGCATGCGATCGCGAACCCCACGTCGGGGTTCGGCTAGGGTTTAGCCGCGGGTTTATCCCGCGGCGATGCTCTTGTCGAGCCCAGTTCTTCGTGGTGTTCGTGATCGGTTTCCGGCGAAGGGTTTTCGGTCGGGGTTATCGGTTCCGCTATTTTTGATACCCCGGGATATCGAATTCCAACAAATGGTATCAGAGCGTTTGGTTTCGTGTTCATGTATATGTTCAATTGTGTTCTACCTTGCAGGGATTCCGACTATCATGGTTAAATTAATTATTAATTATTCGTTTAATTAATTTCTATTTAATTTACCATGATTATTCGTTTATTAAACTCTCGGACATGTCGAGATTCGTTTTGTGTGGATGAATGCTTGTAATAGTAAAAATTCGGGGGTTGACCGAATTTAGGATTTATTATTATTGTTCTACGTTTTCCGGAAAGTGTATAGGGTTGATTTCATGTATAGAATCGATACCGGAATTGTAAATTTATTTCTTGTAATTTATTTACGTTGATTCGATGCCGAGACGACCGCCGGAGAACACGTGTGACGAAGAAGACGAAGAGGACGAAAAACCGGGGGGGTCGATCATCCCCATGATCGATCCCCATGAGGATCGATCGACCCCACACCAAGGGGCTGCCCGCTAAGGCTTCCGGCCACGCCGGCCACCGGTGGTGGTGGCGCGTGGCTAAGGGGCGGCGGCGGTGGTGGCCGGTGGTGGTGGTGGTCGGCGGTGGGGGTGGTGTGGGGATCCCCAACCCATGCTACTCCTACCTAGATTCTACTTACCTAATTGATTCGGTTTTCCTAATTGAGTTTTTCCTATTTTTTGGGAATTCTCATGGATTAGGAAAAGAATTAATTGGAATTAATTTTATTCCTAATTCTATTATGGAAGTCTTCTAGTGTATTCCGAGTTCTACTTGGAATAGCATCCTAGAAATATAATAGAGTTGGAAAGGAATAAAAGTTAATTTAGGATTGATTTATTTCCTAATTGATTATTCCTATTTTATGGGAATTTTCATAGTAATGGAAATTAATTAATCTTGGAAAGTAGAAGAGTCCTAATTTATTTTATTTCCTTATTCTATTATAGAAGTCTTCTAGAATATTCCAAGTTTGACTTGGATAGATTATTCTAGAGATTTAATAGAATTAGATAGGAAAATAAATAAATATAAATATTAATAATATTTAATTTTATTTTTGATTTATTCGATTGACTTAATTTTCGAATTAAGTATCTTTTGGATTTATTAAAAATAAATAGATTTAAATATTGGGATTAATATTCTCGTCACATGGAGCATTCAAGAACGAAGACTGAAGACTAGAAGACGCATACGGAGAGGGAATAAAGCCATGATAGTCGGAAAATAATTTTCTAGCTTATTTTGACTATGTGCTATGTGCTTTATTGCTTGTATGCATGCTATATGTGTTTACTTTATGCACTAGATAGCGTATCCCTTTGTTATAAAAAGCTAAGTGGGAGAGGGGATGGAAACATTCCCATGGTCTCCATTACTGTTCTCTTGGTGACTCTTATGGACTTTTGAAGTTCATATAGATGTGTCATTGTAGGAGAATTCTTGTAATTCCTTTTACAAGAAACATTGATTAAGTTTATCAAACAATGCCTAATTTGTCTTTCTGAAACTGACTTCAAGTCAACTCATTCTCACCCCGGGGAGTGGAATGGAGTCAAATCCACTTGGTCATGTGGATGACACAAATTAGAGACATTCGTACCATCCTTTTAAGGTGGATCGATTGTCTGCTCGGCTCCCTCATCTAATGAGAGATAGGGTTGTTCGCATGGTGAATCACTGGTTAGAAACTTCGAGTTTCACTTATGATTCTCCGCGTCTTGATTTACGAAAATCGAATGGATCTTGTAACTGGGAGTCAATTATAAAAGTCTCTTAGTGTAGTAAACGTCCACACAACGTGGCTTGCTATACTGACGGATTTTGGATTAATTGATGTAGACAGTTGTAAGGAATTGTGAAGAGTTGTGAAGTTGTCGTAAACGTCCACACAACGTGGCTTGCGGTGATGTAGCAATTCCAAGCGATTTCCTTTGGTGCTGAGTAATGGTTTACACTTAGATACGCTTTATAGTATTCCTCCCACCGAGGTTCCGCTATGAATGATGTATGACCAAAGAAAATCTAATTGCTGAATCGTTTGGGTGGGTAAACGTCCACACACCGTGGCTTGCCTTACTTGATGGGATTTTAGATGTGATTAGTAATTTAATGATATTATTTGAGGGAGATAATATCGGATATTAAATTGATTGTTTGTTTAAATGTGCTTATAGGTTTAGAGAATAGCTATGAACCCACTTTCTGTGATACTCAAGGAGCATAAGCTCACTGGTCCCAATTATATCGATTGGAGGAGAAATTTAAACATTGTCCTAACTTCTGAGGAGTACAAGTTTGTACTCCATGAAGTATGCCCTGCTGAACCCACGGCTGCCTCAACTAATGAGGAAAAAGAAGCATATCGGAAGTGGAAAAAGGCTGATGAAATGGCTAGGTGTTACATTCTGGCTTCTATGTCAAGTGTGCTCCAAACCAACCATGAGTCGATGGACACTGCCTATGATATGTTATTTAACCTCAAGGATATGTTTGGGCAGAAAGATCGTGCGGGACGGCAAGAAGCCATGAGAATCCTCATGACAACTACTCAGTCTGAAGGAACGCCCGTAGGGGAGCACGTTCTTAAGATGATGAGTCTGTTGAATGAGCTTGAGATCCTAGGAGCTCAAATTGATGGGGAGACGCAAGTCGACATCATACTCCAGTCTCTGACCCCTAGCTTTGAGCAGTTTCGCATGAGTTATAATATGGGTAAACTATCTTACTCTCTTGCGCAACTCCTGACTGAGCTGAAGGCGGCAGAGGGGATCTACAAGAAGGGCAAGTCTCTAGCGCTTGTAGATACCAAGTCCAAAGGCTTTAAGCCTGGTGGAGGTAGGGGCAAGAGGAGGAAGCTAGCCAGAAAAACCCAGTGGTGTCAAGAAGGTTGTACCACGAGTGGGGGCTGCAAAGCCAAAGGGCAATTGCTTTCGATGCAACAAGTCTGGACACTGGAAGTCTGAATGTCCTCTCAGAGGTACGAATTTTTCTTTAGTCGTAAAAACATAGTCAGCGGTATTATCTACCAGAATTCTGGTGTGTAGATATGGAACCACTGACGGTATGTGCATTTTGAATGCAGGGGTTCCAGAAAACCCGGCGACTTAGAGAAGGAGAGTTCGAGTCTACACGGGCAAAAGATGTAGAGGAGGCAGCTGTTGCGGTGGAAGACATTTATCTGCTTTAGTAGTTAAATAGGATTTTCATTTCAAGATTTATTGCTTTATGTACCCTTTATTCTAGAAAGAACGTTTTGTTCTGGATTTCTATTATTAATGAATGGATATTTTTATTTCTTTAATCATTGGATGATTTTGAAATAATGGGTATTATCTATTCTGGTACATTAGATAGCAATATATGAATGATAGATCCTAAGTCTCCCACGATGCAACGAACCGTTCTATAACTTGTTTTACTTGATTAGACATTTCTTTATTAAATCATTATACTTGTGAATTCTTGTACTTAGTAGTATTTTCAAATAAGATTCAAAAGGTCGAAATTGATTTGATCAATTATAGTTGAAGGAATGGACCTTCCGACCTAAGAATTGAATTTGGAGGATAATACATCCAAGCAAACCTTTAAAGGATAGAATTCAGACAAGTATTGGAAATGATTAGATGTGCAGACGTATGTGTAAATTAGAAAGGTGCGAGTTGTTCTTTCAAAAAATACTCGGTAATGGATTAGAGTACTTGATGTGCCATAAAAGCAAAGTGTTTTGACTAGTCAATGGACACAAAGCTATTATGGGGAACCATTAAAGTATATCCATTAGGAGCCTGCGACTTGGTCGCGAAGGCCGTTACCTATCTAAATAACACGTAGCATAATCAAAGATTGGGATTCAATCCCAAAGGGCCGCGCCATACACTTACGTGTAAACATGGTGCGTTGCAAATAAGAAATAGAAATCTGATAGTAAAAGAACAAGTTGTTCGGAACTACCTATGTTCTATGGATATTCCTGGATACAACGGCATATTGCATATGGTTGTAGGATATCCTAGATGAACAAAGTAATTGTGTGTTCTATAGTACTATGAACCAGAAGGACGTGTATCGCCCGGTTCTTAGAGGAAGACTATTAGACGAACCACAAAGCCTGAACTGACGTAATACCTTGGAATGAGAAGAAAGGACAAAAGACTGGGAACCAGCCAAACCGAGTAGATGTACACCACACACTGCACCTATTGTTATTACTGTGATACACCGGGACGCCATTGCAGTGGGAGGTTGTTGGACAACCAAAGATGTTCATAAGACTAGAGGAGTTCGGACTCTGGATCTAGTAGAGATGAAATCGATCCCTAGCTCTGCATGAGGGCAGTACTATATCTAAATGAGCCTGTTTGAAGAACAATAAGGTTTATTGTTAAGAGGCTAGATCATTTAGAGTGCATAGCTTAGTAAATCCATTCATGGATTGTGACAAAGCTATAAATCGTGGAACTTGCGAATTGATGAGATAGTCCAATTAATGGATTCATCAAAGGGCAAAGACGATGGGTGTATTGGAAACGTAATGGAAACAAGGTGGTGTTTCTCGGAGATTTTATGTAGATAACTTTTTATCATTGGCAACAATGTAAAGATATTGTCAGACATAAAATAATGGTTGTCTAAATAAATCGAGATATAAGATTGAGTAGAAGTTGGAGCATGTTCTTAAGGTCTTTTGATCTAGGGAAAGAACATTGTACTTCTCCTAGATATCTTATACGATTATGGTTTGTTTTAACATGCATAATTCTGAGAAAGGTCGTTGCCTTTCAGAGACAGAATGTGTTTAGATGCGATGTTGAAAAACAAGAACCTGATATCAACTATGCGGTTTGCGTAGTGGGAGGATATCAAAGTAATCTGGACAAGAAATTCTCGGATGCTGTAATAGTACTTGCGAAAGTACTGGATATTAAGCAAGACGAAATCTTCTTAGATTACATGTTCTCAGATCTCAAATCAGAGAAGGACCAGTGAAAGTCGATATCAGGCTATGTGTTCACTTTTGGAAGAGGTGGAACCTTTAATATGAAAAGAGTGATAAGCACGACGCTTCTCAGACTCTCTCATAACCGTATAGCAGCCTCAGAGGCAGCGGAAGTATTGGTTAGGTTCTGGGATAACCTCTAAGACTTGGATATGACTCTTGGTTTATCAAAGGCTATTACATAGCGGTGCATGGTAAACCGGAAGAAGTCATAAGTCTAAAAGTTAAGATAACACATAGTGCAAGTACCACCTGATACGAGTCATCGTCAAGGGAGACGACGTAGTAGTCACCAAGATAACTTCAGAGCGGCAACCTAGAGTGCTCATTCACATAGTACTTCTCGGAAGTACACTTTAAGCACGTGATGAGTATGGGAACCGGGAGTTTGGAGGAAATGACTAGACCTTAGTACAAGTGGGAGATTGTTGGAGTTGTGTACTTAATGTCTAGATTTAAGTAACGATAAACTCCCCGTCATAGCATTTAATCTATTAATTAACGAACAATTGTTTTGCTTTTAATTATTATTAATTAAATATATGCAAACCATAGTTCTGGATTTTATACGTTGTAGTTAGTATGGTGTGCATGGGCACACAGAAGATCATACTATCGGTTACTCGTATTTAATCGAACAGTTGCTCACGACCTAGATGGATACGAACTAATCTATCGGTATAGTCGTTGTGTGAGAGAGAAAATAATTTATCTTAATTATTTTATCACACTTTTACACTTGGTGTATTGAGCGGATCTTAGAGATTCATCGATTAGGATTGCCGGCGATAATCGATTCGAGTCTCAGTGTATTTTATTCTTAATCCCCGATATTATTGCGGGTGTGTATATTTAATATAAGTGACTTTGATTTGCCAAAGGAATTAACCGATTTAATTATTGGGTTAATTACCGGTTAAGTTGGGTCACTATATTCTATATATGGCATGCCGTGAATAATTGACCGGACAGTGTATCCCGTAAGGGTTGATAATATCCCCGAGATGAGTTCAAAAGGAATTATTGTGTAAACCTCATGAGTGGATTCGTTCCGCACAATAATTAAGGTTGAATGGTACTAGTCTCGGTTTAAAGAGATGAATAAATTAATTAGCAATAAATTAATTTTATTCATGGATATTTCTATCTTAAATACACGGAATAAATAAATACTACCGGAGAAATATTATTTGATATAATATGGTTTACTATTGGGAGTGCAATTAATTTATATAGTGGAAAATAAATTAATTAATATTGATAAGGATTAATGGACTTGGGCAGTGGGCTCAATTTAATCATCAATATTAGAAGCCTAATATTCCACCTCCTTTAGATCCCCTACGTAGCCTATAAAAGCACTACATGGCCTTCATAAATCATAAGACAAGATTATCATACTTGATATTCTAGAGAGTTGAAGGAGATCCATAGGAGTTCGATAGATCGTCGCCCACCCGACGTTCGAACGGAGTGCAAGGAATACGTGGGAAGATTCAAAGGTCTTCAACTTGATTTCGTTTCTCCGCACAACGAATCAAAGGTATGATCATCAAAACCCCCTCTATGATCGTATGTGATATTAATTGTGATATGTACATGAACACATGATCCGGGAAACGTCGAGACCGGGATACGGGGATCGTCGCGATCCCCGTCGAGGTCGAGAAGGGGCGGCCGAACCCTAGGGTTCGACCGCCGGTACCGCGGCCAAAGAGGAGCCCCGGCTGGACGCCGGGGCACGGGATCGACCAAGGGTCGATCGCCGGGGAGTCGCCGTGGGCTGGCGCCACGGCAGACGACCTCCCCGGTCCTCCCTGGCCGGCGGTGGCGCACGAGGAGAAGCCGCGGCTGGACGCCGCGGCTGGGGCGATCGAGCCCTAGCTCGATCGCCGGGGGGAACCGCCGCGGGCTGGCGCCGCGGCAGGTGGCTCTCCCCACCTCCGACGATGGCGGTGAGTCGCCGGAATCACCGCCCAGGGCTACCGGAGCAGCCCGGCGATCGCATGTGCATGCGATCGCGAACCCCACGTCGGGGTTCGGCTAGGGTTTAGCCGCGGGTTTATCCCGCGGCGATGCTCTTGTCGAGCCCAGTTCTTCGTGGTGTTCGTGATCGGTTTCCGGCGAAGGGTTTTCGGTCGGGGTTATCGGTTCCGCTATTTTTGATACCCCGGGATATCGAATTCCAACAAATGGTATCAGAGCGTTTGGTTTCGTGTTCATGTATATGTTCAATTGTGTTCTACCTTGCAGGGATTCCGACTATCATGGTTAAATTATTATTAATTATTCGTTTAATTAATTGCTATTTAATTTACCATGATTATTCGTTTATTAAACTCTCGGACATGTCGAGATTCGTTTTGTGTGGATGAATGCTTGTAATAGTAAAAATTCGGGGGTTGACCGAATTTAGGATTTATTATTATTGTTCTACGTTTTCCGGAAAGTGTATAGGGTTGATTTCATGTATAGAATCGATACCGGAATTGTAAAGTTATTTCTTGTAATTTATTTACGTTGATTCGATGCCGAGACGACCGCCGGAGAACACGTGTGACGAAGAAGACGAAGAGGACGAAAAACCGGGGGGGTCGATCATCCCCATGATCGATCCCCATGAGGATCGATCGACCCCACACCAAGGGGCTGCCCGCTAAGGCTTCCGGCCACGCCGGCCACCGGTGGTGGTGGCGCGTGGCTAAGGGGCGGCGGCGGTGGTGGCCGGTGGTGGTGGTGGTCGGCGGTGGGGGTGGTGTGGGGATCCCCAACCCATGCTACTCCTACCTAGATTCTACTTACCTAATTGATTCGGTTTTCCTAATTGAGTTTTTCCTATTTTTTGGGAATTCTCATGGATTAGGAAAAGAATTAATTGGAATTAATTTTATTCCTAATTCTATTATGGAAGTCTTCTAGTGTATTCCGAGTTCTACTTGGAATAGGATCCTAGAGATATAATAGAGTTGGAAAGGAATAAAAGTTAATTTAGGATTGATTTATTTCCTAATTGATTATTCCTATTTTATGGGAATTTTCATAGTAATGGAAATTAATTAATCTTGGAAAGTAGAAGAGTCCTAATTTATTTTATTTCCTTATTCTATTATAGAAGTCTTCTAGAATATTCCAAGTTTGACTTGGATAGATTATTCTAGAGATTTAATAGAATTAGAAAGGAAAATAAATAAATATAAATATTAATAATATTTAATTTTATTTTTGATTTATTCGATTGACTTAATTTTCGAATTAAGTATCTTTTGGATTTATTGAGAATAAATAGATTTAAATATTGGGATTAATATTCTCGTCACATGGAGCATTCAAGAACGAAGACTGAAGACTAGAAGACGCATACGGAGAAGGAATAAAGCCATGATAGTCGGAAAATAATTTTCTAGCTTATTTTGACTATGTGCTATGTGCTTTATTGCTTGTATGCATGCTATATGTGTTAACTTTATGCACTAGATAGCGTATCCCTTTGTTATAAAAAGCTAAGTGGGAGAGGGGATGGAAACATTCCCATGGTCTCCATTGCTGTTCTCTTGGTGACTCTTGTGGACTTTTGAAGTTCACATAGATGTGTCATTGTAGGAGAATTCTTGTAATTCCTTTTACAAGAGACATTGATTAAGTTTATCAAACAATGCCTAATTTGTCTTTCTGAAACTGACTTCAAGTCGACTCATTCTCACCCCGGGGAGTGGAATGGAGCCAAAGCCACTTGGTCATGTGGATGACACAAATTAGAGACATTCGTACCATCCTTTTAGGGTGGATCGATTGTCTGCTCGGCTCCCTCATCTAATGAGAGATAGGGTTGTTCGCATGGTGAATCACTGGTTAGAAACTTCGAGTTTCACTTATGATTCTCCGCGTCTTGATTTACGAAAATCGAATGGATCTTGTAACTGGGAGTCAATTATAAAAGTCTCTTAGTATAGTAAACGTCCACACAACGTGGCTTGCTATACTGACGGATTTTGGATTAATTGATGTAGACAGTTGTAAGGAATTGTGAAGATTTGTGAAGTTGTCGTAAACGTCCACACAACGTGGCTTGCGGTGATGTAGCAATTCCAAACGATTTCCTTTGGTGCTGAGTAATGGTTTACACTTAGATACGCTTTATAGTATTCCTCCCACCGAGGTTCCGCTATAAATGATTTATGACCAAAGAAAATCTAATTGCTAAATCATTTGGGTAGGTAAACGTCCACACACCGTGGCTTGCCTTACCTGATGGGATTTTAGATGTGATTAGTAATTTAATGATATTATTTGAGGGAGATAATATCGGATATTAAATTGATTGTTTGTTTAAATGTGCTTATAGGTTTAGAGAATAGCTATGAACCCACTTTCTATGATACTCAAGGAGCATAAGCTCACTGGCCCCAACTACATTGATTGGAAGAGAAATTTAGACATTGTCCTAACTTCTGAGGAGTACAAGTTCGTACTCCATGAAGTATGCCCTGCTGAGCCCACGCCTGCCTCAACTGATGAGGAAAAACTGGCATATCGGAAGTGGAAAAAGGCTGATGAAATGGCTAGGTGTTATATTTTGGCTTCTATGTCAAATGTACTCCAAACCCAACATGAGTCGATGGACACTGCCTATGATATGATGTTTAACCTCAAGGAGATGTTTGGAGAGCAAGATCGTGCGGCAAGGCAAGAAGCCATGAGAGTCCTCATGACAACTACTCAGTCTGAAGGAACGCCCGTAGGGGAGCACGTTCTTAAGATGATGGGTTTGTTGAATGAGCTTGAGATCCTAGGAGCTCAAATTGATGCTGAGACGCAAGTCGACATCATACTCCAGTCTCTGACCCCTAGCTTTGAGCAGTTTCGCATGAGTTATAATATGGGTAAACTATCTTACTCTCTTGCGCAACTCTTGACTGAGCTGAAGGCGGCAGAGGGGATCTACAAGAAGGGCAAGTCTCTAGCGCTTGTAGCTACCAAGTCCAAAGGCTTTAAGCCTGGTGGAGGTAGGGGCAAGAGAAGGAAGCAAGCCAGGAAACCCATTGGTGTCAAGAAGGTTGTACCACGAGTGGGGGCTGCAAAGCCAAAGGGCAATTGCTTCCGATGCAACAAGTCTGGACACTGGAAGTCTGAATGTCCTCTCAGAGGTACGAATTTTTCTTTAGTCGTAAAAACATAGTCAGCGGTATTATCTACCAGAATTCTGGTGTGTAGATATGGAACCACTGACGGTATGTGCATTTTGAATGCAGGGGTTCCAGAAAACCCGGCGACTTAGAGAAGGAGAGTTCGAGTCTACACGGGCAAAAGCTGTAGAGGAGGCAGCTGTTGCGGTGGAAGACATTTATCTGCTTTAGTAGTTAAATAGGATTTCATTTCAAGATTATTGCATTATGTACCCTTTATTTTAGAAAGAACGTTTTGTTCTGGATTTCTATCATTAATGAATGGATAGTTTTATTTCTTTAAATCATTGGATGATTTTGAGATAATGGGTATTATCTATTCTGGTACATTAGAAAGCAATATATGAATGATAGATCCTAAGTCTACCACGATGCAACGAACCGTTCTATAACTTGTTTTACTTGTTAGATATTTCTTTATTAAATCATTATACTTGTGAATTCTTGAACTTAGTAGTATTTTCAAATAATATTCAAAAGGTCGAAATTGATTTGATCAATTATAGTTGAAGGAATGGACCTTCCGACCTGAGAATTGAATTTGGAGGATAATACATCTAAGCAAAATTTTTGGTAAAAGGTAGAATTCGGACAAGTATTGGAAATGATTAGATATGCAGTCGTATGGTTAAATTAGAAAGGTGCGAGTAGCTCTTTCAAGAGTACTCGATGATGGATTAGAATACTTAAATGTGCCATAACGGCAAAGTGTTTTGACTAGTCAATGGACACAAAGCTATTATGGGGAACCGTTAAAGTATATCCATTAGAAGGCTGCGACTTGGTCGCGGAAGCCATCACCTATCTAAATAACGCATAAGCATAACCGAAGTTTGGGATTCAAACCCAAAGGGACACGCCATGCACTTACGTGTAGAGATGGTGCGTTAGAAATAAGAAATAGAAATCTAACAGTATAAGAACAAGTTGTTCGGAACTACCTATGTTCTATGGATATTCCTGGATACAACATGATTGGTTGTAGGATATCCTAGATGAACGAAGTGTTGTGTGTTCTATAGTACGATGAACCAGAGGGACGTCTATCGTTCGGTTCATAGAGGAATACTATTAGATGAACCACAAAGCCTGAATTGATACCTTGGAATGAGAAGAATAGACAAAAGACTGAGAACCAGCCAAACCGAGTAGAAGTACACCACACACTGCACCTATTGTTATTACTGTTATACACCGGGACGCCATTGCAGTGGGAGGTTGTTGGACAACCAAAGTGTTGGAGTTGTGTACTTAATGTCTAGATTTAAGTAACGCAAACTCACGATCCATTGCCATTAATCTATTTAATGAAATAAACAATTATTTGCGTTTAATTATTTATAATTAAATATATGCAAATTATAGTCCTGGATTCTATACGTTGTAGTTAGTATGGTGTGTCGGGCCCACACAGAAGATCATACTATCGGTTACTCGTATTTAATCGAACAGTTGCTCACGACCTAGATGGACACGGACCAATCCATCGGTATAGTCGTTGTGTGAGAGAGAAAATAATGTGTCTTAATTATTTCATCACACTTGTACACTTTGTGTATTGAGCGGATCGCTTGAGATTTATTGATTAGGATTGCCTTGGATAATCAATTTAAATCTCAGAGTATTTTATTCTTAATCCCCGATATTATTGCGGGTGTGTATATTTAATATAAGTGACTTTGATTTACCAAAGGAATTAACCGATTTAATTATTGGGTTAATTACCGGTTAAGTTGGGTCACTATATTTTATATACGACATGCCGTGAATACTTGACGGGAAAGTGTATCCCGTAAGGGTTGATAATATCCCCGAGATGAGTTCATAAGGAATTATTATGTAAACCCTGCAGGTGGATTCGTTCCGCATAATAATTAAGGTTGAATGGTACTAGTCTCGGATAAAAGAAATGAATAAATTAATTAGCAATAAATTAATTTTATTCATGGATATTTATATCTTAAATACACGGAATAAATAATACTACCGGAGAAATATTATTTGATATAATATGGTGAATATTGGGAGTGCAATTATATTTATATAGTGGAGTTAATCATATAATTAATATTAATGGATTAATAGATTTGGGCTTGGGCTCAATTTAATCATTAATATTGGAAGCCCAATATTCCACCTCCTTAAGATCCCCTACGTAGCCTATAAAAGCACTACATGGTCTTCTCTATTCTCATAACTTGAAGAACACAATTCTAGAGAGAGAAAGTAGAGAGGAGGATCCATGGAGTTCGGTAGATCGTCGCTCACACGACGTCCGGGCTAGTGCAAGGAATACGTGGGAAGATCTCAAGGTCATCATAAGATCTCGTTTCTCCGCACAACGAATCGAAAGGTGAATTAAATAATTGCTATTTAATTCTTGTTTTATTGAATCAATTATCGGAAAAACAAGATCCAAGGGTCGAACCCGGAGTAGACGGACGATCGCGTGGTGGTGGCGAAGCCACCGGACCACGCCAATCGCCCGCTAGGGTTTCGGCGGGGGCGAGAGGGTCGAACCCTCGGCTGGAGCCGAGGGGATGCGATCGATCGCTTGGATCGATCGCGGAGGGCGCGGGCTGGTGCCGCCCCTCCCCACCGTGAAGGTGGCTGACCTCCAGGCGGCGGCGAGTCGCCGGACTCGCCGCGGGGGCTGCATGGGCAGCCCCACCCGATCGATCACATGAGCCCCGCGGACGGGGGCTCGGGCTGGGCGTGCGCGCGGCTTCGGCCGTGTCGTGCGTTCGGCTCGTGCTCCGGCTCGCACGCGGCGTTCGTGTTATCTCCGGCGAAGGGTTCGTTCGGGTTATCGGTTCCGCAAATTTTGATAACCCGGGATATCGAATTCCAACAATTGGTATCAGAGCGTACGGTTACGTTTTTCGTTAATTGTTTCGATAATCGATTCTCGATATATATGGCCATAGATTAATTTAATTTGTTAAATTATTGTGCTATATTGTTCTACGTACTTGATTTTCTCTCTTGTATGAATTGTTGTTGTCGGAAAAATAATTTATTAAAATCGAGGGTTTTTCGGAATAATTGAATCGAACCGAAATCGATTGCGACATACCTAGGCTCGAAGGGGCTGTGCGGGCTGCTGGGCGTGACCTAGACGTGGCTGGGCATGCCGGCGTGTGCCACCAGTGGTGGTGGTTCGCCGGCAACCGGCGGCTGCGTTCGGTGGTTGCGTTAGCGGCATCGCGGACG
This sequence comes from Euphrasia confusa, assembly GCA_954870475.1. Lineage (NCBI taxonomy): Eukaryota > Viridiplantae > Streptophyta > Magnoliopsida > Lamiales > Orobanchaceae > Euphrasia > Euphrasia confusa. Next base: position 13,083,019 of record OX940949.1, on the reverse strand, counting down.
GTTTCTTCATCGAGCGGGCTGCCGGGGAGGTGGCTGGAGGTATGGGCGGCGTGTGGTGCTGAACGTGAAGCGGGGCACGGCTGGGCGTGCCGGCGTAAGCCACCAGTGGCGGTGGTTCGCCGGCAGCCGGAGGCTAAGCTCGACGATCGCGTTGACGGCATGCTCGGCGATCGGTGATGGCGTGGCAGCGGGCTCCGTGTTGTGCGGGCTGCTGCTGTGGGCTGTACGTGCTCGCAGCGGGCTGCTGGGCTGCTCGACTTGGTGATCTCCATCGCCGGAAGTCGGGGCAGTCGGCGTCGTGGCTACGGGGCATCGACTGAATGAATTAATTCATTCACGATCCCTTGCAGTACATCAATTGCATGGCTTGGTTTTCCACTTGCGTGAATTGCTGTACGTGTGAATGATTCATGATGTTGTACATGTGCATGGCTAAGTGCACATTGGTGTGCATGGCTAGGAATGTGATGTACATGGTTCGATTGGGGCACGAACCTAGTTGATTCGAGCGGGTCTCGTTTTTTGGTTCGTCCCGGTAAATTCGATCTTTCCGGAAATAATTTAATCTTTCTAATTTTATTTAATTTAATTTTGGAATTAATTCAAATTCTATTTGGATTAGATTTCTTAATTATGGAATTAAATAATGGAATTAGATGGAGAGTTAAATTAGGAAAGAAAATCCTAGTTTCTCTAGATATCCTATACCTACTTGGATTAGAAGTCTTGAGAAGAATCAAAATTCGATTTTGATTAGGATTCTTGAGATCTAATTTAAATAGAACTGAAAAATTATTAAAATATTGATTTTATTTAATTTAAGTATTTTATTTAAAATCATTAGATTAATTCAAAAAAAATTTTTTGGATTGGATAATCTTGGATTTTATTTAGAATAGAATTAAATATGGAAATCAATGGATTTTAATAATATTGATTTTATTTAATTGGAGTATTTTATTTAAAATCATTAGATTAATTCAAAATTTATTTTGGATTGGATAATCTTGGATTTTATTTAGAATAGAATTAAATATGAAAATCAATGGATTTTAATAATATTGATTTTATTTAATTTAAGTATTTTATTTAAAATCATTAGATTAATTCAAAATTTATTTTGGATTGGATAATCTTGGATTTTATTTAGAATAGAATTAAATATGGAAATCAATGGAATTGATTTTATTTAATTGGAGTATTTTATTTAAAATCATTAGATTGATTCAAATTTATTTTGAATTGGAATCTTGGATTTTATTTAAAATAAATTAAATATGAGAATCAAAGAATTTTTCCGTCACTCGACAAAGTATTCAAGACGTAGAATGAAGACTCAAGGAAAGCATGCTGGAATTCATCAAGGTACGAATAGTCGAGAAATAATTTTTTACTTGAGCAATTATTTGATTATTTGTGTACGTACTTGCATGAAATGTATGTTTGTTATTATGCTTATGTGTATTTAATTATGCATTAGATAGCGTATCCCTTTATTGTAAAAAGCTAAGTGGGAGAGGGTATGGAAACATATCCATGGTCTCCATTGCTGTTCTCTTGGTGACTTTTATGGACTTTTGAAGTTCGTATAGACAAGTCATTGGAGGAGAATTCTTGTAATTCCTTTTACGAGAAACTTTGATTAAGTTTATCAAACAATGTCTAATTTGTCTTTCCAAAGCTGATTTCAAGTCGACTCATTCTCACCCCGGGGAGTGGAATGGAGCCAGAGCCACTTGGTCATGTAGAGGACACAAATTAGAGACTTTCGTGCCATACTTTTATAGATGGGTCGTTTGTCTGCTCGGCTCCCTCATTTATGAGAGATAGGGTCGTTCGCATGGTGAATCACTGGTTAGAAACTTCGAGTTTCACTTATGATTCTCCACGTATTGATCTACGAGATTAAATGGATCAAGTAATTGGGAGTCAATTATAAAAGTCTCTTAGCTGGTAAACGTCCACACCACGTGGCTTGCTATGCTGACGGACTTTGGATTAATTGATGTAGACAGTTGTAAGTAATTACGAAGAGTTGTGAAGTTATCGTAAACGTCCACACCACGTGGCTTGCGGTGATGTAGCAGATCCAAGTAGTTTACTTTGGTACTGAGTAATGGTTTACACTTAGATACGCGTTATAGTATCCCTCCCCACGAGGTTACGCTATAAGTGATGTATGACCGAAGGAAATCTAATTGCTAAATCATTTGGGTGGGTAAATGTCCACACCACGTGGCTTGCCTTACCTGATGGGATTTTAGATGTGATTAGTGGTTTAATGATATTATTTGAGGGAGATAATATCGGAGATTAAATCGATTGTTTGTTGTTATATGTGCTCATAGATTAGGATATGGCTTTGAACCCACTTTATGTGATACGTAAGGATTATAAACTCATTGGTCCCTGAATGTAATGATTGGAATAGAGATCTAGACATTACCCAAACTGTTAAAGAGTGCAAGATTGCACTCAGTGAGCTTTGTCCTCCCGAGCCTATTGACATAGGCGGCTAGACAAGAAGCGATGAGGATACTCGTAAAGGCCAGTCATTCGAGGAAACGCTTAAACACGTTTTTGAGATGATTAACCTTTTGGACGAGTTGAGACGGAAATCGCAAGCTCTTGTAGCCAATGCCAAAGGTTTCGAACATAAGGGCAAAATCGGGGGAAAGGAAAAGCAAGCAAAAAATCCCAGTGGTCCTAAGTTGCTTAGACCACGAGATGGGACGAGAAAGCCAATAGGCAAGTGTTCTCGATGCAAACAGTCTGGGTATTGGAAGTCTGATTATCCTCTGAAAGAAAGTACGAAATTTTCTTTAGTCATAAAACATAGTCAGTGGTATTATCTACCGGAACCTGGTGTGTAGATATGGAACCACTGACGGTATGTGCATTTTAAATGCAAGGGTTCCAGGAAACCCGACGACTTAGAAAAGAAAAGATCGTAGTCTACATGGGCAAAGCTGTAAGGAGGCAGCTGTTGCAGTGGAGGACATTTTATAGGATTTCATTTTGGGTTATTGCTTTTATGTACCTTTCAAATTAGAAAGAACTTTGTTCTGGATTTCTAATAAATGGATATTTTATTTCTTTTAATCATTTGATGGTTATAAGAAGAAATAATGATATTATCTATTTTGGTATATTAGCTAGCAATATATAAATGATGAATCCTGAGTCCACCACGATGCAACGAACCGTTTTATATAACTCGTTTTACTAATAAGAGATTTCTTTATTAAATCATTTATACTTGTGGATTCTTATGCTAAGTCATATTTATTCAAATAAGGAGTTCAAAGGTCGAAAATTGATTGTAAGATCAATTAAGTTGAAGGAGTGGACCTTCCGACCTAAGAATCTAATTTGGAAGATAATACGACTAAGCAATCCTTTATGCATATAAGATATAAGATCCGGACAAGTATTAGAATTGATTGACTCTGATTTATGATCAGAGCTTGGGATTGGATCTCAAGTGACTACACCATACAGTCCTCTGTAAGATTGGTGTGTCGGAAATAAGAAATGGAACTCTTATAGAAATAGTAAAAGCATGAGTTAAACGGAACTACCTATGTTCTATGGATATGTCTTGGTAACAACGGCACATTCAAATGTGGTTGTAGAATATCCTAGAAGAACAAAAGATGTGTGTTCGATAGTACTATGAACCAGAAGGACGTTATAAGTTCTAACGCCCGGTTCTTAGAGGAAGACTATTAGATGAACCACAAGCCCAAAATGACGTGATACTTCTGGAAAGAGAGAAAACGATAATGACTGGAAACCAGCCAAACCGAGTAGCGGTACACCACTAACTGCACCTACTGTTGTTACTGTTTATACACCGGAATGCCGTTGTAGTGGGAGATTGTGATCAACCGGAGATATTCATAAGACCATGAGAGTTTTCGGACTCTGGACCTAGTATACATGAAATCGATCCCTGGATCTACACGAAGGCAGTACTATATCTAAATGTGCCTTCTTGGAAAGCAATAAGAATTATTGCTAAGAGGCGAGATCATTTAGAGTACAAGCTTAGTTGATCCATTCATGGATTGTAACAAAGCTAGAGTTCGTGGAACTTGCACATTGATGAGATAGTCCATTTTATGGATCCATCAAAGCATAGACGAATCGTGTGTATGGGAAACGTGATGGAAACAAGGTGGTGTTTCTCGGGTTTTATGTAGATAACATTTTATCATTGGCAACAATGTAAAGATGTAATCAGACATGAAATGATGGTTGTCTGGATAAATCATTATGAAAGATATAGGAAGAAGTTGGACATGTTCTTGAGATCTGGGATCTCTAGAAAAGAACATTGTACTTCTCCTGGACATCTTACATATATATGATTATGGTTCGTTTTAACATGCAAAATTCCGAGAAAGGTTCGTTACCTTTCAGAAACGGAATGCATCTATCTAAGGTATGTGTTTTGGAACACATAAAGGTGATAGAAGCAGTGAAAGAAGTTTCCTACACTTGGAGTGTGGAAAGCTTGATAAATGCATTGTTGAAAACAAGAACCAGATATCGGCTATGCGGTTAGCATAGTGGGAGGATATCAAGGTAATCCTGGAAAGGAATACTTGACTGCTGTAATGGACATTTTATGTACTTTCGAAGTACTGGAAACTGTGTTCTGGATTACGAAGCAGGCAAGCATTTCCTTTGGATTACATTCTCTTAGATTTCTAATCGAATAAGGACCAGTGTAAGTCGATATCAGGCTATGTGTTTCACTATTAAAGGAGAAGAAGTTTTAACATGGAAGAGTGATAAGCACGATGCTTTTCGGACTCTGCCATGGGTAACCAAATAGCGGCCTCAGAGGCAGCGGAAGTTTGGTATAACTCCGGGATAATCTCTGGGACTTAGATGTGATTCTTAATTTGCCAAAGGCTATGTAAATAGCAGTGCGATGGCAAATGGTAAGATCACAAGTCCATAAGTGTAAGATAACACATAGTGCAAGTTCCACCTGATACGAGTCATCGTCGAGGGAGACGACGCTGTAGTCACCAAGATAACTTCAGAACGGCAACCTAGAGTGCTCATTCACATAGTACTTCTTGGAAGTACAACTTAAGCACGTGATGAGTATGGGAGTCGGGAGTTTGGAGGAAATGACTAGACCTTAGTACAAGTGGGAGATTGTTGGAGTTGTGTACTTAATGTCTAGATTTAAGTAACGCAAACTCACGATCCATTGCCATTAATCTATTTAATGAAATAAACAATTATTTGCGTTTAATTATTTATAATTAAATATATGCAAATTATAGTCCTGGATTCTATACGTTGTAGTTAGTATGGTGTGTCGGGCCCACACAGAAGATCATACTATCAGTTACTCGTATTTAATCGAACAGTTGCTCACGACCTAGATGGACACGGACCAATCCATCGGTATAGTCGTTGTGTGAGAGAGAAAATAATGTGTCTTAATTATTTCATCACACTTGTACACTTTGTGTATTGAGCGGATCGCTTGAGATTTATTGATTAGGATTGCCTTGGATAATCAATTTAAATCTCAGAGTATTTTATTCTTAATCCCCGATATTATTGCGGGTGTGTATATTTAATATAAGTGACTTTGATTTACCAAAGGAATTAACCGATTTAATTATTGGGTTAATTACCGGTTAAGTTGGGTCACTATATTTTATATACGACATGCCGTGAATACTTGACGGGAAAGTGTATCCCGTAAGGGTTGATAATATCCCCGAGATGAGTTCATAAGGAATTATTATGTAAACCCTGCAGGTGGATTCGTTCCGCATAATAATTAAGGTTGAATGGTACTAGTCTCGGATAAAAGAAATGAATAAATTAATTAGCAATAAATTAATTTTATTCATGGATATTTATATCTTAAATACACGGAATAAATAATACTACCGGAGAAATATTATTTGATATAATATGGTGAATATTGGGAGTGCAATTATATTTATATAGTGGAGTTAATCATATAATTAATATTAATGGATTAATAGATTTGGGCTTGGGCTCAATTTAATCATTAATATTGGAAGCCCAATATTCCACCTCCTTAAGATCCCCTACGTAGCCTATAAAAGCACTACATGGTCTTCTCTATTCTCATAACTTGAAGAACACAATTCTAGAGAGAGAAAGTAGAGAGGAGGATCCATGGAGTTCGGTAGATCGTCGCCCACACGACGTCCGGGCTAGTGCAAGGAATACGTGGGAAGATCTCAAGGTCATCATAAGATCTCGTTTCTCCGCACAACGAATCGAAAGGTGAATTAAATAATTGCTATTTAATTCTTGTTTTATTGAATCAATTATCGGAAAAACAAGATCCAAGGGTCGAACCCGGAGTAGACGGACGATCGCGTGGTGGTGGCGAAGCCACCGGACCACGCCAATCGCCCGCTAGGGTTTCGGCGGGGGCGAGAGGGTCGAACCCTCGGCTGGAGCCGAGGGGATGCGATCGATCGCTTGGATCGATCGCGGAGGGCGCGGGCTGGTGCCGCCCCTCCCCACCGTGAAGGTGGCTGACCTCCAGGCGGCGGCGAGTCGCCGGACTCGCCGCGGGGGCTGCATGGGCAGCCCCACCCGATCGATCACATGAGCCCCGCGGACGGGGGCTCGGGCTGGGCGTGCGCGCGGCTTCGGCCGTGTCGTGCGTTCGGCTCGTGCTCCGGCTCGTACGCGGCGTTCGTGTTATCTCCGGCGAAGGGTTCGTTCGGGTTATCGGTTCCGCAAATTTTGATAACCCGGGATATCGAATTCCAACACAAAGATGTTCATAAGACTAGAGGAGTTCGGACTCTGGATCTAGTAGAGATGAAATCGATCCCTAAGCTCTGCATAAGGGCGGTACTAAATCTAAATGAGCCTGCTTGGAGAATAATAAGGTTTATTGTTAAAAGGCTAGATCATTTAGAGTACAAGCTTAGTAAATCCATTTATGGATTGGAACAAAGCTGTAAATCGTGGAACTTGCGAATTGATGAGATAGTCCATTTAATGGATTCATCAAAAGGCAAAGACGATGGGTGTACTGGAAAGGTAATGGAAACAAGGTGGTGTTTCTCGGAGGTTTTATGTAGATAACGTTTTATCATTGGCAGCAATGTAAAGACGTTGTCAGACATAAAATAATGGTTGTCTAAATAAATCGGGATATAAGATTGAGAAGAAGTTGGAACATGTTCTTAAGATCTTGTGATCTAGGGAAAAGAACATTGTACTTCTCCTAGACATCTTATACGATTATGGTTTGTTTTAACATGCATAATTCTGAGAAAGGTTATTACCTTTCAGAGACAGAATATAAATGCAATGTTGAAAAACAAGAACCTGATATCAACTATGCGGTTTGCGTAGTGGGAGGATATCAAAGTAATCTAGATAAGAGGTTCTCGAATGCTGTAATAGTACTTGTGAAAGTACTGGATATTAAGCAAGACGAAATCTTCTTGGATTACACATTCTCAGATCTAAATCTGAGAAGGACCAGTGAAAGTCGATATCAGGCTATGTGTTCACTTTTGGAAGAGGTGGAACCTTTAATATGAAAAGAGTGATAAGCAGGACGCTTATCGGACTCTCTCATAACCGAATAGCAGCCTCAGAGGCAGCGGAAGTTTTGGTTAGGTTCCGGGATAACCTCTAAAACTTGGATATGACTCTTAGTTTATCAAAGGCTATTTCATAGCGGTGCATGGTAAACCGGAAGAAGTCATAAGTCTAAAAGTGAAGATAACACATAGTGCAAGTACCACCTGATACGAGTCATCGTCAAGGGAGACGACGTAGTAGTCACCAAGATAACTTCAGAGCGGCAACCTAGAGTGCTCATTCACATAGTACTTCTCGAAAGTACACCTTAAGCACGTGATGAGTATGGGAGTCGGGAGTTTGGAGGAAATGACTAGACCTTAGTACAAGTGGGAGATTGTTGGAGTTGTGTACTTAATGTCTAGATTTAAGTAACGGTAAACTCCCCGTCATAGCATTTAATCTATTAAATTAACGAACAATTGTTTTGCTTTTAATTACTTGTTAATTAAATAAATGCAAACCATGGTTCTGGATTTTATACGTTGTAGTTAGTATGGTGTGCATGGGCACACAGAAGATCATACTATCGGTTACTCGTATTTAATCGAACAGTTGCTCACGACCTAGATGGACACGAACTAATCTATCGGTATAGTCGTTGTGTGAGAGAGAAAATAATTTATCTTAATTATTTTATCACACTTGTACACTTGGTGTATTGAGCGGATCGTTGAGATTCATCGATTAGGATTGCCGGCGATAATCGATTCGAGTCTCAGAGTATTTCATTCTTAATCCCCGATATTATTGCGGGTGCGTATATTTAATATAAGTGACTTTGATTTACCAAAGGAATTAACCGATTTAATTATTGGGTTAATTACCGGTTAAGTTGGGTCACTATATTTTATATATGGCATGCCGTGAATAATTGACCGGACAGTGTATCCCGTAAGGGTTGATAATATCCCCGAGATGAGTTCAAAAGGAATTATTGTGTAAACCTCATGAGTGGATTCGTTCCGCACAATAATTAAGGTTGAATGGTACTAGTCTCGGATTAAAGAGATGAATAAATTAATTAGCAATAAATTAATTTTATTCATGGATATTTCTATCTTAAATACACGGAATAAATAAATACTACCAGAGAAATATTATTTGATATAATATGGTTTAATATTGGGAGTGCAATTAATTTATATAGTGGAAAATAAATTAATTAATATTGATAAGGATTAATGGACTTGGGCAGTGGGCTCAATTTAATCATCAATATTGGAAGCCCAATATTCCACCTCCTTTAGATCCCCTACGTAGCCTATAAAAGCACTACATGGCCTTCATAAATCATAAGACAAGATTATCATACTTGATATTCTAGAGAGTTGAAGGAGATCCATAGGAGTTCGATAGATCGTCGCCCACCCGACGTTCGAACGGAGTGCAAGGAATACGTGGGAAGATTCAAAGGTCTTCAAACTTGATTTTGTTTCTCCGCACAACAAATCAAAAAGGTATGATCATCGAACCCCCTCTATGATCGTATGTGATATAAATTGTAATATATACATGAACAAGACGATCCGGGAAAAACGTCGAGACCGGGATACGGGGATCCGGGATCCCCGTCGGGATCGAGAAGGGGCGGCCGAACCCTACGGTTCGACCGCCGGCACCGCGCGACGAAGGGAGCCCCGGCTGGACGCCGGGGCGAGCGATCGACTGGAGTCGATCGCTGGGGATGCCACGGGCTGGTGCCGTGGCGGATCCCCGCCCCTCGACGGCGGCGTGCAAGGAGGGAGGCCCCGGCTGGACGCCGGGGCGTGCGATCGAGCTAGGCTCGATCGCTGGGCAAGCCGCGGCTTTGCCGCGGTGGTCAGCGGGGCTGACCGCCCCTCCCGGTGGCGACGGCGGTGAAGTCGCCGGACTCACCGCCACCCGGGGGCTGCCGGAGCAGCCCCAAGCGATCGCCATGCACAGGCGATCGCGAACCCCACGTTAGGGGTTCGGCTAGGGTTTAGCCGCGGGTTCATCCCGCGGCGATGCTCTTGTCGAGCCCGGTTCTTCGTGGCGTTCGTGATCGGTTTCCGGCGACGGGTTTTCGGTCGGGGTTATCGGTTCCGCAATTTTTGATACCCCGGGATATCGAATTCCAACAGGTGTTACATTCTGGCTTCTATGTCAAGTGTGCTTCAAACCCAACATGAGTCGATGGACACTGCCTATGATATGTTATTTAACCTCAAGGATATGTTTGGGCAGCAAGATCGTGCGGGACGGCAAGAAGCCATGAGAATCCTCATGACAACTACTCAGTCTGAAGGAACGCCCGTAGGGGAGCACGTTCTTAAGATGATGAGTCTGTTGAATGAGCTTGAGATCCTAGGAGCTCAAATTGATGGGGAGACGCAAGTCGACATCATACTCCAGTCTCTGACCCCTAGCTTTGAGCAGTTTCGCATGAGTTATAATATGGGCAAACTATCTTACTCTCTTGCGCAACTCCTGACTGAGCTGAAGGCGGCAGAGGGGATTTACAAGAAGGGCAAGTCTCTAGCGCTTGTAGCTACCAAGTCCAAAGGCTTTAAGCCTGGTGGAGGTAGGGGCAAGAGGAGGAAGCTAGCCAGAAAAACCCAGTGGTGTCAAGAAGGTTGTACCACGAGTGGGGGCTGCAAAGCCAAAGGGCAATTGCTTTCGATGCAACAAGTCTGGACACTGGAAGTCTGAATGTCCTCTCAGAGGTACGAATTTTTCTTTAGTCGTAAAAACATAGTCAGCGGTATTATCTACCAGAATTCTGGTGTGTAGATATGGAACCACTGACGGTATGTGCATTTTGAATGCAGGGGTTCCAGAAAACCCGACGACTTAGAGAAGGAGAGTTCGAGTCTACACGGGTAAAAGCTGTAGAGGAGGCAGCTGTTGCGGTGGAAGACATTTATCTGCTTTAGTAGTTAAATAGGATTTTCATTTCAAGATTTATTGCTTTATGTACCCTTTATTCTAGAAAGAACGTTTTGTTCTGGATTTCTATTATTAATGAATGGATATTTTTATTTCTTTAATCATTGGATGATTTTGAAATAATGGGTATTATCTATTCTGGTACATTAGATAGCAATATATGAATGATAGATCCTAAGTCTCCCACGATGCAACGAACCGTTCTATAACTTGTTTTACTTGACTAGACATTTCTTTATTAAATCATTATACTTGTGAATTCTTGTACTTAGTAGTATTTTCAAATAAGATTCAAAAGGTCGAAATTGATTTGATCAATTATAGTTGAAGGAATGGACCTTCCGACCTAAGAATTGAATTTGGAGGATAATACATCCAAGCAAACCTTTAAAGGATAGAATTCAGACAAGTATTGGAAATGATTAGATGTGCAGACGTATGTGTAAATTAGAAAGGTGCGAGTTGTTCTTTCAAAAAATACTCGGTAATGGATTAGAGTACTTGATGTGCCATAAAAGCAAAGTGTTTTGACTAGTCAATGGACACAAAGCTATTATAGGGAACCATTAAAGTATATACATTAGGAGCCTGCGACTTGGTCGCGAAGGCCGTTACCTATCTAAATAACACGTAGCATAATCAAAGATTGGGATTCAATCCCAAAGGGCCGCGCCATACACTTACGTGTAAAGATGGTGCGTTGCAAATAAGAAATAGAAATCTGATAGTAAAAGAACAAGTTGTTCGGAACTACCTATGTTCTATGGATATTCCTGGATACAACGGCATATTGCATATGGTTGTAGGATATCCTAGATGAACAAAGTAATTGTGTGTTCTATAGTACTATAAACCAGAAGGACGTGTATCGCCCGGTTCTTAGAGGAAGACTATTAGACGAACCACAAAGCCTGAACTGACGTAATACCTTTGAATTAGAAGAAAGGACAAAAGACTGGGAACCAGCCAAACCGAGTAGATGTACACCACACACTGCACCTATTGTTATTACTGTGATACACCGGGACGCCATTGCAGTGGGAGGTTGTTGGACAACCAAAGATGTAAATAAGACTAGAGGAGTTCGGACTCTGGATCTAGTAGAGATGAAATCGATCCCTAGCTCTGCATGAGGGCAGTACTATATCTAAATGAGCCTGTTTGAAGAACAATAAGGTTTATTGTTAAGAGGCTAGATCATTTAGAGTGCATAGCTTAGTAAATCCATTCATGGATTGTGACAAAGCTATAAATCATGGAACTTGCGAATTGATGAGATAGTCCAATTAATGGATTCATCAAAGGGCAATGACGATGGGTGTATAGGAAACGTAATGGAAACAAGGTGGTGTTTCTCGGAGATTTTATGTAGATAACTTTTTATCATTGGCAACAATGTAAAGATATTGTCAGACATAAAATAATGGTTGTCTAAATAAATCGAGATATAAGATTGAGTAGAAGTTGGAGCATGTTCTTAAGGTCTTTTGATCTAGGGAAAGAACATTGTACTTCTCCTAGATATCTTATACGATTATGGTTTGTTTTAACATGCATAATTCTGAGAAAGGTCGTTGCCTTTCAGAGACAGAATGTGTTTAGATGCGATGTTGAAAAACAAGAACCTGATATCAACTATGCGGTTTGCGTAGTGGGAGGATATCAAAGTAATCTGGACAAGAAATTCTCGGATGCTGTAATAGTACTTGCGAAAGTACTGGATATTAAGCAAGACGAAATCTTCTTAGATTACATGTTCTCAGATCTCAAATCAGAGAAGGACCAGTGAAAGTCGATATCAGGCTGTGTGTTCACTTTTGGAAGAGGTGGAACCTTTAATATGAAAAGAGTGATAAGCAGGACGCTTCTCAGACTCTCTCATAACCGTATAGCAGCCTCAGAGGCAGCGGAAGTATTGGTTAGGTTCTGGGATAACCTCTAAGACTTGGATATGACTCTTGGTTTATCAAAGGCTATTACATAGCGGTGCATGGTAAACCGGAAGAAGTCATAAGTCTAAAAGTGAAGATAACACATAGTGCAAGTACCACCTGATACGAGTCATCGTCAAGGGAGACGACGTAGTAGTCACCAAGATAACTTCAGAGCGGCAACCTAGAGTGCTCATTCACATAGTACTTCTCGGAAGTACACTTTAAGCACGTGATGAGTATGGGAACCGGGAGTTTGGAGGAAATGACTAGACCTTAGTACAAGTGGGAGATTGTTGGAGTTGTGTACTTAATGTCTAGATTTAAGTAACGATAAACTCCCCGTCATAGCATTTAATCTATTAATTAACGAACAATTGTTTTGCTTTTAATTATTATTAATTAAATATATGCAAACCATAGTTCTGGATTTTATACGTTGTAGTTAGTATGGTGTGCATGGGCACACAGAAGATCATACTATCGGTTACTCGTATTTAATCGAACAGTTGCTCACGACCTAGATAGATACGAACTAATCTATCGGTATAGTCGTTGTGTGAGAGAGAAAATAATTTATCTTAATTATTTTATCACACTTGTACACTTGGTGTATTGAGCGGATCTTAGAGATTCATCGATTAGGATTGCCGGCGATAATCGATTCGAGTCTCAGTGTATTTTATTCTTAATCCCCGATATTATTGCGGGTGTGTATATTTAATATAAGTGACTTTGATTTGCCAAAGGAATTAACCGATTTAATTATTGGGTTAATTACCGGTTAAGTTGGGTCACTATATTCTATATATGGCATGCCGTGAATAATTGACCGGACAGTGTATCCCGTAAGGGTTGATAATATCCCCGAGATGAGTTCAAAAGGAATTATTGTGTAAACCTCATGAGTGGATTCGTTCCGCACAATAATTAAGGTTGAATGGTACTTGTCTCGGTTTAAAGAGATGAATAAATTAATTAGCAATAAATTAATTTTATTCATGGATATTTCTATCTTAAATACACGGAATAAATAAATACTACCGGAGAAATATTATTTGATATAATATGGTTTAATATTGGGAGTGCAATTAATTTATATAGTGGAAAATAAATTAATTAATATTGATAAGGATTAATGGACTTGGGCAGTGGGCTCAATTTAATCATCAATATTAGAAGCCCAATATTCCACCTCCTTTAGATCCCCTACGTAGCCTATAAAAGCACTACATGGCCTTCATAAATCATAAGACAAGATTATCATACTTGATATTCTAGAGAGTTGAAGGAGATCCATAGGAGTTCGATAGATCGTCGCCCACCCGACGTTCGAACGGAGTGCAAGGAATACGTGGGAAGATTCAAAGGTCTTCAACTTGATTTCGTTTCTCCGCACAACGAATCAAAGGTATGATCATCAAAACGCCCTCTATGATCGTATGTGATATTAATTGTGATATGTACATGAACACATGATCCGGGAAACGTCGAGACCGGGATACGGGGATCGTCGCGATCCCCGTCGGGATCGAGAAGGGGCGGCCGAACCCTAGGGTTCGACCGCCGGTACCGCGGCCAAAGAGGAGCCCCGGCTGGACGCCGGGGCACGGGATCGACCAAGGGTCGATCGCCGGGGAGTCGCCGTGGGCTGGCGCCACGGCAGACGACCTCCCCGGTCCTCCCTGGCCGGCGGTGGCGCACGAGGAGAAGCCGCGGCTGGACGCCGCGGCTGGGGCGATCGAGCCCTAGCTCGATCGCCGGGGGGAACCGCCGCGGGCTGGCGCCGCGGCAGGTGGCTCTCCCCACCTCCGACGATGGCGGTGAGTCGCCGGACTCACCGCCCAGGGCTACCGGAGCAGCCCGGCGATCGCATGTGCATGCGATCGCGAACCCCACGTCGGGGTTCGGCTAGGGTTTAGCCGCGGGTTTATCCCGCGGCGATGCTCTTGTCGAGCCCAGTTCTTCGTGGTGTTCGTGATCGGTTTCCGGCGAAGGGTTTTCGGTCGGGGTTATCGGTTCCGCTAGTTTTGATACCCTGGGATATCGAATTCCAACAGAGGCGGTACAAGATATAGATGCGCCTTCTTGGAAGAAAGCGATGAAATCCGAAATTGAATTTATGGATTCTAATAAAGTCTGGGATCTTGTAGAACCACCAAGCGGCGTAAAGCCAATTGGGTGTAAATGGGTCTACAAGAGAAAGAGAGGATCTGACGGAAAGGTTGAAACCTTTAAAGCTCGGCTTGTTGCGAAAGGATATACTCAGAAAGAGGGAATCGATTATGAGGAGACCTTCTCGCCGGTAGCCAAGATAAATTCGATCCGGATTCTCTTATCCATAGCAGCTCATATGGATTATGAGGTGTGGCAAATGGATGTCAAGACAGCTTTCCTAAATGGAAGTCTTGACGAGACGATTTATATGAAACAACCAGAAGGATTCATTGCTAAGGGGCGAGATCATCTAGTGTGCAAGCTTAATCGATCCATTTATGGATTGAAACAACCCTCGAGATCGTGGAACCTGCGATTTGACGAAGTAGTCCAATCTTTTGGATTCAGTCAAAGCATGGACGAATCGTGTCTATATTGGAAACGTGATGGAAAGAAGATGGTGTTTCTCGTGCTTTATGTAGACGACATTCTTCTCATTGGCAACAGTGTGAAAATGTTATCAGACATAAAGGAATGGTTGTCTAGACAATTCGATATGAAATATTTGGGAGATGTTGGACATGTTCTAGGGATCAAGGTTATAAGGGATCGCCGGAATAGAACATTGTACTTATCCCAGCAGTCTTACATAGACACGATTCTGGCTCGTTTTAACATGCAAGATTTCAAGAAGGGCGAACTACCCTTCAGTAAAGGAACTTATCTTTCTAAGGAGATGTGTCCTCGGACACAAAAGGAGAAAGATGAAATGAAAGCAGTTCCCTACGCTTCGGCTGTGGGAAGCTTAATGTATGCAATGTTATGTACGAGGCCTGATATCTGCTATGCAGTTGGCGTAGTAGCGAGATATCAGAGTAACCCTGGAAAGGCTCATTGGACTGCCGTAAAGAGCATTTTCAAGTATTTGCGAAATACTAGGGATTATGTTCTAAGTTACGGGGCAGACAATCTGATTCCTTTGGGTTATACGGATTCGGATTTCCAAGCTGATAAGGACCAGTGTAAGTCGTGATCAGGCTATGTGTTTCACTATTAAAGGAGGAGGAGTTTTTAACATGGAAGAGCGATAAGCACGATGCTTTTCGGACTCTCCCATGGGTAACCAAATAGCGGCCTCAGAGGCAGCGGAAGATTTGGTATGGCTCCGGTATTACCTCTGGAACTTAGATGTGATTCTTAGTTTACCAAAGGCTATGTAAATAGCGGTGCAGTGGCAAACTTTAAGAGATCACAAGTCCATGAGTGTAAGATAACACATAGGCCAATTACCACCTGATACGAGTCATCGTCAGAGGGACGATGCAGTAGTCACCAAGATAGCTTCAGAGCGGCAACCTAGATTGCTCATTCACATGGTACTTCTTGGAAGTACAATTTTAAGCACGTGATGAGTATGGGAGTCGGGAGTTTGGAAGATAAGACTAGACCTTAGTATAAGTGGGAGATTGATGGAGTAGTATACTTAATGTCTAGATTTGAGTATTATGAACTCCTTGTACACTTTCATTTACCTATTAAATACAAACATTCATTTGCTTTTAATTATTGTTAATTAAATATATGCAAATTATAGTCCTGGATTTTATACGTTGTAGTTAGTATGGTGTTGCATGGGCACACAGAAGATCATACTATCGGTTACTCGTATTTAATCGAACGGTTGCTCACGACCTAGATGGACACGGACCAATCCATCGGTATAGTCGTTGTGTGAGAGAGAAAATAATTTGTCTTAATTATTTTATCACACTTGTACACTTGGTGTATTGAGCGGATCGATTGAGACTCATCAATTAGGTTTGCTCGGCGATAATTGATTTGAGACTCAGTATATTTTATTCTTAATCCCCGATACAATTGCGGGTGTGTATATTTAATATAAGTGACTTTGATTTTCCAAAGGAATTGACCGGTTTAATTATTGGGTCAATTACCGGTTAAGTTGGGTCACTATATTTTATATATGGCATGCCGTGAATTCTTGACGGGACAGTGTATCCCGGAAGGGTTGATAATATCCCCGAGATGAGCTCATACGGATTTATTATGTAAACCTCGCGAGTGGATTTAATTCCGCATAATAAATAAGGTTGAGTGGTACTAGTCTCGGATAAAAGAGATGAATAAATTTATTAAGCAATAAATAAATTTTATTCATGGATATTTATATCTTAAATACACGGAATAAATAATACTACCGGAGAAATATTATTTGGATATAATATGGTTTAATATTGGGAGTGCAATTAATTTATATAGTAGAAAATAAATTAATTAATATTGATAAGGATTAATGGACTTGGGCAGTGGGCTCAATTTAATCTTCAATATTGGAAGCCCAATATTCCACCTCCTTTAGATCCCCTACGTAGCCTATAAAAGCACTACATGGCCTTCATAAATCATAAGACAAGATTATCATACTTGATATTCTAGAGAGTTGAAGGAGATCCATAGGAGTTCGATAGATCGTCGCCCACCCGACGTTCGAACGGAGTGCAAGGAATACATGGGAAGATTCAAAGGTCATCTTGATTTCGTTTCTCCGAACAACGAATCGAAAGGTACAATATCTAAACGCCCTTGATAATTGTTCGATTTTGGATTTATCGAGAATACCGTAGAACAAAGATCCGAAGCACGAAACCATGAACGGGGGACGATCACGTGGTGGTGGCGAAGCCACCGGACCACGGGCGATCTCCCGGGCTAGGGTTTCGGCCGAGCGCAAGGGGCGAACCCCAGCTGGGAGCCGGGGTGCGATCGATCATGATGATCGATCGCTGGCAGCGGGGCTGGGCCCCGCGACGGCCTGTTGGGGGCAGGCCGATAACCCCATGCGGCGGCGAGTCGTCGGACTCGCCGCGGGGGCTGCTGGGCAGCCCCATCGATCATGATGATCGATGCGATCATCGATCGCGTGAACCCCGGCTCGCGGGGGTTCGGCCGGGGGCGGGCTACGCGTCTTCGGGCGTGTGGTCTCCGAAGGTCGGACTCCAGCGGATGAGTCGGTGTTCATGTGATCTCCGGCGAAGGTTTTCGTTCGGGTTATTGTTTCCGCAAATTTTAATAGCCCGGGATATCGAATTCCAACACGGTCGCCCTCGGCTAGGGCTGCCGCCGGCGACGGTGGCGGCTGGTGGCTGGGCTGGGCGGCGGCGCTCCTCCGGTGGTGGCCGGTCGAAGGTGGGGGTGGCGTGGGGTCTCCCGATCTCATGCTACTCCTACCAAGATTCACTTTCCTAATTGATTCGGTTTTCCTATTTGAGTTTTCCTATTTTTGGGAATTCTCATGGATTAGGAAAAGAATTAATTGGAATTAATTTTATTTCCTTATTCTATTATGGAAGTCTTCTAGAGTATTCCGAGTTCTACTTGGAATAGGAACCTAGAGATTTAATAGATTTGGAAAGGAATAAAAATTAATTTAAGATTGATTTATTTCCTAATTGATTATTCCTATTTTATGGGAATTTTCATAGTAATGGAAATTAATTAATCTCGGAAAGTAGAAGAGTCCTAATTTATTTTATTTCCTTATTCTATTATAGAAGTCTTCTAGAATATTCCAAGTTTTACTTGGATAGATTATTCTAGAGATTTAATAGAATTAGAGAGGAAAATAAATAAATAAAAATATTAATAATATTTAATTTTATTTTTGATTTATTCGATTGACTTAATTTTCGAATTAAGTATCTTTTGGATTTATTAAAAATAAATAGATTTAAATATTGAGATTAATATTCTCGTCACATGGAGCATTCAAGAACGAAGACTGAAGACTAGAAGACACATACGGAGATGGAATAAAGCCATGATAGTCGGAAAATAATTTTTCTAGCATTATTTTGACTATGTGCTATGTGCTTTATTGCTTGTATGCATGCTTATGTGTTTAATTATGCATTAGATAGCGTATCCCTTTGTTATAAAAAGCTAAGTGGGAGAGGGGATGGAAACATTCCCATGGTCTCCATTACTGTTCTCTTGGTGACTCTTATGGACTTTTGAAGTTCGTATAGATGTGTCATTGGAGGAGAATTCTTGTAATTCCTTTTACAAGAGACATTGATTAATTTATCAAACAATGCCTAATTTGTCTTTCTGAAACTGACTTCAAGTCGACTCATTCTCGCCCCGGGGAGTGGAATGGAGCCGAAGCCACTTGGTCATGTGGATGACACAAATTAGAGACATTCGTACCATCCTTTTGAAGGTGGGTCGTGTTGGGATATGTCCTTCGATCCTACGTGTGTAATCGATAAAGTCATAAGGTCGTCTATGGATGTTAAATGATTATTCGATAATATTAATTGTTGGGAACAATATAATATTGATCAATAAATCATACCTACAGGGTCACACACGAGTCGGAATTACGTTGCTTGTTATATTGATTTAGAATCAATACGTATGGATTTTCACATGCATGGGATGCATGGCATGCATGGATGCATGTCACATGGTGTGACATGGCATGTCACACAAGCAAGGGGACCACATCCATGCCAATTGGCATGGTGATGTGGAAATGACCCTTTACCTCCCCATTAACCACCATTATTGGTGCATTATGATGCACATAATGGGGGGGTTACAAGGAGAGGTTAATTGTGGTGAATAAAGTGATGAAAACATGGTTTTCATATCACTTAATGATCAGCCACGAAATTCCATACAACAAGAGACAAAAAAGTGAGAGAATCACTCAAGAACAAGCCAGCAAGTTCAATTCTGGGTTCGTGTGCAACACGTAGAGGCCGGGCCATTTGTGCGGCTTCAACATCCGGGCGATCTAGACAAGAGGAGTGACGAGGTCATTCACAAGGAGAGCTTCAAGAGGCTGATCCATTTGAGGTGGTTCAATCGACTCAACACCACCTCAACGACATCAACGAATCACTTCGTCACCATAAATAAGTAATCGTTGAACCTTATATATATATATATATATATATATATATATATATATTGGATGTGTATATATATATGTTTATATGTGTTCTTATACACATTAAGTGTGCACTAAGATCATGGCATAGTAGATCTATTGCTTTACACGCTTCCGCACACACGGTATATCGATTGGATCGGTATACCGGTACCTTCAATTGGTATCAGAGCCTAGGGCTCGTGCACACTTTTGTGTTGGACACAAGAAGTTTAAATCAACATAATTGGCTTAATTGTTTGTTTGAATCTATGTGATTAGATGTAAGGCCGGCCACCAATAGTGGTCGGGTGGATGAATCGCGTTTTTTACGTGTTGAATGGACATAGTTTTGGAGGGCTGCGTCCCTTGGAATCTTTTGTAATAGATAGGTTTTTCTATTAAAAAATGTATTGTTCAATATGTAAGCAATGGATTTATCCATGTATCGGAGTTGGATTTCGAAGCCCAAGCGAAAACGAGACGAAACGAACGAAGTCGGGGCTGCTGGAGACAAACAGCGCCCGCTGTTGTAGCAACAACAGTCGCTGTTAGGGGTTCAGCGGGCGCTGTTGTGGCAACAATGACCGCTGTTCATGCAAAACTCAAGTCCAGACATTCTGCCCTCTTTTGTTGCTTTCGGCGGGCGCCGAATGCAAAACGGCGACCGCTGTTTCATTTCAGCTGGCGCTGTTTGCATAACAGCGACCGCTGTTCCGGGGTTTTTTAGGGCAGATCTGAGAGGACCAAAGCAAAGGTCTCTACCTTGGAGGTAGGGGTTGTGGACCTGACCAGGTGCATCCATGTCAGCCGGATCAAGTCGGGATGATTTCAAGACGTTTCGATAGTTTTATATCGTTTTTCTTTTGAGTGTTGTGAGGTTCTAGGGGCCTTTTCAATACGTATTATGTGCTTTGCTAGTTATAGATGTTTTATGTTATAAATATTCAACTTACATATAAACACCTATGCATGCAAGTTCCCAAAATAATGAGTATAATGTCTTGTCCAAAAACATCACACTCATGAAGCCCTCGATCATAAGTTGGTAGGTCCGCCTCAGCGGGGTACTACTTGTTATCTTGGGATAAGTGGGGGTAAAGGTTAGACCTTTACACGTGAGTTTGGTTTTCTCATCGATAGATCCACTGCAGGCGTGGTTATCGAGACATGAGATGAGAATTAGATTCTCATCGACCGAGAGTGACATTAGATGTCATTGACATGGGATGTCTACCTATCTTGGACTTCTTTAGTGCGGACTCAGTCGGCTTAAGAATTTGCAAGATGAGGGTCTTGGGATTGTTTTGTTCAAGGGAACAAAGATATTAGATATCGATTGAACAAAATAGAATAAATAAGTAGCTTGTTAGACAACCTTATTTGTTTACCGCTTTGTGAATGTTTACATACTTTATTTATCTTTCTTTTGTAGTTTATCATGTTAATTTCAACTTGATTAAAGTTTGGTTCAATTCTTGATTATGAAAAATTGAACAACATAAATTTTCTTGATTCATAACGTAATTCGAGGATGGTCCTCAAATACGAAGACAATGAAAATGTGTTAGATAACCACATCCTAAGATATCATTGAACAACTCAATAGCATGTTCGGGGAATATGCTAAGATTGAGCGGTTCGGTATGACCAGGGTCATTGCTTCAGCTAGGCTGGAAAAATGGAAATCTATGGAATCACATGTGCAACAAATGATTGGATTATTTGTTTCAAGTGACCGCCTAGATTTTTCCTATGATGATTATTTGGCAACCGATTTCATACTTCAATCTCATGATGGTTATAATGCTTTTAGGCTAAATTTTCCATATTAATGGTTTGAAGAAATCGCTTCGTGAGCTCCACGGGATGCTCAAAGCTCCTGAGCCGGCGATAGAGAAGGACCCTAAGAGGGAAATTCTTATGATATGGGATAGGGTATTCAAAAGAGCATGGGCAAGAAGGCTACTAGGGTTCCTAGGGAATCTCAATGCGTCTACTGCAAAAGTGTTGGACACTACTTGCAAACATATAAAAGTTCATATTTTATTCAATTTCAAAACAAATGCCTAATTTGTCTTTCATTTGATGGATTATAAGGTTAGGATTATTTACACCTCGGGGAGTGATTTAATCCAAAACACTTAAGTTCATCAATGACACAAATTGGAGACTTTTGAGCCATTGGATGGCGTGAATCGATTGTCTGGTTGGCTCCCTCATATTTTATGAGAGATAGGGCTTCAATTGCATGATAATACCGCTGGTTAGAAAACTTCAATTTTTCACTTACGATTTATCACGTTTTGACATTGAGATAATTTTGAATGGAAATTTGAATGAGATTGGGAATAATTGAATTTGCCCAAAGTTCAAAGAAGATGTGAAGAACGGGGTTGCTTCATCTTCAAGTATTAATGATATAGACATTAAACTTCACAAATTCTACTTCTAGGGTATTGGATGCCAAATGTGGTTCTCACATTTTATGTGGAGGAACTACATAGAAGTATAAGTTTGGTAAATAGAGATGTCGATCTACGGGCAAGAAATGGAGCGAAGGTCGCTGCATTAGCCGTATGATCATATCATGTTGTTTTGCCTTTAGGGCCCTGTTTTAGTATTATAACTATGTAATTTCGTACCTTCAATAAACAATGAATATTGGTTCAGTATTAGATACTGATGGATTAGTTTTTCACTATTAAATAGTTTGGTAACTATTTTAATTGTGAATTATTCTTTGTTTTGGTACAATTATTATATTGTTGATGTATACTTTAAACTTGACAAATCATATATATCATTAAGACCAAAGGCCAAATCGAATAAGTATCGATGAGACATAACTGAAACATTGTTGATTAGATCAAATCAAAATTTAAACATGTAACGAAGCTTCTTTTAGAAGGAATTTTAGAATCATTTGACTTGGAGTCATTTGATACATGTGAATGATGTGTGATTGAAAAGTTAACAATGTCATCTTTCTTGGAGAAAGGAGAACATGTGAGTAATTAGGGATGATACATATTGATGTATGTGGAACCTATTAGTTCACAAGCACATGAAGGTTATGTTTCGGAAAAGAGAAAACAAACTATATTAGGTATAGTTCGACCATTCGATAAGAGGTCTAAATGAACTACTGGTCTCTTTTGGGAACACACAATTCTAGACTTCAACTTATACACTGAATAGGAAGCTGTCAAAAGCTGTTGATAAGACACCATACTAGGTATGGAAAGGGAGGGTCCCTAAATTGTTTTCATCAAAATTTGAGGTTCTAAAAGCTTCTCTCATGAGATTTGTCTCTATAGAGCTTGAACTCAAATGGGATAAAAGTTTCTTTATGGTATCTGTTGGAGTTGTGTACTTAATGTCTAGATTTAATTAACGGTAAACTCCCCGTCATAGCATTTAATCTATTAAATTAACGAACGATTGTTTTGCTTTTAATTATTATTAATTAAATATATGCAAACCATAGTTCTGGATTTTATACGTTGTAGTTAGTATGGTGTGCATGGGCCCACAGAAGATCATACTATCGGTTACTCGTATTTAATCAAACAGTTGCTCACGACCTAGATAGATACGAACTAATCTATCGGTATAGTCGTTGTGTGAGAGAGAAAATAATTTATCTTAATTATTTTATCACACTTGTACACTTGGTGTATTGAGCGGATCGTTGAGATTCATCGATTAGGATTGCCGGCGATAATCGATTCGAGTCTCAGTGTATTTTATTCTTAATCCCCGATATTATTGCGGGTGTGTATATTTAATATAAGTGACTTTGATTTACCAAAGGAATTAACCGATTTAATTATTGGGTTGATTACCGGTTAAGTTGGGTCACTATATTTTATATATGGCATGCCGTGAATGATTGACCGGACAGTGTATCCCGGAAGGGTTGATAATATCCCCGAGATGAGTTCAAAAGGAATTATTGTGTAAACCTCATGAGTGGATTCGTTCCGCACAATAATTAAGGTTGAATGGTACTAGTCTCGGATTAAAGAGATGAATAAATTAATTAGCAATAAATTAATTTTATTCATGGATATTTAAATCTTAAATACATGGAATAAATAAATACTACCGGAGAAATATTATTTGATATAATATGGTTTAATATTGGGAGTGCAATTAATTTATATAGTGGAAAATAAATTAATTAATATTGATAAGGATTAATGGACTTGGGCAGTGGGCTCAATTTAATCATCAATATTAGAAGCCCAATATTCCACCTCCTTTAGATCCCCAACGTAGCCTATAAAAGCACTACATGGCCTTCATAAATCATAAGACAAGATTATCATACTTGATATTCTAGAGAGTTGAAGGAGATCCATAGGAGTTCGATAGATCGTCGCCCACCCGACGTTCGAACGAAGTGCAAGGAATACGTGGGAAGATCCAAAAGGTCTTCAACTTGATTTCGTTTCTCCGCACAACGAATCAAAGGTATGATCATCAAAACCCCCTCTATGATTGTATGTGATGTGAATTGTAATATGTACATGAACACAAGATCCGAGAAACGTCGAGACCGGGATACGGGGATTCGAGATCCCCGTCGGGATCGAACAAGGGGCGGCCGAACCCTAGGGTTCGACCGCCGGGACCGCGCGACGAAGGGAGCCCTGGCTGGACGCCGGGGCGAGCGATCGACGGGAGTCGATCGCTGGGGATGCCACGGGCTGGTGCCGTGGCGGATCCCCGCCCCTCGACGGCGGCCTGCGAGGAGGGAGGCCCCGGCTGGACGCCGGGGCGTGCGATCGAGCGAAGCTCGATCGCTGGGCAAGCCGCGGCTTGGCCGCGGTGGTCAGCGGGGCTGACCGCCCCTCCCGGTGGCAACGGCGGTGAAGTCGTCGGACTCACCGCCATCCGGGGCTGCTCCATGCAGCCGGCGATCGCCATGCACGGCAATCGCGAACTCCGCGTGGAGTTCGGCTAGGGTTTCGCCCTCGTGGCGATTCTCTCGTCGGACTCCGGCGACGTGGCGTTCGTGATCGGTTTCCGGCGACGGGATTTCGGTCGGGGTTATCGGTTCCGCAATTTTGATACCCCGGGATATCGATTTCCAACAATTGGTATCAGAGAGTTCGGTTTCGTGTTCATGTATGTGTTCAATTGTGTTCTACCTTGCAGGGATTCCGACTATCATGGTTTAATTAAATTGTTAATTATTCGTTTAATTAATTGCTATTTAATTTACCATGATTATTCGTTATTAAACTCTCGGACATGTCGAGATTCGTTTTGTGTGGTTGAATGCTTGTAATAGTAAAAATTCGGGGGTTGACCGAATTTAGATTTATTAATATTGTTCTACGTTTTCCGGAAAGTGTATGAGTCGATTTCATGTATAAAATCGATACCGGATTTGTAAATTTATTTCTTGTAATTTATTTACGTTGGATCGATGCCGAGACGACCGCCGGAGAACTCATGTGACGAAGGAGAATATGAGAGGGAGGACCGGGGATCGATCACGAGGATCGATCCCATGATGATCGATCGACCCGAGGGAGGCAGCCCGTAGGGCCCTCGGCCACGCCGGCCACCGGTGGTGGTAGCGCGTGGGCTGGGGGCGGCGGCGCGTGGCTTCCCGGCGGTGGGTCGATGGTGGGGGCGCGGGGTCCTCGTGATCTCGTGTCTCCTACCAAGATACTACTTTCCTAATTAATTCGTTTTTCCTATTTGAGTTTTCCTATTTTTGGGAGTTCTCATGGATTAGGAAAAGAATTTATTGGAATTAATTTTATTCTTTATTCTATTATGGAAGTCTTCTAGAGTATTCCGAGTTCTACTTGGAATAGGATCCTAGAGATTTAATAGAATTGGAAAGGAATAAGAGTTAATTTAGGATTGATTTATTTCCTAATTGATTATTTCTATTTTATGGGAATTTTCATAGTATTGGAAATTAATTAATCTTGGAAAGTAGAAGAGTCCTAATTTATTTTAATTTCCTTATTCTATTATAGAAGTCTTCTAGAATAATCCAAGTTTGACTTGGATAGATTATTCTAGAGATTTAATAGAATTAGATAGGAAAATAAATAAATAAAAATATTAATAATATTTAATTTTATTTTTGATTTATTCGATTGACTTAATTTTCGAATTAAGTATCTTTTGGATTCATTAAGAATAAATAGATTTAAATATTGGGATTAATATTCTCGTCACATGGAGCATTCAAGAACGAAGATTAAAGACTAGAAGACGCATACGGAGAGGGAATAAAGCCATGATAGTCGGAAAATAATTTTCTAGCTTATTTTGGCTATGTGCTATGTGCTTTATTGCTTGTATGCATGCTATATGTGTTTACTTTATGCACTAGATAGCGTATCCCTTTGTTATAAAAAGCTAAGTGGGAGAGGGGATGGAAACATTCCCATGGTCTCCATTACTGTTCTCTTGGTGACTCTTATGGACTTTTGAAGTTCGTATAGATGTGTCATTAGAGGAGAATTCTTGTAATTCCTTTTACAAGAGACATTGATTAAGTTTATCAAACAATGCCTAATTTGTCTTTCTGAAGCTGACTTCAAGTCGACTCATTCTCACCCCGGGGAGTGGAATGGAGCCAAAGCCACTTGGTCATGTGGATGACACAAATTAGAGACATTCATACCATCCTTTTAAGGTGGGTCGATTGTCTGCTCGGCTCCCTCATCTAATGAGAGATAGGGTTGTTCGCATGGTGAATCACTGGTTAGAAACTTCGAGTTTCACTTATGATTCTCCGCGTCTTGATTTACGAAAATCGAATGGATCTTGTAACTGGGAGTCAATTATAAAAGTCTCTTAGTGTAGTAAACGTCCACACCACGTGGCTTGCTATACTGACGGATTTTGGATTAATTGATGTAGACAGTTGTAAGGAATTGCGAAGAGTTGTGAAGTTGTCGTAAACGTCCACACCACGTGGCTTGCGGTGATGTAGCAATTCCAAGCGATTTACTTTGGTGCTGAGTAATGGTTTACACTTAGATACGCCTTATAGTATTCCTCCCCACGAGGTTATGCTATAAGTGATGTATGACCAAAGAAAATCTAATTGCTAAATCATTTGGGTGGGTAAACGTCCACACCACGTGGCTTGCCTTACCTGATGGGATTTTAGATGTGATTAGTAATTTAATGATATTATTTGAGGGAGATAATATCGGATATTAAATTGATTGTTTGTTTAAATGTGCTTATAGGTTTAGAGAATAGCTATGAACCCACTTTCTATGATACTCAAGGAGCATAAGCTCACTGGCCCCAACTACATTGATTGGAAGAGAAATTTAGACATTGTCCTGACTTCAGAGGAGTACAAGTTTGTACTCCATGAAGTATGCCCTGCTGAGCCCACGCCTGCCTCAACTGATGAGGAAAAACTGGCATATCGGAAGTGGAAAAAGGCTGATGAAATGGCTAGGTGTTATATTTTGGCTTCTATGTCAAATGTACTCCAAACCCAACATGAGTCGATGGACACTGCCTATGATATGATGTTTAACCTCAAGGAGATGTTTGGAGAGCAAGATCGTGCGGCAAGGCAAGAAGCCATGAGAGTCCTCATGACAACTACTCAGTCTGAAGGAACGCCCGTAGGGGAGCACGTTCTTAAGATGATGGGTTTGTTGAATGAGCTTGAGATCCTAGGAGCTCAAATTGATGCTGAGACGCAAGTCGACATCATACTCCAGTCTCTGACCCCTAGCTTTGAGCAGTTTCGCATGAGTTATAATATGGGTAAACTATCTTACTCTCTTGCGCAACTCCTGACTGAGCTGAAGGCGGCAGAGGGGATCTACAAGAAGGGCAAGTCTCTAGCGTTTGTAGCTACCAAGTCCAAAGGCTTTAAGCCTGGTGGAGGTAGGGGCAAGAGAAGGAAGCAAGCCAGAAAACCCAGTGGTGTCAAGAAAGTTGTACCACGAGTGGGGGCTGCAAAGCCAAAGGGCAATTGCTTCCGATGCAACAAGTCTGGACACTGGAAGTCTGAATGTCCTCTCAGAGGTACGAATTTTTCTTTAGTCGTAAAAACATAGTCAGTGGTATTATCTACCAGAATTCTGGTGTGTAGATATGGAACCACTGACGGTATGTGCATTTTTGAATGCAGGGGTTCCAGAAAACCCGGCGACTTAGAGAAGGAGAGTTCGAGTCTACACGGGCAAAAGCTGTAGAGGAGGCAGCAGTTGCGGTGGAAGACATTTATCTGCTTTAGTAGTTAAAATAGGATTTCATTTCAAATTTATTGCTTTATGTACCCTTTATTTTAGAAAGAACGTTTTTGTTCTAGATTTCTATTATTTATGAATGGATATTTTATTTCTTTAATCATTGGATGATTTTGAAATAATGGGTATTATCTATTCTGGTACATTAGATAGCAATATATGAATGATAGATCCTAAGTCTACCACACTGCAATGAACCGTTCTATAACTTGTTTTACTTGTTAGATATTTCTTTATTAAATCATTATACTTGTGAATTTTGTACTTAGTAGTATTTTCAAATAAGATTCAAAAGGTCGAAATTGATTTAATCAATTATAGTTGAAGGAATGGACCTTCCGACCTGAGAATTGAGTTTGAAGGATAATACATCTAAGCAAACCTTTCTGGTAAAAGGTAGAATTCGGACAAGTATTAGAAATGATTAGAAATGCAGATATATGTGTGAATAAGAAAGGTGCGAGTAATTCTTTCAAGAATACTCGATAATTGATTAGAATACTTAAATGCGCCATAAAAGCAAAGTGTTTTGACTAGTCAATGGTCACAAAGCTATTATGGGGAACCATTAAAGTATATCCATTAGGAGCCTGCGACTCAGTCGCGGAGGCCATCACCTATCTAAATAACACAGAGCATCACAAAAGGACACACCATACACTTACGTGTAGAGATGGTGCGTTGTAAATAAGAAATAGAAATCTGATGGTAAAAAGGACAAGTTGTTCGGAACTACCTATGTTCTATGGATATTCCTGGATACAACAAGTATGGTTGTAGGATATGCTAGATGAACGAAATATTGTGTGTTCTATAGTACTGCGAACCAGAGGGACGTCTATCGTTCGGTTCATAGAGGAATACTATTAGATGAACCACAAAAGCCTGAATTAAAATTAATACCTTGGAATGAGAAGAAAGGACAAAAGACTGGGAACCAGCCAAACCGAGTAGAAGTACACCACACACTGCACCTATTGTTATTACTGTTATACACCGGGACGCCATTGCAGTGGGAGGTTGTTTGACAACCAGAGATGTTCATAAGACTAGAGGAGTTTGGACTCTGGATCTAGTAGACATGAAATCGATCCCTAGTTCTGCATAAGGGTGGTACTAGATCTAAATGTGCCTGCTTGGAACAATAAGGTTTATTGTTTAGAGGCTAGATCATTTAGAGTACATAGCCTAGTAAATCCATTTATGGATTGAGACAAAGCTACAAATCGTGTAACTTGCGAATTGATGAGATAGTCCATTTAATGGATTCATCAAAGGGCAAAAACGATGGGTGTATTGGAGACGTAATGGAAACAAGGTGGTGTTTCTCGGAGATTTTATGTAGATAGCATTTTAACATTGGCAACAATGTAAAGATATTGTCAGACATAAAATAATGGTTGTCTAAATAAATCGGGATATAAGATTGAGTAGAAGTTAGAGCATGTTCTTAAGATCTTACGATCTAGGGAAAAAGAACATTGTACTTCTCCTAGATATCTTATACGATTATGGTTTGTTTTAACATGCATAAATTCTGAGAAGGGTAGTTACCTTTCAGAGACAGAATATCTATCTAAGGTCATGTGTTTTAGACACATAAAGGAAATAGATGAATCAAAGCAATTTCCTACACTTTGTGTGGAAAGCTTAGATGCAATGTTGAAAAACAAAAAACCTGATATCTACTATGCGGTTTGCGTAGTGGGAGGATATCAAAGTAATCTGGACAAAAGATTTTTAGATGCTATAATAGTACTTGCGAAGTACTGGATTATTAAGCAAGAAGAAATCTTCTTAGATTACACATTCTCAGATCTAAAATCAGAGAAGGGCCAGTGTAGGTCGATATCAGGCTATGTGTTCACTTTTGGAAGAGGTGGAGCCTTTAATATGAAAGAGTGATAAGCAGGGTGCTTCTCGGACTCTCTCATAGCCGAATAGCAGCCTCAGAGGCAGCGGAAGTTTTGGTTAGGTTCCGGGATAACCTCTGAGACTTGATATGACTCTTGGTTTAGCAAAGGCTATTACATAGCGGTGCATGGTAAACCGGAAAAGGTCATAAGTCTAAAAGTGATGATAACACATAGTGCAAGTACCACCTGATACGAGTCATCGTCAAGGGAGACGACGTAGTAGTCACCAAGATAACTTCAGAGCGGCAACCTAGAGTGCTCATTCACATAGTACTTCTCGGAAGTACACTTTAAGCACGTGATGAGTATGGGAACCGGGAGTTTGGAGGAAATGACTAGACCTTAGTACAAGTGGGAGATTGTTGGAGTTGTGTACTTAATGTCTAGATTTAAGTAACGGTAAACTCCCCGTCATAGCATTTAATCTATTAAATTAATGAACGATTGTTTTGCTTTTAATTATTATTAATTAAATATATGCAAACCATAGTTCTGGATTTTATACGTTGTAGTTAGTATGGTGTGCATGGGCCCACAGAAGATCATACTATCGGTTACTCGTATTTAATCAAACAGTTGCTCACGACCTAGATAGATACGAACTAATCTATCGGTATAGTCATTGTGTGAGAGAGAAAATAATTTATCTTAATTATTTTATCACACTTGTACACTTGGTGTATTGAGCGGATCGTTGAGATTCATCGATTAGGATTGCCGGCGATAATCGATTCGAGTCTCAGTGTATTTTATTCTTAATCCCCGATATTATTGCGGGTGTGTATATTTAATATAAGTGACTTTGATTTACCAAAGGAATTAACCGATTTAATTATTGGGTTGATTACCGGTTAAGTTGGGTCACTATATTTTATATATGGCATGCCGTGAATGATTGACCGGACAGTGTATCCCGGAAGGGTTGATAATGGTGGGATTCGATGTCCCGGGCTATCAAAATTGCGGAAACGATAACCCGACCGAAAACCCGTCGCCGGAGTTCGCACGAACACCAACTCATCCGCAGGAGTCCGACCTTTGGAGACTACGCGCCCGAAGACACGCAGCCCGCCCCCAGCCGATTTTCTCCCGCGATTCGGAAATCACGAACGCGAACCATACGCGAAGAACCGGGCTCGACGAGAGTATCGCCGCGGGATGAACCCGCGGCTAAACCCTAGCCGAACCCCATCGCGGGGTTCGCGATTGTTGGAATTCGATATCCCGGGTTATTTAAATTTGCGGAAACCAATAACCCGAACGAACCCTTCGCCGGAGATAACACGAACGCCGCGTACGAGCCGGAGCACGAGCCGAACGCACGACACGGCCGAAGCCGCGCGCACGCCCAGCCCGAGCCCCCGTCCGCGGGGCTCATGTGATCGATCGGGTGGGGCTGCCCATGCAGCCCCCGCGGCGAGTCCGGCGACTCGCCGCCGCCTGGAGGTCCCCACCGCCGTGGTGGGGTGGAGCGCGGCACCAGCCCGCGCTCCAGCGATCGATCGGGATGATCGATCGCTGCCCCGGCTCCCAGCCGGGGTCGATTCTCCTCGCGCGCCGAAACCCTAGGCGTCGATCGCCGTGGTCCGGCGATCCTAGATCGCCACCACGCGTTCGTCGTCTAATCCGGGATTCGATCTTTTTGGATCTTGTTTTTCGATAATTGATCAATAAACTAGAATTAAATAGCAATTATTTAATTCACCTTTCGATTCGTTGTGCGGAGAAACGAGATCGTATGATGACCTTGAGATCTTCCCACGTATTCCTTGCACTAGCCCGGACGTCGTGTGGGCGACGATCTACCGAACTCCATGGATCCTCCTCTCTACTTTCTCTCTCTAGAATTGTGATCTTCAAGTTATGAGAATAGAGAAGACCATGTAGTGCTTTTATAGGCTACGTAGGGGATCTTAAGGAGGTGGAATATTGGGCTTCCAATATTAATGATTAAATTGAGCCCAAGCCCAAATCTATTAATCCATTAATATTAATTATATGATTAACTCCACTATATAAATATAATTGCACTCCCAATATTCACCATATTATATCAAATAATATTTCTCCGGTAGTATTATTTATTCCGTGTATTTAAGATATAAATATCCATGAATAAAATTAATTTATTGCTAATTAATTTATTCATCTCTTATATCCGAGACTAGTACCATTCAACCTTAATTATTATGCGGAACAAATCCACCTGCAGGGTTTACATAATAATTCCTTATGAACTCATCTCGGGGATATTATCAACCCTTACGGGATACACTTTCCCGTCAAGTATTCACGGCATGTCATATATAAAATATAGTGACCCAACTTAACCGGTAATTAACCCAATAATTAAATCGGTTAATTCCTTTGGTAAATCAAAGTCACTTATATTAAATATACACACCCGCAATAATATCGGGGATTAAGAATAAAATACTCTGAGATTTAAATTGATTATCCAAGGCAATCCTAATCAATAAATCTCAAGCGATCCGCCCAATACACCAAGTGTACAAGTGTGATAAAATAATTAAGATAAATTATTTTCTCTCTCACACAACGATTATACCGATGGATTGGTCCGTTTCCATCTAGGTCGTGAGCAACTGTTCGATTAAATACGAGTAACCGATAGTATGATCTTCTGTGTGCCCATGCAACACCATACTAACTACAACGTAAAAAATCCAGGACTATAATTTGCATATATTTAATTATAAATAACTAAACGCAAATAATTGTTTATTTAATTAAATAGATTAATGGCAATGGATCGGGAGTTACCGTTACTTAAATCTAGACATTAAGTACACAACCCCAACAGCGATCGCCGTGCATGGCGATCGCCGGGGATGCGAGGCATCCCCGCGGGGCTGATCCGATCAGCACCCGCCGGCGGTGAGTCCGGCGACTCACCGCCACCACCACACGGGGTGGAGGGCCCCCAGCCGCGGCACCAGCCCGCGGCTGCCCTCCGCGATTAAGCTGTGCTCGATCGCTCGCTCCGGCTTCGGCCGGAGCTCTCCCCGCGTGCGCCTGCCGCCGTCGAGGGGTGGGGATCCGCCACGGCACCAGCCCGTGGCATCCCCAGCGATCGACTGCCGTCGATCGCTTGCCCCGGCGTCCAGCCGGGGCTCCCTTCGTTGCGCGGTACCGGCGGTCGAACCCTAGGGTTCGGCCGCCCCTCTCGATTCCGACGGGGATCGCGAGATCCCCGTATCCCGGTCTCGACGCTTTCCCGGATCGTCTTGTTCATGTACATATCACAATTATTCAACGCACAAATAATCAAAGAAGGGGGTTCTCGATTATTACCTTGATTCTTTGTACGGAGAAACGAATCGTTGATGACCTCGTGATCTTCCCGCATATTCCTTGCACTTCCGTTCGAACGTCGTGTGGGCGACGAGCTATCGAACTCTATGGATCTTCCTCACTCTCAAGACTTTATGAATTCCGTAGGTCAATTAATTCTCTTATGAAAAGTGAAGACCATGTAGTGCTTATATAGGCTACGTAGGGGATCATAAGGAGAATAAATATTGGGCTTCTAAATATTGAAAATTAAATTGGGTCCAACCCAAATCTATTAATTCTTATCAATATTAAATTTTATTTATTTTCCACTATATAAATAAAATTGCACTCCCAATATTATTCCATATTATATCAAATAATATTTCTCCGATTAGTATTAAATATTCCGTGTATTTAAGATTTAAATATCCATGAATAAATTTATTTATTGCTCAATAAATAATATTCATATCTTATATCCGAGACTAGTACCGTTCAACCTTTATTATTGTGCGGAACGAATCCACTCATGAGGTTTACACAATAATTACTTATGAACTCATCTCGGGGATATTATCAACCCTTCCGGGATACACTTTCCCGTCAAGTATTCACGGCATGTCGTATATAAAATATAGCGACCCAACTTTACCGGTAATTAACCCAATAATTAAATCGGTTAATTCCTTTGGAAAATCAAAGTCTCTAATATTAAATATACACACCCGCAATAGGATCGGGGATTAAGAATAAAACACTCCGAGATTTAAATTGATTATCCAAGGCAATCCTAATCAATAAATCTCAAGCTGATCCGCCCAATACACCAAGTGTACAAGTGTGATAAAATAATTAAGATAAATTATTTTCTCTCTCACACAACGACTATACCGATGGATTGGTCCGTGTCCATCTAGGTCGTGAGCAACTGTTCGATTAAATACGAGTAACCGATAGTATGATCTTCTGTGTGCCCATGCAACACCATACTAACTACAACGTATAAAATCCAGGACTATATTTTGCATAATTAATTAATAATAATTAAATGCAAATAATTGTTTATTAATTAAATAGGTTAAATGCTATGAACGGGAGTTTACCGATACTTAAATCTAGACATTAAGTACACAACTCCAACAGATAATATCCCCGAGATGAGTTCAAAAGGAATTATTGTGTAAACCTCATGAGTGGATTCGTTCCGCACAATAATTAAGGTTGAATGGTACTAGTCTCGGATTAAAGAGATGATAAATTAATTAGCAATAAATTAATTTTATTCATGGATATTTAAATCTTAAATACACGGAATAAATAAATACTACCGGAGAAATATTATTTGATATAATATGGTTTAATATTGGGAGTGCAATTAATTTATATAGTGGAAAATAAATTAATTAATATTGATAAGGATTAATGGACTTGGGCAGTGGGCTCAATTTAATCATCAATATTGGAAGCCCAATATTCCACCTCCTTTAGATCCCCTACGTAGCCTATAAAAGCACTACATGGCCTTCATAAATCATAAGACAAGATTATCATACTTGATATTCTAGAGAGTTGAAGGAGATCCATAGGAGTTCGATAGATCGTCGCCCACCCGACGTTCGAACGAAGTGCAAGGAATACGTGGGAAGATCCAAAAGGTCTTCAACTTGATTTCGTTTCTCCGCACAACGAATCAAAGGTATGATCATCAAAACCCCCTCTATGATTGTATGTGATGTGAATTGTAATATGTACATGAACACAAGATCCGGGAAACGTCGAGACCGGGATACGGGGATTCGAGATCCCCGTCGGGATCGAACAAGGGGCGGCCGAACCCTAGGGTTCGACCGCCGGGACCGCGCGACGAAGGGAGCCCCGGCTGGACGCCGGGGCGAGCGATCGACGGGAGTCGATCGCTTGGGATGCCACGGGCTGGTGCCGTGGCGGATCCCCGCCCCTCGACGGCGGCGTGCGAGGAGGGAGGCCCCGGCTGGACGCCGGGGCGTGCGATCGAGCGAAGCTCGATCGCTGGGCAAGCCGCGGCATGGCCGCGGTGGTCAGCGGGGCTGACCGCCCCTCCCGGTGGCAACGGCGGTGAAGTCGCCGGACTCACCGCCATCCGGGGCTGCTCCATGCAGCCGGCGATCGCCATGCACGACGATCGCGAACTCCGCGTGGAGTTCGACTAGGGTTTCGCCCTCGTGGCGATTCTCTCGTCGGACTCCGGCGACGTGGCGTTCGTGATCGGTTTCCGGCGACGGGATTTCGGTCGGGGTTATCGGTTCCGCAATTTTGATACCCCGGGATATCGATTTCCAACAGTATCCATAAGAAACTCGAGGGTACAACTTCTACGATCTATCTGAGAACAATATTTTGTTGCTCGAGATAGTGATTTTCTTGAAAAGAGTTATCTTTCCTAGAAATTCGGTGGGAGCTCGGTTGTCTTGAACGAGGTTCAAGTGAAACAACTAACGATGAATACTCAAGACTGGATTGAGAGTATTCTTATGGTTTTGGAAGCCATACCAGCCCTCGTAGGTCCGAAAGGCATAAATCTACCTCTATTATTCAAATACTTAGATATTGTGACCAATGAGAGATATGAATTCTTGCTTTTGGAAAGCGGTGAACCTTCGACCTAATTCAAAGCTATGACGAGTCCAGCTACTGAAAATTGGCATGGTGCCATGAAATCTGAGATGATATCAATATCTGATAATCAAGTTTGGAACTTGATATATTTGCATCACAGGGTTAGACCCAATGAACGCTAATAGATCTTTAAGATCTAAACAGACAGATGGAAAACCTAGGGTTTTCAAAGCAAGGTTGATGGTAAAAGTTTTATTCACGAGGTGGATTATGGAAAAACTTTCACAAATTGCTTTGAATAAATCATTCAGATTATCTTAGCCATTACTACTCATCTTGATAATGAGTTATGGTAATATTGGATGTTAAAACTAACTTCTTGAATTGGATTCTAGAAGAGGCTGTGTTTTAACACAGCCAAAGAGTTTTATCGATCTTAATAAGGCTGAGAAATTATGCAAGCTTATAGTTCTATTTATGGAATAAAGAATGCATATCGGAGTAGCAATCTTCAGTTCAATGAATCCATAATGGGATTTGGATTTCAGAGGAACTCGAAAGAGTCTTGTTTTACAAGAAGATTAGTGGGAGTTACGTTGTATTAATTGTGTTGTATGTCGGTGACATACTCCTTATTGGAAACAATGTTTCTATGCTTAATTCTATTAAAGAATGGCTTGGAAATTGTTTTTCAATAAAGGATCTTGGAGAAGCACAGTACATATTGGGCATCAAGATCTGTCGGAACAGATCGAAAATGATGTTTGGACTTAGTCAAGTGACCTATTTTGATAAGGTACTTGATAAGTTCAGAATGAAAGACGACAAAAAGGGTCTCATTCCAATGAGTCATGGCACATCTCTTAGCAATATGCAAGGCCCTGCGGAACTTGATGAGGAAAAGAGGATGGAAAACATTCCTTATGCTTTTGCAATAGGGTCTATAATGTATGCCATGATATGTACACGACCGGACGTATCGTATGCTTTGAGCATGACGAGTCAGTTTCAAGGAAATCCAAGTGAGGCGCGTTAGACTGCGACCAAGAATATTCTTATGTACCTTATGTTGGAAATCGATATCCCGGAATTAATAAATTAATTAAAATTAATTATCTAATTAATTCCGACCGAAATCCTTTGGAGATCGAATATCCGGAGTTGTCAAATTGCGGAACGACAATTCCAATCGTCTCCCGGTTTCCGGAACATCCCGCCACGAACCACCGCGAAGCCGGACTCAACCAAACAAGCCGCCGCGGGGTTAGCCCGCAGCTGTCCGGTCGAGCCCTCGCGTGGGGCTCGCGGCTGTCCTTGGCAGCCGCCTAGGGCTGCTCTTGGCAGCCCGCAAACCGCGCCGGGAACCCTCGCCGAACACCCCTTTCGAGCCCTAGCAACGGCTTGAACCGCTGCTGCCCGATCGAGGCGTGCGCGCGCCACCGAGCGCGCGCTAGGGTTCCTCCCTCTAGGCACGCCCCAGCTGCACCCCCGGGTGATCGAGCTCCAGCCACGGTCGAACCCGTGGCTCACGATCACCCCAGCTGCCGCCAACCACCGCCGCGCGAGCGGCGGTCCAGCCGTGCGAGCGGCAGCCTCTCCGCGCGAGCGGAGACAGCACCGCGCGAGCGGCGCTGGGCTGTCCAGCCGGCGTGCTCACGGGGATCCACCTCTTGCCGTGGATTCCTAGCCGCGGCGGTCCGGGGATCCTCGATCCCCATCGCCCGGCACATCCTCTGTTTGGATCTCCGTCCCTCGGATCTTGGTTCAAGGTATTTTCACGATAATTAAACGATAAAATCATAAAGAGGGTTTTACGATTTACCTCGTTCTCGTTGTTCGGAAAAACGTAGAACTCAATTTGACGACCTTGAGATCTTCCCACGTATTCCTTGCACTAGCCCGGACGTCGTGTGGGCGACGATCTACCGAACTCCATGGATCTCCTTCACGAACTCTCTAGACTAATCAAGTATGATTATCTTGTCTTGTCTAATTGTGAAGACCATGTAGTGCTTTTATAGGCTACGTAGGGGATCTTAAGGAGGTGGAATATTGGGCTTCCAATAATAGTGATTAAATTGAGCCCACCAAGCCCAAATCTATTAATCCTTACTATTATTAATTAATTCTATTTTCCACTATATAAAATTAATTGCACTCCCAATATTAAACCATATTATATCAAATAATATTTCTCCGGTAGTATTATTTATTCCGTGTATTTAAGATATAAATATCCATGAATAAAATTAATTTATTGCTAATTAATTTATTCATCTCTTATATCCGAGACCAGTACCATTCAACCTTAATTATTATGCGGAACGAATCCACCTGCAGGGTTTACATAATAATTCCTTATGAACTCATCTCGGGGATATTATCAACCCTTACGGGATACACTTTCCCGTCAAGTATTCACGGCATGTCATATAT
The DNA here is from genome assembly GCA_954870475.1 of Euphrasia confusa. NCBI lineage: Eukaryota > Viridiplantae > Streptophyta > Magnoliopsida > Lamiales > Orobanchaceae > Euphrasia > Euphrasia confusa. The sequence goes on along the minus strand of OX940949.1, from coordinate 13,044,942 downwards.
AAAATATAGTGACCCAACTTAACCGGTAATTAACCCAATAATTAAATCGGTTAATTCCTTTGGTAAATCAAAGTCACTTATATTAAATATACACACCCGCAATAGTATCGGGGATTAAGAATAAAATACACTGAGACTTGAATCGATTATCGCCGGCAATCCTAATCGATAAATCTCAAGCAGATCCGCTCAATACACCAAGTGTACAAGTGTGATAAAATAATCAAGACAGATTATTTTCTCTCTCACACAACGACTATACCGATGGATTGGTCCGTGTCCATCTAGGTCGTGAGCAACTGTTCGATTAAATACGAGTAACCGATAGTATGATCTTCTGTGTGACGTCGCACACCATACTAACTACAACGTATATAATCCAGGACTATAATTTGCATATATTTAATTATAAATAATTAAACGCAAATAATCGTTTATTTAATTAAATAGATTAATGGCAATGGATCGTGAGTTTCCGTTACTTAAATCTAGACATTAAGTACACAACTCCAACAATCTCCCACTTGTACTAAGGTCTAGTCATTTCCTCCAAACTCTCGACTCCCATACTCATCACGTGCTTAAGTTGTACTTCCAAGAAGTACTATGTGAATGAGCACTCTAGGTTGTCGCTCTGAAGTTATCTTGGTGACTACAGCGTCGTCTCCCTCGACGATGACTCGTATCAGGTGGTACTTGCACTATGTGTTATCTTACACTTATGGACTCGTGATTTCTTACCATTTGCCATTGCACCGCTATTTACATAGCCTTTGACAAATTAAGAATCACATCTAAGTCCCAGAGATTATCCCGGAGTTATACCAAAACTTCCGCTGCTTCTGAGGCCGCTATTTGGTTACCCATGGCAGAGTCCGAAAAGCATCATGCTTATCACTCTTCCATGTTAAAACTCCTTCTCCTTCAATAGTGAAACACATAGCCTGATATCGACTTACACTGGTCCTCATTTGATTAGAAATCTAAGAGAATGTAATCCAAAGGAAAAACTCGTCTGCTTCGTAGTCTAGAACAGTACTTCGAAAGTACTTTTACAGCAGTCGAATATTCCTTTCCAGGATTACCTTGATATCCTCCCACTATGCTCACCGCATAGCCGATATCAGGTTCTTGTTTTCAACATTGCATTTATTAAGCTTTCCACACTCAAAGTGTAGGAAACCGCTTTCATTGCTTCTATCTCCTTTTGTGTTCCAAAACACATATCCTTAGATAGATGCATTCCGTCTCTGAAAGGTAACGAACCTTTCTCGGAATCTTGCATGTTAAAATGAACCATAATCATATATATGTAAGATGTCCAGGAGAAGTACAATGTTCTTTTCTTGAGATCCTAGATCTTAAGAACATGCTCTAACTTCTTCTTCATCTCATATATCGATTTTTCTAGACAACCATCATTTTATGTCTGACAACATCTTTACATTGTTACCAATGATAAAATGTCATCTACATAAAACCTCCGAGAAACACCACCTTGTTTCCATCACGTTTCCCATACACACGATTCGTCTATGCTTTTGATGAATCCATAAAATGGACTATCTCATCAATTTGCAAGTACCACGAACTCAATGCTTTGTTCAATCCATAAATGGATCAACCAAGCTTGTACTCTAAATGATCTCGCCTCTTAGCAATAATCCTTATTGCTCTCCAAGAAGGCACATTTAGATCTAGTACTGCCTCCATTTAGATCCAGGGATCGATTTCATGTATACTAGGTCCAGAGTCCGAAAACTCTCCTAGTCTTATGAATATCTCTGGTTGTCCCACAACCTCCCACTACAATGGCATTCCGGTGTATAAACAGTGACAACAGTAGGTGCAGTTAGTGGTGTACCGCTACTCGGTTCGGCTGGTTCTAAGTCTTTCTCTCTCATTTCAAAGTATCATGTCACTTTGGGCTTGTGGTTCATCACATAGTCTTCCTCTAAGAACCGGGCGTTAGAACTTATAACGTCCTTCTGGTTCATAGTACTATTGAACACACATCTTTTGTTCTTCTAGGATATTCTATAACCGCATTTGAATGCGCCGTTGTTTCCAGACATATCCATAGAACATAGGTAGTACCGTATAACTCATGTTTTTACTATTTCTATAAGAATTCCATTTCTTGTTTACGACACTCCATTTCTACACAAGAGTGTATGGTGTAGTCATTTGGGATCAAATCCCAATCTCTGATCAGTATGCCATGCATTCCTCAGATAGGTACTTGCCTCCGCGATCAAATCGCAGGCTACAAATGGATATACCTTGATGGTTCTCCACAATAGCTCAGTGTCCATTGACTTGTCAAAACACTTGCTTTTGTGGCACATCAGGCATTCTAATCCATTTCTCGAGTAATCATCAAATGAAGTACTCGTACCTTATTGTCTGAGTAGACATAGGTCTGCATACATCAGAGTTAATCAATTCTTATACTTGTTCGGATCTTATATCTTATATCCTTAAAGGATTGCTTAGTCATATAATCTTCCAAATTAGATTCTTAGGTCGGAAGGTCCACTCCTTCAACTTAATTGATCAAATATCAATTTTCGACCTTTGAACTTCTTATTTGAATAAACATGACTTAGCATAAGAATCCACAAGTATAATTGATAAAGAAATTTCTTATTAGTAAAACGAGTTTCATACTACGGTTCGTTGCATCGTGGTGGACTCAGAATTCATCATTTATATATTGCTAGCTAATGTACCAAAATAGATAATATCATTATTTCTTCTTATAACCATCAAATGATTAAAAGAAATAAAATATTCATTTATTAGAAATCCAGAACAAAGTTCTTTCTAATTTGAAAGGTACATAAAAGCAATAACCCAAAATGAAATCCTATAAAATGTCCTCCACTGCAACTGCTGCCTCCTCTACAGCATTGCCCATGTAGACTACGATTTCTTCTTTTCTAAGTCGTCGGGTTTCCTGGAACCTTTGCATTTAAAATGCACATACCGTCAGTGGTTCCATATCTACACACCAGGTTCTGGTAGATAATACCACTGACTATGTTTTACGACTAAAGAAAATTTCGTACTTTCTTTGAGAGGATAATCAGACTTCCAGTACCCAGACTGTTCGCATCGAGAATACTTGCCTCATGGCTTTCTCGTCCCATCTCGTGGTCTAAGCAACTTAGGACCACTGGGTTTGTTTGCTTGCTTTTCCTTTCCCCCGTTCTTGTTTTTAGGTTCGAAACCTTTGGCATTGGCTTACAAGAGCTTGCGATTTCCGTCTCAACTCGTCTAAAAGGTCAATCATTTCAAAAACGTGTTTAAGCGTTTCCTCGAATGAATGGCCTTTATGAGTATCCTCATCGCCTCTTGTCTAGCCACTACGTCATGTCTAAACATCTCCTTGAGTTTGAACATGATATCAAAATCAGTCCTTTCCTCATCAGTTAAGACATTTGTAGGCTCGGGAGGACAAAGCTCACTGAGTACAAACTTGTACTCTTCAACAGTCTGGACAATGTCTAGATCTCTATTCAAATCATTACATTTAGGGACCAATGAGTTTAAAATCCTTACGTATCACAGAAAGTGGGTTCAAAGCCATATCCTAATCTATGAGCACATATAACAACAAACAATCGATTTAATCTCCGATATTATCTCCCTCAAATAATATCATTAAACCACTAATCACATCTAAAATCCCATCAGATATGGCAAGCCACGATAGTGTGGACGTTTACCTATCCAAATGATTTAGCAATTAGATTTCCTTCGGTCGTACATCATCATTAGCGTTACTTCGATGGGCGACGATCTATCGAACTCCTATGGATCTCCTTCAACTCTCTAGAATATCAAGTATGATAATCTTGTCTTATGATTTATGAAGGCCATGTAGTGCTTTTATAGGCTACGTAGGGGATCTAAAGGAGGTGGAATATTGGGCTTCCAATATTGATGATTAAATTGAGCCCACTGCCCAAGTCCATTAATCCTTATCAATATTAATTAATTTATTTTCCACTATATAAATTAATTGCACTCCCAATATTAAACCATATTATATCAAATAATATTTCTCCGGTAGTATTTATTTATTCCGTGTATTTATGATTTAAATATCCATGAACAAAATTAATTTATTGCTAATTAATTTATTCATCTCTTTAATCCGAGACTAGTACCATTCAACCTTAATTATTGTGCGGAACGAATCCACTCATGAGGTTTACACAATAATTCCTTTTGAACTCATCTCGGGGATATTATCAACCCTTCCGGGATACACTGTCCGGTCAATCATTCACGGCATGCCATATATAAAATATAGTGACCCAACTTAACCGGTAATCAACCCAATAATTAAATCGGTTAATTCCTTTGGTAAATCAAAGTCACTTATATTAAATATACACACCCGCAATAATATCGGGGATTAAGAATAAAATACACTGAGACTCGAATCGATTATCGCCGGCAATCCTAATCGATGAATCTCAACGATCCGCTCAATACACCAAGTGTACAAGTGTGATAAAATAATTAAGATAAATTATTTTCTCTCTCACACAACGACTATACCGATAGATTAGTTCGTATCTATCTAGGTCGTGAGCAACTGTTTGATTAAATACGAGTAACCGATAGTATGATCTTCTGTGGGCCCATGCACACCATACTAACTACAACGTATAAAATCCAGAACTATGGTTTGCATATATTTAATTAATAATATTTAAAAGCAAAACAATCGTTCGTTAATTTAATAGATTAAATGCTATGACGGGGAGTTTACCGTTACTTAAATCTAGACATTAAGTACACAACTCCAACAATCTCCCACTTGTACTAAGGTCTAGTCATTTCCTCCAAACTCCCGGTTCCCATACTCATCACGTGCTTAAAGTGTACTTCCGAGAAGTACTATGTGAATGAACACTCTAGGTTGCCGCTCTGAAGTTATCTTGGTGACTACTACGTCGTCTCCCTTGACGATGACTCATATCAGGTGGTACTTGCACTATGTGTTATCATCACTTTTAGACTTATGACCTTTTCCGGTTTACCATGCACCGCTATGTAATAGCCTTTGCTAAACCAAGAGTCATATCAAGTCTCAGAGGTTATCCCGGAACCTAACCAAAACTTCCGCTGCCTCTGAGGCTGCTATTCGGCTATGAGAGAGTCCGAGAAGCACCCTGCTTATCACTCTTTCATATTAAAGGCTCCACCTCTTCCAAAAGTGAACACATAGCCTGATATCGACTTACACTGGCCCTTCTCTGATTTTAGATCTGAGAATGTGTAATCTAAGAAGATTTCTTCTTGCTTAATAATCCAGTACATCGCAAGTACTATTATAGCATCTAAAAATCTTTTGTCCAGATTACTTTGATATCCTCCCACTACGCAAACCGCATAGTAGATATCAGGTTTTTGTTTTTCAACATTGCATCTAAGCTTTCCACACAAAGTGTAGGAAATTGCTTTGATTCATCTATCTCCTTTATGTGTCTAAAACACATGACCTTAGATAGATATTCTGTCTCTGAAAGGTAACTACCCTTCTCAGAATTTATGCATGTTAAAACAAACCATAATCGTATAAGATTTCTAGGAGAAGTACAATGTTCTTTTTCCCTAGATCGTAAGATCTTAAGAACATGCTCTAACTTCTACTCAATCTTATATCCCGATTTATTTAGACAACCATTATTTTATGTCTGACAATATCTTTACATTGTTGCCAATGTTAAAATTCTATCTACATAAAATCTCCGAGAAACACCACCTTGTTTCCATTACGTCTCCAATACACCCATCGTTTTTGCCCTTTGATGAATCCATTAAATGGACTATCTCATCAATTCGCAAGTTCCACGATTTGTAGCTTTGTCTCAATCCATAAATGGATTTACTAGGCTATGTACTCTAAATGATCTAGGCTTTAAACAATAAACCTTATTGTTCCAAGCAGGCACATTTAGATCTAGTACCACCCTTATGCAGAACTAGGGATCGATTTCATGTCTACTAGATCCAGAGTCCAAACTCCTCTAGTCTTATGAACATCTCTGGTTGTCAAACAACCTCCCACTGCAATGGCGTCCCGGTGTATAACAGTAATAACAATAGGTGCAGTGTGTGGTGTACTTCTACTCGGTTTGGCTGGTTCCCAGTCTTTTGTCCTTTCTTCTCATTCCAAGGTATTAATTTTAATTCAGGCTTTTGTGGTTCATCTAATAGTATTCCTCTATGAACCGAACGATAGACGTCCCTCTGGTTCGCAGTACTATAGAACACACAATATTTCGTTCATCTAGCATATCCTACAACCATACTTGTTGTATCCAGGAATATCCATAGAACATAGGTAGTTCCGAACAACTTGTCCTTCTTACCATCAGATTTCTATTTCTTATTTACAACGCACCATCTCTACACGTAAGTGTATGGTGTGTCCTTTTGTGTAGCTATGTGTTATTTAGATAGGTGATGGCCTCCGCGACTGAGTCGCAGGCTCCTAATGGATATACTTTAATGGTTCCCCATAATAGCTTTGTGTCCATTGACTAGTCAAAACACTTTGCTTTTATGGCGCATTTAAGTATTCAAATCCATTATCGAGTATTCTTGAAAGAATTACTCGCACCTTTCTTATTCACACATATATCTGGATTTCTAATCATTTCTAATACTTGTCCGAATTCTACCTTTTACCAGAAAGGTTTGCTTAGATGTATTATCCTTCAAACTCAATTCTCAGGTCGGAAGGTCCATTCCTTCAACTATAATTGATTAAATCAATTTCGACCTTTTGAATCTTATTTGAAAATACTACTAAGTACAAAATTCACAAGTATAATGATTTAATAAAGAAATATCTAACAAGTAAAACAAGTTATAGAACGGTTCATTGCAGTGTGGTAGACTTAGGATCTATCATTCATATATTGCTATCTAATGTACCAGAATAGATAATACCCATTATTTCAAAATCATCCAATGATTAAAGAAATAAAATATCCATTCATAAATAATAGAAATCCAGAACAAAAACGTTCTTTCTAAAATAAAGGGTACATAAAGCAATAAATTTGAAATGAAATCCTATTTAAACTACTAAAGCAAATAAATGTCTTCCACCGCAACTGCTGCCTCCTCTACAGCTTTTGCCCGTTTAGACTCGAACTCTCCTTCTCTAAGTCGCCGGGTTTTCGGGAACCCCTGCATTCAAAAATGCACATACCGTCAGTGGTTCCATATCTACACACCAGAATTCTGGTAGATAATACCGCTGACTATGTTTTTACGACTAAAGAAAAATTCGTACCTCTGAGAGGACATTCAGACTTCCAGTGTCCAGACTTGTTGCATCGGAAGCAATTGCCCTTTGGCTTTGCAGCCCCCACTCGTGGTACAACTTTCTTGACACCACTGGGTTTTCTGGCTTGCTTCCTTCTCTTGCCCCTACCTCCACCAGGCTTAATGCCTTTGGACTTGGTAGCTACAAGCGCTAGAGACTTGCCCTTCTTGTAGATCCCCTCTGCCGCCTTCAGCTCAGTCAGGAGTTGCGCAAGAGAGTAAGATAGTTTACCCATATTATAACTCATGCGAAACTGCTCAAAGCTAGGGGTCAGAGACTGGAGTATGATGTCGACTTGCGTCTCAGCATCAATTTGAGCTCCTAGGATCTCAAGCTCATTCAACAAACCCATCATCTTAAGAACGTGCTCCCCTACGGGCGTTCCTTCAGACTGAGTAGTTGTCATGAGGACTCTCATGGCTTCTTGCCTTGCCGCACGATCTTGCTCTCCAAACATCTCCTTGAGGTTAAACATCATATCATAGGCAGTGTCCATCGACTCATGTTGGGTTTGGAGTACATTTGACATAGAAGCCAAAATATAACACCTAGCCATTTCATCAGCCTTTTTCCACTTCCGATATGCTAGTTTTTCCTCATCAGTTGAGGCAGGCGTGGGCTCAGCAGGGCATACTTCATGGAGTACAAACTTGTACTCCTCAGAAGTTAGGACAATGTCTAAATTTCTCCTCCAATCGATATAATTGGGACCAGTGAGCTTATGCTCCTTGAGTATCACAGAAAGTGGGTTCATAGCTATTCTCTAAACCTATAAGCACATTTAAACAAACAATCAATTTAATATCCGATATTATCTCCCTCAAATAATATCATTAAATTACTAATCACATCTAAAATCCCATCAAGTAAGGCAAGCCACGGTGTGTGGACGTTTACCCACCCAAACGATTCAGCAATTAGATTTTCTTTGGTCATACATCATTCATAGCGGAACCTCGGTGGGAGGAATACTATAAAGCGTATCTAAGTGTAAACCATTACTCAGCACCAAAGGAAATCGCTTGGAATTATTACATCACCGCAAGCCACGTTGTGTGGACGTTTACGACAACTTCACAACTCTTCACAATTCCTTACAACTGTCTACATCAATTAATCCAAAATCCGTCAGTATAGCAAGCCACGTTGTGTGGACGTTTACTACACTAAGAGACTTTTATAATTGACTCCCAGTTACAAGATCCATTCGATTTTCGTAAATCAAGACGCGGAGAATCATAAGTGAAACTCGAAGTTTCTAACCAGTGATTCACCATGCGAACAACCCTATCTCTCATTAGATGAGGGAGCCGAGTAGACAATCGATCCACCTTAAAAGGATGGTACGAATGTCTCTAATTTGTGTCATCCACATGACCAAGTGGCTTTGGCTCCATTCCACTCCCCGGGGTGAGAATGAGTCGACTTGAAGTCAGTTTCAGAAAGACAAATTAGGCATTGTTTGATAAACTTAATCAATGTTTCTTGTAAAAGGAATTACAAGAATTCTCCTACAATGACACATCTATATGTACTTCAAAAGTCCACAAGAGTCACCAAGAGAACAGTAATGGAGACCATGGGAATGTTTCCATCCCCTCTCCCACTTAGCTTTTTATAACAAAGGGATACGCTATCTAGTGCATAAAGTAAACACATATAGCATGCATACAAGCAATAAAGCACATAGCACATAGTCAAAATAAGCTAGAAAATTATTTTCCGACTATCATGGCTTTATTCCATCTCCGTATGCGTCTTCTAGTCTTCAGTCTTCGTTCTTGAATGCTCCATGTGACGAGAATATTAATCCCAATATTTAAATCTATTTATTCTTAATAAATCCAAAAGATACTTAATTCGAAAATTAAGTCAATCGAATAAATCAAAAATAAAATTAAATATTATTAATATTTTTATTTATTTATTTTCCTATCTAATTCTATTAAATCTCTAGAATAATCTATCCAAGTAAAACTTGGAATATTCTAGAAGACTTCTATAATAGAATAAGGAAATAAAATAAATTAGGACTCTTCTACTTTCCTAGATTAATTAATTTCCAATACTATGAAAATTCCCATAAAATAGGAATAATCAATTAGGAAATAAATCAATCCTAAATTAACTCTTATTCCTTTCCAATTCTATTAAATCTCTAGGATCCTATTCCAAGTAGAACTCGGAATACTCTAGAAGACTTCCATAATAGAATAAGGAATAAAATTAATTCCAATTAATTCTTTTCCTAATCCATGAGAACTCCCAAAAATAGGAAAACTCAAATAGGAAAAACGAATTAATTAGGAAAGTAGTATCTTGGTAGGAGACACGAGATCACGAGGACCCCGCGCCCCCACCATCGACCCACCGCCGGGAAGCCACGCGCCGCCGCCCCCAGCCCACGCGCCACCACCACCGGTGGCCGGCGTGGTCGAGAGCCCTACGGGCTGCCTCCCTCGGGTCGATCGATCATCATGGATCGATCCTCGGTCCTCCCTCTCATCTTCTCCGTCACACGCGTTCTCCGGCGGTCGTCTCGGCATCGAACCAACGTAAATAAATTACAAGAAATAAATTTACAATTCCGGTATCGATTCTATACATGAAATCGACCCTATACACTTTCCGGAAAACATAGAACAATAATAATAAATCTAAATTCGGTCAACACCCGAATTTTTTACTATTACAAGCATTCATCCACACAAAACGAATCTCGACATGTCCGAGAGTTTAATAAACGAATAATCATGGTAAATTAAATAGCAATTAATTAAACGAATAATTAACAATTTAATTAAACCATGATAGTCGGAATCCCTGCAAGGTAGAACACAATTGAACACATACATGAACACGAAACCGAACGCTCTGATACCAATTGTTGGAAATCGATATCCCGGGGTATCAAAATTGCGGAACCGATAACCCTGACCGAAATCCCGTCGCCGGAAACCGATCACGAACGCCACGCCGCCGGAGTCCGACGAGAGAATCGCCACGAGGGCGAAACCCTAGCCGAACACCACGCGGAGTTCGCGATCGCCGTGCATGGCGATCGCCGGCTGCATGGAGCAGCCCCGGATGGCGGTGAGTCCGGCGACTTCACCGCTGTTGCCACCGGGAGGGGCGGTCAGCCCCGCTGACCACCGCGGCCAAGCCGCGGCTTGCCCAGCGATCGAGCTTTGCTCGATCGCACGCCCCGGCGTCCAGCCGGGGCCTCCCTCCTCGCACGCCGCCGTCGAGGGGCGGGGATCCGCCACGGCACCAGCCCGTGGCATCCCCAGCGATCGACTCCCGTCGATCGCTCGCCCCGGCGTCCAGCCGGGGCTCCCTTCGTCGCGCGGTCCCGGCGGTCGAACCCTAGGGTTCGGCCGCCCCTTGTTCGATCCCGACGGGGATCTCGAATCCCCGTATCCCGGTCTCGACGTTTCCCGGATCTTGTGTTCACATGTACATATTACAATTCACATCACATACAATCATAGAGGGGGTTTTGATGACCATACCTTTGATTCGTTGTGCGGAGAAACGAAATCAAGTTGAAGACCTTTTGGATCTTCCCACGTATTCCTTGCACTTCGTTCGAACGTCGGGTGGGCGACGATCTATCGAACTCCTATGGATCTCCTTCAACTCTCTAGAATATCAAGTATGATAATCTTGTCTTATGATTTATGAAGGCCATGTAGTGCTTTTATAGGCTACGTAGGGGATCTAAAGGAGGTGGAATATTGGGCTTCCAATATTGATGATTAAATTGAGCCCACTGCCCAAGTCCATTAATCCTTATCAATATTAATTAATTTATTTTCCACTATATAAATTAATTGCACTCCCAATATTAAACCATATTATATCAAATAATATTTCTCCGGTAGTATTTATTTATTCCGTGTATTTAAGATTTAAATATCCATGAATAAAATTAATTTATTGCTAATTAATTTATTCATCTCTTTAATTCGAGACTAGTACCATTCAACCTTAATTATTGTGCGGAACGAATCCACTCATGAGGTTTACACAATAATTCCTTTTGAACTCATCTCGGGGATATTATCAACCCTTCCGGGATACACTGTCCGGTCAATCATTCACGGCATGCCATATATAAAATATAGTGACCCAACTTAACCGGTAATCAACCCAATAATTAAATCGGTTAATTCCTTTGGTAAATCAAAGTCACTTATATTAAATATACACACCCGCAATAATATCGGGGATTAAGAATAAAATACACTGAGACTCGAATCGATTATCGCCGGCAATCCTAATCGATGAATCTCAACGATCCGCTCAATACACCAAGTGTACAAGTGTGATAAAATAATTAAGATAAATTATTTTCTCTCTCACACAACGACTATACCGATAGATTAGTTCGTATCTATCTAGGTCGTGAGCAACTGTTTGATTAAATACGAGTAACCGATAGTATGATCTTCTGTGGGCCCATGCACACCATACTAACTACAACGTATAAAATCCAGAACTATGGTTTGCATATATTTAATTAATAATAATTAAAAGCAAAACAATCGTTCGTTCATTTAATAGATTAAATGCTATGACGGGGAGTTTACCGTTACTTAAATCTAGACATTAAGTACACAACTCCAACATGTAGATATGGAACCACTGACGGTATTTGCATTTTGAATGCAGGGGTTCCAGAAAACCCGGCAACTTAGAGAAGAAGAGTTCGAGTCTACACGGGCAAAAGCTGTGGAGGAGGCAGCTGTTGCAGTGGAAGACATTTATCTGCTTTAGTAGTTAAATAGGATTTCATTTCAAGATTATTGCATTATGTACCCTCTATTTTAGAAAGAACGTTTTGTTCTGGATTTCTATTATTAATGAATGGATATTTTATTTCTTTACTCATTGGATGATTTTGATAAGAAATAATGGCATTATCTGTTCTGGTACATTAGATAGCAATATATGAATGATAGATCCTAAGTCTACCACGATGCAACGAACCGTTCTATAACTTGTTTTACTTGTTAGATATATTTCTTTATTAGATCATTATACTTGTGAATTCTTATACTTAGTAGTATTTTCAAATAAGATTCAAATGGTCGAAATTTATTTGATCAATTATAGTTGAAGGAATGGACCTTCCGACCTAAGGATTGAATTTGGAGGATAATACATCTAAGCAAGCCTTTATGGATAAAGGATAGAATTCGGACAAGTATTGGAAATGATTAGATATGCAGACGTATGTGTAAATTAGAAAGGTGCGAGTAGTTATTTCAAGTATACTCAGTGATGGATAAGAATACTTAATGCGCCATAAAAGCAAAGTGTTTTGACTAGTCAATGAACACAAAAGCTATTATGGGGAACCATCAAAGTATATCCATTAGAAGTCTGCGACTTAGTCGTGGAGGCCATCACCTATCTAAATAACACATAGCATAATCAGAGATTGGGATTCAATCCCAAAAGGCCGCACCATACACTTAAGTGTAGAGACGGTGCGTTGTAAATAAGAAATGGAAATCTAATAGTAAAAGAACAAGTTGTTCGGAACTACCTATGTTCTATGGATACTCCTGGATACAACAGCATGATGGTTGTAGGATATCCTAGATGAACAAAGTATTGTGTGTTCTATAGTACTATGAACCAGAAGGACGTTCATCGCCCGGTTCTTAGAGGAAGACTATTAGATGAACCACAAAGCCTAAACTGACGTAAGACCTTGGAATGAGAAAAAGGACAAAGACTGGGAACCAGCCAAACCGAGTAGAAGTACACCACACACTGCACCTACTGTTATTACTGTTATACACCGGGACGCCATTGCAGTGGGAGGTTGTTGAATAACCGGAAATGTTCATAAGACTAGAAGAGTTTTGAACTCTGGATCTAGTAGAGATGAAATCGATCCCTAGCTCTGCATAAAGGCGGTACTAGACCTAAATGTGCCTGCTTGGAACAATAAGGTTTATTGTTAAGAGGCTAGATCATTTAGAGTACAAGCTTAGTAAATCCATTTATGGATTATAACAAAGCTATGAATCGTGGTACTTGCGAATTGATGAGATAGTCCAATTGATGGATTCATCAAAAGGCAGAGACGATGGGTGTATTGGAGACGTAATGGAAACAAGGTGGTGTTTCTTGGAGATTTTATGTAAATAACATTTTATCATTGGCAACAATGTAAAGATGTTGTCAGACATAAAATAATGGTTGTCTAAATAAATCAAGATATAAGATTGAGTAGAAGTTAGAGCATGTTCTTGAGATCTTATGATCTAAGAAAAAGAACATTGTACTTCTCCTAGATATCTTATACGATTATGGTTTGTTTTAAACATGCATAATTCTGAGAAAGGTTATTACCTTTCAGATACAGAATATATATATCTACCTAAGGTCATGTGTTTCGAACACATAAAGGAGATAGATGATACAAAGCAGTTCCGTACACTTTTGTGTGGAAAGCTTGATAAATGCGATGTTGTAAAACAAGAACCTGATATCAACTATGCGGTTTGCGTAGTGGGAGGATATCAAAGTAATCTGGACAAGAGATATTCGAATGCTGTAAAAGTACTTGAAGTACTAGATTACTAGGCAAGACGAAATCTTCTTTGATTACAAATTCTCAGATCTCAAAATCAGAGAAGGACCAGTGTAAGTCGATATCAGGCTATGTGTTCACTTTTGGAGGGGTGGAACCTTAGAATGAAAGAGTGATAAGCAAGACGCTTCTCGGACTCTCTCATAACCGAATAGCAGCCTCAGAGGCAGCGGAAATTCTGGTTAAGTTCCGGGATAACCTCTAAGACTTGGATATGACTCTTGGTTTACCAAAGGCTATTTTATAGCGGTGCATGGTAAACTGAAAGAAGTCATAAGTCTAAAAGTGTGATAACACATAGAGCAAGTACCACCTGATACGAGTCATCGTCGAGGGAGACGACGTAGTAGTCACCAAGATAACTTCAGAGCGGCAACCTAGAGTGCTCGTTCACATAGTACTTCTCGGAAGTACACTTTAAGCACGTGATGAGTATGGGAGTCGGGAGTTTGGAGGAAATGACTAGACCTTAGTACAAGTGGGAGATTGTTGGAGTTGTGTACTTAATGTCTTGATTTAAGTAACGGTAAACTCCCGGTCATAGCATTTAATCTATTAAATTAATAAACAATTGTTTGCTTTTAATTATTATTAATTAAATATATGCAAATCATAGTCCTGGATTTTATACGTTGTAGTTAGTATGGTGCGTATGGACGCACAGATGATCATACTATCGGTTACTCGTATTTAATCAAACAGTATGCTCACGACCTAGATGGACACGGACCAATCCATCGGTATAGTCGTTGTGTGAGAGAGAAAATAATTTATCTTAATTAATTTATCACACTTGTACACTTGGTGTATTGAGCGGATCGTTGAGATTCATCGATTAGGATTGCCGGCGATAATCGATTCGAGTCTCAGTGTATTTTATTCTTAATCCCCGAAACTATTGCGGATGTGTATATTTAATATAAGTGACTTTGATTTACCAAAGGAATTAACTGATTTAATTATTGGGTTAATTACCGGTTAAGTTGGGTCACTATACTTTATATGGCATGCCGTGAATACTTGACGGGAAAGTGTATCCCGGAAGGGTTGATAATATCCCCGAGATGAGTTCATAAGGAATTATTGTGTAAACCTCATGAGTGGATTCGTTCCGCACAATAATTAAGGTTGAATGGTACTAGTCTCGGATTAAAGAGATGAATAAATTAATTAGCAATAAATTAATTTTATTCATGGATATTTAAATCTTAAATACACGGAATAAATAATACTACCGGAGAAATATTATTTGATAAATATGGTTTAATATTGGGAGTGCAATTAATTTATATAGTGGAAAATAAATTAATTAATATTGATAAGGATTAATGGACTTGAGCATTGGGCTCAATTTAATCTTCAATATTGGAAGCCCAATATTCTACCTCCTTTAGATCCCCTAAGTAGCCTATAAAAGCACTATATGGCCTTCATAATTCATAACTTGAATAAGACAAGATTATCATACTTGATATTCTAGAGAGTTGAAGGAGATCCATAGGAGTTCGATAGATCGTCGCCCACCCGACGTTCGAACGGAGTGCTGGGAGCCGAGGGGGTGGCGGTCTAGCCCTAGGGCTTCGACCGCCGGGAGCGGCCACGCGAAGGGAGCCCCGGCTGCTGGGATTCGATGTCCCGGGCTATCAAAATTGCGGAACCGATAACCCGACCGAAAACCCGTCGCCGGAGTTCGCACGAACACCAACTCATCCGCAGGAGTCCGACCTTTGGAGACTACGCGCCCGAAGACACGCAGCCCGCCCCCAGTCGATTTCTCCCGCGAGTCGGAAATCACGAACGCGAACCACACGCGAAGAACCGGGCTCGACAAGAGCATCGCCGCGGGATGAACCCACGGCTAAACCCTAGCCGAACCCCATCGCGGCTGGGGTTCGCGATCGCCGTGCATGGCGATCGCTGGGGCTGCCAAGCAACCCCCGGTGGTGAGTCCGGCGACTCACCACCTTCGCCGGAGGAGGGCGGTCAGCCCCAGGCCGACGCGCCGCGGCATCAGCCGCGGCTTTCCCTCGCGATCGACCACGCGGTCGATCGCTCGCCCCGGCTTCAGCCGGGGCTCCTCCCTTGCGCACGCCGCCGTCGAGGGCGGCTGGGGTCCGCCACGGCACCAGCCCATGGCACCCCAGCGATCGACCGAAGTCAATCGCATGCCCCGGCGTCCAGCCGGGGCTTCGCCCTTCGTCGAGCGCGCCGGGCGGTCGAGCCCTAGGGTTTCGACCGCCCCCTTCGATCTTCGCCGGGGATCTCGAATCCCCGTCCGCGATGATCGTCGTTTTCCCGGATCGCGTGTTCATATATATATATCACAATTATCAAACACAAATAATCATAGAAGGGGGTTTCTCGATTATTACCTCGAATCGTTGTACGGAGAAACGAATTCGGTTGACGACCTTGCGATCTTCCTACGTATTCCTCGCACTTCCTCCGAACGTCGTGTGGGCGACGATCTATCGGATTCCTATGGATCTTCCTCACTCTCAAGACTTTATGATTGGCGTAACTTAAGTTGTGAAAAGTGAAGACCATGTAGTGCTTATATAGGCTACGTAGGGGATCATAAGGAGAATAAATATTGGGCTTCTAAATATTGAAAATTAAATTGGGTCCAACCCAAATCTATTAATTCTTATCAATATTAAATTTTATTTATTTTCCACTATATAAATAAAATTGTGTTGGAGTTGTGTACTTAATGTCTAGATTTAAGTATCGGTAAACTCCCCGTCATAGCATTTAACCTATTTAATTAATAAACGATTATTTGCAGTTAATTATTATTGATTAATATAAGCAAATCATGGTTCTGGATTTTATACGTTGTAGTTAGTATGGTGTTGCATGGGCACACAGAAGATCATACTATCGGTTACTCGTATTTAATCGAACAGTTGCTCACGACCTAGATGGACACGAACCAATCCATCGGTATAGTCGTAGTGTGAGAGAGAAAATAATTTATCTTAATTATTTTATCACACTTGTACACTTGGTGTATTGGGCGGATCAGCTTGAGATTTATTGATTAGGATTGCCTTGGATAATCAATTTAAATCTCGGAGTATTTTATTCTTAATCCCCGATATTATTGCGGGTGTGTATATTTAATATAAGTGACTTTGATTTACCAAAGGAATTAACCGATTTAATTATTGGGTTAATTACCGGTTAAGTTGGGTCACTATATTTTATATATGGCATGCCGTGAATTCTTGAAGGGACAGTGTATCCCGTAAGGGTTGATAATATCCCCGAGATGAGTTCATGAGGAATTATTATGTAAACCCTGCAGGTGGATTTAATCCGCATAATAATTAAGGTTGAACGGTACTATTCTCGGATACAAGAGATGAATAATATTTATTGAGCAATAAATAAATTTATTCATGGATATTTAAATCTTAAATACACGGAATATATAATACTACCGGAGAAATATTATTTGATATAATATGGTTAATATTGGGAGTGCAATTTTATTTATATAGTGGAAAATAAATAAAATTAATATTGATAAGAATTAATAGATTTGGGTTGGACCCAATTTAATTTTCAATATTAGAAGCCCAATATTTAATCTCCTTATGATCCCCTACGTAGCCTATAAAAGCACTACATGGTCTTCACTTTTCATAACACAATTAATTGACCTACGCCAATCATAAAGTCTTGAGAGTGAGGAATATCCATAGGAGTTCGATAGATCGTCGCCCACACGACGTTCGAACGAGGTGCAAGGAATACGTGGGAAGATCGCAAGGTCATCAAAGGTGTTTGATTTCGTTTCTCCGAACAACGAATCGAAGGTAAAATCATAAACCCTCTTTTATGATTTCATGTGAATTGATTGTAGCGTATACATGAACACACGATCCGGATAAACGTACGAACTTCGGGGACGGGGATTCGAGATCCCCGGCGAAGATCGAGAGAACCCTCGGCTGGGAGCCGAGGGGGCGATCGAACTCTAGGGTTCGATCGCGGCACGCGGACGAGGGAGCCCCGGCTGGAGCCGGGGCGAGCGATCGACTATGAGTCGATCGCGGGGAGACCGCCGTGGGCTGGTGCCACGGCAGCTGGTCCCCCCAGCCACCTCGACCGGCGGCCAGGCGCGACGGAGGAGCCCCGGCTGGAGCCGGGGCATGCGATCGACCGTGAGGTCGATCGCGGGGAAAAGCCGCGGCTGGAGCCGCGGCGGGTCAGCTGAGAGCTGACCGCCCTCCTCCGCGGCGGTGGTGAGTCGCCGGACTCACCACCGGGGGCTGTTGGACAGCCCCGGCAATCGCGAAGTGCAATCGCGAGCCCCCCTTCACGACTGGGGGCTCGGCTAGGGTTTTGCCGCGGCTTGTCCGCGGTGGAGCTCTCGTCGGGCCCGGTTCCGTCATGTGGTGGTTCGCGTATGTGGATTCGGCTCGCGGGAGAAAATCGACTGGGGGCGGGCCGCGTGTCTTCGGACGCGTAGTCTCCAAAGGTCGGACTCCTGCGGATGAGTCGGGAATCCAATCTCCGGCGATGAAGGATTTCGTTCGGGTTGTCGGTTCCGCTTAATTAGATAACCCGGGATATCGATTTCCAACAATTGGTATCAGAGCGTTTGGTTTCGTGTTCATGTATATGCTCGATTATTGTTCTACCTTGCAGGATTTCCGGCTATCATGGTTGATTTAATTATTGCTTAATTAATTATCATGATTATTAAACTCTCGGACATGTCGAGATTCGTTTTGTGTGGATGAATGTTTGTAATAGTAAAAATTCGGGGGTTGACCGAATTTAGGATTTATTATTACGTTCTTTATTTTTCCGGAAATTGTATAGGGTCGATTTCATGTATAGAATCGATACCGGATAATTGTAATTTAATTCTTGTAATTTTATTACGTTGGTTCGATGTTGAAACGATCGCCGGAAGACGAAGAAGGTGTGACGAAGAGGGCAATGGACGAAGGGGCCGATCATCCCCATGATCGACCCCATGGATCGATCGCCGGAAGAGGGGCTGTCCGCGGGAGCTTCCGGCCACGCCGGCCACCAGTGGTGGTGGCGCGTGGGCTGGTGGCGGCGGCGGTTCTCCTCCCGGGCGGCGGTCGACGGTGGGGGTGGTGCGGGGCTCCCGACCCGCGCTACTCCTACCAATATCTGGCTTTCCTAAATTAAATCGACTTTCCTATTTGAGTATTTTTCCTTTTAGGAAACTCTCATGGATTAGGAAGAGAATTAATTGAATTAATTTTTATTCCTATTTGTTTTATTTCCTTCATGGAGATATTCATGGATTAGGAATTTAATTAATTTAGTATTAATTTATTTCCTATTTGATTATTCCTATTCTTGGGAATTTTCGCTAGATGGAAATAAATTGACAATGGAAAGTAGAAGAGTCCTAGATTTATTTTATTTCCTTATTCTATTATAGAAGTCTTCTAGAATATTCCGAGTCTTACTTGGATAGATTATTGTGCGGAACGAATCCACTCATGAGGTTTACACAATAATTCCTTATGAACTCATCTCGGGGATATTATCAACCCTTCCGGGATACACTTTCCCGTCAAGTATTCACGGCATGTCATATATAAAATATAGCGACCCAACTTTACCGGTAATTAACCCAATAATTAAATCGGTTAATTCCTTTGGAAAATCAAAGTCTCTAATATTAAATATACACACCCGCAATAGGATCGGGGATTAAGAATAAAATACTCCGAGATTTAAATTGATTATCCAAGGCAATCCTAATCAATAAATCTCAACCTAATCCGCCCAATACACCAAGTGTACAAGTGTGATAAAATAATTAAGATAAATTATTTTCTCTCTCACACAACGACTATACCGATGGATTGGTCCGTGTCCATCTAGGTCGTGAGCAACTGTTCGATTAAATACGAGTAACCGATAGTATGATCTTATGTGTGCCCATGCAACACCATACTAACTACAACGTATAAAATCCAGGACTATATTTTGCATAATTAATTAAATGCAAATAATTTTTTATTAATTAAATAGGTTAAATGCTATGACCGGGAGTTTACCGATACTTAAATCTAGACATTAAGTACACAACTCCAACAATCTCCCACTTGTACTAAGGTCTAGTCATTTCCTCCAAACTCCCGACTCCCATACTCATCACGTGCTTAAGTCATACTTCCCAGAAGTATTATGTGAGTGAGCAATCTAGGTTGCCGCTCTGAAGTTATCTTGGTGACTACTGCGTCGTCTTACTGACGATGACTCGTATCAGGTGGTACTGGCTCTATGTGTTATCATCACTTTTCGAACTTATGACCTCTTCCAGTTCTCCATTCACCGCTATGTACATAGCCTTTGGTGAACCAAGAGTCATATCCAAGTTCAGAGGTCATTCCAGAACCTAACCAAAACTTCCGCTGCCTCTGAGGCTGCTATTCGGTTTATGATAGAGTCTGAGAAGCATTACACTTATCACTCTTTCATCCTTTAGGTTCCAACTCTTCTAAAAGTGAACACATAGCCTGATATCGACTTACACTGGCCTTTCTCTGATTTTGGATCTGAGAAACTGTAATCTAAGAAGATTTCGTATTGCTAGTAACCCAGTACTTCCAAGTACTTTACAGCATTCGAATATTTCTTATCCAGATTACTTTGATATCCTCCCACTACGCTAACCGCATAGTTGATATCAGGTTCTTGTTTTTCAACATTGCATCTACAAAGCTTTCCACACGTGAAGTGTAGGTAACTGCTTTGTCCATATCTATCTCCTTCATGTGTTTGAAAAACACATACCTTTAGATAGATGTATTCTGTTCCCGAAAGGCAATAACCTTTCTCAGAATTGTGCATGTTTAAAACAAATCATAGTCGTATAAGATATCTTAAGAGAAGTACAAATGTTCTTGTCTAGAGATCGAAAGATTTCTAAGAACATGATCCAATCTTCATCTTAATCTTATATCTCGACTTATTTAGACAACCTCTATTTTATGTCTGACAATACTTTTACATTGTTGCCAACGATGAAGTGTTATCTACACAAAATTCCGAGAAACACCACCTTTGTTTCCATTACGTCTCTAACACACCTTTCTCGCAAATCTATGCAGATCTAGGGATCGATTTCATGTATACTGGATCCAGAGTTCAAAACTCCTCCAATCTTATGAACATCTCTGGTTGCTTAACAACCTCCCACTGCAATGGCGTTCCGGTGTATAACAGTAATAACATTAGGTGCAGTTAGTGGTGTACTTCTACTCGGTTAGGCTGGTTCTCAGTCTTTCCCTTTCCTCATTTTAAAGTACTTTGTCAATTAGGGCATTGTAGTTCATCTAATAGTTTTCCTCTAAGAACCGGGCGAGAACACCCTTCTGGTTCGTAGTACTATTGAACATACGATTACTTGTTCTTCTAGGATATTCTACAACCACATAGAATGTGCCGTTGTATCCAGAAATATCCATAGAACATAGGTAGTTCCGAACAAACTTGTTCTTTTTACCATTAGAATCCCATTTCTCATTCCTGACATACCATGCCTACACATCAGTGTATGGTGCAGTCACTTGAGATTTAATCTCAATCTTTGATTTATGCTATGTGTTATTTAGATAGGTGATAGCCTCCGCGAACGGGTCGCAGGCTACAAATGGATATACTTTGAAGGATCCCCATAATGGCTTTGTGTTGAAAACACTCCGCATTTATGGCACAGCAAGTAGTCCAATCCATCTTCGAGTATTCTTGAAAGAACGACTCGTACCTTCTCTAATTACACATACCGCATTAATCATAAATCACTTTCTATACTTGTCCGAATTCCATCCTTTATCCAGAAAGGTTAACTCAGTTGTATCATCTTTCAAGATCGATTCTTAGGTCGGGAGGTCCATTCCTCCAACTATAATTGATCAAATCAATTTCGACCTTTTTGAATCTCTTTTGAATAGATACTACTAAGTTCAAGAATTCACAAGTATAATGATAAGAGAAATACATCTAATAAGTAAAACAAGTTATACATAACGGTTTGTTGCATCGTGGTAGACTAAGGATTCATCATTCATGTATTGCTATCTAATGTACCAGAATAGATATCACCATTATTTCTTATCCAAACCATCAAATGATTAAAGAAATAAAATATCCATTAATAATAAAGAAAACCAGAACAAAAGTTCTTTTTCAAAATTAAGGGGTACATAAAGCAATAACTGAAATGAAAACTTAAAACAGATAAATGTCTTCCACTGCAACCGCTGCTACCCCAACAGCTTTGCCCATGTAGACTCGAACTCTTCTTCTCTAAGTCGCCGGGTTTTCTGGAACCCCTGCATTTAAAATAATGCACATACCGTCAGTGGTTCCATATCTACACACCAGAATTCTGGTAGATAATACCGCTGACTATGTTTTTACGACTAAAGAAAAATTCGTACCTCTGAGAGGACATTCAGACTTCCAGTGTCCAGACTTCTTGCATCGGAAGCACAAGCCCTTTGGCTTACTAGCCCCCACTCGTGGTCCATTCCTCTTGGCACCACTGGGTTTTATGGCTTGCTTCCTTTTCTTGCCCCTACCTCCAATAGCTTTCAAGCTTTTGGACTTGGTAGCCACAAGCGCTTGAGACTTGCCCTTCTTGTAGATCCCCTCTGCCGCCTTCAGTTCAGTCAGGAGTTGCGCAAGGCTATAAGATAGTTTATGTTGGAGTTATGTACTTAATGTCTAGATTTAAGTAACGGTAACTCCCGATCCATTGCCTTTAATCTATTTAATAAATAAACAATTATTTGCGTTTAATTATTTATAATTAAATATATGCAAATTATAGTCCTGGATTCTATACGTTGTAGTTAGTATGGTGTGTCGGGCCCCACACAGAAGATCATACTATCGGTTACTCGTATTTAATCAAACAGTTGCTCACGACCTAGATGGACACGGACCAATCCATCGGTATAGTCGTTGTATGAGGGAGAAAATAATCTGTCTTGATTATTTTATCATACTTGTACACTTGGTGTATTGAGCGGATCGTTGAGATTCATCGATTAGGATTGCCGGCGATAATCGATTCGAGTCTCAGTGTATTTTATTCTTAATCCCCGATATTATTGCGGGTGTGTATATTTAATATAAGTGACTTTGATTTACCAAAGGAATTAACCGATTTAATTATTGGGTTGATTACCGGTTAAGTTGGGTCACTATATTTCTTATATGACATGCCGTGAATAATTGACCGGACAGTGTATCCCGGAAGGGTTGATAATATCCCCGAGATGAGTTCATAAGGAATTATTATGTAAACCCTGCAGGTGGATTCGTTCCGCATAATAATTAAGGTTGAAAGGTACTAGTCTCGGATATAAGAGATGAATAAATTAATTAGCAATAAATTAATTTTATTCATGGATATTTATATCTTAAATACACGGAATAAATAATACTACCGTAGAAATATTATTTGATATAATATGGTGAATATTGGGAGTGCAATTATATTTATATAGTGGAGTTAATCATATAATTAATAATAGTAAGGATTAATAGATTTGGGCTTGGTGGGCTCAATTTAATCACTATTATTGGAAGCCCAATATTCCACCTCCTTTAGATCCCCTACGTAGCCTATAAAAGCACTACATGGTCTTCTCTATTCTCATAACTTGAAGATCACAATTCTAGAGAGAGAAAGTAGAGAGGGAGATCCATGGAGTTCGGTAGATCGTCGCCCACACGACGTCCGAGCTAGTGCAAGGAATACGCGGGAAGATCTCAAGGTCATCGATTGATCTCGTTTCTCCGAACAACGAATCGAAAGGTACAAAATCGTTAAACACCCTTGATGATTTTATTCGATTATTTATTGAAAATACCGTAGAACCAAGATCCGAGGATGAACCCCGGAACGAGGACGAACCGGGCGGTGGTGGTAAAACCACCGGACCGCCGCGGCTCGAGGACCTCGTGGGGATCAAACCAAGAGCACCCCGGCTGGACGCCGGGGATGCGCGATCGAGGAGAACCCCGGCTGGACGCCGGGGATGCGATCGAGCGCGTGCTCGATCGCGTGGGTAGCGGGCTGGTGCCGCTGCTGCTCGCACGGCGAGCAGCCCCCTCCTCCGCGGACGGCGAGTCGCCGGACTCGCCGTGGGGTTGCCGTGCGCAACCCGGCGATCGGCGTGATCGCGAGCCCCGACCTCGCGGGGGCTCGGCTGGACGCACGGCGTGCCTTCGGGTGCGTTGTGTGCTCGGTCGTGCCCCGGCTCGCGCGGTGGTGTTCGTGGTTGTTTTCCGGCGATCGGAATTTCGATTGGGTTGTCGGTTCCGCAATTTTGACAATCCGGATATTCGATCTCCGAGGAATTTCGGTCGGAATTAATTAGATAATTTATTTATTTAAATTTATTAATTCCGGGATATCGATTTCCAACAATTGGTATCAGAGCGATGGTTTTCGTTCACGGTATTTTTCGATAAATTGTTCTACCTTGCAGGGTTTCCGACTATTATGGCTAGATATAATTGTTCTTAATTATTGTCATAATATTGTTCTTGATTATTAAACTCTCGGGCATGTCGAGATTCGTTTTATGTGTGGTGAATGCTTGTAATAGTAAAAATTCGGGGGTTGACCGAATTTAGGATTTATTATTACGTTCTACTTTTTCCGGAAATTGTATAGGGTCGATTTCATGTATAGAATCGATACCGGATAATTGTATTTAAATTATTGTAATTTATTTACGTTGGATCGATGCCGAGACGACCGCCGGAGAACTCATGTGACGAAGGAGAAGATGAGAGGGAGGACCGGGGATCGATCACGAGGATCGATCCCAAGAGGATCGATCAAAGGGGCGGAGGGGGCTGCCCGTGGGATTTCTTGGCCACGCCGGCCACCGGTGGTGGTGGCGCGTGGGCTGAGGTGGCGGCGGCGCTCCTCCCCGGCCGGCGATCGATGGTGGGGGGGCGCGGGGTCCTCGTGATCTCGTGTTCTCCTACCAAGATACTACTTTCCTAATTGATTCGGTTTTCCTATTTGAGTTTTCCTATTTTTGGGAATTCTCATGGATTAGGAAAAGAATTAATTGGAATTAATTTTATTCCTTATTCTATTATGGAAGTCTTCTAGAGTATTCCGAGTTCTACTTGGAATAGGATCCTAGAGATTTAATAGAATAGGAAAGGAATAAGAGTTAATTTAGGATTGACTTATTTCCTAATTGATTATTCCTATTTTATGGGAATTTTCATAGAGATGGAAATTAATTAATCTTGGAAAGTAGAAGAGTCCTAATTTATTTTATTTCCTTATTCTATTATAGAAGTCTTCTAGAATATTCCAAGTTTTACTTGGATAGAATATTCTGGAGATTTAATAGAATTAGATAGGAAAATAAATAAATAAAAATATTAATAATATTTAATTTTATTTTTGATATATTCGATTGACTTAATTTTCGAATTAAGTAACTTTTGGATTAATTAAAAATAAATAGATTTAAATATTGAGATTAATATTCTCGTCACATGGAGCATTCAAGAACGAAGACTGAAGACTAGAAGATGCGTACGGGGATGCGATAAAGCCATAATAGTCGGAAAATAATATTCTAGTATTATTTTGACTATGTGATAATATTCTATGTGCTTTATTTCATGTATGCATGCTTATGTGTATTTAATTATGCATTAGATAGCGTATCCCTTTATTGTAAAAAGCTAAGTGGGAGAGGGTATGGAAACATATCCATGGTCTCCATTGCTGTTCTCTTGGTGACTTTTATGGACTTTTGAAGTTCGTATAGATAAGCCATTGGAGGAGAATTCTTGTAATTCCTTTTACAAGAAACATTGATTAAGTTTATCAAACAATGCCTAATTTGTCTTTCCAAAACTGATTTCAAGTCGACTCATTCTCACTCCGGGGAGTGGAATGGAGCCAAAGCCACTTGGTCATGTCGAGGACACAAATTAGAGACCTTCGTACCATCCTTTTGAAGGTGGATCGATTGTCTGCTCGGCTCCCTCATTTTATGAGAGATAGGGTTGTTCGCATGGTGAATCACTGGTTAGAAACTTCGAGTTTCACTTATGATTCTCCGAGTCTTGATTTACAAAATTAAATGATTCAAGTAATTGGGAGTCAATTGTAAAATTCTTTTGGTGTAGTAAACGTCCACACTATCGTGGCATGCTACATTGAATGGGACTTTGGAACGATTGATGTAGACAGTTATAGAAGGGAGTAAAGGAGCTTATGTTAACGTAAACGTCCACACTATCGTGGCTTGCGGTGAATATGCGTATCCCAAACAATCTTCTTAGATACTGAGTAATGGTTTACACTTAGGTACGCTTCTTAGTATTCTTCCCATCGAAGTAACGCTAATGATGATGTACGACCGAAGGAAATCTAATTGCTAAATCATTTGGATAGGTAAACGTCCACACTATCGTGGCTTGCCATATCTGATGGGATTTTAGATGTGATTAGTGGTTTAATGATATTATTTGAGGGAGATAATATCGGAGATTAAATCGATTGTTTGTTGTTATATGTGCTCATAGATTAGGATATGGCTTTGAACCCACTTTATGTGATACGTAAGGATTTTAAACTCATTGGTCCCTAAATGTAATGATTGGAATAGAGACCTAGACATTGTCCAGACTGTTAAAGAGTACAAGTTTGTACTCAGTGAGCTTTGTTCTCCCGAGCCTACAAATGTCTTAACTGATGAGGAAAGGACTGATTTTGATATCATGTTCAAACTCAAGAAGATGTTTAGACATGATGTAGAGGCTATACAAGAGGCGATGAGGATACTCATAAAGGCCAGTCGATTCAAGGAAACGCTTAAACACGTTTTTGAGATGATTGACCTTTTAGACGAGTTGAGACGGAAATCGCAAGCTCTTGTAGCCAATGCCAAGGGTTTCGGACCTAAGGGCTAAATCGGGGGAAAGGAAAAGCAAGCAAACCCAGTGGTCATAAGTGGACCACGAGATGGGACGAGAAAGCCGCGAGGCAAGTATTCTCAATGCAAACAGTCTGGGTACTGGAAGTCTGATTATCCTCTCAAAGAAAGTACGAAATTTTCTTTAGTCGTGAAACATAGTCAGTGGTATTATCTACCGGAACCTGGTGTGTAGATATGGAACCACTGACGGTATGCGCATTTTAAATGCAAGAGTTCCAGGAAACCCGACGACTTAGAAAAGAAGAAATCGTAGTCTACATGGGCAATGCTGTAGAGGAGGCAGCAGTTGCATTGGAGGATTTTTTATAGGATTTCATTTTGGGTTATTGCTTTTATGTACCTTTCGGATTAGAAAGAACTTGGTTCTGGATTTCTAATAAATGGATATTTTATTTCTTTTAATCATTTGATGGTTATGAGAAGAAATAATGATATTATCTATTTTGGTACATTGGCTAGCAATATATAAATGATGAATCCTGAGTCCACCACGATGCAATGAACCGTAGTATGAAACTCGTTTTACTAATAAGAGATTTCTTTATCAATTATACTTGTGGACAATGTTCTAAAAGACGCTAGGCGCTAGTAGGTCGGTGACCAGGGGCCTAGCGCCTAGACGGCTAGGCGGGGGCCTAGACGGATTTAGACGGGTCTAGGCGGATTTAGTTTTTTTATTATTTTTTTAATATTTATGTATAAAAATATGATTAAATTTAATAATTTATAACTTTTTTCAGTAATTTTTCTTAACAAAATATTAATTTATTTACGTGAAAATTCATTTATAATATATATTAAAATTCATTTATAATATATATTGTATTTTACACAAAGATATTAGTATTTCTTAATAAGCTAAATAGTTTATAATATTAGTATCTTAATATAATATAGTTTAATATACTACTAGTTAGTAAGCAGAAATAGTTAGTAAGCAGAAAAGGAAAAAAATTAAAAAAAGGAAAACTTAATTAATCATTAATGGAATAAAGTATATGAAAAGGAAAATTAAAAGAAAAAAGGAAAATGAAATGGGGTAGGAAAATAAAAGAAAAAAGGAAAGGTAGTAAAGAATTAAAGTCAACATAGCCTACATTAGAACTTAGTGTAGAAAGAGCAAAATGAAAAGCAAAGGGAAAAGAAAAAAAAAACAAGTTTCTGGAACGCTGTAGAGAGACAACACGCAGCTGGAATGGTGAGATTTTTTTTTTATATTTTACAGTCCGCCTAGCAGCCGCCTAGCAGCCGCCTAGGCCGTCTAGGAACCCTCTAGACCACTCAGAAGCGGTCTAAACCCCGTCTTGCTCAAGACCCGCACAGATCAGTCCGTCCAGAACTGAAACGGAGAGGTGTGCTGCCGCCTAGCGCCTAGGCGCCGCCTAGGCGGCCGCCTAGGCCGATTTTTAGAACACTGCTTGTGGATTCTTATGCTGAGTCATGTTTATTCAAATAAGAAGTTCAAAGGTCGAAAATCGATCTTTTGATCAATTAAGTTGAAGGAGTGGACCTTCTGACCTAAGAATCTAATTTGGAAGATAATATGACTAAGCAATCCTTTATGGATATAAGATGTAAGATCCGGACAAGTATGAGAATTGATTGACTCTGATGTATGCGGACCTGTGTCTACTCAGACAATAAGGTACGAGTACTTCATTTGATGATTACTCGAGAAATGGATTAGAATACCTGATGTGCCACAAAAGCAAGTGTTTTGACAAGTCAATGGACACTAAGCAATTGTGGAGAACCATCAAGGTATATCCATTTGTAGCCTGCGATTTGATCGCGGAGGCAAGTACCTGTCTAAAGAATGCATGGCATACTGATCAGAGATTGGGATTTGATCCCAAATGACTACACCATACACTGTTGTGTAGAAATGGTATGTCGATAATAAGAAATAGAACTCTTATAGAAATATTAAAAGCATGAGTTATACGGAACTACCTATGTTCTATGGATATATCTGGAAACAACGGCGCATTCAAATGCGGTTGTAGAATATCCTAGAAGAACAAAAGATGTGTGTTCAATAGTACTATGAACCAGAAGGACGTTATAAGTTCTAACGCCCGGTTCTTAGAGAAAGACTATATAATGAACCACAAGCCCAAAGTGACATGATACTTTGAAATGAGAGAGAAAGATTAAGACTTAGAACCAGCCGAACCGAGTAGCGGTACACCACTAACTGCACCTACTGTTATCACTGTTTATACACCGGAATGCCATTGTAGTGGGAGGTTGTGGGACAACCGGAGATATTCATAAGACTAGGAGAGTCTTCGGACTCTGGACCTAGTATACATGAAATCGATCCC
The DNA here is from genome assembly GCA_954870475.1 of Euphrasia confusa. Taxonomy (NCBI): domain Eukaryota; kingdom Viridiplantae; phylum Streptophyta; class Magnoliopsida; order Lamiales; family Orobanchaceae; genus Euphrasia; species Euphrasia confusa. The sequence goes on along the minus strand of OX940949.1, from coordinate 13,015,650 downwards.
TAGATCTACATGAAGGCCGTACTAGATCTAAATGTGCCTTCTTGGAGAGCAATAAGGATTATTGCTAAGAGGCGAGATCATTTAGAGTAAAAGCTTAGTTGATCCATTTATGGATTAAAACAAAGCATTGAGTTCGTGGTACTTGCAAATTGATGAGATAGTCCATTTTATGGATTCATCAAAAGCATAGACGAATTGTGTGTATTGGAAACGTGATGGAAAACAAGGTGGTGTTTCTCGGAGGTTTTATGTAGATTACACTCTTATCATTGGCAACAATGTAAAGATGTTATCAGACATAAAATGATGGTTGTCTAGATGAATCATTATGAAAGATAAAGGAAGAAGTTGGACATGTTCTTGAGATCTTGGATCTCTAGAAAGAACATTGTACTTCTCCTGGACATCTTACATAAATGATTATGGTTCGTTTTAACATGCAAGATTCCGAGAAAGGTTCGTTACCTTCCTGAGACGGAATGCATCTATCCAAGGATATGTGTTTTGGAACACAAAAGGAGATAGAAGCAATGAAAGCAGTTTCCTACACTTTGAGTGTGGAAAGCTTAATAAATGCATTGTTGAAAACAAGAACCTGATATCGGCTATGCGGATAGCATAGTGGGAGGATATCAAGGTAATCCTGGAAAGGAATATTCGACTGCCGTAAAAGTACTTTCGAAGTACTGTTCTAGACTACGAAACAGACGAGTTTTTCCTTTGGGTTACATTCTCTTAGATTTCTAATCAAATGAGGACCGGTGTAAGTCGATATCAGGCTATGTGTTTCACTATTGAAGGAGAAGGAGTTTTAACATGGAAGAGTGATAAGCATGATGCTTTTCGGACTCTGCCATGGGTAACCAAATAGCGGCCTCAGAGGCAGCGAAAGTTTTGGTATAACTCCGGGATAATCTCTGGGACTTAGATGTGATTCTTAATTTGTCAAAGGCTATGTAAATAGCGGTGCAATGGCAAATGGTAAGAAATCACGAGTCCATAAGTGTAAGATAACACATAGTGCAAGTACCACCTGATACGAGTCATCGTCGAGGGAGACGACGCTGTAGTCACCAAGATAACTTCAGAGCGACAACCTAGAGTGCTCATTCACATAGTACTTCTTGGAAGTACAACTTAAGCACGTGATGAGTATGGGAGTCGGGAGTTTGGAGGAAATGACTAGACCTTAGTACAAGTGGGAGATTGTTGGAGTTATGTACTTAATGTCTAGATTTAAGTAACGGTAACTCCCGATCCATTGCCTTTAATCTATTTAATAAATAAACAATTATTTGCGTTTAATTATTTATAATTAAATATATGCAAATTATAGTCCTGGATTCTATACGTTGTAGTTAGTATGGTGTGTCGGGCCCCACACAGAAGATCATACTATCGGTTACTCGTATTTAATCAAACAGTTGCTCACGACCTAGATGGACACGGACCAATCCATCGGTATAGTCGTTGTATGAGGGAGAAAATAATCTGTCTTGATTATTTTATCATACTTGTACACTTGGTGTATTGAGCGGATCGTTGAGATTCATCGATTAGGATTGCCGGCGATAATCGATTCGAGTCTCAGTGTATTTTATTCTTAATCCCCGATATTATTGCGGGTGTGTATATTTAATATAAGTGACTTTGATTTACCAAAGGAATTAACCGATTTAATTATTGGGTTGATTACCGGTTAAGTTGGGTCACTATATTTCTTATATGACATGCCGTGAATAATTGACTGGACAGTGTATCCCGGAAGGGTTGATAATATCCCCGAGATGAGTTCATAAGGAATTATTATGTAAACCCTGCAGGTGGATTCGTTCCGCATAATAATTAAGGTTGAATGGTACTAGTCTCGGATATAAGAGATGAATAAATTAATTAGCAATAAATTAATTTTATTCATGGATATTTATATCTTAAATACACGGAATAAATAATACTACCGGAGAAATATTATTTATTATAATATGGTGAATATTGGGAGTGCAATTATATTTATATAGTGGAGTTAATCATATAATTAATAATAGTAAGGATTAATAGATTTGGGCTTGGTGGGCTCAATTTAATCACTATTATTGGAAGCCCAATATTCCACCTCCTTTAGATCCCCTACGTAGCCTATAAAAGCACTACATGGTCTTCTCTATTCTCATAACTTGAAGATCACAATTCTAGAGAGAGAAAGTAGAGAGGGAGATCCATGGAGTTCGGTAGATCGTCGCCCACACGACGTCCGAGCTAGTGCAAGGAATACGCGGGAAGATCTCAAGGTCATCGATTGATCTCGTTTCTCCGAACAACGAATCGAAAGGTACAAAATCGTTAAACACCCTTGATGATTTTATTCGATTATTTATTGAAAATACCGTAGAACCAAGATCCGAGGACGAACCCCGGAACGAGGACGAACCGGGCGGTGGTGGTAAAACCACCGGACCGCCGCGGCTCGAGGACCTCGTGGGGATCAAACCAAGAGCACCCCGGCTGGACGCCGGGGATGCGCGATCGAGGAGAACCCCGGCTGGACGCCGGGGATGCGATCGAGCGCGTGCTCGATCGCGTGGGTAGCGGGCTGGTGCCGCTGCTGCTCGCACGGCGAGCAGCCCCCTCCTCCGCGGACGGCGAGTCGCCGGACTCGCCGTGGGGTTGCCGTGCGCAACCCGGCGATCGGCGTGATCGCGAGCCCCGACCTCGCGGGGGCTCGGCTGGACGCCCGGCGTGCCTTCGGGTGCGTTGTGTGCTCGGTCGTGCCCCGACTCGCGCGGTGGTGTTCGTGGTTGTTTTCCGGCGATCGGAATTTCGATTGGGTTGTCGGTTCCGCAATTTTGACAATCCGGATATTCGATCTCCGAGGAATTTCGGTCGGAATTAATTAGATAATTTATTTATTTAAATTTATTAATTTCGGGATATCGATTTCCAACAGTTTACCCATATTATAGCTTATACGAAACTGCTCAAAACTAGGGGTCAGAGACTGGAGCATGATGTCGACTTGCGTCTCAGCATCAATCATAGCTCCTAGGACCTCCAATTCATTCAACTGACCCATCATCTTGAGAACGTGCTCCTCAACGGGCGTTCCTTCAGACTGAGTAGTTGACATGAGGACTCTCATGGCTTCTTGCCTCCCCGCACGGTCATGATGCCCAAACATCTCCTTGAGGTTAAATAACATATCCTCGGCAGTGTCCATCGACTGATGCTGGGTTTGGAGCACATTTGACATAGAAGCCAAAATATAGCACCTAGCCATTTCATCAGCCTTTTTCCACTTCCGATATGCTTCTTTTTCCCCATCAGTTGAGGCGGCCGTGGGTTCAGCAGGGCATTGCTCATAGAGTGCAAATTTGTACTCTTCAGCAGTCAGGACAATGTCCAAATTTCTCTTCCAATCAATGTAATTGGGACCAGTGAGTTTATGTTCCTTGAGTATCATAGAAAGTGGATTCATAGCTATTCTCTAAACCTATAAGCACATGTAAACAAACAATCAATTTAATGTCCGATATTATCTCCCTCAAATAATATCATTAAATTACTAATTGCGTCTAAAATCCCATCAGGTAAAGCAAGCCACGTGGTGTGGACGTTTACCCACCCAAATGATTTAGCAATTAGTTTTTCTTTGGTCATACATCAATCATAGCGTAACTTCGTGGGGAAGAATACTATGACGCGTATCTAAGTGTAAACCATCACTCAGCACTAAAGTACATCGCTTGGAATTGCTACGTCACCGCAAGCCACGTGGTGTGGACGTTTACGACAATTTCACAACTCTTCACAATTACTTATAACTGTCTACATCAATTAATCCAAAGTCCGTCAGTATAGCAAGCCACGTGGTGTGGACGTTTACTACACTAAGAGAATTTTATAATTGACTCCCAATTACTAGATCCATTTGATTTCGTAAATCAAGACTCGGAGAATCATAAGTGAAACTCGAAGTTTCTAACCAGTGATTCACCATGCGAGCGACCCTATCTCTCATAAATGAGGGAGCCGAGCAGACAAACGACCCACCTATCAAAGAATGGCACGAAAGTCTCTAATTTGTGTCATCCACATGACCAAGTGGCTCTGGCTCCATTCCACTCCCCGGGGTGAGAATGAGTCGACTTGAAGTCAGTTTCAGAAAGACAAATTAGGCATTGTTTGATAACTTGATCAATGTTTCTTGTCAGAGGAATTACAAGAATTCTCCTACAATGACTTGTCTATATGAACTTCGAAAGTCCATAAAAGTCACCAAGAGAACAGTGATGGAGACCATGGGAATGTTTCCATCCCCTCTCCCACTTAGCTTTTTATGATAAAGGGATACGCTATCTAGTGCATAAAAATAAACACATATAGCATGCATGAAAGCAATAAAGCACATAGATCACATAGTCAAAATAATGCTAGAGAAATTATTTTTCCCGACTATCATGGCTTTATCTTCATATGCATCTTCTAGTCTTCAGTCTTCGTTTCTTGAATGCTCCATGTGACGAGAATATTAATCTCTAATATTTAAATCTATTTATTTTCAATTAATCCAAAAGATACTTAATTCGAAAATTAAGTCAATCGAATATATCAAAAATAAAATTAAATATCATTAATATATTTTTTTTTTTATTTATTTTCCTATCTAGTTCTTATTAAATCTCTAGAATAATCTATCCAAGTTAAATTGGAATATTCTAGAAGATATCTATAATAGAACAAGGAAATAAAATAAATTTGGACTCTTCTACTTTCCAAGATTAATTAATTTCCATTACTATGAAAATTCCCATAAAATAGAAATAATCAATTAAGAAATAAATCAATCTTTAATTAACTTTTATTCCTTTCCAATTCTATTAAATCTTTAGGATCCTATTCCAAGTAGAACTCGGAATACTCTAGAAGATTTCCATAATAGAATAAGGAATAAAATTAATTCCAATTAATTCTTTTCCTAATCCATAAGAATTCCCAAAAATAGGAAAAACTTAAATAGGAAAAACAAACCAATTAGGAAAGTAGTATCTCGGTAGGAGAACACGAGATCACGAGGACCCCGCGCCCCCTACCTTCGATCGCCAGCCGGGAGCACCACCGCCGCCGTCCCCAGCCCACGCGCCACCACCTCCGGTGGTCGGCGTGGCCGAGGGTCATCGCGGACAGCCCCCGCGATCGATCCTCTTGGGATCGATCCTCGTGATCGATCCCCGGTCCTCCCTCTCATCTTCTCCTTCGTCACACGCGTCCTCCGGCGGTCGTCTCAACATCGAACCAATGTAAATAAATTACAATAATTTAAAATACAATTCCGGTATCGATTCTATACATGAAATCGACCCTATACATTTTCCGGAAAAATAAAGAACGTAATAATAAATCCTAAATTCGGTCAACCCCCGAATTTTTACTATTACAAACATTCAACCACACAAAACGAATCTCGACATGTCCGAGAGTTTAATAATCATGATAATTAATTAAGCAATAATTAAATCAACCATGATAGCCGGAAATCCTGCAAGGTAGAACAATAATCGAATATATACATGAACACGAAACCAAACGCTCTGATACCAATTGCTGGGATTCGATGTCCCGGGCTATCAAAATTGCGGAACCGATAACCCGACCGAAAACCCGTCGCCGGAGTTCGCACGAACACCAACCCATCCGCAGGAGTCCGACCTTTGGAGACTACGCGCCCGAAGACACGCAGCCCGCCCCCAGTCGATTTTCTCCCGCGAGTCGGAAATCACGAACGCGAACCACACGCGAAGAACCGGGCTCGACAAGAGCATCGCCGCGGGATGAACCCGCGGCTAAACCCTAGCCGAACCCCATCGCGGCTGGGGTTCGCGATCGCCGTGCATGGCGATCGCTGGGGCTGCCAAGCAACCCCCGGTGGTGAGTCCGGCGACTCACCACCTTCGCCGGAGGAGGGCGGTCAGCCCCAGGCCGACGCGCCGCGGCATCAGCCACGGCTTTCCCTCGCGATCGACCACGCGGTCGATCGCTCGCCCCGGCTTCAGCCGGGGCTCCTCCCTTGCGCACGCCGCCGTCGAGGGCGGCTGGGGTCCGCCACGGCACCAGCCCGTGGCACCCCAGCGATCGACCGAAGTCGATCGCATGCCCCGGCGTCCAGCCGGGGCTTCGCCCTTCGTCGCGCGCGCCGGGCGGTCGAGCCCTAGGGTTTCGACCGCCCCCTTCGATCTTCGCCGGGGATCTCGAATCCCCGTCCGCGATGATCGTCGTTTTCCCGGATCGCGTGTTCATATATATATCACAATTATCAAACACAAATAATCATGGAAGGGGGTTTCTCGATTATTACCTCGAATCGTTGTACGGAGAAACGAATTCGGTTGACGACCTTGCGATCTTCCTACGTATTCCTCGCACTTCCTCCGAACGTCGTGTGGGCGACGATCTATCGGATTCCTATGGATCTTCCTCACTCTCAAGACTTTATGATTGGCGTAACTTAAGTTGTGAAAAGTGAAGACCATGTAGTGCTTATATAGGCTACGTAGGGGATCATAAGGAGAATAAATATTGGGCTTCTAAATATCGAAAATTAAATTGGGTCCAACCCAAATCTATTAATTCTTATCAATATTAAATTTTATTTATTTTCCACTATATAAATAAAATTGCACTCCCAATATTATTCCATATTATATCAAATAATATTTCTCCGATTAGTATTATATATTCCGTGTATTTAAGATTTAAATATCCATGAATAAATTTATTTATTGCTCAATAAATAATATTCATATCTTATATCCGAGACTAGTACCGTTCAACCTTTATTATTGTGCGGAACGAATCCACTCATGAGGTTTACACAATAATTCCTTATGAACTCATCTCGGGGATATTATCAACCCTTCCGGGATACACTTTCCCGTCAAGTATTCACGGCATGTCATATATAAAATATAGCGACCCAACTTTACCGGTAATTAACCCAATAATTAAATCGGTTAATTCCTTTGGAAAATCAAAGTCTCTAATATTAAATATACACACCCGCAATAGGATCGGGGATTAAGAATAAAATACTCCGAGATTTAAATTGATTATCCAAGGCAATCCTAATCAATAAATCTCAAGCTGATCCGCCCAATACACCAAGTGTACAAGTGTGATAAAATAATTAAGATAAATTATTTTCTCTCTCACACAACGACTATACCGATGGATTGGTCCGTGTCCATCTAGGTCGTGAGCAACTGTTCGATTAAATACGAGTAACCGATAGTATGATCTTCTTTGTGCCCATGCAACACCATACTAACTACAACGTATAAAATCCAGGACTATATTTTGCATAATTAATTAAATGCAAATAATTGTTTATTAATTAAATAGGTTAAATGCTATGACCGGGAGTTTACCGATACTTAAATCTAGACATTAAGTACACAACTCCAACACCGGCTGGATGCCGGGGCGAGCGATCGACCTAGGGTCGATCGCTGGGAGCCGTCGCGGCCTCGCGCCGCGGCTGGTGGCTCCCCTCCCCATCGGTGGTGGCGATGAGTCGCCGGACTCACCGCCGGGGGCTGCTAGGCAGCCCCACGCGATCGAACGATCGCGAGCCCCGTGCGGGGGCTCGGCTGGGCACCACGAGCGGAAGCGTGGTGGTGCTCGGTTGAGCTCCGGCTCGTACGGTGGTTCGCGGTTGGATCTCCGGCGAGAGGATTTCGGTCGGGTTGTCGGTTTCCGCAATTTTTTTGATAACCCGGGATATCGAATTCCAGCAGCTCCCTCCTCTACAGCATAGCCCATGTAGACTACGATTTATTCTTTTCCAAGTCGTTAGGTTTCCTGGAACCTTTGCATTTAAAATGCACATACCGTCAGTGGTTCCATATCTACACACCAGGTTCCGGTAGATAATACCATTGACTATGTTTTACGACTAAAGAAAATTTCGTACTTACTTTGAGAGGACAATCAGACTTCCAGTACCCAGACTGTTTGCATCGAGAACACTCGCCTCTTGGCTTTCTCGTCCCATCTCGTGGTCCAAGAAACCTAGGAACACTGGGTTTCTTTGCTTGCTCTTCCTTTCCCCCGATTATGCCCTTAGGTTCAAAACCTTTGGCATTGGCTACAAAAGCTTGCGATTTCCGTCTCAACTCGTCCAAAAGGTCAATCATCTCAGAAACGTGTTTAAGAGTTTCCTCGAATGACTGGCCTTTATGAGTATCCTCATCGCTTCTTGTCTAGCCGCCTATGTCGTGTCTAAACACCAACTTGAGTTTGAACATGATATCAAAATCAGTCCTTTCCTCATCAGTTGAGACATTAATAGGCTCGAGAGGACAAAGCTTACTGAGTACAAACTTGTACTCTTCAACAGTTTGGGCAATGTCTAGATCTCTATTCCAATCAATAGTTTGAAAGGATAATTAGAATTCCAGTACCCAGACTGTTTGCATCGAGAACTCTTGCCTCATGGCTTTCTCGTCCCATCTCGTGGTTCATGTAACTTATGTCCACTGGGTTTCTTTGCTTGCTTTTCCTTTCCCCCGTTCTTGCCTTTAGGTTCGAAACCTTTGGCATTGGCTTACAAGAGCTTGCGATTTCCGTCTCAACTCGTCTAAAAGGTCAATCATCTCAAAAACGTGTTTAAGCGTTTCCTTGAATCGACTGGCCGTTATGAGTATCCTCATCGCCTCTTGTCTAGCCGCCTATGTCATGTCTAAACATCTCCTTGAGTTTGAACATGATATCAAAATCAGTCCTTTCCTCATCAGTTAAGACATTTGAGGACAAAGCTCACTGAGTACAAACTTGTACTCTTCAATAGTCTGGACAATGTCTAGATCTCTATTCCAATCAATTAGATCCAGGGACCAGTGAGTTTAAAATTCCTCAAGTATCACATAAAGTGGGTTCAAAGCCATATCCTAATCTATGAGCACATATAACAACAAACAATCGATTTAATCTCCGATATTGTCTCCCTAAAATAATATCATTAAACCACTAATCACATCTAAAATCCCATCATATATGGCAAGCCACGATAGTGTGGACGTTTACCTATCCAAATGATTTAGCAATTAGATTTGCTTCGGTCGTACATCATCATTAGCGTTACTTCGATGGGAAGAATACTAAGAAGCGTACCTAAGTGTAAACCATTACTCAGTATCTAAGAAGATTGTTTAGGATACGCATATTCACTGCAAGCCACGATAGTGTGGACGTTTACGTTAACATACGCTCCTTTACTCTCTTCTATAACTGTCTACATCAATCGTTCCAAAATCCCATTCAATGTAGCAAGCCACGATAGTGTGGACGTTTACTACACCAAAAGACTTTTACAATTGACTCCCAATTACTTGATCCATTCGATCTTGTAAATCAAGACGCGGAGAATCATAAGTGAAACTCGAAGTTTCTAACCAGTGATTCACCATGCGAACAACCCAATCTCTCATAAAATGAGGGAGCCGAGCAGACAATCGATCCATTTCAAGAAATGGTACGAAGGTCTCTAATCTGTGTCCTCGACATGACCAAGTGGCTTTGGCTCCATTCCACTCCCCGGGGTGAGAATGAGTCGACTTGAAATCAGTTTCAGAAAGACAAATTAGGCATTGTTTGATAAACTTAATCAATGTTTCTCGTAAAAGGAATTACAAGAATTCTCCTCCAATGACTTGTCTATACGAACTTCAAAAGTCCATAAAAGTCACCAAGAGAACAGCAATGGAGACCATGGATATGTTTCCATACCCTCTCCCACTTAGCTTTTTACATTAAAGGGATACGCTATCTAATGCATAATTAAATACACATAAGCATGCATACATGAAATAAAGCACATAGAATATTATCACATAATCAAAATAATACTAGAATATTATTTTCCGACTATTATGGCTTTATCGCATCCCCGTACGCATTTTCTAGTCTTCAGTCTTCGTTCTTGAATGCTCCATGTGACGGAAATATTAATTACAATATTTAAATCTATTTATTTTCAATTAATCCAAAAGTTACTTAATTCGAAAATTAAGTCAATTGAATATATCAAAAATAAAATTAAATATTATTAATATTTTTATTATTTTTATTTTCCTTTTCTAATTCCATTAAATCTCTAGAATCCTATCCAAGACTCACTTGGAATATTCTAGAAGATTTCCATAATGAAATAAGAAAATAAAATAATTTAGGACTCCTAGTCCTTCCAAATTAATTCCTTTCCTAATCTATTAAAAATTCCATAAAGGAATAATTAAATAAGGAAAAATTAATTTAGGACTCCTAAACTTTCCATATTAATTATTTTCCTAATCCATTAAAAATTTCATAAAGGAATAATTAAATGAGGAAAATAAATTAATTCCAAATTAATTCTTTTCCTATTCCATGAGAATTCCCAAAAATAGGAATACTCAAAATAGGAAAACCGAACTAATCTTAGGAAAAATAATTCTTTTCCTAATCCATAAAAATTCCCATAAAATAGGAATAATTATATTAGGAAAACCGAATTATATTAGGAATAGGATCTTTACCGAGATTAACACGGAATGGGGATTTCCGGTCTATCCCCGAGCTCGGCCGAGGAGCACGCCCACCACCGCCACCACCCAACCGGCGCGCCACCACCGCCGGTGACATCGCACGGCCGAGGGTGCGGTCGAGTGCCCCCCACGCGCTCGATCCATGGTTCGGCTATGGGGATAGCCGAACCGAGCCCTAACCCTCTCTTCGTCTCCTCCGTCACAATTTTCCGGCGGTCGTTTCGGCATCGATCCAACGTAAAATAAATTACAAATTTATTACTACGCAATCCGGTATCGATTCTCTACAAAACGACCTCAAACAATTTCCGGAAAAATTAAGAACAAACATTCACCACACAAGAACGAATATTGACATCAACGAGAGTTTAATAATCAAGAGAAATATTATGACATTAATTAACAATAATTAAATCTAGCCATAATAATCGGAAACCCTGCAAGGTAGAACAATTTATCGAAAAATACCATGAACTAAAACCAACGCTCTGATACCAATTGTTGGAAATCGATATCCCGGAATTAATAAATTTAAATAAATAAATTATCTAATTAATTCCGACCAAAATCCTTTGGAGATCGAATATCCGGAGTTGTAAAATTGCGGAACAACAACTCCAATCGAAATCCCGGTTGCCGGAAATCCGCCACGAACCACCACGCGAACCCGGACTCAACCAAACCCTAACCACGGGGATAGCCCGGGCTGTTCGGTCGAGCCCTCGCATGGGGCTCGCGGCTGTCCTTGGCAGCCGCCTAGGGCTGCCCTTGGCAGCCCGCCGGGTGTAACAACCGCAAAATTTATATTAATTAATTAAGTAATTTTGGCCCAATTAATAATTTGCAAAGAAAATAATTATACTATACATTAGTTCTAATCATTTTATGTTCATGTTAATTTCCATGTTTAGTTATTACATTCATCATTGATATTTCATTTAGCATGCAAGTCATTTAGAAATCATAAGTCATAGTATCCTCAATCCAAATTCCCTATTAATATTATTAAATACTACTTCTATTAGTATTAAACTATTATTGCTATTAATATTATTATAATTATTACTATTATCGCAAGACCACAATTTTATTATTACTAGTTCTATTACTATTAATTAGTATTACTATTTTATTATATTAGAATAGGTTTTGGCCCATAAACCACCTCTTTTAGTTTGTTGAAGAATAGATCCTTTTATATGATCCGTATACATACCAAAACCCTAGTGCTAGTGCTGAATTGCTTATATATAGTATTAAGGTTCTTTGGTCCAATTCGTTTATCATCTTCGTCCTGCCATTACCGTGCTTTGTTGGAGAACGAGCAAGCCTTAACCGTCGTCGATGTAAGAATTCGAGGCCTTCCAGTGTAGCCACGGCGTGAGTTGCCCCAATCAAGACCGTCCGTGAATCCCTCGACGAACTGCCGCACGGCAAACCACTTTGATCCACCATCGATGGAGAAGAAGTTTAGAGAATCGACTTTCCAGCCCCAAGAAACCCCTTCGATATAGCTCTTCGCCTCCCACTTCCATATCTGCTATGCGTCTTGGAGACCCAACCCTCCATAGAAGACACCCTATTGACGCCGCACAGCAGAAGTTACGTTGTAGAAGAAGTCGAAGCGTCGAATCGAAGGCCACAACCAAGATCGAGTCGTCGCCGCCTTATGCCGCGGGCGAGACCGTCACATACGATATCACGTCCGAGTTCCATTGCCGTATTTGATGTCCCCGAAACTCGTCGATGAGGTGCTGCTCGTCAAATCCCGTGAACCATCGTCGCCCCACGTTTACTGTGTGCAGAATCGATAAGAAGTTAATTAGGAACGATTTGGGGATCGGCCATTGCTTCGCAAAGATGTTTTGAACTGGGCTGTTTCACCTTTTGTCCCAACTTTTATTTCCACCCAGCTTCTTAGTGACAAGTCGAAGCCCAACAAATAGTTCCTCCTAAGGTCAGCATGTACTCTTTTTATACCAAGCCCAATTCCCTCCTACTTAATTAATTATTTATAAATATATGTTTATTTTAAATTGTCTATATATTACGTAATAATATTATGTTAATATTATTCTTTTAAGAAGGTATAAGGATTTTGAGGATTAGGATTGCACGAGCATTCATTCACGCATCTTTTTCGTCAAGACAAGTTCTGCATTTTCAAGGTAGGGGTATTTCTAAAACCTTTTCAAATACAGTTCATATCAGTGTATGGTACGCAGGTAATTGTTCGATATCGAGGACTTTATATTCTATTCATGTTATGTGCACATATTAGTCGCGCGACGAAACTCATGACCGTGTTCACGTAGACGTGTGACGTGTTCACGGTAATAAATCAAGCAAGCAAGTGATAGGAACGTTTAATCGTTCGGAAATTCATGTCCTTGGGTATATCCCACTATCTAACAAGTTCAAGTTAGTTTATAAAGTTGAGCGTCATTCCGGTTGCTTTCGTATTGTGCAATGTATGAACTGGTATCCCTACTGAGTTGTTGATAACTCACCCCTTTTTAAAACCCCATCTTTTCAGGTTGAGCGAAATCGGAGCGAGACGGGGATGTGGCGGCGATAGTAGTAGCAGCATTTATTTTTAAAGACATTATTTTCTTTTATGCTTTCTACTTTTGAAACTTCACAATTGAGTATTTTTATTTAAATTTGACTATTGAGGGTTGCTTTTTTTTAGTTAAAAATTTTATTATGAAAAAGTCGTTTTGACATTTTGTTATTTTAAATACTTCAATTTCATTTGAAGAAATAAGAAAATCCTCGATAGTTTATGTTATGAAAAATGGGATGTTACAACTTGGTATCAGAGCATTACGGTTCTCTTTACGGACCTAAAAATAGTTTTAAAAATAAGCTACTATCGTCCACCTCTGCCCGCTCGCGCCGACTTCGCTAGTAAGTGCATTCATTCATGACGTTTCATTTAAGTTGCATGTCTAGTTTCATGATGTTGTAGTCACGTGCATATTATATTCATGAGTTTCAAGTACAATGCATATCAAGTTCATGTTTTTCAATTAGGATGCATGTCTAGTCTCATTATATTCCAAGTAAATTGCACGTCATGTTCATGATTTTCAAGTAAAATGCATACTCAAGTTCATAGTTTTCAAATTCATGATTTTTCAAGTACATTGCATGTTCAACTTTTCAAGTGAAAATTTTATGTTGCTTAAATTGCGCACTTTATTTAAGTTCAAGTTCAAGTTCAAGTTCATGTTAAAATCCAAGTTCATAATTATTATGTCAAGATGTGCGCAATTTATTGCAAAAATATGATGCATATGTTTCAAAAAAAAAATTAGTTGCATGATGCATGATTTACACAAATTATATAATTATATATATGCAAATATTAAGTTAATTGTGGCCTTAGGAACTTAAAATGGTTAAGAGTAATGATATATATCTTATGGTTAACCTACGGTGATGTTGAAGACTTAATAGAACTAAATTGCTGAACTTATGGTGTTGCGTTTGACTTTGATGTTGAAGACTTGATATAGAACTAAGTTGCTGAACTTATGGTGTTGCGTTGGACTTTGGATTTCGTATCTACTAAGTATATTGCTCAAGTAAGTTATGCACATGTGACGTAGTAAGTTACTATTTGGAGGTTAGTATATACTCAGTGAAAGATGTGAGACCAATCGCCTATGTAAGAGCGTAGTAGCGAAACTACGACACGATTATCATGATAGAACTACGTATTAAAACGAAGTGCCTCGGTGTCATAGAATTTAACTGTTCATTGGAGGATCGTAATAGTATCTTACCAAGAGATAACGGTAATGATATTGAAGGAGGTTCACCGATTTTAGAGAGTTGAATCGGCGCACAATTAAGAACAAGTATCCACTACCTCAAAATTGACGATGTTTGTGTTCAATTAAAAGGGGCAAGTGTGTTCTCGTACATTGACTTAAGGTCGGGATATCACCAGGAGTGAGTTGATATCTCAAAGTCAAGTTTCTGAACTCAGACAGTATGTGATCATGTTCATTAATGAAATTTTTTTCTACTCGTAGACGAAGCTTAACTCAAGGAACATTTGAGATTTTCCTTGGAGGCATTGAGCATAGAGGAGTCTGCAAAATTCTCGAGATGTGAGTTTTAGCTAAACCATGAGTTATTTCTAGAGCGAGTTGTCATATCTCCTAGAATTAAAGTTGACTCTTCTAAGATTGAAGAGGTCAATCAATTGATCACTCAAGAATGTGAAAGAGATACGTGACTTCTTGATTTTGTTTATTGCTATCAAAGATTCATTGAAGGTGTTTCAAAGATAGCACAACCGATGACATAGTTGAAAAGGAAAGTTTTTCAGCAACTCATTCATTGAAGGTACTTCAAAGATAGCACAACCGATGACATAGTTGAAGAGGAAAGTTTTTCAGCAACTCGAGAGGAATTTAACCACAACATTACTTTTGACCATTTCAATCTGTACAGAAGGTTTCATGGTCTATAGTAATGCCACTATCCAAATATTGGGTTGTTTGTGGATGCAGCATGGGAAAGTGATAGCATATGCTTCCCGACAATTGAAAAAAAAAAAATAACAGGAAGTTAATTACCTTACACACGACTCAGAGGCCACTGATGTAATCCATGCATTGAAGATTTTGAGACATTATTGGTATCATAAAAGATGAAGTATATTTTCGCGCAGAAGGAGTTGAACATGCGTCAGAGAAGATAACCAGGGATTTTTAAAGATCGCGAATGTTCAATTCTTTATCATCCTGAAAAGGCTAATGTCGTGGCAAACACCTTAAGCAGAAATACAATGGGGCATATAGTCATTTGTTGACGAATCAAGAGTAACTTCAAATAGAGTTCAAGAATATGAAAAGCGAAGTGATTTCTCAACCTCGTGGTACAGAAGCAATGTTATCTACGTTGACGATTTTTCTTACCCTATGCAAAAGAATTAAGAAAGCGCTAGAGAATGATGTTTCCTGTTGAAGTTAAGGACTCAAGTTCGAGAAGAGAACATTGAGGGTTTTTCCGAAAACAAAAGTTTGAGTCATAGTATTTAACAGAATGTTGTTGTGAGTCGAAAAACGAGATCTTGAGGAATTAAATCGTAGAAGAAGCACATTGTACGCCATATACTTCCCATCCGAGAGGTACAAAGATGTATCACGACTTGTGAGAGTCATTCTGGTGGAGAAGTATGAAAAGTTACATCGAGTTATTCATGCATAAATGTTTGGTGTGTCGACGAGTTAAGGCTTAACACCAACGACCTTTGAGTCTAATTCAACCATTGGGAGTACCCGAGTGGAAAATTAAGCACGATGGCATTGACTTTGGGATAAGTTTACCGCAATCATCAAGAGCAAATAATGCAATTTGGATAATTGTTGACCGATTAAGAAAATTTGCACAGTTTCTACCTGTGAAGTTGATATTTAGAATGGATCAGCTCGCACACTTGTACATTCGCTAGAGAATGAGGTTTCACGATACTCTAATATGAATTGTGTAATATAGAGATCCTAAATTTTTTTCAAGACTTTGGAGAAGTTTGTACGATACGATCAGAACAAAGCAGACGTTTAACACCGCGTGTTATCTTTAGGCAAAAAGTCAATTTGATAGAACAAGACAAACTCGGGGAGAAATCTTAGAACATGTGTTATTAACGAAGAAGAGTTACGAATACATAGAGTCATCTTAATGAGATGTGTGAAATGATCTTTAGATCATAAAACCCACATGTTCAGAAAGAACGATATGCCATTAATATATGCTAAACGGATACGCCATGTCGGAGGAAAACTGCAATTGAGAGCAAAAGCAGGGAACGAAGTCACTTAAATAGAATCCTTTACAAGAGGTAAATAACGAATTTCGAGGACGAAATTTTTATAAGGAGGGTAGGTTGTAACAACCGCAAAATTTATATTAATTAATTAAGTAATTTTGGCCCAATTAATAATTTGCAAAGAAAATAATTATACTATACATTAGTTCTAATCATTTTATGTTCATGTTAAATTCCATGTTTAGTTATTACATTCATCATTGATATTTCATTTAGCATGCAAGTCATTTAGAAATCATAAGTCATAGTATCCTCAATCCAAATTCCCTATTAATATTATTAAATACTACTTCTATTAGTATTAAACTATTATTGCTATTAATATTATTATAATTATTACTATTATCGCAAGACCACAATTTTATTATTACTAGTTCTATTACTATTAATTAGTATTACTATTTTATTATATTAGAATAGGTTTTGGCCCATAAACCACCTCTTTTAGTTTGTTGAAGAATAGATCCTTTTATATGATCCGTATACATACCAAAACCCTAGTGCTAGTGCTGAATTGCTTATATATAGTATTAAGGTTCTTTGGTCCAATTCGTTTATCATCTTCGTCCTGCCATTACCGTGCTTTGTTGGAGAACGAGCAAGCCTTAACCGTCGTCGATGTAAGAATTCGAGGCCTTCCAGTGTAGCCACGGCGTGAGTTGCCCCAATCAAGACCGTCCGTGAATCCCTCGACGAACTGCCGCACGGCAAACCACTTTGATCCACCATCGATGGAGAAGAAGTTTAGAGAATCGACTTTCCAGCCCCAAGAAACCCCTTCGATATAGCTCTTCGCCTCCCACTTCCATATCTGCTATGCGTCTTGGAGACCCAACCCTCCATAGAAGACACCCTATTGATGCCGCACAGCAGAAGTTACGTTGTAGAAGAAGTCGAAGCGTCGAATCGAAGGCCACAACCAAGATCGAGTCGTCGCCGCCTTATGCCGCGGGCGAGACCGTCACATACGATATCACGTCCGAGTTCCATTGCCGTATTTGATGTCCCCGAAACTCGTCGATGAGGTGCTGCCCGTCAAATCCCGTGAACCATCGTCGCCCCACGTTTACTGTGTGCAGAATCGATAAGAAGTTAATTAGGAACGATTTGGGGATCGGCCATTGCTTCGCAAAGATGTTTTGAACTGGGCTGTTTCACCTTTTGTCCCAACTTTTATTTCCACCCAGCTTCTTAGTGACAAGTCGAAGCCCAACAAATAGTTCCTCCTAAGGTCAGCATGTACTCTTTTTATACCAAGCCCAATTCCCTCCTACTTAATTAATTATTTATAAATATATGTTTATTTTAAATTGTCTATATATTACGTAATAATATTATGTTAATATTATTCTTTTAAGAAGGTATAAGGATTTTGAGGATTAGGATTGCACGAGCATTCATTCACGCATCTTTTTCGTCAAGACAAGTTCTGCATTTTCAAGGTAGGGGTATTTCTAAAACCTTTTCAAATACAGTTCATATCAGTGTATGGTACGCAGGTAATTGTTCGATATCGAGGACTTTATATTCTATTCATGTTATGTGCACATATTAGTTGCGCGACGAAACTCATGACCGTGTTCACGTAGACGTGTGACGTGTTCACGGTAATAAATCAAGCAAGCAAGTGATAGGAACGTTTAATCGTTCGGAAATTCATGTCCTTGGGTATATCCCACTATCTAACAAGTTCAAGTTAGTTTATAAAGTTGAGCGTAATTCCGGTTGCTTTCGTATTGTGCAATGTATGAACTGGTATCCCTACTGAGTTGTTGATAACTCACCCCTTTTTAAAACCCCATCTTTTCAGGTTGAGCGAAATCGGAGCGAGACGGGGATGTGGCGGCGATAGTAGTAGCAGCATTTATTTTTAAAGACATTATTTTCTTTTATGCTTTCTACTTTTGAAACTTCACAATTGAGTATTTTTATTTAAATTTGACTATTGAGGGTTGCTTTTTTTTAGTTAAAGATTTTATTATGAAAAAGTCGTTTTGACATTTTTTTATTTTAAATACTTCAATTTCATTTGAAGAAATAAGAAAATCCTCGATAGTTTATGTTATGAAAAATGGGATGTTACACCGGGCATGCTCGAATTCCTCACGGACAGCCCCATCGTTTTCGCGGGGATGCGTCTTAACCGAACACCCGCCGCCACCGAAGTCGCGGCTGCCCGATCACGAACCCGCTGCGTCGATCGAAGGGCTGCCCAGCAGCCACGGGCTGACCTAGCCACGCCCCGGTGTTCGCGCGCCCAGCCACGGTCGAACCGTGGCTAGCGATCACCGCCAGCCCCCGCCGCGCGAGCGGCGGTCCAGCCGCGCGTGCGGCTGCCCCTCCGTGTGAGCGGAGGCAGCCCCGCGCGAGCGGCGCTCGGCGTCCAGCCGGGCTTCACGCCCTCGACCCCTCTCTAGCCGAGCCGTTGAGCCGCCGGCGGTCCGGTGATCTACGATCACCACCGCCCGATTCAACCTCGTCATGGGTCACGTTCTTGGATCTTGGTTCACGATATTTTTACGATAATTAAACGATAAAATCATAAAGAGGGTTTTACGATTTACCTCGTTCTCGTTGTTCGGAAAAACAAAGAACTCAATTTGATGACCTTTGAGATCTTCCGACGTATTCCTTGCACTAGCTCGGACGTCGTGTGGGCGACGATCTACCGAACTCCATGGATCCTCCTCTCTACTTTCTCTCTCTAGAATTGTGATCTTCAAGTTATGAGAATAGAGAAGACCATGTAGTGCTTTTATAGGCTACGTAGGGGATCTTAAGGAGGTGGAATATTGGGCTTCCAATAATAGTGATTAAATTGAGCCCAAGCCCAAATCTATTAATCCTTACTATTATTAATTATATGATTAACTCCACTATATAAATATAATTGCACTCCCAATATTCACCATATTATATCAAATAATATTTCTTCGGTAGTATTATTTATTCCGTGTATTTAAGATATGAATATCCATGAATAAAATTAATTTATTGCTAATTAATTTATTCATCTCTTATTTCCGAGACTAGTACCATTCAACCTTAATTATTATGCGGAACGAATCCACCTGCAGGGTTTACATAATAATTCCTTATGAACTCATCTCGGGGATATTATCAACCCTTCCGGGATACACTTTCCCGTCAATTATTCACGGCATGCCATATATAAAATATAGTGACCCAACTTAACCGGTAATTAACCCAATAATTAAATCGGTTAATTCCTTTGGTAAATCAAAGTCACTTATATTAAACATACACACCCGCAATAGTTTCGGGGATTAAGAATAAAATACACAGAGACTTAAATCGATTATCGCCGGCAATCCTAATCGATAAATCTCAAGCAGATCCGCTCAATACACCAAGTGTACAAGTGTGATAAAATAATCAAGACAGATTATTTTCTCTCTCACAAAACGACTATACCGATGGATTGGTCCGTGTCCATCTAGGTCGTGAACAACCGTTCGATTAAATACGAGTAACCGATAGTATGATATTCTGTGTGACGTCGCACACCATACTAACTACAACATATATAATCCAGGACTATAATTTTCATATATTTAATTATAAATAATTAAATGCAAATAATTGTTTGTTTAATTAAATAGATTAGTGGCAATGGATCGTGAGTTTCCTTTACTTAAATCTAGACATTAAGTACACAACTCCAACACTCTTGTGGCTAAGATGGAAGTGCAAGCAGAGAAGCCCAGTGGTTCCAAACCACGGAATGGGAAGAGCAAGCCGCAAGGCAAGTGCTATCGATGCAAGCAGTCTGGGCACTGGAGGTCTGATTGTCCTCTCATCAAAGGTACAAAATTTTCCTTAGTCACTGAAACATTGTCAGTGGTGTTATCTACCAGCACCTGTTGTGTAGATACGGGGGCCACTGATCATGTCTGCAATTCATTGCAGGGGTTCCAGGAAACCCGGAGACTTAGAGAGGGAGAGATCGTGGTCTACATGGGCAATTCCGCGAGGGTGGCGGCTGTTGCAGTGGGAGACGTTCACTTACGATTTAGTAGTGATAGGGTTTTAGTTTTACATAATTGTCTTTATGTACCCAATTTTAGAAAGAATTTAATTTCGGTTTCTAAACTTATTATGAATGGATATTCTGTTTCTTTTGACCACTCTGTGATCATAAGAAGAAATAGTGATATTATCTGTTCTGGTACATTGGTAGACGATTTGTATGTGCTAAATCCTGAGTCTAACACGATGCAACTAACCGAGAGTAATAACACATCTACGAACACCAATAAGAGAAAGGAACCTTCTAAGATGAATCAATTATACTTGTGGCATCTAAGGCTAGGTCATATAAACTCAAATAGAATTCAAAGGTTGAAAGCTGATTGTCTCATCAGTGGTGTTGAAGGAGAGGACCTTCCAACCTGCGAATCCTGTTTAGAGGGAAAAATGACCAAGCGTTCTTTTTCTGGTAAAGGACGAAGAGCTGAACAAGTATTGGATTTGATTCACTCTGATGTATGCGGACCTATGTCAACTCAGGCAAAGGGAGGGTACGAGTATTTCATCACTTTCACTGATGATTACTCAAGGTATGGATTTGTATACCTGATGCGCCGCAAGAGCGAATCTTTTGACAAGTTCAAAGAGTTCAAGGCTCTTGTGGAGAACCTTCATGGTAAATCCATTAAATGCCTGCGATCTGATCGCGGAGGCGAGTACCTGTCTGGAGAATTCAAGGCATACTTGGCAGAGAATGGGATTGATTCCCAAATGACATCACCATATACTCCCCAGCAGAATGGTGTGTCAGAAAGAAGGAATAGGACTCTTATGGAAATGGTGCGTTCAATGATGAGTTACTCGGACTTACCTATCATGTTCTGTGGATATGCCTTGGAAACAGCGGCGCACATTCTGAACTTGGTTCCATCTAAAACAGTTCCTTCAACACCCATGGAACGATGGAGCGGGCGCAAGCCTAGCTTGAGACACGTTCGGATCTGGGGGTGCCCTGCACATGTGTTGAAGGTAGGTGCTGATGCTGGAAATCGATATCCCGGGTTATCAAAATTTGCGGAAACTGACAACCCGACCGAAATCTCGTCGCCGGAGATTCAACCGCGAACCACCGTACGAGCCGGAGCTCGACCGAGCACCACCACGGTCCGCCCTGTTGGAGTTGTGTACTTAATGTCTAGATTTAAGTAACGGTAAACTCCACGTCATAGCATTTAATCTATTAAATTAATAAACAATTGTTTGCTTTTAATTATTTATAATTAAATAAATGCAAATCATAGTCCTGGATTTATACGTTGTAGTTAGTATGGTGTGTCGGGCCCACACAGAAGATCATACTATCGGTTACTCGTATTTAATCGAACAGTTGCTCACGACCTAGATGGACACGGACCAATCCATCGGTATAGTCGTTGTGTGAGAGAGAAAATAATTTTTCTTAATTATTTTATCACACTTGTACACTTGGTGTATTGAGCGGATCGTTGAGATTCATCGATTAGGATTGCCGGCGATAATCGATTCGAGTCTCAGTGTGTTATATTCTTAATCCCCGATAT
The DNA here is from genome assembly GCA_954870475.1 of Euphrasia confusa. NCBI lineage: Eukaryota > Viridiplantae > Streptophyta > Magnoliopsida > Lamiales > Orobanchaceae > Euphrasia > Euphrasia confusa. The sequence continues at coordinate 12,993,658 of OX940949.1, read as the reverse complement.
TATTGCGGGTGTGTATATTTAATATAAGTGACTTTGATTTACCAAAGGAATTAAACGATTTAATTATTGGGTTAATTACCGGTTAAGTTGGGTCACTATATTTTATATATGGCATGCCGTTAATTAGCAATAAATTAATTTTATTCATGGATATTTAAATCTTAAATACACGGAATAAATAATACTACCGGAGAAATATTATTTGATATAATATGGTTTAATATTGGGAGTGCAATTAATTTATACAGTGGAAAATAAATTAATTAATATTGATAAGGATTAATGGACTTGAGCATTGGGCTCAATTTAATCTTCAATATTGGAAGCCCAATATTCCACCTCCTTTAGATCCCCTACGTAGCCTGTAAAAGCACTACATGGCCTTCATAAATCATAAGACAAGATTATCATACTTGATATTCTAGAGAGTTGAAGGAGATCCATAGGAGTTCGATAGATCGTCGCCCACCCGACGTTCGTGAAGGTTTTCGATGCCGATCCAATCGCTCGATTACCTTGTTCGTGTGTGCGGAAGCGTGTAAAACAATAAACCACGAACAACATGAAGATCTAGGCACACATTATATGTATAGACACGTTTATATATATACATCCAATATATATATATAGGGATTAACGAGAACACTTACAACCGGTGTAGCGTGCCTCGTTGATGTTGATGAAGGTGGTGTTGAGTCGATTGAACCACCTTCATGGATCAGTCACTAGATGCTCTCCTTGTGAATGACCTCGTCACTCCTTTGGATCGTCCGGATGTTGAAGCCGCACAAATGGCCCGGCCTCTACGTGTTGCACACGAACCCGGATGATAAACACCTTGCTTGTTTGAAGTGGTTCTCCAAGAACACTCTCTCTTCTCACTCTTTCTTGTGAATTTCGTGGCTGATGATGATGGTCTTAGAATGAGATATGAAAATCTGATTTTCATGCTCATTATACCCCTTTTACTTCACATGTAACCCCCACCATAATGTGTGTGTCATAACCACACATAATGGGGTGTTATGGTGAAGTTCAAAGGTCATCTCCACATAATCATGCCAAATCATGATATGTGGTCCCATTGGCTTGTGTGGCATGCCATGTCACACTATGTGACATGCATCCATGCAAGCCATGCATCCCATGCATGGGAATTAAATCCACGTAAATATTGATTCCAAATCAATATATTTATCAAGCAATGTATATCAATATCGAGCTCGTGTGTGACCCTGTAGGTATGATTTTATCGATCAATATTATATTGTTCTCAACAATTAATATTATCGAATAATCAATTAACATCCGGAGACGACCTTATGACTTAATCGATTGCACACGTAGGATCGAAGGACATATCCCAACAATCTCCCACTTGGCCTTCAGAGCCAGTGTGCTGCCAATTTTCTGTTGTCTCTTTATATCTAAGTTTGAACTTGAGGCAAGACTCGAGTCATCCTCAATCAGTTCAAACCTTTCTTGGACTTTGAGACAGACTGTAAAACCAGATTTATCACTATGATACGAATCTGGACGTGGCCACGTATTTTCCACAGTCTCGACTCTCCAAGTGGCCGGTAAGACATGTATCCCATTATAAAATGGAGGACAATCCCATCTTGTCAATCCAAGCTCTCCCACTTGCTTCCTGATATACCTAATAACAAGTTTTATAACCTCCTTTTACGAAAGGCGTTTACTTGTATCAAAGTACACCATTTCACAATGGAATCACTCTGGACTACTCAGGTCAGAGGAAATTGCTCGACAGTCAATGAAATAGTATTATGACTCGAAATCTCAAATACTATTTCAGTCGGGTCTGTTCGATCATTAGCTCCCAGCTAATATCTATGTAATTGTACTTGATGTCCCACATCACTAGCCCATGAAGCGGCGCTATAGTACACATTACAAACTAGTTCATTGTATTATCGGTTTGTCCGTACTCGATTATACGAACCAGGAACAACTATATGATTTAAGTATATCAGTTCAACCATTGGGACTTCATTATGCGGTAAGTCGACCTCATAACCCAATTGATATCACTTAATCATTTGGACAATTCATATAAATTAAACCATATTTATATGAAGAAATATGTATTATACATATTAGTGAATATTTACCAAATCTCCAAAAGTATCTAATACAGTAATAGAAATCACAACCCATCTCTAAGATGTCTGATCTCTATTGCAGTCGTGAAAGCCTCAAGCTTAAACTGCTGGAGAGGTTTAGAAAGCGGGTTTGCAACCTTACCAAAAGTTGCAACTTTATTATCTCGATGTCTCCACCAAACTATCTCCCAGATAATGTGGAACATCCTGAGCACCAGCTTTAGATTTGTAGTGCTCCCTAGACTCATAAGCTTGCGCGATAGATCTACTATAAATAGAGAACTATCGGATGGGCTGAGCTAGTTACGCCACCTAGTTCATTCAAGAACTTTCAAATCTTAAATGCCAACATGTATGCATCCAATGCAATAATGTGCTCAGTTTTTGTAGTTTAATCAGCTATATTGCATTGCATGGAACTATTCCAGCAAATATCACCTCAAAAAAGACAAAAGATATAACCAGATTAAAATCGGAAATTATCTTAGTCTATTTTGAAGTTAGCATTCAAACAGCTTGTTAATATCAACTCTTTTTGTCTTCCAAAGACAACAAAATTCTTTTGTCCATCTAAGGTACAAAAGAATATTCTTGGTCGCAGTCTAACGCGCCTCACCTGGATTTCCTTGAAACTGACTCGTCATGCTCAAAGCATACGATACGTCCGGTCGTGTACATATCATGACATACATTATAGACCCTATTGCCGAAGCATAAGGAATGTTTTCCATTATCTTTTGCTCATCAAGTCCCGTAGGGCCTTGCATCTTGCTAAGAGATGTGCCATGACTCATTGGAATGAGACCCTTTTTGGCGTCTTTCATTCTGAACTTATCAAGCACCTTATCAATATAGGTCGCTTTACTAAGTCCAAACATCCTTTTCGATCTGTTCCGACAGATCTTGATGCCCAATATGTACTGTGCTTCTCTAAGATCCTTTATTCAAAAACAATTTTCAAGCCATTCTTTAATAGAATTAAGCATAGAAACATTGTTTCCAATAAGGAGTATGTCACCGACATACAACACAATTAATACAACGTAACTCCCACTGATCTTCTTGTAAAACAAGACTCTTCTGAGTTCCTCTGAAATCCAAATCCCAGTATGGATTCATTGAACTGAAGATTGCTACTCTGATATGCTTTGTTTTATTCCATAAATGGAATTATAAGATTGCATAATTTCTCAGCCTTATTAGGATCGATAAAACTTTTTGGCTGTGTCAAAACACATTCTCTTCTAGAATCCAATTCAAGAAGTTAGTTTTAACATCAAATATTACCATAACTCATTATCAAGATGAGTAGCAATGGCTATGATAATCTGAATGATTTAATCAAAGCAACTGGTGAAAGTTTTTCCATAATCCACCTCGTGAATAAAACTTTTACCATCAACCTTGCTTTGAAAACCCTAGGTTTTCCATCTGTCTGTTTAGATCTTAAAGATCTATTAGCATTCATTGGGTTCTGACCCCGTGATGCAAATATATCATGTTCCAAACTTGATTATCAGATATTGATATCATCTCAGATTTCATGGCACCATGCCAATTTTCAGTAGCTGGACTCGTCATAGCTTGGAATTAAGTCGAAGGTTCACCGCTTTCCAAAAGCATGAATTCATATTTCTCATTGGTCACAATACCTAAGTATCTGACTAAACGAGATGTTGGAAATCGATATCCCGGAATTAATAAATTTAAATAAATAAATTATCTAATTAATTCCGACCGAAATCCTTTGGAGATCGAATATCCGGAATTGTCAAAATTGCGGAACCGACAATTCCAATCGACTCCCGGAACACGTACATGACCATACGAAAAAGTTACGCGGGAAAAACTGATTCGACGCGGGTCCGCTACGGGAAAACCCGTAGCACCCAGCGAATCTCCCGCAGCAACCCGCAGCGACTCGCCTGAGTCGCTGCTGCTGAGACGTTACTGGAACGCTGCGGATCAGCTACTGATCGATACGGGTCCGCTAGGAGAAAACCCGTAGCACCCGTCGATTCTCCCGCAGCAACCCAGCGAAACTCCCGTAGCAGCCCGCAGCAACTCGTACGAGTCGCTGCTGCTGGGCGCTACGGATCGATGCGGATCGCTGCGAGTCCGCTACTGATCGCTACTGATCGATGCGGATCGCTGCGAGTCCGCTACTGATCGCTACTGATCGCTGCGGATCGCTGCGGGAAAACCCGTAGCCGATCCGCGTATCGAGCCCTAGGCTCGATTTTCCTCGCGCGATCTTCGTCCAGCCGAGCCGTCGATCCGCCGCCGGTCCGGTGGTCCAGCCACCACCGCCCGGTTCGACCTCGTCATGGGGTTCGTCTTTTTGGATCTTACGTTCACGTTATTTTCACGATAATTAAACTTTAAAATCATCGAAGGGGGTTCAACGATTTTACCTTTGTTCTCGTTGTACGGAGAAACGAAGAACTCATTGACGACCTTGAGATCTTCCCACGTATTCCTTGCACTAGCCCGGACGTCGTGTGGGCGACGATCTACCGAACTCCATGGATCCTCCTCTCTACTTTCTCTCTCTAGAATTGTGATCTTCAAGTTATGAGAATAGAGAAGACCATGTAGTGCTTTTATAGGCTACGTAGGGGATCTAAAGGAGGTGGAATATTGGGCTTCCAATAATAGTGATTAAATTGAGCCCACCAAGCCCAAATCTATTAATCCTTACTATTATTAATTATATGATTAACTCCACTATATAAATATAATTGCACTCCCAATATTCACCATATTATATCAAATAATATTTCTCCGGTAGTATTATTTATTCCGTGTATTTAAGATATAAATATCCATGAATAAAATTAATTTATTGCTAATTAATTTATTCATCTCTTATATCCGAGAATAGTACCGTTCAACTTTAATTATTATGCGGAACGAATCCACCTGCAGGGTTTACATAATAATTCCTTATGAACTCATCTCGGGGATATTATCAACCCTTCCGGGATACACTTTCCCGTCAAGTATTCACGGCATGCCATATATAAAATATAGTGACCCAACTTAACCGGTAATTAACCCAATAATTAAATCGGTTAATTCCTTTGGTAAATCAAAGTCACTTATATTAAATATACACACCCGCAATAATATCGGGGATTAAGAATAAAATACTCTGAGATTTAAATTGATTATCCAAGGCAATCCTAATCAATAAATCTCAAGCGATCCGCTCAATACACAAAGTGTACAAGTGTGATAAAATAATTAAGACAAATTATTTTCTCTCTCACACAACGACTATACCGTTGGACTAGTTCGTGTCCATCTAGGTCGTGAGCAACTGTTTGATTAAATACGAGTAACCGATAGTATGATCTTCTGTGTGGGCCCGACACACCATACTAACTACAACGTATAGAATCCAGGACTATAATTTGCATATATTTAATTATAAATAATTAAATGCAAATAATTGTTTATTTAATTAAATAGATTAATGGCAATGGATCGGGAGTTTTCGTTACTTAAATCTAGACATTAAGTACACAACTCCAACAATCCCCCACTTGTACTATGGTCTAGTCATTTCCTCCAAACTCCCGACTCCCATACTCATCACGTGCTTAAGTTATACTTTCCAGAAGTATTGTGTGAATGAGCAGTCTAGGTTGCCGCTCTGAAGTTATCTTGGTGACTACTGCGTCGTCTCATTGACGATGACTCGTATCAGGTGGTACTGGCTCTATGTGTTATCATCACTTTTTGAACTTATGACTTCTTCCAGTTCTCCATGCACCGCTATGTACATAGCCTTTGGTGAACCAAGAGTCATACCCAAGTTCAGAGGTCATTCCGGAACCTAACCAAAATTTCCGCTGCCTCTGAGGCTGCTATTCGGTTTATGATAGAGTCCGAGAAGCATTACGCTTATCACTCTTTCATCTTTAGGTTCCACCTCTTCTAAAAGTGAACACATAGCCTGATATCGACTTACACTGGTCTTTCTCTGATTTTTGGATCTGAGAAACTGTAATCTAAGAAGATTTCGTCTTGCTTGGTAATCCAGTACTTCCAAGTACTATTACAGCATTCGAATATCTCTTATCCAGATTACTTTGATATCCTCCCACTACGCTAACCGCATAGTTGATATCAGGTTCTTGTTTTTCAACCTTGCATCCACAAAGCTCTCTACACTCGAAGTGTAGGAAACTGCTTTGTCTATATCTATCTCCTTTATGCGTTTGAAAGACATACCTTTAGATAGATGTATTCTGTTCCCGAAAGGCAATAACCTTTCTCAGAATTGTGCATGTTTAAAACAAACCATAATCCTATAAGATAATTTTAAGAGAAGTACAAATGTTCTTATCTAGAGATCGAAAGATTTCTAAGAACATGATCCAACTTCATCTTAATCTTATATCTCGATTTATTTAGACAACCTCTATTTTATGTCTGACAACACTTTTACATTGTTGCCAATGATGAAGTGTTATCTACACAAAATTCCGAGAAACACCACCCTTGTTTCCATTACGTCTCTAACACACCTCTCCTTGTCTTTTGATGAATCCATAGAATGGACTATCTCATCAATTCGCAAGTTCCTATGCAGAGCTAGGGATCGATTTCATGCCTACTAGATCCAGAGTCCAAAACTCCTCCAGTCTTATGAACATCTCTGGTTGCTTAACAACCTCCCACTGCAATGGCGTTCCGGTGTATAACAGTAATAACATTAGGTGCAGTTAGTGGTGTACCGCTACTCGGTTCGGCTGGTTCTAAGTCTTAATATTTCTCTCTCACTTCAAAGTATTACGTCACTTTGGGCTTGTGGTTCATCTAATAGTCTTCCTCTAAGAACCGGGCGTTTATTATAACGTCCTTCTGGTTCATAGTACTATTGAACACATATCTTTTGTCCCTCTAGGATATTCTACAACCGCACTGTATGCGCCGTTGTTTCCAGACATATCCATAGAACATAGGTAGTTCCGCATAACTCATGCTTTTACTATTTCTATAAGAGTTCCATTTCTTATTTCCGACACACCATTTCTACACAAGAGTGTATGGTGTAGTCATTTGGGATCAAATCCCAATCTCTGATCAGTATGCCATGCATTCCTCAGACAGGCACTTGCCTCCGCGATTAGATCGCAGGCTTTCAATGGATATACCATGATGGTCCCACAATAGCTTCGTGTCCATTGACTTGTCAAAACACTTTGCTTTTGTGGCACATCAGGTATGCTAATCCATTCTTTCGAGTAATCATAAAATGAAGTACTCGTACCTTATTGTCTGAGTAAACAAAGGTCTGCACACATCAGAGTCAATCAATTCTTATGCTTGTCCGGATCTTATATCTTATATCCATAAAGGATTGCTTAGTCATATCATCTTCCAAATTAGATTCTTAGGTCGGAAGGTCCACTCCTTCAACTTAATTGATCTTACAATCAATTTTCGACCTTTGAAGTTCTTATTTGAATAAATATGATTTAGCATAAGAATCCACAAGTATAATCGATTGAATGAAGAAATCTCTTATTAGTAAAACGAGTTTTGTACTACGGTTCGTTGCACCGTGGTGGACTCAGGATTCATCATTTATATATTGCTAGCTAATGTACCAGAATAGATACTATCTTTATTTCTTCTTATAACCATCAGATGATTAAAAGAAATAAAATATCCATTCATTAGAAATCCAGAACAAAGTTCTTTCTAAAGGTACATAAAAGCAATAGCTCAAAATGAAATCCAATAATTGTCCTCCATTGCAACAGCTGCCTCCTCAACAGCATTGCCCATGTAGACTACGATTTCTTCTTTTCCAAGTCGTCGGGTTTCCTGGAACCCTCGCATTTAGAATGCGCATACCGTCAATGGTTCCATATCTACACACCAGGTTCCGGTAGATAATGCCACTGACTATGTTTTACGACTAAAGAAGATTTCGTACTTTCTTTGAGAGGATAATCAGACTTCCAGTACCTAGACTGTTTGCATCGAGAACACTAGCCTATTGGCTTTCTCGCCCCATCTCGTGATCCAAGAAACTTAGGACCACTGGGTTTCTTTGCTTGCTTTTCCTATCCCCGGTTTTTGCCCTTAGGTCCGAAACCTTTGGCATTGGCTACAAGAGCTTGCGATTTCCGTCTCAACTCGTCTAAAAGGTCAATCATCTCAAAACGTGTTTAAGCGTTTCCTCGAAGTGACTGGCCTTTATGAGTATCCTCATCGCTTCTTGTTTAGCCACTACGTCATGTCTAAACATCTCCTTGAGTTTGAACATGATATAAAAATCAGTCCCTTCCTCATCAGTTAAGACATTGGTAGGCTCGGGAGAACAAAGCGTACTTGAGTACAAACTTGTACTCTTTAACAGTCTAGGCAATGTCTAGATCTCTATTCCAATCAATACATTTAGGGACCAGTGAGTTAAAATCCTCAAGTATCACAAAAGTGGGTTCAAAGCCATCCATAATCTATGAGCACATATAACAACAAACAATTGATTTAATCTCCGATATTATCTCCCTTAAATAATATCATTAAACCACTAATCACATCTAAAATCCCATCAGGTAAGGCAAGCCACGTGGTGTGGACGTTTACCCACCCAAATGATTTAGCAATTAGATTTCCTTCGGTCATACATCACTTATAGCGTAACCTCGTGGGGAGGGATACTATAACGCGTATCTAAGTGTAAACCATTACTCAGTACCAAAGTAAACTACTTGGAATTGCTACATCACCGCAAGCCACGTGGTGTGGACGTTTACGATAACTTCACAACTCTTCGTAATTACTTACAACTGTCTACATCAATTAATCCAAAGTCCGTCAGCATAGCAAGCCACGTGGTGTGGACGTTTACCAGCTAAGAGACTTTTATAATTGACTCCCAATTACTTGATCGATTTAATCTCGTAAATCAAGACGTGGAGAATCATAAGTGAAACTCGAAGTTTCTTACCAGTGATTCACCATGCGAACGACCCTATCTCTCATAAATGAGGGAGCCGAGCAGACAAACGACCCATCTATCAAAGTATGGCACGAAAGTCTCTAATTTGTGTCCTCTACATGACCAAGTGGCTCTGGCTCCATTCCACTCCCCGGGGTGAGAATGAGTCGACTTGAAATCAGCTTTGGAAAGACAAATTAGGCATTGTTTGATAAACTTAATCAAAGTTTCTCGTAAAAGGAATTACAAGAATTCTCCTCCAATGACTTGTCTATACGAACTTCAAAAGTCCATAAAAGTCACCAAGAGAACAACAATGGAGACCATGGATATGTTTCCATACCCTCTCCCACTTAGCTTTTTACAATAAAGGGATACGCTATCTAATGCATAATTAAATACACATAAGCATGCATACATGTAATAAAGCACATAAATATTATCACATAGTCAAAATAATACTAGAATATTATTTTCCGACTATTATGGCTTTATCGCATCTCCGTACGCATCTTCTAGTCTTCAGTCTTCGTTTCTTGAATGCTCCATGTGACGAGAATATTAATCTCAATATTTAAATCTATTTATTTTTAATAAATCCAAAAGATACTTAATTCGAAAATTAAGTCAATCGAATAAATCAAAAATAAAATTAAATATTATTAATATTTTTATTTATTTATTTTCCTATCTAATTCTATTAAATCTCTAGAATAATCTATCCAAGTCAAACTTGGAATATTCTAGAAGACTTCTATAATAGAATAAGGAAATAAAATAAATTAGGACTCTTCTACTTTCCAAGATTAATTAATTTCCATTACTATGAAAATTCCCATAAAATAGGAATAATCAATTAGGAAATAAATCAACCCTAAATTAACTTTTATTCATTTTCTATTCTATTAAATCTCTAGGATCCTATTCCAAGTAGAACTCGGAATACTCTAGAAGACTTCCATAATAGAATAAGGAATAAAATTAATTAATTCCAATTAATTCTTTTCCTAATCCATGAGGATTCCCAAAAATAGGAAAACTCAAATAGGAAAACCGAACTAATAAGGAAAGTAGTATCTTGGTAGGAGAACACGAGATCACGAGGACCCCGCGTCCCCCACCATCGATCACCGGTCGGGGAGGAGCGCCGCCGCCACCTCAGCCCACGCGCCACCACCACCGGTGGCCGGCGTGGCCGAGGGTTCCCGCGGGCAGCCCCCTCGCCCCTTCGATCGATCCTCATGGGATCGATCCTCGTGATCGATCCCCGGTCCTCCCTCTCATCTTCTCCTTCGTCACATGTGTTCTCCGGCGGTCGTCTCGGCATCGATCCAACGTAAATAAATTACAAGAATTAAATTACAATTATCCGGTATCGATTCTATACATGAAATCGACCCTATACATTTTCCGGAAAAAGTAGAACGTAATAATAAATCCTAAATTAGGTCAACCCCCGAATTTTTACTATTACAAGCATTCACCACACATAAAACGAATCTCGACATGTCCGAGAGTTTAATAATCAAGAACAATATTATGACAATAATTAAGAACAATTATATCTAGCCATAATAGTCGGAAACCTTGCAAGGTAGAACAATTTATCGAAAAATAACGTGAACGAAAACCAACGCTCTGATACCAATTGTTGGAAATCGATATCCCGGAATTAATAAATTTAAATAAATAAATTATCTAATTAATTCCGACCGAAATCCTTTGGAGATCGAATATCCGGAATTGTCAAAATTGCGGAACCGACAATTCCAATCGACTCCCGGAACACGTACATGACCATACGAAAAAGTTACGCGGGAAAAACTGATTCGACGCGGGTCCGCTACGGGAAAACCCGTAGCACCCAGCGAATCTCCCGCAGCAACCCGCAGCGACTCGCCTGAGTCGCTGCTGCTGGGACGTTACTGGAACGCTGCGGATCAGCTACTGATCGATACGGGTCCGCTACGAGAAAACCCGTAGCACCCGTCGATTCTCCCGCAGCAACCCAGCGAAACTCCCGTAGCAGCCCGCAGCAACTCGTACGAGTCGCTGCTGCTGGGCGCTACGGATCGATGCGGATCGCTGCGAGTCCGCTACTGATCGCTACTGATCGATGCGGATCGCTGCGAGTCCGCTACTGATCGCTACTGATCGCTGCGGATCGCTGCGGGAAAACCCGTAGCCGATCCGCGTATCGAGCCCTAGGCTCGATTTTCCTCGCGCGATCTTCGTCCAGCCGAGCCGTCGATCCGCCGGCGGTCCGGTGGTCCAGCCACCACCGCCCGGTTCGACCTCGTCATGGGGTTCGTCTTTTTGGATCTTACGTTCACGTTATTTTCACGATAATTAAACTTTAAAATCATCGAAGGGGGTTCAACGATTTTACCTTTGTTCTCGTTGTACGGAGAAACGAAGAACTCATTGACGACCTTGAGATCTTCCCACGTATTCCTTGCACTAGCCCGGACGTCGTGTGGGCGACGATCTACCGAACTCCATGGATCCTCCTCTCTACTTTCTCTCTCTAGAATTGTGATCTTCAAGTTATGAGAATAGAGAAGACCATGTAGTGCTTTTATAGGCTACGTAGGGGATCTAAAGGAGGTGGAATATTGGGCTTCCAATAATAGTGATTAAATTGAGCCCACCAAGCCCAAATCTATTAATCCTTACTATTATTAATTATATGATTAACTCCACTATATAAATATAATTGCACTCCCAATATTCACCATATTATATCAAATAATATTTCTCCGGTAGTATTATTTATTCCGTGTATTTAAGATATAAATATCCATGAATAAAATTAATTTATTGCTAATTAATTTATTCATCTCTTATATCCGAGAATAGTACCGTTCAACTTTAATTATTATGCGGAACGAATCCACCTGCAGGGTTTACATAATAATTCCTTATGAACTCATCTCGGGGATATTATCAACCCTTCCGGGATACACTTTCCCGTCAAGTATTCACGGCATGCCATATATAAAATATAGTGACCCAACTTAACCGGTAATTAACCCAATAATTAAATCGGTTAATTCCTTTGGTAAATCAAAGTCACTTATATTAAATATACACACCCGCAATAATATCGGGGATTAAGAATAAAATACTCTGAGATTTAAATTGATTATCCAAGGCAATCCTAATCAATAAATCTCAAGCGATCCGCTCAATACACAAAGTGTACAAGTGTGATAAAATAATTAAGACAAATTATTTTCTCTCTCACACAACGACTATACCGTTGGACTAGTTCGTGTCCATCTAGGTCGTGAGCAACTGTTTGATTAAATACGGGTAACCGATAGTATGATCTTCTGTGTGGGCCCGACACACCATACTAACTACAACGTATAGAATCCAGGACTATAATTTGCATATATTTAATTATAAATAATTAAATGCAAATAATTGTTTATTTAATTAAATAGATTAATGGCAATGGATCGGGAGTTTTCGTTACTTAAATCTAGACATTAAGTACACAACTCCAACAATCTCCCACTTGTACTAAGGTCTAGTCATTTCCTCCAAACTCCCGACTCCCATACTCATCACGTGCTTAAGTTATACTTTCCAGAAGTATTGTGTGAATGAGCAGTCTAGGTTGCCGCTCTGAAGTTATCTTGGTGACTACTGCGTCGTCTCATTGACGATGACTCGTATCAGGTGGTACTGGCTCTATGTGTTATCATCACTTTTTGAACTTATGACTTCTTCCAGTTCTCCATGCACCGCTATGTACATAGCCTTTGGTGAACCAAGAGTCATACCCAAGTTCAGAGGTCATTCCGGAACCTAACCAAAATTTCCGCTGCCTCTGAGGCTGCTATTCGGTTTATGATAGAGTCCGAGAAGCATTACGCTTATCACTCTTTCATCTTTAGGTTCCACCTCTTCTAAAAGTGAACACATAGCCTGATATCGACTTACACTGGTCTTTCTCTGATTTTTGGATCTGAGAAACTGTAATCTAAGAAGATTTCGTCTTGCTTGGTAATCCAGTACTTCCAAGTACTATTACAGCATTCGAATATCTCTTATCCAGATTACTTTGATATCCTCCCACTACGCTAACCGCATAGTTGATATCAGGTTCTTGTTTTTCAACCTTGCATCCACAAAGCTCTCTACACTCGAAGTGTAGGAAACTGCTTTGTCTATATCTATCTCCTTTATGCGTTTGAAACACATACCTTTAGATAGATGTATTCTGTTCCCGAAAGGCAATAACCTTTCTCAGAATTGTGCATGTTTAAAACAAACCATAATCCTATAAGATAATTTTAAGAGAAGTACAAATGTTCTTATCTAGAGATCGAAAGATTTCTAAGAACATGATCCAACTTCATCTTAATCTTATATCTCGATTTATTTAGACAACCTCCATTTTATGTCTGACAACACTTTTACATTGTTGCCAATGATGAAGTGTTATCTACACAAAATTCCGAGAAACACCACCCTTGTTTCCATTACGTCTCTAACACACCTCTCCTTGTCTTTTGATGAATCCATAGAATGGACTATCTCATCAATTCGCAAGTTCCTATGCAGAGCTAGGGATCGATTTCATGCCTACTAGATCCAGAGTCCAAAACTCCTCCAGTCTTATGAACATCTCTGGTTGCTTAACAACCTCCCACTGCAATGGCGTTCCGGTGTATAACAGTAATAACATTAGGTGCAGTTAGTGGTGTACCGCTACTCGGTTCGGCTGGTTCTAAGTCTTAATATTTCTCTCTCACTTCAAAGTATTACGTCACTTTGGGCTTGTGGTTCATCTAATAGTCTTCCTCTAAGAACCGGGCGTTTATTATAACGTCCTTCTGGTTCATAGTACTATTGAACACATATCTTTTGTCCCTCTAGGATATTCTACAACCGCACTGTATGCGCCGTTGTTTCCAGACATATCCATAGAACATAGGTAGTTCCGCATAACTCATGCTTTTACTATTTCTATAAGAGTTCCATTTCTTATTTCCGAGCTCCCACTGACTTTCTAGGAAAGATTACTCTTTTCAAGAAAATCACTATCTCGAGCAACAAAATATTGTTCTCAGATAGATCGTAGAAGTTGTACCCTCGAGTTTCTTATGGACATACCATAAGGAAACTTTTATCCCATTTGAGTTCAAGCTCTATAGAGATAAATCTCGTCAGAGAAGCTTTTAGAACCTCAAATTTTGATGAAAACAATTTAGGGACCCTCCCTTTCCATACCTAGTATGGTGTCTTATCAACAGCTTTTGACGGCGTCCTATTCAGTGTATAAGTTGAAGTCATGAATTGTGTGTTCCCAAAAGAGACCAGTAGTTCATTTAGACCTCTAATCGAATGGTCGAACTATATCTAATATAGTTTGTTTTCTCTTTTCCGAAACATAACCTTCATGTGCTTGTGAACTGATAGGTTCCACATACATCAGTATGGATCATCCCTAATTAATCACTCACATGTTCTCCTTTCTCCAAGAAATATGACATTGTTATCTTTGTCCATCAAACATCATTCACATGTATCAAATGACTCCAAGTCAAATGATTCCAGAATGCCTTCTAAAAGAAGATTCGTTACATGTTTAGATTTTGATCTAATCAACAATGTTACAGTTATGTATCATTGAGACTTATTCGATTCGGCCTTTTGTGTTAATGTTATATATGATTTGTTGAGTTTAAAGTATACATAAATAATGTAATAATCGTACCAAAACAAAGAATAGTTCACAATTAAAATAGTTATCAAACTATTTAATTAGTGAAAAACTAATCCATCAGTATCCAATACTGAACCAATATTCATTGTTTATTGAAGGTACGAAATTACATAGTTATAATACTAAAACAAGGCCCTAAGGCAAAACAACATCATATGATCATACGGCTAATGCAGCGAACTTCGCTCCATTTCTCGCCCGTAGATCGACATCTCTACTCACCAAACTTATACTTCTATGTAGTTCCTCCACATACAAATGTGAGAACTACGTTTGGCATCCAATACCCAAGAAGTAGAATTTGTGAAGTTTAATGTCTATAACATTAATACCTGAAGATGAAGCAACCCCGCTCTTCACATCTTCTTTGAACTTTGGGCAAGTTCAATTATTCTCAATAATTGACTCTTATTCGAATTCCCCATTCAAAATTATCTCAATGTCAAAACGTGATAAATCGTAAGTGAAAAATCGAAGTTTTCTAACCAGCGATATTATCATGCAATTGAAGCCCTGTCTCTCATAAAATATGAGGGAGCCAACCAGACAATCGATTCACGCCATCCAATGGCTCGAAAGTCTCTAATTTGTGTCATTGATGAACTTAAGTGTTTTGGATTAAATCACTCCCCGAGGTGTAAATAATCCTAACCTTATAATCCATCAAATGAAAGACAAATTAGGCATTTGTTTTGAAATTGAATAAAATATGAACTTTTATATGTTTGCAAGCAGTGTCCAACACTTTTGCAGTAGACGCATTGAGATTCCCTAGGAACCCTAGTAGCCTTCTTGCCCATGCTCTTTTGAATACCCTATCCCATATCATAAGAATTTCCCTCTTAGGGTCCTTCTCTATCGCCGGCTCAGCAGCCTTGAGCATCCCGCGGAGCTCACGAAGCGATTTCTTCAAACCATTCATATGGAAATTTTAGCCTAAAGGCATTATAACCATCATGAGATTGAAGTATGAAACCGTTTGCCAAATAATCATCATAGAAAAAATCTAGGCGGTCACTTGAAGCAAATAATCCAATCATTTGTTGCACATGTGATCCCATAGATTTCCATTTTTCCAGCCTAGCTGAAGCGATGACCCTGGTCACACCGAACCGCTCAATCATTGCATATTCTCCGAACATGATATTGAGTTGTTCAATGATATCTTAGGATGTGGTTATCTAACACATTTTCCTTGTCTTCGTATTTGAGGACCATCCTCAAATTACGTTGTTAATCAAGAAAATTTGTTCAATTTTTCATAATCAAGAATTGAACCAAACTTGAATTGAGTTGATATTTGACATGATAAACTATAAAATAAAGATAACTAAAGTATGTAAACATCCACAAAGCAGTAAACAAATAAGGTTGTCTAACAATTGTACTTATTTATTTCATTTTGTTCAATTGATATCCCATATCATTGTCCCTTAGAACAAAACGATTCTGAGATCCTCATCTTGCAAATCTTTAAGCCGACTGAGTCCGCACTTAAGTATTTCAAGATAGGTAGACACACCCATGTCAATGATATCTAATATCACTCTCCGTCGATGAGAATCCCATTCTCATCTCATGTCTCGACAGCCACGCCTGCAGTGGATCTATCGATGAGAAAACCAAATTCACGTGTAAGGGTCTAACCCTTACTCCCACTATCCCAAGATAGCAAGTAGTACCCCGCTGAGGCGGACCCGCCAACTTATGATCGAGGGCTTCATGGGTGTGAAGCTTTGGACAAGACATTATACTCATTATTTTGGGGACATGCATGTTTAAGGTTGTATGTATGTTGGTTGAACATTTATAACATATATAAACCTAGAACTAGCACAGCAAGCAATACATACTCGAATGGCCCCTAAAGCTCACAACACACAGAAAAAAGAACGAACGAAAAATAAGCAAAACTCCATGAGTAGCGCCCCGTACACCGAAACGTCGCCAAGCTGGTTTTTGAGGGGGTAGCGACCGAGTAGCGATCAGCCTAGCGTTCAGGGTAGCGACCGCTACCCTTAGGGTAGCGACCGCTACCTCCTCCAGTGGCTGAAAAATTGCTTCTTCTTGCTTCGTTTCTCTTCGTATTCGTCGGTGCTTCGAGATCCAAGGTCGATCCGTGGATCAAATCCACTGCTTACAAGTTGTACAATACATATGTAAAAGAAACCTATCTATTACAAATGATTCCAAGGCACGCAGTCCTCCAAATTACAACTGATTCCAAGGCACGCAGGCCTCAAAACTAAAGCCATTCGGTACGTAAAAAACACGATTGCATTCACCCAACCACTATCTGTGGTTGGCCTTACATCTATGACAAGCAATCAACACCACAACAAAGAAGCACATAAGAGCAATTATGTTGTTTAAAATTGTGTCCAACACAAAACATGTGCACGAGCCCTAGGCTCTGATACCAATTGAAGGTTTTCGATGCCGATCCAATCGCTCGATTACCTTGTTCGTGTGTGCGGAAGCGTGTAAAACAATAAAACACGAACAACATGAAGATCTAGGCAAACATTATATGTATAGACACGTTTATATATATACATCCAATATATATATAGGGATTAACGAGAACACTTACAACCGGTGTAGCGTGCCTCGTTGATGTTGATGAAGGTGGTGTTGAGTCGATTGAACCACCTTCATGGATCAGTCACTAGATGCTCTCCTTGTGAATGACCTCGTCACTCCTTTGGATCGTCCGGATGTTGAAGCCGCACAAATGGCCCGGCCTCTACGTGTTGCACACGAACCCGGATGATAAACACCTTGCTTGTTTGAAGTGGTTCTCCAAGAACACACTCTCTTCTCACTCTTTCTTGTGAATTTCGTGGCTGATGATGATGGTCTTAGAATGAGATATGAAAATCTGATTTTTCATGCTCATTATACCCCTTTTACTTCACATGTAACCCCCACCATAATGTGTGTGTCATAACCACACATAATGGGGTGTTGTGGTGAAGTTCAAAGGTCATCTCCACATAATCATGCCAAATCATGATATGTGGTCCCATTGGCTTGTGTGGCATGCCATGTCACACTATGTGACATGCATCCATGCAAGCCATGCATCCCATGCATGGGAATTAAATCCACGTAAATATTGATTCCAAATCAATATATTTATCAAGCAATGTATATCAATATCGAGCTCGTGTGTGACCCTGTAGGTATGATTTTATCGATCAATATTATATTGTTCTCAACAATTAATATTATCGAATAATCAATTAACATCCGGAGACGACCTTATGACCCAATCGATTGCACACGTAGGATCGAAGGACATATCCCAACAGTTCGAACGGAGTGCAAGGAATACGTGGGAAGATCGTAAGGTCATCAACGTTTGATTTCGTTTCTCCGCACAACGAATCGAGGTAGATAATCATAAACCCCCTCTATGATTTTATGTGATTGAATTGTGATACATGAATGAACACACGATCCGGGAAAACGGCGAAACCGGGGACGGGGATAGACCGAGCGGTGGTGGTCGAAGACCACCGGACCGCCGATGGTCTAGAGATCCCCGCCGGGATCGAGAGCAACCCTCGGCTGGGAGCCGAGGGGGTGGCGGTCGAGCCCTAGGGCTTCGATCGCCGGGATCGGCCATGCGAAGGGGGCCCCGGCTGGACGCCGGGGCGAGCGATCGACCTACGGTCGATCGCTGGGGACCGTCGCGGCTTCGCGCCGCGGCTGGTGGTCCCCTCGCCCGTCGGTGGTGGCGGTGAGTCGCCGGACTCACCGCCGAGGGCTGCTGGGCAGCCCCACGCGATCGATCGATCGCGAGCCCTGTGCGGGGGCTCGGCTGGGCACCACGGGCGGACTATGGTGGTGCTCGGTTGAGCTCCGGCTCGTACGGTGGTTCGCGGTTGAATCTCCGGCGACGGGATTTCGGTCGGGTTGTCGGTTTCCGCAAATTTTGATAACCCGGGATATCGAATTCCAGCAATTGGTATCAGAGCGTTTGGTTTCGTGTTCATGTATGTGTTCAATTGTGTTCTACCTTGCAGGGATTCCGACTATCATGGTTAATTAATTGTTAATTATTCGTTTAATTAATTGCTATTTAATTTTACCATGATTATTCGTTATTAAACTCTCGGACATGTCGAGATTCGTTTTGTGTGGATGAATGCTTGTAATAGTAAAAATTCGGGGGTTGACCGAATTTAGATTTATTATTATTGTTCTATGTTTTCCGGAAAATGTATAGGGTCGATTTCATGTATAGAATCGATACCGGAATTGTAAATTTATTTCTTGTAATTTATTTACGTTGGATCGATGCCGAGACGACCGCCGGAGAACTCATGTGACGAAGGAGAAGATGAGCGGGAGGACTAGGGATCGATTGGATCGATCCCATGATGATGATGATCGAAGGGGGCGAGGGGGCTGCCCGCGGGGATCCTTGGCCACGCCGGCCACCGGTGGTGGTGGCGCGTGGGCTGAGGTGGCGGCGACGCTCCTCCCCGGCCGGCGATCAAGGTGGGGGGGCGCGGGGTCCTCGTGATCTGGTGTTCTCCTACCTAGATTCTACTTACCTAATGATTCGGTTTTCCTAATTGAGTTTTCCTATTTTTGGGAATTCTCATGAATTAGGAAAAGAATTAATTGGAATTAATTTTATTCCTTATTCTATTATGGAAGTCTTCTAGAGTATTCCGAGTTTACTTGGAATAGGATCCTAGAGATTTAATAGAATTGGAAAGGAATAAAGGTTAATTTAGGATTGATTTATTTCCTAATTGATTATTCCTATTTTATGGGAATTTTCATAGTAATGGAAATTAATTAATCTTGGAAAGTAGAAGAGTCCTAATTTATTTTATTTCCTTATTCTATTATAGAAGTCTCCTAGAATATTCTAAGTTTTACTTGGATAGATTATTCTAGAGATTTAATAGAATTAGATAGGAAAATAAATAAATAAAAATATTAATAATATTTAATTTTATTTTTGATTTATTCGATTGACTTAATTTTCGAATTAAGTATCTTTTGGATTTATTAAAACTAAATAGATTTAAATATTGGGATTAATATTCTTGTCACATGAAGCATTCAAGAACGAAGACTGAAGACTAGAAGACGCATACGGAGATGGAATAAAGCCATGATAGTCAGAAAATAATTTTTTCTAGCATTATTTTGACTATGTGCTATGTGCTTTATTACTTGTATGCATGCTATATGTGTTTAATTATGCATTAGATAGCGTATCCCTTTGTTATAAAAAGCTAAGTGGGAGAGGGGATGGAAACATTCCCATGGTCTCCATTACTGTTCTCTTGGTGACTCTTATGGACT
This sequence comes from Euphrasia confusa, assembly GCA_954870475.1. Lineage (NCBI taxonomy): Eukaryota > Viridiplantae > Streptophyta > Magnoliopsida > Lamiales > Orobanchaceae > Euphrasia > Euphrasia confusa. The sequence continues at coordinate 12,973,497 of OX940949.1, read as the reverse complement.
TTTGAAGTTCATATAGATGTGTCATTGGAGGAGAATTCTTTTAATTCCTTTTACAAGAGACATTGATTAAGTTTATCAAACAATGCTGGAAATCGATATCCCGGGGTATCAAAAATTGCGGAACCGAACCCCGACCGAAATCCCATCGCCGGAAACCGATCACGAAAGCCACGTCGCCGGAGTCCGACGAGAGAATCGCCACGAGGGCGAAACCCTAGCCGAACTCCACGCGGAGTTCGCGATCGCCGTGCATGGCGATCGCCGGCTGCATGGAGCAGTCCCGGATGGCGGTGAGTCCGGCGACTTCACCGCCGTTGCCACCGGGAGGGGCGGTCAGCCCCGCTGACCACCGCGGCCAAGCTGCGGCTTGCCCAGCGATCGAGCTTCGCTCGATCGCACGCCCCGGCGTCCAGCCGGGGCCTCCCTCCTCGCACGCCGCCGTCGAGGGGCGGGGATCCGCCACGGCACCAGCCCGTGGCATCCCCAGCGATCGACTCCCGTCGATCGCTCGCCCCGGCGTCCAGCCGGGGCTCCCTTCGTCGCGCGGTCCCGGCGGTTGAACCCTAGGGTTCGGCCGCCCCTTGTTCGATCCCGACGGGGATCTCGAATCCCCGTATCCCGGTCTCGACGTTTCCCGGATCTTGTGTTCATGTACATATTACAATTCACATCACATACAATCATAGAGGGGGTTTTGATGATCATACCTTTGATTCGTTGTGCGGAGAAACTAAATCAAGTTGAAGACCTTTTGGATTTTCCCACGTATTCCTTGCACTTCGTTCGAACGTCGGGTGGGCGACGATCTATCGAACTCCTATGGATCTCCTTAAACTCTCTAGAATATCAAGTATGATAATCTTGTCTTATGATTTATGAAGGCCATGTAGTGCTTTTATAGGCTACGTAGGGGATCTAAAGGAGGTGGAATATTGGGCTTCCAATATTGATGATTAAATTGAGCCCACTGCCCAAGTCCATTAATCCTTATCAATATTAATTAATTTATTTTCCACTATATAAATTAATTGCACTCCCAATATTAAACCATATTATATCAAATAATATTTCTCCGGTAGTATTTATTTATTCCGTGTATTTAAGATTTAAATATACATGAATAAAATTAATTTATTGCTAATTAATTAATTCATCTCTTTAATCCGAGACTAGTACCATTCAACCTTAATTATTGTGCGGAACGAATCCACTCATGAGGTTTACACAATAATTCCTTTTGAACTCATCTCGGGGATATTATCAACCCTTCCGGGATACACTGTCCGGTCAATCATTCACGGCATGCCATATATAAAATATAGTGACCCAACTTAACCGGTAATCAACCCAATAAATAAATCGGTTAATTCCTTTGGTAAATCAAAGTCACTCATATTAAATATACACACCCGCAATAATATCGGGGATTAAGAATAAAATACACTGAGACTCGAATCGATTATCGCCGGCAATCCTAATCGATGAATCTCAACGATCCGCTCAATACACCAAGTGTACAAGTGTGATAAAATAATTAAGATAAATTATTTTCTCTCTCACACAACGACTATACCGATAGATTAGTTCGTATCTATCTAGGTCGTGAGCAACTGTTTGATTAAATACGAGTAACCGATAGTATGATCTTCTGTGGGCCCATGCACACCATACTAACTACAACGTATAAAATCCAGAACTATGGTTTGCATATATTTAATTAATAATAATTAAAAGCAAAACAATCGTTCGTTAATTTAATAGATTAAATGCTATGACGGGGAGTTTACCGTTACTTAAATCTAGACATTAAGTACACAACTCCAACAATCTCCCACTTGTACTAAGGTCTAGTCATTTCCTCCAAACTCCCGGTTCCCATACTCATCACGTGCTTAAAGTGTACTTCCGAGAAGTACTATGTGAATGAGCACTCTAGGTTGCCGCTCTGAAGTTATCTTGGTGACTACTACGTCGTCTCCCTTGACGATGACTCGTATCAGGTGGTACTTGCACTATGTGTTATCATCACTTTTAGACTTATGACTTCTTCCGGTTTACCATGCACCGCTATGTAATAGCCTTTGGCAAACCAAGAGTCATATCCAAGCCTTAGAGGTTATCCCGGAACCTAACCAAAACTTCCGCTGCCTCTGAGGCTGCTATTCGGCTATGAGAGAGTCCGAGAAGCACCCTGCTTATCACTCTTTCATATTAAAGGCTCCACCTCTTCCAAAAGTGAACACATAGCCTGATATCGACTTACACTGGTCCTTCTCTGATTTTAGATCTGAGAATGTGTAATCTAAGAAGATTTCTTCTTGCTTATTAATCCAGTACTTCGCAAGTACTATTATAGCATCTAAAAATCTTTTGTCCAGATTACTTTGATATCCTCCCACTACGCAAACCGCATAGTATCAGGTTTTTGTTTTTCAACATTGCATCTAAGCTTTCCACACAAAGTGTAGGAAATTGCTTTGATTCATCTATCTCCTTTATGTGTCTAAAACACATGACCTTAGATAGATATTCTGTCTCTGAAAGGTAACTACCCTTCTCAGAATTTATGCATGTTAAAACAAACCATAATCGTATAAGATATCTAGGAGAAGTACAATGTTCTTTTTCCCTAGATCGTAAGATCTTAAGAACATGCTCTAACTTCTACTCAATCTTATATCCCGATTTATTTAGACAACCATTATTTTATGTCTGACAATATCTTTACATTGTTGCCAATGTTAAAATGCTATCTACATAAAATCTCCGAGAAACACCACCTTGTTTCCATTACGTCTCCAATACACCCATTGTTTTTGCCCTTTGATGAATCCATTAAATGAACTATCTCATCAATTCGCAAGTTCCACGATTTGTAGCTGTTGGAAATCGATATCCCGGGCTATTACTTTATGCGGAACCGATAGCCCGACCGAAATCCCTCATCGCCGGAGATTGGATCCCCGACTCATCCGCAGGAGTCCGACCTTTGGAGACTACGCGCCCGAAGACACGCAGCCCGCCCCCAGCCGATTTTCTCCCGCGAGTCGGATCCACGAACGCGAACCACCGCACGACCCGGGGCCCGACCAAATACTCAGCGAGGCCCGAAGGCCGCGAGCACTCAGCCGAGCCCCCGCACGGGGCTCGCGATTATCCCCATGATGATCGCTGGGGATGCACGAGGCATCCCCGGGGCTGCTCGTAGCAGCCCCGCAGCGGGTTCATGAACCCGCTGCTCGCGGAGGGTCCAGCCCCGCACGCCCGCTACGGGCGAACCCGTAGCACGTACGAGGCAGCTACGGGTGACCCCGTAGCATAGCCGCGATCGAGCTCACGGGCTCGATCGCCCCTCGGCTCCAGCCGAGGGTTTCCCCACGCAACGCCGCCGGTCGAGAGGGCTGGGGTTCTCCCGCCGTGGCACCAGCCCACGGCGAACCCCGGTGGTTGACCCGAGGTCGACCCCATGCCCCGGCGTCCAGCCGGGGCTCATCCTCTTCGTCCGCGCGCCGGCGGTCGAACCCTAGGGTTCGGCCGCCACCCTTGATTCCAATCGAGGGTTTCCCGATCTTCGCCGGGGATCTCGAATCCCCGTCCCCGAAGTTCGTACGTTTATCCGGATCGTGTGTTCATGTATATACTACAATTGATTCACATAAAATCATAAAAGAGGGTTTATGATTTTACCTTCGATTCGTTGTGCGGAGAAACGAAATCAAACACCTTTGATGACCTTGCGATCTTCCCACGTATTCCTTGCACCTCGTTCGAACGTCGTGTGGGCGACGATCTATCGAACTCTTATGGATCTTCCTCACTCTCAAAACTTTATGATTGGCGTAGGTCAATTAATTGTGTTATGAAAAGTGAAGACCATGTAGTGCTTATATAGGCTACGTAGGGGATCATAAGGAGAATAAATATTGGGCTTCCAATATTGAAAATTAAATTGGGTCCAACCCAAATCTATTAATTCTTATCAATATTAATTTTATTTATTTTCCACTATATAAATAAAATTGCACTCCCAATATTATTCCATATTATATCAAATAATATTTCTCCGGTAGTATTATATATTCCGTGTATTTAAGATTTAAATATCCATGAATAAATTTATTTATTGCTCAATAAATATTATTCATTTCTTATATCCGAGAATAGTACCGTTCAACTTTAATTATTATGCGGATTAAATCCACCTGCAGGGTTTACATAATAATTCCTTATGAACTCATCTCGGGGATATTATCAACCCTTACGGGATACACTGTCCCTTCAAGAATTCACGGCATGCCATATATAAAATATAGTGACCCAACTTAACCGGTAATTAACCCAATAATTAAATCGGTTAATTCCTTTGGCAAATCAAAGTCACTTATATTAAATATACACACCCGCAATAATATCGGGGATTAAGAATAAAATACACTGAGATTTAAATCGATTATCCAAGGCAATCCTAATCGATAAATCTCAAACGATCCGCTCAATACACAAAGTGTACAAGTGTGGTAAAATAATTAAGACAAATTATTTTCTCTCTCACACAACGACTATACCGATGGACTAGTTCGTGTCCATCTAGGTCGTGAGCAACTGTTTGATTAAATACGAGTAACCGATAGTATGATCTTCTGTGTGGGCCCGACACACCATACTAACTACAACGTATAGAATCCAGGACTATATTTTGCGTAAATAATTAATGATAATTAATTGCAAATAATTGTTTATTAATTAAATAGGTTAAATGCTATGACGGGGAGTTTACCGATACTTAAATCTAGACATTAAGTACACAACTCCAACAATCTCCCACTTGTACTAAGGTCTAGTCATTTCCTCCAAACTCCCGACTCCCATACTCATCACGTGCTTAAGTTATACTTCCCAGAAGTATTATGTGAATGAGCAATCTAGGTTGCCGCTCCGAAGTTATCTTGGTGACCACTGCGTCGTCTCTCTGACGATGCTTCGTATCAGGTGGTACTTGCTCTATGTGTTATCATCATCTTTTGAACTTATGACTTCTTCCAGTTTACCATGCACCGCTATGTACATAGCCTTTGGTGAACCAAGAGTCATATCCAAGTTCAGAGGTCATTCCGGAACCTAACCAAAACTTCCGCTGCCTCTGAGGCTGCTATTCGATTTATGATAGAGTCCGAGAAGCATTACGCTTATCACTCTTTCATACTTTAGGTTCCACCTCTTCTAAAAGTGAACACATAGCCTGATATCGACTTACACTGGTCTTTCTCTGATTTTGGATCTGAGAAACTGTAATCTAAGAAAATTTCGTTTTGCTAGTTATCCAGTACTTTCAAGTACTTTTACAGCATTCGAATATCTCTTATCCAGATTACTTTGATATCCTCCCACTACGCTAACCGCATAGTTGATATCAGGTCCTTGTTTTATAACACCGCACTTACAAAGCCTTTTACACTCGAGGTGTAAGAACCTGCTTTGTTTACATCTATCTCCTTCATGTGTTCAAGACACATACCTTAGATGGATGCACTCTGTTCCTGAAAGGCAACAACCCTTCTCAGAATGGTGCATGTTTAAAACAAACCATAATCGTATAAGATATCTAAAGAGAAGTACAATTGTTCTTATCTAGAGATCGAAAGACTTCTAAGAACATGATTCAACTTCATCTTAATCTTATATTTCGATATACTTAGACAACCTCTATTTTATGTCTGACAACACTTTTACATTGTTGCCAATGATGAAGTGTTATCTACACAAAATTCCGAGAAATACCACTTTGTTTTCATTACGTCTCCAATACACCAATCTTGTCTATGCTTCTTGATAAACCCATAAAATGGACTATCTCATCAATTTGCAAGTTCCACAAGTTTCAGCTCTGTGATAATCCATAAATGGATTCACTGAGCTTGTACTTCTAAATGATCTTGCCTCTTAACAATAATACTTATTGCTATCCAAGCAGGCACATTTAGATTAGTACTGCCCCTATGCAGAACTAGGGATTGATTTCATGTATACTAGATCCAGAGTTCAAAACTCCTCCAGTCTTATGAACATCTCTGGTTGCTTAACAACCTCCCACTGCAATGGCGTTCCGGTGTATAACAGTAATAACATTAGGTGAAGTTAGTGGTGTACTAATACTCGGTTAGGCTGGTTCTCAGTCTTCTCTCTCCTCATTATAAAGTACTTTGTCAGTTAGGGCATTTGTAGTTCATCTAATAGTCTTCTTCAAGAACCGGGCGAGAACACCCTTCTGGTCCGTGGTACTATTGAACATACAATTACTTGTTCAACTAGGATATTCTACAACCATATCCAATATGTTGTTGTATCCAGAAAATCCATAGAACATAGGTAGTTCCGAACAAACTTGTTCTTTTACCATTAGAATCCCATTTCTCATTCCTGACACACCATGTCTACACATCAGTGTATGGTGCAGTCGCTTGAGACTTAATCTCAACCTTTGATTTATGCTATGTGTTATTTAGATAGGTGTCAGCCTCCGCGAACAGGTCGCAGGCTCCCAATGGATATACTTTGAAGGATCCCCATAATGGCTTTGTGTTGAAAACACTCCGCCTTTATGGCACAGCAAGTAGTCCAACCTATCTTTGAGTATTCTTGAAAGAACGACTCGTACCTTTTCTAATTACACATACCGCATTAATCATAAATCATTCTCTATACTTGTCCGAATTCCATCCTTTATCCAGAAAGGTTAACTTAGTTGTATCATCTTTTAAGATCGACTCTTAGGTCGGGAGGTCCATTCCTCCAACTATAATTGATCAAATCAATTTCGACCTTTTTGAATCCCTTTTAAATAGATACTACCAAGTTCAAGGATTCACAAGTATAATGATTGATAAGAGAAATACATCTAATAAGTAAAACAAGTTATACAACGGTTTGTTGCATGGTGGTAGACTAAGGATTCATCATTCATATATTGCTATCTAATGTACCAAAATAGATATCTCCATTATTTCTTATCCAAACCATCAAATGATTAAAGAAATAAAATATCCATTAATAATAGAAATCCAGAACAAAAGTTCTTTCTAAAATAAGAGGTACAAAGCAATAAACTTGAAATAAAATCCTATAACTATCAAAAATAAACGTCTTCCACTGCAACTGCTGCTTCCTCAACAGTTCTGCCCATGAGGACTCGAATTCTTCTTATCTAAGTCGCCGGGTTTTCTGGAACCCCTGCATTTAGAATGCATATACCGTCAGTGGTTCCATATCTACACACCAGAGTTCTGGTAGATAATACCGCTGACTGTGTTTTTCGACTAAAGAAAAATTCGTACCTTTGAGAGGACAAGATGTAGACCCCCAGTACTCAGACTGCTTTCCTTGGGGATATTTGCCAGAAGGCTTCTTTATCCCACCCTTTGGTCCAAGTCCCTTAGGACCACCGGACCTCCTTGTTTTCTTCTCCTTTCCTTTGCCTTCAGGTCCGAAACCTTTGGCTTTGGCTATAAGAGCTTGCGATTGTTTCAACTCGTCCAAAAGATCCATCATCTCAAAAACATGATCAAGTGTTTCATCGAAGTAACAGATCTTTATGAGTATCCTCATCGCCTCTTTTCTAGCCTCCTCATCATGTCCAAACAGCAACTTGAGTTTGAGCATGACATCATGATTAATGGTTAATGAACGAGCACTATCCCATTTCTCAAAGTCAAAAATCTCATCCTCAGTCGAGTTAATGGTGAGTCCAGGAGGACAAGTTTCACCGAGTACATCTTTGTACTCCTTTACAGTCTGAGCAATGTCTAACTCCTCTTTCCATTCAACACAGTGTGGAACCAGTGCGTTAAATTCCTCAAGTATCATCTCAAGTGGATTCATAGCAATTTTCTAAACCTATAAGCACATTTAAACAAACAATTAATTTAATATCCGACGTTATCTCCCTGGAATAACATCATTAAATTACTAATCACATCTAAAATCCCATCAGGTAAGGCAAGCCACGTGGTGTGGACGTTTACCCACCCAAATGATTTAGCAATTAGTTTTTCTTTGGTCATACATCAATCATAGCGTAACCTCGTGGGGAGGGATACTACAACGCGTATCTAAGTGTAAACCATTACTCAGTACCAAAGTAAACTACTTGGAATTGCTACATCACCGCAAGCCACGTGGTGTGGACGTTTACGATAACTTCACAAGTCTTCGTAATTACTTACAACTGTCTACATCAATTAATCCAAAGCCCGTCAGCATAGCAAGCCACGTGGTGTGGACGTTTACCAGCTAAGAGACTTTTATAATTGACTCCCAATTACTTGATCCATTTAATCTCGTAGATCAATACGTGGAGAATCATAAGTGAAACTCGAAGTTTCTAACCAGTGATTCACCATGCGAACGACCCTATCTCTCATAAATGAGGGAGCCGAGCAGACAAACGACCCATCTATCAAAGTATGGCACGAAAGTCTCTAATTTGTGTCCTCTACATGACCAAGTGGCTCTGGCTCCATTCCACTCCCCGGGGTGAGAATGAGTCGACTTGAAATCAGCTTTGGAAAGACAAATTAGGCATTGTTTGATAAACTTAATCAACGTTTCTCATAAAAGGAATTACAAGAATTCTCCTCCAATGACTCGTCTATACGAACTTCAAAAGTCCATAAGAGTCACCAAGAGAACAGTAATGGAGACCATGGGTATGTTTCCATACCCTCTCCCACTTAGCTTTTTATAATAAAGGGATACGCTATCTAGTGCATAATGTAAACACATATAGCATGCATACAAGCAATAAAGCACATAGTAGCACATAGTCAAAATAATGCTAGAAACTTATTTTCCGACTATCATGGCTTTGTCGCATCTCCGTATGCATCTTCTAGTCTTCAGTCTTCGTTCTTGAATGCTCCATGTGACGAGAATATTAATCTCTAATATTTAAGTCTATTTATTTTCAATTAATCCAAAAGTTACTTAATTCGAAAATTAAGTCAATCGAATATATCGAAAATAAAATTAAATATTATTAATATTTTTATTTTTTTAATTTCCCATCTAATTCTATTAAATCTTTTAGAATAATCTATCCAAGTAAAACTCGGAATATTCTAGAAGACTTCTATAATAGAATAAGGAAACAAAAATAAATTTAGGACTCCTCTACTTTCCATTATCAATTTATTTCCATCTAATGAAAATTCCCAAGAATAGGAATAATCAAATAGGAAATAAATTAATACCAAATTAATTAAATTCCTAATCCATGAATATTTCCATAAAGGAAATAAAGCAAATAGGAATAAAATCAATTCAATTAATTCTTTCCTAATCCATGAGAGTTTCCTAAAAGGAAAACACTCAAATAGGAAAGTCGAATTAATTTCGGAAAGTCGGATTATGGTAGGAGTAGCGCGGGTTGGGAGTCCCCGCACCACCCCCACCGTCGACCGCCGCCCGGGAGGAGCACCGCCGCTGCCCCCAGCCCACGCGCCACCACCACCGGTGGCCGGCGTGGCCGGAAGCTCCCGCGGACAGCCCCATGCCGGCGATCGATCCATGGGGTCGATCATGGGGATGATCGGCCCCTTCGTCCATTGCCTTCTTCGTCACACCCTCTTCGTCTTCCGGCGATCGTCTCAACATCGAACCAACGTAATTAAAATTACAAGAATTAAATTACAATTATCCGGTATCGATTCTATACATGAAATCGACCCTATACATTTTCCGGAAAAAGTAGAACGTAATAATAAATCCTAAATTCGGTCAACCCCCGAATTTTTACTATTACAAGCATTCACCACACATAAAACGAATCTCGACATGTCCGAGAGTTTAATAATCATGATAATTAATTAAGCAATAATTAAATCAACCATGATAGCCGGAAATCCTGCAAGGTAGAACAATAATCGAGCATATACATGAACACGAAACCAAACGCTCTGATACCAATTGTTGGAAATCGATATCCCGGGCTATTACTTTATGCGGAACCGATAGCCCGACCGAAATCCCTCATCGCCGGAGATTGGATCCCCGACTCATCCGCAGGAGTCCGACCTTTGGAGACTACGCGCCCGAAGACACGCAGCCCGCCCCCAGCCGATTTTCTCCCGCGAGTCGGATCTACGAACGCGAACCACCGCACGAGCCGGGGCCCGACCAAATACTCAGCGAGGCCCGAAGGCCGCGAGCACTCAGCCGAGCCCCCGCACGGGGCTCGCGATCATCCCCATGATGATCGCTGGGGATGCACGAGGCATCCCCGGGGCTGCTCGTAGCAGCCCCGCAGCGGGTTCATGAACCCGCTGCTCGCGGAGGGTCCAGCCCCGCACGCCCGCTACGGGCGAACCCGTAGCACGTACGAGGCAGCTACGGGTGACCCCGTAGCATAGCCGCGATCGAGCTCACGGGCTCGATCGCCCCTCGGCTCCAGCCAAGGGTTTCCCCACGCAACGCCGCCGGTCGAGAGGGCTGGGGTTCTCCCGCCGTGGCACCAGCCCACGGCGAACCCCGGTGGTCGACCCGAGGTCGACCCCACGCCCCGGCGTCCAGCCGGGGCTCATCCTCTTCGTCCGCGCGCCGGCGGTCGAACCCTAGGGTTCGGCCGCCACCCTTGATTCCAATCGAGGGTTTCCCGATCTTCGCCGGGGATCTCGAATCCCCGTCCCCGAAGTTCGTACGTTTATCCGGATCGTGTGTTCATGTATATACTACAATTGATTCACATAAAATCATAAAAGAGGGTTTATGATTTTACCTTCGATTCGTTGTGCGGAGAAACGAAATCAAACACCTTTGATGACCTTGCGATCTTCCCACGTATTCCTTGCACCTCGTTCGAACGTCGTGTGGGCGACGATCTATCGAACTCTTATGGATCTTCCTCACTCTCAAAACTTTATGATTGGCGTAGGTCAATTAATTGTGTTATGAAAAGTGAAGACCATGTAGTGCTTATATAGGCTACGTAGGGGATCATAAGGAGAATAAATATTGGGCTTCCAATATTGAAAATTAAATTGGGTCCAACCCAAATCTATAAATTCTTATCAATATTAATTTTATTTATTTTCCACTATATAAATAAAATTGCACTCCCAATATTATTCCATATTATATCAAATAATATTTCTCCGGTAGTATTATATATTCCGTGTATTTAAGATTTAAATATCCATGAATAAATTTATTTATTGCTCAATAAATATTATTCATTTCTTATATCCGAGAATAGTACCGTTCAACTTTAATTATTATGCGGATTAAATCCACCTGCAGGGTTTACATAATAATTCCTTATGAACTCATCTCGGGGATATTATCAACCCTTACGGGATACACTGTCCCTTCAAGAATTCACGGCATGCCATATATAAAATATAGTGACCCAACTTAACCGGTAATTAACCCAATAATTAAATCGGTTAATTCCTTTGGCAAATCAAAGTCACTTATATTAAATATACACACCCGCAATAATATCGGGGATTAAGAATAAAATACACTGAGATTTAAATCGATTATCCAAGGCAATCCTAATCGATAAATCTCAAACGATCCGCTCAATACACAAAGTGTACAAGTGTGGTAAAATAATTAAGACAAATTATTTTCTCTCTCACACAACGACTATACCGATGGACTAGTTCGTGTCCATCTAGGTCGTGAGCAACTGTTTGATTAAATACGAGTAACCGATAGTATGATCTTCTGTGTGGGCCCGACACACCATACTAACTACAACGTATAGAATCCAGGACTATATTTTGCGTAAATAATTAATGATAATTAATTGCAAATAATTGTTTATTAATTAAATAGGTTAAATGCTATGACAGGGAGTTTACCGATACTTAAATCTAGACATTAAGTACACAACTCCAACAGTAGCTTTGTCTCAATCCATAAATGGATTTACTAGGCTATGTACTCTAAATGATCTAGCCTCTAAACAATAAACCTTAGTGTTCCAAGCAGGCACATTTAGATCTAGTACCACCCTTATGCAGAACTAGGGATCGATTTCATGTCTACTAGATCCAGAGTCCAAACTCCTCTAGTCTTATGAACATCTCTGGTTGTCAAACAACCTCCCACTGCAATGGCGTCCCGGTGTATAACAGTAATAACAATAGGTGCAGTGTGTGGTGTACTTCTACTCGGTTTGGATGGTTCCCAGTCTTTTGTCCTTTCTTCTCATTCCAAGGTATTAATTTTAATTCAGGCTTTTGTGGTTCATCTAATAGTATTCCTCTATGAACCGAACGATAGACGTCCCTCTGGTTCGCAGTACTATAGAACACACAATATTTCGTTCATCTAGCATATCCTACAACCATACTTGTTGTATCCAGGAATATCCATAGAACATAGGTAGTTCCGAACAACTTGTCCTTTTTACCATCAGATTTCTATTTCTTATTTACAACGCACCATCTCTACACGTAAGTGTATGGTGTGTCCTTTTGTGATGCTATGTGTTATTTAGATAGGTGATGGCCTCCGCGACTGAGTCGCAGGCTCCTAATGGATATACTTTAATGGTTCCCCATAATAGATTTGTGTCCATTGACTAGTCAAAACACTTTGCTTTTATGGCGCATTTAAGTATTCTAATCCATTATCGAGTATTCTTGAAAGAATTACTCGCACCTTTCTTATTCACACATATATATGCATTTCTAATCATTTCTAATACTTGTCCGAATTCTACCTTTTACCAGAAAGGTTTGCTTAGATGTATTATCCTTCAAACTCAATTCTCAGGTCGGAAGGTCCATTCCTTCAACTATAATTGATTAAATCAATTTCGACCTTTTGAATCTTATTTGAAAATACTACTAAGTGTTGGAGTTGTGTACTTAATGTCTAGATTTAAGCATCGGTAAACTCCCGGTCATAGCATTTAACCTATTTAATTAATAAACAATTATTTGCATTTAATTATTATTAATTATGCAAAATATAGTCCTGGATTTTATACGTTGTAGTTAGTATGGTGTGCATGGGCACACAGAAGATCATACTATCGGTTACTCGTATTTAATCGAACGGTTGCTCACGACCTAGATGGACACGGACCAATCCATCGGTATAGTCGTTGTGTGAGAGAGAAAATAATTTATCTTAATTATTTTATCACACTTGTACACTTGGTGTATTGGGCGGATCAACTTGAGATTTATTGATTAGGATTGCCTTGGATAATCAATTTAAATCTCGGAGTATTTTATTCGCAATCCCCGATACTATTGCGGGTGTGTATATTTAATATTAGAGACTTTGATTTTCCAAAGGAATTAACCGATTTAATTATTGGGTTAATTACCGGTAAAATTGGGTCGCTATATTTTATATACGACATGCCGTGAATACTTGACGGGAAACTGTATCCCGGAAGGGTTGATAATATCCCCGAGATGAGTTCATAAGGAATTATTGTGTAAACCTCATGAGTGGATTCGTTCCGCACAATAATAAAGGTTGAACGGTACTAGTCTCGGATATAAGATATGAATATTATTTATTGAGCAATAAATAAATTTATTCATGGATATTTAAATCTTAAATACACGGAATAAATAATACTAATCGGAGAAATATTATTTGATATAATATGGATTTATAATGGGAGTGCAATTTTATTTATATAGTGGAAAATAAATAAAATTTAATATTGATAAGGATTAATGGATTTGGGTTGGACCCAATTTAATCTTCAATATTTAGAAGCCCAATATTTATTCTCCTTATGATCCCCTACGTAGTCTATATAAGCACTACATGGTCTTCACTATTCATAAGAAATAATAACCTAAGTTACGCCAATCATAAAGTCTTGAGAGTGAGGAAGATCCATAGGAATCCGATAGATCGTCGCCCACACGACGTTCGGACGAAGTGCGAGGAATACGTAGGAAGATCGCAAGGTCGTCAACAAGATTCGTTTCTCCGTACAACGAATCGAGGTAATAATCGAGAAACCCCCTCTTTGATTATGTGCTTGTTTTAATCGTGATATGTACATGAACAAGACGATCCGGGAACGTCGAGACCGGGATACGGTGATCTCGCGATCCCCGTCGGGATCGAACAAGGGGCGGCCGAACCCTAGGGTTCGACCGCCGGCGCGCGGGCGTGAGGGAATGTTGGAGTTGTGTACTTAATGTCTAGATTTAAGTAACGGTAAACTCTTGTCATAGCATTTAATCTATTAAATTAACGAACAATTGTTTTGCTTTTAATTATTTATTAATTAGATAAATGCAAACCATGGTTCTGGATTTTATACGTTGTAGTTAGTATGGTGTGCATGGGCTCACAGAAGATCATACTATCGGTCACTCGTATTTAATCGAACAGTTGCTCACGACCTAGATGGACACGAACTAATCTATCGGTATAGTCGTTGTGTGAGAGAGAAAATAATTTATCTTAATTATTTTATCACACTTGTACACTTGGTGTATTGAGCGGATCGTTGAGATTCATCGATTAGGATTGCCGGCGATAATCGATTCGAGTCTCAGAGTATTTCATTCTTAATCCCCGATATTATTGCGGCTGCGTATATTTAATATAAGTGACTTTGATTTACCAAAGGAATTAACCGATTTAATTATTGGGTTAATTACCGGTTAAGTTGGGTCACTATATTTTATATATGGCATGCCGTGAATAATTGACCGGACAGTGTATCCCGTAAGGGTTGATAATATCCCCGAGATGAGTTCAAAAGGAATTATTGTGTAAACCTCATGAGTGGATTCGTTCCGCACAATAATTAAGGTTGAATGGTACTAGTCTCGGATTAAAGAGATGAATAAATTAATTAGCAATAAATTAATTTTATTCATGGATATTTCTATCTTAAATACACGGAATAAATAAATACTACCGGAGAAATATTATTTGATATAATATGGTTTAATATTGGGAGTGCAATTAATTTATATAGTGGAAAATAAATTAATTAATATTGATAAGGATTAATGGACTTGGGCAGTGGGCTCAATTTAATCATCAATATTGGAAGCCCAATATTCCACCTCCTTTAGATCCCCTGCGTAGCCTATAAAAGCACTACATGGCCTTCATAAATCATAAGACAAGATTATCATACTTGATATTCTAGAGAGTTGAAGGAGATCCATAGGAGTTCGATAGATCGTCGCCCACCCGACGTTCGAACGGAGTGCAAGGAATACGTGGGAAGATTCAAAGGTCTTCAATTTGATTTCGTTTCTCCGCACAACGAATCAAAGGTATGATCATCAAAACCCCCTCTATGATCGTATGTGATATGAATTGTAATATATACATGAACAAGACGATCCGGGAAAAACGTCGAGACCGGGATACGGGGATCCGGGATCCCCGTCGGGATCGAGAAGGGGCGGCCGAACCCTAGGGTTCGACCGCCGGCACCGCACGACGAAGGGAGCCCCGGCTGGACGCCGGGGCGAGCAATCGACTGGAGTCGATCGCTGGGGATGCCACGGGCTGGTGCCGTGGCGGATCCCCGCCCCTCGATGGCGGCGTGCAAGGAGGGAGGCCCCGGCTGGACGCCGGGGCGTGCGATCGAGCTAGGCTCGATCGCTGGGCAAGCCGCGGCTTTGCCGCGGTGGTCAGCGGGGCTGACCGCCCCTCCCGGTGGCGACGGCGGTGAAGTCGCCGGACTCACCGCCACCCGGGGCTGCCGGAGCAGCCCCAAGCGATCGCCATGCACAGGCGATCGCGAACCCCACGTTAGGGGTTCGGCTAGGGTTTAGCCGCGGGTTCATCCCGCGGCGATGCTCTTGTCGAGCCCGGTTCTTCGTGGCGTTCGTGATCGGTTTCCGGCGACGGGTTTTCGGTCGGGGTTATCGGTTCCGCAATTTTTGATACCCCGGGATATCGAATTCCAACAGGGAAGCCCCGGCTGGACGCCGGGGCAAGCGATCGACGTGAAGTCGATCGCTGGGGGTTCGGCCGTGGGCTGGTGCCACGGCAGGTCAAACCCCCCGGCCTCCCTTTGCCGGTGGGGCGATCGAGCCCTAGCTCGATCGCCGGGGACCGTCGCGGCTTCGCGCCGCGACTGGTGGTCCCCCCTCCTGTCGGTGATGGCGGTGAGTCGCCGGACTCACCGCCCGGGGCTGCCGGAGCAGCCCAGCGATCGCCATGCACGGCGATCGCGAACCCCAGCCGCGATGGGGTTCGGCTAGGGTTTAGCCGCGGGTTCATCCCGCGGCGACGCTCTTGTCGAGCCCGGTTCTTCGCGTGTGGTTCGCGTTCGTGATTTCCGACTCGCGGGAGACTTCTACTGGGGGCGGGCTGCGTGTCTTCGGGCGCGTAGTCTCCAAAGGTCGGACTCCTGCGGATGAGTCAGTGTTCGTGCGATCTCCGGCGACGGGTTTTCGGTCGGGTTATCGGTTCCGCAATTTTTTTGATAGCCCGGGACATCGAATCCCAGCAATTGGTATCAGAGCGTTTGGTTTCGTGTTCATGTATATATTCGATTATTGTTCTACCTTGCAGGATTTTCGGCTATCATGGTTGATTTAATTATTGCTTAATTAATTATCATGATTATTAAACTCTCGGACATGTCGAGATTCGTTTTGTGTGGTTGAATGTTTGTAATAGTAAAAATTCGGGGGTTGACCGAATTTAGGATTTATTATTACGTTCTTTATTTTCCGGAAAATGTATAGGGTCGATTTCATGTATAGAATCGATACTGGACAGTGTAATTTAAATTATTGTAATTTATTTACGTTGGCTCGATGATGAGACGATCGCCGGAAGACGAAGATGTGTGACGAAGACGAAGAGGACGAAAAACCGGGGGGGTCGATCATCCCCATGATCGATCCCCATGAGGATCGATCGACCCCATCCCGGGGGCTGCCCGCTAGGGCTTCCGGCCACGCCGACCACCGGTGGTGGTGGCGCGTGGGCTGGGGACGGCGGTGGTGGTGGTCCCGGGCGATGGAGGTCGACGGTGGGGATGGCGTGGGATCTCCTAATCCCATGCTATTCCTACCGAGATCCACTTTCCCAATTAGTTCAGATTTTTCCTATTTGAGTGTTCTCCTTTTGGAAACTCTCATGGATTAGGAAAAGAATTAATTGAATTAATTTCCTATTGATTTATTTCCTTCAAGGAATTATTCATGGATTAGGAATTTAATTAATTTAGTACTAAATTTATTTTTCCTATTTGATTATTCCTACATGGGAATATTCATGGATTAGGAATAAAAATAAATTTGGAAAGTAATGAGTCCTAATTTATTTTATTTCCTTGTTCTATTATAGATATCTTCTAGAATATTCCAAATTTTACTTGGATAGATTATTCTAGAGATTTAATAGAACTAGATAGGAAAATAAATAAATAAAAATATTAATGATATTTAATTTTATTTTTGATATATTCGATTGACTTAATTTTCGATTTAAGTAACTTTTGGATTAATTGAAAATAAATAGATTTAAATATTAGAGATTAATATTCTCGTCACATGGAACATTCAAGAAACGAAGACTGAAGACTAGAAGATGCATATGAAGATAAAGCCATGATAGTCGGGAAAAATAATTTCTCTAGCATTATTTTTGACTATGTGATCTATGTGCTTTATTGCTTTCATGCATGCTATATGTGTTTATTTTATGCACTAGATAGTGTATCCCTTTATCGTAAAAAGCTAAGTGGGAGAGGGGATGGAAACATTCCCATGGTCTCCATCACTGTTCTCTTGGTGACTTTTATGGACTTTCGAAGTTCATATAGACAAGTCATTGAAGGAGAATTCTTGTAATTCCTCTTACAAGAAACATTGATCAAGCTTATCAAACAATGCCTAATTTGTCTTTCTGAAACTGACTTCAAGTCGACTCATTCTCACCCCGGGGAGTGGAATGGAGCCAGAGCCACTTGGTCATGTGGATGACACAAATTAGAGACCTTCGTGCCATTCTTTGATAGGTGGGTCGATTGTCTGCTCGGCTCCCTCATTCATGAGAGATAGGGTCGCTCGCATGGTGAATCACTGGTTAGAAACTTCGAGTTTCACTTATGATTCTCCGAGTCTTGATTTACGAAATCAAATGGATCTTGTAATTGGGAGTCAATTATAAAAGTCTCTGTTGGAATTCGATATCCCGGGGTATCAAAATTGCGGAACCGATAACCCCGACCGAAAACCCGTCGCCGGAAACCGATCGCGAACACCGAACGAGCCGGAGCACGACCGAGGCGTCACCGCGGGCGAACCCGCGGCTAAACCCTAGCCGCGCCCCCAAGCGGGGCTCGCGATCGCCGTGCATGGCGATCGCATGGGGCTGCTCCGGCAGCCCCCGGGTGGCGGTGAGTCCGGCGACTTCACCGCCGTCGCCACCGGGAGGGGCGGTCAGCCCCGCTGACCACCGCGGCAAAGCCGCGGCTTGCCCAGCAATCGAGCCTAGCTCGATCGCACGCCCCGGCTGATAGAGTAGTATACTTAATGTCTAGATTTGAGTATTCTGAACTCTGTATGCACTTTCATTTACCTATTAATTACAGACATTCATTTGCTTTTAATTATTGTTAATTAAATATATGCAAATCATAGTTCTGGATTTTATACGTTGTAGTTAGTATGGTGTGTCGGGCCCACACAGAAGATCATACTATCGGTTACTCGTATTTAATCAAACAGTTGCTCACGACCTAGGTGGACACGAACTAGTCCATCGGTATAGTCGTTGTGTGAGAGAGAAAATAATTTGTCTTAATTATTTTATCACACTTGTACACTTTGTGTATTGAGCGGATCGCTTGAGACTTATCAATTAGGATTGCTCTCTGATAATTGATTTAAGTCTCAGAGTATTTTATTCTTAATCCCTGAAACAATTGCGGGTGTGTATATTTAATATCAGTGACTTTGATTTGCCAAAGGAATTAACCGATTTAATTATTGGGTTAATTACCGGTTAAGTTGGGTCACTATATTTTATATATGGCATGCCGTGAATTCTTGAAGGGACAGTGTATCCCGGAAGGGTTGATAATATCCCCGAGATGAGCTCATAAGGATTTATTATGTAAACCTCGCGAGTGGATTTGTTCCGCATAATAAATAAGGTTGAGTGGTACTATTCTCGGATATAAGAGATGAATAAATTTATTAAGCAATAAATAAATTTTATTCATGGATATTTAAATCTTAAATACACGGAATAAATAATACTACGTTGGAGAAATATTATTTGGTATAATATGGAATAATATTGGGAGGTCAATTTTATTTATATAGTGGAAAATAAATAAAATTAATATTGATAAGAATTAATGGATTTGGGTTGGACCCAATTTAATTTTCAATATTTAAGCCCAATATTTATTCTCCTTTTGATCCCCCTCGTAGCCTATAAAAGCACTACATGGTCTTCACTTTTACTAACCTACGTAATACACAAATACAATAAAGTTCTGAGAGTGAAGAGGATCCATAAGTTCGATAGCTCGTCGCCCACCCGACGTTCGAACGAGGTGCAAGGAATACGCGGGAAGATCTCGAGGTCACCGATTTCGTTTCTCCGAACAACGAATCGTAGGTACAATTCTCAACGCACTTGTTAATTGTTCGATTTGCGTTTATTGAAAATACCGTAGAACAAAGATCCGAAGATCGAAGCCCGGATTAGACGAACGATCGCGCGGTGGTGGCGAAGCCACCGGACCGCGGATCGCCCGCCTAGGGTTTCGGCGTGGGGGCGATGGAGGCGAACCCTCGGCTGGGCCGAGGGTGTGCGATCGACCACAAGGGTCGATCGCTGGGCACGGGCTGGTGCCGTGCCCTACCCCGCCGTGAAGGCGGGGACCTCCTGGTGGTGGCGGGTCGCCGGACCCGCCGCGGGAGGGCTGTCGAACAGCCCTACCCCGATCGATCGCCGGCGTGCGATCGATCATCTTGATCGTGCGAACCCCGCCTCGCGGGGGTTCGGGTGGGGGCGGATCACGTGCCTTCGGGTGCGTGGTCTCCAAAGCCCGAACTCCGGCGGATGAGTCGGTGTTCGTATGATTTCCGGCGAAGGGTTCGTTCGGGTTATCGGTTCCGCAATTTTGATGACCCGGGATATCGAATTCCAACACCGGCGTCCAGCCGGGGCCTCCCTCCTTGCACGCCGCCGTCGAGGGGCGGGGATCCGCCACGGCACCAGCCCGTGGCATCCCCAGCGATCGACTCCAGTCGATTGCTCGCCCCGGCGTCCAGCCGGGGCTCCCTTCGTCGCGCGGTGCCGGCGGTCGAACCGTAGGGTTCGGCCGCCCCTTCTCGATCCCGACGGGGATCCCGGATCCCCGTATCCCGGTCTCGACGTTTTTCCCGGATCGTCTTGTTCATGTATATATTACAATTCATATCACATACGATCATAGAGGGGGTTCGATGATCATACCTTTTTGATTTGTTGTGCGGAGAAACAAAATCAAGTTTGAAGACCTTTGAATCTTCCCACGTATTCCTTGCACTCCGTTCGAACGTCGGGTGGGCGACGATCTATCGAACTCCTATGGATCTCCTTCAACTCTCTAGAATATCAAGTATGATAATCTTGTCTTATGATTTATGAAGGCCATGTAGTGCTTTTATAGGCTACGTAGGGGATCTAAAGGAGGTGGAATATTGGGCTTCCAATATTGATGATTAAATTGAGCCCACTGCCCAAGTCCATTAATCCTTATCAATATTAATTAATTTATTTTCCACTATATAAATTAATTGCACTCCCAATATTAAACCATATTATATCAAATAATATTTCTCCGGTAGTATTTATTTATTCCGTGTATTTAAGATAGAAATATCCATGAATAAAATTAATTTATTGCTAATTAATTTATTCATCTCTTTAATCCGAGACTAGTACCATTCAACCTTAATTATTGTGCGGAACGAATCCACTCATGAGGTTTACACAATAATTCCTTTTGAACTCATCTCGGGGATATTATCATCCCTTACGGGATACACTGTCCTGTCAATTATTCACGGCATGCCATATATAAAATATAGTGACCCAACTTAACCGGTAATTAACCAAATAATTAAATCGGTTAATTCCTTTGGTAAATCAAAGTCACTTATATTAAATATACGCACCCGCAATAATATCGGTGATTAAGAATGAAATACTCTGAGACTCGAATCGATTATCGCCGGCAATCCTAATCGATGAATCTCAACGATCCGCTCAATACACCAAGTGTACAAGTGTGATAAAATAATTAAGATAAATTATTTTTTCTCTCACACAACGACTATACCGATAGATTAGTTCGTGTCCATCTAGGTCGTGAGCAACTGTTCGATTAAATACGAGTAACCGATAGTATGATCTTCTGTGTGCCCATGCACACCATACTAACTACAACGTATAAAATCCAGAACCATGGTTTGCATTTATTTAATTAACAAGTAATTAAAAGCAAAACAATTGTTCGTTAATTTAATAGATTAAATGCTATGACGGAGAGTTTACCGTTACTTAAATCTAGACATTAAGTACACAACTCCAACAATCTCCCACTTGTACTAAGGTCTAGTCATTTCTTCCCAACTCCCGACTCCCATACTCATCACGTGCTTAAGGTGTACTTTCGAGAAGTACTATGTGAATGAGCACTCTAGGTTGTCGCTCTGAAGTTATCTAGGTGACTACTACGTCGTCTCCCTCGACGACGACTCGTATCAGGTGGTACTTGCACTATGTGTTATCATCACTTTTCGACTTATGACTTCCTCCGGTTTACCATGCACCGCTATGAAATAGCCTTTGGCAAACCAAGAGTCATATCCAAGTCTTAGAGGTTATCCCGGAACCTAACCAAAACTTCCGCTGCCTCTGAGGCTGCTTTTCGGTAATGAGAGAGTCTGAGAAGCATCCCGCTTATCACTCTTTTCATATTTAAAGGTTTCACCTCTTTCAAAAATGAACACATAGCCTGATATCGACTTACACTGGTCCTTCTCTGATTTAGATCTGAGAATGTGTAATCCAAGAAGATTTCGTCTTGCTTAATATCCAGTACTTTCACAAGTACTATTACAGCATTCGAGAATCTATTATCTAGATTACTTTGATATCCTCCCACTACGCAAACCGCATAGTTGATATCAGGTTCTAGTTTTTCAACATTGCATTTATTTATTCTGTCTCTGAAGGGTAATAACCTTTCTCAGAATTATGCATGTTAAAACAAACCATAATCGTATAAGATGTCTAGGAGAAGTACAATGTTCTTTTCCATAGATCACAAGATCTTAAGAACATGTTCCAACTTCTTCTCAATCTTATATCCCGATTTATTTAGACAACCATTATTTTATGTCTGATAATATCTTTACATTGTTGCCAATGATAAAACATTATCTACATAAAATCTCCGAGAAACACCACCTTGTTTCCATTACCTTTCCAGTACACCCATCGTCTTTGCCTTTTGATGAATCCATTAAATGGACTATCTCATCAATTCGCAAGTTCCACGATTTACAGCTTTGCTCCAATCCAATGAATTTACTAAGCTTGTACTCTAAATGATTTAGCCTCTTAACAATAAACCTTATTCTTCTCCAAGCAGGCTCATTTAGATCTAGTACCGCCCTTATGCAGAGCTAGGGATCGATTTCATGTCTACTAGATCCAGAGTCCGAACTCCTCTAGTCTTATGAATATCTTTGGTTGTCCAACAACCTCCCACTGCAATGGCGTCCCGGTGTATAACAGTAATGATAGAGTAGTATACTTAATGTCTAGATTTGAGTATTCTGAACTCTGTATGCACTTTCATTTACCTATTTATTACAGACATTCATTTGCTTTTAATTATTGTTAATTAAATACATGCAAATTATAGTCCTTGATTTTATACGTTGTAGTTAGTATGGTGTTGCATGGGCACACAGAAGATCATACTATCGGTTACTCGTATTTAATCGAACAGTTGCTCACGACCTAGATGGACCCGGACCAATCCATCGGTATAGTCGTTGTGTGAGAGAGAAAATAATTTATCTTAATTATTTTATCACACTTGTACACTTGGTGTATTGAGCGGATCGCTTGAGACTTATCAATTAGGATTGCTCTGTGATAATTGATTTAAGTCTCGGAGTATTTTATTCTTAACCCCTGAAACAATTGCGGGTGTGTATATTTAATATAAGTGACTTTGATTTACCAAAGGAATTAACCGATTTAATTATTGGGTTAATTACCGGTTAAGTTGGGTCACTATATTTTATATATGGCATGCCGTGAATTCTTGAAGGGGCAGTGTATCCCGGAAGGGTTGATAATATCCCCGAGATGAGCTCATAAGGATTTATTATGTAAACCTCGCGAGTGGATTTGTTCCGCATAATAAATAAGGTTGAGTGGTACTATTCTCGGATATAAGAGATGAATAAATTTATTAAGCAATAAATAAATTTTATTCATGGATATTTAAATCTTAAATACACGGAATAAATAATACTAAGTTGGAGAAATATTATTTGATATAATATGGAATAATATTGGGAGTGCAATTTTATTTATATAGTGGAAAATAAATAAAATTAATATTGATAAGAATTAATAGATTTGGGTTGGACCCAATTTAATTTTCAATATTTAAGCCCAATATTTATTCTCCTTTTGATCCCCCTCGTAGCCTATAAAAGCACTACATGGTCTTCACTTTTTCATAACCTACGTATTACACAATAAAGTTTTCTGAGAGTGAAGAGGATCCATAAGAGTTCGATAGCTCGTCGCCCACCCGACGTTCGGACAAGGTGCAAGGAATACGCGGGAAGGTCACGAGGTCATCATCGATTTCGTTTCTCCGAACAACGAATCATAGGTACAATTCTCAACGCACTTGTTAATTGTTTGATTTGGTTTTATCGAGAATACCGTAGGACGAAGATCCAAGATAAGAAACCATGAACGGGGGACGATCGCGTGGTGGTGGCGAAGCCACCGGACCACGGGCGATCGCCCGGGCTAGGGTTTCGCGGGCATGGGGGCGAACCCTCGGCTGGGCCGAGGGTGTTCGATCGATCCGAGGGATCGATCGATGGGCACGGGCTGGTGCCGTGCCCTACCCCGCCGTGAAGGCGGGGTCCTCCTGGTGGTGGCGGGTCGCCGGACCCGCCGCGGCAGGGCTGCTCCGTGCAGCCCTCCCCGATCGATCGCCGGGTGCGATCGATCTCATCGATTGGGCGAACCCCGGCTTGCGGGGGTTCGGGTGGGGGCGGATCACGTGCCTTCGGGTGCGTGGTCTCCAAAGCCCGGACTCCGGCGGATGAGTCGGTGTACGTACGATCTCCGGCGAAGGGTTCGTTCGGGTTATCGGTTCCGCAATTTTGATAACCCGGGATAGCGAATTCCAACAATTGGTATCAGAGCGTGGTTTACGTTCGCGGTATTTTCGATAAAATTGTTCTACCTTGCAGGGTTCCGACTATTATGGCTTGATGATTATTCGTTTAATTATTTTGTCATGTGATTGTTGGTTTTATTAAACTCTCGGACATGTCGAGATTCGTTTTTGGTGGTGAATGCTTGTAATAGTAAAAATTCGGGGGTTGACCGAATTTAGGATTTATTATTATGTTCATTGTTTTTCCGGAAATTGTATAGGGTCGATTTCGTGTATAGAATCGATACCGGAATTGTAATTTAGATTTTTTGTAAATTTATTTTGCGATTGGATCGACGTATCGAAGACCGCCGGAGAAGACGAAGTGACGAGATGGACAAGGGCTAGGGATCGATTGGATCGATCCCATGGAGCTGCCCGGACCGATCGACCCACGGCCCTAGGAGGGGCTGTTGCCCTAGCCGCGGCTGCCGCCGGTTGGTGGTGGCTTGTCGGCGTGCTGGGTGGCGGCGGCCCTCCCCGTGGCTGACGATCGACGATGGTGGGGGTGGTTCGGGGTTCCCCAACCCGGGCTACTCCTACCGGAAATATACTTTCCTAATTAATTCATTATTTCCTATTTTGATTATTTCTTTATGGAATAGTCTAGAAAAATAGAGAAGAATTAATTTAGTACTAAATTTATTTTCCTATTTGATTATTCCTTCTCATGGGAATATTCATGGATTAGGAATAAAATAAATTTGGAAAAGTATAATAGTCCTAATTATTTTATTTCCTTATTTCATTATGGAAATCATCTAGAATATTCCAAGTGGGTCTTGGATAGATTATTCTAGAGATTTAATGAAGTAGAAAGGGGAGATAAAATAAATAAAAATATTAATAATATTTAATTTTATTTTTGATTTATTCGATTGACTTAATTATTATTAATTGAGTATCTTTTGGATTTATTAAAAATAAATAGATTTAAATATTGGAGATTAATATTCTCGTCACATGGAGCATTCAAGAAACGAAGACTGAAGACTAGAAGATGCGTACGGGGATGTGATGAAGCCATAATAGTCGGAAAATAATATTCTAGTATTATTTTGACTATGTGATAATACTATGTGCTTTATTACATGTATGCATGCTATATGTGTTTTTTTTTTATGCACTAGATAGCGTATCCCTTTATTGTAAAAAGCTAAGTGGGAGAGGGTATGGAAACATACCCATGGTCTCCATTGCTGCTCTCTTGGTGACTTTTATAAACTTTTGAAGTTTATATAGATAGGTCATTGGAGGAGAGTTCTTGTAATTCCTCTTACAAGAAACATTGATTAAGTAGATCAAACAATGCCTAATTTGTCTTTCCAAAACTGACTTCAAGTCGACTCATTCTTACCCCGGGGAGTGGAATGGAGCCAGAGCCACTTGGTCATGTAGAGGACACAAATTAGAGACTTTCGTGCCATACTTTTATAGATGGGTCGTTTGTCTGCTCGGCTCCCTCATTTATGAGAGATAGGGTCGTTCGCATGGTGAATCACTGGTTAGAAACTTCGAGTTTCACTTATGATTCTCCACGTCTTGATTTACGAGATTAAATGGATCAAGTAATTGGGAGTCAATTATAAAAGTCTCTTAGTGTAGTAAACGTCCACACAACGTGGCTTGCTGTGCTGACGGACTTTGGATTAATTGATGTAGACAGTTGTAAGTAATTATGAAGAGTTGTGAAGTTATCGTAAACGTCCACACAACGTGGCTTGCGGTAATGTAGCGATTCCAATTAATTTACTTTGGTACTGAGTAATGGTTTACACTTAGATACGCCTTGTAGTATTCCTCCCAACGAGGTTCCGCTATAAGCGATGTATGACCAAAGAAAATCTAATTGCTAAATCATTTGGGTGGGTAAACGTCCACGCAACGTGGCTTGCCTTACCTGATGGGATTTTAGATGTGATTAGTGATTTAATGATATTATTTGAGGGAGATAATATCGGATATTAAATTGTTTGTTTGTTTTATGTGCTTATAGGTTAAGAATGACTGTGACCCCACTTTGTGATATACTTAAGGGTGAAAGCTCACCGGTTCCATATGGTGATGATTTGGAACGAAATCTGGACATTGTGCAAACTGTCGAGCCTTCTATATCTGCTATTGTCCCAACTGATGAGGACATTAGGAATGGCCTCAATATGATGTTGAGACATAGTGTGGATACTGCTGAAGAGGTGATTGACATACTGATTGTATTTCGTCCACTAGAGGAATCGCTTAAAAACGATGACTTGAGGATGAAAATCATAAGTGTGATCAGAAAATCACAAGCTCTTATGGCTAAGGAAGAAGTGCAAGCAAAGAATCCCAGTGGTTCCAAGCCACGGACTGGGAAGAGCAAGCCGCGAGGCAAGTGCTATCGATGCAAGCAGTTTGGGCACTGGAGGTCTGATTGTCCTCTCATCAAAGGTACGAAATTTTCCTTAGTCACTGAAACATTGTCAGCGGTGATATCTACCAGCACCTGGTGTGTAGATACGGGTGCCACTGACCATGTCTGCAATTCATTGCAGGGGTTCCAGGAAACCCGGAGACTTAGAGAGGGAGAGATCGTGGTCTACATGGGCAATGCCGCGAAGGTGGCGGCTGTTGCAGTGGGAGACGTTCACTTACGCTTTAGTAGTGATAGGGTTTTAGTTTTACGTAATTGTCTTTATGTACCCAACTTTAGAAAGAATTTAATTTCGGTTTCTAAACTTATTACGAATGGATATTCTGTTTCTTTTGACCACTCTGTGATCATAAGAAGAAATAGTGAAATTATCTGTTCTGGTGCATTAATAGACGATTTGTATGTGCTAAATCCTGAGTCTAACACGATGCAACTAACCGAGAGTAATAACACATCTACGAACACCAATAAGAGAAAGGAACCTTCTAAGATGAATCAATTATACTTGTGGCATCTAAGGCTAGGTCATATAAACTCGAATAGGCTTCAAAGGTTGAAAGCTGATGATTTAATCACTGGCGTTGAAGGAGAGGACCTTCCAACCTGCGAATCCTGTTTAGAGGGAAAAATGACTAAGCGTCCTTTTTCTGGTAAAGGACGAAGAGCTGAACAAGTATTGGATTTGATTCACTCTGATGTATGCGGACCTATGTCTACTCAGGCAAGAGGAGGGTACGAGTATTTCATCACTTTCACTGATGATTACTCAAGATATGGATATGTATACCTGATGAGCCGCAAGAGCGAATCCTTTGGCAAGTTCAAAGAGTTCAAGGCTCTTGTGGAGAACCTTCATGGTAAATCCATAAAATGCCTGCGATCTGATCGCGGAGGCGAGTACCTGTCTGGAGAATTCAAGGCATACTTGGCAGAGAGTGGGATTGAATCCCAGCTGACCTCACCATATACTCCTCAGCAGAATGGTGTGTCAGAAAGAAGGAATAGGACTCTTATGGAGATGGTGCGATCAATGATGAGTTACTCGGATTTACCTATTATGTTCTGGGGACTTGCCTTGGAAACAGCGGCGTACATTCTGAATAGGGTTCCGACCAAAACGGTACCAACCACACCCATGGAATTGTGGAGTGGGCGTAAGCCTAGCTTGAAACACATTCGGATCTGGGGATGTCCAGCACATGTGTTGCGACATGGCGCCGATAAGTTAGAACCTAGATCAGAAATACGGCTGTTTGTAGGATACCCGAAAGGAACTAAGGGTGGCATGTTCTATAGTCCTAAGGACCAGAAGATCGTTATAAGTACTAACGCTCGGTTCCTAGAAGAAGACTATGTCATGGACCACAAGCCCAAAAGTGACATAATACTTGATGAGTTGAGAGGTAACGAGGAAGACCTGGATACAGCCGAACCGAGTATAGATACACCACTAGAACCTGCACCTAATACTGTCACTGTTAATACACCGGAACGCCGTCGTAGTGGGAGGGTTGTTAAACAACCAGATAGATGGATTGGACTGGGTGAGTCTTCGGACTCTGGACCTGGAGTTCATGAAATCGATCCCTGGACCTATGACGATGCGGTACAAGATATAGATGCGCTTTCTTGGAAGAAAGCAATGAAATCCGAAATAGAATCTATGGATTCTAATAAAGTCTGGGATCTTGTAGAACCACCAAGCGGCGTAAAGCCAATTGGGTGTAAATGGGTCTACAAGAGAAAGAGAGGATCTGACGGAAAGGTTGAAACCTTTAAAGCTCGGCTTGTTGCGAAAGGATATACTCAGAAAGAGGGAATCGATTATGAGGAGACCTTCTCGCCGGTAGCTAAGATAAAGTCGATCCGGATTCTCTTATCCATAGCAGCTCATATGGATTATGAGGTGTGGCAAATGGATGTCAAGACAGCTTTCCTTAATGGAAGTCTTGACGAGACGATTTATATGAAACAACCAGAAGGATTCATTGCTAAGGGGCGAGATCATCTAGTGTGCAAGCTTAATCGATCCATTTATGGATTGAAACAAGCCTCGAGATCGTGGAACCTGCGGTTTGACGAAGTAGTCCAATCTTATGGATTCAGTCAAAGCATGGACGAATCGTGTGTGTATTGGAAACGTGATGGAAAGAAGGTGGTGTTTCTCGTGCTTTATGTAGACGACATTCTTCTCATTGGGAACAGTGTGAAAATGTTATCAGACATAAAGGGATGGTTGTCTAGACAATTCGATATGAAAGATTTGGGAGAAGTCGGACATGTTCTAGGGATCAAGGTTATAAGGGATCGCCGGAATAGAACATTGTACCTATCCCAGCAATCTTACATAGATACGATTCTGGCTCGGTTTAACATGCAAGATTCCAAGAAGGGTGAACTACCCTTCAGTAAAGGAACTTATCTTTCTAAGGAGATGTGTCCTCGAACACAAAAGGAGAAAGATGAAATGAAAGCAGTTCCCTACGCTTCGGCTGTGGGAAGCTTGATGTATGCAATGTTATGTACGAGGCCTGATATCTGCTATGCCGTTGGCGTAGTTGCGAGATATCAGAGTAACCCTGGAAAGGCTCATTGGACTGCCGTAAAGAGCATTTTCAAGTATTTTCGAAATACTAGGGATTATGTTCTGAGTTACGGAGCAGACAATCTGATTCCTTTGGGTTATACAGATTCGGATTTCCAAGCTGATAAGGACCGGCGAAAGTCGACATCAGGCTATGTGTACACTTTGGGAGGTGGAGCCGTTTCATGGAGGAGTGTTAAGCAAAAGTGCATTTCAGACTCTACCATGGAAGCTGAATATGTTGCAGCCTCAGAGGCAGCGAAAGAGTCAGTTTGGTTCCTTAATTTCCTCCAGGACTTAGATGTGATTCCGAGTTTGCCTAGAGCTATGACAATTTATTGTGACAATAGCGGTGCAGTGGCAAACAGTAAGGAACCACGGTCCCATAGTGCTACGAAACACATAGAGCGCAAGTACCACCTGATTCGAGTCATCGTCAAGAGGGGCGATGCGATAGTCACCAAGATAGCTTCGGAAGACAACCTAGCGGACCCTTTCACCAAGATACTTCCTAAGGAAGTATATAACAAGCACTTGGAGGGTTTGGGAGTCAGAAGTTTGGAGGATAAGACTAGACCTTAGTATAAGTGGGAGATTGATAGAGTAGTATACTTAATGTCTAGATTTGAGTATTCTGAACTCTGTATGCACTTTCATTTACCTATTTATTACAGACATTCATTTGCTTTTAATTATTGTTAATTAAATACATGCAAATTATAGTCCTTGATTTTATACGTTGTAGTTTGTATGGTGTTGCATGGGCACACAGAAGATCATACTATCGGTTACTCGTATTTAATCGAACAGTTGCTCACGACCTAGATGGACCCGGACCAATCCATCGGTATAGTCGTTGTGTGAGAGAGAAAATAATTTATCTTAATTATTTTATCACACTTGTACACTTGGTGTATTGAGCGGATCGCTTGAGACTTATCAATTAGGATTGCTCTGTGATAATTGATTTAAGTCTCGAGTATTTTATTCTTAACCCCTGAAACAATTGCGGGTGTGTATATTTAATATAAGTGACTTTGATTTACCAAAGGAATTAACCGATTTAATTATTGGGATAATTACCGGTTAAGTTGGGTCACTATATTTTATATATGGCATGCCGTGAATTCTTGAAGGGGCAGTGTATCCCGGAAGGGTTGATAATATCCCCGAGATGAGCTCATAAGGATTTATTATGTAAACCTCGCGAGTGGATTTGTTCCGCATAATAAATAAGGTTGAGTGGTACTATTCTCGGATATAAGAGATGAATAAATTTATTAAGCAATAAATAAATTTTATTCATGGATATTTAAATCTTAAATACACGGAATAAATAATACTAAGTTGGAGAAATATTATTTGATATAATATGGAATAATATTGGGAGTGCAATTTTATTTATATAGTGGAAAATAAATAAAATTAATATTGATAAGAATTAATAGATTTGGGTTGGACCCAATTTAATTTTCAATATTTAAGCCCAATATTTATTCTCCTTTTGATCCCCCTCGTAGCCTATAAAAGCACTACATGGTCTTCACTTTTTCATAACCTACGTATTACACAATAAAGTTTTCTGAGAGTGAAGAGGATCCATAAGAGTTCGATAGCTCGTCGCCCACCCGACGTTCGGACAAGGTGCAAGGAATACGCGGAAGGTCACGAGGTCATCATCGATTTCGTTTCTCCGAACAACGAATCATAGGTACAATTCTCAACGCACTTGTTAATTGTTTGATTTGGTTTTATCGAGAATACCGTAGGACGAAGATCCAAGATAAGAAACCATGAACGGGGGACGATCGCGTGGTGGTGGCGAAGCCACCGGACCACGGGCGATCGCCCGGGCTAGGGTTTCGCGGGCATGGGGGCGAACCCTCGGCTGGGCCGAGGGTGTTCGATCGATCCGAGGGATCGATCGATGGGCACGGGCTGGTGCCGTGCCCTACCCCGCCGTGAAGGCGGGGTCCTCCTGGTGGTGGCGGGTCGCCGGACCCGCCGCGGCAGGGCTGCTCCGTGCAGCCCTCCCCGATCGATCGCCGGGTGCGATCGATCTCATCGATTGGGCGAACCCCGGCTTGCGGGGGTTCGGGTGGGGGCGGATCACGTG
Source organism: Euphrasia confusa (assembly GCA_954870475.1). Taxonomy (NCBI): domain Eukaryota; kingdom Viridiplantae; phylum Streptophyta; class Magnoliopsida; order Lamiales; family Orobanchaceae; genus Euphrasia; species Euphrasia confusa. Next base: position 12,941,933 of record OX940949.1, on the reverse strand, counting down.
CCTTCGGGTGCGTGGTCTCCAAAGCCCGGACTCCGGCGGATGAGTCGGTGTACGTACGATCTCCGGCGAAGGGTTCGTTCGGGTTATCGGTTCCGCAATTTTGATAACCCGGGATAGCGAATTCCAACAAGTAATAACAATAGGTGCAGTGTGTGGTGTACTTCTACTCGGTTTGGCTGGTTCTCAGTCTTTTGTCTATTCTTCTCATTCCAAGGTATCAATTCAGGCTTTGTGGTTCATCTAATAGTATTCCTCTATGAACCGAACGATAGACGTCCCTCTGGTTCATCGTACTATAGAACACACAACACTTCGTTCATCTAGGATATCCTACAACCAATCTTGTTGTATCCAGGAATATCCATAGAACATAGGTAGTTCCGAACAACTTGTTCTTTTACTGTTAGATTTCTATTTCTTATTTCTAACGCACCATCTCTACACGTAAGTGCATGGCGTGTCCTTTTGGGTTTGAATCCCAAACTTCGATTATGCTTATGCGTTATTTAGATAGGTGATGGCTTCCGCGACCAAGTCGCAGCCTTCTAATGGATATACTTTAATGGTTCCCCATAATAGCTTTGTGTCCATTGACTAGTCAAAACACTTTACTTTTATGGCACATTAAATATTCTAATCCATCACCGAGTACTCTTGAAAGAGCTACTCGCACCTTTCTAATTTAACCATACGATTGCATATCTAATCATTTCCAATACTTGTCCGAATTCTACCTTTTACCAAAAATTTTGCTTAGATGTATTATCCTCCAAATTCAATTCTCAGGTCGGAAGGTCCATTCCTTCAACTATAATTGATCAAATCAATTTCGACCTTTTGAATATTATTTGAAAATACTACTAAGTTCAAGAATTCACAAGTATAATGATTTAATAAAGAAATATCTAACAAGTAAAACAAGTTATAGAACGGTTCGTTGCATCGTGGTAGACTTAGGATCTATCATTCATATATTGCTTTCTAATGTACCAGAATAGATAATACCCATTATCTCAAAAATCATCCAATGATTTAAAGAAATAAAACTATCCATTCATTAATGATAGAAATCCAGAACAAAACGTTCTTTCTAAAATAAAGGGTACATAATGCAATAATCTTGAAATGAAATCCTATTTAACTACTAAAGCAGATAAATGTCTTCCACCGCAACAGCTGCCTCCTCTACAGCTTTTGCCCGTGTAGACTCGAACTCTCCTTCTCTAAGTCGCCGGGTTTTCTGGAACCCCTGCATTCAAAATGCACATACCGTCAGTGGTTCCATATCTACACACCAGAATTCTGGTAGATAATACCGCTGACTATGTTTTTACGACTAAAGAAAAATTCGTACCTCTGAGAGGACATTCAGACTTCCAGTGTCCAGACTTGTTGCATCGGAAGCAATTGCCCTTTGGATTTGCAGCCCCCACTCGTGGTACAACCTTCTTGACACCACTGGGTTTCCTGGCTTGCTTCCTTCTCTTGCCCCTACCTCCACCAGGCTTAAAGCCTTTGGACTTGGTAGCTACAAGCGCTAGAGACTTGCCCTTCTTGTAGATCCCCTCTGCCGCCTTCAGCTCAGTCAGGATTTGCGCAAGAGAGTAAGATAGTTTACCCATATTATAACTCATGCGAAACTGCTCAAAGCTAGGGGTCAGAGACTAGAGTATGATGTCGACTTGCGTCTCAGCATCAATTTGAGCTCCTAGGATCTCAAGCTCATTCAACAAACCCATCATCTTAAGAACGTGCTCCCCTACGGGCGTTCCTTCAGACTGAGTAGTTGTCATGAGGACTCTCATGGCTTCTTGCCTTGCCGCACGATCTTGCTCTCCAAACATCTCCTTGAGGTTAAACATCATATCATAGGCAGTGTCCATCGACTCATGTTGGGTTTGGAGTACATTTGACATAGAAGCCAAAATATAACACCTAGCCATTTCATCAGCCTTTTTCCACTTCCGATATGCCAGTTTTTCCTCATCAGTTGAGGCAGGCGTGGGCTCAGCAGGGCATACTTCATGGAGTACGAACTTGTACTCCTCAGAAGTTAGGACAATGTCTAAATTTCTCTTCCAATCAATGTAGTTGGGGCCAGTGAGCTTATGCTCCTTGAGTATCATAGAAAGTGGGTTCATAGCTATTCTCTAAACCTATAAGCACATTTAAACAAACAATCAATTTAATATCCGATATTATCTCCCTCAAATAATATCATTAAATTACTAATCACATCTAAAATCCCATCAGGTAAGGCAAGCCACGGTGTGTGGACGTTTACCCACCCAAATGATTTAGCAATTAGATTTTCTTTGGTCATACAACATTTATAGCGGAACCTCGGTGGGAGGAATACTATAAAGCGTATCTAAGTGTAAACCATTACTCAGCACCAAAGGAAATCGTTTGGAATTGCTACATCACCGCAAGCCACGTTGTGTGGACGTTTACGACAACTTCACAAATCTTCACAATTCCTTACAACTGTCTACATCAATTAATCCAAAATCCGTCAGTATAGCAAGCCACGTTGTGTGGACGTTTACTATACTAAGAGACTTTTATAATTGACTCCCAGTTACAAGATCCATTCGATTTTCGTAAATCAAGACGCGGAGAATCATAAGTGAAACTCGAAGTTTCTAACCAGTGATTCACCATGCGAACAACCCTATCTCTCATTAGATGAGGGAGCCGAGCAGACAATCGATCCACCCTAAAAGGATGGTACGAATGTCTCTAATTTGTGTCATCCACATGACCAAGTGGCTTTGGCTCCATTCCACTCCCCGGGGTGAGAATGAGTCGACTTGAAGTCAGTTTCAGAAAGACAAATTAGGCATTGTTTGATAAACTTAATCAATGTCTCTTGTAAAAGGAATTACAAGAATTCTCCTACAATGACACATCTATGTGAACTTCAAAAGTCCACAAGAGTCACCAAGAGAACAGCAATGGAGACCATGGGAATGTTTCCATCCCCTCTCCCACTTAGCTTTTTATAACAAAGGGATACGCTATCTAGTGCATAAAGTAAACACATATAGCATGCATACAAGCAATAAAGCACATAGCACATAGTCAAAATAAGCTAGAAAATTATTTTCCGACTATCATGGCTTTATTCCTTCTCTGTATGCGTCTTCTAGTCTTCAGTCTTCGTTCTTGAATGCTCCATGTGACGAGAATATTAATCACAATATTTAAATCTATTTATTCTCAATAAATCCAAAAGATACTTAATTCGAAAATTAAGTCAATCGAATAAATCAAAAATAAAATTAAATATTATTAATATTTTTATTTATTTCTTTTCCTTTCTAATTCTATTAAATCTCTAGAATAATCCATCCAAGTCAAACTTGGAATATTCTAGAAGACTTCTATAATAGAATAAGGAAATAAAATAAATTAGGACTCTTCTACTTTCCAAGATTAATTAATTTCCATTACTATGAAAATTCCCATAAAATAGGAATAATCAATTAGGAAATAAATCAATCCTAAATTAACTTTTATTCCTTTCCAATTCTATTAAATCTCTAGGATCCTATTCCAAGTAGAACTCGGAATACACTAGAAGACTTCCATAATAGAATTAAGAATAAAATTAATTCCAATTAATTCTTTTCCTAATCCATGAGAATTTCCAAAAATAGGAAAAACTCAATTAGGAAAAACGAATCAATTAGGTAAGTAGAATCTAGGTAGGAGTAGTATGGGTTGGGGATCCCCACACCACCCCCACCGTCGACCACCACCACCAACGGCCACCACCGCCGCCGCCCCTTAGCCACGCGCCACCACCACCGGTGGCCGGCGTGGCCGGAAGCCCTAGCGGGTAGTCCCTTGGCGTGGGGTCGATCGATCCTCATGGGGATCGATCATGGGGATGATCGACCCCCCCGGTTTTTCGTCCTCTTCGTCTTCTTCGTCACACGTGTTCTCCGGCGGTCGTCTCGGCATCGATCCAACGTAAATAAATTACAAGAAATAAATTTACAATTCCGGTATCGATTCTATACATGAAATCGACCCTATACACTTTCCGGAAAACGTAGAACAATAATAATAAATCCTAAATTCGGTCAACCCCCGAATTTTTACTATTACAAGCATTCATCCACACAAAACGAATCTCGACATGTCCGAGAGTTTAATAACGAATAATCATGATAAATTAAATAGCAATTAATTAAACGAATAATTAATAATCAATTTAACCATGATAGTCGGAATCCCTGCAAGGTAGAACACAATTGAACATATACATGAACACGAAACCAAACGCTCTGATACCAATTGTTGGAATTCGATATCCCGGGGTATCAAAATTGCGGAACCGATAACCCCGACCGAAAACCCGTCGCCGGAAACCGATCGCGAACACCGAACGAGCCGGAGCACGACCGAGGCGTCACCGCGGGCGAACCCGCGGCTAAACCCTAGCCGCGCCCCCAAGCGGGGCTCGCGATCGCCGTGCATGGCGATCGCATGGGGCTGCTCCGGCAGCCCCCGGGTGGCGGTGAGTCCGGCGACTTCACCGCCGTCGCCACCGGGAGGGGCGGTCAGCCCCGCTGACCACCGCGGCAAAGCCGCGGCTTGCCCAGCGATCGAGCCTAGCTCGATCGCACGCCCCGACGTCCAGCCGGGGCCTCCCTCCTTGCACGCCGCCGTCGAGGGGCGGGGATCCGCCACGGCACCAGCCCGTGGCATCCCCAGCGATCGACTCCAGTCGATCGCTCGCCCCGGCGTCCAGCCGGGGCTCCCTTCGTCGCGCGGTGCCGGCGGTCGAACCGTAGGGTTCGGCCGCCCCTTCTCGATCCCGACGGGGATCCCGGATCCCCGTATCCCGGTCTCGACGTTTTTCCCGGATCGTCTTGTTCATGTATATATTACAATTCATATCACATACGATCATAGAGGGGGTTCGATGATCATACCTTTTTGATTTGTTGTGCGGAGAAACAAAATCAAGTTTGAAGACCTTTGAATCTTCCCACGTATTCCTTGCACTCCGTTCGAACGTCGGGTGGGCGACGATCTATCGAACTCCTATGGATCTACTTCAACTCTCTAGAATATCAAGTATGATAATCTTGTCTTATGATTTATGAAGGCCATGTAGTGCTTTTATAGGCTACGTAGGGGATCTAAAGGAGGTGGAATATTGGGCTTCCAATATTGATGATTAAATTGAGCCCACTGCCCAAGTCCATTAATCCTTATCAATATTAATTAATTTATTTTCCACTATATAAATTAATTGCACTCCCAATATTAAACCATATTATATCAAATAATATTTCTCCGGTAGTATTTATTTATTCCGTGTATTTAAGATAGAAATATCCATGAATAAAATTAATTTATTGCTAATTAATTTATTCATCTCTTTAATCCGAGACTAGTACCATTCAACCTTAATTATTGTGCGGAACGAATCCACTCATGAGGTTTACACAATAATTCCTTTTGAACTCATCTCGGGGATATTATCAACCCTTACGGGATACACTGTCCGGTCAATTATTCACGGCATGCCATATATAAAATATAGTGACCCAACTTAACCGGTAATTAACCCAATAATTAAATCGGTTAATTCCTTTGGTAAATCAAAGTCACTTATATTAAATATACGCACCCGCAATAATATCGGGGATTAAGAATGAAATACTCTGAGACTCGAATCGATTATCGCCGGCAATCCTAATCGATGAATCTCAACGATCCGCTCAATACACCAAGTGTACAAGTGTGATAAAATAATTATGATAAATTATTTTCTCTCTCACACAACGACTATACCGATAGATTAGTTCGTGTCCATCTAGGTCGTGAGCAACTGTTCGATTAAATACGAGTAACCGATAGTATGATCTTCTGTGTGCCCATGCACACCATACTAACTACAACGTATAAAATCCAGAACCATGGTTTGCATTTATTTAATTAACAAGTAATTAAAAGCAAAACAATTGTTCGTTAATTTAATAGATTAAATGCTATGACGGGGAGTTTACCGTTACTTAAATCTAGACATTAAGTGCACAACTCCAACAGTCTCTTGGTGTAGTAAACGTCCACACCACGTGGCTTGCTGTGCTGACGGATTTTGGATTAATTGATGTAGACAGTTATAAGTAATTGTGAAGAGTTGTGAAATTGTCGTAAACGTCCACACCACGTGGCTTGCGGTGACGTAGCAATTCCAAGCGATATACTTTAGTGCTGAGTGATGGTTTACACTTAGATACGCGTTATAGTATTCTTCCCCACGAAGTTACGCTATGATTGATGTATGACCAAAGAAAATCTAATTGCTAAATCATTTGGGTGGGTAAACGTCCACACCACGTGGCTTGCTTTACCTGATGGGATTTTAGACGCAATTAGTAATTTAATGATATTATTTGAGGGAGATAATATCGGACATTAAATTGATTGTTTGTTTACATGTGCTTATAGGTTTAGAGAATAGCTATGAATCCACTTTCTATGATACTCAAGGAACATAAACTCACTGGTCCCAATTACATTGATTGGAAGAGAAATTTGGACATTGTCCTGACTGCTGAAGAGTACAAGTTTGTACTCTATGAGCAATGACCTGCTGAACCCACGGCCGCCTCAACTGATGAGGAAAAAGAAGCATATCGGAAGTGGAAAAAGGCTGATGAAATGGCTAAGTGCTATATTTTGGCTTCCATGTCAAATGTGCTCCAAACCCAGCATCAGTCGATGAACACTGCCAAGGATATGTTATTTAACCTCAAGGAGATGTTTGGGCATCATGACCGTGCGGGTAGGCAAGATGCCATGAGAGTCCTCATGTCAACTACTCAGTCTGAAGGAACGCCCGTTGAGGAGCACGTTCTCAAGATGATGAGTCTGTTGAATGAATTGGAGGTCCTAGGAGCTATGATTGATGGTGAGACGCAAGTCGACATCATACTCCAGTCTCTGACCCCTAGTTTTGAGCAGTTTCGTATGAGCTATAATATGGGTAAACTGTCTTATAGCCTTGCGCAACTCCTGACTGAACTGAAGGCGGCAGAGGGGATCTACAAGAAGGGCAAGTCTCAAGCGCTTGTGGCTACCAAGTCCAAAAGCTTGAAAGCTATTGGAGGTAGGGGCAAGAAAAGGAAGCAAGCCATGAAACCCAGTGGTGCCAAGAGGAATGGACCACGAGTGGGGGCTAGTAAGCCAAAGGGCAAGTGCTTCCGATGCAACAAGTCTGGACACTGGAAGTCTGAATGTCCTCTCAGAGGTACGAATTTTTCTTTAGTCGTAAAAACATAGTCAGCGGTATTATCTACCAGAATTGGTATGTGCATTATTTTAAATGCAGGGGTTCCAGAAAACCCGGCGACTTAGAGAAGAAGAGTTCGAGTCTACATGGGCAAAGCTGTTGGGGTAGAAGCGGTTGCAGTGGAAGACATTTATCTGTTTTAAGTTTTCATTTCAGTTATTGCTTTATGTACCCCTTATTTTGAAAAAGAACTTTTGTTCTGGTTTTCTTTATTATTAATGGATATTTTATTTCTTTAATCATTTGATGGTTTGGATAAGAAATAATGGTGATATCTATTCTGGTACATTAGATAGCAATACATGAATGATGAATCCTTAGTCTACCACGATGCAACAAACCGTTATATATAACTTGTTTTACTTATTAGATGTATTTCTCTTGTCAATCATTATACTTGTGAATTCTTGAACTTGGTAGTATCTATTCAAAAGGGATTCAAAAGGTCGAAATTGATTTGATCAATTATAGTTTGAGGAATGGACCTCCCGACCTAAGAATCGATCTTGAAAGATGATACAACTGAGTTAACCTTTCTGGATAAAGGATGGAATTCGGACAAGTATAGAAAATGATTTATGGTTAATGCGGTATGTGAAATTAGAGAAGGTACGAGTCGTTCTTTCAAGAATACTCGAAGATGGATTGGACTACTTGCTGTGCCATAAAGGCGGAGTGTTTTCAACACAAAGCCATTATGGGGATCCTTCAAAGTATATCCATTTGTAGCCTGCGACCTGTTCGCGGAGGCTATCACCTATCTAAATAACACATAGCATAAATAAAAGATTGAGATTAAGTCTCAAGCGCATGCACTGATGTGTAGACATGGTGTGTCAGGAATGAGAAATGGGATTCTAATGGTAAAAGAACAAGTTTGTTCGGAACTACCTATGTTCTATGGATATTTCTGGACACAACGGCACATTCTATGTGGTTGTAGAATATCCTAGAAGAACAAGTAATTGTATGTTCAATAGTACTACGAACCAGAAGGGTGTTCTCGCCCGGTTCCTAGAGGAAAACTATTAGATGAACTACAATGCCCTAATTGACAAAGTACTTTAAAATGAGGAAAGGGAAAGACTGAGAACCAGCCTGACCGAGTAGTAGTACACCACTAACTGCACCTAATGTTGTTACTGTTATACACCGGAACGCCATTGCAGTGGGAGGTTGTTAAGCAACCAGAGATGTTCATAAGACTGGAGGAGTTTTGAACTCTGGATCCAGTATACATGAAATCGATCCCTAGGTCTGCATAGATTTGCGAGAAAGGTGTGTTAGAGACGTAATGGAAACAAAGGTGGTGTTTCTCGGAATTTTGTGTAGATAACACTTCATCATTGGCAACAATGTAAAAGTGTTGTCAAACATAAAATAGAGGTTGTCTAAATAAATCAAGGTATAAGATTAAGATGAAGTTAGATCATGTTCTTAGAAATCCTTCGATCTCTAGACAAGAACATTTGTACTTCTCTTAAGATATCTTATACGACTATGGTTTGTTTTAAACATGCACAATTCTGAGAAAGGTTATTGCCTTTCGGGAACAGAATACATCTATCTAAAGGTATGTGTTTCGAACACATGAAGGAGATAGATATGGACAAAGTAGTTACCTACACTTCTTGTGTGGAGAGCTTTGTAGATGCAATGTTGAAAAACCAGAACCTGATATCAACTATGCGGTTAGCGTAGTGGGAGGATATCAAAGTAATCTGGATAAGAAATATTCGAATGCTGTAAAGTACTTGGAAGTACTGGATTACTGGCAATACGAAATCTTCTTAGATTACACTTTCTCAGATCCAAAATCAGAGAAAGACCAGTGTAAGTCGATATCAGGCTATGTGTTCACATTTAGAAGAGGTGGAACCTAAAGGATGAAAGAGTGATAAGCGTAATGCTTCTCGGACTCTATCATAAACCGAATAGCAGCCTCAGAGGCAGCGGAAGTTTTGGTTAGGTTCCGGAATGACCTCTGAACTTGGATATGACTCTTGGTTCACCAAAGGCTATGTACATAGCGGTGCATGGAGAACTGGAAGAAGTCATAAGTTCGAAAAGTGATGATAACACATAGAGCCAGTACCACCTGATACGAGTCATCGTCAAGGGAGACGACGCAGTAGTCACCAAGATAACTTCAGAGCGGCAACCTAGATTGCTCATTCACATAATACTTCTGGGAAGTATAACTTAAGCACGTGATTAGTATGGGAGTCGGGAGTTTGGAGGAAATGACTAGACCTTAGTACAAGTGGGAGATTGTTGGAGTTGTGTACTTAATGTCTAGATTTAAGCATCGGTAAACTCCCGGTCATAGCATTTAACCTATTTAAAATAAACAATTATTTGCATTTATTTATTATTAATTATGCAAAATATAGTCCTGGATTTTATACGTTGTAGTTAGTATGGTGTGCATGGGCACACAGAAGATCATACTATCGGTTACTCGTATTTAATCGAACGGTTGCTCACGACCTAGATGGACACGGACCAATCCATCTTGTGTGAGAGAAAAAATAATTTATCTTAATTATTTTATCACACTTGTACACTTGGTGTATTGGGCGGACCAACTTGAGATTTATTGATTAGGATTGCCTTGGATAATCAATTTAAATCTCGGAGTATTTTATTCTCAATCCCCGATACTATTGCGGGTGTGTATATTTAATATTAGAGACTTTGATTTTCCAAAGGAATTAACCGATTTAATTATTGGGTTAATTACCGGTAAAATTGGGTCGCTATATTTTATATACGACATGCCGTGAATACTTGACGGGAAACTGTATCCCGGAAGGGTTGATAATATCCCCGAGATGAGTTCATAAGGAATTATTGTGTAAACCTCATGAGTGGATTCGTTCCGCACAATAATAAAGGTTGAACGGTACTAGTCTCGAATATAAGATATGAATATTATTTATTGAGCAATAAATAAATTTATTCATGGATATTTAAATCTTAAATACACGGAATAAATAATACTAATCGGAGAAATATTATTTGATATAATATGGATTTATATTGGGAGTGCAATTTTATTTATATAGTGGAAAATAAATAAAATTTAATATTAATAAGGATTAATGGATTTGGGTTGGACCCAATTTAATCTTCAATATTTAGAAGCCCAATATTTATTCTCCTTATGATCCCCTACGTAGCCTATATAAGCACTACATGGTCTTCACTTTTCATAAGAAATAATAACCTAAGTTACGCCAATCATAAAGTCTTGAGAGTGAGGAAGATCCATAGGAATCCGATAGATCGTCGCCCACACGACGTTCGGACGAAGTGCGAGGAATACGTAGGAAGATCGCAAGGTCGTCAACAAGATTCGTTTCTCCGTACAACGAATCGAGGTAATAATCGAGAAACCCCCTCTTTGATTATGTGCTTGTTTTAATCGTGATATGTACATGAACAAGACGATCCGGGAACGTCGAGACCGGGATACGGGGATCTCGCGATCCCCGTCGGGATCGAACAAGGGGCGGCCGAACCCTAGGGTTCGACCGCCGGCGCGCGGGCGTGAGGGAAGCCCCGGCTGGACGCCGGGGCAAGCGATCGACGTGAAGTCGATCGCTGGGGGTTCGGCCGTGGGCTGGTGCCACGGTAGGTCGAACCCCCCGGCCTCCCTTCGCCGGTGGTGCGCGCAAGGAGAGTAGGCCGCGGCTGGACGCCGCGGCTGGGGCGATCGAGCCCTAACTCGATCGCCGGGGAACGTCGCGGCTTCGCACCGCGACTGGTGGTCCCCCCTCCTGTCGGTGATGGCGGTGAGTCGCCGGACTCACCGCCCGGGGCTGCCGGAGCAGCCCAGCGATCGCCATGCACGGCGATCGCGAACCCCAGCCGCGATGGGGTTCGGCTAGGGTTTAGCCGCGGGTTCATCCCGCGGCGACGCTCTTGTCGAGCCCGGTTCTTCTCGTGTGGTTCGCGTTCGTGATTTCCGACTCGCGGGAGACTTCGACTGGGGGCGGGCTGCGTGTCTTCGGGCGCGTAGTCTCCAATGGTCGGACTCCTGCGGATGAGTCGGTGTTCGTGCGATCTCCGGCGACGGGTTTTCGGTCGGGTTATCGGTTCCGCAATTTTTTTGATAGCCCGGGACATCAAATCCCAGCACTAAGTACAAAATTCACAAGTATAATGATTTAATAAAGAAATATCTAACAAGTAAAACAAGTTATAGAACGGTTCATTGCAGTGTGGTAGACTTAGGATCTATCATTCATATATTGCTATCTAATGTACCAGAATAGATAATACCCATTATTTCAAAATCATCCAATGATTAAAGAAATAAAATATCCATTCATAAATAATAGAAATCCAGAACAAAAACGTTCTTTCTAAAATAAAGGGTACATAAAGCAATAAATTTGAAATGAAATCCTATTTTAACTACTAAAGCAGATAAATGTCTTCCACCGCAACTGCTGCCTCCTCTACAGCTTTTGCCCGTGTAGACTCGAACTCTCCTTCTCTAAGTCGCCGGGTTTTCTGGAACCCCTGCATTCAAAAATGTTGGGATATGTCCTTCGATCCTACGTGTGCAATCGATAAAGTCATAAGGTTGTCTATGGATGTTAAATTATTATTTGATAATATTAATTGTTGGGAACAATATAATATTGATCAATTAAATCATACCTACAGGGTCACACACGACTCGGAATTACATTGCTTGTTATATTGATTTAGAATCAGTACGTATGGATTTTCACATGCATGGGATGCATGGCATGCATGAGATGCATGGCTTGCATGGATGCATGTCATATGGTGTGACATGGCATTCCACACAAGCAAGGGGACCACATCTAATGCCATTTGGCATGGTGATGTGGAAATGACCCTTCACCTCCCCATTACCCACCATTACTTGTGCATTATGATGCACATTATGGTGGGGGGTTACAAGGGAGGTTAATGGTGATCAATATAGTGATGAAAACATGTGTTTTCATATCACTTTTGATCAGCCACGAAAATCATACAAAAAGGAGAGAGAGAAGAGAGTTCTTGGAGAACCACTTCAAGAACAAGCAAGCGAGTTCAATTCCGGGTTCGTGTGCAACACGTAGAGGCCGGGCCATTTGTGCGGCTTCAACATCCGGGCGATCTAGACAAGAGGAGTGACGAGGTCATTCACAAGGAGAGCTTCGAGAGGCTGATCCATTTGAGGTGGTTCAATCGACTCAACACCACCTCAACAACATCAACGAATCACTTCGTCACCATAAGTAAGTAATCGTTGAACATTATATATATATATATATATATATATATATATATATATATATATATATATATATATATATATATATATATATATATATATATATATTGGATGTGTATATATATATGTTTATATGTGTTCTTATACACATTAAGTGTGCACTAAGATCATGGCATAGTAGATCTATTGCTTTACACGCTTCCGCACACACGGTATATCGATCGGATCGGTATACCGGTACCTTCAATTGGTATCAGAGCTTAGGGCTCGTGCACACTTTTGTGTTGGACACAAAGGTTAAATCAACATAATTGGATTATTTGTTTAATTGTGATTATGTGATTAGATGTAAGGCCGGCCACCGTTAGTGGTCGGGTGAATGATTTCGTCGTTTTTTACGTTTTGATTGGCCATAGTTTTGGAGGGCTGCGTCCCTTGGAATCATTTGTAATAGATAGGTTTTCTATTTCAATATGTATTGTTCAAACTTGTAAGCGATGGACTTGGTCCATGGTTCGATGGAGGATCTCGGCTCTCCGGCGAAAACGAGAAGAAACGAAGCAAAACGAAGCAAAACGAAGCAAAGCGGACAAAACCGGGCTGCTGGAGCCAAACGGCGGGCGCCGTTTGTGCTCCAGCGGGCGCTGTTTTGTTTTGGCGGGCGCCGTTTTGGAAACGGCGACCGCCGAAAGCCATTTTTTGGGGCAGACGGGTTTTTGCCCTTTCGGCGGGCGCCGTTTTGGAAACGGCGACCGCCGGTGGTGTTCAGCGACCGCTGATTATAAAACGGCGGGCGTTGTTCGTGGTTTTTGGGGTAATGACTTGTTTTGACCAAAATCGGCGGGCGCGGAATTGAAACGGCGGTTGTGGACCAGTCCAGAAGATGTTCAAGGCCTATTTTGTTGCTTTTAATCTTTTCGTTTGAGAGTTGTGAGGTTCTAGGGGCCTTTCGATTTCGTATTTATTTGCTTTGCTAGTTATAGGTTGTTTTATGTTATAAATGTTCAACTTACATATAAACAAACCTATGCATGCAAGTTCCCAAAATAATGAGTATAATGTCTTGTCCAAAACATCACACTCATAAAGCCCTCGATCATAAGTTAGTAGGTCCGCCTCAGCGGGGTACTACTTGTTATCTTGGGATAAGTGGGAGTAAGGGTTAGACCTTTACACGTGAATTTGGTTTTCTCATCGATAGATCCACTGCAGGCGTGGCTATCGAGACATGAGATGAGAATGGGATTCTCATCGACCGAGAGTGATATTAGATATCATTGACATGGGTGTGTCTACCTATCTTGAAATACTTAAGTGCGGACTCAGTCGGCTTAAAGATTTGCAAGATGAGGATCTCGGAATCGTTTTGTTCTAAGGGACAATGATATTGGATATCAATTGAACAAAATGAAATAAATAAGTACAATTGTTAGACAACCTTATTTGTTTACCGCTTTGTGGATGTTTACATACTTTAGTTATCTTTCTTTTATAGTTTATCATGTCAAATATCAACTCAATTCAAGTTTGGTTCAATTCTTGATTATGAAAAATTGAACAAATTTTCTTGATTCACAACGTAATTTGAGGATGGTCCTCAAATACGAAGACAAGGAAAATGTGTTAGATAACCACATCCTAAGATATCATTGAACAACTCAATATCATGTTCGGAGAATATGCAATGATTGAGCGGTTCGGTGTGACCAGGGTCATCGCTTCAGCTAGGCTGGAAAAATGGAAATCTATGGGATCACATGTGCAACAAATGATTGGATTATTTGTTTCAAGTGACCGCCTAGATTTTTCCTTTGATGATTATTTGGTAACCGATTACATATTTCAATCTCATGATGGTTATAATGCCTTTAGGCTAAATTTTCCATATGAATGGTTTGAAGAAATCGCTTCGTGAGCTCCACGGGATGCTCAAGGCTGCTGAGCCGGCGATAGAGAAGGACCCTAAGAGGGAAATTCTTATGATATAGGATAGGGTATTCAAAAGAGCATGGGCAAGAATGCTACTAGGGTTCCTAGGGAATCTCAATGCGTCTACTGCAATAGTGTTGGACACTACTTGCAAACATATAAAAGTTCATATTTTATTCAATTTCAAAACAAATGCCTAATTTGTCTTTCATTTGATGGATTATAAGGTTAGGATTATTTACATCTCGGGGAGTGATTTAATCCAAAACACTTAAGTTCATCAATGACAAAAATTAGAGACTTTCGAGCCATTGGATGGCGTGAATCGATTGTCTGGTTGGCTCCCTCATATTTTATGAGAGATAGGGCTTCAATTGCATGATAATATTGCTGGTTAGAAAACTTCGATTTTTCACTTACGATTTATCACGTTTTGACATTGAGATAATTTTGAATGGGAAATTCGAATAAGAGTCAATTATTGAGAATAATTGAACTTGCCCAAAGTTCAAAGAAGATGTGAAGAGCGGGGTTGCTTCATCTTCAAGTATTAATGTTATAGACATTAAACTTCACAAATTCTACTTCTTGGGTATTGGATGCCAAACGTAGTTCTCACATTTGTATGTGGAGGAACTACATAGAAGTATAAGTTTGGTGAGTAGAGATGTCGATCTACGGGCGAGAAATGGAGCGAAGGTCGCTGCATTAGCCGTATGATCATATGATGTTGTTTTGCCTTAGGGCCTTGTTTTAGTATTATAACTATGTAATTTCGTACCTTCAATAAACAATGAATATTGGTTCAGTATTGGATACTGATGGATTAGTTTTTCACTAATTAAATAGTTTGATAACTATTTTAATTGTGAACTATTCTTTGTTTTGGTACGATTATTACATTATTTATGTATACTTTAAACTGAACAAATCATATATAACATTAACACAAAAGTCCAAATCGAATAAGTCTCACTGAGACATAACTGTAACATTGTTGATTAGATCAAAATCTAAACATGTAACGAATCTTCTTTTAGAAGGCATTCTAGAATCATTTGACTTGGAGTCATTTGATACATGTGAATGATGTTTGATGGACAAAGATAACAATGTCATCTTTCTTGGAGAAAGGAGAACATGTGAGTGATTAACTAGGGATGATACATACTGATGTATGTGGGACCTATCAGTTCACAAGCACATGAAGGTTATGTTTCGGAAAAGAGAAAACAAACTATATTAGATATAGTTCGACCATTCGATGAGAGGTCTAAATGAACTACTGGTCTCTTTTGGGAACACACAATTCTTGACTTCAACTTATACACTGAATAGGACACCGCCAAAAGCTATTGATAAGACACCATACGAGGTATGGAAAGGGAAGGTCCCTAACTTGTCTTATATCAAGGTTTGGGGATGTGAAGCTTATGTGAAGAGAAATATCTCTACAAAGCTTGAACCCAAATCGGATAAATGTTTCTTTGTTGGTTATCTAAAAGAAACACGAGGGTACCACTTTTACAACCAATCCGAGAACAAAGTTTTTGTTGCTCGAGATAGTGATTTTCTTGAAAAGAGTTATCTTTCCTAGAAATTCAGTGGGAGATCGGTTGTCTTGAACGAGGTTCAAGTGAAACAACCAATGATGAATACTCAAGACTAGGTTGAGAGTATTCTTATGGTTTTGGAAGCCATACCAGCCCTCGTAGGTCCGAAAGGAATAAATTTATCTCTATTATTCAAATACTTAGATATTGTGACCAATGAGAGATATGAATTCATGCTTTTGGAAAGCGGTGAACCTTCGACCTAATTCCAAGCTATGACGAGTCCAGCTACTGAAAATTGGCATGGTGCCATAAAATCTGAGATGATATCAATATCTGATAATCAAGTTTGGAACTTGATCACGGGGTTAGACCCAATGAATGCTAATAGATCTTTAAGATCTAAACAGTCAGATGGAAAACCTAGGGTTTTCAAAGCAAGTTTGATGGTAAAAGTTTTATTCACGAGGTGGATTGTGGAAAAACTTTCACCAATTGCTTTGATTAAATCATTCAGATTATCTTAGCCATTGCTACTCATCTTGATAATGAGTTATGGTAATATTGGATGTTAAAACTAACTTCTTGAATTGGATTCTAGAAGAGAATGTGTTTTGTCACAGCCAAAGAGTTTTATCGTTCCTAATAAGGCTGAGAAATTATGCAATCTTATAATTCCATTTATGGAATAAAGCAAAGCATATCGGAGTAGCAATCTTCAGTTCAATGAATCCATACTGGGTTTTGGATTTCAGAGGAACTCGGAAGAGTCTTGTTTTACAAGAAGAACAGTGGGAGTTACGTTGTATACATTGTGTTGTATGTCAATGACATACTCCTCATAGGAAACAATGTTTCTATGCTTAATTCTATTAAAGAATGGCTTGGGAATTGTTTTTCAATGAAGGATCTTGGAGAAGCACAGTACATATTGGGCATCAAGATCTGTCGGAACAGATCGAAAATGATGTTTGGACTTAGTCAAGTGACCTATTTTGATAAGGTACTTGATAAGTTCAGAATGAAAGACGCCAGAAAGGGTCTCATTTCAATGAGTCATGGCACATCACTTAGCAAGATGCAAGGCCCTACGGTACTTGATGAGCAAAAGAGGATGTAAAATATTCCTAATGCTTCGGCAATAGGGTCTATAATGTACGCCATGATATGTACACGACTGGACGTATTGTATGCTTTGAGCATGACGATTCGGTTTCAAGGAAACCCATGTGAGGCGCATTAGACTGCGGCCAAGAATATTCGTATGTACCTTAGATGGACTAAAGAATATTTTATTGTCTTTGGAAGACAAAAGGAGTTGATATTAACAAGCTGTTTGAATGCCAACTTCAAAACAGACTAAGATAATTTCCGATTTTAATCTGGTTATATCTGTTGTCTGGTTAGAGGTGATATTTGCTGGAATAGTTCCATGCAATGCAATATAGCTGATTAAACTACAGAAGCTGAGCACAGTATTGCATTGGATGCAGTAATGTTGGCAGTTAAGATTTGAAAGTTCTTGAATGAACTAAGTGGCGTAACTAGCTTAGCCCATCCGATAATTCTCTATTTACAGTAGAGTTATCGCGCAAGCCAATGAGCTAGGAAGCACCACAAGTCTAAAACTGGTGCTCAGGAAGTTCCACATTATCTAGGAGATAGTTTTGTGGAGACATCGAGATAATAAAGTTGCAACTTTTGGTAAGGTTGCAAACCCGCTTTCTAAACCTCTCCAGCAGTTTAAGCTTGAGGCTTTCACAACTGCAATAGAGATCAAACATCTTAGAGATGGGTTGTGATTTCTATTACTGTATTAGATACTTTTGGAGATTTGGTAAACATTCACTCATATGTATAATACATGTTTCTTCATATAAATATGGTTTAATTTATATGAATTGTCCAAATGATTAAGTGATATCAATTGGGTTATGAGGTCGACTTACCGCATAATGAAGTCCCAATGGTTGAACTGATATACTTGAATGATATAGCTGTTCCTGGTTCGTATAATCAGGTACGGACAAACCGATAATACAAAGAACTAGATTGTAATGTGTACTATAGCGCCGCTTCATGGGCTAGTGATGTGGGACATCAAGTACAGTTACATAGATATTAGCTGGGAGCTAATGATCGAACAGACCCGACTGGAATAGTATTTAAGATTTCGAGTCATAATACTATTTCATTGACTGTCGAGCAATTTCCTCTGACCTGAGTAGTCCAGAGTAATTCCATTGTGAAATGGTGTACTTTGATACAAGTAAACGCCTTTCGTAAAAGGAGGTTATAAAACTTGTTATTGGGTATATCAGGAAGCAAGTGGGAGAGCTTGGATTGACAAGATGGGATTGTCCTCCATTTTTTATAATGGGATACATGTCTTACCGGCCACTTGGAGAGTCGAGACTGTGGAAAATACGTGGCCACGTCCAGATAATTATCATAGTGATAAATCTGGTTTTACAGTCTGTCTTATAGTCCAAACTTAGACATAAAGTGACAACAGGAAGTTGGCAGCACACTGGCTCTGAAGGCCAAGTGGGAGATTGTTGGGATATGTCCTTCGATCCTACGTGTGCAATCGATAAAGTCATAAGGTTGTCTATGGATGTTAAATGATTATTTGATAATATTAATTGTTGGGAACAATATAATATTGATCAATTAAATCATACCTACAGGGTCACACACGACTCGGAATTACATTGCTTGTTATATTGATTTAGAATCAGTACGTATGGATTTTCACATGCATGGGATGCATGGCATGCATGAGATGCATGGCTTGCATGGATGCATGTCATATGGTGTGACATGGCATTCCACACAAGCAAGGGGACCACATCTAATGCCATTTGGCATGGTGATGTGGAAATGACCCTTCACCTCCCCATTACCCACCATTACTTGTGCATTACTGGTGGGGGGTTACAAGGGAGGTTAATGGTGATCAATATAGTGATGAAAACATGTGTTTTCATATCACTTTTGATCAGCCACGAAAATCATACAAAAAGGAGAGAGAGAAGAGAGTTCTTGGAGAACCACTTCAAGAACAAGCAAGCGAGTTCAATTCCGGGTTCGTGTGCAACACGTAGAGGCCGGGCCATTTGTGCGGCTTCAACATCCGGGCGATCTAGACAAGAGGAGTGACGAGGTCATTCACAAGGAGAGCTTCGAGAGGCTGATCCATTTGAGGTGGTTCAATCGACTCAACACCACCTCAACAACATCAACGAATCACTTCGTCACCATAAGTAAGTAATCGTTGAACATTATATATATATATATATATATATATATATATATATATATATATTGGATGTGTATATATATATGTTTATATGTGTTCTTATACACATTAAGTGTGCACTAAGATCATGGCATAGTAGATCTATTGCTTTAAACGCTTCCGCACACACGGTATATCGATCGGATCGGCATACCGGTACCTTCAAAAAATGCACATACCGTCAGTGGTTCCATATCTACACACCAGAATTCTGGTAGATAATACCGCTGACTATGTTTTTACGACTAAAGAAAAATTCGTACCTCTGAGAGGACATTCAGACTTCCAGTGTCCAGACTTGTTGCATCGGAAGCAATTTCCCTTTGGCTTTGCAGCCCCCACTCGTGGTACAACTTTCTTGACACCACTGGGTTTTCTGGCTTGCTTCCTTCTCTTGCCCCTACCTCCACCAGGCTTAAAGCCTTTGGACTTGGTAGCTACAAGCGCTAGAGACTTGCCCTTCTTGTAGATCCCATTTGCCGCCTTCAGCTCAGTCAGGAGTTGCGCAAGAGAGTAAGATAGTTTACCCATATTATAACTCATGCGAAACTGCTCAAAGCTAGGGGTCGGAGACTGGAGTATGATGTCGACTTGCGTCTCAGCATCAATTTGAGCTCCTAGGATCTCAAGCTCATTCAACAAACCCATCATCTTAAGAACGTGCTCCCCTACGGGCGTTCCTTCAGACTGAGTAGTTGTCATGAGGACTCTCATGGCTTCTTGCCTTGCCGCACGATCTTGCTCTCCAAACATCTCCTTGAGGTTAAACATCATATCATAGGCAGTGTCCATCGACTCATGTTGGGTTTGGAGTACATTTGACATAGAAGCCAAAATATAACACCTAGCCATTTCATCAGCCTTTTTCCACTTCCGATATGCCAATTTTTCCTCATCAGTTGAGGCAGGCGTGGGCTCAGCAGGTCATACTTCATGGAGTACAAACTTGTACTCCTCTGAAGTCAGGACAATGTCTAAATTTCTCTTCCAATCAATGTAGTTGGGGCCAGTGAGCTTATGCTCCTTGAGTATCATAGAAAGTGGGTTCATAGCTATTCTCTAAACCTATAAGCACATTTAAACAAACAATCAATTTAATATCCGATATTATCTCCCTCAAATAATATCATTAAATTACTAATCACATCTAAAATCCCATCAGGTAAGGCAAGCCACGTGGTGTGGACGTTTACCCACCCAAATGATTTAGCAATTAGATTTTCTTTGGTCATACATCACTTATAGCGTAACCTCGTGGGGAGGAATACTATAAGGCGTATCTAAGTGTAAACCATTACTCAGCACCAAAGTAAATCGCTTGGAATTGCTACATCACCGCAAGCCACGTGGTGTGGACGTTTACGACAACTTCACAACTCTTCGCAATTCCTTACAACTGTCTACATCAATTAATCCAAAATCCTTCAGTATAGCAAGCCACGTGGTGTGGACGTTTACTACACTAAGAGACTTTTATAATTGACTCCCAGTTACAAGATCCATTCGATTTTCGTAAATCAAGACGCAGAGAATCATAAGTGAAACTCGAAGTTTCTAACCAGTGATTCACCATGCGAACAACCCTATCTCTCATTAGATGAGGGAGCCGTGCAGACAATCGACCCACCTTAAAAGGATGGTACGAATGTCTCTAATTTGTGTCATCCACATGACCAAGTGGCTTTGGCTCCATTCCACTCCTCGGGGTGAGAATGAGTCGACTTGAAGTCAGCTTCAGAAAGACAAATTAGGCATTGTTTGATAAACTTAATCAATGTCTCTTGTAAAAGGAATTACAAGAATTCTCCTCTAATGACACATCTATGTGAACTTCAAAAATCCACAAGAGTCACCAAGAGAACAGTAATGGAGACCATGGGAATGTTTCCATCCCCTCTCCCACTTAGCTTTTTATAACAAAGGGATACGCTATCTAGTGCATAAAGTAAACACATATAGCATGCATACAAGCAATAAAGCACATAGCACATAGTCAAAATAAGCTAGAAAATTATTTTCCAACTATCATGGCTTTATTCCATCTCCGTATGCGTCTTCTAGTCTTCAGTCTTCGTTCTTGAATGCTCCATGTGACGAGAATATTAATCCCAATATTTAAATCTATTTATTCTTAATAAATCCAAAAGATACTTAATTCGAAAATTAAGTCAGTCGAATAAATCAAAAATAAAATTAAATATTATTAATATTTTTATTTATTTATTTTCCTATCTAATTCTATTAAATCTCTAGAATAATCTATCCAAGTCAAACTTGGAATATTCTAGAAGACTTCTATAATAGAATAAGGAAATTAAAATAAATTAGGACTCTTCTACTTTCCAAGATTAATTAATTTCCAATACTATGAAAATTCCCATAAAATAGGAATAATCAATTAGGAAATAAATCAATCCTAAATTAACTCTTATTCCTTTCCAATTCTATTAAATCTCTAGGATCCTATTCCAAGTAGAACTCGGAATACTCTAGAAGACTTCCATAATAGAATAAGGAATAAAATTAATTCCAATTAATTCTTTTCCTAATCCATGAGAACTCCCAAAAATAGGAAAACTCAAATAGGAAAAACGAATTAATTAGGAAAGTAGTATCTTGGTAGGAGACACGAGATCACGAGGACCCCGCGCCCCCACCATCGACCCACCGCCGGGAAGCCACGCGCCGCCGCCCCCAGCCCACGCGCCACCACCACCGGTGGCCGGCGTGGCCGAGAGCCCTACGGGCTGCCTCCCTCGGGTCGATCGATCATCATGGATCGATCCTCGGTCCTCCCTCTCATCTTCTCCTTCGTCACATGAGTTCTCCGGCGGTCGTCTCGACATCGATCCAACGTAAATAAATTACAAGAAATAAATTTACAAATCCGGTATCGATTCTATACATGAAATCGACCCTATACACTTTCCGGAAAACGTAGAACAATAATAATAAATCTAAATTCGGTCAACCCCCGAATTTTTACTATTACAAGCATTCATCCACACAAAACGAATCTCGACATGTCCGAGAGTTTAATAACGAATAATCATGGTAAATTAAATAGCAATTAATTAAACGAATAATTAACAATTTAATTAAACCATGATAGTCGGAATCCCTGCAAGGTAGAACACAATTGAACACATACATGAACACGAAACCGAACGCTCTGATACCAATTGCTGGAAATCGATATCCCGGGGTATCAAAAATTGCGGAACCGATAACCCCGACCGAAATCCCATCGCTGGAAACCGATCACGAACGCCACGTCGCCGGAGTCCGACGAGAGAATCGCCACGAGGGCGAAACCCTAGCCGAACTCCACGCGGAGTTCGCGATCGCCGTGCATGGCGATCGCCGGCTGCATGGAGTAGTCCCGGATGGCGGTGAGTCCGGCGACTTTACCGCCGTTGCCACCGGGAGGGGCGGTCAGCCCCGCTGACCACCGCGGCCAAGCCGCGGCTTGCCCAGCGATCGAGCTTCGCTCGATCGCACTCCCCGGCGTCCAGCCGGGGCCTCCCTCCTCGCACGCCGCCGTAGAGGGGCGGGGATCCGCCACGGCACCAGCCCGTGGCATCCCCAGCGATCGACTCCCGTCGATCGCTCGCCCCGGCGTCCAGCCGGGGCTCCCTTCGTCGCGCGGTCCCGGCGGTCGAACCCTAGGGTTCGGCCGCCCCTTGTTCGATCCCGACGGGGATCTCGAATCCCCGTATCCCGGTCTCGACGTTTCCCGGATCTTGTGTTCATGTACATATTACAATTCACATCACATACAATCATAGAGGGGGTTTTGATGATCATACCTTTGATTCGTTGTGCGGAGAAACTAAATCAAGTTGAAGACCTTTTGGATCTTCCCACGTATTCCTTGCACTTCGTTCGAACGTCGGGTGGGCGACGATCTATCGAACTCCTATGGATCTCCTTCAACTCTCTAGAATATCAAGTATGATAATCTTGTCTTATGATTTATGAAGGCCATGTAGTGCTTTTATAGGCTACGTAGGGGATCTAAAGGAGGTGGAATATTGGGCTTCCAATATTGATGATTAAATTGAGCCCACTGCCCAAGTCCATTAATCCTTATCAATATTAATTAATTTATTTTCCACTATATAAATTAATTGCACTCCCAATATTAAACCATATTATATCAAATAATATTTCTCCGGTAGTATTTATTTATTCCGTGTATTTAAGATTTAAATATCCATGAATAAAATTAATTTATTGCTAATTAATTTATTCATCTCTTTAATCCGAGACTAGTACCATTCAACCTTAATTATTGTGCGGAACGAATCCACTCATGAGGTTTACACAATAATTCCTTTTGAACTCATCTCGGGGATATTATCAACCCTTCCGGGATACACTGTCCGGTCAATCATTCACGGCATGCCATATATAAAATATAGTGACCCAACTTAACCGGTAATCAACCCAATAATTAAATCGGTTAATTCCTTTGGTAAATCAAAGTCACTTATATTAAATATACACACCCGCAATAATATCGGGGATTAAGAATAAAATACACAGAGACTCGAATCGATTATCGCCGACAATCATAATCGATGAATCTCAACGATCCGCTCAATACACCAAGTGTACAAGTGTGATAAAATAATTAAGATAAATTATTTTCTCTCTCACACAACGACTATACCGATAGATTAGTTCGTATCTATCTAGGTCGTGAGCAACTGTTTGATTAAATACGAGTAACCGATAGTATGATCTTCTGTGGGCCCATGCACACCATACTAACTACAACGTATAAAATCCAGAACTATGGTTTGCATATATTTAATTAATAATAATTAAAAGCAAAACAATCGTTCGTTAATTTAATAGATTAAATGCTTTGACGGGGAGTTTACCGTTACTTAAATCTAGACATTAAGTACACAACTCCAACAAACAATGCCTAATTTGTCTTTCTGAAACTGACTTCAAGTCGACTCATTCTCACCTCGGGGAGTGGAATGGAGCCAGAGCCACTTGGTCATGTGGATGACACAAATTAGAGACATTCGTACCATCTTTTTGAAGGTGGGTCGATTGTCTGCTCGGCTCCCTCATCTAATGAGAGATAGGGTTGTTCGCATGGTGAATCACTGGTTAGAAACTTCGAGTTTCACTTATGATTCTCTGCGTCTTGATTTACGAAAATCGAATGGATCAAGTAATTGGGAGTCAACTGTAAAAATCTTTTGGTGTAGTAAACGTCCACACGAACGTGGCTTGCTATACTGAATGGGATTTTAGGAATGGTTGATGTAGACAGTTATAGGGAATTGTGAAGGATTGTGAGTTATCGTAAACGTCCACACGAACGTGGCTTGCGGTAACATAGCAGTTCCAAATAGCTTTTGGGATTGAATCTCAATCTTTGATTATGCTATGTGTTATTCAGACAGGTGATGGCCTCCACGACTAAGTCGCAGGCTCCTAATGGATATACTTTGATGGTTCCCCATATAGTCCTGGATTTTATACGTTGTAGTTAGTATGGTGTGTCGGGCCCACACAGAAGATCATACTATCGGTTACTCGTATTTAATCGAACAGTTGCTCACGACCTAGATGGACACGGACCAATCCATAGGTATAGTCGTTGTGTGAGAGAGAAAATAATTTGTCTTAATTATTTTATCACACTTGTACACTTGGTGTATTGAGCGGATCGTTGAGATTCATCGATTAGGATCGCCGAAACCCTAGGCGGGTCGATCCCACGCGGTCCGGTGGTTTCACCACCACCGCGTGATCGTCCGTCTACTCCGGGGTTCGATCCTTGGATCTTGTTTTTCGATAATTGATTTCAATAAAACAAGAATTAAATAGCAATTATTTAATTCACCTTTCGATTCGTTGTGCGGAGAAACGAGATCTTATGATGACCTTGAGATCTTCCCACGTATTCCTTGCACTAGCCCGGACGTCGTGTGGGCGACGATCTACCGAACTCCATGGATCCTCCTCTCTACTTTCTCTCTCTAGAATTGTGATCTTCAAGTTATGAGAATAGAGAAGACCATGTAGTGCTTTTATAGGCTACGTAGGGGATCTAAAGGAGGTGGAATATTGGGCTTCCAATATTGATGATTAAATTGAGCCCACTGCCCAAGTCCATTAATCCTTATCAATATTAATTAATTTATTTTCCACTATATAAATTAATTGCACTCCCAATATTAAACCATATTATATCAAATAATATTTCTCCGGTAGTATTTATTTATTCCGTGTATTTAAGATATAAATATCCATGAATAAAATTAATTTATTGCTAATTAATTTATTCATCTCTTTTATCCGAGACTAGTACCATTCAACCTTAATTATTATGCGGAACGAATCCACCTGCAGGGTTTACATAATAATTCCTTATGAACTCATCTCGGGGATATTATCAACCCTTTCGGGATACACTGTCCGGTCAATTATTCACGGCATGTCATATATGAAATATAGTGACCCAACTTAACCGGTAATCAACCCAATAATTAAATCGGTTAATTCCTTTGGTAAATCAAAGTCACTTATATTAAATATACACACCCGCAATAATATCGGGGATTAAGAATAAAATACACTGAGACTCGAATCGATTATCGCCGGCAATCCTAATCGATGAATCTCAACGATCCGCTCAATACACCAAGTGTACAAGTGTGATAAAATAATTAAGACAAATTATTTTCTCTCTCACACAACGACTATACCGATGGATTGGTCCGTGTCCATCTAGGTCGTGAGCAACTGTTCGATTAAATACGAGTAACCGATAGTATCATCTTCTGTGTGCCCATGCAACACCATACTAACTACAACGTATAAAATCCAGGACTATGATTTGCATGTATTTAATTATAAATAATTAAACGCAAATAATTGTTTATTTAATTAAATAGATTAATAGCAATGTATCGTGAGGTTGCGTTACTTAAATCTAGACATTAAGTACACAAATCCAACAAGATCTACATGAAGGCCGTACTAGATCTAAATGTGCCTTCTTGGAGAGCAATAAGGATTATTGCTAAGAGGCGAGATCATTTAGAGTACAAGCTTAGTTGATCCATTTATGGATTGAAACAAAGCATTGAGTTCGTGGTACTTGCAAATTGATGAGATAGTCCATTTTATGGATTCATCAAAAGCATAGACGAATTGTGTGTATTGGAAACGTGATGGATAACAAGGTGGTGTTTCTCGGAGGTTTTATGTAGATGACGCTCTTATCATTGGCAACAATGTAAAGATGTTGTCAGACATAAAGAAGAAGTTAGAGCATGTTCTTAAGATCTAGGATCTCAAGAAAAGAACATTGTACTTCTCTAGATATCTTGTACGATTATGGTTCGTTTTAACATGCAAGATTCCGAGAAAGGTTCGTTACCTTTCAGAGACGGAATGCATCTATCTAAGGATATGTGTTTTGAACACAAAAGGAGATAGAAGCAATGAAAGCAGTTTCCTACACTTTGAGTGTGGAAAGCTTAATAAATGCATTGTTGAAAACAAGAACCTGATATCGGCTATGCGGTTAGCATAGTGGGAGGATATCAAGGTAATCCTGGAAAGGAATATTCGACTGCCGTAAAAGTACTTTCGAAGTACTGTTCTAGACTACGAAGCAGACGAGTTTTTCCTTTGGATTACATTCTCTTAGATTTCTAATCGAATGAGGACCAGTGTAAGTCGATATCAGGCTATGTGTTTCACTATTGAAGGAGAAGGAGTTTTAACATGGAAGAGTGATAAGCACGATGCTTTTCGGACTCTGCACATGGGTAACCAAATAGCGGCCTCAGAGGCAGCGGAAGTTTTGGTATAACTCCGGGATAATCTCTGGGACTTAGATGTGATTCTTAATTTGCCAAAGGCTATGTAAATAGCGGTGCAATGGCAAATGGTAAGAAATCACTAGTCCATAAGTGTAAGATAACACATAGTGCAAGTACCACCTGATACGAATCATCGTCGAGGGAGACGACGCTGTAGTCACCAAGATAACTTCAGAGCGGCAACCTAGAGTGCTCACTCACATAGTACTTCTTGGAAGTACAACTTAAGCACGTGATGAGTATGGGAGTCGGGAGTTTGGAGGAAATGACTAGACCTTAGTACAAGTGGGAGATTGTTGGAGTTGTGTACCTAATGTCTAGATTTAAGTAAAGGAAACTCACGATCCATTGCCATTAATCTATTTAATTAAATAAACAATTATTTGCGTTTGATTATTTATAATTAAATATATGCAAATTATAGTCCTGGATTCTATACGTTGTAGTTAGTATGGTGTGTCGGGCCCACACAGAAGATCATACTATCGGTTACTCGTATTTAATCGAACAGTTGCTCACGACCTAGATGGACACGGACCAATCCATCGGTATAGTCGTTGTGTGAGAGAGAAAATAATTTGTCTTAATTATTTTATCACACTTGTACACTTGGTGTATTGAGCGGATCGTTGAGATTCATCGATTAGGATTGCCGGCGATAATCGATTCGAGTCTCAGTGTATTTTATTCTTAATCCCCGATACTATTGCGGGTGTGTATATTTAATATAAGTGACTTTGATTTACCAAAGGAATTAACCGATTTAAGTATTGGGTTAATTACCGGTTAAGTTGGGTCACTATATTTTATATATGACATGCCGTGAATACTTGACGGGAAAGTGTATCCCGGAAGGGTTGATAATATCCCCGAGATGAGTTCATAAGGAATTATTATGTAAACCCTGCAGGTGGATTCGTTCCGCATAATAATTAAGGTTGAATGGTACTAGTCTCGGAAATAAGAGATGAATAAATTAATTAGCAATAAATTAATTTTATTCATGGATATTTATATCTTAAATACACGGAATAAATAATACTACCGGAGAAATATTATTTGATATAATATGGTTTAATATTGGGAGTGCAATTAATTTTATATAGTGGAAAATAGAATTAATTAATAATAGTAAGGATTAATAGATTTGGGCTTGGTGGGCTCAATTTAATCACTATTATTGGAAGCCCAATATTCCACCTCCTTAAGATCCCCTACGTAGCCTATAAAAGCACTACATGGTCTTCACAATTAGACAAGACAAGATAATCATACTTGATTAGTCTAGAGAGTTCGTGAAGGAGATCCATGGAGTTCGGTAGATCGTCGCCCACACGACGTCCGGGCTAGTGCAAGGAATACGTGGGAAGATCTAAAGGTCGTCAAATTTGGTTCTTCGTTTTTCCGAACAACGAGAACGAGGTAAATCGTAAAACCCTCTTTATGATTTTATCGTTTAATTATCGTAAAAATATCGTGAACCAAGATCCGAGAACGCGACTCATGACGAGGACGAACCGGGCGGTGGTGGTCGAAGACCACCGGACCGCGGCGGCTCGTCGGCTCGATCGGAGATGGGTCGAAGGGCGAGGAGCATGGCTGGACGCCATGCACCGCTCGCACGGCGCTGCCTCCGCTCACGCGGAGGGGCTGCCGCTCGCACGGCTGGACCGCCGCTCGCGCGGCGGTGGCTGGCGGCAGCTGGGGCGATCGCAAGCCATGGGTTCGACCGTGGCTGGAGGGCGATCACCCGATGCGTGGATGGGCAGCCTCGCATGGCTGTACGGGCTGAACCCTAGCCTCGTTTGGACAGCGGCGGCTCGTGCCGCTGCGAGGGTTCGACGGGGGCTGTCCGCAAGGGTTCGAGCTTGCCCGGTGGGCTGCCAAGGGCAGCCCTAGGCGGCTGCCGTGATCAGCCGCGAGCCCCGTGCATGGGCTCGACCGAACAGCCGCGGCTTAGCCGCGGTTAGGGTTTGGATGAGTCCGGATATACGCGGTGGTTCGTGGCGAGATGTTCCGGCAACCGGGAGTCGATTGGAGTTGTTGTTCCGCAATTTTACAACTCCGGATATTCGATCTCCAAAGGATTTCGGTCGGAATTAATTAGATAATTATTTATTTAAATTTATTAATTCCGGGATATCGATTTCCAACAGGGGCAAGTGCTTCCGATGCAATAAGCCTGGACACTGGAAGTCTGAATGTCCTCTCAAAGGTACGAATTTTTCTTTAGTCGTAAAAACATAGTCAGCGGTATTATCTACCAGAAATTCTGGTGTGTAGATATGGAACCACTGACGGTATGTGCATTTTGAATGCAGGGGTTCCAGAAAACCCGGCGACTTAGAGAAGAAGAGTTCGAGTCTACACGGGCAAAAGCTGTAGAGGAGGCGGCTGTTGCAGTGGAAGACATTTATCTGCTTTAGTAGTGAAATAGGATTTCATTTCAAGATTATTGCATTATGTACCTTTTATTTTAGAAAGAACGTTTAGTTCTGGATTTCTATTAATGGATATTTTATTTCTTTAATCATTTGATGATTTTGATAAGAAATAATGGCATTATCTGTTTTGGTACATTAGATAGCAATATATGAATGATAAGATCCTAAGTCCACCACGATGCAACGAACCGTTCTATAACTTGTTTTACTTGATTAGATATTTCTTTATTAAATCATTATACTTGTGAATTCTTGTACTTAGTAGTATTTTCAAATAAGATTCAAAAGGTCGAAATTGATTTGATCAATTATAGTTGAAGGAATGGACCTTCCGACCTAAGAATTGAGTTTGGAAGATAATACATCTAAGCAAGGCTTTCTGGATAAAGGATAGAATTCGGACAAGTATTGGGCATGATTAGATATGCAGACATATGTGCTTATAAGAAAGGTACGGGTAATTCTTTCAAGAATACTCGGTGATGGATTAGAATACTTAATGTGCCATAAAAGCAAAGTGTTTTGACTAGTCAATGGACACAAAAGCTATTATGGGGAACCATCAAAGTATATCCATTAGAAGCCTGCGACTTAGTCGTGGAGGCCATCACCTATCTAAACAACACATAGCATAATTTGGAATTGGGATTCAATCCCAAAGGGCCGCACCATACACTTAAGTGTAGAGACGGTACGTTGTAAATAAGAAATGGAAATCTAATAGTAAAAGAACAAGTTGATAGGAACTACCTATGTTCTATGGATATTCCTGGATACAACGGCATATTCAATATGGTTGTAGGATATCCTAGATGAACAAAAGTGTTGTGTGTTCTATAGAACTATGAACCAGAAGGACGTTCATCGCCCAGTTCTTAGAGGAAGACTATTAGATGAACCACAAAGCCTGAACTGACGTAAGACCTTGAATGAGAAAAAGGACAAAAGACTAGGAACCAGCCAAACTGAGTAGAAATACACCACACACTTCACATATTGTTATTACTGTTATACACCGGGACGCCATTGCAGTGGGAGGTTGTTGGACAACCAGAGATGTTCATAAGACTAGAGGAGTTCGGACTCTGGATCTTGTAAAGATGAAATCGATCCCTAGCTTTGCATAAGGGCGGTACTAGATCTAAATGTGCCTGCTTGGAACAATAAAGTTTATTGTTAAGAGGCTAGATCATTTAGAGTACGAGCTTAGTAAATCCATTTATGGATGGTTACAAAGCTATGAATCGTGGAACTTGCGAATTGATGAGATAGTCCACTTGATGGATTCATCAAAAGGCAGAGACGATAGGTGTATTGGAGACGTAATGGAAACAAGGTGGTGTTTCTCGGAGATTTTATGTGGATAACATTTTATCATTGGCAACAATGTAAAGATGTTGTCAGACATAAAATAATGGTTGTCTAAATAAATCGGGATATAAGATTGAGTAGAAGTTAGAGCATGTTCTTGAGATCTTATGATCTAGAGAATGAGAAAAAGGACAAAAGACTAGGAACCAGCCAAACTGAGTAGAAATACACCACACACTTCACATATTGTTATTACTGTTATACACCGGGACGCCATTGCAGTGGGAGGTTGTTGGACAACCAGAGATGTTCATAAGACTAGAGGAGTTCGGACTCTGGATCTTGTAAAGATGAAATCGATCCCTAGCTTTGCATAAGGGCGGTACTAGATCTAAATGTGCCTGCTTGGAACAATAAAGTTTATTGTTAAGAGGCTAGATCATTTAGAGTACGAGCTTAGTAAATCCATTTATGGATGGTTACAAAGCTATGAATCGTGGAACTTGCGAATTGATGAGATAGTCCACTTGATGGATTCATCAAAAGGCAGAGACGATAGGTGTATTGGAGACGTAATGGAAACAAGGTGGTGTTTCTCGGAGATTTTATGTGGATAACATTTTATCATTGGCAACAATGTAAAGATGTTGTCAGACATAAAATAATGGTTGTCTAAATAAATCGGGATATAAGATTGAGTAGAAGTTAGAGCATGTTCTTGAGATCTTATGATCTAGAATAAAGAACATTGTACTTCTCCTAGACATCTTATACGATTATGGTTAGTTTTAAACATGCATAAATTCTGAGAAAGGTTGTTGCCTTTCAGAGACAGAATATGTATATCTATCTAAGGTCATGTGTTTCAAACACATAAAGGAGATAGATGATACAAAGCAGTTTCCTACACTTTTGTGTGGAAAACTTGATAAATGCAATGTTGATAAACAAGAACCTGATATCAACTATGCGGTTTGCGTAGTGGGAGGATATCAAAGTAATCTAGACAAGAGATTTTCGGATGCTGTAATAGTATTTGCGTAAGTACTGGATTATTAAGCAAGACGAAATCTTCTTGAATTACATGTTCTCAGATCTCAAATCAAAGAAGGACCAGTGTAAGTCGATATCAGGCTATATGTTCACTTTTGGAGAGGTGGAACCTTAGAATGAAAGAGTGATAAGCATGACGCTTCTCAGACTCTATCATAACCGAAAAGCAGCCTCAGAGGCAGCGGAAGTTTTGGTTAGGTTCCGGGATGACCTCTAAAGACTTGGATATGACTCTTGGTTTACCAAAGGCTATTTTATAGCGGTGCATGGCAAACTGGAAGAAGTCATAAGTCTAAAAGTGATGATAACACATAGAGCAAGTACCACCTGATACGAATCATCGTCAAGGGAGACGACGTAGTAGTCACCAAGATAACTTCAGAGCGGCAACCTAGAGTGCTCATTCACATAGTACTTCTCGGAAGTACACCTTAAGCACGTGATGAGTATGGGAGTCGGGAGTTTGGAGGAAATGACTAGACCTTAGTACAAGTGGGAGAATGTTGGAGTTGTGTACTTAATGTCTAAATTTAAGTAACAGTAAACTCCCGGTCATAGCATTTAATCTATTAAATTAATAAACAATTGTTTGCATTTAATTATTGTTAATTAAATATATGCAAATATAGTCCTTGATTCTATACGTTGTAGTTAGTATGGTGTGCGACGTCACACAGAAGATCATACTATCGGTTACTCGTATTTAATCGAACAGTTGCTCACGACCTAGATGGACACGGACCAATCCATCGGTATAGTCGTTGTGTGAGAGAGAAAATAATTTGTCTTAATTATTTTATCACACTTGTACACTTGGTGTATTGAGCGGATCGTTGAGATTCATCGATTAGGATTGCCGGCGATAATCGATTCGAGTCTCAGTGTATTTTATTTTTAATCCCCGAAACTATTGCGGGTGTGTATATTTAATATAAGTGACTTTGATTTTCCAAAGGAATTAACCGATTTAATTATTGGGTTAATTACCGGTTAAGTTGGGTCACTATATTTTATATATGGCATGCCGTTAATACTTGACGGGAAAGTGTATCCCGGAAGGGTTGATAATATCCCCGAGATGAGTTCATAAGGAATTATTGTGTAAACCTCATGAGTGGATTCGTTCCGCACAATAATTAAGGTTGAATTGTACTAGTCTCGGATTCAAGAGATGAACAAATTAATTAGCAATAAATTAATTTTATTCATGGATATTTAAATCTTAAATACACGGAATAAATAATACTACCGGAGAAATATTATTTGATATAATATGGTTTAATATTGGGAGTGCAATTAATTTATATAGTGGAAAATAAATTAATTAATATTGATAAGGATTAATGGACTTGAGCATTGGGCTCAATTTAATCTTCAATATTGGAAGCCCAATATTCCACCTCCTTTAGATCCCCTACGTAGCCTATAAAAGCACTACATGGCCTTCATAAATCATAAGACAAGATTATCATACTTGATATTCTAGAGAGTTGAAGGAGATCCATAGGAGTTCGATAGATCGTCGCCCACCCGACGTTCGAACGGAGTGCAAGGAATACGTAGGAAGATTCAAAGGTCTTCAATTGACTTCGTTTCTCGGCACAACGAATCAAAGGTATGATCATAAAACTCCTTGTGTGATTTTATGTTCAATTAATTGTGGCATATACATGAACGCACGATCCGGGAAAACGATGAACTTCGGGGACGGGGATTCGAGATCCCCGGCGAAGGTTCGAAGGACCCTCGGCTGGGAGCCGAGGGGTGCGATCGAGCCCTAGGGCATCGATCGCGGATCCCACACGAGGATGCCCCGGCTGGACGCCGGGGCACGCGATCGACCGTATGGTCGATCACCGGGCGAGCCGCGGCTGGGCCGCGGCGGGTGCGCTGGGCGCACCGCCCTCCTCGGCGGTGGCGGTGAGTCGCCGGACTCACCGCCGGGGGCTGTTCGGAACAGCCCCACGGGGATGCGCGTGCATCCCCGGCGATCGCTAGGGCAGCGATCGCGAGCCTCGTGCGGGGGCTCGGCTGTGCACCACGGGCGTGCTGGAATTCGATATCCCGGGTTATCGAAATTTGCGGAAACCGACAACCCGACCGAAATCCCGTACGAGCCGGAGCTCAACCGAGCACCACCACGGTTCGCGCGGTCCGGTGGTCTTCGACCACCACCGCTCGGTCTATCCCCGTCCCCGGTTTCGCCGTTTTCTCGGATCGTGTGTTCATGCATGTATCACAATTCAATCACATAAAATCATAGAGGGGGTTTATGATTATGTACCTCGATTCGTTGTGTGGAGAAACGAAATCAAACGTTGATGACCTTACGATCTTCCCACGTATTCCTTGCACTCCGTTCGAACGTCGGGTGGGCAACGATCTATTGAACTCCTATGGATCTCCTTCAACTCTCTAGAATATCAAGTATGATAATCTTGTCTTATGATTTATGAAGGCCATGTAGTGCTTTTACAGGCTACGTAGGGGATCTAAAGGAGGTGGAATATTGGGCTTCCAATATTGAAGATTAAATTGAGCCCAATGCTCAAGTCCATTAATCCTTATCAATATTAATTAATTTATTTTCCACTATATAAATTAATTGCACTCCCAATATTAAACCATATTATATCAAATAATATTTCTCCGGTAGTATTATTTATTCCGTGTATTTAAGATTTAAATATCCATGAATAAAATTAATTTATTGCTAATTAATTTATTCATCTCTTTAATCCGAGACTAGTACCATTCAACCTTAATTGTTGTGCGGAAGGAATCCACTCATGAGGTTTACACAATAATTCCTTATGAACTCATCTCGGGGATATTATAACCCCTTCCGGGATACACTTTCCCGTCAAGTATTCACGGCATGCCATATATAAAATATAGTGACCCAACTTAACCGGTAATTAACCCAATAATTAAATCGGTTAATTCCTTTGGTAAATCAAAGTCACTTATATTAAATATACACACCCGCAATAATATCGGAGATTAAGAATAAACATGGGCAGCCCCACCCGATCGATCACATGAGCCCCGCGGACGGGGGCTCGGGCTGGGCGTGCGCGCGGCTTCGGCCGTGTCGTGCGTTCGGCTCGTGCTCCGGCTCGTACACGGCGTTCGTGTTATCTCCGGCGAAGGTTTTTGATCGGAGTTGTCATGTTCCGCAATTCCGGCAACTCCGGGACATCGAATTCCAACAATTGGTATCAGAGCGTACGGTTACGTTTTTCGTTAATTGTTTCGATAATCGATTCTCGATGTATATGGCCATAGATTAATTTAATTGCGTTAAATTATTGTGCTATATTTGTTCTACGTACTTGTTTTCTCTCTCGTATGAATTGTGTTGGTCGGAAAAATTAAATATTAAAAATCGAGGGTTTTTCGGAATAATCGAACCGGAGGAAATCGATTGCGACATACCTAGGCTCGAAGGGACTGTGCGGGCTGCTGGGCGTGACCTAGACGTAACTGGGCATGCCGGCGTGTGCCACCAGTGGTGGTGGTTCGCCGGCAACCGGCGGCTGCGTTCGGTGGTTGCGTTAGCGGCATCGCGGACGGTTTCTTAATCGAGCGGGCTGCCGGGGAGGTGGCTGGAGGTATGGGCGGCGTGTGGTGCTGAACGTGAAGCGGGGCACGGCTGGGCGTGCCGGCGTAAGCCACCAGTGGCGGTGGTTCGCCGGCAACCGGAGGCTAAGCTCGGCGATCGCGTTGACGGCATGCTCGGCGATCGCGTTGATGGCGTGGCAGCGGGCTCCGTGATGTGCGGGCTGCTCGTGGGTCGCGGCTTCGGCTCGGACGGGGTGGCAGCGGGTCGATGGCGTGGTTCGTCAAGGGAGACGCCATGCCGGAGATTGACCAAGAACGCCCCTCGCCGAAGACCGAAGAAGACGATCGATTTTCAATCGTGAATTGCATGGTCACACATGCTGTGCGTGAATTGCTGTACATAGCATGGTACGTGAATTGCATGGTCACTTGATTGATGCATGGCGAAATGGTGTGCATGTGTTTACATATGCATGGAACCAATTCGTGTGGGTTCGATTTTGGGATGACCGGAATTTTCGTTTTTCGGTTCGTCCCGGTAAATCCGATCTTTCCGGAAATAATTTAATCTTTCTAATTTTATTTAATTTAATTTTGGAATTAATTCAAATTCTATTTGGATTAGATTTCTTAATTATGGAATTAAATAATGGAATTAGATGGAGAGTTAAATTAGGAAAGAAAATCCTAGTTTCTCTAGATATCCTATACCTACTTGAATTAGAAGTCTTAAGAAGAATCAAAATTCGATTTTGATTAGGATTCTTGAGATTTAATCTAAATAGGATTGAGAAATTATTAAAATATTGATTTTATTTAATTTAAGTATTTTATTTAAAATCATTAGATTAATTCAAAATTTATTTTGGATTGGATAATCTTGGATTTTATTTAGAATAGAATTAAATATGGAAATCAATGGATTTTAATAATATTGATTTTATTTAATTTAAGTATTTTATTTAAAATCATTAGATTAATTCAAAATTTATTTTGGATTGGATAATCTTGGATTTTATTTAGAATAGAATTAAATATGGAAATCAATGGATTTTAATAATATTGATTTTATTTAATTTAAGTATTTTATTTAAAATCATTAGATTAATTCAAAATTTATTTTGGATTGGAAAATCTTGGATTTTATTTAAAATAGAATTAAATATGGAAATCAATGGAATTGATTTTATTTAATTGGAGTAATATTAAATATGAGAATCAAAGAATTTTTCCGTCGCTCGGCAAAGTATTCAAGACGTAGAATGAAGACTCAAGATAAGCATGCAGGAATTCATCAAGGTACGAATAGTCGAGAAATAATTTTGCTTGAGTAATTATTTGATTATTTGTGTACGTACTTGCATGAAATGTATGTTTGTTATTATGCTTATGTGTATTTAATTATGCATTAGATAGCGTATCCCTTTGTTATAAAAAGCTAAGTGGGAGAGGGAATGGAAACATTGCCATGGTCTCCATTGCTGTTCTCTTGGTGACTTTTATGGACTTTTGAAGTTCGTATAGACAAGTCATTGGAGGAGAATTCTTGTAATTCCTTTTACAAGATACATTGAATAAGTTTATCATACAATGCCTAATTTGTCTTTCTGAAACTGATTTCAAGTCGACTCATTCTCACCCCGGGGAGTGGAATGGAGCCAAAGCCACTTGGTGATGTCGAGGACACAAATTAGAGACTTTCGTGTCATTTGATGACTAGATCGATTGTCTGCTCGGCTCCCTCATTTTATGAGAGATAGGGTTGTTCGCATGGTGAATCACTGGTAAGAAACTTCGAGTTTCACTTATGATTCTTCGCGTCTTGATTTACAAGATTGAATGAATCGAGTAATTGGGAGTCAATTATAAAGATCTCTTAGTGTAGTAAACGTCCACACCACGTGGCTTGCTATGCTGACGGATTTTGGATTAATTGATGTAGACAGTTGTAAGAAATTGTGAAGAGTTGTGAAGTTGTCGTAAACGTCCACACCACGTGGCTTGCGGTGATGTAGCAATTCCAAGCGATTTACTTTGGTGCTGAGTAATGGTTTACACTTAGATACGCCTTATAGTATTCCTCCCCACGAGGTTACGCTATAAGTGATGTATGACCGAAGGAAATCTAATTGCTAAATCATTTGGGTGGGTAAACGTCCACACCACGTGGCTTGCCTTACCTGATGGGATTTTAGATGTGATTAGTGGTTTAATGATATTATTTGAGGGAGATAATATCGGAGATTAAATCGATTGTTTGTTGTTATATGTGCTCATAGATTAGGATATGGCTTTGAACCCACTTTATGTGATACGTAAGGATTATAAAGTCATTGGTCCCTGAATGTAATGATTGGAATAGAGATCTAGACATTACCCAAACTGTTAAAGAGTGCAATGTTGTACTCAGTGAGCTTTGTCCTCCCGAGCCTATTGACATAGGCGGCTATACAAGAAGCGATGAGGATACTCATAAAGGCCAGTCATTCAAGGAAACGCTTAAACACGTTTTTGTGATGATTGACCTTTTGGACGAGTTGAGACGGAAATCGCAAGCTCTTGTAGCCAATGCCGAAGGTTTTGAACCTAAGGGTAAAATCGGGGGAAAGGAAAAGCAAGCAAAGAAACCCAGTGGTGCTAAGGTACTTAGACCACGAGATGGGACGAGAAAGCCATGAGGCAAGTATTCTCGATACAAACAATCTGGGTACTGGAAGTCTGATTATCCTCTCAAAGAAAGTACGAAATTTTTCTTTAGTCGTAAAGCATAGTCAGTGGTATTATCTGCCGGAACCTGGTGAGTAGATATGGAACCACTGACGGTATGTGCATTCTAAATGCAAGGGTTCCAGGAAACCCGACGACTTAGAAAAGAAAAGATCGTAGTCTAGATGGGCAATGCTGTAAGGAGGCAGCTGTTGCAGTGGAAGACACTTTATAGGATTTCATTTTGAGTTATTGCTTTTATGTACCTTTCATATTAGAAAGAACTTTGTTCTAGATTTCTAATGAATGGATATTTTATTTCTTTTAATCATTTGATGGTTATAAGAAGAAATAATGATATTATCTATTTTGGTACATTAGCTAGCAATATATAAATGAGGAATCCTTAGTCCACCACGATGCAACAAACCGTTTTATATAACTCGTTTTACTAATAAGAGATTTCTTTATTAAATCATTTATACTTGTGGATTCTTATGCTAAGTCATATTTATTCAAATAAGAAGTTCAAAGGTCGAAAATTGATTGTAAGATCAATTAAGTTGAAGGAGTGGACCTTCCGACCAAAGAATCTAATTTGGAAGATAATACGACTAAGCAATCCTTTATGGATATAAGATGTAAGATCCGGACAAGTATTAGAATTGATTGACTCTGATTTATGATCAGAGCTTGGGATTGGATCCCAAGTGACTACACCATACAGTCCTCTGTAAGATTGGTGTGTCGGAAATAAGAAATGGAACTCTTATAGAAATAGTAAAAGCATGAGTTAAACGGAACTACCTATGTTCTATGGATATGTCTTGGTAACAACGGCACATTCAAATGTGGTTGTAGAATATCCTAGAAGAACAAAAGGTGTGTGTTCGATAGTACTATGAACCAGAAGGACGTTATAAGTTCTAACGCCCGGTTCTTAGAGGAAGACTATTAGATGAACCACAAGCCCAAAATGACATGATACTTCTGAAAAGAGAGAAAACGATTAAGACTTAGAACCAGCCGAACCGAGTAGCGGTACACCACTAACTGCACCTACTGTTATTACTGTTTATACACCGGAACGCCGTTGTAGTGGGAGGTTGTAAAACAACCGGAGATATTCATAAAACTAGGTGAGTCTTTGGACTCTGGACCTAGTATACGTGAAATCGATCCCTAGATCTACATGAAGGCAGTACTAGATCTAAATGTGCCTTCTTGGAGAGCAATAAGGATTATTGCTAAGAGGCGAGATCATTTAGAGTACAAGCTTAGTTGATCCATTTATGGATTGTAACAAAGCTAGAATTCGTGGAACTTGCGCATTGATGAGATAGTCCATTTCATGGATTCATCAAAAGGCATTGACGAATCGTGTGTATGGGAAACGTGATGGAAACAAGGTGGTGTTTCTCGGAGGTTTTATGTAGATAATATTTTATCATTGGTAACAATGTAAAGATGTTGTCAGACATAAAATGATGGTTGTCTAGAAAAATCGATATATGAGATGAGGAAGAAGTTAGAGCATGTTCTTAAGATCTGGAATCTCAAGAAAAGAACATTGTACTTCTCCTGGACATCTTACATATATATGATTATGGTTCGTTTTAACATGCAAGATTCCGAGAAAGGTTCGTTACCTTTCAGAGACGGAATGCATCTATCTAAGGTATGTGTTTTGGAACACATAAAGGTGATAGAAGCAGTGAAAGCAGTTTCCTACACTTGGAGTGTGGAAAGCTTGATAAATGCATTGTTGAAAACAAGAACCTGGTATCGGCTATGCGGTTAGCATAGTGGGAGGATATCAAGGTAATCCTGGAAAGGAATATTCGACTGCCGTAAAAGTACTTTCGAAGTACTGTTCTAGACTACGAAGCAGACGAGTTTTTTCCTTTGGATTACATTCTCTTAGATTTCTAATCGAATGAGGACCGGTGTAAGTCGATCAGGCTATGTGTTTCACTATTAAAGGAGAAGGAGTTTTAACATGGAAGAGTGATAAGCACGATGCTTTTCGGACTCTGCCATGGGTAACCAAATAGCGGCCTCAGAGGCAGCGGAAGTTTTGGTATAACTCCGGGATAATCTCTGGGACTTAGATGTGATTCTTAATTTGCCAAAGGCTATGTAAATAGCGGTGCAATGGCAAATGGTAAGAAATCACAAGTCCATAAGTGTAAGATAACACATAGTGCAAGTACCACCTGATACGAGTCATCGTCGAGGGAGACGACGCTGTAGTCACCAAGATAACTTCAGAGCGGCAACCTAGAGTGCTCATTCACATAGTACTTCTTGGAAGTACAACTTAAGCACGTGATGAGTATGGGAGTCGGGAGTTTGGAGGAAATGACTAGACCTTAGTACAAGTGGGAGATTGTTGGATTTGTGTACTTAATGTCTAGATTTAAGTAACGCAAACTCACGATCCATTGCTATTAATCTATTTAATTAAATAAACAATTATTTGCGTTTAATTATTTATAATTAAATACATGCAAATCATAGTCCTGGATTTTATACGTTGTAGTTAGTATGGTTTTGCATGGGCACACAGAAGATCATACTATCGGTTACTCGTATTTAATCGAACAGTTGCTCACGACCTAGTTGGACACGGATCAATCCATCGGTATAGTCGTTGTGTGAGAGAGAAAATAATTTGTCTTAATTATTTTATCACACTTGTACACTTGGTGTATTGAGCGGATCGTTGAGATTCATCGATTAGGATTGCCGGCGATAATCGATTTGAGTCTCAGTGTATTTTATTCTTAATCCCCGATATTATTGCGGGTGTGTATATTTAATATAAGTGACTTTGATTTACCAAAGGAATTAACCGATTTAATTATTGGGTTGATTACCGGTTAAGTTGGGTCACTATATTTCATATGTGACATGCCATGAATAATTGACCGGACAGTGTATCCCGGAAGGGTTGATAATATCCCCGAGATGAGTTCATAAGGAATTATTATGTAAACCCTGCAGGTGGATTCGTTCCGCATAATAATTAAGGTTGAATGGTACTAGTCTCGGATAAAAGAGATGAATAAATTAATTAGCAATAAATTAATTTTATCCATGGATATTTATATTTTAAATACACGGAATAAATAAATACTACCGGAGAAATATTATTTGATATAATATGGTTTAATATTGGGAGTGCAATTAATTTATATAGTGGAAAATAAATTAATAAATATTGATAAGGATTAATGGACTTGGGCAGTGGGCTCAATTTAATCATCAATATTGGAAGCCCAATATTCCACCTCCTTTAGATCCCCTATGTAGCCTATAAAAGCACTACATGGTCTTCTCTATTCTCATAACATGAAGATCACAATTCTAGAGAGAGAAAGTAGAGAGGAGGATCCATGGAGTTCGGTAGATCGTCGCCCACACGACGTCCGGGCTAGTGCAAGGAATACGTGGGAAGATCTCAAGGTCATCATAAGATCTCGTTTCTCCGCACAACGAATCGAAAGGTGAATTAAATAATTGCTATTTAATTCTTGTTTTATTGAAATCAATTATCGAAAAACAAGATCCAAGGATCGAACCCCGGAGTAGACGGACGATCACGCGGTGGTGGTGAAACCACCGGACCGCGTGGGATCGACCCGCCTAGGGTTTCGGCGAGAGGCGCGGAGGGGCGAACCCCGGCTGGACGCCGGGGTGCGATCGATCATCGCGATCGATCGCTGGCCGCGGGCTGTGACCCGCGGCGGCCTACTGGACGTGGGCCAGCCCTCCAGGCGGCGGCGAGTCGCCGGACTCGCCGTGGGGGCTGCATGGGCAGCCCCACCCGATCGATCACATGAGCCCCGCGGACGGGGGCTCGGGCTGGGCGTGCGCGCGGCTTCGGCCGTGTCGTGCGTTCGGCTCGTGCTCCAGCTCGTACACGGCGTTCGTGTTATCTCCGGCGAAGGTTTTTGATCGGAGTTGTCATGTTCCGCAATTCCGGCAACTCCGGGACATCGAATTCCAACAGATCTAGGGATCGATTTCATGTATACTAGGTCCAGAGTCCGAAGACTCTACTAGTCTTATGAATATCTCCGGTTGTCCCACAACCTCCCACTACAATGGCATTCCGGTGTATAAACAGTGATAACAGTAGGTGCAGTTAGTGGTGTACCGCTACTCGGTTCGGCTGGTTCTAAGTCTTAATCTTTCTCTCTCATTTCAAAGTATTACGTCACCTTGGGCTTGTGGTTCATCATATAGTCTTTCTCTAAGAACCGGGCGTTAGAACTTATAACGTCCTTTTGGTTCATAGTACTATTGAACACACATCTTTTGTTCTTCTAGGATATTCTACAACCGCATTTGAATGCCCCGTTGTTTCCAGACATATCCATAGAACATAGGTAGTTCCGTATAACTCATAATTTTACTATTTCTATAAGAGTTCAATTTCTTGTTTACGACACACCATTTCTACACAACAGTGCATGGTGTAGTCATTTGGGATCAAATCCCAATCTCTGATCAGTATGCCATGCATTCCTCAGATAGGTACTTGCCTCCGCGATCAAATCGCAGGCTACAAATGGATATACCTTGATGGTTCTCCACAATTGCTTAGTGTCCATTGACTTGTCAAAACACTTGCTTTTGTGGCACATCAGGTATTCTAATCCATTTCTCGAGTAATCATCAAATGAAGTACTCGTACCTTATTGTCTGAGTAGACATAGGTCTGCATACATCAGAGTAAATCAATTCTTATACTTGTCCGGATCTTACATCTTATATCCATAAAGGATTGCTTAGTCATATTATCTTCCAAATTAGATTCTTAGGTCGGAAGGTCCACTCCTTCAACTTAATTGAGCAAAAATCAATTT
Source organism: Euphrasia confusa (assembly GCA_954870475.1). Classification (NCBI taxonomy): domain Eukaryota; kingdom Viridiplantae; phylum Streptophyta; class Magnoliopsida; order Lamiales; family Orobanchaceae; genus Euphrasia; species Euphrasia confusa. The sequence goes on along the minus strand of OX940949.1, from coordinate 12,898,758 downwards.
TCGACCTTTGAACTTTTTATTTGAATAATCATGATTCAGCATAAGAATCCATAAGTATAATTGATAAAGAAATCTCTTATTAGTAAAACGAGTTTCATACTACGGTTCGTTGCATCGTGGTGGACTCAGGATTCATCATTTATATATTGCTAGCTAATGTACCAGAATAGATAATATCTTCATTTCTTCTTATAACCATCAAATGATTAAAAGAAATAAAATATCCATTCATTAGAAATCCAGAACAAAGTTCTTTCTAATATGAAAGGTACATATAAGCAATAACCCAAAATGAAATCCTATAAAATGTCCTCCACTGCAACTGCTGCCTCCTCTACAGCATTGCCCATGTAGACTACGATTTCTTCTTTTCTAAGTCATCAGGTTTCCTGGAACCCTTGCATTTAAAATGCACATACCGTCAGTGGTTCCATATCTACACACCAGGTTCCGGTAGATAATACCACTGACTATGTTTTACGACTAAAAAAAATTACGTACTTTCTTTGAGAGGATAATCAGACTTCCAGTACCCAGACTGTTTGCATCGAGAACTCTTGCCTCATGGCTTTCTCGTCCCATCTCGTGGTCTAAGAAACCTAGGACCACTGGATTTCTTTGCTTGCTTTTCCTTTCCCCCGATTTTTCCCTTAGGTTCGAAACCTTTGGCATTGGCTACAAGAGCTTGCGATTTCCGTCTCAACTCGTCTAAAAGGTCAATCATCTTAAAAACGTGTTTAAGCGTTTCCTCGAAGCGACTGACCTTTATGAGTATCCTCATCGCTTCTTGTCTAGCCGCCTATGTCATGTCTAAACATCCTTGAGTTTGAACATGATATCAAAATCAGTCCTTTCCTCATCAGTTAAGACATTTGTAGGCTCGGGAGGACAAAGCTCACTGAGTACAAACTTGTACTCTTGAACAGTCCGGGCAATGTCTAGATCTCTATTCCAATCAATACATTTAGGGACCAATGAGTTTAAAATCCTTACGTATCACATAAAGTGGGTTCAAAGCCATATCCTAATCTATGAGCACATATAACAACAAACAATCGATTTAATCTCCGATATTATCTCCCTTAAATAATATCATTAAACCACTAATCACTTCTAAAATCCCATCAGATATGGCAAGCCACGTTGTGTGGACGTTTACCTATCCAAATGATTTAGCAATTAGATTTCCTTCGGTCGTACATCAATTATAGCGGAACTTCGTTGGGAAGAATACTATAAAGCGTACCTAAGTGTAAACCATTACTCAGTACTAAGGTGAGCCGTTTGGAACCGCTACATCACCGCAAGCCACGTTGTGTGGACGTTTACGATAACTCACAATCCTTCACAACTCCCTATAACTGTCTACATCAATTAATCCAAAATCCGTCGATATAGCAAGCCACGTTGTGTGGACGTTTACTACACCAAGAGACTTTTATAATTGACTCCCAATTACTTGATTCATTTAATCTTGTAAATCAAGACGTGGAGAATCATAAGTGAAACTCGAAGTTTCTTACCAGTGATTCACCATGCGAACGACCCTATCTCTCATAAATGAGGGAGCCGAGCAGACAATAGATCCACCTTCAAAAGGATGGTACGAAGGTCTCTAATTTGTGTCCTCGACATGACCAAGTGGCTTTGGCTCCATTCCACTCCCCGGGGTGAGAATGAGTCGACTTGAAATCAGTTTTGGAAAGACAAATTAGGCATTGTTTGATAAACTTAATCAATGTTTCTCGTAAGAGGAATTACAAGAATTCTCCTCCAATGACTTGTCTATACGAACTTCAAAAGTCCATAAAAGTCACTAAGAGAACAGCAATGGAGACCATGGATATGTTTCCATACCCTCTCCCACTTAGCTTTTTACAATAAAGGGATACGCTATCTAATGCATAATTAAATACACATAAGCATGCATACATGAAATAAAGCACATAGAATATTATCACATAATCAAAATAATACTAGAATATTATTTTCCGACTATTATGGCTTTATCGCATCTCCGTACGCATCTTCTAGTCTTAAGTCTTCGTTCTTGAATGCTCCATGTGACGAGAAATTAATCTCAATATTTAAATCTATTTATTTTTAATTAATCCAAAAGTTACTTAATTCGAAAATTTGTCAATCGAAAATTAAGTCAATCGAATATATCAAAAATAAAATTAAATATTATTAATATTTTTATTTATTTATTTTCCTATCTAATTCTATTAAATCTCTAGAATAATCTATCCAGTAAAACTTGAAATATTCTAGAAGACTTCTATAATAGAATAAGGAAATAAAATAAACTAGGACTCTTCTACTTTCCAAGATTAATTAATTTCCATCTCTATGAAAATTCCCATAAAATAGGAATAATCATTTAGGAAATAAATCGATCCTAAATTAACTTTTATTCCTTTCCAATTCTATTAAATCTCTAGGATCCTATTCCAAGTAGAACTCGGAATACTCTAGAAGACTTCCATAATAGAATAAGGAAATAAAAATTAATTCCAATTAATTCTTTTCTTAATCCATGAGAATTCCCAAAAATAGGAAGACTCAAATAGGAAAACCGAATTAATTTAGGAAAGTGAATCTTGGTAGGAGTAGCATGAGATCGGGAGACCCCACGCCACCCCACCTTCGACCGACCGGCCCCCGGGGAGGAGCACCGCCGCCCAGCCACGCCGGCCAGCCACCGAACCGGCGGCAGCCCGCGGCAGGGGCGATCGAGCCCCTCGCCCATGCCATCGATCGATCTCATCATGGGATCAATCCAATCGATCCCCGGTCCTCCCTCACGTCTTCTCCTTCGTCACATGTGTTCTCCGGCGGTCGTCTCGGCATCGATCCAACGTAAATAAATTACAAGAATTAAATTTACAATTCCGGTATCGATTCTATACATGAAATCGACCCTATACAATTTCCGGAAAAAGTAGAACGTAATAATAAATCCTAAATTCGGTCAACCCCCGAATTTTTACTATTACAAGCATTCACCACACATAAAACGAATCTCGACATGTCCGAGAGTTTAATAAAAAATATGACAATAATTAACGAAGAATTATATCTAGCCATAATAGTCGGAAACCCTGCAAGGTAGAACAATTTATCGAAAAATACCGTGAACGAAAACCAACGCTGTGATACCAATTGTTGGAAATCGATATCCCGGAATTAATAAATTTAAATAAATAATTATCTAATTAATTCCGACCGAAATCCTTTGGAGATCGAATATCCGGAGTTGTAAAATTGCGGAACAACAACTCCAATTGACTCCCGGTTGCCGGAACATCTCGCCACGAACCACCGCGTATATCCGGACTCATCCAAACCCTAACCGCGGCTAAGCCGCGGCTGTTCGGTCGAGCCCATGCACGGGGCTCGCGGCTGATCACGGCAGCCACCTAGGGCTGCCCTTGGCAGCCCACCGGGCAAGCTCGAACCCTTGCGGACAGTCCCCGTCGAACCCTCGCAGCGGCACGAGCCGCCGCTGTCCAAACGAGGCTAGGGTTCAGCACGTACGGCCATGCGGGGCTGCCCATCCACGCACCGGGTGATCGCCCTCCAGCCACGGTCGAACCCGTGGCTTGCGATCGCCCCAGCTGCCGCCAGCCACCGCCGCGCGAGCGGCGGTCCAGCCGTGCGAGCGGCAGCCCCTCCGCGTGAGCGGAGGCAGCGCCGTGCGAGCGGTGCATGGCGTCCAGCCATGCTCCTCGCCCTTCGACCCATCTCCGATCGAGCCGATGAGCCTCCGCGGTCCGGTGGTCTTCGACCACCACCGCCCGGTTCGTCCTCGTCATGAGTCGCGTTCTCGGATCTTGGTTCACGATATTTTTACGATAATTAAACGATAAAATCATAAAGAGGGTTTTACGATTTACCTCGTTCTCGTTTTTCGGAAAAACGAAGAACTAAATTTGACGACCTTTAGATCTTCCCACGTATTCCTTGCACTAGCCCGGACGTCGTGTGGGCGACGATCTACCGAACTCCATGGATCTCCTTCACGAACTCTCTAGACTAATCAAGTATGATTATCTTGTCTTGTCTAATTGTGAAGACCATGTAGTGCTTTTATAGGCTACGTAGGGGATCTTAAGGAGGTGGAATATTGGGCTTCCAATAATAGTGATTAAATTGAGCCCACCAAGCCCAAATCTATTAATCGTTACTATTATTAATTAATTCTATTTTCCACTATATAAAATTAATTGCACTCCCAATATTAAACCATATTATATCAAATAATATTTCTCCGGTAGTATTATTTATTCCGTGTATTTAAGATATAAATATCCATGAATAAAATTAATTTATTGCTAATTAATTTATTCATCTCTTATTTCCGAGACTAGTACCATTCAACCTTAATTATTATGCGGAACGAATCCACCTGCAGGGTTTACATAATAATTGCTTATGAACTCATCTCGGGGATATTATCAACCCTTCCGGGATACACTTTCCCGTCAAGTATTCACGGCATGTCATATATAAAATATAGTGACCCAACTTAACCGGTAATTAACCCAATAATTAAATCGGTTAATTCCTTTGGTAAATCAAAGTCACTTATATTAAATATACACACCCGCAATAGTATCGGGGATTAAGAATAAAATACACTGAGACTCGAATCGATTATCGCCGGCAATCCTAATCGATGAATCTGAACGATCCGCTCAATACACCAAGTGTACAAGTGTGATAAAATAATTAAGACAAATTATTTTCTCTCTCACACAACGACTATACCGATGGATTGGTCCGTGTCCATCTAGGTCGTGAGCAACTGTTCGATTAAATACGAGTAACCGATAGTATGATCTTCTGTGTGGGCCTGACACACCATACTAACTACAACGTATAGAATCCAGGACTATAATTTGCATATATTTAATTATAAATAATCAAACGCAAATAATTGTTTATTTAATTAAATAGATTAATGGCAATGGATCGTGAGTTTCCTTTACTTAAATCTAGACATTAAGTACACAACTCCAACAGCCCCTTGGCATTGCAGCCCCCACTCGTGGTCCAGCCTTCTTGGCACCACTGGGTTTCCAGGCTTGCTTCCTCCTCTTGCCCCTACCTCCACCAGGCTTAAAGCCTTTGGACTTGGTAGCTACAAGCGCTTGAGACTTGCCCTTCTTGTAGATCCCCTCTGCCGCCTTAAGTTCAGTCAGGAGTTGCGCAAGAGAATAAGATAGTTTACCCATATTATAGCTCATGCAAAACTGCTCAAAACTAGGGGTCAGTGACTGGAGTATGATGTCGACTTGCGTCTCAGCATCAATTTGAGCTCCTAGGATCTCAAGCTCATTCAACAGACTCATCATCTTAAGAACGTGCTCCCCTACGGGCGTTCCTTCAGACTGAGTAGTTGTCATGAGGACTCTCAAGGCTTCTTGCCTTGCCGCACGATCTTGCTCCCCAAACATCTCCTTGAGGTTAAACATCATATCATAGGCAGTGGCCATCGACTCATGTTGGGTTTGGAGTACATTTGACGTAGAAGCCAAAATATAACACCTAGCCATTTCATCAGCCTTTTTCCACTTCCGATATTCCTGTTTTTCCTCATCAGTTGAGGCAGCCGTGGGCTCAGCAGGGCATACTTCATGGAGCACAAACTTGTACTCTTCAGAAGTTAGGACAATGTCTAAATTTCTCTTCCAATCAATATAATTGGGACCAGTGAGTTTATGCTCCTTGAGTATCATAGAAAGTGGATTCATAGCTATTCTCTAAACCTATAAGCACATTTAAAGAAACAATCAATTTAATATCCGATATTATCTCCCTTAAATAATATCATTAAATTACTAATCGCATCTAAAATCCCATCAGATATGGCAAGCCACGATAGTGTGGACGTTTACCTATCCAAATGATTTAGCAATTAGATTTGCTTCGGTCGTACATCATCATTAGCGTTACTTCGATGGGAAGGATACTAAGAAGCGTACCTAAGTGTAAACCATTACTCAGTATCTAAGAAGATTGTTTGGGACTCGAATGTTACCGCAAGCCACGATAGTGTGGACGTTTACGCTAACACACGATCCTTTACTTTCTTCTATAACTGTCTACATCAATCGTTCCAAAATCCCATTCAATGTAGCAAGCCACGATAGTGTGGACGTTTACTACACCAAAAGACTTTTACAATTGACATCCAATTACTGAATCATTCGATTTCGTAAATCAAGACGCGGAGAATCATAAGTGAAACTCGAAGTTTCTAACCAGTGATTCACCATGCGAACAACCCTATCTCTCATTAGATGAGGGAGCCGAGCAGACAATCGATCCACCTTAAAAGGATGGTACGAATGTCTCTAATTTGTGTCATCCACATGACCAAGTGGCTTTGGCTCCATTCCACTCCCCGGGGTGAGAATGAGTCGACTTGAAGTCAGTTTCAGAAAGACAAACTAGGCATTGTTTGATAAACTTAATCAATGCTTCTTGTAAAAGTAATTACAAGAATTCTCCTACAATGACACATCTATACGAACTTCAAAAGTCCATAAGAGTCACCGAGAGAACAGTAATGGAGACCATGGGAATGTTTCCATCCCCTCTCCCACTTAGCTTTTTATAACAAAGGGATACGCTATCTAATGCATAATTAAACACATAAGCATGCATACAAGTAATAAAGCACATAGCACATAGTCAAAATAATTCTAGAAAAATTATTTTCCGACTATCATGGCTTTATTCCATCTCCGTATGCGTCTTCTAGTCTTCAGTCTTCGTTTTTGAATGCTCCATGTGACGAGAATATTAATCCCAATATTTAAATCTATTTATTTTTAATAAATCCAAAAGATACTTAATTCGAAAATTAAGTCAATCAAATAAATCAAAAATTAAATTAAATATTATTAATATTTTTATTTATTTATTTTCCTATCTAATTCTATTAAATCTCTGGAATAATCTATCCAAGTTAAAACTTGGAATATTCTAGAATACTTCTATAATAGAATAAGGAAATAAAATAAATTAGGACTCTTCTACTTTCCAATATTAATTAATTTCCATTACTATGAAAATTCCCATAAAATAGGAATAATCAATTAGGAAATAAATCAATCCTAAATTAACTTTTATTTCTTTCCAATTCTATTAAATCTCTAGGATCCTATTCCAAGTAGAACTCGGAATACTCTAGAAGACTTCCATAATAGAATAAGGAAATAAAATTAATTCCAATTAATTCTTTTCCTAATCCATGAGAATTCCCAAAAATAGGAAAACTCAATTAGGAAAACCGAATCAATTAGGAAAGTAGAATCTTGGTAGGAGACACGAGATCACGAGGACCCCGCGCCCCCACCATCGACCACCGCCGGGAAGCCACGCGCCGCCGCCCCTGGCCCACGCGCCACCACCACCTGTGGCCGGCGTGGCCGAGAGCCCTACGGGCTGCCTCCCTCGGGTCGATCGATCCTCATGGGGATCGATCATGGGGATGATAGACCCCCCCCCCCCCCCCCCGGTTTTTCGTCCTCTTCGTCTTCTTCGTCACACGAGTTCTCCGGCGGTCGTCTCGTCATCGATCCAACGTAAATAAATTACAAGAAATAAATTTACAATTCCGGTATCGATTCTATACATGAAATCGACCCTATACACATTCCGGAAAACATAGAACAATAACAATAAATCTAAATTCGGTCAACCCCCGAATTTTTACTATTACAAGCATTCATCCACACAAAACGAATCTCGACATGTACGAGAGTTTAATAAACGAACAATCATGGTAAAATTAAATAGCAATTAATTAAACGAATAATTAAAAATTAATTAAACCATGATAGTCGGAATCCCTGCAAGGTAGAACACAATTGAACACATACATGAACACGAAACCAAACGCTCTGATACCAATTGCTGGAAATCGATATCACGGGTTATCAAAATTTGCGGAAACCGACAACCCGACCGAAATCCCGTCGCCGGAGATTCAACCGCGAACCACCGTACGAGCCGGAGCTCGACAGAGCACCACCACGGTCCGCCCGTGGTGCACAGCCGAGCCCCCTGCACGGGGCTCGCGATCGCTGCCCTAGCGATCGCCGGGGATGCACGCGCATCCCCGTGGGGCTGTTCCGAACAGCCCTCGGCGGTGAGTCCGGCGACTCACCGCCACCGCCGAGGAGGGCGGTGCGCCCAGCGCACCCGCCGCGGCCCAGCCGCGGCTCGCCCGACGATTGACCCTACGGTCGATCGCGTGCCCCGGCGTCCAGCCGGGGCGTCCTCGTGTGGGCCCCGCGATCGATGCCCTAGGGCTCGATCGCACCCCTCGGCTCCCAGCCGAGGGTCCTTCGAACCTTCGCCGGGGATCTTGAATCCCAGTCCCCGAAGTTCATCGTTTTCCCGGATCGTGCGTTCATGTATATGCCACAATTAATTGAACAAAAAATCACACAAGGAGTTTTATGATCATACCTTTGATTCGTTGTGCAGAGAAACGAAATCAATTGAAGACCTTTGAATCTTCTTACGTATTCCTTGCACTCCGTTCGAACGTTGGGTGGGCAACGATCTATCGAACTCCTATGGATCTCCTTCAACTCTCTAGAATATCAAGTATGATAATCTTGTCTTATGATTTATGAAGGCCATGTAGTGCTTTTATAGGCTACGTAGGGGATCTAAAGGAGGTGGAATATTGGGCTTCCAATATTGAAGATTAAATTGAGCCCAATGCTCAAGTCCATTAATCCTTATCAATATTTATCAATTTATTTTCCACTATATAAATTAATTGCACTCCCAATATTAAACCATATTATATCAAATAATATTTCTCCGGTAGTATTATTTATTCCGTGTATTTAAGATTTAAATATCCATGAATAAAATTAATTTATTGCTAATTAATTTATTCATCTCTTGAATCCGAGACTAGTACCATTCCACCTTAATTATTGTGCGGAACGAATCCACTCATGAGGTTTACACAATAATTCCTTATGAACTCATCTCGGGGATATTATCAACCCTTACGGGATACACTTTCCCGTCAAGTATTCACTGCATGTCATATATAAAATATAGTGACCCAACTTAACCGGTAATTAACCCAATAATTAAATCGGTTAATTCCTTTGGTAAATCAAAGTCACTTATATTAAATATACACACCCGCAATAGTATCGGTGATTAAGAATAAAATACACCGAGACTTAAATCGATTATCGCCGGCAATCCTAATCGATAAATCTCAAGCAGATCCGCTCAATACACCAAGTGTACAAGTGTGATAAAATAATTAAGACAAATTATTTTCTCTCTCACACAACGACTATACCGATGGATTGGTCCGTGTCCATCTAGGTCGTGAGCAACTGTTTGATTAAATACGAGTAACCGATAGTATGATCTTCTGTGTGTCCATACACACCATACTAACTACAACGTATAAAATCCAGGACTATAATTTGCATATATTTTATTATAAATAATTAAATGCAAATAATTGTTTATTTAATTAAATAGATCAGTGGCAATGGATCGTGAGTTTCCGTTACTTAAATCTAGACATTAAGTACACAACTCCAACAGCCGTTTCCAAAACGGCGCCCGCCGAACCAACACAGCGCCCGCTGGAGCTACAACTGCGCCCGCCGTTTGGCTCCAGCAGCCCGGTTTTGTCCGCTTTGCTTCGTTTTGCTTCACTTCTTCTCGTTTTTGCCGGAGAGCCGTTATCCAATGTCGATCCATGGATTCAATCCATTGCTTACACATTGAACAATACATTTTTGAATAGAAAAAACCTATCTATTACAAAAGATTCCAAGGGACGCAGCCCTCCAAAACTATGACCAATCGTACGTAAAAAACGACAATTTCATTCACCCGACCACTAACGGTGGCCGGCCTTACATCTAATCACATAATCACAATTAAACATATAATCCAATTATGTTGATTTAACCTTCGTGTCCAACACAAAAGTGTGCACGAGCCCTAGGCTCTGATACCAATTGTTGGTAGCGGTACACCGATCCGATCGATATACCGTATGTGCGGAAGCGTGTAAAGCGATAGATCTACTATGCCATGATCTTAGTGCACACATATATATGTATAGACACATATTTATATATACATCCAATATATATATATATATAGAGATTAACAAGAACACTTACAACCGGTGTAGCGTGCCTCGTGGATGTTGATGAAGGTGGTGTTGAGTCGATTGAACCACCTTCATGGATCAGCCTTGAGAATGACCTCGTCACTCTTCTTGTCTAGATCGCCTGGATGTTGAAGCCGCACAAATGGCCCGGCCTCTACGTGTTGCACACGAACCCGGATGACGAACATTTTGCTTGATTGAGTCGGTTCTCCAGGAACACTCTCTCCTTTCTCTCATTTTGTTGTGAATTTCGTGGCTGATCAAGTTGTGTATGAAAACACATGTTTTCATCATTTATTTAATCATCAATCACCTCTTTACTTCACCATAAGTGATCCCCATGTAACCCCCCCACTTATGAGCATCAATATGCACCACAAAGGGTGTAATGGGGAGGTGAAGAGGCATTGTCACATATACATGCCACATGCCATGAAATATGGCCCCACTTGCTTGTGTGGCATGCCATGTCACATTATGTGACATGCATCCATGCAAGCCATGCAATGCATCCCATGCATGCATATAAATTCACGTAAATATTGATTCTAAATCAATATAATTAACAAGCATTGTTCATCATCTACGAGTCCATGCGATCGGTCTAGATCGCGAGCCCGCGGTGGGGCTCGGCTAGGGTTTAGCCGCGGGTTCATCCCGCGGCGATGCTCTTGTCGAGCCCGGTTCTTCGTGGCGTTCGTGATCGGTTTCCGGCGAAGGGATTTCGGTCGGGGTTATCGGTTCTGCAATTTTTGATACCCCGGGATATCGATTTCCAGCAATTGGTATCAGAGCGTTTGGTTTCGTGTTCATGTATGTGTTCAATTGTGTTCTACCTTGCAGGGATTCCGACTATCATGGTTTAATTAATTGTTAATTATTTGTTTAATTAATTGTTATTTAATTTTACCATGATTATTTGTTATTAAACTCTCGGACATGTCGAGATTCGTTTTGTGTGGATGAATGCTTGTAATAGTAAAAATTCGAGGGTTGACCGAATTTAGATTTATTATTATTGTTCTATGTTTTCCGGAAATTGTATAGGGTCGATTTCATGTATAGAATCGATACCGGAATTGTAAATTTATTTCTTGTAATTTATTTACGTTGGATCGATGCCGAAACGACCGCCGGAGAACACGTGTGATGAAGGAGACGAAGAGGACGAAAAACCGGGGGGTCGATCATCCCCATGATCGATCCCCATGAGGATCGATCGACCCCGCCATGGGGGCTTCCCGCTAGGGCATCCGAGCACGCCGGCCACCGGTGGTGGTGGCGCATGGCTAGGGGGCGGCGGCGGTGGTGCCCGGCGATGGTGGTGGTCGAAGGTGGGGGTGGCGTGGGGTCTCCCGATCTCATGCTACTCCTACCAAGATTCTACTTTCCTAATTGATTCGGTTTTCTATTTGAGTTTTCCTATTTTTGGGAATTCTCATGGATTAGGAAAAGAATTAATTGGAATTAATTTTATTTGCTTATTCTATTATGGAAGTCTTCTAGAGTATTCCGAGTTCTACTTGGAATAGGATTCTAGAGATTTAATATAAATTGGAAAGGAATAAAAATTAATTTAGGATTGATTTATTTCCTAATTGATTATTCCTATTTTATGGGAATTTTCATAGTAATGGAAATTAATTAATCTTGGAAAGTAGAAGAGTCCTAATTTATTTTATTTCCTTATTCTATTATAGAAGTCTTCTAGAATATTCCAAGTTTTACTTGGATAGATTATTCTAGAGATTTAATAGAATTAGAGAGGATAATAAATAAATAAAAAATATTAATGATATTTAATTTTATTTTTTGATTTATTCGATTGACTTAATTTTCGAATTAAGTATCTTTTGGATTTATTAGAAATAAATAGATTTAAATATTGGGATTAATATTCTCGTCACATGGAGCATTCAAGAACGAAGACTGAAGACTAGAAGACGCATACGGAGATGGAATAAAGCCATGATAGTCGGAAAATAATTTTTCTAGCATTATTTTGACTATGTGCTATGTGCTTTATTGCTTGTATGCATGCTATATGTGTTTACTTTATGCACTAGATAGCGTATCCCTTTGTTATAAAAAGCTATGTGGGAGAGGGGATGGAAACATTCCCATGGTCTCCATTACTGTTCTCTTGGTGATTCTTATGGACTTTTGAAGTTCGTATAGATGTGTCATTGGAGGAGAATTCTTGTAATTCCTTTTACAAGAGACATTGATTAAGTTTATCAAACAATGCCTAATTTGTCTTTCTGAAACTGACTTCAAGTCGACTCATTCTCGCCCCGGGGAGCGGAATGGAGCCAAAGCCACTTGGTCATGTGGATGACACAAATTAGAGACATTCGTACCATCCTTTTGAAGGTGGATCGACTGTCTGCTCGGCTCCCTCATCTAATGAGAGATAGGGTTGTTCGCATGGTGAATCACTGGTTAGAAACTTCGAGTTTCACTTATGATTCTCCGCTTCTTGATTTACGAAAATCGAATGGATCTTATAACTGGGAGTCAATTATAAAAGTCTCTTAGTGTAGTAAACGTCCACACAACGTGGCTTGCTATACTGACGGATTTTGGATTAATTGATGTAGACAGTTGTAAGGAATTGTGAAGAGTTGTGAAGTTGTCGTAAACGTCCACACAACGTGGCTTGCGGTAATGTAGCAATTCCAAACGATTCACTTTGGTGTTGAGTAATGGTTTACACTTAGATACGCATTATAGTATTCCTCCCAACGAGGTTACGCTATAAGTGATGTATGACCGAAGAAAATCTAATTGCTAAATCATTTGGGTGGGTAAACGTCCACACAACGTGGCTTGCCTTACCTGATGAGATTTTAGATGTGATTAGTAATTTAATGATATTATTTGAGGGAGATAGTATCGGATATTAAATTGATTTTTTGTTTAAATGTGCTTATAGGTTTAGAGAATAGCTATGAACCCACTTTCTGTGATAGTCAAGGAGCATAAACTCACTGGCCCCAATTATATCGATTGGAGGAGAAATTTAGACATTGTCCTGACTTCTGAGGAGTACAAGTTTGTACTCCATGAAGTATGCACTGCTGAACCCACGGCTGCCTCAACTAATGAGGACAAAGAGGCATATCGGAAGTGGAAAAAGGCTGATGAAATGAATAGGTGTTATATTTTGGCTTCCATGTCAAATGTACTCCAAACCCAACATGAGTCGATGGACACTACCTATGATATGTTGTTCAACCTCAAGGATATGTTTGGGCAGCAAGATCGTGCGGGAAGGCAAGAAGCCATGAGAGTCCTCTTGACAACTACTCAGTCTGAAGGAACGCCCGTAGGGGAGCACGTTCTCAAGATGATGAGTCTGTTGAATGAGCTTGAGATCCTAGGAGCTCAAATTGATGGGGAGACTCAAGTCGACATCATACTCCAGTCTCTGACCCCTAGTTTTGAGCAGTTTCGCATGAGTTATAATATGGGTAAACTATCTTATTCTCTTGCGCAACTCCTGACTGAACTAAAGGCGGCAGAGGGGATCTACAAGAAGGGCAAGTCTCAAGCGCTTGTAGCTACCAAGTCCAAAGGCTTTAAGCCTGGTGGAGGTAGGGGCAAGAGGAGGAAGCAAGCCTGGAATCCCAGTGGTGCCAAGAAGGTTGGACCACGAGTGGGGGCTGCAAAGCCAAGGGACAAGTGCTTCCGATGCAATAAGTCTGGACACTGCAAGCCTCGAGTTTACGCTTACGATTTATCGCGTTTTGATTATTGGGATGATTATGACGGGGATACCAATAAAAGGCGATTATTGGGAATAATCGTTGTTGAAACAATTAAATCTGAATTTTATTGAGAATAAAAATTAATAGGCATTTTTGAGTTAATTGTAGCATCTTGCCTGCTAGGAATTGAGAATTCTTGTGCTTGCTCGATGTTATGCTCTGCGTTAGTATGCATGCTTCAGGTTTATATTATGCGTTTTCATCATGTTCAATCGATTAAAACAAAACCTGCATGTATAGTCTCATAAAATGAGTTATCGCATTGTCCAATTAGACACACCCCCTAAAGCTCTCGATCATCAATTAGTAGGTTCCGCCTCCGCGGGGTGCTATATTTTTGATCTTGAGATAAGGTGAGGGTAGAGGAACACCGAGGCCTCTACAACGTGTTTTTGGTTTCTCATCGACGAACCCACTGGAGGCGTGGTAGTCGAGGCGAGGAGATAAGAATGAGATTCTTATCGACTGAGAGTGTTATTGTCGATAGTGAGACTATTGAAATAACATTGACAATGAGATTGTCCACATATCTTGTATTTTTCGAGTGTCAAGCTCTCCTTGGCTCGAGAAATTGCGAGATGAGGATCTTGGAATTATTTTGTTCTAGATGTTGGAATTCGATATCCCGGGCTATTAAAATTTGCGGAAACAATAACCCGATCAAAAACCATTCGCCGGAGATCACATGAACACCGACTCATCCGCCGGAGTCCGGCCTTTGGAGACCACGCGCCCGAAGACGCGTAGCCCGCCCCCAGCCGAACCCCCGCGAGCCGGGGTTCGTGCGATCGTATGATCGCGTCGATCATCGCGATCGATGGGGCTGCATCCGGCAGCCCCCGGCAGCAGGTCCGGCGACCTACTACCCGCCGTGGAGAAGCCCCCTCCGTCGAGGTGGGGAGGCGACGGCACCAGCCCGCCACCGCCGGCGATCGCGCCTCGTGGCAGCGATCGCCCCCCTCGGCCGAAGCCGAGGGCTCTCCTTTGCGCGCCGAACCCTAGGCGTGCGGTCCACGCGGTCCGGTGGCTTCGCCACCACCGCGTGGTCGTTCGTCTAATCCGGGTTCGATCCTTCGGATCTTGCGTTCTATGGTATTCTCGATAAATCCAAAATCGAACAATTATCAAGGGCGTTTAGATATTGTACCTTTCGATTCGTTGTTCGGAGAAACGAAATCAAGATGACCTTTGAATCTTCCCACGTATTCCTTGCACTCCGTTCGAACGTCGGGTGTGCGACGATCTATCGAACTCCTATGGATCTCCTTCAACTCTCTAGAATATCAAGTATGATAATCTTGTCTTATGATTTATGAAGGCCATGTAGTGCTTTTATAGGCTACGTAGGGGATCTAAAGGAGGTGGAATATTGGGCTTCCAATATTGAAGATTAAATTGAGCCCAATGCTCAAGTCCATTAATCCTTATCAATATTAATTAATTTATTTTCCACTATATAAATTAATTGCACTCCCAATATTAAACCATATTATATCCAAATAATATTTCTCCGGTAGTATTATTTATTCCGTGTATTTAAGATATAAATATCCATGAATAAAATTTATTTATTGCTTAATAAATTTATTCATCTCTTTTATCCGAGACTAGTACCACTCAACCTTATTTATTATGCGGAACAAATCCACTCGCGAGGTTTACATAATAAATCCTTATGAGCTCATCTCGGGGATATTATCAACTCTTCTGTGATACACTGTCCCGTCAAGAATTCACGGCATGCCATATATAAAATATAGTGACCCAACTTAACCGGTAATTAACCCAATAATTAAATCGGTTAATTCCTTTGGAAAATCAAAGTCACATATATTAAATATACACACCCGCAATTGTATCGGGGATTAAGAATAAAATACACTGAGTCTCAAATCAATTATCGCCGAGCAAACCTAATTGATGAGTCTCAATCGATCCGCTCAATACACCAAGTGTACATGTGTGATAAAATAATTAAGATAAATTATTTTCTCTCTCACACAACGACTATACCGATGGATTGGTCCGTGTCCATCTAGGTCGTGAGCAACTGTTTGATTAAATACGAGTAACCGATAGTATGATCTTCTGTGCGCCCATGCTTGCACCATACTAACTACAACGTATAAAATTCAGGACTATAATTTGCATATATTTAATTAACAATAATTAAAAGCAAATGAATGTTCATTATTAATAGGTAAATGAAAGTGTACAAGGAGTTCAGAATACTCAAATCTAGACATTAAGTGTACTACTCCAGCAATCTCCCACTTATACTAAGGTCTAGTCTTATCTTCCAAACTTCTGACTCCCAAACCCTCCAAGTGCTTAAAATACACTTCCTTAGGAAGTATCTTGGTGAAAGGGTCCGCTAGGTTGTCCTCCGAAGCTATCTTGGTGACTATGGCACCGCCCCTCTTGACGATGTCTCGAATCAGGTGGTACTTGCGCTCTATGTGTTTTGTAGCACTATGGGACTGTGGTTCCTTGCTGTTTGCCACTGCACCGCTATTATCACAATAAATTGTCATAGCCTTGGGCAAACTCGGAATCACATCTAAGTCCTGGAGGAAATTAAGGAACCAAACTGACTCTTTCGCTGCCTCTGAGGCTGCAACATATTCAGCTTCCATGGTAGAGTCTGAAATGCACTTTTGCTTAACACTCTTCAATGATACGGCTCCACCTCCCAAAGTGTACACATAGCCTGATGTCGACTTTCGCCGGTCCTTATCAGCTTGGAAATCCGAATCTGTGTAACCCAAAGGAATCAGATTGTCTGCTCCGTAACTTAGAACATAATCCCTTGTATTTTGCAAATACTTGAAAATGCTCTTTACGGCAGTCCAATGAGCCTTTCCAGGGTTACTCTGATATCTCTCTACTACGCCAACTTCATAGCAGATATCAGGCCTCGTGCATAACATTGCATACATCAAGCTTCCCACAGCCGAAGCGTAGGGAACTGCTTTCATTTCATCTTTCTCCCTCTGTGTCTGAGGACACATTTCCTTAGAAAGATAAGTTCCTTTACTGAAGGGTAGTTCGCCCTTCTTGGAATCTTGCATGTTAAAACAAGCCAAAATCGTGTCTATGTAAGATTGCTGGGATAGGTATAATGTTCTATTCCGGCGATCCCTTATAACCTTGATCCCTAGAACATGCCCGACTTCTCCTAAATCTTTCATATCGAATTGTCTAGACAACCATCCCTTTATGTCTGATAACATTCTCACACTGTTGCCAATGAGAAGAATGTCGTCTACATAAAGCACGAGAAACATGTTGGAAATCGATATCCCGGGGTATCAAAATTGCGGAACCGATAACCCCGACCGAAATCCCGTCGCCGGAAACCGATCACGAACGCCACGTCGCCGGAGTCCGACGAGAGAATCGCCACGAGGGCGAAACCCTAGCCGAACTCCACGCGGAGTTCGCGATCGCCGTGCATGGCGATCGCCGGCTGCATGGAGCAGCCCCAGATGGCGGTGAGTCCGGCGACTTCACCGCCGTTGCCACCGGGAGGGGCGGTCAGCCCCGCTGACCACCGCGGCCAAGCCGCAGCTTGCCCAGCGATCGAGCTTTGCTCGATCGCACGCCCCGGCGTCCAGCCAGGGCCTCCCTCCTCGCACGCCGCCGTCGAGGGGCGGGGATCTGCCACGGCACCAGCCCGTGGCATCCCCAGCGATCGACTCTCGTCGATCGCTCGCCCCGGCGTCCAGCCGGGGCTCCCTTCGTCGCGCGGTCCCGGCGGTCGAACCCTAGGGTTCGGCCGCCCCTTGTTCGATCCCGACGGGGATCTCGAATCCCCGTATCCCGGTCTCGACGTTTCTCGGATCTTGTGTTCATGTACATATTACAATTCACATCACATACAATCATAGAGGGGGTTTTGATGATCATACCTTTGATTCGTTGTGCGGAGAAACGAAATCAAGTTGAAGACCTTTTGGATCTTCCCACGTATTCCTTGCACTTCGTTCGAACGTCGGGTGGGCGACGATCTATCGAACTCCTATGGATCTCCTTCAACTCTCTAGAATATCAAGTATGATAATCTTGTCTTATGATTTATGAAGGCCATGTAGTGCTTTTATAGGCTACGTAGGGGATCTAAAGGAGGTGGAATATTGGGCTTCCAATATTGATGATTAAATTGAGCCCACTGCCCAAGTCCATTAATCCTTATCAATATTAATTAATTTATTTTCCACTATATAAATTAATTGCACTCCCAATATTAAACCATATTATATCAAATAATATTTCTCCGGTAGTATTTATTTATTCCGTGTATTTAAGATTTAAATATCCATGAATAAAATTAATTTTTGCTAATTAATTTATTCATCTCTTTAATCTGAGACTAGTACCATTCAACCTTAATTATTGTGCGGAACGAATCCACTAATGAGGTTTACACAATAATTCCTTTTGAACTCATCTCGGGGATATTATCAACCCTTCCGGGATACACTGTCCGGTCAATCATTCACGGCATGCCATATATAAAATATAGTGACCCAACTTAACCGGTAATCAACCCAATAATTAAATCGGTTAATTCCTTTGGTAAATCAAAGTCACTTATATTAAATATACACACCCGCAATAATATCGGGGATTAAGAATAAAATACACTGAGACTAGAATCGATTATCGCCGGCAATCCTAATCGATGAATCTCAACGATCCGCTCAATACACCAAGTGTACAAGTGTGATAAAATAATTAAGATAAATTATTTTCTCTCTCACACAACGACTATACCGATAGATTAGTTCGTATCTATCTAGGTCGTGAGCAACTGTTTGATTAAATACGAGTAACCGATAGTATGATCTTCTGTGGGCCCATGCACACCATACTAACTACAACGTATAAAATCCAGAACTATGGTTTGCATATATTTAATTAATAATAATTAAAAGCAAAACAATCGTTCGTTAATTTAATAGATTAAATGCTATGACGGGGAGTTTACCGTTACTTAAATCTAGACATTAAGTACACAACTCCAACAATCTCCCACTTGTACTAAGGTCTAGTCATTTCCTCCAAACTCCCGGTTCCCATACTCATCACGTGCTTAAAGTGTACTTCCGAGAAGTACTACTATGTGAATGAGCACTCTAGGTTGCCGCTCTGAAGTTATCTTGGTGACTACTACGTCGTCTCCCTTGACGATGACTCGTATCAGGTGGTACTTGCACTATGTGTTATCATCACTTTTAGACTTATGACTTCTTCCGGTTTACCATGCACCGCTATGTAATAGCCTTTGGCAAACCAAGAGTCATATCCAAGCCTTAGAGGTTATCCCGGAACCTAACCAAAACTTCCGCTGCCTCTGAGGCTGCTATTCGGCTATGAGAGAGTCCGAGAAGCACCCTGCTTATCACTCTTTCATATTAAAGGCTCCACCTCTTCCAAAAGTGAACACATAGCCTGATATCGACTTACACTGGTCCTTCTCTGATTTTAGATCTGAGAATGTGTAATCTAAGAAGATTTCTTCTTGCTTAATAATCCAGTACTTCGCAAGTACTATTATAGCATCTAAAAATCTTTTGTCCAGATTACTTTGATATCCTCCCACTACGCAAACCGCATAGTAGATATCAGGTTTTTGTTTTTCAACATTGCATCTAAGCTTTCCACACAAAGTGTAGGAAATTGCTTTGATTCATCTATCTCCTTTATGTGTCTAAAACACATGACCTTAGATAGATATTCTGTCTCTGAAAGGTAACTACCCTTCTCAGAATTTATGCATGTTAAAACAAACCATAATCGTATAAGATATCTAGGAGAAGTACAATGTTTTTTTTCCCTAGATCGTAAGATCTTAAGAACATGCTCTAACTTCTACTCAATCTTATATCCCGATTTATTTAGACAACCATTATTTTATGTCTGACAATATCTTTACATTGTTGCCAATGTTAAAATGCTATCTACATAAAATCTCCGAGAAACACCACCTTGTTTCCATTACGTCTCCAATACACCCATCGTTTTTGCCCTTTGATGAATCCATTAAATGGACTATCTCATCAATTCGCAAGTTCCACGATTTGTAGCTTTGTCTCAATCCATAAATGGATTTACTAGGCTATGTACTCTAAATGATCTAGCCTCTAAACAATAAACCTTATTGTTCCAAGCAGGCACATTTAGATCTAGTACCACCCTTATGCAGAACTAGGGATCGATTTCATGTCTACTAGATCCAGAGTCCAAACTCCTCTAGTCTTATGAACATCTCTGGTTGTCAAACAACCTCCCACTGCAATGGCGTCCCGGTGTATAACAGTAATAACAATAGGTGCAGTGTGTGGTGTACTTCTACTCGGTTTGGCTGGTTCCCAGTCTTTTGTCCTTTCTTCTCATTCCAAGGTATTAATTTTAATTCAGGCTTTTGTGGTTCATCTAATAGTATTCCTCTATGAACCGAACGATAGACGTCCCTCTGGTTCGCAGTACTATAGAACACACAATATTTCGTTCATCTAGCATATCCTACAACCATACTTGTTGTATCCAGGAATATCCATAGAACATAGGTAGTTCCGAACAACTTGTCCTTTTTACCATCAGATTTCTATTTCTTATTTACAACGCACCATCTCTACACGTAAGTGTATGGTGTGTCCTTTTGTGATGCTATGTGTTATTTAGATAGGTGATGGCCTCCGCGACTGAGTCGCAGGCTCCTAATGGATATACTTTAATGGTTCCCCATAATAGCTTTGTGTCCATTGACTAGTCAAAACACTTTGCTTTTATGGCGCATTTAAGTATTCTAATCCATTATCGAGTATTCTTGAAAGAATTACTCGCACCTTTCTTATTCACACATATATCTGGATTTCTAATCATTTCTAATACTTGTCCGAATTCTACCTTTTACCAGAAAGGTTTGCTTAGATGTATTATCCTTCAAACTCAATTCTCAGGTCGGAAGGTCCATTCCTTCAACTATAATTGATTAAATCAATTTCGACCTTTTGAATCTTATTTGAAAATACTACTAAGTACAAAATTCACAAGTATAATGATTTAATAAAAAATATCTAACAAGTAAAACAAGTTATAGAACGGTTCATTGCAGTGTGGTAGACTTAGGATCTATCATTCATATATTGCTATCTAATGTACCAGAATAGATAATACCCATTATTTCAAAATCATCCAATGATTAAAGAAATAAAATATCCATTCATAAATAATAGAAATCCAGAACAAAAACGTTCTTTCTAAAATAAAGGGTACATAAAGCAATAAATTTGAAATGAAATCCTATTTTAACTACTAAGGCAGATAAATGTCTTCCACCGCAACTGCTGCCTCCTCTACAGCTTTTGCCCGTGTAGACTCGAACTCTCCTTCTCTAAGTCGCCGGGTTTTCTGGAACCCCTGCATTCAAAAATGCACATACCGTCAGTGGTTCCATATCTACACACCAGATTTCTGGTAGATAATACCGCTGACTATGTTTTTACGACTAAAGAAAAATTCGTACCTCTGAGAGGACATGATTTTAGACCCCCAGTACTCAGACTGCTTTCCTTGGGAATTTTTTTTGCCAGAAGGCTTTCTTATCCCATCTCGTGGCCCAAGTCTTTTAGGACCACTGGACTCTCTTGTCATCTTCTCCCTTTCCTTATGTAAACCCTTAGGTCCGAAACCTTTGGCCTTGGCTGTAAGAGCTTGCGATTGTTTCAACTCATCCAAAAGATCTAGCATCTCAAAAACGTGATCAAGCGTTTCCTCGAAGCAACTGATCTTTATGAGTATCCTCATCGCCTCTTTTCTAGCCTTTACATTCTGTCTAAACATCAACTTGAGTTTAAGCATGACATCATGATTGGCGGCTAGTGCAAGAGCACTATCCCACTTTTCAAAATCAGCTATCTCCTCATCAGATGAGACAATAGTAGGTCTAGGAGGACAAGTTTCACTGAGTACATCTTTGTACTCTTTTACAGTCTGAGCAATGTCTAACTTTTCATTCCACTCAACACAGTGTGGAACCAGTGTGTTGAATTCCTTGAGTATCACAGAAAGTGGATTCATAGCTATTCTCTAAACCTATAAGCACATTTAAACAAACAATCAATTTAATATCCAATATTATCTCCCTCAAATAATATCATTAAATTACTAATCACATCTAAAATCCCATCAGGTAAGGCAAGCCACGTGGTGTGGACGTTTACCCACCCAAATGATTTAGCAATTAGATTTTCTTTGGTCATACATCACTTATAGCGTAACCTCGTGGGGAGGAATACTATAAGGCGTATCTAAGTGTAAACCATTACTCAGCACCAAAGTAAATCGCTTGGAATTGCTACATCACCGCAAGCCACGTGGTGTGGACGTTTACGACAACTTCACAACTCTTCGCAATTCCTTACAACTGTCTACATTAATTAATCCAAAATCCGTCAGTATAGCAAGCCACGTGGTGTGGACGTTTACTACACTAAGAGACTTTTATAATTGACTCCCAGTTACAAGATCCATTCGATTTTCGTAAATCAAGATGCGGAGAATCATAAGTGAAACTCGAAGTTTCTAACCAGTGATTCACCATGCGAATAACCCTATCTCTCATTAGATGAGGGAGCCGAGCAGACAATCGACCCACCTTAAAAGGATGGTACGAATGTCTCTAATTTGTGTCATCCACATGACCAAGTGGCTTTGGCTCCATTCCACTCCCCGGGGTGAGAATGAGTCGACTTGAAGTCAGCTTCAGAAAGACAAATTAGGCATTGTTTGATAAACTTAATCAATGTCTCTTGTAAAAGGAATTACAAGAATTCTCCTCTAATGACACATCTATACGAACTTCAAAAGTCCATAAGAGTCACCAAGAGAACAGTAATGGAGACCATGGGAATGTTTCCATCCCCTCTCCCACTTAGCTTTTTATAACAAAGGGATACGCTATCTAGTGCATAAAGTAAACACATATAGCATGCATACAAGCAATAAAGCACATAGCACATAGTCAAAATAAGCTAGAAAATTATTTTCCGACTATCATGGCTTTATTCCCTCTCCGTATGCGTCTTCTAGTCTTTAGTCTTCGTTCTTGAATGCTCCATGTGACGAGAATATTAATCCCAATATTTAAATCTATTTATTCTTAATGAATCCAAAAGATACTTAATTCGAAAATTAAGTCAATCGAATAAATCAAAAATAAAATTAAATATTATTAATATTTTTTATTTATTTATTTTCCTATCTAATTCTATTAAATCTCTAGAATAATCTATCCAAGTCAAACTTGGAATATTCTAGAAGACTTCTATAATAGAATAAGGAAATTAAAATAAATTAGGACTCTTCTACTTTCCAAGATTAATTAATTTCCAATACTATGAAAATTCCCATAAAATAGGAATAATCAATTAGGAAATAAATCAATCCTAAATTAACTCTTATTCCTTTCCAATTCTATTAAATCTCTAGGATCCTATTCCAAGTAGAACTCGGAATACTCTAGAAGACTTCCATAATAGAATAAGGAATAAAATTAATTCCAATTAATTCTTTTCCTAATCCATGAGAACTCCCAAAAATAGGAAAACTCAAATAGGAAAAACGAATTAATTAGGAAAGTAGTATCTTGGTAGGAGACACGAGATCACGAGGACCCCGCGCCCCCACCATCGACCCACCGCCGGGAAGCCACGCGCCGCCGCCCCCAGCCCACGCGCCACCACCACCGGTGGCCGGCGTGGCCGAGAGCCCTACGGGCTGCCTCCCTCGGGTCGATCGATCATCATGGGATCGATCCTCGTGATCGATCCCCGGTCCTCCCTCTCATCTTCTCCTTCGTCACATGAGTTCTCCGGCGGTCGTCTCGGCATCGATCCAACGTAAATAAATTACAAGAAATAAATTTACAAATCCGGTATCGATTCTATACATGAAATCGACCCTATACACTTTCCGGAAAACGTAGAACAATAATAATAAATCTAAATTCGGTCAACCCCCGAATTTTTACTATTACAAGCATTCATCCACACAAAACGAATCTCGACATGTCCGAGAGTTTAATAACGAATAATCATGGTAAATTAAATAGCAATTAATTAAACGAATAATTAACAATTTAATTAAACCATGATAGTCGGAATCCCTGCAAGGTAGAACACAATTGAACACATACATGAACACGAAACCGAACGCTCTGATACCAATTGTTGGAAATCGATATCCCGGGGTATCAAAATTGCGGAACCGATAACCCCGACCGAAATCCCGTCACCGGAAACCGATCACGAACGCCACGTTGCCGGAGTCCGACGAGAGAATCGCCACGAGGGCGAAACCCTAGCCGAACTCCACGCGGAGTTCGCGATCGCCGTGCATGGCGATCGACGGCTGCATGGAGCAGCCCCGGATGGTGGTGAGTCCGGCGACTTCACCGCCGTTGCCACCGGGAGGGGCGGTCAGCCCCGCTGACCACCGCGGCCAGGCCGCGGCTTGCCCAGCGATCGAGCTTTGCTCGATCGCTCGTCCCGGCGTCCAGCCGGGGCTCCCTTCGTCGCGCGGTCCCGGCGGTCGAACCCTAGGGTTCGGCCGCCCCTTGTTCGATCTTGACGGGGATCTCGAATCCCCGTATCCCGGTCTCGACGTTTCCCGGATCTTGTGTTCATGTACATATTACAATTCACATCACATACAATCATAGAGGGGGTTTTGATGATCATACCTTTGATTCGTTGTGCGGAGAAACGAAATCAAGTTGAAGACCTTTTGGATCTTCCCACGTATTCCTTGCACTTCGTTCGAACGTCGGGTGGGCGACGATCTATCGAACTCCTATGGATCTCCTTCAACTCTCTAGAATATCAAGTATGATAATCTTGTCTTATGATTTATGAAGGCCATGTAGTGCTTTTATAGGCTACATAGGGGATCTAAAGGAGGTGGAATATTGGGCTTCCAATATTGATGATTAAATTGAGCCCACTGCCCAAGTCCATTAATCCTTATCAATATTAATTAATTTATTTTCCACTATATAAATTAATTGCACTCCCAATATTAAACCATATTATATCAAATAATATTTCTCCGGTAGTATTTATTTATTCCGTGTATTTAAGATTTAAATATCCATGAATAAAATTTATTTATTGCTAATTAATTTATTCATCTCTTTAATCCGAGACTAGTACCATTCAACCTTAATTATTGTGCGGAACGAATCCACTCATGAGGTTTACACAAAAATTCCTTTTGAACTCATCTCGGGGATATTATCAACCCTTCCGGGATACACTGTCCAGTCAATCATTCACGGCATGCCATATATAAAATATAGTGACCCAACTTAATCGGTAATCAACCCAATAATTAAATCGGTTAATTCCTTTGGTAAATCAAAGTCACTTATATTAAATATACACACCCGCAATAATATCGGGGATTAAGAATAAAATACACTGAGACTCGAATCGATTATCGCCGACAATCCTAATCGATGAATCTCAACGATCCGCTCAATACACCAAGTGTACAAGTGTGATAAAATAATTAAGATAAATTATTTTCTCTCTCACACAACGACTATACCGATAGATTAGTTCGTATCTATCTAGGTCGTGAGCAACTGTTTGATTAAATACGAGTAACCGATAGTATGATCTTCTGTGGGCCCATGCACACCATACTAACTACAACGTATAAAATCCAGAACTATGGTTTGCATATATTTAATTAATAATAATTAAAAGCAAAACAATCGTTCGTTAATTTAATAGATTAAATGCTGTGACGGGGAGTTTACCGTTACTTAAATCTAGACATTAAGTACACAACTCCAACAAAACACCACCCTCTTCCCATTACGTTTCCAATACACACACGATTCGTCCATGCTTTGACTGAATCCAAAAGATTGGACTACTTCGTCAAACCGCAGGTTCCACGATCTCGAGGCTTGTTTCAATCCATAAATGGATCGATTAAGCTTGCACACTAGATGATCTCGCCCCTTAGCAATGAATCCTTCTGGTTGTTTCATATAAATCGTCTCGTCAAGACTTCCATTTAGGAAAGCTGTCTTGACATCCATTTGCCACACCTCATAATCCATATGAGCTGCTATGGATAAGAGAATCCGGATCGACTTTATCTTGGCTACCGGCGAGAAGGTCTCCTCATAATCGATTCCCTCTTTCTGAGTATATCCTTTCGCAACAAGCCGAGCTTTAAAGGTTTCAACCTTTCCGTCAGATCCTCTCTTTCTCTTGTAGACCCATTTACACCCAATTGGCTTTATGCCGCTTGGTGGTTCTACAAGATCCCAGACTTTATTTGAATCCATAGATTCAATTTCGGATTTCATTGCTTTCTTCCAAGAAGGCGCATCTATATCTTGTACCGCCTTATCATAGGTCCAGGGATCGATTTCATGAACTCCAGGTCCAGAGTCCGAAGACTCACCTAGTCCAATCCATCGGTCTGGTTGCTTAACAACCCTCCCACTACGACGGCGTCCCGGTGTATTAACAGTGACAGTAGGTGCAGGTTGTAGTGGTGTATTGCTACTCGGTTCGGCTGTATCTGTTGGAGTTGTGTACTTAATGTCTAGATTTAAGTATCGGTAAACTCCCGGTCATAGCATTTAACCTATTTAATTAATAAACAATCATTTGCATTTAATTAATTATGCAAACCATAGTTCTGGATTTCATACGTTGTAGTTAGTATGGTGTGTCGGGCCCACACAGAAGATCATACTATCAGTTACTCGTATTTAATCGAACAGTTGCTCACGACCTAGATGGACACGAACTAGTCCATCGGTATAGTCGTTGTGTGAGAGAGAAAATAATTTGTCTTAATTATTTTATCACACTTGTACACTTGGTGTATTGGGCGGATCAGCTTGAGATTTATTGATTAGGATTGCCTTGGATAATCAATTTAAATCTCGGAGTATTTTATTCTTAATCCCCGATCCTATTGCGGGTGTGTATATTTAATACTAGAGACTTTGATTTTCCAAAGGAATTAACCGATTTAATTATTGGGTTAATTACCGGTAAAGTTGGGTCGCTATATTTTATATACGACATGCCGTGAATACTTGACGGGAAAGTGTATCCCGGAAGGGTTGATAATATCCCCGAGATGAGTTCATAAGGAATTATTGTGTAAACCTCATGAGTGGATTCGTTCCGCACAATAATAAAGGTTGAACGGTACTAGTCTCGGATATAAGATATGAATATTATTTATTGAGCAATAAATAAATTTATTCATGGATATTTAAATCTTAAATACACGGAATATATAATACTAATCGGAGAAATATTATTTGATATAATATGGAATAATATTGGGAGTGCAATTTTATTTATATAGTGGAAAATAAATAAAATTTAATATTGATAAGAATTAATAGATTTGGGTTGGACCCAATTTAATTTTCAATATTTAGGAGCCCAATATTTATTCTCCTTATGATCCCCTTCGTAGCCTATATAAGCACTACATGGTCTTCACTTTTCACAACCTAAGTTACGCCAACAATAAAGTTTTGAGAGTGAGGAAGATCCATAGGAATCCGATAGATCGTCGCCCACACGACGTTCGGAGGAAGTGCAAGGAATACGCGGGAAGGTCACGAGGTCGTCAACCGATTTCGTTTCTCCGTACAACGAATCGAAGGTATAATCGAGAAACCCCCTCTTTGATTATTCGTGTCGTTTAATCGTGATATGTACATGAACAAGACGATCCGGGAACGTCGAGACCGGGATACGGGGATCTCGCGATCCCCGTCGGGATCGAACAAGGGGCGGCCGAACCCTAGGGTTCGACCGCCGGCGCGCGGGCGTGAGGGAAGCCCCGGCTGGACGCCGGGGCGAGCGATCGACGTGAAGTCGATCGCTGGGGGTTCGGCCGCGGGCTGGTGCCACGGCGGGTCGAACTCCCCGGCCTCCCTCCGCCGGTGGTGCGCGCAAAGGGAGAAAGCCGCGGCTGGACGCCGCGGCTGGGGCGATCGAACCCTAGTTCGATCGCCGGGGACCGTCGCGGCTTCGCGCCGCGACTGGTGGTCCTCCTCCCGTCGGATGGCGGCGGTGAGTCGCCGGACTCACCGCCAAGGGGCTGCTCCGAACAGCCCCGGCGATCGCCATGCACGGCGATCGCGAACCCCGCGGATGGGGTTCGGCTAGGGTTTAGCCGCGGGTTCACCCCGCGGCGACTCTTGTCGAGCCCGGATCTTCGTGTGGCGTTCGCGTTCGTGATTTCCGACTCGTGGGAGAAAATCGACTGGGGGCGGGCTGCGTGTCTTCGGGCGCGTAGTCTCCAAAGGTCGGACTCTCGCGGATGAGTTGGAATTCGTGCGAATTCCGGCGACGGGTTTTCGGTCGGGTTATCGGTTCCGCAATTTTGATAGCCCGGGACATCGAATCCCAGCAATTGGTATCAGAGCGTTTGGTTTCGTGTTCATGTATATATTCGATTATTGTTCTACCTTGCAGGATTTCCGGCTATCATGGTTGGATTTAATTAATTGTTTTTAATTAATTATCATGATTATTAAACTCTCGGACATGTCGAGATTCGTTTTGTGTGGTTGAATGTTTGTAATAGTAAAAATTCGGGGGTTGACCGAATTTAGGATTTATTATTACGTTCTTGTTTTTCCGGAAAATGTATAGGGTCGATTTCATGTATAGAATCGATACCGGAATTGTAATTTAAATTATTGTAATTTATTTACGTTGGTTCGATGTTGAGACGACCACCGGAGGACGCATGTGACGAAGGAGAAGACGAGAGGGAGGACCGGGGATCGATCACGAGGATCGATCCCATGAGGATCGATCGCGGGGGCTGTCCGCGATGACCCTCGGCCACGCCGGCCACCGGAGGTGGTGGCGCGTGGGCTGGGGACGGCGGCGGTGGTGCTCCCGGTTGGCGATCGAAGGTAGGGGGCGCGGGGTCCTCGTGATCTCGTGTTCTCCTACCGAGATACTACTTTCCTAATTAATTCGGATTTTTCCTATTTGAGTACTTTCCTTTTGGAGACTCTCATGGATTAGGAAAAGAATTAATTTAAATTGATTTTATTTCTATTGATTTAATTCCTTCATGGAATTATTCATAGATTAGAAATTTAATTAATTTAGTACTAAATTTATTTTTCCTATTTGATTATTCCTACTCATGGGAATATTCATGGATTAGGAATAAAGATAAATTTGGAAAGTAGAAAGTCCCAATTTATTTTATTTCCTTGTTCTATTATAGATATCTTCTAGAATATTCCAAGTTTTACTTGGATAGATTATTCTAATGATTTAATAAGAACTAGAGAGGAAAATAAATAAATGAAAATATTAATAATATTTAATTTTATTTTTAATATATTCAATTGACTTAATTTTCGAATTAAGTAACTTTTGGATTAATTGAAAATAAATAGATTTAAATATTGGAAATTAATATTCTCGTCACATGGAGCATTCAAGAAACGAAGACTGAAGACTAGAGGATGCATATGAAGATAAAGCCATGATAGTCGGGAAAATAATTCTCTAGCATTATTTTGACTATGTGATCTATGTGCTTTATTGCTTTCATGCATGCTATATGTTTTTATTTTTATGCACTAGATAGCGTATCCCTTTATCGTAAAAAGCTAAGTGGGAGAGGGGATGGAAACATTCCCATGGTCTCCATCACTGTTCTCTTGGTGACTTTTATGGACTTTCGAAGTTCATATAGACAAGTCATTGTAGGAGAATTCTTGTAATTCCTCTTACAAGAAACATTGATCAAGTTATCAAACAATGCCTAATTTGTCTTTCTGAAACTGACTTCAAGTCGACTCATTCTCACCCCGGGGAGTGGAATGGAGCCAGAGCCACTTGGTCATGTGGACGACACAAATTAGAGACTTTCGTGCCATTCTTTTATAGGTGGGTCGTTTGTCTGCTCGGCTCCCTCATTTATGAGAGATAGGGTCGCTCGCATGGTGAATCACTGGTTAGAAACTTCGAGTTTCACTTATGATTCTCCACGTATTGATTTACGAGATTAATTGGATCTAGTAATTGGGAGTCAATTATAAAAGTCTCTTAGTTGGTAAACGTCCACACCACGTGGCTTGCTATACAGACGGACTTTGGATTAATTGATGTAGACAGTTATAAGTAATTGTGAAGAGTTGTGAAATTGTCGTAAACATCCACACCACGTGGCTTGCGGTGACGTAGCAATTCCAAGCGATGTACTTTAGTGCTGAGTGATGGTTTACACTTAGATACGCGTCATAGTATCCTTCCCCACGAAGTTAAGCTATGATCGATGTATGACCAAAGAAAAACTAATTGCTAAATCATTTGGGTGGGTAAACGTCCACACCAAGTGGCTTGCTTTACCTGATGGGATTTTAGACGCAATTAGTAATTTAATGATATTATTTGAGGGAGATAATATCGGACATTAAATTGATTGTTTGTTTACATGTGCTTATAGGTTTAGAGAATAGCTATGAATCCACTTTCTATGATACTCAAGGATCATAAACTCACTGGTCCCAATTACATTGATTGGAAGAGAAATTTGGACATTGTCCTGACTGCTGAAGAGTACAAATTTGCACTCTATGAGCAATGCCCCGCTGAACCCACGGCCGCCTCAACTGATGAGGAAAAAGAAGCATATCGGAAGTGGAAAAAGGCTGATGAAATGGCTAGGTGCTATATTTTGGCTTCAATGTCAAATGTACTCCAAACCCAGCATCAGTCGATGGACACTGCCGAGGATATGTTATTTAACCTCAAGGAGATGTTTGGGCATCATGACCGTGCGGGGAGGCAAGAAGCCATGAGAGTCCTCATGTCAACTACTCAGTCTGAGGGAACGCCTGTTGAGGAGCACGTTCTCAAGATGATGGGTCTGTTGAATGAATTGGAGGTCCTAGGAGCTATGATTGATGCTGATACGCAAGTCGACATCATACTCCAGTCTCTGACCCCTAGTTTTGAGCAGTTTCGTATGAGCTATAACATGGGTAAACTATCTTATAGCCTTGCGCAACTCCTGACTGAACTGAAGGCGGCAGAGGGGATCTACAAGAAGGGCAAGTCTCAAGCGCTTGTGGCTACCAAGTCCAAAAGCTTCAAAGCTATTGGAGGTAGGGGCAAGAAAAGGAAGCAAGCCATAAAACCCAGTGGTGCCAAGAGGACTGGACCACGAGTGGGGGCTAGTAAGCCAAAGGGCTTGTGCTTCCGATGCAAGAAGTCTGGACACTGGAAGTCTGAATGTCCTCTCAGAGGTACGAATTTTTCTTTAGTCGTAAAAACATAGTCAGCGGTATTATCTACCAGAATTCTGGTGTGTAGATATGGAACCACTGATGGTATGTGCATTTCTTTAAATGCAGGGGTTCCAGAAAACCCGGCGACTTAGAGAAGAAGAGTTCGAGTCTACATGGGCGAAGCTGTTGGGGTAGCAGCGGTTGCAGTGGAAGACGTTTATCTGTTTTAAGTTTTCATTTCAGTTATTGCTTTATGTACCCCTTATTTTTGAAAAAGAACTTCGTTCTGGTTTTCTTTATTATTAATGGATATTTAATTTCTTTAATCATTTGATGGTTTGGATAAGAAATAATAGTGATATCTATTATGGTACATTAGATAAGCAATATGTGAGTGATGAATTCTTAGTCTACCACGATGCAACGAACCGTTTTGTATAACTTGTTTACTTATTAAATGTATTTCTCTTGTCATTATACTTGTGAATTCGTGAACTTAGTAGTATCTATTCAAAAGGGATTCAAAAAGGTCGAAATTGATTTGATCAATTATAGTTGGAGGAATGGACCTCCCGACCTGAGAATCGATCTTGATAGATGATACGACTGAGTTAACCTTTCTGGATAAAGGATGGAATTCGGACAACTATGGAAAATGATTGATGATTAATGCGGCATGTGTAATTAGAGAAGGTACGAGTCGTTCTTTCGAGAATACTCGAAGATGGATTAGACTACTTGTTGTGCCATAAAGGTGGAGTGTTTTTCAACACAAGGCCGTTATGGAGATCCTTCAAAGTATATCCATTGGGAGCCTGCGAACTGTTCGCGGAGGCTATCACCTATCTAAGTAACACATAGCATAAATCAAAGATTGAGATTAAATCTCAAGTGACTGCACCATACACTGATGTGTAGACGTGGTGTGTCAGAAATGAGAAATGGGATTCTAATAGTAAAAGAACAAGTTTGTTTGGAACTACCTATGTTCTATGGATATTTCTGGATACAACGGCACATTCTATGTGGTTGTAGAATATCCTAGAAGAACAAGTAATTGTATGTTCAATAGTACTACGAACCAGAAGGGTGTCCTCACCCGGTTCTTAGAGGAAGACTATTAGATGAACTACAATGCCCTAACTGACATAGTACTTTAAAATGAGGAATGGGAAGACTGAGAACCAGCCTGACCGAGTAGTTGTACACCTAATGTTATTACTGTTATACACCGGAACGCCATTGCAGTGGGAGGTTGTTAAGCAACCAGAGATGTTCATAAGACTGGAGGAGTTTTGAACTCTGGATCCAGTATACATGAAATCGATCCCTAGATCTGCATAGATTTGCGAGAAAGGTGTGTTAGAGACGTAATGGAAACAAAAGTGGTGTTTCTCGGAATTTTGTGTAGATAACACTTCATCATTGGCAACAATGTAAAAGTGTTGTCAGACATAAAATAGAGGTTGTCTAAATAAGTCGAGATATAAGATTAAGATGAAGATTGGATCATGTTCTTAGAAATCTTTCGATCTCTAGATAAGAACATTTGTACTTCTCTTAAGATATCTTATACGACTATGGTTTGTTTAAACATGCACAATTCTGAGAAAGGTAATTGCCTTTCAGGAACAGAATACATCTATCTAAAGGTATGTGTTTTCGAACACATGAAGGAGATAGATATGGACAAAGCAGTTACTTACACTTCTTGTGTGGAGAGCTTTGTAGATGCAATGTTGAAAAACCAGAACCTGATATCAACTATGCGGTTAGCGTAGTGGGAGGATATCGAAGTAATCTGGATAAGAAATATTCGAATACTGTAAAGTACTTGAAAGTACTGGATTACTGGCAAAACATTCTTAGATTACAGTTTCTCAGATCCAAAAATCAGAGAAAGATCAGTGTAAGTCGATATCAGGCTATGTGTTCACTTTTAAGAGGTGGAACCTAAAGGACGAAAGAGTGATAAGCGTAATGCTTCTCGGACTCTATCATAAACCGAATAGCAGCCTCAGAGGCAGCGGAAGTTTTGGTTAGGTTCCGGAATGACCTCTGAACTTGGATATGACTCTTGGTTCACCAAAAGAACTGGAAGAAGTCATAAGTTCGAAAAGTGATGATAACACATAGAGCCAGTACCACCTGATACGAATCATCGTCAGAGAGACGACGTAGTAGTCACCAAGATAACTTCAGATCGGCAACCTAGATTGCTCATTCACATAATACTTCTGGGAAGTATAATTTAAGCACGTGATGAGTATGGGAGTCGGGAGTTTGGAGGAAATGACTAGACCTTAGTACAAGTGGGAGATTGTTGGAGTTGTGTACTTAATGTCTAGATTTAAGTATCGGTAAACTCCCGGTCATAGCATTTAACCTATTTAATTAATAAACAATCATTTGCATTTAATTAATTATGCAAACCATAGTTCTGGATTTCATACGTTGTAGTTAGTATGGTGTGTCGGGCCCACACAGAAGATCATACTATCAGTTACTCGTATTTAATCGAACAGTTTCTCACGACCTAGATGGACACGAACTAGTCCATCGGTATAGTCGTTGTGTGAGAGAGAAAATAATTTGTCTTAATTATTTTATCACACTTGTACACTTGGTGTATTGGGCGGATCAGCTTGAGATTTATTGATTAGGATTGCCTTGGATAATCAATTTAAATCTCGGAGTATTTTATTCTTAATCCCCGATCCTATTGCGGGTGTGTATATTTAATACTAGAGACTTTGATTTTCCAAAGGAATTAACCGATTTAATTATTGGGTTAATTACCGGTAAAGTTGGGTCGCTATATTTTATATACGACATGCCGTGAATACTTGACGGGAAAGTGTATCCCGGAAGGGTTGATAATATCCCCGAGATGAGTTCATAAGGAATTATTGTGTAAACCTCATGAGTGGATTCGTTCCGCACAATAATAAAGGTTGAACGGTACTAGTCTCGGATATAAGATATGAATATTATTTATTGAGAAATAAATAAATTTATTCATGGATATTTAAATCTTAAATACACGGAATATATAATACTAATCGGAGAAATATTATTTGATATAATATGGAATAATATTGGGAGTGCAATTTTATTTATATAGTGGAAAATAAATAAAATTTAATATTGATAAGAATTAATAGATTTGGGTTGGACCCAATTTAATTTTCAATATTTAGGAGCCCAATATTTATTCTCCTTATGATCCCCTTCGTAGCCTATATAAGCACTACATGGTCTTCACTTTTCACAACCTAAGTTACGCCAACAATAAAGTTTTGAGAGTGAGGAAGATCCATAGGAATCCGATAGATCGTCGCCCACACGACGTTCGGAGGAAGTGCAAGGAATACGCGGGAAGGTCACGAGGTCGTCAACCGATTTCGTTTCTCCGTACAACGAATCGAAGGTATAATCGAGAAACCCCCTCTTTGATTATTCGTGTCGTTTAATCGTGATATGTACATGAACAAGACGATCCGGGAACGTCGAGACCGGGATACGGGGATCTCGCGATCCCCGTCGGGATCGAACAAGGGGCGGCCGAACCCTAGGGTTCGACCGCCGGCGCGCGGGCGTGAGGGAAGCCCCGGCTGGACGCCGGGGCGAGCGATCGACGTGAAGTCGATCGCTGGGGGTTCGGCCGTGGGCTGGTGCCACGGCGGGTCGAACTCCCCGGCCTCCCTCCGCCGGTGGTGCGCGCAAAGGGAGAAAGCCGCGGCTGGACGCCGCGGCTGGGGCGATCGAACCCTAGTTCGATCGCCGGGGACCGTCGCGGCTTCGCGCCGCGACTGGTGGTCCTCCTCCCGTCGGATGGCGGCGGTGAGTCGCCGGACTCACCGCCAAGGGGCTGCTCCGAACAGCCCCGGCGATCGCCATGCACGGCGATCGCGAACCCCGCGGATGGGGTTCGGCTAGGGTTTAGCCGCGGGTTCACCCCGCGGCGACTCTTGTCGAGCCCGGATCTTCGTGTGGCGTTCGCGTTCGTGATTTCCGACTCGTGGGAGAAAATCGACTGGGGGCGGGCTGCGTGTCTTCGGGCGCGTAGTCTCCAAAGGTCGGACTCTCGCGGATGAGTTGGAATTCGTGCGAATTCCGGCGACGGGTTTTCGGTCGGGTTATCGGTTCCGCAATTTTGATAGCCCGGGACATCGAATCCCAGCAGTATCTAAGTCTTCCTTGTTACCTCTCAACTCATCAAGTACTACGTCACTCTTGGGCTTGTGGTCCATGACATAGTCTTCCTCTAAGAACCGAGCGTTAGTACTTATAACGATCTTCTGGTCCGTAGGACTATAGAACATGCCACCTTTAGTTCCTTTCGGGTATCCTACAAACAGCCGTAATTCTGATCTAGGTTCTAACTTATCGGCCCCTTGTCGCAACACATGTGCTGGACATCCCCAGATCCGAAGGTGCCTTAAGCTAGGCTTGCGCCCGCTCCACCGTTCCATGGGTGTTGTGGGTACCATTTTTGTTGGAACCATGTTGAGAATGTACGCCGCCGTTTCCAAGGCAAGTCCCCAGAACATAGTAGGTAAGTCCGAGTAACTCATCATTGAACGCACCATCTCCATAAGAGTCCTATTCCTCCTCTCCGACACACCATTCTGCTGAGGAGTATATGGTGATGTCATTTGGGAATCAATCTCATGCTCTGTTAAGTATGCCTTGAATTCCCCAGACAGGTACTCGCCTCCACGATCAGATCGCAGGCATTTAATGGATTTACCTTGAAGGTTCTCCACAAAAGCCTTGAACTCTTTGAACTTGTCAAAGGATTCGCTCTTGCGGCGCATCAGGTATACAAATTCATACCTTGAGTAATCATCAGTGAAGGTGATGAAATACTCGTACCCTCCCCTTGCCTGGGTAGACATAGGTCCGCATACATCAGAGTGAATCAAATCCAATACTTGTTCAGCTCTGCGTCCTTTACTAGAAAAAGAACGCTTGGTCATTTTTCCCTCTAAACAGGATTCGCAGGTTGGAAGGTCCTCTCCTTCAACGCCAGTGATTAAATCATCAGCTTTCAACCTTTGAAGCCTATTCGAGTTTATATGACCTAGCCTCAGATGCCACAAGTATAATTGATTCATCCTAGAAGGTTCCTTTCTCTTATTGGTGTTCGTAGATGTGTTATTACTCTCGGTTAGTTGCATTGTGTTAGACTCAGGATTTAGCACATACAGATCGTCTACCAATGTACCAGAACAGATAATCTCACTATTTCTTCTTATGATCACAGAGTGGTCAAAAGAAACAGAATATCCATTCATTATAAGTTTAGAAACCGAAATTAAATTCTTTCTAAAATTGGGTACATAAAGACAATTATGTAAAACTAAAACCCTATCACTACTGAAGCGTAAGTGAACGTCTCCCACTGCAACAGCCGCTACCCTCGCAGAATTGCCCATGTAGACCACGATCTCTCCCTCTATAAGTCTCCGGGTTTCCTGGAACCCCTGCAATGAATTGCAGACATGATCAGTGGCCCCCGTATCTACACACCAGGTGCTGGTAGATAACACCACTGATAATGTTTCAGTGACTAAGGAAAATTTCGTACCTTTGATGAGAGGACAATCAGACCTCTAGTGCCCAGACTGCTTACATCGATAGCACTTGCCTCGCGGCTTGCTCTTCCCAATCCGTGGTTTGGAACCACTGGGCTTCTTTGCTTGCACTTCTTCCTTAGCCATAAGAGCTTGTGATTTTCTGATCACACTTATGATTTTCATCCTCAAGTCATCGTTTTTAAGCGATTCCTCTAGTGGACGAAATACAATGAGTATGTCAATCACCTCTTCAGCAGTATCCACGCTATGTCTCAACATCATATTGAGGTCATTCTTGATGTCCTCATCAGTTGGGACAACAGCAGATATAGAAGGCTCAACAGTCTGAACAATGTCCATATTTCTTTTCCAATCAGTACTATATGGAACCAGTGAGTTTTCATCTTTAAGTATATCACAAAGTAGGGTCACAGTCATTCTTAACCTATAAGCACATAAAACAAACAAACAATTTAATATCCGATATTATCTCCCTTAAATAATATCATTAAATCACTAATCACATCTAAAATCCCATCAGGTAAGGCAAGCCACGTTAGTGTGGACGTTTACCCACCCAAATGATTTAGCAATTAGATTTGCTTCGGTCATACATCATTATAGCGTTACTTCGTTGGGAAGAATACTATAAAGCGTATCTAAGTGTAAACCATTACTCAGTACCAAGGTGAATCGTTTAGAATTGCTACATCACCGCAAGCCACGTTCGTGTGGACGTTTACGATAACTCGCAATCCTTCATAATTCCCTATAACTGTCTACATCAATTATTCTAAAATCCCATCCAGTATAGAAAGCCACGTTCGTGTGGACGTTTAATACACCAGAAGATTTATATAATTGAAATCCAATTACTTGATACATTCGATCTTGTAAATCAAGACGTGGAGAACCATAAGTGAAACTCGAAGTTTCTAACCAGTGATTCACCATGCGAACAACCCTATCTCTCATAAATGAGGGAGCCGAGCAGACAATCGATCCATCTTTAAAAGAATGGTACGAAGGTCTCTAATTTGTGTCCTCGACATGACCAAGTGGCTCTGGCTCCATTCCACTCCCCGGGGTAAGAATGAGTCGACTTGAAATCAGTTTTGGAAAGACAAATTAGGCATTGTTTGATGAACTTAATCAATGTTTCTCGTAAGAGGAATTACAAGAACTCTCCTCCAATGACCTATAAACTTCAAAAGTTTATAAAAGTCACGAAGAGAGCAGCAATGGAGACCGTGGGTATGTTTCCATACCCTCTCCCACTTAGCTTTTTATAACAAAGGGATACGCTATCTAGTGCATAAAAGTAAACACATATAGCATGCATACATGTAACAAAGCACATAATATTATCACATAGTCAAAATAATTACTAGAATATTATTTTCCGACTATTATGGCTTTATTCCATCTTCGTACGCATCTTCTAGTCTTTAGTGTTCGTTCTTGAATGCTTCATGTGACGAGAATATTAATATCTAATATTTAAATCTATTTATTTTTAATAAATCCAAAATATACTTAATTAATAATAATTAAGTCAATCGAATAAATTAAAAATAAAATTAAATATTATTAATATTTTTATTTATTTTATTTTCCCTTTCTACTTCATTAAATCTCTAGAATAATCTATCCAAGACCCACTTGGAATATTCTAGATGATTTCCATAATGAAATAAGGAAACAAAATAATTTAGGACTCTTCTACTTTCCAAAATTAATTAGATTCCTAATCCATGAATATTTCCATAAAATAGAAATAATCAACTAGGAATCCTAATTAATTCCGAATTGATTCTTTTCCTAATCCATGAGAGTTCCCAAAAATAGGAATTCTCAAATAGGAAAAACCCGAACCAATTAGGAAAGTAAATCGCCGGACGGGGATAGCACGGGGTGGGGATCCCCGTGCCACCACTCGACCACCGCCAGCCGCCGCCGCCCAGCCCACGCGCCACCACCACTGGTGGCCGGCGTGGCCGGAACTCCCGCGGGCAGCCCTCCTTGGGCGTGGGTCGATCATCCTCGTGGGACCGACCATGGGGATGGTCGATCCTTGTCCTCCACCCTCACGATCATCTCCTTCGTCACGCGTCTTCTCCGGCGGTCGTTTCGGCATCGATCCAACGCAAAATAAATTACAAATAAATTTTACACTATCCGGTATCGATTCTATACATGAAATCGACCCTATACAATTTCCGGAAAAACGTAGAACGTAATAATAAATCCTAAATTCGGTCAACCCCCGAATTTTTACTATTACAAGCATTCACCACCAAAAAACGAATCTCGACATGTCCGAGAGTTTAATCAAACCAACAATCATGACAAAATAAATTAAACGAATAATAAATTAAGCCATAATAGTCGGAAACCCTGCAAGGTAGAACAATTTTATCGAAAATACCGCGAACGTAAACCACGCTCTGATACCAATTGTTCGAATTCGATATCCCGGGCTATTAAAATTTGCGGAAACAATAACCCGATCAAAAACCATTCGCCGGAGATCACATGAACACCAACTCATCCGCCGGAGTCCGGCCTTTGGAGACCACGCGCCCGAAGACGCGTAGCCCGCCCCCAGCCGAACCCCTGCGAGCCGGGGTTCGTGCAATCGTATGATCGCGTCGATCATCGCGATCGATGGGGCTGCATCCGGCAGCCCCCGGCAGCAGGTCCGGCGACCTACTGCCCGCCGTGGAGAAGCCCCCTCCGTCGAGGTGGGGAGGCGACGGCACCAGCCCGCCACCGCCGGCGATCGCGCCTCGTGGCAGCGATCGCCCCCCTCGGCCGAAGCCGAGGGCTCTCCTTTACGCGCCGAACCCTAGGCGTGCGGTCCACGCGGTCCGGTGGCTTCGCCACCACCGCGTGGTCGTTCGTCTAATCCGGGTTCGATCCTTCGGATCTTGCGTTCTATGGTATTCTCGATAAATCCAAAATCGAACAATTATCAAGGGCGTTTAGATATTGTACCTTTCGATTCATTGTTCGGAGAAACGAAATCAAGATGACCTTTGAATCTTCCCACGTATTCCTTGCACTCCGTTCGAACGTCGGGTGGGCGATGATCTATCGAACTCCTATGGATCTCCTTCAACTCTCTAGAATATCAAGTATGATAATCTTGTCTTATGATTTATGAAGGCCATGTAGTGCTTTTATAGGCTACGTAGGGGATCTAAAGGAGGTGGAATATTGGGCTTCCAATATTGAAGATTAAATTGAGCCCAATGCTCAAGTCCATTAATCCTTATCAATATTAATTAATTTATTTTCCACTATATAAATTAATTGCACTCCCAATATTAAACCATATTATATCCAAATAATATTTCTCCGGTAGTATTATTTATTCCGTGTATTTAAGATATAAATATCCATGAATAAAATTTATTTATTGCTTAATAAATTTATTCATCTCTTTTATCCGAGACTAGTACCACTCAACCTTATTTATTATGCGGAACAAATCCACTCGCGAGGTTTACATAATAAATCCTTATGAGCTCATCTCGGGGATATTATCAACCCTTCCGGGATACATTGTCCCGTCAAGAATTCACGGCATGCCATATATAAAATATAGTGACCCAACTTAACCGGTAATTAACCCAATAATTAAATCGGTTAATTCCTTTGGAAAATCAAAGTCACATATATTAAATATACACACCCGCAATTGTATCGGGGATTAAGAATAAAATACACTGAGTCTCAAATCAATTATCGCCGAGCAAACCTAATTGATGAGTCTCAATCGATCCGCTCAATACACCAAGTGTACATGTGTGATAAAATAATTAAGATAAATTATTTTCTCTCTCACACAACGACTATACCGATGGATTGGTCCGTGTCCATCTAGGTCGTGAGCAACTGTTTGATTAAATACGAGTAACCGATAGTATGATCTTCTGTGCGCCCATGCTTGCACTATACTAACTACAACGTATAAAATTCAGGACTATAATTTGCATATATTTAATTAACAATAATTAAAAGCAAATGAATGTTCATTAAGTATACAAGGAGTGTACAAGGAGTTCAGAATACTCAAATCTAGACATTAAGTATACTACTCCAGCACTAGAGACACCAATGTTGGACATTAGAGGACGAAATAGACAACTATATAAGTGTTCTAGGAACGACTTGTTGTCAAATTTTGAATGTTTACTAAATACTTGTTTTATTTCATTCTGTAGTTAATATGTCGTCAACTAACTCAATCAACCCAAGTACCATACGTTCAATCCTTGAGAAGGAAAAATTGAACGGTACTAATTTTCTCGATTGGCATCAAAATTTGAGAATTGCTCTCAAATACGAGAAACGAGAGACTGTGCTGGAAACTCCTATTCCTAAAATTACTCCAAATTCCACTGGTCCTGAAAAGACCAATGTCAAGAAGATTGAGGAAGCCTCGCGAGAGGTGACCTGCATCATGCTAAGGGCCATGGAACCCGCCTTTCAAAAGCAGTTCGAACACATGGATGCCTATAGCATCCTTGAACAACTCAAGAGCATGTTCGGGGAACAAGCGAGGATTGAGAGGTTCAATGTCCTTCGTGACATAATGGATACAAAACTTCAAAAAGGGAAACCTGTAGGGCCACTCGTGCAAAAGATGATGGGTCTTTTTGCGACGAGTGAGCGCCTAGGATTCCCATATGAAGAGGCATTGGCAGTAGATATCGTTATGCACTCGTTGCATGATGGTTATGACTCCTTTAGGACGAACTATCATGTGAACGGAGTTCAAAAATCGTTGATGGATCTACATGGTCTTTTGAAGACTGTAGAACCCTCGATTAAGAGCAACTATGGGAGAGATGTTCTTATGATAAAGGAAGGAGGAATTTCCAAAAGGAAGAACAAGTCCAAAGTCAAAGGCAAGGGAAAAGCTGTTGCTGCACCCAAGGCCAAAGACAAGAAGAAGAATGCGGTGGGACCGATATGCTTCTACTGAAATGGCGAGGGCCATTACAAGAGGGACTGTTCTAAATACAAGGAAGATGTGAAGAATGGGGTCTCCCCATCGTCTTCAGGTATTTTCGTTGTAGATATACATTTTTCTGACACTACTTCATGGGTATTGGATACCGGTTGTGGAACTCACATTGTTCGAAATGTGCAGGGACTGCAAAGAAGTAAGAAGTTAGAGAAAGGTGAAGTCCATCTGCGCGTGGGGAATGGAGCGAGGGTCGCTGCATTTGTCCTAGGGACTTATAGTTTATCTTTGCCCTCTGGGCTCGTACTAGAACTCAATAATGTTTATTTTGTTCCTAGTATAACCATGAATATTATTTCTATTTCTGCATTGGATGCTGAAGGATTTAATTTTACGATTATTAATGGAGTTTTTTCGTTGTTTAATCGTGATGTATTTTATGGTTTAGCACGTCTTGAGCGTGGCTTATACGTGCTTGATTTAGATAAACAAATCTACAATATAAATACCAAACGACCTAAATCAAACGAGACTAACGAAACATACCTCTGGCACTGTCGTTTAGGCCATATAAACACTAAGCGTGTTGAGAGACTCCTCAAGGAGGGTGTTCTCAAATCATTTGATTTCGAATCATTTGATACATGTGATGGGTGTCTATTAGGCAAAATGACGAAATCACCATTTCTGGGAACTGGTGAGCGAGCTAGTGATCTATTGGGCCTTATACACACTGATGTGTGTGGACCAATGAGTTCACCGGCACGAGGTGGTTACGTACACTTCATAACTTTTACTGATGATTTAAGTAGATATGGTTATGTCTATTTAATGAAGCATAAGTCGGAATCTTTTGAGCGATTCAAAGAATTCCAAAATGAAGTAGAAAATCAACTTGGCAAGACGATAAAAGTTCTTCGATCGGATCGAGGAGGCGAATATCTGAGTCATGAGTTTGATGATCATCTAGTGAAATGTGGGATTAGATCTCAACTCACCCCTCCTGGAACTCCTCAGTTGAATGGAGTGTCTGAAAGAAGGAATCGAACTCTGTTGGACATGGTTCGATCTATGATGAGCTCAGCAAAACTTCCTATATCCTTTTGGGGACATGCACTATCTACTGCTGCCCTAATACTGAACAGGACGCCGTCAAAGGCTGTGAGTAAGACACCATATGAGATATGGAGTGGGAGGGTCCCGAATTTCTCTTATCTCAAGATTTGGGGTTGCGAAGCCTATGTCAAGAGAAATATCTCTGGCAAGCTTGAACCTAAATCTGACAAGGTTGTCTTTGTGGGATACCCAAAAGAAACCCGAGGATATCATTTCTACAACCAATTAGAGAACAAAGTTTTTGTTGCTCGTGATGGTGTCTTTCTAGAAAAGGAATTCCTTTCTAAGAAAGATAGTGGGAGTAAAGGTGTTCTGGATGAGGTCCATGATGAACAACCAGTTGCCGAGGTAACAAACAACGAGGTCGTAGTGATTCCTGAACCCTCGCAGGTGGTAGCTGATCCTCGTAGGTCGGGAAGGACAATAACTCGTCCCGCTAGATATATTAATATCTTAAGGAATGAGGAACCATCCACCTATAGTCAAGCCGTGACAAGTACGGATTCCGAGAAATGGCTGAGTGCCATGAAATCCGAAATGGACTCCATGTCTGAGAATCAAGTCTGGGACTTGATCGATTTACCTCAAGAGGCTAGGCCTATTGAGTGTAATTGGGTCTATAAAATTAAGACCGACATGAATGGAAAACCCGAGGTTTTCAAAGCTAGATTGGTAGCAAAAGGATTTTGCCAAATCCACGGGGTGGACTACGACGAAACCTATTCATCAGTCGCGATGCTTAAGTCTATCAGGATACTTCTTGCCATTGCCGCTCATTATGTATATGAGATATGGCAAATGGATGTTAAAACCGCCTTCTTGAATGGAATTCTTGAAGAGGATGTGTATATGACACAGCCTGAGGGTTTTATCGATCCAAAAGGGGCTAAGAAGGTATGCAAGCTTAAGAGAGCCATTTATGGACTCAAGCAAGCATCTCGGAGTTGGAATCTGCGTTTCGACGAAGCCGTAAAGGAATTCGGCTTTGAACGTAACCCAGAGGATTCTTGTGTATACAAGAAGGTCAGTGGGAGCGCAATCGTTTTTCTTGTGCTGTATGTCGATGACATACTCCTTATTGGAAATGACATTCCGATGTTAAACTCTGTGAAGGAGTGGCTAGGAAAGTGTTTCTCAATGAAGGATCTTGGAGAAGCACAATACATATTGGGCATCAAGATCTATCGGAATAGATGTAAAAGGATGCTTGGACTAAGTCAAGAGTCTTATATTGACAAGATACTTGAAAGGTTCAAGATGAAGGACTCTAAGAAGGGTTTTCTACCCATGACACATGGCTCAAAACTTAGTCTTAAACAGTGCCCGCAAGGACCTGTTGAGCAAAAGAGGATGGATAATGTTCCTTATGCTTCGGCAATAGGATCGATTATGTATGCCATGATATGTACGAGGCCAGACGTATCGTATGCTTTGAGCATGACAAGTCGTTTTCAGTCGAACCCGGGTGAGGCGCATTGGACTGCGGCCAAAAACATTCTTAGATACCTTAATAGGACTAAGGAGAATTATCTTGTCTATGGGGGACAAAATGAGTTAAAAATGACGGGCTATACGGACGCAAGTTTTCAGACTGATGATGATGATCAGCAATCTCAGTCTGGTTACGTCTTCTGTCTGAACGGAGGCACGGATAGTTGGAAGAGTTCCGAGCA
Source organism: Euphrasia confusa (assembly GCA_954870475.1). Taxonomy (NCBI): domain Eukaryota; kingdom Viridiplantae; phylum Streptophyta; class Magnoliopsida; order Lamiales; family Orobanchaceae; genus Euphrasia; species Euphrasia confusa. The sequence continues at coordinate 12,854,136 of OX940949.1, read as the reverse complement.
AACCTCGGAGGCTGGAAAGGAAGGTGTATGGATGAAAAAGTTCCTTGAGGAACTTGGTGTCGTCCCCAGTGCTGCTAAACCTATGGTTCTCTATTGCGATAATAGTGGAGCCATAGCTCAAGCAAAAGAGCCAAGGGATCACCACAAAGTCAAACACATACTCAGGAAATATCACGTCATCCGCGACTTCGTGGGAAGAGGTGATATAGAAATACGCAAGATAGCAACCGAGAAGAACGTTGTTGATCCATTTACTAAACCTCTCCCGCAGTTAAAGCATAATACCTTATTTGATGCGATAGGAATTAAACGTCTTGAGGACTAATTCTTAAGTTGTAATTTATTTTACTTCGGAGATTACAATGTAAACATTCATTTTTAATTAATAAATCAATTTTATTCATATTCTCTTGGTTTGGATAACATGAACTGTTCAAAAGTAGATTTTAAATTTTATCTGAGTTATGTGATAATGTCACATAATGAGGCTCAGTGATTGAACTAATATTAAAATCAACTTAAGTCCCTAATCTAGATCACAGTGTACGAACAGACACAATGGATCATTATAAAGATTGGATTGCAAGTTTGTTGGAAATCGATATCCCGGAATTAATAAATTTAAATAAATAAATTATCTAATTAATTCCGACCGAAATCCTTTGGAGATCGAATATCCGGGGTTGTCAAATTGCGGAACGACAACTCCAATCGAAATCCCGGTTGCCGGATATCCGCCAAGAACCTCCACGGGGATAGCCCAATCAAGCAACCCGCCACGGGAGAACCCGTGGCTGCCCGATCGAGACCCCATGTGGGCTCGCGGCTGTCCTTGGCAGCCGCCTAGGGCTGCTCGTAGCAGCCCGTGCGGGACAGCCCGCATCGCCCTGTGCAGCAGCTCGCATCGCACGCGAGTCCGCTACGGGGCCACCCGTAGCTCGCTGCGAGCATGCACGAGGCTGCCCAGCTACGCCCTCGATAATCGCAGCCCGCCACGATCCAAGTCGTGGCTAGCGATCATCCCAACCGCCGCCGTGCGAGCGGCGGTTCCACCGCGCGAGCGGCAGCCCCTCCGCGTGAGCGGAGGCAGCGCCGTGCGAGCGGCGCTAGGCGTCCAGCCGGCGTGCTCACGGGGATCCACCCTTCGTCGTGGATTCCTAGTCGCGGCGGTCCGGGGATCCTCGATCCACATCGCCCGGCACATCCTCGGTTTGGATCTCCGTCCCTCGGATCTTGGTTCAAGGTATTTTTACGATAATTAAACGATAAAATCATAAAGAGGGTTTTACGATTTACCTCGTTCTCGTTGTTCGAAAAAACGAAGAACTCAATTTGACGACCTTGAGATCTTCCGACGTATTCCTTGCACTAGCTCGGACGTCGTGTGGGCGACGATCTACCGAACTCCATGGATCTCCTTCACGAACTCTCTAGAATAATCAAGTATGATTATCTTATCTTGTCTAATTGTGAAGACCATGTAGTGCTTTTATAGGCTACGTAGGGGATCTTAAGGAGGTGGAATATTGGGCTTCTAATAATAGTGATTAAATTGATTAAATAGACATTAAGTACACAACTCCAAGAATCTCCCACTTGTACTAAGGTCTAGTCATTTCCTCCAAACTCCCGACTCCCATACTCATCACGTGCTTAAGTTGTACTTCCGAGAAGTACTATGTGAATGAGCACTCTAGGTTGCCGGCTCTGAAGTTATCTTGGTGACTACAACGTCGTCTCCCTCGACGATGACTCGTATCAGGTGGTACTTGCACTATGTGTTATCTTACACTTATGGACTAGTGATTTCTTACCATTTGTCATTGCACCGCTATTTACATAGCCTTCGGCAAATTAAGAATCACATCTAAGTCCCAGAGATTATCCCGGAGTTATACCAAAACTTCCGCTGCCTCTAAGGCCGCTATTTGGTTACCTATGGCAGAGTCCGAAAAGCATCGTGCTTATCACTCTTCCATGTTAAACTCCTTCTCCTTCAATAGTGAAACACATAGCCTGATATCGACTTACACCGGTCCTCATTCGATTAGAAATCTAAGAGAATGTAATCCAAAGGAAATGCTCGTCTGCTTCGTAGTCTAGAACAGTACTTCGAAAGTACTTTTAAAGCAGTCGAATATTCCTTTCCAGGATTACCTTGATATCCTCCCACTACGCTAACCGCATAGCCGATATCAGGTTCTTGTTTTCAACAATGCATTTATTAAGCTTTCCACACTCAAAGTGTAGGAAACTGCTTTCATTGCTTCTATCTCCTTTTGTGTTCCAAAACACATATCCTTAGATAGATGCATTTCGTCTCTGAAAGGTAACGAACCTTTCTCGGAATCTTGCATGTTAAAACGAACCATAATCATATATATGTAAGACGTCCAGGAGAAGTACAATGTTCTTTCCTAGAGATCCAAGATCTCAAGAACATGTCCAACTTCTTCCTTTATCTTTCATATTGATTTATCTAGACAATCATCATTTTATGTCTTGACAACATCTTTACATTGTTACCAATGATAAGAATATTCTCTACATAAAACCCGAGAAACACCACCTTGTTTTCCATCACGTTTCCAATACACACGATTCGTCTATGCTTTTGATGAATCCATAAAATGGACTATAACGGCATTCCAGTGTATAAACAGTAATAACAGTAGGTGCAGTTAGTGGTGTACCGCTACTCGGTTCGGCTGGTTCTAAGTCTTAATATTTCTCTCTCATTTCAAAGTGTCATGTCACTTTAGGCTTGTGGTTCATCATATAGTCTTTCTCAAAGAACCGGGCGTTAGAACTTATAACGTCCTTCTGGTTCATAGTACTATTGAACACACATCTTTTGTTCTTCTAGGATATTCTACAACCGCATTTGAATGCGCCGTTGTTTCCAGACATATCCATAGAACATAGGTAGTTCCGTATAACTAATCTTTTACTATCTCTATAAGAGTTCCATTTCTTATTATCGACACACCATTTCTACACAACAGTGTATGGTGTAGTCATTTGGGATCAAATCTCAATCTCTGATCAGTATGCCATGCATTCCTCAGATAGGTACTTGCCTCCGCGATCAAATCGCAGGCTACAAATGGATATACCTTGATGGTTCTCCACAATTGCTTAGTGTCCATTGACTTGTCAAAATACTTGCTTTTGTGGCACATCAGGTACTCTAATCCATTTCTTGAGTAATCATCAAATGAAGTACTCGTACCTTATTGTCTGAGTAGACATAATGTTGGAAATCGATATCCCGGAATTAATAAATTAATTAAAATTAATTATCTAATTAATTCCGACCGAAATCCTTTGGAGATCGAATATCCGGAGTTGTCAAAGTTGCGGAACAACAACTCCAATCGACTCCCGGTTGCCGGAAATCCGCCACGAACCTCCACGCGAAGCCGGACTCAACCAAACAAGCCGCCGCGGGGATAGCCCGCGGCTGTCCGGTCGAGCCCTCGCGTGGGGCTCGCGGCTGTCCTTGGCAGCCGCCTAGGGATGCCCTTGGCAGCCCGTCGGGCACCCCAGCCACGCCATGGTGATCGCCCACCAGCCACGGTCGCCGTGGCTAGCGATCACCGCCAGCACCGCTGCCGCGCGAGCGGATGGTGCACCGCGCGAGCGGCGATCGCACCGCTTGAGCGGGGATCGAGCCGCGCGGGCTGTAGGCGTCCAGCTAGGGTTTGATCGAGCTCTCGGCGCCCAGCCGAGGCTCTCGCCCTCTCGACTCATCTCCGATCGAGTCGACTAGCCGCCGGCGGTCCGGTGGTCTTCGACCACCACCGCCCGGTTCGTCCTCGTCATGAGTCTCGTTCTTGGATCTTGGTTCACGATATTTTTACGATAACTAAACGATAAAATCATAAAGAGGGTTTTACGATTTACCTCGTTCTCGTTGTTCGGAAAAACGAAGAACTCAATTTGACGACCTTGAGATCTTCCGACGTATTCCTTGCACTAGCTCGGACGTCGTGTGGGCGACGATCTACCGAACTCCATGGATCTCCTTCACGAACTCTCTAGACTAATCAAGTATAATTATCTTGTCTTGTCTAATTGTGAAGACCATGTAGTGCTTTTATAGGCTACGTAGGGGATCTTAAGGAGGTGGAATATTGGGCTTCCAATAATAGTGATTAAATTGAGCCCACCAAGCCCAAATCTATTAATCCTTACTATTATTAATTAATTCTATTTTCCACTATATAAAATTAATTGCACTCCCAATATTAAACCATATTATGTCAAATAATATTTCTCCGGTAGTATTATTTATTCCGTGTATTTAAGATATAAATATCCATGAATAAAATTAATTTATTGCTAATTAATTTATTCATCTCTTATATCCGAGACTAGTACCATTCAACCTTAATTATTATGTGGAACGAATCCACCTGCAGGGTTTACATAATAATTCCTTATGAACTCATCTCGGGGATATTATCAACCCTTACGGGATACACTTTCCCGTCAAGTATTCACGGCATGTCATATATAAAATATAGTGACCCAACTTAACCGGTAATTAACCCAATAATTAAATCGGTTAATTCCTTTGGTAAATCAAAGTCACTTATATTAAATATACACACCCGCAATAGTATCGGGGATTAAGAATAAAATACTCAGAGACTTAAATCGATTATCGCCGGCAATCCTAATCGATAAATCTCAAGCAGATCCGCTCAATACACTAAGTGTACAAGTGTGATAAAATAATCAAGATAGATTAGTTTCTCTCTCACACAACGACTATACCGATGGATTGGTCCGTGTCCATCTAGGTCGTGAGCAACTGTTCGATTAAATACGAGTAACCGATAGTATGATCTTCTGTGCGCCCATGCAACACCATACTAACTACAACGTATAAAATCCAGGACTATAATTTGCATATATTTAATTATAAATAATTAAACGCAAATAATTGTTTATTTAATTAAATAGATTAGTGGCAATGGATCGTGAGTTTCCGTCACTTAAATCTAGACATTAAGTACACAACTCCAACAATCTCCCACTTGTACTAAGGTCTAGTCATTTCCTCCAAACTCCCGACTCCCATACTCATCACGTGCTTAAGTTGTACATCCAAGAAGTACTATGTGAATGAGCACTCTAGGTTCCCGCTCTGAAGTTATCTTGGTGACTACAGCGTCGTCTCCCTCGACGATGACTCGTATCAGGTGGTACTTGCACTATGTGTTATCTTACACTTATGGACTCGTGATTTCTTACCATTTGCCATCGCACCGCTATTTACATAGCCTTTGGAAAATTAAGAATCACATCTAAGTCACAGAGATTATCCCGGAGTTATACCAAAACTTCCGCTGCCTCTGAGGCTGCTATTTGGTTACCCATGGCAGAGTCCGAAAAGCATCGTGCTTATCACTCTTCCATGTTAAAACTCCTTCTCCTTCAATAGTGAAACACATAGCCTGATATCGACTTACACCGGTCCTCATTTGATTAGAAATCTAAGAGAATGTAATCCAAAGGAAAAACTCGTCTGCTTCGTAGTCTAGAACAGTACTTCGAAAGTACTTTTACGGCAGTCGAATATTCCTTTCCAAGATTACCTTGATATCCTCCCACTATGCTAACCGCATAGCCGATATCAGGTTCTTGTTTTCAACAATGCATTTATTAAGCTTTCCACACTCACAGTGTAGGAAACTGCTTTTATTGCTTCTATCTCCTTTTGTGTTCCAAAACACATATCCTTAGATAGATGCATTCCGTCTCTGAAAGGTAACGAACCTTTATCGGAATCTTGCATGTTAAAACGAACCATAATCATATATGTAAGATGTCGAGGAAAAGTACAATGTTCTTTCTAGAGATCTAAGATCTCAAGAACATGTCCAACTTCTTCCTTTATCTTTCATAATGATTCATCTAGACAACCATCATTTTATGTCTGATAACATCTTTACATTGTTGCCATTGATAAGAGTGTCATCTACATAAAACCTCCGAGAAACACCACCTTTTTTCCATCACGTTTCCAATACACACAATTCGTCTATGCTTTTGATGAATCCATAAAATGGACTATCTCATCAATTTGCAAGTACCACGAACTCAATGCTTTGTTTCAATCCATAAATGGATCAACTAAGCTTGTACTCTAAATGATCTCGCCTCTTAGCAATAATCCTTATTGCTCTCCAAGAAGGCACATTGAGATCTAGTACGGCTTTCATGTAGATCTAGGGGTCGATTTCATGTATACTAGGTCCAGAGTCCGAAGACTCTCCTAGTCTTTGTTGGAGTTGTGTACTTAATGTCTAGATTTAAGTATCGGTAAACTCCCTGTCATAGCATTTAACCTATTTAATTAATAGTCAATTATTTGCATTTAATTAATTATGCAAAATATAGTCCTGGATTTTATACGTTGTAGTTAGTATGGTGTGCATGGGCACACAGAAGATCATACTATCGGTTAATCGTATTTAATCGAACAGTTGCTCACGACCTAGATGGACACGGACCAATCCATCGGTATAGTCGTTGTGTGAGAGAGAAAATAATTTATCTTAATTATTTTATCACACTTGTACACTTGGTGTATTGGGCGGATCAACTTGAGATTTATTGATTAGGATTGCCTTGGATAATCAATTTAAATCTCGGAGTATTTTATTATTAATCCCCGATCCTATTGCGGATGTGTATATTTAATATTAGAGACTTTGATTTTCCAAAGGAATTAACCGATTTAATTATTGGGTTAATTACCGGTAAAGTTGGGTCGCTATATTTTATATATGACATGCCGTGAATACTTGACGGGAAAGTGTATCCCGGAAGGGCTGATAATATCCCCGAGATGAGTTCATAAGGAATTATTTTGTAAACCTCATGAGTGGATTCGTTCCGCACAATAATAAAGGTTGAGCGGTACTAGTCTCGGATATAAGATATGAATATTATTTATTGAGCAATAAATAAATTTATTCATGGATATTTAAATCTTAAATACACGGAATATATAATACTAATCGGAGAAATATTATTTGATATAATATGGAATAATATTGGGAGTGCAATTTTATTTATATAGTGGAAAATAAATAAAATTTAATATTGATAAGAATTAATAGATTTGGGTTGAACCCAATTTAATTTTCAATATTTAGAAGCCCAATATTTATTCTCCTTATGATCCCCTACGTAGTCTATATAAGCACTACATGGTCTTCACTTTTCACAACCTAAGTTACGCCAATCATAAAGTCTTGAGAGTGAGGAAGATCCATAGGAATCCGATAGATCGTCGCCCACACGACGTTCGGAGGAAGTGCGAGGAATACGTAGGAAGATCGCAAGGTCGTCAACCGAATTCGTTTCTCCGTACAACGATTCGAGGTAATAATCGAGAAACCCCCTTCTATGATTATTTGTGTTCGTTGATTGTGATATATACATGAACACGCGATCCGGGAAAACGACGATCATCGCGGACGGGGATTCGAGATCCCCGGTGAGGATCGAACGTGGCGGTCGAACCCTAGGGTTCGGACCGCCGGACGCGCGACGAGAGAGGGAGCCCCGACTGGTCGTCGGGGCACATGATCGAACCTAGGGTTCGATCATCGGGGATCCGCCGTGGGCTGGTGCCACGGCGGGAGGATCCGCCGGCCCCCTCGTCGGAGGCGCGTGGCGCGAGGTACCCTCGGCTGGAGCCGAGGGGTGCGATCGATCCTCGGATCGATCGCGGGTAAGCTGCGGGTTCACCCGCAGCGACCTCGTACGTGCTGCGGGTTCGCCCGCAGCGGATGCGTGCGGGGCTCGACCCTCGCGAGCAGCGAGTCACGCGACTCGCTGCGGGGCTGCTACGAGCAGCCCGGGGATCGCTACGAGCGATCCCAGCGATCGTTGAGGACGATCGTGAGCCCCTCGCGGGGGCTCGGCTGGGCGCACGCAGCCTTCGGGCTTCGCTGGGTGTTCGGTCGGGCCCCGGCTCGTGAGGTGGTTCGCGTTCGTGGATCCGACTCGCGGGAGCAAATCGGCTGGGGGCAGGCTGCGTGTCTTCGGGCGCGTAGTCTCCAAAGGTCGGACTCCTGCGGATGAGTTGGGGATCCAATCTTCGGTGATCGAGGGTTTTCGATCGGGTTATCGGTTCCGCAATTTTTTTTGATAGCCCGGGACATCGAATCCCAGCAATTGGTATCAGAGCGTTTGGTTTCGTGTTCATGTATATATTCAATTATTGTTCTACCTTGCAGGATTTCCGGCTATCATGGTTGATTTAATTATTGCTTAATTAATTATCATGATTATTAAACTCTCGGACATGTCGAGATTCGTTTTGTGTGGTTGAATGTTTGTAATAGTAAAAATTCGGGGGTTGACCGAATTTAGGATTTATTATTACGTTCTTGTTTTTCCGGAAAATGTATAGGGTCGATTTCATGTATAGAATCGATACCGGAATTGTATTTTAAATTATTGTAATTTATTTACGTTGGTTCGATGTTGAGACGACCGCCGGAGGACGCGTGTGACGAAGGAGAAGATGAGAGGGAGGACCAAGGATCGATCACGAGGATCGATCCCATGAGGATCGATCGAAGGGGCGGAGGGGGCTGCCCGCGGGTTTCCTTGGCCACGCCGGCCACCGGTGGTGGTGGCGCGTGGGCTGAGGTGGCGGCGGCGCTCCTCCCCGGCCGGCGATCGATGGTAGGGGGCGCGGGGTCCTCGTGATCTCGTGTTCTCCTACCAAGATACTACTTTCCTAATTGGTTCGGTTTTCCTATTTAAGTTTTCCTATTTTGGGAATTCTTATGGATTAGGAAAAGAATTAATTGGAATTAATTTTATTCCTTATTCTATTATGGAAATCTTCTAGAGTATTCCGAGTTCTACTTGGAATAGGATCCTAGAGATTTAATAGAATTGGAAAGGAATAAAAGTTAATTTAGGATTGATTTGTTTCCTAATTGATTATTCCTATTTTATGGGAATTTTCATAGTAATGGAAATTAATTAATCTTGGAAAGCATAAAAGTCCTAATTTTTTTATTTCCTTGTTCTATTATAGATGTCTTCTAGAATATTCCAAATTTTATTTGGATAGATTATTCTAGAGATTTAATAGAACTAGATAGGAAAATAAATAAATAAAAAATATTAATGATATTTAATTTTATTTTCGATATATTCGATTGACTTAATTTTCGAATTAAGTAACTTTTGGATTAATTGAAAATAAATAGATTTAAATATTAGAGATTAATATTCTCGTCACATGGAGCATTCAAGAAACGAAGACTGAAGACTAGAAGATGCATATGAAGATAAAGCCATGATAGTCGGGAAAAAATAATTTCTCTAGCATTATGTTTGACTATGTGATCTATGTGCTTTATTGCTTTCATGCATGCTATATGTGTTTATTTTTTATGCACTAGATAGCGTATCCCTTTATCGTAAAAAGCTAAGTGGGAGAGGGGATGGAAACATTCCCATGGTCTCCATCACTGTTCTCTTGGTGACTTTTATGGACTTTCAAAGTTCATATAGACAAGTCATTGGAGGAGAATTCTTGTAATTCCTCTTACAAGAAACATTGATCAAGTTTATCAAACAGTGCCTAATTTGTCCTTCTGAAACTGACTTCAAGTCGACTCATTCTCACCCCGGGGAGTGGAATGGAGCCAGAGCCACTTGGTCATGTGGATGACACAAATTAGAGACCTTCGTGCCATTCTTTGATAGGTGGGTCGTTTGTCTGCTCGGCTCCCTCATTTATGAGAGATAGGGTCGCTCGCATGGTGAATCACTGGTTAGAAACTTCGAGTTTCACTTATGATTCTCCGAGTCTTGATTTACGAAATCAAATGGATCTTGTAATTGGGAGTCAATTATAAAAGTCTCTTGGTGTAGTAAACGTCCACACCACGTGGCTTGCTATGCTGACGGATTTTGGATTAATTGATGTAGACAGTTATAAGTGATTGTGAAAAGTTGTGAAATTGTCGTAAACGTCCACACCACGTGGCTTGCGGTGACGTAGCAATTCCAAGCGATATACTTTAGTGCTGAGTGATGGTTTACACTTAGATACGCGTTATAGTATTCTTCCCCACGAAGTTACGCTATGATTGATGTATGACCAAAGAAAAACTAATTGCTAAATCATTTGGGTGGGTAAACGTCCACACCACGTGGCTTGCTTTACCTGATGGGATTTTAGACGCAATTAGTAATTTAATGATATTATTTAAGGGAGATAATATCGGACATTAAATTGATTGTTTGTTTACATGTGCTTATAGGTTTAGAGAATAGCTATGAATCTACTTTCTATGATACTCAAGGAACATAAACTCACTGGTCCCAATTACATTGATTGGAAGAGAAATTTGGACATTGTCCTGACTGCTGAAGAGTACAAGTTTGTACTCTATGAGCAATGCCCTGCTGAGCCCACGGCCGCCTCAACTGATGAGGAAAAAGAAGCATATCGGAAGTGGAAAAAGGCTGATGAAATGGCTAAGTGCTACATTTTGGCTTCCATGTCAAATGTGCTCCAAACCCAGCATCAGTCGATGGACACTGCCGAGGATATGTTATTTAACCTCAAGGAGATGTTTGGGCATCAAGACCGTGCGGCAAGGCAAGAAGCCATGAGAGTCCTTATGTCGACTACTCAGTCTGAAGGAACGCCCGTTGGGGAGCACGTTCTCAAGATGATGAGTCTGTTGAATGAATTGGAGGTCCTAGGAGCTATGATTGATGCTGAGACGCAAGTCGACATCATACTCCAGTCTCTGACCCCTAGTTTTGAGCAGTTTCGTATGAGCTATAATATGGGTAAACTGTCTTATAGCCTTGCGCAACTCCTGACTGAACTGAAGGCGGCAGAGGGGATCTACAAGAAGGGCAAGTCTCAAGCGCTTATGACTACCAAGCCCAAAAGCTTGAAAGCTATTGGAGGTAGGGGCAAGAAAAGGAAGCAAGCCATAAAACCCAGTGGTGCCAAGAGGAATGGACCACGAGTGGGGGCTAGTAAGCCAAAGGGCTTGTGCTTCCGATGCAAGAAGTCTGGACACTGGAAGTCTGAATGTCCTCTCAGAGGTAAGAATTTTTCTTTAGTCGTAAAAACATAGTCAGCGGTATTATCTACCAGAATTCTGGTGTGTAGATATGGAACCACTGACGGTATGTGCATTTCTTTAAATGCAGGGGTTCCAGAAAACCCGGCGACTTAGAGAAGAAGAGTTCGAGTCTATATATGAATGATGAATCCTTAGTCTACCACGATGCAACAAACCATTATGTATAACTTGTTTTACTTATCAGATGTATTTCTCTTATCAATCATTATACTTGTGAATTCTTGAACTTGGTAGTATCTATTCAAAAGGGATTCAAAGGTCGAAATTGTTTTGATCAATTATAGTTGGAGGAATGGACCTCCCGACCTAAGAATCGATCTTGATAGATGATACGACTGAGTTAACCTTTCTGGATAAAGGATGGAATTCGGACAAGTATAGAAAATGATTTATGATTAATGCGATATGTGTAATTTAGAGAAGGTACGAGTCGTTCTTTCAAGGATACTCGAAGATGGATTGGACTACTTGATGTGCCATACAGGCGGAGTGCTTTTCAACACAAAGCCATTATGGGGATCCTTCAAAGTATATCCATTTATAGCCTGCGACTTGTTCGCGGAGGCTATCACCTATCTAAATAACACATAGCATAAATCAAAGGTTGAGATTGAGTCTCAAGCGACTGCACCATACACTGATGTGTAGACATGGTGTGTCAGTTCTGAGAAATGGGATTCTAATGGTAAAAGAACGAGTTTGTTCGGAACTACCTATGTTCTATGGATATTGCTGGACACAACGACACATTTTATGTGGTTGTAGAATATTCTAGAAGAACAAGTAATTGTATGTTCAATAGTACTACGAACCAGAAAGGTGTCCTCACCCGGTTCTTAGAGGAAGACTATTAGATGAACTACAATGCCCTAATTGACAAAGTACTTTAAAGTGAGGAAAAGAAAGACTGAGAACCAGCCTGACCGAGTAGTAGTACACCACTAACTGCACCTAATGTTGTTACTGTTATGCACCGGAACGCCATTGCAGTGGGAGGTTGTTAAGCAACCAGAGATGTTCATAAGACTGGAGGAGTTTTGAACTCTGGATCCAGTATACATGAAATCGATCCCTAGGTCTGCATAGATTTGCGAGAAAGGTGTGTTAGAGACGTAATGGAAACAGAGGTGGTGTTTCTCGGGATTTTGTGTAGATAACACTTCATCAATGGCAACAATGTAAAAGTGTTGGCAAACATAAAATAGAGGTTGTCTGAATAAGTCAAAGTATAAGATTAAGATAAAGTTGGATCATGTTCTTAGAAATCCTTCGATCTCTAGACAAGGACATTTGTGCTTCTCTTCAGATATCTTATACGACTATGGTTTGTTTTAAACATGCACAATTCTGAGAAAGGTTATTGCCTTTCGGGAACAGAATGCATCCATCTAAGGTATGTGTCTTGAACACAAAAAAGAGATAGATGTAAGCAAAGCAGGTTCTTACACCTCGAGTGTAAAGGGCTTTGTAAATGCGGTGTTATAAAACAGGAACCTGATATCAACTATGCGATAAGCGTAGTGGGAGGATATCAAGGTAATCTGGATAAGAAATATTCGAATGCTGTAAAGTACTTGAAGTACTGGATTACTAGCAAAACGAAATCTTCTTGGATTACAGTTTCTCAGATCCAAAATCAGAGAAGGACCAGTGTAAGTCGATATTGTTGGAGTTGTGTACTTAATGTCTAGATTTAAGTAACGCAAACTTACGATCCATTGCCATTAATCTATTTAATTAAATAAACAATTATTTGCGTTTAATTATTTATAATTAAATATATGCAAATTATAGTCCTGGATTCTATACGTTGTAGTTAGTATGGTGTGTCGGGCCCCACACAGAAGATCATACTATCGGTTACTCGTATTTAATCAAACAGTTGCTCACGACCTAGATGGACACGGACCAATCCATCGGTATAGTCGTTGTGTGAGAGAGAAAATAATCTGTCTTGATTATTTTATCACACTTGTACACTTGGTGTATTGAGCGGATCGTTGAGATTCATCGATTAGGATTGCCGGCGATAATCGATTCGAGCCTCAGTGTATTTTATTCTTAATCCCCGATATTATTGCGGGTGTGTATATTTAATATAAGTGACTTTGATTTACCAAAGGAATTAACCGATTTAATTATTGGGTTAATTACCGGTTAAGTTGGGTCACTATATTTCATATATGACATGCCGTGAATAATTGACCGGAAAGTGTATCCCGGAAGGGTTGATAATATCCCCGAGATGAGTTCATAAGGAATTATTATGTAAACCCTGCAGGTGGATTCGTTCCGCATAATAATTAAGGTTGAATGGTACTAGTCTCGGAAATAAGAGATGAATAATTAATTAATTAGCAATAAATTAATTTTATTCATGGATATTTATATCTTAAATACACGGAATAAATAATACTACCGGAGAAATATTATTTGATATAATATGGTTTAATATTGGGAGTGCAATTAATTTTATATAATGGAAAATAGAATTAATTAATAATAGTAAGGATTAATAGATTTGGGCTTGGGCTCAATTTAATCACTATTATTGGAAGCCCAATATTCCACCTCCTTAAGATCCCCTACGTAGCCTATAAAAGCACTACATGGTCTTCACAATTTGACAAGACAAGATAATCATACTTGATTAGTCTAGAGAGTTCGTGAAGGAGATCCATGGAGTTCGGTAGATCGTCGCCCACACGACGTCCGAGCTAGTGCAAGGAATACGTCGGAAGATCTCAAGGTCGTCAAATTGAGTTCTTCGTTTTTCCGAACAACGAGAACGAGGTAAATCGTAAAACCCTCTTTATGATTTTAATCGTTTTAATTATCGTAAAAATATCGTGAACCAAGATCCGAGGCTCGGGATCCTCACCGGGGTCGAGCTGGGTGGTGGTGATCGAAGATCACCGGACCACCACGGCTGGAACGACCCGACGGCGAAGATTCGCGCGTAGGGCTTGACTGCCCAGGCAAGCGGCCGCCTGGGGGGTCAAGCGGCCGCCTGGTGTGCCCAGGCAGCGGGCTGCGGGATTTCCCGCAGCGGATCCGCGGGGGCATCGCCGGAGGCGTGCGGGGGCCTGATCGGACGGCGGCGGCGCGAGCTGCTGCTAGGGTTCGATGGGACTGGTCCTCGCCTTGCTCGGCTACGCATGGAGCTTGATGGGCTGAACCCTAGCGCACGTCCGGTGACGTGCGCACGCCTCGATCGAACATTCAGCGGCTTGGCCGCGGCTAGGGTTTGAGGGGGCTGTCCGTGAGAGGGTTCGTGCATGCCCGGTGGGCTGCCATGAGCAGCCCTAGGCGGCTGCTGTGTTCAGCCGCGAGCCCACGCGAGGGCTCGACCGAACAGCCCGGGCTATCCCCGTGGTTAGGGTTTGGTTGAGTCCGGCTTCGCGGTGGTTCGTGGCGGGATGTTCCGGCAACCGGGAGTCGATTGGAATTGTCGTTCCGCATTTGACAACTCCGGATATTCGATCTCCGAAGGATTTCGGTTGGAATTAATTAGATAATTAATTTTCAATTAATTTATTAATTCCGGGATATCGATTTCCAACAATTGGTATCAGAGCGATGGTTTTCGTTCACGTTATTTTTCGATAAATTGTTCTACCTTGCAGGGTTTCCGACTATTATGGCTAGATATAATTGTTCTTAATTATTGTCATAATATTGTTCTTGATTATTAAACTCTCGGACATGTCGAGATTCGTTTTATGTGTGGTGAATGCTTGTAATAGTAAAAATTCGGGGGTTGACCGAATTTAGGTTTATTATTACGTTCTACTTTTTCCGGAAAATGTATAGGGTCGATTTCATGTATAGAATCGATACCGGATAATTGTAATTTAATTCTTGTAATTTATTTACGTTGGATCGATGCCGAGACGACCGCCGGAGAACACATGTGACGAAGGAGAAGATGAGAGGGAGGACCGGGGATCGATCACGAGGATCGATCCCATGAGGATCGTTCAAAGGGACGGAGGGGGCTGCCCGTGGGATTTCTTGGCCACGCCGGCCACCGGTGGTGGTGGCGCGTGGGCTGAGGTGGCGGCGGCGCTCCTCCCCGGCCGGCGATCGATGGTGGGGGCGTGGGGTCCTCGTGATCTCGTGTTCTCCTACCAAGATACTACTTTCCTAATTGATTCGTTTTTCCTATTTGAGTTTTCCTATTTTTGGGAATTCTCATGGATTAGGAAAAGAATTAATTGGAATTAATTTTATTCCTTATTCTATTATGGAAGTCTTCTAGAGTATTCCGTGTTCTACTTGGAATAGGATCCTAGAGATTTAATAGAATAGGAAAGGAATAAGAGTTAATTTAGGATTGATTTATTTCCTAATTGATTATTCCTATTTTATGGGAATTTTCATAGAGATGGAAATTAATTAATCTTGGAAAGTAGAAGAGTCCTAATTTATTTATTTCCTTATTCTATTATAGAAGTCTTCTAGAATATTCCAAGTTTTACTTGGATAGATTATTCTAGAGATTTAATAGAATTAGATAGGAAAATAAATAAATAAAAATATTAATAATATTTAATTTTATTTTTGATATATTCGATTGACTTAATTTTCGAATTAAGTAACTTTTGGATTAATTGAAAATAAATAGATTTAAATATTGGGATTAATATTCTCGTCACATGGAGCATTCAAGAACGAAGACTGAAGACTAGAAGATGCGTACGGGAATGCGATAAAGCCATAATAGTCGGAAAATAATATTCTAGTAATTATTTTGACTATGTGATAATATTTTATGTGCTTTATTACATGTATGCATGCTATATGTGTTTACATTATGCATTAGATAGCGTATCCCTTTATTGTAAAAAGCTAAGTGGGAGAGGGTATGGAAACATATCCATGGTCTCCATTGCTGTTCTCTTGGTGACTTTTATGGACTTTTGAAGTTCGTATAGACAAGTCATTGGAGGAGAATTCTTGTAATTCCTTTTACGAGAAACATTGATTAAGTTTATCAAACAATGCCTAATTTGTCTTTCTGAAACTGGTTTCAAGTCGACTCATTCTCACCCCGGGGAGTGGAATGGAGCCAAATCCACTTGGTCATGTCGAGGACACAAATTAGAGACCTTCGTACCATCCTTTTGAAGGTGGATCGATTGTCTGCTCGGCTCCCTCATTTATGAGAGATAGGGTCGTTCGCATGGTGAATCACTGGTTAGAAACTTCGAGTTTCACTTATGATTCTCCGCGTCTTGATTTACAAGATTAAATGATTCAAGTAATTGGGAGTCAATTGTAAAAGTCTTTTGGTGTAGTAAACGTCCACACTATCGTGGCTTGCTACATTGAATGGGACTTTGGAACGATTGATGTAGACAGTTATAGAAAGGAGTGAAGGAGCGTATGTTAACGTAAACGTCCACACTATCGTGGCTTGCGGTGAATATGCGTATCCCAAACAATCTTCTTAGATACTGAGTAATGGTTTACACTTAGGTACGCTTCTTAGTATTCTTCCCATCGAAGTAACGCTAATGATGATGTACGACCGAAGGAAATCTAATTGCTAAATCATTTGGATAGGTAAACGTACACACTATCGTGGCTTGCCATATCTGATGGGATTTTAGATGTGATTAGTGGTTTAATGATATTATTTGAGGGAGATAATATCGGAGATTAAATCGATTGTTTGTTGTTATATGTGCTCATAGATTAGGATATAGGCTTTGAACCCACTTTATGTGATACGTAAGGATTTAAAATCATTGGTCCCTAAATGTATTGATTGGAATAGAGATCTAGACATTGCCCGGACTGTTAAAGAGTACAAGTTTGTACTCAGTGAGCTTTGTTCTCCCGAACCTACTAATGTCTTAACATTTGAGGAAAGAACTGATTTGATATCGTGTTCAAGCTCAAGGAGATGTTTAGACATGATGTAGAGGCTAGACAAGAGGCGATGAGGATACTCATAAAGGGCAGTCGATTCGAGGAAACGCTTAAACACGTTTTTGAGATGATTGACCTTTTAGACGAGATGAGACGGAAATCGCAAGCTCTTGTAGCCAATGCCAAGGGTTTCGAACCTAAGGGCTAAAACGGGGGAAAGGAAAAGCAAGCAAACCCAGTGGTCATAAGTGGACCACGAGATGGGACGAGAAAGTCGTGAGGCAAGTATTCTCGATGCAAACAGTCTGGGTACTGGAAGTCTGATTATCCTCTCAAAGAAAGTACGAAATTTTCTTTAGTCATGAAACATAGTCAGTGGTATTATCTACCGGAACCTGGTGTGTAGATATGGAACCACTGATGGTATGTGCATTTTAAATGCAAGGGTTCCAGGAAACCCGACGACTTAGAAAAGAAGAAATCGTAGTCTACATGGGCAATGCTGTAGAGGAGGCAGCAGTTGCAGTGGAGGACATTTTGAGTCCACCACGATGCAACAAACCGTAGTATGAAACTCGTCTTACTAATAAGAGATTTCTTTATCAATTATACTTGTGGATTCTTATGCTGAATCATGTTTATTCAAATAAGAAGTTCAAAGGTCGAAAATTGATATTTGATCAATTAAGTTGAAGGAGTGGACCTTCCGACCTAAGAATCTAATTTGGAAGATAATGTGACTAAGCAATCCTTTATGGATATAAGATGTAAGATCCGGACAAGTATGAGAATTGATTGACTCTGATGTATGCGGACCTGTGTCTACTCAGACAATAAGGTACGAGTACTTCATTTGATGATTACTCGAGAAATGGATTAGAATACCTGATGTGCCACAAAAGCAAGTGTTTTGACAAGTCAATGGACACTAAGCAATTGTGGAGAGCAATCAAGGTATATCCATTTGTAGCCTGCGATTTGATCGCGGAGGCAAGTACCTATCTGAGGAATGCATGGCATACTGATCAGAGATTGGGATTTGATCCCAAATGACTACACCATACACTATTGTGTAGAAATGGTGTGTCGATAATAAGAAATGGAACTCTTATAGAGATAGTAAAAGATGAGTTATACGGAACTACCTATGTTCTATGGATATGTCTGGAAACAACGGCGCATTCAAATACGGTTGTAGAATATCCTAGAAGAACAAAAGATGTGTGTTCAATAGTACTATGAACCAGAAGGACGTTATAAGTTCTAACGCCCGGTTCTTAGAGAAAGACTATATGATGAACCACGAGCCCAAAGTGACATAATACTTTGAAGTGAGAGAGAAAGATTAAGACTTAGAACCAGCCGAACCGAGTAGCGGTACACCACTAACTGCACCTACTGTTATCACTGTTTATACACCGGAACGCCATTGTAGTGGGAGGTTGTGGGACAACCGGAGATATTCATAAGACTGGGAGAGTCTTCGGACTCTGGACCTAGTATACATGAAATCGATCCCTAGATCTACATGAAGGTCGTACTAGATCTAAATGTGCCTTCTTGGAGAGCAATAAGGATTATTGCTAAGAGGCGAGATCATTTAGAGTACAAGCTTAGTTGATCCATTTATGGATTGAAACAAAGCATTGAATTCGTGGTACTTGCAAATTGATGAGATAGTCCATTTAATGGATTCATCAAAAGCATAGACGAATCGTGTGTATGGGAAACGTGATGGAAACGAAGTGGTGTTTCTCGGAGGTTTTATGTAGATGGCATTGTATCATTGGTAACAATGTAAAGATATTATCAGACATAAAATGATGGTTGTCTAGAAAAATCGATATATGAGATGAAGAAGAAGTTAGAGCATGTTCTTAAGATCTAGGATCTCAAGAAAAGAACATTGTACTTCTCTTGGACATCTTACATATATATGATTATGGTTCGTTTTAACATGCAAGATTCCGAGAAAGGTTCTTTACCTTTCAGAGACGGAATACATCTATCTAAGGATATGTGTTTTGGAACACAAAAGGAGATAGAAGCAATAAAAGCAGTTTCCTACACTTTGAGTGTGGAAAGCTTAATAAATGCATTGTTGAAAACAAGAACCTGATATCAGCTATGCGGTTAGCATAGTGGGAGGATATCAAGGTAATCCTGGAAAGGAATATTCGACTGCCGTAAAAGTACTTTCGAAGTACTGTTCTAGACTACGAAGCAGACGAGTTTTTCCTTTGGATTACATTCTCTTAGATTTCTAATCAAATGAGGACCGGTGTAAGTCGACATCAGGCTATGTGTTTCACTAGTGAAGGAGAAGGAGTTTTAACATGGAAGAGTGATAAGCACGATGCTTTTCGGACTCTGACATAGGTAACCAAATAGCAGCCTCAGAGGCAGCGGAAGTTTTGGTATAACTCCGGGATAATCTCTGGGACTTAGATGTGATTCTTAATTTGCCAAAGGCTATGTAAATAGCGGTGCAATGGCAAATGGTAAGAAATCACTAGTCCATAAGTGTAAGGTAACACATAGTGCAAGTACCACCTGATACGAGTCATCGTCGAGGGAGACGACGTTGTAGTCACCAAGATAACTTCAGAGCGGCAACCTAGAGTGCTCATTCACATAGTACTTCTTGGAAGTACAACTTAAGCACGTGATGAGTATGGGAGTCGGGAGTTTGGAGGAAATGACTAGACCTTAGTACAAGTGGGAGATTGTTGGAGTTGTGTACTTAATGTCTAGATTTAAGTAACGCAAACTTACGATCCATTGCCATTAATCTATTTAATTAAATAAACAATTATTTGCGTTTAATTATTTATAATTAAATATATGCAAATTATAGTCCTGGATTCTATACGTTGTAGTTAGTATGGTGTGTCGGGCCCCACACAGAAGATCATACTATCGGTTACTCGTATTTAATCAAACAGTTGCTCACGACCTAGATGGACACGGACCAATCCATCGGTATAGTCGTTGTGTGAGAGAGAAAATAATCTGTCTTGATTATTTTATCACACTTGTACACTTGGTGTATTGAGCGGATCGTTGAGATTCATCGATTAGGATTGCCGGCGATAATCGATTCGAGCCTCAGTGTATTTTATTCTTAATCCCCGATATTATTGCGGGTGTGTATATTTAATATAAGTGACTTTGATTTACCAAAGGAATTAACCGATTTAATTATTGGGTTAATTACCGGTTAAGTTGGGTCACTATATTTCATATATGACATGCCGTGAATAATTGACCGGAAAGTGTATCCCGGAAGGGTTGATAATATCCCCGAGATGAGTTCATAAGGAATTATTATGTAAACCCTGCAGGTGGATTCGTTCCGCATAATAATTAAGGTTGAATGGTACTAGTCTCGGAAATAAGAGATGAATAATTAATTAATTAGCAATAAATTAATTTTATTCATGGATATTTATATCTTAAATACACGGAATAAATAATACTACCGGAGAAATATTATTTGATATAATATGGTTTAATATTGGGAGTGCAATTAATTTTATATAGTGGAAAATAGAATTAATTAATAATAGTAAGGATTAATAGATTTGGGCTTGGGCTCAATTTAATCACTATTATTGGAAGCCCAATATTCCACCTCCTTAAGATCCCCTACGTAGCCTATAAAAGCACTACATGGTCTTCACAATTTGACAAGACAAGATAATCATACTTGATTAGTCTAGAGAGTTCGTGAAGGAGATCCATGGAGTTCGGTAGATCGTCGCCCACACGACGTCCGGGCTAGTGCAAGGAATACGTCGGAAGATCTCAAGGTCGTCAAATTGAGTTCTTCGTTTTTCCGAACAACGAGAACGAGGTAAATCGCAAAACCCTCTTTATGATTTTAATCGTTTTAATTATCGTAAAAATATCGTGAACCAAGATCCGAGGCTCGAGATCCTCACCGGGGTCGAGCTGGGTGGTGGTGATCGAAGATCACCGGACCACCACGGCTGGAACGACCCGACGGCGAAGATTCGCGCGTAGGGCTTGACTGCCCAGGCAAGCGGCCGCCTGGGGGGTCAAGCGGCCGCCTGGTGTGCCCAGGCAGCGGGCTGCGGGATTTCCCGCAGCGGATCCGCGGGGGCATCGCCGGAGGCGTGCGGGGGCCTGATCGGACGGCGGCGGCGCGAGCTGCTGCTAGGGTTCGATGGGACTGGTCCTCGCCTTGCTCGGCTACGCATGGAGCTTGATGGGCTGAACCCTAGCGCACGTCCGGTGACGTGCGCACGCCTCGATCGAACATTCAGCGGCTTGGCCGCGGCTAGGGTTTGAGGGGGCTGTCCGTGAGAGGGTTCGTGCATGCCCGGTGGGCTGCCATGAGCAGCCCTAGGCGGCTGCTGTGTTCAGCCGCGAGCCCACGCGAGGGCTCGACCGAACAGCCCGGGCTATCCCCGTGGTTAGGGTTTGGTTGAGTCCGGCTTCGCGGTGGTTCGTGGCGGGATGTTCCGGCAACCGGGAGTCGATTGGAATTGTCGTTCCGCATTTGACAACTCCGGATATTCGATCTCCGAAGGATTTCGGTTGGAATTAATTAGATAATTAATTTTCAATTAATTTATTAATTCCGGGATATCGATTTCCAACAGATATCAGACTATGTGTTCACTTTCAAAAGGAGGTGGAACCTAAGGATGAAAGAGTGATAAGCGTGATGCTTCTCGGACTCTATCATAAACCGGATAGCAGCCTCAGAGGCAGCGGAAGTTTTGGTTAGGTTCCAGAATGACCTCTGAACTTGGCTATGACTCTTGGTTCACCAAAGGCTATGTACATAGCGGTGCATGGAGAACTGGAAGAAGTCATAAGTTCGAAAAGTGATGATAACACATAAAGCCAGTACCACCTGATACGAGTCATCGTCAGTGAGACGACACAGTAGTCACCAAGATAACTTCAGAGCGGCAACCTAGATTGCTCATTCACATAATACTTCTGGGAAGTATAATTTAAGCACGTGATGAGTATGGGAGTCGGGAGTTTGGAGGAAATGACTAGACCTTAGTACAAGTGGGAGATTGTTGGAGTTGTGTACTTAATGTCTAGATTTAAGTATCGGTAAACTCCCGGTCATAGCATTTAACCTATTTAATTAATAGACAATTATTTGCATTTAATTAATTATGCAAAATATAGTCCTGGATTTTATACGTTGTAGTTAGTATGGTGTGCATGGGCACACAGAAGATCATACTATCGGTTAATCGTATTTAATCGAACAGTTGCTCACGACCTAGATGGACACGGACCAATCCATCGGTATAGTCGTTGTGTGAGAGAGAAAATAATTTATCTTAATTATTTTATCACACTTGTACACTTGGTGTATTGGGCGGATCAGCTTGAGATTTATTGATTAGGATTGCCTTGGATAATCAATTTAAATCTCGGAGAATTTTATTCTTAATCCCCGATCCTATTGCGGGTGTGTATATTTAATATTAGAGACTTTGATTTTCCAAAGGAATTAACCGATTTAATTATTGGGTTAATTACCGGTAAAGTTGGGTCGCTATATTTTATATATGACATGCCGTGAATACTTGACGGGAAAGTGTATCCCGGAAGGGCTGATAATATCCCCGAGATGAGTTCATAAGGAATTATTGTGTAAACCTCATGAGTGGATTCGTTCCGCACAATAATAAAGGTTGAGCGGTACTAGTCTCGGATATAAGATATGAATATTATTTATTGAGCAATAAATAAATTTATTCATGGATATTTAAATCTTAAATACACGGAATATATAATACTAATCGGAGAAATATTATTTGATATAATATGGAATAATATTGGGAGTGCAATTTTATTTATATAGTGGAAAATAAATAAAATTTAATATTGATAAGAATTAATAGATTTGGGTTGGACCCAATTTAATTTTCAATATTTAGAAGCCCAATATTTATTCTCCTTATGATCCCCTACGTAGCCTATATAAGCACTACATGGTCTTCACTTTTCACAACCTAAGTTACGCCAATCATAAAGTCTTGAGAGTGAGGAAGATCCATAGGAATCCGATAGATCGTCGCCCACACGACGTTCGGAGGAA
Source organism: Euphrasia confusa (assembly GCA_954870475.1). Classification (NCBI taxonomy): domain Eukaryota; kingdom Viridiplantae; phylum Streptophyta; class Magnoliopsida; order Lamiales; family Orobanchaceae; genus Euphrasia; species Euphrasia confusa. The sequence continues at coordinate 12,831,006 of OX940949.1, read as the reverse complement.
GTGCGAGGAATACGTAGGAAGATCGCAAGGTCGTCAACCGAATTCGTTTCTCCGTACAACGATTCGAGGTAATAATCGAGAAACCCCCTTCTATGATTATTTGTGTTCGTTGATTGTGATATATACATGAACACGCGATCCGGGAAAACGACGATCATCGCGGACGGGGATTCGAGATCCCCGGCGAGGATCGAACGTGGCGGTCGAACCCTAGGGTTCGGACCGCCGGACGCGCGACGAGAGAGGGAGCCCCGGCTGGTCGCCGGGGCACATGATCGAACCTAGGGTTCGATCATCGGGGATCCGCCGTGGGCTGGTGCCACGGCGGGAGGATCCGCCGGCCCCCTCGTCGGAGGCGCGTGGCGCGAGGTACCCTCGGCTGGAGCCGAGGGGTGCGATCGATCCTCGGATCGATCGCGGGTAAGCTGCGGGTTCACCCGCAGCGACCTCGTACGTGCTGCGGGTTCGCCCGCAGCGGATGCGTGCGGGGCTCGACCCTCGCGAGCAGCGAGTCACGCGACTCGCTGCGGGGCTGCTACGAGCAGCCCGGGGATCGCTACGAGCGATCCCAGCGATCGTCGAGGACGATCGTGAGCCCCTCGCGGGGGCTCGGCTGGGCGCACGCATCCTTCGGGCTTCGCTGGGTGTTCGGTCGGGCCCCGGCTCGTGAGGTGGTTCGCGTTCGTGGATCCGACTCGCGGGAGAAAATCGGCTGGGGGCGGGCTGCGTGTCTTCGGGCGCGTAGTCTCCAAAGGTCGGACTCCTGCGGATGAGTTGGGGATCCAATCTTCGGTGATCAAGGGTTTTCGTTCGGGTTATCGGTTCCGCAATTTTTTTTGATAGCCCGGGACATCGAATCCCAGCAGTCTTATGAATATCTCCGGTTGTCCCACAACCTCCCACTACAATGGCATTCCGGTGTATAAACAGTGATAACAGTAGGTGCAGTTAGTGGTGTACTGCTACTCGGTTCGGCTGGTTCTAAGTCTTAATCTTTCTCTCTCATTTCAAAGTATTATGTCACCTTGGGCTTGTGGTTCATCATATAGTCTTTCTCCAAGAACCGGGCGTTAGAGCTTATAACGTCCATCTGGTTCATAGTACTATTGAACACACATCTTTTGTTCTTCTAGGATATTCTACAACCGCATTTGAATGCGCCGTTGTTTCCAGACATATCCATAGAACATAGGTAGTTCCGTATAACTCATCTTTTACTATCTCTATAAGAGTTCCATTTCTTATTATCGACACACCATCTCTACACAATAGTGTATGGTGTAGTAATTTGGGATCAAATCCCATTCTCTGATTAGTATGCCATGCATTCCTCAGACAGGTACTTGCCTCCGCGATCAAATCGCAGGCTACAAATGGATATACCTTGATGGCTCTCCACAATTGCTTAGTGTCCATTGACTTGTCAAAACACTTGCTTTTGTGGCACATCAGGTATTCTAATCCATTTTTTGAGTAATCATCAAATGAAGTACTCGTACATTATTGTCTGAGTAGGCATAGGTCTGCATACATCAAAGTCAATCAATTCTTATACTTGTCCGGATCTTACATCTTATATCCATAAAGGATTGCTTAGTCATATTATCTTCCAAATTAGATTCTTAGGTCGGAAGGTCCACTCCTTCAACTTAATTGATCAAAATATCAATTTTCGACCCTTGAACTTCTTATTTGAATAAACATGACTCAGCATAAGAATCCACAAGTATAATTGATAAAGAAATCTCTTATTAGTAAAACGAGTTTCATACTACGGTTCGTTGCATCATGGTGGACTCAGGATTCATCATTTATATATTGCTAGCTAATGTACCAGAATAGATAATATCATTATTTCTTCTTATAACCATAAAAATGATTAAAAGAAATAAAATATCCATTCATTAGAAATCCAGAACAAAGTTCTTTCTAATATGAAAGGTACATAAAAGCAATAACTCAAAATGAAATCCTATAAAATGTCCTCCACTGCAACTGCTGCCTCCTCCACAGCATTGCCCATGTAGACTACGATCTTTTCTTTTCCAAGTCGTTAGGTTTCCTGGAACCTCTTGCATTTAGAATGCACATACCGTCAGTGGTTCCATATCTACACACCAGGTTCCGGTAGATAATGTTGGAGTTGTGTACTTAATGTCTAGATTTAAGCATCGGTAAACTCCCGGTCATAGCATTTAACCTATTTAATTAATAAACAATTATTTGCATTTAATTATTATTAATTATGCAAAATATAGTCCTGGATTTTATACGTTGTAGTTAGTATGGTGTGCATGGGCACACAGAAGATCATACTATCGGTTACTCGTATTTAATCGAACAGTTGCTCACGACCTAGATGGACACGGACCAATCCATCGGTATAGTCGTTGTGTGAGAAGAGAAAATAATTTATATTAATTATTTTATCACACTTGTACACTTGGTGTATTGGGCGGATCAACTTGAGATTTATTGATTAGGATTGCCTTGGATAATCAATTTAAATCTCGGAGTATTTTATTCTCAATCCCCGATACTATTGCGGGTGTGTATATTTAATATTAGAGACTTTGATTTTCCAAAGGAATTAACCGATTTAATTATTGGGTTAATTACCGGTAAAATTGGGTCGCTATATTTTATATACGACATGCCGTGAATACTTGACGGGAAAGTGTATCCCGGAAGGGTTGATAATATCCCCGAGATGAGTTCATAAGGAATTATTGTGTAAACCTCATGAGTGGATTCGTTCCGCACAATAATAAAGGTTGAACGGTACTAGTCTCGGATATAAGATATGAATATTATTTATTGAGCAATAAATAAATTTATTCATGGATATTTAAATCTTAAATACACGGAATATATAATACTAATCGGAGAAATATTATTTGATATAATATGGAATAATATTGGGAGTGCAATTTTATTTATATAGTGGAAAATAAATAAAATTTAATATTGATAAGAATTAATAGATTTGGGTTGGACCCAATTTAATTTTCAATATTTAGAAGCCCAATATTTATTCTCCTTATGATCCCCTTCGTAGCCTATATAAGCACTACATGGTCTTCACTTTCAAGAGAGAATTAATTGACCTACGCCAATCATAAAATCTCTAGAGTGAGGAAGATCCATAGGAATCCGATAGATCGTCGCCCACACGACGTTCGGAGGAAGTGCAAGGAATACGCGGGAAGGTCACGAGGTCGTCAACCGAATTCGTTTCTCCGTACAACGATTCGAGGTAATAATCGAGAAACCCCCTCTTTGATTATTCGTGTTGTTTAATCGTAATATGTACATGAACAAGACGATCCGGGAACGTCGAGACCGGGACACGGGGATCTCGCGATCCCCGTCGGGATCGAACAAGGGGCGGCCGAACCCTAGGGTTCGACCGCCGGCGCGCGGGCGTGAGGGGAGCCCCGGCTGGACGCCGGGGCGAGCGATCGACGTGAAGTCGATCGCTGGGGGTTCGGCCGTGGGCTGGTGCCACGGCGGGTCGAACTCCCCGGCCTCCCTCCGCCGGTGGTGCGCGCAAAGGGAGAAAGCCGCGGCTGGACGCCGCGGCTGAGGCGATCGAACCCTAGTTCGATCGCCGGGGACCGTCGCGGCTTCGCGCCGCGACTGGTGGTTCCCCTCCCGTCGGATGGCGGCGGTGAGTCGCCGGACTCACCGCCAAGGGGCTGCTCCGAACAGCCCCGGCGATCGCCATGCACGGCGATCGCGAACCCCGCGATGGGGTTCGGCTAGGGTTTAGCCGCGGGTTCATCCCGCGGCGACTCTTGTCGAGCCCGGATCTTCGTGTGGCGTTCGCGTTCGTGATTTCCGACTCGTGGGAGAAAATCGACTGGGGGCGGGCTGCGTGTCTTCGGGCGCGTAGTCTCCAAAGGTCGGACTCTCGCGGATGAGTTGGTAGTCGTGCGAATTCCGGCGACGGGTTTTCGGTCGGGTTATCGGTTCCGCAATTTTGATAGCCCGGGACATCGAATCCCAGCAATTGGTATCAGAGCGTTTGGTTTCGTGTTCATGTATATGTTCGATTATTGTTCTACCTTGCAGGATTTCCGGCTATCATGGTTGGATTTAATTAATTGTTTTTTAATTAATTATCATGATTATTAAACTCTCGGACATGTCGAGATTCGTTTTGTGTGGTTGAATGTTTGTAATAGTAAAAATTCGGGGGTTGACCGAATTTAGGATTTATTATTACGTTCTTGTTTTTCCGGAAAATGTATAGGGTCGATTTCATGTATAGAATCGATACCGGAATTGTATTTTAAATTTTGTAATTTATTTACGTTGGTTCGATTTGAGACGACCGCCGGAGGACGCGTGTGACGAAGGAGAAGATGAGCGGGAGGACTAGGGATCGATTGGATCGATCTCATGATGATCGATCGACCCGAGGGAGGCAGCCCGTAGGGCTCTCGGCCACGCCGGCCACTGGAGGTGGTGGCGCGTGGGCTGGGGGCGGCGGCGCGTGGCTTCCCGGCGGTGGGTCGATGGTGGAGGCGCGGGGTCCTCGTGATCTCGTGTCTCCTACCAAGATCCACTTTCCTAATTAGTTCGGATTTTTCCTATTTGAGTACTTTTCTTTTAGGAAACTCTCATGGATTAGGAAAAGAACTAATTTAAATTAATTTTATTTCTATTGATTTATTTCCTTCATGGAATTATTCATAGATTAGAAATTTAATTAATTTAGTACTAAATTTATTTTTCCTATTTGATTATTCCTACTTGACGGGAAAGTGTATCCCGTGAATAGTTGGGTCGCTATATTTTATGTATGACATGCCGTGAATACTTGACGGGAAAGTGTATCCCGGAAGGGTTGATAATATCCCCGAGATGAGTTCATAAGGAATTATTGTGTAAACCTCATGAGTGGATTCGTTCCGCACAATAATAAAGGTTGAACGGTACTAGTCTCGGATATAAGATATGAATATTATTTATTGAGCAATAAATAAATTTATTCATGGATATTTAAATCTTAAATACACGGAATATATAATACTAATCGGAGAAATATTATTTGATATAATATGGAATAATATTGGGAGTGCAATTTTATTTATATAGTGGAAAATAAATAAAATTTAATATTGATAAGGATTAATGGATTTGGGTTGGACCCAATTTAATCTTCAATATTTAGAAGCCCAATATTTATTCTCCTTATGATCCCCTACGTAGCCTATATAAGCACTACATGGTCTTCACTTTTCATAAGAAATAATAACCTAAGTTACACCAATCATAAAGTCTTGAGAGTGAGGAAGATCCATAGGAATCCGATAGATCGTCGCCCACACGACGTTCGGACGAAGTGCGAGGAATACGTAGGAAGATCGCAAGGTCGTCAACAAGATTCGTTTCTCCGTACAACGAATCGAGGTAATAATCGAGAAACCCCCTCTTTGATTATGTGCTTGTTTTAATCGTGATATGTACATGAACAAGACGATCCGGGAACGTCGAGACCGGGATACGGGGATCTCGCGATCCCCGTCGGGATCGAACAAGGGGCGGCCGAACCCTAGGGTTCGACCGCCGGCGCGCGGGCGTGAGGGAAGCCCCGGCTGGACGCCGGGGCAAGCGATCGACGTGAAGTCGATCGCTGGGGGTTCGGCCGTGGGCTGGTGCCACGGCAGGTCGAACCCCCCGGCCTCCCTTCGCCGGTGGTGCGCGCAAGGAGAGTAGGCCGCGGCTGGACGCCGCGGCTGGGGCGATCGAGCCCTAGCTCGATCGCCGGGGACCGTCGCGGCTTCGCGCCGCGACTGGTGGTCCCCCCTCCTGTCGGTGATGGCGGTGAGTCGCCGGACTCACCGCCCGGGGCTGCCGGAGCAGCCCAGCGATCGCCATGCACGGCGATCGCGAACCCCAGCCGCGATGGGGTTCGGCTAGGGTTTAGCCGCGGGTTCATCCCGCAGCGACGCTCTTGTCGAGCCCGGTTCTTCGCGTGTGGTTCGCGTTCGTGATTTCTGACTCGCGGGAGACTTCGACTGGGGGCGGGCTGCGTGTCTTCGGGCCCGTAGTCTCCAAAGGTCGGACTCCTGCGGATGAGTCGGTGTTCGTGCGATCTCCGGCGACGGGTTTTCGGTCGGGTTATCGGTTCCGCAATTTTTTTTGATAGCCCGGGACATCGAATCCCAGCAATTGGTATCAGAGCGTTTGGTTTCGTGTTCATGTATATATTCGATTATTGTTCTACCTTGCAGGATTTCCGGCTATCATGGTTGATTTAATTATTGCTTAATTAATTATCATGATTATTAAACTCTCGGACATGTCGAGATTCGTTTTGTGTGGTTGAATGTTTGTAATAGTAAAAATTCGGGGGTTGACCGAATTTAGGATTTATTATTACGTTCTTGTTTTTCCGGAAAATGTATAGGGTCGATTTCATGTATAGAATCGATACCGGACAGTGTAATTTAAATTATTGTAATTTATTTACGTTGGCTCGATGATGAGACGATCGCCGGAAGACGAAGACGTGTGACGAAGACGAAGAGGACGAAAAACCGGGGGGGCCGATCATCCCCATGATCGATCCCCATGAGGATCGATCGACTCCATCCCGGGGGCTGCCCGCTAGGGCTTCCGGCCACGCCGGCCACCGGTGGTGGTGGCGCGTGGGCTGGGGGCGGCGGTGGTGGTGGTCCCGGGCGATGGAAGTCGACGGTGGGGATGGCGTGGGATCTCCCAATCCCATGCTATTCCTACCAAGATCCACTTTCCTAATTAGTTCGGATTTTTCCTATTTGAGTGTTCTCCTTTTTGGAAACTCTCATGGATTAGGAAAAGAATTAATTGAATTAATTTCCTATTGATTTATTTCCTTCATGGAGATATTCATGGATTAGGAATTTAATTAATTTAGTACTAAATTTATTTTTCCTATTTGATTATTCCTACACATGGGAATATTCATGGATTAGGAATAAAAATAAATTTGGAAAGTAATGAGTCCTAATTTATTTTATTTCCTTGTTCTATTATAGATATCTTCTAGAATATTCCAAATTTTACTTGGATAGATTATTCTAGAGATTTAATAGAACTAGATAGGAAAATAAATAAATAAAAATATTAATGATATTTAATTTTATTTTTGATATATTCGATTGACTTAATTTTCGAATTAAGTAACTTTTGGATTAATTGAAAATAAATAGATTTAAATATTAGAGATTAATATTCTCGTCACATGGAGCATTCAAGAAACGAAGACTGAAGACTAGAAGATGCATATGAAGATAAAGCCATGATAGTCGGGAAAAATAATTTCTCTAGCATTATTTTTGACTATGTGATCTATGTGCTTTATTGCTTTCATGCATGCTATATGTGTTTATTTTATGCACTAGATAGCGTATCCCTTTATCGTAAAAAGCTAAGTGGGAGAGGGGATGGAAACATTCCCATGGTCTCCATCACTGTTCTCTTGGTGACTTTTATGGACTTTCGAAGTTCATATAGACAAGTCATTGAAGGAGAATTCTTGTAATTCCTCTTACAAGAAACATTGATCAAGTTTATCAAACAATGCCTAATTTGTCTTTCTGAAACTGACTTCAAGTCGACTCATTCTCACCCCGGGGAGTGGAATGGAGCCAGAGCCACTTGGTCATGTGGATGACACAAATTAGAGACCTTCGTGCCATTCTTTGATAGGTGGGTCGATTGTCTGCTCGGCTCCCTCATTCATGAGAGATAGGGTCGCTCGCATGGTGAATCACTGGTTAGAAACTTCGAGTTTCACTTATGATTCTCCGAGTCTTGATTTACGAAATCAAATGGATCTTGTAATTGGTAGTCAATTATAAAAGTCTCTTGGTGTAGTAAACGTCCACACCACGTGGCTTGCTATACTGACGGACTTTGGATTAATTGATGTAGACAGTTATAAGTAATTGTGAAGAGTTGTGAAATTGTCGTAAACGTCCACACCACGTGGCTTGCGGTGACGTAGCAATTCCAAGCGATATACTTTAGTGCTGAGTGATGGTTTACACTTAGATACGCGTTATAGTATTCTTCCCCACGAAGTTACGCTATGATTGATGTATGACCAAAGAAAAACTAATTGCTAAATCATTTGGGTGGGTAAACGTCCACACCACGTGGCTTGCTTTACCTGATGGGATTTTAGACGCAATTAGTAATTTAATGATATTATTTGAGGGAGATAATATCGGACATTAAATTGATTGTTTGTTTACATGTGCTTATAGGTTTAGAGAATAGCTATGAATCCACTTTCTATGATACTCAAGGAACATAAACTCACTGGTCCCAATTACATTGATTGGAAGAGAAATTTGGACATTGTCCTGACTGCTGAAGAGTACAAATTTGCACTCTATGAGCAATGCCCTGCTGAACCCACGGCCGCCTCAACTGATGGGGAAAAAGAAGCATATCGGAAGTGGAAAAAGGCTGATGAAATGGCTAGGTGCTATATTTTGGCTTCCATGTCAAATGTGCTCCAAACCCAGCATCAGTCGATGGACACTGCCGAGGATATGTTATTTAACCTCAAGGAGATGTTTGGGCATCATGACCGTGCGGGGAGGCAAGATGCCATGAGAGTCCTCATGTCAACTACTCAGTCTGAAGGAACGCCCGTTGAGGAGCACGTTCTCAAGATGATGGGTCTGTTGAATGAATTGGAGGTCCTAGGAGCTATGATTGATGCTGAGACGCAAGTCGACATCATACTCCAGTCTCTGACCCCAAGTTTTGAGCAGTTTCGTATGAGCTATAATATGGGTAAACTATCTTATAGCCTTGCGCAACTCCTGACTGAACTGAAGGCGGCAGAGGGGATCTACAAGAAGGGCAAGTCTCAAGCGCTTGTGGCTACCAAGTCCAAAAGCTTGAAAGCTATTGGAGGTAGGGGCAAGAAAAGGAAGCAAGCCATGAAACCCAGTGGTGCCAAGAGGAATGGACCACGAGTGGGGGCTAGTAAGCCAAAGGGCAAATGCTTCTGATGCAACAAGTTTGGACACTGGAAGTCTGAATGTCCTCTCAGAGGTACGAATTTTTCTTTAGTCGTAAAAACATAGTCAGCGGTATTATCTACCAGAATTCTGGTGTGTAGATATGGAACCACTGACGGTATGTGCATTAATTTAAATGCAGGGGTTCCAGAAAACCCGGCGACTTAGAGAAGAAGAGTTCGAGTCTACATGGGCAAAGCTGTTGGGGTAGCAGCGGTTGCAGTGGAAGACATTTATCTGTTTTAAGTTTTCATTTCAGTTATTGCTTTATGTACCCCTTATTTTGAAAAAGAAATTTTGTTCTGGTTTTCTTTATTATTAATGGATATTTTATTTCTTTAATCATTTGATGGTTTAGATAAGAAATAATGGTGATATCTATTCTGGTACATTAGATAGCAATATATGAATGATGAATCCTTAGTCTACCACGATGCAACAAACCGTTATGTATAACTTGTTTTACTTATTAGATGTATTTCTCTTATCATCATACTTGTGAATTCTTGAACTTAGTAGTATCTATTCAAAAGGGATTCAAAAGGTCGAAATTGATTTGATCAATTATAGTTGGAGGAATGGACCTCCCGACCTAAGAATCGATCTTGAAAGATGATACAACTGAGTTAACCTTTCTGGATAAAGGATGGAATTCGGACAAGCATAGAAAATGATTTGTGATTAATGCCGTATGTGTAATTAGGGAAGGTACGAGTCGTTCTTTCAAGAATACTCGAAGATGGATTGGACTACTTGCTGTGCCATAAAGGCGGAGTGTTTTCAACACAAAGCCATTATGGGAATCCTTCAAAGTATATCCATTTGTAGCCTGCGACCCGTTCACGGAGGCTATCACCTATCTAAATAACACATAGCATAAATCAAGGATTGAGATTAAATCTCAAGTGACTGCACCATACACTGATGTGTAGACATGGTGTGTCAGGAATGAGAAATGGGATTCTAATGGCAAAGGAACAAGTTTGTTCGGAACTACCTATGTTCTATGGATATTTCTGGATACAACGGCACATTCTATGTGGTTGTAGAATATCCTAGAAGAACAAGTAATTGTATGTTCAATAGTACTACGAACCAGAAGGGTGTTCTCGCTCGGTTCATAGAGGAAAAACTATTAGATGAACTACAATGCCCTAATTGACAAAGTACTTTAAAAGGGAGGAAAGGGAAAGACTGAGTACCAGCCTGACCGAGTAGTAATACACCACTAACTGCACCTAATGTTATTACTGTTATACACCGGAACGCCATTGCAGTGGGAGGTTGTTAAGCAACCAGAGATGTTCATAAAACTAGAGGAGTTTTGAACTCTGGATCTAGTAGACATGAAATCGATCCCTAGTTCTGCATAGATTTGCGAGACAAGTGTGTTAGAGACGTAATGGAAACAAATGTGGTGTTTCTCGGAATTTTGTGTAGATAACACTTCATCGTTGGCAACAATGTAAAAGTGTTGTCAGACATAAAATAGAGGTTGTCTAAATAAGTCGAGATATAAGATTAAGATGAATATTGGATCATGTTCTTAGAAATCTTTCGATCTCTAGATAGGAACATTTGTACTTCTCTTAAGATATCTTATGCGACTATGGTTTATTTTAAACATGCACTATTCTGAGAAAGGTTATTGCCTTTCGGGAACAGAATACATCTATCTAAAGGTATGTGTTTTTCAAACACATGAAGGAGATAGATATGGACAAAGCAGTTACCTACACTTCAAGTATGGAGAGCTTTGTAGATGCAATGTTGAAAAACCAGAACCTGATATCAACTATGCGGTTAGCGTAGTGGGAGGATATCAAAGTAATCTGGATAAGAAATATTCGAATGCTGTAAAGTACTTGGAAGTACTGGGTTACTAGCAATACGAAATCTTCTTAGATTACAGTTTCTCAGATCCAAAAATTAGAGAAAGACCAGTGTAAGTCGATATCGGGCTATGTGTTCACTTTTAAGAGGTGGAACCTAAAGGATGAAGGAGTGATAAGCGTGATGCTTCTCGGACTCTATCATAAACCGAATAGCAGCCTCAGAGGCAGCGGAAGTTTTGGTTAGGTTCCGGAATGACCTCTGAACTTGGATATGACTCTTGGTTCACCAAAGGCTATGTACATAGCGGTGCATGGAGAACTGGAAGAAGTCATATGTTCGAAAAGTGATGATAACACATAGAGTCAGTACCACCTGATACGAGTCATCGTCAGTGAGACGACGCAGTAGTCACCAAGATAACTTCAGAGCGGCAACCTAGATTGCTCATTCACATAATACTTCTGGGAAGTATAACTTAAGCACGTGATGAGTATGGGAGTCGGGAGTTTGGAGGAAATGACTAGACCTTAGTACAAGTGGGAGATTGTTGGAGTTGTGTACTTAATGTCTAGATTTAAGTATCGGTAAACTCCCGGTCATAGCATTTAACCTATTTAATTAATAAACAATTATTTGCATTTAATTATTATTAATTAATTATGCAAAATATAGTCCTGGATTTTATACGTTGTAGTTAGTATGGTGTTGCATGGGCACACAGAAGATCATACTATCGGTTACTCGTATTTAATCGAACAGTTGCTCACGACCTAGATGGACACGGACCAATCCATCGGTATAGTCGTTGTGTGAGAGAGAAAATAATTTATCTTAATTATTTTATCACACTTGTACACTTGGTGTATTGGGCGGATCAACTTGAGATTTATTGATTAGGATTGCCTTGGATAATCAATTTAAATCTCGGAGTATTTTATTCTTAATCCCCGATACTATTGCGGGTGTGTATATTTAATATTAGAGACTTTGATTTTCCAAAGGAATTAACCGATTTAATTATTGGATTAATTACCGGTAAAATTGGGTCGCTATATTTTATATACGACATGCCGTGAATACTTGACGGGAAAGTGTATCCCGGAAGGGTTGATAATATCCCCGAGATGAGTTCATAAGGAATTATTGTGTAAACCTCATGAGTGGATTCGTTCCGCACAATAATAAAGGTTGAACGGTACTAGTCTCGGATATAAGATATGAATATTATTTATTGAGCAATAAATAAATTTATTCATAGATATTTAAATCTTAAATACACGGAATAAATAATACTAATCGGAGAAATATTATTTGATATAATATGGATTAATATTGGGAGTGCAATTTTATTTATATAGTGGAAAATAAATTAATATTGGGACCCAATTTAATCTTCAATATTTAGAAGCCCAATATTTATTCTCCTTATGATCCCCTACGTAGCCTATATAAGCACTACATGGTCTTCACTTTTCATAAGAGAAATAATTGACCTACGCCAATCATAAAGTCTTGGAGAGTGAAGGAGATCCATAGGAATCCGATAGATCGTCGCCCACACGACGTTCGGAGGAAGTGCGAGGAATACGTAGGAAGATCGCAAGGTCGTCAATCGGATTCGTTTCTCCGTACAACGAATCGAGGTAATAATCGAGAACCCCCTTCTATGATTATTTGTGCGTATTAATTGTGATATATACATGAACGCACGATCCGGGAAAACGACGAACCTCGGGGACGGGGATTCGAGATCCCCGGCGAGGATCGAACGCGGCGGTTGAACCCTAGGGTTCGGACCGCCGGACGCGCGACGAGAGAGGGAGCCCCGGCTGGTCGCCAGGGCACATGATCGAACCTAGGGTTCGATCATCGGGGATCCGCCGTGGGCTGGTGCCACGGCGGGAGGATCCGCCGGCCTCTTCGTCGGAGGCGCGTGGCGCGAGGGACCCTCGGGTGGAGCCGAGGGGTGCGATCGATCCTCGGATCGATCGCGGGTAAGCTGCGGGGTCACCCGCAGCGACCTCGTACGTGCTGCGGGTTCGCCCGCAGCGGATGCGTGCGGGGTTCGGCCCTCGCGAGCAGCGAGTCACGCGACTCGCTGCGGGGCTGCTACGAGCAGCCCAGGGATCGCTCATAGTGATCCCAGTGATCGTCCGTAGACGATCGCGAGCCCCTCGCGGGGGCTCGGCTGGGCACACGGGGCCTTCGGGTCTCGCTGGCGTTCGGTCGGGCCCCGGCTCGTGAGGTGGTTCGCGTTCGTGGATCCGACTCGTGGGGGACTTCGGCTGGGGGCGGGCTGCGTGTCTTCGGGCGCGTAGTCTCCAAAGGTCGGACTCCTGCGGATGAGTCGGGGATCCAATCTCCGGCGATTTAGGGTTTTCGGTCGGGTTATCAGTTCCGCAATTTTTTTGATAGCCCGGGACATCGAATCCCAGCAGTGCGCGCAAGGAGAGTAGGCCGCGGCTGGACGCCGCGGCTGGGGCGATCGAGCCCTAGCTCGATCGCCGGGGACCGTCGCGGCTTCGCGCCGCGACTGGTGGTCCCCCCTCCTTTCGGTGATGGCGTTGAGTCGCCGGACTCACCGCCCGGGGCTGCCGGAGCAGCCCAGCGATCGCCATGCACGGCGATCGCGAACCCCAGCCGCGCTGGGGTTCGGCTAGGGTTTAGCCGCGGGTTCATCCCGCAGCGACGCTCTTGTCGAGCCCGGTTCTTCGCGTGTGGTTCGCGTTCGTGATTTCCGACTCGCGGGAGACTTCGACTGGGGGCGGGCTGTGTTGGAAATCGATATCCCGGGCTATTAAAATTATGCGGAACCGATAGCCCGACCGAAATCCTTCATCGCCGGAGATTGGATCCCCGACTCATCCGCAGGAGTCCGACCTTTGGAGACTACGCGCCCGAAGACACGCAGCCCGCCCCCAGCCGATTTTCTCCCGCGAGTCGGATCCATGGACGCGAACCATCTCACGTCGACGGAGCTCGACTTGAGCATCACTGCCACGGGATGAAACCCCGCGGCTAGAAAACCCTAGCCGAGCCCCCCCAGCCGCGAGGGGCTCGCGATCGCACGCCGCGATCGCCGGGGCTGTCCAGCAGCCCCCGGTGGTGAGTCCGGCGACTCACCACCATCGCCGGAGGAGGGGCGGTCAGCCCCCAGCTGACCCGCCGCGGCTCCAGCCGCGGCTTTCCCCGTGATCGACCTTGCGGTCGATCGCATGCCCCGGCTCCAGCCGGGGCTCCTCCGTCGTGCCTGGCCGCCGGTGGAGGGCTGGGGAGGAACCAGCTGCCGTGGCACCAGCCCACGGCGGTCTCCCCGCGATCGACCCTAGGTCGATCGCTTGCCCCGGCGTCCAGCCGGAGCTCCCTCGTCCGTGCGCCTCGATCGAACCCTAGGGTTCGATCGCCCCCTCGGTTCCAAACCGAGGGTTCTCTCGATCTTCGCCGGGGATCTCGAATCCCCGTCCCCGAAGTTCGTACGTTTATCCGGATCGTGTGTTCATGTATATACTACAATTGATTCACATAAAAATCATAAAAGAGGGTTTATGATTTTACCTTCGATTCGTTGTGCGGAGAAACGAAATCAAACACCTTTGATGACCTTGCGATCTTCCCACGTATTCCTTGCACCTCGTTCGAACGTCGTGTGGGCGACGATCTATCGAACTCTTATGGATCTTCCTCACTCTCAAAACTTTATGATTGGCGTAGGTCAATTAATTGTGTTATGAAAAGTGAAGACCATGTAGTGCTTATATAGGCTACGTAGGGGATCATAAGGAGAATAAATATTGGGCTTCCAATATTGAAAATTAAATTGGGTCCAACCCAAATCTATTAATTCTTATCAATATTAATTTTATTTATTTTCCACTATATAAATAAAATTGCACTCCCAATATTATTCCATATTATATCAAATAATATTTCTCCGGTAGTATTATATATTCCGTGTATTTAAGATTTAAATATCCATGAATAAATTTATTTATTGCTCAATAAATATTATTCATTTCTTATATCCGAGAATAGTACCGTTCAACTTTAATTATTATGCGGATTAAATCCACCTGCAGGGTTTACATAATAATTCCTTATGAACTCATCTCGGGGATATTATCAACCCTTACGGGATACACTGTCCCTTCAAGAATTCACGGCATGCCATATATAAAATATAGTGACCCAACTTAACCGGTAATTAACCCAATAATTAAATCGGTTAATTCCTTTGGCAAATCAAAGTCACTTATATTAAATATACACACCCGCAATAATATCGGGGATTAAGAATAAAATACACTGAGATTTAAATCGATTATCCAAGGCAATCCTAATCGATAAATCTCAAACGATCCGCTCAATACACAAAGTGTACAAGTGTGATAAAATAATTAAGACAAATTATTTTCTCTCTCACACAACGACTATACCGATGGACTAGTTCGTGTCCATCTAGGTCGTGAGCAACTGTTTGATTAAATACGAGTAACCGATAGTATGATCTTCTGTGTGGGCCCGACACACCATACTAACTACAACGTATAGAATCCAGGACTATATTTTGCGTAAATAATTAATGATAATTAATTGCAAATAATTGTTTATTAATTAAATAGGTTAAATGCTATGATTGGGAGTTTACCGATGCTTAAATCTAGACATTAAGTACACAACTCCAACAATCTCCCACTTGTACTAAGGTCTAGTCATTTCCTCCAAACTCCCGACTCCCATACTCATCACGTGCTTAAGTTATACTTCTCAGAAGTATTATGTGAGTGAGCAATCTAGGTTGCCGCTCCGAAGTTATCTTGGTGACCACTGCGTCGTCTCTCTGACGATGCTTCGTATCAGGTGGTACTTGCTCTATGTGTTATCATCATCTTTTGAACTTATGACTTCTTTCAGTTTACCATGCACCGCTATGTACATAGCCTTTGGTGAACCAAGAGTCATATCCAAGTTCAGAGGTCATTCCGGAACCTAACCAAACTTCCGCTGCCTCTGAGGCTGCTATTCGATTTATGATAGAGTCCGAGAAGCATTACGCTTATCACTCTTTCATACTTTAGGTTCCACCTCTTCTAAAAGTGAACACATAGCCTGATATCGACTTACACTGGTCTTTCTCTGATTTTGGATCTGAGAAACTGTAATCTAAGAAAATTTCGTTTTGCTAGTTATCCAGTATTTTCAAGTACTTTTACAGCATTCGAATATCTCTTATCCAGATTACTTTGATGTCCTTCCACTATGCTAACCGCATAGTTGATATCAGGTCCTTGTTTTATAACACCACTTCCACAAAGCTCTCCACACTCGAAGTGTAGGAAACCGCTTTGTCTATATCTATCTCTTTTATGTGTGCAAGACACATACCTTAGATAGATGCATTCTGTTCTCGAAAGGTAATAACCTTTCTCAGAATTGTGCATGTTTTAAAAACAAACCATAATCGTATAAGATATCTAAAGAGAAGTACAATTGTTCTTATCTAGAGATCGAAAGACTTCTAAGAACATGATTCAACTTCATCTTAATCTTATATTTCGACTTACTTAGACAACCTCTATTTTATGTCTGACAACACTTTTACATTGTTGCCAATGATGAAGTGTTATCTACACAAAATTCCGAGAAACATCACTTTGTTTTCATTACGTCTCCAACACACCAATCTTGTCTTTGCTTCTTGATAAACCCATAAAATGGACTATCTCATCAATTTGCAAGTTCCACAAGTTTCGGCTCTGTGATAATCCATAAATGGATTCACTGAGCTTGTACTTCTAAATGATCTTGCCTCTTAACAATAATACTTATTGCTATCCAAGCAGGCACATTTAGATTAGTACTGCCCTTATGCAGAACTAGGGATTGATTTCATGTATACTAGATCCAGAGTTCAAAACTCCTCCAGTCTTATGAACTTCTCTGGTTGCTTAACAACCTCCCACTGCAATGGCGTTCCGGTGCATAACAGTAATAACATTAGGTGAAGTTAGTGGTGTACTAATACTCGGTTAGGCTGGTTCTCAGTCTTCTCTCTCCTCATTATAAAGTATCTTGTTCATTAGGGCATTTGTAGTTCATATAATAGTCTTCTCCAAGAACCGGGCGAAAACACCCTTCTGGTCCGTGGTACTATTGAACATACAATTACTTGTTCAACTAGGATATTCTACAACCATATCCAATATGTTGTTGTATCCAGAAAATCCATAGAACATAGGTAGTTCCGAACAAACTTGTTCTTCTACCATTAGAATCCCATTTCTCATTCCTGACACACCATGTCTACACATCAGTGTATGGTGCAGTCGCTTGAGACTTAATCTCAATCTTTGATTTATGCTATGCGTTATTTAGATAGGTGATAGCCTCCGCGAACAGGTCGCAGGCTCCCAATGGATATACTTTGAAGGATCCCCATAATGGCTTTGTGTTGAAAAACACTCCGCCTTTATGACACATCAAGCATTCTAATCCATCTTCGAGTGTTCTTGAAAGAACGACTCGTACCTTTTTCTAATTACACATACGACATTAATCATTTTCTATACTTGTCCGAATTCCATTCTTTATCCAGAAAGGTTAACTCAGTTGTATCATCTTTCAAGATCGATTCTTAGGTCGGGAGGTCCATTCCTCCAACTATAATTGATCAAATCAACTTCGACCTTTTGAATCCCTTTTGAATAGATACTATTAAGTTTAGGTATTCACAAGTATAATGATTGATAAGAGAAATACATCTAATAAAACAAGTTATACAACGGTTTGTTGCATTGTGGTAGACTCAGGATTCATCATTCATATATTGCTATCTAATGTACCAGAATAGATATCGCCATTATTTCTTATCTAAACCATCAAATGATTAAAGAAATAAAATATCCATTAATAATAGAAATCCAGAACAAAAGTTCTTTCTAAAATGAAAGGTACAAAGCAATAAACTTGAAATGAAATCCTATAACTATCAAAAAGATAAACGTCTTCCACTGCAACTGCTGCTTCCTCAACAGCTCTGCCCATGAGGACTCGAACTCTTCCTATCTAAGTCGCCGGGTTTTCTGGAACCCCTGCATTTAGGATGCACATACCGTCAGTGGTTCCATATCTACACACCAGAATTCTGGTAGATAATACCGCTGACTATGTTTTACGACTAAAGAAAAAATTCGTACCTTTGAGAGGACAAGATGTAGACCCCCAGTACTCAGACTGCTTCCCTTGGGGATATTTGCCCGAAGGCTTCTTTATCCCACCCTTTGGTCCAAGTCCCTTAGGACCACCGGACCTCCTTGTCTTCTTCTCCTTTCCCTTGCCTTTAGGTCCGAGACCTTTGGCTTTGGCTATAAGAGCTTGCGATTGTTTCAACTCGTCCAAAAGATCCATCATCTCAAAAACATGATCAAGTGTTTCATCGAAGCAACAGATCTTTATGAGTATCCTCATCGCCTCTTTTCTAGCCTCCTCATCATGTCCAAACAGCAACTTGAGTTTGAGCATGACATCATGATTAATGGTTAATGAACGAGCACTATCCCATTTCTCAAAGTCAAAAATCTCATCCTCAGTCGAGTTAATGGTGAGTCCAGGAGGACAAGTTTCACCGAGTACATCTTTGTACTCCTTTACAGTCTGAGCAATGTCTAACTCCTCTTTCCATTCAACACAGTGTGGAACCAGTGCGTTAAATTCCTCAAGTATCATCTCAAGTGGATTCATAGCAATTTTCTAAACCTATAAGCACATTTAAACAAACAATTAATTTAATATCCGACGTTATCTCCCTGGAATAACATCATTAAATTACTAATCACATCTAAAATCCCATCAGGTAAAGCAAGCCACGTGGTGTGGACGTTTCCCCACCCAAATGATTTAGCAATTAGTTTTTCTTTGGTCATACATCAATCATAGCGTAACCTCGTGGGGAGGGATACTATAACGCGTATCTAAGTGTAAACCATTACTCAGTACCAAAGTAAACTACTTGGAATTGCTACATCACCGCAAGCCACGTGGTGTGGACGTTTACGATAACTTCACAACTCTTCGTAATTACTTACAACTGTCTACATCAATTAATCCAAAGTCCGTCAGCATAGCAAGCCACGTGGTGTGGACGTTTACCAGTTAAGAGATTTTTATAATTGACTCCCAATTACTTGATCCATTTAATCTCGTAGATCAATACGTGGAGAATCATAAGTGAAACTCGAAGTTTCTAACCAGTGATTCACCATGCGAACGACCCTATCTCTCATAAATGAGGGAGCCGAGCAGACAAACGACCCATCTATAAAAGTATGGCACGAAAGTCTCTAATTTGTGTCCTCTACATGACCAAGTGGCTCTGGCTCCATTCCACTCCCCGGGGTGAGAATGAGTCGACTTGAAATCAGCTTTGGAAAGACAAATTAGGCATTGTTTGATAAACTTAATCAAAGTTTCTCGTAAAAGGAATTACAAGAATTCTCCTCCAATGACTCGTCTATACGAACTTCGAAAGTCCATAAGAGTCACCAAGAGAACAGTAATGGAGACCATGGGAATGTTTCCATCCCCTCTCCCACTTAGCTTTTTATTATAAAGGGATACGCTATCTAGTGCATAAAAATAAACACATATAGCATGCATGAAAGCAATAAAGCACATAGATCACATAGTCACAAATAATGCTAGAGAAATTATTTTTCCCGACTATCATGGCTTTATCTTCACATGCATCTTCTAGTCTTCAGTCTTCGTTCTTGAATGCTCCATGTGACGAGAATATTAATTTCTAATATTTAAATCTATTTATTTTCAATTAATCCAAAAGTTACTTAATTCGAAAATTAAGTCAATCGAATATATCGAAAATAAAATTAAATATTATTAATATTTTTATTTATTTAATTTCCCATCTAATTCTATTAAATCTTTTAGAATAATCTATCCAAGTAAAACTCGGAATATTCTAGAAGACTTCTATAATAGAATAAGGAAACAAAAATAAATTTAGGACTCCTCTACTTTCCATTATCAATTTATTTCCATCTAATGAAAATTCCCAAGAATAGGAATAATCAAATAGGAAATAAATTAATACCAAATTAATTAAATTCCTAATCCATGAATATTTCCATAAAGGAAATAAAGCAAATAGGAATAAAATCAATTCAATTAATTCTTTCCTAATCCATGAGAGTTTCCTAAAAGGAAGACACTCAAATAGGAAAGTCGAATTAATTTCGGAAAGTCGGATTATGGTAGGAGTAGCGCGGGTTGGGAGTCCCCGTACCACCCCCACCGTCGACTGCCGCCCGGGAGGAGCACCGCCGCCGCCCCCAGCCCACGCGCCACCACCTCTGGTGGCCGGCGTGGCCGGAAGCTCCCGCGGACAGCCCCATGCCGGCGATCGATCCATGGGGTCGATCATGGGGATGATCGGCCCCTTCGTCCATTGTCTTCTTCGTCACACCTTCTTCGTCTTCCGGCGATCGTCTCAACATCGAACCAACGTAATTAAAATTACAAGAATTAAATTACAATTATCCGGTATCGATTCTATACATGAAATCGACCCTATACATTTTCCGGAAAAAGTAGAACGTAATAATAAATCCTAAATTCGGTCAACCCCCGAATTTTTACTATTACAAGCATTCAACCACACAAAACGAATCTCGACATGTCCGAGAGTTTAATAATCATGATAATTAATTAAGCAATAATTAAATCAACCGTGATAGCCGGAAATCCTGCAAGGTAGAACAACAATCGAGCATATACATGAACACGAAACCAAACGCTCTGATACCAATTGTTGGAAATCGATATCCCGGGCTATTAAAATTATGCGGAACCGATAGCCCGACCGAAATCCTTCATCGCCGGAGATTGGATCCCCGACTCATCCGCAGGAGTCCGACCTTTGGAGACTACGCGCCCGAAGACACGCAGCCCGCCCCCAGCCGATTTTCTCCCGCGAGTCGGATCCATGGACGCGAACCATCTCACGTCGACGGAGCTCGACTTGAGCATCACTGCCACGGGATGAAACCCCGCGGCTAGAAAACCCTAGCCGAGCCCCCCCAGCCGCGAGGGGCTCGCGATCGCACGCCGCGATCGCCGGGGCTGTCCAGCAGCCCCCGGTGGTGAGTCCGGCGACTCACCACCATCGCCGGAGGAGGGGCGGTCAGCCCCCAGCTGACCCGCCGCGGCTCCAGCCGCGGCTTTCCCCGTGATCGACCTTGCGGTCGATCGCATGCCCCGGCTCCAGCCGGGGCTCCTCCGTCGTGCCTGGCCGCCGGTGGAGGGCTGGGGAGGAACCAGCTGCCGTGGCACCAGCCCACGGCGGTCTCCCCGCGATCGACCCTAGGTCGATCGCTTGCCCCGGCGTCCAGCCGGGGCTCCCTCGTCCGTGCGCCTCGATCGAACCCTAGGGTTCGATCGCCCCCTCGGTTCCAAACCGAGGGTTCTCTCGATCTTCGCCGGGGATCTCGAATCCCCGTCCCCGAAGTTCGTACGTTTATCCGGATCGTGTGTTCATGTATATACTACAATTGATTCACATAAAATCATAAAAGAGGGTTTATGATTTTACCTTCGATTCGTTGTGCGGAGAAATGAAATCAAACACCTTTGATGACCTTGCGATCTTCCCACGTATTCCTTGCACCTCGTTCGAACGTCGTGTGGGCGACGATCTATCGAACTCTTATGGATCTTCCTCACTCTCAAAACTTTATGATTGGCGTAGGTCAATTAATTGTGTTATGAAAAGTGAAGACCATGTAGTGCTTATATAGGCTACGTAGGGGATCATAAGGAGAATAAATATTGGGCTTCCAATATTGAAAATTAAATTGGGTCCAACCCAAATCTATTAATTCTTATCAATATTAATTTTATTTATTTTCCACTATATAAATAAAATTGCACTCCCAATATTATTCCATATTATATCAAATAATATTTCTCCGGTAGTATTATATATTCCGTGTATTTAAGATTTAAATATCCATGAATAAATTTATTTATTGCTCAATAAATATTATTCATTTCTTATATCCGAGAATAGTACCGTTCAACTTTAATTATTATGCGGATTAAATCCACCTGCAGGGTTTACATAATAATTCCTTATGAACTCATCTCGGGGATATTATCAACCCTTACGGGATACACTGTCCCTTCAAGAATTCACGGCATGCCATATATAAAATATAGTGACCCAACTTAACCGGTAATTAACCCAATAATTAAATCGGTTAATTCCTTTGGCAAATCAAAGTCACTTATATTAAATATACACACCCGCAATAATATCGGGGATTAAGAATAAAATACACTGAGATTTAAATCGATTATCCAAGGCAATCCTAATCGATAAATCTCAAACGATCCGCTCAATACACAAAGTGTACAAGTGTGATAAAATAATTAAGACAAATTATTTTCTCTCTCACACAACGACTATACCGATGGACTAGTTCGTGTCCATCTAGGTCGTGAGCAACTGTTTGATTAAATACGAGTAACCGATAGTATGATCTTCTGTGTGGGCCCGACACACCATACTAACTACAACGTATAGAATCCAGGACTATATTTTGTTGGAGTTGTGTACTTAATGTCTAGATTTAAGTATCGGTAAACTCCCGGTCATAGCATTTAACCTATTTAATTAATAAACAATTATTTGCAGTTAATTATTGTTAAGCAAATCATGGTTCTGGATTTTATACGTTGTAGTTAGTATGGTGTTGCATGGGCACACAGAAGATCATACTATCGGTTACTCGTATTTAATCGAACAGTTGCTCACGACCTAGATGGACACGAACTAATCCATCGGTATAGTCGTTGTGTGAGAGAGAAAATAATTTATCTTAATTATTTTATCACACTTGTACACTTGGTGTATTGGGCGGATCAGCTTGAGATTTATTGATTAGGATTGCCTTGGATAATCAATTTAAATCTCGGAGTATTTTATTCTTAATCCCCGATATTATTGCGGGTGTGTATATTTAATATAAGTGACTTTGATTTACCAAAGGAATTAACCGATTTAATTATTGGGTTAATTACCGGTTAAGTTGGGTCACTATATTTTATATATGACATGCCGTGAATTCTTGAAGGGACAGTGTATCCCGTAAGGGTTGATAATATCCCCGAGATGAGTTCATGAGGAATTATTATGTAAACCCTGCAGGTGGATTTAATCCGCATAATAATTAAGGTTGAACGGTACTATTCTCGGATACAAGAGATGAATAATATTTATTGAGCAATAAATAAATTTATTCATGGATATTTAAATCTTAAATACACGGAATATATAATACTACCGGAGAAATATTATTTGATATAATATGGTTAATATTGGGAGTGCAATTTTATTTATATAGTGGAAAATAAATAAAATTAATATTGATAAGAATTAATAGATTTGGGTTGGACCCAATTTAATTTTCAATATTAGAAGCCCAATATTTAATCTCCTTATGATCCCCTACGTAGCCTATAAAAGCACTACATGGTCTTCACTTTTCATAACAGAATTAATTGACCTACGCCAATCATAAAGTTTTGAGAGTGAGGAAGATCCATAGGAGTTCGATAGATCGTCGCCCACACGACGTTCGAACGAGGTGCAAGGAATACGTGGGAAGATCGCAAGGTCATCAAAGGTGTTTGATTTCGTTTCTCCGCACAACGAATCAAAGGTAAAATCATAAACCCTCTTTTATGATTTTATGTGAATTGATTGTAGTATATACATGAACACACGATCCGGATAAACGTACGAACTTCGGGGACGGGGATCCGAGATCCCCGGCGAAGATCGAGGAACCCTCGATGGGATCGAGGGTGGCGGCCGAACCCTAGGGTTCGACCGCTAGCGACGCGCGACGAAGGGAGCCCCGGCTTATCGCCGGGGCACGGGATCGACCAAGGGTCGATCACCGGGAGTCCGCCGTGGGCTGGTGCCACGGCGGGAGGACTCGCCGGCCGCCCTTGTCGGATGCGCGCGCAGCGCGAACACCCTCGGCTGGGCGCCGAGGGGTCGATCGAGCCCGTAGGCTCGATCGCTGGGAGCTGCGGGAGTCACCCGCAGCGACTCGTAGCGTGCTGCGGGACTTCCCGCAGCGGTGCGCTGGGACGAGCCCAGCGCGTTGAGCAGCGGGTCACGCGACCCGCTGCGGGGCTGCTACGAGCAGCCCCGGGGATGCCTCGTGCATCCCCAGCGATCATCACGAGATGATCGCGAGCCCCGTACGGGGGCTCGGCTGAGTGCTCGCGGCCTTCGGGCCTCGCTGAGTATTCGGTCGGGCCCCGGCTCGTATGGTGGTTCGCGTTCATGGATCCGACTCGTGGGAGAAAATCGGCTGGGGGCGGGCTGCGTGTCTTCGGGCGCGTAGTCTCCAAAGGTCGGACTCCTGCGGATGAGTCGGGAATCCAAATCTCCGGCGATGAAGGATTTCGGTCGGGTTATCGGTTCCGCAAATTTTTTTGATAGCCCGGGATATCGATTTCCAACAATTGGTATCAGAGCGTTTGGTTTCGTGTTCATGTATATGCTCGATTATTGTTCTACCTTGCAGGATTTCCGGCTATCATGGTTGATTTAATTATTGCTTAATTAATTATCATGATTATTAAACTCTCGGACATGTCGAGATTCGTTTTGTGTGGATGAATGTTTGTAATAGTAAAAATTCGGGGGTTGACCGAATTTAGGATTTATTATTACGTTCTTTATTTTTCCGGAAATTGTATAGGGTCGATTTCATGTATAGAATCGATACCGGATAATTGTGATTTAATTCTTGTAATTTTATTACGTTGGTTCGATGTTGAGACGATCGCCGGAAGACGAAGAAGATGTGACGAGAAGGGAAGGGCTTGGGATCGATCACATGATGGTGATCGACCCATGGCCTAGCCGGCGTGGCTAGGCGGCGGCGGCGCTCCTCCCCGAGTGGCCGGCCGATCCATCAAGGTGGGGATGGTGTGGGGTCTCCCAATCCCATGCTATTCCTACCAAGAAATTACTTTCCTAATTAATTCGGATTTTTCCTATTTGAGTACTTTCCTTTTAGGAAACTCTCATGGATTAGGAAAAGAATTGATTTAAATTAATTTTATTTCTATTTGATTTATTTCCTTCATGGAAATATTCATGGATTAGAAATTTAATTAATTTAGTACTAAATTTATTTTTCCTATTTGATTATTCCTACTCATTGGAATATTCATGGATTAGGAATAAAGATAAATTTGGAAAGTAGTAAGTCCTAATTTATTTTATTTCCTTGTTCTATTATAGGTATCTTCTAGAATATTCCAATTTTACTTGGATAGATTATTCTAGAGATTTAATAGAACTAGATAGGAAAATAAATAAATAAAAATATTAATAATATTTAATTTTATTTTTGATATATTCGATTGACTTAATTTTCGAATTAAGTAACTTTTGGATTAATTGAAAATAAATAGACTTAAATATTAGAGATTAATATTCTCGTCACATGGAGCATTCAAGAACGAAGACTGAAGACTAGAAGATGCATACGGAGATGCGACAAAGCCATGATAGTCGGAAAATAATTTTCTAGCATTATTTTGACTATGTGTTACTATGTGCTTTATTGCTTGTATGCATGCTATATGTGTTTACTTTATGCACTAGATAGCGCATCCCTTTATTATAAAAAGCTAAGTGGGAGAGGGTATGGAAACATACCCACGGTCTCCATTGCTGTTCTCTTGGTGACTCTTATGGACTTTTGAAGTTCGTATAGACGAGTCATTGGAGGAGAATTCTTGTAATTCCTTTCATAAGAGACATTGATTAAGTTTATCAAACAATGCCTAATTTGTCTTTCCAAAGCTGACTTCAAGTCGACTCATTCTCACCCCGGGGAGTGGAATGGAGCCAGAGCCACTTGGTCATGTAGAGGACACAAATTAGAGACTTTCGTGCCATACTTTTATAGATGGGTCGTTTGTCTGCTCGGCTCCCTCATTTATGAGAGATAGGGTCGTTTGCATGGTGAATCACTGGTTAGAAACTTCGAGTTTCACTTATGATTCTCCAAGTCTTGATTTACAAAATCTAATGAATTCTTGTAATTGGGAGTCAATTATAAAAGTCTCTTAGTGTAGTAAACGTCCACACAACGTGGCTTGCTGTACTGACGGGCTTTGGATTAATTGATGTAGACAGTTATAAGTAATTATGAAGAGTTGTGAAGTTATCGTAAACGTCCACACAACGTGGCTTGCGGTGATGTAACAATTCCAAGTAATGTACTTTGGTACTGAGTAATGGTTTACACTTAGATACGCGTTATAGTATTCCTCCCAACGAGGTCATGCTATGATTGATGTATGGCCAAAGAAAATCTAATTGCTAAATCATTTGGGTAGGGTAAACGTCCACACAACGTGGCTTGCCTCACCTGATGGGATTTAAGATGTGATTAGTAATTTAATGATGTTATTCTGGGGAGATAACGTCGGATATTAAATTAATTGTTTGTTTAAATGTGCTTATAGGTTTAGAGGATTGCTATGAATCCACTTTTGTTGATACTTGAGGAAATTAACGCACTGGTTCCATACTGTGTTGAATGGAAAGAAGAATTAGACATTGCTCAGACTGCAAAAGAGTACAAGGACGTACTCAGTGAAACTTGTCCTCCTGGACTCACCATTAACTCAACTGAGGAGGAGATTTTTGACTTTGAAAGGTGGGGTAGTGCTCGTGCATTAGCCACTAATCATGATGTCATGCTCAAGCTCAAGTTGTTGTTTGGACATGATGAGAAGGTTAGAAAAGAGGCGATGAGGATACTCATAAAGATCTGTTACTGCGATGAAACACTTGATCATGTTTTTGAGATGATGGATCTTTTAGACGAGTTGAAACGATCGCAAGCTCTTGTAGCCAAAGCCAAAGGTTTCGAACCTAAAGGCAAGGGAAAGGAGAAGAAGACAAGGGGGTCCGGTGGTCCTAAGGGACTTGGACCAAAGGGTGGGATAAAGAAGCCTTCTGGCAAATATCCCCAAGGGAAGCAGTCTGAGTACTGGGGGTCTACATCTTGTCCTCTCAAAGGTACGAATTTTTCTTTAGTCGTAAAACATAGTCAGCGGTATTATCTACCAGAATTCTGGTGTGTAGATATGGAACCACTGACGGTATGTGCATTCTAAATGCAGGGGTTCCAGAAAACCCAGCGACTTAGAGAAGAAGAGTTCGAGTCCACATGGGCAAAGCTGTTGAGGAAGCAGCGGTTGCAGTGGAAGACATTTATCTATCTGTTTGATAGATATAGGATTTCATTTCAGTTTATTGCTTTGTACCTTTTAATTTAGAAAGAACTTTTGGATTTCTATTAATGGATATTTTATTTCTTTAATCATGTTGATGGTTTAGATAAGAAATAATGGTAATATCTATTCTGGTACATTAGATAGCAATATATGAATGATGAATCCTTAGTCTACCACGATGCAACAAACCGTTACAAACTTGTTTTACTTATTAGATGTATTTCTTTATCAATCATTATACTTGTGAATTCCTGAACTTAATAGTATTTATTCAAAAGGGATTCAAAAGGTCGAAATTGATTTACTCAATTATAGTTGGAGGAATGGACCTCCCGACCTAAGAATCAATTTTTGGAAGAAGATACAACTAAGTTAACCTTTCTGGATAAAGGATAGAATTCGGACAAGTATGGAAAATGATTTGTGATTAATGCGGTATGTGTAATTAGAGAAGATACGAGTCGTTCTTTCGAGAATACTCGAAGATGGATTAGACTACTTGCTGTGCCATAAAAGCAGAGTGTTTTACAACACAAAGCCATTATGGGGATCCTTCAAAGTATATCCATTTGTAGCCTACGACTTGTTCGCAGAGGCTATCATCTATCTAAATAACACATAGCATAAATCAAGGATTGAGATTAAAACTCAAACGACTGCACCATGCACTGATGTGTAGACATGGTGTGTCAGGAATAAGAAATGGAATTCTAATAGTAAAAGGACAAGTTTATTCGGAACCACCTATGTTCTATGAATTTTCTGGATACAACAGCATATTGAAAATAGTTGTAGAATATCCTAGATGAACAAGTAATTGTATGTTCAATAGTACCACGGACCAGAAGGGTGTCTTCGCCCGGTTCTTGGAGAAGACTATTAGATGAACTACAAATGCCCTAACGAAAAAGGTACTTTATAATGAGAAAAGAGTAGACTGAGAACCAGCCTAACCGAGTAGTAGTACACCACTAACTGCACCTAATGTTATTACTGTTATACACCGGAACGCCATTGCAGTGGGAGGTTGTTAATCAACCGGAGATGTTCATCAGACTGGAGGAGTTTTAAACTCTGGATCTAGTAGACATGAAATCGATCCCTAGTTCTGCATAAGGGGCAGTACTGATCTAAATGTGCATTCTTGGAGAACAATAAGGATTATTGTTAAGAGGCGAGATCATTTAGAGTACAAGCTTAGTTGATCCATTCATGGATTGTAACAAAGCCAGAGTTCGTGGAACTTGCGCATTGATGAGATAGTCCATTTGATGGATTCGTCAAAAAGCATAAACAAGGAAAGGTGTATTAGAGACGTAATAGAAACAAGGGTGGTGTTTCTCGGAAATTTTGTGTAGATAACACTTCATCGTTGGCCACATAGTAAAAGTGTTGTCAGACATAAAATAGAGGTTGTCTAAGTAAATCGAAATATAAGATTAAGATGAAGTTGGATCATGTTCTTAGAAATCTTTTGATCTCTGGAGAAGAACATTTGTACTTCTCTTTAGACATCTTATACGATTATGGTTTGTTTTAAACATGCACATTCTAAGAAAGGATATTGCCTTTCGAGAACAGAATGCATCTATCTAAGGTTTGTGTCTTGAACACATGAAGGAGATAAATATAGACAAAGCAGATTCTTACACTTCGAGTGTAAAGAGCTTTGTAAATGCAGTGTTATAAAACAAGAACCTGATATCAACTATGCGGTTAGCGTAGTGGGAGGATATCGAAATAATCTGGATAAGAAGTATTCGAATGCTGTAAAAGTACTTGGAAGTACTGGAAAGCTAGCAAAAACGAAATTTTCTTAGATTACAGTTTCCCAGATTCAAAACCAGAGAAGGACCAGTGTAAGTCGATATCAGGCTATGTGTTCACTTTTAGAAGAGGTGGAACCTAAAGATGAAAGAGTGATAAGCGTAAAGCTTCTCGGACTCTATCATAAACCGAATAGCAGCCTCAGAGGCAGCGGAAGTTTGGTTAGGTTCCGGAATGACCTCTGAACTTGGATATGACTCTTGGTTCACCAAAGGCTATGTAAATAGCGGTGCATGGTAAACTGGAAGAAGTCATAAGTTCAAAAGATGATGATAACACATAGAGCAAGTACCACCTGATACGAATCATCGTCAGAGAGACGATGAAGTAGTCACCAAGATAACTTCAGAGCGGCAACCTAGATTGCTCATTCACATAATACTTCTGGGAAGTATAACTTAAGCACGTGATGAGTATGGGAGTCGGGAGTTTGGAGGAAATGACTAGACCTTAGTACAAGTGGGAGATTGTTGGAGTTGTGTACTTAATGTCTAGATTTAAGTATCGGTAAACTCCCGGTCATAGCATTTAACCTATTTAATTAATAAACAATTATTTGCAGTTAATTATTGTTAAGCAAATCATGGTTCTGGATTTTATACGTTGTAGTTAGTATGGTGTTGCATGGGCACACAGAAGATCATACTATCGGTTACTCGTATTTAATCGAACAGTTGCTCACGACCTAGATGGACACGAACTAATCCATCGGTATAGTCGTTGTGTGAGAGAGAAAATAATTTATCTTAATTATTTTATCACACTTGTACACTTGGTGTATTGGGCGGATCAGCTTGAGATTTATTGATTAGGATTGCCTTGGATAATCAATTTAAATCTCGGAGTATTTTATTCTTAATCCCCGATATTATTGCGGGTGTGTATATTTAATATAAGTGACTTTGATTTACCAAAGGAATTAACCGATTTAATTATTGGGTTAATTACCGGTTAAGTTGGGTCACTATATTTTATATATGACATGCCGTGAATTCTTGAAGGGACAGTATATCCCGTAAGGGTTGATAATATCCCCGAGATGAGTTCATGAGGAATTATTATGTAAACCCTGCAGGTGGATTTAATCCGCATAATAATTAAGGTTGAACGGTACTATTCTCGGATACAAGAGATGAATAATATTTATTGAGCAATAAATAAATTTATTCATGGATATTTAAATCTTAAATACACGGAATATATAATACTACCGGAGAAATATTATTTGATATAATATGGTTAATATTGGGAGTGCAATTTTATTTATATAGTGGAAAATAAATAAAATTAATATTGATAAGAATTAATAGATTTGGGTTGGACCCAATTTAATTTTCAAT
The DNA here is from genome assembly GCA_954870475.1 of Euphrasia confusa. Taxonomy (NCBI): domain Eukaryota; kingdom Viridiplantae; phylum Streptophyta; class Magnoliopsida; order Lamiales; family Orobanchaceae; genus Euphrasia; species Euphrasia confusa. The sequence goes on along the minus strand of OX940949.1, from coordinate 12,800,624 downwards.
ATTAGAAGCCCAATATTTAATCTCCTTATGATCCCCTACGTAGCCTATAAAAGCACTACATGGTCTTCACTTTTCATAACAGAATTAATTGACCTACGCCAATCATAAAGTTTTGAGAGTGAGGAAGATCCATAGGAGTTCGATAGATCGTCGCCCACACGACGTTCGAACGAGGTGCAAGGAATACGTGGGAAGATCGCAAGGTCATCAAAGGTGTTTGATTTCGTTTCTCCGCACAACGAATCAAAGGTAAAATCATAAACCCTCTTTTATGATTTTATGTGAATTGATTGTAGTATATACATGAACACACGATCCGGATAAACGTACGAACTTCGGGGACGGGGATCCGAGATCCCCGGCGAAGATCGAGGAACCCTCGATGGGATCGAGGGTGGCGGCCGAACCCTAGGGTTCGACCGCTAGCGACGCGCGACGAAGGGAGCCCCGGCTTATCGCCGGGGCACGGGATCGACCAAGGGTCGATCACCGGGAGTCCGCCGTGGGCTGGTGCCACGGCGGGAGGACTCGCCGGCCGCCCTTGTCGGATGCGCGCGCAGCGCGAACACCCTCGGCTGGGCGCCGAGGGGTCGATCGAGCCCGTAGGCTCGATCGCTGGGAGCTGCGGGAGTCACCCGCAGCGACTCGTAGCGTGCTGCGGGACTTCCCGCAGCGGTGCGCTGGGACGAGCCCAGCGCGTTGAGCAGCGGGTCACGCGACCCGCTGCGGGGCTGCTACGAGCAGCCCCGGGGATGCCTCGTGCATCCCCAGCGATCATCACGAGATGATCGCGAGCCCCGTACGGGGGCTCGGCTGAGTGCTCGCGGCCTTCGGGCCTCGCTGAGTATTCGGTCGGGCCCCGGCTCGTATGGTGGTTCGCGTTCATGGATCCGACTCGTGGGAGAAAATCGGCTGGGGGCGGGCTGCGTGTCTTCGGGCGCGTAGTCTCCAAAGGTCGGACTCCTGCGGATGAGTCGGGAATCCAAATCTCCGGCGATGAAGGATTTCGGTCGGGTTATCGGTTCCGCAAATTTTTTTGATAGCCCGGGATATCGATTTCCAACATATTTTGCGTAAATAATTAATGATAATTAATTGCAAATAATTGTTTATTAATTAAATAGGTTAAATGCTATGATTGGGAGTTTACCGATGCTTAAATCTAGACATTAAGTACACAACTCCAACAGGCTGCATGTCTTCGGGCGCGTAGTCTCCAAAGGTCGGACTCCTGCGGATGAGTCGGTGTTCGTGCGATCTCCGGCGACGGGTTTTCGGTCGGGTTATCGGTTCCGCAATTTTTTTTGATAGCCCGGGACATCGAATCCCAGCAGATAATACCACTGACTATGTTTTACGACTAAAGAAAATTTCGTACTTTCTTTGAGAGGTTAATTAGACTTCCAGTACCCAGACTATTTGCATCCAGAACACTTGCCTCCTGGCTTTCTCGTCCCATCTCGTGGTCCAAGACACTTAGGACCACTGGGTTTCTTTGCTTGCTTTTCCTTTCCCCCGATTTTGCCTTTAGGTTCAAAACCTTTGGCATTGGCTACAAGAGCTTGCGATTTCCGACTCAACTCGTCTAAAAGGTCAATCATCTCAAAAACGTTTTCTAAGCGTTTCCTCGAAGCGACTGGCCCTTATGAGTATCCTCATCGCTTCTTGTCTAGCCGCCTATGTCATGTCTAAACACCAACTTGAGTTTGATCATGACATCAAAATCAGTCATTTCCTCATTAGTTGAGACATTAATAGGCTTGAGAGGACAAAGCTCACTGAGTACAAACTTGTACTCTTTAACAGTCTGGGCAATGTCTAGATCTCTATTCCAATCAATACATTTAGGGACCAGTGAGTTTAAAATCCTTACGTATAACAGAAAGTGGGTCAATGCCATATCCTAATCTATGAGCACATATAACAACAAACAATCGATTTAATCTCCGATATTATCTCCCTCAAATAATATCATTAAACCACTAATCACATCTAAAATCCCATCAGATATGGCAAGCCACGTGGTGTGGACGTTTACCAATCCAAATGATTTAGCAATTAGATTTTCTTCGGTCATACATCACTTATAGCAGAACCTCGTGGGGAGGAATACTATAATGCGTATCTAAGTGTAAACCATTACTCAGTACAAAAGTAAATCGTTTGGAACTGCTACATCACCGCAAGCCACGTGGTGTGGACATTTACGACAACTTCACAACTCTTCACAATTTCTTACAACTGTCTACATCAATTAATCCAAAATCCGTCAGCATAGCAAGCCACGTGGTGTGGACGTTTACTACACCAAGAGACTTTTATAATTGACTCCCAATTACTTGATCCATTCAATCTTGTAAATCAAGACGCGGAGAATCATAAGTGAAACTCGAAGTTTCTTACCAGTGATTCACCATGCGAACAACCCTATCTCTCATAAAATGAGGGAGCCGAGCAGACAATCGATCCACCTTCAAAAGGATGGTACGAAGGTCTCTAATTTGTGTCCTCGACATGACCAAGTGGCTTTGGCTCCATTCCACTCCCCGGGGTGAGAATGAGTCGACTTGAAATCAGTTTTGGAAAGACAAATTAGGCATTGTTTGATAAACTTAATCAATGTTTCTCGTAAGAGGAAGTACAAGAATTCTCCTCCAATGGCTTATCTATATGAACTTCGAAAGTTCATAAAAGTCACCAAGAGAACAGCAATGGAGACCATGGATATGTTTCTATACCCTCTCCCACTTAGCTTTTTACAATAAAGGGATACGCTATCTAATGCATAATTAAATACACATAAGCATGCATACATGAAATAAAGCACATAGAATATTATCACATAATAAAAATAATTACTAGAATATTATTTTGCGACTATTATGGCTTTATCGCATCCCCGTACGCATCTTCTAGTCTTCAGTCTTCGTTCTTGAATGCTCCATGTGACGGGAATATTAATTCCAATATTTAAATCTATTTATTTTTAATAAATCCAAAAGATACTTAATTCGAAAATTAAGTCAATCGAATAAATCAAAAATAAAATTAAATATTATTAATATTTTTTATTTATTTTATTTTCCCTTTCTACTTCATTAAATCTCTAGAATAATCTATCCAAGACCCACTTGGAATATTCTAGAAGACATCCATAATGAAATAAGGAAATAAAATAATTTATTTTATTTTCCCTTTCTACTTCATTAAATCTCTAGAATAATCTATCCAAGACCCACTTGGAATATTCTAGATGATTTCCATAATGAAATAAGGAAATAAAATAATTTAGGACTCCTAGTCCTTCCAAATTAATTCCTTTCCTAATTCATTAAAAATTCCATAAAGGAATAATTAAATAAGGAAAAATTAATTTAGAACTCCTAAACTTTCCAAATTAATTATATTCCTAATCCATTAAAAATTCCATAAAGGAATAATTAAATAGGAAAAATAAATTAATTATAAATTTATTCCTTTTCCTAATCTATGAAAATTCCCAAGAATAGGAATAATCAATAAGGAAAAATAAATTTATTTAGGAAAAATAATTCTTTTCCTAGTCCATTAAAAATTCCCAAAAATAGGAATAATTAAATTAGGAAAACCGAATTAAATTAGGAATAGGATCTTTACCGGGATTAACACGGAATGGGGATTTCCGGTCTATCCCCGAGCTCGGCCGAGGAGCACGCCACCACCGCCACCACCCAACCGGCGCGCCACCACCGCCGGTGACATCGCACGGCCGAGGGTGCGGTCGAGTGTGAAGGTACCGGTATACCGATCCGATCGATATACCGTGTGTGCGGAAGCGTGTAAAGCAATAGATCTACTATGCCATGATCTTAGTGCACACATATATATGTATAGACACATATTTATATATATATATACATCCAATATATATATAGAGAGAGATTAACAAGAACACTTACAACCGGTGTAGCGTGCCTCGTTGATGTTGATGAAGGTGGTGTTGAGTCGATTGAACCACCTTCATGGATCAGCCTTGAGAATGACCTCGTCACTCTTCTTGTCTAGATCGCCCGGATGTTGAAACCGCACAAATGGCCCGGCCTCTACGTGTTGCACACGAACCCGGATGACGAACACTTTGCTTGATTGAGTCGGTTCTCCAAGAACACTCTCTTTTCTCTCCTTTTGGTTGTGAATTTCGTGGCTGATGTTATGTATTATGAAAATCTGATTTTCATCCATATATTAGCATCATTATGCATGTCATAACACCCCATTGTAACCTCCAACATAATGGGCATCAATTATGCACCATTAACATGCAAAAGGAGTTACAAAGGAGGTGAAAGGTCATGCCACATACACATGCCACTATGCATTGTATGTGGTCCCACTTGCTTGTGTGGCATGCCATGTCACACTATGTGACATGCATCCATGCAAGCCATGCATCCCATGCATGTGAATTAAATCCACGTAAATATTGATTCTAAATCAATATATATATATATTAAGCATCGTACATCATCTTCGAGTCCGTGTGTGACCCTGTAGGTATAATTATCGATCAATATTATATTGCTCCCAGCAATTAATATTATCGAATAATCATTTAACATCCATAGACGACCTTATGACTTTATCGATTGCACACGTAGGATCGAAGGACATATCCCAACAATCTCCCACTTGGCCTTCAGAGCCAGTGTGCTGCCAATTTCCTGTTGTCACTTTATGTCTAAGTTTGAACTTGAGGCAAGACTCGAGTCATCCTCAATCGGTTCAAACCTTTCTTGGACTTTGAGACAGACTGTAAAACCAGATTTATCACTATGATACGAATCTGGACGTGGCCACGTATTTTCCACAGTCTCGACTCTCCAAGTGGCCGGTAAGACATGTATCCCATTATAAAATGGAGGACAATCCCATCTTGTCAATCCAAGCTCTCCCACTTGCTTCCTGATATACCCAATAACAAGTTTTATAACCTCCTTTTACGAAAGGCGTTTACTTGTATCAAAGTACACCATTTCACAATGGAATCACTCTGGACTACTTAGGTCAGAGGAAATTGCTCGACAGTCAATGAAATACTATTATGACTCGAAATCTTAAATACTATTCCAGTCGGGTCTGTTCGATCATTAGCTCCCAGCTAATATCTATGTAATTGTACTTGATGTCCCACATCACTAGCCCATGAAGCGGCGCTATAGTACACATTACAAACTAGTTCATTGTATTATCGGTTTGTCCGTACTCGATTATACGAACCAGGAACAACTATATGATTCAAGTATATCAGTTCAACCATTGGGAGTTCATTATGCGGTAAGTCGACCTCATAACCCAATTGATATCACTTAATCATTTGGACAATTCATATAAATTAAACCATATTTATATGAAGGAATATGTATTATACATATGAGTGAATGTTTATAAAATCTCCAAAAGTATCTAATACAGTAATAGAAATCACAACCCATCTCTAAGATGTCTGATCTCTATTGCAGTCGTGAAAGCCTCAAGCTTAAACTACTGGAGAGGTTTAGAAAATGGGTTTGCAACCTTACCAAAAGTCGCAACTTTATTATCTCGATGTCTCCACAAAACTATCTCCCAGATAATGTGGAACTTCCTGAGCACCAGTTTTAGACTTGTGGTGCTTCCTAGCTCATAGGCTTGCGCGATAACTCTACTATAAATAGAGAACTATCGGATGGGCTGAGCTAGTTACGCCACCTAGTTCATTCAAGAACTTTCAAATCCTAACTGCCAACATTACTGCATCCAATGCAATACTGTGCTCAGCTTCTGTAGTTTAATCATCTATATTGCATTGCATGGAACTATTCCAGCAAATTTCACCTCTAACCAGACAAAAGATATAACCAGATTAAAATCGGAAATTATCTTAGTCTGTTTTAAAGTTAGCATTCAAACAGCTTGTTAATATCAACTCCTTTTGTCTTCCAAAGACAACAAAATATTCTTTAGTCCATCTAAGGTACATAAGAATATTCTTGGCCGCACTCTAATGCGCCTCACCTGGGTTTCCTTGAAACTGACTCGTCATGCTCAAAGCATACGATACGTCCGGTCGTGTACATATCATGGCGTACATTATAGACCCTATTGCCGAAGCATAAGGAATGTTTTCCATCCTCTTTTGCTCATCAAGTCCCGTAGGGCCTTGCATCTTGCTAAGAGATGTGCCATGACTCATTGGAATGAGACCCTTTTTGGCGTCTTTCATTCTGAACTTATCAAGTACCTTATCAATATAGGTCACTTGACTAAGTCCAAACATCATTTTCGATCTGTTCTTGATGCCCAATATGTACTGTGCTTCTCCAAGATCCTTCATTGAAAAACAATTCCCAAGCCATTCTTTAATAGAATTAAGCATAGAAACATTGTTTCCAATAAGGAGTATGTCACCGACATACAACAAAATTAATACAACGTAACTCCCACTGATCTTCTTGTAAAACAAGACTCTTCCGAGTTCCTCTGAAATCCAAATCCCAGTATGGATTCATTGAACTGAAGATTGCTACTCCGATATGCATTCTTTATTCCATAAATAGAACTATAAGCTTGCATAATTTCTCAGCCTTATAAAGATCGATAAAACTCTTTGGCTGTGTTAAAACACAGCCTCTTCTAGAATCCAATTCAAGAAGTTAGTTTTAACATCCAATATTACCATAACTCATTATCAAGATGAGTAGTAATGGCTAAGATAATCTGAATGATTTAATCAAAGCAATTGGTGAAAGTTTTTCCATAATCCACCTCGTGAATAAAACTTTTACCATCAACCTTGCTTTGAAAACCCTAGGTTTTCCATCTGTCTGTTTAGATCTTAAAGATCTATTAGCATTCATTGGGTCTAACCCTGTGATGCAAATATATCAAGTTCCAAACTTGATTATCAGATATTGATATCATCTCAGATTTCATGGCACCATGCCAATTTTTTAGTAGCTGGACTCGTCATAGCTTGGAATTAGGTCGAAGGTTCACCGCTTTCCAAAAGCATGAATTCATATCTCTCATTGGTCATAATATCTAAGTATTTGAATAATAGAGATAGATTTATGCCTTTCGGACCTACGAGGGCTGATATGGCTTCCAAAATCATAAGAATACTCTCAACCCAGTCTTGAGTATTCATCGTTGGTTGTTTCACTTGAACCTCATTCAAAACAACCGAGCTCCCACTGGATTTCTAGGAAAGATAACTCTTTTCAAGAAAATCACTATCTCGAGCAACAAAATATTGTTCTCAGATAGATCGTAGAAGTTGTACCCTCGAGTTTCTTATGGATACCATAAAGAAACTTTTATCCCATTTGAGTTCAAGCTCTATAGAGATAAATCTCGTCAGAGAAGCTTTTAGAACCTCAAATTTTGATGAAAACAATTTAGGGACCCTCCCTTTCCATACCTAGTATGGTGTCTTATCAACAGCTTTTGACAGCTTCCTATTCAGTGTATAAGTTGAAGTCTAGAATTGTGTGTTCCCAAAAGAGACCAGTAGTTCATTTAGACCTCTCATCGAGTGGTTGAACTATATCTAATATAGTTTGTTTTCTCTTTTCCGAAACATAACCTTCATGTGCTTGTGAACTAATAGGTTCCACATACATCAGTATGTATCATCCCTAATTACTCACATGTTCTCCTTTTTCCAAGAAAGATGACATTGTTATCTTTTCAATCACACATCATTCACATGTATCAAATGACTCCAAGTCAAATGATTCTAAAATTCCTTCTAAAAGAAGTTTCGTTACATGTTTAGATTTTGATTTGATCTAATCAACAATGTTTCAGTTATGTCTCATTGATACTTATTCGATTTGGCCTTTGGTCTTAATGATATATATGATTTGTCAAGTTTAAAGTATACATAAACAATATAATAATCGTACCAAAACAAAGAATAATTCACAATTAAAATAGTTACCAAACTATTTAATAGTGAAAAACTAATCCATCAGTATCTAATACTGAACCAATATTCATTGTTTATTGAAGGTACGAAATTACATAGTTATAATACTAAAACAAGGCCCTAAGGCAAAACAACATCATATGATCATGCGGCTAATGCAACGACATTCGCTTCATTTCTCGCCCGTAGATCGACATCTCTACTCACCAAACTTACACTTCTATGTAGTTCCTCCACATACAAATGTGAGAACCACATTTGGCATCCAATACCCAAGAAGTAGAATTTGTGAAGTTTAATGTCTATATCATTAATACCTGAAGATGAAGCAACCACGTTCTTCACATCTTCTTTGAACTTTGGGCAAATTCAATTATTCCCAATAATTGAGTCTCATTCAAATTTCCCATTCAAAATTATCTCAATGTCAAAACATGATAAATCGTAAGTGAAAAATCGAAGTTTTCTAACCAGCGATATTATCATGCAATTGAAGCCCTATCTCTCATAAAATATGAGGGAGCCAACCAGACAATCGATTCACGCCATCCAATGGCTCGAAAGTCTCTAATTTGTGTCATTGATGAACTTAAGTGTTTTGGATTAAATCACTCCCCGAGGTGTAAATAATCCTAACCTTATAATCCATCAAATGAAAGACAAATTAGGCATTTGTTTTGAAATTGAATAAAATATGAACTTTTATATGTTTGCAAGTAGTGTCCAACACTTTTGCAGTAGACGCATTGAGATTCCCTAGGAACCCTAGTAGCCTTCTTGCCCATGCTCTTTTGAATACCCTATCCCATATCATAAGAATTTCCCTCTTAGGGTCCTTCTCTATCGCCGGCTCAGGAGCCTTGAGCATCCCGTGGAGCTCACGAAGCGATTTCTTCAAACCATTCATATGGAAATTTTAGCCTAAAGGCATTATAACCATCATGAAATTGAAGTATGAAATCGGTTGCCAAATAATCATCATAGGAAAAATCTAGGCGGTCACTTGAAGCAAATAATCCAATCATTTGTTGCACATGTGATTCCATAGATTTCCATTTTTCCAGCCTAGCTGAAGCAATGACCCTGGTCATACCGAACCGCTCAATCTTAGCATATTCCCCGAACATGCTATTGAGTTGTTCAATGATATCTTAGGATGTGGTTATCTAACACATTTTCATTGTCTTCGTATTTGAGGACCATCCTCGAATTACGTTGTGAATCAAGAAAATTTATGTTGTTCAATTTTTCATAATCAAGAATTGAACCAAACTTGAATCGAGTTGAAATTAACATGATAAACTACAAAAGAAAGATAAATAAAGTATGTAAACATCCACAAAGCGGTAAACAAATAAGGTTGTCTAACAAGTTACTTATTTATTCCATTTTGTTCAATCGATATCTAATATCGTTGTTCCCTTGAACAAAGCGATCCCAAGACCCTCATCTTGCGAATCCTTAAGCCGACTGAGTCCGCACTTAAGAAAACCAAGATAGGTAGACATCCCATGTCAATGACATCTAATGTCATTCTCGGTCGATAAGAATCACATTCTTATCTCATGTCTCGATAGCCACGCCTGCAGTGGATCTATCGATGAGAAAACCAAACTCACGTGTAAGGGTCTAACCCTTACTCCCACTATCCCAAGATAACAAGTAGTACCCCGCTGAGGCGGACCTACCAACTTATGATCGAGGGCTTCATGAGTGTGACGTTTTGGACAAGACATTATACTCATTATTATTGAGAACTTGCATGCATAGGTTTGTTTATATGTAAGTTGAACATTTATAACATAAAACAACCTATAACTAGCAAAGCATATAAATACGAAATCGAAAGGCCCCTAGAACCTCACAACTCTCAAACGAAAAGAATTAAAGTAATAACAAAAGCCTTGAACATCTTCTGGACTGGTCCTCGCCCTCCGTTTTAGTTCCGTGCTCGCCGATTTTGGTCAAAACAAGTCATTACCTCAAAAACCACGAACAGCGCCCGCCGTTTTACAACCAGCGGTCGCTGAACACCACCGGCGGTCGCCGTTTCCAAAACGGCGCCCGCCGAAAAGGCAAAAAACCCATCTGCCCCAAAAAAGGCCTTTCGGCGGTCGCCGTTTTCAAAACGGCGCCCGCCGAATCAAAACGGCGCCCGCCGGAGCTCAAACGGCGACCGCCGTTTGGCTCCAGCAGCCCGGTTTGCTTCGTTTTGCTTCGTTTGGCTTCGTTTTGCTTCGTTTCTTCTCGTTTTCGCCGGAGAGCTGAGATCCTCCATCGAACCATGGACCAAGTCCATCGCTTACAAGTTTGAACAATACAAATTGAAATAGAAAACCTATCTATTACAAATGATTCCAAGGGACGCAGCCCTCCAAAACTATGGCCAATCGAAACGTAAAAAACGACAATTTCATTCACCCGACCACTAACGGTGGCCGGCCTTACATCTAATCACATAATCACAATTAAACAAATAAGTCAATTATGTTGATTAAATTTTTTTTTTTTTTTTTTTTTTTTGTCCAACACAAAAGTGTGCACGAGCCCTAGTCTCTGATACCAATTGAAGGTACCGGTATACCGATCCGATCGATATACCGTGTGTGCGGAAGCGTGTAAAGCAATAGATCTACTATGCCATGATCTTAGTGCACACATATATATGTATAGACACATATTTATATATATATATACATCCAATATATATATAGAGAGAGATTAACAAGAACACTTACAACCGGTGTAGCGTGCCTCGTTGATGTTGATGAAGGTGGTGTTGAGTCGATTGAACCACCTTCATGGATCAGCCTTGAGAATGACCTCGTCACTCTTCTTGTCTAGATCGCCCGGATGTTGAAACCGCACAAATGGCCCGGCCTCTACGTGTTGCACACGAACCCGGATGACGAACACTTTGCTTGATTGAGTCGGTTCTCCAAGAACACTCTCTTTTCTCTCCTTTTGGTTGTGAATTTCGTGGCTGATGTTATGTATTATGAAAATCTGATTTTCATCCATATATTAGCATCATTATGCATGTCATAACACCCCATTGTAACCTCCAACATAATGGGCATCAATTATGCACCATTAACATGCAAAAGGAGTTACAAAGGAGGTGAAAGGTCATGCCACATACACATGCCACTATGCATTGTATGTGGTCCCACTTGCTTGTGTGGCATGCCATGTCACACTATGTGACATGCATCCATGCAAGCCATGCATCCCATGCATGTGAATTAAATCCACGTAAATATTGATTCTAAATCAATATATATATATATTAAGCATCGTACATCATCTTCGAGTCCGTGTGTGACCCTGTAGGTATAATTATCGATCAATATTATATTGCTCCCAGCAATTAATATTATCGAATAATCATTTAACATCCATAGACGACCTTATGACTTTATCGATTGCACACGTAGGATCGAAGGACATATCCCAACAGAGTGCCCCCCACGCGCTCGATACATGGTTCGGCTATGGGGATAGCCGAACCGAGCCCTAACCCTCTCTTCGTCTCCTCCGTCATAATTTTCCGGCGGTCGTTTCGGAATCGATCCAACGTAAAATAAATTACCAATTTATTACTACGTTGTCCGGTATCGATTCTCTACATGAAATCGACCTCATACAATTTCCGGAAAAATAAGAACAAGCATTCACCACACAAGAACAAATATTGACATCACCGAGAGTTTAATAATCAAGAGAAATATTATGACATTAATTAACAATAATTAAATCTAGCCATAATAATCGGAAACCCTGCAAGGTTAAACAATTTATCGAAAAATACCATGAACTAAAACCAACGCTCTGATACCAATTGTTGGAAATCGATATCCCGGAATTAATAAATTAATTAAAATTAATTATCTAATTAATTCCGACCGAAATCCTTTGGGGATCGAATATCCGGAGTTGTCAAAGTTGCGGAACAACAACTCCAATCGACTCCCGGTTGCCGGAAATCCGCCGCGAAGCCGGACTCAACCAAACAAGCCGCCGCGGGGATAGCCCGCGGCTGTCCGGTCGAGCCCTCGCGTGGGGCTCGCGGCTGTCCTTGGCAGCCGCCTAGGGCTGCCCTTGGCATCCCGTCGGACACCCCAGCCACGCCATGGTGATCGCCCACCAGCCACGGTCGCCGTGGCTAGCGATCACCGCCAGCACCGCTGCCGCGCGAGCGGCTGGTGCACCGCGCGAGCGGCGATCGCACCGCTTGAGCGGGGATCGAGCCGCGCGGGCTGTAGGCGTCCAGCTAGGGTTTGATCGAGCTCTCGGCGCCCAGCCGAGGCTCTCGCCCTCTCGACTCATCTCCGATCGAGTCGACTAGCCGCCGGCGGTCCGGTGGTCTTCGACCACCACCGCCCGGTTCGTCCTCGTCATGAGTCGCGTTCTTGGATCTTGGTTCACGATATTTTTACGATAATTAAACGATAAAATCATAAAGAGGGTTTTACGATTTACCTCGTTCTCGTTGTTCGGAAAAACGAAGAACTCAATTTGACGACCTTGAGATCTTCCGACGTATTCCTTGCACTAGCTCGGACGTCGTGTGGGCGACGATCTACCGAACTCCATGGATCTCTTTCACGAACTCTCTAGACTAATCAAGTATGATTATCTTGTCTTGTCTAATTGTGAAGACCATGTAGTGCTTTTATAGGCTACGTAGGGGATCTTAAGGAGGTGGAATATTGGGCTTCCAATAATAGTGATTAAATTGAGCCCACCAAGCCCAAATCTATTAATCCTTACTATTATTAATTAATTCTATTTTCCACTATATAAAATTAATTGCACTCCCAATATTAAACCATATTATGTCAAATAATATTTCTCCGGTAGTATTATTTATTCCGTGTATTTAAGATATAAATATCCATGAATAAAATTAATTTATTGCTAATTAATTTATTCATCTCTTATATCCGAGACTAGTACCATTCAACCTTAATTATTATGCGGAACGAATCCACCTGCAGGGTTTACATAATAATTCCTTATGAACTCATCTCGGGGATATTATCAACCCTTACGGGATACACTTTCCCGTCAAGTATTCACGGCATGTCATATATAAAATATAGTGACCCAACTTAACCGGTAATTAACCCAATAATTAAATCGGTTAATTCCTTTGGTAAATCAAAGTCACTTATATTAAATATATACACCCGCAATAGTATCGGGGATTAAGAATAAAATACTCAGAGACTTAAATCGATTATCGCCGGCAATCCTAATCGATAAATCTCAAGCAGATCCGCTCAATACACTAAGTGTACAAGTGTGATAAAATAATCAAGATAGATTATTTTCTCTCTCACACAACGACTATACCGATGGATTGGTCCGTGTCCATCTAGGTCGTGAGCAACTGTTCGATTAAATACGAGTAACCGATAGTATGATCTTCTGTGCGCCCATGCAACACCCTACTAACTACAACGTATAAAATCCAGGACTATAATTTGCATATATTTAATTATAAATAATTAAACGCAAATAATTGTTTATTTAATTAAATAGATTAGTGGCAATGGATCGTGAGTTTCCGTCACTTAAATCTAGACATTAAGTACACAACTCCAACACATAAGTCTGCATACATCAGAGTCAATCAATTCTTATACTTGTCCGGATCTTACATATTATATCCATAAAGGATTGCTTAGTCATATTATCTTCCAAGTTAGATTCTTAGGTCGGAAGGTCCACTCCTTCAACTTAATTGATTAAATATCAATTTTCGACCTTTGAACTTCTTATTTGAATAAACATGACTCAGCATAAGAATCCACAAGTATAATTGATAAAGAAATCTCTTATTAGTAAAACGAGTTTCATACTACGGTTCGTTGCATCGTGGTGGACTCAAGATTCATCATTTATATATTGCTAGCTGTTGGAGTAGTATACTTAATGTCTAGATTTGAGTATTGTGAACTCCTTGTACACTTTCATTTGCTTTTAATTATTGTTAATTAAATATATGCAAATTATAGTCCTGGATTTTATACGTTGTAGTTAGTATGGTGCGCATGGGCGCACAGAAGATCATACTATCGGTTACTCGTATTTAATCGAACAGATGCTCACGACCTAGATGGACACGGACCAATTCATCGGTATAGTCGTTGTGTGAGAGAGAAAATAATTTATCTTAATTATTTTATCACACTTGTACACTTGGTGTATTGGGCGGATCGATTGAGACTCATCAATTAGGTTTTCTCGGCGATAATTGATTTGAGACTCAGTGTATTTTATTCTTAATCCCGGATACAATTGCGGGTGTGTATATTTAATATAAGTGACTTTGATTTTCCAAAGGAATTGACCGGTTTAATTATTGGGTCAATTACCGGTTAAGTTGGGGCACTATATTTTATATATGGCATGCCGTGAATTCTTGACGGGACAGTGTATCCCGGAAAGGTTGATAATATCCCCGAGATGAGCTCATAAGGATTTATTATGTAAACCTCGCGAGTGGATTTAATTCCGCATAATAAATAAGGTTGAGTGGTACTAGTCTCGGATAAAAGAGATTAATAAATTTATTAAGCAATAAATAAATTTTATTCATGGATATTTATATCTTAAATACACGGAATAAATAATACTACCGGAGAAATATTATTTGGATATAATATGGTTTAATATTGGGAGTGCAATTAATTTATATAGTGGAAAATAAATTTAATTAATATTGATAAGGATTAATGGACTTGAGCATTGGGCTCAATTTAATCTTCAATATTGGAAGCCCAATATTCCACCTCCTTTAGATCCCCTACGTAGCCTATAAAAGCACTACATGGCCTTCATAAATCATAAGACAAGATTATCATACTTGATATTCTAGAGAGTTGAAGGAGATCCATAAGAGTTCGATAGATCGTCGCCCACCCGACGTTCGAACGGAGTGCAAGGAATACGCAGGAAGATTCAAAGGTCATCTTGATTTCGTTTCTCCGAACAACGAATCGAAAGGTACAATATCTAAACGCCCTTGATAATTGTTCGATTTTGGATTTATCGAGAATACCGTAGAACGCAAGATCCGAAGGATCGAACCCGGATTAGACGAACGACCACGCGGTGGTGGCGAAGCCACCGGACCGCGTGGACCGCACGCCTAGGGTTCGGCGCGCAAAGGAGAGCCCTCGGCTTCGGCCGAGGGGGGCGATCGCTGGCGGTGGCGGGCTGGTGCCGTCGCCTCCCCACCTCGACGGTGGGGGCTCCTCCACGGCGGGCAGCAGGTCGCCGGACCTGCTGCCGGGGTGATGGAGTTGTATTCTAAATGTCTAGTTTAGTGCAAATACGGAACTCCTTATCTATACATTAATTTGAGATATGATTCAAGCATGATTGCATTTAATGCAATAGTCCTTGATGTATACGTTGTAGACAGTATGGCGTGAGGAGACACGCGGAAGATCATACTGTCGGTTACTCATATACTATCGAACAGTAGCTCACGACTTAGATGGACAGGGACAATCCATCGGTACGTCGTAGTGTGACTGGTAGATAGTCGGTCTTGACTATCATGTTACACTCGTACACTTGGTGTATTGAGCAGGACCACGGGAGGGCGTTCGATTTATACTAATCGGAGTAATCGAACCAGACCTCAGATATTACGGATATGTGAGTTCTTAATCCCTATATAATTATAGGTGCGTGTGTCTAATGCTCGGTTCTTTGATGTGCCAATGAGTGAGACTAATTGATTAGTCGAGACCCTCGGTATATTGGGAATCGGAATTGTACACACGGCATGCTGTAGATTATAGACAGGAAACCGTGTCCCATTTATTGGGTTGATGATGTCCCCGAGATGAGCTCATAAAGTTTATCATGTAAACCCTGCAGGTGGATTCGTTCCACATGATAATAAGGATGAGTGGTACTAGTCTCGGATCATAAGAAATGAATTAATTTAATTATTAGTAATTAAAATTAATTCGTGGACATGCGATATCTTAAACACGGAGAAATGTCACATATGTAATACGGTGGGAAAATTATTGACGGAATAATTTGAATTAATTAATTGGGAAATCATTTATAATTTTATAGTGGAATTAATTATAAATAAAATTGTGGAATTTAATTAAGGTTTTCCTTTTGGGACACCAAGTTAATTAAATTACAATTTAAGCCTAATTAATTAATTGCCTATGCTGGGATTCGATGTCCCGGGCTATCAAAATTGCGGAACCGATAACCCGACCGAAAACCCGTCGCCGGAATTCGCACGACTACCAACTCATCCGCGAGAGTCCGACCTTTGGAGACTACGCGCCCGAAGACACGCAGCCCGCCCCCAGTCGATTTTCTCCCACGAGTCGGAAATCACGAACGCGAACGCCACACGAAGATCCGGGCTCGACAAGAGTCTCCGCGGGATGAACCCGCGGCTAAACCCTAGCCGAACCCCATCGCGGGGTTCGCGATCGCCGTGCATGGCGATCGCCGGGGCTGTTCGGAGCAGCCCCTTGGCGGTGAGTCCGGCGACTCACCGCCGCCATCCGACGGGAGGGGAACCACCAGTCGCGGCGCGAAGCCGCGACGGTCCCCGGCGATCGAACTAGGGTTCGATCGCCTCAGCCGCGGCGTCCAGCCGCGGCTTTCTCCCTTTGCGCGCACCACCGGCGGAGGGAGGCCGGGGAGTTCGACCCGCCGTGGCACCAGCCCACGGCCGAACCCCCAGCGATCGACTTCACGTCGATCGCTCGCCCCGGCGTCCAGCCGGGGCTCCCCTCACGCCCGCGCGCCGGCGGTCGAACCCTAGGGTTCGGCCGCCCCTTGTTCGATCCCGACGGGGATCGCGAGATCCCCGTGTCCCGGTCTCGACGTTCCCGGATCGTCTTGTTCATGTACATATTACGATTAAACAACACGAATAATCAAAGAGGGGGTTTCTCGATTATTACCTCGAATCGTTGTACGGAGAAACGAATTCGGTTGACGACCTCGTGACCTTCCCGCGTATTCCTTGCACTTCCTCCGAACGTCGTGTGGGCGACGATCTATCGGATTCCTATGGATCTTCCTCACTCTCAAGATTTTATGATTGGCGTAGGTCAATTAATTCTCTCTTGAAAGTGAAGACCATGTAGTGCTTATATAGGCTACGAAGGGGATCATAAGGAGAATAAATATTGGGCTTCTAAATATTGAAAATTAAATTGGGTCCAACCCAAATCTATTAATTCTTATCAATATTAAATTTTATTTATTTTCCACTATATAAATAAAATTGCACTCCCAATATTATTCCATATTATATCAAATAATATTTCTCCGATTAGTATTATATATTCCGTGTATTTAAGATTTAAATATCCATGAATAAATTTATTTATTGCTCAATAAATAATATTCATATCTTATATCCGAGACTAGTACCGTTCAACCTTTATTATTGTGCGGAACGAATCCACTCATGAGGTTTACACAATAATTCCTTATGAACTCATCTCGGGGATATTATCAACCCTTCCGGGATACACTTTCCCGTCAAGTATTCACGGCATGTCATACATAAAATATAGCGACCCAACTTTACCGGTAATTAACCCAATAATCAAATCGGTTAATTCCTTTGGAAAATCAAAGCCTCTAATATTAAATATACACACCCGCAATAGGATCGGGGATTAAGAATAAAATACTCCGAGATTTAAATTGATTATCAAAGGCAATCCTAATCAATAAATCTCAAGCTGATCCGCCCAATACACCAAGTGTACAAGTGTGATAAAATAATTAAGACAAATTATTTTCTCTCTCACACAACGACTATACCGATGGACTAGTTCGTGTCTATCTAGGTCGTGAGCAACTGTTCGATTGAATACGAGTAACTGATAGTATGATCTTCTGTGTGGGCCCGACACACCATACTAACTACAACGTATAAAATCCAGAACTATGGTTTGCATAATTAAATGCAAATGATTGTTTATTATTTAAATAGGTTAAATGCTATGACCGGGAGTTTACCGATACTTAAATCTAGACATTAAGTACACAACTCCAACAATCTCCCACTTGTACTAAGGTCTAGTCATTTCCTCCAAACTCCCGACTCCCATACCCATCACGTGCTTAAATTATACTTCTCAGAAGTATTATGTGAATGAGCAATCTAGGTTGCCGATCTGAAGTTATCTTGGTGACTACTGCGTCGTCTCTCTGACGATGCCTCGTATCAGGTGGTACTGGCTCTATGTGTTATCATCACTTTTCGAACTTATGACTTCTTCCAGTTCTTTTGGTGAACCAAGAGTCATATCCAAGTTCAGAGGTCATTCCGGAACCTAACCAAAACTTCCGCTGCCTCTGAGGCTGCTATTCGGTTTATGATAGAGTCCGAGAAGCATCACGCTTATCACTCTTTCATCCTTTAGGTTCCACCTCTTAAAAGTGAACACATAGCCTGATATAGACTTACACTGATCTTTCTCTGATTTTTTGGATCTGAGAAACTGTAATCTAAGAATATTTCGTTTTGCCAGTAATCCAGTACTTCCAAGTACTTTACAGCATTCGAATATTTCTTATCCAGATTACTTTGATATCCTCCCACTACGCTAACCGCATAGTTGATATCAGGTTCTGGTTTTTCAACATTGCGTCTACAAAGCTCTCCACACAAGAAGTGTAAGTAACTGCTTTGTCCATATCTATCTCCTTCATGTGTTCGAAAACACATACCTTTAGATAGATGTATTCTGTTCCCGAAAGGCAATAACCTTTCTCAGAATTGTGCATGTTTAAAACAAAACAAAGTCGTATAAGATATCTTAAGAGAAGTACAAATGTTCTTATCTAGAGATCGAAAGATTTCTAAGAACATGATCCAATCTTCATCTTAATCTTATATCTCGACTTATTTAGACAACCTCTATTTTATGTCTGACAACACTTTTACATTGTTGCCAATGATGAAGTGTTATCTACATAAAATTCCGAGAAACACCATCTTTGTTTCCATTACGTTTCTAACACACCTTTCTCGCAAATCTATGCAGACCTAGGGATCGATTTCATGTATACTGGATCCAGAGTTCAAAACTCCTCCAGTCTTATGAACATCTCTGGTTGCTTAACAACCTCCCACTGCAATGGCGTTCCGGTGTATAACAGTAATAACATTAGGCGTACTACTACTCGGTTAGGCTGGTTCTCAGTCTTCCCTTTCCTCATTTTAAAGTACTATGTCAGTTAGGGCATTGTAGTTCATCTAATAGTCTTCCTCTAAGAACCGGGTGAGGATACCCATCTAGTTCGTAGTACTATTGAACATACAATTACTTGTTCTTCTAGGATATTCTACAACCACATAGAATGTGCCGTTGTATCCAGGAATATCCATAGAACATAGGTAGTTCCGAACAAACTTGTTCCCTTACCATTAGAATCCCATTTCTCATTCCTGACACACCATGTCTACACATCAGTGTATGGTGCAGTCACTTTGAGATTTAATCTCAATCTTTGATTTATGCTATGTGTTATTTAGATAGGTGATAGCCTCCGCGAACGGGTCGCAGGCTACAAATGGATATACTTTGAAGGATCTCCATAATGGTCTTGTGTTGAAAACACTCCACCTTTATGGCACAGCAAGTAGTCCAATCCATCTTCGAGTATTCTTGAAAGAACGACTCGTACCTTCTCTAATTACACATACCGCATTAATCACAAATCATTTTCCATACTTGTCCGAATTCTATCCTTTATCCAGAAAGGTTAACTCAGTCGTATCATCTATCAAGATCGATTCTTAGGTCGGAAGGCCCATTCCTCCAACTATAATTGATCAAATCAATTTCGACCTTTTGAATCCCTTTTGAATAGATACTACTAAGTTCAAGAATTCACAAGTATGATGATAAGAGAAATACATCTAATAAGTAAAACAAGTTATACATAACGGTTCGTTGCATCGTGGTAGACTAAGGATTCATCATTCACATATTGCTTATCTAATGTACCATAATAGATATCACCATTATTTCTTATCCAAACCATCAAATGATTAAAGAAATAAAATATCCATTAATAAAGAAAACCAGAACGAAGTTCTTTTTCAAAATAAAGGGGTACATAAAGCAATAACTGAAATGAAAAACTTAAACAGATAAACGTCTTCCACTGCAACCGCTGCTACCCCAACAGCTTTGCCCATGTAGACTCGAACTCTTCTTCTCTAAGTCGCCGGGTTTTCTGGAACCCCTGCATTTAAAGAAATGCACATACCGTCAGCGGTTTCCATATCTACACACCAGAATTCTGGTAGATAATACCGCTGACTATGTTTTTACGACTAAAGAAAAATTCGTACCTCTGAGAGGACATTCAGACTTCCAGTGTCCAGACTTCTTGCATCGGAAGCACAAGCCCTTTGGCTTACTAGCCCCCACTCGTGGTCCATTCCCCTTGGCACCACTGGGTTTTATGGCTTGCTTCCTTTTCTTGCCCCTACCTCCAATAGCTTTGAAGCTTTTGGACTTGGTAGCTACAAGCGCTTGAGACTTGCCCTTCTTGTAGATCCCCTCTGCCGCCTTAAGTTCAGTCAGGAGTTGCGCAAGGCTATAAGATAGTTTACCCATGTTATAGCTCATACGAAACTGCTCAAAACTAGGGGTCAGAGACTGGAGTATGATATCGACTTGCGTATCAGCATCAATCATAGCTCCTAGGACCTCCAATTCATTCAACAGACCCATCATCTTGAGAACGTGCTCCTCAACGGGCGTTCCCTCAGACTGAGTAGTTGACATGAGGACTCTCATGGCTTCTTGCCTCCCCGCACGGTCATGATGCCCAAACATCTCCTTGAGGTTAAATAACATATCCTCGGCAGTGTCCATCGACTGATGCTGGGTTTGGAGTACATTTGACATGGAAGCCAAAATATAGCACCTAGCCATTTCATCAGCCTTTTTCCACTTCCGATATGCTTCTTTTTCCTCATCAGTTGAGGCGGCCGTGGGTTCAGCGGGGCATTGCTCATAGAGTGCAAATTTGTACTCTTCAGCAGTCAGGACAATGTCCAAATTTCTCTTCCAATCAATGTAATTGGGACCAGTGAGTTTATGATCCTTGAGTATCATAGAAAGTGGATTCATAGCTATTCTCTAAACCTATAAGCACATGTAAACAAACAATCAATTTAATGTCCGATATTATCTCCCTCAAATAATATCATTAAATTACTAATTGCGTCTAAAATCCCATCAGGTAAAGCAAGCCACGTGGTGTGGACGTTTACCCACCCAAATGATTTAGCAATTAGTTTTTCTTTGGTCATACATCGATCATAGCGTAACTTCGTGGTGAAGGATACTATGACGCGTATCTAAGTGTAAACCATCACTCAGCACTAAAGTACATCGCTTGGAATTGCTACGTCACCGCAAGCCACGTGGTGTGGACGTTTACGACAATTTCACAACTCTTCACAATTACTTATAACTGTCTACATCAATTAATCCAAAGTCCGTCAGTATAGCAAGCCACGTGGTGTGGACGTTTACCAACCAAGAGACTTTTATAATTGACTCCCAATTACTAGATCCAATTAATCTCGTAAATCAATACGTGGAGAATCATAAGTGAAACTCGAAGTTTCTAACCAGTGATTCACCATGCGAGCGACCCTATCTCTCATAAATGAGGGAGCCGAGCAGACAAACGACCCACCTATAAAAGAATGGCACGAAAGTCTCTAATTTGTGTCATCCACATGACCAAGTGGCTCTGACTCCATTCCACTCCCCGGGGTGAGAATGAGTCGACTTGAAGTCAGTTTCAGAAAGACAAATTAGGCACTGTTTGATAACTTGATCAATGTTTCTTGTAAGAGGAATTACAAGAATTCTCCTACAATGACTTGTTTATATGAACTTCGAAAGTCCATAAAAGTCACCAAGAGAACAGTGATGGAGACCATGGGAATGTTTCCATCCCCTCTCCCACTTAGCTTTTTACAATAAAGGGATACGCTATCTAGTGCATAAAAAATAAACACATATAGCATGCATGAAAGCAATAAAGCACATAGCACATAGTCAAAATAATGCTAGAGAAATATTTTTCCCGACTATCATGGCTTTATCTTCATATGCATCCTCTAGTCTTCAGTCTTCGTTTCTTGAATGCTCCATGTGACGAGAATATTAATTTCCAATATTTAAATCTATTTATTTTCAATTAATCCAAAAGATACTTAATTCGAAAATTAAGTCAATTGAATATATCAAAAATAAAATTAAATATTATTAATATTTTTATTTATTTATTTTCCTCTCTAGTTCTTATTAAATCTTTAGAATAATCTATCCAAGTAAAACTTGGAATATTCTAGAAGATATCTATAATAGAACAAGGAAATAAAATAAATTAGGACTTTCTACTTTCCAAATTTATCTTTATTCCTAATCCATGAATATTCCCATGAGTAGGAATAATCAAATAGGAAAAATAAATTTAGTACTAAATTAATTAAATTTCTAATCTATGAATAATTCCATGAAGGAAATAAATCAATAGAAATAAAATTAATTTAAATTAGTTCTTTTCCTAATCCATGAGAGTTTCCTAAAAGAAAAGTACTCAAATAGGAAAAATCCGAACTAATTAGGAAAGTGGATCTTGGTAGGAGACACGAGATCACGAGGACCCCGCGCCTCCACCATCGACCCACCGCCGGGAAGCCACGCGCCGCCGCCCCCAGCCCACGCGCCACCACCTCCAGTGGCCGGCGTGGCCGAGAGCCCTACGGGCTGCCTCCCTCGGGTCGATCGATCATCATGAGATCGATCCAATCGATCCCTAGTCCTCCCGCTCATCTTCTCCTTCGTCACACGCGTCCTCCGGCGGTCGTCTCAAATCGAACCAACGTAAATAAATTACAAAATTTAAAATACAATTCCGGTATCGATTCTATACATGAAATCGACCCTATACATTTTCCGGAAAAACAAGAACGTAATAATAAATCCTAAATTCGGTCAACCCCCGAATTTTTACTATTACAAACATTCAACCACACAAAACGAATCTCGACATGTCCGAGAGTTTAATAATCATGATAATTAATTAAAAAACAATTAATTAAATCCAACCATGATAGCCGGAAATCCTGCAAGGTAGAACAATAATCGAACATATACATAAACACGAAACCAAACGCTCTGATACCAATTGCTGGGATTCGATGTCCCGGGCTATCAAAATTGCGGAACCGATAACCCGACCGAAAACCCGTCGCCGGAATTCGCACGACTACCAACTCATCCGCGAGAGTCCGACCTTTGGAGACTACGCGCCCGAAGACACGCAGCCCGCCCCCAGTCGATTTTCTCCCACGAGTCGGAAATCACGAACGCGAACGCCACACGAAGATCCGGGCTCGACAAGAGTCGCCGCGGGATGAACCCGCGGCTAAACCCTAGCCGAACCCCATCGCGGGGTTCGCGATCGCCGTGCATGGCGATCGCCGGGGCTGTTCGGAGCAGCCCCTTGGCGGTGAGTCCGGCGACTCACCGCCGCCATCCGACGGGAGGGGAACCACCAGTCGCGGCGCGAAGCCGCGACGGTCCCCGGCGATCGAACTAGGGTTCGATCGCCTCAGCCGCGGCGTCCAGCCGCGGCTTTCTCCCTTTGCGCGCACCACCGGCGGAGGGAGGCCGGGGAGTTCGACCCGCCGTGGCACCAGCCCACGGCCGAACCCCCAGCGATCGACTTCACGTCGATCGCTCGCCCCGGCGTCCAGCCGGGGCTCCCCTCACGCCCGCGCGCCGGCGGTCGAACCCTAGGGTTCGGCCGCCCCTTGTTCGATCCCGACGGGGATCGCGAGATCCCCGTGTCCCGGTCTCGACGTTCCCGGATCGTCTTGTTCATGTACATATTACGATTAAACAACACGAATAATCAAAGAGGGGGTTTCTCGATTATTACCTCGAATCGTTGTACGGAGAAACGAATTCGGTTGACGACCTCGTGACCTTCCCGCGTATTCCTTGCACTTCCTCCGAACGTCGTGTGGGCGACGATCTATCGGATTCCTATGGATCTTCCTCACTCTAGAGATTTTATGATTGGCGTAGGTCAATTAATTCTCTCTTGAAAGTGAAGACCATGTAGTGCTTATATAGGCTACGAAGGGGATCATAAGGAGAATAAATATTGGGCTTCTAAATATTGAAAATTAAATTGGGTCCAACCCAAATCTATTAATTCTTATCAATATTAAATTTTATTTATTTTCCACTATATAAATAAAATTGCACTCCCAATATTATTCCATATTATATCAAATAATATTTCTCCGATTAGTATTATATATTCCGTGTATTTAAGATTTAAATATCCATGAATAAATTTATTTATTGCTCAATAAATAATATTCATATCTTATATCCGAGACTAGTACCGTTCAACCTTTATTATTGTGCGGAACGAATCCACTCATGAGGTTTACACAATAATTCCTTATGAACTCATCTCGGGGATATTATCAACCCTTCCGGGATACACTTTCCCGTCAAGTATTCACGGCATGTCATACATAAAATATAGCGACCCAACTTTACCGGTAATTAACCCAATAATCAAATCGGTTAATTCCTTTGGAAAATCAAAGCCTCTAATATTAAATATACACACCCGCAATAGGATCGGGGATTAAGAATAAAATACTCCGAGATTTAAATTGATTATCAAAGGCAATCCTAATCAATAAATCTCAAGCTGATCCGCCCAATACACCAAGTGTACAAGTGTGATAAAATAATTAAGACAAATTATTTTCTCTCTCACACAACGACTATACCGATGGACTAGTTCGTGTGTATCTAGGTCGTGAGCAACTGTTCGATTGAATACGAGTAACTGATAGTATGATCTTCTGTGTGGGCCCGACACACCATACTAACTACAACGTATAAAATCCAGAACTATGGTTTGCATAATTAAATGCAAATGATTGTTTATTATTTAAATAGGTTAAATGCTATGACCGGGAGTTTACCGATACTTAAATCTAGACATTAAGTACACAACTCCAACAGCCTAGAGGTCCTCTAGTGTAGCCTATATAAATCCCTCACCCCTCTCTCTCTAACCTAAGTTTTTCGCCGCTATAATTAATTCTGCAGAAAAATTAATTGCTAGCGCAATTATCTTTTTTCTGCTTAATTAATTTAGATTAGCGCAAGAAACATTCTGTAGAAATTAATTGCTAGCGCAATTATATTTCTGAGACAGAAATTCTCTGTGGAAATTAATTTGTTAGCGCAAAATTATTTCTGAGACAGAGAAGTATATTCACGGTGGTTGAGAAGAGAAGACACGGGGAGCTCCAAGCGGATCGATGCCCACACATCGGCTGGAGTAAGAGGGCTAGGACATACGCTAGAAGTCTCGAGGTCTCTGTCAATTCGGCTTCTCCGAATCACGCGACAAAGGTATGGAATCGAAACCCTCTTCCGCACTCGTTTCGATTTCTTCTCGTACGTAATCATACAACGAACCACCGATCGAGTTCGATGGCGTAGGTACGATGGTCTCG
The DNA here is from genome assembly GCA_954870475.1 of Euphrasia confusa. Taxonomy (NCBI): domain Eukaryota; kingdom Viridiplantae; phylum Streptophyta; class Magnoliopsida; order Lamiales; family Orobanchaceae; genus Euphrasia; species Euphrasia confusa. The sequence goes on along the minus strand of OX940949.1, from coordinate 12,775,062 downwards.
GACCCCTGGGCGATCGCCGATCGCCAGAACAGTGGTCAGATCGAGAAAAACTGCCAGAACAGCCCGAACAGCCGCGACCCGCCGCTGGAACAGCGACGCTGTCGGCCGACATGTTTAAATGTCGGCCGACACAGCCCTGTCGGACGACACCCTCCTGGTGTCGGGCGACAGACAGGGCAGAAGCCCTCGGTTTTGCGCGGTTGTGCCTCTGGCATGATGGCTGGGCGTAAACCGGGTTTGGGGCTTCATGCTGAGTGCAGTAGGGACGCTGGAGGTCGACTGGGCATGTCCTGATGTTTGAGAGGTCGAACGGAATCGTCCCGGGTAGTCGATTTCCAACAATTGGTATCAGAGCCGGTTTATCGGTTTGTTGTATTGTTCGTACGTTTGTGATGCAGGATGAACCCGATTATTATGGCCAACATTATGGGATGTTGTATGATAATTTTGTTGTGGTTATTTAAACTCTCGGGCTTGTCGAGATTGTTTTGTTTTGGAAATGTTGCTTGTTTGTAATAGATAAAAACGACGGGTTGAGTCGTTTAGGTTTATTTATTTTTCCGTTGTTTTTCCGGGCATGTATAGGATCGATCACCCTGTATAGGATCGATGCCGGATTTAGTAGATTTATTCTTGTAATTTTTCTTGCTATTTTTGGTGGATCGAGACGAGATCGAAACCCGGAGAAACAAGAGTCGAGGAGACGAACCGGCAACGGGCAGCCATCGAACACACCCCGTGTTCGTGACGGGCAGCAGCGGGGCTGGGGTTCGTTCGACCCCACGAGCGACTCAACGAGGCTCGAGACGAGGCTACAGTGGGAGGAGTTCGTCTCTTGACCCTCTAGCGAGTCGGTGGTGGACCGAGACCGAGACGAGCAACGAGATGAAGTTCCAAGAGACGTGCATTGGAGAATACTTAAGGCCATAATAATCGGGGTCACGTTAATTGCTTTTTATGTGATTTACGTGCTTTTTATTATGCTTAATTATTTTATGCATGTTATCCCTCAATCGTAAAATACTAAGTGGGAGAGGGATTGGAAACAATCCCGCGGTCTCCATTCTCTGTTTTGAATGTGTTGTGTATTGACTTACGAGTTGGGTTTAGTGTCATCCTCCCTATCGGATAAAGTCGATACACGGATATCACTGGATCAAAATTCGAATTTAAAATCCACTTATAAAATTGAACAATTATATTTCTCAAAAAGCAATGCCTAATCTGTCATTCAAAGACTAATTTCAACTCGACTCATTCTCACCCCGGGAAGTGGAATGGAGCTCCGTCGACGTGAAGTGGTTCGCGAGTTTCCGGCGACGGGATTTCGGTCGGGTTATCGGTTTCCGCATTTTTTTGATAACCCGGGACATCGAATTCCAACAATTGGTATCAGAGCGTTTGGTTTCGTGTTCATGTATGTGTTCAATTGTGTTCTACCTTGCAGGGATTCCGACTATCATGGTTTAATTTATTGTTAATTATTCGTTTAATTAATTGCTATTTAATTTACCATGATTGTTCGTTTATTAAACTCTCGGACATGTCGAGATTCGTTTTGTGTGGATGAATGCTTGTAATAGTAAAAATTCGGGGGTTGACCGAATTTAGATTTATTATTATTGTTCTATGTTTTCCGGAAAGTGTATAGGGTCGATTTCATGTATAGAATCGATACCGGAATTGTAAATTTATTTCTTGTAATTTAATTTACGTTGGATCGATGCCGAGACGACCGCCGGAGAACTCATGTGACGAAGGAGAAGATGAGAGGGAGGACCGGGGATCGATTACATGGATCGATCCCATGATGATCGATCGACCCGAGGGAGGCAGCCCGTAGGGCCCTCGACCACGCCGGCCACCGGTGGTGGTGGCGCGTGGGCTGGGGGCGGCGGCGCGTGGCTTCCCGGCGGTGGGTCGATGGTGGGGGCGCGGGATCCTCGTGATCTCGTGTCTCCTACCAAGATACTACTTTCCTAATTAATTCGTTTTTCCTATTTGAGTTTTCCTTTTTTTGGGAATTCTCATGGATTAGGAAAAGAATTAATTGAAATTAATTTTATTCCTTATTCTATTATGGAAGTCTTCTAGAGTATTCCGAGTCCTACTTGGAATAGGATCCTAGAGATTTAATAGAATTGGAAAGGAATAAGAGTTAATTTAAGATTGATTTATTTCCTAATTGATTATTCCTATTATATGGGAATTTTCATAGAGATGGAAATTAATTAATCTTGGAAAGTAGAAGAGTCCTAATTTATTTTATTTCCTTATTCTATTATAGAAGTCTTCTAGAATATTCCAAGTTTTACTTGGATAGATTATTCTAGAGATTTAATAGAATTAGATAGGAAAATAAATAAATAAAAATATTAATAATATTTAATTTTATTTTTGATTTATTCGATTGACTTAATTTTCGAATTAAGTATCTTTTGGATTTATTAAGAATAAATAGATTTAAATATTGGGATTAATATTCTCGTCACATGGAGCATTCAAGAACGAAGACTGAAGACTAGAAGAAGCATACGGAGATGGAATAAAGCCATGATAGTCGGAAAATAATTTTCTAGCTTATTTTGACTATGTGCTATGTGCTTTATTGCTTGTATGCATGCTATATGTGTTTACTTTATGCACTAGATAGCGTATCCCTTTGTTATAAAAAGCTAAGTGGGAGAGGGGATGGAAACATTCCCATGGTCTCCATTACTGTTCTCTTGGTGACTCTTATGGACTTTTGAAGTTCATATAGATGTGTCATTATAGGAGAATTCTTGTAATTCCTTTTACAAGAGACATTGATTAAGTTTATCAAACAATGCCTAATTTGTCTTTCTGAAACTGACTTCAAGTCGACTCATTCTCGCCCCGGGGAGTGGAATGGAGCCAAAGCCACTTGGTCATGTGGATGACACAAATTAGAGACATTCGTACCATCCTTTTAAGGTGGGTCGATTGTCTGCTCGGCTCCCTCATCTAATGAGAGATAGGGTTGTTCGCATGGTGAATCACTGGTTAGAAACTTCGAGTTTCACTTATGATTCTCCACGTCTTGATTTACGAAAATCGAATGGATCTTGTAACTGGGAGTCAATTATAAAAGTCTCTTAGTGTAGTAAACGTCCACACCACGTGGCTTGCTATACTGACGGATTTTGGATTAATTGATGTAGACAGTTGTAAGGAATTGCGAAGAGTTGTGAAGTTGTCGTAAACGTCCACACCACGTGGCTTGCGGTGATGTAGCAATTCCAAGCGATTTACTTTGGTGCTGAGTAATGGTTTACACTTAGATACGCCTTGTAGTATTCCTCCCCACGAGGTTACGCTATAAGTGATGTATGACCAAAGAAAAATCTAATTGCTAAATCATTTGGGTGGGTAAACGTCCACACCACGTGGCTTGCCTTACCTGATGGGATTTTAGATGTGATTAGTAATTTAATGATATTATTTGAGGGAGATAATATCGGATATTAAATTGATTGTTTGTTTAAATGTGCTTATAGGTTTAGAGAATAGCTATGAACCCACTTTCTATGATACTCAAGGATATCAACACACTGGTTCCACACTGTGTTGAGTGGAATGATAAGTTAGACATTGCTCAGACTGTAAAAGAGTACAAAGATGTACTCAGTGAGACTTGTCCTCCTAGACCTACTATTGTCTCATCTGATGAGGAGATAGCTGATTTTGAGAAGTGGGATAGTGCTCTTGCACTAGCCGCCAATCATGATGTCATGCTTAAACTAAATTTGATGTTTAGACAGAATGTAAAGGCTAGAAAAGAGGCGATGAGGATACTCATAAAGATCAGTTACTTCGAGGAGACGCTTGATCACGTTTTTTGAGATGCTAGATCTTTTGGATGAGTTGAGAGAATCGCAAGCTCTTCCAGCCAAGACCAAAGGTTTCGGACCTAAAGTCTTACATAAGGAGAAGGAGACAAGGGAGTCCAGTAGTCAAAAAGGACTTGGACCACGGAATAGAGTAAGAAAGCCTTCGGGCAATCATTCTCATGGAATACATTATGGGGACTGGAAGTCTATGTTTTCTCCTCGAGAAGGTACGAGATTCCCTCCTTAGTCTTTGAAACATAGTTAGTAGCGTTATCTACCAGAAACCTGGTTGGTAGATATGGAACCTCTGACGGTATGTGTGCATTTAAAATGAAGGGGCACCAGGAAACCCAAAGACTTGGAAATGGAGGAATAGTCTACACGGGCAAAAGCTGTAGAGGAGGCAGCTGTTGCGGTGGAAGACATTTATCTGCTTTAGTAGTTAAATAGGATTTCATTTCAAGATTATTGCATTATGTACCCTTTATTTTAGAAAGAACGTTTTGTTCTGGATTTCTATTATTAATGAATGGATATTTTTATTTCTTTAATCATTGGATGATTTTGAAATAATGGGTATTATCCATTCTGGTACATTAGATAGCGATATATGAATGATAGATCCTAAGTCTACCACGATGCAACGAACCGTTCTATAACTTGTTTTACTTGATTAGATATTTCTTTATTAAATCATTATACTTGTGAATTCTTGTACTTAGTAGTATTTTCAAATAAGGTTCAAAAGGTCGAAATTGATTTGATCAATTATAGTTGAAGGAATGGACCTTCCGACCTGAGAAATGAATTTGGAGGATAATACATCTAAGCAAACCTTTCTGTATAAAGGATAGAATTCGGACAAGTATTAGAAATGATTAGATATGCAGACATATGTGTAAATAAGAGAGGTGCGAGTAGTTCTTCAAAGAATACTCGGTGATGGATTAGAATACTTAATGTGCCATAAAAGCAAAGTGTTTTGACTAGTCAATGGACACAAAGCTATTATGGGGAACCATTAAAGTATATCCATTAGAAGCCTGCGACTCTGTCGCGGAGGCCATTACCTATCTAAATAACGCATAGCATAATCAAAGTTTGGGATTCAATCCCAAAGGGACACACCATACACTTCGTGTAGAGATGGTGCGTTATAAATAAGAAATGGAAATCTGATGGAAGAAGAACAAGTTGTTCGGAACTACCTATGTTCTATGGATATTCCTGGATACAACAAGAATGGTTGTAGGATATCCTAGATGAACGAAGTATTGTGTGTTCTATAGTACTATGAACCAGAGGGACGTCTATCGTTCGGTTCATAGAGGAATACTATTAGATGAACCACAAAAGCCTGAATTAAAATTAATACCTTGGAATGAGAAGAAAGGACAAAAGACTGGGAACCAGCCAAACCGAGTAGAAGTACACCACACACTGCACCTATTGTTATTACTGTTATACACCGGGACGCCATTGCAGTGGGAGGTTGTTGGACAACCAAAGATGTTCATAAGACTAGAGGAGTTCGGACTCTGGATCTAGTAGAGATGAAATCGATCCCTAGCTCTGCATAAGGGCGGTACTAGATCTAAATGAGCCTGCTTGGAGAACAATAAGATTTATTGTTAAGAGGCTAGATCATTTAGAGTACAAGCTTAGTAAATCCATTTATGGATTGGGACAAAGCTACAAATCGTGAAACTTGCGAATTGATGAGATAGTCCATTTAATGGATTCATCAAAGGGCAAAAACGATGGGTGTATTAGAGACGTAATGGAAACAAGGTGGTGTTTCTCGAAGATTTTGTGTAGATAGCATTTTATCATTGGCAACAATGTAAAGATATTGTCAGACATAAAATAATGGTTGTCTAAATAAATCGTGATATAAGATTGAGAAGAAGTTGGAACGTGTTCTTAAAGGTCTTTCGATCTAGGGATAAGAACATTGTAATTCTCCTAGATATCTTATACGATTATGGTTTGTTTTAACATGCATAATTCTGAGAAAGGTCGTTGCCTTTCAGAGACAGAATGTGTGGAAAGCTTAGATGCAATGTTGAAAAACAAGAACCTGATATCAACTATGCGGTTTTGCGTAGTGGGAGGATATCAAAGTAATCTGGACAAGAAATTCTCGGATGCTGTAATAGTACTTGCGAAAGTACTGGATATTAAGCAAGACGAAATCTTCTTGGATTACACATTCTCAGATCTAAAATCAGAGAAGGGCCAGTGTAAGTCGATATCAGGCTATGTGTTCACTTTTGGAAGAGGTGGAACCTTTAATATGAAAAGAGTGATAAGCAGGATGCTTCTCAGACTCTCACATAACCGAATAGCAGCCTCAGAGGCAGCGGAATTGGTTAGGTTCCGGGATAACCTCTAAGACTTGGATATGACTCTTGGTTTAGCAAAGGCTATTTCATAGTGGTGCATCCGAAGGAACGCCCGTGAGGGATCACGTTCTTAGGATGATGTACTATCTGAATGAGATAGAGATTCTAGGATCAGTTATCGATGGGGTAACCCAAGTCGATATTGTGCTCCAGTATCTACCGAGAAGTTTTGAGCAGTTCCGCCTGAACTATAACATGAATAAGGGGTCTTACTCATTGTCGGAACTCCTGATTGAACTTCAAGCGGCAGAGGGAATCTTTAAGGGCTCTCAAGCACTTGTGGTTGAGAAATTGGCTCTTCCTAGGCCTCCGGGCGGCAAAAGGAAGAAGAAGCAAATACGGAAACCCAGTGGGCCTAATATATCTGGACCACGGAATGGGACAAGCAAGCCCAAGGGGCAAGTGTTTCCGTTGTAAGCAGTCTGGATACTGGGGTTTTTAATTGTCCTCTCAAGCAACAAGAAGTTGACTCTTCCTTAGTCACCGAAACATGTTTAGTGGTAGTATCTGCCAGTACCTGGTGAGTGGATACGGGAACCACTAATCATGTCTGCACTTAATGCGGGGGTTCCAGGAAACCCGGAGACTTAGAAAGGAAGAAGTTATAACCTACATGGGCAATACTGTTAAGGTAACTGCCGTTGCAGTGGGAGATGTTAAATGTTTTAACGGTAGGATTTTAGTTCTAATAAATTGTCTTTATGTGCCGGTATTTAGAAAGAATTTTCATTTCGGATTTCTAAATTGGCTTAGAATGGATATTTCGTTTCTTCTGATAGTTTCATACCTATCAGAGTAGGAAACGGGGATATTATCTATTCTGGTACATTGATAGACAATTTAATACTAAATCCGTGTTCTTCCACGATGCAACAGACCGGAGCTAATAACACACTGTCAAACCCCAATAAGAATAAAGATCCTTCTAGATGAATCAAATGTACTTATGGCATCTTAGGCTAGATCATTTTAACTTGAGTACGATTCAAAGGGTGAAAGCTGATGGACTACTCAGCTAGGTTGAAGGAAAGGACCTTCCAACCTTCGAATCATACTTGGAAGTTTAAATGACCAAACAACCCTTTACGGTTAAAGGGCAAAGATCCAAGAAAGTACTAGAGTTGATTCGCTCTGATGTATGCAGACCTCTTTAAGGAGTAAGGCATACTTATCAGAACATGGGAGTAACTCCCAATTGACTACACCATTCTTGCCTCGGCAAAAATGATGTGTTAGTACGAAGGAATATGACTCTTATAGATATGGGAAAGTAGACAATGAGTTATTCGGAGTTACCTAATTCGGTTTTGGGATATGCCTTGGAAACAGCGGCGTTTATCTTGAACTTGATTCTTTTTTGGAAACTTGTGCAGATATTCGGCTGTTTATAGGATACCCTAAGAAAAAGAATTGAGATATGTAATATAGTCCAAAGGACCAGATGCTCGTTGATTGCATCAACGTTCGGTTCTTATACATGGACTATATATGCAAGATCACAAGCCCAAGAGTAGAGTAATACTTGATGTGCTTAGAGGGACTGATCAAGACTTAGAACCAGCCTAACTGAGTAGTTCACTACTATAATCTTTAGTCACTAAAGATACACCGGAGCGTCGTCGTAGTGGGAGGGTTGTTAGACAACCCAACAGGTTCATGTTTATAGGTGAGTCTTCGGACTTGTTACCTGGAGAACATGAAGCCGAACCCTGGATCTATGACGAGACGCTGAAAGATCAAGATGCTCAGTCTTGGCAAAAGTCGATCCGGATTCTTTTGTCTTCACATGGAAGATGGAAGTCAAGACAGATTTCCTAAATTGAAGTCTTGACGGGGCCATCTGTGTGGGACAGCCAGAGAGATTCATCGAAAAGAGCCAAGAGCATTCGGTAAGCAAGCTTAATCAATCTTAGGATTGAAGAAAGCTTCAAGATCTTGGACACATGCGGACCTATGAGAAAATCCATTTCATGGATTCATTCAAGGCATGTTTAGGTCCTGTGTGTAATAAAGAAGTGACAGTAAAGATGTGGTGTTTTCTCATTCTTTGTGTAGACGACATCTTTCTATTTTGGCAACAATATGAAAGATGTTATCGGACATAAAGGGATGGTTGTCCGAGTAATTCAATGTAAGAGACTTAGGAGAAGTCGGGAATGTTCTTGGGATCAAAGTTATAAAGGATCGCCAGAAAAGAACATAGAACTTATCTCGAGTCTCAAACATAAATACAATTCTTACTCATTGCAGCATACAGAATTCCAAGAAAGGTCTTCGCCTTTTAGATGTGGAATTCTGTTGGAAATCGATATCCCAGAATTAATAAATTAATTAAAATTAATTATCTAATTAATTCCGACCGAAATCATTTGGAGATCGAATATCCGGAATTGTCAAATTGCGGAACGACAATTCCAATCGACTCCCGGTTGCCGGAACCCCACCACGAACCTCCACGGGGATAGAACCCAACCGAAACCCTAACCGCGGGGATAGCCCGCGGCTGTCCGGTCGAGCCCCCCGTGTGGGGCTCGCGGCTGTTCGTAGCAGCCGTACGGGGCTGCCCAACCATGCCTCGGGTGATCGCACATCCGCCACGATCAAAATCGTGGCGTGTGATCACCACAGCCCGCCGCCGCGCGAGCGGCGGTCCAGCCGCGCAGGCGGCGATCGCTCCGCGCGAGCAGCGAGGTGCCGCGCGAGCAGGACTGGGCGGGGCTGCTAGTAGCAGCCCGTAGCGCGTCCGGACGGGACTCGTGTCCAGCGAGTCCGCTGCGGGAACTCCCGCAGCTCGCTACGGGTCCGTCCGGGAAGATCGAGCACGCGCTCGATCGAGTCTCGGCGTCCAGCCGAGGCTCGCCCCCTTCGACCATCTCATGCCGAGCCGACGATCCGCCGGCGGTCCGGTGGTCTTCGACCACCACCGCCCGGTTCGTCCTCGTCATGGGTCGCGTCTTTCGGATCTTGGTTCACGATAATTTTACGATAATTAAACGATAAAATCATAAAGAGGGTTTTACGATTTACCTCGTTCTCGTTGTTCGGAAAAACGTAGAACTCAATTTGACGACCTTGAGATCTTCCCACGTATTCCTTGCACTAGCCCGGACGTCGTGTGGGCGACGATCTACCGAACTCCATGGATCCTCCTCTCTACTTTCTCTCTCTCTCTAGAATTGTGATCTTCAAGTTATGAGAATAGAGAAGACCATGTAGTGCTTTTATAGGCTACGTAGGGGATCTTAAGGAGGTGGAATATTGGGCTTCCAATAATAGTGATTAAATTGAGCCCACCAAGCCCAAATCTATTAATCCTTACTATTATTAATTAATTCTATTTTCCACTATATAAAATTAATTGCACTCCCAATATTAAACCATATTATATCAAATAATATTTCTCCGGTAGTATTATTTATTCCGTGTATTTAAGATATAAATATCCATGAATAAAATTAATTTATTGCTAATTAATTTATTCATCTCTTATATCCGAGACTAGTACCATTCAACCTTAATTATTATGCGGAACGAATCCACCTGCAGGGTTTACATAATAATTCCTTATGAACTCATCTCGGGGATATTATCAACCCTTCCGGGATACACTGTCCGGTCAATTATTCACGGCATGTCATATATGAAATATAGTGACCCAACTTAACCGGTAATCAACCCAATAATTAAATCGGTTAATTCCTTTGGTAAATCAAAGTCACTTATATTAAATATACACACCCGCAATAATATCGGGGATTAAGAATAAAATACTCTGAGACTCGAATCGATTATCGCCGGCAATCCTAATCGATGAATCTCAACGATCCGCTCAATACACCAAGTGTACAAGTGTGATAAAATAATTAAGATAAATTATTTTCTCTCTCACACAACGACTATACCGATGGATTGGTCCGTGTCCATCTAGGTCGTGAGCAACTGTTCGATTAAATACGAGTAACCGATAGTATGATCTTCTGTGTGCCCATGCAACACCATACTAACTACAACGTATAAAATCCAGGACTATGATTTGCATATATTTAATTATAAATAATTAAATGCAAATAATTGTTTATTTAATTAAATAGATTAATGGCAATGGATCGTGAGTTTGCGTTACTTAAATCTAGACATTAAGTACACAACTCAACAATCTCCCACTTGTACTAAGGTCTAGTCATTTCCTCCAAACTCCCGACTCCCATATTCATCACGTGCTTAAGTTGTACTTCCAAGAAGTACTATGTGAATGAGCACTCTAGGTTGCCGCTCTGAAGTTATCTTGGTGACTACAGCGTCGTCTCCCTCGACGATGACTCGTATCAGGTGGTACTTGCACTATGTGTTATCTTACACTCATGGACTAGTGATTTCTTCCCATTTGCCATTGCACCGCTATTTACATAGCCTTTGGAAAATTAAGAATCACATCTAAGTCCCAGAGATTATCCCGGAGTTATACCAAAACTTCCGCTGCCTCTGAGGCCGCTATTTGGTTACCCATGGCAGAGTCCGAAAAGCATCGTGCTTATCACTCATCCATGTTAAAACTCCTTCTCCTTTAATAGTGAAACACATAGCCTGATCGACTTACACCGGTCCTCATTCGATTAGAAATCTAAGAGAATGTAATCCAAAGGAAAAACTCGTCTGCTTCGTAGTCTAGAACAGTACTTCGAAAGTACTTTTACGGCAGTCGAATATTCCTTTCCAGGATTACCTTGATATCCTCCCACTATGCTAACCGCATAGCCGATATCAGGTTCTTGTTTTCAACAATGCATTTATCAAGTTTTCCACACTCCAAGTGTAGGAAACTGCTTTCACTGCTTCTATCACCTTTATGTGTTCCAAAACACATACCTTAGATAGATGCATTCCGTCTCTGAAAGGTAACGAACCTTTCTCGGAATCTTGCATGTTAAAACGAACCATAATCATATATATGTAAGATGTCCAGGAGAAGTACAATGTTCTTTTCTTAAGATCCCAGATCTTAAGAACATGCTCTAACTTCTTCCTCATCTCATATATCGATTTTTCTAGACAACCATCATTTTATGTCTGACAACATCTTTACATTGTTACCAATGATAAAATGTCATCTACACAAAACCTCCGAGAAACACCACCTTGTTTCCATCACGTTTTCCATACACACGATTCGTCTATGCTTTTGATGAATCCATAAAATGGACTATCTCATCAATTTGCAAGTACCACGAACTCAATGCTTTGTTTCAATCCATAAATGGATCAACTAAGCTTGTACTCTAAATGATCTCGCCTCTTAGCAATAATCCTTATTGCTCTCCAAGAAGGCGTATTTAGATCTAGTACGGCCTTCATGTAGATCTAGGGATCGATTTCATGTATACTAGGTCCAGAGTCCGAAGACTCTCCTAGTCTTATGAATATCTCCGGTTGTCCCACAACCTCCCACTACAATGGCGTTCCGGTGTATAAACAGTGATAACAGTAGGTGCAGTTAGTGGTGTACCGCTACTCGGTTCGGCTGGTTCTAAGTCTTAATCTTTCTCTCTCATTTCAAAGTATCATGTCACTTTGGGCTTGTGGTTCATCACATAGTCTTCCTCTAAGAACCGGGCGTTAGAACTTATAACGTCCTTCTGGTTCATAGTACTATTGAACACACATCTTTTGTTCTTCTAGGATATACTACAACCGCATTTGAATACACCGTTGTGTCCAGACATATCCATAGAACATAGGTAGTTCCGTATAACTCATGCTTTTACTATTTCTATAAGAGTTCCATTTCTTGTTTACGACACACCATTTCTACACATCAGTGCATGGTGTAGTCATTTGGGATCAAATCCCAATCTCTGATTAGTATGCCACGCATTCCTCAGACAGGTACTTGCCTCCGCGATCAAATCGCAAGCTATAAATGGATATACCTTGATGGTTCTCCACAATTGCTTAGTGTCCATTGACTTGTCAAAACACTTGCTTTTGTGGCACATCAGGCATTCTAATCCATTTGTCGAGTAATCATCAAATGAAGTACTCGTACCTTATTGTCTAAGTAGACATAGGTCTGCATACATCAGAGTCAATCAATTCTTATACTTGTCCGGATCTTACATCTTATATCCATAAAGGATTGCTTAGTCATATTATCTTCCAAATTAGATTCTTAGGTCGGAAGGTCCACTCCTTCAACTTAATTGATCAAAAATCAATTTTCGACCTTTGAACTTCTTATTTGAATAAACATGACTCAGCATAAGAATCCACAAGTATAATTGATAAAGAAATCTCTTATTAGTAAAACGAGTTTCATACTACGGTTCGTTGCATCATGGTGGACTCAGGATTCATCATTTATATATTGCTAGCTAATGTACCAAAATAGATAATATCATTATTTCTTCTTATAATCACCAAATGATTAAAAGAAATAAAATATCCATTTATTAGAAATCCAGAACAAAGTTCTTTCTAATATGAAAAGTACATAAAAGCAATAACCCAAAATGAAATCCTATAAAATGTCCTCCACTGCAACTGCTGCCTCCTCTACAGCATTGCCCATGTAGACTACGATCTTTTCTTTTCTAAGTCGTCGGGTTTCCTGGAACCCTTGCATTTAAAATGCACATACCGTCAGTGGTTCCATATCTACACACCAGGTTCCGGTAGATAATACCACTGACTATGTTTTATGACTAAAGAAAATTTCGTACTTTCTTTTGAGAGGATAATCAGACTTTCAGTACCCAGACTGTTTGCATCGAGAACACTTGCCTCTTGGCTTTCTCGTCCCATCTCGTGGTCCAAGAAACCTAGGACCACTGGGTTTCTTTGCTTGCTTTTCCTTTCTCCCGATTTTGCCCTTAGGTTCGAAACCTTTGGCATTAGCTACAAGAGCTTACAATTTCCGACTCAACTCGTCTAAAAGGTCAATCATCTCAAAAACGTTTTTAAGCGTTTCCTCGAAGCGACTGGCCTTTATGAGTATCCTCATCGCTTCTTGTCTAGCCGCCTATGTCATGTCTAAACACCTTGAGTTTGAACATGATACCATAATCAGTGGTTATTGCAAAAGCATTTTCCCACTTCTTAAAATCAGTCCTTTCCTCATTAGTTAAGACATTTGTAGGCTCGGGAGGACAAAGCTCACTGAGTACAAACTTGTACTCTAACAGTTTGGGCAATGTCTAGATCTCTATTCCAATCAATACATTTAGGGACCAATGAGTTTAAAATCCTTACGTATCACATAAAGTGGGTTCAAAGCCATATCCTAATCTATGAGCACATATAACAACAAACAATCGATTTAATTTCCGATATTATCTCCCTCAAATAATATCATTAAACCACTAATCACATCTAAAATCCCATCAGGTAAGGCAAGCCACGTGGTGTGGACGTTTACCCACCCAAATGATTTAGCAATTAGATTTCCTTCGGTCATACATCACTTATAGCGTAACCTCGTGGGGAGGAATACTATAAGGCGTATCTAAGTGTAAACCATTACTCAGCACCAAAGTAAATCGCTTGGAATTGCTACATCACCGCAAGCCACGTGGTGTGGACGTTTACGACAACTTCACAACTCTTCACAATTTCTTACAACTGTCTACATCAATTAATCCAAAATCCGTCAGCATAGCAAGCCACGTGGTGTGGACGTTTACTACACTAAGAGATCTTTATAATTGACTCCCAATTACTTGATTCATTTAATCTTGTAAATCAAGACGCGGAGAATCATAAGTGAAACTCGAAGTTTCTTACCAGTGATTCACCATGCGAACGACCCTATCTCTCATAAAATGAGGGAGCCGAGCAGACAATCGATCCACCTTCAAAAGGATGGTACGAAGGTCTCTAATTTGTGTCCTCGACATGACCAAGTGGCTTTGGCTCCATTCCACTCCCCGGGGTGAGAATGAGTCGACTTGAAATCAGTTTTGGAAAGACAAATTCGGCATTGTTTGATAAACTTAATCAATTTTCTCGTAAAAGGAATTACAAGAATTCTCCTCCAATGACTTGTCTATACGAACTTCAAAAGTCCATAAAAGTCACCAAGAGAACAGCAATGGAGACCATGGATATGTTTCCATACCCTCTCCCACTTAGCTTTTTACAATAAAGGGATACGCTATCTAATGCATAATTAAATACACATAAGCATGCATACATGAAATAAAGCACATAGAATATTATCACATAATCAAAATAATTACTAGAATATTATTTTCCGACTATTATGGCTTTATCGCATCCCCGTACGCACCTTCTAGTCTTCAGTCTTCGTTCTTGAATGCTCCATGTGACGGGAATATTAATTCCAATATTTAAATCTATTTATTTTCAATAAATCCAAAAGATACTTAATTCGAAAATTAAGTCAATCGAATAAATCAAAAATAAAATTAAATATTATTAATATTTTTATTTATTTTATTTTCCCTTTCTACTTCATTAAATCTCTAGAATAATCTATCCAAGACCCACTTGGAATATTCCAGAAGACTTCCATAATGAAATAAGGAAATAAAATAATTTAGGACTCCTAGTCCTTCCAAATTAATTCCTTTCCTAATCCATTAAAAATTCCATAAAGGAATAATTAAATAAGGAAAAATTAATTTAGGACTCCTAAACTTTCCAAATTAATTATTTTCCTAATCCATTAAAAATTCCATAAAGGAATAATTAAATAGGAAAAATAAATTAATTCCAAATTTATTCTTTTCCTAATCCATGAAAATTTCCATAATAGAAATAATCAATAAGGAAAAAACGAATAATTTAGGAAAGTAAATCTCGGTTAGGAGTAGCACGGAGTGGGGATCTCCGCACCACCCCCAACCGATCGACCACCACCGAGGAGGAGCACCGCCGCCGCCCCCAGCCGGCGCGCCACCACCACCGGTGGCTAGGCGTGGCCGAGAGCCTCCCGCGGCTGCCCCCTCTCTCTAGGGTTGATCCTCCATGGATCGATCATGGGGTTGATCGATCCGAGTCCTCCCTCTCTTCGTCTCCTCCGTCACACTTTTCCGGTTGTCGTTTCGGAATTGATCCAACGTAAAATAAATTATAAATTTATTACTACGCTATCCGGTATCAATTCTCTACATGAAATCGACCTCACAATTTCCGGAAAAATTAAGAACAAACATTCACCACACAAGAACAAATAACATCACCGAGAGTTTAACAATCAAGAGAAATATTATGACATTAATTAACAAAATTAAATCTAGCCATAATAATCGGAAACCCTGCAAGGTAGAACAATTTATCGAAAAATACCATGAACTAAAACCAACGCTCTGATACCAATTGTTGGAAATCGATATCCCGGAATTAATAAATTAATTAAAATTAATTATCTAATTAATTCCGACCGAAATCCTTTGGAGATCGAATATCCGGAAATGTCAAATTGCGGAACGACAATTCCAGTCGACTCCCGGTTGCCGGAACCCCACCACGAACCTCCACGGGGATAGAACCCAACCGAAACCCTAACCGCGGGGATAGCCCGCGGCTGTCCGGTCGAGCCCCCCGTGTGGGGCTCGCGGCTGTTCGTAGCAGCCGTACGGGGCTGCCCAACCATGCCTCGGGTGATCGCACATCCGCCACGATCAAAATCGTGGCTGCCTCGGGTGATCGCGCAGGCGGCGATCGCTCCGCGCGAGCAACGAGGTGCCGCGCGAGCGGGACTGGGCGGGGCTGCTAGTAGCAGCCCGACGCGCTCGATCGAGTCTCGGCGTCCAGCCGAGGCTCGCCCCCTTCGACCATCTCATGCCGAGCCGACGATCCGCCGGCGGTCCGGTGGTCTTCGACCACCACCGCCCGGTTCGTCCTCGTCATGGGTCGCGTCTTTCGGATCTTGGTTCACGATAATTTTACGATAATTAAACGATAAAATCATAAAGAGGGTTTTACGATTTACCTCGTTCTCGTTGTTCGGAAAAACGTAGAACTCAATTTGACGACCTTGAGATCTTCCCACGTATTCCTTGCACTAGCCCGGACGTCGTGTGGGCGACGATCTACCGAACTCCATGGATCCTCCTCTCTACTTTCTCTCTCTCTCTAGAATTGTGATCTTCAAGTTATGAGAATAGAGAAGACCATGTAGTGCTTTTATAGGCTACGTAGGGGATCTTAAGGAGGTGGAATATTGGGCTTCCAATAATAGTGATTAAATTGAGCCCACCAAGCCCAAATCTATTAATCCTTACTATTATTAATTAATTCTATTTTCCACTATATAAAATTAATTGCACTCCCAATATTAAACCATATTATATCAAATAATATTTCTCCGGTAGTATTATTTATTCCGTGTATTTAAGATATAAATATCCATGAATAAAATTAATTTATTGCTAATTAATTTATTCATCTCTTATATCCGAGACTAGTACCATTCAACCTTAATTATTATGCGGAACGAATCCACCTGCAGGGTTTACATAATAATTCCTTATGAACTCATCTCGGGGATATTATCAACCCTTCCGGGACACTGTCCGGTCAATTATTCACGGCATGTCATATATGAAATATAGTGACCCAACTTAACCGGTAATCAACCCAATAATTAAATCGGTTAATTCCTTTGGTAAATCAAAGTCACTTATATTAAATATACACACCCGCAATAATATCGGGGATTAAGAATAAAATACTCTGAGACTCGAATCGATTATCGCCGGCAATCCTAATCGATGAATCTCAACGATCCGCTCAATACACCAAGTGTACAAGTGTGATAAAATAATTAAGATTATTTTCTCTCTCACACAACGACTATACCGATGGATTGGTCCGTGTCCATCTAGGTCGTGAGCAACTGTTCGATTAAATACGAGTAACCGATAGTATGATCTTCTGTGTGCCCATGCAACACCATACTAACTACAACGTATAAAATCCAGGACTATGATTTGCATATATTTAATTATAAATAATTAAATGCAAATAATTGTTTATTTAATTAAATAGATTAATGGCAATGGATCGTGAGTTTGCGTTACTTAAATCTAGACATTAAGTACACAACTCAACAAATTCATCTATCTAAAGTTTTGTGTCCGACACAATAAAGGAGATAGATGAAGAGTAAGCAGTTCCCTGCACCTTAATGGTGGGAAGCTTAATGTATGTAATGCTATGCACGAGATTGATATCTACTATGCCGTGGGCATGGTGGTGAGATATCATAGTAATCCTGGAAAGGATCACTCGACTGATGTAAAGAACATGTTCAGGCTCCAGCAGAGGACCAGGAATTATGTTCTGAGTTACAAAGCAGTCAAGTTGTTTCCTTTGGATTACATAGAATTGGATTTCCAAATCAAACAGGGACAGTCGAAAGTCGAAGTCAGGCTATGTGTTCTCACTGTGAAGTGGAGCAGTCACATGGAAGAATGTAAAGCAGCGATGCATTACAGACTCTACCATGGAAACTGAAAGGATAACGGCCTCTGAGGCAGTTAAAAGGTCAGTGTGGCTCCAGAACTTCCTAAGGGACTTAGATGTGGTTTCTAGTTCACCCAAAGCTATTTGAAATGCCACGAGTCCACATTGGGAGATAACACGTAGAACGCAAGTACCACCTGATTCGAGAGATCGTCTAGTAAGACGATGCAGTTGTCACCTAGATAGCATCGAGAGGATTGCCTGGTAAAACCCGTTCACAGAGGCACTTCCAGCGAAAGCGTTGGGTAGGCGTGATGAGTTTATGGGAATCTGATGTTTGGGAGAGGGCGACTAGACTTTTAGTATAAGTGGGAGATTGATGGAGTTGTATTCTAAATGTCTAGTTTAGTGCAAATACGGAACTCCTTATCTATACCTTAATTCGAGATATGATTCAAGCATGATTGCATTTAATGCAATAGTCCTTGATGTATACGTTGTAGACAGTATGGCGTGAGGAGACACGCGGAAGATCATACTGTCGGTTACTCGTATACTATCGAACAGTAGCTCACGACTTAGATGGACAGGGACAATCCATCGGTACGTCGTAGTGTGACTGGTAGATAGTCGGTCTTGACTATCATGTTACACTCGTACACTTGGTGTATTGAGCAGGACCACGGGAGGGCGTTCGATTTATACTAATCGGAGTAATCGAACCAGACCTCAGATATTAAGGATATGTGAGTTCTTAATCCCTATATAATTATAGGTGCGTGTGTCTAATGCTCGGTTCTTTGATGTGCCAATGAGTGAGACTAATTGATTAGTCGAGACCCTCAGTATATTGGGAATCGGAATTGTACACACGGCATGCTGTAGATTATAGACAGGAAACCGTGTCCCATTTATTGGGTTGATGATGTCCCCGAGATGAGCTCATAAAGTTTATCATGTAAACCCTGCAGGTGGATTCGTTCCACATGATAATAAGGATGAGTGGTACTAGTCTCGGATCATAAGAAATGAATTAATTTAATTATTAGTAATTAAAATTAATTCGTGGACATGCGATATCTTAAACACGGGGAAATGTCACATATGTAATACGGTGGGAAAATTATTGACGGAATAATTTGAATTAATTAATTGGGAAATCATTTATAATTTTATAGTGGAATTAATTATAAATAAAATTGTGGAATTTAATTAAGGTTTTCCTTTTGGGACACCAAGTTAATTAAATTACAATTTAAGCCTAATTAATTAATTGCCTAGAGGTCCTCTAGTGTAGCCTATATAAATCCCTCACCCCTCTCTCTCTAACCTAAGTTTTTCGCCGCTATAATTAATTCTGCAGAAAAATTAATTGCTAGCGCAATTATCTTTTTTCTGCTTAATTAATTTAGATTAGCGCAAGAAACATTCTGTAGAAATTAATTGCTAGCGCAATTATATTTCTGAGACAGAAATTCTATGTGGAAATTAATTTGTTAGCGCAAAATTATTTCTGAGACAGAGAAGTATATTCACGGTGGTTGAGAAGAGAAGAGACGGGGAGCTCCAAGCGGATCGATGCCCACACATCGGCTGGAGTAAGAGGGCTAGGACATACGCTAGAAGTCTCGAGGTCTCTGTCAATTCGGCTTCTCCGAATCACGCGACAAAGGTATGGAATCGAAACCCTCTTCCGCACTCGTTTCGATTTCTTCTCGTACGTAATCATACAACGAACCACCGATCGAGTTCGATGGCGTAGGTACGATGGTCTCGGACCCCTGGGCGATCGCCAATCGCCGGAACAGTGGTCAGATCGAGAAAAACGGCCAGAACAGCCCGAACAGCCACGACCCGCCGCTGGAACAGCGACGCTGTCGGCCGACATGTTTAACTGTCGGCCGACACAGCCCTGTCGGACGACACCCTCCTGGTTTCGGGCGATAGACAGGGCAGAAGTGTTGGAGTTGTGTACTTAATGTCTAGATTTAAGTATCGGTAAACTCCCGGTCATAGCATTTAACCTATTTAATTAATAAACAATTATTTGCATTTAATTATTATTAATTAATTATGCAAAATATAGTACTGGATTTTATACGTTGTAGTTAGTATGGTGTTGCATGGGCACACAGAAGATCATACTATCGGTTACTCGTATTTAATCGAACAGTTGCTCACGACCTAGATGGACACGGACCAATCCATCGGTATAGTCGTTGTGTGAGAGAGAAAATAATTTATCTTAATTATTTTATCACACTTGTACACTGGTGTATTGGGCGGATCAGCTTGAGATTTATTGATTAGGATTGCCTTGGATAATCAATTTAAATCTCGGAGTATTTTATTCTTAATCCCCGATACTATTGCGGGTGTGTATATTTAATATTATAGACTTTGATTTTCCAAAGGAATTAACCGATTTAATTATTGGGTTAATTACCGGTAAAGTTGGGTCGCTATATTTTATATACGACATGCCGTGAATACTTGACGGGAAAGTGTATCCCGGAAGGGTTGATAATATCCCCGAGATGAGTTCATAAGGAATTATTGTGTAAACCTCATGAGTGGATTCGTTCCGCACAATAATAAAGGTTGAACGGTACTAGTCTCGGATATAAGATATGAATATTATTTATTGAGCAATAAATAAATTTATTCATGGATATTTAAATCTTAAATACACGGAATAAATAATACTAATCGGAGAAATATTATTTGACATAATATATATTAATATTGGGAGTGCAATTTTATTTATATAGTGGAAAATAAATAAAATTTAATATTGATAAGGATTAATGGATTTGGGTTGGACCCAATTTAATCTTCAATATTTAGAAGCCCAATATTTATTCTCCTTATGATCCCCTACGTAGCCTATATAAGCACTACATGGTCTTCACTTTTCATAAGAAAAATAATTGACCTACGCCAATCATAAAGTCTTGGAGAGTGAAGGAGATCCATAGGAATCCGATAGATCGTCGCCCACACGACGTTCGGAGGAAGTGCGAGGAATACGTAGGAAGATCGCAAGGTCGTCAATCGGATTCGTTTCTCCGTACAACGAATCGAGGTAATAATCGAGAACCCCCTTCTATGATTATTTGTGCGTATTAATTGTGATATATACATGAACGCGCGATCCGGGAAAACTACGAACCTCGGGGACGGGGATTCGAGATCCCCGGCGAGGATCGAACGCGGTGGTCGAACCCTAGGGTTCGGACCACCGGGACGCGCGGCGATGGGATGAACCATCGACCTAGGGTCGATCGTCCGGGATGCCGTGGGCTGGTGCCACGGCGGATCCCAGCCGCCATCGCCGGCGGCGCGTCGGGAGCAGAGCCCTCGGCCGAAGCCGAGGGGCGATCAAGCCCGTGAGCTCGATCGCGGGTTGCTGCGTGGATGACCCACAGCTGCCTCGTGCGCGCTACGGGTGTTCCCGTAGCAGAGGCGCACGGGGCTGACCCCATGCGAGCAGCGAGTCCGCGACTCGCTGCGGGCTGCTGCGAGCAGCCCCGGGGATGCTTCGCGCATCCCCAGCGATCGTCCGTAGACGATCGCGAGCCCCTCGCGGGGGCTCGGCTGGGCACATGGGGCCTTCGGGTCTCGCTGGCGTTCGGTCGGGCCCTGGCTCGTGAGGTGGTTCGCGTTCGTGGATCCGAATCGTGGGGGACTTCGGCTGGGGGCGGGCTGCGTGTCTTCGGGCGCGTAGTCTCCAAAGGTCGGACTCCTGCGGATGAGTCGGGGATCCAATCTCCGGCGATTTAGGGTTTTCGGTCGGGTTATCTGTTCCGCAATTTTTTTTGATAGCCCCGGGACATCGAATCCCAGCAATTGGTATCAGAGCGTTTGGTTTCGTGTTCATGTATATATTCGATTATTGTTCTACCTTGCAGGATTTCCGGCTATCATGGTTGATTTAATTATTGCTTAATTAATTATCATGATTATTAAACTCTCGGACATGTCGAGATTCGTTTTGTGTGGTTGAATGTTTGTAATAGTAAAAATTCGGGGGTTGACCGAATTTAGGATTTATTATTACGGTCTTTATTTTTCCGGAAAATGTATAGGGTCGATTTCATGTATAGAATCGATACCGGAATTGTAATTTAAATTATTGTAATTTATTTACGTTGGTTCAATGCCGAGACGACCGCCGGAGAACTCATGTGACGAAGGAGAAGATGAGAGGGAGGACCGGGGATCGATCAAACCCCTTGATCGACCCCAATCGATCGACCCAAGGGGAGGGGGCCGATCGCCCTCGGCTAGGGCTGCCGCTGGCGACGGTGGCGGCTGGTGGCTAGGCTGGGCGGCGGTGCTCCTCCGGGGGTGGCCGGTCGAAGGAGGGGGTGGCGTGGGGTCTCGCGATCTCATGCTACTCCTACCTAGATTCGCTTTCCTAAATTGATTCGGATTTCCTAATTGAGTTTTTCCTATTTTTAGGAATTCTCATGGATTAGGAAAAGAATTAATTGGAATTAATTTTATTCCTTATTCTATTATGGAAATCTTCTAGAGTATTCCGAGTTCTACTTGGAATAGGATCCTAGAGATTTAATAGAATTGGAAAGGAATAAAAGTTAATTTAGGATTGATTTATTTCTTAATTGATTATTCCTATTTTATGGGAATTTTCATAGTGATGGAAATTAATTAATCTTGGAAAGTAGAAGAGTCCAAATTTATTTTATTTCCTTGTTCTATTATAGATATCTTCTAGAATATTCCAATTTTACTTGGATAGATTATTCTAGAGATTTAATAAGAACTAGATAGGAAAATAAATAAATAAAAATATTAATGATATTTAATTTTATTTTTGATATATTCGATTGACTTAATTTTCGAATTAAGTAACTTTTGGATTAATTAAAAATAAATAGATTTAAATATTAGAGATTAATATTCTCGTCACATGGAGCATTCAAGAAGCGAAGACTGAAGACTAGAAGATGCATATGAAGATAAAGCCATGATAGTCGGGAAAAATAATTTCTCTAGCATTATTTTTGACTATGTGATCTATGTGCTTTATTGCTTTCATGCATGCTATATGTGTTTATTTTATGCACTAGATAGCGTATCCCTTTATCATAAAAAGCTAAGTGGGAGAGGGGATGGAAACATTCCCATGGTCTCCATCACTGTTCTCTTGGTGACTTTTATGGACTTTCGAAGTTCATATAGACAAGTCATTGGAGGAGAATTCTTGTAATTCCTCTTACAAGAAACATTGATCAAGTTTATCAAACAATGTCTAATTTGTCTTTCTGAAACTGACTTCAAGTCGACTCATTCTCACCCCGGGGAGTGGAATGGAGCCAGAGCCACTTGGTCATGTAGAGGACACAAATTAGAGACTTTCGTGCCATTCTTTGATAGATGGGTCGTTTGTCTGCTCGGCTCCCTCATTCGTGAGAGATAGGGTCGCTCGCATGGTGAATCACTGGTTAGAGACTTCGAGTTTCACTTATGATTCTCCGAGTCTTGATTTACGAAATCAAATGGATCTTGTAATTGGGAGTCAATTATAAAACTCTCTTAGTGTAGTAAACGTCCACACCACGTGGCTTGCTATACTGACGGACTTTGGATTAATTGATGTAGACAGTTATAAGTAATTGTGAAGAGTTGTGAAATTGTCGTAAACGTCCACACCACGTGGCTTGCGGTGACGTAGCAATTCCAAGCGATGTACTTTAGTGCTGAGTGATGGTTTACACTTAGATACGCGTCATAGTATTCTTCCCCACGAAGTTACGCTATGATTGATGTATGACCAAAGAAAAACTAATTGCTAAATCATTTGGGTGGGTAAACGTCCACACCACGTGGCTTGCTTTACCTAATGGGATTTTAGACGCAATTAGTAATTTAATGATATTATTTGAGGGAGATAATATCGGACATTAAATTGATTGTTTGTTTACATGTGCTTATAGGTTTAGAGAATAGCTATGAATCCACTTTCTATGATACTCAAGGAACATAAACTCACTGGTCCCAATTACATTGATTTGAAGAGAAATTTGGACATTGTCCTGACTGCTGAAGAGTACAAATTTGCACTCTATGAGCAATGCCCTGCTGAACCCACGGCCGCCTCAACTGATGGGGAAAAAGAAGCATATCGGAAGTGGAAAAAGGCTGATGAAATGGCTAGGTGCTATATTTTGGCTTCCATGTCAAATGTGCTCCAAACCCAGCATCAGTCGATGGACACTGCCGAGGATATGTTATTTAACCTCAAGGAGATGTTTGGGCATCATGACCGTGCGGGGAGGCAAGAAGCCATGAGAGTCCTCATGTCAACTACTCAGTCTGAAGGAACGCCCGTTGAGGAGCACGTTCTCAAGATGATGGGTCTGTTGAATGAATTGGAGGTCCTAGGAGCTATGATTGATGCTGAGACGCAAGTCGACATCATACTCCAGTCTCTGACCCCTAGTTTTGAGCAGTTTCGTATGAGCTATAATATGGGTAAACTATCTTATAGCCTTGCGCAACAGCTGACTGAACTGAAGGCGGCAGAGGGGATCTACAAGAAGGGTAAGTCTCAAGCGCTTGTGGCTACCAAGTCCAAAAGCTTCAAAGCTATTGGAGGTAGGGGCAAGAAAAGGAAGCAAGCCATGAAACCCAGTGGTGCCAAGAGGAATGGACCACGAGTGGGGGCTAGTAAGCCAAAGGGCAAATGCTTCCGATGCAACAAGTCTGGACACTGGAAGTCTGAATGTCCTCTCAGAGGTACGAATTTTTCTTTAGTCGTAAAAACATAGTCAGCGGTATTATCTACCAGAATTCTGGTGTGTAGATATGGAACCACTGACGGTATGTGCATTATTTTAAATGCAGGGGTTCCAGAAAACCCGGCGACTTAGAGAAGAAGAGTTCGAGTCTACATGGGCAAAGCCGTTGGGGTAGCAGCGGTTGCAGTGGAAGACATTTATCTGTTTTAAGTTTTCATTTCAATTATTGCTTTATGTACCCCTTATTTTGAAAAAGAACTTTTGTACTGGTTTTCTTTATTATTAATGGATATTTTATTTCTTTAATCATTTGATGGTTTAGATAAGAAATAATGGTGATATCTATTCTGGTACATTAGATAGCAATACATGAATGATGAATCCTTAGTCTACCACGATGCAACAAACCGTTATGTATAACTTGTTTTACTTATTAGATGTATTTCTCTTATCATCATACTTGTGAATTCTTGAACTTAGTAGTATCTATTCAAAAGGGATTCAAAAGGTCGAAATTGATTTGATCAATTATAGTTGGAGGAATGGACCTCCCGACCTAAGAATCGATCTTGAAAGATGATACAACTGAGTTAACCTTTCTGGATAAAGGATGGAATTCGGACAAGCATAGAAAATGATTTGTGATTAATGCCGTATGTGTAATTAGGGAAGGTACGAGTCGTTCTTTCAAGAATACTCGAAGATGGATTGGACTACTTGCTGTGCCATAAAGGCGGAGTGTTTTCAACACAAAGCCATTATGGGAATCCTTCAAAGTATATCCATTTGTAGCCTGCGACCCGTTCGCGGAGGCTATCACCTATCTAAATAACACATAGCATAAATCAAGGATTGAGATTAAATCTCAAGTGACTGCACCATACACTGATGTGTAGACATGGTGTGTCAGGAATGAGAAATGGGATTCTAATGGCAAAGGAACAAGTTTGTTCGGAACTACCTATGTTCTATGGATATTTCTGGATACAACGGCACATTCTATGTGGTTGTAGAATATCCTAGAAGAACAAGTAATTGTATGTTCAATAGTACTACGAACTAGAAGGGTGTTCTCGCCCGGTTCATAGAGGAAAAACTATTAGATGAACTACAATGCCCTAATTGACAAAGTACTTTAAAAGGGAGGAAAGGGAAAGACTGAGAACCAGCCTGACCGAGTAGTAATACACCACTAACTGCACCTAATGTTATTACTGTTATACACCGGAACGCCATTGCAGTGGGAGGTTGTTAAGCAACCAGAGATGTTCATAAAACTAGAGGAGTTTTGAACTCTGGATCTAGTAGACATGCAATCGATCCCTAGTTCTGCATAGATTTGCGAGACAAGTGTGTTAGAGACGTAATGGAAACAAATGTGGTGTTTCTCGGAATTTTGTGTAGATAACACTTCATCGTTGGCAACAATGTAAAAGTGTTGTCAGACATAAAATAGAGGTTGTCTAAATAAGTCGAGATATAAGATTAAGATGAAGATTGTATCATGTTCTTAGAAATCTTTCGATCTCTAGATAGGAACATTTGTACTTCTCTTAAGATATCTTATGCGACTATGGTTTATTTTAAACATGCACTATTCTGAGAAAGGTTATTGCCTTTCGGGAATAGAATACATCTATCTAAAGGTATGTGTTTTTCAAACACATGAAGGAGATAGATATGGACAAAGCAGTTACCTACACTTCAAGTATGGAGAGCTTTGTAGATGCAATGTTGAAAAACCAGAACCTGATATCAACTATGCGGTTAGCGTAGTGGGAGGATATCAAAGTAATCTGGATAAGAAATATTCGAATGCTGTAAAGTACTTGGAAGTACTGGGTTACTAGCAATACGAAATCTTCTTAGATTACAGTTTCTCAGATCCAAAAATTAGAGAAAGACCAGTGTAAGTCGATATCGGGCTATGTGTTCACTTTTAAGAGGTGGAACCTAAAGGATGAAGGAGTGATAAGCGTGATGCTTCTCGGACTCTATCATAAACCGAATAGCAGCCTCAGAGGCAGCGGAAGTTTTGGTTAGGTTCCGGAATGACCTCTGAACTTGGATATGACTCTTGGTTCACCAAAGGCTATGTACATAGCGGTGCATGGAGAACTGGAAGAAGTCATAAGTTCGAAAAGTGATAATAACACATAGAGCCAGTACCACCTGATACGAGTTATCGTCAGTGAGACGACGCAGTAGTCACCAAGATAACTTCAGAGCGGCAACCTAGATTGCTCATTCACATAATACTTCTGGGAAGTATAACTTAAGCATGTGATGAGTATGGGAGTCGGGAGTTTGGAGGAAATGACTAGACCTTAGTACAAGTGGGAGATTGTTGGAGTTGTGTACTTAATGTCTAGATTTAAGTATCGCTAAACTCCCGGTCATAGCATTTAACCTATTTAATTAATAAACAATTATTTGCATTTAATTATTATTAATTAATTATGCAAAATATAGTCCTGGATTTTATACGTTGTAGTTAGTATGGTGTTGCATGGGCACACAGAAGATCATACTATCGGTTACTCGTATATAATCGAACAGTTGCTCACGACCTAGATGGACACAGACCAATCCATCGGTATAGTCGTTGTGTGAGAGAGAAAATAATTTTTCTTAATTATTTTATCACACTTGTACACTTGGTGTATTGGGCGGATCAGCTTGAGATTTATTGATTAGGATTGCCTTGGATAATCAATTTAAATCTCGGAGTATTTTATTCTTAATCCCCGATACTATTGCGGGTGTGTATATTTAATATTAGAGACTTTGATTTTCCAAAGGAATTAATCGATTTAATTATTGGGTTAATTACCGGTAAAGTTGGGTCGCTATATTTTATATACGACATGCCGTGAATACTTGACGGGAAAGTGTATCCCGGAAGGGTTGATAATATCCCCGAGATGAGTTCATAAGGAATTATTGTGTAAACCTCATGAGTGGATTCGTTTCGCACAATAATAAAGGTTGAACGGTACTAGTCTCGGATATAAGATATGAATATTATTTATTGAGCAATAAATAAATTTATTCATGGATATTTAAATCTTAAATACACGGAATAAATAATACTAATCGGAGAAATATTATTTGACATAATATAGATTAATATTGGGAGTGCAATTTTATTTATATAGTGGAAAATAAATAAAATTTAATATTGATAAGGATTAATGGATTTGGGTTGGACCCAATTTAATCTTCAATATTTAGAAGCCCAATATTTATTCTCCTTATGATCCCCTACGTAGCCTATATAAACACTACATGGTCTTCACTTTTCATAAGAAAAATAATTGACCTACGCCAATCATAAAGTCTTGGAGAGTGAAGGAGATCCATAGGAATCCGATAGATCGTCGCCCACACGACGTTCGGAGGAAGTGCGAGGAATACGTAGGAAGATCGCAAGGTCGTCAATCGGATTCGTTTCTCCGTACAACGAATCGAGGTAATAATCGAGAACCCCCTTCTATGATTATTTGTGCGTATTAATTGTGATATATACATGAACGCGCGATCCGGGAAAACGACGAACCTCGGGGACGGGGATTCGAGATCCCCGGCGAGGATCGAACGCGGTGGTCGAACCCTAGGGTTCGGACCACCGGGACGCGCGGCGATGGGATGAACCATCGACCTAGGGTCGATCGTCCGGGATGCCGTGGGCTGGTGCCACGGCGGATCCCAGCCGCCATCGCCGGCGGCGCGTCGGGAGCAGAGCCCTCGGCCGAAGCCGAGGGGCGATCGAGCCCGTGAGCTCGATCGCGGGTTGCTGCGGGGATGACCCGCAGCTGCCTCGTGCGCGCTACGGGTGTTCCCGTAGCAGAGGCGCACGGGGCTGACCCCATGCGAGCAGCGAGTCCGCGACTCGCTGCGGGCTGCTGCGAGCAGCCCCGGGGATGCTTCGCTGCATCCCCAGCGATCGTCCGTAGACGATCGCGAGCCCCTCGCGGGGGCTCGGCTGGGCACACGGGGCCTTCGGGTCTCGCTGGCGTTCGGTCGGGCCCCGGCTCGTGAGGTGGTTCGCGTTCGTGGATCCGACTCGTGGGGGACTTCGGCTGGGGGCGGGCTGCGTGTCTTCGGGCGCGTAGTCTCCAAAGGTCGGACTCCTGCGGATGAGTCGGGGATCCAATCTCCGGCGATTTAGGGTTTTCGGTCGGGTTATCGGTTCCGCAATTTTTTTTGATAGCCCGGGACATCGAATCCCAGCAAGAAGCCCTCGGTTTTGCGCGGTTGTGCCTCTGGCATGATGGTGTTGGAATTCGCTATCCCGGGTTATCAAAATTGCGGAAACGATAACCCGAACGAACCCTTCGCCGGAGATCGTACGTACACCGACTCATCCGCCGGAGTCCGGGCTTTGGAGACCACGCACCCGAAGGCACGTGATCCGCCCCCACCCGAACCCCCGCGAGCCGGGGTTCGCCCAATCGATGAGATCGATCGCACCCGGCGATCGATCGGGGAGGGCTGCACGGAGCAGCCCTGCCGCGGCGGGTCCGGCGACCCGCCACCACCAGGAGGACCCCGCCTTCACGGCGGGGTAGGGCACGGCACCAGCCCGTGCCCATCGATCGATCCCTCGGATCGATCGAACACCCTCGGCCCAGCCGAGGGTTCGCCCCCATGCCCGCGAAACCCTAGCCCGGGCGATCGCCCGTGGTCCGGTGGCTTCGCCACCACCACGCGATCGTCCCCCGTTCATGGTTTCTTATCTTGGATCTTCGTCCTACGGTATTCTCGATAAAACCAAATCAAACAATTAACAAGTGCGTTGAGAATTGTACCTATGATTCGTTGTTCGGAGAAACGAAATCGATGATGACCTCGTGACCTTCCCGCGTATTCCTTGCACCTTGTCCGAACGTCGGGTGGGCGACGAGCTATCGAACTCTTATGGATCCTCTTCACTCTCAGAAAACTTTATTGTGTAATACGTAGGTTATGAAAAGTGAAGACCATGTAGTGCTTTTATAGGCTACGAGGGGGATCAAAAGGAGAATAAATATTGGGCTTTAATATTGAAAATTAAATTGGGTCCAACCCAAATCTATTAATTCTTATCAATATTAATTTTATTTATTTTCCACTATATAAATAAAATTGCACTCCCAATATTATTCCATATTATATCAAATAATATTTCTCCAACTTAGCATTATTTATTCCGTGTATTTAAGATTTAAATATCCATGAATAAAATTTATTTATTGCTTAATAAATTTATTCATCTCTTATATCCGAGAATAGTACCACTCAACCTTATTTATTATGCGGAACAAATCCACTCGCGAGGTTTACATAATAAATCCTTATGAGCTCATCTCGGGGATATTATCAACCCTTCCGGGATACACTGCCCCTTCAAGAATTCACGGCATGCCATATATAAAATATAGTGACCCAACTTAACCGGTAATTAACCCAATAATTAAATCGGTTAATTCCTTTGGTAAATCAAAGTCACTTATATTAAATATACACACCCGCAATTGTTTCAGGGGTTAAGAATAAAATACTCCGAGACTTAAATCAATTATCACAGAGCAATCCTAATTGATAAGTCTCAAGTGATCCGCTCAATACACCAAGTGTACAAGTGTGATAAAATAATTAAGATAAATTATTTTCTCTCTCACACAACGACTATACCGATGGATTGGTCCGGGTCCATCTAGGTCGTGAGCAACTGTTCGATTAAATACGAGTAACTGATAGTATGATCTTCTGTGTGCCCATGCAACACCATACTAACTACAACGTATAAAATCAAGGACTATAATTTGCATGTATTTAATTAACAATAATTAAAAGCAAATGAATGTCTGTAATAAATAGGTAAATGAAAGTGTACAAGGAGTTCAGAATACTCAAATCTAGACATTAAGTATACTACTCCAGCAATCTCCCACTTATACTAAGGTCTAGTCTTATCTTCCAAACTCCCGACTCCCATACTCATCACGTGCTTAAACTGTACTTCCAAGAAGTACCAAGTGAATGAGCAATCTAGGTTGCCGCTCTGAAGCTATCTTGGTGACTATTGCATCGTCCCTCTGACGATGACTCGTATCAGGTGGTACTTGCCCTATGTGTTATCTTACACTTATGGACTCGTGATCTCTTAAAGTTTGCCACTGCACCGCTATTTACATAGCCTTTGGTAAACCAAGAATCACATCTAAGTCCCAGAGGTAATACCGGAGCCATACCAAATCTTCCGCTGCCTCTGAGGCCGCTATTTGGTTACCCATGGGAGAGTCCGAAAAGCATCGTGCTTATCACTCTTCCATGTTAAAAACTCCTCCTCCTTTAATAGTGAAACACATAGCCTGATCACGACTTTCGCCGGTCCTTATCAGCTTGGAAATCCGAATCCGTATAACCCAAAGGAATCAGATTGTCTGCCCCGTAACTCAGAACATAATCTCTTGTATTTCGCAAATACTTGAAAATGCTCTTTACGGCAGTCCAATGAGCCTTTCCAGGGTTACACTGATATCTCGCTACTACGCCAACGGCATAGCAGATATCAGGCCTCGTACATAACATTGCATACATCAAGCTTCCCACAGCCGAAGCGTAGGGAACTGCTTTCATTTCATCTTTCTCCTTTTGTGTCCGAGGACACATCTCCTTAGAAAGATAAGTTCCTTTACTGAAGGGTAGTTCACCCTTCTTGGAATCTTGCATGTTAAACTGAGCCAGAATCGTATCTATGTAAGATTGCTGGGATAGGTACAATGTTCTATTCCGGCGATCCCTTATAACCTTGATCCCTAGAACATGTCCGACTTCTCCCAAATCTTTCATATCGAATTGTCTAGACAACCATCCCTTTATGTCTGATAACATTTTCACACTGTTGCCAATGAGAAGAATGTCGTCTACATAAAGCACGAGAAACACCACCTTCTTTCCATCACGTTTCCAATACACACACGATTCGTCCATGCTTTGACTGAATCCATAAGATTGGACTACTTCGTCAAACCGCAGGTTCCACGATCTCGAGGCTTGTTTCAATCCATAAATGGATCGATTAAGCTTGCACACTAGATGATCTCGCCCCTTAGCAATGAATCCTTCTGGTTGTTTCATATAAATCGTCTCGTCAAGACTTCCATTAAGGAAAGCTGTCTTGACATCCATTTGCCACACCTCATAATCCATATGAGCTGCTATGGATAAGAGAATCCGGATCGACTTTATCTTAGCTACCGGCGAGAAGGTCTCCTCATAATCGATTCCCTCTTTCTGAGTATATCCTTTCGCAACAAGCCGAGCTTTAAAGGTTTCAACCTTTCCGTCAGATCCTCTCTTTCTCTTGTAGACCCATTTACACCCAATTGGATTTACGCCGCTTGGTGGTTCTACAAGATCCCAGACTTTATTAGAATCCATAGATTCTATTTCGGATTTCATTGCTTTCTTCCAAGAAAGCGCATCTATATCTTGTACCGCATCGTCATAGGTCCAGGGATCGATTTCATGAACTCCAGGTCCAGAGTCCGAAGACTCACCCAGTCCAATCCATCTACCTGGTTGTTTAACAACCCTCCCACTACGACGGCGTTCCGGTGTATTAACAGTGACAGTATTAGGTGCAGGTTCTAGTGGTGTATCTATACTCGGTTCGGCTGTATCCAGGTCTTCCTCGTTACCTCTCAACTCATCAAGTATTATGTCACTTTTGGGCTTGTGGTCCATGACATAGTCTTCCTCTAGGAACCGAGCGTTAGTACTTATAACGATCTTCTGGTCCTTAGGACTATAGAACATGCCACCCTTAGTTCCTTTCGGGTATCCTACAAACAGCCGTATTTCTGATCTAGGTTCTAACTTATCGGCGCCATGTCGCAACACATGTGCTGGACATCCCCAGATCCGAATGTGTTTCAAGCTAGGCTTACGCCCACTCCACAATTCCATGGGTGTGGTTGGTACCGTTTTGGTCGGAACCCTATTCAGAATGTACGCCGCTGTTTCCAAGGCAAGTCCCCAGAACATAATAGGTAAATCCGAGTAACTCATCATTGATCGCACCATCTCCATAAGAGTCCTATTCCTTCTTTCTGACACACCATTCTGCTGAGGAGTATATGGTGAGGTCAGCTGGGATTCAATCCCATTCTCTGCCAAGTATGCCTTGAATTCTCCAGACAGGTACTCGCCTCCGCGATCAGATCGCAGGCATTTTATGGATTTACCATGAAGGTTCTCCACAAGAGCCTTGAACTCTTTGAACTTGCCAAAGGATTCGCTCTTGCGGCTCATCAGGTATACATATCCATATCTTGAGTAATCATCAGTGAAAGTGATGAAATACTCGTACCCTCCTCTTGCCTGAGTAGACATAGGTCCGCATACATCAGAGTGAATCAAATCCAATACTTGTTCAGCTCTTCGTCCTTTACCAGAAAAAGGACGCTTAGTCATTTTTCCCTCTAAACAGGATTCGCAGGTTGGAAGGTCCTCTCCTTCAACACCAGTGATTAAATCATCAGTTTTCAACCTTTGAAGCCTATTCGAGTTTATATGACCTAGCCTTAGATGCCACAAGTATAATTGATTCATCTTAGAAGGTTCCTTTCTCTTATTGGTGTTTGTAGATGTGTTATTACTCTCGGTTAGTTGCATCGTGTTAGACTCAGGATTTAGCACATACAAATCGTCTATCAATGCACCAGAACAGATAATTTCACTATTTCTTCTTATGATCACAGAGTGGTCAAAAGAAACAGAATATCCATTCGTAATAAGTTTAGAAACCGAAATCAAATTCTTTCTAAAGTTGGGTACATAAAGACAATTATGTAAAACTAAAACCCTATCACTACTAAAGCGTAAGTGAACGTCTCCCACTGCAACAGCCGCCACCTTCGCGGCATTGCCCATGTAGACCACGATCTCTCCCTCTCTAAGTCTCCGGGTTTCCTGGAACCCCTGCAATGAATTGCAGACATGGTCAGTGGCACCCGTATCTACACACCAGGTGCTGGTAGATATCACCGCTGACAATGTTTCAGTGACTAAGGAAAATTTCGTACCTTTGATGAGAGGACAATCAGACCTCCAGTGCCCAGACTGATTGCATCGAAAGCACTTGCCAGAAGGCTTGCTTTTCCCAATCCGTGGCTTTGAGCCACTGGGTTTCTTTGCACGCTTTTCCTCCAGCCTTGCCACAAAAGCTTGTGATTCTCTTAACTTACGCACAAACTCCGCTCTCGTTGAATCCTTTTTAAGGGACTCATTGAGAGAGAATTCTGTGAGTATGTTAATCACCTCTTGCCCGGCTTCCACGCTATGTCTCAACATCATCCTGAGGTCATTTCGAATGTCCTCATCAGTTGGGACAACAGTGGATTCGGAAAGCTCAACAGTCTGGACAATGTCCAGATTTCGTTTCCAATCATCACCATATGGAACCGGTGAGTTTTCATCCTTAAGTATATCATAAAGTGGGGTCACAGTCATTCTTAACCTATAAGCACATAAAACAAACAAACAATTTAATATCCGATATTATCTCCCTCAAATAATATCATTAAATCACTAATCACATCTAAAATCCCATCAGGTAAGGCAAGCCACGTTGCGTGGACGTTTACCCACCCAAATGATTTAGCAATTAGATTTTCTTTGGTCATACATCGCTTATAGCGGAACCTCGTTGGGAGGAATACTATAAGGCGTATCTAAGTGTAAACCATTACTCAGTACCAAAGTAAATTAATTGGAATCGCTACATTACCGCAAGCCACGTTGTGTGGACGTTTACGATAACTTCACAACTCTTCATAATTACTTACAACTGTCTACATCAATTAATCCAAAGTCCGTCAGCACAGCAAGCCACGTTGTGTGGACGTTTACTACACTAAGAGACTTTTATAATTGACTCCCAATTACTTGATCCATTTAATCTCGTAAATCAAGACGTGGAGAATCATAAGTGAAACTCGAAGTTTCTAACCAGTGATTCACCATGCGAACGACCCTATCTCTCATAAATGAGGGAGCCGAGCAGACAAACGACCCATCTATAAAAGTATGGCACGAAAGTCTCTAATTTGTGTCCTCTACATGACCAAGTGGCTCTGGCTCCATTCCACTCCCCGGGGTGAGAATGAGTCGACTTGAAATCAGTTTTGGAAAGACAAATTAGGCATTGTTTGATAAACTTAATTAATGTCTCTTGTAAGAGGAATTACAAGAACTCTCCTACAATGACTTATCTATATAAACTTCAAAAGTTTATAAAAGTCACCAAGAGAGCAGCAATGGAGACCATGGGTATGTTTCCATACCCTCTCCCACTTAGCTTTTTACAATAAAGGGATACGCTATCTAGTGCATAAAATAAACACATATAGCATGCATACATGTAATAAAGCACATAGTATTATCACATAGTCAAAATAATACTAGAATATTATTTTCCGACTATTATGGCTTCATCACATCTCCGTACGCATCTTCTAGTCTTTAGTCTTCGTTCTTGAATGCTCCATGTGACGAGAATATTAATATCCAATATTTAAATCTATTTATTTTCAATTAATCCAAAAGTTACTTAATTCGAAAATTAAGTCAATTGAATATATCAAAAATAAAATTAAATATTATTAATATTTATTTTATTTTCTTTTTCTACTCCATTAAATCTCTAGAATAATCTATCCAAGATACTCTTGGAATATTCTAGACGATATCTATAATGAAATAAAGAAATAAAATAATTTAGGACTATTATACTTTATAAATTTATTTCTATTCCTAATCCATGAATATTCCCATGAGAAGGAATAATCAAATAGGAAAATAAATTTCGTACTAAATTAATTCTTTTCTATTTTTCTAGACTATTCCATAAGGAAATAATCAAAATAGGAAACAACGAATTAATTAGGTAAGTATATTTCCGGTAGGAGTAGCCCGGGTTGGGGAACCCCGAACCACCCCCACCACCATCGATCGCCACCCACGGGGAGGGCCGCCGCCGCCCAGCATGCCGACAAGCCACCACCAGCCGGCGGCAGCCGCGGCTAGGGCAGCAGCCCCTCCTAGGGCCGTGGGTCGATCGGTCCGGGCAGCTCCATGGGATCGATCCAATCGATCCCTAGCCCTTGTCCATCTCGTCACTTCGTCTTCTCCGGCGGTCTTCGATTCGTCGATCCAATCGCAAAATAAATTTACAAAAATCTAAATTACAATTCCGGTATCGATTCTATACACGAAATCGACCCTATACAATTTCCGGAAAAACAATGAACATAATAATAAATCCTAAATTCGGTCAACCCCCGAATTTTTACTATTACAAGCATTCACCACCAAAAACGAATCTCGACATGTCCGAGAGTTTAATAAAACCAACAATCACATGACAAAATAATTAAACGAATAATCATCAAGCCATAATAGTCGGAATCCCTGCAAGGTAGAACAATTTTATCGAAAATACCGCGAACGTAAACCACGCTCTGATACCAATTGTTGGAATTCGCTATCCCGGGTTATCAAAATTGCGGAAACGATAACCCGAACGAACCCTTCGCCGGAGATCGTACGTACACCGACTCATCCGCCGGAGTCCGGGCTTTGGAGACCACGCACCCGAAGGCACGTGATCCGCCCCCACCCGAACCCCCGCGAGCCGGGGTTCGCCCAATCGATGAGATCGATCGCACCCGGCGATCGATCGGGGAGGGCTGCACGGAGCAGCCCTGCCGCGGCGGGTCCGGCGACCCGCCACCACCAGGAGGACCCCGCCTTCACGGCGGGGTAGGGCACGGCACCAGCCCGTGCCCATCGATCGATCCCTCGGATCGATCGAACACCCTCGGCCCAGCCGAGGGTTCGCCCCCATGCCCGCGAAACCCTAGCCCGGGCGATCGCCCGTGGTCCGGTGGCTTCGCCACCACCACGCGATCGTCCCCCGTTCATGGTTTCTTATCTTGGATCTTCGTCCTACGGTATTCTCGATAAAACCAAATCAAACAATTAACAAGTGCGTTGAGAATTGTACCTATGATTCGTTGTTCGGAGAAACGAAATCGATGATGACCTCGTGACCTTCCCGCGTATTCCTTGCACCTTGTCCGAACGTCGGGTGGGCGACGAGCTATCGAACTCTTATGGATCCTCTTCACTCTCAGAAAACTTTATTGTGTAATACGTAGGTTATGAAAAGTGAAGACCATGTAGTGCTTTTATAGGCTACGAGGGGGATCAAAAGGAGAATAAATATTGGGCTTTAATATTGAAAATTAAATTGGGTCCAACCCAAATCTATTAATTCTTATCAATATTAATTTTATTTATTTTCCACTATATAAATAAAATTGCACTCACAATATTATTCCATATTATATCAAATAATATTTCTCCAACTTAGCATTATTTATTCCGTGTATTTAAGATTTAAATATCCATGAATAAAATTTATTTATTGCTTAATAAATTTATTCATCTCTTATATCCGAGAATAGTACCACTCAACCTTATTTATTATGCGGAACAAATCCACTCGCGAGGTTTACATAATAAATCCTTATGAGCTCATCTCGGGGATATTATCAACCCTTCCGGGATACACTGCCCCTTCAAGAATTCACGGCATGCCATATATAAAATATAGTGACCCAACTTAACCGGTAATTAACCCAATAATTAAATCGGTTAATTCCTTTGGTAAATCAAAGTCACTTATATTAAATATACACACCCGCAATTGTTTCAGGGGTTAAGAATAAAATACTCCGAGACTTAAATCAATTATCACAGAGCAATCCTAATTGATAAGTCTCAAGTGATCCGCTCAATACACCAAGTGTACAAGTGTGATAAAATAATTAAGATAAATTATTTTCTCTCTCACACAACGACTATACCGATGGATTGGTCCGGGTCCATCTAGGTCGTGAGCAACTGTTCGATTAAATACGAGTAACTGATAGTATGATCTTCTGTGTGCCCATGCAACACCATACTAACTACAACGTATAAAATCAAGGACTATAATTTGCATGTATTTAATTAACAATAATTAAAAGCAAATGAATGTCTGTAATAAATAGGTAAATGAAAGTGTACAAGGAGTTCAGAATACTCAAATCTAGACATTAAGTATACTACTCCAGCAGATGGCTGGGCGTAAACCGGGTTTGGGGCTTCATGCTGAGTGCAGTAGGGACGCTGGAGGTCGACTGGGCATGTCCGGATGTTCGAGAGGTCGAACGGACTCATCCCGGGTAGTCGATTTCCAACAATTGGTATCAGAGCCGGTTTATCGGTTTGTTGTATTGTTCGTACGTTTGTGATGCAGGATGAACCCGATTATTATGGCCAACATTATGGGATGTTGTATGATAATTTTGTTGTGGTTTGTTAAACTCTCGGGCTTGTCGAGATTGTTTTGTTTTGGAAATGTTGCTTGTTTGTAATAGATAAAAACGACGGGTTGAGTCGTTTAGGTTTATTTATTTTTCCGTTGTTTTTCCGGGCATGTATAGGATCGATCACCCTGTATAGGATCG
The DNA here is from genome assembly GCA_954870475.1 of Euphrasia confusa. Classification (NCBI taxonomy): domain Eukaryota; kingdom Viridiplantae; phylum Streptophyta; class Magnoliopsida; order Lamiales; family Orobanchaceae; genus Euphrasia; species Euphrasia confusa. The sequence goes on along the minus strand of OX940949.1, from coordinate 12,737,050 downwards.
ATGCCGGATTTAGTAGATTTATTCTTGTAATTTTTCTTGCTATTTTTGGTGGATCGAGACGAGATCGAAACCCGGAGAAACAAGAGTCGAGGAGACGAACTGGCAACGGGCAGCCATCGAACACACCCTGTGTTCGTGACGGGCAGCAGCGGGGCTGGGGTTCGTTCGACCCCACGAGCGACTCAACGAGGCTCGAGACGAGGCTATAGTGGGAGGAGTTCGTCTCTTGACCCTCTAGCGAGTCGGTGGTGGACCGAGACCAAGACGAGCAACGAGATGAAGTTCCAAGAGACGTGCATTGGAGAATATTTAAGGCCATAATAATCGGGGCCACGTTAATTGCTTTTTATGTGATTTACGTGCTTTTTATTATGCTTAATTATTTTATGCATGTTATCCCTCAATCGTAAAATACTAAGTGGGAGAGGGATTGGAAACAATCCCGCGGTCTCCATTCTCTGTTTTGAATGTGTTGTGTATTGACTTACGAGTTGGCTTTAGTGTCATCCTCCCTATCGGATAAAGTCGATACACGGATATCACTGGATCAAAATTCAAATTTAAAATCCACTTATAAAATTGAACAATTATATTTCTCAAAAAGCAATGCCTAATCTGTCATTCAAATACTAATTTCAACTCGACTCATTCTCACCCCGGGGAGTGGAATGGAGCCAAAGCGCTTGGTTATGTCGATGACACAGATTAGAGACATTCGAGTCATTCGATGACTAGATCGATTGTCTGGTTGGCTCCCTCACCTAGTGAGAGATAGGGCTCAATTGCATGATTAATCGCTGATTAATAAAATTGTGAAATTTAATAAATGTAAGAGTTAATTAACAAAGTTGTTTGTTTTAGTAAACGTCCACACTATCGTGGCTTGCTAAATGGAAACGGTACTTTGGGTTAATTGAGACTCTATGACATTTAAATAAGTAGGATTCAATTAATAAAGTTGTTTGTTTAGTAAACGTCCACACTAACGTGGCTTGCTAGATGGAAACGGAACTTTGGGATTAATTGAGGCTCGACAGTTATAGAAAGTCGTGGGGGACCGCATGTCAACGTAAACGTCCACATGAACGTGGCTTGCGGTGGACATGTAGTTCCCGAGCGGTGGACTTAGTACTGAGAAATGGTATACACTTAGGTACGCTTTATAGTATCCTCCCCATCGGAGTCACTGCTATAATGATGTACGACCGAAGTGAAATCCAATCATAAAATCATTTGGACTGGTAAACGTCCACAAGAACGTGGCTTGCTATGTCTGATGGGATTTTGGAAATGATTGGTAGTTTAATGATATCACTTGAGGGAAATGATATCGAATTAAACTCATTGTTTGTTTTATATGGTATTATTCCCATTAAAAGCCAACAAACTCACTGAACCTGTTTTGTATGGATTAAAGAAGAAACTTGGACATTGTCCTAACTGCATAGGAGTGCAATTATGTAATCCAAGTCAATTGACCTGCTGAACCAAATGATGTTGCCACTACTGAGGAAAGGAAGCTCATGGAAATGGATCAAGGCTCTGAGATGACGCGGAGCTGCATTATGGCTTTCATGTCAAAATGTGCTGCGACATCGGGATCAAGCCATGACCATTACCTATGATATGATGCTTAACCTCAAGAAACTTTTTGGTTATCAGGACAGGACAACCAGGTAAAATGCAAAGAGGCAACTCATGACGGCCATCGCATCCGAAGGAACGCCCGTGAGGGATCACGTTCTTAGGATGATGTACTATCTGAATGAGATAGAGATTCTAGGATCAGTTATCGATGGGGTAACCCAAGTCGATATTGTGCTCCAGTATCTACCGAGAAGTTTTGAGCAGTTCCGCCTGAACTATAACATGAATAAGGGGTCTTACTCATTGGCGGAACTCCTGATTGAACTTCAAGCGGCAGAGGGAATCTTTAAGGTCTCTCAAGCACTTGTGGTTGAGAAATTGGCTCTTCCTAGGCCTCCGGGCGGAAAAAGGAAGAAGAAGCAAATACGGAAACCCAGTGGGCCTAATATATCTGGACCACGGAATGGGACAAGCAAGCCCAAGGGGCAAGTGTTTCCGTTGTAAGCAGTCTGGATACTGGGGTTTTTAATTGTCCTCTCAAGCAACAAGAAGTTGACTCTTCCTTAGTCACCGAAACATGTTTAGTGGTAGTATCTGCCAGTACCTGGTGAGTGGATACGGGAACCACTAATCATGTCTGCACTTAATGCGGGGGTTCCAGGAAACCCGGAGACTTAGAAAGGAAGAAGTTATAACCTACATGGGCAATACTGTTAAGGTAACTGCCGTTGCAGTGGGAGATGTTAAATGTTTTAACGGTAGGATTTTAGTTCTAATAAATTGTCTTTATGTGCCGGTATTTAGAAAGAATTTTCATTTCGGATTTCTAAATTGGCTTAGAATGGATATTTCGTTTCTTCTGATAGTTTCATACCTATCAGAGTAGGAAACGGGGATATTATCTATTCTGGTACATTGATAGACAATTTAATACTAAATCCGTGTTCTTCCACGATGCAACAGACCGGAGCTAATAACACACTGTCAAACCCCAATAAGAATAAAGATCCTTCTAGATGAATCAAATGTACTTATGGCATCTTAGGCTAGATCATTTTAACTTGAGTACGATTCAAAGGGTGAAAGCTGATGGACTACTCAGCTAGGTTGAAGGAAAGGACCTTCCAACCTTCGAATCATACTTGGAAGTTTAAATGACCAAACAACCCTTTACGGTTAAAGGGCAAAGATCCAAGAAAGTACTAGAGTTGATTCGCTCTGATGTATGCAGACCTCTTTAAGGAGTAAGGCATACTTATCAGAACATGGGAGTAACTCCCAATTGACTACACCATTCTTGCCTCGGCAAAAATGATGTGTTAGTAAGAAGGAATATGACTCTTATAGATATGGGAAAGTAGACAATGAGTTATTCGGAGTTACCTAATTCGGTTTTGGGATATGCCTTGGAAACAGCGGCGTTTATCTTGAACTTGATTCTTTTTTGGAAACTTGTGCAGATATTCGGCTGTTTATAGGATACCCTAAGAAAACGAATTGAGATATGTAATATAGTCCAAAGGACCAGATGCTCGTTGATTGCATCAACGTTCGGTTCTTATACATGGACTATATATGCAAGATCACAAGCCCAAGAGTAGATTAATACTTGATGTGCTTAGAGGGACTGATCAAGACTTAGAACCAGCCTAACTGAGTAGTTCACTACTATAATCTTTAGTCACTAAAGATACACCGGAGCGTCGTCGTAGTGGGAGGGTTGTTAGACAACCCAACAGGTTCATGTTTATAGATGAGTCTTCGGACTTGTTACCTGGAGAACATGAAGCCGAACCCTGGATCTATGACGAGACGCTGAAAGATCAAGATGCTCAGTCTTGGCAAAAGTCGATCCGGATTCTTTTGTCTTCACATGGAAGATGGAAGTCAAGACAGATTTCCTAAATCGAAGTCTTGACGGGGCCATCTGTGTGGGACAGCCAGAGAGATTCATCGAAAAGAGCCAAGAGCATTCGGTAAGCAAGCTTAATCAATCTTAGGATTGAAGAAAGCTTCAAGATCTTGGACACATGCGGACCTATGAGAAAATCCATTTCATGGATTCATTCAAGGCATGTTTAGGTCCTGTGTGTAATAAAGAAGTGACAGAAAAGATGTGGTGTTTTCTCATTCTTTGTGTAGACGACATCTTTCTATTTTGGCAACAATATGAAAGATGTTATCGGACATAAAGGGATGGTTGTCCGAGTAATTCAATGTAAGAGACTTAGGAGAAGTCGGGAATGTTCTTGGGATCAAAGTTATAAAGGATCGCCAGAAAAGAACATAGAACTTATCTCGAGTCTCATACATAAATACAATTCTTACTCATTGCAGCATACAGAATTCCAAGAAAGGTCTTCACCTTTTAGATGTGGAATTCATCTATCTAAAGTTTTGTGTCCGACACAATAAAGGAGATAGATGAAGAGTAAGAAGTTCCCTGCACCTTAATGGTGGGAAGCTTAATGTATGTAATGTTATGCACGAGATTGATATCTACTATGCCGTGGGCATGGTGGTGAGATATCATAGTAATCCTAGAAAGGATCACTCGACTGATGTAAAGAACATGTGCAGGCTCCTGCAGAGGACCAGGAATTATGTTCTGAGTTACAAAGCAGTCAAGTTGTTTCCTTTGGATTACATAGAATTGGATTTCCAAATCAAACAGGGACAGTCGAAAGTCGAAGTCAGGCTATGTGTTCTCACTGTGAAGTGGAGCAGTCACATGGAAGAATGTAAAGCAGCGATAAGCAGCGATTACGGACTCTACCATGGAAACTTAAAGGATAACGGCCTCTGAGGCAGTTAAAAGGTCAGTGTGGCTCCAGAACTTCCTAAGGGACTTAGATGTGGTTTCTAGTTCACCCAAAGCTATTTGAAATGCCACGAGTCCACATTGGGAGATAACACGTAGAGCGCAAGTACCACCTGATTCGAGAGATCGTCTAGTAAGACGATGCAGTTGTCACCTAGATAGCATCGAGAGGATTGCCTGGTAAAACCTGTTCACAGAGGCACTTCCAGCGAAAGCGTTGGGTAGGCGTGATGAGTTTATGGGAATCTGATGTTTGGGAGAGGGCGACTAGACTTTTAGTATAAGTGGGAGATTGATGGAGTTGTATTCTAAATGTCTAGTTTAGTGCAAATACGGAACTCCTTATCTATACCTTAATTCGATATATGATTCAAGCATGATTGCATTTAATGCAATAGTCCTTGATGTATACGTTGTAGATAGTATGGCGTGAGGAGACACGCGGAAGATCATACTGTCGGTTACTCGTATACTATCGAACAGTAGCTCACGACTTAGATGAACAGGGACAATCCATCGGTACGTCGTAGTGTGACTGGTAGATAGTCGGTCTTGACTATCATGTTACACTCGTACACTTGGTGTATTGAGCAGGACCACGGGAGGGCGTTCGATTTATACTAATCGGAGTAATCGAACCAGACCTCAGATATTACGGATATGTGAGTTCTTAATCCCTATATAATTATAGGTGCGTGTGTCTAATGCTCGGTTCTTTGATGTGCCAATGAGTGAGACTAATTGATTAGTCGAGACCCTCGGTATATTGGTGTTGGAAATCAACTACCCGGGATGCGTTCGTTCGATCACTCGAACATCCGAACGATCCCAGTCGACATCCGGTGTCGCTACTTCGTTCGCTTTTCCAGCCCGTGCCCCGATTCACGCCCAGCCATTGCCCCGAAGGACAACCGCGCGAACCGAGCGGGCTGCCAGAAAAAGACCAAAACGGCGGTCGCCGTTTGGAAACGGCGGTCGCCGTTTCTCCGCGAACAGCAGCGCGTTCTGCTGTTCCGGGCTCGTTTCCGGTCCGTTTTTCCTCTTCCGACTACCGATCCGAAGGTCCTTGAACCCCTAGTAGTCGAGGAACACGTACCACGACTCCCGGAACCCGATCGTTCGTCCGATGTATTTTTAACGAATTTAGAGATCGATAATTGCGGAATTAGGGATCGATCTCATACCTTTGTCGCGTGATTCGGAGAAGCCGAATTGACAGATACCTCGAGTCTTCTAGCGTGTATCCTAGCCCTCTTGCTCCAGCCGATGTGTGGGCATCGATCCGCTTGGAGCTTCTCTTCTTCTTCTCTCTCAAACCCTCCTTTTCACGTTTTTATTATTCTGTCTCCAGAAATATATTTGCGCTAGCAAATTAATTTCTACAGAAAAGAAAAACTATTCTGTATCCAGAAATATATTTGCGCTAGCAAATTAATTTCTACAGAATTGAAGAACAATTCTGTATCCAGAAATATATTTGCGCTAGCAAAATAATTTCTACAGAAAAGAAAAACACTGCCTAATCTAAATTAATTAAGCGGAGAAAAGAATAATTGCGCTAACAAAATAATTTCTCCACAGAATTAATTATAGCGGCGTTCTGTAGGTTTAGAGAAGAGAGATGAGGGATTTATATAGGCCACACTAGGGACCCATAGGCAATTAATTAATTAGGCTTAAATTGCAATTTAATTAACTTGGTGTCCCAAAAGGAAAACCTTAATTAAATTCCACAATTTTATTTATAATTAATTCCACTATAAAATTATAAATGATTTCCCAATTAATTAATTCAAATTATTCCGTCAATAATTTTCCCGCCGTATTACATATGTGATTTTCCCCGTGTTTAAGATATCGCATGTCCATGAATTAATTAATTACTAATAATTAAATTAATTCATTTCTTATTATCCGAGACTAGTACCACTCATCCTTATTATCATGTGGAACGAATCCACCTGCAGGGTTTACATGATAAACTTTATGAGCTCATCTCGGGGACATCATCAACCCAATAAATGGGACACGGTTTCCTGTCTATAATCTATAGCATGCCGTGTGTACAATACCGATTCCCAATCTACCGAGAATATTGACTAATCAATTAATCTCACTCATTGGCACATCAAAGAACCGAGCATTGGACACACGCACCTATAATTATATAGGGATTAAGAACTCACATATCCGTAATATCTGAGGTCTAGTTCGATTACATCGATTAGTATAAATCGAACGCCCTCCCGTGGTCCTGCTCAATACACCAAGTGTACGAGTGTAACATGATAGTCAAGACCGACTATCTACCAGTCACACTACGACGTACCGATGGATTGTCCCTGTCCATCTAAGTCGTGAGCTACTGTTCGATAGTATACGAGTAACCGACAGTATGATCTTCCGCGTGTCTCCTCACGCCATACTGTCTACAACGTATACATCAAGGACTATTGCATTAAATGCAATCATGCTTGAATCATATCTCGAATTAAGGTATAGATAAGGAGTTCCGTATTTGCACTAAACTAGACATTTAGAATACAACTCCATCAATCTCCCACTTATACTAAAAGTCTAGTCGCCCTCTCCCAAACATCAGATTCCCATAACCTCATCACGCCTACCCAACGCTTTCGCTGGAAGTGCCTCTGTGAACGGGTTTACCAGGCAATCCTCTTGATGCTATCTAGGTGACAACTGCATCGTCTTACTAGACGATCTCTCGAATCAGGTGGTACTTGCGCTCTACGTATTATCTCCCACTGTGGACTCGTGGCATTTCAAGTTTGCCAATACCGCTATTCAAAATAGCTTTGGGTAAACTAGAAACCACATCTAAGTCCCTTAGGAAGTTTTGGAGCCACACTGACCTTTTAACTGCCTCAGAGGCCGTTATCCTTTCAGTTTCCATGGTAGAATCCGTAATGCATCGCTGCTTTACATTCTTCCATGTGACTGCTCCACTTCACAGTGTGAACACATAGCCTGACTTCGACTTTCAACTGTCCCTGTTTGATTGGAAATATCCAAAGGAAACCACTTGACTGCTTTGTAACTCAGAACATAAAACATGTTCTTTACATCAGTCAAGTGATCCTTTCCAGGATTACTATGATATCTCACCACCATGCCCACGGCATAGTAGATATCAGTCTCGTGCATCGCATTACATATATTAAGCTTCCCACCATTAAGGTGCAGGGAACTGCTTACTCTTCATCTATCTCCTTTATTGTGTCAGACACAAAACCTTAGATAGATGAATTCCACATCTAAAAGGTGAAGACCTTTCTTGGGATTCTGTATGCTGCAACGAGTAAGAATTGTATTTTATATATGAGACTCGAGATAAGTTCTATGTTCTTTTCTGGCGATCATTTAATACTTTGATCCCAAGAACATTCCCGACTTCTCCTGAGTCTTTTATATTGAATTACTCGGACAACCATCCCTTTATGTCCGATAACATCTTTCATATTGTTGCCAATTCAGAAGGATGTCGTCTACATAAAGAATGAGAAAACACCACATCTTTTCTGTCACTTCTTTATTACACACAGGACCTAAACATGCCTTGAATGAATCCATGAAATGGATTTTCTCATAGGTCCGCATGTGTCCAAGATCTTGAAGCTTCCTTCAATCTTAAGATTAATTAAGCTTGCTTACTGAATGCTCTTGGCTCTTTTCGATGAATCTTTTTGGCTGTCCCACACAGATGGCCCCGTCAAGACTTCGATTTAGAAAATCTGTCTTGACTTCCATCTTCCATGTGAAGACAAAAGAATCCTGATCGACTTTTGCCAAAATTGAGCATCCTGATCTTTCAGCGTCTCGTCATAGATCCAGGGTTCGGCTTCATGTTCTCCAGGTAACAAGTCCGAAGAATCACCTATAAACATGAACCTGTTGGGTTGTCTAACAACCCTCCCACTACGAAAACGCTCCGGTGTATCTTTAGTGACTAAAGATTATAGTAGTGAACTACTCAGTTAGGCTGGTTCTAAGTTTTAATCAGTCCCTCTAAGCACATTTAAGTATTACTCTACTCTTGGGCTTGCGATATTGCATATACATATAGTCCATGTCTAAGAACCGAACGTTGATTCAATCAACGAACATCTGGTCCTTTGGACTATATTACATATCTCAATTCGTTTTCTTAGGGTATCTTATAAACAGCCGAATATCTGTACAAGTTTCCAAAGGAATCAAGTTCAAGATAAACGCCGCTGTTTCCAAGCCATATCCCAAAACAAATTAGGTAACTCCGAATAACTCATTTTCTACTTTCCCATATCTATAAGAGTCCTATTCCTTCTTTACAACACATTATTTTGCCGAGGCATAAATGGTGTAGTCTGTTGGGAGTTAATCCCATTTTCTGATAAATATGCCTTACTCCTCAAAGAGGTCTGCATATATCAGAGCGAATCAACTCTAGTACTTTCTTGGATCTTTTCCCTTTAACCGTAAAGGGTTGCTCGGTCATTAAAACTTCCAAGTATGATTCTAAGGTTGGAAGGTCCTTTCCTTCAACCTAGCTGAGTAGTCCATCAGCTTCATCCTTTGAATCGTACTTAAGTTAAAATGATTTAGCCTAAGATTCCATAAGTACATTTGATTCATCCCAGAAGGATCTTTACTCTTATTGGGGTTCGATAATGTGTTATTAGGTTCGGTCTGTTGCATCGTGGAAGAACACAGATTTAGTATTAAATTGTCTATCAATGTACCAGAATAGATAATATCCCTGTTTCCTACTCCGACAAGTCTGAAACTATCAGAAGAAACAGAAAATCTATTCTAAACCAATTTAGAAATCCGAAATGAAATTTCTTTCTAAATGCCGGCACATAAAGACAATTTATTAGAACTAAAATCCTACCGTTAAAATATTTAACATCTCCCACTGCAATGGCTGTTACCTTAGCAGTATTGCCCATGTAGATTATAATTTCTTCCTTTCTAAGTCTTCGGGTTTCCTGGAACCCCCGCATTTAGGTGCAGACATGATTAGTGGTTTCCGTATCCACACACCAGGTACTGGTAGATAACACCACTAAACATGTTTCGGTGACTAAGGAGGAGTTAACTTCTAGTTGCTTTGAGAGGACAATCAAAACTCCCAGTATCCAAACTGCTTACAACGGAAGCACTTGCCCCTTGGGCTTGCTTGTCCCATTCCGTGGTCCAGATATATTAGGCCCACTGGGTTTCCGTATTTGCTTCTTCTTCCTTTTGCCGCACGAAGGCTTAGGAAGAGCCAATTTATCAGCCACAAGTGTTTTGAGAGCCCTTAAAGATTCCCTCAGCCGCTTTGAAGTTCAACCAGGAGCTCCGCCAATGAATAAGACCCCTTATTCATATTATAGTTCAAGCGGAACTACTCAAAACTTCTCGGCAGAGACTGGAGCATAATATCAACTTGGGTTACCCCATTGATAATTTCTCCCAGAATCTCTATCTCATTAAGATAGCCCATCATTCTAAGAACGTGATCCCTCACGGACGTTCTTTCCGACATGATGGCCGTCATGAGTTGCCTCATTTCACTTTGTCCGGCTGTCCTGTCCTGATAACCAAAACTTCTTGAGGTTAAGCATCATATCATAGGTAATGGTCATAGCATGATACCGATGTCGCAGTACATTTGACTTGAAGGTCATAATGTTGCTCCGCGTCATCTCATAGCCCTGATCCATTTCCAATGAGCTTCCTTTGCTCAGTAGTGGAAGCATCATTTGGTTCAGCAGGTCAATTGACTTGGAGTACATATTTGTACTCCTCTGCAGTTAGGATAATGTCCAAGTTTCTTCTTTAATCCATACAAATAGGTTCAGTGAGTTTGTTGACTTTTAATGGGAATAATACCATATGAAACAAACAATGAGTTTAATTCGATATCATTTCCCTCAAATAATATCATTAAACTACCAATCATTTCCAAAATCCCATCAGACATAGCAAGCCACGTTCTTGTGGACGTTTACCAGTCCAAATGATTTTATGATTGGATTTCACTTCGGTCGTACATCATCATAGCAGTGACTCCGATGGGGAGGATACTATAAAGCGTACCTAAGTGTGTACCATTTCTCAGTACTAAGTCCACCGCTCGGGAACTACATGTCCACCGCAAGCCACGTTCATGTGGACGTTTACGTTGACATGCGGTCCTCCACGACTTTCTATAACTGTCGAGCCTCAATTAATCCCAAAGTTCCGTTTCCATCTAGCAAGCCACGTTAGTGTGGACGTTTACTAAACAAACAACTTTATTAATTGAATCCTACTTATTTAAAAGTCATAGAGTCTCAATTAACCCAAAGTACTGTTTCCATTTAGCAAGCCACGATAGTGTGGACGTTTACTAAAACAAACAACTTTGTTAATTGACTCTTACATTTATTAAATTTCACAATTTTATTAATCAAAGCTTGATATCTCGTAAGTGAAACTCGAAGTTTCTAACCAGCGATCAATCATGCAATTGAGCCCTATCTCTCACTAGGTGAGGGAGCCAACCAGACAATCGATCTAGTCATCGAATGACTCGACTGTCTCTAATCTGTGTCATCGACATAACCAAGCGCTTTGGCTCCATTCCACTCCCCGGGGTGAGAATGAGTCGAGTTGAAATTAGTCTTTAAATGACAGATTAGGCATTGCTTTTGAGAAATATAATTGTTCAATTTTATAAGTGGATTTTAAATTCGAATTTTGATCCAGTGATATCCGTGTGTCGACTTTATCCGATAGGGAGGATGACACTAAAGCCAACTCATAAGTGACACACATCACCATCAAAACAGAGAATGGAGACCGCGGGATTGTTTCCAATCCCTCTCCCACTTAGTATTTTACGAAAGGGATAACATGCATAAAATAAATAAAGCATAATAACAAGCACGTAAACACACAAAAAGCATTTAACGTGGCCCCGATTATTATGGCCTTTAAATATCTTCCATGCACGTCTTCTCGGATCTTCGTCTCGTTGCTCGTCTCGGGCTCGATCCACCACCGACTCGTCTAAGTGCCAAGAGACGAACCCCTCCCACTGGAGTATCATCCCAGGCCTCGACGAGCGACCCGTGGTGTCCGTCGAACCCCCACGCCGCTGCTGCCAAGTATCCAGCGAAACGGCGACCGCCGTTTAAGAAACGGCGACCGCCGTTTGCCCTTCAGCAGCTCGCGGGTTCGACTTCTCGACCCTCGTTCGTCCGGCCTCCGATCTTCTCTCGATCCACCAAGTAGCAGTAACATTACAAAGGTAAAACATACTACTTCCGGCATCGATCCTATACAGGTTGATCGATCCTATACACCCGGATAAAACGAAAACGAAAATAGAACCTAAACGACTCAACCCGTCGTTTTAACTATTACAAACATGCAACGATTATAAAACAAAGATCTCGACAACCCCGAGAGTTTAATAAACCACATCATACAGCACAATAACAATGGCCATAATAATCGGGTTCGAACCTGCAAAACAAATCTCGCAAAAAATACAACGAACGTACAAAACCGGCTCTGATACCAATTGTTGGAAATCGACTACCCGGGATGCGTTCGTTCGATCACTCGAACATCCGAACGATCCCAGTCGACATCCGGTGTCGCTACTTCGTTCGCTTTTCCAGCCCGTGCCCCGATTCACGCCCAGCCATCGCCCCGAAGGACAACCGCGCGAACCGAGCGGGCTGCCAGAAAAAGACCAAAACGGCGGTCGCCGTTTCTCCGCGAACAGCAGCGCGTTCTGCTGTTCCGGGCTCGTTTCCGGTCTGTTTTTCCTCTTCCGACTACCGATCCGAAGGTCCTTGAACCCCTAGTAGTCGAGGAACACGTACCACGACTCCCGGAACCCGATCGTTCGTCCGATGTATTTTTAACGAATTTAGAGATCGATAATTGCGGAATTAGGGATCGATCTCATACCTTTGTCGCGTGATTCGGAGAAGCCGAATTGACAGATACCTCGAGTCTTCTAGCGTGTATCCTAGCCCTCTTGCTCCAGCCGATGTGTGGGCATCGATCCGCTTGGAGCTTCTCTTCTTCTTCTCTCTCAAACCCTCCTTTTCACGTTTTTATTATTCTGTCTCCAGAAATATATTTGCGCTAGCAAATTAATTTCTACAGAAAAGAAAAACTATTCTGTATCCAGAAATATATTTGCGCTAGCAAATTAATTTCTACAGAATAGAAGAACAATTCTGTATCCAGAAATATATTTGCGCTAGCAAAATAATTTCTACAGAAAAGAAAAACACTGCCTAATCTAAATTAATTAAGCGGAGAAAAGAATAATTGCGCTAACAAAATAATTTCTCCACAGAATTAATTATAGCGGCGTTCTGTAGGTTTAGAGAAGAGAGATGAGGGATTTATATAGGCCACACTAGGGACCCATAGGCAATTAATTAATTAGGCTTAAATTGCAATTTAATTAACTTGGTGTCCCAATAGGAAAACCTTAATTAAATTCCACAATTTTATTTATAATTAATTCCACTATAAAATTATAAATGATTTCCCAATTAATTAATTCAAATTATTCCGTCAATAATTTTCCCGCCGTATTACATATGTGATTTTCCCCGTGTTTAAGATATCGCATGTCCATGAATTAATTAATTACTAATAATTAAATTAATTCATTTCTTATTATCCGAGACTAGTACCACTCATCCTTATTATCATGTGGAACGAATCCACCTGCAGGGTTTACATGATAAACTTTATGAGCTCATCTCGGGGACATCATCAACCCAATAAATGGGACACGGTTTCTTGTCTATAATCTATAGCATGCCGTGTGTACAATACTGATTCCCAATCTACCGAGAATATTGACTAATCAATTAATCTCACTCATTGGCACATCAAAGAACCGAGCATTGGACACACGCACCTATAATTATATAGGGATTAAGAACTCACATATCCGTAATATCTGAGGTCTAGTTCGATTACATCGATTAGTATAAATCGAACGCCCTCCCGTGGTCCTGCTCAATACACCAAGTGTACGAGTGTAACATGATAGTCAAGACCGACTATCTACAAGTCACACTACGACGTACCGATGGATTGTCCCTGTCCATCTAAGTCGTGAGCTACTGTTCGATAGTATACAAGTAACCGACAGTATGATCTTCCGCGTGTCTCCTCACGCCATACTGTCTACAACGTATACATCAAGGACTATTGCATTAAATGCAATCATGCTTGAATCATATCTCGAATTAAGGTATAGATAAGGAGTTCCGTATTTGCACTAAACTAGACATTTAGAATACAACTCCATCAATTGGGAATCGGAATTGTACACACGGCATGCTGTAGATTATAGACAGGAAACCGTGTCCCATTTATTGGGTTGATGATGTCCCCGAGATAAGCTCATAAAGTTTATCATGTAAACCCTGCAGGTGGATTCGTTCCACATGATAATAAGGATGAGTGGTACTAGTCTCGGATCATAAGAAATGAATTAATTTAATTATTAGTAATTAAAATTAATTCGTGGACATGCGATATCTTAAACACGGGGAAATGTCACATATGTAATACGGTGGGAAAATTATTGACGGAATAATTTGAATTAATTAATTTGGAAATCATTTATAATTTTATAGTGGAATTAATTATAAATAAAATTGTGGAATTTAATTAAGGTTTTCCTTTTGGGACACCAAGTTAATTAAATTACAATTTAAGCCTAATTAATTAATTGCCTAGAGGTCCTCTAGTGTAGCCTATATAAATCCCTCACCCCTCTCTCTCTAACCTAAGTTTTTCGCCGCTATAATTAATTCTGCAGAAAAATTAATTGCTAGCGCAATTATCTTTTTTCTGCTTAATTAATTTAGATTAGCGCAAGAAACATTCTGTAGAAATTAATTGCTAGCGCAATTATATTTCTGAGACAGAAATTCTCTGTGGAAATTAATTTGTTAGCGCAAAATTATTTCTGAGACAGAGAAGTATAATCACGGTGGTTGAGAAGAGAAGAGATGGGGAGCTCCAAGCGGATCGATGCCCACACATCGGCTGGAGTAAGAGGGCTAGGACATACGCTAGAAGTCTCGAGGTCTCTGTCAATTCGGCTTCTCCGAATCACGCGACAAAGGTATGGAATCGAAACCCTCTTCCGCACACGTTTCGATTTCTTCTCGTACGTAATCATACAACGAACCACCGATCGAGTTCGATGGCGTAGGTACGATGGTCTCGGACCCCTGGGCGATCGCCGATCGCCGGAACAGTGGTCAGATTGAGAAAAACGGCCAGAACAGCCCGAACAGCCGCGACCCGCCGCTGGAACAGCGACGCTGTCGGCCGACATGTTTAACTGTCGGCCGACACAGCCCTGTCGGACGACACCCTCCTGGTGTCGGGCGACAGACAGGGCAGAAGCCCTCGGTTTTGCGCGGTTGTGCCTCTGGCATGATGGCTGGGCGTAAACCGGGTTTGGGGCTTCATGCTGAGTGCAGTAGGGACGCTGGAGGTCGACTGGGCATGTCCGGATGTTCGAGAGGTCGAACGGACTCGTCCCGGGTACATGCCTTGGAACTGTGGGATCAATGATGAGTTACTCGGACTTACCTATTATGTTCTGGGGACATGCCTTGGAAACAGCGGCGTATATCTTGAATAGGGTTCCAACCAAAACGTTACCAACAACACCCATGGAATTGTCCAGCACATGTGTTGCGACAAGGCGCCGATAAGTTAGAACCTAGATCAGAATTACGGCTATTTGTAGGATACCCGAAAGAAACTAAAGGTGGCATGTTCTATAGTCCTACGGACCAGAAGATCGTTATAAGTACTAACGCTCGGTTCTTAGAGGAAGACTATGTCATGGACCACAAGCCCAAGAGTGACATAATACTAGATGAGTTGAGAGGAGACAAGGAAGACTTAGATACAGCCGAACCGAGTAGTAATACACCACTAGAACCTGCACCTACTGTCACTGTTAATACACCGGAACGCCGTCGTAGTGGGAGGGTTGTTAAACAACCAGATAGATGGATTGGACTGGGTGAGTCTTCGGACTCTGGACCTGGAGTTCAAGAAATCGATCCCTGGACTTATGATGAGGCGGTACAAGATATAGATGCGCCTTCTTGGAAGAAAGCGATGAAATCCGAAATTGAATCTATGGATTCTAATAAAGTCTGGGATCTTGTAGAACCACCAAACGGCGTAAAGCCAATTGGGTGTAAATGGGTCTACAAGAGAAAGAGAGGATCTGACGGAAAGGTTGAAACCTTTAAAGCTCGGCTTGTTGCGAAAGGATACACTCAGAAAGAGGGAATCGATTATGAGGATACCTTCTCGCCGGTAGCCAAGATAAAGTCGATCCGGATTCTCTTATCCATAGCAGCTCATATGGATTATGAGGTGTGGCAAATGGATGTCAAGACAGCTTTCCTAAATGGAATTCTTAACGAGACGATTTATATGAAACAACACGAAGGATTCATTGCTAAGGGGCGAGATCATCTAGTGTGCAAGCTTAATCGATCCATTTATGGATTGAAACAAGCCTCGAGATCGTGGAACCTGCGGTTTGACGAAGTAGTCCAATCTTTTGGATTCAGTCAAAGCATGGACGAATCGTGTGTGTATTGGAAACGTGATGGGAAGAAGGTGGTGTTTCTCGTGCTTTATGTAGACGACATTCTTCTCATTGGCAACAGTGTGAGAATGTTATCAGACATAAAGGGATGGTTGTCTAGACAATTCGATATGAAAGATTTGGGAGAAGTCGGGCATGTTCTAGGGATCAAGGTTATAAGGGATCGCCGGAATAGAACATTGTACCTATCCCAGCAATCTTACATAGACACGATTCTGGCTCGTTTTAACATGCAAGATTCCAAGAAGGGCGAACTACCCTTCAGTAAAGGAACTTATATTTCTAAGGAAATGTGTCCTAAGACATAGAAGGAGAAAGATGAAATGAAAGCAGTTCCCTACGCTTCGGCTGTGGGAAGCTTGATGTATGCAATGTTATGCACGAGGCCTGATATCTGCTATGCAGTTGGCGTAGTAGCGAGATATCAGAGTAACCCTGGAAAGGCTCATTGGACTGCCGTAAAGAGCATTTTCAAGTATTTGCGAAATACAAGGGATTATGTTCTAAGTTACGGGGCAGACAATCTGATTCCTTTGGGTTATACGGATTCGGATTTCCAAGCTGATAAGGACCCGTGTAAGTCGATATCAGGCTATGTGTTTACTTTTGGAAAGAGGTGGAACCTTATAATGAAAGAGTGATAAGCGTAAAGCTTCTCGGACTCTCTCATAACCGAATAGCAGCCTCAGAGGCAGCGGAAGTTTTGGTTAGGTTCCGGGTTGACCTCTAAGACTTGGATATGACTCTTAGTTTACCAAAGGCTATTAAATAGCGGTGCATGGTAAACTGGAAGAAGTCATAAGTCTAAAAGTAATGATAACACACAGCGCAAGTACCACCTGATACGAGTCATCGTCAGGAAGGCGATGCAGTAGTCACCAAGAAAACTTCAGAGCGGCAACTTAGATTGCTCATTCACATAGTACTTCTTGGAAGTACAACTTTAAGCACGTGATGAGTATGGGAGTCGGGAGTTTGGAAGATAAGACTAGACCTTAGTATAAGTGGGAGATTGTTGGAGTAGCATACTTAATGTCTAGATTTGAGTATTGTGAACTCTTTGTACACTTTCATTTACCTATTAAATACGAACATTCATTTGCTTTTAATTATTGTTAATTAAATATATGCAAATTATAGTCCTGGATTTTATACGTTGTAGTTAGTATGGTGCGCATGGGCGCACAGAAGATCATACTATCGGTTACTCGTATTTAATCGAACAGATGCTCACGACCTAGATGGACACGGACCAATCCATCGGTATAGTCGTTGTGTGAGAGAGAAAATAATTTATCTTAATTATTTTATCACACTTGTACACTTGGTGTATTGGGCGGATCGATTGAGACTCATCAATTAGGTTTGCTCGGCGATAATTGATTTGAGACTCAGTGTATTTTATTCTTAATCCCTGATACAATTGCGGGTGTGTATATTTAATATAAGTGACTTTGATTTTCCAAAGGAATTGACCGGTTTAATTATTGGGTCAATTACCGGTTAAGTTGGGTCACTATATTTTATATATGGCATGTCGTGAATTCTTGACGGGACAGTGTATCCCGGAAGGGTTGATAATATCCCCGAGATGAGCTCATAAGGATTTATTATGTAAACCTCGCGAGTGGATTTAATTCCGCATAATAAATAAGGTTGAGTGGTACTAGTCTCGGATAAAAGAGATGAATAAATTTATTAAGCAATAAATAAATTTTATTCATGGATATTTATATCTTAAATACACGGAATAAATAATACTACCGGAGAAATATTATTTGGATATAATATGGTTTAATATTGGGAGTGCAATTAATTTATATAGTGGAAAATAAATTTAATTAATATTGATAAGGATTAATGGACTTGAGCATTGGGCTCAATTTAATCTTCAATATTGGAAGCCCAATATTCCACCTCCTTTAGATCCCCTACGTAGCCTATAAAAGCACTACATGGCCTTCATAAATCATAAGACAAGATTATCATACTTGATATTCTAGAGAGTTGAAGGAGATCCATAAGAGTTCGATAGATCGTCGCCCACCCGACGTTCGAAGGGAGTGCAAGGAATACGTAGGAAGATTCAAAGGTTATCTTGATTTCGTTTCTCCGAACAATGAATCGAAAGGTACAATATCTAAACGCCCTTGATAATTGTTCGATTTTGGATTTATCGAGAATACCGTAGAACGCAAGATCCGAAGGATCGAACCCGGATTAGACGAACGACCACGCGGTGGTGGGGAAGCCATCGGACCGCGTGGACCGCACGCCTAGGGTTCGGCGCGCAAAGGAGAGCCCTCGGCTTCGGCCGAGGGGAGCGATCGCTGCCATGAGGCGCGATCGCCGGCGGTGGCGGGCTGGTGCCGTCGCCTCCCCACCTCGACGGTGGGGGCTCCTCCACGGCGGGCAGCAGGTCGCCGGACCTGCTGCCGGGGGCTGCCGGATGCAGCCCCATCGATCGCGATGATCGACGCGATCATACGATCGCACGAACCCCGGCTCGCAGGGGTTCGGCTGGGGGCGGGCTACGCGTCTTCGGGCGTGTGGTCTCCAAAGGCCGGACTCCGGCGGATGAGTCGGTGTTCATGTGATCTCCGGCGATGGGTTTTTGATCGGGCTATGGTTTCCGCAAATTTTAATAGCCCGGGATATCGAATTCCAACACTAGCTAATGTACCAGAATAGATAATATCATTATTTCTTCTTATAACCATCAAATGATTAAAAGAAATAAAATATCCATTTATTAGAAATCCAGAACAAAGTTCTTTCTAATATGAAAGGTACATAAAAGCAATAACTCAAAATGAAATCCTATAAAATGTCCTCCACTGCAACTGCTGCCTCCTCCACAGCATTGCCCATGTAGACTACGATCTTTTCTTTTCCAAGTCGTTAGGTTTCCTGGAACCTCTTGCATTTAAAATGCACATACCGTCAGTGGTTCCATAACTACACACCAGGTTCCGGTAGATAATACCACTGACTATGTTTTACGACTAAAGAAAATTTCGTACTTTCTTTGAGAGGATAATCAGACTTCCAGTACCCAGACTGTTTGCATCGAGAACACTTTCCTTTTGGCTTTCTCGTCCCATCTCGTGGTCTAAACAACTTAGGACCACTGGGATTCTTTGCTTGCTTTTCCTTTCCCCCGATTTCGCCCTTAGGTTCAAAACCTTTGGCATTGGCTACAAGAGCTTGCGATTTCCGTTTCAACTCGTCTAAAAGGTCAATCACCTCAGAAACGTGTTTAAGCGTTTCCTCGAATGACTGGCCTTTATGAGTATCCTCATCGCTTCTTGTCTAGCCGCCTATGTCGTGTCTAAACACCAACTTGAGTTTGAACATGATATCAAAAGCAGTCCTTTCCTCATCAGTTGAGACATTAATAGGCTCGAGAGGACAAAGCTTACTGAGTACAAACTTGTACTCTTCAACAGTTTGGGCAATGTCTAGATCTATATTCCAATCAATACATTTAGGGACCAGTGAGTTTAAAATCCTTACGTATCACATAAAGTGGGTTCAAAGCCATTTCCTAATCTATGAGCACATATAACAACAAACAATCGATTTAATCTCCGATATTATCTCCCTTAAATAATATCATCAAACCACTAATCACTTCTAAAATCCCATCAGATATGGCAAGCCACGTGGTGTGGACGTTTACCAATCCAAATGATTTAGCAATTAGATTTGCTTCGGTCATACATCACTTATAGCGTAACTTCGTGGGGAAGAATACTATAATGCGTATCTAAGTGTAAACCATTACTTAGCACTAAAGTAAATCGTTTGGAATTGCTACATCACCGCAAGCCACGTGGTGTGGACGTTTATGACAACTTCACAACTCTTCACAATTCCTTATAACTGTCTACATCAATTAATCCAAAATCCGTTAGTATAGCAAGCCACGTGGTGTGGACGTTTACTACACCAGTGATTCACCATGCGAACAACCCTATCTCTCATAAAATGAGGGAGCCGAGCAAACAATCGATCCAACTTCAAAAGGATTGTACGAAGGTCTCTAATTTGTGTCCTCGACATGACCAAGTGGCTTTGGCTCCATTCCACTCCCCGAGGTGAGAATGAGTCGACTTGAAATCAATTTTGGAAAGACAAATTAGGCATTGTTTGATAAACTTAATCAATGTTTCTCGTAAGAGGAATTACAAGAATTCTCCTCAATGGCTTATCTATATGAACTTCGAAAGTTCATAAAAGTCACCAACAGAACAGCAATGGAGACCATGGATATGTTTCCATACCCTCTCCCACTTAGCTTTTTACAATAAAGGGATACACTATCTAATGCATAATTAAATACACATAAGCATGCATACATGAAATAAAGCAGATAGAATATTATCACATAATCAAAATAATACTAGATTATTATTTTCCGACTATTATGGCTTTATCGCATCCCCGTACGTATCTTCTAGTCATTTGTCTTCGTTCTTGAATGCTCCATGTGACGGGAATATTAATTCCAATATTTAAATCTATTTATTTTTAATAAATCCAAAAGTTACTTAATTCGAAAATTAAGTCAATCGAATAAATCAAAAATAAAATTAAATATTATTAATATTTTTATTTATTTTTATTTTCCTTTCTAATTCCATTAAATCTCTAGAATCCTATCCAAGACCCACTTGGAATATTCTAGAAGATATCCATAATGAAATAAGGAAATAAAATAATTTAGGACTCCTAGTCCTTCCAAATTAATTCCTTTCCTATTCTATTAAAAATTCCATAAAGGAATAATTAAATAGGAAAAATTAATTAAGGACTCTTCTACTTTCCAAAATTAATTAATTTCCATGTCCATGAAAATTCCCACAAAATAGGAATAATCAATTAGGAAATAAATTAATTTTTATAATTAATTATTTTCCTTTCCAATTCTATTAAATCTCTAGAATCCTATCCAAGTAAGACTTGGAATATTCTAGAAGACTTCTATAATAGAATAAGGAAATAAATTAATTCCAATTAATTTTTTTTCCTATTTCCATGAGAGTTCCCAAACTTAGGAATACTCAGAATAGGGAAACCGAATTAATTAGGAAAGCGAATCTAGGTAGGAGTAGCACGAGGTGCGCCACCCCCACCCTTTGATCGATCGGCCGGCCACCCGGGGAGGAGCACCGCCGCCCAGCCACGCCGGCCACCCACCGAACCGGAGGCAGCCCGCGGCTAGGGCGATCCACCCCCTCGCCCATGCCATCGTTCGATCATCATCATGGAATCGATCCCAATCGATCCCGAGCCCTAGCTCCCTCTCTTCTTCTCCTCCGTCACACTTTTCCGGTCGTCGTTTCGTCCTCGATCCAACGTAAATAAATTACAAATTTATTACTACATTATCCGGTATCGATTCTCTACAAAACGACACCACACAAGAACGAATATCGACATCACCGAGAGTTTAATAATAAAGAGAAATATTATGACATTAATTAACAAAATTAAATTTAGCCATAATTATCGGAAACCCTGCAAGGTAGAACAATTTATCGAAAAATACCATGAACTAAAACCAACGCTCTGATACCAATTGTTGGAAATCGATATCTCGGAATTAATAAATTTAAATAAATAAATTATCTAATTAATTCCGACCGAAATCCTTTGGAGATCGAATATCCGGGGTTGTCAAATTGCGGAACGACAACTCCAATCGAAATCCCGGTTGCCGGAAATCCGCCACGAACCTCCACGGGGATAGCCCAATCAAGCAACCCGCCACGGGAGAACCCGTGGCTGCCCGATCGAGACCCCGTGTGGGCTCGCGGCTGTCCTTGGCAGCCGCCTAGGGCTGCTCGTAGCAGCCCGTGCGGGACAGCCCGCATCACCCCGTGCAGCAGCTCGCATCGCACGCGAGTCCGCTACGGGGCCACCCGTAGCTCGCTGCGAGCATGAACGAGGCTGCCCAGCTACGCCCTCGATGATCGCAGACCGCCACGATCCAAGTCGTGGCTAGCGATCATCCCAGCCGCCGCCGTGCGAGCGGCGGTTCCACCGAGCGAGCGGCAGCCCCTCCGCGTGAGCGGAGGCAGAGCCGTGCGAGCGGCGCTAGGCGTCCAGCCGGCGTGCTCACGGGGATCCACCCTTCGCCGTGGATTCCTAGCCGCGGCGGTCCGGGGATCCTCGATCCCCATCACCCGGCACATCCTCGGTTTGGATCTCCGTCCCTCGGATCTTGGTTCAAGGTATTTTTACGATAATTAAATGATAAAATCATAAAGAGGGTTTTACGATTTACCTCGTTCTCGTTGTTCGGAAAAACGAAGAACTCAATTTGACGACCTTGAGATCTTCCGACGTATTCCTTGCACTAGCTCGGACGTCGTGTGGGCGACGATCTACCGAACTCCATGGATCTCCTTCACGAACTCTCTAGACTAATCAAGTATGATTATCTTATCTTGTCTAATTGTGAAGACCATGTAGTGGTTTTATAGGCTACGTAGGGGATCTTAAGGAGGTGGAATATTGGGCTTCCAATAATAGTGATTAAATTGAGCCCAAGCCCAAATCTATTAATCCTTACTATTATTAATTAATTCTATTTTCCACTATATAAAATTAATTGCACTCCCAATATTAAACCATATTATATCAAATAATATTTCTCCGGTAGTATTATTTATTCCGTGTATTTAAGATATAAATATCCATGAATAAAATTAATTTATTGCTAATTAAATTATCCATCTCTTATAACCGAGACTAGTACCATTCAACCTTAATTATTATGCGGAACGAATCCACCTGCAGGGTTTACATAATAATTCCTTATGAACTCATCTCGGGGATATTATCAACCCTTACGGGATACACTTTCCCGTCAAGTATTCACGGCATGTCATATATAAAATATAGTGACCCAACTTAACCGGTAATTAACCGAATAATTAAATCGGTTAATTCTTTTGGTAAATCAAAGTCACTTATATTAAATATACACACCCGCAATAGTATCGGGGATTAAGAATAAAACACACTTAGACTTGAATCGATTATCGCCGGCAATCCTAATCGATAAATCTCAACGATCCGCTCAATACACCAAGTGTACAAGTGTTATAAAATAATTAAGATAAATTATTTTCTCTCTCACACAACGACTATACCGATGGACTGGTCCGTGTCCATCTAGGTTGTGAGCAACTGTTTGATTAAATACGAGTAACCGATAGTATGATCTTCTGTGTGTCCATACAACACCATACTAACTACAACGTATAAAATCCAGGACTATAGCGCCACCTCATGGGCTAGACGTGGGACGTCAAGTACAATTGTATAGGCAACAGCTGGGAGCTGAGTGTCGGACGTGACTCACTTAAGAATGGTATATAAGGCAGTGTGTGATTATACCAATTCTTATAGCTTTGGAACGTCTCCTCAGACCTGAGTAGTCTAGAGTAGCTACATTGTGAAATGTTGTGTTTTGACGTTGTCAAACGCTTTCGGTAAAACGGAGCTATAAAGATAGTCGTTGGATACCTCAAGAAGCAAGTGGGAGCACTTAGATTGACAAGATGGGATTATCCTCCTACGAGGTAGGATTCAATGTCTTAAATGCCACTCGGAGAGTTGGGATTGCAAAACTGCATGGCCATGCCCGGATATGTATCATGGTGATCATCCGGTTCACAATCCGCTCATGAGATCCGAGAAAAGTTCGAACGGAACGAGGGTGACACTGGTCTTACCTCTAGTTCAGACTTAGACATCAAGTGATAAGGGAATCGTGGATACACACTGGATATAAAGTCCAAGTGGGAGATTGTTGGAATGGTGTCCTTCATCTCACGTGTGTTGTACCGAAACAAGTGTCGAGTCGTAAAATTGAACTTAATAGTCGAGGATCAAGCCAAATGAGTCACACGGCCCTATCGATCGTGAATACTTGGTGTATATAAACCTTGGTTGAGAATCAAGGTTGAACGATGGAAGAAACGGAGAGAAAACGAAAAATCGACTCCTTTTTATATTAGGTGTCGGCCGACACCATGCATAATGTATATGCATGTCAGCCGACACAAGTGTAAAAATTAAGGCGGTTGACTTTTCAAAGGGTGTCGGCCGACACCCAATTTTGCCTAAGTTGGTGTCGGCCGACAGAGGCTGTATTTTGGGAATTTTTCGGCCGCAGGTTTGTTTCTCCAAATTCAACCCTAAAATCTCTTTCTCCTTCTTCTATATAAAGGGGACTTTAGACCCACGATTTTGGTGGCTATTCTACACGAAATATATTATTTCACAAGCACCAAAATACGAGGGAGACGAGAGAATCGAGTGGGACTCGATATTGTTGAAGGGCTTCCACGTTCGTTGATCAAGGAGGGTTCGTGCAACGAATTGAGGTCGGGTACGTTCGCGGCTATCCTTCTACGCGTAAGCTTTCTACATACAAGAATTACAAGGTACATAATTCTTTACTAACTCAATTAATTGTTCTTACTACATACGTGCGCACTAGATCCATGATTAGGGTTTTACGTGTTTATGCATGATTTCTTCTTCCGCACTTTTTCATGCTTGTAAAATACGTAAATCCATTTATTGGGGTATGGATGAGATCCACACAAAACCTGTTGGAAATCGATCACCCGGAATCGTCGTAAAACCGACTCCGATCGACGTCCCGAAAACCCTCTCCGAACAGCCCGGAGACAACGCGGAGGAGCGGTCCGATCAAGCCCTAGCCACGGCCGAAACCGCGACCGCTCGATCGCTCCAACCGCGAGCCACCAGCCGCCGCCTAGGCCGGCGTGGGCTGCCCAGCCAAGAGTTCCCACGGGCTGATCTGTCCAGCCGAGCCTCTCGAGTCGCCGGCGGTCCGGCGGTCCAAGACCGCCACCTCCCGACTCGTCTCGGTTTGGATCCCCGTTTATCGGATCTTTTTTTTCGATAATTGATTTCAATAAGAATTAAATAGAGGAAATATTTAATTCACCTTTCGATTCGTTGTGCGGAGAAACGAGATCTTATGATGACCTTGAGATCTTCCCACGTATTCCTTGCACTAGCTCGAACGTCGGGTGGGCGACGATCTTCCGAACTCCATGGATCTCCCTCTCTACTTTCTCTCTCCAGAATTGTGATCTTCAAGTTATGAGAATAGAGAAGACCATGTAGTTCTTTTATAGGCTACGTAGGGGATCTTAAGGAGGTGGAATATTGGGCTTCCAATAATAGTGATTAAATTGAGCCCAAGCCCAAATCTATTAATCCTTACTATTATTAATTAATTCTATTTTCCACTATATAAAATTAATTGCACTCCCAATATTATACCATATTATATCAAATAATATTATCTCTCCGGTAGTATTATCTATTCCGTGTATTTAAGATATAAATATCCATGAATAAAATTAATTTATTGCTAATTAATTTATTTATCTCTTTTATCCGAGACTAGTACCATTCAACCTTAATTATTATGCGGAACAAATCCACCTGCAGGGTTTACATAATAATTCCTTATGAACTCATCTCGGGGATATTATCAACCCTTACGGGATACACTTTCCCGTCAAGTATTCACGGCATGCCATATATAAAATATAGTGACCCAAGTTAACCGGTAATTGACCCAATAATTAAACCGGTCAATTCCTTTGGAAAATTAAAGTCACTTATATTAGATATACACACCCGCAATAGTATCGGGGATTAAGAATAAAATACACTGAGACTTAAATCGATTATCGCCGGCAATCCTAATCGATAAATCTCAAACGATCCGCTCAATACACCAAGTGTACAAGTATGATAAAATAATTAAGACAAATTATTTTCTCTCTCATACAACGACTATACCGATGGATTGGTCTGTGTCCATCTAGGTCGTGAGCAACTGTTCGATTAAATACGAGTAACCGATGGTATGATCTTCTGTGTGGGCCCGACACACCATACTAACTACAACGTATAGAATCCAGGACTATAATTTGCATATATTTAATTATAAATAATTAAATGCAAATAATTGTTTATTTAATTAAATAGAATAGTGGCAATGGATCGTGAGTTTCCGTTACTTAAATCTAGACATTAAGTATGTTGGAGTTGTGTACTTAATGTCAAGATTTAAGTAATGGTAAACTCCCCGTCATAGCATTTAATCTATTAAATTAACGAACAATTGTTTTGCTTTTAATTATTATTAATTAAATATATGCAAACCATAGTTCTGGATTTTATACGTTGTAGTTAGTATGGTGTGCATGGGCGCACAGAAGATCATACTATCGGTTACTCGTATTTAATCGAACAGTTGCTCACGACCTAGATGGATACGAACTAATCTATCGGTATAGTCGTTGTGTGAGAGAGAAAATAATTTATCTTAATTATTTTATCACACTTGTACACTTGGTGTATTGAGCGGATCGTTGAGATTCATCGATTAGGATTGCCGGTGATAATCGATTCGAGTCTCAGTGTATTTTATTCTTAATCCCCGATATTATTGCGGGTGTGTATATTTAATATAAGTGACTTTGATTTACCAAAGGAATTAACCGATTTAATTATTGGGTTGATTACCGGTTAAGTTGGGTCACTATATTTTATATATGGCATGCCGTGAATAATTGACCGGACAGTGTATCCCGTAAGGGTTGATAATATCCCCGAGATGAGTTCATAAGGAATTATTGTGTAAACCTCATGAGTGGATTCGTTCCGCACAATAATTAAGGTTGAATGGTACTAGTCTCGGATTAAAGAGATGAATAAATTAATTAGCAATAAATTAATTTTATTCATGGATATTTAAATCTTAAATACACGGAATAAATAATACTACCGGAGAAATATTATTTGATATAATATGGTTTAATATTGGGAGTGCAATTAATTAATATAGTGGAAAATAAATTAATTAATATTGATAAGGATTAATGGACTTGGGCAGTGGGCTCAATTTAATCTTCAATATTGGAAGCCCAATATTCCACCTCCTTTAGATCCCCTACGTAGCCTATAAAAGCACTACATGGCCTTCATAAATCATAAGACAAGATTATCATACTTGATATTCTAGAGAGTTGAAGGAGATCAATAGGAGTTCGATAGATCGTCGCCCACCCGACGTTCGAACGGAGTGCAAGGAATACGTAGGAAGATTCAAAGGTCTTCAATTGATTTCGTTTCTCCGCACAACGAATCAAAGGTATGATCATAAAACTCCTTGTGTGATTTTATGCTCAATTAATTGTGATACATACATGAACACAAGATCCGGGTAAACGATGATCTTCGGGGACGGGGATTCGAGATCCCCGGCGAAGGATCAAACGAACCCTCGGCTGGGAGCCGAGGGGAGCGATCGAACCTAGGGTTCGATCGCGTGCACACGCGAGGAACCCCGGCTGGGAGCCAGGGTGGGCGATCGACCGGGGTGGTCGATCGCCGGGCAGCCGCGGCTGGAGCCGCAGCAGGTTCGCCGTTGGGCGAACCGCCCTCCTCGGGCGGTGGCGGTGAGTCGCCGGACTCACCGCCCGGGGCTGCCGGAGCAGCCCCAGCGATCGCCTCGTGCGCGATCGCGAACCCCGCGATGGGGTTCGGCTAGGGTTTAGCCGCGGGTTCATCCCGCGGCGACGCTCTTGTCGAGCCCGGTTCTTCGTGGCGTTCGTGATCGGTTTCCGGCGACGGGTTTTCGGTCGGGGTTATCGGTTCCGCAATTTTTGATACCCCAGGATATCGAATTCCAGCAATTGGTATCAGAGCGTTTGGTTTCGTGTTCATGTATGTGTTCAATTGTGTTCTACCTTGCAGGGATTCCGACTATCATGGTTTAATTAATTGTTAATTATTCGTTTAATTAATTGCTATTTAATTTACTGTGATTGTTCGTTTATTAAACTCTCGGACATGTCGAGATTCGTTTTGTGTGGATGAATGCTTGTAATAGTAAAAATTCGGGGGTTGACCGAATTTAGATTTATTATTATTGTTCTATGTTTTCCGGAAAGTGTATAGGGTCGATTTCATGTATAGAATCGATACCGGAATTGTAAATTTATTTCTTGTAATTTATTTACGTTGGTTCGATGCCGAGACGACCGCCGGAGAACGCGTGTGACGAAGAAGACGAAGAGGACGAAAAACCGGGGGGTCGATCATCCCCATGATCGACCCCATGATCGATCAAGAGAGGAAGGGGGCGTCGCATCCCTTCGGCCGTGGGTTGTCGCCGGCGACGGTGGCGGCTGGCCGGCTGAGGCGGCGGCGGCGGGTGCTCCCTCCCGGTGGTCGGCCGATAATGGTGGGGTGGTGCGGGAATCCCCATCCCGTGCTACTCCTACCAAAGATTCACTTTCCTAATTGATTCGGTTTTCCTAATTGAGTTTTCCTATTTTTGGGAACTCTCATGGATTAGGAAAAGAATTAATTGGAATTAATTTTATTCCTTATTCTATTATGGAAGTCTTCTAGAGTATTCCGAGTTCTACTTGGAATAGGATCCTAGAGATTTAATATAATAGGAAAGGAATAAGAGTTAATTTAGGATTGATTTATTTCCTAATTGATTATTCCTATTTTATGGGAATTTTCATAGTAATGGAAATTAATTAATCTTGGAAAGTAGAAGAGTCCTTATTTATTTTATTTCCTTATTCTATTATAGAAGTCTTCTAGAATATTCCAAGTTTTACTTGGATAGATTATTCTAGAGATTTAATAGAATTAGATAGGAAAATAAATAAATAAAAATATTAATAATATTTAATTTTATTATTGATCTATTCGATTGACTTAATTTTCGAATTAAGTATCTTTTGGATTTATTAAAAATAAATAGACTTAGATATTGGGATTAATATTCTCGTCACATGGAGCATTCAAGAACGAAGACTGAAGACTAGAAGACGCATACGGAGATGGAATAAAGCCATGATAGTCGGAAAATAATTTTTCTAGCTTATTTTGACTATGTGCTATGTGCTTTATTGCTTGTATGCATGCTTATGTGTTTAATTATGCATTAGATAGCGTATCCCTTTGTTATAAAAAGCTAAGTGGGAGAGGGGATGGAAACATTCCCATGGTCTCCATTACTGTTCTCTTGGTGACTCTTATGGACTTTTGAAGTTCGTATAGATGTGTCATTGGAGGAGAATTCTTGTAATTCCTTTTACGAGAGACATTGATTAAGTTTATCAAACAATGCCTAATTTGTCTTTCTGAAATTGACTTCAAGTCGACTCATTCTCACCCCGGGGAGTGGAATGGAGCCAAAGCCACTTGGTCATGTGGATGACACAAATTAGAGACATTCGTACCATCTTTTAAAGGTGGATCGATTGTCTGCTCGGCTCCCTCATCTAATGAGAGATAGGGTCGTTCGCATGGTGAATCACTGGTTAGAAACTTCGAGTTTCACTTATGATTCCCCGCGTCTTGATTTACGAAAATCGAATGGATCTTGTAACTGGGAGTCAATTATAAAAGTCTCTTAGTGTAGTAAACGTCCACACAACGTGGCTTGCTATACTGACGGATTTTGGATTAATTGATGTAGACAGTTGTAAGGAATTGTGAAGAGTTGTGAAGTTATCGTAAACGTCCACACAACGTGGCTTGCGGTGATGTAGCAATTCCAAACGATTTCCTTTGGTGCTGAGTAAATGGTTTACACTTAGATACGCTTTATAGTATTCCTCCCAATGAGGTTCCGCTATAAGTGATGTATGACCAAAGAAAATCTAATTGCTAAATCATTTGGGTGGGTAAACGTCCACACACCGTGGCTTGCCTTACCTGATGGGATTTTAGATGTGATTAGTAATTTAATGATATTATTTGAGGGAGATAATATCGGATATTAAATTGATTGTTTGTTTAAATGTGCTTATAGGTTTAGAGAATAGCTATGAACCCACTTTCTATGATACTCAAGGAGCATAAGCTCACTGGCCCCAACTATATTGACTGGAAGAGAAATTTAGACATTGTCCTAACTTCTGAGGAGTACAAGTATGTACTCCATGAAGTGTGCCCTGCTGAGCCCACGGCTGCCTCAACTGATGAGGAAAAACTGGCATATCGGAAGTGGAAAAAGGCTGATGAAATGGCTAGGTGTTATATTTTGGCTTCTATGTCAAATGTACTCCAAACCCAACATGAGTCGATGGACACTGCCTATGATATGATGTTTAACCTCAAAGAGATGTTTGGGGAGCAAGATCGTGCGGCAAGGCAAGAAGCCATACTTGTTTTTACTTGTTAGATATTTCTTTATCATTATACTTGTGAATTCTTGTACTTAGTAATACTTTCAAATAATATTCAAATGGTCGAAATTGATCTAATCAATTATAGTTGAAGGAATGGACCTTCCGACCTAAGAATTGAATTTGGAGGATAATACATCTAAGCAAACCTTTCTGGATAAAGGATAGAATTCGGACAAGTATTGAAAATGATTAGATATGCAGACGTATGTGTAAATTAGAAAGGTGCGAGTAGTTCTTTCAAAGAATACTCGGTGATGGATTAGAACACTTAATGTGCCATAAAAGCAAAGTGTTTTGACTAAGTCAATGGACACAAAGCTATTATGGGGAACCATTAAATTATATCCATTAGGAGCCTGCGACTTGGTCGCGGAGGCCGTTACCTATCTAAATAACACATAGCATAATCAAAGATTGGGATTCAATCCCAAAGTGCCGCGCCATACACTTACGTGTAGAGATGATGCGTTGTAAATAAGAAATGGAAATCTGATAGTAAAAGAACAAGTTGTTCGGAACTACCTATGTTCTATGGACATTCCTGGATACAACGGCATATTCAATATGGTTGTAGGATATCCTAGATGAACGAAGTATTGTGTGTTCTATAGTACTATGAACCAGAGGGACGTCTATCGTTCGGTTCATGAAGGAAGACTATTAGATGAACCACAAAGCCTGAATTAAAAGTAATACCTTGGAATGAGAAAAAAGGACAAAAGGACTAGGAACCAGCCAAACCGAGTAGAAGTACACCACACACTGCACCTATTGTTATTACTGTTATACACCGGGACGCCATTGCAGTGGGAGGTTGTGAAACCAGAGATGTTCATAAGACTAGAGGAGTTCGGACTCTGGATCTAGTGGACATGAAATCGATCCCTAAGTTCTGCATAAGGGCGGTACTAGATCTAAATGAGCCTGCTTGGAGAACAATAAGGTTTATTGTTAAGAGGCTGGATCTTTATGGATTGGGACAAAGCTATAAGTCGTGGAACTTGCGAATTGATGAGATAGTCCATTTAATGGATTCATCAAAGGGCAAAGACGATGGGTGTATTAGAGACGTAATGGAAACAAGGTGGTGTTTCTCGGAGATTTTATGTAGATAACATTTTATCATTGACAACAATGTAAAGATATTGTCAGACATAAAATGATAGTTGTCTAAATGAATCGGGATATAAGATTGAGTAGAAGTTAGAGCATGTTCTTAAGATCTTATGATCTAAGAAAAAGAACACTGTACTTCTCCTAGATATCTTATACGATTATGGTTTGTTTTAACATGCATAATTCTGAGAAAGGTCGTTGCCTTTCAGAGACAGAATATGTATATCCATCTAAGGTCATGTGTTTAGACACATAAAGGAGATAGATGATGCAAAGCAGTTTCCTACACTTTGTGTGGAAAGCTTAGATGCAATGTTGAAAAACAAGAACCTGATATCAACTATGCGGTTTGCGTAGTGGGAGGATATCAAAGTAATCTGGACAAGAGATTTTCAGATGCTGTAAAGCAAGACGAAATCTTCTTAGATTACATATTCTCAAATCTCAGAAATCAGAGACGGACCAGTGAAAGTCGATATCAGGCTATGTGTTCACTTCTGGAAGAGGTGGAACCTTTAATATGAAAAGAGTGATAAGCAGGATGCTTCTCAGACTCTCTCATAACCGAATAGCAGCCTCAGAGGCAGCGGAAGTTTTGGTTAGGTTCCGGGATAACCTCTAAGACTTGGATATGACTCTTGGTTTACCAAAAGGCTATTTTATAGCGGTGCATGGTAAACCGGAAGAAGTCATAAGTCTAAAAGTGATGATAACACATAGTGCAAGTACCACCTGATACGAGTCATCGTCAAGGGAGACGACGTAGTAGTCACCAAGATAACTTCAGAGCGGCAACCTAGAGTGCTCATTCACATAGTACTTCTCGGAAGTACACTTTAAGCACGTGATGAGTATGGGAACCGGGAGTTTGGAGGAAATGACTAGACCTTAGTACAAGTGGGAGATTGTTGGAGTTGTGTACTTAATGTCTAGATTTAAGTAACGGTAAACTCCCCGTCATAGCATTTAATCTATTAAATTAACGAACAATTGTTTTGCTTTTAATTATTATTAATTAAATATATGCAAACCATAGTTCTGGATTTTATACGTTGTAGTTAGTATGGTGTGCATGGGCGCACAGAAGATCATACTATCGGTTACTCGTATTTAATCGAACAGTTGCTCACGACCTAGATGGATACGAACTAATCTATCGGTATAGTCGTTGTGTGAGAGAGAAAATAATTTATCTTAATTATTTTATCACACTTGTACACTTAGTGTATTGAGCGGATCGTTGAGATTCATCGATTAGGATAGCCGGCGATAATCGATTCGAGTCTCAGTGTATTTTATTCTTAATCCCCGATATTATTGCGGGTGTGTATATTTAATATAAGTGACTTTGATTTACCAAAGGAATTAACCGATTTAATTATTGGGTTGATTACCGGTTAAGTTGGGTCACTATATTTTATATATGGCATGCCGTGAATAATTGACCGGACAGTGTATCCCGTAAGGGTTGATAATATCCCCGAGATGAGTTCATAAGGAATTATTGTGTAAACCTCATGAGTGGATTCGTTCCGCACAATAATTAAGGTTGAATGGTACTACTCTCGGATTAAAGAGATGAATAAATTAATTAGCAATAAATTAATTTTATTCATGGATATTTAAATCTTAAATACACGGAATAAATAATACTACCGGAGAAATATTATTTGATATAATATGGTTTAATATTGGGAGTGCAATTAATTTATATAGTGGAAAATGAATTAATTAATATTGATAAGGATTAATGGACTTGGGCAGTGGGCTCAATTTAATCTTCAATATTGGAAGCCCAATATTCCACCTCCTTTAGATCCCCTACGTAGCCTATAAAAGCACTACATGGCCTTCATAAATCATAAGACAAGATTATCATACTTGATATTCTAGAGAGTTGAAGGAGATCCATAGGAGTTCGATAGATCGTCGCCCACCCGACGTTCGAACGGAGTGCAAGGAATACGTAGGAAGATTCAAAGGTCTTCAATTGATTTCGTTTCTCCGCACAACGAATCAAAGGTATGATCATAAAACTCCTTGTGTGATTTTATGCTTAATTAATTGTGATACATACATGAACACAAGATCCGGGTAAACGATGATCTTCGTGGACGGGGATTCGAGATCCCCGGCGAAGGATCAAACGAACCCTCGGCTGGGAGCCGAGGGGAGCGATCGAACCTAGGGTTCGATCGCGTGCACACGCAAGGAACCCCGGCTGGGAGCCGGGGTGGGCGATCGACCGGGGTGGTCGATCGCCGGGCAGCCGCGGCTGGAGCCGCGGCGGGTTCGCTGTTGGGCGAACCGCCCTCCTCGGGCGGTGGCGGTGAGTCGCCGGACTCACCGCCCAGGGCTGCCGGAGCAGCCCCAGCGATCGCCTCGTGCGCGATCGCGAACCCCGCGATGGGGTTTGGCTAGGGTTTAGCCGCGGGTTCATCCCGCGGCGATGCTCTTGTCGAGCCCGGTTCTTCGTGGCGTTCGTGATCGGTTTCCGGCGACGGGTTTTCGGTCGGGGTTATCGGTTCCGCAATTTTTGATACCCCGGGATATCGAATTCCAGCAAAGTACACAACTCCAACAATCTCCCACTTGTACTAAGGTCTAGTCATTTCCTCCAAACTCCCGACTTCCATACTCATCACGTTCTTAAGTTGTACTTCCAAGAAGTACTATGTGAATGAGAAATCTAGGTTGCCACTCTGAAGTTATATTGGTGACTACAGCGTCGTCTCCCTCGACGATGACTCGTATCAGGTGGTACTTGCACTATGTGTTATCTTACACTTATGGACTTGTGATTTCTTACCATTTGCCATCGCACCGCTATTTACATAGCCTTTGGCAAATTAAGAATCACATCTAAGTCCCAGAGATTATCCCGGAGTTATACCAAAACTTCTGCTGCCTCTGAGGCCGCTATTTGGTTACCCATGGCAGAGTCCGAAAAGCATCGTGCTTATCACTCTTCCATGTTAAAACTCATTCTCCTTCAATAGTGAAACACATAGCCTGATATCGACTTACACCGGTCCTCATGTAATCCAAAGGAAATGCTCGTCTGCTTCGTAGTCTAGAACAGTACTTCGAAAGTACTATTACAGCAGTCGAATATTCCTCTCCAGGATTACCTTGATATCCTCCCACTATGCTAACCGCATAGCCGATATCAGGTTCTCGTTTTTCAACATTGCATTTATCAAGCTTTTCACACTCCAAGTGTAGGAAACTGCTTTCACTGCTTCTATCACCTTTATGTGTTCCAAAACACATACCCTTAGATAGATGCATTCCGTGTTTGAAAGATAGTGAATCTTTCTCGGAACTATGCATGTTTAAAAATGAACCATAATCGTGCAAGATATCTAGAGAAGTACAATGTTCTTTTCTTGAGATCCTAGATCTTAAGAACATGCTCTAACTTCTTCTTTATCTCATATATCGATTTTTCTAGACAACCATCATTTTATGTCTGACAACATCTTTACATTGTTGCCAATGATAAAATGTTATCTACATAAAACCTCCGAGAAACACCACCTTGTTTCCATCACGTTTCCCATACACACGATTCGTCAATGCCTTTTGATGAATCCATCAAATCGACTATCTCATCAATGCGCAAGTTCCACGAACTCTAGCTTTGTTACAATCCATAAATGGATCAACTAAGCTGGTACTCTAAATGATCTCGCCTCTTAACAATAATCCTTATTGCTTTCCAAGAAGGCACATTTAGATCTAGTACCCCCTCTATGTAGATCTAGGGATCGATTTCACGTATACTAGGTCCAGAGTCCGAAGACTCACCTAGTTTTATGAATATCTCCGGTTGTTATACAACCTCCCACTACAACGGCGTTCCGGTGTATAAACAGTAATAACAGTAGGTGCAGTTAGTGGTGTACCGCTACTCGGTTCGGCTGGTTCTAAGTCTTAATCGTTTCTCTCTTTTCAGAAGTATCATGTCATTTTGGGCTTGTTGTTCATCTAATAGTCTTCCTCTAAGAACCGGGCGTTAGAACTTATAACGTCCTTCTGGTTCATAGTACTATCGAACACACACCTTTTGTTCTTCTAGGATATTCTACAACCACATTTGAATGTGCCGTTGTTTCCAAGACATATCCATAGAACATAGGTAGTTCCGTTTAACTCATGCTTTTACTATTTCTTTAAGAGTTCCATTTCTTATTTCTGACATACCAATCCTACAGAGGACTGTATGGTGTAGTCACTTGGGATCCAATTCCAAGCTCTGATCATAAATAAGAGTCAATCAATTCTAATACTTTTCCGGATCTTATATCTTATATCCATAAAGGATTGCTTAGTCGTATTATCTTCCAAATTAGATTCTTAGGTCGGAAGGTCCACTCCTTCAACTTAATTGATCTTATAATCAATTTTCGACCTTTGAACTTCTTATTTGAATAAATATGACTTAGCATAAGAATCCACAAGTATAAATGATTTAATAAAGAAATCTCTTATTAGTAAAACGAGTTATGTATAACGGTTCGTTGCATCGTGGTGGACTCAGGATTCATCATTTATATATTGCTAGCTAATGTACCAAAATAGATAATATCATTATTTCTTCTTATAACCATCAAATGATTAAAAGAAATAAAATATCCATTCATTAAATTTTAGAAATCCAGAACAAAGTTCTTTCTAAAATAAAAGGTACATAAAAGCAATAACTCAAAATGAAATCCTATAAAATGTCCTCCACTGCAACTGCTGCCTCCTCTACAACATTGCCCATGTAGACTACGATTTCTCCTTTTCTAAGTCGTCGGGTTTCCTGGAACCCTTGCATTTAAAATGCACATACCGTCAGTGGTTCCATATCTACACACCAGGTTCCGGTAGCTAATACCACTGACTATGTTTTACGACTAAAGAAAATTTCGTACTTTCTTTGAGAGGATAATCAGACTTCCAGTACCCAGACTGTTTGTAACGAGAACACTTGCCTCATGGCTTTCTCGTCCCATCTCGTGGTCTAAGAAACTTAGGACCACTAGGTTTCTTTGCTTGCTTTTCCTTTCCCCCGATTTTACCTTTAGGTTCGAAACCTTCGGCATTGGCTACAAGAGCTTGCGATTTCCGTCTCAACTCGTCCAAAAGGTCAATCATCTCAAAAACGTGTTTAAGCGTTTTCTCGAAGTGACTGGCCTTTTTGAGTATCCTCATCGCTTCTTGTCTAGCCGCCTATGTCATGTCTAAACACCAACTTGAGTTTGAACATGATATCATAATCAGTGGTCATTGCATAAGCATTTTCCCACTTCTTAAATCAGTCCTTTCCTCATTAGTTGAGACATTAATAGGCTCGGGAGGACAAAGCTGATGGAGTAGTATACTTAATGTCTAGATTTGAGTATTATGAACTCCTTGTACACTTTCATTTACCTATTAAATACAAACATTCATTTGCTTTTAATTATTGTTAATTAAATATATGCAAATTATAGTCCTGGATTTTATACGTTGTAGTTAGTATGGTGTGCATGGGCGCACAGAAGATCATACTATCGGTTACTCGTATTTAATCAAACAGATGCTCACGACCTAGATGGACACGGACCAATCCATCGGTATAGTCGTTGTGTGAGAGAGAAAATAATTTATCTTAATTATTTTATCACACTTGTACACTTGGTGTATTGAGCGGATCGTATGAGACTCATCAATTAGGTTTGCTCGTCGATAATTGAATTGAGACTCAGTGT
Organism: Euphrasia confusa; assembly: GCA_954870475.1. NCBI lineage: Eukaryota > Viridiplantae > Streptophyta > Magnoliopsida > Lamiales > Orobanchaceae > Euphrasia > Euphrasia confusa. Next base: position 12,699,835 of record OX940949.1, on the reverse strand, counting down.
ATTTTATTCTTAATCCCCGATACAATTGCGGGTGTGTATATTTAATATAAGTGACTTTGATTTTCCAAAGGAATTGACCGGTTTAATTATTGGGTCAATTACCGGTTAAGTTGGGTCACTATATTTTATATATGGCATGCCGTGAATTCTTGACGGGACAGTGTATCCCGGAAGGGTTGATAATATCCCCGAGATGAGCTCATAAGGATTTATTATGTAAACCTCGCGAGTGGATTTAATTCCGCATAATAAATAAGGTTGAGTGGTACTAGTCTCGGATAAAAGAGATGAATAAATTTATTAAGCAATAAATAAATTTTATTCATGGATATTTATATCTTAAATACACGGAATAAATAATACTACCGGAGAAATATTATTTGGATATAATATGGTTTAATATTGGGAGTGTAATTAATTTATATAGTGGAAAATAAATTAATTAATATTGATAAGGATTAATGGACTTGAGCAGTGGGCTCAATTTAATCTTCAATATTGGAAGCCCAATATTCCACCTCCTTTAGATCCCCTACGTAGCCTATAAAAGCACTACATGTCCTTCATAAATCATAAGACAAGATTATCATACTTGATATTCTAGAGAGTTGAAGGAGATCCATAAGAGTTCGATAGATCGTCGCCCACCCGACGTTCGAACGGAGTGCAAGGAATACGTGGGAAGATTCAAAGGTTATCTTGACTTCGTTTCTCCGAACAACGAATCGTAGGTATGATATCTAAACGCCCTCGATATTATATGATTTGGTTTATCGAGAATACCGTAGAACGCAAGATCCGAAGTTCGAGCCTGGATTAGACGGACGATCGCGTGGTGGTGGCGAAGCCACCGGACCACGGGCGATCGCCCGAACTAGGGTTTCGGCGCGCGGGAGGATCAACCCTCGGCTGGGCCGAGGGCGTGCGATCGATCACGGAGATCGATCGCTGGGCACGGGCTGGTGCCGTGCCCGACCCCACCTCGACGGTGGGGCTCCTCCAGACGGCGGCGAGTCGCCGGACTCGCCGCGGGGGACTGCCGGGCAGTCCCGGCCGATCGCCTTTGAGCGATCGGCGTTCGATCGCGTGAACCCCGGCTCGCGGGGGTTCGGCTGGGGGCGGGCCGCGTGCCTTCGGGTGCGTGGTCTCCAAAGGCCGGACTCCGGCGGATGAGATGGTGTTCATGTGATCTCCGGCGAAGGGTTTGATCGGGTTATTGATTTCCGCAAATTTAAATAACCCGGGATATCGAAGTCCAACAATTGGTATCAGAGCGTGGTTTACGTTCGCGGTATTTTCGATAAAATTGTTCTACCTTGCAGGGTTTCCGACTATTATGGCTTAATTTATTATTCGTTTAATTTATTTTGTCATGATTGTTGGTTTGATTAAACTCTCGGACATGTCGAGATTCGTTTTTGGTGGTGAATGCTTGTAATAGTAAAAATTCGGGGGTTGACCGAATTTAGGATTTATTATTACGTTCTACGTTTTTCCGGAAATTGTATAGGGTCGATTTCATGTATAGAATCGATACCGGATAGTGTAAAATTAAATTGTAATTTATTTTGCGTTGGATCGATGCCGAAACGATCGCCGGAGAAGACGTGTAATGAAGGAGATGATCATGAGGGCCAAGGGACGAGGATCGACCATCCCCATGGTCGATCCCATGAGGATCGATCGATCCGTGCGTGGAGGCGCCGCCGGCAATGGTGGCCGGCCACCTCCTAGGCGTGGGTCGAGGGTGGCGCGGGGATCCCCACCCTGTGCTATCCCGGTCCGGAGATTTACCTTCCTAATTGGTTCAGGTTTTTCCTATTTGAGAATTCCTATTTTTGGGAACTCTCATGGATTAGGAAAAGAATCAATTTGGAATTAATTAGGATTCCTAATTGATTATTTCTATTTTATGGAAATATTCATGGATTAGGAATCTAATTAATTTGGAAAGTAGAAGAGTCCTAAATTATTTTATTTCCTTATTTCATTATGGAAATCATCTAGAATATTCCAAGTGGGTCTTGGATAGATTATTCTAGAGATTTAATGAAGTAGAAATGGAAAATAAAATAAATAAAAATATTAATAATATTTTATTTTATTTTTGATTTATTCGATTGACTTAATTTTTAATTAAGTATCTTTTGGATTTATTAAAAAATAAATAGATTTAAATATTGGAAATTAATATTCTCGTCACATGGAGCATTCAGGAACGAAGACTGAAGACTAGAAGATGCGTACGGAGATGGAGTAAAGCCATAATAGTCGGAAAATAATATTCTAGTAATTATTTTGACTATGTGATAATACTATGTGCTTTATTACATGTATGCATGATATATGTGTTTACTTTTATGCACTAGATAGCGTATCCCTTTATTGTAAAAAGCTAAGTGGGAGAGGGTATGGAAACATACCCATGGTCTCCATTGCTGCTCTCTTGGTGACTTTTATAAACTTTTGAAGTTTATATAGATAGGTCATTGTAGGAGAGTTCTTGTAATTCCTCTTGCGAGAAACATTGATTAAGTTCATCAAACAATGCCTAATTTGTCTTTCCAAAACTGATTTCAAGTCGACTCATACTTACCCCGGGGAGTGGAATGGAGCCAGAGCCACTTGGTTGTTGGAGTTGTGTACTTAATGTCTAGATTTAAGTGTCGGTAAACTCCCCGTCATAGCATTTAACCTATTTAATTAATAAACAATTATTTGCAATTAATTATTATTAATTAATTACGCAAAATATAGTCCTGGATTTTATACGTTGTAGTTAGTATGGTGTTGCATGGGCACACAGAAGATCATACTATCGGTTACTCGTATTTAATCGAACAGTTGCTCACGACCTAGATCGACACGGACGTACCAATCCATCGGTATAGTCGTTGTGTGAGAGAGAAAATAATTTATCTTAATTATTTTATCACACTTGTACACTTAGTGTATTGGGCGGATCGCTTGAGATTTATTGATTAGGATTGCCTTGGATAATCAATTTAAATCTCAGAGTATTTTATTCTTAATCCCCGATATTATTGCGGGTGTGTATGTTTAATATAAGTGACTTTGATTTTCCAAAGGAATTAACCGATTTAATTATTGGGTTAATTACCGGTTAAGTTGGGTCACTATATTTTATATATGGCATGCCGTGAATTTTTGAAGGGACAGTGTATCCCGTAAGGGTTGATAATATCCCCGAGATGAGTTCATAAGGAATTATTTTGTAAACCCTGCAGGTGGATTTAATCCGCATAATAATTAAGGTTGAACGGTACTATTCTCGGATACAAGAAATGAATAATATTTATTGAGCAATAAATAAATTTATTCATGGATATTTAAATCTTAAATACACGGAATAAATAATACTAATCGGAGAAATATTATTTGATATAATATGGATTAATATTGGGAGTGCAATTTTATTTATATAGTGGAAAATAAATAAAATTTAATATTGATAAGGATTAATGGATTTGGGTTGGACCCAATTTAATCTTCAATATTTAGAAGCCCAATATTTATTCTCCTTATGATCCACTACGTAGCCTATATAAGCACTACATGGTCTTCACTTTTCATAAGAGATAATAACCTAAGTTACGCCAATCATAAAGTCTTGAGAGTGAGGAAGATCCATAGGAATCCGATAGATCGTCGCCCACACGACGTTCGGACGAGGTGCAAGGAATACGTGGGAAGATCGCAAGGTCATCAACGCGTTAATTCGTTTCTCCGTACAACGAATCGAAGGTAATAAATCATAAACCCTCTTTTATGATTTTGTGTGAATTAATTGTAGTATATACATGAACACACGATCCGGGTAAACGTACGAACTTCGGGGATGGGGATTCGAGATCCCCGGCGAAGATCGAAGGACCCTCGGCTTAGAGCCAAGGGATCGATCGAACCCTAGGGCTCGATCGATAGGCGCGCGGACGAGGGAGCCCCGGCTGGATCGCCGGGGCAGGCGATCGACCATGGGTCGATCGCGGGGAAACCGCCGTGGGCTGGTGCCACGGCAGCTGGTCTCTCCCCAGCCCTCGACCGGCGGCGTGCGCACGGAAGTCACCCCGGCTCCGGCTGGGGTGAGCGATCGCGGCTGGTGCGCGATCGCGAGGGAAGCCGCGGCTGGGCCGCGGCGGGTCAGCTGGGAGCTGACCGCCCTCCTCCGGCGGTGGTGGTGAGTCGCCGGACTCACCACCGGGGGCTGCTGGACAGCCCCAGCGATCGCATGGTGCGCGATCGCGAGCCCCCTCGCGGCGGGGGCTCGGCTAGGGTTTTGCCGCGGCTTGTCCGCGGTGGAGCTCTCGTCGGGCTCGGTTCCGTCGTACGGTGGTTCGCGTTCGTGGATCCGACTCGTGGGGGACTTCGGCTGGGGGCGGGCTGCGTGTCTTCGGGCGCGTAGTCTCCAAAGGTCGGACTCCTACGGATGAGTCGGGGATCCGATTATTCCGGCGATGAAGGATTTCGTTCGGGTTATTATTTTCCGCAAATTTTAATAGCCCGGGATATCGATTCCCAACAATTGGTATCAGAGCGTTTGGTTTCGTGTTCATGTATATGCTCGATTATTGTTCTACCTTGCAGGATTTCCGGCTATCATGGTTGGATTTAATTATTGTTTAATTAATTGTCATGATTAAACTCTCGGACATGTCGAGATTCGTTTTATGTGTGGTGAATGCTTGTAATAGTAAAAAATTCGGGGGTTGACCGAATTTAGGATTTATTATTACGTTCTACTTTTTCCGGAAAATGTATAGGGTTGATTTCATGTATAGAATCGATACCGGATAATTGTAATTTAATTCTTGTAATTTTAATTACGTTGGTTCGATGTTGAGACGATCGCCGGAAGACGAAGAAGGTGTGACGAAGAAGACAATGGACGAAGGGGCCGATCATCCCCATGATCGACCCCATGGATCGATCGCCGGCGTAGGGGCTGTCCGTGGGAGCTTCCGGCCACGCCGGCCACCGGTGGTGGTGGCGCGTGGGCTGGGGGCGGCGGCGGTGCTCCTCCCGGGCGGCGGTTGACGGTGGGGGTGGTGCGGGGACTCCCAACCAGTGCTACTCCTACCATAATCCGACTTTCCTAAATTAATTCGACTTTCCTATTTGAGTATTTTCCTTTTAGGAAACTCTCATAGATTAGGAAGAGAATTAATTGAATTAATTTTATTCCTATTTGTTTTATTTCCTTTATGGAAATATTCATGGATTAGGAATTTAATTAATTTAGTATTAATTTATTTCCTATTTGATTATTCCTATTCTTGGGAATTTTCATTAGATGGAAATAAATTGATAATGGAAAGTAGAAGAGTCCTAAATTTATTTTTGTTTCCTTATTCTATTATAGAAGTCTTCTAGAATATTCCAAGTTTTACTTGGATAGATTATTCTAAAAGATTTAATAGAATTAGATGGGAAATTAAATAAATAAAATATTAATAATATTTAATTATATTTTTGATATATTCGATTGACTTAATTTTCGAATTAAGTAACTTTTGGATTAATTGAAAATAAATAGATTTAAATATTAGAGATTAATATTCTCGTCACATGGAGCATTCAAGAACGAAGACTAAAGACTAGAAGATGCGTACGAAGATGGGATAAAGCCATGATAGTCGGAAAATAATTTTCTAGCATTATTTTGACTATGTGATACTATGTGCTTTATTGCTTGTATGCATGCTATATGTGTTTATTTTATGCATTAGATAGCGTATCCCTATTATTATAAAAAGCTAAGTGGGAGAGGGGATGGAAACATTCCCATGGTCTCCATTGCTGCTCTCTTGGTGACTTTTATAAACTTTTGAAGTTTATATAGATAAGTCATTGGAGGAGAGTTCTTGTAATTCCTTTTATGAGAAACATTGATTAAGTTTATCAAACAATGCCTAATTTGTCTTTCCAAAGCTGATTTCAAGTCGACTCATTCTCACCCCGGGGAGTGGAATGGAGCCAGAGCCACTTGGTCATGTAGAGGACACAAATTAGAGATTTTCGTGCCATTCTTTGATAGATGGGTCGTTTATCTGCTCGGCTCCCTCATTTATGAGAGATAGGGTCGTTCGCATGGTGAATCACTGGTTAGAAACTTCGAGTTTCACTTATGATTCTCCACGTCTTGATTTACGAGATTAAATGGATCAAGTAATTGGGAGTCAATTATAAAAGTCTCTTAGTATAGTAAACGTCCACACCACGTGGCTTGCTATACTGACGGACTTTGGATTAATTGATGTAGACAGTTGTAAGTAATTATGAAGAGTTGTGAAGTTATCGTAAACGTCCACACCACGTGGCTTGCGGTGATGTAGCGATTCCAAGTAATTTACTTTGGTACTGAGTAATGGTTCACACTTAGATACGCGTTATAGTATTCCTCCCCACGAGGTCACGCTATAATTGATGTATGGCCAAAGAAAATCTAATTGCTAAATCATTTGGGTGGGTAAACGTCCACACCACGTGGCTTGCCTTACTTGATGGGATTTTAGATGTAATTAGTAATTTAATGATGTTATTCCAGGGAGATAACGTCGGATATTAAATTAATTGTTTGTTTAAATGTGCTTATATGTTTAGAAAATTGCTATGAATCCACTTGAGATGATACTTGAGGAATTTGACGCACTGGTTCCACACTGTGTTGAATGGAAAGAAGAGTTAGACATTGCTCAGACTGTAAAGGAGTACAAAGATGTACTCAGTGAAACTTGTCCTCCTGGACTCACCATTAACTCGACTGAGGATGAGATTTTTGACTTTGAAAAATGGGATAGTGCTCGTTCATTAACCATTAATCATGATGTCATGCTTAAACTCAAGTTGATGTTTGGACATGATGAGGAGGCTAGAAAAGAGGCGATGAGGATACTCATAAAGATCTGTTACTTCGATGAAACACTTGATCATGTTTTTGAGATGATGGATCTTTTAGACGAGTTGAAACAATCGCAAGCTCTTATAGCCAGAGCCAAAGGTTTCGGACCTAAAGGCAAGGGAAAGGAGAAGAAGACAAGGGGGTCCGGTGGTACTAAGGGACTTGGACCAAAGGGTGGGATAAAGAAGCCTTCTGGCAAAAATCCCCAAGGGAAGCAGTCTGAGTACTGGGGGTCTACATCTTATCCTCTCAAAGGTACGATTTTTCTTTAGTCGAAAAACATAGTCAGCGGTATTATCTACCAGAATTCTGGTGTGTAGATATGGAACCACTGATGGTATGTGCATTTTAAATGCAGGGGTTCCAGAAAACCCAGCGACTTAGATAAGAAGATTTCGAGTCAACATGGGCAAAGTTGTTGAGGAAGCAGCGGTTGCAGTGGAAGACATTTATCTATCTGTTTGATAGTTATAGGATTTCATTTTAAGTTTATTGCTTTGTACCTCTTATTTTAGAAAGAACTTTTGTTCTGGTTTCTATTATTAATAGATATTTTATTTCTTTAATCATTATATGGTTTAGATAAGAAATAATGGCAATATCTATTCTGGTACATTAGATAGCAATATATGAATGATGAATCCCTAGTCTACCACGATGCAACAAACCGTTATGTATAACTTGTTTCACTTATTAGATGTATTTCTCTTATCGATCATTATATTTGTGAATTCTTGGTAGTATCTATTCAAAAGGGATTCAAAAGGTCGAAATTGATTTGATCAATTATAGTTGGAGGAATGGACCTCCCGACCTAAGAATCGATCTTGAAAGATGATACAACTGAGTTAACCTTTCTGGATAAAGGATGGAATTCGGACAAGTATAGAAAATGATTTATGATTAATGCGGTATGTGTAATTAGAGAAGATACGAGTCGTTCTTTCAAGAATACTCGAAGATGGATTAGACTACTTGCTGTGCCATAAAGGCGGAGTGTCTTCAACACAAAGCCATTATGGGGATCCTTCAAAGTATATCCATTGAGAGCCTGTGACCTTTTAGCGGAGGCTATCACCTATCTAAATAACACATAGCATAAATCAAATATTGAGATTAAGTCTCAAGCAACTGCACCATACACTGATGTGTAGACATGGTGTGTCAGGAATGAGAAATGGGATTCTAATGGTAAAAGGACAAGTTTGTTCGGAACCACCTATGTTCTATGGATTTTTCTGGATACAACGACTATGGTTGTAGAAAATCCTAGAAGAACAAGTAATTGTATGTTCAATAGTACCACGGACCAGAAGGGTGTCTTCGCCCGGTTCTTGGAGAAGACTATTAGATGAACTACAAATGCCCTAATGAACAAGGTACTTTATAATGAGGAAAGAGAAGACTGAGAACCAGCCTAACCGAGTAGTAGTACACCACTAACTGCACCTAATGTTATTACTGTTATACACCGGAACGCCATTGCAGTGGGAGGTTGTTAAGCAACCGGAGATGTTCATAAGACTAGAGGAGTTTTAAACTCTGGATCTAGTAGACATGAAATCGATCCCTAGTTCTGCATACACTATGGGAAAATGTCTCATAGACACCGGGCATTGACCGGTGTTAAAAAAAAAATTGTCTGATGTCTTTGTGCGTGGTGTTAAAGATCAGCTATGTTTTAACACCGTTCATTGACCGGTGTTAAATATAATTTATAACACCGGGTTTTGTGACCTGGACCGGTGTCTATATTATTAAAGACACCGGTCAGTTCTATGGAAACTAGCAAAATCAACCGGTGTGAAAAGTAATAACACCAGTCTTTTTCATTTATGACCGGTGTCTATAATTATTTTTAACATCAGTTTCAAACTCTACGACCGGTGTCGTTGATAATAATTAAAATAAAAAAAATATAATTTTATAAATTATCAACAATTAAAATTTTATTAAATTCCTGTAATTCAAATACAATATTCAAAATACCCAAATCTCCAAATTCTTACAATTTTCTTAGACTTCAAACACAATAATCAAAATACTCAATCACGGAGAAACAAAAAATGAAAAAAAAATAATGATCAACGGTCCATGGTCGAAGATGGTGATTCCTGCAGATCAGTGGTATACATATGCTCAACCGTCTTGCGCAAAATGCTATCCTGGCCATCTAAGAAAAGAAACATAAGGCTACGAAAATAAACAACATAAACCAATATTTGGAAATGAAACGGATGAATAACCTAGAATGTAAAACTTAAAAGTGCTTCTGAATTCCCAAGTGTGTAGTAAAATCCCAACGTTTTTGCCAGAACAAATCAAAACTTTAGACTGCTTTCAACAACCTAAAAATGATAAAATCATGAATTCAGTACCTAGAGAGTTTCAATTAACAGTATTTAACAGATTTTCTAACATATCCTTACCGTTTCGAAAATGTATTCTTCTAAAGTCTCCTTATACCTGTTATACAACTGCTGGGAGTACATAATCATGCGGAGGCTTTTATGTACACATGTTGTATATTGTCCTGTAAATAAGATTGATAAAGTTTAAAAGTGATAGGAAAAAAATAAGATTTTTCAGTTGCTAACACCTATTCTTATTGTGTCCCATCCTTGATCTAAACTAATGGGTTCAGCCTGGATCGAAGCCATCTTGTGTACCAACCCAAATCAACACGCCACTTATGCCAGTTAATAACATGTCACTGAAACAAACACCAAACAAAGTAAGAATTAAAGTAAACAAACACCAACCAAAGTAAACGATGCAGTATGAAGGTGAGAGATTGATGGTGACTCATTTAGTTGAATAACAATCAGATACAAGTATATGAATCAATAAAACCTAATAAACTAACAATACCCAAGATCAAAATTGTAAAACGAGTACGTCAATAGTATGCCATGTAAGAGATAAACATTAGGATTGTAATCCCCATCATAGAATAACAGAGACCTATCAGTCCTCACCTGGAAATGAAATGGGTTGTTGAATATAAATATGGCACATATGTAAAACTTACAAATAGAAAGAACAAATAGAACTACCTGTGAACATTTTCTTGCATCCAAGTGAGGATCGTTAAAAACCACAACTTCCTGTAATACAACACCCTTTTCAATCCCCAAAAAATGGAGAGTAATCAGCTGCAAAATTTAAAACATTCCATGTTAGAACCAACGTCAACTAATAGAGTAGGTTATAGGTCACTCTTTTAAAACTTCATATGGAATCCTCACATAATTAGTTGAACTTGATGATCAAACATAAAATCATTGATAACTTCCTTACCTAAATCAGAAGCATATCATTATCTATACTCGCATAATTAATGATAAACTAAGCAAAATGAAACTAAATAGACTTTTACACACAAGAGGTTGTTACCTTTGTTGCACAGACCGCACACAAGTATTTTACACTTTGCCCACTTCTTTCGAATTTTACCTCTGCAAATATAGAAAGAAAATGGAAACATGAAAAACATCTTCACTAATCCCTCCCTGAACCTCATTCGATGTATTCGTTTGCAATAGACTCATGAGCTCAGTTTCTTATGTCAAAATCTGAATTTAATCACTCTTAGATAAGGAAATTGAACCAGAAATCGAAAAGAAAATCACCTTGAGTGCTTGAAACGTGATTCCATATCTTTTAAAAAACATATATCACATATCATCAAAAGGTGAAATCGATATGGGAAACAAAACCAAAAATCAGGTGAACTTGATTCTCAGAGTCTGCCAATACTTAGAAACCCACTCAATTACATAGTAGGATGAAACATAAATCACGGAAGTTCATCAAAAGGCGAAATCGATTTCGTTAAACGAACCAAAAAAAATAAGTGAATTCATGAGTTTTTTTACAATTAACCTGCAGCAGGAGTGTTCGAAGGCATCGATTGTATTACTATATATCCTCAGCTCCAGAATTAGAACCTAAAGTACGATTCAGATCGATGATCAGATCCTGAAAGTATATATACCTGATGTTGTTGGCGTTGAACTCCTTGAAGCTCCCGGCACAATCTCCGCCCTGGAGAAGAAAGGAATCCCCCATGGTTGCCTCGCCCAGCCTCTCCTCCAGGTTCCGGGCTTCTCCGACGAACACGATCGGCGTGAAATCATCTAGGGTTTTCAGAACTGAGTCCAATTCCTCCCGATTCGGGTACTCCGGCAGCTGCACCGCCTTCTTCGACTTTCAGCTGTCCAGCGCCCATTTAATCGAATCTCGACAGCGGCGGCCGAGCAGGATGAGGCAGCGGCGGCGGAGGAAAGGGGGGTTTTCGAATTGGAAAAATCGGCGGAGTGGGTGGAGATGGGTTTGGCGGTGGATCTGACGGTGACAGGCGGAGGAGCGATGTTGAAAAGGGAATGAGATTGAGGTATTGGGGAGGGTGTGTTGCGGAGAAGATAGGTCTGGAGAGCGAGGGCCATTCTAGGTGAAATGAAGCTAAAATTGCCGTGTCTTTTGTCTTGGAGATAAAAATTAAGTTTAAAAAATTGTTACTTTTTTAACACCGGTCCCCCTAATAATAATTTTATTTTAAAAAATAAAAATACTATTAACACTCGAAACAAAAATGGTGTTATAAATAAAAATTAAAATTTGAAATGGAACATTTAACACCAGTTTGTAGGAAATCCGGCGTTAAAAATAGTTTAACCTCCTTTTTTTTCGCGACCGCTGTTATAAACATTTTTAACACCGTTCCCAAAGACGCCCGATGTCTATGAACTGGTGTTTATGTGACATTTTCCCATAGTGATAGGGGCAGTACTAATCTAAATGTGCCTGCTTGGATAACAATTTTTATTGTTGAAAAGGCGAGATCATTTAGAAGTACAAGCTTAGTAAATCCATTTATGGATTATCACAAAGCTGAAACTTGTGGAACTTGCAAATTGATAAGATAGTCCATTGTATGGGTTCATCAAGAAGCATAGACAAGATTGGTGTATTAGAGACGTAATGGAAACAAAGTGGTGTTTCTCGGAATTTTGTGTAGATAACACTTCATCATTGGCAACAATGTAAAAGCGTTGTCAGACATAAAATAGAGACTGTCTAAATAAATCGAGATATAAGATTAAGATGAAGTTGGATCATGTTCTTAGAAATCTTTCGATCTCTAGACGAGAACATTTGTACTTCTCTTTGGATATCTTATACGATTATGATTTGTTTTTTAAACATGCACAATTCTGAGAAAGGTTATTGCTTTTCGAGAACAGAATGCATCTATCTAAGGTATGTGTCTTGAACACATGAAGGAGATAGATATAAACAAAGCAGATTCTTACACTTCGAGTGTAAAGAGCTTTGTAAATGCGATGTTATAAAACAAGAACCTGATATCAACCATGCGGTTAGCGTAGTGGGAGGATATCAAAGTAATCTGGATAAGAGATGTTCGAATGCTGTAAAAGTACTTGGAAGTACTGGATTACTGGTAATACGAAATCTTCTTAGATTACACTTTCTCAAATCCAAAATCAGAGAAAGACCACTGTAAGTCGATATCAGGCTATGTGTTCACTTTTAGAAGAGGTGGAACCTAAAGTATGAAAGAGTGATAAGCGTAATGCTTCTCGGACTCTATCATAAATCGAATAGCAGCCTCAGAGGCAGCGGAAGTTTTGGTTAGGTTCCGGAATGACCTCTGAACTTGGATATGACTCTTGGTTCACCAAAGGCTATGTGCATAGCGGTGCATGGTAAACTGGAAGAAGTCATAAAGTTCAAAAGATGATGATAACACATAGAGCAAGTACCACCTGATACGAATCATCGTCAGAGAGACGACGCAGTAGTCACCAAGATAACTTCAGAGCGGCAACCTAGATTGCTCATTCACATAATACTTCTGGAAAGTATAACTTAAGCACGTGATGAGTATGGGAGTCGGGAGTTTGGAGGAAATGACTAGACCTTAGTACAAGTGGGAGATTGTTGGAGTTGTGTACTTAATGTCTAGATTTAAGTGTCGGTAAACTCCCCGTCATAGCATTTAACCTATTTAATTAATAAACAATTATTTGCAAATTAATTATTATTAATTAATTACGCAAAATATAGTCCTGGATTTTATACGTTGTAGTTAGTATGGTGTTGCATGGGCACACAGAAGATCATACTATCGGTTACTCGTATTTAATCGAACAGTTGCTCACGACCTAGATGGACACGGACCAATCCATCGGTATAGTCGTTGTGTGAGAGAGAAAATAATTTATCTTAATTATTTTATCACACTTGTACACTTAGTGTATTGGGCGGATCGCTTGAGATTTATTGATTAGGATTGCCTTGGATAATCAATTTAAATCTCAGAGTATTTTATTCTTAATCCCCGATATTATTGCGGGTGTGTATGTTTAATATAAGTGACTTTGATTTTCCAAAGGAATTAACCGATTTAATTATTGGGTTAATTACCGGTTAAGTTGGGTCACTATATTTTATATATGGCATGCCGTGAATTCTTGAAGGGACAGTGTATCCCGTAAGGGTTGATAATATCCCCGAGATGAGTTCATAAGGAATTATTATGTAAACCCTGCAGGTGGATTTAATCCGCATAATAATTAAGGTTGAACGGTACTATTCTCGGATACAAGAAATGAATAATATTTATTGAGCAATAAATAAATTTATTCATGGATATTTAAATCTTAAATACACGGAATAAATAATACTAATCGGAGAAATATTATTTGATATAATATGGATTAATATTGGGAGTGCAATTTTATTTATATAGTGGAAAATAAATAAAATTTAATATTGATAAGGATTAATGGATTTGGGTTGGACCCAATTTAATCTTCAATATTTAGAAGCCCAATATTTATTCTCCTTATGATCCCCTACGTAGCCTATATAAGCACTACATGGTCTTCACTTTTCATAAGAGATAATAACCTAAGTTACGCCAATCATAAAGTCTTGAGAGTGAGGAAGATCCATAGGAATCCGATAGATCGTCGCCCACACGACGTTCGGACGAGGTGCAAGGAATACGTGGGAAGATCGCAAGGTCATCAACGCGTTAATTCGTTTCTCCGTACAACGAATCGAAGGTAATAAATCATAAACCCTCTTTTATGATTTTGTTTGAATTAATTGTAGTATATACATGAACACACGATCCGGGTAAACGTACGAACTTTGGGGACGGGGATTCGAGATCCCCGGCGAAGATCGAAGGACCCTCGGCTTAGAGCCAAGGGATCGATCGAACCCTAGGGCTCGATCGATAGGCGCGCGGACGAGGGAGCCCCGGCTGGATCGCCGGGGCAGGCGATCGACCATGGGTCGATCGCGGGGAAACCGCCGTGGGCTGGTGCCACGGCAGCTGGTCTCTCCCCAGCCCTCGACCGGCGGCGTGCGCACGGGAGTCACCCCGGCTCTGGCTGGGGTGAGCGATCGCGGCTGGTGCGCGATCGCGAGGGAAGCCGCGGCTGGGCCGCGGCGGGTCAGCTGGGAGCTGACCGCCCTCCTCCGGCGGTGGTGGTGAGTCGCCGGACTCACCACCGGGGGCTGCTGGACAGCCCCAGCGATCGCATGGTGCGCGATCGCGAGCCCCCTCGCGGCGGGGGCTCGGCTAGGGTTTTGCCGCGGCTTGTCCGCGGTGGAGCTCTCGTCGGGCTCGGTTCCGTCGTACGGTGGTTCGCGTTCGTGGATCCGACTCGTGGGGGACTTCGGCTGGGGGCGGGCTGCGTGTCTTCGGGCGCGTAGTCTCCAAAGGTCGGACTCCTACGGATGAGTCGGGGATCCGATTATTCCGGCGATGAAGGATTTCGTTCGGGTTATTATTTTCCGCAAATTTTAATAGCCCGGGATATCGATTCCCAACATTGGTCATGTCGAGGACACAAATTAGAGACCTTCGTACCATCCTTTTGAAGGTGGGTCGATTGTCTGCTCGGCTCCCTCATTTATGAGAGATAGGGTTGTTCGCATGGTGAATCACTGGTTAGAAACTTCGAGTTTCACTTATGATTCTCCACGTCTTGATTTACAAGATTGAATGGATCAAGTAATTGGGAGTCAATTATATAGATCTCTTGGTATAGTAAACGTCCACACCACGTGGCTTGCTATGCCGACGGATTTTGGATTAATTGATGTAGACAGCTGTAAGAAATTATGAAGAGTTGTGAAGTTATCGTAAACGTCCACACCACGTGGCTTGCGGTAATATAGCAATTGCAAGCAATTTACTTTGGTGCTGAGTAATGGTTTACACTTAGATACGCCTTATAGTATTCCTCCACACGAGGTTCCGCTATAAGTGATGTATGACCAAAGAAAATCTAATTGCTAAGTCGTTTGGGTGGGTAAACGTCCACACCACGTGGCTTGCCTTACCTGATGGGATTTTAGATGTGATTAGTGATTTAATGATATTATTTAAGGGAGATAATATCAGATATTAAATTGTTTGTTTGTTTTATGTGCTTATAGGTTAAGAATGACTGTGACCCCACTTTGTGATATACTTAAAGATGAAAACTCACTGGTTCCATATAGTACTGATTGGAAAAGAAATCTGGACATTGTTCAGACTGTTGAGCCTTCCGAATCCACTGTTGTCCCAACTCATGAGGACATTTGGAATGACCTCAGAATGATGTTGAAACATAGTGTGGAAGCCGGACAAGAAGTGATTGACAAACTTTATAAATTCAGTCCTCTTGAGGAGTCATTTAAAAACGATTTCAAAAGAGCAGAACTTATAAGTATGGTCAGAAAATCACAAGCTCTTGTGGCTAAGATGGAAGTGCAAGCAAAGAAGCCCAGTGGTTCCAAACCACGGAATGGGAAGAGCAAGCCGCGAGGCAAGTGCTATCGATGCAAGCAGTCTGGGCACTGGAGGTCTGATTGTCCTCTCATCAAAGGTACGAAATTTTCCTTAGTCACCGAAACATTATCAGTGGTGTTATCTACCAGCACCTGGTGTGTAGATACGGGGGCCACTGATCATGTCTGCAATTCATTGCAGGGGTTCCAAGAAACCCGGAGACTTAGAGAGGGAGAGATCGTGGTCTACATGGGCAATGCCGCGAGGGTGGCGGTTGTTGCAGTGGGAGACGTTCACTTACGCTTTAGTAGTGATAGGGTTTTAGTTTTACATAATTGTCTTTATGTTGTTGGAAATCGATATCCCGGGGTATCAAAAATTGCGGAACCGATAACCCTGACCAAAATCCCGTCGCCGGAAACCGATCACGAACGCCACGTCGCCGGAGTCCGACGAGAGAATCGCCACGAGGGCGAAACCCTAGCCGAACTCCACGCGGAGTTCGCGATCGCCGTGCATGGCGATCGTGTTGGAATTCGATATCCCGGAGTTGCCGGAATTGCGGAACATGACAACTCCGATCAAAAACCTTCGCCGGAGATCACATGAACGCCGACTCATCCGCCGGAGTCCGGCCTTTGGAGACTACGCACCCGAAGGCACGCAGCCCGCCCCCAGCCGAACCCCCGCGAGATGGGGTTCACGCGATCGAAGGGATCGCGTCCCACGCGATCGGGTGGGGCTGCATCGGCAGCCCCCGCGGCGAGTCCGGCGACTCGCCGCCGCCTGGAGGTCCCCACCGTCGAGGTGGGGTGGGGTGCGGCTCCAGCCCGCGCCCCGGCGGTCGATCGCCGTGATCGACCGCGCGCCCTCGGCCCAGCCGAGGGTCGCCTCCTCCGCGCCCCGCCGAACCCTAGGGGCGATCGCCCATGGTCCGGTGGCTTCGCCACCACCACGCGATCGTCCTCTACTCCGGGTTCGATCTTCGGATCTTGTTTTTCGATAATTGATTTCAATAAGAATTAAATAGCGGAAATATTTAATTCACCTTTCGATTCGTTGTGCGGAGAAACGAGATCTTATGATGACCTTGAGATCTTCCCACGTATTCCTTGCACTAGCCCGGACGTCGTGTGGGCGACGATCTACCGAACTCCATGGATCCTCCTCTCTACTTTCTCTCTTTAGAATTGTGATCTTCAAGTTATGAGAATAGAGAAGACCATGTAGTGCTTTTATAGGCTACGTAGGGGATCTTAAGGAGGTGGAATATTGGGCTTCCAATAATAGTGATTAAATTGAGCCCAAGCCCAAATCTATTAATCCTTACTATTATTAATTATATATTAACTCCACTATATAAATATAATTGCACTCCCAATATTAAACCATATTATATCAAATAATATTTCTCCGGTAGTATTATTTATTCCGTGTATTTAAGATATAAATATCCATGAATAAAATTAATTTATTGCTAATTAATTTATTCATCTCTTATATCCGAGACTAGTACCATTCAACCTTAATTATTATGCGGAACGAATCCACCTGCAGGGTTTACATAATAATTCCTTATGAACTCATCTTGGGGATATTATCAACCCTTACGGGATACACTGTCCGGTCAATTATTCACGGCATGTCATATATGAAATATAGTGACCCAACTTAACCGGTAATCAACCCAATAATTAAATCGGTTAATTCCTTTGGTAAATCAAAGTCACTTATATTAAATATACACACCCGCAATAATATTGGGGATTAAGAATAAAATACACTGAGACTCGAATCGATTATCGCCGGCAATCCTAATCGATGAATCTCAACGATCCGCTCAATACACCAAGTGTACAAGTGTGATAAAATAATCAAGATAGATTATTTTCTCTCTCACACAACGACTATACCGATGGATTGGTCCGTGTCCATCTAGGTCGTGAGCAACTGTTCGATTAAATACGAGTAACCGATAGTATGATCTTCTGTGCGCCCATGCAACACCATACTAACTACAACGTATAATATCCAGGACTATAATTTGCATATATTTAATTATAAATAATTAAACGCAAATAATTGTTTATTTAATTAAATAGATTAATGGCAATGGATCGTGAGTTTGCGTTACTTAAATCTAGACATTAAGTACACAAATCCAACAATCTCCCACTTGTACTAAGGTCTAGTCATTTCCTCCAAACTCCCGACTCCCATACTCATCACGTGCTTAAGTTGTACTTCCAAGAAGTACTATGTGAATGAGCACTCTAGGTTGCCGCTCTGAAGTTATCTTGGTGACTACAGCGTCGTCTCCCTCGACGATGATTCGTATCAGGTGGTACTTGCACTATGTGTTATCTTACACTTATGGACTTGTGATTTCTTACCATTTGTCATTGCACCGCTATTTACATAGCCTTTGGCAAATTAAGAATCACATCTAAGTCCCAGAGATTATCCCGGAGCTATACCAAAATTTCCGCTGCCTCTGAGGCCGCTATTTGGTTACCCATGTCAGAGTCCGAAGAGCATCGTGCTTATCACTCTTCCATGTTAAAACTCCTTCTCCTTTAATAGTGAAACACATAGCCTGATCGACTTACACCGGTCCTCATTCGATTAGAAATCTAAGAGAATGTAATCCAAAGGAAAAACTCGTCTGCTTCGTAGTCTAGAACAGTACTTCGAAAGTACTTTTACGGCAGTCGAATATTCCTTTCCAGGATTACCTTGATATCCTCCCACTATGCTAACCGCATAGCCGATACCAGGTTCTTGTTTTCAACAATGCATTTATCAAGCTTTCCACACTCTAAGTGTAGGAAACTGCTTTCACTGCTTCTATCACCTTTATGTGTTCCAAAACACATACCTTAGATAGATGCATTCCGTCTCTGAAAGGTAACGAACCTTTCTCGGAATCTTGCTTGTTAAAACGAACCATAATCATGTATATGTAAGATATCCAGGAGAAGTACAATGTTCTTTTCTTGAGATCCTAGATCTTAAGAACATGCTCTAACTTCTTCTTTATCTCATATATCGATTTTTCTAGACAACCATCATTTTATGTCTGACAGCATCTTTACATTGTTACCAATGATAAAATGTTATCTACATAAAACCTCCGAGAAACACCACCTTGTTTCCATCACGTTTCCAATACACACGATTCGTCAATGCCCTTTGATGAATCCATCAAATGGACTATCTCATCAATTCGCAAGTTCCACGATCTCTAGCTTCGTTTCAATCCATCAATGGATTAACTAAGCTTGTACTCTAAATGATCTTGCCTCTTAGCAATAATCCTTATTGCTTTCCAAGAAGGCACATTTAGATCTAGTACCGCCTCTATGTAGATCCAGGGATTGATTTCATGTATACTAGGTCCAGAGTTCGAAACTCTCCTAGTCTTATGAATATCTCCGGTTGTCAAACAACCTCCCACTACAACGGCATTCCGGTGTATAAACAGTAATAACAGTAGGTGCAGTTAGTGGTGTACCGCTACTCGGTTTGGCTGGCTTCCAGTCATTATCGTTTTCTCTCTTTTCAGAAGTATCATGTCATTTTGGGCTTGTGGTTCATCTAATAGTCTTCCTCTAAGAACCGGGCGTTAGAACTTATAACGTCCTTCTGGTTCATAGTACTATCGAACACACATCTTTTGTTCTTCTAGGATATTCTACAACCACATTTGAATGTGCCGTTGTTACCAAGACATATCCATAGAACATAGGTAGTTCCGTTTAACTCATGCTTTTACTATTTCTATAAGAGTTCCATTTCTTATTTCCGACACACCAATCTTACAGAGGACTGTATGGTGTTGTCACTTGGGATCCAATCCCAAGCTCTGATCATAAATCAGAGTCAATCAATTTCTAATACTTGTCCGGATCTTATATCTTATATCCATAAAGGATTGCTTAGTCGTATTATCTTCCAAATTAGATTCTTAGGTCGGAAGGTCCACTCCTTCAACTTAATTGATCTTACAATCAATTTTCGACCTTTGAACTTCTTATTTGAATAAATATGACTTAGCATAAGATTCCACAAGTATAAATGATTTAATAAAGAAATCTCTTATTAGTAAAACGAGTTGTATAAAACGGTTCGTCGCATCGTGGTAGACTCAGGATTCATCATTTATATATTGCTAGCTAATGTACCAAAATAGATAATATCATTATTTCTTCTTATAACCATCAAATGATTATAAGAAATAAAATATCCATTTATTAGAAATCCAGAACAAAGTTCTTTCTAATATGAAAGGTACATAAAAGCAATAACTTAAAATGAAATCCTATAAAATGTCCTCCACTGCAACAGCTGCCTCCTTACAGCATTGCCCATGTAGACTACGATCTTTTCTTTTCTAAGTCGTCGGGTTTCCTGGAACCCTTGCATTTAAAATGCACATACCGCCAGTGGTTCCATATCTACACACCAGGTTCCGGTAGATAATACCACTGACTATGTTTTACAACTAAAGAAATTTCGTACCTTCTTTGAGAGGATAATTAGACTTCCAGTACCCAGACTGTTTGTATCGAGAATGCTTGCCTATGGCTTTCTCGTCCCATCTCGTGGTCTAAGCAACGGACCACTGGGATTCTTTGCTTGCTTTTCCTTTCCCCCGATTTTACCCTTAGGTTCGAAACCTTTGGCATTGGCTACAAGAGCTTGCGATTTCCGTCTCAACTCGTCCAAAAGGTCAATCATCTCAAAAACGTGTTTAAGCGTTTCCTCGAATGACTGGCCTTTATGAGTATCCTCATCGCTTCTTGTCTAGCCGCCTATGTCATGTCTAAACACCAACTTGAGTTTGAACATGATATCATAATCAGTGGTCATTGCATAAGCATTTTCCCACTTCTTAAATCATTCCTTTCCTCATTAGTTGAGACATTGATAGGCTCGGGAGGACAAAGCTCACTGAGTACAACCTTGCACTCTTTAACAGTTTGGGTAATGTCTAGATCTCTATTCCAATCATTACATTTAGGGACCAGTGAGTTTATAATCCCTAAGTATCACATAAAGTGGGTTCAAAGCCATATCCTAATCTATGAGCACATATAACAACAAACAATCGATTTAATCTCCGATATTATCTCCCTCAAATAATATCATTAAACCACTAATCACATCTAAAATCCCATCAGGTAAGGCAAGCCACGGTGTGTGGACGTTTACCCACCCAAACGACTTAGCAATTAGATTTCCTTTGGTCATACATCACTTATAGCGGAACCTCGGTGGGAGGAATACTATAAGGCGTATCTAAGTGTAAACCATTACTCAGTACCAAAGTAAATCGTTTGGAATTTCTACATCACCGCAAGCCACGTTGTGTGGACGTTTACGACAACTTCACAACTCTTCACAATTTCTTACAACTGTCTACATCAATTAATCCAAAATCCGTCAGCATAGCAAACCACGTTGTGTGGACGTTTACTACACTAAGAGATCTTTATAATTGACTCCCAATTACTTGATTCATTCAATCTTGTAAATCAAGACGCGGAGAATCATAAGTGAAACTCGAAGTTTCTTACCAGTGATTCACCATGCGAACAACCCTATCTCTCATAGAATGAGGGAGCCGAGCAGACAATCGATCCACCTTCAAAAGGATGGTACGAAGGTCTCTAATTTGTGTCCTCGACATGACCAAGTGGCTTTGGCTCCATTCCACTCCCCGGGGTGAGAATGAGTCGACTTGAAATCAGTTTTGGAAAGACAAATTAGGCATTGTTTGATAAACTTAATCAATGTTTCTCGTAAGAGGAATTACAAGAATTCTCCTCCAATGACTTGTCTATACGAACTTCAAAAGTCCATAAAAGTCACCAAGAGAACAACAATGGAGACCATGGATATGTTTCCATACCCTCTCCCACTTAGCTTTTTACAATAAAGGGATACGCTATCTAATGCATAATTAAATACACATAAGCATAATAACAAACATACATTTCATGCAAGTACGTTCACAAATAATCAAATAATTACTCAAGTAAAATTATTTCTCGACTATTCGTACCTTGATGAATTCCAGCATGCTTGTCTTGAGTCTTCATTCTACGTCTTGAATACTTTGCCGAGCGACGGAAAAAATTCTTTGATTCTCATATTTAATTTATTTTAAATAAAATCCAAGATTCCAATTCAAAAATAAATTTGAATCAATCTAATGATTTTAAATAAAATACTCCAATTAAATAAAATCAATTCCATTGATTTCCATATTCAATTCTATTTTAAATAAAATCCAAGATTTTCCAATCCAAAAAATAAATTCTTAATTAATCTAATGATTTTAAATAAAATACTTAAATTAAATAAAATCAATTTTATTAAAATCCATTGATTTCCATATTTAATTCTATTCTAAATAAAATCCAAGATTTTCCAATCCAAAATAAATTTTGAATTAATCTAATGATTTTAAATAAAATACTTAAATTAAATAAAATCAATATTTTAATAATTTCTCAATCCTATTTAGATTAGATCTCAAGAATCCTAATCAAAATCGAATTTTGATTCTTCTTAAGACTTCTAATCCAAGTAGGTATAGGATATCTAGAGAAACTAGGATTTTCTTTCCTAATTTAACTCTCCATCTAATTCCATTATTTAATTCCATAATTAAGAAATCTAATCCAAATAGAATTTGAATTAATTCCAAAATTAAATTAAATAATATTAGAAAGATTAAATTATTTCCGGAAAGATCGGATTTACCGGGACGAACCGAAAAACCAAAATTCCGGTCATCCAAAAATCGAACCATCGAAACCATTCATATGCATATGCATATTGGCCCACGAGAATTAATTTGTCCATGCATATCCAGCATGTATAGACCATGCAAAGCACGACTTTAATTAATTGTTTCATGTAGCATACATGTGCCCATGCACATCAACCGTACCAGATAATACATGGTGTCGGCCTACATGAGAAACGGTGTCGGCCGACACCCTTTGTAAAATCACAGCGGTTGTCTTCTTCGACGAGCGGCACAACAGCAGCAGCCTAGTCGATCTCCGGCATGACGTCTCCTCCGACGAACCATGCCATCGACCTGCTACAACCAATCAGCCCCGCCAAAGGCATGCCACCCGGCTGTGCTCGTAGCTGCGCCGCCGACTTCCGGCGAGCCATCCCGCGATGGTGATCACCAAGTCGAGCAGCCCAGCAGCCCGCGCGAAGCGGTTCCTCCCAGCCACGGGCAGCCTTCGATCGAGCTCCATGTCGGCGATCGATATCCGGCGACCACCGCCTCAGTGAATCAAGCCATCGATCTCCGCCAACAGCTCATCATGTGCGACCAGCCACTGCTCCAGCAGCCCACACGCCCTTGCTTCCAGCTACCTCCCCGGCAGCCCGCAACGAGCGCGCGTTCGATCTCCTCCGGTTCGATATTACGAAAAACCCTCGATTTTAATAATTAATTTTTCCGACAAACACAATTCATACGAGAGAGAAAAACATAGACGTAGAACAATATATAGCACAATAATTTAACGCAATTAAATTAATCTATGGCTATAAACAACGATAATCGATTATCGAAACAATTAACGAAAAAACGTAACCGTACGCTCTGATACCAATTGTTGGAATTCGATATCCCGGAGTTGCCGGAATTGCGGAACATGACAACTCCGATCAACAACCTTCGCCGGAGATCACATGAACGCCGACTCATCCGCCGGAGTTCGGCCTTTGGAGACTACGCACCCGAAGGCACGCAGCCCGCCCCCAGCCGAACTCCCGCGAGACGGGGTTCACGCGATCGAAGGGATCGCGTCCCACGCGATCGGGTGGGGCTGCATCGGCAGCCCCCGCGGCGAGTCCGGCGACTCGCCGCCGCCTGGAGGTCCCCACCGTCGAGGTGGGGTGGGGTGCGGTTCCAGCCCGCGCCCCGGCGGTCGATCGCCGTGATCGACCGCGCGCCCTCGGCCCAGCCGAGGGTCGCCTCCTCCGCGCCCCGCCGAACCCTAGGGGCGATCGCCCGTGGTCCGGTGGCTTCGCCACCACCACGCGATCGTCCTCTACTCCGGGTTCGATCTTCGGATCTTGTTTTTCGATAATTGATTTCAATAAGAATTAAATAGCGGAAATATTTAATTCACCTTTCGATTCGTTGTGCGGAGAAACGAGATCTTATGATGACCTTGAGATCTTCCCACGTATTCCTTGCACTAGCCCGGACGTCGTGTGGGCGACGATCTACCGAACTCCATGGATCCTCCTCTCTACTTTCTCTCTCTAGAATTGTGATCTTCAAGTTATGAGAATAGAGAAGACCATGTAGTGCTTTTATAGGCTACGTAGGGGATCTTAAGGAGGTGGAATATTGGGCTTCCAATAATAGTGATTAAATTGAGCCCAAGCCCAAATCTATTAATCCTTACTATTATTAATTATATATTAACTCCACTATATAAATATAATTGCACTCCCAATATTAAACCATATTATATCAAATAATATTTCTCCGGTAGTATTATTTATTCCGTGTATTTAAGATATAAATATCCATGAATAAAATTAATTTATTGCTAATTAATTTATTCATCTCTTATATCCGAGACTAGTACCAATCAACCTTAATTATTATGCGGAACGAATCCACCTGCAGGGTTTACATAATAATTCCTTATGAACTCATCTCGGGGATATTATCAACCCTTACGGGATACACTGTCCGGTCAATTATTCACGGCATGTCATATATGAAATATAGTGACCCAACTTAACCGGTAATCAACCCAATAATTAAATCGGTTAATTCCTTTGGTAAATCAAAGTCACTTATATTAAATATACACACCCGCAATAATATCGGGGATTAAGAATAAAATACACTGAGACTCGAATCGATTATCGCCGGCAATCCTAATCGATGAATCTCAACGATCCGCTCAATACACCAAGTGTACAAGTGTGATAAAATAATCAAGATAGATTATTTTCTCTCTCACACAACGACTATACCGATGGATTGGTCCGTGTCCATCTAGGTCGTGAGCAACTGTTCGATTAAATACGAGTAACCGATAGTATGATCTTCTGTGCGCCCATGCAACACCATACTAACTACAACGTATAATATCCAGGACAATCTCCCACTTGTACTAAGGTCTAGTCATTTCCTCCAAACTCCCGGTTCCCATACTCATCACGTGCTTAAAGTGTACTTCCGAGAAGTACTATGTGAATGAGCACTCTAGGTTGCCGCTCTGAAGTTATCTTGGTGACTACTACGTCGTCTCCCTTGACGATGACTCGTATCAGGTGGTACTTGCACTATGTGTTATCATCACTTTTAGACTTATGACTTCTTCCGGTTTACCATGCACCGCTATGTAATAGCCTTTGGCAAACCAAGAGTCATATCCAAGCCTTAGAGGTTATCCCGGAACCTAACCAAAACTTCCGCTGCCTCTGAGGCTGCTATTCGGCTATGAGAGAGTCCGAGAAGCACCCTGCTTATCACTCTTTCATATTAAAGGCTCCACCTCTTCCAAAAGTGAACACATAGCCTGATATCGACTTACACTGGTCCTTATCTGATTTTAGATCTGAGAATGTGTAATCTAAGAAGATTTCTTCTTGCTTAATAATCCAGTACTTCGCAAGTACTATTATAGCATCTAAAAATCTTTTGTCCAGATTACTTTGATATCCTCCCACTACGCAAACCGCATAGTAGATATCAGGTTTTTGTTTTTCAACATTGCATCTAAGCTTTCCACACAAAGTGTAGGAAATTGCTTTGATTCATCTATCTCCTTTATGTGTCTAAAACACATGACCTTAGATAGATATTCTGTCTCTGAAAGGTAACTACCCTTCTTAGAATTTATGCATGTTAAAACAAACCATAATCGTATAAGATATCTAGGAGAAGTACAATGTTCTTTTTCCCTAGATCGTAAGATCTTAAGAACATGCTCTAACTTCTACTCAATCTTATATCCCGATTTATTTAGACAACCATTATTTTATGTCTGACAATATCTTTACATTGTTGCCAATGTTAAAATGCTATCTACATAAAATCTCCGAGAAACACCACCTTGTTTCCATTACGTCTCCAATACACCCATCGTTTTTGCCCTTTGATGAATCCATTAAATGGACTATCTCATCAATTCGCAAGTTCCACGATTTGTAGCTTTGTCTCAATCCATAAATGGATTTACTAGGCTATGTACTCTAAATGATCTAGCCTCTAAACAATAAACCTTATTGTTCCAAGCAGGCACATTTAGATCTAGTACCACCCTTATGCAGAACTAGGGATCGATTTCATGTCTACTAGATCCAGAGTCCAAACTCCTCTAGTCTTATGAACATCTCTGGTTGTCAAACAACCTCCCACTGCAATGGCGTCCCGGTGTATAACAGTAATAACAATAGGTGCAGTGTGTGGTGTACTTCTACTCGGTTTGGCTGGTTCCCAGTCTTTTGTCCTTCTCATTCCAAGGTATTAATTTTAATTCAGGCTTTTGTGGTTCATCTAATAGTATTCCTCTATGAACCGAACGATAGACGTCCCTCTGGTTCGCAGTACTATAGAACACACAATATTTCGTTCATCTAGCATATCCTACAACCATACTTGTTGTATCCAGGAATATCCATAGAACATAGGTAGTTCCGAACAACTTGTCCTTTTTACCATCAGATTTCTATTTCTTATTTACAACGCACCATCTCTACACGTAAGTGTATGGTGTGTCCTTTTGTGATGCTATGTGTTATTTAGATAGGTGATGACCTCCGCGACTGAGTCGCAGGCTCCTAATGGATATACTTTAATGGTTCCCCATAATAGCTTTGTGTCCATTGACTAGTCAAAACACTTTGCTTTTATGGCGCATTTAAGTATTCTAATCCATTATCGAGTATTCTTGAAAGAATTACTCGCACCTTTCTTATTCACACATATATCTGCATTTCTAATCATTTCTAATACTTGTCCGAATTCTACCTTTTACCAGAAAGGTTTGCTTAGATGTATTATCCTTCAAACTCAATTCTCAGGTCGGAAGGTCCATTCCTTCAACTATAATTGATTAAATCAATTTCGACCTTTTGAATCTTATTTGAAAATACTACTAAGTACAAAATTCACAAGTATAATGATTTAATAAAGAAATATCTAACAAGTAAAACAAGTTATAGAACGGTTCATTGCAGTGTGGTAGACTTAGGATCTATCATTCATATGTTGCTATCTAATGTACCAGAATAGATAATACCCATTATTTCAAAATCATCCAATGATTAAAGAAATAAAATATCCATTCATAAATAATAGAAATCCAAAACAAAAACGTTCTTTCTAAAATAAAGGGTACATAAAGCAATAAATTTGAAATGAAATCCTATTTTAACTACTAAAGCAGATAAATGTCTTCCACCGCAACTGCTGCCTCCTCTACAGCTTTTGCCCGTGTAGACTCGAACTCTCCTTCTCTAAGTCGCCGGGTTTTCTGGAACCCCTGCATTCAAAAATGCATATACCGTCAGTGGTTCCATATCTACACACCAGAATTCTGGTAGATAATACCGCTGACTATGTTTTTACGACTAAAGAAAAATTCGTACCTCTGAGAGGACATTCAGACTTCCAGTGTCCAGACTTGTTGCATCGGAAGCA
The DNA here is from genome assembly GCA_954870475.1 of Euphrasia confusa. Lineage (NCBI taxonomy): Eukaryota > Viridiplantae > Streptophyta > Magnoliopsida > Lamiales > Orobanchaceae > Euphrasia > Euphrasia confusa. Next base: position 12,672,391 of record OX940949.1, on the reverse strand, counting down.
ATTGCCCTTTGGCTTTGCAGCCCCCACTCATGGTACAAATTTCTTGACACCACTGGGTTTTCTGGCTTGCTTCCTTCTCTTGCCCCTACCTCCACCAGGCTTAAAGCCTTTGGACTTGGTAGCTACAAGCGCTAGAGACTTGCCCTTCTTGTAGATCCCCTCTGCCGCCTTCAGCTCAGTCAGGAGTTGCGCAAGAGAGTAAGATAGTTTACCCATATTATAACTCATGCGAAACTGCTCAAAGCTAGGGGTCAGAGACTGGAGTATGATGTCGACTTGCGTCTCAGCATCAATTTGAGCTCCTAGGATCTCAAGCTCATTCAACAAACCCATCATCTTAAGAACGTGCTCCCCTACGGGCGTTCCTTCAGACTGAGTAGTTGTCATGAGGACTCTCATGGCTTCTTGCCTTGCCGCACGATCTTGCTCTCCAAACATCTCCTTGAGGTTAAACATCATATCATAGGCAGTGTCCATCGACTCATGTTGGGTTTGGAGTACATTTGACATAGAAGCCAAAATATAACACCTAGCCATTTCATCAGCCTTTTTCCACTTCCGATATGCCAGTTTTGATAGAGTAGTATACTTAATGTCTAGATTTGAGTATTCTGAACTCTGTATGCACTTTCATTTACCTATTAATTACAGACATTCATTTGCTTTTAATTATTGTTAATTAAATATATGCAAATCATAGTTCTGGATTTTATACGTTGTAGTTAGTATGGTGTGTCGGGCCCACACAGAAGATCATACTATCGGTTACTCGTATTTAATCAAACAGTTGCTCACGACCTAGGTGGACACGAACTAGTCCATCGGTATAGTCGTTGTGTGAGAGAGAAAATAATTTGTCTTAATTATTTTATCACACTTGTACACTTTGTGTATTGAGCGGATCGCTTGAGACTTATCAATTAGGATTGCTCTCTGATAATTGATTTAAGTCTCAGAGTATTTTATTCTTAATCCCTGAAACAATTGCGGGTGTGTATATTTAATATCAGTGACTTTGATTTGCCAAAGGAATTAACCGATTTAATTATTGGGTTAATTACCGGTTAAGTTGGGTCACTATATTTTATATATGGCATACCGTGAATTCTTGAAGGGACAGTGTATCCCGGAAGGGTTGATAATATCCCCGAGATGAGCTCATAAGGATTTATTATGTAAACCTCGCGAGTGGATTTGTTCCGCATAATAAATAAGGTTGAGTGGTACTATTCTCGGATATAAGAGATGAATAAATTTATTAAGCAATAAATAAATTTTATTCATGGATATTTAAATCTTAAATACACGGAATAAATAATACTACATTGGAGAAATATTATTTGGTATAATATGGAATAATATTGGGAGGTCAATTTTATTTATATAGTGGAAAATAAATAAAATTAATATTGATAAGAATTAATGGATTTGGGTTGGACCCAATTTAATTTTCAATATTTAAGCCCAATATTTATTCTCCTTTTGATCCCCCTCGTAGCCTATAAAAGCACTACATGGTCTTCACTTTTACTAACCTACGTAATACACAAATACAATAAAGTTCTGAGAGTGAAGAGGATCCATAAGTTCGATAGCTCGTCGCCCACCCGACGTTCGAACGAGGTGCAAGGAATACGCGGGAAGATCTCGAGGTCACCGATTTCGTTTCTCCGAACAACGAATCGTAGGTACAATTCTCAACGCACTTGTTAATTGTTCGATTTGCGTTTATTGAAAATACCGTAGAACAAAGATCCGAAGATCGAAGCCCGGATTAGACGAACGATCGCGCGGTGGTGGCGAAGCCACCGGACCGCGGATCGCCCGCCTAGGGTTTCGGCGTGGGGGCGATGGAGGCGAACCCTCGGCTGGGCCGAGGGTGTGCGATCGACCACAAGGGTCGATCGCTGGGCACGGGCTGGTGCCGTGCCCTACCCCGCCGTGAAGGCGGGGACCTCCTGGTGGTGGCGGGTCGCCGGACCCGCCGCGGGAGGGCTGTCGAACAGCCCTACCCCGATCGATCGCCGGCGTGCGATCGATCATCTTGATCGTGCGAACCCCGGCTCGCGGGGGTTCGGGTGGGGGCGGATCACGTGCCTTCGGGTGCGTGGTCTCCAAAGCCCGGACTCCGGCGGATGAGTCGGTGTTCGTATGATTTCCGGCGAAGGGTTCGTTCGGGTTATCGGTTCCGCAATTTTGATGACCCGGGATATCGAATTCCAACAATTGGTATCAGAGCGTGGTTTACGTTCGCGGTATTTTCAATAAAATTGTTCTACCTTGCAGGGTTCCGACTATTATGGCTTGATGATTATTCGTTTAATTATTTTGTCATGTGAATGTTGTTTTTATTAAACTCTCGGACATGTCGAGATTCGTTTTTGGTGGTGAATGCTTGTAATAGTAAAAATTCGGGGGTTGACCGAATTTAGGATTTATTATTATGTTCATTGTTTTTCCGGAAATTGTATAGGGTCGATTTCGTGTATAGAATCGATACCGGAATTGTAATTTAGTTTTTGTAAATTTATTTTGCGATTGGATCGACGTATCGAAGACCGCCGGAGAAGACGAAGTGACGAGATGGACAAGGGCTAGGGATCGATTGGATCGATCCCATGGAGCTGCCCGGACCGATCGACCCACAGCCCTAGGAGGGGCTGTTGCCCTAGCCGCGGCTGCCGCCGGTTGGTGGTGGCTTGTCGGCGTGCTGGGCGGCGGCGGCCCTCCCCGTGGCTGGCGATCGACGATGGTGGGGGTGGTTCGGGGTCTCCCAACCCGGGCTACTCCTACCGGAAATATACTTTCCTAATTAATTCATTATTTCCTATTTTGATTATTTCTTTATGGAATAGTCTAGAAAAATAGAAAAGAATTAATTATGGAAAAGTATAATAGTCCTAATTATTTTATTTCCTTATTTCATTATGGAAATCATCTAGAATATTCCAAGTGGATCTTGGATAGATTATTCTAGAGCTTTAATGAAGTAGAAAGGGAAGATAAAATAAATATTAATAATATTTAATTTTATTTTTAATTTATTCGATTGACTTAATTATTATTAATTAAGTATCTTTTGGATTTATTAAAAATAGATAGATTTAAATATTGGATATTAATATTCTCGTCACATGGAGCATTCAAGAAACGAAGACTAAAGACTAGAAGATGCGTACGGGGATGTGATGAAGCCATAATAGTCGGAAAATAATATTCTAGTATTATTTTGACTATGTGATAATACTATGTGCTTTATTACATGTATGCATGCTATATGTGTTTATTTTATGCACTAGATAGCGTATCCCTTTATTGTAAAAAGCTAAGTGGGAGAGGGTATGGAAACATACCCATGGTCTCCATTGCTGCTCTCTTGGTGACTTTTATAAACTCTTGAAGTTTATATAGATAGGTCATTGTAGGAGAGTTCTTGTAATTCCTCTTACAAGAGACATTGATTAAGTTTATCAAACAATGCCTAATTTGTCTTTCCAAAGCTGATTTCAAGTCGACTCATTCTCACCCCGGGGAGTGGAATGGAGCCAGAGCCACTTGGTCATGTAGAGGACACAAATTAGAGACTTTCGTGCCATACTTTTATAGATGGGTCGTTTGTCTGCTCGGCTCCCTCATTTATGAGAGATAGGGTCGTTCGCATGGTGAATCACTGGTTAGAAACTTCGAGTTTCACTTATGATTCTCCACGTATTGATCTACGAGATTAAATGGATCAAGTAATTGGGAGTCAATTATAAAAGTCTCTTAGCTGGTAAACGTCCACACCACGTGGCTTGCTATGCTGACGGACTTTGAATTAATTGATGTAGACAGTTGTAAGTGATTACGAAGAGTTGTGAAGTTATCGTAAACGTCCACACCACGTGGCTTGCGGTGATGTAGCAATTCCAAGTAGTTTACTTTGGTACTGAGTAATGGTTTACACTTAGATACGCGTTATAGTATCCCTCCCCACGAGGTTACGCTATGATTGATGTATGACCAAAGAAAATCTAATTGCTAAATCATTTGGGTGGGTAAACGTCCACACCACGTGGCTTGCCTTACCTGATGGGATTTTAGATGTGATTAGTGATTTAATGATATTATTTGAGGGAGATAATATCGGATATTAAATTGTTTGTTTGTTTTATGTGCTTATAGGTTAGGAATGACTGTGACCCCACTTTGTGATATACTTAAGGATGAAAACTCACCGGTTCCATATGGTGATGATTGGGAACGAAATCTGGACATTGTTGAGACTGTCAAGCCTTCCGAATCCACTGTTGTACCAACTCATGAGGACATTTTGAATGACCTCAAGGAGATGTTGAGACATAGTGTGGAGGCCGGACAAGAGGTGGTTGACATACTTTATAAATTCAGTCCTCTTAGAGAATCATTTAAAAACGATTTGAAAAGAGCGGAACTTATAAGTATGGTCAGAAAATCACAAGCTCTTGTGGCTAAAATGGAAGTGCAAGCAAAGAAGCCCAGTGGTTCTAAACCACGGATTGGGAAAAGCAAGCCGCGAGGCAAGTGCTATCGATGCAAGCAGTTTGGGCACTGGAGGTCTGATTGTCCTCTCATCAAAGGTACGAAATTTTCCTTAGTCACTGAAACATTGTCAGCGGTGATATCTACCAGCACCTGGTGTGTAGATACGGATGCCACTGACCATGTCTGCAATTCATTGCAGGGGTTCCAGGAAACCCGGAGACTTAGAGAGGGAGAGATCGTAGTCTACATGGGCAATGCCACGAAGGTGGCGGCTGTTGCAGTGGGAGACGTTCACTTACGTTTTAGTAGTGATAGGGTTTTAGTTTTACGAAATTGTCTTTATGTACCGAACTTTAGAAAGAATTTGATTTCGGTTTCTAAGTTAATTCTGAATGGATATTCTGTTTCTTTTGATCACTCTGTGGTCATAAGAAGAAATAGTGAGATTGTCTGTTCTGGTACATTGGTAGACGATTTGTACATTCTGAATCCTGAGTCTAACACGATGCAACTAACCGAGAGTAATAACACATCTACGAACACCAATAAGAGAAAGGAACCTTCTAAGATGAATCAATTATACTTGTGGCATCTAAGGCTAGGTCATAATAATTCGAATAGAATTCAAAGGTTGAAAGCTGATGGTCTCATTAGCGGCATAGAAGGAGAGGACCTTCCAACCTGCGAATCCTGTTTGGAGGGCAAAATGACCAAGCGTTCTTTTTCTGGTAAAGGACGTAGAGCTGAACAAGTATTGGATTTGATTCACTCTGATGTATGCGGACCTATGTCTACTCAGGCAAGGGGAGGGTACGAGTACTTCATCACCTTTACTGATGATTACTCAAGGTATGGATATATTTACCTGATGCGCCACAAGAGTGATTCTTTTGACAAGTTCAAGGAATTCAAGGCTCTTGTGGAGAACCTTCGTGGTAAATCCATAAAATGCCTGCGATCTGATCGCGGAGGCGAGTACCTGTCTGGAGAATTCAAGGCATACTTGGCAGAGAATGGGATTGAATCCCAACTGACCTCACCATATACTCCTCAGCAGAATGGTGTGTCAGAAAGAAGGAATAGGACTCTTATGGAAATGGTGCGATCTATGATGAGTTACTCGGATTTACCTATTATGTTCTGGGGACATGCCTTGGAAACAGCGGCGTATATCTTGAATAGGGTTCCAACCAAAACGGTACCAACAACACCCATGGAATTGTGGAGTGGGCGTAAGCCTAACTTGGGACACATTCGGATCTGGGGTTGTCCAGCACATGTGTTGCGACAAGGTGCCGATAAGTTAGAACCTAGATCAGAATTACGGCTGTTTATAGGATACCCGAAAGGAACTAAGGGTGGCATGTTCTATAGTCCTACGGACCAGAAGATCGTTATAAGTACTAACGCTCGGTTCCTAGAGGAAGACTATGTCATGGACCACAAGCCCAAAAGTGACATAATACTTGATGAGTTGAGAGGTAACGAGGAAGACCTGGATACAGCCGAACCGAGTATAGATACGCCACTAGAACCTGCACCTAACACTGTCACTGTTAATACACCGGAACGCCGTCGTAGTGGGAGGGTTGTTAAACAACCAGATAGATGGATTGGACTGGGTGAGTCTTCGGACTCTGGACCTGGAGTTCATGAAATCGATCCCTGGACCTATGATGATGCGGTACAAGATATAGATGCTCCTTCTTGGAAGAAAGCGATGAAATCCGAAATAGAATCTATGGATTCTAATAAAGTCTGGGATCTTGTAGAACCACCAAGCGGCGTAAAGCCAATTGGGTGTAAATGGGTCTACAAGAGAAAGAGAGGATCTGACGGAAAGGTTGAAACCTTTAAAGCTCGGCTTGTTGCGAAAGGATATACTCAGAAAGAGGGAATCGATTATGAGGAGACCTTCTCGCCGGTAGCCAAGATAAAGTCGATCCGGATTCTCTTATCCATAGCAGCTCATATGAATTATGAGGTGTGGCAAATGGATGTCAAGACAGCTTTCCTTAATGGAAGTCTTGACGAGACGATTTATATGAAACAACCAGAAGGATTCATTGCTAAGGGGCGAGATCATCTAGTGTGCAAGCTTAATCGATCCATTTATGGATTGAAACAAGCCTCGAGATCGTGGAACCTGCGGTTTGACGAAGTAGTCCAATCTTTTGGATTCAGTCAAAGCATGGACGAATCGTGTGTGTATTGGAAACGTGATGAGAAGAAGGTGGTGTTTCTCGTGCTTTATGTAGATGACATTCTTCTCATTGGCAACAGTGTAAAGATGTTATCAGACATAAAGGGATGGTTGTCTAGACAATTCGATATGAAAGATTTGGGAGATGTTGGACATGTTCTAGGGATCAAGGTCATAAGGGATCGCCGGAATAGAACATTGTACTTATCCCAGCAATCTTACATAGACACGATTCTGGATCGTTTTAACATGCAAGATTCCAAGAAGGGTGAACTGCCCTTCAGTAAAGGAACTTATCTTTCTAAGGACATGTGTCCTCGGACACAAAAGGAGAAAGATGAAATGAAAGCAGTTCCCTACGCTTCGGCTGTGGGAAGCTTGATGTATGCAATGTTATGTACGAGACCTGATATCTGCTATGCAGTTGGCGTAGTGGCTAGATATCAGAGTAACCCTGGAAAGGCTCATTGGTCTGCTGTAAAGAGCATTTTCAAGTATTTGCGAAATACTAAGGATTATGTTCTGAGTTACGGAGCGGACAACTTGATTCCTTTGGGTTATACGGATTCGGATTTCCAAGCTGATAAGGACCGGCGAAAGTCGACATCAGGCTATGTGTACACTTTGGGAGGTGGAGCCGTATCATGGAGGAGTGTTAAGCAAAAGTGCATTTCAGACTCTACCATGGAAGCTGAATATGTTGCAGCCTCAGAGGCAGCGAAAGAGTCAGTTTGGTTCCTTAATTTCCTCCGGGACTTAGATGTGATTCCGAGTTTGCCTAGAGCTATGACAATTTATTGTGACAATAGCGGTGCAGTGGCAAACAGTAAGGAACCACGGTCCCATAGTGCTACGAAACACATAGAGCGCAAGTACCACCTGATTCGAGTCATCGTCAAGAGGGGCGATGCGATAGTCACCAAGATAGCTTCGGAAGACAACCTAGCGGACCCTTTCACCAAGATACTTCCTAAGGAAGTATATTTCAAGCACTTGGAGGGTTTGGGAGTCAGAAGTTTGGAGGATAAGACTAGACCTTAGTATAAGTGGGAGATTGATAGAGTAGTATACTTAATGTCTAGATTTGAGTATTCTGAACTCTGTATGCACTTTCATTTACCTATTAATTACAGACATTCATTTGCTTTTAATTATTGTTAATTAAATATATGCAAATCATAGTTCTGGATTTTATACGTTGTAGTTAGTATGGTGTGTCGGGCCCACACAGAAGATCATACTATCGGTTACTCGTATTTAATCAAACAGTTGCTCACGACCTAGGTGGACACGAACTAGTCCATCGGTATAGTCGTTGTGTGAGAGAGAAAATAATTTGTCTTAATTATTTTATCACACTTGTACACTTTGTGTATTGAGCGGATCGCTTGAGACTTATCAATTAGGATTGCTCTCTGATAATTGATTTAAGTCTCAGAGTATTTTATTCTTAATCCCTGAAACAATTGCGGGTGTGTATATTTAATATCAGTGACTTTGATTTGCCAAAGGAATTAACCGATTTAATTATTGGGTTAATTACCGGTTAAGTTGGGTCACTATATTTTATATATGGCATACCGTGAATTCTTGAAGGGACAGTGTATCCCGGAAGGGTTGATAATATCCCCGAGATGAGCTCATAAGGATTTATTATGTAAACCTCGCGAGTGGATTTGTTCCGCATAATAAATAAGGTTGAGTGGTACTATTCTCGGATATAAGAGATGAATAAATTTATTAAGCAATAAATAAATTTTATTCATGGATATTTAAATCTTAAATACACGGAATAAATAATACTACGTTGGAGAAATATTATTTGGTATAATATGGAATAATATTGGGAGGTCAATTTTATTTATATAGTGGAAAATAAATAAAATTAATATTGATAAGAATTAATGGATTTGGGTTGGACCCAATTTAATTTTCAATATTTAAGCCCAATATTTATTCTCCTTTTGATCCCCCTCGTAGCCTATAAAAGCACTACATGGTCTTCACTTTTACTAACCTACGTAATACACAAATACAATAAAGTTCTGAGAGTGAAGAGGATCCATAAGTTCGATAGCTCGTCGCCCACCCGACGTTCGAACGAGGTGCAAGGAATACGCGGGAAGATCTCGAGGTCACCGATTTCGTTTCTCCGAACAACGAATCGTAGGTACAATTCTCAACGCACTTGTTAATTGTTCGATTTGCGTTTATTGAAAATACCGTAGAACAAAGATCCGAAGATCGAAGCCCGGATTAGACGAACGATCGCGCGGTGGTGGCGAAGCCACCGGACCGCGGATCGCCCGCCTAGGGTTTCGGCGTGGGGGCGATGGAGGCGAACCCTCGGCTGGGCCGAGGGTGTGCGATCGACCACAAGGGTCGATCGCTGGGCACGGGCTGGTGCCGTGCCCTACCCCTCCGTGAAGGCGGGGACCTCCTGGTGGTGGCGGGTCGCCGGACCCGCCGCGGGAGGGCTGTCGAACAGCCCTACCCCGATCGATCGCCGGCGTGCGATCGATCATCTTGATCGTGCGAACCCCGGCTCGCGGGGGTTCGGGTGGGGGCGGATCACGTGCCTTCGGGTGCGTGGTCTCCAAAGCCCGGACTCCGGCGGATGAGTCGGTGTTCGTATGATTTCCGGCGAAGGGTTCGTTCGGGTTATCGGTTCCGCAATTTTGATGACCCGGGATATCGAATTCCAACAAGTTTTTCCTCATCAGTTGAGGCAGGCGTGGGCTCAGCAAGGCATACTTCATGGAGTACAAACTTGTACTCCTCTGAAGTCAGGACAATGTCTAAATTTCTCTTCCAATCAATGTAGTTGGTGCCGGTGAGCTTATGCTCCTTGAGTATCATAGAAAGTGGGTTCATAGCTATTCTCTAAACCTATAAGCACATTTAAACAAACAATCAATTTAATATCCGATATTATCTCCCTCAAATAATATCATTAAATTACTAATCACATCTAAAATCCCATCAGGTAAGGCAAGCCACGTGGTGTGGACGTTTACCCACCCAAATGATTTAGCAATTAGATTTTCTTTGGTCATACATCACTTATAGCGTAACCTCGTGGGGAGGAATACTATAAGGTGTATCTAAGTGTAAACCATTACTCAGCACCAAAGTAAATCGCTTGGAATTGCTACATCACCGCAAGCCACGTGGTGTGGACGTTTACGACAACTTCACAACTCTTCGCAATTCCTTACAACTGTCTACATCAATTAATCCAAAATCCGTCAGTATAGCAAGCCACGTGGTGTGGACGTTTACTACACTAAGAGACTTTTATAATTGACTCCCAGTTACAAGATCCATTCGATTTTCGTAAATCAAGACGCGGAGAATCATAAGTGAAACTCGAAGTTTCTAACCAGTGATTCACCATGCGAACAACCCTATCTCTTATTAGATGAGGGAGCCGAGCAAACAATCGACCCACCTTAAAAGGATGGTACGAATGTCTCTAATTTGTGTCATCCACATGACCAAGTGGCTTTGGCTCCATTCCACTCCCCGGGGTGAGAATGAGTCGACTTGAAGTCAGCTTCAGAAAGACAAATTAGGCATTGTTTGATAAACTTAATCAATGTCTCTTGTAAAAGGAATTACAAGAATTCTCCTCTAATGACACATCTATGTGAACTTCAAAAATCCACAAGAGTCACCAAGAGAACAGTAATGGAGACCATGGGAATGTTTCCATCCCCTCTCCCACTTAGCTTTTTATAACAAAGGGATACGCTATCTAGTGCATAAAGTAAACACATATAGCATGCATACAAGCAATAAAGCACATAGCACATAGTCAAAATAAGCTAGAAAATTATTTTCCGACTATCATGGCTTTATTCCATCTCCGTATGCGTCTTCTAGTCTTCAGTCTTCGTTCTTGAATGCTCCATGTGACGAGAATATTAATCCCAATATTTAAATCTATTTATTCTTAATAAATCCAAAAGATACTTAATTCGAAAATTAAGTCAATCGAATAAATCAAAAATAAAATTAAATATTATTAATATTTTTATTTATTTATTTTCCTATCTAATTCTATTAAATCTCTAGAATAATCTATCCAAGTAAAACTTGGAATATTCTAGAAGACTTCTATAATAGAATAAGGAAATAAAATAAATTAGGACTCTTCTACTTTCCTAGATTAATCAATTTTCAATACTATGAAAATTCCCATAAAATAGGAATAATCAATTAGGAAATAAATCAATCCTAAATTAACTCTTATTCCTTTCCAATTCTATTAAATCTCTAGGATCCTATTCCAAGTAGAACTCGGAATACTCTAGAAGACTTCCATAATAGAATAAGGAATAAAATTAATTCCAATTAATTCTTTTCCTAATCCATGAGAACTCCCAAAAATAGGAAAACTTAAATAGGAAAAACAAATTAATTAGGAAAGTAGTATCTTGGTAGGAGACACGAGATCACGAGGACCCCGCGCCCCCACCATCGACCCACCGCCGGGAAGCCACGCGCTGCCGCCCCCAGCCCACGCGCCACCACCACCGGTGGCCGGCGTGGCCGAGAGCCCTACGGGCTGCCTCCCTCGGGTCGATCGATCATCATGGATCGATCCTCGGTCCTCCCTCTCATCTTCTCCGTCACACGCGTTCTCCGGCGGTCGTCTCGGCATCGAACCAACGTAAATAAATTACAAGAAATAAATTTACAATTCCGGTATCGATTCTATACATGAAATCGACCCTATACACTTTCCGGAAAACATAGAACAATAATAATAAATCTAAATTCGGTCAACCCCCGAATTTTTACTATTACAAGCATTCATCCACACAAAACGAATCTCGACATGTCCGAGAGTTTAATAAACGAATAATCATGGTAAATTAAATAGCAATTAATTAAACGAATAATTAACAATTTAATTAAACCATGATAGTCGGAATCCCTGCAAGGTAGAACACAATTGAACACATACATGAACACGAAACCGAACGCTCTGATACCAATTGTTGGAAATCGATATCCCGGGGTATCAAAAATTGCGGGAACCGATAACCCCGACCGAAATCCCGTCGCCGGAAACCGATCACGAACGCCACGTCGCCGGAGTCCGACGAGAGAATCGCCACGAGGGCGAAACCCTAGCCGAACTCCACGCGAAGTTCGCGATCGCCGTGCATGGCGATCGCCGGCTGCATGGAGCAGCCCCGGATGGCGGTGAGTCCGGCGACTTCACCGCCGTTGCCACCGGGAGGGGCGGTCAGCCCCGCTGACCACCGCGGCCAAGCCGCGGCTTGCCCAGCGATCGAGCTTTGCTCGATCGCACGCCCCGGCGTCCAGCCGGGGCCTCCCTCCTCGCACGCCGCCGTCGAGGGGCGGGGATCCGCCACGGCACCAGCCCGTGGCATCCCCAGCGATCGACTCCCGTCGATCGCTCGCCCCGGCGTCCAGCCGGGGCTCCCTTCGTCGCGCTTTCCCGGCGGTCGAACCCTAGGGTTCGGCCGCCCCTTGTTCGATCCCGACGGGGATCTCGAATCCCCGTATCCCGGTCTCGACGTTTCCCGGATCTTGTGTTCATGTACATATTACAATTTACATCACATACAATCATAGAGGGGGTTTTGATGATCATACCTTTGATTCGTTGTGCGGGGAAACGTGAAATTACGTCTTCGACGTAAGATACCAACTTTTCGCGAAGTCGGTCTTAAACACTTAACACTTCAGCAACTTCGTTCGCACACACTCAGCAAATGTAAGGGAAAGTTGTGAAGACAAAGTTATGTAATATTTTTCATTTCATTGATCACAAAACGAAAGCTATTACACGTGGAGAGAAAGGTAGACGGAATGATCAAAGGTCGTATCCCAAGTGACGCAGCACTCCAACGAACCAGAGACCTAGTACTACTACACCTAGAGCTAAATCACATAACCCTACTAGTGGTGCACAGCACAAAAACAACTACCAAAACTCTAAGGCTCAGCGCCAACAAACAACGATAGCGATACTCAGATATCAGATTTCGTTCTCTCAAAATCGTCAAAATGAAGTCTTCAGCTTCCATGGGTTTATATAGTAGTGCCGCACATGTGGAGCGCTGATGTGGAGCAATCTCACTGGTCGCATGCTTGGCTGACATCACGAATCCATGGATGACATCACTTTTTGTACTTGGATTCTAGAATCTTGGAATCTTGAATCTTTGATCCTTGAATCTTCGACTCTTGAATCTTTTAATTTATTCGACTTCAAACTTCAACTCTATCTTGACTCCATCGATCTCAATACTTCGTCTTCAACTCCATCGTGATAAACACCCGTCGTTGAGGCTTCAGCACTTCATCGTCTTCATGGTCGTCGATAGTATTGAAGTAGTAAAATAGCAATCTATGTTGCAAAGACGGAGAAGGCAAGAATTGCGACTCCATTCGCAAAAGAAGAGAGTGCAAGAAATGCGACTCCATTCGCAAAAGTTGAGTGTGCAAGGATTTGCGACTCAACTCGCAAAAGTAGAGAAGCAAGGATTTGCGACTCATGTCGCAAAAGTAGAGAAGACAGGAATTGCGAACTGGTTCGCAATTGTTGTGAGCTGGGAATTGAATTGCGACTGTAGTCGCAATTTCGTGATATAGATAGCCCTTGAAGTGTGGATTCAATAGCATCTTGAATCAAGTCAATCGGAGCTCGCACGAAGGAGATATGGATAAAATCGACGGACTGCGCATATGATTTGCGACTCCAGTCGCAATTTCCGGAGGGGCATGATTTGCGACTCCAGTCGCAATTCATGATTTGCGACTCCAGTCGCAATTTGGTTATGGATATAGCCCTTGAAGTCAGGATTCCATAACATCTTGAATCATGTCAATCGGAGCTCGCACGAAGGAGATATGGATAAAATCGACAGACTGCACATATGATATGCGACTCCAGTCGCAATTTCCGGAGGGGCATGATTTGCGACTCCAGTCGCAATTCATGATTTGCGACTCCAGTCGCAATTTGGTTATGGAGATATCCCTTGAGGTCAGGATTCCATAACATCTTGAATCATGTCAATCATAGCTCGTATGAAGGATATATGGCTAAAATCGAGGGACTGCACATCCAAGCACTTACAGCGCAAGTTTGTGCGACTCCAGTCGCATGCGACTCCAGTCGCATATTTTTGACATTACTTGTAATATATGGATGCGTAGCTCTTGAAGTGAGGATTCCATAGAAACTTGAATCGTGTCCATCAAAGCTTGTACGAAGAAGATATGACAATAGTCGACGGACAGCGCAAGAGACACACAAAGTTGATGCCAAAAAAAAACTTGTATTTACAATCTCCCCCTTTTTGGTACAACTCTTGTGAAACACAACAATCATGAGTAGACTTGCAAAGCTTAGATGTTGTCGCCAAAACATACTTCGACAATCTCCCCCTTTTTGGCACAACTCATATGAGAGATAATGAGTACAAATAGATCCAGCAAGTCTCCCCCTCAAGAGATACATCACAAGGTGAAGCACCTACATTGAATAGATATGAAAAAACAAAAAACTTAGTCAAGAGTTCAAACATCAACACATCAAAACATCAAAACTTAGTTCATCAAAACAAGATATGAAAAACATGCACGATGGAAAATAGTTCAAGTCTTATGCATGCAACGAGATAATGAAAAACGAAATAGTTCAAGAGTTTATCAAAAACTTAAAACCAGGCATCACTGAGGTGCAAACTTTTGCTAGATGAGCCAGCACCACCTAACCCTCCCCCTTGATGGGTCATCTGGTGAAGGTAGTCGAAAGTATTGGCACGGACTTCATGCTGACGTGAGCATTAACATGCTTGAGGTAATGTAAGTCACCGGAAGCTGCTACACTCATCTTACGCCTTAAAGATTGAACTCCACGAGATGCTGAATATGAACTACAATGAGAACCAAACAAAACAACACATCCCGAGTTAGCATTCAAGCGTTCAACACGAATCAAAACATTCGAAAACATTTTAGTGGAGATTTAAGCGGTGATACGAGGCAGTGAAGAGCAAGTATTTTTCCAGAAAAGAATTCACATTTCATCATTTTCCAAAAACCAAAAATTTCACATGAGGTGATAAAAACTTTGAGGTATAATGAAAAATCTCTCGAGATAAAAACCGGTGAAACGGACCGAAGTATGTGATAGAATTTTAACTCGTCCTTCGTCACAATCACAAGAACACGTGCCGTGTTTCGTCGAAACATGTTTGATGAGTTTGCACCGCACAAGAGATTTTAATTCATGAGTGCAAGGTGAACTTTTAAGGCACTCCACTTGGGACTAAGCGTTACTACAATCAGAGGGGAGCAAGGATCATCCTGCGTCCTCCAGACGAGTTTTAGCTTTTAAATGAAATGTAACAGATGCTCATTACAACAGTCAGAGGGGAGCAAGGATCATCCTGCATCTTAAACTGGGGTGTCCATGTGCTACCTTTCGAAGAGGGGAGCCGGCAGACAAAGTGATCCGGCGTCCTCCGCTACTTGGTATTATGGATCTATGCAAATGATAGCTTGTGGGAGTTATATGCCAAGGTCACATGTTTGCGCTCAGAGGAATAAATGCACTTGGGTCCGAAGACTAAAGCGGCCTCGAATCGATGTTCAACTTATTAGACTAATCCACGACGATTCAGCGTGCATATTCAGAAGTAAAGAAAATAATCTTTCAGACTTCAAAATTTTCATGAACTCTTAAAGAGAACACATGCAGAGAGAATTTCTTAGAGTTTGAAATCTCTCAAAGTCAAGAGGTTTGGTAAAGATGTCAGCGAGTTGTTTTTCTGTTGAAATATGCTGTAGACTGACTATATCACAATCAACCAAATCTCTAATGAAATGATGTCGAATGTCGATGTGTTTAGTGCGAGAATGCTGGACAGGATTTTCGCTGATTTTGATAGCACTTTGGTTATCACAGAACAGCACCAAGGGAGCACTCTCGATAAGATAATCATCCAACATCTGCTTTAGCCAAAGCAATTGAGTGCAGCAACTCCCGGCTGCAACATACTCAGACTCAGCAGTCGATAGAGCGATGCAATTTTGCTTCCGACTATGCCATGACACTATGTTATTGCCAAGGAAACAGCAGCATCCAGAAGTGCTCTTTCGTTCATCAGTGTCACTTGCCCAATCCGCATCGGAGAAGCCGACGAGATTTGATGTAGTGTCACATGCATACCAAAGATCGAGATCAGAAGTTCCTGAGATGTAGCGGAGTATCCGTTTCACAGCTCGTAGATGGTCCTCCTTAGGATCAGCTTGGTACCTGGCACACATACACACACTAAACATTATGTCTGGGCGAGTAGCAGTTAGATAAAGTAAACTACCAATCATGGAACGATATAGAGTTTGATCAACACTACGACTTTTAGTCGATTTAGATAACCGTTCAGTCATCGCCATGGGAGTTTTTGCGGGCTTAGCATGATGCATCTCGAATCTTTCGACCATATTTTTTGCATATTTGCTTTGAGATACAAAGATCCCATCCGGTCGTTGAGATATTTGAAGTCCTAAGAATTGATGCAGCTCTCCTTCAAGACTCATCTGGAATGTTGAAGACATAGATTCCGTGAAGGCTTTCACGAGTTTAGAGCAGGTAGCACCAAAGACAATGTCATCAACGTAAATCTGGGCAACCATCATATGTTTGCCATCACGCTTCAAGAAAAGAGTCTTGTCGACTGAGCCACGTACAAAACCAAACTTGAGAAGATAGTCCGTTAAACATCCATACCAAGCGCGAGGAGCTTGCTTCAACCCATAGAGTGCTTTGTGAAGCTTATAAACATGATTCGGCTTTATGGGATCCTCGAATCCTTTTGGTTGAGCAACATACACCTCCTCTTCCAATACTCCATTTAGGAATGCAGCTTTGACATCCATTTGTCGAAGTTTGATGCCGAGGTGGCATGCAATAGCGATTAAAAGTCTGATGGATTCAATTCGTGCAACTGGAGCAAAGGTTTCATCAAAATCTATCCCTTCAACTTGTGCATAGCCTTGTGCAACAAGACGAGCTTTGTTTCGAACAACTTGGTTGTGATCATCTGTCTTGTTTTTGAAAATCCATTTAGTTCCGACTACATTCATGTTTGACGTTCTGGGAACTAGGGACCAAACATTATTTCTAGTAAACTCATTCAGCTCTTCTTGCATGGCCATGATCCAAAAGTCTTCCTTCATGGCTTCCTTATAGTTTTTCGGCTCATTCTCAGAGAGAAAACAAGAGATGCTGATTTCATTAAAAACCGCAGAAGTGCAGATGTTGTAGAGTTCATTTGGAGAATTTGACGGTTTCTTTGAGCGTGTAGTTCGCTCATTCAGACTTCCAATCATTTGGGTCGATGGATGTTTCTTTTGAATAAGGCGAGGTGCCTCTCTAGGAGCATCAGCTGGGTTGTCAACATCTTCACTCTCTTCACCATCAGACGATGAAGTATCATTGTTGCGTTGGCTAGACTCTCCAACTTCAGGTGAAGTGTTTGGAGTAGGAGTGTCTTGCACTACAGTAGTGGGTATAGATGGAAAAATACGATACTCCAGAACTCCTTCTTTCACCCAGTCTTCATCTGTATCTTTTCCCAGAAAGTCTTGCTCATCAAAGTTGATGTTTACAGTTTCCATGACCTTCCTGGTTCTAAGATTGTAAGCACGATAGGCATGACTATTCTGACTATAGCCAACAAAAATACCACGATCGGCTTTGGCTTCAAATTTCTTCAGCGGATCCCGATCCCTCAAGATATAGCACGTGCAGCCAAAGACACGAAGGTGAGCGACAGATGGCTTCTTGCCATTTACAAGTTCGTATGCAGTTTCCGTTGTGCCAGAACGAATACTTATGCGATTTAGAATATATCCAGCAGTTGAGACGGCTTCAGCCCAGAAATTTCGAGCAAGATTTTTTGAGATCAACATCACGCGAGCCATCTCTTGCAGAGTTCGATTCTTACGTTCGGCAATCCCATTTTGTTGAGGCGTTTTTGGGGCCGAATATTCATGATGAATTCCCTTCATCATACAAAATTCATTGAAGCTAGCATTTTCAAATTCAGCCCCGTGATCACTTCTGATCCTCTTCACTTTTGCTTCATGATTTGTTCTTATCCATTTCACAATGCCTTTGAAAGCATCAAAAGTCTCATCCTTGGTAGCAAGAAATCTCGTCCATGTGTAACGAGAAAAATCATCAACCACCACCAGCACATATTCTTTCTTAGCAATACACTTCACTTCCATTGGACCCATGAGATCCATGTGAAGTAGTTCAAACGGAGCCGTAGTGCTCATTAGTGTTGGTAGTGCAGGATGAGAAGTCCTTGTCAGTTTTCCCTTCTGGCAGTCTCCACACACTCTTTTCTCAATTTTGGGGAGTTGAGAGATTCCTCGAACTATCTCCCCCTTAACAAGTTTACTCAAATTTCGAGAACTAGTGTGTCCAAGACGTTGATGCCATAAATCAACTTCATCAGCGACGGTTACAGAGAAACAGCTATACTCAGTTGTATAGCAGTTATTCTTCGCACGTGGACCTTCCATGATGCACTTCCCTTCTATATCAAAAACCTTGCAAGAATCTCTATCAAAGCTAACATTCAGCCCTTCATCACACAGTTGGCTGATGCTAATAAGATTTGCCACAAGACCCTTCACATGAACAACATTGCGAATTGGTGGCAATCCTTTAATGTGCAAAGTTCCCTTTCCCATGACGATGCCTTTAGCTCCCCCTCCAAACACCACGGGAGAGCCAGTCATAGGCTCATATTCTTTCAGAAATTTCTCCGGTCATGTGACGGGAACATCCACTATCAAAATACCAAATGCCTTTGTTTCCAGAGTCGGAGGCATTCAGTGCAACATTGCAAAAGATCAATTCACGTGGTCTCCAGGTAGTTGAAGTGGTGGAGTTAAGTTGGACTTTACTCTTTTGAGACTTAGGTACCCACTTCTTCTTCCCAGTCAAAGCGCTCAGAGTCTGCTTAAATTTCGGATTTGGAGACACAGATTTCTTCATTTCCTTAGTCACTTCAGACTTCTTCTTCATGGTCATAAGTTCTCTGTTCATGTCCTCTTTCATCCTATAGCAAAAAGGTCGAATGTGTCCAGGTTGATCACAGTAGTGACAAACAAACTTTCGCCTTCGATGTGTTTCAACCTTCGGAGTTTCAACCTTCGGAGTTGTTTTGATCAAAACATTTTTGGTGCGAGAGAGTTGTTCATTCTTCTTCACTTTCTGAGATTTGTCTAACTTTTTCAGTAGCGTCTTCTCATATGGTAGGATGCCACGAGGATGTTTGACAATATTCTTCGGGAATTGATATGTCTCAGATTCAGATTTAGAAGTCAAGGACGACTTTTTGGGTTTAAGTTCTGGAGACTTAGCAATCTTCTTCCCTTCAGCAATCTCCTTCCGTTTAGATGATTCGGTGTCATCCTTACTTTTATCCTCTGGCTGATCGTTGGATGCTTTGACAAAGATCACATCTTTCTTCTTTTCTGGTGTTGAGTAAATAGACTCAAAAACTTTTTGAAAACCAAGACCATAACGATTTGGATTCATATATGAAGCTGCATTGTCAAATACGGAAGAGTTTGTGTTCATCTTCCTCAATAGCTCATCAGTCATATGGAGTTTTTCTTTCAAAACATATCGTTCCTTGTCAGTCATGGCAAGGTCAGTTTGAGCTTTCATCAGTGATGACTTCAGTTCATCATTCTCAGCATCTGAGTTCTTAAACAGAGTCTGCAGTTTCTTAACTTCAGTTGACTCCTTTTTCAGCGAAATCTTTAGCTTTGAGTTTTCAGAACTCAACCTCTCACACACTTCTCTCAGTTCGACAACTTCTTTGTAGTATTTATGTTTTTCTTCGAAGAGGTCATCAAATTTGATTTTGAGTATTGTTAGAGAGTTGTTCAACCTCTTTTTCTCGTCCGTCTTTTTCTCAACCGAATTTTTCAACTCAACAACGTTATCACACATCTTTTGGTTAGCATTAGAGAGTTCGTTACAAGATTCTGTAAGAACTTTCAAAGACATTTCAAGAGTGCTATTTTCAGTGATGGCTAAATCATAGAGTTTCGACAGCTCAGAGTGACTCTCGTTCAGTGCAAGTAACTCACCACTCATACAATCAGTTTGAGAAAGATTTGGTGTCTCCTTATTTTCCGCAGACTCAGTCATGGATTCATCATCCGAGCAGATTTCTTCATCACAGTACGGTCGATTCTCAGAGGTCAGACAAAAGATATTGTCGGCCGTTGCTACATCCTTCATAAAGGTATCAAGTTCAAAGTTTTCGACTTCGAAGTCAGCAATATCAAAATTTTCATCAAAAGTGACAACAAGAGCGTTGTCCTCATCTTCATCAGCACTTTCATTCTCAGACTCATCATTCTCAGAGATTACTTCCTCATCGTCTATAACAACGTAGCTAACTGGTAGTTTTTTCTTACGATGTAGATTAGGACATTCATTTTTGACGTGTCCATATCCTTTACACTCAAAGCACTGCATCTTGGAGACATCCTTGCTAGTAGAGGAGTATGGGGATAGTTTTGTCCCCTTAAACTTCTTGTCGGGGAAAGATGATTGATTTCGGTTGTTTGAGTTGTTCTGGAATGAGTTAGAATTTTTCTGAAATTTTCGAAAATTTCGTGCACGGTTCTTCCTCTTAAAATCTTAATTCACAAGATACGTAACTATATCAGTCAGCACAGCAAGCTTGTCTGGATTGTTAGAATTCATTAGCCTTTCAATATCCTCAGCTTCATCATCATCAGATTCAGTTACATCAGCTGAGAAACTACATTCAGATTTCTCATTTCTCGAAGGAGTTTTCTGTGGCTTCGGACTTCTTGAGCTCTTACCCTTCTCAGAAATTTTTAGAGCAGTCATTGGCTCATAAACAAGAGACATATCAGGATTGCTACGTACTTTTAGAGTCAAGTCGTAGTTTCTTAAATCAGCCATCAAATCAGCATAATCCCAGCTTTGATTTTCGTCATTGCGTGCTTCAATAGTTAGCACCTTGCTTTCGAACCTAGTGCTTACACTGGATAGAACTTTCTCATAAACCATGGGGGCAGGAAAGACTTCTCCCAGTTCACATGCCTCATTCACATATCTCATGATCTTGTCCAAGTAGTCATTTATATCTTCATCTTCTCTCATCCGGAGTTGATGGAATTGGGCAGTGATAGTTCGGATTTTGGATCGTTTAACTGCATGACTTCCCTCACATGTTCTTTGTAGAGTCTCCCATGCATCTCTCGCAGATGTGCAATTTTTGACCAACTGATACATACTGAGGTCCAGCCATTCACAGATAAGAAGTAGAGCTTTGCTGTTAGCCATAGACAAGTCATGCTCCTCTCTCGTCCAACTACGTTCAGGTTTCGGAATTCTTACACCATCGGCATCTTCAGTATACGGACGCTCCCATCCTTCTAACACTGCCATCCAAGATCTAGAGTCAAACCCCTTAATTCTAGCAGAAACTTTGGCCTTCCAGTTTGAGTAGTTCTGATGAGTAAGCATAATCGGTTTTTGGACAAACATAGACGACTCCATTGTAGCGGAAAAAAGAAGTCAAGTAACGGATCACGTCTTATACGTATGACGTCCCGCTCTGATACCAATTGAAATTACGTCTTCGACGTAAGATACCAACTTTTCGCGAAGTCGGTCTTAAACACTTAACACTTCAGCAACTTCGTTCGCACACACTCAGCAAATGTAAGGGAAAGTTGTGAAGACAAAGTTATGTAATATTTTTCATTTCATTGATCACAAAACGAAAGCTATTACACGTGGAGAGAAAGGTAGACGGAATGATCAAAGGTCGTATCCCAAGTGACGCAGCACTCCAACGAACCAGAGACCTAGTACTACTACACCTAGAGCTAAATCACATAACCCTACTAGTGGTGCACAGCACAAAAACAACTACCAAAACTCTAAGGCTCAGCGCCAACAAACAACGATAGCGATACTCAGATATCAGATTTCGTTCTCTCAAAATCGTCAAAATGAAGTCTTCAGCTTCCATGGGCTTATA
Organism: Euphrasia confusa; assembly: GCA_954870475.1. Lineage (NCBI taxonomy): Eukaryota > Viridiplantae > Streptophyta > Magnoliopsida > Lamiales > Orobanchaceae > Euphrasia > Euphrasia confusa. Next base: position 12,650,578 of record OX940949.1, on the reverse strand, counting down.
TAGTAGTGCCGCACATGTGGAGCGCTGATGTGGAGCAATCTCACTGGTCACATGCTTGGCTGACATCACGAATCCATGGATGACATCACTTTTTGTACTTGGATTCTAGAATCTTGGAATCTTGAATCTTTGATCCTTGAATCTTCGACTCTTGAATCTTTTAATTTCTTCGACTTCAAACTTCAACTCTATCTTGACTCCATCGATCTCAATACTTCGTCTTCAACTCAATCGTGATAAACACCCGTCGTTGAGGCTTCAGCACTTCATCGTCTTCATGGTCGTCGATAGTATTGAAGTAGTAAAATAGCAATCTATGTTGCAAAGACGGAGAAGGCAAGAATTGCGACTCCGTTCGCAAATGAAGAGAGTGCAAGAAATGCGACTCCATTCGCAAAAGTTGAGTGTGCAAGGATTTGCGACTCAAGTCGCAAAAGTAGAGAAGCAAGGATTTGCGACTCAAGTCGCAAAAGTAGAGAAGACAGGAATTTCGAACTGGTTCGCAATTGTTGTGAGCTGGGAATTGAATTGCGACTGTAGTCGCATTTTGGTGATATAGATAGCCCTTGAAGTGTGGATTCAATAGCATCTTGAATCAAGTCAATCGGAGCTCGCACGAAGGAGATATGAATAAAATCGACGGACTGCGCATATGATTTGCGACTCCAGTCGCAATTTCCGGAGGGGCATGATTTGCGACTCCAGTCGCAATTTGGTTATGGAGATAGCCCTTGAAGTAAGGATTCCATAACATCTTTAATCATGTCAATCGGAGCTCGCACGAAGGAGATATGTATAAAATCGACAGACTGCACATATGATTTGCGACTCCAGTCGCAATTTCCGGAGGGGCATGATTTGCGACTCCAGTCGCAATTCATGATTTGCGACTCCAGTCGCAATTTGGTTACGGAGATAGCCCTTGAGGTCAGGATTCCATAACATCTTGAATCATGTCAATCATAGCTCGTATGAAGGAGATATGGCTAAAATCGACGGACTGCACATCCAAGCACTTACAGCGCAAGTTTGTGCGACTCCAGTCGCATGCGACTCCAGTCGCATATTTTTGACATTACTTGTAATATATGGATGCGTAGCTCTTGAAGTGAGGATTCCATAGAAACTTGAATCGTGTCAATCAAAGCTTGTACGAAGAAGATATGACAATAGTCGACGGACAGCGCAAGAGACACACAAAGTTGATGCCAAAAAAAAACTTGTATTTACAAAACGAAATCAAGTTGAAGACCTTTTGGATCTTCCCACGTATTCCTTGCACTTCGTTCGAACGTCGGGTGGGCGACGATCTATCGAACTCCTATGGATCTCCTTCAACTCTCTAGAATATCAAGTATGATAATCTTGTCTTATGATTTATGAAGGCCATGTAGTGCTTTTATAGGCTACGTAGGGGATCTAAAGGAGGTGGAATATTGGGCTTCCAATATTGATGATTAAATTGAGCCCACTGCCCAAGTCCATTAATCCTTATCAATATTAATTAATTTATTTTCCACTATATAAATTAATTGCACTCCCAATATTAAACCATATTATATCAAATAATATTTCTCCGGTAGTATTTATTTATTCCGTGTATTTAAGATTTAAATATCCATGAATAAAATTAATTTATTGCTAATTAATTTATTCATCTCTTTAATCCGAGACTAGTACCATTCAACCTTAATTATTGTGCGGAACGAATCCACTCATGAGGTTTACACAATAATTCCTTTTGAACTCATCTCGGGGATATTATCAACCCTTCCGGGATACACTGTCCGGTCAATCATTCACGGCATGCCATATATAAAATATAGTGACCCAACTTAACCGGTAATCAACCCAATAATTAAATCGGTTAATTCCTTTGGTAAATCAAAGTCACTTATATTAAATATACACACCCGCAATAATATCGGGGATTAAGAATAAAATACACTGAGACTCGAATCGATTATCGCCGGCAATCCTAATCGATGAATCTCAACGATCCGCTCAATACACCAAGTGTACAAGTGTGATAAAATAATTAAGATAAATTATTTTCTCTCTCACACAACGACTATACCGATAGATTAGTTCGTATCTATCTAGGTCGTGAGCAACTGTTTGATTAAATACGAGTAACCGATAGTATGATCTTATGTGGGCCCATGCACACCATACTAACTACAACGTATAAAATCCAGAACTATGGTTTGCATATATTTAATTAATAATAATTAAAAGCAAAACAATCGTTCGTTAATTTAATAGATTAAATGCTATGACGGGGAGTTTACCGTTACTTAAATCTAGACATTAAGTACACAACTCCAACATATGTACCCAATTTTAGAAAGAATTTAATTTCGGTTTCTAAACTTATTATGAATGGATATTCTGTTTCTTTTGACCACTCTGTGATCATAAGAAGAAATAGTGATATTATCTGTTCTGGTACATTGGTAGACGATTTGTATGTTCTGAATCCTGAGTCTAACACGATGCAACTAACCGAGAGTAATAACATATCTACGAACACCAATAAGAGAAAGATACCTTCTAAAATGAATCAATTATACTTGTGGCATCTAAGGCTAGGTCATATAAACTCGAATAGGCTTCAAAGGTTGAAAGCTGATGGTCTAATCAGCGATGTTGAAGGAGAGGACCTTCCAACCTGCGAATCCTGTTTAGAGGGTAAAATTACCAAGCGTCCTTTTTCTGGTAAAGGACGAAGAGCTGAACAAGTATTGGATTTGATTCACTCTGATGTATGCGGACCTATGTCTACTCAGGCAAGGGGAGGGTACGAGTATTTCATCACTTTTACTGATGATTACTCAAGATATGGATATGTATACCTGATGAGCCGCAAGAGCGAATCCTTTGGCAAGCTCAAAGAATTCAAGGCTCTTGTGGAGAACCTTCGTGGTAAATCCATAAAATGCATGCGATCTGATCGCGGAGGCGAGTACCTGTCTGGAGAATTCAAGGCATACTTGGCAGAGAATGGGATTGAATCCCAACTAACTTCACCATATACTCCCCAGCAGAATGGTGTGTCAGAAAGAAGGAATAGGACTTTTATGGAGATGGTACGTTCAATGATGAGTTACTCGGACTTACCTATTATGTTCTGGGGACATGCCTTGGAAACAACAGCGTATATCTTGAATAGGGTTCCAACCAAAACGGTACCAACTACACCCATGGAATTGTGGAGTGGGCGTAAGCCTAACTTGAGACACATTCGGATCTGGGGTCTTCCAGCACATGTGTTGCGACAAGGTGCCGATAAGTTAGAACCTAGATCAGAATTACGGCTGTTTGTAGGATACCCGAAAGGAACTAAAGGTGGCATGTTCTATAGTCCTACGGACCAGAAGATCATTATAAGTACTAACGCTCGGTTCTTAGAGGAAGACTATGTCATGGACCACAAGCCCAAGAGTGACATAATACTTGATGAGTTGAGAGGTGACAAGGAAGACTTAGATACAGCGGAACCGAGTAGTAATACACCACTAGAACCTGCACCTACTGTCACTGTTAATACACCGGAACGCCGTCGTAGTGGGTGCTGGAAATCGATATCCCAGGGCATCAAAATTGCGGAACCGATGACCCCGACCGAAATCCCATCGCCGGAAACACGCGAACCACCAAACGGAACCGGGCTCGAGCCGAGCATCGCCGCGGGATGAACCCGCGGCCGAAACCCTAGCCGAGCCCCCGCCGGGGCTCGCGATCGTGCGCCGATCGCTGGGCTGCTCCGGCAGCCCCGGGCGGTGAGTCCGGCGACTCACCGCCATCACCGGAGGCGGGGGGAGCCACCAGCCCGCGGCAGTCCCCCCGGCGATCGAGCTAGGGCTCGATCGCCCCAGCCGCGGCGTCCAGCCGCGGCCTCCTCTTGGTGCGCGTTGGCGGTCGAAGCCCTAGGGCTCGACCGCCACCCCTCGGCTCCCAGCCGAGGGTTCGTTCGATCCTTCGCCGGGGATCTCGAATCCCCGTCCCCGAAGATCGTTGTTTACCTGGATCGTGCGTTCATGTATGTATTACAATTAATTGAACATAAAATCACATAAGGAGTTTTATGATCATACCTTTTGATTCGTTGTGCGGAGAAACGAAATCAATTGAAGACCTTTGAATCTTCCTACATATTCCTTGCACTCCGTTCGAACGTCGGGTGGGCGACGATCTATCGAACTCCTATGGATCTCCTTCAACTCTCTAGAATATCAAGTATGATAATCTTGTCTTATGATTTATGAAGGCCATGTAATGCTTTTATAGGCTACGTAGGGGATCTAAAGGAGGTGGAATATTGGGCTTCTAATATTGAAGATTAAATTGAGCCCAATGCTCAAGTCCATTAATCCTTATCAATATTAATTAATTTATTTTCCACTATATAAATTAATTGCACTCCCAATATTAAACCATATTATATCAAATAATATTTCTCCGGTAGTATTATTTATTCCGTGTATTTAAGATTTAAATATCCATGAATAAAATTAATTTATTGCTAATTAATTTATTCATCTCTTTAATCCGAGACTAGTACCATTCAACCTTAATTATTGTGCGGAACGAATCCACTCATGAGGTTTACACAATAATTCCTTATGAACTCATCTCGGGGATATTATCAACCCTTCCGGGATACACTGTCCCGTCAAGTATTCACGGCATGCCATATATAAAATATAGTGACCCAACTTAACCGGTAATTAACCCAATAATTAAATCGGTTAATTCCTTTGGTAAATCAAAGTCACATATATTAAATATACACACCCGCAATAATATCGGGGATTAAGAATAAAATACTCTGAGACTCGAATCGATTATCGCCGGCAATCCTAATCGATGAATCTCAACGATCCGCTCAATACACCAAGTGTACAAGTGTGATAAAATAATTAAGACAAATTATTTTCTCTCTCACACAACGACTATACCGATGGATTGGTCCGGGTCCATCTAGGTCGTGAGCCACTGTTTGATTAAATACGAGTAACCGATAGTATGATCTTCTGTGTGGGCCCGACACACCATACTAACTACAACGTATAAAATCTAGGACTATGATTTGCATATATTTAATTAATAATAATTAAAAGCAAACAATTGTTTATTAATTTAATAGATTAAATGCTATGACCGGGAATTTACCGTTACTTAAATCTAGACATTAAGTACACAACTCCAACAATCTCCCACTTGTACTAAGGTCTAGTCATTTCCTCCAAACTCCCGACTCCCATACTCATCACGTGCTTTAAGTGTACTTCCAAGAAGTACTATGTGAGTGAGCACTCTAGGTTGCCGCTCTGAAGTTATTTTGGTGACTACTAAGTCGTCTCCCTTGACGATGATTCGTATCAGGTGGTACTTGCACTATGTGTTATCATCACTTTTGACTTAATGACTTCTTTCAGTTTATCGTGCACCGCTATCCAAATAGCCTTCGGTGAACTAAGAGTCATATCTAAGTCAAGAGGTTATTCTGGAACCTAACCAGAACTTCCGCTGCCTCTGAGGCTACTATTTGGTTATGATAGAGTCTGAGAAGCGTCCTGCTTATCACTCTTACATATTAAAGGTTCCACCTCTTTCTAAAAGTGAACACATAGCCTGATATCAACTTACACTGGTCCTTCTCTGATTTTGAGATCTGAGAATTTGTAATCAAAGATGACTTCGTTTTGCTTAGTAATCCAGTACTTCGCAAGTACTTATTACAGCATTCGAATGTCTCTTATCTAGATTATCTTGATATCCTCCCACTACGCAAACCGCATAGTTGATATCAGGTCCTTGTTTTTCAACATCGCATTCACCAAGCCTTTTTCGCACTTACAGTGTAGGAAATTTCTTTGTCTGTATCTATCTCCTTCATGTGTTCGAAACACATTCCCTTAGATAGATATATATTATGTGTCTGAAAGGTAATAACCTTTCTCAGAATCATGCATGTTCTAAAACAAACCATAATCGTATAAGATATCTAGGAGAAGTACAATGTTCTTTTCCCTAGATCATAAGATCTTAAGAACATGATCTAACTTCTACTCAATCTTATATTCCGATTTATTTAGACAACCATCATTTTATGTCTGACAATATCTTTACATTGTTGCCAATGATAAAATCTTATCTACATAAAATCTCCGAGAAACACCACCTTGTTTCCATTATGTCTCTAATACCCCTTTCGTCTTTGCCTTTTGATGAATCCATTAAATGGATTATCTCATCAATTCGCAAGTTCCACGATTCATAGCTTGGTTACTATCCACAAATGGATTTACTAAGCTTGTACTCTAAATGATCTAGCCTCTTAACAATAAACTTTATTGTTCTCCAAGTAGGCACATTTAGTTCTAGTACCGCCCTTATGCAGAATTTAGGGATCGATTTCATCTTTACTAGATCCAGAGTCCGAACTCTTCTAGCCTTATGAATATCTCTGGTTGTCCAACAACCTCCCACTGCAATGGCGTCCCGGTGTATAACAATAATAACAATAGGTGCAGTGTGTGGTGTTATTTCTACTTGGTTTGGCTGGTTCTCAGGCTTTTGTCCTTCTTCTCATTCCAAGGTATTAATTCAGGCTTTGTGGTTCATCTAATAGTCTTCCTCTATGATCCGGACGAAAAATCCTTCTGGTTCATAGTACTATAGAACACACAATACTTCGTTCATCTAGGACATCCTACAACCATATTTAATATGCCGTTGTATCCAGGAATATCCATAGAACATGGGTAGTACCGAACAACTTGTTCTCTTTTACTTTTAGATTCCCATTTCTTATTTCTTACGCACCATCTCTACACGTATGTGTATGGCGCGACCTTTGATTATGCTATGTGTTATTTAGATAGGTGATGGCCTTCGCAACTAAGTCGCAGGCTCCCAATGAATCTACTTTGATGGTTCCCCATAAATAGCTTTGTGTCCATTAACTAATCAAAACACTTTGCCTTTTATGGCACATCAAGTACTCTAATCCATTGTTGAGTATTCTTGAAAGAACTTACTCGTACCTTTCTAATTACACATATCTCTGCATATATCAGTTTTTAAACATTCTCCATACTTGTCCGAATTCTATCCTTTATCCAGAAAGGTTTGCTTAGATGTATTATCCTCCAAATTCAATCCTTAGGTCGGAAGGTCCATTCCTTCAACTATAATTGATTAAATCAATTTCGACCATCTGAATCTTATTTGAAAATACTACTAAGTATAAGAATTCACAAGTATAATGATTTAATAAAGAAATATATCTAACAAGTAAAACAAGTTATAGAACGATTCGTTGCACAGTGGTAGACTTAGGATCTATCATTCATATATTGCTTTCTAATGTACCAGAATAGATAATGCCCATTATTTCTTATCAAAATCATCCAATGATTAAAGAAATAAAATATCCATTCATAAATAATAGAATCCAGAACTAAACGTTCTTTCTAAAATAAGGGTACATAATGCAATAAACTTGAAATGAAATCCTATTTTAACTACTAAAGCAGATAAATGTCTTCCACCGCAACAGCTGCCTCCTCCACAGCTTTTGCCCGTGTAGACTCGAACTCTTCTTCTCTAAGTCGCCGGGTTTTCTGGAACCCCTGCATTCAAAATGCACATACCGTCAGTGGTTCCATATCTACACACCAGAATTCTGGTAGATAATACCGCTGACTATGTTTTTACGACTAAAGAAAAATTCGTACCTTTGAGAGGACATTCAGACTTCCAGTGTCCAGACTTGTTGCATCGGAAGCACTTGCCCCTTGGCTTTGCAGCCCCCACTCGTGGTCCAGTCTTCTTGACACCACTGGGTTTCCAGGCTTGCTTCCTTTTCTTGCCCCTACCTCCACCAAGCTTAGAGCCTTTGGACTTGGTAGCTACAAGCGCTTGAGACTTGCCCTTCTTGTAGATCCCCTCTGCCGCCTTCAGTTCAGTCAGGAGTTGCGCAAGAGAATAAGATAGTTTACCCATATTATAGCTCATGCGAAACTGCTCAAAACTAGGGGTCAGAGACAGGAGTATGATGTCGACTTGCGTGTCAGCATCAATTTGAGCTCCCAGGATCTCAAGCTCGTTCAACAGACCCATCATCTTAAGAACGTGCTCCCCTACGGGCGTTCCTTCAGACTGAGTAGTTGTCATGAGGACTCTCATGGCTTCTTGCCTTGCCGCACGATCTTGCTCCCCAAACATCTCCTTGAGGTTAAACAACATATCATAGGCAGTGTCCATCGACTCATGTTGGGTTTGGAGTACATTTGACATGGAAGCCAAAATATAGCACCTAGCCATTTCATCAGCCATTTTCCACTTCCGATATGCCAGTTTTTCCTCATCAGTCGAGGCAGCCGTGGGCTCAGCAGGGCACACTTCATGGAGTACAAACTTGTACTCCTCAGAAGTTAGGACAATGTCTAAATTTCTCCTCCAATCAATATAATTGGGGCCAGTGAGCTTATGCTCCTTGAGTATCACAGAAAGTGGGTTCATAGCTATTCTCTAAACCTATAAGCACATTTAAACAAAAAATCAATTTAATATCCGATATTATCTCCCTCAAATAATATCATTAAATTACTAATTACATCTAAAATCCCATCAGATGTGGCAAGCCACGATAGTGTGGACGTTTACCTATCCAAATGATTTAGCAATTAGATTTGCTTCGGTCGTACATCATCATTAGTGTTACTTCGATGGGAAGAATACTAAGAAGCGTACCTAAGTGTAAACCATTACTCAGTATCTAAGAAGATTGTTTTAGACTCGTATATCATCGCAAGCCACGATAGTGTGGACGTTTACGCTAACACACGATCCTTCACTTTCTTCTATAACTGTCTACATCAATCGTGGTGGAATTCGATATCCCGGGCTATTAAAATTTGCGGAAACAATAGCCTGAACGAAAAACCTTCGTCGGAGATCTCATGAACACCGACTCATCCGCCGGAGTCCGACCTTCGGAGACCACACGCCCGAAGACGCGTAGCCCGCCCCCGGCCGAACCCCCGCGAGCCGGGGTTCACGCGATCGCCGATCGCACGCCGGCGATCGGTTGGGGTGGGGCTGCTCCCAGCAACCCCCGCGGCGAGTCCGGCGACTCGCCGCCGCCTTGGAGGGGCCCCGCCTTCACGACGGGATGGGGGGCGGCACCAGCCCGCGCCCCCAGCGATCGATCACAAATATCGATCGCATGCCCTCGGCTCCAGCCGAGGGTTCGACCCTCACGCCCCGCCGAACCCTAGGGGCGATCGCCCGTGGTCCGGTGGCTTCGCCACCACCACGTGATCGTCCTCTACTCCGGGTTTGATCTTCGGATCTTTGTTCTACGGTATTCTCGATAAATCAAAACCGAATAATATCAAGGGCGTTTAGATATCATACCTACGATTCGTTGTTCGGAGAAACGAAATCAAGATGACCTTTGAATCTTCCCACGTATTCCTTGCACTCCGTTCGAACGTCGGGTGGGCGACGATCTATCGAACTCCTATGGATCTCCTTCAACTCTCTAGAATATCAAGTATGATAATCTTGTCTTATGATTTATGAAGGCCATGTAGTGCTTTTATAGGCTACGTAGGGGATCTAAAGGAGGTGGAATATTGGGCTTCCAATATTGAAGATTAAATTGAGCCCACTGCCCAAGTCCATTAATCCTTATCAATATTAATTAATTTATTTTCCACTATATAAATTAATTGCACTCCCAATATTAAACCATATTATATCCAAATAATATTTCTCCGGTAGTATTATTTATTCCGTGTATTTAAGATATAAATATCCATGAATAAAAATTTATTTATTGCTTAATAAATTTATTCATCTCTTTTATCCGAGACTAGTACCACTCAACCTTATTTATTATGCGGAATTAAATCCACTCGCGAGGTTTACATAATAAATCCTTATGAGCTCATCTCGGGGATATTATCAACCCTTCCGGGATACACTGTCCCGTCAAGAATTCACGGCATGCCATATATAAAATACAGTGACCCAACTTAACCGGTAATTGACCCAATAATTAAACCGGTCAATTCCTTTGGAAAATCAAAGTCACTTATATTAAATATACACACCCGCAATTGTATCGGGGATTAAGAATAGAATACACTGAGTCTCAAATCAATTATCGCCGAGCAAACCTAATTGATGAGTCTCAATCGATCCGCTCAATACACCAAGTGTACAAGTGTGATAAAATAATTAAGACAAATTATTTTCTCTCACACAACGACTATACCGATGGATTGGTCCGTGTCCATCTAGGTCGTGAGCATCTGTTCGATTAAATACGATTAACCGATAGTATGATCTTCTGTGTGACGTCGCAAACCATACTAACTACAACGTATAAAATCCAGGACTATAATTTGCATATATTTAATTAACAATAATTAAAAGCAAATGAATGTCTGTATTTAATAGGTAAATGAAAGTGTACAAGGAGTTTATAATACTCAAATCTAGACATTAAGTATACTACTCCAACAATATCCCACTTATACTAAGGTCTAGTCTTATCCTCCAAACTTCTGACTCCCAAACCCTTCAAGTCCTTAAAATATACTTCCTTAGGAAGTATCTTGGTGAAAGGGTCCGCTAGGTTGTCCTCCGAAGCTATCTTGGTGACTATCGCATCGCCCCTCTTGACGATGACTCGAATCAGGTGGTACTTGCGCTCTATGTGTTTCGTAGCACTATGGGACCGTGGTTCCTTACTGTTTGCCACTGCACCGCTATTGTCACAATAAATTGTCATAGCTCTAGGCAAACTCGGAATCACATCTAAGTCCTGGAGGAAATTAAGGAACCAAACTGACTCTTTCGCTGCCTCTGAGGCTGCAACATATTCAGCTTCCATGGTAGAGTCCGAAATGCACTTTTGCTTAACACTCCTCCATGATACGGCTCCACCTCCCAAAGTGTACACATAGCCTGATGTCGACTTTCGCCGGTCCTTATCAGCTTGGAAATCCGAATCCGTATAACCCAAAGGAATCAGATTGTCTGCCCCGTAACTCAGAACATAATCTCTAGTATTTCGCAAATACTTGAAAATGCTCTTTACAGCAGACCAATGAGCCTTTCCAGGGTTACTCTGATATCTCGCTACTACGCCAACGGCATAGCAGATATCAGGCCTCGTGCATAACATTGCATACATCAAGTTTCCCACAGCCGAAGCGTAGGGAACTGCTTTCATTTCATCTTTCTCCTTTTGTGTCTGAGGACACATCTCCTTAGAAAGATAAGTTCCTTTACTGAAGGGCAGTTCACCCTTCTTGGAATTTTGCATGTTAAAACGAGCCAGAATCGTGTCTATGTAAGACTGCTGGGATAGGTACAATGTTCTATTCTGGCGATCCCTTATAACCTTGATCCCTAGAACATGCCCGACTTCTCTCAAATCTTTCATATCGAATTGTCTAGACAACCATTCCTTTATGTCTGATAACATTTTCACACTGTTGCCAATGAGAAGAATGTCGTCTACATAAAGCACGAGAAACACCACCTTCTTCCCATCACGTTTCCAATACACACACGATTCGTCCATGCTTTGACTGAATCCAAAAGATTGGACTACTTCGTCAAACCGCAGGTTCCACGATCTCGAGGCTTGTTTCAATCCATAAATGGATCGATTAAGCTTGCACACTAGATGATCTCGCCCCTTAGCAATGAATCCTTCTGGTTGTTTCATATAAATCGTCTCGTCAAGACTTCCATTAAGGAAAGCTGCCTTGACATCCATTTGCCACACCTCATAATCCATATGAGCTGCTATGGATAAGAGAATCTGGATCGACTTTATCTTGGCTACCGGCGAGAAGGTCTCCTCATAATCGATTCCCTCTTTCTGAGTATATCCTTTCGCAACAAGCCGAGCTTTAAAGGTTTCAACCTTTCCGTCAGATCCTCTCTTTCTCTTGTAGACCCATTTACACCCAATTGGCTTTACGCCGCTTGGTGGTTCTACAAGATCCCAGACTTTATTAGAATCCATAGATTCAATTTCGGATTTCATCGCTTTCTTCCAAGAAGGCGCATCTATATCTTGTACCGCATCATCATAGGTCCAGGGATCGATTTCATGAACTCCAGGTCCAGAGTCCGAAGACTCACCCAGTCCAATCCATCTATCTGGTTGTTTAACAACCCTCCCACTACGACGGCGTTCCGGTGTATTAACAGTGATAGTAGGTGCAGGTTCTAGTGGTGTATCACTACTCGGTTAGGCTGTATCTAGGTCCTTATCGTTACCTCTCAACTCATCAAGTATTATGTCACTCTTGGGCTTGTGGTCCATGACATAGTCTTCTTCTAAGAACCGAGCGTTAGTACTAATATTGATCTTCTGGTCCGTAGGACTATAGAACATGCCACCCTTAGTTCCTCTAGGATATCCTATAAACAACCGCACTTCAGTACGAGGTTCTAATTTATCGGCACCTACCTTCAACACATGTGCAGGGCACCCCCAGATCCGAACGTGTCTCAAGCTAGGCTTCCGCCCGCTCCATCGTTCCATGGGTGTTGAAGGAACCGTTTTAGATGGAACCAAGTTTAGAATGTGCGCTGCTGTTTCCAAGGTATATCCCCAGAACATAACAGGTAAGTCCGAGTAACTCATCATTGAACGCACCATTTCCATAAGAGTCCTATTTCTTCTTTCTGACACACCATTCTGCTGGGGAGTATATGGTGATGTCATTTGGGAATCAATCCCATTCTCTGCTAAGTATGCCTTGAATTCTCCAGACAGGTACTCGCCTCCGCGATCAGATCGCAGGCATTTAATGGATTTACTTTGAAGGTTCTCCACAAAAGCCTTGAACTCCTTGAACTTGTCAAAGGATTCGCTCTTGCGGCGCATCAAGTATACAAATCCATACCTTGAGTAATCATCAGTGAAAGTGATGAAATACTCGTACCCTCCCTTTGCCTGAGTAGACATAGGTCCGCATACATCAGAGTGAATCAAATCCAATACTTGTTCAGCCCTCCGTCCTTTACCAGAAAAAGAACGCTTAGTCATTTTTCCCTCTAAACAGGATTCGCAAGTTGGAAGGTCCTCTCCTTCAACACCGCTGATGAGACCATCAGCTTTCAACCTTTGAATTCTATTTGAGTTAATATGACCTAGCCTTAGATGCCACAAGTATAATTAATTCATCTTAGAAGGTTCCTTTCTCATATTGGTGTTCGTAGATGTGTTATTACTCTCGGTTAGTTGCATCGTGTTAGACTCAGGATTTAGTACATACAAATCGTCCACCAATGTACCAGAACAGATAATCTCACTGTTTCTTCTTATGATCACAGAGTGGTCAAAAGAAACAGAATACCCATTCATAATAAGTTTAGAAACCGAAATTAAATTCTTTCTAAAGTTGGGTACATAAAGACAATTATGTAAAACTAAAACCCTATCACTACTAAAGCGTAAGTGAACGTCTCCCACTGCAACAGCCGCTACCCTCGCGGCATTGCCCATGTAGACCACGATCTCTCCCTCTCTAAGTCTTCGGGTTTCCTGGAACCCCTGCAATGAATTGCAGACATGATCAGTGGCCCCCGTATCTACACACCAGGTGCTGGTAGATAACACCACTGATAATGTTTCAGTGACTAAGGAAAATTTCGTACCTTTGATGAGAGGACAATCAGACCTCCAGTGCCCAGACTGCTTGCATCGATAGCACTTGCCTCGCGGCTTGCTCTTCCCACTCCGTGGTTTGGAACCACTGGGTTTCTTTGCTTGCACTTCCGTTTTAGCCACAAGAGCTTGTGACTTTCTGACCATACTTATAAGTTCGGCTCTTTTGAAATCGTTTTTAAGCGATTCCTCAAGAGGACTGAATTTATAAAGTATGTCAACCACTTCTTGTCCGGCTTCTACACTATGTTTCAACATCATTCTGAGGTCATTCCAAATGTCCTCATGAGTTGGGACAATAGTAGACATAGAAGGCTCAACAGTCTGGACAGTGTCCAGATTTCTTTTCCAATTAGTACTATATGGAACTGTAACGCCCCTGGCCCGTTGAGGGGTCGAAGCCCGACCCTAATGGGCCGGCTCGGTTACCAATGACTGCCGTCGGGAGTGATATCCTGGCCCCACTGTACCAACACTTGTCTTTTCCAGCGCACTTTGTCCTCACTCGTGCGCACCCGGGAAACTTCCCAGGGGGTCACCCATCCTAGAATTACTCCAGAGCCAGCACGCTTAACTTTGGAGTTCTTATAGGAGGATGCCCAGAAAAGAAGATGCATCTGTTGGTATGAGTAGCATATTCAATCCTTTTTAAGCCTTTGAATTTTCTGGGGTGTTACAATCACCCCACCTTTTTCTGCGCAACGTCCTCGTTGTGCGCCTTTCCTTTCCCAGGACCTACCATCCGTGCAGGATTCTAGAGGTGGCCCCTACGGGTACTCTCACCAACTTCTGGGTGGAGCACTTGGTCCCGCATGGCACTTAGTTCCCGCAATTCCGGTCGGCACCTGCTCTGATACCATTTGTAACGCCCCTGGCCCGTTGAGGGGTCGAAGCCCGACCCTAATGGGCCGGCTCGGTTACCAATGACTGCCGTCGGGAGTGATATCCTGGCCCCACTGTACCAACACTTGTCTTTTCCAGCGCACTTTGTCCTCACTCGTGCGCACCCGGGAAACTTCCCAGGGGGTCACCCATCCTAGAATTACTCCAGAGCCAGCACGCTTAATGCTGGGATTCGATGTCCCGGGCTATCAAAATTGCGGAACCGATAACCCGACCGAAAACCCGTCGCCGGAATTCGCACGACTACCAACTCATCCGCGAGAGTCCGACCTTTGGAGACTACGCGCCCGAAGACACGCAGCCCGCCCCCAGTCGATTTTCTCCCACGAGTCGGAAATCACGAACGCGAACGCCACACGAAGATCCGGGCTCGACAAGAGTCGCCGCGGGATGAACCCGCGGCTAAACCCTAGCCGAACCCCATCGCGGGGTTCGCGATCGCCGTGCATGGTGATCGCCGGGGATGCGAGCCATCCCCGTGGGGCTGTTCGGGACAGCCCCCTGGCGGTGAGTCCGGCGACTCACCGCCGCCATCCGACGGGAGGAGGGCCTCCAGTCGCGGCACCAGCCCGCGACTGCCCTCCGCGATCGACTTCGGTCGATCGCTTGCTCCGGCTTCAGCCGGAACCTAAGGGAGGACGGGGAGGCCGTCCGCCGTGGCACCAGCCCACGGCGACCTCCCAGCGATCGACCCTTGGTCGATCGCGTGCCCCGGCGTCCAGCCGGGGCTTCTCCTTGTCGCGGCACCGGCGGTCGAAACCCTAGGGTTCGACCGCACCTTCGATCCTCGCCGGGGATCTCGAATCCCCGTCCGCGATGATCGTCGTTTTCCCGGATCGCGTTGTTCATGTATATATCACAATTATTCAACGCCCATAATCATAGAAGGGGGTTTCTCGATTATACCTTCGAATCGTTGTACGGAGAAACGAATTCGGTTGACGACCTCGTGACCTTCCCGCGTATTCCTTGCACTTCCTCCGAACGTCGTGTGGGCGACGGTCTATCGGATTCTATGGATCTTCCTCACTCTCAAGATTTTATGAATTCCGTAGGTCAATTAATTCTCTCTTGAAAGTGAAGACCATGTAGTGCTTATATAGGCTACGAAGGGGATCATAAGGAGAATAAATATTGGGCTTCTAAATATTGAAAATTAAATTGGGTCCAACCCAAATCTATTAATTCTTATCAATATTAAATTTTATTTATTTTCCACTATATAAATAAAATTGCACTCCCAATATTATTCCATATTATATCAAATAATATTTCTCCGATTAGTATTATATATTCCGTGTATTTAAGATTTAAATATCCATGAATAAATTTATTTATTGCTCAATAAATAATATTCATATCTTATATCCGAGACTAGTACGTTCAACCTTTATTATTGTGCGGAACGAATCCACTCATGAGGTTTACACAATAATTCCTTATGAACTCATCTCGGGGATATTATCAACCCTTCCGGGATACACTTTCCCGTCAAGTATTCACGGCATGTCATACATAAAATATAGCGACCCAACTTTACCGGTAATTAACCCAATAATCAAATCGGTTAATTCCTTTGGAAAATCAAAGCCTCTAATATTAAATATACACACCCGCAATAGGATCGGGGATTAAGAATAAAATACTCCGAGATTTAAATTGATTATCAAAGGCAATCCTAATCAATAAATCTCAAGCTGATCCGCCCAATACACCAAGTGTACAAGTGTGATAAAATAATTAAGACAAATTATTTTCTCTCTCACACAACGACTATACCGATGGACTAGTTCGTGTCTATCTAGGTCGTGAGCAAATGTTCGATTGAATACGAGTAACTGATAGTATGATCTTCTGTGTGGGCCCGACACACCATACTAACTACAACGTATAAAATCCAGAACTATGGTTTGCATAATTAAATGCAAATGATTGTTTATTATTTAAATAGGTTAAATGCTATGACCGGGAGTTTACCGATACTTAAATCTAGACATTAAGTACACAACTCCAACACTTAACTTTGGAGTTCTTATAGGAGGATGCCCAGAAAAGAAGATGCATCTGTTGGTATGAGTAGCATATTCAATCCTTTTTAAGCCTTTGAATTTTCTGGGGTGTTACAGGAACCAGTGAGTTTTCATCTTTAAGTATATTACAAAGTGGGGTCACAGTCATTCCTAACCTATAAGCACATAAAACAAACAAACAATTTAATATCCGATATTATCTCCCTTAAATAATATCATTAAATCACTAATCACATCTAAAATCCCATCAGGTAAGGCAAGCCACGATAGTGTGTACGTTTACCCACCCAAATGACTTAGCAATTAGATTTCCTTCGGTCGTACATCATCAATAGCGTTACCTCGATGGGAGGAATACTATGAAGCGTACCTAAGTGTTAACCATCGCTCAGTACTAAGAAGTTTGTTTGAGACTCGCGCATCACCGCAAGCCAAGATAGTGTGGACGTTTACGACGACACACGAATCCTTCACTCCCTTCTATAACTGTCTACATCAATCGATCTAAAATCCCATTCAGTATAGCAAGCCACGATAGTGTGGACGTTTACTATACCAAAAGACTTATACAATTGAAATCCAATTACTTGATCCATTCGATCTTGTAAATCAAGACGTGGAGAATCATAAGTGAAACTCGAAGTTTCTAACCAGTGATTCACCATGCGAACAACCCTATCTCTCATAAATGAGGGATCCGAGCAGACAATCGACCCACCTTCAAAAGATGGTACGAAGGTCTCTAATTTGTGTCCTCGACATGACCAAGTGGCACTGGCTCCATTCCACTCCCCGGGGTAAGAATGAGTCGACTTGAAATCAGTTTTGGAAAGAAAAATTAGGCATTGTTTGATGAACTTAATCAATGTTTCTCGTAAGAGGAATTACAAGAACTCTCCTCCAATGACCTATCTATATAAACTTCAAAAGTTTATAAAAGTCACCAAGAGAGCAGCAATGGAGACCATGGGTATGTTTCCATACCCTCTCCCACTTAGCTTTTTACAATAAAGGGATACGCTATCTAGTGCATAAAAGTAAACACATATAGCATGCATACATGTAATAAAGCACATAGTATTATCACATAGTCAAAATAATTACTAGAATATTATTTTCCGACTATTATGGATTTACTCCATCTCCGTACGCATCTTCTAGTCTTTAGTCTTCGTTCTTGAATGCTCCATGTGACGAGAATATTAATTTCCAATATTTAAATCTATTCATTTTTAATAAATCCAAAAGATACTTAATTAATAATAATTAAGTCAATCGAATAAATCAAAAATAAAATTAAATATTATTAATATTTTTATTTATTTTATCTTCCCTTTCTACTTCATTAAATCTCTAGAATAATCTATTTAAGACCCACTTGGAATATTCTAGATGATTTCCACAATGAAATAAGGAAATAAAATAATTTAGGACTCTTCTACTTTCCATATTAATTAGATTCCTAATCCATGAATATTTCCATAAAATAGAAATAATCAATTAGGAATCCCAATTAATTCCAAATTGATTCTTTTCCTAATCCATGAGAGTTCCCAAAAATAGGAATTCTCAAATAGGAAAAACCCGAACCAATTAGGAAAGAGAATCACCGGACCGGGATAGCACGGGGTGGGGATCCCCGTGCCACCATCGACCGCCGCCTATGTCGCCGCCGCCCAGCCCACGCGCCACCACCACTGGTGGCCGGCGTGGCCGGAACTCCCGCGGGCAGCCCTCCTCCGGCTAGGGTCGATCGTCCTCGTGGGGTCGACCATGGGGATGGTCGACCCTTGTCCTCACTCTCTTGATTATCTCCTTCGTCACGTGTCTTCTCCGGCGGTCGTTTCGGCATCGATCCAACGCAAAATAAATTACAACGTCTAAATTACAATTCCGGTATCGATTCCATACATGAAATCGACCCTATACAATTTCCGGAAAAACGTAGAACGTAATAATAAATCCTGAATTCGGTCAACCCCAGAATTTTTACTATTACAAGCATTCACCACCAAAAACGAATCTCGACATGTCCGAGAGTTTAATCAAACCAACAATCATGACAAAATAAATTAACAAAATTAATTAAGCCATAATAGTCGGAAACCCTGCAAGGTAGAACAATTTTATCGAAAATACCGCGAACGTAAACCACGCTCTGATACCAATTTGGTGGAATTCGATATCCCGGGCTATTAAAATTTGCGGAAACAATAGCCCGAACGAAAAACCTTCGCCGGAGATCTCATGAACACCGACTCATCCGCCGGAGTCCGACCTTCGGAGACCACACGCCCGAAGACGCGTAGCCCGCCCCCGGCCGAACCCCCGCGAGCCGGGGTTCACGCGATCGCCGATCGCACGCCGGCGATCGGTTGGGGTGGGGCTGCTCCCAGCAACCCCCGCGGCGAGTCCGGCGACTCGCCGCCGCCTTGGAGGGGCCCCGCCTTCACGACGGGATGGGGGGTGGCACCAGCCCGCGCCCCCAGCGATCGATCACAAGGATTGATCGCATGCCCTCGGCTCCAGCCGAGGGTTCGACCCTCACGCCCCGCCGAACCCTAGGGGCGATCGCCCGTGGTCCGGTGGCTTCGCCACCACCACGCGATCGTCCTCTACTCCGGGTTCGATCTTCGGATCTTTGTTCTACGGTATTCTCGATAAATCAAAACCGAATAATATCAAGGGCGTTTAGATATCATACCTACGATTCGTTGTTCGGAGAAACGAAATCAAGATGACCTTTGAATCTTCCCACGTATTCCCTGCACTCCGTTCGAACGTCGGGTGGGCGACGATCTATCGAACTCCTATGGATCTCCTTCAACTCTCTAGAATATCAAGTATGATAATCTTGTCTTATGATTTATGAAGGCCATGTAGTGCTTTTATAGGCTACGTAGGGGATCTAAAGGAGGTGGAATATTGGGCTTCCAATATTGAAGATTAAATTGAGCCCACTGCCCAAGTCCATTAATCCTTATCAAAATTAATTAATTTATTTTCCACTATATAAATTAATTGCACTCCCAATATTAAACCATATTATATCCAAATAATATTTCTCCGGTAGTATTATTTATTCCGTGTATTTAAGATATAAATATCCATGAATAAAATTTATTTATTGCTTAATAAATTTATTCATCTCTGTTATCCGAGACTAGTACCACTCAACCTTATTTATTATGCGGAATTAAATACACTCGCGAGGTTTACATAATAAATCCTTATGAGCTCATCTCGGGGATATTATCAACCCTTCCGGGATACACTGTCCCATCAAGAATTCACGGCATGCCATATATAAAATACAGTGACCCAACTTAACCGGTAATTGACCCAATAATTAAACCGGTCAATTCCTTTGGAAAATCAAAGTCACTTATATTAAATATACACACCCGCAATTGTATCGGGGATTAAGGATAGAATACACTGAGTCTCAAACCAATTATCGCCGAGCAAACCTAATTGATGAGTCTCAATCGATCCGCTCAATACACCAAGTGTACAAGTGTGATAAAATAATTAAGACAAATTATTTTCTCTCTCACACAACGACTATACCGATGGATTGGTCCGTGTCCATCTAGGTCGTGAGCATCTGTTCGATTAAATACGAGTAACCGATAGTATGATCTTCTTTGTGACGTCGCACACCATACTAACTACAACGTATAAAATCCAGGACTATAATTTGCATATATTTAATTAACAATAATTAAAAGCAAATGAATGTCTGTATTTAATAGGTAAATGAAAGTGTACAAGGAGTTTATAATACTCAAATCTAGACATTAAGTATACTACTCCAACAAATCGTTCCAAAATCCCATTCAGTGTAGCAAGCCACGATAGTGTGGACGTTTACTACACCAAAAGACTTTTACGATTGACATCCAAATACTTGATGCATTTGATTTTCGTAAATCAAGACGCGGAGAATCATAAGTGAAACTCGAAGTTTCTAACCAGTGATTCACCATGCGAACAACCCTATCTCTCATTAGATGAGGGAGCCGAGCAGACAATCGATCCCCCTTCACAAGATGGTACGAAGGTCTCTAATTTGTGTCCTCGACATGACCAAGTGGCTTTGGCTCCATTCCACTCCCCGGGGTGAGAATGAGTCGACTTGAAGTCAGTTTCAGAAAGACAAATTAGGCATTGTTTGATAAACTTAATCAATGTTTCTTGTAAAAGGAATTACAAGAATTCTCCTACAATGACACATCTATACGAACTTCAAAAGTCCATAAGAGTCACCAAGAGAACAGTAATGGAGACCATGGGAATGTTTCCATCCCCTCTCCCACTTAGCTTTTTATAACAAAGGGATACGCTATCTAGTGCATAAAGTAAACACATATAGCATGCATACAAGTAATAAAGCACATAGCACATAGTCAAAATAATACTAGAAAAATTATTTTCCGACTATCATGGCTTTATTCCATCTCCGTATGCGTCTTCTAGTCTTCAGTCTTCGTTCTTGAATGCTCCATGTGACGAAAATATTAATCTCAATATTTAAATCTATTTATTTTTTAATAAATCCAAAAGATACTCAATTCGAAAATTAAGTCAATCGAATAAATTAAAAATAAAATTAAATATTATTAATATTTTTATTTATTTATTTTCCCATCTAATTCTATTAAATCTCTAGAATAATCTATCCAAGTAAAACTTGGAATATTCTAGAAGATTTCTATAATAGAATAAGAAAATAAAATAAATTAGGACTCTTCTACTTTCCAAGATTAATTAATTTCCATTACTATGAAAATTCCCAAAAAATAGGAATAATCAATTAGGAAATAAATCAATCCTAAATTGACTTTTATTCCTTTCCAATTCTATTAAATCTCTAGGATCCTATTCCAAGTAGGACTCGGAATACTCTAGAAGACTTCCATAATAGAATAAGGAATAAAATTAATTCCAATTAATTCTTTTCCTAATCCATGAGAATTCCCAAAAATAGGAAAACTCAATTAGGAAAAACGAATCAATTAGGAAAGTGAATCTTTGGTAGGAGTAGCATGGGTTGGGGATCCCCACACCACCCCCACCGCCGACCACCATCACCGGGAGGGCACCGCCGCCGCCTCCCCAGCCGGCCGGCCACCACCACCGCCGGCGGCAGCCCCAGCCGAGGGGCGGTCGACCCCTCCCCATGGCTTCGGTCATGGGGTCGATCATGGGGTTGATCGACCCCCGGTTTTCGTCCTCTCCGTCTTCTTCGTCACACTAGTTCTCCGGCGGTCGTCTCGGCATCGAACCAACGTAAATAAATTACAAGAAATAAATTTACAATTCCGGTATCGATTCTATACATGAAATCGACCCTATACACTTTCCGGAAAACATAGAACAATAATAATAAACCTAAATTCGGTCAACCCCCGAATTTTTACTATTACAAGCATTCATCCACACAAAACGAATCTCAACATGTCCGAGAGTTTAATAAACGAACAATCATGGTAAATTAAATAGCAATTAATTAAACCAATAATTAACAATTAATTAAACCATGATAGTCGGAATCCCTGCAAGGTAGAACACAATTGAACACATACATGAACACGAAACCAAACGCTCTGATACCAATTGCTGGAAATCGATATCCCGGGGCATCAAAATTGCGGAACCGATGACCCCGACCGAAATCCCATCGCCGGAAACACGCGAACCACCAAACGGAACCGGGCTCGAGCCGAGCATCGCCGCGGGATGAACCCGCGGCCGAAACCCTAGCCGAGCCCCCGCCGGGGCTCGCGATCGTGCGCCGATCGCTGGGCTGCTCCGGCAGCCCCGGGCGGTGAGTCCGGCGACTCACCGCCATCACCGGAGGCGGGGGGAGCCACCAGCCGCGGCGCCAGCCCGCGGCCTCCTCTTGGTGCGCGCCGGAGGTCGAAGCCCTAGGGCTCGACCGCCACCCCTCGGCTCCCAGCCAAGGGTTTGTTCGATCCTTCGCCAAGGATCTCGAATCCCCGTCCCCGAAGATTGTTGAATTCCCGGATCGTGCGTTCATGTATGTATTACAATTAATTGAACATAAAATCACATAAGGAGTTTTATGATCATACCTTTTGATTCGTTGTGCGGAGAAACGAAATCAATTGAAGACCTTTGAATCTTCCTACGTATTCCTTGCACTCCGTTCGAACGTCGGGTGGGCGACGATCTATCGAACTCCTATGGATCTCCTTCAACTCTCTAGAATATCAAGTATGATAATCTTGTCTTATGATTTATGAAGGCTATGTAGTGCTTTTATAGGCTACGTAGGGGATCTAAAGGAGGTGGAATATTGGGCTTCTAATATTGAAGATTAAATTGAGCCCAATGCTCAAGTCCATTAATCCTTATCAATATTAATTAATTTATTTTCCACTATATAAATTAATTGCACTCCCAATATTAAACCATATTATATCAAATAATATTTCTCCGGTAGTATTATTTATTCCGTGTATTTAAGATTTAAATATCCATGAATAAATTAATTTATTGCTAATTAATTTATTCATCTCTTTAATCCGAGACTAGTACCATTCAACCTTAATTATTGTGCGGAACGAATCCACTCATGAGGTTTACACAATAATTCCTTATGAACTCATCTCGGGGATATTATCAACCCTTCCGGGATACACTGTCCCGTCAAGTATTCACGGTATGCCATATATAAAATATAATGACCCAACTTAACTGGTAATTAACCCAATAATTAAATCGGTTAATTCCTTTGGTAAATCAAAGTCACATATATTAAATATACACACCCGCAATAATATCGGGGATTAAGAATAAAATACTCTGAGACTCGAATCGATTATCGCCGGCAATCCTAATCGATGAATCTCAACGATCCGCTCAATACACCAAGTGTACAAGTGTGATAAAATAATTAAGACAAATTATTTTCTCTCTCACACAACGACTATACCGATGGATTGGTCCGGGTCCATCTAGGTCGTGAGCCACTGTTTGATTAAATACGAGTAACCGATAGTATGATCTTCTGTGTGGGCCCGACACACCATACTAACTACAACGTATAAAATCTAGGACTATGATTTGCATATATTTAATTAATAATAATTAAAAGCAAACAATTGTTTATTAATTTAATAGATTAAATGCTATGACCGGGAGTTTACCGTTACTTAAATCTAGACATTAAGTAAACAACTCCAACAGTGGGAGGGTTGTTAAGCAACCAGACCGATGGATTGGACTGGGTGAGTCTTCAGACTCTGGACCTGGAGTTCATGAAATCGATCCCTGGACCTGTGATGAGGCGGTACAAGATATAGATGCGCCTTCTTGGAAGAAAGCAATGAAATCCGAAATTGAATCTATGGATTCTAATAAAGTCTGGGATCTTGTAGAACCACCAAGCGGCGTAAAGCCAATTGGGTGTAAATGGGTCTACAAGAGAAAGAGAGGATCTGACGGAAAGGTTGAAACCTTTAAAGCTCGGCTTGTTGCGAAAGGATATACTCAGAAAGAGGGAATCGATTATGAGGAGACCTTCTCGCCGGTAGCCAAGATAAAGTCGATCCGGATTCTCTTATCCATAGCAGCTCATATGGATTATGAGGTGTGGCAAATGGATGTCAAGACAGCTTTCCTAAATGGAAGTCTTGACGAGACGATTTATATGAAACAACCAGAAGGGTTCATTGCTAAGGGGCGAGATCATCTAGTGTGCAAGCTTAATCGATCCATTTATGGATTGAAACAAGCCTCGAGATAGTGGAACTTTCGGTTTGACAAAGTAGTCCAATCTTTTGGATTCAGTCAAAGCATGGACGAATCATGTGTGTATTGGAAACGTGATGGGAAGAAGGTGGTGTTTCTCGTGCTTTATGTAGACGACATTCTTCTCATTGGCAAAAGTGTGAAAATGTTATCAGACATAAAGGGATGGTTGTCTAGACAATTCGATATGAAAGATTTGGGAGAAGTCGGGCATGTTCTAGGGATCAAGGTTATTAGGGATCGCCGGAATAGAACATTGTACCTATCCCAGCAATCTTACATAGACACGATTCTGGCTCGTTTTAACATGCAAGATTCCAAGAAGGGTGAATTGCCCTTCAGTAAAGGAACTTATCTTTCTAAGGAGATGTGTCCTCAGACACAGAAGGAGAAAGATGAAATGAAAGCAGTTCCCTACGCTTCGGCTGTGGGAAGCTTGATGTATGCAATGTTATGCACGAGGCCTGATATCTGCTATGCAGTTGGCGTAATCCTGGAAAGGCTCATTGGACTGCCGTAAAGAGCATTTTCAAGTATTTGCAAAATACTAGGGATTATGTTCTAAGTTACGGGGCAGACAATCTGATTCCTTTGGGTTTTACGGATTCGGATTTCCAAGCTGATAAGGACCGGCGAAAGTCGACATCAGGCTATGTGTACACTTTGGGAGGTGGAGCCGTATCATGGAGGAGTGTTAAGCAAAAGTGCATTTCGGACTCTACCATGGAAGCTGAATATGTTGCAGCCTCAGAGGCAGCGAAAGAGTCAGTTTGGTTCCTTAATTTCCTCCAGGACTTATAAGTGATTCCGAGTTTGCCCAGAGCAATGACAATTTATTGTGATAATAGCGGTGCAGTGGCAAACAGCAAGGAACCACGGTCTCATAGTGCTACGAAACACATAGAGCGCAAGTACCACCTGATTCGAGTCATCGTAAGGAGGGGCGATGCGATAGTCACCAAGATAGCTTCAAAGGACAACCTAGCGGACCCTTTCACCAAGATACTTCCTAAGGAAGTATATTTCAAGCACTTGGAGGGTTTGGGAGTCAGAAGTTTGGAGGATAAGACTAGACCTTAGTATAAGTGGGAGATTGATGGAGTAGTATACTTAATGTCTAGATTTGAGTATTATGAACTCCTTGTACACTTTCATTTACCTATTAAATTCAAACATTCATTTGCTTTTAATTATTGTTAATTAAATATATGCAAATTATAGTCATGGATTTTATACGTTGTAGTTAGTATGGTGTGCATGGGCGCACAGAAGATCATACTATCGGTTACTCGTATTTAATCGAACAGATGCTCACGACCTAGATGGACACGAACCAATCCATCGGTATAGTCGTTGTGTGAGAGAGAAAATAATTTATCTTAATTATTTTATCACACTTGTACACTTGGTGTATTGAGCGGATCGTTGAGATTCATCGATTAGGATTGCCGGCGATAATCGATTCGAGTCTCAGTGTATTTTATTCTTAATCCCCGATATTATTGCGGGTGTGTATATTTAATATAAGTGACTTTGATTTACCAAAGGAATTAACCGATTTAATTATTGGGTCAATTACCGGTTAAGTTGGGTCACTATATTTTATATATGGCATGCCGTGAATGATTGACCGGACAGTGTATCCCGGAAGGGTTGATAATATCCCCGAGATGAGCTCATAAGGATTTATTATGTAAACCTCGCGAGTGGATTTAATTCCGCATAATAAATAAGGTTGAGTGGTACTAGTCTCGGATAAAAGAGATGAATAAATTTATTAAGCAATAAATAAATTTTATTCATGGATATTTATATCTTAAATACACGGAATAAATAATACTACCGTAGAAATATTATTTGGATATAATATGGTTTAATATTGGGAGTGCAATTAATTTATATAGTGGAAAATAATATAATTAATATTGATAAGGATTAATGGACTTGAGCAGTGGGCTCAATTTAATCTTCAATATTGGAAGCCCAATATTCCACCTCCTTTAGATCCCCTACGTAGCCTATAAAAGCACTACATGGCCTTCATAAATCATAAGACAAGATTATCATACTTGATATTCTAGAGAGTTGAAGGAGATCCATAGGAGTTCGATAGATCGTCGCCCACCCGACGTTCGAACGGAGTGCAAGGAATACGTGGGAAGATTCAAAGGTCATCTTGATTTCGTTTCTCCGAACAAAGAATCGTAGGTATGATATCTAAACGCCCTCGATATTATGTGATTTGGTTTATCGAGAATACCGTAGAACGCAAGATCCGAAGTTCGAGCCCGGATTAGACGGACGATCGCGTGGTGGTGGCGAAGCCACCGGACCACGGGCGATCGCCCGAACTAGGGTTTCGGCGCGCGGGAGGATCGACCCTCGGCTGGGCCGAGGGCGTGCGATCGATCACGGAGATCGATCGCTGGGCACGGGCTGGTGCCGTGCCCCACCCCACCTCGACGGTGGGGCTCCTCCAGACGGCGGCGAGTCGCCGGACTCGCCGCGGGGGACTGCCGGGCAGTCCCGGCCGATCGCCTTTGAGCGATCGGCGTTCGATCGCGTGAACCCCGGCTCGCGGGGGTTCGGCTGGGGGCGGGCCGCGTGCCTTCGGGTGCGTGGTCTCCAAAGGCCAGACTCCGGCGGATGAGACGGTGTTCATGTGATCTCCGGCGACGGGTTTGATCGGGTTATTGATTTCCGCAAATTTAAATAACCCGGGATATCGAATTCCAACAAAAGCTCACTGAGTACAAACTTGTACTCTTTAATAGTCTGGACAATGTCTAGATCTCTATTCCAATCAATACATTCAGGGACCAATGAGTTAAATTCCTCAAGTATCACATAAAGTGGGTTCAAAGCCATTTCCTAATCTATGAGCAAGTATAACAACAAATAATCGATTTAATCTCCGATATTATCTCCCTCCAATAATATCATTAAACCACTAATCACATCTAAAATCCCATCAGGTAAAGCAAACCACGTTCGTGTGGACGTTTACCCACCCAAATGATTTAGCAATTAGATTTGCTTCGGTCGTACATCAATTATAGCGTTACTTCGTTGGGAAGAATACTATAAAGCGTACCTAAGTGTAAACCATTACTCAGTATCTAAGAAGATTGTTTGGGATACGTATATTCACCGCAAGCCACGTTCGTGTGGACGTTTACGTTAACATACGCTCCTTCACTCCCTTCTATAACTGTCTACATCAATTAATCCAAGATCCCATTCAGTATAGCAAGCCACGTTCGTGTGGACGTTTACTACACCAAAAGATCTTTATAATTGACTCCCAATTACTTGAATCATTCAATCTTGTAAATCAAGACGCGGAGAATCATAAGTGAAACTCGAAGTTTCTAACCAGTGATTCACCATGCGAACAACCCTATCTCTCATAAAATGAGGGAGCCGAGCAGACAATCGATCTAGTCATAAAATGACACGAAAGTCTCTAATTTGTGTCCTCGACATGACCAAGTGGCTTTGGCTCCATTCCACTCCCCGGGGTGAGAATGAGTCGACTTGAAATCAGTTTTGGAAAGACAAATTAGGCATTGTTTGTTAAACTTAATCAATGTTTCTCGTAAGAGGAATTACAAGAATTCTCCTCCAATGACTTGTCTATACGAACTTCAAAAGTCCATAAAAGTCACCAAGAGAACAGCAATGGAGACCATGGATATGTTTCCATACCCTCTCCCACTTAGCTTTTTACAATAAAGGGATACGCTATCTAATGCATAATTAAATACACATAAGCATGCATACATGAAATAAAGCACATAGAATATTATCACATAATCAAAATAATACTAGAATATTATTTTTCGACTATTATGGCTTTATCGCATCCCCGTATGCGTCTTCTAGTCTTCAGTCTTCGTTCTTGAATGCTCCATGTGACGGGAATATTAATTCCAATATTTAAATCTATTTATTTTTAATAAATCCAAAAGTTACTTAATTCGAAAATTAAGTCAATCGAATAAATCAAAAATAAAATTAAATATTATTAATATTTTTATTATTTTTATTTTCCTTTTCTAATTCCATTAAATCTCTAGAATCCTATCCAAGACCCACTTGGAATATTCTAGAAGATTTCCATAATGAAATAAGGAAATAAAATAATTTAGGACTCCTAGTCCTTCCAAATTAATTCCTTTCCTAATCCATTAAAAATTCCATAAAGGAATAATTAAATAAGGAAAAATTAATTTAGGACTCCTAAACTTTCCAAATTAATTATTTTCCTAATCCATTAAAAATTCCATAAAGGAATAATTAAATAGGAAAAATAAATTAATTATAAATTTATTCCTTTTCCTAATCTATGAAAATTCCCAAGAATATGAATAATCAATAAGGAAAAATAAATTTATTCTAAATTTATTCTTTTCCTATTCCATGAGAATTCCCAATAATAGGAATAATCAAAATAGGAAAACCGAATAATTTAGGAAAGTTGGATCTTGGCGGGAGATCACGAGGACCACGCGTCCCCCCACCATCATCGTCGGCCGAGAGCATCACCACCGCCAACCCCAGCCCACGCGCCACCACCATCGGTGGCCGGCGTGGCCGAGAGTCACCGCGGGGCAGCCCTTCGCGGTCGATCGATCCCCGTGGATCGGCCATGGGGATGGCCGTCCCTCGTCCTCCCTCTCTTCTTCACCTCCGTCACACTTTTCCGGTCGTCGTTTCGGAATCGATCCAACGTAAAATAAATTACAAATTTATTACTACGCTATCCGGTATCGATTCTCTACATGAAAAAGACCTCAAATAATTTCCGGAAAAATTAAGAACAAGCATTCACCACACAAGAACGAATATTGACATCACCGAGAGTTTAATAATCAAGAACAATATTATGGACATTAATTAACATAATTAAATCTAGCCATAATAATCGGAAACCCTGCAAGGTAGAACAATTTATCGAAAAATACCATGAACTAAAACCAACGTTCTGATACCAATTGTTGGAAATCGATATCCCGGAATTAATAAATTTAAATAAATAAATTATCTAATTAATTCCGACCGAAATCCTTCGAATATCCGGATTGTCTAAATTGCGGAACCGACAACCCAATCGAAAAACCTTTCGCCGGAGTTTGATCGCGAGCATGCCACGAAGCTCGGAACTCAACCGAACACGCGACCGTGGGAGAACCCACGCGCGTCCAGCCGAGCCCCGTACGTGGGGCTCGCGATCGCATGATGCGATCGCTCGGGCTGCTCCCGGCAGCCCCCGGCAACAGGTCCGACGACCTACTGCCCGCCGTGGAGGTGCGGCTCGATGACGAGCCGCTGCGGGCGCACCAGCCGCCCGCCCGGCGATCGTGCCCTAGGGCATCGATCGCCCCCTCGGCTTCGGCCAAGGGCTCCCATGCACGCGTCCCCGGCGTCCAGCCGGGGTTCGCTTGGTTTGATCCCCACGGGGATCACGCCGCCGGTCCGGTGGTCTTCGACCACCACCACGCGGTGTATCCTCGTTCCGGGGTTCGTCCTCGGATCTTTGTTCATGATATTTTCAGGATAATTAAACGATAAAATCATAAAGAGGGTTTTACGATTTACCTCGTTCTCGTTGTTCGGAAAAACGAAGAACTCAATTTGACGACCTTGAGATCTTCCGACGTATTCCTTGCACTAGCCCGGACGTCGTGTGGGCGACGATCTACCGAACTCCATGGATCCTCCTCTCTACTTTCTCTCTCTAGAATTGTGATCTTCAAGTTATGAGATTATATGAGAATAGAGAAGACCATGTAGTGCTTTTATAGGCTACGTAGGGGATCTTAAGGAGGTGGAATATTGAGCTTCCAATATTGAAGATTAAATTGAGCCCAATGCTCAAGTCCATTAATCCTTATCAATATTAATTAATTCTATTTTCCACTATATAAAATTAATTGCACTCCCAATATTAAACCATATTATATCAAATAATATTTCTCCGGTAGTATTATTTATTCCGTGTATTTAAGATATAAATATCCATGAATAAAATTAATTTATTGCTAATTAATTTATTCATCTCTTATATCCGAGACTAGTACCATTCAACCTTAATTATTATGCGGAACGAATCCACCTGCAGGGTTTACATAATAATTCCTTATGAACTCATCTCGGGGATATTATCAACCCTTACGGGATACACTTTCCCTTCAAGTATTCACGGCATGTCATATATAAAATATAGTGACCCAACTTAACCGGTAATTAACCCAATAATTAAATCGGTTAATTCCTTTGGTAAATCAAAGTCACTTATATTAAATATACACACCCGCAATAGTATCGGGGATTAAGAATAAAATACACTGAGACTTAAATCGATTATCGCCGGCAATCCTAATCGATAAATCTCAAGCAGTTCCGCTCAATACACCAAGTGTAAAAGTGTGATAAAATAATCAAGACAGATTATTTTCTCTCTCACACAACGACTATACCGATGGATTGGTCCGTGTCCATCTTGGTCGTGAGCAACTGTTCGATTAAATACGAGTAACCGATAGTATGATCTTCTGTGTGACGTCGCACACCATACTAACTACAACGTATATAATCCAGGACTATAAATTGCATATATTTAATTATAAATTATTAAACGCAAATAATTGTTTATTTAATTAAATAGATTAGTGGCAATGGATCGTGAGTTTCCGTTACTTAAATCTAGACATTAAGTACACAACTTCAACAAAACCCTCGGCTGGGAGCCGAGGGGTGCGATCGAACCTAGGGTTCGATCGCGGCGTGCGCAAGAGGGAGGCCCCGGCTGGAGCCGGGGCGAGCGATCGACCGTGAGGTCGATCGCGGGGCTGCCGAGGGCTGGTGCCTCGGCTGGTGCCCCTCCTCCCGACGGCGTGGGCGGTGAAGTCGCCGGACTCACCGCCCCGGGGCTGCCGGAGCAGCCCCACGCGATCGATGTTGGAGTAGTATACTTAATGTCTAGATTTGAGTATTGTGAACTCCTTGTACACTTTCATTTACCTATTAAATACGAACATTCATTTGCTTTTAATTATTGTTAATTAAATATATGCAAATTATAGTCCTGGATTTTATACGTTGTAGTTAGTATGGTGCGCATGGGCGCACAGAAGATCATACTATCGGTTACTCGTATTTAATCGAACAGATGCTCACGACCTAGATGGACACGGACCAATCCATCGATATAGTCGTTGTGTGAGAGAGAAAATAATTTATCTTAATTATTTTATCACACTTGTACACTTGGTGTATAGGGCGGATCGATTGAGACTCATCAATTAGGTTTGCTCGGCGATAATTGATTTGAGACTCAGTGTATTTTATTCTTAATCCCCGATACAATTGCGGGTGTGTATATTTAATATAAAAGACTTTGATTTTCCAAAGGAATTGACCGGTTTAATTATTGGGTCAATTACCGGTTAAGTTGGGTCACTATATTTTATATATGGCATGCCGTGAATTCTTGACGGGACAGTGTATCCCGGAAGGGTTGATAATATCCCCGAGATGAGCTCATAAGGATTTATTATGTAAACCTCGCGAGTGGATTTAATTCCGCATAATAAATAAGGTTGAGTGGTACTAGTCTCGGATAAAAGAGATGAATAAATTTATTAAGCAATAAATAAATTTTATTCATGGATATTTATATCTTAAATACACGGAATAAATAATACTACCGGAGAAATATTATTTGGATATAATATGGTTTAATATTGGGAGTGCAATTAATTTATATAGTGGAAAATAAATTTAATTAATATTGATAAGGATTAATGGACTTGAGCATTGGGCTCAATTTAATCTTCAATATTGGAAGCCCAATATTCCACCTCCTTTAGATCCCCTACGTAGCCTATAAAAGCACTACATGGCCTTCATAAATCATAAGACAAGATTATCATACTTGATATTCTAGAGAGTTGAAGGAGATCCATAGGAGTTCGATAGATCGTCGCCCACCCGACGTTCGAACGGAGTTCAAGGAATACGTAGGAAGATACAAAGTTCATCTTGATTTCGTTTCTCCGAACAACGAATCGAAAGGTACAATATCTAAACGCCCTTGATAATTGTTCGATTTTGGATTTATCGAGAATACCGTAGAACGCAAGATCCGAAGGATCGAACCCGGATTAGACGAACGACCACGCGGTGGTGGCGAAGCCACCGGACCGCGTGGACCGCACGCCTAGGGTTCGGCGCGCAAAGGAGAGCCCTCAGCTTCGGCCGAGGGGGGCGATCGCTGCCATGAGGCGCGATCTCCGGCGGTGGCGGGCTGGTGCCGTCGCCTCCCCACCTCGACGGTGGGGGCTCCTCCACGGCGGGCAGCAGGTCGCCGGACCTGCTGCCGGGGGCTGCCGGATGCAGCCCCATCGATCGCGATGATCGACGCGATCATACGATCGCACGAACCCCGGCTCGCGGGGGTTCGGCTGGGGGAGGGCTACGCGTCTTCGGGCGTGTGGTCTCCAAAGGCCGGACTCCGGCGGATGAGTCGGTGTTCATGTGATCTCCGGCGATGGGTTTTAGATCGGGCTATGGTTTCCGCAAATTTTAATAGCCCGGGATATCGAATTCCAACAATTGGTATCAGAGCGTGGTTTACGTTCGCGGTATTTTCGATAAAATTATTCTACCTTGCAGGGTTTCCGACTATTATGGCTTAATTTATTATTCGTTTAATTTATTTTGTCATGATTGTTGGTTTGATTAAACTCTCGGACATGTCGAGATTCGTTTTTGGTGGTGAATGCTTGTAATAGTAAAAATTCGGGGGTTGACCGAATTTAGGATTTATTATTACGTTCTACGTTTTTTCCGGAAATTTTATAGGGTCGATTTCATGTATAGAATCGATACCGGATAGTGTAAAATTTATTTGTAATTTATTTTGCGTTGGATCGATGCCGAAACGACCGCCGGAGAAGACGCGTGACGAAGGAGATGATCGTGAGGGAGAGGACAAGGATCGACCATCCCCATGATCGATCCATGAGGATCGATCGACCCTCGGCCGTAGGAGGCTGCCCGCGGGAGTTCCGGCCACGCCGGCCACCAGTGGTGGTGGCGCGTGGGCTGGGCGGCGGCGGCATAGGCGGCGGTCGATGGTGGCACGGGGTGTTGGGATATGTCCTTCGATCCTACGTGTGCAATCGATAAAGTCATAAGGTCGTCTATGGATGTTAAATGATTATTTGATAATATTATTTGTTGGGAACAATATAATATTGATCGATAAATCATACCTACAGGGTCACACACGGACTCAAAGATGATGTACGTTGCTTGATAAATATATTGATTTAGAATCAATATTTACGTGGATTTAATTCACATGCATGGGATGCATGGCTTGCATGGATGCATGTCACATAGTGTGACATGGCATGCCACACAAGCTAGTGGGACCATGTCTTATGCTAGTTGGCATGATGATGTGGTATGACCATTCATATTCACCATAAACCACCCCATTATGTGTGTTGATGACACACATTAAGGTGGGGGTTACAAGGTTGATAATGGGACAATTATGTGACCATAATGAGATGAATAAGAGGGTGAAAATCAGATTTTCACACAACTTAATCAAATATTTCGAAATCCACACAAAAGAGAGAAAGGAGAGAGTGTTCTTGGAGAACCGACTCGATCAAGCAAAGTGTTCGTCATCCGGGTTCGTGTGCAACACGTAGAGGCCGGGCCATTTGTGCGGCTTCAACATCCGGGCGATCTAGACAAGAGGAGTGACGAGGTCATTCACAAGGAGAGCTTCGAGAGGCTGATCTATTAAGGTGGTTCAATCGACTCAACACCACCTTAACCAAAATCAACGATCACCAAAAGTAAGTAATCGTTGAACCTTATATATATATATATTGGATGTGTATATATATATGTTTATATGTGTTCTTATACACATTAAGTGTGCACTAAGATCCAAGCATGATAGATTTATATGCTTTACACGCTTCCGCACACACGGTATATCGATTAGATCGGTTTACCGGTACCATCAATTGGTATCAGAGCCTAGGGCTCGTGCACACTTTTGTGTTGGACACGAAGGTTAAATCAACATAATTGGATTATTTGTTTAATTGTGATTATGTGATTAGATGTAAGGCCGGCCACCGTTAGTGGTCGGGTGAATGATTTCGTCGTTTTTTACGTTTCGATTGGCCATAGTCTTTTGAGGGCTGCGTCCCTTGGAATCATTTGTAATAGATAGGTTTTTCTATTATATTTGTATTGTACTACTTGTAAGCGATGGACTTAGTCCATGGTTCGATGGAGGATCTCGGCTCTCTGGCGAAAACGAGAAGAAACGAAGCAAAACGAAGCAAAACAAAGCAAAACGGACGAAACCGGGCTGCTGGAGCCAAACGGCGGGCGCCGTTGTAGCTCCAGCGGGCGCTGTTTTGTTTCGGCGGGCGCCATTTTGGAAACGGCGACCGCCGAAAGCCCTTTTTCTTGGCAGATTGTTCCCGGACCTTTCGGCGGGCGCCGTTTTGGAAACGGCGACCGCCGGTGGTGTTCAGCGACCGCTGGTTGTGAAACGGCGGGCGCTGTTCGTGGTTTTATGGGTACGGAATAGATTTGACCAAAATCGGAGGGCACGGAACTAAAACGGAGGGCGAGGACCAGTCCAGAAGATGTTCAAGGCTTTTGTTGTTATTTTAATCTTTTCGTTTGAGAGTTGTGAGGTTCTAGGGGCCTTTCGATTTCGTATTTATTTGCTTTGCTAGTTATAGGATGTTTTATGTTATAAATGTTCAACTTACATATAAACACCTATGCATGCAAGTTCCCAAAATAATGAGTATAATGTCTTGTCCAAAAACATCACACTCATGAAGCCCTCGATCATAAGTTGGTAGGTCCGCCTCAGCGGGGTACTACTTGTTATCTTGGGATAAGTGGGAGTAAGGGTTAGACCCTTACACGTGACTTTGGTTTTCTCATCGATAGATCCACTGCAGGCGTGGCTATCGAGACATGAGATTAGAATGGGATTCTCATCGACCGAGAGTGACATTAGATATCATTGACATGGGTGTGTCTACCTATCTTGAAATACTTAAGTGCGGACTCAGTCGGCTTAAAGATTTGCAAGATGAGGATCTCGGAATCGTTTTGTTCTAAGGGACAATGATATTGGATATCAATTGAACAAAATGAAATAAATAAGTACAATTGTTAGACAACCTTATTTGTTTACCGCTTTGTGGATGTTTACATACTTTAGTTATCTTTCTTTTATAGTTTATCATGTAAAATATCAACTCAATTCAAGTTTGGTTCATTTCTTGATTATGAAAAATTGAACAAATTTTCTTGATTCACAACGTAATTTGAGGATGGTCCTCAAATACGAAGACAAGGAAAATGTGTTAGATAACCACATCCTAAGATATCATTGAACAACTCAATATCATGTTCGGAGAATATGCAATGATTGAGCGGTTCGGTGTGACCAGGGTCATCGCTTCAGCTAGGCTGGAAAAATGGAAATCTATGGGATCACATGTGCAACAAATGATTGGATTATTTGTTTCAAGTGACCGCCTAGATTTTTCCTATGATGATTATTTGGCAACCGATTTCATACTTCAATCTCATGATGGTTATAATGCCTTTAGGCTAAATTTTCCATATGAATGGTTTGAAGAAATCGCTTCGTGAGCTCCACGGGATGCTCAAGGCTGCTGAGCCGGCGATAGAGAAGGACCCTAAGAGGGAAATTCTTATGATATAGGATAGGGTATTCAAAAGAGCATGGGCAAGAAGGCTACTAGGGTTCCTAGGGAATCTTAATGCGTCTACTGCAAAAGTGTTGGACACTACTTGCAAACATATAAAAGTTCATATTTTATTCAAATTCAAAACAAATGCCTAATTTGTCTTTCATTTGATGGATTATAAGGTTATGATTATTTACACCTCGGGGAGTGATTTAATCCAAAACACTTAAGTTCATCAATGACACAAATTAGAGACTTTCGAGCCATTGGATGGCGTGAATCGATTGTCTGGTTGGCTCCCTCATATTTTATGAGAGATAGGGCTTCAATTGCATGATAATATCGCTGGTTAGAAAACTTCGATTTTTCACTTACGATTTATCACGTTTTGATATTGGAATAATTGTGAACTGGAATTCGAATAAAAGTCAATTATTGAGAATAATTGAAC
This sequence comes from Euphrasia confusa, assembly GCA_954870475.1. NCBI lineage: Eukaryota > Viridiplantae > Streptophyta > Magnoliopsida > Lamiales > Orobanchaceae > Euphrasia > Euphrasia confusa. Next base: position 12,613,921 of record OX940949.1, on the reverse strand, counting down.
TTGCCCCAAGTTCAAAGAAGATGTGAAGAACGGGGTTGCTTCATCTTCAGGTATTAATGTTATAGACATTAAACTTCACAGATTCTACTTATTGGGTATTGGATGCCAAACGTAGTTCTCACATTTGTATGTGGAGGAACTACATAGAAGTATAAGTTTGGTGAGTAGGATGTCGATCTACGGGCGAGAAATGGAGCGAAGGTCGCTGCATTAGCCGTATGATCATATGATGTTGTTTTGCCTTAGGGCCTTGTTTTAAGTATTATAACTATGTATTTTTCGTACCTTCAATAAACAATGAATATTGGTTCAGTATTGGATACTGATTGATTAGTTTTTCACTATTTAAATAGTTTGATAACTATTTAAATTGTGAACTATTCTTTGTTTTGGTACGATTATTACATTATTTATGTATACTTTAAACTCAACAAATCATATATAACATTAACACCAAAGGCCGAATCGAATAAGTCTCAATGAGACATAACTGTAACATTGTTGATTAGATCAAAATCTAAACATGTAACGAATCCTCTTTTAGAAGGCATTCTAGAATCATTTGACTTGGAGTCATTTGATACATGTGAATGATGTTTGATGGACAAAGATAACAATGTCATCTTTCTTGGAGAAAGGAGAACATGTGAGTGATTAATTAGGGATGATCCATACTGATGTATGTGGAACCTATCAGTTCACAAGCACATGAAGGTTATGTTTCGGAAAAGAGAAAACAAACTATATTAGATATAGTTCGACCATTCGATGAGAGGTCTAAATGAACTACTGGTCTCTTTTGGGAACACACAATTCTTGACTCCAACTTATACACTGAATAGGACGCTGTCAAAAGCTATTGATAAGACATCATACTAGGTATGGAAAGGGAGGGTCCCTAAATTGTTTTCATCAAAATTTGAGGTTCTAAAAGCTTCTCTGACGAGATTTATCTCTATAGAGCTTGAACTCAAATGGGATAAAAGTTTTTTATGGTATCCATAAGAAACTCGAGGGTACAACTTCTACGATCTATCTGAGAACAATATTTTGTTGCTCGAGATAGTGATTTTCTTGAAAAGAGTTATCTTTCCTAGAAATTCAGTGGGAGCTCGGTTGTCTTGAACGAGGTTCAAGTGAAACAACCAATGATGAATACTCAAGACTAGGTTGAGAGTATTCTTATGGTTTTGGAAGCCATACCAGCCCTCGTAGGTCCGAAAGGAATAAATCTATCTCTATTATTCAAATACTTAGATATTGTGACCAATGAGAGATATGAATTCATGCTTTTGGAAAGCGGTGAACCTTCGACCTAATTCCAAGCTATGACGAGTCCAGCTACTGAAAATTGGCATGGTGCCATGAAATCTGAGATGATATCAATATCTGATAATCAAGTTTGGAACTTGATCACGGGGTTAGACCCAATGAATGCTAATAGATCTTAAAGATCTAAACAGACAAATGGAAAACCTAGGGTTTTCAAAGCAAGTTTGATGGTAAAAGTTTTATTCACGAGGTGGATTGTGGAAAAACTTTCACCAGTTGCTTTGATTAAATCATTCAGATTATCTTAGTCATTGCTACTCATCTTGATAATGAGTTATGGTAATATTGGATGTTAAAACTAACTTCTTGAATTGGATTCTAGAAGAGAATGTGTTTTGACACAGCCAAAGAGTTTTATAGATCCTAATAAGGCTGAGAAATTATGCAATCTTATAATTCCATTTATGGAATAAAGCAAAGCATATCGGAGTAGCAATCTTCAGTTCAATGAATCCATACGGGGTTTTGGATTTCAGAGGAACTCGGAAGAGTCTTGTTTTACAAGAAGAACAGTGGGAGTTACGTTGTATACATTGTGTTGTATGTCGATGACATACTCCTTATTGGAAACAATGTTTCTATGCTTAATTCTATTAAAGAATGGCTTGGAAATTGTTTTTCAATAAAGGATCTTGGAGAAGCACAGTACATATTGGGCATCAAGATCTGTCGGAACAGATCGAAAAGGATGTTTGGACTTAGTAAAGAGACCTATATTGATAAGGTGCTTGGTAAGTTCAGAATGAAAGACGCCAGAACGGGTCTCATTCCAATGAGTCATGGCACATCACTTAGCAAGATGCAAGGCCTTACGGTACTTGATGAGCAAAAGAGGATGTAAAACATTCCTTATGCTTCGGCAATAGGGTCTATAATGTACGCCATGATATGTACACGACTGGACGTATTGTATCACTACTACAAAAATTGGTTTTAGAGACGCTCAAAAGTGTCACTAAATGTAGTTTGTAGTGACGCTTTTGCTATAGTGACGCTTTGCCAAAGCGTCACCTGATTTGGCGTTTCAATAGGTTGGTATGGTGACGCTTGAAAAGCGTCATCATAAATGCATATTAGTGACGCTTGAACGTGTCATAATAACATTATATTGTGACACTTGAACGTGTCATAATAACATTATATTGTGACACTTGAACGTGTCATAATAATATTATATTGTGACACTTGTCGATGTTATGATAACATTATTTTGTGACACTTTTATGTGTCATTATAACTTTATTTGGTGATGTTGGCAAGCGTCATCATAGTGCACTTTAGTGACGCTTTTTCCGTCACAAAAAAAGTTGAAAGTGTCTTAACAAACTCATATAGTGATATTCGTACGTTTTAGTAACACTATTTAGTAACGCTTATAAGTGCCGTAACATCGTGCTTAAGAAACCCTTTGGCTTGTCACAATTCATTCAAAATTAATTTAATTAACATAATAATAAAATATTATACTCATTTCAAAAATAATACTGTAACCAAAAATATAATAATAAAGTATCATGAAACATAAAAAAAAATGTCATCACACTTCTATTATCAATTCAATCTTTGAATGTTTTTCTCTTCAAGTTCTTTTTCAAATCTTTCTTTTTCCTTGAGAATGCGATGAATATCATCCCGGTTAGGCGAATCACCACCATATATATACCTCTTTTGTTAATACTTCACTCCCGTACATGCGTATTCGACCATCTTTATCTGAATCAATGACACGAGAGTATATGTCATTTGGACCTAAATCACCTTCAATATAAGAAAATGCAAACAAATTAAATACCCAAAATAAAATAGAAGAAAAAATTACTACTAAAATTAGGAGTTATATAAACAAATAATGTGCTCGTATCTGGTGTGTGTGTGTATATATAATGTATATGTTGTAACATTAGAAAATATGCAGAATACATAAATACCCACCTCTATTTCAAGATCTTCAAAATGGTGGTTTCGAAGTATCTGAATTCTTAAACCTTGTGGTTTCGATGTATGATGAATTCTGAACAACTCTGAAATGGTGCAAGATCAGCAACAACTCTAAAATTAAAGAAATTATTGCAACAACCTTGTGGTTAAATTATTGCAACAACCTCGTGGTTTCGAAGTATATATTATGAATTCTAAAATCGTGTAAAAATAAGGTTAGTGCTACACATGAATTTTTACAATTAAATAGGCTCCAATAACACACCAGCGTCAAGGGTTGTTAGCTCAGTTGGTTGAGCACTTGAATCGGGGACTTGAGGTGTTCGAATCCCAAGACATTGCAATTGACCTAGACAAAAAAAAAATAACACACCAACCTAGTGGTTAAAACACAAATAAAATCTCAAAATAGGAAGAATAAAAAAAAATGCAAAAATGATGCCATTGCCAAAAAACAATGTTAAATGAACACAGCGGAACAAAAGTAATTGCCATTGCCTAACAACAGGAGTTATAACTTAGAGATGTATCATTATGAATATCCCTTCCCAACAAACCACACCATCGAATATAAAAAGATCTATTCTTTTCCATACTAATAAAAAACAAATTGAAGTCATAACATCAATTTTCGATTACATTTATGATTCAAACGAAAACACGGAAAAAAAACTTTCAGATACACGATGTTAATATAAGAACCCTAAATATTAAATAATACAATTAAGTAAATCAGAATAGAAAAACACATATTTCTCACCTCTATGATGAAGGAAATCAATCTGAGTTGCAGCGATCATAGTGCAAGTAAATTTTGTGTGCCTAAATCAAATTAATGATGGAAAAAACTGAGAGAAATCGAGCAAATTGAAGTAATTTTTAAAAGAGGAAATTGTGTGGGAATTTATGTGAAATAAATCTGAAAAATTATTGTAGGGCATAGAAAAAATTTGTGCGAGAATATTTGAAAAAAATAATCTGAACTGAAAATTTTAGGGTATACGTCGTCAAAAGAAGTGGGGGGTTTAACTCTTTAAGTAGTGGCATAATTTATTTAACTGCCTATGAAAAAATTAGAAGTGGGGGGTTTAACTCTTTAAGTAGTGGCATAATTTATTTAACTGCCTATGAAAAAATTAGTAATTAACTAATTATTACTTTAAAGGCTGAAAATGGTGTTTACGAGAATCGAACCTAAAACCAATCAAAAAATAAGAGAACATCTAACCACTCGGGCGTCACTTTAGCTATGTGGAATTATAAAACGTCTTTATATATGTAATATAGTGACACTTATGTATATGTGTCACTAAAAAAGCGTCACTATAGTAGGTATTTTGTAGTAGTGTATGCTTTGAGCATGACGATTCGGTTTCAAGGAAACCCAGGTGAGACGCATTAGACTGCGGGCAAGAGTATTCTTATGTACCTTAGATGGACTAAAGAATATTTTGTTGTCTTTGGAAGACAAAAAGAGTTGATATTAACAAGCAGTTTGACTGCTAACTTCAAAACAGACTAAGATAATTTCCGATTTTAATCTGGTTATATCTTTTGTCTGGTTAGAGGTGAAATTTGCTGGAATAGTTCCATGCAATGCAATATAGCTGATTAAACTACAGAAGTTGAGCACAGTACTGCATTGGATGCAGTAATGTTGGCAGTTAAGATTTGAAAGTTCTTGAATGAACTAGGTGCCGTAACTAGCTTAGCCCATCCGATAATTCTCTATTTATAGTAGAGTTATCGCGCAAGCCAATGAGCTAGGAAGCACCACAAGTCTAAAACTGGTGCTCAGGAAGTTCCACATTATCTGGGAGATATTTTTTTGGAGACATCGAGATAATAAAGTTGCAACTTTTGGTAAGGTTGCAAACCCGTTTTCTAAACCTCTCCAGCAGTTTAAGCTTGAGGCTTTCACAACTGCAATATAGATCAAACATCTTAGAGATGGGTTGTGATTTCTATTACTGTATTAGATACTTTTGGAGATTTGGTAAACATTCACTCATATGTATAATACATGTTTCTTCATATAAATATGGTTTAATTTATATGAATTGTCCAAATGATTAAGTGATATCAATTGGGTTATGAGGTCGACTTACCGCATAATGAAGTCCCAATGGTTGAACTGATATACTTAAATCGTATAGTTGTTCCTGGTTCGTATAATCGAGTACGGACAAACCGATAATACAATGAACTAGTTTGTAATGTGTACTATAGCGCCGCTTCATAGGCTAGTGATGTGGGACATCAAGTACAATTACATAGATATTAGTTGGGAGCTAATGATCGAACAGACCCGACTGGAATAGTATTTAAGATTTCGAGTCATAATATTATTTCATTGACTGTCGAGCAATTTCCTCTGACCTGAGTAGTCCAGAGTGATTCCATTGTGAAATGGTGTACTTTGATACAAGTAAACGCCTTTCGTAAAAGGAGGTTATAAAACTTGTTATTGGGTATATCAGGAAGCAAGTGGGAGAGCTTGGACTGACAAGATGGGATTGTCCTCCATTTTTATAATGGGATACATGTCTTACCGGCCACTTGGAGAGTCGAGACTGTGGAAAATACGTGGCCACGTCCAGATTAGTATCATAGTGATAAATCTGGTTTTACAGTCTGTCTCAAAGTCCAAGAACCGATTGAGGATGACTCGAGTCTTGCCTCAAGTTCAAACTTAGACATAAAGTGACAACAGGAAGTTGGCAGCACACTGGCTCTGAAGGCCAAGTGGGAGATTGTTGGGATATGTCCTTCGATCCTACGTGTGCAATCGATAAAGTCATAAGGTCGTCTATGGATGTTAAATGATTATTTGATAATATTATTTGTTGGGAACAATATAATATTGATCGATAAATCATACCTACAGGGTCACACACGGACTCAAAGATGATGTACGTTGCTTGATAAATATATTGATTTAGAATCAATATTTACGTGGATTTAATTCACATGCATGGGATGCATGGCTTGCATGGATGCATGTCACATAGTGTGACATGGCATGCCACACAAGCTAGTGGGACCATGTCTTATGCTAGTTGGCATGATGATGTGGTATGACCATTCATATTCACCATAAACCACCCCATTATGTGTGTTGATGACACACATTAAGGTGGGGGTTACAAGGTTGATAATGGGACAATTATGTGACCATAATTAGATGAATAAGAGGGTGAAAATCAGATTTTCACACAACTTAATCAAATATTTCGAAATCCACACAAAAGAGAGAAAGGAGAGAGTGTTCTTGGAGAACCGACTCGATCAAGCAAAGTGTTCGTCATCCGGGTTCGTGTGCAACACGTAGAGGCCGGGCCATTTGTGCGGCTTCAACATTCGGGCGATCTAGACAAGAGGAGTGACGAGGTCATTCACAAGGAGAGCTTCGAGAGGCTGATCCATTAAGGTGGTTCAATCGACTCAACACCACCTTAACCAAAATCAACGATCACCAAAAGTAAGTAATCGTTGAACCTTATATATATATATTGGATGTGTATATATATATGTTTATATGTGTTCTTATACACATTAAGTGTGCACTAAGATCCAAGCATGATAGATTTATATGCTTTACACGCTTCCGCACACACGGTATATCGATTAGATCGGTTTACCGGTACCATCACGGGGATCCCCACCCCGTGCTATCCCGGTCCGGTGATTCTCTTTCCTAATTGGTTCGGGTTTTTCCTGTTGGAATTCGATTTTCCGGGCTATTAAAATTTGCGGAACCAATAACCCGATCAAAAACCCATCGCCGGAGATCACATGAACACCGACTCATCCGCCGGAGTCCGACCATCGGAGACCATGCGCCCGAAGACGCACAGCCCGCCCCCGACTGAACCCCCGCGAGCCGGGGTTCATGCGATCGCATCATGCGATCGCTGGGTTGCGTCGAAGCAACCCTACGGCGAGTCCGGCGACCCGCCGTTCGCACAGGAGGGGGAGGCTCGTCCCACGAGCCGCGGCGGCGCCAGCCCGCCACCCCAGCGATCGAACCCTAGGTTCGATCGCATCCCCAGCCGAGGGCTGGGGTCCTTCGATGCGCACGCCCCCGGTCCAGCCGGGGCGTGATCGGTTCGATCCCCACGGGGATCCTTGAACCGCCGGCGGTCCGGTGGTTCGACCACCACCGCCCGGTTCGATCCTCGTCCGGGGTTCGTCCTCGGATCTTTGTTCTACGGTATAATCGATAAATCAAAATCAAATAATATCAAGTTAGTTTAGATATCATACCTACGATTCGTTGTTCGGAGAAACGAAATCAAGATGACCTTTGAATCTTCCCACGTATTCCTTGCACTCCGTTCGAACGTCGGGTGGGCGACGATCTATCGAACTCCTATGGATCTCCTTCAACTCTCTAGAATATCAAGTGTGATAATCTTGTCTTATGATTTATGAAGGCCATGTAGTGCTTTTATAGGCTACGTAGGGGATCTAAAGGAGGTGGAATATTGGGCTTCCAATATTGATGATTAAATTGAGCCCACTGCCCAAGTCCATTAATCCTTATCAATATTAATTAATTTATTTTCCACTATATAAATTAATTGCACTCCCAATATTAAACCATATTATATCCAAATAATATTTCTCCGGTAGTATTATTTATTCCGTGTATTTAAGATATAAATATCCATGAATAAAATTTATTTATTGCTTAATAAATTTATTCATCTCTTTTATCCGAGACTAGTACCACTCAACCTTATTTATTATGCGGAATTAAATCCACTCGCGAGGTTTACATAATAAATCCTTATGAGCTCATCTCGGGGATATTATCAACCCTTCCGGGATACACTGTCCGGTCAATTATTCACGGCATGCCATATATAAAATATAGTGACCCAACTTAACCGGTAATTAACCCAATAATTAAATCGGTTAATTCCTTTGGTAAATCAAAGTCACTTATATTAAATATACACACCCGCAATAATATCGGGGATTAAGAATATAATACACTGAGTCTCAAATCAATTATCGCCGAGCAAACCTAATTGACGAGTCTCAATCGATCCGCTCAATACACCAAGTGTACAAGTGTGATAAAATAATTAAGACAAATTATTTTCTCTCTCACACAACGACTATACCGATGGATTGGTCCGTGTCCATCTAGGTCGTGAGCAACTGTTCGATTAAATACGAGTAACCGATAGTATGATCTTCTGTGTGCCCGTGCAACACCATACTAACTACAACGTATAAAATCCAGGACTATAATTTGCATATATTTAATTAACAATAATTAAAAGCAAATGAATGTTCGTATTTAATAGGTAAATGAAAGTGTACAAGGAGTTCAGAATACTCAAATCTAGACATTAAGTATACTACTCCAACAATCTCCCACTTATACTAAGGTCTAGTCTTATCCTCCAAACTTCTGACTCCCAAACCCTCCAAGTGCTTGAAATATACTTCCTTAGGAAGTATCTTGGTGAAAGGGTCCGCTAGGTTGTCCTCCGAAGCTATCTTGGTGACTATTGCATCGCCCCTCTTGACGATGACTCGAATCAGGTGGTACTTGCGCTCTATGTGTTTCGTAGCACTATGGGACCGTGGTTCCTTACTGTTTGCCACTGCACCGCTATTATCACAATAAATTGTCATAGCTCTAGGCAAACTCGGAATCACATCTAAGTCCTGGAGGAAATTAAGGAACCAAACTGACTCTTTCGCTGCCTCTGAGGCTGCAACATATTCAGCTTCCATGGTAGAGTCTGAAATGCACTTTTGCTTTACACTCCTCCATGATACAGCTCCACCTCCCAAAATGTACACATAGCCTGATGTCGACTTTCGCCGGTCCTTATCAGCTTGGAAATCCGAATCCGTATAACCCAAAGGAATCAGATTGTCTGCCCCGTAACTCAGAACATAATCCATAGTATTTCGCAAATACTTGAAAATGCTCTTTACAGCAGACCAATGAGCCTTTCCAGGGTTACTCTGATATCTCGCTACTACGCCAACTGCATAGCAGATATCAGGCCTCGTGCATAACATTGCATACATCAAGCTTCCCACAGCCGAAGCATAGGGAACTGCTTTCATTTCATCTTTCTCCTTTTGTGTCCGAGGACACATCTCCTTAGAAAGATAAGTTCCTTTAATGAAGGGTAGTTCGCCCTTCTTGGAATCTTGCATGTTAAAACGAGCCAGAATCGTGTCTATGTAAGATTGCTGGGATAAGTACAATGTTCTATTCCGGCGATCCCTTATAACCTTGATCCCTAGAACATGTCCAACATCTCCCAAATCTTTCATATCGAATTGTCTAGACAACCATCCCTTTATGTCTGATAACATTTTCACACTGTTGCCAATGAGAAGAATGTCGTCTACATAAAGCACGAGAAACACCACCTTCTTCCCATCACGTTTCCAATACACGCACGATTCGTCCATGCTTTGACTGAATCCAAAAGATTGGACTACTTCGTCAAACCGCAGGTTCCACGATCTCGAGGCTTGTTTCAATCCATAAATGGATCGATTAAGCTTGCACACTAGATGATCTCGCCCCTCAGCAATGAATCCTTCTGGTTGTTTCATATAAATCGTTTCGTCAAGACTTCCATTTAGGAAAGCTGTCTTGACATCCATTTGCCACACCTCATAATCCATATGAGCTGCTATGGATAAGAGAATCCGGATCGACTTTATCTTGGCTACCGGCGAGAAGGTCTCCTCATAATCGATTCCCTCTTTCTGAGTATATCCTTTCGCAACAAGCCGTGCTTTAAAGGTTTCAACCTTTCCGTCAGATCCTCTCTTTCTCTTGTAGACCCATTTACACCCAATTGGCTTTACGCCGCTTGGTGGTTCTACAAGATCCCAGACTTTATTAGAATCCATTGATTCAATTTCGGATTTCATCGCTTTCTTCCAAGAAGGCGCATCTATATCTTGTACCGCATCGTCATAGGTCCAGGGATCGATTTCATGAACTCCAGGTCCAGAGTCCGAAGACTCACCCAGTCCAATCCATTTATCTGGTTGTTTAACAACCCTCCCACTACGACGGCGTTCTGGTGTATTAACAGTGACAGTAGGTGCAGGTTCTAGTGGTGTATTACTACTCGGTTCGGCTGTATCTAAGTCTTCCTTGTCATTACTTATCTCATCAAGTATTATGTCAGTCTTGGGCTTGTGGTCCATGACATAGTCTTCCTCTAAGAACCGAGCGTTAGTACTTATAACGATCTTCTGGTCTTTAGGATTATAGAACATGCCACCGTTAGTTCCTTTCGGGTATCCTACAAACAGCCGTAATTCTGATCTAGGTTCTAACTTATCGGCACCTTGTCGCAACACATGTGCTGGACAACCCCAGATCCGAATGTGTCCCAAGTTAGGCTTACGCCCACTCCACAATTCCATGGGTGTTGTTGGTACCGTTTTGGTTCGAACCCTATTCAAGATATACGCTGCTGTTTCCAAGGCATGTCCCCAGAACATAATAGGTAAGTCCGAGTAACTCATCATCGATCGCACCATTTCCATAAGAGTCCTATTCCTTCTTTCTGACACACCATTCTGCTGGGGAGTGTATGGTGAAGTCAGTTGGGATTCAATCCCATTCTCTGCCAAGTATGCCTTGAATTCTCCAGACAGGTACTCGCCTCCGCGATCAGATCGCAGGCATTTTATGGATTTACCACGAAGGTTCTCCACAAGAGCCTTGAATTCTTTGAACTTGCCAAAGGACTCGCTCTTACGGCTCATCAGGTATACATATCCATATCTTGAGTAATCATCAGTAAAGGTGATGAAATACTCGTACCCTCCCCTTGCCTGAGTAGACATAGGTCCGCATACATCAGAGTGAATCAAATCCAATACTTGTTCAGCTCTTCGTCCTTTACCAGAAAAAGGACGCTTGGTCATTTTACCCTCCAAACAGGATTCGCAGGTTGGAAGGTCCACTCCTTCAACATTGCTGATTAGACCATCAGCTTTCAACCTTTGAAGCCTATTCGAGTTTATATGACCCAGCCTTAGATGCCACAAGTATAATTGATTCATTTTAGAAGGTTCCTTTCTCTTATTGGTGTTTGTAGATGTGTTATTACTCTCGGTTAGTTGCATCGTGTTGGACTCGGGATTTAGCACATACAAATCGTCCACCAATGTACCAGAACAGATAATCTCACTGTCTCTTCTTATGATCACAGAGTGGTCAAAAGAAACAGAATATCCATTCATAATAAGTTTAGAAACCGAAATTAAATTCTTTCTAAAATTGGGTACATAAAGACAATTATGTAAATCTAAAACCCTATCACTACTAAAGCGTAAGTGAACGTCTCCCACTGCAACAGCCGCTACCCTCGCGGCATTGCCCATGTAGACCACGATCTCTCCCTCTCTAAGTCTCCGGGTTTCCTGGAACCCCTGCAAGGAATTGCAGACATGATCAGTGGCCCCCGTATCTACACACCAGGTGCTGGTAGATAACACCACAGATAATGTTTCAGTGACTAAGGAAAATTTCGTACCTTTGATGAGAGGACAATCAGACCTCCAGTGCCCAGACTGCTTGCATCGATAGCACTTGCCTTGCGGCTTGCTCTTCCCAATCCGTGGTTTGGAACCACTGGGCTTCTTTGCTTGCACTTCTTCCTTGGCCATAAGAGCTCGTGATTTTCTGATCACACTTATGATTTTCATCCTCAAGTCATCGTTTTTAAGCGACTCCTCTAGTGGACGAAATACAATGAGTATGTCAATCACCTCTTCAGCAGTATCCACACTATGTCTCAACATCATATTGAGGTCATTCCTAATGTCCTCATCAGTTGGGACAACAGCAGGTATAGAAGGCTCAACAGTCTGGACAATGTCCAGATTTCGTTCCCAATCATTACTATATGGAACCAGTGAGTTTTCATCTTTAAGCATATCACAAAGTGGGGTCACAGTCATTCCTAACCTATAAGCACATAAAACAAACAAACAATTTAATATCCGATATTATCTCCCTTAAATAATATCATTAAATCACTAATTACATCTAAAATCCCATCAGGTAAGGCAAGCCACGTGGTGTGGACGTTTACCCACCCAAACGACTTAGCAATTAGATTTTCTTTGGTCATACATCACTTATAGCGGAACCTCGTGGGGAGGAATACTATAAGGCGTATCTAAGTGTAAACCATTACTCAGCACCAAAGTAAATTGCTTGGAATTGCTACATCACCGCAAGCCACGTGGTGTGGACGTTTACGACAACTTCACAACTCTTCACAATTTCTTACAACTGTCTACATCAATTAATCCAAGATCCGTCGGTATAGCAAGCCACGTGGTGTGGACGTTTACTACACCAAGAGATCTTTATAATTGACTCCCAATTACTTGATCCATTTAATCTTGTAAATCAAGACGTGGAGAATCATAAGTGAAACTCGAGGTTTCTAACCAGTGATTCACCATGCGAACAGCCCTATCTCTCATAAATGAGGGAGCCGAGCAGACAATCGACCCATCTTCAAAAGAATGGTACGAAGGTCTCTAATTTGTGTCCTCGACATGACCAAGTGGCTCTGGCTCCATTCCACTCCCCGGGGTAAGAATGAGTCGACTTGAAATCAGTTTTGGAAAGACAAATTAGGCATTGTTTGATGAACTCAATCAATGTTTCTTGTAAGAGGAATTACAAGAACTCTCCTCCAATGACCTATCTATATAAACTTCAAAAGTTTATAAAAGTCACCAAGAGAGCAGCAATGGAGACCATGGGTATGTTTCCATACCCTCTCCCACTTAGCTTTTTATAATAAAGGGATACGATATCTAGTGCATAAAAGTAAACACATATAGCATGCATACATGTAATAAAGCACATAGTATTATCACATAGTCAAAATAATTACTAGAATATTATTTTTCGACTATTATGGCTTTACTCCATCTCTGTACGCATCTTCTAGTCTTTAGTCTTCGTTCTTGAATGCTCCATGTGACGAGAATATTAATCTCCAATATTTAAATCTATTTATTTTTAATAAATCCAAAAGATACTTAATTAATAATAATTAAGTCAATCGAATAAATTAAAAATAAAATTAAATATTATTAATATTTTTTTATTTATTTTATCTTCCCTTTCTACTTCATTAAATCTCTAGAATAATCTATCCAAGACCCACTTGGAATATTCTAGATGATTTCCATAATGAAATAAGGAAATAAAATAATTTAGGACTCTTCTACTTTCCAAATTAATTAGATTCCTAATCCATGAATATTTCCATAAAATAGAAATAATCAATTAGGAATCCTAATTAATTCCAAATTGATTCTTTTCCTAATCCATGAGAGTTCCCAAAAATAGAAATTCTCAATTAGGAAAAACATGAACCAATTAGGAAAGAGAATCACCGGACCGGGATAGCACGGGGTGGGGATCCCCGTGCCCCCATCCCCGGTGGCCGGCGTGGCCGGAACTCCCGCGGGCAGCCCTTTAGGGCGTGGGTCGATCGATCCTCATGGGATCGACCATGGGGATGGTCAATCCTTGTCCCGTTCACCCTCACGATCATCTCCTTCGTCACGCGTCTTCTCCGGCGGTCGTTTCGGCATCGATCCAACGCAAAAATAAATTACAAAATCTAAATTACAATTCCGGTATCGATTCTATACATGAAATCGACCCTATACAATTTCCGGAAAAACGTAGAACGTAATAATAAATCCTAAATTCGGTCAACCCCTGAATTTTTACTATTACAAGCATTCACCACCAAAAACGAATCTCGACATGTCCGAGAGTTTAATCAAAACAACATTTATGACAAAATAAATTAAACGAATAATAAATTAAGCCATAATAGTCGGAAACCCTGCAAGGTAGAACAATTTTATCGAAAATACCGCGAACGTAAACCACGCTCTGATACCAATTGTTGGAATTCGATTTCCCGGGCTATTAAAATTTGCGGAACCAATAACTGTTGGAGTTGTGTACTTAATGTCTAGATTTAAGTAACGGAAACTCACGATCCATTGCCATTAATCTATTTAATTAAATAAACAATTATTTGCGTTTGATTATTTATAATTAAATATATGCAAATCATAGTCCTGGATTCTATACGTTGTAGTTAGTATGGTGTGTCGGGCCCACACAGAAGATCATACTATCGGTTACTCGTATTTAATCGAACAGTTGCTCACGACCTAGATGGACACGGACCAATCCATCGGTATAGTCGTTGTGTGAGAGAGAAAATAATTTGTCTTAATTATTTTATCACACTTGTACACTTGGTGTATTGGGCGGATCGCTTGAGATTTATCGATTAGGATTGCCTTGGATAATCGATTTAAATCGATTAGGATTCCTCGGCCACGCCGGCCACCGGTGGTGGTGGCGCGTGGGCTGGGGGCGGCGGTGGTGCTCCTCTCGGCCGGCGATCATGGTGGGGGGGCGCGGGGTCCTCGTGATCTCGTGTTCTCCTACCAAGATACTACTTTCCTTAGTAATTCGGTTTTCCTATTTGAGTTTTCCTATTTTTGGGAATTCTCATGGATTAGGAAAAGAATTAATTGGAATTAATTTTATTCCTTATTCTATTATGGAAGTCTTCTAGAGTATTCCGAGTTCTACTTGGAATAGGATCCTAGAGATTTAATAGAATAGGAAAGGAATAAAAGTTAATTTAGGATTGATTTATTTCCTAATTGATTATTCCTATTTTATGGGAATTTTCATAGTAATGGAAATTAATTAATCTTGGAAAGTAGAAGAGTCCTAATTTATTTTATTTCCTTATTCTATTATAGAAGTCTTCTAGAATATTCCAAGTTTGACTTGGATAGATTATTCTAGAGATTTAATAGAATTAGATAGGAAAATAAATAAATAAAAATATTAATAATATTTAATTTTTATTTTGGATATATTCGATTGACTAAATTTTCGAATTAAGTAACTTTTGGATTAATTGAAAATAAATGGATTTAAATATTGGATATTAATATTCTCGTCACATGGAGCATTCAAGAACGAAGACTGAAGACTAGAAGATGCGTACGGAGATGCGATAAAGACATAATAGTCGGAAAATAATATTCTAGTATTATTTTGACTATGTGATAATATTTATGTGCTTTATTACATGTATGCATGCTATATGTGTTTACTTTATGCACTAGATAGCGTATCCCTTTATTGTAAAAAGCTAAGTGGGAGAGGGTATGGAAACATATCCATGGTCTCCATTGCTGCTCTCTTGGTGACTTTTATAAACTTTTGAAGTTTATATAGATAAGTCATTGGAGGAGAGTTCTTGTAATTCCTCTTACGAGAAACATTGATTAAGTTTATCAAACAATGCCTAATTTGTCTTTCCAAAGCTGATTTCAAGTCGACTCATTCTCACCCCGGGGAGTGGAATGGAGCCAGAGCCACTTGGTCATGTAGAGGACACAAATTAGAGACTTTCGTGCCATTCTTTGATAGATGGGTCGTTTGTCTGCTCGGCTCCCTCATTTATGAGAGATAGGGTCGTTCGCATGGTGAATCACTGGTTAGAAACTTCGAGTTTCACTTATGATTCTCCACGTCTTGATTTACGAGATTAAATGGATCAAGTAATTGGGAGTCAATTATAAAAGTCTCTTAGTATAGTAAACGTCCACACCACGTGGCTTGCTATGCTGACGGATTTTGGATTAATTGATGTAGACAGTTGTAAGAAATTGTGAAGAGTTGTGAAGTTATCGTAAACGTCCACACCACGTGGCTTGCGGTGATGTAGCAATTCCAAGCGATTTACTTTGGTGCTGAGTAATGGTTTACACTTAGATACGCCTTATAGTATTCCTCCCCACGAGGTTACGCTATAAGTGATGTATGACCGAAGGAAATCTAATTGCTAAATCATTTGGGTGGGTAAACGTCCACACCACGTGGCTTGCCTTACCTGATGGGATTTTAGATGTAATTAGTGGTTTAATGATATTATTTAAGGGAGATAATATCGGAGATTAAATCAATTGTTTGTTGTTATATGTGCTCATAGATTATGGATGGCTTTGAACCCACTTTATGTGATACTTGAGGATTTTAACTCACTGGTCCCTAAATGTATTGATTGGAATAGAGATCTAGACATTGCCTAGACTGTTAAAGAGTACATGTTTGTACTCAGTGAGCTTTGTTCTCCCGAGCCTACAAATGTCTTAACTAATGAGGGAAGGACTGATTTTGATATCATGTTCAAACTCAAGATGGTGTTTAGACATGACATAGGCGGCTAAACAAGAAGCGATGAGGATACTCATAAAGGCCAGTCGATTCGAAGAAAAGCTTAAACACGTTTTTGAGATGATTGACCTTTTAGACGAGTTGAGACGGAAATCGCAAGCTCTTGTAGCCAATGCCAAAGGTTTCGAACCTAAAGGCAAAATCGGGGGAAAGGAAAAGCAAGCAAAGAGACCCAGTGGTCCTAAGTTCCTTGGATCACGAGATGGGGCTAGAAAGCCAATAGGCTAGTGTTCTCGATGCAAACAGTCTAGGTACTGGAAGTCTGATTATCCTCTCAAAGAAAGTACGAAATCTCCTTTAGTCATAAAACATAGTCAGTGGTATTATCTACCGGAACCTGGTGTGTAGATATGGAACCACTGACGGTATGTGCATTTTAAATGCAAGGGTTCCAGGAAACCCGACGACTTGGAAAAGAAGAAATCGTAGTCTACATGGGCAATGCTGTAGAGGAGGCAGCAGTTGCAGTGGAGGACATTTTATAGGATTTCATTTTGGGTTATTGCTTTTATGTACCTTTCAAATTAGAAAGAACTTTGTTCTGGATTTCTAATAAATGGATATTTTATTTCTTTTAATCATCTGATGGTTATAAGAAGAAATAAAGATAGTATCTATTCTGGTACATTAGCTAGCAATATATAAATGATGAATCATGAGTCCACCACGGTGCAATGAACTGTAGTACAAAACTCGTTTTACTAATAAGAGATTTCTTCATTAAATCGATTATACTTGTGGATTCTTATGCTAAATCATATTTATTCAAATAAGAAATTCAAAGGTCGAAAATTGATTGTAAGATCAATTAAGTTGATGGAGTGGACCTTCCGACCTAAGAATCTAATTTGGAAGATGATATGACTAAGCAATCCTTTATGGATATAAGATATAAGATCCGGACAAGCATAAGAATTGATTGACTCTGATGTGTGCAGACCTTTGTTTACTCAGACAATAAGGTACGAGTACTTCATTTTATGATTACTCGAAAGAATGGATTAGCATACCTGATGTGCCACAAAAGCAAAGTGTTTTGACAAGTCAATGGACACAAAGCTATTGTGGGGAACCATCATGGTATATCCATTGAAAGCCTGCGATCTAATCGCGGAGGCAAGTGCCTGTCTAAGGAATGCATGGCATACTGATCAGAGATTGGGATTTGATCCCAAATGACTACACCATACACTCTTGTGTAGAAATGGTGTGTCGGAAATAAGAAATGGAACTCTTATAGAAATAGTAAAAGCATGAGTTATGCGGAACTACCTATGTTCTATGGATATGTCTGGAAACAACGGCGCATACAGTGCGGTTGTAGAATATCCTAGAGGGACAAAAGATATGTGTTCAATAGTACTATGAACCAGAAGGACTTTATAATAAACGCCCGGTTCTTAGAGGAAGACTATTAGATGAACCACAAGCCCAAAGTGACGTAATACTTTGAAATGAGAGAGAAAGATTAAGACTTAGAACCAGCCGAACCGAGTAGCGGTACACCACTAACTGCACCTAATGTTATTACTGTTATACACCGGAACGCCATTGCAGTGGGAGGTTGTTAAGCAACCAGAGATGTTCATAAGACTGGAGGAGTTTTGGACTCTGGATCTAGTAGGCATGAAATCGATCCCTAGCTCTGCATAGGAACTTGCGAATTGATGAGATAGTCCATTCTATGGATTCATCAAAAGACAAGGAAAGGTGTGTTAGAGACGTAATGGAAACAAGGGTGGTGTTTCTCGGAATTTTGTGTAGATAACACTTCATCATTGGCAACAATGTAAAAGTGTTGTCAGACATAAAATAGAGGTTGTCTAAGTAAATCGAGATATAAGATTAAGATGAAGTTGGATCATGTTTTTAGAAATCTTTCGATCTCTAGATAAGAACATTTGTACTTCTCTTAAAAATATCTTATACGATTATGGTTTGTTTTAAACATGCACAATTCTGAGAAAGGTTATTGCCTTTCGGGAACAGAGTACATCTATCTAAAGGTATGTGTTTCAAACACATAAAGGAGATAGATATAGACAAAGCAGTTTCCTACACTTCGAGTGTAGAGAGCTTTGTGGATGCAATGTTGAAAAACAAGAACCTGATATCAACTGTGCGGTTAGCGTAGTGGGAGGATATCAAAGTAATCTGGATAAGAGATATTCGAATGCTGTAAGAGTACTTGGAAGTACTGGATTACCAAGCAAGACGAAATCTTCTTAGATTACAGTTTCTCAGATCCAAAAATCAGAGAAAGACCAGTGTAAGTCGATATCAGGCTATGTGTTCACTTTTAGAAGAGGTGGAACCTAAAGATGAAAGAGTGATAAGCGTGATGCTTCTCGGACTCTATCATAAACCGAATAGCAGCCTCAGAGGCAGCGGAAGTTTTGGTTAGGTTCCGGAATGACCTCTGAACTTGGATATGACTCTTGGTTCACCAAAGGCTATGTACATAGCGGTGCATGGAGAACTGGAAGAAGTCATAAGTTCAAAAGGTGATGATAACACATAGAGCCAGTACCACCTGATACGAGTCATCGTCAGTGAGACGACGCAGTAGTCACCAAGATAACTTCAGAGCGGCAACCTAGATTGCTCATTCACATAATACTTCTGGAAAGTATAACTTAAGCACGTGATGAGTATGGGAGTCGGGAGTTTGGAGGAAATGACTAGACCTTAGTACAAGTGGGAGATTGTTGGAGTTGTGTACTTAATGTCTAGATTTAAGTAACGGAAACTCACGATCCATTGCCATTAATCTATTTAATTAAATAAACAATTATTTGCGTTTGATTATTTATAATTAAATATATGCAAATCATAGTCCTGGATTCTATACGTTGTAGTTAGTATGGTGTGTCGGGCCCACACAGAAGATCATACTATCGGTTACTCGTATTTAATCGAACAGTTGCTCACGACCTAGATGGACACGGACCAATCCATCGGTATAGTCGTTGTGTGAGAGAGAAAATAATTTGTCTTAATTATTTTATCACACTTGTACACTTGGTGTATTGGGCGGATCGCTTGAGATTTATCGATTAGGATTGCCTTGGATAATCGATTTAAATCTCAGAGTATTTTATTCTTAATCCCCGATACTATTGCGGGTGTGTATATTTAATATAAGTGACTTTGATTTTCCAAAGGAATTGACCGGTTTAATTACTGGGTCAATTACCGGTTAAGTTGGGTCACTATATTTTATATATGACATGTCGTGAATACTTGACGGGAAAGTGTATCCCGGAAGGGTTGATAATATCCCCGAGATGAGTTCATAAGGAATTATTATGTAAACCCTGCAGGTGGATTTAATCCGCATAATAATTAAAGTTGAACGGTACTATTCTCGGATATAAGAAATGAATAATATTTATTGAGCAATAAATAAATTTATTCATGGATATTTAAATCTTAAATACACGGAATATATAATACTACCGGAGAAATATTATTTGATATAATATGGATAAATATTGGGAGTGCAATTTTATTTATATAGTGGAAAATAAATAAAATTAATATTGATAAGAATTAATAGATTTGGGTTGGACCCAATTTAATTTTCAATATTAGAAGCCCAATATTTAATCTCCTTTTGATCCCCTACGTAGCCTATAAAAGCACTACATGGTCTTCACAATTCATTAACCTAAGATACGTCAATCATAAAGTTCTTGAAGAGTGGAGGAGATCCATGGAGTTCGGTAGATCGTCGCCCACACGACGTCCGGGCTAGTGCAAGGAATACGTGGGAAGATCTCAAGGTTGTCAATTGAGTTCTTCGTTTCTCCGTACAACGAGAACAAAGGTAATATCGTTGAACCCCCTTCGATGATTTTAAAGTTTAATTATCGTGAGAATAACGTGAACGTAAGATCCAAAGTATAGGATCCTCACCGGGGTCGAGCCAAGGGGTGGTGATCGAAGATCACCGGACCACCATGGCTGGAGCGACCCGGCGGCAAGGATCGAGCGAACCGAGTTCGCTGGAAGGGGCAAGCGCCCGCCTGGGGACCAGGCGCCCGCCTGGTCCATGACGCGCGCGAGCGCTAGGCTCCCAAGCGATCGCCCCGTGCTGCTCGCAGCGAGCTACGAGTTTTCTCGTAGCAGATTCGCGTGCGACGCGAGCTGCTGCACGGGGCCGTGCGGGCTGATCCGTGTTGCACGCCTGGAGGCGTGCGAGGGGCTGATCGAACAGCGGCGGTTCGTGCCTCCGCTAGGGTTCGATGGGGCTGCTCCTCGCGGTGCTCGGGGATGGCCTAGCGGGCTGTTCGCATAGGGTTTTGGCAACCCTCGCGGGCTGCTACGAGCAGCCCTAGGCGGCTGCCAAGGACAGCCGCGAGCCCACGCGAGGGCTCGACCGAACAGCCATGGGTTCGCCCATGGTTAGGGTTTCGGTTGAGTCTGGATTCGTCGTGGTTCGTGGCGGGATGTTCCGGCAACCGGGAGTCGATTGGAATTGTCGTTCCGCATTTGACGATTCCGGATATTCGATCTCCAAAGGATTTCGGTCGGAATTAATTAGATAATTAATTTTAATTAATTTATTAATTCCGGGATATCGATTTCCAACAATAACCCGATCAAAAACCCATCGCCGGAGATCACATGAACACCGACTCATCCGCCGGAGTCCGACCATCGGAGACCATGCGCCCGAAGACGCACAGCCCGCCCCCGGCCGAACCCCCGCGAGCCGGGGTTCATGCGATCGCATCATGCGATCGCTGGGTTGCGTCGAAGCAACCCTACGGCAAAGTCCGGCGACCCGCCGTTCGCACAGGAGGGGGCGGCTCGTCCCACGAGCCGCGGCGGCGCCAGCCCGCCACCACAGCGATCGAACCCTAGGTTCGATCGCATCCCCAGCCGAGGGCTGGGGTCCTTCGATGCGCACGCCCCCGGTCCAGCCGGGGCGTGATCGGTTCGATCCCCACGGGGATCCTTGAACCGCCGGCGGTCCGGTGGTTCGACCACCACCGCCCGGTTCGATCCTCGTTCGGGGTTCGTCCTCGGATCTTTGTTCTACGGTATAATCGATAAATTTGGAATCAATTTGGAAAAGAATCAATTTGGAATTAATTAGGATTCCTAATTGATTATTTCTATTTTATGGAAATATTCATGGACTAGGAATCTAATTAATTTGGAAAGTAGAAGAGTCCTAATTATTTTATTTCCTTATTTCATTATGGAAATCATCTAGAATATTCCAAGTGGGTCTTGGATAGATTATTCTAGAGATTTAATGAAGTAGAAAGGGAAGATAAAATAAATAAAAATATTAATAATATTTAATTTTATTTTTTAATTTATTCGATTGACTTAATTATTATTAATTAAGTATCTTTTGGATTTATTAAAAATAAATAGATTTAAATATTAGATATTAATATTCTCGTCACATGAAGCATTCAAGAACGATGACTAAAGACTAGAAGATGCGTACGGAGATGGAGTAAAGCCATAATAGTCGGAAAATAATATTCTAGTAATTATTTTGACTATGTGATAATACTATGTGCTTTATTACATGTATGCATGCTATATGTGTTTACTTTTATGCACTAGATAGCATATCCCTTTATTGTAAAAAGCTAAGTGGGAGAGGGTATGGAAACATACCCATGGTCTCCATTGCTGCTCTCTTGGTGACTTTTATAAACTTTTGAAGTTTATATAGATAGGTCATTGGAGGAGAGTTCTTGTAATTCTTCTTACGAGAAACATTGATTAAGTTCATCAAACAATGCCTAATTTGTCTTTCCAAAACTGATTTCAAGTCGACTCATTCTTACCCCTGCTGGAGTAGTATACTTAATGTCTAGATTTGAGTATTCTGAACTCCTTGTACACTTTCATTTACCTATTAATAATGAACATTCATTTGCTTTTAATTATTGTTAATTAAATATATGCAAATTATAGTCCTGGATTTTATACGTTGTAGTTAGTATGGTGCAAGCATGGGCGCACAGAAGATCATACTATCGGTTACTCTTATTTAATCAAATAGTTGCTCACGACTTAGATGGACACGGACCAATCCATCGGTATAGTCGTTGTGTGAGAGAGAAAATAATTTATCTTAATTATTTTATCACACATGTACACTTGGTGTATTGAGCGGATCGATTGAGACTCATCAATTAGGTTTGCTCGGCGATAATTGATTTGAGACTCAGTGTATTTTATTCTTAATCCCCGATACAATTGCGGGTGTGTATATTTAATATATGTGACTTTGATTTTCCAAAGGAATTAACCGATTTAAATATTGGGTTAATTACCGGTTAAGTTGGGTCACTATATTTTATATATGGCATGCCGTGAATTCTTGACGGGACAGTGTATCCCAGAAGGGTTGATAATATCCCCGAGATGAGCTCATAAGGATTTATTATGTAAACCTCGCGAGTGGATTTGTTCCGCATAATAAACAAGGTTGAGTGGTACTAGTCTCGGATAAAATAGATGAATAAATTTATTAAGCAATAAATAAATTTTATTCATGGATATTTATATCTTAAATACACGGAATAAATAATACTACCGGAGAAATATTATTTGGATATAATATGGTTTAATATTGGGAGTGCAATTAATTTATATAGTGGAAAATAAATTAATTAATATTGATAAGGATTAATGGACTTGAGCATTGGGCTCAATTTAATCTTCAATATTGGAAGCCCAATATTCCACCTCCTTTAGATCCCCTACGTAGCCTATAAAAGCACTACATGGCCTTCATAAATCATAAGACAATATTATCATACTTGATATTCTAGAGAGTTGAAGGAGATCCGTAGGAGTTCGATAGATCGTCGCCCACCCGACGTTCGAACGGAGTGCAAGGAATACGTGGGAAGATTCAAAGGTCATCTTGATTTCGTTTCTCCGAACAACGAATCGAAAGGTACAATATCTAAACGCCCTTGATAATTGTTCGATTTTGGATTTATCGAGAATACCATAGAACGCAAGATCCGAAGGATCGAACCCGGATTAGACGAACGACCACGCGGTGGTGGCGAAGCCACCGAACCGCGTGGACCGCACGCCTAGGGTTCGGCGCGCAAAGGAGAGCCCTCGACTTCGGCCGAGGGGGGCGATCGCTGCCACGAGGCGCGATCGCCGGCGGTGGCGGGCTGGTGCCGTCGCCTCCCCACCTCGACGGAGGGGGCTTCTCCACGGCGGGCAGTAGGTCGCCGGACCTGCTGCCGGGGGCTGCCGGATGCAGCCCCATCGATCGCGATGATCGACGCGATCATACGATTGCACGAACCCCGGCTCGCGGGGGTTCGGCTGGGGGCGGGCTACGCGTCTTCGGGCGCGTGGTCTCCAAAGGCCGGACTCCGGCGGATGAGTCGGTGTTCATGTGATCTCCGGCGAATGGTTTTTGATCGGGTTATTGTTTCCGCAAATTTTAATAGCCCGGGATATCGAATTCCAACAATTGGTATCAGAGCGTGGTTTACGTTCGCGGTATTTTCGATAAAATTGTTCTACCTTGCAGGGTTTCCGACTATTATGGCTTAATTTATTATTCGTTTAATTTATTTTGTCATGATTGTTGGTTTGATTAAACTCTCGGACATGTCGAGATTCGTTTTTTGGGGGTGAATGCTTGTAATAGTAAAAATTCGGGGGTTGACCGAATTTAGGATTTATTATTACGTTCTACGTTTTTCCGGAAATTGTATAGGGTCGATTTCATGTATAGAATCGATACCGGATAGTGTAAAATTTATTTGTAATTTATTTTGCGTTGGATCGATGCCGAAACGACCGCCGGAGAAGACGCGTGACGAAGGAGATGATCGTGAGGGTGAAGACAAGGATGTTGGAATTCGATTTCCCGGGCTATTAAAATTTGCGGAACCAATAACCCGATCAAAAACCCATCGCCGGAGATCACATGAACACCGACTCATCCGCCGGAGTCCGACCATCGGAGACCATGCGCCCGAAGACGCACAGCCCGCCCCCGGCCGAACCCCCGCGAGCCGGGGTTCATGCGATCGCATCATGTGATCGCTGGGTTGCGTCGAAGCAACCCTACGGCGAGTCCGGCGACCCGTCGTTCGCACAGGAGGGGGCGGCTCGTCCCACGAGCCGCGGCGGCGCCAGCCCGCCACCCCAGCGATTGAACCCTAGGTTCGATCGCATCCCCAGCCGAGGGCTGGGGTCCTTCGATGCGCACGCCCCCGGTCCAGCCGGGGCGTGATCGGTTCGATCCCCACGGGGATCCCTGAACCGCCGGCGGTCCGGTGGTTCGACCACCACCGCCCGGTTCGATCCTCGTCCGGGGTTCGTCCTCGGATCTTTGTTCTACGGTATAATCGATAAATCAAAATCGAATAATATCAAGTTAGTTTAGATATCATACCTACGATTCGTTGTTCGAAAAAATGAAATCAAGATGACATTTGAATCTTCCCACGTATTCCTTGCACTCCGTTCGAACGTCGGGTGGGCGACGATCTATCGAACTCCTATGGATCTCCTTCAACTCTCTAGAATATCAAGTGTGATAATCTTGTCTTATGATTTATGAAGGCCATGTAGTGCTTTTATAGGCTACGTAGGGGATCTAAAGGAGGTGGAATATTGGGCTTCCAATATTGATGATTAAATTGAGCCCACTGCCCAAGTCCATTAATCCTTATCAATATTAATTAATTTATTTTCCACTATATAAATTAATTGCACTCCCAATATTAAACCATATTATATCCAAATAATATTTCTCCGGTAGTATTATTTATTCCGTGTATTTAAGATATAAATATTCATGAATAAAATTTATTTATTGCTTAATAAATTTATTCATCTCTTTTATCCGAGACTAGTACCACTCAACCTTATTTATTATGCAGAATTAAATCCACTCGCGAGGTTTACATAATAAATCCTTATGAGCTCATCTCGGGGATATTATCAACCCTTCCGGGATACACTGTCCGGTCAATTATTCACGGCATGCCATATATAAAATATAGTGACCCAACTTAACCGGTAATTAACCCAATAATTAAATCGGTTAATTCCTTTGGTAAATCAAAGTCACTTATATTAAATATACACACCCGCAATAATATCGGGGATTAAGAATATAATACACTGAGTCTCAAATCAATTATCGCCGAGAAAACCTAATTGACGAGTCTCAATCGATCCGCTCAATACACCAAGTGTACAAGTGTGATAAAATAATTAAGACAAATTATTTTCTCTCTCACACAACGACTATACCGATGGATTGGTCCGTGTCCATCTAGGTCGTGAGCAACTGTTCGATTAAATACGAGTAACCGATAGTATGATCTTCTGTGTGCCCGTGCAACACCATACTAACTACAACGTATAAAATCCAGGACTATAATTTGCATATATTTAATTAACAATAATTAAAAGCAAATGAATGTTCGTATTTAATAGGTAAATGAAAGTGTACAAGGAGTTTATAATACTCAAATCTAGACATTAAGTATACTACTCCATCAATCTCCCACTTATACTAAGGCCTAGTCTTATCTTCCAAACTCCCGACTCCCATACTCATCACGTGCTTAAAAACGTACTTCCAAGAAGTACCATGTGAATGAGCAATCTAGGTTGCCGCTCTGAAGCTATCTTGGTGACTACTGCATCGTCCCTCTGACGATGACTCGTATCAGGTGGTACTTGCCCTATGTGTTATCTTACACTTATGGACTCGTGATCTCTTAAAGTTTGCCACTGCACCGCTATTTTCATAGCCTTTGGTAAACTAAGAATCACATCTAAGTCCCAGAGGTAATACCGGAGCCATACCAAAACTTCCGCTGCCTCTGAGGCCGCTATTTGGTTACCCATGGGAGAGTCCGAAAAGCATCGAGCTTATCACTCTTCCATGTTAAAAACTCCTCCTCCTTTCATAGTGAAACACATAGCCTGATCACGACTTACACTGGTCCTTATAAGCTTGGAAATCCGACTCCGTGTAACCCAAAGGAATCAGATTGTCTGCCCCGTAACTTAGAACATAATCCCTTGTATTTCGCAAATACTTGAAAATGCTCTTTACGGCAGTCCAATGAGCCTTTCCAGGGTTACTCTGATATCTCGCTACTACGCCAACTGCATAGCAGATATCAGGCCTCGTACATAACATTGCATACATTAAGCTTCCCACAGCCGAAGCGTAGGGAACTGCTTTCATTTCATCTTTCTCCTTTTGTGTCCGAGGACACATCTCCTTAGAAAGATAAGTTCCTTTACTGAAGGGTAGTTCACCCTTCTTGGAATCTTGCATGTTAAAACGAGCCAGAATAGTGTCTATGTAAAATTGCTAGGATAAGTATAATGTTCTATTCCGGCGATCCCTTATAACCTTGATCCCTAGAACATGTCCAACTTCTCCCAAATCTTTCATATCGAATTGTCTAGACAACCATCCCTTTATGTCTGATAACATTTTCACACTGTTGCCAATGAGAAGAATGTCGTCTACATAAAGCACGAGAAACACCACCTTCTTCCCTTCACGTTTCCAATACACACACGATCCGTCCATGCTTTGACTGAATCCAAAAGATTTGACTACTTCGTCAAACCGCAGGTTCCACGATCTCGAGGCTTGTTTCAATCCATAAATGGATCGATTAAGCTTGCACACTAGATGATCTCGCCCCTTAGCAATGAATCCTTCTGGTTGTTTCATATAAATCGTCTCGTCAAGACTTCCATTCAGGAAAGCTGTCTTGACATCCATTTGTCACACCTCATAGTCCATATGAGCTGCTATGGATAAGAGAATCCGGATCGACTTTATCTTGGCTACCGGCGAGAAGGTCTCCTCATAATCGATTCCCTCTTTCTGAGTATATCCTTTCGCAACAAGCCGAGCTTTAAAGGTTTCAACCTTTCCGTCAGATCCTCTCTTTCTCTTGTAGACCCATTTACACCCAATTGGCTTCACGCCGCTTGGTGGTTCTACAAGATCCCAGACTTTATTAGAATCCATTGATTCAATTTCGGATTTCATCGCTTTCTTCCAAGAAGGCGCATCTATATCTTGTACCGCATCGTCATAGGTTCAGGGATCGATTTCATGAACTCCAGGTCCAGAGTCCGAAGACTCACCCAGTCCAATCCATCTATCTGGTTGTTTAACAACTCTCCCACTACGACGGCGTTCCGGTGTATTAACAGTGACAGTAGGTGCAGGTTCTAGTGGTGTATCTATACTCGGTTCGGCTGTATCTAAGTATTCCTTGTCACCTCTCATCTCATCAAGAACTATGTCACTTTTGGGCTTGTGGTCCATGACATAGTCTTCCTCTAAGAACCGAGCGTTAGTACTTATAACAATCTTCTGGTCTTTAGGACTATAGAACATGCCACCCTTAGTTCCTTTCGGGTATCCTACAAACAGCCGTAATTCTGATCTAGGTTCTAACTTATCGGCACCTTGTCGCAACACATGTGCTGGACAACCCCAGATCCGAATGTGTCCCAAGTTAGGCTTACGCCCACTCCACAATTCCATGGGTGTTGTTGGTACCGTTTTTGTTGGAACCCTATTCAAGATGTACGCCGCTGTTTCCAAGGCATGTCCCCAGAACATAATAGGTAAGTCTGAGTAACTCATCATCGATCGCACCATTTCCATAAGAGTCCTATTCCTTCTTTCTGACACACCATTCTGCTGGGGAGTGTATGGTGAAGTCAGTTGGGATTCAATCCCATTCTCTGCCAAGTATGCCTTGAATTCTCCAGACAGGTACTCGCCTCCGCGATCAGATCGCAGGCATTTTATGGATTTACCACGAAGGTTCTCCACAAGAGCCTTGAATTCTTTGAACTTGCCAAAGGACTCGCTCTTGCGGCTCATCAGGTATACATATCCATATCTTGAGTAATCATCAGTAAAGGTGATGAAATACTCGTACCCTCCCCTTGCCTGAGTAGACATAGGTCCGCATACATCAGAGTGAATCAAATCCAATACTTGTTCAGCTCTTCGTCCTTTACCAGAAAAAGGACGCTTGGTCATTTTACCCTCCAAACAGGATTCGCAGGTTGGAAGGTCCTCTCCTTCAACATTGCTGATTAGACCATCAGCTTTCAACCTTTGAAGCCTATTCGAGTTTATATGACCCAGCCTTAAATGCCACAAGTATAATTGATTCATTTTAGAAGGTTCCTTTCTCTTATTGGTGTTTGTAGATGTGTTATTACTCTCGGTTAGTTGCATCGTGTTAGACTCAGGATTTAGCACATACAAATCGTCCACCAATGTACCAGAACAGATAATATCACTATTTCTTCTTATGATCACGGAGTGGTCAAAAGAAACAGAATATCCATTCATAATAAGTTTAGAAACCGAAATTAAATTCTTTCTAAAATTGGGTACATAAAGACAATTATGTAAAACTAAAACCCTATCACTACTAAAGCGTAAGTGAACGTCTCCCACTGCAACAACCGCCACCCTCGCAGCATTGCCCATGTAGACCACGATCTCTCCCTCTCTAAGTCTCCGGGTTTCCTGGAACCCCTGCAATGAATTGCAGACATGATCAGTGGCCCCCGTATCTACACACCAGGTGCTGGTAGATAACACCACTGATAATGTTTCAGTGACTAAGGAAAATTTCGTACCTTTGATGAGGGGACAATCAGACTTCCAGTGCCCAGACTGCTTGCATCGATAGCACTTGCCTTGCGGCTTGCTCTTCCCAATCCGTGGTTTGGAACCACTGGGCTTCTTTGCTTGCACTTCTTCTTTAGCCATGAGAGCTTGTGATTTTCTGATCACACTTATGATTTTCATCCTCAAGTCATCGTTTTTAAGCGACGCCTCTAGTGGACGAAATACAATGAGTATGTCAATCACCTCTTCAGCAGTATCCACACTATGTCTCAACATCATATTGAGGTCATTCCTAATGTCCTCATCAGTTGGGACAACAGCAGATATAGAAGGCTCAACAGTCTGGACAATGTCCAGATTTCGTTCCCAATCATTACTATATGGAACCAGTGAGTTTTCATCTTTAAGTATATCACAAAGTGGGGTCACAGTCATTCCTAACCTATAAGCACATAAAACAAACAAACAATTTAATATCCGATATTGTCTCCCTTAAATAATATCATTAAATCACTAATTACATCTAAAATCCCATCAGGTAAGGCAAGCCACGTGGTGTGGACGTTTACCCACCCAAACGACTTAGCAATTAGATTTTCTTTGGTCATACATCACTTATAGCGGAACCTCGTGGGGAGGAATACTATAAGGCGTATCTAAGTGTAAACCATTACTCAGCACCAAAGTAAATCGCTTGGAATTGCTACATCACCGCAAGCCACGTGGTGTGGACGTTTACGACAACTTCACAACTCTTCACAATTTCTTACAACTGTCTACATCAATTAATCCAAGATCCGTCGGTATAGCAAGCCACGTGGTGTGGACGTTTACTACACCAAGAGATCTTTATAATTGACTCCCAATTACTTGATCCATTTAATCTTGTAAATCAAGACGTGGAGAATCATAAGTGAAACTCGAGGTTTCTAACCAGTGATTCACCATGCGAACAGCCCTATCTCTCATAAATGAGGGAGCCGAGCAGACAATCGACCCATCTTCAAAAGAATGGTACGAAGGTCTCTAATTTGTGTCCTCGACATGACCAAGTGGCTCTGGCTCCATTCCACTCCCCGGGGTAAGAATGAGTCGACTTGAAATCAGTTTTGGAAAGACAAATTAGGCATTGTTTGATGAACTCAATCAATGTTTCTTGTAAGAGGAATACAAGAACTCTCCTCCAATGACCTATCTATATAAACTTCAAAAGTTTATAAAAGTCACCAAGAGAGCAGCAATGGAGACCATGGGTATGTTTCCATACCCTCTCCCACTTAGCTTTTTATAATAAAGGGATACGCTATCTAGTGCATAAAAGTAAACACATATAGCATGCATACATGTAATAAAGCACATAGTATTATCACATAGTCAAAATAATTACTAGAATATTATTTTCCGACTATTATGGATTTACTCCATCTCTGTACGCATCTTCTAGTCTTTAGTCTTCGTTCTTGAATGCTCCATGTGACGAGAATATTAATCTCCAATATTTAAATCTATTTATTTTTAATAAATCCAAAAGATACTTAATTAATAATAATTAAGTCAATCGAATAAATTAAAAATAAAATTAAATATTATTAATATTTTTTATTTATTTTATCTTCCCTTTCTACTTCATTAAATCTCTAGAATAATCTATCCAAGACCCACTTGGAATATTCTAGATGATTTCCATAATGAAATAAGGAAATAAAATAATTTAGGACTCTTCTACTTTCCAAATTAATTAGATTCCTAATCCATGAATATTTCCATAAAATAGAAATAATCAATTAGGAATCCTAATTAATTCCAAATTGATTCTTTTCCTAATCCATGAGAGTTCCAAAAAATAGAAATTCTCAATTAGGAAAAACCCGAACCAATTAGGAAAGAGAATCACCGGACCGGGATAGCACGGGGTGGGGATCCCCGTGCCACTATCGACCGCCGCCTATGCCGCCGCCGCCCAGCCCACGCGCCACCACCACCGGTGGCCGGCGTGGCCGGAACTCCCGCGGGCAGCCCTTTAGGGCGTGGGTCGATCGATCCTCATGGGATCGACCATGGGGATGGTCGATCCTTGTCCCGTTCACCCTCACGATCATCTCCTTCGTCACGCGTCTTCTCCGGCGGTCGTTTCGGCATCGATCCAACGCAAAATAAATTACAAAATCTAAATTACAATTCCGGTATCGATTCTATACATGAAATCGACCCTATACAATTTCCGGAAAAACGTAGAACGTAATAATAAATCCTAAATTCGGTCAACCCCCGAATTTTTACTATTACAAGCATTCACCACCAAAAACGAATCTCGACATGTCCGAGAGTTTAATCAAAACAACATTTATGACAAAATAAATTAAACGAATAATAAATAAAGCCATAATAGTCGGAAACCCTGCAAGGTAGAACAATTTTATCGAAAATACCGCGAACGTAAACCACGCTTTGATACCAATTGTTGGAATTCGATTTCCTGGGCTATTAAAATTTGCGGAACCAATAACCCGATCAAAAACCCATCGCCGGAGATCACATGAAAACCGACTCATCCGCCGGAGTCCGACCATCGGAGACCATGCGCCTGAAGACGCACAGCCCGCCCCCGGCCGAACCCCCGCGAGCCGGGGTTCATGCGATCGCATCATGCGATCGCTGGGTTGCGTCGAAGCAACACTACGGCGAGTCCGGCGACCCGCCGTTCGCACAGGAGGGGGCGGCTCGTCCCACGGGCCGCGGCGGTGCCAGCCCGCCACCCCAGCGATCGAACCCTAGGTTCGATCGCATCCCCAACCGAGGGCTGGGGTCCTTCGATGCGCACGCCCCCGGTCCAGCCGGGGCGTGATCGGTTCGATCCCCACGGGGATCCTTGAACCGCCGGCGGTCCGGTGGTTCGACCACCACTGCCCGGTTCGATCCTCGTCCGGGGTTCGTCCTCGGATCTTTGTTCTACGGTATAATCGATAAATCAAAATCGAATAATATCAAGTTAGTTTAGATATCATACCTACGATTCGTTGTTCGGAGAAACGAAATCAAGATGACCTTTGAATCTTCCCACGTATTCCTTGCACTCCGTTCGAACGTCGGGTGGGCGACGATCTATCGAACTCCTATGGATCTCCTTCAACTCTCTAGAATATCAAGTGTGATAATCTTGTCTTATGATTTATGAATCCCATGTAGTGCTTTTATAGGCTACGTAGGGGATCTAAAGGAGGTGGAATATTGGGCTTCCAATATTGATGATTAAATTGAGCCCACTGCCCAAGTCCATTAATCCTTATCAATATTAATTAATTTATTTTCCACTATATAAATTAATTGCACTCCCAATATTAAACCATATTATATCCAAATAATATTTCTCCGGTAGTATTATTTATTCCGTGTATTTAAGATATAAATATCCATGAATAAAGTTTATTTATTGCTTAATAAATTTATTCATCTCTTTTATCCGAGACTAGTACCACTCAACCTTATTTATTATGCGGAATTAAATCCACTCGTGAGGTTTACATAATAAATCCTTATGAGCTCATCTCGAGGATATTATCAACCCTTCCGGGATACACTGTCCGGTCAATTATTCAAGGCATGCCATATATAAAATATAGTGACCCAACTTAACCGGTAATTAACCCAATAATTAAATCGGTTAAATCCTTTGGTAAATCAAAGTCACTTATATTAAATATACACACCCGCAATAATATCGGGGATTAAGAATATAATACACTGAGTCTCAAATCAATTATCGCCGAGCAAACATAATTGACGAGTCTCAATCGATCCGCTCAATACACCAAGTGTACATGTGTGATAAAATAATTAAGACAAATTATTTTCTCTCTCACACAACGACTATACCGATGGATTGGTCCGTGTCCATCTAGGTCGTGAGCAACTGTTCGATTAAATACGAGTAACCGATAGTATGATCTTCTGTGTGCCCGTGCAACACCATACTAACTACAACGTATAAAATCCAGGACTATAATTTGCATATATTTAATTAACAATAATTAAAAGCAAATGAATGTTCGTATTTAATAGGTAAATGAAAGTGTACAAGGAGTTTATAATACTCAAATCTAGACATTAAGTATACTACTCCATCAAAGGATCGACCATTCCCATGGTCGGTCCCACGAGGATGATCGACCCACGCCCAAGGAGGGCTGCCCGCGGGAGTTCCGGCCACGCCGGCCACCAGTGGTGGTGGCGCGTGGGCTGGGCGGCGGCGGCTGGCGGTGGTCGAGTGGTGGCACGGGGATCCCCACCCCGTGCTATCCCCGTCCGGAGATTTACTTTCCTAATTGGTTCGGGTTTTTCCTATTTGAGAATTCCTATTTTTGGGAACTCTCATGGATTAGGAAAAGAATCAATTCGGAATTAATTAGGATTCCTAGTTGATTATTTCTATTTTATGGAAATATTCATGGATTAGGAATCTAATTAATTTTGGAAAGTAGAAGAGTCCTAAATTATTTTGTTTCCTTATTTCATTATGGAAATCATCTAGAATATTCCAAGTGGGTCTTGGATAGATTATTCTAGAGATTTAATGAAGTAGAAAGGGAAAATAAAATAAATAAAAATATTAATAATATTTAATTTTATTTTTAATTTATTCGATTGACTTAATTATTATTAATTAAGTATATTTTGGATTTATTAAAAATAAATAGATTTAAATATTAGATATTAATATTCTCGTCACATGAAGCATTCAAGAACGAAGACTAAAGACTAGAAGATGCGTACGGAGATGGAATAAAGCCATAATAGTCGGAAAATAATATTCTAGTAATTATTTTGACTATGTGATAATATTATGTGCTTTGTTACATGTATGCATGCTATATGTGTTTACTTTTATGCACTAGATAGCGTATCCCTTTGTTATAAAAAGCTAAGTGGGAGAGGGTATGGAAACATACCCATGGTCTCCATTGCTGCTCTCTTGGTGACTTTTATAAACTTTTGAAGTTTATATAGATAGGTCATTGGAGGAGAGTTCTTGTAATTCCTCTTACGAGAAACATTGATTAAGTTCATC
Organism: Euphrasia confusa; assembly: GCA_954870475.1. NCBI lineage: Eukaryota > Viridiplantae > Streptophyta > Magnoliopsida > Lamiales > Orobanchaceae > Euphrasia > Euphrasia confusa. The sequence goes on along the minus strand of OX940949.1, from coordinate 12,579,601 downwards.
AAACAATGCCTAATTTGTCTTTCCAAAACTGATTTCAAGTCGACTCATTCTTACCCCGGGGAGTGGAATGGAGCCAGAGCCACTTGGTCATGTCGAGGACACAAATTAGAGACCTTCGTACCATTCTTTTAAAGATGGATCGATTGTCTGCTCGGCTCCCTCATTTATGAGAGATAGGGTTGTTCGCATGGTGAATCACTGGTTAGAAACTTCGAGTTTCACTTATGGTTCTCCACGTCTTGATTTACAAGATCGAATGGATCAAGTAATTGGATTTCAACTATATAAATCTTCTGGTGTAGTAAACGTCCACACGTACGTGGCTTGCTATACTAGATGGGATTTTAGAATAATTGATGTAGACAGTTATAGGGAATTGTGAAGGATTGCGAGTTATCGTAAACGTCCACACGAACGTGGCTTGCGGTGATGTAGCAATTCTAAACGATTCACCTTGGTACTGAGTAATAGTTTACACTTAGATACGCTTTATAGTATTCTTCCCAACGAAGTAACGCTATAATGATGTATGACCGAAGCAAATCTAATTGCTAAATCATTTGGGTGGGTAAACGTCCACACTAACGTGGCTTGCCTTACCTGATGGGATTTTAGACGTGATTAGTGATTTAATGATATTATTTAAGGGAGATAATATCGGATATTAAATTGTTTGTTAGTTTTATGTGTTTATAGGTTAAGAATGACTGTGACCCCACTTTGTGATATACTTAAAGATGAAAACTCACTGGTTCCATATAGTACTGATTGGAAAAGAAATCTGGACATTGTTCAGACTGTTGAGCCTTCTATATCTGCTGTTGTCCCAACTGATGAGGACATCAAGAATGACCTCAATATGATGTTGAGACATAGCGTGGATACTGGTGAAGAGGTGATTGACATACTCATTGTATTTCGTCCACTAGAGGAATCGCTTAAAAACGATGACTTGAGGATGAAAATCATAAGTGTGATCAGAAAATCACAAGCTCTTATGGCTAAGGAAGAAGTGCAAGCAAAGAAGCCCAATGGTTCCAAACCACGGATTGGGAAGAGCAAGCCGCGAGGCAAGTGCTATCGATGCAAGCAGTCTGGGCACTGGAGGTCTGATTGTCCTCTCATCAAAGGTACGAAATTTTCCTTAGTCACTGAAACATTATCAGTGGTGTTATCTACCAGCACCTGGTGTGTAGATACGGGGGCCACTGATCATGTCTGCAATTCATTGCAGGGGTTCCAGGAAACCCTGAGACTTAGAGAGGGAGAGATCGTGGTCTACATGGGCAATGCTGCGAGGGTAGCGGCTGTTGCAGTGGGAGACGTTCACTTACGCTTCAGTAGTGATAGGGTTTTAGTTTTACATAATTGTCTTTATGTACCCAATTTTAGAAAGAATTTAATTTCGGTTTCTAAACTTATAATGAATGGATATTCTATTTCTTTTGACCACTCTGTGATCATAAGAAGAAATAGTGAGATTATCTGTTCTGGTACATTGGTAGACGATCTGTATGTGATAAATCCTGAGTCTAACACAATGCAACTAACCGAGAGTAATAACACATCTACGAACACGAATAAGAGAAAGGAACCTTCTAGGATGAATCAATTATACTTGTGGCATCTGAGGCTAGGTCATATAAACTCGAATAGGCTTCAAAGGTTGAAAGCTGATGATTTAATCACTGGCGTTGAAGGAGAGGACCTTCCAACCTGCGAATCCTGTTTAGAGGGAAAAATGACCAAACGTTCTTTTTCTAGTAAAGGACGCAGAGGTGAACAAGTATTGGATTTGATTCACTCTGATGTATGCGGACCTATGTCTACCCAGGCAAGGGGAGGGTACGAGTATTTCATCACCTTCACTGATGATTACCCAAGGTATGGATTTGTATACCTGATGCGCCGCAAGAGCGAATCCTTTGACAAGTTCAAAGAGTTCAAGGCTTTTGTGGAGAACCTTCAAGGTAAATCCATTAAATGCCTGCGATCTGATCGTGGAGGCGAGTACCTGTCTGGGGAATTCAAGGCATACTTAGCAGAGCATGGGATTGATTCCCAAATGACATCACCATATACTCCTCAGCAGAATGGTGTGTCGGAGAGGAGGAATAGGACTATTATGGAGATGGTGCGTTCAATGATGAGTTACTCGGACTTACCTACTATGTTCTGGGGACTTGCCTTGGAAACGGCGGCGTACATTCTCAACATGGTTCCAACAAAAACGGTACCCACAACACCCATGAAACGGTGGAGCGGGCGCAAGCCTAGCTTAAGGCACCTTCGGATCTGGGGATGTCCAACACATGTGTTGCGATAAGGGGCCGATAAGTTAGAACCTAGATCAGAATTACGGCTGTTTGTAGGATACCCGAAAGGAACTAAAGGTGGCATGTTCTATAGTCCTACGGACCAGAAGATCGTTATAAGTACTAACGCTCGGTTCTTAGAGGAAGACTATGTCATGGACCACAAGCCCAAGAGTGACGTAGTACTTGATGAGTTGAGAGGTAACAAGGAAGACTTAGATACAGCCGAACCGAGTAGCAATACACCACTAGAACCTGCACCTACTGTCACTGTTAATACACCGGGACGCCGTCATAGTGGGAGGGTTGTTAAGCAACCAGACCGATGGATTGGACTAGGTGAGTCTTCGGACTCTGGACCTGGAGTTCACGAAATCGATCCCTGGACCTATGATGAGGCGGTACAAGATATAGATGCGCCTTCTTGGAAGAAAACAATGAAATCCGAAATTGAATCTATGGATTCAAATAAAGTCTGGGATCTTGTAGAACCACCAAGCGGCATAAAGCCAATTGGGTGTAAATGGGTCTACAAGAGAAAGAGAGGATCTGACAGAAAGGTTGAAACCTTTAAAGCTCGGCTTGTTGCGAAAGGATATACTCAGAAAGAGGGAATCGATTATGAGGAGACCTTCTCGCCGGTAGCCAAGATAAAGTCGATCCGGATTCTCTTATCCATAGCAGCTCATATGGATTATGAGGTGTGGCAAATGGATGTCAAAACAGCTTTCCTAAATGGAAGTCTTGACGAGACGATTTATATGAAACAACCAGAAGGATTCATTGCTAAGGGGCGAGATCATCTAGTGTGTAAGCTTAATCGATCCATTTATGGATTGAAACAAGCCTCGAGATCGTGGAACCTGCGGTTTGACGAAGTAGTCCTATCTTTTGGATTCAGTCAAAGCATGGACGAATCGTGTGTGTATTGGAAACGTGATGGGAAGAGGGTGGTGTTTCTCGTGCTTTATGTAGACGACATTCTTCTCATTGGCAACAGTGTGAGAATGTTATCAGACATAAAGGGATGGTTGTCTATACAATTCGATATGAAAGATTTGGGAGAAGTCGGGCATGTTCTAGGGATCAAGGTTATAAGGGATCGCCGGAATAGAACATTATACCTATCCCAGTAATCTTACATAGACACGATTCTGGCTCGTTTTAACATGCAAGATTCCAAGAAGGGCGAACTACCCTTCAGTAAAGGAACTTATCTTTCTAAGGAAATGTGTCCTCAGACACAGAGGGAGAAAGATGAAATGAAAGCAGTTCCCTACGCTTCGGCTGTGGGAAGCTTGATGTATGCAATGTTATGCACGAGGCCTGATATCTGCTATGCAGTTGGCGTAGTAGCGAGATATCAGAGTAACCCTGGAAAGGCTCATTGGACTTCCGTAAAGAGCATTTTCAAGTATTTGCGAAATACAAGGGATTATGTTCTGAGTTACGGAGCAGACAATCTGATTCCTTTGGGTTACACAGATTCGGATTTCCAAGCTGATAAGGACCGGCGAAAGTCGACATCAGGCTATGTGTACACTTTGGGAGGTGGAGCCGTATCATGGAAGAGTGTTAAGCAAAAGTGCATTTCAGACTCTACCATGGAAGCTGAATATGTTGCAGCCTCAGAGGCAGCGAAAGAGTCAGTTTGGTTCCTTAATTTCCTCCAGGACTTAGATGTGATTCCGAGTTTGCCCAAGGCTATGACAATTTATTGTGATAATAGCGGTGCAGTGGCAAACAGCAAGGAACCACGGTCCCATAGTGCTACAAAACACATTGAGCGCAAGTACCACCTGATTCGAGACATCGTCAAGAGGGGCGATGCCATAGTCACCAAGATAGCTTCGGAGGACAACCTAGCGGACCCTTTCACCAAGATACTTCCTAAGGAAGTGTATTTTAAGCACTTGGAGGGTTTGGGAGTCAGAAGTTTGGAAGATAAGACTAGACCTTAGTATAAGTGGGAGATTGCTGGAGTAGTATACTTAATGTCTAGATTTGAGTATTCTGAACTCCTTGTACACTTTCATTTACCTATTAATAATGAACATTCATTTGCTTTTAATTATTGTTAATTAAATATATGCAAATTATAGTCCTGGATTTTATACGTTGTAGTTAGTATGGTGCAAGCATGGGCGCACAGAAGATCATACTATCGGTTACTCGTATTTAATCAAACAGTTGCTCACGACCTAGATGGACACGGACCAATCCATCGGTATAGTCGTTGTGTGAGAGAGAAAATAATTTATCTTAATTATTTTATCACACATGTACACTTGGTGTATTGAGCGGATCGATTAAGACTCATCAATTAGGTTTGCTCGGCGATAATTGATTTGAGACTCAGTGTATTTTATTCTTAATCCCCGATACAATTTTGGGTGTGTATATTTAATATATGTGACTTTGATTTTCCAAAGGAATTAACCGATTTAATTATAGGGTTAATTACCGGTTAAGTTGGGTCACTATATTTTATATATGGCATGCCGTGAATTCTTGACGGGACAGTGTATCCCGGAAGGGTTGATAATATCCCCGAGATGAGATCATAAGGATTTATTATGTAAACCTCGCGAGTGGATTTGTTCCGCATAATAAATAAGGTTGAGTGGTACTAGTCTCGGATAAAAGAGTTGAATAAATTTATTAAGCAATAAATAAACTTTATTCATGGATATTTATATCTTAAATACACGGAATAAATAATACTACCGGAGAAATATTATTTGGATATAATATGGTTTAATATTGGGAGTGCAATTAATTTATATAGTGGAAAATAAATTAATTAATATTAATAAGGATTAATGGACTTGAGCATTGGGCTCAATTTAATCTTCAATATTGGAAGCCCAATATTCCACCTCCTTTAGATCCCCTACGTAGCCTATAAATGCACTACATGGCCTTCATAAATCATAAGACAAGATTATCATACTTGATATTCTAGAGAGTTGAAGGAGATCCATAGGAGTTCGATAGATCGTCGCCCACCCGACGTTCGAACGGAGTGCAAGGAATACGTGGGAAGATTCAAAGGTCATCTTGATTTCGTTTCTCTGAACAACGAATCGAAAGGTACAATATCTAAACGCCCTTGATAATTGTTCGATTTTGGATTTATCGAGAATACCATAGAACGCAAGATCCGAAGGATCGAACCCGGATTAGACGAACGACCACGCGGTGGTGGCGAAGCCACCGGACCGCGTGGACCGCACGCCTAGGGTTCGGCGCGCAAAGGAGAGCCCTCGGCTTCGGCCGAGGGGGGCGATCGCTGCCACGAGGCGCGATCGCCGGCGGTGGCGGGCTGGTGCCGTCGCCTCCCCACCTTGACGGAGGGGGCTTCTCCACGGCGGGCAATAGTTCGCCGGACCTGCTGCCGGGGGCTGCCGGATGCAGCCCCATCGATCGCGATGATCGACGCGATCATACGATAGCACGAACCCCGGCTCGCGGGGGTTCGGCTGGGGGTGGGCTACACGTCTTCGGGCGCGTGGTCTCCAAAGGCCGGACTCCGGCGGATGAGTCGGTGTTCATGTGATCTCCGGCGAATGGTTTTTGATCGGGTTATTGTTTCCGCAAATTTTAATAGCCCGGGATATCGAATTCCAACAACCCCGGGGAGTGGAATGGAGCCAGAGCCACTTGGTCATGTCGTGGACACAAATTAGAGACCTTCGTACCATTCTTTTGAAGATGGATCGATTGTCTGCTCGGCTCCCTCATTTATGAGAGATAGGGCTGTTCGCATGGTGAATCACTGGTTAGAAACTTCGAGTTTCACTTATGATTCTCCACGTCTTGATTTACAAGATTAAATGGATCAAGTAATTGGGAGTCAATTATAAAGATCTCTTAGTGTAGTAAACGTCCACACCACGTGGCTTGCTATGCCGACGGATCTTGGATTAATTGATGTAGACAGTTGTAAGAAATTGTGAAGAGTTGTGAAGTTATCGTAAACGTCCACACCACGTGGCTTGCGGTGATGTAGCAATTCCAAGCGATTTACTTTGGTGCTGAGTAATGGTTTACACTTAGATACGCCTTATAGTATTCCTCCCCACGAGGTTCCGCTATAAGTGATGTATGACCAAAGAAAATCTAATTGCTAAGTCATTTGGGTGGGTAAACGTCCACACCACGTGGCCTGCCTTACCTGATGGGATTTTAGATGTGATTAGTGATTTAATGATATTATTTAAGGTAGATAATATCGGATATTAAATTGTTTGTTTGTTTTATGTGCTTATTGTTGGAGTTGTGTACTTAATGTCTAGATTTAAGTAACAGTAAGCTCCCGATCATAGCATTTAATCTATTAATTAATAAACAATTGTTTGCGTTTAATTATTATTAATTAAATATATGCAAATTAAAGTCCTGGATTTTATACGTTGTAGTTAGTATGGTGCAAGCATGGGCGCACAGAAGATCATACTATCGGTTACTCGTATTTAATCAAACAGTAGCTCACGACCTAGATGGACATGGACCAATCCATCGGTATAGTCGTTGTGTGAGAGAGAAAATAATTTGTCTTAATTATTTTATCACACTTGTACACTTGGTGTATTGAGCGGATCGTTGAGATTCATCGATTAGGATTGCCGGCGATAATCGATTCGAGTCTCAGTGTATTTTATTCTTAATCCCCGATATTATTGCGGGTGTGTATATTTAATATATGTGACTTTGATTTGTTGGAGTTGTGTACTTAATGTCTAGATTTAAGTAACGGAAACTCACGATCCATTGCCATTAATCTATTTAATTAAATAAACAATTATTTGCGTTTAATTATTTATAATTAAATATATGCAAATTATAGTCCTGGATTTTATACGTTGTAGTTAGTATGGTGTGCATGGGCACACAGAAGATCATACTATCGGTTACTCGTATTTAATCGAACAGTTGCTCACGACCTAGATGGACACGGACCAATCCATCGGTATAGTCGTTGTGTGAGAGAGAAAATAATTTATCTTAATTATTTTATCACACTTGTACACTTGGTGTATTGGGCGGATCGTTTGAGATTTATCAATTAGGATTGCCGGCGATAATCGATTTAAGTCTCAGTGTATTTTATTCTTAATCCCCGATACTATTGCGGGTGTGTATATTTAATATAAGTGACTTTGATTTTCCAAAGGAATTAACCGATTTAATTATTGGGTTAATTACCGGTTAAGTTGGGTCGCTATATTTTATATATGACATGCCGTGAATACTTGACGGGAAAGTGTATCCCGTAAGGGTTGATAATATCCCCGAGATGAGTTCATAAGGAATTATTATGCAAACCCTGCAGGTGGATTTGTTCCGCATAATAATTAAGGTTGAATGGTACTAGTCTCGGATATAAGAGATGAATAAATTAATTAGCAATAAATTAATTTTATTCATGGATATTTATATCTTAAATACACGGAATAAATAATACTACCGGAGAAATATTATTTGATATAATATGGTTTAATATTGGGAGTGCAATTAATTTTATATAGTGGAAAATAGAATTAATTAATATTAATGGATTAATAGATTTGGGCTTGGGCTCAATTTAATCAATAATATTGGAAGCCCAATATTCCACCTCCTTAAGATCCCCTACGTAGCCTATAAAAGCACTACATGGTCTTCTCTATTCTCATAACTTGAAGAACACAATTCTAGAGAGAGAAAGTAGAGAGGGAGATCCATGGAGTTCGGAAGATCGTCGCCCACCCGACGTTCGAGCTAGTGCAAGGAATACGTGGGAAGGTCTCAAGGTCTTCATAGATCTCGTTTCTCCGCACAACGAGAACAAAGGTAAAATCGTTGAAACCCCCTCGATGATTTTATTTATTTATTCGCGTATATACATGAACAAAGATCCGAGGGACGAACCCCGTGGACGAGGATCGACCTCGTGGTGGTGATCAAAGATCACCGGACCGCGGAGGCTGAGAGATCCCCGACGGGGATCGCACGCAAGTAAACCCCTCGGCTGGACGCCGAGGGTGGCGGTCGAACCCTAGGGTTTCGACCGCCGGCGCGTACAAGGGACCCCGGCTGGAGCCGGGGCGTGCGATCGACCATGGTGGTCGATCGCTGGGGGCAGCCGCGGGCTGGCGCCGCGGCAGTTGCCCCCTCCTCCCGGCGATGGCGGTGAGTCGCCGGACTCACCGCCGGGGGCTGCTACGAGCAGCCCCGGGGATGCGCGAAGCATCCCGGCGATCGCAAACGCGATCGCGAACCCCCTCCTCGCGGGGGTTCGGCTGGACAGCCGCGGGTTTATCCCGCGGCGGGTGTTCGGTCGGACCTCGGTTCGCGTACGGTGGTTCGCGGTGGTTTCCAGCGAAGGGATTTTGATCGGGGTTATGTTTCCGCAATTCCGTTAACCCCGGGATATCGATTTCCAACAATTGGTATCAGAGAGTTGGTTCTAGTTCATGTGTATATGCGATAAATTGTTCTACCTTGCAGGGTTTCCGACTATTATGGCTAGATATAATTGTTCGTTAATTATTGTCATAATATTGTTTTTGATTATTAAACTCTCGGACATGTCGAGATTCGTTTTATGTGTGGTGAATGCTTGTAATAGTAAAAATTCGGGGGTTGACCGAATTTAGGTTTATTATTACGTTCTACTTTTTTCCGGAAAATGTATAGGGTCGATTTCATGTATAGAATCGATACCGGATAGTATAGAATTTATTTTGTAATTTATTCTATGTTGGATCGATGCCGAGACGATCGCCGGAAGAGGAAGACGTGTGACGAAGAAGACGATGGACGAGAGGGACGATCAACCCCATGATCGACCCTCACGATCGACCGCGAGGAAGGGGCCGATCGCCCCTCGGCCGTGGGCTGCCGCCGGCGTTGGTGGTGGCTGGCCGGCTGGGGTGGCGGCGGCGGTGATCCCCTCCAATGGCCGGTCGATCATGGTGGTGGGGGTGGTGCGGGGACTCCCAACCCGCGCTGCTCCTACCATAATCCGACTTTCCTATTTTAATTCGGTTTTCCTATTTGATTACTTCTTTTATGGAATATTCATGGAATAGGAAAAGAATTAATTTAGTATTAAATTTATTTTCTTATTTGATTATTCCTAGTATGGGAATTTTCATGGATAAGGAAGGAATAAATTTAGAATTAATTTGGTCTTCCTAATTGATTATTCCTTTTGGAATATTCATGGATTAGGAAAAGAAATTAATTTGGAATTAATTTATTTTTCCTATTTTATCATTCCTTTATGGAATTTTAAATGGATTAGGAAATTAATTAATTCGGAAAGTTTTAAGAATCCTTAATTAATTTTTCCTATTTAATTATTCCTTTATGGAATTTTTAATAGATTAGGAAAAGAATTAATTTGGAAGGATTAGGAGTCCTAATTTATTTTATTTCCTTATTCTATTATAGAAGTCTTCTAGAATGTTCCAAGTTTGACTTGGATAGGATTCTAAAGATTTAATAGAATTAGAAAGGAAAATAAAAATAAATAAAAATATTAATAATATTTAATTTTATTTTTGATATATTCGATTGACTTAATTTTCGAATTAAGTAACTTTTGGATTAATTGAAAATAAATAGATTTAAATATTGAGATTAATATTCTCGTCACATGGAGCATTCAAGAACGAAGACTGAAGACTAGAAGATGCGTACGGGGATGCGATAAAGCCATAATAGTCGGAAAATAATATTCTAGTATTATTTTGACTATGTGATAATATTTATGTGCTTTATTACATGTATGCATGCTTATGTGTTTAATTATGCATTAGATAGCGTATCCCTTTATTGTAAAAAGCTAAGTGGGAGAGGGTATGGAAACATACCCATGGTCTCCATTGCTGCTCTCTTGGTGACTTTTATAAACTTTTGAAGTTTGTATAGATAAGTCATTGGAGGAGAGTTCTTGTAATTCCTCTTACGAGAAACATTGATTAAGTTTATCAAACAATGCCTAATTTGTCTTTCCAAAGCTGATTTCAAGTCGACTCATTCTCACCCCGAGGAGTGGAATGGAGCCAAAGCCACTTGGTCATGTAGAGGACACAAATTAGAGACCTTCGTACCATTCTTTTATAGATGGATCAATTGTCTGCTCGGCTCCCTCAATTATGAGAGATAGGGTTGTTCGCATGGTGAATCACTGGTTAGAAACTTCGAGTTTCACTTATGATTCTCCGCGTCTTGATTTACAAGATCGAATGGATCAAGTAATTGGGAGTCAATTATAAAAGTCTCTTGGTGTAGTAAACGTCCACACCACGTGGCTTGCTATACTGACGGATTTTGGATTAATTGATGTAGACAGTTGTAAGAAATTGTGAAGAGTTGTGAAGTTGTCGTAAACGTCCACACCACGTGGCTTGCGGTGATGTAGCAATTCCAAACGATTTACTTTGGTACTGAGTAATGGTTTACACTTAGATACGCATTATAGTATTCCTCCCCACGAGGTTCCGCTATAAGTGATGTATGACCAAAGAAAATCTAATTGGTAAGTCGTTTGGGTGGGTAAACGTCCACACCACTTGGCTTGCCTTACCTGATGGGATTTTAGATGTGATTAGTGATGGAGTAGTATACTTAATGTCTAGATTTGAGTATTCTGAACTCCTTGTACACTTTCATTTACCTATTAAATACGAACATTCATTTGCTTTTAATTATTGTTAATTAAATATATGCAAATTATAGTCCTAGATTTTATACGTTGTAGTTAGTATGGTGTTGCATGGGCACACAGAAGATCATACTATCGGTTACTCGTATTTAGTCGAACAGTTGCTCACGACCTAGATGGACACGGACCAACCCATCGGTATAGTCGTTGTGTGAGAGAGAAAATAATTTATCTTAATTATTTTATCACACTTGTACACTTGGTGTATTGAGCGGATCGATTGAGACTCATCAATTAGGATTGCTCGGCGATAATTGATTTGAGACTCAGTGTATTATATTCTCAATCCCCGATATTATTGCGGGTGTGTATATTTAATATAAGTGACTTTGATTTATCAAAGGAATTAACCGATTTAATTATTGGGTTGATTACCGGTCAAGTTGGGTCGCTATATTTTATATATGGCATGCCGTGAATAATTGACCGGACAGTGTATCCCGGAAGGGTTGATAATATCCCCGAGATGAGCTCAAAAGGATTTATTATGTAAACCTCGCGAGTGGATTTAATTCCGCATAATAAATAAGGTTGAGTGGTACTAGTCTCGGATAAAAGAGATGAATAAATTTATTAAGCAATAAATAAATTTTATTCATGGATATTTCTATCTTAAATACACGGAATAAATAATACTACCGGAGAAATATTATTTGGATATATAATATGGTTTAATATTGGGAGTGCAATTAATTTATATAGTGGAAAATAAATTAATTAATATTGATAAGGATTAATGGACTTGGGCAGTGGGCTCAATTTAATCATCAATATTGGAAGCCCAATATTCCACCTCCTTTAGATCCCCTACGTAGCCTATAAAAGCACTACATGGCCTTCATAAATCATAAGACAAGATTATCATACTTGATATTCTAGAGAGTTGAAGGAGATCCATAGGAGTTCGATAGATCGTCGCCCACCCGACGTTCGAACCGAGTGCAAGGAATACGTGGGAAGATTCAAAGGTCATCTTAATTTCGTTTCTCCGAACAACGAATCGAAAGGTACAATATCTAAACACCCTTGATAATTGTTCGATTTTGGATTTATCGAGAATACCGTAGAACGCAAGATCCAAAGTTCGGACCCGGAGTAGACGGACGATCACGCGGTGGTGGCGAAGCCACCGCACCGCGTGGATCGACCCGCCTAGGGTTCGGCGGGCGCGCGAAGGAGAAGCCCTCGGCTTCGGCCGAGGGGGCGATCGCTGGGTGCGATCGCCGGCGGTGACGGGCTGGTGCCGTCACCTCCCCACCGCGACGGTGGGGCTCCTCCACGGCAGGCGGCAGGTCGCCGGACCTGCTGCCGGGGGCTGCCGGATGCAGCCCCATCGATCATGATGATCGATGCGATCATCGATCGCGCGAACACCCCGGCTCGCGGGGGTTCGGCCGGGGGCGGGCTACGCGTCTTCGGGCGCGTGGTCTCCGATGGTCGGACTCCGGCGTATGAGTCGGTGTTCATGTGATCTCCGGCGAAGGTTTTCGTTCGGGTTATTGTTTCCGCAATTTTTAATAGCCCGGTATATCGAATTCCTACAATTGGTATCAGAGCGTGGTTTACGTTCGCGGTATTTTCGATAATTATGTCTTAATTTATTATTCGTTTAATTTATTTTGTCATGAATGTTGGTTTGATTAAACTCTCGGACATGTCGAGATTCGTTTTTGGTGGTGAATGCTTGTAATAGTAAAAATTCGGGGGTTGACCGAATTTAGGATTTATTATTACGTTCTATGTTTTTCCGGAAATTGTATAGGGTCGATTTCATGTATAGAATCGATACCGGATAGTGTAAAATTTATTTTGTAATTTATTTTGCTTTGGATCGATGCCGAAACGACCGCCGGAGAAGACACGTGACGAAGGAGATGATCGAGAGGGAGAGGACAAGGATCGACCATCCCCATGGTCGATCCCACGAGGATGATCGACCCACGCCCAAAGGGGCTGCCCGCGGGAGCTCCGGCCACGCCGGCCACCAAGGGAGGTGGCGCGTGGGCTGGACGGCGGCGGCTTGATGGCGGCGGTTGAGTGGTGGCACGGGGATCCCCACCCCGTGCTATCCCCGTCCGGAGATTTACTTTCCTAATTGATTCGGGTTTTTCCTATTTGAGAATTCCTATTTTTGGGAACTCTCATGGATTAGGAAAAGAATCAATTTGGAATTAATTAGGATTCCTAAATTGATTATTTCTATTTTATGGAAATATTCATGGATTAGGAATCTAATTATTATGGAAAGTAGAAGAGTCCTAAATTATTTTATTTCCTTATTTCATTATGGAAATCATCTAGAATATTCCAAGTGGGTCTTGGATAGATTATTCTAGAGATTTAATGAAGTAGAAAGGGAAGATAAAATAAATAAAAATATTAATAATATTTAATTTTATTTTTTGATTTATTCGATTGACTTAATTATTATTAATTAAGTATCTTTTGGATTTATTAAAAAATAAATAGATTTAAATATTGGAGATTAATATTCTCGTCACATGGAGCATTCAAGAAACGAAGACTAAAGACTAGAAGATGCGTACGGAGATGGAGTAAAGCCATAATAGTCGGAAAATAATATTCTAGTAATTATTTTGACTATGTGATAATACTATGTGCTTTACTGCTTGTATGCATGCTATATGTGTTTACTTTTATGCACTAGAATAGCGTATCCCTTTATTGTAAAAAGCTAAGTGGGAGAGGGTATGGAAACATACCCATGGTCTCCATTGCTGCTCTCTTGGTGACTTTTATAAACTTTTGAAGTTTATATAGATGGGTCATTGGAGGAGAGTTCTTGTAATTCCTCTTACGAGAAACATTGATTGAGTTCATCAAACAATGCCTAATTTGTCTTTCCAAAACTGATTTCAAGTCGACTCATTCTTACCCCGGGGAGTGGAATGGAGCTAGAGCCACTTGGTCATGTCGAGGACACAAATTAGAGACCTTCGTACCATTCTTTTATAGATGGATCGATTGTCTGCTCGGCTCCCTCATTATGAGAGATAGGGCTGTTCGCATGGTGAATCACTGGTTAGAAACCTCGAGTTTCACTTATGATTCTCCGCGTCTTGATTTACAAGATTGAATGGATCAAGTAATTGGGAGTCAATTATAAAGATCTCTTAGTGTAGTAAACGTCCACACAACGTGGCTTGCTATGCTGACGGATTTTGGATTAATTGATGTAGACAGTTGTAAGAAAATTGTAAAGAGTTGTAAAGTTGTCGTAAACGTACACACAACGTGGCTTGCGGTGATGTAGCGATTCCGAACGATTTACTTTGGTACTGAGTAATGGTTTACACTTAGATACGCCTTATAGTATTCCTCCCACCGAGGTTCCGCTATAAGAGATGTATGACCGAAGGAAATCTAATTGCTAAATCGTTTGGGTGGGTAAACGTCCACACACCGTGGCTTGCCTTACCTGATGGGATTTTAGATGTGATTAGTGATTTAATGATATTATTTAAGGGAGATAATATCGGATATTAAATTGTTTGTTTGTTTTATGTGCTTATAGGTTAGGAATGACTGTGACCCCACTTTGTGATATACTTAAAGATGAAAACTCACTGGTTCCATATAGTAATGATTGGGAACGAAATCTGGACATTGTCCAGACTGTTGAGCCTTCTATATCTACTATTGTCCCAACTGATGAGGACATTTGGAATGACCTCAATATGATGTTGAGACATAGTGTGAATACTGCTGAAGAGGTGATTGACATACTCATTGTATTTCGCCCACTAGAGGAGTCGCTTAAAAAAGATGACTTGAGGACAAAAATCATAAGTGTGATCAGAAAATCACGAGCTCTTATGGCCAAGGAAGAAGTGCAAGCAAAGAGACCCAGTGGTTCCAAACCACGGATTGGGAAGAGCAAGCTGCGAGGCAAGTGCTATCGATGCAAGCAGTCTGGGCACTGGAAGTCTGATTGTCCCCTCATCAAAGGTACGAAATTTTCCTTAGTCACTGAAACATTATCAGTGGTGTTATCTACCAGCACCTGGTGTGTAGATACAGGGGCCACTGATCATGTCTGCAATTCATTGCAGGGGTTCCAGGAAACCCGGAGACTTAGAGAGGGAGAGATTGTGGTCTACATGGGCAATGCTGCGAGGGTGGCGGCTGTTGCAGTGGGAGACGTTCACTTACGCTTTAGTAGTGATAGGGTTTTAGTTTTACATAATTGTCTTTATGTACCCAACTTTAGAAAGAATTTAATTTCGGTTTCTAAACTTATTATGAATGGATATTCTGTTTCTTTTGACCACTCTGTGATCATAAGAAGAAACAGTGAGATTACCTGTTCTGGTACATTGGTGGACGATTTGTATGTGCTAAATCCTGAGTCTAACACGATGCAACTAACCGAGAGTAATAACACATCTACGAACACCAATAAGAGAAAGGAACCTTCTAAAATGAATCAATTATACTTGTGGCATCTAAGGCTAGGTCATATAAACTCGAATAGGCTTCAAAGGTTGAAAGCTGATGATTTAATCACTGGCGTTGAAGGAGAGGACCTTCCAACCTGCGAATCCTGTTTAGAGGGTAAAATGACCAAGCGTCCTTTTTCTGGTAAAGGACGAAGAGCTGAACAAGTATTGGATTTGATTCACTCTGATGTATGCGGACCTATGTCTACTCAGGCAAGGGGAGGGTACGAGTATTTCATCACTTTCACTGATGATTACTCAAGGTATGGATTTGTATACTTGATGCGCCGCAAGAGCGAATCTTTTGACAAGTTCAAGGAGTTCAAGGCTTTTGTGGAGAACCTTCAAAACAAATCCATTAAATGCCTGCGATCGGATCGCGGAGGCGAGTACCTGTCTGGAGAATTCAAGGCATACTTGGCAGAGAATGGGATTGATTCCCAAATGACATCACCATATACTCCCCAGCAGAATGGCGTGTCAGAAAGAAGGAATAGGACTCTTATGGAAATGGTGCGATCAATGATGAGTTACTCGGACTTACCTGTTATGTTCTGGGGATTTGCCTTGGAAACAGCGGCGTATATCTTGAATAGGGTTCCAACCAAAACGGTACCAACCACACCCATGGAATTGTGGAGTGGGCGCAAGCCTAACTTAAGACACATTCGGATCTGGGGTTGTCCAGCACATGTGTTGCGACAAGGTGCCGATAAGTTAGAACCTAGATCAGAATTACGGCTGTTTGTAGGATATCCGAAAGGAACTAAAGGTGGCATGTTCTATAGTCCTAAAGACCAGAAGATCGTTATAAGTACTAACGCTCGGTTCTTAGAAGAAGACTATGTCATGGAACACAAGCCCAAGAGTGACATAATACTTGATGAGATGAGAGGTGACAAGGAAGACTTAGATACAGCCGAACCGAGTAGTGATACACCACTAGAACCTGCACCTACTGTCACTGTTAATACACCGGAACGCCGTCGTAGTGGGAGGGTTGTTAAACAACCAGACCGATGGATTGGACTGGGTGAGTCTTCGGACTCTGGACCCGGAGTTCATGAAATCGATCCCTGGACCTATGACGATGCGGTACAAGATATAAATGCGCCTTCTTGGAAGAAAGCGATGAAATCCGAAATAGAATCTATGGATTCTAATAAAGTCTGGGATCTTGTAGAACCACCAAGCGGCGTAAAGCCAATTGGGTGTAAATGGGTCTACAAGAGAAAGAGAGGATCTGACGGAAAGGTTGAAACCTTTAAAGCTCGGCTTGTTGCGAAAGGATATACTCAGAAAGAGGGAATCGATTATGAGGAGACCTTCTCGCCGGTAGCCAAGATAAAGTCGATCCGGATTCTCTTATCCATAGCAGCTCATATGGATTATGAGGTGTGGCAAATGGATGTCAAGACAGCTTTCCTTAATGGAAGTCTTGACGAGACGATTTATATGAAACAACCAGAAGGATTCATTGCTAAGGGGCGAGATCATCTAGTGTGCAAGCTTAATCGATCCATTTATGGATTGAAACAAGCCTCGAGATCGTGGAACCTGCGGTTTGACGAAGTAGTCCAATCTTTTGGATTCAGTCAAAGCATGGACGAATCGTGTGTGTATTGGAAACGTGATGGGAAGAAGGTGGTGTTTCTCGTGCTTTATGTAGACGACATTCTTCTCATTGGCAACAGTGTGAAAATGTTATCAGACATAAAGGGATGGTTGTCTAGACAATTCGATATGAAAGATTTGGGAGATGTTGGACATGTTCTAGGGATCAAGGTTATAAGGGATCGCCGGAATAGAACATTGTACTTATCCCAGCAATCTTACATAGACACGATTCTGGCTCGTTTTAACATGCAAGATTCCAAGAATGGTGAATTGCCCTTCAGTAAAGGAACTTATCTTTCTAAGGAGATGTGTCCTCAGACACAAAAGGAGAAAGATGAAATGAAAGCAATTCCCTACGCTTCGGCTGTGGGAAGCTTAATGTATGCAGTGTTATGTACGAGGCCTGATATCTGCTATGCGGTTGGCGTAGTAGCGAGATATCAGAGTAACCCTGGAAAGGCTCATTGGACTGCCGTAAAGAGCATTTTCAAGTATTTACGAAATACTAGGGATTATGTTCTAAGTTACGGGGCAGACAATCTGATTCCTTTGGGTTATACGGATTCGGATTTCCAAGCTGATAAGGACCGGCGAAAGTCGACATCAGGCTATGTGTACACTTTGGGAGGTGGAGCCGTATCATGGAGGAGTGTAAAGCAAAAGTGCATTTCAGACTCTACCATGGAAGCTGAATACGTTGCAGCCACAGAGGCAGCGAAAGAGTCAGTTTGGTTCCTTAATTTCCTCCAGGACTTAGATGTGATTCCGAGTTTGCCTAGAGCTATGACAATTTATTGTGACAATAGCGGTGCAGTGGCAAACAGTAAGGAACCACGGTCCCATAGTGCTACGAAACACATAGAGCGCAAGTACCACCTGATTCGAGTCATCGTCAAGAGGGGAGATGCGATAGTCACCAAGATAGCTTCGGAGGACAACCTAGCGGACCCTTTCACCAAGATACTTCCTAAGGAAGTATATTTCAAGCACTTGGAGGGTTTGGGAGTCAGAAGTTTGGAGGATAAGACTAGACCTTAGTATAAGTGGGAGATTGATGGAGTAGTATACTTAATGTCTAGATTTGAGTATTCTGAACTCCTTGTACACTTTCATTTACCTATTAAATACGAACATTCATTTGCTTTTAATTATTGTTAATTAAATATATGCAAATTATAGTCCTAGATTTTATACGTTGTAGTTAGTATGGTGTTGCATGGGCACACAGAAGATCATACTATCGGTTACTCGTATTTAGTCGAACAGTTGCTCACGACCTAGATGGACACGGACCAACCCATCGGTATAGTCGTTGTGTGAGAGAGAAAATAATTTATCTTAATTATTTTATCACACTTGTACACTTGGTGTATTGAGCGGATCGATTGAGACTCATCAATTAGGATTGCTCGGCGATAATTGATTTGAGACTCAGTGTATTATATTCTCAATCCCCGATATTATTGCGGGTGTGTATATTTAATATAAGTGACTTTGATTTGCCAAAGGAATTAACCGATTTAATTATTGGGTTGATTACCGGTCAAGTTGGGTCGCTATATTTTATATATGGCATGCCGTGAATAATTGACCGGACAGTGTATCCCGGAAGGGTTGATAATATCCCCGAGATGAGCTCAAAAGGATTTATTATGTAAACCTCGCGAGTGGATTTAATTCCGCATAATAAATAAGGTTGAGTGGTACTAGTCTCGGATAAAAGAGATGAATAAATTTATTAAGCAATAAATAAATTTTATTCATGGATATTTATATCTTAAATACACGGAATAAATAATACTACCGGAGAAATATTATTTGGATATAATATGGTTTAATATTGGGAGTGCAATTAATTTATATAGTGGAAAATAAATTAATTAATATTGATAAGGATTAATGGACTTGGGCAGTGGGCTCAATTTAATCATCAATATTGGAAGCCCAATATTCCACCTCCTTTAGATCCCCTACGTAGCCTATAAAAGCACTACATGGCCTTCATAAATCATAAGACAAGATTATCATACTTGATATTCTAGAGAGTTGAAGGAGATCCATAGGAGTTCGATAGATCGTCGCCCACCCGACGTTCGAACCGAGTGCAAGGAATACGTGGGAAGATTCAAAGGTCATCTTGATTCCGTTTCTCCGAACAACGAATCGAAAGGTACAATATCTAAACGCCCTTGATAATTGTTCGATTTTGGATTTATCGAGAATACCGTAGAACGCAAGATCCAAAGTTCGGACCCGGAGTAGACGGACGATCACGCGGTGGTGGCGAAGCCACCGCACCGCGTGGATCGACCCGCCTAGGGTTCGGCGGGCGCACGAAGGAGAAGCCCTCGGCTTCGGCCGAGGGGGCGATCGCTGGGTGCGATCGCCGGCGGTGACGGGCTGGTGCCGTCACCTCCCCACCGCGATGGTGGGGCTCCTCCACGGCAGGCGGCAGGTCGCCGGACCTGCTGCCGGGGGCTGCCGGATGAAGCCCCATCGATCATGATGATCGATGCGATCATCGATCGCGCGAACACCCCGGCTCGCGGGGGTTCGGCCGGGGCGGGCTACGCGTCTTCGGGCGCGTGGTCTCCGATGGTCGGACTCCGGCGGATGAGTCGGTGTTCATGTGATCTCCGGCGAAGGTTTTCGTTCGGGTTATTGTTTCCGCAAGTTTTAATAGCCCGGGATATCGAATTCCAACAATTAGTGGTTTAATGATATTATTTGAGGGAGATAATATCGGAGATTAAATCGATTGTTTGTTGTTATATGTGCTCATAGATTAGGATATGGCTATGAACCCACTTTATGTGATACGTAAGGATTTTTAACTCACTGGTCCCTGAATGTATTGATTAGAATAGAGATCTGGACATTGCCCAGACTGTTAAAGAGTACAAGTTTGTACTCAAGTGCGCTTTGTTCTCCCGAGCCTACCAATGTCTTAACTGATGAGGAAGGGACTGATTTTTTGTATCATGTTCAAACTCAAGGAGATGTTTAGACATGACGTAGTGGCTAAACAAGAGGCGATGAGGATACTCATAAAGGTCATTCATTCGAGGAAGCGCTTGAACACGTTTCTGAGATGATGGACCTTTTTGGACGAGTTGAGACGGAAATCGCAAGCTCTTGTAGCCAGTGCCAAAGGTTCCGAACCTAAGGGCAAAAACCGGGGGAAAGGAAAAGCAAGCAAAGAAACCCAGTGGTCCTAAGTTTCTTGGATTACGAGATGGGGCGAGAAAGCCAATAGGCTAGTGTTCTCGATGCAAACAGTCTAGGTACTGGAAGTCTGATTATCCTCTCAAAGAAAGTACGAAATCTTCTTTAGTCGTAAAACATAGTCAATGGTATTATCTACCGGAACCTGGTGTGTAGATATGGAACCATTGACGGTATGCGCATTCTAAATGTGAGGGTTCCAGGAAACCCGACGACTTGGAAAAGAAGAAATCGTAGTCTACATGGACAATGCTGTTGAGGAGGCAGCTGTTGCAGTGGAGGACAATTATAGGATTTCATTTTGAGCTATTGCTTTTATGTACCTTTAGAAAGAACTTTGTTCTGGATTTCTAATGAATGGATATTTTATTTCTTTTAATCATCTGATGGTTATAAGAAGAAATAAAGATATATCTATTCTGGTACATTAGCTAGCAATATATAAATGATGAATCCTGAGTCCATCACGGTGCAACGAACCGTAGTACAAAACTCGTTTTACTAATAAGAGATTTCTTTATTAAATCGATTATACTTGAGGATTCTTATGCTAAATCATGTTTATTCAAATAAGAAGTTCAAAGGTCGAAAATTGATATTTGATCAATTAAGTTGAAGGAGTGGACCTTCCGACCTAAGAATCTAATTTGGAAGATAACATGACTAAGCAATCCTTTATGGATATAAGATATAAGATCCGAACAAGTATAAGAATTGATTGACTCTGATGTGTGCAGACCTTTGTTTACTCAGACAATAAGGTACGAGTACTTCATTTTATGATTACTCGAAAGAATGGATTAGCATACCTGATGTGCCACAGAAGCAAAGTGTTTTGACAAGTCAATGGACACAAAGCTATTGTGGGGAACCATCATGGTATATCCATTGAAAGCCTGCGATCTAATCGCGGAGGCAAGTGCCTGTCTGAGGAATGCATGGCATACTGATCAGAGATTGGGATTTGATCCCAAATGACTACACCATACACTCTTGTGTAGAAATGGTGTGTCGGAAAATAAGAAATGGAACTCTTATAGAAATAGTAAAAGCATGAGTTATACGGAACTACCTGTGTTCTATGGATATGTCTGGAAACAACGGCGCATTCAAATGCGGTTGTAGAATATCCTAGAAGAACAAAAGATGTGTGTTCAATAGTACTATGAACCAGAAGGTCGTTATAAGTTCTAACGCCCGGTTCTTAGAGAGAGACTATTAGATGAACCACAAGCCCAAAGTGACGTAATACTTTGAATGAGAGAGAAAGATTAAGACTTAGAACCAGCCAAACCGAGTAGCGGTACACCACAAACTGCACCTATTGTTATTACTGTTTATACACCGGAATGCAGTTGTAGTGGGAGGTTGTGGATCAACCGGAGATATTCATAAGACTAGGAGAGTTTTCGGACTCTTGACCTAGTATACATGAAATCGATCCCTGGATCTACATGGAGGCAGTACTAAATCTAAATGTGCCTTCTTGGAAAGCAATAAGAATTATTGCTAAGAGGCAAGATCATTTAGAGTACAAGCTTAGTTGATCCATTTATGGATTGGAACAAAGCATTGAGTTCGTGATACTTGCAAATTGATGAGATAGTCCATTTTATGGATTCATCAAAGCATAGACGAATCGTGTGTATAGAAAACGTGATGGAAACAAGGTGGTGTTTCTCAGAGGTTATATGTTTATAACATTTTGTCATTGGCAACAATGTAAAGATGTAATCAGACATGAAATGATGGTTGTCTGGATAAATCATTATGAAAGATATAGGAAGAAGTTGGACATGTTCTTGAGGTCTTGGATCTCTGAGATAGAACATTGTACTTCTCCTAGGACATCTTACATATAAATGATTATGGTTCGTTTTAACATGCAAGATTCCGAGAAAGGTATATTACCTTTCAGATACGGAATGCATCTATCTAAGGATATGTGTTTTGGAACACAAAAGGAGATAGAAGCAATAAAAGCGGTTTCCTACACTTCGAGTGTGGAAAGCTTGATAAATGCGATGTTGAAAACGAGAACCTGATATCTGCTATGCGGCTAGTATAGTGGGAGGATATCAAGGTAATCCTGGAAAGGAATACTCGACTGTTGTAATGAACATTTTAAGTACTTTCGAAGTACTGGAAACTATGTTCTGGATTACGGAGCAGACGAGCATTTCTTTTGGATTACACTCTCTTAGATTTATAATCAAATAAGGACCGGTGTAAGTCGATATCAGGCTATGTGTTTCACTATTGAAGGAGAAGGAGTTTTAACATGGAAGAGTGATAAGCACGATGCTTTTCGGACTCTGCCATGGGTAACCAAATAGCGGCCTCAGAGGCAGCGGAAGTTTTGGTATAGCTCCGGGAATCTCTGGGACTTAGAGGTGATTCTTAATTTGCCAAAGGCTATGTGAATAGCGGTGCGATGGCAAATGGTAAGAAATCACAAGTCCATAAGTGTAAGATAACACATAGTGCAAGTACCACCTGATACAAGTCATCGTCGAGGGAGACGACGCTGTAGTCACCAAGATAACTTCAGAGCGGCAACCTAGATTGCTCATTCACATAGTACTTCTTGAAAGTACAACTTAAGCACGTGATGAGTATGGGAGTCGGGAGTTTGGAGGAAATGACTAGACCTTAGTACAAGAGGGAGATTGTTGGAGTTGTGTACTTAATGTCTAGATTTAAGTAACGGAAACTCACGATCCATTGCCATTAATCTATTTAATTAAATAAACAATTATTTGCGTTAGTCCTGGATTTTATACGTTGTAGTTAGTATGGTGTGCATGGGCACACAGAAGATCATACTATCGGTTACTCGTATTTAATCGAACAGTTGCTCACGACCTAGATGGACACGGACCAATCCATCGGTATAGTCGTTGTGTGAGAGAGAAAATAATTTATCTTAATTATTTTATCACACTTGTACACTTGGTGTATTGGGCGGATCGTTTGAGATTTATCGATTAGGATTGCCGGCGATAATCGATTTAAGTCTCAGTGTATTTTATTCTTAATCCCCGATACTATTGCGGGTGTGTATATTTAATATAAGTGACTTTGATTTTCCAAACGAATTAACCGATTTAATTATTGGGTTAATTACCGGTTAAGTTGGGTCGCTATATTTTATATATGACATGCCGTGAATACTTGACGGGAAAGTGTATCCCGTAAGGGTTGATAATATCCCCGAGATGAGTTCATAAGGAATTATTATGCAAACCCTGCAGGTGGATTTGTTCCGCATAATAATTAAGGTTGAATGGTACTAGTCTCGGATATAAGAGATGAATAAATTAATTAGCAATAAATTAATTTTATTCATGGATATTTATATCTTAAATACACGGAATAAATAATACTACCGGAGAAATATTATTTGATATAATATGGTTTAATATTGGGAGTGCAATTAATTTTATATAGTGGAAAATAGAATTAATTAATATTAATGGATTAATAGATTTGGGCTTGGGCTCAATTTAATCATTAATATTGGAAGCTCAATATTCCACCTCCTTAAGATCCCCTACATAGCCTATAAAAGCACTACATGGTCTTCTCTATTCTCATAACTTGAAGAACACAATTCTAGAGAGAGAAAGTAGAGAGGGAGATCCATGGAGTTCGGAAGATCGTCGCCCACCCGACGTTCGAGCTAGTGCAAGGAATACGTGGGAAGGTCTCAAGGTCTTCATAGATCTCGTTTCTCCGCACAACGAGAACAAAGGTAAAATCGTTGAAACCCCCTCGATGATTTTATTTATTTATTCGCGTATATACATGAACAAAGATCCGAGGGACGAACCCCGTGGACGAGGATCGACCTCGTGGTGGTGATCGAAGATCACCGGACCGCGGAGGCCGAGAGATCCCCGGCGGGGATCGCACGCAAGTAAACCCCTCGGCTGGACGCCGAGGGTGGCGGTCGAACCCTAGGGTTTCGACCGCCGGCGCGTACAAGGGACCCCGGCTGGAGCCGGGGCGTGCGATCGACCATGGTGGTCGATCGCTGGGGGCAGCCGCGGGCTGGCGCCGCGGCAGTCGCCCCCTCCTCCCGGCGATGGCGGTGAGTCACTGGACTCACCGCCGGGGGCTGCTACGAGCAGCCCCGGGGATGCGCGAAGCATCCCGGCGATCGCAAACGCGATCGCGAACCCCCTCCTCGCGGGGGTTCGGCTGGACAGCCGCGGGTTTATCCCGCGGCGGGTGTTCGGTCGGACCTCGGTTCGCGTACGGTGGTTCGCGGTGGTTTCGGGCGAAGGGATTTTGATCGGGGTTATGTTTCCGCAATTCCGTTAACCCCGGGATATCGATTTCCAACATGATTTACCAAAGGAATTAATCGATTTAATTATTGGGTTAATTACCGGTTAAGTTGGGTCACTATATTTTATATATGGCATGCCGTGAATACTTGACGGGACAGTGTATCCCGGAAGCGGAAGGGTTGATAATATCCCCGAGATGAGTTCATAAGGAATTATTGTGTAAACCTCATGAGTGGATTCGTTCCGCACAATAATTAAGGATGAATGGTACTAGTCTCGGATTAAAGAGATGAATAAATTAATTAGCAATAAATTAATTTTATTCATGGATATTTAAATCTTAAATACACGGAATAAATAATACTACCGGAGAAATATTATTTGAAATAATATGGTTTAATATTGGGAGTGCAATTAATTTATATAGTGGAAAATAAATTAACTAATATTGATAAGGATTAATGGACTTGAGCATTGGGCTCAATTTAATCTTCAATATTGGAAGCCCAATATTCCACCTCCTTTAGATCCCCTACGTAGCCTATAAAAGCACTACATGGCCTTCATAATTCATAACTTGAATAAGACAAGATTATCATACTTGATATTCTAGAGAGTTGAAGGAGATCCATAGGAGTTCGATAGAGCGTCGCCCACCCGACGTTCGAACGGAGTGCAAGGAATACGTAGGAAGATTCAAAGGTCTTCAATTGATTTCTTTTCTCCGCACAACGAATCAAAGGTATGATCATAAAACTTCTTGTGTGATTTTATGCTCAATTACTTGTGATACATACATGAACACACGATCCGGGTAAACGACGAACTTCGGGGACGGGGATTCGAGATCCCCGGTGAACGTTCGAAGGACCCTCGGCTGGGAGCCGAGGGGTGGCGATCGAGCCCTAGGGCATCGATCGCCGGCAGCGATCCCGAGGGGAGCCCCGGCTGGACGCCGGGGCGAGCGATCGACCAAGGGTCGATCGCTGGGGACCGTCGCGGCTTCGCGCCGCGGCTGGTGGTCCCCCTTCCCGTCGGTGGTGGCGGTGAGTCGCCGGACTCACCGCCGGGGGCTGCTAGGCAGCCCCATGCGATCGACTTCGATCGCGAGCCCACGGTGGGGCTCGGCTAGGGTTTCGGCCGCGGGTTTATCCCGCGGCGATTCTCCGGTTGAGCTCCGGACATCGTGGAGCTCGTGATTGGTTTCCGGCAATGGGATTTCGGTCGGGTTGTCAGTTTCCGCAATTTTTGATAACCCGGGATATCGATTTCCAGCACTTATAGGTTAAGAATGACTGTGACCCCACTTTGTGATATACTTAAAGATGAAAACTCACTGGTTCCATATAGTACTGATTGGAAAAGAAATCTGGACATTGTTCAGACTGTCGAGCCTTCTATATCTGCTGTTGTCCCAACTGATGAGGACATTAAGAATGACCTCAATATGATGTTGAGACATAGCGTGGATACTGCTGAAGAGGTGATTGACATACTCATTGCATTTCGCCCACTAGAGGAATCGCTTAAAAACGATGACTTGAGGATGAAAATCATAAGTATGATCAGAAAATCACAAGCTCTTATGGCCAAGGAAGAAGTGCAAGCAAAGAAGCCCAGTGGTTCCAAACCACGGATTGGGAAGAGCAAGCCACAAGGCAAGTGCTATCGATGCAAGCAGTCTGGGCACTGGAAGTCTGATTGTCCTCTCATCAAAGGTACGAAATTTTCCTTAGTCACTGAAACATTATCAGTGGTGTTATCTATGTTGGAGTTGTGTACTTAATGTCTAGATTTAAGTAACGGTAAACTCCCGATCATAGCATTTAATCTATTTAATTAATAAACAATTATTTGCATTTAATTATTTATAATTAAATATATGCAAATCATGGTTCTGGATTTTATACGTTGTAGTTAGTATGGTGCTGCATGGGCGCACAGAAGATCATACTATCGGTTACTCGTATTTAATCGAACAGATGCTCACGACCTAGATGGACACGAACTAATCCATCGGTATAGTCGTAGTGTGAGAGAGAAAATAATTTATCTTAATTATTTTATCACACTTGTACACTTGGTGTATTGGGCGGATCAGCTTGAGATTTATTGATTAGGATTGCCTTGGATAATCAATTTAAATCTCGGAGTATTTTATTCTTAATCCCCGATATTATTGCGGGTGTGTATATTTAATATAAGTGACTTTGATTTACCAAAGGAATTAACCGATTTAATTATTGGGTTGATTACCGGTTAAGTTGGGTCACTATATTTTATATATGGCATGCCGTGAATAATTGACCGGAAAGTGTATCCCGGAAGGGTTGATAATATCCCCGAGATGAGTTCATAAGGAATTATTGTGTAAACCTCATGAGTGGATTCGTTCCGCACAATAATTAAGGTTGAACGGTACTAGTCTCGGATACAAGATATGAATATTATTTATTGAGCAATAAATAAATTTATTCATGGATATTTAAATCTTAAATACACGGAATAAATAATACTAATCGGAGAAATATTATTTGATATAATATGGAATAATATTGGGAGTGCAATTTTATTTATATAGTGGAAAATAAATAAAATTTAATATTGATAAGAATTAATAGATTTGGGTTGGACCCAATTTAATTTTCAATATTTAGAAGCCCAATATTTATTCTCCTTATGATCCCCTACGTAGCCTATATAAGCACTACATGGTCTTCACTTTTCACAACCTAAGTTACGCCAACAATAAAGTTTTGAGAGTGAGGAAGATCCATAGGAATCCGATAGATCGTCGCCCACACGACGTTCGGAGGAGGTGCAAGGAATACGCGGGAAGATCGCAAGGTCGTCAACCGAATTCGTTTCTCCGTACAACGATTCAAGGTAATAATCGAGAAACCCCCTTCTATGATTATGTGCGTTGAATAATTGTGATATATACATGAACGACGCGATCCGGGAAAACGACGAACCTCGGGGACGGGGATTCGAGATCCCCGGCGAGGATCGAAGGAGGCGGTCGAACCCTAGGGTTCGGACCGCCCCATCGCGCGACGAGGGACGAGCCCCGGCTGGACGCCGGGGCATGCGATCGACTTCGGTCGATCGCCGGGGATGCCGTGGGCTGGTGCCACGGCGGATCCCCCCGCCCTCATCGCCGCCGGCGCGGGTACGGGAAACCCTCGGCCGAAGCCGAGGGATGCGATCGATCCTCGGATCGATCGCGGGTCAGCTGCGGGGCGACTCGCAGCGACCCCGTGCGTGCTACGGGTTCGTCCGTAGCGGCTCGCACGGGGTGATCCCGTGCGCTGGAGCAGCGAGTCTCGCGACTCGCTGCGGGGCTGCTACGAGCAGCCCCGGGGATCGCTACGAGCAATCCCAGCGATCGTCCGTAGACGATCGCGAACCCCTCACGGGGGTTCGGCTGGGCACACGGGACCTTCGGGTCTCGATGGCGTTCGGTCGGGCCCCGGCTCGTGAGATGGTTCGCGTTCGTGGATCCGACTCGTGGGAGAAAATCGGCTGGGGGCGGGCTGCGTGTCTTCGGGCGCGTAGTCTCCAAAGGTCGGACTCCTGCGGATGAGTCGGGGATCCAATCTTCGGTGATCGAGGGTTTTCGGTCGGGTTATCGGTTCCACAAAATTTTTTTTGATAGCCCGGGACATCGAATCCCAGCAAGTGGTATCAGAGCGTTTGGTCTCGTGTTCATGTATATGTTCGATTATTGTTCTACCTTGCAGGATTTCCGGCTATCATGGTTGATTTAATTATTGCTTAATTAATTATCATGATTTATTAAACTCTCGGACATGTCGAGATTCGTTTTGTGTGGTTGAATGTTTGTAATAGTAAAAATTCGGGGGTTGACCGAATTTAGGATTTATTATTACGTTCTTTATTTTTTCCGGAAAATGTATAGGGTCGATTTCATGTATAGAATCGATACCGGATAATGTAATTTAAATTTTGTAATTTATTTACGTTGGTTCGATGTTGAGACGACGACCGGAGAAGACGTGTGACGAAGACGAAGAGGACCGGGATCGATCACGAGGATCGATCCCATGGTGATCGATCGCGGGGGCTGCCCGTGATGATCCTCGGCCACGCCGGCCACCGGAGGTGGTGGCGCGTGGGCTGGGGACGGTGGCCGTGGTGCTCCCGGGCGGCGATCATAGGTGGGGGACGCGGGGTCCTCGTGATCTCGTGTTCTCCTACCAAGATACTACTTTCCTAATTAATTCGGATTTTTCTTATTTGAGTACTTTCCTTTTAGGAAACTCTCATGGATTAAGAAAAGAATTAATTAATTTAATTTTATTTCTATTGATTTATTTCCTTCATGGAATTATTCATAGATTAGAAATTTAATTAATTTAGTACTAAATTTATTTTTCCTATTTGATTATTCCTACAAGGGAATATTCATGGATTAGGAATAAAAATAAGTTTGGAAAGTAATGAGTCCTAATTTATTTTATTTTCTTGTTCTATTATAGATATCTTCTAGAATATTCCAATTGGATAGATTATTCTAGAGATTTAATAGAACTAGATAGAAAAATAAATAAATAAAGATATTAATTATATTTAATTTTATTTTTGATATATTCGATTGACTTAATTTTCGAATTAAGTAACTTTTGGATTAATTGAAAATAAATAGATTTAAATATTAGAGATTAATATTCTCGTCACATGGAGCATTCAAGAAACGAAGACTGAAGACTAGAAGACGCATACGGGGATGGAATAAAGCCATGATAGTCGGGAAAAATAATTCTCTAGCATTATTTTGACTATGTGTGCTATGTGCTTTATTGCTTGTATGCATGCTTATGTGTTTAATTATGCATTAGATAGCGTATCCCTTTTTGTTGTAAAAAGCTAAGTGGGAGAGGGGATGGAAACATTCCCATGGTCTCCATTACTGTTCTCTTGATGACTCTTATGGACTTTTGAAGTTCATATAGATGTGTCATTGGAGGAGAATTCTTATAATTCCTCTTACAAGAAACATTGATCAAGTTTATCAAACAATGCCTAATTTGTCTTTCTGAAACTGACTTCAAGTCGACTCATTCTCACCCCGGGGAGTGGAATGGAGCCAGAGCCACTTGGTCATGTGGAGGACACAAATTAGAGACTTTCGTGCCATTCTTTGATAGATGGGTCGTTTGTCTGCTCGGCTCCCTCATTTATGAGAGATAGGGTTGTTTGCATGGTGAATCACTGGTTAGAAACTTCGAGTTTCACTTATGATTCTCCGCGTCTTGATTTACGAAAATTGAATGAATTCTTGTGATTGGGAGTCAATTATAAAAGTCTCTTAGCGTAGTAAACGTCCACACAACGTGGCTTGCTATGCTGACGGGCTTTGGATTAATTGATGTAGACAGTTGTAAGTAATTATGAAGAGTTGTGAAGTTGTCGTAAACGTCCACACAACGTGGCTTGCGGTGATGTAGCAATTCCAAGTAATATTCTTTGGTACTGAGTAATGGTTTACACTTAGATACGCCTTATAGTATTCCTCCCAACGAGGTTCCGCTATAAGTGATGTATGACCAAAGAAAATCTAATTGCTAAATCATTTGGGTGGGTAAACGTCCACACAACGTGGCTTGCCTTGCCTGATGGGATTTTAGATGTGATTAGTAATTTAATGATATTATTTAAGGGAGATAATATCGGATATTAAATTGATTGTTTGTTTAAATGTGCTTATAGGTTTAGAGAATAGCTATGAACCCACTTTCTGTGATACTCAAGGAGCATAAGCTCACCGGTCCCAATTATATTGATTGGAGGAGAAATTTAGACATTGTCCTGACTTCTGAAGAGTACAAATTTGTACTCCATGAAGTATGCCCTGCTGATCTCACGGCTGCCTCAACTGATGAGGAAAAACTGGCATATAGGAAGTGGAAAAAGGCTGATGAAATGGCTAGGTGCTATATTTTGGCTTCAATGTCAAATGTACTCCAAACCCAACATGAGTCGATGGACACTGCCTATGAGATGCTGTTTAACCTCAAGGAGATGTTTGGGGAGCAAGATCGTGCGGCAAGGCAAGAAGCCATGAGAGTCCTCATGACAACTACTCAGTCTGAAGGAACGCCCGTAGGGGAGCACGTTCTTAAGATGATGGGTCTGTTGAATGAGCTTGAGATCCTAGGAGCTCAGATTGATGCTGACACTCAAGTCGACATCATACTCCAGTCTCTGGCCCCTAGTTTTGAGCAGTTTCGCATGAGTTATAATATGGGTAAACTATCTTATACTCTTGCGCAACTCCTGACTGAACTGAAGGCGGCAGAGGGGATCTACAAGAAGGGCAAGTCTCAAGCGCTTGTAGCTACCAAGTCCAAAGGCTTTAAGCCTGTTGGAGGTAGGGGCAGGAAGAGGAAGCAAGCCATGAAACCCAGTGGTGCCAAGAGGACTGGACCACGAGTGGGGGCTGCAAAGCCAAAGGGCAAGTGCTTCCGATGCAACAAGTCTGGACACTGGAAGTCTGAATGTCCTCTCAAAGGTACGAATTTTTCTTTAGTCGTAAAAACATAGTCAGCGGTATTATCTACCAGAATTTTGGTGTGTAGATATGGAACCACTGACGGTATGTGCATTATTTAAATGCAGGGGTTCCAGAAAACCCGGCGACTTAGAGAAGAAGAGTTCGAGTCTACATGGGCAAAAGCTGTTGGGGTAGCAGCAGTTGCAGTGGAAGACATTTATCTGTTTTAAGTTTTCATTTCAGTTATTGCTTTATGTACCCCTTACTTTGAAAAAGAACTTTTGTTCTGGTTTTCTTTATTAAAAATGGATATTTTATTTCTTTAATCATTTGATGGTTTGGATAAGAAATAATAGTTATATCTATTCTGGTACATTAGATAGCAATACGTGAATGATGAATCCTTGAGTCTACCACGATGCAACAAACCGTTAGTTATAACTTGTTTTACTTATTAGATGTATTTCTCTTGTCAATCATTATACTTGTGAATTCTTGAACTTGGTAGTATCTATTCAAAAGGGATTCAAAAGGTCGAGATTGATGTGATCAATTATAGTTGGAGGAATGGACCTCCCGACCTAAGAATCGATCTTGAAAGATGATACAACTTAGTTAACCTTTCTGATAAAGGATGGAATTCAGACAAGTATAGATAATGATTTATGATTAATGCAGAATGTGATATTAGAGAAGGTACGAGTCGTTCTTTCAAAGAATACTCGAAGATGGATTGGATTACTTGATGTGCCATAAAGATGGAGTGTTTTTCAAAACAAAGCCATTATGGGGATCCTTCAAAGTATATCCATTTGTAGCCTGCGACCTGTTCGCGGAGGCTATCACCTATCTAAATAACACATAGCATAAATCAGGAACGAGAAATGGGATTCTAATGGTAAAAGAACAAGTTTGTTCGGAACTACCTATGTTCTGTGGATGTTTCTGGACACAACAGCACATTCTATGTGGTTGTAGAATATCCTAGAAGAACAAGTAATTGTATGTTCAATAGTGCTACGAACCAGAAGGGTGTTCTCGCCCGGTTCATAGAGGAAAGACTATTAGATGAACCACAATGCCCTAATTGACAAAGTACTTTAAAATGAGGAAAGGGAAAGACTGAGAACCAGCCTGACCGAGTAGAAGTACACCACTAACTGCACCTAATGTTGTTACTGTTATACACCGGAACGCCATTGCAGTGGGAGGTTGTTAAGCAACCAGAGATGTTCATAAGACTGGAGGAGTTTTGAACTCTGGATCCAGTATACATGAAATCGATCCCTAGGTCTGCATAGATTTGCGAGAAAGATGTGTTAGAGACGTAACGGAAACAAAGGTGGTGTTTCTCGGAATTTTGTGTAGATAACACTTTATCATTGGCGACAATGTAAAAATGTTGTCAGACATAAAATAGAGGTTGTCTGAATGAATCGAGGTATAAGATTAAGATGAAGTTGGATCATGTTCTTAGAAATCTTTCGATCTCTGGATAAGAACATTTGTACTTCTCTTAAGATATCTTATACGATTATGGTTTGTTTTAAACATGCACGATTCTGAGAAAGGTTGTTACCTTTCGGAAACAGAATACATCTATCTAAAGGTATGTGTTTCGAACACATAAAGGAGATAGATATGGACAAAGCAGTTACCTATACTTCCTGTATGGAGAGCTTTGAAGATGCAGTGTTGAAAAACCAGAACCTGATATCAACTATGCGGTTTGCGTAGTGGGAGGATATCAAAGTAATCTAGACAAGGGATGTTCGGATGTTTTAATAGTACTTGCGAAAGTACTGGATGTTAAGCAAGACGAAATCTTCTTTGATTACATGTTCTCAGATCTCAAATCAGAGAAGGACCAGTGTAAGTCGATATCAGGCTATGTGTTCACTTTAGAAGAGGTGGAACCTAAAGGATGAAAGAGTGATGAGCGTAATGCTTCTCGGACTCTATCATAAACCGAATAGCAGCCTCAGAGGCAGCGGAAGTTTTGGTTAGGTTCCGGAATGACCTCTGAACTTGGATATGACTCTTGGTTCACCAAAGGCTATATACATAGCGGTGCATGGAGAACTGGAAGAAGTCATAAGTTCGAAGAGTGATGATAACACATAGAGCAAGTACCACCTGATACGAGTCATCGTCAAGGGAGACGACGTAGTAGTCACCAAGATAACTTCAGAGCGGCAACCTAGAGTGCTCATTCACACAATACTCGAAAGTACACCTTAAGCACGTGATGAGTATGGGAACCGGGAGTTTGGAGGAAATGACTAGACCTTAGTACAAGTGGGAGATTGTTGGAGTTGTGTACTTAATGTCTAGATTTAAGTAACGGTAAACTCCCGATCATAGCATTTAATCTATTTAATTAATAAACAATTATTTGCATTTAATTATTTATAATTAAATATATGCAAATCATGGTTTTGGATTTTATACGTTGTAGTTAGTATGGTGCTGCATGGGCGCACAGAAGATCATACTATCGGTTACTCGTATTTAATCGAACAGATGCTCACGACCTAGATGGACACGAACTAATCCATCGGTATAGTCGTAGTGTGAGAGAGAAAATAATTTATCTTAATTATTTTATCACACTTGTACACTTGGTGTATTGGGCGGATCAGCTTGAGATTTATTGATTAGGATTGCCTTGGATAATCAATTTAAATCTCGGAGTATTTTATTCTTAATCCCCGATATTATTGCGGGTGTGTATATTTAATATAAGTGACTTTGATTTACCAAAGGAATTAACCGATTTAATTATTGGGTTGATTACCGGTTAAGTTGGGTCACTATATTTTATATATGGCATGCCGTGAATAATTGACCGGAAAGTGTATCCCGGAAGGGTTGATAATATCCCCGAGATGAGTTCATAAGGAATTATTGTGTAAACCTCATGAGTGGATTCGTTCCGCACAATAATTAAGGTTGAACGGTACTAGTCTCGGATACAAGATATGAATATTATTTATTGAGCAATAAATAAATTTATTCATGGATATTTAAATCTTAAATACACGGAATAAATAATACTAATCGGAGAAATATTATTTGATATAATATGGAATAATATTGGGAGTGCAATTTTATTTATATAGTGGAAAATAAATAAAATTTAATATTGATAAGAATTAATAGATTTGGGTTGGACCCAATTTAATTTTCAATATTTAGAAGCCCAATATTTATTCTCCTTATGATCCCCTACGTAGCCTATATAAGCACTACATGGTCTTCACTTTTCACAACCTAAGTTACGCCAGCAATAAAGTTTTGAGAGTGAGGAAGATCCATAGGAATCCGATAGATCGTCGCCCACACGACGTTCGGAGGAGATGCAAGGAATACGCGGGAAGATCGCAAGGTCGTCAACCGAATTCGTTTCTCCGTACAACGATTCAAGGTAATAATCGAGAAACCCCCTTCTATGATTATGTGCGTTGAATAATTGTGATATATACATGAACGACGCGATCCGGGAAAACGACGAACCTCGGGGACGGGGATTCGAGATCCCCGGCGAGGATCGAAGGAGGCGGTCGAACCCTAGGGTTCGGACCGCCCCATCGTGCGACGAGGGACGAGCCTCGGCTGGACGCCGGGGCATGCGATCGACTTCGGTCGATCGCCGGGGATGCCGTGGGCTGGTGCCACGGCGGATCCCCCCGCCCTCATCGCCGCCGGCGCGGGTACGGGAAACCCTCGGCCGAAGCCGAGGGATGCGATCGATCCTCGGATCGATCGCGGGTCAGCTGCGGGGCGACTCGCAGCGACCCCGTGCGTGCTACGGGTTCGTCCGTAGCGGCTCGCACGGGGTGATCCCGTGCGCTGGAGCAGCGAGTCTCGCGACTCGCTGCGGGGCTGCTACGAGCAGCCCCGGGGATCGCTACGAGCAATCCCAGCGATCGTCCGTAGACGATCGCGAACCCCTCACGGGGGTTCGGCTGGGCACACGGGACCTTCGGGTCTCGATGGCGTTCGGTCGGGCCCCGGCTCGTGAGATGGTTCGCGTTCGTGGATCCGACTCGTGGGAGAAAATCGGCTGGGGGCGGGCTGCGTGTCTTCGGGCGCGTAGTCTCCAAAGGTCGGACTCCTGCGGATGAGTCGGGGATCCAATCTTCGGTGATCGAGGGTTTTCGGTCGGGTTATCGGTTCCGCAAAATTTTTTTTGATAGCCCGGGACATCGAATCCCAGCAATCTACCAGCACCTGGTGTGTAGATACGGGGGCCACTGATCATGTCTGCAATTCATTGTAGGGGTTCCAGGAAACCCGGAGACTTAGAGAGGGAGAGATCGTGGTCTACATGGGCAATGCCGCGAGGGTGGCGGCTGTTGCAGTGGGAGACGTTCACTTACGCTTTAGTAGTGATAGGATTTTAGTTTTACATAATTGTCTTTATGTACCCAACTTTAGAAAGAATTTAATTTCGGTTTCTAAACTTATTATGAATGGATATTCTGTTTCTTTTGACCACTCTGTGATCATAAGAAGAAATAGTGATATTATCTGTTCTGGTACATTGGTAGACGATTTGTATGTGCTGAATCCTGAGTCTAACACGATGCAACTAACCGAGAGTAATAACACATCTACGAACACCAATAAGAGAAAGGAACCTTCTAAAATGAATCAATTATACTTGTGGCATCTAAGGCTAGGTCATATAAACTCCAATAGGCTTCAAAGGTTGAAAGCTGATGGTCTAATCAGCAATGTTGAAGGAGAGGACCTTCCAACCTGCGAATCCTGTTTAGAGGGTAAAATGACCAAGCGTCCTTTTTCTGGTAAAGGACGAAGAGCTGAACAAGTATTGGATTTGATTCACTCTGATGTATGCGGACCTATGTCTACTCAGGCAAGGGGAGGGTACGAGTATTTCATCACTTTTACTGATGACTACTCAAGATATGGATATGTATACCTGATGAGCCGCAAGAGCGAATCTTTTGGCAAGTTCAAAGAATTCAAGGCTCTTGTGGAGAACCTTCGTGGTAAATCCATAAAATGCCTGCGATCTGATCGCGGAGGCGAGTACCTGTCTGGAGAATTCAAGGCATACTTGGCAGAGAATGGGATTGAATCCCAACTGACTTCACCATATACTCCCCAGCAGAATGGTGTGTCAGAAAGAAGGAATAGGACTCTTATGGAAATGGTGCGATCAATGATGAGTTACTCGGACTTACCTATTATGTTCTGGGGACATGCCTTAGAAACAGCGGCGTATATCTTGAATAGGGTTCCAACCAAAACGGTACCAACAACACCCATGGAATTGTGGAGTGCGCGTAAGCCTAACTTGAGACACATTCGGATCTGGGGTTGTCCAGCACATGTGTTGCGACAAGGCGCCGATAAGTTAGAACCTAGATCAGAATTACGGCTGTTTGTAGGATACCCAAAAGAAACTAAAGGTGGCATGTTCTATAGTCCTACGGACCAGAAGATCGTTATAAGTACTAACGCTCGGTTCTTAGAGGAAGACTATGTCATGGACCACAAGCCCAAGAGTGACATAATACTAGATGAGTTGAGAGGAGACAAGGAAGACTTAAATACAGCCGAACCGAGTAGTAATACACCACTAGAACCTACACCTACTGTCACTGTTAATACACCGGAACGCCGTCGTAGTGGGAGGGTTGTTAAACAACCAGATAGATGGATTGGACTGGGTGAGTCTTCGGACTCTGGACCTGGAGTTCAAGAAATCGATCCCTGGACCTATGATGAGGCGGTACAAGATATAGATGCGCCTTCTTGGAAGAAAGCGATGAAATCCGAAATTGAATCTATGGATTCTAATAAAGTCTGGGATCTTGTAGTATGGATCTATGGATTCATACTTGATATTCTAGAGAGTTGAAGGAGATCCATAGGAGTTCGATAGATCGTCGCCCACCCGATGTTCGAACGGAGTGCAAGGAATACGTGGGAAGATTCAAAGGTCATCTTGATTCCGTTTCTCCGAACAACGAATCGAAAGGTATGATATCCTAACACCCTCGATATTATTCGGTTTTTGGTTTATCGAGAATACCGTAGAACGCAAGATCCGAAGGATCGAACCCGGATTAGACGAACGACCACGCGGTGGTGGCGAAGCCACCGGACCGCGTGGGGATCGCCCGCCTAGGGTTCGGCGAGCATGAGGAGCCCTCGGCTTCGGCCGAGGGGGCGATCGCCGGCGGTGGCGGGCTGGTGCCGTCACCTCCCCACCTCGACAGTGGGGGCTCCTCCACGGCGGGCAGCAGGTCGCCGGACCTGCTGCTGAGGGCTGCCGGATGCAGTCCCATCGAACGCGATCATGCGATCGCACGAACCCCGGCTCGCGGGGGTTCGGCCGGGGGCGGGATACGCGTCTTCGGGCGCGTGGTCTCCAAAGGCCGGACTCCGGCGGATGAGTCGGTGTTCATGTGATCTCCGGCGAATGGTTTTGATCGAGTTATTGTTTCCGCCAATTTTAATAGCCCGGGATATCGAATTCCAACAATTGGTATTAGAGCGTGGTTTACGTTCGCGGTATTTTCGATAAAATTGTTCTACCTTGCAGGGTTTCCGACTATTATGGCCTAATTTATTATTCGTTTAATTTATTTTGTCATAATCGTTGTTTTGATTAAACTCTCGGACATGTCGAGATTCGTTTTTGGTGGTGAATGCTTGTAATAGTAAAAATTCGGGGGTTGACCGAATTTAGGATTTATTATTACGTTCTACATTTTTCTGGAAATTGTATAGGGTCGATTTCATGTATAGAATCGATACCGGATAGTGTAAAATCAATTTTGTAATTTATTTTGCGTTGGA
This sequence comes from Euphrasia confusa, assembly GCA_954870475.1. Lineage (NCBI taxonomy): Eukaryota > Viridiplantae > Streptophyta > Magnoliopsida > Lamiales > Orobanchaceae > Euphrasia > Euphrasia confusa. The sequence continues at coordinate 12,541,619 of OX940949.1, read as the reverse complement.
TCGATGCCGAAACGACCGCCGGAGAAGACGCGTGACGAAGGAGATGATCGTGAGGGTGAGGACAAGGATCGACCATCCCCATGGTCGATCCATGAGGATCGATCGACCCTCGGCCGAAGGAGGCTGCCGCGGGAGTTCCGGCCACGCCGGCCACCAGTGGTGGTGGCGCGTGGGCTGGGCGGCGGCGGCATAGGCGGCGCTCGATGGTGGCACGGGGATCCCCACCCCGTGCTATCCCGGTCCGGAGATTTACTTTCCTAATTGGTTCGGGTTTTTCCTATTTGAGAATTCCTGTTTTTGGGAACTCTCATGGATTAGGAAAAGAATCAATTTGGAATTAATTAGGATTCCAGAAGATGGGCACACATAACCTAATTAATTAGGCAAATACTAAAAGTCTAGTCGCCCTCTCCCAAACATCAGATTCCCATAACCTCATCACGCCTACCCAACGCTTTCGCTGGAAGTGCCTCTGTGAACGGGTTTACCAGGCAATCCTCTTGATGCTATCTAGGTGACAACTGCATCGTCTTACTAGACGATCTCTCGAATCTGGTGGTACTTGCGCTCTATGTGTTATCTCCCACTGTGGACTCATGGTATTTCAAGTTTGCCAATACCCCGCTATTCAAAATAGCTTTGGGTAAACTAGAAACCACATCTAAGTCCCTCAGGAAGTTCTGGAGCCACACTGACCTTTTAACTGCCTTAGAGGCTGTTATCCTTTCAGTTTCCATGGTAGAATCCGTAATGCATCGCTGCTTTACATTATTCCATGTGACTGCTCCACTTCACAGTGAGAACACATAGCCTGACTTCGACTTTCGACTGTCCCTGTTTGATTTGAAATTCAATTCTATGTAGTCCAAAAGAAACAACTTGACTGCTTTGTAACTCAGAACATAATTCCTGGTCCTCTGCAGGAGCCTAAACATGTTCTTTACATCAGTCAAGTGATTCTTCCAAGGATTACTATGATATCTCACCACCATGCCCACGGCATCGTAGATATCAGTCTCGTGCATCGCATTACATACATGTAGCTTCCCACCATTAAGGTGCAGGGAAATGCTTACTCTTCATCTATCTCCTTTATTGTGTCAGACACAAAACCTTAGATAGATGAATTACACATCTAAAAGGCGAAGACCTTTCTTGGAATTCTGAATGCTGCAACGAGTAAGAATTGTACTTAAGTATGAGATTCGAGATAAGTTCTATGTTCTTTTCTGGCGATCATTTATAAATTTGATCCCAAGAACATTCCCGACTTCTCCTAAGTCTATTACATTGAATTACTTGGACAACCATCCCTTTATGTCCGATAACATCTTTCATATTTTTGCCAAATTAGAAAGATGTCGTCTACACAAAGAATGAGAAAACACCACATCTTTTCTGTCACTTCTTTATTACACACAGGACCTAAACATGCCTTGAATGAATCCATGAAATGGATTTTCTCATAGGTCCGCATGTGTCCAAGATCTTGAAGCTTCCTTCAATCCTAAGATTGATTAAGCTTGCTTACCGAATGCTCTTAGCTCTTTTCGATGAATCCCTCTGGCTGTCCCACACAGATGGTCCCGTCAAGACTTCGATTTAGAAATCCGTCTTGACTTCCATCTTCCATGTGAAGACAAAAGAATCCGGATCGACTTTAGCATAGCTACCGGCGAAAAAGTTTACTCATAATCGATCCCTTTCTTTCTGAGTGCACCCTCTCGCAACAAGCCTAGCCTTGAAGGTTTACACCTTCCCGTCAGACCCTCTTTTCCTCTTGTACACCTTTGGGTGGTGCTACAAGATCCCAGACATGATTTGAATCCAAAGATTCAATCTCATATTTCATCGTCTTTTACCAAGACTGAGCATCTTGATCTTTCAGCGTCTCGTCATAGATCCAGGGGTCGGCTTCATGTCCTCTAGGTAACAAGTCCGAAGACTCTCCTATAAACATGAACCTGTCGGGTTGTCTAACAACCCTCCCACTACGACGACGCTCCGGTGCATCCTTAGTGACTAAAGATTTATAGTAGTGAACTACTCAGTTAGGCTGGTTCTAAGTCTTTGCCAGTCCCTCTAAGCACATTAAGTATTACCCTACTCTTGGGCTTGTGATCTTGTATAATTATATATAGTCCATGTCTAAGAACCGAACATCGATTCAATCAATGAACATATGGTCCTTTGGACTATATTACATATCTCAATTCGTTTTCTTAGGGTATCCTATAAACAGCCGAATATCAGTACAAGTTTCCAAAGGAATCAAGTTCAGCATAAACGCCGCTGTTTCCAAGCCATATCCCAAAAACGAATTAGGTAACTCCGAACTCATTGTCTACTTTCCCATATCTATAAGAGTCCTATTCCTTCTTTACAACACATTATTTTGCCGAGGCATAAATGGTGTATTATGTTGGGAGTTAATCCCATTTTCTGATAAGTATGCCTTACTCCTCAAAGAGGTCTGCATATATCAGAGCGAATCAACTCTAGTACTTTCTTGGATCTTTTCCCTTTAACCGTAAAGGGTTGCTCGATCATTAAAACTTCCAAGTATGATTCGAAGGTTGGAAGGGCCTTTCCTTCAACCTAGCTGAGTAGTCCATCAGCTTTCACCCTTTGAATCGTACTCAAGTTAAAATGATCTATCCTAAGATTCCATAAGTACATTTGATTCATCCTAGAAGGATCTTTACTCTTATTGGGGTTCGACAATGTGTTGTTAGCTCCGGTCCGTTGCATCGTGGAAGAACACGGATTTAGTATTAAATTGTCTATCAATGTACCCGAATAGATAATATCCTCGTTTCCTACTCTGATAGGTATGAACTATCATAAGAAACAGAATATCTATTCTAAGCCAATTTAGAAATCCGAAATGAAATTTCTTTCTAAATGCCGGCACATAAAGACAATTTATTAGAACTAAAATCCTACCGTTAAAACCATTTAACATCTCCCACTGCAACGGCTGTTACCTTAACAGTATTGCCCATGTAGGTTTATTACTTCTTCCTATCTAAGTCTCCGGGTTTCCTGGAATCCCTGCATTAAAGTGCAGACATGATTAGTGGTTTCCGTATCCACACACCAGGTACTGGTAGATAACACCACTAAGCATGTTTCGGTGACTAAGGAGAAGTTAACTTCTGGTTGCTTTGAGAGGACAATTAAAACTTCCAGTATCCAAACTGCTTACAACGGAAGCACTTGCCCCTTGGGCTTGCTTGTCCCATTCCGTGGTCCAGATATATTAGGCCCACTGGGTTTCCGTATTTTCTTCTTCCTTTTGCTGCCCGAAAGCCTAGGAAGAGTCAATCTCTCAGCCATAAGTGCTTTGAGGACCCTCAAAGATTCTCTCAGCCGCTAGAAGTTCAATCAGGAGCTCCGCCAATGAATAAGACCCCTTATTCATATTTGAGTTTAGGCGGAACTGCTCAAAACTTCTTGGCAATGACTGGAGCACAAAATCAACCTGGGTTACCCCATTTATAATTTCTCCGAGAACCTCTATCTCATTAACATAGCCCATCATTCTAAGAACGTGATCCCTTACGGGTGTTCTTTCCGACATGATGGCCGTCATGAGTTGCCTCATTTCACTTTGCCCGGCTGTCCTGTCCTGATAACCAAAACTTCTTGAGGTTAAGCATCATATCATAGGTAATGGTCATGGCATGATCCCGATGTCGCAGCACTTTTGACATGAAAGTCATAATGTTGCTCCGCGTCATCTCATAGCCTTGATCCATTTCCAATGAGCTTCCTTTCCTCAGTAGTGGAAGTATCATTTGGCTCAGCAGGTCAATCGACTTGGAGTACATAATTGTACTCCTCTGCAGTTAGGACTATGTCCAAGTTTCTTTTCCAATCCACACAAACAGGTTCAGTGAGTTTGTTGACTTTTAATGGGAATAATACCATATAAAACGAACAATGAGTTTAATTCGATATCATTTCCCTGAAGTGATATCATTAAACTACCAATCATTTCCAAAATCCCATCAGACATAGCAAGCCACGTTCTTGTGGACGTTTACCAGTCCAAATGATTTTATGATTGGATTTCACTTCGGTCGTACATCATTATAGCAGTGACTCCGATGGGGAGGATACTATAAAGCGTACCTAAGTGTGTACCATTTCTCAGTACTAAGTCCACCGCTCGGGAACTACATGTCCACCGCAAGCCACGTTCATGTGGACGTTTACGTTGACATGCGGTCCTCCACGACTTTCTATAACTGTCGAGCCTCAATTAATCCCAAAGTTCCGTTTCCATCTAGCAAGCCACGTTAGTGTGGACGTTTACTAAACAAACAACTTTATTAATTGAATCCTACTTATTTAAATGTCATAGAGTCTCAATTAACCCAAAGTACCGTTTCCATTTAGCAAGCCACGATAGTGTGGACGTTCACTAAAACAAACAACTTTGTTAATTGACTCTTACATTTATTAAATTTCACAATTTTATTAATCAAAACTTGATATCTCGTAAGTGAAACTCGAAGTTTCTAACCAGCGATCAATCATGCAATTGAGCCCTATCTCTCACTAGGTGAGGGAGCCAACCAGACAATCGATCTAGTCATCGAATGACTCGAATGTCTCTAATCTGTGTCATCGACATAACCAAGCGCTTTGGCTCCATTCCACTCCCCGGGGTGAGAATGAGTCGAGTTGAAATTAGTCTTTGAATGACAGATTAGGCATTGCTTTTGAGAAATATAATTGTTCAATTTTATAAGTGGATTTTAAATTCGAATTTTGATCTAGTGATATCTGTGTGTCGACTTTATCCGATAGGGAGGATGACACTAAAGCCAACTCGTAAGTGACACACATCACTATCAAAACAGAGAATGGAGACCGCGGGATTGTTTCCAATCCCTCTCCCACTTAGTATTTTACGAAAGGGATAAACATGCACAAAATAAATAAAGCATAATAAACGCACGTAAGCACACAAAAAGCATTTAACGTGGCCCCGATTATTATGGCCTTTAAATATCTTCCATGCACGTCTTCTCGGATCTTCGTCTCGTTGCTCGCCTCCGTCTCGGTCCACCACCGACTCGTATAAGTGCCAAGAGACGAACCCCTCCCACTGGAGTATCGTCCCAGGCCTCGACAATCGTTCCGTGGTGTCCGTCGAACCCCCGAAGCATCGCTGCCAAGCCTAGGGCAGCGGGCGCTGCCCTATATCCAGCGCTCGCTGGAGAAGCTCCGGGCAGCGGGCGCTGCCCCCGCTCCAGCGGGCGCTGTTCGTGCACAGATTGCTGCGGGTTCGACTTCTCGACCCTCGTTCGTCCGGCCTTCGATCTTCCCTCGATTCACCAAGTAGCAGCAACATTACACAAGTAAAACTAACTACTTCCGGCATCGATCCTATACAGGTTGATCGATCCTATACACCCGGATAAAACGAAAATGAAAATAGAACCTAAACGACTCAACCCGTCGTTTTAACTATTACAAACATGCAACGATTATAAAACAAAGATCTCGACAATCCCGAGAGTTTAATCAAACCACAAAACATACAGTACAATCACATGGCCATAACAATCGGGTTCGAACCTGCAAAACAAATCTCGCAAAAATACAACGAATGACAAAACCGGCTCTGATACCAATTGTTGGAAATCGACTACCCGGGACGTGTCCGTTCGATCACTCGAACATCCGAACACGCCCAGTCGACCTCCAGGTAGCACTGCTCCGTTCACGTAACAGCCCTCGTGCCGATTCGCGCCCAGCCATCGCCCCGAAGGACAACCGCGCGAATCAGCCGCTGACCTGACTCAAACAGCGGGCGCTGTTGGTCATTCAGCGGGCGCTGAATAGGCCTAAAACGGCGGTCGTCGTTTGCCTTTCAGCGGGCGCTGTTCGTCCGCGAACAGCAGCGCGACCTGCTGTTCCGAGTGCGTTTCCGGGCCGATTTTCCTCTTCCGACTACCGATCTGGAGGTCCTTGACCCCCCAGTAGTCGAGGAACATGATCCACGACACCCGGAACCCGATCTATGATTCGATGCATAATCAACGAGAGAGAAATCGAATTATTGCAGAAATAGGGTTTCGATTTCTTATACCTTTGAAGCGTGATTCGGAGAAGCCGAATAGGCGAACACCCTGAGATCTTCTAGTTTGTATCCTAGCCCTCGACGCCGGACGTTGTGTGGGCAACGATCCACCGGAGTCTTCTCTTCTTCTTCTCTCTCAAACCCACCGTGAGATGTTTTTCTGTCTCCAGAAATATATTTGCGCTAGCAAATTATTTTCTACAGAAAAAGTTATTGCGCAAACTAAATTAATTAAGTAGAGAAAAAGATTAATTGCGCTAACAATTATTTTTCTCCACAGAATTAATTATTGCGGCGAAACTTAGGTTAGGAGAAGAGAGAATGAGGGGTTTATATAGGCCACACTAGGGACCTTAGGACAATTAATTAATTAGGCTAAATTGCAATTTAATTAAACTGGTTTCCTTAAAAGAAAACCTTTACTTAAATCCAATTTAAATTATAATTAATTCCACTATAAAATTATAATTGAGTTCCCAATTAATTAATCTATATTATTTTACCAATAATATTTCCGCCGAAATTACATATACGACTTTCCCCGTGTTTAAGATATCGAATGTCCACGAATTAATTTCAATTACTAATAATTAAATTAATTCGTTTCTTATTATCCGAGACTAGTACCACTCATCCTTATTATCATGTGGAACGAATCCACCTGCAGGGTTTACATGATAAACTTTATGAGCTCATCTCGGGGACATCATCAACCCAATAAATGGGACATGGTTTCCTGTCTATAATCTATAGCATGCCGTGTGTACAATTCCGATTCCCAATTTACCGAGAATCTCGACTAATCAATTAGTCTCACTCATTGGTAGATTAAAGAACCGAGGATTGGACACACGCACCTATAATTATATAGGGATTAGGAATTCGCGTATCCGCAATATCTGAGGTCTAGTTCGATTACATCGATTAGTATAAATCGAACGCCCTACCGTGGTCCTGCTCAATACACCAAGTGTACGAGTGTAACATGATAGTCAAGACCGACTATCTACCAGTCACACTACGACGTACCGATGGATTGTCCCTGTCCATCTAAGTCGTGAGCTACTGTTCGATAGTATACGAGTAACCGACAGTATGATCTTCCGCGTGTCTCCTCACGCCATACTGTCTACAACGTATACATCAAGGACTATTGCATTAAATGCAATCATGCTTGAATCATATCTTGAATTAAGGTATAGATAAGGAGTTCCGTATTTGCACTAAACTAGACATTTAGAATACAACTCCATCAACTTTGGTGCTGAGTAATGGTTTACACTTAGATACGCCTTGTAGTATTCCTCCCACCGAGGTTCCGCTATAAGTGATGTATGACCGAAGGAAATCTAATTGCTAAATCATTTGGGTGGGTAAACATCCACACACCGTGGCTTGCCTTACCTGATGGGATTTTAGATGTGATTAGTGATTTAATGATATTATTTAAGGGAGATAATATCGGATATTAAATTGTTTGATTGTTTTATGTGCTTATAGGTTAAGAATGACTGTGACCCCACTTTGTGATATACTTAAAGATGAAAACTCACTGGTTCCATATAGTAATGGTTGGGAACGAAATCTGGACATTGTCCAGACTGTTGATCCTTCCGAATCCACTGATGACCCAACTCTTGAGGACATTTGGAATGACCTCAGAATGATGTTGAGACATAGTGTGGAAGCCGGACAAGAAGTGATTGACATACTTTATAAATTCAGTCCTCTTAGAGAATCCCTTAAAAACGATTTGAAAAGAGCCGAACTTATAAGTATGTTCAGAAAATCACAAGCTCTTGTGGCTAAGATGGAAGTGCAAGCAAACAAGCCCAGTGGTTCCAAACCACGGATTGGGAAGAGCAAGCCGCGAGGCAAGTGCTATCGATGCAAGCAGTCTGGGCACTGGAGGTCTGATTATCCTCTCATCAAAGGTACGAAATTTTCCTTAGTCACTGAAACATTGTCAGTGGTGTTATCTACCAGCACCTGGTGTGTAGATACGGGGGCCACTGATCATGTCTGCAATTCATTGCAGGGGTTCCAGGAAACCCGGAGACTTAGAGAGTGAGAAATCGTGGTCTACATGGGCAATGCTGCGATGGTGGCGGCTGTTGCAGTGGGAGACGTTCACTTACGCTTTAGTAGTGATAGGGTTTTAGTTTTACATAATTGTCTTTATGTACCCAACTTTAGAAAGAATTTAATTTCGGTTTCTAAACTTATTATGAATGGATATTCTGTTTCTTTTGACCACTCAGTGATCATAAGAAGAAATAGTGAGATTATCTGTTCTGGTACATTGGTAGACGATTTGTATGTGCTAAATCCTAAGTCTAACACGATGCAACTAACCGAGAGTAATAACACATCTACGAACACCAATAAGAGAAAGGAACCTTCTAAAATGAATCAATTATACTTGTGGCATCTAAGGCTAGGTCATATAAACTCGAATAGGCTTCAAAGGTTGAAAGCTGATGGATTAATCAGCAATGTTGAAGGAGAGGACCTTCCAACCTGCGAATCCTGTTTAGAGGGTAAAATGACCAAGCGTTCTTTTTCTAGTAAAGGACGGAGAGCTGAACAAGTATTGGATTTGATTCACTCTGATGTATGCGGACCTATGTCTACTCAGGCCAGGGGAGGGTACGAGTATTTCATCACTTTCACTGATGATTACTCAAGGTATGGATTTGTATATTTGATGCGCCGCAAGAGCGAATCCTTTGACAAGTTCAAGGAGTTCAAGGCTTTTGTGGAGAACCTTCAAAATAAATCCATTAAATGCCTGCGATCTGATCGCGGAGGCGAGTACCTGTCAGGAGAATTCAAGGCATACATGGCAGAGAATGGGATTGAATCCCAACTGACTTCACCATATACTCCTCAGCAGAATGGTGTGTCAGAAAGAAGGAATAGGACACTTATGGAGATGGTGCGTTCAATGATGAGTTACTCGGACTTACCTATTATGTTCTGGGGACATGCCTTGGAAACGGCGGCGTATATCTTGAATAGGGTTCCAACCAAAATGGTACCAACCACACCCATGGAATTGTGGAGTGGGCACAAGCCTAACTTGAGACACATTCGGATCTGGGGTTGTCCAGCACATGTGTTGAGACAAGGTGCCGATAAGTTAGAACCTAGATCAGAATTACGACTGTTTGTAGGATACCCGAAAGGAACTAAAGGTGGCATGTTCTATAGTCCTAAGGACCAGAAGATCGTTATAAGTACTAACGCTCGGTTCTTGGAAGAAGACTATGTCATGGACCACAAGCCCAAGAGTGACATAATACTTGATGAGTTGAGAGGTGACAAGGAAGACTTAGATACAGCCGAACCGAGTAGCAATACACCACTAGAATCTGCACCTACTATCACTGTTAATACACCGGAACGCCGTCGTAGTGGGAGGGTTGTTAAACAACCAGACCGATGGATTGGACTGGGTGAGTCTTCGGACTCTGGACCTGGAGTTCATGAAATCGATCCCTGGACCTATGATGAGGCGGTACAAGATATAGATGCGCCTTCTTGGAAGAAAGCGATGAAATCCGAAATTGAATCTATGGATTCAAATAAAGTCTGGGATCTTGTACAACCACAAAACGGCGTAAAGCCAATTGGGTGTAAATGGGTCTACAAGAGAAAGAGAGGATCTGACGGAAAGGTTGAAACCTTTAAAGCTAGGCTTGTTGCGAAAGGATATACTCAGAAAGAGGGAATCGATTATGAGGAGACCTTCTCGCCGGTAGCCAAGATAAAGTCGATCCGGATTCTCTTATCCATAGAAGCTCATATGGATTATGAGGTGTGGCAAATGGATGTCAAGACAGCTTTCCTCAATGGAAGTCTTGACGAGACGATTTATATGAAACAACCAGAAGGATTCATTGCTAAGGGGCGAGATCATCTAGTGTGCAAGCTTAATCGATCCATTTATGGATTGAAACAAGCCTCGAGATCGTGGAACCTGCGATTTGACGAATTAGTCCAATCTTTTGGATTCAGTCAAAGCATGGACGAATCCTGTGTGTATTGGAAACATGATGGGAAGAAGGAGGTGTTTCTCGTGCTTTATGTAGATGACATTCTTCTCATTGGCAACAGTGTAAAGATGTTGTCAGACATAAAGGGATGGTTGTCTAGACCATTCGATATGAAAGATTTGGGAGAAGTAGGACATGTTCTAGGGATCAAGGTTATAAGGGATCGCCGGAATAGAACATTATGCCTTTCCCAGCAATCTTACATAGACACGATTCTGGCTCGTTTTAACATGCAAGATTCCAAGAAGGGTGAACTACCCTTCAGTAAAGGAACTTATCTTTCTAAGGAGATGTGTCCTCGGACACAGAAGGAGAAAGATAAAATGAAAGCAGTTCCCTACGCTTCGGCTGTGGGAAGCTTGATGTATGCAATGTTATGCACGAGCCCTGATATCTGCTATGCAGTTGGCGTAGTAGCGAGATATCAGAGTAATCCTGGACAGGCTCATTGGACTGCCGTAAAGAGCATTTTCAAGTATTTGCGAAATACTAAGGATTATGTTCTAAGTTACGGGGCAGACAATCTGATTCCTTTGGGTTACACGGATTCGGATTTCCAAGCTGATAAGGACCGGCGAAAGTCGACATCAGGCTATGTGTACACTTTGGGAGGTGGAGCCGTATCATGGAAGAGTGTTAAGCAAAAGTGCATTTCAGACTCTACCATGGAAGTTGAATATGTTGCAGCCTCAGAGGCAGCGAAAGAGTCAGTTTGGTTCCTTAATTTCCTCCAGGACTTAGATGTGATTCCGAGTTTGCCCAAGGCTATGACAATTTATTGTGATAATAGCGGTGCAGTGGCAAACAGTAAGGAACCACGGTCCCATAGTGCTACAAAACACATAGAGCGCAAGTACCACCTGATTCGAGACATCGTCAAGAAGGGCGATGCCATAGTCACCAAGATAGCTTCGTAGGACAACCTAGCGGACCCTTTCACCAAGATACTTCCTAAGGAAGTATATGTTAAGCACTTGGAGGGTTTGGGAGTCAGAAGTTTGGAAGATAAGACTAGACCTTAGTATAAGTGGGAGATTGCTGGAGTAGTATACTTATTGTCTAGATTTGAGTATTCTGAACTCCTTGTACACTTTCATTTACCTATTAATAATGAACATTCATTTGCTTTTAATTATTGTTAATTAAATATATGCAAATTATAGTCCTGGATTTTATACGTTGTAGTTAGTATGGTGCAAGCATGGGCGCACAGAAGATCATACTATCGGTTACTCGTATTTAATCAAACAGTTGCTCACGACCTAGATGGACACGGACCAATCCATCGGTATAGTCGTTGTGTGAGAGAGAAAATAATTTATCTTAATTATTTTATCACACTTGTACACTTGGTGTATTGAGCGAATCGATTGAGACTCATCAATTAGGTTTGCTCGGCGATAATTGATTTGAGACTCAGTGTATTTTATTCTTAATCCCCGATACAATTGCGGATGTGTATATTTAATATATGTGACTTTGATTTTCCAAAGGAATTAACGTATTTAATTATTGGGTTAATTAGGGTCACTATATTTTATATATGGCATGCCGTGAATTCTTGACGGGACAGTGTATCCCGGAAGGGTTGATAATATCTCCGAGATGAGCTCATAAGGATTTATTATGTAAACCTCGCGAGTGGATTTGTTCCGCATAATAAATAAGGTTGAGTGGTACTAGTCTCGGATAAAAGAGATGGATAAATTTATTAAGCAATAAATAAATTTTATTCATGGATATTTATATCTTAAATACACGGAATAAATAATACTACCGGAGAAATATTATTTGGATATAATATGGTTTAATATTGGGAGTGCAATTAATTTATATAGTGGAAAATAAATTAATTAATATTGATAAGGATTAATGGACTTGAGCATTGGGCTCAATTTAATCTTCAATATTGGAAGCCCAATATTCCACCTCCTTTAGATCCCCTACGTAGCCTATAAAAGCACTACATGGCCTTCATAAATCATAAGACAAGATTATCATACTTGATATTCTAGAGAGTTGAAGGAGATCCATAGTAGTTCGATAGATCGTCGCCCACCCGACGTTCGAACGGAGTGCAAGGAATACGTGGGAAGATTCAAAGGTCATCTTGATTCTGTTTCTCCGAACAACGAATCGAATGGTATGATATCCTAACACCCTCGATATTATTCGGTTTTTGGTTTATCGAGAATACCGTAGAATGCAAGATCCGAAGGATCGAACCCGGATTAGACGAACGACCACGCGGTGGTGGCGAAGCCACCGGACCGCGTGGGGATCGCCCGCCTAGGGTTCGGCGAGCATGAGGAGCCCTCGGCTTCGGCCGAGGGGGTGATCGCTGCCATGGGGCGCGATCGCCGGCGGTGGCGGGCTGGTGCCGTCACCTCCCCACCTCGACGGTGGGGGCTCCTCCACGGCGGGCAGCAGGTCGCCGGACCTGCTGCTGGGGGCTGCCGGATGCAGTCCCATCGAACGCGATCATGCGATCGCACGAACCCCGGCTCGCGGGGGTTCGGCCGGGGGCGGGCTACGCGTCTTCGGGCGCGTGGTCTCCAAAGGCCGGACTCCGGCGGATGAGTCGGTGTTCATGTGATCTCCGGCGAATGGTTTTGATCGGGTTATTGTTTCCGCAAATTTTAATAGCCCGGGATATCGAATTCCAACAGGTTCCGCAATTTTTGATACCCCGGGATATCGATTTCCAACAATTGGTATCAGAGCGTTTGGTTTCGTGTTCATGTATGTGTTCAATTGTGTTCTACCTTGCAGGGATTCCGACTATCATGGTTTAATTAATTGTTAATTATTCGTTTAATTAATTGCTATTTAATTTACCATGATTGTTCGTTTATTAAACTCTCGGACATGTCGAGATTCGTTTTGTGTGGATGAATGCTTGTAATAGTAAAAATTCGGGGGTTGACCGAATTTAGATTTATTAATATTGTTCTATGTTTTCCGGAAAGTGTATAGGGTCGATTTCATGTATAGAATCGATACCGGAATTGTAAATTTATTTTCTTGTAATTTATTTACGTTGGATCGATGCCGAGACGACCGCCGGAGAACACGTGTGACGAAGAAGACAAAGAGGACAAAACCGGGCGGGTCGATCAACCCCATGATCGACCCCTTGACTGAAGCCATGGGGAGGGGTCGATCGCCCCTCGGCTGGGTGCTGCCGCCGGCATGGTGGTGGCCGGCCGGCTGGGGTGGCGGCGGCGGTGCCCTCTCTGGTGATGGTGGTCAGCGGTGGGGGTGGCATGGGGTCCCTATCCATGCTACTCCTACCTAGATTCACTTTCCTAATTGATTCGGTTTTCCTATTTGAGTTTTCCTATTTTTGGGAATTCTCATGTATTAGGAAAAGAATTAATTGGAATTAATTTTATTCCTTATTCTATTATGGAAGTCTTCTATAGTATTCCAAGTCCTACTTGGAATAGGATCCTAGAGATTTAATAGAATTGGAAAGGAATAAAAATTAATTTAGGATTGATTTATTTCCTAATTGATTATTCCTATTTTATGGGAATTTTCATAGTAATGGAAATTAATTAATCTTGGAAAGTAGAAGAGTCCTAATTTATTTTATTTCCTTATTCTATTATAGAAGTCTTCTAGAATATTCCAAGTTTTACTTGGATAGATTATTCTATAGATTTAATAGAATTAGATAGGAAAATAAATAAATAAAAATATTAATAATATTTAATTTTATTTTTGATTTATTCGATTGACTTAATTTTCGAATTAAGTATCTTTTGGATTTATTAAAAATAAATAGATTTAAATATTGGGATTAATATTCTCGTCACATGGAGCATTCAAAAACGAAGACTGAAGACTAGAAGACGCATACGGAGATGGAATAAAGCCATGATAGTCGGAAAATAATTTTTTCTAGCATTATTTTGACTATGTGCTATGTGCTTTATTGCTTGTATGCATGCTATATGTGTTTACTTTATGCACTAGATAGCGTATCCCTTTGTTATAAAAAGCTAAGTGGGAGAGGGGATGGAAACATTCCCATGGTCTCCATTACTGTTCTCTTGGTGACTCTTATGGACTTTTGAAGTTCGTATAGATGTGTCATTGTAGGAGAATTCTTGTAATTCCTTTTACAAGAAACATTGATTAAGTTTATCAAACAATGCCTAATTTGTCTTTCTGAAACTGACTTCAAGTCGACTCATTCTCACCCCGGGGAGTGGAATGGAGCCAAAGCCACTTGGTCATGTGGATAACACAAATTAGAGACATTCGTACCATCTTTTTAAGGTGGATCGATTGTCTGCTCGGCTCCCTCATCTAATGAGAGATAGGGTTGTTCGCATATCACTGGTTAGAAACTTAGAGTTTCACTTATGATTCTCCGCGTCTTGATTTACGAAAATCGAATGGATCTTGTGACTGGGAGTCAATTATAAAAGTCTCTTAGTGTAGTAAACGTCCACACAACGTGGCTTGCTACACTGACGGATTTTGGATTAATTGATGTAGACAGTTGTAAGAAATTGTGAAGAGTTGTGAAGTCGTCGTAAACGTCCACACAACGTGGCTTGCGGTGATGTAGCAATTCCAAACGATTTACTTTGGTACTGAGTAATGGTTTACACTTAGATACGCCTTATAGTATTCCTCCCACCGAGGTTCCGCTATAAGTGATGTATGACCAAAGAAAATCTAATTGCTAAATCATTTGGGTGGGTAAACGTCCACACAACGTGGCTTGCCTTACCTGATGGGATTTTAGATGTAATTAGTAATTTAATGATATTATTCAAGGGAGATAATATCGGATATTAAATTGACTGTTTATTTAAATGTGCTTATAGGTTTAGAGAATAGCTATGAACCCACTTTCTGTGATACTCAAGGAGCATAAACTCACTGGCCCCAATTATATTGATTGGAGGAGAAATTTAGACATTGTCCTGACTTCTGAGGAGTACAAGTTTGTACTCCATGAAGTATGCCATGCTGAGCCCACGCCTGCCTCAACTGATGAGGAAAAACTGGCATATCGGAAGTGGAAAAAGGCTGATGAAATGGCTAGGTGCTATATTTTGGCTTCCATGTCAAATGTACTCCAAACCCAACATGAGTCGATGGACACTGCCTATGATATGTTGTTTAACCTCAAGGAGATGTTTGGAGAGCAAGATCGTGCGGCAAGGCAAGAAGCCATGAGAGTCCTCATGACAACTACTCAGTCTGAAGGAACGCCCGTAGGGGAGCACGTTCTTAAGATGATGAGTCTGTTGAATGAGCTTGAGATCCTAGGAGCTCAAATTGATGCTGACACGCAAGTCGACATCATACTCCAGTCTCTGACCCCTAGTTTTGAGCAGTTTCGCATGAGCTATAATATGGGTAAACTATCTTATTCTCTTGCGCAACTCCTGACTCAACTGAAGGCGGCAGAGGGGATCTACAAGAAGGGCAAGTCTCAAGCGCTTGTAGCTACCAAGACCAAAGGCTTCAAGCCTGTTGGAGGTAGGGGCAAGAGGAGGAAGCAAGCCAAGAAACCCAGTGGTGCCAAGAGGAATGGACCACGAGTGGGGGCTGCAAAGCCGAGGGGCATGTGCTTCCGATGCAATAAGTCTGGACACTGGAGGTCTGAATGTCCTCTCAAAGGTACGAATTTTTCTTTAGTCGTAAAAACATAGTCAGCGGTATTATCTACCAGAAATCTGGTGTGTAGATATGGAACCACTGACGGTATGTGCATTTCGAATGCAGGGGTTCCAGAAAATACGGCGACTTAGAGAAGAAGAGTTCGAGTCTACACGGGCAAAAGCTGTAGAGGAGGCAGCTGTTGCGGTGGAAGACATTTATCTGCTTTAGTAGTTAAATAGGATTTCATTTCAAGTTTATTGCAATATGTACCCCTATTTTAGAAAGAACGTTTAGTTCTGGATTTCTATTATTAATGAATGGATATTTTATTTCTTTAATCATTGGATGATTTTGATAAGAAATAATGGTATTATCTATTCTGGTACATTTGATAGCAATATATGAATGATAGGTCCTAAGTCTACCACGGTGCAACGAACCGTTCTATAACTTGTTATTACTTGATTAGATATTTCTTTATTAAATCATTATACTTGTGAATTCCTGTACTTAGTAGTATTTATTCAAATAAAATTCATAAGGTCGAAATTGATTTGATCAATTAAAGTTGAAGGAATGGACCTTCCGACCTAAGGATTGAATTTGGAGGATAATACATCTAAGTAAACCTTTCTGGATAAAGGATAGAATTCGGACAAGTATTGGGAATGATTAGATATGCAGACATATGTGTTTATAAGAAAGGTACGAGTAGTTCTTCCAAGAATACTCGCTGATGGATTAGAATACTTAATGTGCCATAAAAGCAAAGTGTTTTGACTAGTCAATGGACACAAAAGCTATTATGGGGAGCCATCAAAGTATATCCATTAAAGGCCTGCGACTGGGTCGCAGAGGCCATCACCTATCTGAACAACACATAGCATAAATCGAAGATTGGGATTGAATCCTAATAAATGACTTCACCATACATTTACGTGTAGAGATGGTGTGTCGAGTTAAAGAAATGGGAATCTAATAAGTAAAAGAACAAGTTGTTTGGGAATACCTATGTTCTATGGATATTCCTAGAGACAACGAGGCACATTATATGTGGTTGTAGGATATCCTAGATGAACAAAACACTGTGTGTTCTATAGTACTATGAACCAGAAGGACGTTTATCGCCTGGTTCTTAGAAGAAGACTATTAGACGAGCCACAGAACCCGAACTGACATAATACCCTGAAATGAGAAAAAGGACAAGAGACTAGGAACCAGCCAAACCGAGTAGAAGTACACCACACACTGCACCTACTGTTATCACTGTTTATACACTGGAATGCCATTGCAGTGGGAGGTTGTTGGACAACCGGAGATGTTCATAAGACTAGAGGAGTTCGGACTCTGGGTCTAGTAAAGATGAAATCGATCCCTAGCTCTGCATAAGGGTGGTACTAGAACTAAATGTGTCTGCTTGGAAAACAATAATGTTTATTGTTAAGAGGCTAGATCATTTAAAGTACAAGCTTAGTAAATCCATTTATGGATCGAAACAAAGCTATGAATCGTGGTACTTGCGAATTGATGAGATAGTCCATTTAATGGATTCATCAAAAAAGGCAAAGACGAATGGTGTATTGGAAACGTGATGGAAACAAGGTGGTGTTTTCTCGGAATTTTATGTAAATAGCATTTTATCATTGGCAACGATGAGAGAATGTCATCAGACATAAAATGATGGTTGTCTAAATGAATCGGGATATAAGATTGAGTAGAAGTTGGAACATGTTCTTGAGATCTTTCGATCAAGGGATAAGAACATTGTACTTCTCCTAGATATCTTATACGATTATGGTTTGTTTTAAAACATGCATAATTCTGAGAAAGGTTATTACCCTTCAGAGACAGAATATGTATATCTATCTAAGGTCATGTGTTTCAAGCACATAAAGGAGATAGATGATACGAAGCAATTTCCTACACTGTAAGTGCGGAAATGCTTGGTGAATGCAATGTTGAAAAACGAGAACCTGATATCAACTATGCGGTTTGCGTAGTGGGAGGATATCAAAATTAATCTAGATAAGAGACATTCGAATGCTGTAATAAGTACTTGCGAAGTACTGGATTACTAAGCAAGACGAAGTCCTCTTTGATTACAAATTCTCAGATCTCAAAATCAGAGAAGGACCAGTGTAAGTCGATATCAGGCTGTGTGTTCACTTTTAGAAAGAGGTGGAACCTTTAATATGTAAGAGTGATAAGCAGAACGCTTCTCAGACTCTATCATAACCGAATATCAGCCTCAGAGGCAGCAGAAGTTCTGGTTAGGTTCCAGGATAACTTCTTGACTTGGATATGACTCTTAGTTTACCGAAGGCTATTTGGATAGCGGTGCACGATAAACTGAAAGAAGTCATTAGTCAAAAGGTGATGATAACACATAGAGCAAGTACCACCTGATACGAGTCATCGTCAAGGGAGACGACGTAGTAGTCACCAAGATAACTTCAGAGCGGCAACCTAGAGTGCTCATTCACATAGTACTTCTCGGAAGTACACCTTAAGCACGTGATGAGTATGGGAACCGGGAGTTTGGAGGAAATGACTAGACCTTAGTACAAGTGGGAGATTGTTGGAGTTGTGTACTTAATGTCTAGATTTAAGTAACGGTAAACTCTCGATCATAGCATTTAATCTATTAAATTAATAAACAATTGTTTGCATTTAATTGTTTTAATTAAATATATGCAAATCATAGTCCTAGATTTTATACATTGTAGTTAGTATGGTGTTGCATGGGCGCACAGAAGATCATACTATCGGTTACTCGTATTTAATCGAACAGTTGCTCACGAGCTAGATGGACCCGGACCAATCCATCTATATAGTCGTTGTGTGAGAGAGAAAATAATTTATCTTAATTATTTTATCACACTTGTACACTTGGTGTATTGAGCGGATCGTTGAGATTCATCGATTAGGACTGCCGGCGATAATCGATTCGAGTCTCAGAGTATTTTATTCTTAATCCCCGAAACTATTGCGGGTGTGTATATTTAATATAAGTGACTTTGATTTACCAAAGGAATTAACCGATTTAATTATTGGGTTGATTACCGGTTAAGTTTGGTCACTATATTCTATATATGGCATGTCGTGAATACTTGACGGGACAGTGTATCCCGGAAGGGTTGATAATATCCCTGAGATGAGTTCATAAGGAATTATTGTGTAAACCTCATGAGTGGATTCGTTCCGCGCAATAATTAAGGTTGAATGGTACTAGTCTCGGATTCAAGAGACGAATAAATTAATTAGCAATAAATTAATTTTATTCATGGACTTGAGCATTGGGCTCAATTTAATCTTCACTATTGGGAGCCCAATATTCCACCTCCTTTAGATCCCCTACGTAGCCTATAAAAGCACTACATGGTCTTCACAATTCAAGACACCATATAAGATTATCATACTTGATATTCTAGAGAGTTAGTGAAGAAGATCCATAGGAGTTCGATAGATCGTCGCCCACCCGACGTTCGAACGGAGTGCAAGGAATACGTAGGAAGATTCAAAGGTCTTCAATTGATTTCGTTTCTCCGCACAACGAATCAAAAGGTACGATCATAAAACACCTTGTGTGATTTTATGTGATTGAATTGTGATACATACATGAACACACGATCTGGGTAAACGACGAACTTCGGGGACGGGGATTCGAGATCCCCGGCGAAAGTTCAAAGGACCCTCGGCTGGGAGCCGAGGGCGTGCGGTCGAGCCCTAGGGCACCGACCGCGACGGCACGCGAAGGAAACCCCGGCTGGGAGCCGGGGTGGGCGATCGACCGTGAGGTCGATCGCCGGGCAGCCGCGGCTGGAGCCGCGGCGGGTTCGCCCCTGGGCGAACCGCCCTCCTCGGGCGGTGGCGGTGAGTCGCCGGACTCACCGCCCGGGGCTGCCGGAGCAGCCCCAGCGATCGCATGCGTGCGATCGCGAACCCCACGGTGGGGTTCGACTAGGGTTTAGCCGCGGGTTCATCCCGCGGCGATGCTCCTGTCGAGCCCGGTTCTTCGTGGCGTTCGTGATCGGTTTCCGGCGATGGGATTTCGGTCGGGGTTATCGGTTCCGCAATTTTTGATACCCCGGGATATCGATTTCCAACACCATCTGTATGGGACGTCCAGAGGGATTCATCAAAGAGAGCCGAGAGCATTTTGTAAGCAAGCTTAATCGATCTTTGGATTGAAGGAAGCTTCAAGATCTTGGACACATGCGGCTCTATGAGAAAATCCTTTTTTTGGATTCAATCAAGGCATGTTTAGGTCCAGAGTGTAATAAAGAAGTGACAGAAAAGATGTGGTGTTTTCTCATTCTTTATGTAGATGACATCCTTCTAAATTGGCAACAATATGAAAGATGTTATCGGACATAAAGGGATGGTTGTCCGAGTAATTCAATGTAAGAGACTTAGGAGAAGTCGGGAATGTTCTTGGGATCAAAGTAATAAATGATCGCCAGAAAAGAACATAGAACTTATCTCTGTTGGAGTTGTGTACTTAATGTCTAGATTTAAGTAACGGAAACTCACGATCCATTGCCATTAATCTATTTAATTAAATAAACAATTATTTGCGTTTAATTATTTATAATTAAATATATGCAAATTATAGTCCTGGATTCTATACGTTGTAGTTAGTATGGTGTGCATGGGCACACAGAAGATCATACTATCGGTTACTCGTATTTAATCGAACAGTTGCTCACGACCTAGATGGACACGGACCAATCCATCGGTATAGTCGTTGTGTGAGAGAGAAAATAATTTATCTTAATTATTTTATCACACTTGTACACTTGGTGTATTGGGCGGATCGCTTGAGATTTATCGATTAGGATTGCCTTGGATAATCGATTTAAATCTCAGAGTATTTTATTCTTAATCCCCGATACTATTGCGGGTGTGTATATTTAATATAAGTGACTTTGATTTTCCAATGGAATTGACCGGTTTAATTACTGGGTCAATTACCGGTTAAGTTGGGTCACTATATTTTATATATGAAATGCCGTGAATACTTGACGGGAAAGTGTATCCCGGAAGGGTTGATAATATCCCCGAGATGAGTTCATAAGGAATTATTATGTAAACCCTGCAGGTGGATTTAATCCGCATAATAATTAAGGTTGAACGGTACTATTCTCGGATATAAGAGATGAATAAATTAATTAGCAATAAATTAATTTTATTCATGGATATTTAAATCTTAAATACACGGAATAAATAATACTACCGGAGAAATATTATTTGATATAATATGGATAAATATTGGGAGTGCAATTTTATTTATATAGTGGAAAATAAATAAAATTAATATTGATAAGAATTAATAGATTTGGGTTGGACCCAATTTAATTTTCAATATTAGAAGCCCAATATTTAATCTCCTTTTGATCCCCTACGTAGCCTATAAAAGCACTACATGGTCTTCACAATTCATTAACCTAAGATACGCCAATCATAAAGTTCTTGAAGAGTGGAGGAGATCCATAGAGTTCGGTAGATCGTCGCCCACACGACGTCCGGGCTAGTGCAAGGAATACGTGGGAAGATCTCAAGGTTGTCAATTGAGTTCTTCGTTTCTCCGTACAACGAGAACAAAGGTAAAATCGTTGAACCCCCTTCGATGATTTTAAAGTTTAATTATCGTGAGAATAACGTGAACGTAAGATCCAAAGTATAGGATCCTCACCGGGGTCGAGCCGAGCGGTGGCGATCGAGGATCGCCGGACCGCCGCGGCTGGAGCGACCCGGCGGCGTGGATCGAACGAGCAAGCTGCCTGGGGGAGCAGGCGCTCGCTTGAGGACCAGGCGCCCGCCTGGTCCATGTCGCGCGCGAGCGCTTCGTACCCAGGCGCCCGCCTCGTGTGGCTGGCAGCGACGGGCTGCGGGTTCTTCCGCAGCGGATCCGCGAGGCGCTGCGGATCGCACACGGGGGCTTCGCTGGTTGCGTGCGGAGCTCTACGAGCCAAACCCTAGCGCTCGCATGGATGCGAGCGCGTGCTTCGATTGAGCAGCCGCGACTCGGGTCGTGGCTAGGGCTCGATTGGGGCTGACCTCCGGGAGGTCTTAAGGGCTGTTCGCATGAGTCTCCGGCACCGTAAGCGGGCTGCTACGAGCAGCCCTAGGCGGCTGCCGTGTACAGCCGCGAGCCCGCGCGAGGGCTCGACCGAATAGCCGTGGGTTCGCCCGCGGTTAGGGTTTCGGTTGAGTCCGGATTCGTCGTGGTTCGTGGCGGGATGTTCCGGCAACCGGGAGTCGATTGGAATTGTCGTTCCGCATTTGACGATTCCGGATATTCGATCTCCAAAGGCTTTCGGTCGGAATTAATTAGATAATTAATTTTAATTAATTTATTAATTCCGGGATATCGATTTCCAACAATTGGTATCAGAGCGTTTGGTTTCGTGTTCATGTATATGCTCGATTATTGTTCTACCTTGCAGGATTTCCGGCTATCATGGTTGATTTAATTATTGCTTTAATTAATTATCATGATTATTAAACTCTCGGACATGTCGAGATTCGTTTTGTGTGGTTGAATGTTTGTAATAGTAAAAATTCGGGGGTTGACCGAATTTAGGATTTATTATTACGTTCTTGTTTTCCGGAAAATGTATAGGGTCGATTTCATGTATAGAATCGATACCGGTATTGTAATTTAATTCTTGTAATTTTTAATTACGTTGGTTCGATGTTGAGACGATCGCCGGAAGACGAAGAAGGTGTGACGAAGAAGACAATGGACGAAGGGGCCGATCAACCCCATGATCGACCCCAAGGATCGATCGCCGGCAAAGGGGCTGTCCGTGGGAGCCTCCGGCCACGCCGGCCACTGGTGGTGGTGGCGCGTGGGCTGAGGGCGGCGGCGTTGCTCCTCCCGGGCGGCGGTCGACGGTGGGGGTGGTGCGGGGACTCCCAACCCGCGCTACTCCTACCATAATCCGACTTTCCTAAATTAATTCGACTTTCCTATTTGAGTGTCTTCCTTTTAGGAAACTCTCATGGATTAGGAAAGAATTAATTGAATTGATTTTATTCCTATTTGCTTTATTTCCTTTATGGAAATATTCATGAATTAGGAATTTAATTAATTTGGTATTAATTTAGTTCCTATTTGATTATTCCTATTCTTGTTTCATTAGATGGAAATAAATTAATAATGGAAAGTAGTAGAGTCCTAAATTTATTTTGTTTCCTTATTCTATTATAGAAGTCTTCTAGAATATTCCGAGTTTTAATTGGATAGATTATTCTAAAAGATTTAATAGAATTAGATGGGAAATTAAATAAATAAAAATATTAATAATATTTAATTTTATTTTTGATATATTCGATTGACTTAATTTTCGAATTAAGTAACTTTTGGATTAATTGAAAATAAATAGACTTAAATATTAGAGATTAATATTCTCGTCACATGGAGCATTCAAAGAACGAAGACTGAAGACTAGAAGATGCGTACGGAGATGCGACAAAGCCATGATAGTCGGAAAATAATTTTCTAGCATTATTTTGACTATGTGATACTATGTGCTTTATTGCTTGTATGCATGCTATATGTGTTTTTTTTTATGCACTAGATAGCGTATCCCTTTATTGTAAAAAGCTAAGTGGGAGAGGGGATGGAAACATTCCCATGGTCTCCATCGCTGTTCTCTTGGTGACTCTTATGGACTTTCAAAGTTCGTATAGACGAGTCATTGGAGGAGAATTCTTGTAATTCCTTTTACAAGAAACATTAATCGAGTTTATCAAACAATGCCTAATTTGTCTTTCTGAAACTGACTTCAAGTCGACTCATTCTCACCCCGGGGAGTGGAATGGAGCCAAAGCCTCTTGGTCATGTAGAGGACACAAATTAGAGACTTTCGTGCCATTCTTTGATAGATGGGTCGTTTGTCTGCTCGGCTCCCTCATTCATGAGAGATAGGGTCGCTCGCATGGTGAATCACTGGTTAGAAACTTCGAGTTTCACTTATGATTCTCCGAGTCTTGATTTACGAAATCAAATGGATCTTGTAATTGGGAGTCAATTATAAAAGTCTCTTGGTGTAGTAAACGTCCACACCACGTGGCTTGCTATACTGACGGATTTTGGATTAATTGATGTAGACAGTTATAAGTGATTGTGAAGAGTTGTGAAGTTTTCGTAAACGTCCACACCACGTGGCTTGCGGAGATGTAGCAATTCCAAACAATTTACTTTAGTGCTGAGTAATGGTTTACACTTAGATACGCGTTATAGTATTCCTCCCCACGAGGTCACGCTATAATTGATGTATGACCAAAGAAAATCTAATTGCTAAATCATTTGGGTGGGTAAACGTCCACACCACGTGGCTTGCCTTACCTGATGGGATTTTAGACGTGATTAGTAATTTAATGATGTTATTCTAGGGAGATAACGTCGGATATTAAATTAATTGTTTGTTTAAATGTGCTTATAGGTTTAGAAAATTGCTATGAATCCACTTGAGATGATACTGTTGGAGTTGTGTACTTAATGTCTAGATTTAAGTATCGGTAAACTCCCGGTCATAGCATTTAACCTATTTAATTAATAGACAATTATTTGCATTTAATTAATTATGCAAAATATAGTCCTGGATTTTATACGTTGTAGTTAGTATGGTGTGCATGGGCACACAGAAGATCATACTATCGGTTACTCGTATTTAATCGAACAGTTGCTCACGACCTAGATGGACACGGACCAATCCATCGGTATAGTCGTTGTGTGAGAGAGAAAATAATTTATCTTAATTATTTTATCACACTTGTACACTTGGTGTATTGGGCGGATCAGCTTGAGATTTATTGATTAGGATTGCCTTGGATAATCAATTTAAATCTCGGAGTATTTTATTCTTAATCCCCGATCCTATTGCGGGTGTGTATATTTAATATTAGAGACTTTGATTTTCCAAAGGAATTAACCGATTTAATTATTGGGTTAATTACCGGTAAAGTTGGGTCGCTATATTTTATATATGACATGCCGTGAATACTTGACGGGAAAGTGTATCCCGGAAGGGCTCATAATATCCCCGAGATGAGTTCATAAGGAATTATTGTGTAAACCTCATGAGTGGATTCGTTCCGCACAATAATAAAGGTTGAGCGGTACTAGTCTCGGATATAAGATATGAATATTATTTATTGAGCAATAAATAAATTTATTCATGGATATTTAAATCTTAAATACACGGAATATATAATACTAATCGGAGAAATATTATTTGATATAATATGGAATAATATTGGGAGTGCAATTTTATTTATATAGTGGAAAATAAATAAAATTTAATATTGATAAGAATTAATAGATTTGGGTTGGACCCAATTTAATTTTCAATATTTAGAAGCCCAATATTTATTCTCCTTATGATCCCCTATGTATCCTATATAAGCACTACATGGTCTTCACTTTTCACAACCTAAGTTACGCCAATCATAAAGTCTTGAGAGTGAGGAAGATCCATAGGAATCCGATAGATCGTCGCCCACACGACGTTCGGAGGAAGTGCGAGAAATACGTAGGAAGATCGCAAGGTCGTCAACCGAATTCGTTTCTCCGTACAACGATTCGAGGTAATAATCGAGAAACCCCCTTCTATGATTATTTGTGTTCGTTGATTGTGATATATACATGAACACGCGATCCGGGAAAACGACGATCATCGCGGAAAGGGATTCGAGATCCCCGGCGAGGATCGAACGTGGCGGTCGAACCCTAGGGTTCGGACCGCCGGACGCGCGACGAGAGAGGGAGCCCCGGCTGGTCGCCGGGGCACATGATCGAACCTAGGGTTCGATCATCGGGGATCCGCCGTGGGCTGGTGCCACGGCGGGAGGATCCGCCGGCCCCCTCGTCGGAGGCGCGTGGCGCGAGGTACCCTCGGCTGGAGCCGAGGGGTGCGATCGATCCTCGGATCGATCGCGGGTAAGCTGCGGGTTCACCCGCAGCGGCCTCGTACGTGCTGCGGGTTCGCCCGCAGCGGATGCGTGCGGGGCTCGACCCTCGCGAGCAGCGAGTCACGCGACTCGCTGCGGGGCTGCTACGAGCAGCCCGGGGATCGCTACGAGCGATCCCAGCGATCGTCGAGGACGATCGCGAGCCCTTCGCGGGGGCTCGGCTGGGCGCACGCAGCCTTCGGGCTTCACTGGGTGTTCGGTCGGGCCCCGGCTCGTGAGGTGGTTCGCGTTCGTGGATCCGACTCGCGGGAGAAAATCGGCTGGGGGCGGGCTGCGTGTCTTCGGGCGCGTAGTCTCCAAAGGTCGGACTCCTGCTGTAACAACCCAAAAATTTATTTAGTAGAACCTTAAATTTACCTAACTAAAAATATACAAATCAATAAATTAATTTAATAAATTAAAATTTCAAAATAGAATATATTTTGATTAAACATTAAATTTGATAAATAATATGATATTAAATATATAATTAATATTTTGATTTAACATAATTAATATGATTATTAAAAAGTATCTTTACAAGCAAACATAATATTTTAAACTTACCAATACCAAATAAAATCTATAAGACAATTAAACCCTAATCAACCCTATAAATATATATCTTATCTCTCGCCTACAGAAAAACCTCCAAACAAAGTGTACCGTGTAATTTTCTTCCCCTCTTCATCCCTTCCACCACATAAACTCACGGCACAGCAGGTCTTTGGCTATAATACAGACCCATATCTACATACGCCACCATATATATAATATACATATGTTTACAACACAAACAAACTCTTGGTACGTTTCTTCCCATGGCCAGTACCCATACTTAAAAACCCACCGGAATACCTCCTTAAACCACAACCGACTTGTCCGATCGAGAATAGCCACGGCAGATCCGTCTCTACCGATGTCCTAAGAGAGGTATCACTACTGCTATTCCCTTATAACCGCCCCTCTCTGATAGTCAAAAGCGCTGCCGCTGCCCTCCTTCGAGTGACGCCTAGTCGATCAACACCAGCGGTCATCATCTCACCGCCATGATGTCTCTGCCCGGTCGTCGAAGTTGCTGCTGCTCGTGAACAACTCGAACACCTATCGTCAAGGAAACTGGAGAAGATGAATCCCCAAGACCACCGTCGAAGACTCTGTGATTTCACTTGCTTCAAAGCTTGGTACCCAATTTCACTCTCGCTCTTTGCGTATAGGAAAAGGTCAACTTAATTCTTAATCACCATTTAATATCCTTATATTAAATAAGTCTAATTTGCAAACAGGCCCTTGAAGAATTAATATACTATGGGCCACTACCCAATTAAATACAAATAATTTTATTCAATCCATACTAAGTCTCAAAAATTATATATTCAGCCTATGAAGATTTGGAAATTGCTAGTTCGGCCCTAAGGTCTTAGACGTGCTTTTTGGATTTTCACTTTCATGGCACGACAAATCGAGGTAGGTACAATGTTGAAGGGTTATTTCATTTATTTACGTGTTTCTCTATGTGTATTTTCTGTGTGCGCATTATGTGATTTAATATGCATGCATTTACATATTCGTTGTAGTCGAAGACCAATATAAAGGTCGACGTGCTTACAGCGCAGTTCATTTCATTCGTTGTAACCTGAGACCGAGGAAAAGGGTCGAAGGGGATCAGCGCAGTGCATTCATTTCATCGTTGTAACCTAAAACCGAGGAAAAGGGTCGAAGGGGAGACGCAGTAGTTGGGCAATTGTTTTATAAAATTAAAAATACGTTTTCGTTGTAACCGGAGACCGGGGAAAAGGGTCAAAGGGGACCAGCGCAGTGATTGGCCCAACTTGCAGTGCATTCATATTCATTCAGTAAACGCATTGCTATTCATTCATGTCATGTTCATGTAGACTATGCATATATTTGATTCATGTATTTAAATGAGGTAATTGTCCTACTGAGCGTGTTGAGCTCACACCTTCAGCGACCCCCTTTTCAGGTACCAATGAGGATGTCGAGCGAGTAGGATGACGAGGGATGAATGTTAATTACTTATTTTCAGTTAATTAAATTCCATTATAATTTTTATTGAGTTAAACGAGTTTTCACATTCAAAAATTGCCTTTGGGATATTTAGTTTGCTTTAGATAAATATATGTTCTTTATTAAATATTTTCACTTGTTCTGATATTTAATTTCATGTTGAAAATGAGTTTTTAAATGTAAATTTTGGTAGCGCCCGCACTTTATTAAATGTTATTTTCAAAAGTTAACACCTTCCGCTGTTTCAAAAATACGGGGCGTTACACGAGCTCTTATGGCCAAGGAAGAAGTGCAAGCAAAGAAGCCTAGTGGTTCCAAACCACAGATTGGGAAGAGCAAGCCGCGAGGCAAGTGCTATCGATGCAAGCAGTCTGGGCACTGGAGGTCTGATTGTCCTCTCATCAAAGGTACGAAATTTTCCTTAGTCACTGAAACATTATCAGTGGTGTTATCTACCAGTACCTGGTGTGTAGATACGGGGGCCACTGATCATGTCTGCAATTCATTGCAGGGGTTCCAGGAAACCCGGAGACTTAGAGAGGGAGAGATCGTGGTCTACATGGGCAATGCCGCGAGGGTGGCGGCTGTTGCAGTGGGAGACGTACACTTACGCTTTAGTAGTGATAGGGTTTTAGTTTTACATAATTGTCTTTATGTACCCAATTTTAGAAAGAATTTAATTTCAGTTTCTAAACTTATAATGAATGGGTATTCTGTTTCTTTTGACCACTCGGTGATCATAAGAAGAAACAGTCAGATTATCTGTTCTGGTACATTGGTGGACAATTTGTATGTACTAAATCCTGAGTCTAACACGATGCAACTAACCGAGAGTAATAACACATCTACGAACACCAATAAGAGAAAGGAACCTTCTAAAATGAATCAATTATACTTGTGGCACCTAAGGCTAGGTCATATTAACTCAAATAGAATTCAAAGGTTGAAAGCTGATGGTCTCATCAGCGGTGTTGAAGGAGAGGACCTTCCAACTTGCGAATCCTGTTTAGAGGGAAAAATGACCAAGCGTTCTTTTTCTGGTAAAGGACGGAGGGCTGAACAAGTATTGGATTTGATTCACTCTGATGTATGCGGACCTATGTCTACTCAGGCAAGGGGAGGGTACGAGTATTTCATCACTTTCACTGATGATTACTCAAGGTATGGATTTGTATACTTGATGCGCCGCAAGAGCGAATCCTTTGACAAGTTCAAGGAATTCAAGGCTTTTGTGGAGAACCTTCAAAGTAAATCCATTAAATGCCTGCGATCGGATCGCGGAGGCGAGTACCTGTCTGGAGAATTCAAGGCATACTTAGCAGAGAATGGGATTGATTCCCAAATGACATCACCATATACTCCCCAGCAGAATGGTGTGTCAGAAAGAAGAAATAGGACTCTTATGGAAATGGTGCGTTCAATGATGAGTTACTCGGACTTACCTATTATGTTCTGGGGACATGCCTTGGAAACAGCAGCGCACATTCTAAACTTGGTTCCATCTAAAACGGTTCCTTCAACACCCATGGAACGATGGAGCGGGCGGAAGCCTAGCTTGAGACACGTTCGGATCTGGGGGTGCCCTGCACATGTGTTGAAGGTAGGTGCCGATAAATTAGAACCTCGTACTGAAGTGCGGTTGTTTATAGGATATCCTAGAGGAACTAAGGGTGGCATGTTCTATAGTCCTACAGACCAGAAGATCGTTATAAGTACTAACGCTCGGTTCTTAGAGGAAGACTATGTCATGGACCACAAGCCCAAGAGTGACATAATACTTGATGAGTTGAGAGGTAACGATAAAGACCTAGATACAGCCGAACCGAGTAGTAATACACCACTAGAACCTGCACCTACTATCACTGTTAATACACCGGAACGCCGTCGTAGTGGGAGGGTTGTTAAACAACCAGATAGATGGATTGGACTGGGTGAGTCTTCGGACTCTGGACCTGGAGTTCATGAAATCGATCCCTGTACCTATGACGATGCAGTACAAGATATAGATGCGCCTTCTTGGAAAAAGCGATGAAATCCGAAATTGAATCCATGGATTCTAATAAAGTCTGGGATCTTGTAGAACCACCTAACGGCGTAAAGCCAATTGGGTGTAAATGGGTCTACAAGAGAAAGAGAGGATCTGACGGAAAGGTAGAAACCTTTAAAGCTCGGCTTGTTGCGAAAGGATATACTCAGAAAGAGGGAATCGATTATGAGGAGACCTTCTCGCCGGTAGCCAAGATAAAGTCGATCCGGATTCTCTTATCCATAGCAGCTCATATGGATTATGAGGTGTGGCAAATGGATGTCAAGACAGCTTTCCTGAATGGAAGTCTTGACGAGACGATTTATATGAAACAACCAGAAGGATTCATTGCTAAGGGGCGAGATCATCTAGTGTGCAAGCTTAATCAATCCATTTATGGATTGAAACAAGCCTCGAGATCGTGGAACCTGCGGTTTGACGAAGTAGTCCAATCTTTTGGATTCAGTCAAAGCATGGACGAATCGTGTGTGTATTGGAAACGTGATGGGAAGAAGGTGGTGTTTCTCGTGCTTTATGTAGACGACATTCTTCTCATTGGCAACAGTGTGAAAATGTTATCAGACATAAAGGGATGGTTGTCTAGACAATTCGATATGAAAGATTTGGGAGATGTTGGACATGTTCTAGGGATCAAGGTTATAAGGGATCGCCGGAATAGAACATTGTACTTATCCCAGCAATCTTACATAGACACGATTCTGGCTCGTTTTAACATGCAAGATTCCAAGAAGGGCGAACTACCCTTCAGTAAAGGAACTTATCTTTCTAAGGAGATGTGTCCTCGGACACAAAAGGAGAAAGATGAAATGAAAGCAATTCCCTACGCTTCGGCTGTGGGAAGCTTAATGTATGCAATGTTATGTACGAGGCCTGATATCTGCTATGCAGTTGGCGTAGTAGCGAGATATCAGAGTAACCCTGGAAAGGCTCATTGGTCTGCTGTAAAGAGCATTTTCAAGTATTTGCGAAATACTAGGGATTATGTTCTGAGTTACGGAGCAGACAATTTGATTCCTTTGGGTTATACGGATTCGGATTTCCAAGCTGATAAGGACCGGCGAAAGTCGACATCAGGCTATGTGTACACTTTGGGAGGTGGAGCCGTATCATGGAGGAGTGTAAAGCAAAAGTGCATTTCAGACTCTACCATGGAAGCTGAATACGTTGCAGCCTCAGAGGCAGCGAAAGAGTCAGTTTGGTTCCTTAATTTCCTCCAGGACTTAGATGTGATTTCGAGTTTGCCTAGAGCTATGACAATTTATTGTGACAATAGCGGTGCAGTGGCAAACAGTAAGGAACCACGGTCCCATAGTGCTACGAAACACATAGAGCGCAAGTACCACCTGATTCGAGTCATCGTCAAGAGGGGCGATGCGATAGTCACCAAGATAGCTTCAGAGGACAACCTAGCGGACCCTTTCACCAAGATACTTCCTAAGGAAGTATATTTCAAGCACTTGGAGGGTTTGGGAGTCAGAAGTTTGGAGGATAAGACTAGACCTTAGTATAAGTGGGAGATTGTTGGAGTAGTATACTTAATGTCTAGATTTGAGTATTATAAACTCCATGTACACTTTCATTTACCTATTAAATACGAACATTCATTTGCTTTTAATTATTGTTAATTAAATATATGCAAATCATAGTCCTGGATTTTATACGTTGTAGTTAGTATGGTGTGTCGGGCCCACACAGAAGATCATACTATCGGTTACTCGTATTTAATCAAACAGATGCTCACGACCTAGATGGACATGGACCAATCCATCGGTATAGTCGTTGTGTGAGAGAGAAAATAATTTGTCTTAATTATTTTATCACACTTGTACACTTGGTGTATTGAGCGGATCGATTGAGACTCATCAATTAGGTTTGCTCGGCGATAATTGATTTGAGACTCAGTGTATTATATTCTTAATCCCCGATATTATTGCGGGTGTGTATATTTAATATAAGTGACTTTGATTTACCAAAGGAATTAACCGATTTAATTATTGGGTTAATTACCGGTTAAGTTGGGTCACTATATTTTATATATGGCATGCCGTGAATAATTGACCGGACAGTGTATCCCGGAAGGGTTGATAATATCCCCGAGATGAGCTCAAAAGGATTTATTATGTAAACCTCGCGAGTGGATTTAATTCCGCATAATAAATAAGGTTGAGTGGTACTAGTCTCGGATAAAAGAGATGAATAAATTTATTAAGCAATAAATAAATTTTATTCATGGATATTTCTATCTTAAATACACGGAATAAATAATACTACCGGAGAAATATTATTTGGATATAATATGGTTTAATATTGGGAGTGCAATTAATTTATATAGTGGAAAATAAATTAATTAATATTGATAAGGATTAATGGACTTGGGCAGTGGGCTCAATTTAATCATCAATATTGGAAGCCCAATATTCCACCTCCTTTAGATCCCCTACGTAGCCTATAAAAGCACTACATGGCCTTCATAAATCATAAGACAAGATTATCATACTTGATATTCTAGAGAGTTGAAGGAGATCCATAGGAGTTCGATAGATCGTCGCCCACCCGACGTTCGAACGTAGTGCAAGGAATACGTGGGAAGATTCAAAGGTCATCTTGATTTCGTTTCTCCGAACAACGAATCGAAAGGTACAATATCTAAACGCCCTTGATAATTGTTCGATTTTGGATTTATCGAGAATACCGTAGAACGCAAGATCCAAAGTTCGGACCCGGAGTAGAGGGACGATCACGCGGTGGTGGCGAAGCCACCGCACCGCGTGAGTCGACCCGCCTAGGGTTCGGCGGGCGCGCGAAGGAGAAGCCCTCGGCTTCGGCCGAGGGGGCGATCGCTGGGTGCGATCGCCGGCGGTGACGGGCTGGTGCCGTCACCTCCCCACCGCGATGGTGGGGGCTCCTCCACGGCAGGCGGCAGGTCGCCGGACCTGCTGCCGGGGGCTGCCGGATGCAGCCCCATCGATCATGATGATCGATGCGATCATCGATCGCGTGAACACCCCGGCTCGCGGGGGTTCGGCCGGGGGCGGGCTACGCGTCTTCGGGCGCGTGGTCTCCGATGGTCGGACTCCGGCGGATGAGTCGGTTTTCATGTGATCTCCGGCGAAGGTTTTCGTTCGGGTTATTGTTTCCGCAAATTTTAATAGCCCGGGATATCGAATTCCAACAGTGTATTGAGCAGGACCACGGGAGGGCGTTCGATTTATACTAATCGCAGTAATCGAACTAGACCTCAAATATTACGGATATACGAATTCCTAATCCCTATATAATTATAGGTGCGTGTGTCCAGTTCTCGGTTCTTTGACTTACTAGTGAGTGAGACTAATTTATTAGTCAATATTCTCGGTAAATTGGGAATCGGAATTGTACACACAGCATGCTATAGATAATAGACAGGAAACCGTGTCCCATTTATTGGGTTGATGATGTCCCCGAGATGAGCTCATAAAGTTTATCATGTAAACCCTGCAGGTGGATTCGTTCCACATGATAATAAGGATGAGTGGTACTAGTCTCGGATAACAAGAAACGAGTTAATTTAATTATTAGTAATTAAAGTTAATTCGTGGACATACGATATCTTAAACACGGGGAAAGTCGTATATGTAATTAGGCGGAATTATTATTGTTGAAATAATATAAATTAATTATTGGGAATTCAATTATAATTTTATAGTGGAATTAATTATAATTAAAATTGTGGAATTTAATTAAGGTTTGCATGCCGAGTTAATTAAATTGCAATTTAGCCTAATAATTAATTTCCATAAGGTCCCTAGTGTAGCTCTATAAATACCTCACCCTCTCTTTCTCTAAACCTAAGAAACGCCGCTATTTTATTTTTGCGGAGAAAAATAAATTGTTTGCGCAATTATTTTTCTGTAAAAATAAATAGATTAGCGCAGTTATTATTTTCTGGATAAATTAATTGCTTGCGCAAATATATTTCTGAGACAGACGGTGGGTTCAAGAGAGAAAGGAGAAGAGGAAGGTTCAGCGGATCGTTGCCCACTCAACGGCTGAACGTCGGGGATAGAGACATACACCGGAAGGCTTCGTGGTCTCACCAATTCGGCTTCTCCGAATCACGCGACAAAGGTATGGAATCGAAACCCTTATTCTGCATACGGTTCGATTTCTATTTCATTGAAAATACATCAGATGTAAGATCGGGTTCCGGATCTCAAGGATCGTATTCCTCGATTACTGGGGGTTCTAGGACCTCTGGATCGGTAGTCGGATGAGGAAAAATGACCCGGAAACGAGCCCGGAACAGCAGGTCGCGCTGCTGTTCGCGCCTGCTGAAGGACAAACGGCGACTGCCGTTTTAGAA
Source organism: Euphrasia confusa (assembly GCA_954870475.1). Classification (NCBI taxonomy): domain Eukaryota; kingdom Viridiplantae; phylum Streptophyta; class Magnoliopsida; order Lamiales; family Orobanchaceae; genus Euphrasia; species Euphrasia confusa. The sequence goes on along the minus strand of OX940949.1, from coordinate 12,507,459 downwards.
ACGGCGACCGCCGTTTCGCTGTTTTTTGGGCAGCCAGCTCTGGTTCGCGCGTTTGTCCTTCGGGGCAATGGCTGGGCGTGAATCGGGACACGGGCTGGCACGTGAACGAAGTAGCGACACTGGAGGTCGACTGGGAGCGTTCGGATGTTCGAACAATCCAACGAATGCATCCCGAGTAGTCGATTTCCAACAGATTAAATACGAGTAACCGATAGTATGACCTTCTGTGTGACGTCGCACACCATACTAACTACAACGTATATAATCCAGGACTATGTTTGCATATATTTAATTATAAATAATTAAACGCAAATAATTGTTTATTTAATTAAATAGATTAGTGGCAATGGATCGTGAGTTTCCGTTACTTAAATATAGACATTAAGTACACAACTCCAACAAGCCCTAGGCGGCTGCTATGAACAGCCGCGAGCCCCATGCGGGGGCTCGACCGAACAGCCGCGGGCTATCCACGCAGTTAGGGTTTTGGTTGAGCCGGCCTTCGTGGTGGTTCGTTGCGGGTTTCCGGCAACCGGGATTTCGTTTGGAGTTGTTGTTCCGCAATTTTGACAACCCCGGATATTCGATCTCCAAAGGATTTCGGTCGGAATTAATTAGATAATTTATTTATTTAAATTTATTAATTCCGGGATATCGATTTCCAACAATTGGTATCAGAGCGATGGTTTTAGTTCATGGTATTTTTCGATAAATTGTTCTACCTTGCAGGGTTTCCGATTATTATGGCTAGATTTAATTATTATTAATTAATGTCATAATATTTCTCTTGATTATTAAACTCTCGGTGATGTCGATATTCGTTCTTGTGTGGTGAATGCTTGTTCTTAATTTTTCCGGAAATTGTTTGAGGTCGTTTTGTAGAGAATCGATGCCGGATAGCGTAGTAATAAATTTGTAATTTATTTTACGTTGGATCGAGGTCGAAACGACGACCGGAAAAGTGTGACGGAGGAGACGAAGAGAGGGAGGACCGGGGATCGATCACGATGATAGATCCCATGAGGATCGATCGCCCGGGCTGCCCTAAGGCTCTCGGCCACGCCGGCCACCATGGGTGGCGGCGCGTGAGCCTTGGCCGGCGGTGGTGGTGGCGGTCGATGGTGGGGGTGGCGTGGGGATCCCCAACCCGTGCTATTCCTACCAAGATCAAACTTTCCTAAATTATTCGGTTTTCCTATTTTGAGTATTCCTATTTTTGGGAATTCTCATGGAATAGGAAAAGAATAAATTTAGAATAAATTTATTTCCTTATTGATTATTTCTATTATGGGAATTTTCATGGATTAGGAAAAGAATAAATTTGGAATTAATTTATTTTTCATATTTAATTATTCCTTTATGGAATCTTTAATGGATTAGGAAAATAATTAATTTGGAAAGTTTAGGAGTCCTAAATTAATTTTTCCTTATTTAATTATTCCTTTATGGAATTTTTAATGGATTAGGAAAGGAATTAATTTGGAAGGACTAGGAGTCCTAAATTATTTTATTTCCTTATTTCATTATGGAAAACTTCTTGAATATTCCAAGTGGGTCTCGGATAGGATTCTAGAGATTTAATGGAATTAGAAAAGGAAAATAAAAATAATAAAAATATTAATAATATTTAATTTTATTTTTGATTTATTCGATAAACTTAATTTTCGAATTAAGTAACTTTTGGATTTATTAATAATCAATAGATTTAAATATTGGAATTAATATTCCCGTCACATGGAGCATTCAAGAACGAAGACTAAAGACTAGAAGAAGCATACAGAGATGCGATAGAGCCATGATAGTCGGAAAATAATATTCTAGTATTATTTTGATTATGTGATAATATTCTATGTGCTTTATTTCATGTATGCATGCTTATGTGTATTTAATTATGCATTAGATAGCGTATCCCTTTATTGTAAAAAGCTAAGTGGGAGAGGGTATGGAAACATATCCATGGTCTCCATTGCTGTTCTCTTGGTGACTTTTATGGACTTTTAAAGTTCGTATAGACAAGTCATTGGAGGAGAATTCTTGTAATTCCTTTTACGAGAAACATTGATTAAGTTTATCAAACAATGCCTAATTTGTCTTTCCAAAACTGATTTCAAGTCGACTCATTCTCACCCCGGGGAGTGGAATGGAGCCAAAGCCACTTGGTCATGTCGAGGACACAAATTAGAGTCTTTCGTGTCATTTGATGACTAGATCGATTGTCTGCTCGGCTCCCTCATTTTATGAGAGATAGGGTCGTTCGCATGGTGAATCACTAGTAAGAAACTTCGAGATACACTTATGATTCTCCGCGTCTTGATTTACAAGATTAAATGGATCAAGTAATTGGGAGTCAATTATAAAAGTCTCTTGGTTTAGTAAACGTCCACACCACGTTGGTTGCTATACTAACGGATTTTGGATTAATTGATGTAGACAGTTATAAGGAATTGTGAAGAGTTGTGAAGTTGTCGTAAACGTCCACACCACGTGGCTTGCGGTGATGTAGCAATTCCAAACGATTTACTTTAGTGCTGAGTAATGGTTTACACTTAGATACGCATTATAGTATTCTTCCCCACGAAGTTACGCTATAAGTGATGTATGACCGAAGCAAATCTAATTTCTAAATCATTTGGATTGGTAAACGTCCATACCACGTGGCTTGCCATATCTGATGGGATTTTAGATGTGATTAGTGGTTTAATGATATTATTTAAGGGAGATAATATCGGAGATTAAATCGATTGTTTGTTGTTATATGTGCTCATAGATTAGGAAATGGCTTTGAACCCACTTTATGTGATACGTAAGGATTTTAAACTCACTGGTCCCTAAATGTATTGATTGGAATAGAGATCTAGACATTGCCCAAACTGTTGAAGAGTACAAGTTTGTACTCAGTAAGCTTTGTCCTCTCGAGCCTATTAATGTCTCAACTGATGAGGAAAGGACTGATTTTGATATCATGTTCAAACTCAAGTTGGTGTTTAGACACGACATAGGCGGCTAGACAAGAAGCGATGAGGATACTCATAAAGGCCAGTCATTCGAGAAAAAGCTTAAACACGTTTCTAAGATGATTGACCTTTTGGACGAGTTGAGACGGAAATCGCAAGCTCTTGTAGCCAATGCCAAAGGTTTTGAACCTAAGGGCAAAATCGGGGGAAAGTAAGAGCAAGCAAAGAAACCCAAGTGGTCCTAGGTTTCTTGGACCACGAGATGGGACGAGAAAGCCAAGAGGCGAGTGTTCTCGATGCAAATAGTCTGGGTACTGAAAGTCTGATTATCCTCTCAAAGAAAGTACGAAATTTTCTTTAGTCGTGAAACATAGTCAGTGGTATTATCTACCGGAACCTAGTGTGTAGATATGGAACCACTGACGGTATGTGTATTTTAAATGCAAGGGTTCCAGGAAACCCGACGACTTAGAAAAGAAGAAATCGTAGTCTACATGGGCAATGCTGTGGAGGAGGCAGCAGTTGCAGTGGAGGACATTTTATAGGATTTCATTTTGAGTTTATTGCTTTTATGTACCTTTCATATTAGAAAGAACTTTGTTCTGGATTTCTAATGAATGGATATTTTATTTCTTTTAATTATTTGATGGTTATAAGAAGAAATAATGATATTATCTATTCTGGTACATTAGCTAGCAATATATAAATGATGAATCCTGAGTCCACCACGATGCAACGAACCGTAGTACATAACTCGTTTTACTAATAAGAGATTTCTTTATCAATTATACTTGTGGATTCTTATCCTGAGTCAATTTTATTCAAATAAAAAGTTCAAAGGTCGAAAATTGATAGTTTGATCAATTAAGTTGAAGGAATGGACCTTCCGACCTATGGGTCGTGAGTTTCCGTTACTTAAATCTAGACATTAAGTACACAACTCCAACAATCTCCCACTTGTACTAAGGTCTAGTCATTTCCTCCAAACTCCCGACTCCCATACTCATCACGTGCTTAAGTTGTACTTCCAAGAAGTACTATGTGAATGAGCAATCTAGGTTTCCGCTCTGAAGTTATCTTGGTGACTACAGCGTCGTCTCCCTCGACGATGACTCGTATCAGGTGGTACTTGCTCTATGTGTTATCTTACACTTATGGACTTGTGATTTCTTACCATTTGCCATCGCACCGCTATTTACATAGCCTTTGGAAAATTAAGAATCACATCTAAGTCCCAGAGATTATCCCGGAGTTATACCAAAACTTCCGCTGCCTCTGAGGCCGCTATTTGGTTACCCATGGCAGAGTCCGAAAAGCATCGTGCTTATCACTCTTCCATGTTAAAACTCCTTCTCCTTCAATAGTGAAACACATAGCCTGATATCGACTTACACCGGTCCTCATTCGATTAGAAATCTAAGAGAATGTAATCCAAAGGAAATGCTCGTCTGCTCCGTAATCTAGAACATAGTTTCTAGTACTTCGAAAGTACTTAAAATGTTCATTACAGCAGTCGAGTATTCCTTTCCAGGATTACCTTGATATCCTCCCACTATACTAGCCGCATAGCAGATATCAGGTTCTCGTTTTCAACATTGCACTTATTAAGCTTTCCACACTCAAAGTGTAGGAAATTGCTTTCATTGCTTCTATCTCCTTTTGTGTTCCAAAACACATTTCCTTAGATAGATGCATTCCGTATCTGAAAGGTAACGAACCTTTCTCGGAATCTTGTATGTTAAAACGAACCATAATCATATATATGTAAGATGTCCAGGAGAAGTACAATGTTCTTTCCTAGAGATCCAAGATCTCAAGAACATGTCCAACTTCTTCCTTTATCTTTCATATTGATTCTAGACAACCATCATTTTATGTCTTGACAACATCTTTACATTGTTACCAATGATAAAATGTTATCTACATAAAACCCGAGAAACACCACCTTGTTTTCCATCACGTTTCCAATACACACGATTCGTCTATGCCTTTGATGATCCATTAAATGGACTATCTCATCAATTCGCAAGTTCCACGATCTCTAGCTTCGTTTCAATCCATCAATGGATTAACTAAGCTTGTACTCTAAATGATCTTGCCTCTTAGCAATAATCCTTATTGCATTCCAAGAAGGCACATTTAGATCTAGTACCGCCTCTATGTAGATCCAGGGATTGATTTCATGTATACTAGGTCCAGAGTTTAAAACTCTCCTAGTCTTATGAATATCTCCGGTTGTCAAACAACCTCCCACTACAATGGCATTCCGGTGTATAAACAGTAGTAACAGTAGGTGCAGTTAGTGGTGTACCGCTACTCGGTTCGGCTCGTTCTAAGTCTTAATCGTTTTCTCTCTTTTTAGAAGTATCATGTCATTTTGGGTTTGTGGTTCATCTAATAGTCTTCCTCTAAGAATCGGGCGTTAGAACTTATAACGTCCTTCTGGTTTATAGTACTTTCGAACACACATCTTTTGTTCTTCTAGGATATTCTACAACCACATTTGAATGTGCCGTTGTTTCCAAGACATATCCATAGAACATAGGTAGTTCCGTTTAACTCATGCTTTTACTATTTCTATAAGAGTTCCATTTCTTATTTCCGACACACCAATCCTACAGAGGACTGTATGGTGTAGTCACTTGGGATCCAATCCCAAGCTCTGATCATAAATCAGAGTCAATCAATTCTAATACTTGTCCGGATCTTATATCTTATATCCATAAAGGATTGCTTAATCGTATTATCTTCCAAATTAGATTCTTTGGTCGGAAGGTCCACTCCTTCAACTTAATTGATCTTACAATCAATTTTCGACCTTTGAACTCTTATTTGAATATGACTTAGCATAAGAATCCACAAGTATAAATGAATTAATAAAGAAATCTCTTATTAGTAAAACGAGTTATATAAAACGGTTCGTTGCATCGTGGTGGACTCGGGATTCATCATTTATATATTGCTAGCTAATGTACCAAAATAGATAATATCATTATTTCTTCTTATAACCATCAAATGATTAAAAGAAATAAAATATCCATTCATTAGAAATCCAGAACAAAGTTCTTTTTAATATGAAAGGTACATAAAAGCAATAACTCAAAATGAAATCCTATAACATGTCCTCCACTGCAACTGCTGCCTCCTTCACAGCATTGCCCATGTAGACTACGATTTCTTCTTTTCTAAGTCGTCGGGTTTCCTGGAACCCTTGCATTTAAAATGCACATACTGTCAGTGGTTCCATATCTACACACCAGGTTCCGGTAGATAATACCACTGACTATGTTTCACGACTAAAGAAAATTTCGTACTTTCTTTGAGAGGATAATCAGACTTCCAGTACCCAGACTGTTTGTAACGAGAACACTTGCCTATTGGCTTTCTCGTCCCATCTCGTGGTCCAAGTAACTTAGGACCACTGGGTTTACTGAGTACAAACTTGTACTCTTCAACAGTTTGGGCAATGTCCAGATTTCTATTCCGATCATTTCATTCAGGGACCAGTGAGTTTAAAATCCTTAAGTATCACATAAAGTGGGTTCAAAGCCATTCCTAATCTATGAGCACATATAATAACAAACAATCGATTTAATCTCCGATATTATCTCCCTCAAATAATATCGTTAAACCACTAATCACATCTAAAATCCCATTAGATATGGCAAGCCACGTTCGTGTGGACGTTTACCTATCCAAATGATTTAGCAATTAGATTTGCTTCGGTCGTACATCAATTATAGCGTTACTTCGTTGGGAAGAATACTATAAAGCGTACCTAAGTGTAAAAACCATTACTCAGTATCTAAGAAGATTGTTTGGGATACGTATATTCACCGCAAGCCATGTTCGTGTAGACGTTTACGTTAACATACGCTCCTTCACTCCCTTCTATAACTGTCTACATCAATTAATCCAAGATCCTATTCAGTATAGCAAGCCACGTTCGTTTGGACGTTTACTACACCAAAAGACCTTTATAATTGACTCCTAGTTACTTGAATCATTCAATCTTGTAAATCAAGACGCGGAGAATCATAAGTGAAACTTGAAGTTTCTAACCAGTGATTCACCATGCGAACAACCCTATCTCTCATAAAATGAGGGAGCCGAGCGGACGATCGATCTAGTCATAAAATGACACGAAAGTCTCTAATTTGTGCCATCCACATGACCAAGTGGCTTTGGCTCCATTCCACTCCCCGGGGTGAGAATGAGTCGACTTGAAATTAGTTTCAGAAAGACAAATTAGGCATTGTTTGATAAACTTAATCAATGTTTCTCGTAAAAGGAATTACAAGAATTCTCCTCCAATGACTTGTCTATACGAACTTCAAAAGTCCATAAAAGTCACCAAGAGAACAACAATGGAGACCATGGCATTGTTTCCAATCCCTCTCCCACTTAGCTTTTTATAACAAAGGGATACGCTATCTAATGCATAATTAAATACACATAAGCATAATAACAAACATACATTTCATGCAAGTACGTTCACAAATAATCAAATAATTACTCAAGTAAAATTATTTCTCGACTATTCGTACCTTGATGAATTCCTGCATGCTTGTCTTGAGTTTTCATTCTACGTCTTGAATACTTTGCCGAGCGACGGAAAAATTCTTTGATTCTCATATTTAATTTAATTTTAAATAAAATCCAAGATTCCAATTCAAAATAAATTTGAATCAATCTAATGATTTTAAATAAAATACCCCAATTAAATAAAATCAATTCCATTGATTTTCATATTTAATTCTATTTTAAATAAAATCCAAGATTTCCAATTCAAAATAAATTTGAATTAATTTAATGATTTTAAACAAAATACTTAAATTAAATAAAATCAATATTATTAAAATCCATTGATTTCCATATTTAATTCTATTTTAAATAAAATCCAAGATTTTCCAATCCAAAATAAATTTTGAATTAATCTAATGATTTTAAATAAAATACTTAAATTATATAAAATTAATTTTATTAAAATCCATTGATTTCCATATTTAATTCTATTCTAAATAAAATCCAAGATTTTCCAATTCAAAATAAATTTTGAATTAATCTAATGATTTTAAATAAAATACTTAAATTAAATAAAATCAATATTTTAATACTTTCTCAATCCTATTTAAATTAGATCTCAAGAATCCTAATCAAAATCGAATATTGATTCTTCTTAAGACTTCTAATCCAAGTAGGTATAGGATATCTAGAGAAACTAGGATTTTCTTTCCTAATTTAACTCTCCATCTAATTCCATTATTTAATTCCATAATTAAGAAATCTAATCCAAATAGAATTTGAATTATTTCCAAAATTAAATTAAATAAAATTAGAAAAATTAAATTATTTCCGGAAAGATCGGATTTACCGGGACGAACCGAAAATCGAATTTCCGGTCGACCCAAAATCCCAATCGAACCAACTGCACTAGGTTGGTTCCATGCACATGTAAACATATGCACACCACCGTGCATGTCTAGGCCATGCATTCAATTAATTCCAAGTGAATTAATTCATTCCACCATGCATACGCACCAAAAATCACATTGTCGGCCTCTGACAAACAAGATGTCGGCCGACACCTTTGTAAAAACTCAGCGCGCTAATTCAATCGATCGTCTTCTTCAACGGCGGATATGTGCACCAGCCCTGGTCGATATCCAGCACGACGTCTCCACTGACGACCCATGCCATCGACCCATGGCGCACCCACGCACGAGCAGCCCGCGATCGAGCCGAACGAACTCGGCTGTTCGATTGATCGCGCCGGCGCCCACGCGGACCTTCGCCGGATCGAGCAGCTGCAACACGCCGGACTTCCGTCGACTTCCGGCGAACCATCTTATGATGGCGAACGCCGCTGCCTCCCACCAGCCCGCGCCTCCAGCCCGTCAAAAACGCGAAGCCGTCCGCCAACGCAACCGTCGAACGCAACCGCCGGCTGCCGGCGAACCACCACCACTGGTGGCACACGCCGGCATGCCCAGCCACGTTCAGGTCACGCCCAGCAGCCCGCACAGCTCGTGCCTCCAGCTACCTCCCCGGCAGCCCGCACCGAGCCCTACGGTCGATCGATCCGGTTCGACTTTTGAAAAACCCTCGTTTTTAATAATTAATTTATTCCGACAACACAATTCATACAAGAGAGAAAATCATAGACGTAGAACAATATATATATAGCACAATAATTTAATAATTTAAATTAATTTATGGCCATATAAATCGAGAATCGATTATCGAAACAATTAACGAAAAAACGTAACCGTACAGTATCGGGGATATTATCAACCCTTCCAGGATACACTTTCCCGTCAAGTATTCACGGCATGCCATATATAAAATATAGTGACCCAACTTAACCGGTAATTAACCCAATAATTAAATCGGTTAATTCCTTTAGTAAATCAAAGTCACTTATATTAAATATACACACCCGCAATAGTATCGGGGATTAAAAATAAAATACACTGAGACTTGAATCGATTATCGCTGGCAATCCTAATCGATAAATCTCAACGATCCGCTCAATACACCAAGTGTACAAGTGTGATAAAATAATTAAGATAAATTATTTTCTCTCTCACACAACGACTATACCGATGGATTGGTCCGTGTCCATCTAGGTCGTGAGCAACTGTTTGATTAAATACGAGTAACCGATAGTATGATCTTCTGTGTGGGCTCGAAAAACCATACTAACTACAACGTATAAAATCCAGGACTATGATTTGCATATATTTAATTATAAATAATTAAAAGCAAACAATTGTTTATTAATTTAATAGATTAAATGCTATGACCGGAAGTTTACCGTTACTTAAATCTAGATATTAAGTACACAACTCCAACAATCTCCCACTTGTACTAAGGTCTAGTCATTTCCTCCAAACTCCCGACTCCCATACTCATCACGTGCTTAAAGTGTACTTCCAAGAAGTACTATGTGAATGAGCAATCTAGGTTGCCGCTCTGAAGTTATCTTGGTGACTACTACGTCGTCTCCCTCGACAATGACTCGTATCAAGTGGTACTTGCTCTATGTGTTATCATCACTTTTAGACTTATGACTTCTTCCAGTTTACCATTCACCGCTATGAAATAGCCTTTGGTAAACTAAGAGTCATATCCAAGTCTTAGAGGTTATCCCGGAACCTAACCAAAACTTCTGCTGCCTCTGAGGCTGCTATTCGGTTATGAGAGAGTCCGAGAAGCGTCCTGCTTGTCACTCTTTCATTCTAAGGTTCCACCTCTCCAAAAGTGAACACATAGCCTGATATCGACTTACACTGATCCTTCTTTGATTTGAGATCTGAGAACATGTAATCCAAGAAGATTTCGTCTTGCTTCGTAATCCAGTACTTCGCAAGTACTGTTACAGCATCCGAAAATCTCTTGTCCAGATCACTTTGATATCCTCCCACTACGCAAACCGCATAGTTGATATCAGGTTCTTGTTTTTCAACATTTGCATCTAAGCTTTCCACACAAGGTGTAGGAAACCGCTTTGTATCATCTATCTTCTGTATGTGTTCGAAACACATGACCTTAGATAGATATACATATTCTATCTCTGAAAGGCAATAACCTTTCTCAGAATTATGCATGTTTAAAACAAACCATAATCGTATAAGATATATAGGAGAAGTACAATGTTCTTATCCCTAGATCAAAAGATCTTAAGAACACGCTCTAACTTCTACTCAATCTTATATCTCGATTCATTTAGACAACCATCATTTTATGTCTGACAACATCTTTACATTGTTGCCAATGATAAAATGTTATCTACACAAAATTCCGAGAAACACCACCTTGTTTCCATTACGTCTCTAATACACCTTTCGTCTATGCCTTTTGATGAATCCACTAGATGGACTATCTCATCAATTCGCATGTTCCACGAGTCATAGCTTTGTCATAATCCATAAATGGATTTACCAAGCTTGTACTCTAAATGATCTAGCCTCTTAACAATAAACCTTATTGCTCTCCAAGCAGGCACATTAAGCTCTAGTACCGCCCTTGTGCAGAGCTAGGGATCGATTTCATCTTTACTAGATCCAGAGTTCAAAACTCCTCTAGTCTTATGAACATCTCTGGTTATTCAATAACCTCCCACTGCAATGGCGTCCCGGTGTATAACAGTAATAACAGTAGGTGCAGTGTGTGGTGTACTTCTACTCAGTTTGGCTGGTTCTACCAAGCTTGTACTTCTACTCATGTGGATGACACAAATTAGAGACATTCTTACCATTCTTTTGAAGATGGATCGATTGTCTGCTCGGCTCCCTCATCTAATGAGAGATAGGGTTGTTCGCATGGTGAATCACTGGTTAGAAACTTAGAGTTTCACTTATGATTCTCCGCGTCTTGATTTACGAAAATCGAATGGATCTTGTAACTGGGAGTCAATTATAAAAGTCTCCTAGTGTAGTAAACGTCCACACAACGTGGCTTGCTATACTGACGGATTTTGGATTAATTGATGTAGACAGTTGTAAGGAATTGTGAAGAGTTGTGAAGTTATCGTAAACGTCCACACAACGTGGCTTGCGGTGATGTAGCAATTCCAAACAATTTCCTTTGGTGCTGAGTAATGGTTTACACTTATATACGCCTTATAGTATTCCTCCCAACGAGGTTCCGCTATAAGTGATGTATGACCAAAGAAAATCTAATTGCTAAATCATTTGGGTGGGTAAACGTCCACACACCTTGGCTTACCTTACCTGATGGGATTTTAGATGTAATTAGTAATTTAATGATATTATTAAAGGGAGATAATATCGGATATTAAATTGATTGTTTGTTTAAATGTGCTTATAGGTTTAGAGAATAGCTATGAACCCACTTTCTGTGATACTCAAGGAGCATAAACTCACTGGCCCCAATTATATCGATTGGAGGAGAAATTTAGACATTGTCCTAACTTCTGAGGAGTATAAGTTTGTACTTCATGAAGTATGCCCTGCTGAACCCACGGCTGCCTCAACTAATGAGGAAAAAGAAGCATATCGGAAGTGGAAAAAGGCTGATGAAATGGCTAGGTGTTACATTTTGGCTTCTATGTCAAGTGTGCTCCAAACCCAACATGAGTCGATGGACACTGCCTATGATATGTTATTAAACCTCAAGGATATGTTTGGGCAGCAAGATCGTGCGGGAAGGCAAGAAGCCATGAGAGTCCTCATGACAACTACTCAGTCTGAAGGAACGCCCGTAGAGGAGCACGTTCTTAAGATGATGAGTCTGTTGAATGAGCTTGAGATCCTAGGAGCTCAAATTGATGGGGAGACGCAAGTCGACATCATACTCCAGTCTCTGACCCCTAGTTTTGAGCAGTTTCGCATGAGCTATAATATGGGTAAACTATCTTATTCTCTTGCGCAACTCCTGACTGAACTAAAAGCGGCATAGGGGATCTACAAGATGGGCAAGTCTCAAGCGCTTGTAGCTACCAAGTCCAAAGGCTTTAAGCCTGGTGGAGGTAGGGGCAAGAAAAGGAAGCAAGCCGGGAAACCCAGTGGTGTCAAGAAGACTGGACCACGAGTGGGGGCTGCAAAGCCGAGGGGCAAGTGCTTCCGATGCAATAAGTCTGGACACTGGAGGTCTGAATGTCCTCTCAAAGGTACGAATTTTTCTTTAGACGTAAAAACATAGTCAGCGGTATTATCTACCAGAAATCTGGTGTGTAGATATGGAACCACTGACGGTATGTGCATTTTGAATGCAGGGGTTCCAGAAAACCCGGCGACTTAGAGAAGAAGAGTTCGAGTCTACACGGGCAAAAGCTGTAGAGGAGGCAGCTGTTGCAGTGGAAGACATTTATCTGCTTTAGTAGTTAAATAGGATTTCATTTCAAGATTATTGCATTATGTACCTTTATTTTAGAAAGAAAGTTTTGTTCTGGATTTCTATTATGAATGGATATTTTATTTCTTTAATCATTGGATGATTTTGAAATAATGGGTATTATCTATTCTGGTACATTAGACAGCAATATATGAATGATAGATCCTAAGTCTACCACAATGCAACGAACCGTTCTATAACTTGTTTTACTTGTTAGACATATTTCTTTATTAAATCATTATACTTGTGAATTCTTATACTTAGTAGTATTTTTCAAATAAGATTCAAATGGTCGAAATTGATTTGATCAATTATAGTTGAAGGAATGGACCTTCCGACCTAAGGATCGAATTTGGAGGATAATACATCTAAGCAAACCTTTCTGGATAAAGGATAGAATTCGGACAAGTATTGGAAATGATTACATATGCAGACGTATGTGTAAATTAGAAAGGTGCGAGTAGTTCTTTCAAAGAATACTCGGTAATGGATTAGAATACTTAATGTGCCATAAAAGCAAAGTGTTTTGACTAGTCAATGGACACAAAGCTATTATGGGAAAACATTAAAGTATATCCGTTAGGAGCCTACGACTCGGTCGCGGAGGCCATCACCTATCTAAATAACACATAGCATAATCAAAGATTGGGATTCAATCCCAAAGGGCCGCGCCATACACTTACGTGTAGAGATGATGCGTTGTAAATAAGAAATGGAAATCTAATAGTAAAAGAACAAGTTGTTCGGAACTACCTATGTTCTATGGACACTCCTGGATGCAACGGCATATTCAATATGGTTGTAGGATATCCTAGATGAACGAAGTATTGTGTGTTCTATAGTACTATGAACCAGAGGGACGTCTATCGTCCGGTTCATAGAGGAGGACTATTAGATGAACCACAAAGCCCGAATTAACTTGATACCTTAGAACGAGAAGAAGGACAGAAGACTGGGAACCAGCCAAACCGAGTAGAAATACACCATACACCACACCTACTATTATTACTGTTATACACCAGGACGCCATTGCAGTGGGAGGTTGTTGGACAACCGCAGATATTCATAGGACTAGAGGAGTTCGGACTCTGGATCTAGTAAAGATGAAATCGATCCCTAGCTCTGCATGAAGGCGGTACTAGATCTAAATGTGCCTGCTTGAAACAATAAGGTTTATTGTTAAGAGGCTAGATCATTTAGAGTACAAGCTTAGTAAATCCATTTATGGATTGAAACAAAGCTATAAATCGTGGAACTTGCGAATCGATGAGATAGTCCATTTGATGGATTCATCAAAAGGCAGAGACGATAGGTGTATTGGAGACGTAATGGAAACAAGGTGGTGTTTCTCGGAATTTTGTGTAGATAACGTTTTATCATTGGCAACAATGTAAAGATGTTGTCAGACATAAAAAAAAGGTTTGTCTAAATAAATCGGGATATAAGATTGAGAAGAAGTTGGAACGTGTTCTTAAAGATCTTTCGATCTAGGGATAAGAACATTGTACTTCTCCTAGATATCTTATACGATTATGGTTTGTTTTAACATGCATAGTTCTGAGAAAGGTTGTTGCCTTTCAGAGACAGAATATGTATAGCTATCTAAGGTCATGTGTTTCGAACACATAAAGGAGATAGATGATACGAAGCAGTTTCCTACACCTAGTGTGGAAAGCTTAATTGCAATGTTAGAAAACAAGAACCTGATATCAACTATGCGGTTCGCGTAGTGGGAGGATATGAAAGTAATCTGAACAAGAGATTCTCGGATGCTGTAATAGTACTTGCGAAAGTACTGGATATTAAGTAAAACGAAATCTTCTTGGATTACATGTTCTCAGATCTCAAATCAAGAGAAGGACTAGTGAAAGTCGATATCAGGCTATGTGTTCACTTTTGGATGAGGTGGAACCTTTAATATGTAAGAGTGATAAGCAGGACGCTTCTCAGACTCTATCATAACCGAATAGCAGCCTCAGAGGCAGCGGAAGTTTTGGTTAGGTTCCGGGATAACCTCTAAGACTTGGATATGACTCTTGGTTCACCAAAGGCTATTACATAGCGGTTCATGGTAAAACCGGAAGAAGTCATAAGTCTAAAAGTAATGATAACACATAGTGCAAGTACCACCTGATACGAGTCATCGTCAAGGGAGACGACGTAGTAGTCACCAAGATAACTTCAGAGCGGCAACCTAGAGTGCTCATTCACATAGTACTTCTCAGAAGTACACTTTAAGCACGTGATGAGTATGGGAACCGGGAGTTTGGAGGAAATGACTAGACCTTAGTACAAGTGGGAGATTGTTGGAGTTGTGTACTTAATGTCTAGATTTAAGTAACGGTAAACTCCCGATCATAGCATTTAATCTATTAAATTAATAAACAATTGTTTGCGTTTAATTATTATTAATTAAATATATGCAAATCATAGTCCTAGATTTTATACGTTGTAGTTAGTATGGTGTTGCATGGGCGCACAGAAGATCATACTATCGGTTACTCGTATTTAATCGAACAGTTGCTCACGACCTAGATGGACCCGGACCAATCCATCGGTATAGTCGTTGTGTGAGAGAGAAAATAATTTATCTTAATTATTTTATCACACTTGTACACTTGGTGTATTGAGCGGATCGTTGAGATTCATCGATTAGGATTGCCGGCGATAATTGATTCGAGTCTCAGAGTATTTTATTCTTAATCCCCGATATTATTGCGGGTGTATATATTTAATATATGTGACTTTGATTTACCAAAGGAATTAACCGATTTAATTATTAGGTTGATTACCGGTTAAGTTGGGTCACTATATTTTATGTATGGCATGCCGTGAATAATTGACCGGACAGTGTATCCCGTAAGGGTTGATAATATCCCCGAGATGAGTTCATAAAGAATTATTGTGTAAACCTCATGAGTGGATTCGTTCCGCACAATAATTAAGGTTGAATGGTACTAGTCTCGGATTCAAGAGATGAATAAATTAATTAGCAATAAATTAATTTTATTCATGGATATTTAAATCTTAAATACACGGAATAAATAATACTACCGGAGAAATATTATTTGAAATAATATGGTTTAATATTGGGAGTGCAATTAATTTATATAGTGGAAATAAATTAATTAATATTGATAAGGATTAATGGACTTGAGCATTGGGCTCAATTTAATCTTCAATATTGGAAGCCCAATATTCCACCTCCTTTAGATCCCCTACTTAGCCTATAAAAGCACTACATGGTCTTCACAATTCAAGACACCATAAGATTATCATGCTTGATATTCTAGAGAGTTCGTGAAGAGGATCCATAGGAGTTCGATAGATCGTCGCCCACCCGACGTTCGAACGGAGTGCAAGGAATACGTAGGAAGATTCAAAGGTCTTCAATTGATTTCGTTTCTCCGCACAACGAATCAAAAGGTATGATCATAAAACTCCTTCTGTGATTTTATGTGATTGAATTGTGATACATACATGAACGCACGATCCGGGAAAACAACGAAACCGGGGACGGGGATAGACCGAGCGGTGGTGGTCGAAGACCACCGGACCGCCGGCGGTCTAGGGATCCCCGCCGCGATCGAGAGCAACCCTCGGCTGGGAGCCGAGGGGGTGGCGGTCGAGCCTAGGGCTTCGACCGCCGGTAGCGACCGCGCGAGGGGAGCCCCGGCTGGACGCCGGGGCGAGCGATCGACCCTAGGTCGATCGCTGGGGGCTGCCGCGGCTTCGCGCCGCGGCTGGGCGCTCCCTCCTCGGTCGGTGGTGGCGGTGAGTCGCCGGACTCACCGCCCGGGGCTGCCGGAGCAGCCCCACGCGATCGATGGTGATCGCGAGCCCGTGATGGGCTCGGCTAGGGTTTCGGCCGCGGGTTTATCCCGCGGCGACTCTCCGGTCGGGCTCCGGATATCATGATGGTCGTGATCGGATATCCGGCGATCGAGGATTTCGGTCGGGTTATTATTTTCCGCAAATTTTAATGGCCCGGGATATCGATTTCCAACAAAAAGCAAATGAATGTTCGTTATTAATAGGTAAATGAAAGTGT
This sequence comes from Euphrasia confusa, assembly GCA_954870475.1. NCBI lineage: Eukaryota > Viridiplantae > Streptophyta > Magnoliopsida > Lamiales > Orobanchaceae > Euphrasia > Euphrasia confusa. The sequence continues at coordinate 12,490,596 of OX940949.1, read as the reverse complement.
ACAAGGAGTTTATAATACTCAAATCTAGACATTAAGTATACTACTCCAGCAATCTCCCACTTATACTAAGGTCTAGTCTTATCTTCCAAACTTTTGACTCCAAACCCTCCAAGTGCTTGAAATATACTTCCTTAGGAAGTATCTTGGTGAAAGGGTCCGCTAGGTTGTCCTTCGAAGCTATCTTGGTGACTATGGCATCGCCCCTCTTGACGATGTCTCGAATCAGGTGGTACTTGCGCTCTATGTGTTTTGTAGCACTATGGGACCGTGGTTCCTTACTGTTTGCCACTGCACCGCTATTATCACAATAAATTGTCATAGCTCTGGGCAAACTCGGAATCAAACTGACTCTTTCGCTGCCTCTGAGGCTGCAACATATTCAGCTTCATTGGTAGAGTCTGAAATGCACTTTTGCTTAACACTCTTCCATGATACGACTCCACCTCCCAAAGTGTACACATAGCCTGATGTCGACTTTCGCCGGTCCTTATCAGCTTGGAAATCCGAATCCGTATAACCCAAAGGAATCAGATTGTCTGCCCCGTAACTTAGAACATAATCCCTAGTATTTCGCAAATAATTGAAAATGCTCTTTACGGCAGTCCAATGAGCCTTTCCAGGGTTACTCTGATATCTCGCTACTACGCCAACTGCATAGCAGATATCAGGCCGTGTGCATAACATTGCATACATCAAGCTTCCCACAGCCGAAGCGTAGGGAACTGCTTTCATTTCATCTTTCTCCTTCTGTGTCTGAGAACACATTTCCTTAGAAAGATAAGTTCCTTTACTGAAGGGCAATTCACCCTTCTTGGAATCTTGCATGTTAAACCGAGCCAGAATCGTGTCTATGTAAGATTGCTGGGAAAGGTACAATGTTCTATTCCGGCGATCCCTTATAACCTTGATCCCTAGAACATGTCCTACTTCTCCCAAATCTTTCATATCGAATTGTCTAGACAACCATCCCTTTATGTCCGATAACATTTTCACACTGTTGCCAATGAGAAGATTGTTGTCTACATAAAGCACGAGAAACACCACCTTTTTCCCATCACGTTTCCAATACACACACGATTCGTCCATGCTTTGACTGAATCCAAAAGACTGTACTACTTCGTCAAACCGCAGGTTCCACGATCTCGAGGCTTGTTTTAATTCATAAATGGATCGATTAAGCTTGCACACTAGATGATCTCGCCCCTTAGCAATGAATCCTTTTGGTTGTTTCATATAAATCGTCTCGTCAAGACTTCCATTTAGGAAAGCTGTCTTGACATCCATTTGCCACACCTCATAATCCATATGAGCTGCTATGGATAAGAGAATCCGGATCGACTTTATCTTGGCTACCGGCGAGAAGGTCTCCTCATAATCGATTCCCTCTTTCTGAGTATATCCTTTCGCAACAAGCCGAGCTTTAAAGGTTTCAACCTTTCCGTCAGATCCTCTCTTTCTCTTGTAGACCCATTTACACCCAATTGGCTTTACGCCGCTTGGTGGTTCTACAAGATCCCAGACTTTATTAGAATCCATAGATTCAATTTCGGATTTCATCGCTTTCTTCCAAGAAGGCGCATCTATATCTTGTACCGCCTCATCATAGGTCCAGGGATCGATTTCATGAACTCCAGGTCCAGAGTCCGAAGACTCACCCAGTCCAATCCATCTGTCTGGTTGTTTAACAACCCTCCCACTACGACGGCGTTCCGGTGTATTGACAGTGATAGTAGGTGTAGGTTCTAGTGGTGTATTACTACTCGGTTCGGCTGTATCTAAGTCTTCCTTGTCACCTCTCAACTCATCAAGTATTATGTCACTTTTGGGCTTGTGGTCCATGACATAGTCTTCCTCTAAGAACCGAGCGTTAGTACTTATAACGATCTTCTGGTCCTTACGACTATAGAACATGCCACCTTTAGTTCCTTTCGGGTATCCTACAAACAGCCGTAATTCTGATCTAGGTTCTAACTTATCGGCACCTTGTCGCAACACATGTGCTGGACAACCCCAGATCCGAATGTGACTCAAGTTAGGCTTGCGCCCACTCCACAATTCCATGGGTGTGGTTGGTACTGTTTTGGTTGGAACCCTATTCAAGATATACGCCGCATTTTCCAAGGCATGTCCCCAGAACATAACAGGTAAGTCCGAGTAACTCATCATTGATCGCACCATTTCCATAAAAGTCCTATTCCTTCTTTCTGACACACCATTCTGCTGGGGAGTATATGGTGAAGTCAGTTGGGATTCAATCCCATTCTCTGCCAAGTATGCCTTGAATTCTCCAGACAGGTACTCTCCTCCGCGATCAGATCGGAGGCATTTTATAGATTTACCTTGAAGGTTCTACACAAGAGCCTTGAATTCTTTGAACTTGCCAAAGGATTCGCTCTTGTGGCTCATCAGGTATACATATCCATATCTTGAGTAATCATCAGTAAAGGTGATGAAATACTCGTACCCTCCCCTTGCCTGAGTAGACATAGGTCCGCATACATCAGATTGAATCAAATCCAACACTTGTTCAGCTCTTCGTCCTTTACCAGAAAAAGGACGCTTGGTCATTTTACCCTCTAAATAGGATTCGCAGGTTGGAAGGTCCTCTCCTTCAACATCGCTGATTAGACCATCATCTTTCAACCTTTGAAGCCTATTCGAGTTTATATGACCTAGCCTTAGATGCCACAAGTATAATTGATTCATCCTAGAAGGTTCCTTTCTCTTATTAGTGTTCGTAGATGTGTTATTACTCTCGGTTAGTTGCATCGTGTTAGACTCAGGATTTAGCACATATAAATCGTCTACCAATGTACCAGAACAGACAATCTCACTGTTTCTTCTTATGATCACAGAGTGGTCAAAAGAAACAGTATATCCATTCATAATAAGTTTAGAAACCGAAATTAAATTCTATCTAAAATTGGGTACATAAAGACAATTATGTAAAACTAAAACCCTATCACTACTAAAGCGTAAGTGAATGTCTCCCACTGCAAAAGCCGCCACCCTCGCGGCATTGCCCATGTAGACCACGATCTCTCCCTCTCTAAGTCTCCGGGTTTCCTGGAACCCCTGCAATGAATTGCAGACAATGTCAGTGGCCCCCGTATCTACACACCAGGTGCTGGTAGATAACATCACTGACAATGTTTCAGTGACTAAGGAAAATTTCGTACCTTTGATGAGAGGACAATCAGACCTCCAGTGCCCAGACTGCTTGCATCGATAGCACTTGCCTCGCGGCTTGCTCTTCCCATTCCGTGGTTTGGAACCACTGGGCTTCTTTGCTTGCACTTCCATCTTAGCCACAAGAGCTTGTGACTTTCTGACCATACTTATAAGTTCCGCTCTTTTGAAATCGTTTTTAAGTGATTCCTGAAGAGGACTGAATTTATAGAGTATGTCAATCACTTCTTGTCCGGTTTCCACACTATGTTTCAACATCATTCTGAGGTCATTCCAAATGTCCTCATGAGTTGGGACAACAACAGTGGATATAGAAGGCTCAACAGTCTGGACAATGTCCAGATTTCGTTCCCAATCATTACCATATGGAACCAGTGAGTTTTCATCTTTAAGTATATCACAAAGTGGGGTCACAGTCATTCTTAACCTATAAGCACATAAAACAAACAAACAATTTAATATCCGATATTATCTCCCTTAAATAATATCATTAAATCACTAATCACATCTAAAATCCCATCAGGTAAGGCAAGCCACGGTGTGTGGACGTTTACCCACCTAAATGATTTAGTAATTAGATTTTCTTTGGCCATACATCACTTATAGCGTAACCTCGGTGGGAGGAATACTGATGAGCCATTTTATTTGCTCATCTTGAGCCCCTTTTTGAGTCAGTTTGAGTCTGTTTTATGTGTCTGGGAGGGCACGGTAGAGTGTTTGGTCAGAGTGTGCAGGCAAACAGGTAACAGGTGGCGCACTGGGCAAAAGAGGCAAGGAAAACCCCTTCTTTGGGCAAACAGCGATTTGGAGTGGTAGTGACTGAACAAAGATGGCCAAACAGGCAAGTCAAACCATTCAGGGTTGAGTCATGAAGCAGAAGACCCAAATCGACTACTAAGTACCGTGCCTGGTCCGTTCACCTGTGGAGGAGAAGAATACCTGAAGAGAGTTTGGGAAGCGGATTGCCAGCGGGCAAAGTCAAAGGCGGCTGGAGCTAAAGATGGAAAGTACTTAGCGGCGCCTGGAAAAGGAAGCCCATGCAGCGGCCCATGCAACAGCGATTTCGCAACCCTAATTCAAGCCTATATAAGGAAGAGAAGCTGGAGAAGATACGACACACAATTCACAACCCCGTTCACGAAGCAAGCCGCCGGCGATCGAAGCTCCTGGAGATTTCCGGCAAAGTTCTTTGTTTTGAAGTTGATCGAGCCTTCGGGCATTAAAACAATTTACTGCTTTAAGTTTTTAGTATTCTGTTTTGCTATTTCAGTTTGAACAATTTCAGATTTTAATTAATATGAATTTCAGTTTCGTTTTCCAAATTATTTCTTGTTTTATTTATTCGCGTATGAGTAGCTAAACTTGCAGGGCGACTGGGCAAAGGCGGATCGAAGGAGACTCTGGGCTAAGATAGAACCGTGAGGTTGATAGGGCTTAGTTAACTGCCTGGGCGTTTGTTCCCGATTACACAGTTGTGGAATAACTTTATTCTTGCAGGTTTGGGCGGACTAATTTGGTCGTTAGGAAACCCTTACGCTTTGAGATACTGGCGATTGATCAAACCGAGGAATAGTATCGTGTAGTACTACGGGCATAGCGCTAGAACGTGTTGGAGTAGCGGTCGTATGATTCGGATTTCCGGACATGCTATTGGCCGAATTGGGTTCGTCGAGAGAGTAATGCGAGTTTAGGCAAACTAGATCCATGCGACCACATAGGTTATCGAATTGTCTAGACTCAGGGGATTAGGCATAAGTATACCTTGCCTTTTCTTTACCCAGAAAGGACGGATTGGGGTGGGGTGACTGTAGGCGTGACTTAATAGGACTGCTTTCACTTTGTTAGACATCCTATAACCGATTGACAAACCATCAGTTAAAATCATAAGTGCCAGGGATCGGTAGTTTGCCCAGAGAACCCAGAGAGAAGCCAAAGCCCAGAAGCCTACTTTCCCTTATTTGATTTCAGTTTGATTAATTGTTTTTCTGTTTACAGTTTGGTCAAAGTATTAGTTTATTATTTCTGCATGTTAGTTTGGGTTAATTAGTTTATTTATTCCTGTTAGTTGTTAGTTTGATTAAACGCTGTGACTCAGCAACCAAACTCAAAACCTTTTTTATCGTGACACTATTTGGGCAAAGCCGAGATTAACTAAATTGCAATTGCTTCCTCGTGGGACCGACCCCACACTTATCACTATACTCTTTAGTGTTTAGTTTGGCAGAATATAAATTTATTTTGACCGCGTTAGCTTCCACGACAAAGTTTTCGCGTCGTCAAAATTGGCGCCGTTGCCGGGGAAGCAATATTCCAGCTTTTTAGTTTTTCTGTGCTGACTACTTTGCTTTACTTCTTTGACTAGGTACTACAAACGCGGTGGAAGGCGATACGGGACTACTCTTTGACCCTGAGATCGAGAAGACCGCCAAAAGACTAAGAAAAGAAGCAAAGAACAAGGCGTTAGCACGTGCAACCCAAGGAGAGAAATCTGCCAAAGCACCAAGGGCAGAAAAGGCAAAGACAAAGAAGACCATACCAGTTGAGACTCCTAGTCAAACTATACCAGAGAAGATGGGAGCAGAAGCACCACGGACTTTGAGGGACATGATGTTCCCGTCAGAGATGAACTTGAGACCACTGGGGATCACTTTGTCCACCATTCCTACCCCCTGGGAGATGAAACACAACTTCATACAAATCCTGCCAAAGTTCAGTGATATGCCCGGAGAAGACCCACAGCGGCATCTACAAGACTTTGAGCTAGCATGCGGGACAATTCAGGCGACCGGGGTACTAGAACAATATATACGACTCCTGGCCTTTCCCTTCTCTTTGACTGATGGGGCCAAGGAGTGGCTGTATACGATTCCGGAGGGCGAAGTGACCACATGGGCACAACTGCAAAAGAGATTTCTGGAGAAATACTTCCCAGCGGCGCGAATCCAACAAATGCGAAAGAAAATCAATAGCATAAGGATGGGAGCCAACGAAAATTTTCAAGACTACTGGGCAAGATTTAAGCAAATGTTAACTAAAGGCCCCCAGCACCAGATCCCGGACCACGATCTTATCCAATACTTTGTGTCAGGATTAAGGCATCACGAGAAGACGCTACTCCTTGCTGCCAGCGGAGGATCTATACTCAACAAAAGTGCTGCTGAGGCATTCAAACTGTTCAAAGAGATGGCAGAGGAACTAGGTGAAGACAACGATTTGCCCAAACAAAGCCTGCTGGTACAATCCCCCTCTGACTCAAAAATTGACAAGCTGTGCAGTGCCATGGAGAGGTTCATGACCAACATGGCAGGAGGACCAAAGAAAGCAGTCAAAGCATGTCAAATTTGTCAAGAGGTAGAACACGCCACTGATGAATGCCCATCCCTGTTTGATGAGGAGCTCAAAGCGATGGGACAATCTAATGGAAACGGTCAGGGTAGAGGAAGGCCACACTTTGACCCATACTCAAATACCTACAATCAAGGGTGGAGGCACCATGAGAACTTCAGGTATGGGAATAATAACAATCAAGGAGAGGGGTATCAAGGCAACCAAAACCCAAACCGGTACAACCAACAGCAACAATGGAACTCCCAGCAGAATCAGGGCAAAGGGGCATCACTATCAGACATGATGGAGACTTTGGTCAGAGAGAACGTAAAGTTCCAGCAAGAGAACATGAAAGCCATGCAAGAAAATGAAAAATTCAAGCAGGAAACCAGAGGGCAACTAAGTAACTTGGGAGCTCAAATGGCCCACTTGAACCAGGTCGTGGCAAAGATGGAACATTGGAACGGGAATCTACCTCCACAATTCGAAGTGAAGAGTGCCCACTGCAACGCCATCCAGCTAAAGAGTGGAAGAATCTTACCAGAAGTCAAAGCGTCAATCCAGGGCAGTCTATCTAAAGGAACAGACCCCATAGAGATAGAGGACGTAACTGCTGAGGACGAACAGGAGAAAGTGGAAGAGGCAGTCAGGGCAAAGAGAGACAAATCACCACCACCAAAGATCCGAGTCCCCTTTCCAGGAAGGCTAAGTAAGAATAAAGAAAGGGAAGAGACTTACGAGATGTTCCAGATGTTCAAAAAGGTGGAGATCAATATGCCGCTACTGACCATACTGAACACTATGCCCAGGTGTGCCAAGTTCCTCAAGGAGCTATGCACAAAGAAAGTAAAGTATCAAGACGATGCAAAATTCGAAGTGGGTGAAAACGTCTCAGCAGTGCTCCAACGAAGCGTACCTACCAAGTGTGGGGACCCAGGCTTGTTTTACATACCATGTATCATAGGAAGAATGAGAATCGAAAAGGCAATGTTGGATTTGGGGGCATCAATCAATGTCATGCCCAAGACTATGTACGAGGACTTGGGCATAGGGGTCCTCAAACCCACAAGAGTGGTAATCCAACTGGCTGACAGATCCAATGTCTACCCTGAGGGCATACTGGAGGACGTATTGGTCAAAGTGGAAGACTTAATCTTTCCAGCAGACTTCTACGTACTAGACATGGGGAGATCAAGCAAAGAGCCAATCATGATCCTGGGCAGACCGTTTCTTAAGACCGCCAGAACACACATAGACTGCGAGACCGGCAAACTGACATGTAAGTTCGAAGGAGAAACAGTCACCTTTGACCTTTACAAGTCTATGAAACACCCAGCCGATACTGAAGAGGTCCATATGATCGATCAAATAGAGAAAGCCGTAGAAGGCAAAGTGATGCAAAACGGAAAATATGACGAAATCGAAGTGGTAATTCAGCAAGGGATGCTACACGATGAACTTGAAGACGAACCAGAGGGAATACAAGAAGCAATCAGGCAGTTAGGGGCACTAGAAAACTACAAAGGAGACACAGGCAAACTGCCTATACTGGAGGAGACGGTAATGAAACCATCACTGGAGAGACCCCCACTACTGGAATTGAAAAATCTGCCAAAGCATCTTAAATACATGTACCTAGGAGAGCACGACACTTTGCCAGTGATCATCAACTCAGCTCTATCCGAGGAGGAGGAAGTTAAACTCAAAGAAGTACTAGGGCGATACAAGCTGGCTATAGGATGGACTTTGGCTGATATAAGGGGTATAAGCCCGACGATTTGCCAGCATCATATACTCCTCGAAGATGAATCTACACCCGTGAGGGACCCCCAAAGGAAACTCAATCCAGCCATGAAGGAAGTGGTACTCAAAGAGATAAAGAAACTCCTCAGTGTAGGGATAATCTACCCTGTCTCAGACAGTAAGTGGGTTAGCCCTGTGCACGTCGTACCGAAGAAGTCCGGGATCCAGGTCATAGAGAATGAGAAGAAAGAACAAATCGCTACAAGGCTACAAACAAGATGGAGAGTGTGTATCGACTACCGTAAACTGAATAAGGTAACCCGCAAAGATCATTTCCCTTTGCCCTTCATAGATGAGATGTTGGAACGTTTGGCCGGGAAGAAGCACTTTTGCTTCCTGGATGGGTATTCGGGATACATGCAGATCTGGGTCGCCGAAGAAGATCAAGACAAAACAACGTTCACATGCCCCTTTGGCACCTTTGCCTATAGGCGGATGCCCTTTGGGCTGTGTAACGCACCAGGGACTTTCCAACGTTGTATGATGAGTATATTCTCTGACCTATTGGAGAACGGGATTGAAGTATTTATGGACGACTTCACGGTCTATGGTAATACCTTTGACCTATGCCTGGCAAACTTGGAGCTAACACTGCAACGGTGTGTAGAGAAGAGTTTGGTTTTGAACTACGAAAAGTGTCACTTCATGGTGGAAGAAGGAGTAGTCCTTGGACATGTGGTGTCAGCCAAGGCCATAGAAGTCGACAAAGCAAAGATAGAAGTTATTGCCAAACTGCCATATCCGAGGAATATCAAGCAAGTAAGGGGATTCCTTGGCCACGCAGGATTCTATAGGCGCTTTGTGAAGGACTTTGCCAGTATTGCCCAACCGATGACAAGACTGCTACAGAACGACGTAGAGTGGGACTTTGACGATGACTGCCAAAGAGCCTTCAACCATCTGAAGGAGAGGCTAGTGACAGCACCTATCATTCAACCCCCAGAGTGGGGGATGCCCTTTGAACTAATGTGTGACGCTAGTGGATATGCAGTAGGGGCAGTACTTGGGCAACTGAAGGGCAAAGAGAGGCACGTAATATACTATGCCTCGAAGACACTTAATGCCGCCCAAAGCAACTACGCAACCACCGAGAAAGAGCTGCTAGCCATAGTGTTCGCTTTTGAGAAATTCAGGTCGTACTTGTTGGGGAGCAAGACCATAGTGTATACTGATCACGCTGCACTCAAGTACTTAATGGCAAAAAAAGAGACCAAACCAAGGTTAATTCGATGGATCCTACTGCTACAGGAGTTTGACATCGAAATTAGGGACAAAGCCGGCAATCAAAACTTAGTGGCAGACCATCTCAGCCGGATTTTGCAAAAAGAAGAAGACATACCCATAACTGAGACCTTCCCGGACGAGCACCTGTACTCTATCTATGCCATGCACGAAGAACCTTGGTACGCAGACCTCGTCAACTATATATTAGGAGGTGAGTTCAGAGACGAAGCTTCCATCTACGAGAGAAATAAAATGAAACGGGAGGCAAAGAGCTACATATGGGATGAGCCGTATCTATGGAAAAGATGTGAAGACCAAGTATTGAGAAGGTGTGTAGCCGAATCAGAACAACATGCTATAATGAGACACTGCCATGAGAAACCATGTGGAGGCCACTTTGGGCACAGGCGAACTGCCAGGAAGATTTTAGACTGTGGTTTCTTCTGGAAGACTTTGACTAAGGATTGCATTGCCTGGTGTAAGGGATGTGATCAGTGTCAAAAGGAGGGAAACGTGACAAAAAGAGACGAGATGCCTTCTGTGCCCATACTACCAGTGGAGATATTCGATGTATGGGGTATAGACTTCATGGGTCCACTCCCAAACTCCAAGGGCAAAGAATATATATTGCTAGCAGTTGACTATGTATCTAAGTGGGTCGAAGCCAAAGCAACAACCACCAATGACTCTCGGGTAGTAGCAGAATTCTTAAAAGCAAATATTTTCAGTCGTTTCGGTGTACCCAGAGCGTTGATAAGTGACCAAGGTACACACTTCTGCAATGCTGTAATAAAGAAGCTACTTCATAGGTACGGGGTGACACATCGGATTTCCACAGCATATCACCCCCAGGCGAATGGGCAAGCTGAATTGTCCAATCGAATCATCAAAACTATTCTAAGAAAGACAGTTAGACCCGAGGGTAAAGACTGGTCTGACAAATTAGATGATGCACTTTGGGCATACCGCACTGCTTTCAAGACCCCCTTTGGGATATCCCCATACAGGATGATATTCGGGAAAGCATGTCATTTGCCCGTAGAAATTGAACATAAAGCACATTGGGCAGTGAATAAGGTGAACTTCGATTGGGACTTTGCAGGGAACGAGCGCAAATTGGACCTTGTGGAATTAGAGCAGCTAAGAATTGAAGCATATGACCATGCAGCTCACTACAAGGAACGAACAAAGCGAGCCCATGACAAGATAATCAAGGACAAGCAATTACAAGCGGGACAATGGGTTCTACTTTATCAAACAAGGAATTTGTTTCGGAAGGGCAAACTGTTTTCAAAATGGGAAGCTATACACCACGTTTGCCCAAATGGTTCAGTTGAGCTGAGGGATAATAAGGATCCAAATCGCATTCTCAAGGTAAATGGACAACGAGTTAAACCGTACTTTGGGCAAGAGGGACTGATAGGGCAAATTGCCTTCATCACTCTCTAGCCAAAGTCAGCAGCAAGGTCATGCCTAGGACCTAAAATAGGGCGCTGGCCAGGAGGCAACCTGGTATGTTTTTATGCTTTATTTCCCATTTAGTTTTTGTTTTTTTTTTCTTTTTTTAGGTTTAATAAAAGAGATCACTTCATACGAAAATTAACGAGGCCGGAAGAAAGGGTGTATTGTATTTTTGATCTTGCAGGGACAGGGGTTTGGGCAAAGAACATCAGTTTGGGGGTTACCATACTGGCTGAATGGAAAGTGCGAATTTTGAGGAAGAAACATCCCATCATTAGGACTCTGCAAATTCAACTTTCCATAACTTCCCCCCACGAAACCCGATAACCACCCTCATCCACTCCCCTTCCAAAATTCAAAAATCCCTATAACCCTAACCGCCGTCGTCAATGGTGAGCACTAGACCAAAAAACAAATTGAGAGGAATCCCAGACGGAACCCATATCGATCTTACCACACCACCACCACCAACTGCCACAACCAAACCGCGACGCAAGAAGATGACGGAGCCAAAGAACATTGCCGCCGAGGAAGACAACAGGGAGGAGGTACCAGCTGCCGCCACCACCGAGACGACCGAAGAAACTTCCTCCGCCGTGCCGCTCGTCACAATACTGCCAACATCCACCACGCCAAACAGCCCACCGCCGGTCGACCAGAATCTAATTGCGCAACTTAGCGAAGAGCTCGACGTGCCCCAGCTTTCCGAGCAGAAGGATTTGGAGACTCTGGCCGATGCAGCGGAGGGGTCTGAACAGCCAACCGGCGATGTGATCGGGAGCCCGCCAAAGAAGAAATCCAGATCTGACAAGGGTAAGGGTTTGAAATTGTCTGATACAGGTTCAAGCGCCGAGGAGAAGAAGGAGGAGGAGAACTCGACGGCTGCCGGCGGCGATGATGAGGAAGAGGAAGAACCAGAAATTGAAGTTACCCACAACCTTCCAAAGACACCGAACACCAGAGCTTCGACTAAGAAGCGCAAAGCTCCGACTCCGGCGACTACCAGTGCCGCCCCTCGCAAAATCGTGGTACCCAAGACTGTGTGTTTCGACACACTAAAGCTGATGGGGGTGGAGGCCAAAGTGAGGGAGTATTTTGCGAACATTGGGTGGAGTCAATTTTTGGAGTGGTCTGGGCAAATCAGTGACAAAGTGGTGAGAGAGTTTTTCAGGACATTAGTGATCAAAGAGGACAAGGAGGAAGGAGTTACTGGCATCCAGTTTGAGATACTGGGAAGCAAGGTCAAAGCAAGCTGCACCGAACTGGATCTTAGTTTGGGGATGGTGACCTTTGAGGAGTGGAAGTCAAAGGAGTACCAGAGGGCACTGAAGGCTTTGCCCGAGCGAACTAAGAGCGAGTTGAATGAGATCTGGAAGGTACTGGGCAAAGGGGGAACGTTCATTGCACAGAACACTAAGGGGCATCAGTTGAAGGATGATGCGATGAGGGTTTGCCACAGGATCCTAGCTGTCAACTTCTTTGGCAAACAGGACACAAGCAATGCGATCTCCCAGATTGAGTTGGGTATGCTGTGGTGTATGGAGAAGAAGATCAGGCTGCACTTTGGGTCTTTTCTTTGTGCACAGATGAAGTGGTTGAGCACCCATCCCCTGCAGCGCCACTCTTTGGCCCAGTTCCCCATGGTGTATGCTGCGAAGATGGACTTGATGGCAGGGAAGAAAGTGAATCTGATAAGCGAGGAGAAGTTTGACAAGGCGTGTTTCAAGAGGATGCATGACATCAAGGAGAGCAGTGAAGGAGTCATAGTGTTTGATGACAAAAAGCCCGTGAAAGCAGAGAAGACGGTGCCAGCTAGGGCAAAGGTGAAGCTGGAAGAAGTTAAAGAAGATGGCGCTGTGGAGGAGCGTCTTGAAAGGATCGAGCAGAGGCTGGAAGAGCTTGCCAGCATGATGAAGGCATACTTTGCCCATAAGGGATTCAGGTACCCACCTGAACCTAGCACTTAACTGACCCTCCCTTGTTTTTTTTTAGTTTTTATTATTTATTTTATTTTGTTTGTTTTTCGTGTTTCTGTTTGAGTCAAACAACTCGGGCGACGGGGTCGATCTCCCTGCTGACACACTTTGCCTACGCAAAGTGTGTGAGGGGGCAGGTGCGCCAACGTTAATTTTAGAGTTGTTGTTTGGTCGAGGCAGCCCCTACTGATCTTATTACTTTCACCCACTTTGCTTACGCAAAGTGTGTGAGGGGGGAAAGGGAAAGGGCAAACCTCTGTGTCTCATCGAGTCAGCATGATTATGTGAATACTTAGGGCAGTTAGAAGCATCTCATTTATACAGCAGTTCAAAATTTGTAGTTAAAGGCATGAAAATAGGGACGATGGAACTATACTAGGCAAACTGTAGATTTGAGCCATACATTGATTTGAAATTTCTTTCTTGAGGGTACTGTTGTGAAATTTATGATGCCTGACTTTGCCTGTTTGCTGTGATAAGTAGTTCTGTTGGGTGGGGGTTATTATATGATTAGGGCATTTTCTTTCAGTTTGACCATAAATGAACATTAATCCCTTGCTAGCCCCTTTGAGCCTGTTGAATTTTCTTGAATACCAGTCTGGCACTTTGCCAATAGGCAACCAGGCAGATAATGAGGGGTAGAGAGATTAGTGTTGAAAAAAAGAGAAAAAAAAAAGAAGAAAAAAAAAAGAAAAGAAAAAATAGTAATAAATTGGTTGTGTGCTAAGGCCCGTAAGAAAAGGGGCAAAGTGGTAGAGAAATGCTAACCTAAACAGCCCTCTCCCCAAACTGTGCCTACTCCTCAAAATCCACCCAAAGAGCCTACATTACAACCCAATAAAAGCCCCTTTGATAAGACCCCCCATTTAGCTAGAATAACTTGATCAGCAAACTGTCAAATTTGGGCAAAGTAGATTCACAACAGAAAATGAGCGACATCATACCTATACACTGAAAAGAGAGATACACTTGTGAGGCAGTGACCCCAAGACCTGGTATAGACTCTTGACCGAATTTTTATGCCTCTAACTTGAATTTTGACTTGTCTGTATTTGCTTTGCCTATTTCATATTCTGTAATCATGCTAAAGTCCTTTGAGTCTCTGTTTATTTGTTTCCCCCTCTATCTTGATTTCTTTTTCACTTTGGTCTTGAGTCCGGTGAGTCAAACCCCACGCTTGAGGACAAGCGTATTGCAAGTGTGTGCGGTTTGATGAGCCATTTTATTTGCTCATCTTGAGCCCCTTTTTGAGTCAGTTTGAGTCTGTTTTATGTGTCTGGGAGGGCACGGTAGAGTGTTTGGTCAGAGTGTGCAGGCAAACAGGTAACAGGTGGCGCACTGGGCAAAAGAGGCAAGGAAAACCCCTTCTTCGGGCAAACAGCGATTTGGAGTGGTAGTGACTGAACAAAGATGGCCAAACAGGCAAGTCAAACCATTCAGGGTTGAGTCATGAAGCAGAAGACCCAAATCGACTACTAAGTACCGTGCCTGGTCCGTTCACCTGTGGAGGAGAAGAATACCTGAAGAGAGTTTGGGAAGCGGATTGCCAGCGGGCAAAGTCAAAGGCGACTGGAGCTAAAGATGGAAAGTACTTAGCGGCGCCTGGAAAAGGAAGCCCATGCAGCGGCCCATGCAACAGCGATTTCGCAACCCTAATTCAAGCCTATATAAGGAAGAGAAGCTGGAGAAGATACGACACACAATTCACGACCCCGTTCACGAAGCAAGCCGCCGGCGATCGAAGCTCCTGGAGATTTCCGGCAAAGTTCTTTGTTTTGAAGTTGATCGAGCCTTCGGGCATTAAAACAATTTACTGCTTTAAGTTTTTAGTATTCTGTTTTGCTATTTCAGTTTGAACAATTTCAGATTTTAATTAATATGAATTTCAGTTTCGTTTTCCAAATTATTTCTTGTTTTATTTATTCGCGTATGAGTAGCTAAACTTGCAGGGCGACTGGGCAAAGGCGGATCGAAGGAGACTCTGGGCTAAGATAGAACCGTGAGGTTGATAGGGCTTAGTTAACTGCCTGGGCGTTTGTTCCCGATTACACAGTTGTGGAATAACTTTATTCTTGCAGGTTTGGGCGGACTAATTTGGTCGTTAGGAAACCCTTACGCTTTGAGATACTGGCGATTGATCAAACCGAGGAATAGTATCGTGTAGTACTACGGGCATAGCGCTAGAACGTGTTGGAGTAGCGGTCGTATGATTCGGATTTCCGGACATGCTATTGGCCGAATTGGGTTCGTCGAGAGAGTAATGCGAGTTTAGGCAAACTAGATCCATGCGACCACATAGGTTATCGAATTGTCTAGACTCAGGGGATTAGGCATAAGTATACCTTGCCTTTTCTTTACCCAGAAAGGACGGATTGGGGTGGGATGACTGTAGGCGTGACTTAATAGGACTGCTTTCACTTTGTTAGACATCCTATAACCGATTGACAAACCATCAGTTAAAATCATAAGTGCCAGGGATCGGTAGTTTGCCCAGAGAACCCAGAGAGAAGCCAAAGCCCAGAAGCCTACTTTCCCTTATTTGATTTCAGTTTGATTAATTGTTTTTCTGTTTACAGTTTGGTCAAAGTATTAGTTTATTATTTCTGCATGTTAGTTTGGGTTAATTAGTTTATTTATTCCTGTTAGTTGTTAGTTTGATTAAACGCTGTGACTCAGCAACCAAACTCAAAACCTTTTTTATCGTGACACTATTTGGGCAAAGCCGAGATTAACTAAATTGCAATTGCTTCCTCGTGGGACCGACCCCACACTTATCACTATACTCTTTAGTGTTTAGTTTGGCAGAATATAAATTTATTTTGACCGCGTTAGCTTCCACGACAAAGTTTTCGCGTCGTCAAATACTAAGGCGTATCTAAGTGTAAACCATTACTCAGCACCAAAGTAAATCGTTTGGAATTGCTACATTACCGCAAGCCACGTTGTGTGGACGTTTACGACAACTTCACAACTCTTCGCAATTTCTTACAACTATCTACATCAATTAATCCAAAATCCGTCAGCATAGCAAGCCACGTTGTGTGGACGTTTACTACACCAAGAGATCTTTATAATTGACTCCCAATTACTTGATCCATTCAATCTTGTAAATCAAGACGCGGAGAATCATAAGTGAAACTCGAAGTTTCTAACCAGTGATTCACCATGCGAACAGCCCTATCTCTCATAAATGAGGGAGCCGAGCAGACAATCGATCCATCTTCAAAAGAATGGTACGAAGGTCTCTAATTTGTGTCCTCGACATGACCAAGTGGCTCTGGCTCCATTCCACTCCCCCGGGTAAGAATGAGTCGACTTGAAATCAGTTTTGGAAAGACAAATTAGGCATTGTTTGATGAACTTAATCAATGTTTCTCGTAAAAGGAATTACAAGAACTCTCCTCCAATGACCTATCTATATAAACTTCAAAAGTTTATAAAAGTCACCAAGAGAGCAGCAATGGAGACCATGGGTATGTTTCCATACCCTCTCCCACTTAGCTTTTTAGAATAAAGGGATACGCTATCTAGTGCATAAAGTAAACACATATAGCATGCATACAAGTAATAAAGCACATAGTATTATCACATAGTCAAAATAATACTAGAATATTATTTTCCGACTATTATGGCTTTACTCCATCTCCGTACGCATCTTCTAGTCTTCAGTCTTCGTTCTTGAATGCTCCATGTGACGAGAATATTAATTTCCAATATTTAAATCTATTTATTTTTAAATAAATCCAAATGATACTTAATTCGAAAATAAAGTCAATCGAATAAATCAAAAATAAAATTAAATATTATTAATATTTTTATTTATTTTATTATCGCTTTCTACTTCATTAAATCTTTAGAATAATCTATCCAAGACCCACTTGGAATATTCTAGATGATTTCCATAATGAAATAAGGAAATAAAATAATTTAGGACTCTTCTACTTTCCAAGATTAATTAATTTCCATTACTATGAAAATTCTCATAAAATAGGAATAATCAATTAGGAAATAAATCAATCCTAAATTAACTTTTATTCCTTTCCAATTCTATTAAATCTCTAGGATCCTATTGCAAGTAGAACTCGGAATACTCTAGAAGACTTCCATAATAGAATAAGAAAATAAAATTAATTCCAATTAATTCTTTTCCTAATCCGTGAGAATTCCCAAAAATAGGAAAACTCAAATAGGAAAACTGAATTAATTAAGAAAGTAGAATCAACCGGGAGAGCACGAAGATCACGAGGACCCCCGCGCCCCCACCGGACCACCGTCGCCGGTCAAGGACCACCGCCGCCACCTCCTAGATGGCGCACCACCAACGCCGGTGGTTTCGCCGACGGGAGGCGCGAATTCGGCGCCTCTCCTTCGATGGTTCGATCCTTCATAGATCGACCATGTTGGTCGATCCGAGCCCTAGCCCTCACGATCATCTCCTTCGTCACACGTCTTCTCCGGCGGTCGTTTCGGCATCGATCCAACGCAAAATAATTTACAAAATAATTTTACACTATCCGGTATCGATTCTATACATGAAATCGACCCTATACAATTTCCGGAAAAATGATAGAACAATAATAATAAACCTAAATTCGGTCAACCCCCGAATTTTTACTATTACAAGCATTCACCACCAAAAACGAATCTCGACATGTCCGAGAGTTTATTCAAACCAACAATCATGACAAAATAAATTAAACGAATAATAAATTAAGCCATAATAGTCGGAAACCCTGCAAGGTAGAACAATTTTATCGAAAATACCGCGAACGTAAACCACGCTCTAATACCAATTGTTGGAATTCGATATCCCGGGCTATTAAAATTGCGGAAACAATAACCCGATCAAAAACCCATCGTCGGAGATCACACGAGCACTACGTACGAGCCGGAGCACGGACCGAACGCACGACGCGGCCGAAGCCGCGCGCACGCCCAGCCCGAGCCCCCGCACGCGGGGCTCACGCGATCGACTGGGGCTGCCCAGCAGCCCCTTGCGGCGAGTCCGGCGACTCGCCGCCCCTGGGTGGTCAGCCCGCCACCAGCAGGCCACCGCGGGGCCCAGCCCTCGCGGTGCGCGATCGATCGAAGTGATCGATCGCACCCCCGACGCCCAGCCGGGGTTCGACCCCTCCCCACCGAAACCCTTGGTGGGCGATCGCCGTGGTCCGGTGGCTTCGCCACCACCACGCGTTCGTCCTCCTTCCCGGTTTCGTACCTCGGATCTTGCGTTCAACGGTATTTCACGATAAACAAAATCGAATAATATCAAGGGCGTTTAGATATCATACCTACGATTCGTTGTTCGGAGAAACGAAATCAAGATGACCTTTGAATCTTCCCACGTATTCCTTGCACTCCGTTCGAACGTCGGGTGGGCGACGATCTATCGAACTCCTATGGATCTCCTTCAACTCTCTAGAATATCAAGTATGATAATCTTGTCTTATGAATTATGAAGGCCATGTAGTGCTTTTATAGGCTACGTAGGGGATCTAAAGGAGGTGGAATATTGGACTTCCAATATTGAAGATTAAATTGAGCCCAATGCTCAAGTCCATTAATCCTTATCAATATTAATTAATTTATTTTCCACTATATAAATTAATTGCACTCCCAACATTAAACCATATTATATCCAAATAATATTTCTCCGGTAGTATTATTTATTCCGTGTATTTAAGATATAAATATCTATGAATAAAATTTATTTATTGCATAATAAATTTATTCATCTCTTTTATCCGAGACTAGTACCACTCAACCTTATTTATTATGCGGAACAAATCCACTCGCGAGGTTTACATAATAAATCCTTATGAGCTCATCTCGGGGATATTATCAACCCTTCCGGGATACACTGTCCCGTCAAGAATTCACGGCATGCCATATATAAAATATAGTGACCCAACTTAACCGGTAATTGACCCAATAATTAAACCGGTCAATTCCTTTGGAAAATCAAAGTCACTTATATTAAATATACACACCCGCAATTGTATCGGGGATTAAGAATAAAATACACTGAGTCTCAAATCAATTATCGACGAGCAAACCTAATTGATGAGTCTCATACGATTCGCTCAATACACCAAGTGTACAAGTGTGATAAAATAATTAAGATAAATTATTTTCTCTCTCACACAACGACTATACCGATGGATTGGTCCGTGTCCATCTAGGTCGTGAGCATCTGTTCGATTAAATACGAGTAACCGATAGTATGATCTTCTGTGTGCCCATGCACACCATACTAACTACAACGTATAAAATCCAGGACTATAATTTGCATATATTTAATTAACAATAATTAAAAGCAAATGAATGTTCGTTATTAATAGGTAAATGAAAGTGTACAAGGAGTTTATAATACTCAAATCTAGACATTAAGTATACTACTCCAGCAGTAGTAGTCACCAAGATAACTTCAGAGCGACAACCTAGAGTGCTCATTCACATAGTACTTCTCGGAAGTACACCTTAAGCACGTGATGAGCATGGGAGTCGGGAGTTTGGAGGAAATGACTAGACCTTAGTACAAGTGGGAGATTGTTGGAGTTGTGTACTTAATGTCTAGATTTGAGTAACGGTAAACTCCCGGTCATAGCATTTAATCTATTAAATTAATGAACAATTGTTTGCATTTAATTATTATTAATTAAATATATGAAAATTATAGTCCTAGATTCTATACGTTGTAGTTAGTATGGTGTGCGACGTCACACAGAAGATCATACTATCGGTTACTCGTATTTAATCAAACAGTTGCTCACGACCTAGATGGACACGGACCAATCCATCGGTATAGTCGTTGTTTGAGAGAGAAAATAATTTGTCTTAATTATTTTATCACACTTGTACACTTGGTGTATTGAGCGGATCGTTGAGATTCATCGATTATGATTGCCGGCGATAATCGATTCGAGTCTCAGTGTATTTTATTCTTAATCCCAGAAACTATTGCGGTTGTGTATATTTAATATAAGTGACTTTGATTTACCAAAGGAATTAACCGATTTAATTATTGGGTTAATTACCGGTTAAGTTGGGTCACTATATTTTATATATGGCATGCCAAGAATACTTGACGGGAAAGTGTATCCCGTAAGGGTTGATAATATCCCCGAGATGAGTTCATAAGGAATTATTGTGTAAACCTCATGAGTGGATTCGTTCCGCACAATAATTAAGGTTGAATGGTACTAGTCTCGGATTCAAGAGATGAATAAATTAATTAGCAATAAATTAATTTTATTCATGGATATTTAAATCTTAAATACACGGAATAAATAATACTACCGGAGAAATATTATTTGATATAATATGGTTTAATATTGGGAGTGCAATTAATTTATATAGTGGAAAATAAATTAAACGAATAATAAATTAAGCCATAATAGTCGGAAACCCTGCAAGGTAGAACATTTTATCGAAAATACCGCGAACGTAAACCACGCTCTGATACCAATTGTTGGAATTCGATAACCCGGGCTATTAAAATTTGCGGAAACCATAGCCCGATCAAAAACCCATCGCCGGAGATCACACGAACGCCGACGAACGCGCCGGAGTCCAGCCGGGGAGACCACGGACTCGAAGGCACGCGGCCCGCCCCCAGCCGAACCCCCGCGTCGCGGGGTTCGCGCGATCGCACGATCGCGGTGTCGCGATCGATGGGAGGAGCTGCTCCCAGCAGCCCCCGCGGCGAGTCTGGCGACTCGCCGCCACCTGGAGGGGCCCCACCTTCACGACGGGATGGGGGGCGGCACCAGCCCGCGCCCCCAGCGATCAATCACAAGGATCGATCGCATGCCCTCGGCTCCAGCCGAGGGTTCGACCCTCACGCCCCATGAAACCCTAGGCGGGCGACCGCCGTGGTCTGGTGGCTTCGCCACCACCATGTTGGAGTTGTGTACTTAATGTCTAGATTTAAGTAACGGAAACTCCCGATCCATTGCCATTAATCTATTTAATTAAATAAACAATTATTTGCGTTTAATTATTTATAATTAAATATATGCAAATCATAGTCCTGGATTTTATACGTTGTAGTTAGTATGGTGTTGCATGGGCACACAGAAGATCATACTATCGGTTACTCGTATTTAATCGAACAGATGCTCACGACCTAGATGGACACGGACCAATCCATCGGTATAGTCGTTGTGTGAGAGAGAAAATAATTTATCTTAATTATTTTATCACACTTGTACACTTGGTGTATTGGGCGGATCGTTGAGATTCATCGATTAGGATTGCCGGCGATAATCGATTCGAGTCTCAGTGTATTTTATTCTTAATCCCCGATATTATTGCGGGTGTGTATATTTAATATAAGTGACTTTGATTTACCAAAGGAATTAACCGATTTAATTATTGGGTTGATTACCGGTTAAGTTGGGTCACTATATTTCATATATGACATGCCGTGAATAATTGACCGGACAGTGTATCCCGGAAGGGTTGATAATATCCCCGAGATGAGTTCATAAGGAATTATTATGTAAACCCTGCAGGTGGATTCGTTCCGCATAATAATTAAGGTTGAATGGTACTAGTCTCGGATATAAGAGATGAATAAATTAATTAGCAATAAATTAATTTTATTCATGGATATTTATATCTTAAATACACGGAATAAATAATACTACCGGAGAAATATTATTTGATATAATATGGTGAATATTGGGAGTGCAATTATATTTATATAGTGGAGTTAATCATATAATTAATAATAGTAAGGATTAATAGATTTGGGCTTGGTGGGCTCAATTTAATCACTATTATTGGAAGCCCAATATTCCACCTCCTTTAGATCCCCTACGTAGCCTATAAAAGCACTACATGGTCTTCTCTATTCTCATAACTTGAAGATCACAATTCTAGAGAGAGAAAGTAGAGAGGAGGATCCATGGAGTTCGGTAGATCGTCGCCCACACGACGTCCGGGCTAGTGCAAGGAATACGTGGGAAGATCTCAAGGTCATCATAAGATCTCGTTTCTCCGCACAACGAATCAAAGGTGAATTAAATTTCCGCAATTTAATTCTAGTTTATTGATCAATTATCGAAAAACAAGATCCAAAAGTTCGAACCCCGGATTAGACGACGAACGCGTGGTGGTGATCTAGGATCGCCGGACCACGGCGATCGCCGCCTAGGGTTTCGAGGGCGCGCGGAGGAGAGACCCGCGGCTGGGCCGCGGGCATGCGATCGATCTCACGATCGATCGCTGGGGGCGCGGGCTGGTGTCGCACCCCACCCCACCTCGACGGTGGGGACCTTCCAAGCGGCGGCGAGTCGCCGGACTCGCCGCGGGGGCTGCTGGGAGCAGCCCCACCCATCGATCGCCAAGGCGCGATCGGGATCGCGTGAACCCCGTCTCGCGGGGGTTCGGCTGGGGGCGGGCCGCGTGCCTTCGGGTGCGTGGTCTCCAAAGGCCGGACTCCGGTGGATGAGTCGGCGTTCATGTGATCTCCGGCGAAGGGTTTGATCGGAGTTGTCATGTTCCGCAATTCCGGCAACTCCGGGATATCGAATTCCAACAATTGGTATCAGAGCGTACGATTACGTTTTTCGTTAATTGTTTCGATAATCGATTCTCGATGTATATGGCCATAGATTAATTTATTTGCGTTAAATTATTGCGCTATATTTGTTCTACGTACTTGTTTTTCTCTCTCGTATGAATTGTGTTGGACGGAAAAATTAATTATTAAAAATCGAGTTTTTTTTTTGGAAATCGAACCGGAATTGATTGCGGCGTAGCTGGGCTCGGAGCGGGCTGCTGGGCGTGACCTATGTTGGAATTCGATATCCCGGGGTATCAAAAAAATTGCGGAACCGATAACCCCGACCGAAAACCCCTCGCCGGAAACCGATCGCGAACACCGAACGAGCCGGAGCACGACCGAGGCGTCACCGCGGGCGAACCCGCGGCTAAACCCTAGCCGCGCCCCCAACGGAGCTCGCGATCGCCGTGCATGGCGATCGCATGGGGATGCGGGGTGCATCCCCGCGGGGCTGTCCGACCAACACCCGCCGGCGGTGAGTCCGGCGACTCACCGCCACCACCAGACGAGGAGGAGGGCGCCAAGCCGCGGCTCCAGCCCGCGGCTGCCCTTGCGATCGAGCGAGGCTCGATCGCCCGCCCCGGCTTCAGCCGGGGCTCCCCGTGCGCACGCCGCCGTCGAAGGGGCGGCTGGGATCCGCCGCGGCACCAGCCCGCGGCATCCCGGCGATCGACCGAAGTTGATCGCTTGCCCCGGCGTCCAGCCGGGGCTCCCCCTTCGTCGCGCGGTACCGGCGGTCGAACCCTAGGGTTCGGCCGCCCCTTCTCGATCCCGACGGGGATCCCGGATCCCCGTATCCCGGTCTCGACGTTTTTCCCGGATCGTCTTGTTCATGTATATATCACAATATAATTCACATACGATCATAGAGGGGGTTTGATGATCATACCTTTTGATTTGTTGTGCGGAGAAACAAAATCAATCGAAGACCTTTGAATCTTCCCACGTATTCCTTGCACTCCGTTCGAACGTCGGGTGGGCGACGATCTATCGAACTCCTATGGATCTCCTTCAACTCTCTAGAATATCAAGTATGATAATCTTGTCTTATGATTTATGAAGGCCATGTAGTGCTTTTATAGGCTACGTAGGGGATCTAAAGGAGGTGAAATATTGGGCTTCCAATATTGATGATTAAATTGAGCCCACTGCCCAAGTCCATTAATCCTTATCAATATTAATTAATTTATTTTCCACTATATAAATTAATTGCACTCCCAATATTAAACCATATTATATCAAATAATATTTCTCCGGTAGTATTTATTTATTCCGTGTATTTAAGATAGAAATATCCATGAATAAAATTAATTTATTGCTAATTAATTTATTCATCTCTTTAATCCGAGACTAGTACCATTCAACCTTAATTATTGTGCGGAACGAATCCACTCATGAGGTTTACACAATAATTCCTTTTGAACTCATCTCGGGGATATTATCAACCCTTCCGGGATACACTGTCCGGTCAATTATTCACGGCATGCCATATATAAAATATAGTGACCCAACTTAACCGGTAATTAACCCAATAATTAAATCGGTTAATTCCTTTGGTAAATCAAAGTCACTTATATTAAATATACACACCCGCAATAATATCGGGGATTAAGAATAAAATACACTGAGACTCGAATCGATTATCGCCGGCAATCCTAATCGATGAATCTCTACGATCCGCTCAATACACCAAGTGTACAAGTGTGATAAAATAAAATAAATTATTTTCTCTCTCACACAACGACTATACCGATAGATTAGTTCGTGTCCATCTAGGTCGTGAGCAACTGTTCGATTAAACACGAGTAACCGATAGTATGATCTTCTGTGTGCCCATGCACACCATACTAACTACAACGTATAAAATCCAGAACTATGGTTTGCATATATTTAATTAATAAATAATTAAAAGCAAAACAATCGCTCGTTAATTTAATAGATTAAATGCTATGACGGGGAGTTTACCGTTACTTAAATCTAGACATTAAGTACACAACTCCAACAACCTAGACGTGGCTGGGCATGCCGGCGTGTGCCACCAGTGGTGGTGGTTCGCCGGCAACCGGCAGCTGCGTATGGTGGTTGCGTTGGCGGCATCGCAAACGGTTTCGTGCGGGCTGCCGGGGAGGTGGCTGGAAGCACGGGCTATACGGGCTGTTGGAAGCGGGCTGAACGCAGCTGGGCGTGTCGGCGTAAGCCACCAGTGGTGGTGGTTCGCCGGCAGCCGGCGGCGGCGTCAGGTTCGCGGCATCGGCTTCGGTTCGCGGCTTCGGCTTCGGATCGTGGGCTGCTGGTGCGCCAATGCTCGGAGCTGTTGTTGCTGGGCTGGACGACTTGGTGATCACCATCGCGGGATGGCTCACCGGAAGTCGGTGGCAGTCGGCGACGCGGCTACGAGCACAGCCGGGGCTGGGCACGCCATCTGGTCCGTGATTCATCTTCGCGGGTCGCGGCGGCGAGCACGGCTGGACGTATGGGCTGTAACGGGGTCGATGGCATGTGTCGTCAGTGGAGACGCCGTGCCGGAAATCGACCAGAGCCGCTGCACCCCTCGCCGGAGAAGACGATCGAAATTGTGCGCGCTGCTGAAATTAATTAAGGGTGTCGGCCGACATCGGTTTTGTCTTTGGCCGACACCATGTGATTTCTTGCGCGTGAATTGCATGTGCGGCTGAATGGAATTAATTCATTCCTTTGCATGGCTTTGCATGGCGTGAATTTCTTTTAATTCATGGTGCTGTGCATGTGCATGTGAAATGGCTTGGGTCGTTTGGGCATGTGCTGTACATGGTTCGATTGGGATGGCCGGAATTGTTTCGGTTCGTCCCGGTAAATCCGATCTTTCTGGGAATAATTTAATCTTTCTAATTTTATTTAATTTAATTTTGGAATTAATTCAAATTCTATTTGGATTAGATTACTTAATTATGGAATTAAATAATGGAATTAGATGGAGAGTTAAATTAGGAAAGAAAATCCTAGTTTCTCTAGATATCCTATACCTACTTGGATTAGAAGTCTTGAGAAGAATCAAAATTCGATTTTGATTAGGATTCTTGAGATCTAATTTAAATAGGATTGAGAAATTATTAAAATATTGATTTTATTTAATTTAAGTATTTTATTTAAAATCATTAGATTAATTCAAAATTTATTTTGGATTGGATAATCTTGGATTTTATTTAGAATAGAATTAAATATGGAAATCAATGGATTTTAATAATATTGATTTTATTTAATTTAAGTATTTTATTTAAAATCATTAGATTAATTCAAAATTTATTTTGGATTGGAAAATCTTGGATTTTATTTAAAATAGAATTAAATATGGAAATCAATGGAATTGATTTTATTTAATTGGAGGAAAATTAAATATGAGAATCAAAGAATTTTTCCGTCACTCGGCAAAGTATTCAAGACGTAGAATGAAGACTCAAGACAAGCATGCAGGAATTCATCAAGGTACGAATAGTCGAGAAATAATTTTACTTGAGCAATTATTTGATTATTTGTGTGCGTACTTGCATGAAATGTATGTTTGTTATTATGCTTATGTGTATTTAATTATGCATTAGATAGCGTATCCCTTTATTGTAAAAAGCTAAGTGGGAGAGGGTATGGAAACATATCCATGGTCTCCATTGTTGTTCTCTTGGTGACTTTTATGAACTTTTAAAGTTCGTATAGACAAGTCATTGGAGGAGAATTCTTGTAATTCCTCTTACGAGAAACATTGATTAAGTTTATCAAACAATGCCTAATTTGTCTTTCCAAAAATGATTTCAAGTCGACTCATTCTCACCCCGGGGAGTGGAATGGAGCCAAAGCCACTTGGTCATGTCGAGGACACAAATTAGAGACTTTCGTGTCATTTGATGACTAGATCGATTGTCTGCTCGGCTCCCTCATTCTATGAGAGATAAGGTTGTTCGCATGGTGAATCACTGGTAAGAAACTTCGAGTTTCACTTATGATTCTCCGCGTCTTGATTTACAAGATCGAATGGATCAAGTAATTGGGAGTCAATTATAAAAGTCTCTTGGCGTAGTAAACGTCCTCACCACGTGGCTTGCTATGCTGACGGATTTTGGATTAATTGATGTAGACAGTTGTAAGAAATTGTGAAGAGTTGTGAAGTTGTCGTAAACGTCCACACCACGTGGCTTGCGGTGATGTAGCAATTCCAAGCGATTTACTTTGGTGCTGAGTAATGGTTTACACTTAGATACGCCTTATAGTATTCCTCCCCACGAGGTTCCGCTATAAGTGATGTATGACCGAAGCAAATCTAATTGCTAAATCATTTGGGTGGGTAAACGTCCACACCACGTGGCTTGCCTTACCTGATGGGATTTTAGATGTGATTAGTGGTTTAATGATATTATTTGAGGGAGATAATATCGGAGATTAAATCGATTGTTTGTTGTTATATGTGCTCATAGATTAGGATATGGCTTTGAACCCACTTTATGTGATACGTAAGGATTATAAACTCATTGGTCCCTGAATGTAATGATTGGAATAGAGATCTAGACATTACCCAAACTGTTAAAGAGTGCAAGGTTGTACTTAGTGAGCTTTGTCCTCCCGAGCCTATTGACATAGGCGGCTAGACAAGAAGCGATGAGGATACTCATAAAGGCCAGTCATTCGAGGAAACGCTTCAACACGTTTTTGAGATGATTGACCTTTTGGACGAGTTGAGACGGAAATCACAAGCTCTTGTAGCCAATGCCGAAGGTTTTGAACCTAAGGGTAAAATCGGGGGAAAGGAAAAGTAAGCAAAGAAACCCAGTGGTGCTAAGGTACTTAGACCATGAGATGGGACGAGAAAGCCATGAGGCAAGTATTCTCGATACAAACAGTCTGGGTACTGGAAGTCTGATTATCCTCTCAAAGAAAGTACGAAATTTTCTTTAGTCGTAAAACATAGTCAGTGGTATTATCTACCGGAACCTGGTGTGTAGATATGGAACCACTGACGGTATGTGCATTTTAATGCAAGGGTTCCAGGAAACCCGACGACTTAGAAAAGAAAAGATCGTAGTCTACATGGGCAATGCTGTAAGGAGGCAGCTGTTGCAGTGGAGGACATTTTATAGGATTTCATTTTGAGTTATTGCTTTTATGTACCTTTCATATTAGATAGAACTTTGTTCTGGATTTCTAATGAATGGATATTTTATTTCTTTTAATCATTTGATGGTTATAAGAAGAAATAATGATATTATCTATTTTGGTACATTAGCTAGCAATATATAAATGAGGAATCCTTAGTCCACCACGATGCAACAAACCGTTTTATATAACTCGTTTTACTAATAAGAGATTTCTTTATTAAATCATTTATACTTGTGGATTCTTATGCTAAGTCATATTTATTCAAATAAGAAGTTCAAAGGTCGAAAATTGATTGTAAGATCAATTAAGTTGAAGGAGTGGACCTTCCGACCTAAGAATCTAATTTGGAAGATAATACGACTAAGCAATCCTTTATGGATATAAGATGTAAGATCTGGACAAGTATTAAAAATTATTGACTCTGATTTATGATCAGAGCTTGGGATTGGATCTCAAGTGACTACACCATACAGTCCTCTGTAAGATTG
Organism: Euphrasia confusa; assembly: GCA_954870475.1. Classification (NCBI taxonomy): domain Eukaryota; kingdom Viridiplantae; phylum Streptophyta; class Magnoliopsida; order Lamiales; family Orobanchaceae; genus Euphrasia; species Euphrasia confusa. The sequence continues at coordinate 12,462,436 of OX940949.1, read as the reverse complement.
GTATGTCGGAAATAAGAAATGGAACTCTTATAGAAATAGTAAAAGCGCGAGTTAAACGGAACTACCTATGTTCTATGGATATGTCTTGGTAACAACGGCACATTCAAATGTGGTTGTAGAATATCCTAGAAGAACAAAAGATGTGTGTTCGATAGTACTATGAACCAGAAGGACGTTATAAGTTCTAACGCCCGGTTCTTAGAGGAAGACTATTAGATGAACCACAAGCCCAAAATGACATGATACTTCTGAAAAGAGAGAAAACGATTAAGACTTAGAACCAGCCGAACCGAGTAGCGGTACACCACTAACTGCACCTACTGTTATTACTGTTTATACACCGGAACGCCGTTGTAGTGGGAGGTTGTATAACAACCGGAGATATTCATAAAACTAGGTGAGTCTTCGGACTCTGGACCTAGTATACGTGAAATCGATCCCTAGATCTACATAGAGGCGGTACTAGATCTAAATGTGCCTTCTTGGAAAGCAATAAGGATTATTGTTAAGAGGCGAGATCATTTAGAGTACAAGCTTAGTTGATCCATTTATGGATTGTAACAAAGCTAGAATTCGTGGAACTTGCGCATTGACGAGATAGTCCATTTGATGGATTCATCAAAAGGCATTGACGAATCGTGTGTATGGGAAACGTGATGGAAACAAAGTGGTATTTCTCGGAGGTTTTATGTAGATAACATTTTATCATTGGTAACAATGTAAAGATGTTGACAGACATAAAATGATGGTTGTCTAGAAAAATCGATATATAAGATAAAGAAGAAGTTAGAGCATGTTCTTAAGATCTAGGATCTCTAGAAAAGAACATTGTACTTCTCCTGGACATCTTTACATATAAATGATTATGGCTCGTTTTAACATGCAAGATTCCGAGAAAGGTATGTTACCTTTCAGATACGGAATGCATCTATCTAAGGATATGTGTTTTGGAACACAAAAGGAGATAGAAGCAATGAAAGCGGTTTCCTACACTTCAGGTGTGGAAAGCTTGATAAATGCAATGTTGAAAACGAGAACCTGATATCTGCTATGCGACTAGTATAGTGGGAGGATATCAAGGTAATCCCGGAAAGGAATACTCGACTGCTGTAATGAACATTTTAAGTACTTTCAAAGTACTGGAAACTATGTTCTGGATTACGGAGCAGACAAGCTTTTCCTTTGGATTACATTCTCTTAGATTTCTAATCGAATGAGGACCGGTGTAAGTCGATATCAGGCTATGTGTTTCACTATTGAAGGAGAAGGAGTTTTTAACATGGAAGAGTGATAAGCACGATGCTTTTCGGACTCTGCCATGGGTAACCAAATAGCGGCCTCAGAGGCAGCGGAAGTTTTGGTATAGCTCCGGGATAATCTCTAGGACTTAGACGTGATTCTTAATTTGCCAAAGGCTATGTAAATAGCGGTGCGATGGCAAATGGTAAGAAATCACAAGTCCATAAGTGTAAGATAACACATAGAGCAAGTACCACCTGATACGAGTCATCGTCGAGGGAGACGACGCTGTAGTCACCAAGATAACTTCAGAGCGGCGACCTAGAGTGCTCATTCACATAGTACTTCTTGGAAGTACGACTTAAGCACGTGATGAGTATGGGAGTCGGGAGTTTGGAGGAAATGACTAGACCTTAGTACAAGTGGGAGATTGTTGGAGTTGTGTACTTAATGTCTAGATTTAAGTAACGGAAACTCCCGATCCATTGCCATTAATCTATTTAATTAAATAAACAATTATTTGCGTTTAATTATTTATAATTAAATATATGCAAATCATAGTCCTGGATTTTATACGTTGTAGTTAGTATGGTGTTGCATGGGCACACAGAAGATCATACTATCGGTTACTCGTATTTAATCGAACAGATGCTCACGACCTAGATGGACACGGACCAATCCATCGGTATAGTCGTTGTGTGAGAGAGAAAATAATTTATCTTAATTATTTTATCACACTTGTACACTTGGTGTATTGGGCGGATCGTTGAGATTCATCGATTAGGATTGCCGGCGATAATCGATTCGAGTCTCAGTGTATTTTATTCTTAATCCCCGATATTATTGCGGGTGTGTATATTTAATATAAGTGACTTTGATTTACCAAAGGAATTAACCGATTTAATTATTGGGTTGATTACCGGTTAAGTTGGGTCACTATATTTCATATATGACATGCCGTGAATAATTGACCGGACAGTGTATCCCGGAAGGGTTGATAATATCCCCGAGATGAGTTCATAAGGAATTATTATGTAAACCCTGCAGGTGGATTCGTTCCGCATAATAATTAAGGTTGAATGGTACTAGTCTCGGATATAAGAGATGAATAAATTAATTAGCAATAAATTAATTTTATTCATGGATATTTATATCTTAAATACACGGAATAAATAATACTACCGGAGAAATATTATTTGATATAATATGGTGAATATTGGGAGTGCAATTATATTTATATAGTGGAGTTAATCATATAATTAATAATAGTAAGGATTAATAGATTTGGGCTTGGTGGGCTCAATTTAATCACTATTATTGGAAGCCCAATATTCCACCTCCTTTAGATCCCCTACGTAGCCTATAAAAGCACTACATGGTCTTCTCTATTCTCATAACTTGAAGATCACAATTCTAGAGAGAGAAAGTAGAGAGGAGGATCCATGGAGTTCGGTAGATCGTCGCCCACACGACGTCCGGGCTAGTGCAAGGAATACGTGGGAAGATCTCAAGGTCTTCATAAGATCTCGTTTCTCCGCACAACGAATGCACAACGAATCGAAAGGTGAATTAAATTTCCGCAATTTAATTCTAGTTTATTGATCAATTATCGAAAAACAAGATCCAAAAGTTCGAACCCCGGATTAGACGACGAACGCGTGGTGGTGATCTAGGATCGCCGGACCACGGCGATCGCCGCCTAGGGTTTCGAGGGCGCGCGGAGGAGAGACCCGCGGCTGGGCCACGGGCATGCGATCGATCTCACGATCGATCGCTGGGGGCGCGGGCTGGTGCCGCACCCCACCCCACCTCGACGGTGGGGACCTTCCAAGCGGCGGTGAGTCGCCGGACTCGCCGCGGGGGCTGCTGGGAGCAGCCCCACCCATCGATCGCCAAGGCGCGACCGGGATCGCGTGAACCCCGTCTCGCGGGGGTTCGGCTGGGGGCGGGCCGCGTGCCTTCGGGTGCGTGGTCTCCAAAGGCCGGACTCCGGCGGATGAGTCGGCGTTCATGTGATCTCCGGCGAAGGGTTTGATCGGAGTTGTCATGTTCCGCAATTCCGGCAACTCCGGGATATCGAATTCCAACACACCACGCGTTCGTCCTCCTTCCCGGTTTCATACCTCGGATCTTGCGTTCTACGGTATTTCACGATAAACAAAAATCGAATAATATCAAGGGCGTTTAGATATCATACCTACGATTCGTTGTTCGGAGAAACGAAATCAAGATGACCTTTGAATCTTCCCACGTATTCCTTGCACTCCGTTCGAACGTCGGGTGGGCGACGATCTATCAAACTCCTATGGATCTCCTTCAACTCTCTAGAATATCAAGTATGATAATCTTGTCTTATGATTTATGAAGGCCATGTAGTGCTTTTATAGGCTACGTAGGGGATCTAAAGGAGGTGGAATATTGGGCTTCCAATATTGAAGATTAAATTGAGCCCAATGCTCAAGTCCATTAATCCTTATCAATATTAATTAATTTATTTTCCACTATATAAATTAATTGCACTCCCAATATTAAACCATATTATATCCAAATAATATTTCTCCGGTAGTATTATTTATTCCGTGTATTTAAGATATAAATATCCATGAATAAAATTTATTTATTGCTCAATAAATTTATTCATCTCTTTTATCCGAGACTAGTACCACTCAACCTTATTTATTATGCGGAACAAATCCACTCGCGAGGTTTACATAATAAATCCTTATGAGCTCATCTCGGGGATATTATCAACCCTTCCGGGATACACTGTCCCGTCAAGAATTCACGGCATGCCATATATAAAATATAGTGACCCAACTTAACCGGTAATTGACCCAATAATTAAACCGGTCAATTCCTTTGGAAAATCAAAGTCACTTATATTAAATATACACACCCGCAATTGTATCGGGGATTAAGAATAAAATACACTGAGTCTCAAATCAATTATCGTCGATCAAACCTAATTGATGAGTCTCATTCTATCCGCTCAATACACCAAGTGTACAAGTTGATCGAGTAGTATACTTAATGTCTAGATTTGAGTATTATGAACTCCTTGTACACTTTCATTTACCTATTAAATACAAACATTCATTTGCTTTTAATTATTGTTAATTAAATATATGCAAATTATAGTCCTGGATTTTATACGTTGTAGTTAGTATGGTGTGCATGGGCGCACAGAAGATCATACTATCGGTTACTCGTATTTAATCGAACAGATGCTCACTACCTAGATGGACACGAACCAATCCATCGGTATAGTCGTTGTGTGAGAGAGAAAATAATTTATCTTAATTATTTTATCACACTTGTACACTTGGTGTATTGAGCGGATCGTATGAGACTCATCAACTAGGTTTGCTCGTCGATAATTGATTTGAGACTCAGTGTATTTTATTCTTAATCCCTGATACAATTGCGGGTGTGTATATTTAATATAAGTGACTTTGATTTTCCAAAGGAATTGACCGGTTTAATTATTAGGTCAATTACCGGTTAAGTTGGGTCACTATATTTTATATATGGCATGCCGTGAATTCTTGACGGGACAGTGTATCCCGGAAGGGTTGATAATATCCCCGAGATGAGTTCATAAGAATTTATTATGTAAACCTCGCGAGTGGATTTAATTCCGCATAATAAATAAGGTTGAGTGGTACTAGTCTCGGATAAAAGAGATGAATAAATTTATTAAGCAATAAATAAATTTTATTCATGGATATTTATATCTTAAATACACAGAATAAATAATACTACCGGAGAAATATTATTTGGATATAATATGGTTTAATATTGGGAGTGCAATTAATTTATATAGTGGAAAATAAATTAATTAATATTGATAAGGATTAATGGACTTGAGCAGTGGGCTCAATTTAATCTTCAATATTGGAAGCCCAATATTCCACCTCCTTTAGATCCCCTACGTAGCCTATAAAAGCACTACATGGCCTTCATAAATCATAAGACAAGATTATCATACTTGATATTCTAGAGAGTTGAAGGAGATCTATAGGAGTTCGATAGATCATCGCCCACCCGACGTTCGAACGGAGTGCAAGGAATACGTGGGAAGATTCAAAGGTCATCTTGATTTCGTTTCTCCGAACAACGAATCGTAGGTATGATATCTAAACGCCCTTGATATTATTCGATTTTGTTTATCGTGAAATACCGTAGAACGCAAGATCCGGAAAAGATCGAAGCCCGGAGTAGACGGACGAACGCGTGGTGGTGGCGAAGCCACCGGACCACGGCGTGCGCCCGCTAGGGTTTCGGCGGGGCAAAGGGGCGAACCCTCGGCTGGGCCGAGGGTGTGCGATCGACCGCAAGGGGTCGATCGCTGGGCACAGGCTGGTGCCGTGCCCAACCTCGCCGTGAAGGCAAGGGCCTCCAAGCGGCGGCGAGTCGCCGGACTCGCCGCGGGGCTGCTTCATGCAGCCCACCCCGATCGATCGCCGGCGTGCGATCGATCCTTCGATCGCGTGAACCCCGGCTCGCGGGGGTTCGGCTGGGGGCGGGCCGCGTGCCTTCGGGTGCGTGGTCTCCAAAGGCCGGACTCCGGCGGATGAGTCGGCGTTCATGTGATCTCCAGCGATGGGTTTTTGATCGGGCTATAGTTTCCGCAAATTTTAATAGCCTGGGATATCGAATTGCAACAATTGGTATCAGAGCGTGGTTTACGTTCGCGGTATTTTCGATAAAATTGTTCTACCTGTTGGAGTTGTGTACTTAATGTCTAGATTTAAGTAACGCAAACTCACGATCCATTGCCATTAATCTATTTAATTAAATAAACAATTATTTGCGTTTAATTATTTATAATTAAATATATGCAAATCATAGTCCTGGATTTTATACGTTGTAGTTAGTATGGTGTTGCATGGGCACACAGAAGATCATACTATCGGTTACTCGTATTTAATCGAACAGTTGCTCACGACCTAGATGGACACGGACCAATCCATCGGTATAGTCGTTGTGTGAGAGAGAAAATAATTTATCTTAATTATTTTATCACACTTGTACACTTGGTGTATTGGGCGGATCGCTTGAGATTTATTGATTAGGATTGCCTTGGATAATCAATTTAAATCTCAGAGTATTTTATTCTTAATCCCCGATATTATTGCGGGTGTGTATATTTAATATAAGTGACTTTGATTTGCCAAAGGAATTAACCGATTTAATTATTGGGTTAATTACCGGTTAAGTTGGGTCACTATATTTTATATATGGCATGCCGTGAATACTTGACGGGAAAGTGTATCCCGTAAGGGTTGATAATATCCCCGAGATGAGTTCATAAGGAATTATTATGTAAACCCTGCAGGTGGATTCGTTCCGCATAATAATTAAGGTTGAATGGTACTAGTCTCGGATAAAAGAGATGAATAAATTAATTAGCAATAAATTAATTTTATTCATGGATATTTATATCTTAAATACACGGAATAAATAATACTACCGGAGAAATATTATTTGATATAATATGGTTTAATATTGGGAGTGCAATTAATTTTATATAGTGGAAAATAGAATTAATTAATATTGATAAGGATTAATGGACTTGAGCATTGGGCTCAATTTAATCTTCAATATTGGAAGCCCAATATTCCACCTCCTTAAGATCCCCTACGTAGCCTATAAAAGCACTACATGGTCTTCTCTATTCTCATAACTTGAAGAACACAATTCTAGAGAGAGAAAGTAGAGAGGAGGATCCATGGAGTTCGGTAGATCGTCGCCCACACGACGTCCGGGCTAGTGCAAGGAATACGTGGGAAGATCTCAAGGTCATCATACGATCTCGTTTCTCCGCACAACGAATCGAAAGGTGAATTAAATAATTGCTATTTAATTCTAGTTTATTGATCAATTATCCAAAAACAAGATCCAAAAAGATCGAATCCCGGATTAGACGACGAACGCGTGGTGGCGATCTAGGATCGCCGGACCACGGCGGTCGACGCCTAGGGTTTCGGCGCGCGAGGAGAATCGACCCCGGCTGGGAGCCGGGGCAGCGATCGATCACCCCGATCGATCGCTGGAGCGCGGGCTGGTGCCGCGCTCCTCCCCACCTCGACGGTGGGGGCTTCTCCACGGCGGGCAGCAGGTCGCCGGACCTGCTGCTGGGGGCTGCCGGATGCAGCCCCATCGAACGCGATGTTCGATCGCGTGAACCCGGCTCGCGGGGGTTCGGGTGGGGGCGGATTGCGTGCCTTCGGGTGCGTGGTCTCCAAAGCCCGGACTTCGGCGGATGAGTCGACGTTCGTGTGATCTCCGGCGAAGGGTTCGTTCGGGTTATTGGTTTCCGCAAATTTAAATAACCCGGGATATCGAATTCCAACAATAGGTATCAGAGCGTACGGTTACGTTTTTCGTTAATTGTTTCGATAATCGATTCTCGATATATATGGCCATAGATTAATTTAATTTGTTAAATTATTGTGCTATATTGTTCTACGTACTTGTTTTTCTCTCTCGTATGAATTGTGTTGGACGGAAAAATTAAATATTAAAATCGAGGGTTTTCGGAATAATCGAACCTTGTCGATCGTCCGTGGGCTCGGGAGAGGGCTGTATGTGTCGCTGGACGTGAGCAGGGGCATGGCTGGGCGCGCCGGCGTGTGCCACCAGTGGTGGTGGTTCGCCGGCAGCCGGCGGTTGTGCTCGGCAGTCATGTTGACGGCAACACAAACGCACCTTTCGGATTCGAACTCGGACGGCTGGGAGCGGGCTGCTGGTGCGCCTTGAGCGGGCTGTGCAGCTGCTCTCGGAGCAGCGGGGAGGAGGCTGGTCGCACGTCATGTTGGCAGAGATCGACGGCTTGATTCACCAAGGCGGTGGTCGCCGGATGTCGATCGCCGACATGAAGCTCGAGCGGCTGTCCATGGCTTCGTGCGGGCTCCTCGTGCGTGGCTGAACCATGGGTCGATGGCATGGGTCGTCAGTGGAGACGTCGTGCCGGAAATCGACCAGGGCTGGTTCATAATCTCGCCGTAGAAGACGATCGATTGCGCGCTGCTGGATTTTACAGGGTGTCGGCCGACACAATGTAAATTGTGGTGTCGTTACCCACTTGCTGCATGAATTAATTAATTGAAGTCGTGCTTTGCATGGTCTTTGCATGCTGTTATGCATGGGTTATTAATTCTCGTGGGTCAAGTGCATAGGAATGGTTTCGATGGTTCGATTGGGCACGAACCTAGTTGATTCGAGCGGGTCTCGTTTTTGGTTCGTCCCGGTAAATCCGATCTTTCCGGAAATAATTTAATCTTTCTAATTTTATTTAATTTAATTTTGGAATTAATTCAAATTCTATTTGGATTAGATTTCTTAATTATGGAATTAAATAATGGAATTAGATGGAGAGTTAAATTAGGAAAGAAAATCCTAGTTTCTCTAGATATCCTATACCTACTTGGAGTAGAAGTCTTAAGAAGAATCAAAATTCGATTTTGATTAGGATTCTTGAGATCTAATCTAAATAGGATTGAGAAATTATTAAAATATTGATTTTATTTAATTTAAGTATTTTATTTAAAATCATTAGATTAATTCAAAATTTATTTTGGATTGGAAAATCTTGGATTTTATTTAGAATAGAACTAAATATGGAGATCAATAGATTTTAATAATATTGATTTTATTTAATTCAAGTATTTTATTTAAAATCATTAGATTAATTCAAAATTTATTTTGGATTGGATAATCTTGGATTTTATTTAGAATAGAATTAAATATAGAAATCAATGGATTTTAATAATATTGATTTTATTTAATTTAAATATTTTATTTAAAATCATTAGATTAATTCAAAATTTATTTTTGGATTGGAAAATCTTGGATTTTATTTAAAATAGAATTAAATATGGAAATCAATGGAATTGATTTTATTTAATTGGAGTATTTTATTTAAAATCATTAGATTGATTCAAATTTATTTTGGATTGGAATCTTGGATTTTATTTAAAATAAATTAAATATGAGAATCAAAAGAATTTTTCCGTCGCTCGGCAAAGTATTCAAGACGTAGAATGAAGACTCAAGACAAGCATGCGGGAGTTCATCAAGGTACGAATAGTCGAGAAATAATTTTACTTGAGCAATTATTTGATTATTTGTGAACGTACTTGCATGAAATGTATGTTTGTTATTATGCTTATGTGTATTTAATTATGCATTAGATAGCGTATCCCTTTGTTATAAAAAGCTAAGTGGGAGAGGGTATGGAAACATATCCATGGTCTCCATTGCTGTTCTCTTGGTGACTTTTATGGACTTTTGAAGTTCGTATAGACAAGTCATTGGAGGAGAATTCTTGTAATTCCTCTTACGAGAAACATTGATTAAGTTTATCAAACAATGCCTAATTTGTCTTTCCAAAACTGATTTCAAGTCGACTCATTCTTACCCCGGGGAGTGGAATGGAGCCAAAGCCACTTGGTCATGTCGAGGACACAAATTAGAGACTTTCGTGTCATTTGATGACTAGATCGATTGTCTGCTCGGCTCCCTCATTCTATGAGAGATAGGGTTGTTCGCATGGTGAATCACTGGTAAGAAACTTCGAGTTTCACTTATGATTCTCCGCGTCTTGATTTACAAGATCGAATGGATCAAGTAATTGGATGTCAATTGTAAAAGTCTTTTGGTGTAGTAAACGTCCACACTATCGTGGCTTGCTACATTGAATGGGACTTTGGAACGATTGATGTAGACAGTTATAGAAGGGAGTAAAGGAGCGTATGTTAACGTAAACGTCCACACTATCGTGGCTTGCGGTGAATATGCGTGTCCCAAACAATCTTCTTAGATACTGAGTAATGGTTTACACTTAGGTACGCTTTATAGTATTCTTCCCATCGAAGTAACGCTATAATTGATGTACGACCGAAGCAAATCTAATTGCTAAATCATTTGGATAGGTAAACGTCCACACTATCGTGGCTTGCCATATCTGATGGGATTTTAGATGTGATTAGTGGTTTAATGATATTATTTGAGGGAGATAATATCGGAGATTAAATCGATTGTTTGTTGTTATATGTGCTCATAGATTAGGATATGGCTTTGAACCCACTTTATGTGATACTTAAGGATTATAAACTCACTGGTCCCTAAATATAATGATTGGAATAGAGATCTAGACACTACCCAAACTGTTAAAGAGTGCAAGTTTGTACTCAGTGAGCTTTGTCCTCCCGAGCCTACGAATGTCTAGACATGACATAGGCGGCTAGACAAGAAGCGATGAGGATACTCATAAAGGCCAGTCCTTCGAGGAAACGCTTAAAAACGTTTTTGAGATGATTGACCTTTTAGACGAGTTGAGACGGAAATCGCAAGCTCTTGTAGCCAATGCCAAAGGTTTCGAACCTAAGGGCAAAATCGGGGGAAAGGAAAAGCAAGCAATCCCAGTGGTCCTAAGTTACTTGGACCACTAGATGGGACGAGAAAGCCAATAGGCAAGAGTTCTCGATGAAAACAGTCTGGGTACTGGAAGTCTGATTATCCTCTCAAAGAAGGTACGAAATTTCTTTAGTCGTAAAACATAGTCAGTGGTATTATCTACCGGAACCTGGTGTGTAGATATGGAACCACTGGCGGTATGTGCATTCTAAATGCAAGGGTTCCAGGAAACCCGACGACTTAGAAAAGAAAAGATCGTAGTCTACATGGGCAATGCTGTTAGGAGGCAGCTGTTGCAGTGGAGGACATTTTATAGGATTTCATTTTGAGTTATTGCTTTTATGTACCTTTCATATTAGAAAGAACTTTGTTCTGGATTTCTAATGAATGGATATTTTATTTCTTTTAATCATTTGATGGTTATAAGAAGAAATAATGATATTATCTATTTTGGTACATTAGCTAGCAATATATAAATGAGGAATCCTTAGTCCACCACGATGCAACGAACCGTTTTATATAACTCGTTTTACTAATAAGAGATTTCTTTATTAAATCATTTATACTTGTGGATTCTTATGCTAAGTCATATTTATTCAAATAAGAAGTTCAAAGGTCGAAAATTGATTGTAAGATCAATTAAGTTGAAGGAGTGGACCTTCCGACCTAAGAATCTAATTTGGAAGATAATGCGACTAAGCAATCCTTTATGGATATAAGATATAAGATCCGGACAAGTATTAGAATTGATTGACTCTGATTTGATCAGAGCTTGGGATTGGATCCCAAGTGACTACACCATACAGTCCTCTGTAAGATTGGTGTGTCGGAAATAAGAAATGGAACTCTTATAGAAATAGTAAAAGCACGAGTTAAACGGAACTACCTATGTTCTATGGATATGTCTTGGAAACAACGGCACATTCAAATGTGGTTGTAGAATATCCTAGAAGAACAAAAGGTGTGTGTTCGATAGTACTATGAACCAGAAGGACGTTATAAGTTCTAACGCCCGGTTCTTAGAGGAAGACTATTAGATGAACCACAAGCCCAAAATGACATGATACTTCTGAAAAGAGAGAAAACGATTAAGACTTAGAGCCAGCCGAACCGAGTAGCGGTACACCACTAACTGCACCTACTGTTATTACTGTTTATACACCGGAACGCCGTTGTAGTGGGAGGTTGTATAACAACCGGAGATATTCATAAAACTAGGTGAGTCTTCGGACTCTGGACCTAGTATACGTGAAATCGATCCCTAGATCTACATAGAGGCGGTACTAGATCTAAATGTGCCTTCTTGGAAAGCAATAAGGATTATTGTTAAGAGGCAAGATCATTTAGAGTACAAGCTTAGTTGATCCATTTATGGATTGTAACAAAGCTAGAGTTCGTGGAACTTGCGCATTGATGAGATAGTCCATTTAATGGATTCATCAAAAGGCATTGACGAATCGTGTGTATGGGAAACGTGATGGAAACAAAGTGGTGTTTCTCGGAGGTTTTATGTAGATAACATTTTATCATTGGTAACAATGTAAAGATGTTGTCAGACATAAAATGATGGTTGTCTAAAAAAAAAATCGATATATGAGATATAGAAGAAGTTAGAGCATGTTCTTAAGATCTAGGATCTCAAGAAAAGAACATTGTACTTCTCTAGATATCTTATACGATTTTGGTTCATTTTTAACATGCATAGTTCCGAGAAAGGTTCGTTACCTTTCAGAGACGGAATGCATCTATCTAAGGATATGTGTTTTGGAACACAAAAGGAGATAGAAGCAGTGAAAGCAGTTTCCTACACTTGGAGTGTGGAAAGCTTGATAAATGCATTGTTGAAAACAAGAACCTGATATCGGCTATGCGGTTAGCATAGTGGGAGGATATCAAGGTAATCCTGGAAAGGAATACTCGACTACTGTAATGAACATTTTAAGTACTTTCGAAGTACTAGAAACTATGTTCTGGATTACGGGGAGACGAGCATTTCTTTTGGATTACATTCTCTTGGATTTCTAATCAAATGAGGACCGGTGTAAGTCGATATCAGGCTATGTGTTTCACTATTGAAGGAGAAGGAGTTTTAACATGGAAGAGTGATAAGCACGATGCTTTTCGGACTCTACCATGGGTAACCAAATAGCGGCCTCAGAGGCAGCGGAAGTTTTGGTATAACTCCGGGATAATCTCTGGGACTTAGATGTGATTCTTAGTTTGCCAAAGGCTATGTAAATAGCGGTGCGATGGCAAATGGTAAGAAATCACAAGTCCATAAGTGTAAGATAACACATAGTGCAAGTACCACCTGATACGAGTCATCGTCGAGGGAGACGACGCTGTAGTCACCAAGATAACTTCAGAGCGGCAACCTAGAGTGCTCATTCACACAGTACTTCTTGGAAGTACAACTTAAGCACGTGATGAGTATGGAAGTCGGGAGTTTGGAGGAAATGACTAGACCTTAGTACAAGTGGGAGATTGTTGGAGTTGTGTACTTAATGTCTAGATTTAAGTAACGCAAACTCACGATCCATTGCCATTAATCTATTTAATTAAATAAACAATTATTTGCGTTTAATTATTTATAATTAAATATATGCAAATCATAGTCCTGGATTTTATACGTTGTAGTTAGTATGGTGTTGCATGGGCACACAGAAGATCATACTATCGGTTACTCGTATTTAATCGAACAGTTGCTCACGACCTAGATGGACACGGACCAATCCATCAGTATAGTCGTTGTGTGAGAGAGAAAATAATTTATCTTAATTATTTTATCACACTTGTACACTTGGTGTATTGGGCGGATCGCTTGAGATTTATTGATTAGGATTGCCTTGGATAATCAATTTAAATCTCAGAGTATTTTATTCTTAATCCCCGATATTATTGCGGGTGTGTATATTTAATATAAGTGACTTTGATTTGCCAAAGGAATTAACCGATTTAATTATTGGGTTAATTACCGGTTAAGTTGGGTCACTATATTTTATATATGGCATGCCGTGAATACTTGACGGGAAAGTGTATCCCGTAAGGGTTGATAATATCCCCGAGATGAGTTCATAAGGAATTATTATGTAAACCCTGCAGGTGGATTCGTTCCGCATAATAATTAAGGTTGAATGGTACTAGTCTCGGATAAAAGAGATGAATAAATTAATTAGCAATAAATTAATTTTATTCATGGATATTTATATCTTAAATACACGGAATAAATAATACTACCGGAGAAATATTATTTGATATAATATGGTTTAATATTGGGAGTGCAATTAATTTTATATAGTGGAAAATAGAATTAATTAATATTGATAAGGATTAATGGACTTGAGCATTGGGCTCAATTTAATCTTCAATATTGGAAGCCCAATATTCCACCTCCTTAAGATCCCCTACGTAGCCTATAAAAGCACTACATGGTCTTCTCTATTCTCATAACTTGAAGAACACAATTCTAGAGAGAGAAAGTAGAGAGGAGGATCCATGGAGTTCGGTAGATCGTCGCCCACACGACGTCCGGGCTAGTGCAAGGAATACGTGGGAAGATCTCAAGGTCATCATACGATCTCGTTTCTCCGCACAACGAATCGAAAGGTGAATTAAATAATTGCTATTTAATTCTAGTTTATTGATCAATTATCGAAAAACAAGATCCAAAAAGATCGAATCCCGGATTAGACGACGAACGCGTGGTGGCGATCTAGGATCGCCGGACCACGGCGGTCGACGCCTAGGGTTTCGGCGCGCGAGGAGAATCGACCCCGGCTGGGAGTCGGGGCAGCGATCGATCACCCCGATCGATCGCTGGAGCGCGGGCTGGTGCCGCGCTCCTCCCCACCTCGACGGTGGGGGCTTCTCCACGGCGGGCAGCAGGTCGCCGGACCTGCTGCTGGGGGCTGCCGGATGCAGCCCCATCGAACGCGATGTTCGATCGCGTGAACCCGGCTCGCGGGGGTTCGGGTGGGGGCGGATTGCGTGCCTTCGGGTGCGTGGTCTCCAAAGCCCGGACTTCGGCGGATGAGTCGACGTTCGTGTGATCTCCGGCGAAGGGTTCGTTCGGGTTATTGGTTTCCGCAAATTTAAATAACCCGGGATATCGAATTCCAACACTACCTTGCAGGGTTTCCGACTATTATGGCTTAATTTATTATTCGTTTAATTTATTTTGTCATGAATGTTGGTTTGATTAAACTCTCGGACATGTCGAGATTCGTTTTTGGTGGTGAATGCTTGTAATAGTAAAACATTCGGGGGTTGACCGAATTTAGGATTATTATTATTGTTCTATCTTTTTCCGGAAATTGTATAGGGTCGATTTCATGTATAGAATCGATACCGGATAGTGTAAAATTAAATTGTAATTTATTTTGCGTTGGATCGATGCCGAAACGACCGCCGGAGAAGACGCGTGACGAAGGAGATGATCATGAGGGCCAAGGGACGAGGATCGACCATCCCCATGGTCGATCCCATGAGGATCGATCGATCCGTGCGTGGAGGCGCCGCCGGCAATGGTGGCCGGCCACCTCCTAGGCGTGGGTCGAGGGTGGCGCGGGGATCCCCACCCCGTGCTATCCCGGTCCGGAGATTTACTTTCCTAATTGGTTCGGGTTTTTCCTATTTGAGAATTCCTATTTTTGGGAACTCTCATGGATTAGGAAAAGAATCAATTTGGAATTAATTAGGATTCCTAATTGATTATTTCTATTTTATGGAAATATTCATGGATTAGGAATCTAATTAATTTGGAAAGTAGAAAAGTCCTAAATTATTTTATTTTCTTATTTCATTATGGAAATCATCTAGAATATTCCAAGTGGGTCTTGGATAGATTATTCTAGAGATTTAATGAAGTAGAAAGGGAAAATAAAATAAATAATAATATTAATAATATTTAATTTTATTTTTGATTTATTCGATTGACTTAATTTTTAATTAAGTATCTTTTGGATTTATTAAAAATAAATAGATTTAAATATTGGAAATTAATATTCTCGTCACATGGAACATTCAAGAACGAAGACTGAAGACTAGAAGATGCGTACGGAGATGGAGTAAAGCCATAATAGTCGGAAAATAATATTCTAGTAATTATTTTGACTATGTGATAATACTATGTGCTTTATTACATGTATGCATGCTATATGTGTTTACTTTTATGCACTAGATAGCGTATCCCTTTATTGTAAAAAGCTAAGTGGGAGAGGGTATGGAAACATACCCATGGTCTCCATTGCTGCTCTCTTGGTGACTTTTATAAACTTTTGAAGTTTATATAGATAGGTCATTGTAGGAGAGTTCTTGTAATTCCTCTTGCGAGAAACATTGATTAAGTTCATCAAACAATGCCTAATTTGTCTTTCCAAAACTGATTTCAAGTCGACTCATTCTTACCCCGGGGAGTGGAATGGAGCCAGAGCCACTTGGTCATGTCGAGGACACAAATTAGAGACCTTCGTACCATCCTTTTGAATGTGGGTCGATTGTCTGCTCGGCTCCCTCATTTATGAGAGATAGGGTTGTTCGCATGGTGAATCACTAGTTAGAAACTTCGAGTTTCACTTATGATTCTCCACGTCTTGATTTACAAGATTGAATGGATCAAGTAATTGGGAGTCAATTATAAAGATCTCTTGGTATAGTAAACGTCCACATCACGTGGCTTGCTATGCCGACGGATTTTGGATTAATTGATGTAGACAGCTGTAAGAAATTATGAAGAGTTGTGAAGTTATCGTAAACGTCCACACCACGTGGCTTGCGGTAATGTAGCAATTCCAAGCAATTTACAGTGGTGCTTAGTAATGGTTTACACTTAGATACGCCTTATAGTATTCCTCCCCACGAGGTTCCGCTATAAGTGATGTATGACCAAAGAAAATCTAATTGCTAAGTCGTTTGGGTGGGTAAACGTCCACACCACGTGGCTTGCCTTACCTGATGGGATTTTAGATGTGATTAGTGATTTAATGATATTATTTAAGGGAGATAATATCGGATATTAAATTGTTTGTTTGTTTTATGTGCTTATAGGTTAAGAATGACTGTGACCCCACTTTGTGATATACTTAAAGATGAAAACTCACTGGTTCCATATAGTACTGATTGGAAAAGAAATCTGGACATTGTCCAGACTGTTGAGCATTCTATATCTGCTGTTGTCCCAACTGATGAGGACATTAAGAATGACCTCAATATGATGTTGAGACATAGTGTGGATGCCGCACAAGAGGTGATTGACATACTCATTGTATTTCATCCATTTGAGGAATCGCTTAAAAACGATGACTTGAGAATGAGACTCATAAGTGTGATCAGAAAATCACAAGCTCTTGTGGGCAAGATGGAAGTGCAAGCAAAGAAGCCCAGTGGTTCCAAACCACGGAATGGGAAGAGCAAGCCGCGAGGCAAGTGCTATCGATGCAAGCAGTCTGGGCACTGGAGGTCTGATTGTCCTCTCATCAAAGGTACGAAATTTTCCTTAGTCACTGAAACATTATCAGTGGTGTTATCTACCAGCACCTGGTGTGTAGATACGGGGGCCACTGATCATGTCTGCAATTCATTGCAGGGGTTCCAGGAAACCCAGAGACTTATAGAGGGAGAGATCGTGGTCTACATGGGCAATGCCGCGAGGGTAGCGGCTGTTGCAGTGGGAGACGTTCACTTACGCTTTAGTAGTGATAGGGTTTTAGTTTTACATAATTGTCTTTATGTACCCAATTTTAGAAAGAATTTAATTTCGATTTCTAAACTTATTATGAATGGATATTCTGTTTCTTTTGACCACTCTGTGATCATAAGAAGAAATAGTGATATTATCTGTTCTGGTACATTGGTAGACGATTTGTATGTGTTGAATCCTGAGTCTAACACGATGCAACTAACCGAGAGTAATAACACATCTACGAACACCAATAAGAGAAAGGAACCTTCTAAAATGAATAAATTATACTTGTGGCATCTAAGGCTAGGTCATATAAACTCGAATAGGCTTCAAAGGTTGAAAGCTGATGGTCTAATCAGCGATGTTGAAGGAGAGGACCTTCCAACCTGCAAATCCTGTTTAGAGGGTAAAATGACCAAGCGTCCTTTTTCTGGTAAAGGACGAAGAGCTGAACAAGTATTGGATTTGATTCACTCTGATGTATGCGGACCTATGTCTACTCAGGCAAGGGGAGGGTACGAGTATTTCATCACTTTTACTGATGATTACTCAAGATATGGATATGTATACCTGATGAGCCGCAAGAGCGAATCCTTTGGCAAGTTCAAAGAATTCAAGGCTCTTGTGGAGAACCTTCGTGGTAAATCCATAAAATGCCTGCGATCTGATCGCGGAGGTGAGTACCTGTCTGGAGAATTCAAGGCATACTTGGCAGAGAATGGGATTGAATCCCAACTGACTTCACCATATACTCCCCAGCAGAATGGTGTGTCAGAAAGAAGGAATAGGACTCTTATGGAAATGGTGCGATCAATGATGAGTTACTCGGACTTACCTGTTATGTTCTGGGGACATGCCTTGGAAACGGCAGCGTATACCTTGAATAGGGTTCCAACCAAAACGGTACCAACTACACCCATGGAATTGTGGAGTGGGCGTAAGCCTAACTTGAGACACATTCGGATCTGGGGTTGTCCAGCACATGTGTTGCGACAAGGTGCCGATAAGTTAGAACCTAGATCAGAATTACGGTTGTTTGTAGGATACCCGAAAGGAACTAAAGGTGGCATGTTCTATAGTCCTACGGACCAGAAGATCGTTATAAGTACTAACACTCGGTTCTTAGAGGAAGACTATGTCATGGACCACAAGCCCAAAAGTGACATAATGCATGATGAGTTGAGAGGTAACGATAAGGACCTAGACACAGCCGAACCGAGTAGTAGTACACCACTAGAACCTGCACCTACTGTCACTATTAATACACCGGAACGCCGTCGTAGTGGGAGGGTTGTTAAACAACCAGACAGATGGATTGGACTGGGTGAGTCTTCGGACTCTGGACCTGGAGTTCATGAAATCGATCCCTGGACCTATGATGAGGCGGTACAAGATATAGATGCGCCTTCTTGGAAGAAAGCGATGAAATCCGAAATTGAATCCATGGATTGTAATAAAGTCTGGGATCTTGTAGAACCACCAAGCGGCGTAAAGCCAATTGGGTGTAAATGGGTCTACAAGAGAAAGAGAGGATCTGACGGAAAGGTTGAAACCTTTAAAGCTCGGCTTGTTGCGAAAGGATATACTCAGAAAGAGGGAATCGATTATGAGGAGACCTTCTCGCCGGTAGCCAAGATAAAGTCGATCCGGATTCTCTTATCCATAGCAGCTCATATTGATTATGAGGTGTGGCAAATGGATGTCAAGACAACTTTCCTGAATGGAAGTCTTGACGAGACGATTTGAAACAACCAAAAGGATTCATTGCTAAGGGGTGAGATCATCTAGTGTGCAAGCTTAATCGATCCATTTATGGATTGAAACAAGCTTCGAGATCGTGGAACCTGCGGTTTGACGAAGTAGTCCAATATTTTGGATTCAGTCAAAGCATGGACGAATCGTGTGTGTATTGGAAACGTGATGGGAAAAAGGTGGTGTTTCTCGTGCTTTATGTAGACGACATTCTTCTCATTGGCAATAGTGTGAAAATGTTATCAGACATAAAGGGATGGTTGTCTAGAAAATTCGATATGAAAGATTTGGGAGAATTCGGGCATGTTCTAGGGATCAAAGTTATAAGGGATCGTCGGAATAGAACATTGTACCTATCCCAGCAATCTTACATAGACACGATTCTGGCTCGTTTTAACATGCAAGATTCCAAGAAGGGTGAATTGCCCTTCAGTAAAGGAACTTATCTTTCTAAGGAGATGTGTCCTCAGACACAGAAGGAGAAAGATGAAATGAAAGCAGTTCCCTACGCTTCGGCTGTGGGAAGCTTGATGTATGCGATGTTATGCACGAGGCCTGATATCTGCTATGCAGTTGGCGTAGTAGCGAGATATCAGAGTAACCCTGGAAAGGCTCATTGGACTGCCGTAAAGAGCATTTTCAAGTATTTGCGAAATACTAGGGATTATGTTCTAAGTTACGGGGCAGACAATCTGATTCCTTTGGGTTATACGGATTCAGATTTCCAAGCTGATAAGGACCGGTGTAAGTCGTTATCAGGCTATGTGTTTCACTATTAAAGGAGGAGGAGTTTTAACATGAAAGTAATTTGTCTTAATTATTTTATCACACTTGTACACTTGGTGTATTGAGCGGATCGATTGAGACTCATCAATTAGGATTGCTCGACGATAATTGATTTGAGACTCAGTGTATTTTATTCTTAATCCCCGATACAATTGCGGGTGTGTATATTTAATATAAGTGACTTTGATTTTCCAAAGGAATTGACCGGTTTAATTATTAGGTCAATTACCGGTTAAGTTGGGTCACTATATTTTATATATGGCATGCCGTGAATTCTTGACGGGACAGTGTATCCCGGAAGGGTTGATAATATCCCCGAGATGAGCTCATAAGGATTTATTATGTAAACCTCGCGAGTGAATTTAATTCCGCATAATAAATAAGGTTGAGTGGTACTAGTCTCGGATAAAAGAGATGAATAAATTTATTAAGCAATAAATAAATTTTATTCATGGATATTTATATCTTAAATACACGGAATTAATACTACTACCGGAGAAATATTATTTGGATATAATATGGTTTAATATTGGGAGTGCAATTAATTAATATAGTGGAAAATAAATTAATTAATATTGATAAGGATTAATGGACTTGAGCAGTGGGCTCAATTTAATCTTCAATATTGGAAGCCCAATATTCCACCTCCTTTAGATCCCCTACGTAGCCTATAAAAGCACTACATGGCCTTCATAAATCATAAGACAAGATTATCATACTTGATATTCTAGAGAGTTGAAGAAGAACCATAGGAGTTCGATAGATCGTCGCCCACCCGACGTTCGAACGGAGTGCAAGGAATACGTGGGAAGATTCAAAGGTCATCTTGATTTCGTTTTCCGAACAACGAATCGTAGGTATGATATCTAAACGCCCTTGATATTATTCGATTTTGTTTATCGTGAAATACCGTAGAACGCAAGATCCGGAAAGATCGAAGCCCGGAGTAGACGGACGAACGCGTGGTGGTGGCGAAGCCACCGGACCACGGCGTGCGCCCGCTAGGGTTTCGGCGGGGCAAAGGGGCGAACCCTCGGCTGGGCCGAAGGTGTGCGATCGACCGCAAGGGGTCGATCGCAGGGCACGGGCTGGTGCCGTGCCTAACCTCGCCGTGAAGGCGAGGGCCTCCAGGCAGCGGCGAGTCGCCGGACTCGCCGCGGGGCTGCATCATGCAGCCCACCCCGATCGATCGCCGGCGTGCGATCGATCCTTCGATCGCGTGAACCCCGGCTCGCGGGGGTTCGGCTGGGGGCGGGCCGCGTGCCTTCGGGTGCGTGGTCTCCAAAGGCCGGACTCCGGCGGATGAGTCGGCGTTCATGTGATCTCCGGCGATGGGTTTTTGATCGGGCTATGGTTTCCGCAAATTTTGATAGCCCGGGATATCGAATTCCAACACAAGTGTGATAAAATAATTAAGATAAATTATTTTCTCTCTCACACAACGACTATACCGATGGATTGGTCCGTGTCCATCTAGGTCGTGAGCATCTGTTCGATTAAATACGAGTAACCGATAGTATGATCTTCTGTGCGTCCATACGCACCATACTAACTACAACGTATAAAATCCAGGACTATGATTTGCATATATTTAATTAACAATAATTAAAAGCAAATGAATGTTCATTATTAATAGGTAAATGAAAGTGTACAAGGAGTTCATAATACTCAAATCTAGACATTAAGTATACTACTCCATCACTAACAACCCTCCCACTACGAAGACGCTCTGGTGTATCTTTAGTGACTAAAGATTATCGTAGTGAACTACTCAGTTAGGCTGGTTCTAAGTCTTAATCAGTCCCTCTAAGCACATTAAGTATTACTCTACTCTTGAGCTTATGATCTTGCATATATATAGTCCATGTCGAAGAACCGATCATTGATGCAATCAACGAACATCTGGTCCTTTGGACTATATTACATATCGCAATTCGTTTTCTTAGGGTATCCTATAAACAACCGAATATCTGTACAAGTTTCCAAAAGGAATCAAGTTCAGGATAAACGCCGCTGTTTCCATGCCATATCCCAAAAACGAATTAGGTAACTCCGAATAACTCATTGTCGACTTTCCCATATCTTTAAGAGTCCTATTCCTTCTTTACAACACATTATTTTGCCGAGGCATAAATGGTGTAGTCTGTTGGGAGTTAATCCCATTTTCTTATAAGTATGCCTTACTCCTCAAAGAGGTCTGCATATATCATAGCGAATCAACTCTAGTGCTTTCTTGGATCTTTTCCCTTTAACCGTAAAGGGTTGCTTGGTCATTAAAACTTCCAAGTATGATTCGAAGGTTGGAAGGTCCTTTCCTTCAACCTAGCTGAGTGGTCCATCAGCTTTCATCCTTTGAATCGTACATAAGTTAAAATTGATTTAGCCTAAGATTCCATAAGTTCATTTGATTCATCCTAGAAGGACCTTTACTCTTATTGGGGTTCGACAATGTGTTATTAGCTCCGGTCTGTTGTATCGTGGAAGAACACAGATTTAACATTAAATTGTCTATCAATGTATCAGAATAGATAATATCCCCGTTTCTTACTCCGACAAGTCTGAAACTATCAGAAGAAACAGAATATCCGATCTAAGCCAATTTAGAAATCCGAAATGAAATTTCTTTCTAAATGCCGGCACATAAAGACAATTTATTAGAACTAAGATCCTTCGGTTAAAACCATTTAACATATCCCACTGCAACGGTTGTTACCTTTATAGTATTGCCCATGTAGGTTACTACTTCTTCCTTTCTAAGTCTCCGGGTTTCCTGGAACCCCTGCATTTAAGTGCAGACATGATTAGTGGTTCCCGTATCCACACACCAGGTACTGGTGGATAACACCACCAAGCATGTTTCGGTGACTAAGGAAGAATCAACTTCTTGTTGCTTGAGAGGACAATTAAAACTCCCAGTATCCAAACTGCTTACAACGGAAGCACTTGCCCCTTGGGCTTGCTTGTCCCATTCCGTGGTCCAGATATATTAGGCCCACTGGGTTTCCGTATTTGCTTCTTCTTCCTTTTGCCGCCCGAAGGCCTAGGATGATTCAATTTCTCAGCCACAAGTGCTTTGAGAGCCCTTAAAGATTCCCTCAGCCGCTTGAAGTTCAACCAGGAGCTCCGCCAAGGAATAAGACCTCTTATCCATGTTATAGTTTAGGCGAAACTGCTCAAAACTATTGGAAATCGATATCCCGGGGTATCAAAATTTGCGGAACCGATAACCCCGACCGAAATCCCATCGCCGGAAACACGCGAACCACCAAACGGAGCCGGGCTCGACCCGAGCATCGCCGCGGGATGAACCCGCGGCCAAAACCCTAGCCGAGCCCCCGCCAGGGCTCGCGATCGTGCGCCGATCGCTGGGGCTGCTCCGGCAGCCCCGGGCGGTGAGTCCGGCGACTCACCCCCATCACCGGAGGCGGGAGGCACCACCAGCCGCGGCGCCAGCCCGCGGAAGTCCCCCGGCGATCGAGCTAGGGCTCGATCGCCCCTAGCCGCGGCGTCCAGCCGCGGCTTTCCTTCGATGCGCGCCGGCGGTCGAAGCCCTAGGGCTCGACCGCCACCCCTCGGCTCCTAGCCGAGGGTTCGTTCGATACTTCGCCGGGGATCTCGAATCCCCGTCCCCGAAGTTCGTCGTTTACCCGGATCGTGCGTTCATGTATGTATCACAATCAATTCACATAAAATCACACAAGGAGTTTTATGATCATACCTTTTGATTCGTTGTGCGGAGAAACGAAATCAATTGAAGACCTTTGAATCTTCCTACGTATTCCTTGCACTCCGTTCGAACGTCGGGTGGGCGACGATCTATCGAACTCCTATGGATCTTCTTCACGAACTCTCTAGAATATCAAGTATGATAATCTTATATGGTGTCTTGAATTGTGAAGACCATGTAGTGCTTTTATAGGCTACGTAGGGGATCTAAAGGAGGTGGAATATTGGGCTTCCAATATTGAAGATTAAATTGAGCCCAATGCTCAAGTCCATTAATCCTTATCAATATTAATTAATTTATTTTCCACTATATAAATTAATTGCACTCCCAATATTAAACCATATTATATCAAATAATTTTTCTCCGGTAGTCTTATTTATTCCGTGTATTTAAGATTTAAATATCCATGAATAAAATTAATTTATTGCTAATTAATTTATTCATCTCTTGAATCCGATACTAGTACCATTCAACCTTAATTATTGCGCGGAACGAATCCACTCATGAGGTTTACACAATAATTCCTTATGAACTCATCTCGGGGATATTATCAACCCTTCCGGGATACACTGTCCCGTCAAGTATTCACGGCATGCCATATATAGAATATAGTGACCCAACTTAACCGCTAATCAACCCAATAATTAAATCGGTTAATTCCTTTGGTAAATCTAAGTCACTTATATTAAATATACACACCCGCAATAGTTTCGGGGATTAAGAATAAAATACTCTGAGACTCGAATCGATTATCGCCGGCAATCCTAATCGATGAATCTCAACGATCCGCTCAATACACCAAGTGTACAAGTGTGATAAAATAATTAAGATAAATTATTTTCTCTCTCACACAACGACTATACCGATGGATTGGTCCGGGTCCATCTAGGTCGTGAGCAACTGTTCGATTAAATACGAGTAACCGATAGTATGATCTTCTGTGCGCCCATGCAACACCATACTAACTACAACGTATAAAATCTAGGACTATGATTTGTTGGAGTTGTGTACTTAATGTCTAGATTTAAGTAACAGTAAATTCCCGATCATAGCATTTAATCTATTAAATTAATAAACAATTGTTTGCGTTTAATTATTGTTAATTAAATATATGCAAATTATAGTCCTGGATTTTATACGTTGTAGTTAGTATGGTGCAAGCATGGGCGCACAGAAGATCATACTATCGGTTACTCGTATTTAATCAAATAGTAGCTCACGACCTAGATGGACACGGACCAATCCATCGGTATAGTCGTTGTGTGAGAGAGAAAATAATTTGTCTTAATTATTTTTTCACACTTGTACACTTGGTGTATTGAGCGGATCGTTGAGATTCATCGATTAGGATTGCCGGTGATAATCGATTCGAGTCTCAGTGTATTTTATTCTTAATCCCCGATATTATTGCGGGTGTGTATATTTAATATATGTGACTTTGATTTACCAAAGGAATTAACCGATTTAATTATTAGGTTGATTACCGGTTAAGTTGGGTCACTATATTTTATATATGGCATGCCGTGAATAATTGACCGGACAGTGTATCCCGTAAGGGTTGATAATATCCCCGAGATGAGTTCATAAGGAATTATTGTGTAAACCTCATGAGTGGATTCGTTCCGCACAATAATTAAGGTTGAATGGTACTAGTCTCGGATTCAAGAGATGAATAAATTAATTAGCAATAAATTAATTTTATTCATGGATATTTAAATCTTAAATACACGGAATAAATAATACTACCGGAGAAATATTATTTGATATAATATGGTTTAATAGTGGGAGTGCAATTAATTTATATAGTGGAAAATAAATTAATTAATATTGATAAGGATTAATGGACATGAGCATTGGGCTCAATTTAATCTTCAATATTGGAAGCCCAATATGTTGGAATTCGATATCCCGGGCTATTAAAATTGCGGAAACAATAACCCGAACGAAAACCTTCGCCGGAGATCACATGAACACCGACTCATCCGCCGGAGTCCGACCATCGGAGACCATGCGCCCGAAGACACACAGCCCGCCCCCGGCCGAACCCCCGCGAGCCGGGTTCACGCGATCGAACATCGCGTTCGATGGGGCTGCATCCGGCAGCCCCCGGCAGCAGGTCCGGCGACCTGCTGCCCGCCGTGGAGGAGCCCCCACCGTCGAGGTGGGGAGGTGACGGCACCAGCCCGCCACCATCGGCGATCGCACGCAGCGATCGCCCCCTCGGCCGAAGCCGAGGGTTCCTCTTCGCGCGCCCGCCGAACCCTAGGCGGGTCGATCCACGCGGTCCGGTGGCTTCGCCACCACCGCGTGATCGTCCGTCTACTCCGGGTCCGAACTTCGAATCTTGCGTTCTACGGTATTCTCGATAAATCCAAAATCGAACAATTATCAAGGGCGTTTAGATATTGTACCTTTCGATTCGTTGTTCGGAGAAACGAAATCAAGATGACCTTTGAATCTTCCCACGTATTCCTTGCACTCCGTTCGAACGTCGGGTGGGCGACGATCTATCGAACTCCTATGGATCTCCTTCAACTCTCTAGAATATCAAGTGTGATAACCTTGTCTTATGATTTATGAAGGCCATGCAGTGCTTTTATAGGCTACGTAGGGGATCTAAAGGAGGTGGAATATTGGGCTTCCAATATTGATGATTAAATTGAGCCCACTGCCCAAGTCCATTAATCCTTATCAATATTAATTAATTTATTTTCCACTATATAAATTAATTGGACTCCCAATATTAAACCATATTATATCCAAATAATATTTCTCCGGTAGTATTATTTATTCCGTGTATTTAAGATATAAATATCCATGAATAAAATTTATTTATTGCTTAATAAATTTATTCATCTCTTTTATCCCAGACTAGTACCATTCAACCTTATTTATTATGCGGAATTAAATCCACTCGCGAGGTTTACATAATAAATCCTTATGAGCTCATCTCGGGGATATTATCAACCCTTCCGGGATACACTGTCCGGTCAATTATTCACGGCATGCCATATATAAAATATAGTGACCCAACTTAACCGGTAATTAACCCAATAATTAAATCGGTTAATTCCTTTGGTAAATCAAAGTCACTTATATTAAATATACACACCCGCAATAATATCGGGGATTAAGAATATAATACACTGAGTCTCAAATCAATTATCGCCGAGCAAACCTAATTGATGAGTCTCAATCGATCCGCTCAATACACCAAGTGTACAAGTGTGATAAAATAATTAAGAAATTATTTTCTCCCTCACACAACGACTATACCGATGGATTGGTCCGTGTCCATCTAGGTCGTGAGCAACTGTTCGATTAAATACGAGTGACCGATAGTATGATCTTCTGTGTGCCCATGCAACACCATACTAACTACAACGTATAAAATCCAGGACTATAATTTGCATATATTTAATTAACAATAATTAAAAGCAAATGAATGTTTGTATTTAATAGGTAAATGAAAGTGTACAAGGAGTTCATAATACTCAAATCTAGACATTAAGTATACTACTCCATCAATCTCCCACTTATACTAAGGTCTAGTCATATCTTCCAAACTCCCGACTCCCATACTCATCACGTGCTTAAACTGTACCTCCAAGAGGTACCATGTGAATGAGCAATCTAGGTTGCCGCTCTGAAGCTATCTTGGTGACTACTGCATCGTCCCTCTGACGATGACTCGTATCAGGTGGTACTTGCCCTATGTGTTATCTTACACTCATGGACTCGTGATCTCTTAAAGTTTGCCATTGCACGGCTATTTACATAGCTTTTGGTAAACTAAGAATCACATCTAAGTCCTGGAGGAAATTAAGGAACCAAACTGACTCTTTCGCTGCCTCTGAGGCTGCAACATATTCAGCTTCCATGGTAGAGTCTGAAATGCACTTTTGCTTAACACTCCTCCATGATACGGCTCCACCTCCCAAAGTGTACACATAGCCTGATGTCGACTTTCGCCGGTCCTTATCAGCTTGGAAATCCGAATCCGTATAACCCAAAGGAATCAGATTGTCTGCTCCGTAACTTAGAACATAATCCCTTGTATTTCGCAAATACTTGAAAATGCTCTTTACGGCAGTCCAATGAGCCTTTCCAGGGTTACTCTGATATCTCGCTACTACGCCAACTGCATAGCAGATATCAGGCCTCGTGCATAACATTGCATACATCAAGCTTCCCACAGCCGAAGCGTAGGGAACTGCTTTCATTTCATCTTTCTCCTTTTGTGTCCGAGGACACATCTCTTTAGAAAGATAAGTTCCTTTACTGAAGGGTAGTTCACCCTTCTTGGAATCTTGCATGTTAAAACGAGCCAGAATCGTGTCTATGTAAGATTGCTGGGATAAGTACAATGTTCTATTCCGGCGATCCCTTATAACCTTGATCCCTAGAACATGTCCAACTTCTCCCAAATCTTTCATATCGAATTGTCTAGACAACCATCCCTTTATGTCTGATAACATTTTCACACTGTTGCCAATGAGAAGAATGTCGTCTACATAAAGCACGAGAAACACCACCTTCTTCCCATCACGTTTCCAATACACACACGATTCGTCCATGCTTTGACTGAATCCAAAAGATTGGATTACTTCGTCAAACCGCAGGTTCCACGATCTCGAGGCTTGTTTCAATCCATAAATGGATCGATTAAGCTTGCACACTAGATGATCTCGCCCCTTAGCAATGAATCCTTCTGGTTGTTTCATATAAATCGTCTCGTCAAGACTTCCATTCAGGAAAGCTGTCTTGACATCCATTTGCCACACCTCATAATCCATATGAGCTGCTATGGATAAGAGAATCCGGATCGACTTTATCTTGGCTACCGGCGAGAAGGTCTCCTCATAATCGATTCCCTCTTTCTGAGTATATCCTTTCCCAACAAGCCGAGCTTTAAAGGTTTCAACCTTTCCGTCAGATCCTCTCTTTCTCTTGTAGACCCATTTACACCCAATTGGCTTTACGCCGCTTGGTGGTTCTACAAGATCCCAGACTTTATTACAATCCATGGATTCAATTTCGGATTTCATCGCTTTCTTCCAAGAAGGCGCATCTATATCTTGTACCGCCTCATCATAGGTCCAGGGATCGATTTCATGAACTCCAGGTCCAGAGTCCGAAGACTCACCCAGTCCAATCCATCTTTCTGGTTGCTTAACAACCATCCCACTACGACGGCGTTCCGGTGTATTAACAGTGACAGTAGGTGCAGGTTCTAGTGGTGTATCACTACTCGGTTCGGCTGTATCTAAGTCCTCCTTGTCACCTCTCATCTCATCAAGTATTATGTCACTTTTGGGCTTGTGGTCCATGACATAGTCTTCCTCTAAGAACCGAGCGTTAGTACTTATAATGATCTTCTGGTCTTTAGGACTATAGAACATGCCACCCTTAGTTCCTTTCGGGTATCCTACAAACAGTCGTAATTCTGATCTAGGTTCTAACTTATCGGCACCTTGTCGCAACACATGTGCTGGACAACCCCAGATCCGAATGTGTCCCAAGTTAGGCTTACGCCAACTCCACAATTCCATGGGTGTTGTTGGTACCGTTTTGGTTGGAACCCTATTCAAGATATACGCCGCTGTTTCCAAGGCATGTCCCCAGAACATAATAGGTAAGTCCGAGTAACTCATCATCGATCGCACCATTTCCATAAGAGTCATATTCCTTCTTTCTGACACACCATTCTGCTGGGGAGTGTATGGTGAAGTCAGTTGGGATTCAATCCCATTCTCTGCCAAGTATGCCTTGAATTCTCCAGACAGGTACTCGCTGTTGGAAATCGACTACCCGGGATGCGTTCGTTCGATCACTCGAACATCCGAACGATCCCAGTCGACATCCGGTGTCGCTACTTCGTTCGCTTTTCCAGCCCGTGCCCCGATTCACGCCCAGCCATTGCCCCGAAGGACAACCGCGCGAACCGAGCGGGCTGCCAGAAAAAGACCAAAACGGCGGTCGCCGTTTGGAAACGGCGGTCGCCGTTTCTCCGCGAACAGCAGCGCGTTCTGCTGTTCCGGGCTCGTTTCCGGTCCGTTTTTCCTCTTCCGACTACCGATCCGAAGGTCCTTGAACCCCTAGTAGTCGAGGAACACGTACCACGACTCCCGGAACCCGATCGTTCGTCCGATGTATTTTTAACGAATTTAGAGATCGATAATTGCGGAATTAGGGATCGATCTCATACCTTTGTCGCGTGATTCGGAGAAGCCGAATTGACAGATACCTCGAGTCTTCTAGCGTGTATCCTAGCCCTCTTGCTCCAGCCGATGTGTGGGCATCGATCCGCTTGGAGCTTCTCTTCTTCTTCTCTCTCAAACCCTCCTTTTCACGTTTTTATTATTCTGTCTCCAGAAATATATTTGCGCTAGCAAATTAATTTCTACAGAAAAGAAAAACTATTCTGTATCCAGAAATATATTTGCGCTAGCAAATTAATTTCTACAGAAAAGAAGAACAATTCTGTATCCAGAAATATATTTGCGCTAGCAAAATAATTTCTACAGAAAAGAAAAACACTGCGCTAATCTAAATTAATTAAGCGGAGAAAAGAATAATTGCGCTAACAAAATAATTTCTCCACAGAATTAATTATAGTGGCGTTCTGTAGGTTTAGAGAAGAGAGATGAGGGATTTATATAGGCCACACTAGGGACCCATAGGCAATTAATTAATTAGGCTTAAATTGCAATTTAATTAACTTGGTATCCCAAAAGGAAAACCTTAATTAAATTCCACAATTTTATTTATAATTAATTCCACTATAAAATTATAAATGATTTCCCAATTAATTAATTCAAATTATTCCGTCAATAATTTTCCCGCCGTATTACATATGTGATTTTCCCCGTGTTTAAGATATCGCATGTCCATGAATTAATTAATTACTAATAATTAAATTAATTCATTTCTTATTATCCGAGACTAGTACCACTCATCCTTATTATCATGTGGAACGAATCCACCTACAGGGTTTACATGATAAACTTTATGAGCTCATCTCGGGGACATCATCAACCCAATAAATGGGACACGGTTTCCTGTCTATAATCTATAGCATGCCGTGTGTACAATACCGATTCCCAATCTACCGAGAATATTGACTAATCAATTAATCTCACTCATTGGCACATCAAAGAACCGAGCATTGGACACACGCACCTATAATTATATAGGGATTAAGAACTCACATATCCGTAATATCTGAGGTCTAGTTCGATTACATCGATTAGTATAAATCGAACGCCCTCCCGTGGTCCTGCTCAATACACCAAGTGTACGAGTGTAACATGATAGTCAAGACCGACTATCTACCGGTCACACTACGACGTACCGATGGATTGTCCCTGTCCATCTAAGTCGTGAGCTACTGTTCGATAGTATACGAGTAACCGACAGTATGATCTTCCGCGTGTCTCCTCACGCCATACTGTCTACAACGTATACATCAAGGACTATTGCATTAAATGCAATCATGCTTGAATCATATCTCGAATTAAGGTATAGATAAGGAGTTCCTATTTGCACTAAACTAGACATTTAGAATACAACTCCATCAATCTCCCACTTATACTAAAAGTCTAGTCGCCCTCTCCCAGACATCAGATTCCCATAACCTCATCACGCCTACCCAACGCTTTCGCTGGAAGTGCCTCTGTGAACGGGTTTACCAGGCAATCCTCTTGATGCTATCTAGGTGACAACTGCATCGTCTTACTAGACGATCTCTCGAATCAGGTGGTACTTGCGCTCTACGTATTATCTCCCACTGTGGACTCGTGGCATTTCAAGTTTGCCAATACCGCTATTCAAAATAGCTTTGGGTAAACTAGAAACCACATCTAAGTCCCTTAGGAAGTTCTGGAGCCACACTGACCTTTTAACTGCCTCAGAGGCCGTTATCCTTTCAGTTTCCATGGTAGAATCCGTAATGCATCGCTGCTTTACATTCTTCCATGTGACTGCTCCACTTCACAGTGAGAACACATAGCCTGACTTCGACTTTCAACTGTCCCTGTTTGATTGGAAATATCCAAAGGAAACCACTTGACTGCTTTGTAACTCAGAACATAATTCCTGGTCCTCTGCAGGAGCCTAAACATGTTCTTTACATCAGTCAAGTGATCCTTTCCAGGATTACTATGATATCTCACCACCATGCCCACGGCATAGTAGATATCAGTCTCGTGCATCGCATTACATATATTAAGCTTCCCACCATTAAGGTGCAGGGAACTGCTTACTCTTCATCTATCTCCTTTATTGTGTCAGACACAAAACCTTAGATAGATGAATTCCACATCTAAAAGGTGAAGACCTTTCTTGGGATTCTGTATGCTGCAACGAGTAAGAATTGTATTTTATATATGAGACTCGAGATAAGTTCTATGTTCTTTTCTGGCGATCATTTAATACTTTGATCCCTAGAACATTCCCGACTTCTCCTGAGTCTCTTATATTGAATTACTCGGACAACCATCCCTTTATGTCCGATAACATCTTTCATATTGTTGCCAATTCAGAAGGATGTCGTCTACATAAAGAATGAGAAAACACCACATCTTTTCTGTCACTTCTTTATTACACACAGGACCTAAACATGCCTTGAATGAATCCATGAAATGGATTTTCTCATAGGTCCGCATGTGTCCAAGATCTTGAAGCTTCCTTCAATCTTAAGATTAATTAAGCTTGCTTACTGAATGCTCTTGGCTCTTTTCGATGAATCTTTCTGGCTGTCCCACACAGATGGCCCCGTCAAGACTTCGATTTAGAAAATCTGTCTTGACTTCCATCTTCCATGTGAAGACAAAAGAATCCTGATCGACTTTTGCCAAGACTGAGCATCCTGATCTTTCAGCGTCTCGTCATAGATCCAGGGTTCGGCTTCATGTTCTCCAGGCAACAAGTCCGAAGACTCACCTATAAACATGAACCTGTTGGGTTGTCTAACAACCCTCCCACTACGAAAACGCTCCGGTGTATCTTTAGTGACTAAAGATTATAGTAGTGAACTACTCAGTTAGGCTGGTTCTAAGTTTTAATCAGTCCCTCTAAGCACATTTAAGTATTACTCTACTCTTGGGCTTGCGATATTGCATATACATATAGTCCATGTCTAAGAACCGAACGTTGATTCAATCAATGAACATCTGGTCCTTTGGACTATATTACATATCTCAATTCGTTTTCTTAGGGTATCTTATAAACAGCCGAATATCTGTACAAGTTTCCAAAGGAATCAAGTTCAAGATAAACGCCGCTGTTTCCAAGCCATATCCCAAAACAAATTAGGTAACTCCGAATAACTTATTGTCTACTTTCCCATATCTATAAGAGTCCTATTCCTTCTTTACAACACATTATTTTGCCGAGGCATAAATGGTGTATTCTGTTGGGAGTTAATCCCATTTTCTGATAAGTATGCCTTACTCTTCAAAGAGGTCTGCATATATCAGAGCGAATCAACTCTAGTACTTTCTTGGATCTTTTCCCTTTAACCGTAAAGGGTTGCTTGGTCATTAAAACTTCCAAGTATGATTCGAAGGTTGGAAAGTCCTTTCCTTCAACCTAGCTGAGTAGTCCATCAGCTTTCACCCTTTGAATCGTACTCAAGTTAAAATGATCTAGCCTAAGATTCCATAAGTAAATTTGATTCATCCTAGAAGGATCTTTACTCTTATTGGGGTTCGACAATGTGTTATTAGCTTCGGTGTGTTGCATCATGGAAGAACACGGATTTGGTATTAAATTGTCTATCAATGTACTAGAATAGATAATATCCCCGTTTCCTACTCCGACAAGTCTGAAACTATCAGAAGAAACAGAATATCTATTCTAAGCCAATTTAGAAATCTGAAATGAAATTTCTTTCTAAATGCCGGCACATAAAGACAATTTATTAGAACTAAAATCCTACCGTTAAAATATTTAACATCTCCCACTGCAATGGCTGTTACCTTAGCAGTATTGCCCATGTAGATTATAATTTCTTCCTTTCTAAGTCTCCGGGTTTCCTGGAACCCCCGCATTTAGGTGCAGACATGATTAGTGGTTTCCGTATCCACACACCAGGTACTGGTAGATAACACCACTAAACATGTTTCGGTGACTAAGGAGGAGTTAACTTCTAGTTGCTTTGAGAGGACAATCAAAACTCCCAGTATCCAAACTGCTTACAACAGAAGCACTTGCCCCTTGGGCTTGCTTGTCCCATTCCGTGGTCCAGATATATTAGGCCCACTGGGTTTCCGTATTTGCTTCTTCTTCCTTTTGCCGCCCGAAGGCTTAGGAAGAGCCAATTTATCAGCCACAAGTGTTTTGAGAGCCCTTAAAGATTCCCTCAGCCGCTTTGAAGTTCAACCAGGAGCTCCGCCAATGAATAAGACCCCTTATTCATATTATAGTTCAGGCGGAACTACTCAAAACTTCTCGGCAGAGACTGGAGCATAATATCAACTTGGGTTACCCCATTGAGATAGCCCATCATTCTAAGAACGTGATCCCTCACGGACGTTCTTTCCGACATGATGGCCGTCATGAGTTGCCTCATTTCACTTTGTCCGGCTGTCCTGTCCTGATAACCAAAACTTCTTGAGGTTAAGCATCATATCATAGGTAATGGTCATAGCATGATACCGATGTCGCAGCACATTTGACTTGAAGGTCATAATGTTGCTCCGCGTCATCTCATAGCCCTGATCCATTTCCAATGAGCTTCCTTTCCTCAGTAGTGGAAGCATCATTTGGTTCAGCAGGTCAATTGACTTGGAGTACATATTTGTACTCCTCTGCAGTTAGGACAATGTCCAAGTTTCTTTTCCAATCCATACAAACAGGTTCAGTGAGTTTGTTGACTTTTAATGGGAATAATACCATATAAAACAAACAATGAGTTTAATTCGATATCATTTCCCTCAAGTGATATCATTAAACTACCAATCATTTCCAAAATCCCATCAGACATAGCAAGCCACGTTCTTGTGGACGTTTACCAGTCCAAATGATTTTATGATTGGATTTCACTTCGGTCGTACATCATTATAGCAGTGACTCCGATGGGGAGGATACTATAAAGCGTACCTAAGTGTGTACCATTTCTCAGTACTAAGTCCACCGCTCGGGAACCACATGTCCACCGCAAGCCACGTTCTTGTGGACGTTTACGTTGACATGCGGTCCTCCACGACTTTCTATAACTGTCGAGCCTCAATTAATCCCAAAGTTCCGTTTCCATTTAGCAAGCCACGTTCTTGTGGACGTTTACTAAAACAAACAACTTTATTAATTGAATCTCACTTATTTAAATGTCATAGAATCTTAATTAACCCAAAGTACCGTTTCCATTTAGCAAGCCACGTTCTTGTGGACGTTTACTAAAACAAACAACTTTGTTAATTGAATCTTACATTTATTAAATTTCACAATTTTATTAATCAAAGCTTGATATCTCGTAAGTGAAACTCGAAGTTTCTAACCAGCGATCAATCATGCAATTGAGCCCTATCTCTCACTAAGTGAGGGAGCCAACCAGACAATCGATCTAGTCATCGAATGACTCGAATGTCTCTAATCTGTGTCATTGACATAACCAAGCGCTTTGGCTCCATTCCACTCCCCGGGGTGAGAATGAGTCGAGTTGAAATTAGTCTTTGAATGACAGATTAGGCATTGCTTTTGAGAAATATAATTGTTCAATTTTATAAGTGGATTTTAAATTCGAATTTTGATCCAGTGATATCTGTGTGTCGACTTTATCCGATAGGGAGGATGACACTAAAGCCAACTCGTAAGTGACACACATCACTATCAAAACAGAGAATGGAGACCGCGGGATTGTTTCCAATCCCTCTCCCACTTAGTATTTTACGAAAGGGAAAACATGCATAATATAAATAAAGCATAATAACAAGCACGTAAACACACAAAAAGCATTTAACGTGGCCCCGATTATTATGGCCTTTAAATATCTTCCATGCACGTCTTCTCGGATCTTCGTCTCGTTGCTCGTCTCGGTCTCGATCCACCACCGACTCGTCTAAGTGCCAAGAGACGAACCCCTCCCACTGGAGTATCATCCCAGGCCTCGACGAGCGACCCGTGGTGTCCGTCGAACCCCCACGCCGCTGCTGCCAAGTATCCAGCGAAACGGCGACCGCCGTTTAAAAACGGCGACCGCCGTTTGCCCTTCAGCAGCTCGCGGGTTCGACTTCTCGACCCTCGTTCGTCCGGCCTCCGATCTTCTCTCGATCCACCAAGTAGCAGTAACATTACAAAGGTAAAACATACTACTTCCGGCATCGATCCAATACAGGTTGATCGATCCTATACATCCTTATAAAACGAAAAACGTAATAAAACCTAAACGACTCAACCCGTCGTTTTAACTATTACAAACATGCAACGATTTCAAAAACAAAGATCTCGACAAGCCCGAGAGTTTAACAAACCACAAACATTAAAGCACAAACACATGGCCATAATAATCGGGTTCGAACCTGCAAAACAAATCTCGCAAAAATACAACGAACGTACAAAACCTGGCTCTGATACCAATTGTTGGAAATCGACTACCCGGGATGCGTTCGTTCGATCACTCGAACATCCGAACGATCCCAGTCGACATCCGGTGTCGCTACTTCGTTCGCTTTTCCAGCCCGTGCCCCGATTCACGCCCAGCCATTGCCCCGAAGGACAACCGCGCGAACCGAGCGGGCTGCCAGAAAAAGACCAAAACGGCGGTCGCCGTTTGGAAACGGCGGTCGCCGTTTCTCCGCGAACAGCAGCGCGTTCTGCTGTTCCGGGCTCGTTTCCGGTCCGTTTTTCCTCTTCCGACTACCGATCCGAAGGTCCTTGAACCCCTAGTAGTCGAGGAACACGTACCACGACTCCCGGAACCCGATCGTTCGTCCGATGTATTTTTAACGAATTTAGAGATCGATAATTGCGGAATTAGGGATCGATCTCATACCTTTGTCGCGTGATTCGGAGAAGCCGAATTGACAGATACCTCGAGTCTTCTAGCGTGTATCCTAGCCCTCTTGCTCCAGCCGATGTGTGGGCATCGATCCGCTTGGAGCTTCTCTTCTTCTTCTCTCTCAAACCCTCCTTTTCACGTTTTTATTATTCTGTCTCCAGAAATATATTTGCGCTAGCAAATTAATTTCTACAGAAAAGAAAAACTATTCTGTATCCAGAAATATATTTGCGCTAGCAAATTAATTTCTACAGAAAAGAAGAACAATTCTGTATCCAGAAATATATTTGCGCTAGCAAAATAATTTCTACAGAAAAGAAAAACACTGCGCTAATCTAAATTAATTAAGCGGAGAAAAGAATAATTGCGCTAACAAAATAATTTCTCCACAGAATTAATTATAGCGGCGTTCTGTAGGTTTAGAGAAGAGAGATGAGGGATTTATATAGGCCACACTAGGGACCCATAGGCAATTAATTAATTAGGCTTAAATTGCAATTTAATTAACTTGGTGTCCCAAAAGGAAAACCTTAATTAAATTCCACAATTTTATTTATAATTAATTCCACTATAAAATTATAAATGATTTCCCAATTAATTAATTCAAATTATTCCGTCAATAATTTTCCCGCCGTATTACATATGTGATTTTCCCCGTGTTTAAGATATCGCATGTCCATGAATTAATTAATTACTAATAATTAAATTAATTCATTTCTTATTATCCGAGACTAGTACCACTCATCCTTATTATCATGTGGAACGAATCCACCTGCAGGGTTTACATGATAAACTTTATGAGCTCATCTCGGGGACATCATCAACCCAAAAATGGGACACGGTTTCCTGTCTATAATCTATAGCATGCCGTGTGTACAATACCGATTCCCAATCTACCGAGAATATTGACTAATCAATTAATCTCACTCATTGGCACATCAAAGAACCGAGCATTGGACACACGCACCTATAATTATATAGGGATTAAGAACTCACATATCCGTAATATCTGAGGTCTAGTTCGATTACATCGATTAGTATAAATCGAACGCCCTCCCGTGGTCCTGCTCAATACACCAAGTGTACGAGTGTAACATGATAGTCAAGACCGACTATCTACCGGTCACACTACGACGTACCGATGGATTGTCCCTGTCCATCTAAGTCGTGAGCTACTGTTCGATAGTATACGAGTAACCGACAGTATGATCTTCCGCGTGTCTCCTCACGCCATACTGTCTACAACGTATACATCAAGGACTATTGCATTAAATGCAATCATGCTTGAATCATATCTCGAATTAAGGTATAGATAAGGAGTTCCGTATTTGCACTAAACTAGACATTTAGAATTGCTGGGATTCGATGTCCCGGGCTATCAAAATTGCGGAACCGATAACCCGACCGAAAACCCGTCGCCGGAATTCGCACGAATTCCAACTCATCCGCGAGAGTCCGACCTTTGGAGACTACGCGCCCGAAGAAACGCAGCCCGCCCCCAGTCGATTTTCTCCCACGAGTCGGAAATCACGAACGCGAACGCCACACGAAGATCCGGGCTCGACAAGAGTCGCCGCGGGGTGAACCCGCGGCTAAACCCTAGCCGAACCCCATCCGCGGGGTTCGCGATCGCCGTGCATGGCGATCGCCGGGGCTGTTCGGAGCAGCCCCTTGGCGGTGAGTCCGGCGACTCATCGCCGCCATCCGACGGGAGGAGGACCACCAGTCGCGGCGGGAAGCCGCGACGGTCCCCGGCGATCGAACTAGGGTTCGATCGCCCCAGCCGCGGCGTCCAGCCGCGGCTTTCTCCCTTTGCGCGCACCACCGGCGGAGGGAGGCCGGGGAGTTCGACCCGCCGTGGCACCAGCCCACGGCCGAACCCCCAGCGATCGACTTCACGTCGATCGCTCGCCCCGGCGTCCAGCCGGGGCTTCCCTCACGCCCGCGCGCCGGCGGTCGAACCCTAGGGTTCGGCCGCCCCTTGTTCGATCCCGACGGGGATCGCGAGATCCCCGTATCCCGGTCTCGACGTTCCCGGATCGTCTTGTTCATGTACATATCACGATTAAACGACACGAATAATCAAAGAGGGGGTTTCTCGATTATACCTTCGATTCGTTGTACAGAGAAACGAAATCGGTTGACGACCTCGTGACCTTCCCGCGTATTCCTTGCACTTCCTCCGAACGTCGTGTGGGCGACGATCTATCGGATTCCTATGGATCTTCCTCACTCTCAAAACTTTATTGTTGGCGTAACTTAGGTTGTTAAAAGTGAAGACCATGTAGTGCTTATATAGGCTACGAAGGGGATCATAAGGAGAATAAATATTGGGCTCCTAAATATTGAAAATTAAATTGGGTCCAACCCAAATCTATTAATTCTTATCAATATTAAATTTTATTTATTTTCCACTATATAAATAAAATTGCACTCCCAATATTATTCCATATTATATCAAATAATATTTCTCCGATTAGTATTATATATTCCGTGTATTTAAGATTTAAATATCCATGAATAAATTTATTTATTGCTCAATAAATAATATTCATATCTTATATCCGAGACTAGTACCGTTCAACCTTTATTATTGTGCGGAACGAATCCACTCATGAGGTTTACACAATAATTCCTTATGAACTCATCTCGGGGATATTATCAACCCTTCCGGGATACACTTTCCCGTCAAGTATTCACGGCATGTCGTATATAAAATATAGCGACCCAACTTTACCGGTAATTAACCCAATAATTAAATCGGTTAATTCCTTTGGAAAATCAAAGTCTCTAGTATTAAATATACACACCCGCAATAGGATCGGGGATTAAGAATAAAATACTCCGAGATTTAAATTGATTATCCAAGGCAATCCTAATCAATAAATCTCAAGCTGATCCGCCCAATACACCAAGTGTACAAGTGTGATAAAATAATTAAGACAAATTATTTTCTCTCTCACACAACGACTATACCGATGGACTAGTTCGTGTCCATCTAGGTCGTGAGCAACTGTTCGATTAAATACGAGTAACTGATAGTATGATCTTCTGTGTGGGCCCGACACACCATACTAACTACAACGTATGAAATCCAGAACTATGGTTTGCATAATTAATTAAATGCAAATGATTGTTTATTAATTAAATAGGTTAAATGCTATGACCGGGAGTTTACCGATACTTAAATCTAGACATTAAGTACACAACTCCAACAAGAATACAACTCCAACAATCTCCCACTTGTACTAAGGTCTAGTCATTTCCTCCAAACTCCCGACTCCCATACTCATCACGTGCTTAAATTATACTTCCCAGAAGTATTATGTGAATGAGCAATCTAGGTTGCCGATCTGAAGTTATCTTGGTGACTACTACGTCGTCTCTCTGACGATGACTCGTATCAGGTGGTACTGGCTCTATGTGTTATCATCACTTTTCGAACTTATGACTTCTTCCAGTTCTTTTGGTGAACCAAGAGTCATATCCAAGTTCAGAGGTCATTCCGGAACCTAACCAAAACTTCCGCTGCCTCTGAGGCTGCTATTCGGTTTATGATAGAGTCCGAGAAGCATTACGCTTATCACTCTTTCGTCCTTTAGGTTCCACCTCTTAAAAGTGAACACATAGCCTGATATCGACTTACACTGATCTTTCTCTGATTTTTGGATCTGAGAAACTGTAATCTAAGAATGTTTTGCCAGTAATCCAGTACTTTCAAATACTTTACAGCATTCGAATATTTCTTATCCAGATTACTTCGTTATCCTCCCACTACGCTAACCGCACAGTTGATATCAGGTTCTGGTTTTTCAACATTGCATCTACAAAGATCTCCACACAAGAAGTGTAAGTAACTGCTTTGTCCATATCTATCTCCTTCATGTGTTCGAAAACACATACCTTTAGATAGATGTATTCTGTTCCTGAAAGGCAATAACCTTTCTCAGAATTGTGCATGTTTAAAACAAACCATAGTCGTATAAGATATCTTAAGAGAAGTACAAATGTTCTTATCTAGAGATCGAAAGATTTCTAAGAACATGATCCAATATTCATCTTAATCTTATATCTCAACTTATTTAGACAACCTCTATTTTATGTCTGACAACACTTTTACATTGTTGCCAATGATGAAGTGTTATCTACACAAAATTCCGAGAAACACCACTTTTGTTTCCATCACGTCTCTAACACACCTTTCTCGCAAATCTATGCAGATCTAGGGATCGATTTCATGTATACTGGATCCAGAGTTCAAAACTCCTCCAGTCTTATGAACATCTCTGGTTGCTTAACAACCTCCCACTGCTATGGCGTTCCGGTGTATAACAGTAATAACATTAGGTGTACAACTACTCGGTTAGGCTGGTTCTCAGTCTTCCCATTCCTCATTTTAAAGTACTATGTCAGTTAGGGCATTGTAGTTCATCTAATAGTCTTCCTCTAAGAACCGGGTGAGGACACCCTTCTGGTTCGTAGTACTATTGAACATACAATTACTTGTTCTTCTAGGATATTCTACAACCACATAGAATGTGCCGTTGTATCCAGAAATATCCATAGAACATAGGTAGTTCCAAACAAACTTGTTCTTTTACTATTAGAATCCCATTTCTCATTTCTGACACACCACGTCTACATATCAGTGTATGGTGCAGTCACTTGAGATTTAATCTCAATCTTTGATTTATGCTATGTGTTACTTAGATAGGTGATAGCCTCCGCGAACAGTTCGCAGGCTCCCAATGGATATACTTTGAAGGATCTCCATAACGGCCTTGTGTTGAAAAACACTCCACCTTTATGGCACAACAAGTAGTCTAATCCATCTTCGAGTATTCTCGAAAGAACGACTCGTACCTTCTCTAATTACACATGCCGCATTAATCATCAATCATTTTCCATAGTTGTCCGAATTCCATCCTTTATCCAGAAAGGTTAACTCAGTCGTATCATCTATCAAGATCGATTCTCAGGTCGGGAGGTCCATTCCTCCAACTATAATTGATCAAATCAATTTCGACCTTTTTGAATCCCTTTTGAATAGATACTACTAAGTTCACGAATTCACAAGTATAATGACAAGAGAAATACATTTAATAAGTAAACAAGTTATACAAAACGGTTCGTTGCATCGTGGTAGACTAAGGATTCATCACTCACATATTGCTTATCTAATGTACCATAATAGATATCACTATTATTTCTTATCCAAACCATCAAATGATTAAAGAAATAAAATATCCATTAATAATAAAGAAAACCAGAACGAAGTTCTTTTTCAAAAAATAAGGGGTACATAAAGCAATAACTGAAATGAAAACGTAAAACAGATAAACGTCTTCCACTGCAACCGCTGCTACCCCAACAGCTTCGCCCATGTAGACTCGAACTCTTCTTCTCTAAGTCGCCGGGTTTTCTGGAACCCCTGCATTTAAAGAAATGCACATACCGTCAGTGGTTCCATATCTACACACCAGAATTCTGGTAGATAATACCGCTGACTATGTTTTTACGACTAAAGAAAAATTCGTACCTCTGAGAGGACATTCAGACTTCCAGTGTCCAGACTTCTTGCATCGGAAGCACAAGCCCTTTGGCTTACTAGCCCCCACTCGTGGTCCAGTCCTCTTGGCACCACTGGGTTTTATGGCTTGCTTCCTTTTCTTGCCCCTACCTCCAATAGCCTTGAAGCTTTTGGACTTGGTAGCCACAAGCGCTTGAGACTTGCCCTTCTTGTAGATCCCCTCTGCCGCCTTCAGTTCAGTCAGGAGTTGCGCAAGGCTATAAGATAGTTTACCCATGTTATAGCTCATACGAAACTGCTCAAAACTAGGGGTCAGAGACTGGAGTATGATGTCGACTTGCGTATCAGCATCAATCATAGCTCCTAGGACCTCCAATTCATTCAACAGACCCATCATCTTGAGAACGTGCTCCTCAACAGGCGTTCCCTCAGACTGAGTAGTTGACATGAGGACTCTCATGGCTTCTTGCCTCCCCGCACGGTCATGATGCCCAAACATCTCCTTGAGGTTAAATAACATATCCTCGGCAGTGTCCATCGACTGATGCTGGGTTTGGAGTACATTTGACATTGAAGCCAAAATATAGCACCTAGCCATTTCATCAGCCTTTTTCCACTTCCGATATGCTTCTTTTTCCTCATCAGTTGAGGCGGCCGTGGGTTCAGCGGGGCATTGCTCATAGAGTGCAAATTTGTACTCTTCAGCAGTCAGGACAATGTCCAAATTTCTCTTCCAATCAATGTAATTGGGACCAGTGAGTTTATGATCCTTGAGTATCATAGAAAGTGGATTCATAGCTATTCTCTAAACCTATAAGCACATGTAAACAAACAATTAATTTAATGTCCGATATTATCTCCCTCAAATAATATCATTAAATTACTAATTGCGTCTAAAATCCCATCAGGTAAAGCAAGCCACGTGGTGTGGACGTTTACCCACCCAAATGATTTAGCAATTAGTTTTTCTTTGGTCATACATCGATCATAGCGTAACTTCGTGGGGAAGGATACTATGACGCGTATCTAAGTGTAAACCATCACTCAGCACTAAAGTACATCGCTTGGAATTGCTACGTCACCGCAAGCCACGTGGTGTGGACGTTTACGACAATTTCACAACTCTTCACAATTACTTATAACTGTCTACATCAATT
Organism: Euphrasia confusa; assembly: GCA_954870475.1. Lineage (NCBI taxonomy): Eukaryota > Viridiplantae > Streptophyta > Magnoliopsida > Lamiales > Orobanchaceae > Euphrasia > Euphrasia confusa. Next base: position 12,419,149 of record OX940949.1, on the reverse strand, counting down.
AATCCAAAGTCCGTCAGTATAGCAAGCCACGTGGTGTGGACGTTTACCAACTAAGAGACTTTTATAATTAACTCCCAATTACTAGATCCAATTAATCTCATAAATCAATACGTGGAGAATCATAAGTGAAACTCGAAGTTTCTAACCAGTGATTCACCATGCGAGCGACCCTATCTCTCATAAATGAGGGAGCCGAGCAGACAAACGACCCACCTATAAAAGAATGGCACGAAAGTCTCTAATTTGTGTCGTCCACATGACCAAGTGGCTCTGGCTCCATTCCACTCCCCGGGGTGAGAATGAGTCGACTTGAAGTCAGTTTCAGAAAGACAAATTAGGCATTGTTTGATAACTTGATCAATGTTTCTTGTAAGAGGAATTACAAGAATTCTCCTACAATGACTTGTCTATATGAACTTCGAAAGTCCATAAAAGTCACCAAGAGAACAGTGATGGAGACCATGGGAATGTTTCCATCCCCTCTCCCACTTAGCTTTTTACGATAAAGGGATACGCTATCTAGTGCATAAAAATAAACACATATAGCATGCATGAAAGCAATAAAGCACATAGATCACATAGTCAAAATAATGCTAGAGAATTATTTTCCCGACTATCATGGCTTTATCTTCATATGCATCCTCTAGTCTTCAGTCTTCGTTTCTTGAATGCTCCATGTGACGAGAATATTAATTTCCAATATTTAAATCTATTTATTTTCAATTCATCCAAAAGTTACTTAATTCGAAAATTAAGTCAATTGAATATATTAAAAATAAAATTAAATATTATTAATATTTTCATTTATTTATATTCCTCTCTAGTTCTTATTAAATCATTAGAATAATCTATCCAAGTAAAACTTGGAATATTCTAGAAGATATCTATAATAGAACAAGGAAATAAAATAAATTGGGACTTTCTACTTTCCAAATTTATCTTTATTCCTAATCCATGAATATTCCCATGAGTAGGAATAATCAAATAGGAAAAATAAATTTAGTACTAAATTAATTAAATTTCTAATCTATGAATAATTCCATGAAGGAATTAAATCAATAGAAATAAAATCAATTTAAATTAATTCTTTTCCTAATCCATGAGAGTCTCCAAAAGGAAAGTACTCAAATAGGAAAAATCCGAATTAATTAGGAAAGTAGTATCTCGGTAGGAGAACACGAGATCACGAGGACCCCGCGCCCCCTACCTTCGATCGCCAACCGGGAGCACCACCGCCGCCGTCCCCAGCCCACGCGCCACCACCTCCGGTGGCCGGCGTGGCCGAGGGTCATCGCGGACAGCCCCCGCGATCGATCCTCATGGGATCGATCCTCGTGATCGATCCCCGGTCCTCCCTCTCGTCTTCTCCTTCGTCACATGCGTCCTCCGGTGGTCGTCTCAACATCGAACCAACGTAAATAAATTACAATAATTTAAATTACAATTCCGGTATCGATTCTATACATGAAATCGACCCTATACATTTTCCGGAAAAACAAGAACGTAATAATAAATCCTAAATTCGGTCAACCCCCGAATTTTTACTATTACAAACATTCAACCACACAAAACGAATCTCGACATGTCCGAGAGTTTAATAATCATGATAATTAATTAAAAACAATTAATTAAATCCAACCATGATAGCCGGAAATCCTGCAAGGTAGAACAATAATCGAATATATACATGAACACGAAACCAAACGCTCTGATACCAATTGCTGGGATTCGATGTCCCGGGCTATCAAAATTGCGGAACCGATAACCCGACCGAAAACCCGTCGCCGGAATTCGCACGAATTCCAACTCATCCGGAGAAACGAAATCGGTTGACGACCTCGTGACCTTCCCGCGTATTCCTTGCACTTCCTCCGAACGTCGTGTGGGCGACGATCTATCGGATTCCTATGGATCTTCCTCACTCTCAAAACTTTATTGTTGGCGTAACTTAGGTTGTTAAAAGTGAAGACCATGTAGTGCTTATATAGGCTACGAAGGGGATCATAAGGAGAATAAATATTGGGCTCCTAAATATTGAAAATTAAATTGGGTCCAACCCAAATCTATTAATTCTTATCAATATTAAATTTTATTTATTTTCCACTATATAAATAAAATTGCACTCCCAATATTATTCCATATTATATCAAATAATATTTCTCCGATTAGTATTATATATTCCGTGTATTTAAGATTTAAATATCCATGAATAAATTTATTTATTGCTCAATAAATAATATTCATATCTTATATCCGAGACTAGTACCGTTCAACCTTTATTATTGTGCGGAACGAATCCACTCATGAGGTTTACACAATAATTCCTTATGAACTCATCTCGGGGATATTATCAACCCTTCCGGGATACACTTTCCCGTCAAGTATTCACGGCATGTCGTATATAAAATATAGCGACCCAACTTTACCGGTAATTAACCCAAAAATTAAATCGGTTAATTCCTTTGGAAAATCAAAGTCTCTAGTATTAAATATACACACCCGCAATAGGATCGGGGATTAAGAATAAAATACTCCGAGATTTAAATTGATTATCCAAGGCAATCCTAATCAATAAATCTCAAGCTGATCCGCCCAATACACCAAGTGTACAAGTGTGATAAAATAATTAAGACAAATTATTTTCTCTCTCACACAACGACTATACCGATGGACTAGTTCGTGTCCATCTAGGTCGTGAGCAACTGTTCGATTAAATACGAGTAACTGATAGTATGATCTTCTGTGTGGGCCCGACACACCATACTAACTACAACGTATGAAATCCAGAACTATGGTTTGCATAATTAATTAAATGCAAATGATTGTTTATTAATTAAATAGGTTAAATGCTATGACCGGGAGTTTACCGATACTTAAATCTAGACATTAAGTACAGATCGCAGGCATTTTATGGATTTACCACGAAGGTTCTCCACAAGAGCCTTGAATTCTTTGAACTTGCCAAAGGACTCGTTCTTGCGGCTCATCAGGTATACATATCCATATCTTGAGTAATCATCAGTAAAGGTGATGAAATACTCGTACCCTCCCCTTGCCTGAGTAGACATAGGTCCGCATACATCAGAGTGAATCAAATCCAATACTTGTTCAGCTCTTCGTCCTTTACCAGAAAAAGGACGCTTGGTCATTTTACCCTCCAAACAGGATTCGCAGGTTGGAAGGTCCTCTCCTTCAACATTGCTGATTAGACCATCAGCTTTCAACCTTTGAAGCCTATTCGAGTTTATATGACCCAGCCTTAGATGCCACAAGTATAATTGATTCATTTTAGAAGGTTCCTTTCTCTTATTGGTGTTCGTAGATGTGTTATTACTCTCGGTTAGTTGCATCGTGTTAGACTCAGGATTTAGCACATACAAATCGTCCACCAATGTACCAGAACAGATAATCTCACTGTTTCTTCTTATGATCGAAGAGTGGTCAAAAGAAACAGAATATCCATTCATAATAAGTTTAGAAACCGAAATTAAATTCTTTCTAAAATTGGGTACATAAAGACAATTATGTAAAACTAAAACCCTATCACTACTAAAGCGTAAGTGAACGTCTACAACTGCAACAGCCGCCACCCTCGCAGCATTGCCCACGTAGACCACGATCTCTCCCTCTCTAAGTCTCCGGGTTTCCTGGAACCCCTGCAATGAATTGCAGACATGATCAGTGGCCCCCGTATCTACACACCAGGTGCTGGTAGATAACACCACTGATAATGTTTCAGTGACTAAGGAAAATTTCGTACCTTTGATGAGGGGACAATCAGACTTCCAGTGCCCAGACTGCTTGCATCGATAGCACTTGCCTTGCGGCTTGCTCTTCCCAATCCGTGGTTTGGAACCACTGGGCTTCTTTGCTTGCACTTCTTCCTTAGCCATAAGAGCTTGTGATTTTCTGATTATACTTATGATTTTCATCCTCAAGTCATCGTTTTTAAGCGACTCCTCTAGTGGAAGAAATACAATGAGTATGTCAATCACCTCTTCAGCAGTATCCACACTATGTCTCAACATCATATTGAGGTCATTTATTAATGTCCTCATCAGTTGGGTCAACAGCAGATATAGAAGGCTCAACAGTCTGGACAGTGTCCAGATTTCGTTCCCAATCATTACTATATGGAACCAGTGAGTTTTCATCTTTAAGTATATCACAAAGTGGGGTCACAGTCATTCCTAACCTATAAGCACATAAAACAAACAAACAATTTAATATCCGATATTATCTCCCTTAAATAATATCATTAAATCACTAATTACATCTAAAATCCCATCAGGTAAGGCAAGCCACGTGGTGTGGACGTTTACCCACCCAAACGACTTAGCAATTAGATTTTCTTTGGTCATACATCACTTATAGCGGAACCTCGTGGGGAGGAATACTATAAGGCGTATCTAAGTGTAAACCATTACTCAGCACCAAAGTAAATCGCTTGGAATTGCTACATCACCGCAAGCCACGTGGTGTGGACGTTTACGATAACTTCACAATTCTTCACAATTTCTTACAACTGTCTACATCAATTAATCCAAGATCCGTCGGTATAGCAAGCCACGTGGTGTGGACGTTTACCATACCAAGAGATCTTTATAATTGACTCCCAATTACTTGATCCATTTAATCTTGTAAATCAAGACGTGGAGAATCATAAGTGAAACTCGAAGTTTCTAACCAGTGATTCACCATGCGAACAACCCTATCTCTCATAAATGAGGGAGCCGAGCAGACAATCGACCCATCTTCAAAAGAATGGTACGAAAGTCTCTAATTTGTGTCCTCGACATGACCAAGTGGCTCTGGCTCCATTCCACTCCCCGGGGTAAGAATGAGTCGACTTGAAATCAGTTTTGGAAAGACAAATTAGGCATTGTTTGATGAACTTAATCAATTTTTCTCGTAAGAGGAATCACAAGAACTCACCTCCAATGACCTATCTATATAAACTTCAAAAGTCTATAAAAGTCACCAAGAGAGCAGCAATGGAGACCATGGGTATGTTTCCATACCCTCTCCCACTTAGCTTTTTATAATAAAGGGATACGCTATCTAGTGCATAAAAGTAAACACATATAGCATGCATACATGTAATAAAGCACATAGTATTATCACATAGTCAAAATAATTACTAGAATATTATTTTCCGACTATTATGGCTTTACTCCATCTCCGTACGCATCTTCTAGTCTTTAGTCTTCGTTTCTTGAATGCTCCATGTGACGAGAATATTAATCTCCAATATTTAAATCTATTTATTTTTAATAAATCCAAAAGATACTTAATTAATAATAATTAAGTCAATCGAATAAATCAAAAATAAAATTAAATATTATTAATATTTTTATTTATTTTATCTTCCCTTTCTACTTCATTAAATCTCTAGAATAATCTATCCAAGACCCACTTGGAATATTCTAGATGATTTCCATAATGAAATAAGGAAATAAAATAATTTAGGACTCTTCTACTTTCCAAATTAATTAGATTCCTAATCCATGAATATTGTTGGAAATCGATATCCCGGAATTAATAAATTAATTGAAATTAATTATCTAATTAATTCCGACCGAAATCCTTTGGAGATCGAATATCCGGAATTGTCAAATTGCGGAACGACAATTCCAATCGACTCCCGGTTGCCGGAACCCCACCACGAACCTCCACGGGGATAGAACCCAACCGAAACCCTAACCGCGGGGATAGCCCGCGGCTGTCCGGTCGAGCCCCCCGTGTGGGGCTCGCGGCTGTTCGTAGCAGCCGTACGGGGCTGCCCAACCATTGTTGGAGTTGTGTACTTAATGTCTAGATTTAAGTAACGGTAAACTCCCGATCATAGCATTTAATCTATTTAATTAATAAACAATTATTTGCATTTAATTATTTATAATTAAATATATGCAAATCATGGTTCTGGATTTTATACGTTGTAGTTAGTATGGTGCTGCATGGGCGCACAGAAGATCATACTATCGGTTACTCGTATTTAATCGAACAGTTGCTCACGACCTAGATGGACACGAACTAATCCATCGGTATAGTCGTAGTGTGAGAGAGAAAATAATTTATCTTAATTATTTTATCACACTTGTACACTTGGTGTATTGGGCGGATCAGCTTGAGATTTATTGATTAGGATTGCCTTGGATAATCAATTTAAATCTCGGAGTATTTTATTCTTAATCCCCGATATTATTGCGGGTGTGTATATTTAATATAAGTGACTTTGATTTACCAAAGGAATTAACCGATTTAATTATTGGGTTGATTACCGGTTAAGTTGGGTCACTATATTTTATATATGACATGCCGTGAATAATTGACCGGAAAGTGTATCCCGGAAGGGTTGATAATATCCCCGAGATGAGTTCATAAGGAATTATTGTGTAAACCTCATGAGTGGATTCGTTCCGCACAATAATTAAGGTTGAACGGTACTAGTCTCGGATATAAGATATGAATATTATTTATTGAGCAATAAATAAATTTATTCATGGATATTTAAATCTTAAATACACGGAATAAATAATACTAATCGGAGAAATATTATTTGATATAATATGGAATAATATTGGGAGTGCAATTTTATTTATATAGTGGAAAATAAATAAAATTTAATATTGATAAGAATTAATAGATTTGGGTTGGACCCAATTTAATTTTCAATATTTAGGAGCCCAATATTTATTCTCCTTATGATCCCCTTCGTAGCCTATATAAGCACTACATGGTCTTCACTTTTCTCAACCTACGTAATACACAATAAAGTTTCTGAGAGTGAAGAGGATCCATAGAATCCGATAGACCGTCGCCCACACGACGTTCGGAGGAGGTGCAAGGAATACGCGGGAAGGTCACGAGGTCTTCAACCGATTTCGTTTCTCCGTACAACGAATCGAAGGTATAATCGAGAAAACCCCTTCTATGATTATGTGCGTTGATAATTGTGATATATACATGAAAGACGCGATCCGGGAAAACGACGAACCTCGGGGACGGGGATTCGAGATCCCCGGCGAGGATCGAGGGAGGCGGTCGAACCCTAGGGTTCGGACCGCCCCATCGCGCGACAAACGGCGTGCCCCGGCTGGACGCCGGGGACACACGATCGACTCCGGTCGATCGCCGGGGTGCCACGGGCTGGTGCCGTGGCGGACCCCAGCCGCCGTCGTCGGAGGCGCGAAGCCACGGGAAACCCTCGGCCGAAGCCGAGGGATGCGATCGATCCTCGGATCGATCGCGGGTCAGCTGCGGGGCGACTCGCAGCGACCCCGTGCGTGCTACGGGTTCGTCCGTAGCGGCTCGCACGGGGTGATCCCGTGCGCTGGAGCAGCGAGTCTCGCGACTCGCTGCGGGGTTGCTACGAGCAACCCCGGGGATCGCTAGTAGCGATCCCAGCGATCGTCCGTAGACGATCGCGAACCCCTCACGGGGGTTCGGCTGGGCACACGGGGCCTTCGGGTCTCGATGGCGTTCGGTCGGGCCCCGGCTCGTGAGATGGTTCGCGTTCGTGGATCCGACTCGTGGGAGAAAATCGGCTGGGGGCGGGCTGCGTGTCTTCGGGCGCGTAGTCTCCAAAGGTCGGACTCCTGCGGATGAGTCGGGGATCCAATCTTCGGTGATCGAGGGTTTTCGGTCGGGTTATCGGTTCCGCAAATTTTTGATAGCCCGGGACATCGAATCCCAGCAAATGGTATCAGAGCGTTTGGTTTCGTGTTCATGTATATGTTCGATTATTGTTCTACCTTGCAGGATTTCCGGCTATCATGGTTGATTTAATTATTGCTTAATTAATTATCATGATTTATTAAACTCTCGGACATGTCGAGATTCGTTTTGTGTGGTTGAATGTTTGTAATAGTAAAAAATTCGGGGGTTGACCGAATTTAGGATTTATTATTACGTTCTTGTTTTTCCGGAAAATGTATAGGGTCGATTTCATGTATAGAATCGATACCGGATAATGTAATTTAAATTTTGTAATTTACTTACGTTGGTTCGATGTTGAGACGACGACCGGAGAAGACGTGTGATGAAGACGAAGAGGACCGGGGATCGATCACGAGGATCGATCCCATGAGGATCGATCGATGGGGTCGAAGGGGGCTGTCCGCGGAGCTCCTCGGCCACGCTGGCCACCGGAGGTGGTGGCGCGTGGGCTGAGGTGGCGGCGGGACTCCTCCCCGGCCGGCGATTGGATGGTGGGGGTGCGAGATCCTCGTGATCTCGTGTTCTCCTACCGAGATACTACTTTCCTAAATTAGTTCGGATTTTTCCTATTTGAGTACTTTCCTTTTAGGAAACTCTCATGGATTAGGAAAAGAATTAATTTAAATTAATTTTATTTCTATTGATTTATTTCCTTCATGGAATAATTCATAGACTAGAAATTTAATTAATTTAGTACTAAATTTATTTTTCCTATTTGATTATTCCTACAAGGGAATATTCATGGATTAGGAATAAAAATAAATTTGGAAAGTAATGAGTCCTAATTTATTTTATTTTCTTGTTCTATTATAGATATCTTCTAGAATATTCCAATTTTTATTGGATAGATTATTCTAGAGATTTAATAGAACTAGATAGAAAAATAAATAAATAAAAATATTAATTATATTTAATTTTATTTTTGATATATTCGATTGACTTAATTTTCGAATTAAGTAACTTTTGGATTAATTGAAAATAAATAGATTTAAATATTAGAGATTAATATTCTCGTCACATGGAGCATTCAAGAAACGAAGACTGAAGACTAGAAGACGCATACGGGGATGGAATAAAGCCATGATAGTCGGGAAAATAATTCTCTAGTTTATTTTGACTATGTGCTATGTGCTTTATTGCTTGTATGCATGCTTATGTGTTTAATTATGCATTAGATAGCGTATCCCTTTTTGTTGTAAAAAGCTAAGTGGGAGAGGGGATGGAAACATTCCCATGGTCTCCATTACTGTTCTCTTGGTGACTCTTATGGACTTTTGAAGTTCATATAGATGTGTCATTGGAGGAGAATTCTTGTAATTCCTCTTACAAGAAACATTGATCAAGTTTATCAAACAATGCCTAATTTGTCTTTCTGAAACTGACTTCAAGTCGACTCATTCTCACCCCGGGGAGTGGAATGGAGCCAGAGCCACTTGGTCATGTGGAGGACACAAATTAGAGACTTTCGTGCCATTCTTTGATAGATGGGTCGTTTGTCTGCTCGGCTCCCTCATCTAATGAGAGATAGGGTTGTTCGCATGGTGAATCACTGGTTAGAAACTTCGAGTTTCACTTATGATTCTCCGCGTCTTGATTTACAAAAATCGAATGGATCTTGTAATTGGGAGTCAATTATAAAAGTCTCTTAGTGTTGTAAACGTCCACACAACGTGGCTTGCTGCACTGACGGATTTTGGATTAATTGATGTAGACAGTTGTAAGGAATTGCGAAGAGTTGTGAAGTTGTCGTAAACGTCCACACAACGTGGCTTGCGGTGATGTAGCAATTCCAAGTAATTTGCTTTGGTACTGAGTAATGGTTCACACTTAGATACGCCTTATAGTATTCCTCCCAACGAGGTTACGCTATAAGTGATGTATGACCGAAGAAAAACTAATTGCTAAATCATTTGGGTGGGTAAACGTCCACACACCGTGGCTTGCCTTACCTGATGGGATTTTAGATGTGATTAGTAATTTAATGATATTATTTGAGGGAGATAATATCGGATATTAAATTAATTGTTTGTTTAAATGTGCTTATAGGTTTAGAGAATAGCTATGAACCCACTTTCTGTGATACTCAAGGAGCATAAGCTCACTGGTCCCAATTATATTGATTGGAGGAGAAATTTAGACATTGTCCTGACTTCTGAAGAGTACAAATTTGTACTCCATGAAGTATGCCCGGCTGAGCTCACGGCTGCCTCGACTGATGAGGAAAAACTGGCATATAGGAAGTGGAAAAAGGCTGATGAGATGGCTAGGTGCTATATTTTGGCTTCAATGTCAAATGTACTCCAAACCCAACATGAGTCGATGGACACTGCCTATGAGATGTTGTTTAACCTCAAGGAGATGTTTGGGGAGCAAGATCGTGCGGCAAGGCAAGAAGCCATGAGAGTCCTCATGACAACTACTCAGTCTGAACGAACGCCCGTAGGGGAGCACGTTCTTAAGATGATGGGTCTGTTGAATGAGCTTGAGATCCTAGGAGCTCAGATTGATGCTGACACTCAAGTCGACATCATACTCCAGTCTCTGGCCCCTAGTTTTGAGCAGTTTCGCATGAGTTATAATATGGGTAAACTATCTTATACTCTTGCGCAACTCCTGACTGAACTGAAGGCGGCAGAGGGGATCTACAAGAAGGGCAAGTCTCAAGCGCTTGTAGCTACCAAGTCCAAAGGCTTTAAGCCTGTTGGAGGTAGGGGCAGGAAAAGGAAGCAAGCCATGAAACCCAGTGGTGCCAAGAGGAATGGACCACGAGTGGGGGCTGCAAAGCCAAAGGGCAAGTGCTTCCGATGCAACAAGTCTGGACACTGGAAGTCTGAATGTCCTCTCAAAGGTACGAATTTTTCTTTAGTCGTAAAAACATAGTCAGCGGTATTATCTACCAGAATTCTGGTGTGTAGATATGGAAACCACTGACGGTATGTGCATTATTTTAATGCAGGGGTTCCAGAAAACCCGGCGACTTAGAGAAGAAGAGTTCGAGTCTACATGGGCAAAGCTGTTGGGGTAGCAGCGGTTGCAGTGGAAGACATTTATCTGTTTTAAGTTTTCATTTCAGTTATTGCTTTATGTACCCCTTGTTTTGAGAAGGAACTTTTGTTCTGGTTTTCTTTATTATTAATGGATATTTTATTTCTTTAATCATTTGATGGTTTGGATAAGAAATAATAGTTATATCTATTCTGGTACATTAGATAGCAATACGTGAATGATGAATCCTTAAGTCTACCACGATGCAACAAACCGTTAGTTATAACTTGTTTTACTTATTAGATGTATTTCTCTTGTCAATCATTATACTTGTGAATTCTTGAACTTAGTAGTATCTATTCAAAAGGGATTCAAAAGGTCGAGATTGATTTGATCAATCATAGTTGGAGGAATGGACCTCCCGACCTAAGAATCGATCTTGAAAGATGATACAACTGAGTTAAACTTTCTGGGTAAAGGATGGAATTCAGACAAGTATAGGAAATGGTCTATGATTAATGCGGTATGTGAGAAGGTACGAGTCATTCTTTCAAGAATACTCAAAAATGGATTAGATTACTTGCTGTGCCATAAAGGCGGATTGTTTTTCAAAACAAAGCCATTATGGGGATCCTTCAAAGTGTATCCATTTGTAGCCTGCGACCTGTTCGCGGAGGCTATCACCTATCTAAATAACACATAGCAAAAATCAGGAACGAGAAATGGGATTCTAATGGTAAAAGAACAAGTTTATTCGGAACTACCTATGTTCTATGGATGTTTCTGGACACAACAGCACATTCTATGTGGTTGTAGAATATCCTAGAAGAACAAGTAATTGTATGTTCAATAGTGCTAAGAACCAGAAGGGTGTTCTCGCCCGGTTCATAGAGGAAAGACTATTAGATGAACCACAATGCCCTAATTGACAAAGTACTTTAAAATGAGGAAAGGGAAAGACTGAGAACCAGCCTAACCGAGTAGTAGTACACCACTAACTGCACCTAATGTTGTTACTGTTATGCACCGGAACGCCATTGCAGTGGGAGGTTGTTAAGCAACCAGAGATGTTCATAAGACTGGAGGAGTTTTGAACTCTGGATCCAGTATACATGAAATCGATCCCTAGGTCTGCATAGATTTGCGAGAAAGATGTGTTAGAGACGTAACGGAAACAAAGGTGGTGTTTCTCGGAATTTTGTGTAGATAACATTTTATCATTGGCGACAATGTAAAAATGTTGTCAGACATAAAATAGAGGTTGTCTGAATGAATCGAGGTATAAGATTAAGATGAAGTTGGATCATGTTCTTAGAAATCTTTCGATCTCTGGATAAGAACATTTGTACTTATCTTAAGATGTCTTATACGATTATGGTTTGTTTTTAAACATGCACGATTCTGAGAAAGGTTGCTACCTTTCGGGAACAGAATACATCTATCTAAAGGTTTGTGTTTCGAACACATGAAGGAGATAGATATGGACAAAGCAGTTACTTCTTTAGAGAGCTTTGTAGATGCAATGTTGAAAAACCAGAACTTGATATCAACTATGCGGTTAGCGTAGTGGGAGGATATCAAAGTAATCTAGACAAAAAGATGTTCGGATGTTTTAATAGTACTTGCGAAAGTACTGGACATTAAGCAAGACGAAATCTTCTTTGATTACATGTTCTCAGATCTCAAATCAGAGAAAGGCCAGTGTAAGTCGATATCAGGCTATGTGTTCACTTTCGAAAGAGGTGGAACCTAAAGGATGAAAGAGTGATAAGCGTAATGCTTCTCGGACTCTATCATAAACCGAATAGCAGCCTCAGAGGCAGCGGAAGTTTTGGTTAGGTTCCGGAATGACCTCTGAACTTGGATATGACTCTTGGTTCACCAAAGGCTATGTACATAGCGGTGCATGGAGAACTGGAAGAAGTCATAAGTTCAAAAGGTGATGATAACACATAGAGCAAGTACCACCTGATACGAGTCATCGTCAAGGGAGACGACGTAGTAGTCACCAAGATAACTTCAGAGCGGCAACCTAGAGTGCTCACTCACATAGTACTCGGAAGTACACCTTAAGCACGTGATGAGTATGGGAACCGGGAGTTTGGAGGAAATGACTAGACCTTAGTACAAGTGGGAGATTGTTGGAGTTGTGTACTTAATGTCTAGATTTAAGTAACGGTAAACTCCCGATCATAGCATTTAATCTATTTAATTAATAAACAATTATTTGCATTTAATTATTTATAATTAAATATATGCAAATCATGGTTCTGGATTTTATACGTTGTAGTTAGTATGGTGCTGCATGGGCGCACAGAAGATCATACTATCGGTTACTCGTATTTAATCGAACAGTTGCTCACGACCTAGATGGACACGAACTAATCCATCGGTATAGTCGTAGTGTGAGAGAGAAAATAATTTATCTTAATTATTTTATCACACTTGTACACTTGGTGTATTGGGCGGATCAGCTTGAGATTTATTGATTAGGATTGCCTTGGATAATCAATTTAAATCTCGGAGTATTTTATTCTTAATCCCCGATATTATTGCGGGTGTGTATATTTAATATAAGTGACTTTGATTTACCAAAGGAATTAACCGATTTAATTATTGGGTTGATTACCGGTTAAGTTGGGTCACTATATTTTATATATGACATGCCGTGAATAATTGACCGGAAAGTGTATCCCGGAAGGGTTGATAATATCCCCGAGATGAGTTCATAAGGAATTATTGTGTAAACCTCATGAGTGGATTCGTTCCGCACAATAATTAAGGTTGAACGGTACTAGTCTCGGATATAAGATATGAATATTATTTATTGAGCAATAAATAAATTTATTCATGGATATTTAAATCTTAAATACACGGAATAAATAATACTAATCGGAGAAATATTATTTGATATAATATGGAATAATATTGGGAGTGCAATTTTATTTATATAGTGGAAAATAAATAAAATTTAATATTGATAAGAATTAATAGATTTGGGTTGGACCCAATTTAATTTTCAATATTTAGGAGCCCAATATTTATTCTCCTTATGATCCCCTTCGTAGCCTATATAAGCACTACATGGTCTTCACTTTTCTCAACCTACGTAATACACAATAAAGTTTCTGAGAGTGAAGAGGATCCATAGAATCCGATAGACCGTCGCCCACACGACGTTCGGAGGAGGTGCAAGGAATACGCGGGAAGGTCAAGAGGTCTTCAACCGATTTCGTTTCTCCGTACAACGAATCGAAGGTATAATCGAGAAAACCCCTTCTATGATTATGTGCGTTGATAATTGTGATATATACATGAACGACGCGATCCGGGAAAACGACGAACCTCGGGGACGGGGATTCGAGATCCCCGGCGAGGATCGAGGGAGGCGGTCGAACCCTAGGGTTCGGACCGCCCCATCGCGCGACAAACGGCGTGCCCCGGCTGGACGCCGGGGACACACGATCGACTCCGGTCGATCGCCGGGGTGCCACGGGCTGGTGCCGTGGCGGACCCCAGCCGCCGTCGTCGGAGGCGCGAAGCCACGGGAAACCCTCGGCCGAAGCCGAGGGATGCGATCGATCCTCGGATCGATCGCGGGTCAGCTGCGGGGCGACTCGCAGCGACCCCGTGCGTGCTACGGGTTCGTCCGTAGCGGCTCGCACGGGGTGATCCCGTGCGCTGGAGCAGCGAGTCTCGCGACTCGCTGCGGGGTTGCTACGAGCAACCCCGGGGATCGCTAGTAGCGATCCCAGCGATCGTCCGTAGACGATCGCGAACCCCTCACGGGGGTTCGGCTGGGCACACGGGGCCTTCGGGTCTCGATGGCGTTCGGTCGGGCCCCGGCTCGTGAGATGGTTCGCGTTCGTGGATCCGACTCGTGGGAGAAAATCGGCTGGGGGCGGGCTGCGTGTCTTCGGGCGCGTAGTCTCCAAAGGTCGGACTCCTGCGGATGAGTCGGGGATCCAATCTTCGGTGATCGAGGGTTTTCGGTCGGGTTATCGGTTCCGCAAATTTTTGATAGCCCGGGACATTGAATCCCAGCAACCATGCCTCGGGTGATCGCACATCCGCCACGATCAAAATCGTGGCGTGTGATCACCACAGCCCGCCGCCGCGAAAGCGGCGGTCCAGCCGCGCAGGCGGCGATCGCTCCGCGCGAGCGGGACTGGGCGGGGCTGCTAGTAGCAGCCCGTAGCGCGTCCGGACGGGACTCGTGTCCAGCGAGTCCGCTGCGGGAACTCCCGCAGCTCGCTACGGGTCCGTCCGGGAAGATCGAGCACACGCTCGATCGAGTCTCGGCGTCCAGCCGAGGCTCGCCCCCTTCGACCATCTCATGCCGAGCCGACGATCCGCCGGCGGTCCGGTGGTCTTCGACCACCACCGCCCGGTTCGTCCTCGTCATGGGTCGCGTCTTTCGGATCTTGGTTCACGATAATTTTACGATAATTAAACGATAAAATCATAAAGAGGGTTTTACGATTTACCTCGTTCTCGTTGTTCGGAAAAACGTAGAACTCAATTTGACGACCTTGAGATCTTCCCACGTATTCCTTGCACTAGCCCGGACGTCGTGTGGGCGACGATCTACCGAACTCCATGGATCCTCCTCTCTACTTTCTCTCTCTCTCTAGAATTGTGATCTTCAAGTTATGAGAATAGAGAAGACCATGTAGTGCTTTTATAGGCTACGTAGGGGATCTAAAGGAGGTGGAATATTGGGCTTCCAATAATAGTGATTAAATTGAGCCCACCAAGCCCAAATCTATTAATCCTTACTATTATTAATTATATGATTAACTCCACTATATAAATATAATTGCACTCCCAATATTCACCATATTATATCAAATAATATTTCTCCGGTAGTATTATTTATTCCGTGTATTTAAGATATAAATATCCATGAATAAAATTAATTTATTGCTAATTAATTTATTCATCTCTTATATCCGAGACTAGTACCATTCAACCTTAATTATTATGCGGAACGAATCCACCTGCAGGGTTTACATAATAATTCCTTATGAACTCATCTCGGGGATATTATCAACCCTTCCGGGATACACTTTCCCGTCAAGTATTCACGGCATGCCATATATAAAATATAGTGACCCAACTTAACCGGTAATTAACCCAATAATTAAATCGGTTAATTCCTTTGGTAAATCAAAGTCACTTATATTAAATATACACACCCGCAATAATATCGGGGATTAAGAATAAAATACACTGAGACTCGAATCGATTATCGCCGGCAATCCTAATCGATGAATCTCAACGATCCGCTCAATACACCAAGTGTACAAGTGTGATAAAATAATTAAGATAAATTATTTTCTCTCTCACACAACGACTATACCGATGGATTGGTCTGTGTCCATCTAGGTCGTGAGCAACTGTTTGATTAAATACGAGTAACCGATAGTATGATCTTCTGTGTGCCCATGCAACACCATACTAACTACAACGTATAAAATCCAGGACTATGATTTGCATATATTTAATTATAAATAATTAAACGCAAATAATTGTTTATTTAGTTAAATAGATTAATGGCAATGGATCGTGAGTTTCCGTTACTTAAATCTAGACATTAAGTACACAACTCCAACAATCTCCCACTTGTACTAAGGTCTAGTCATTTCCTCCAAACTCCCGACTCCCATACTCATCACGTGCTTAAGTTGTACTTCCAAGAAGTACTATGTGAATGAGCACTCTAGGTTGCCGATCTGAAGTTATCTTGGTGACTACAGCGTCGTCTCCCTTGACGATGACTCGTATCAGGTGGTACTTGCACTATGTGTTATCTTACACTTATGGACTAGTGATTTCTTCCCATTTGCCATTGCACCGCTATTTACATAGCCTTTGGCAAATTAAGAATCACATCTAAGTCCCAGAGATTATCCCGGAGTTATACCAAAACTTCCGCTGCCTCTGAGGCCGCTATTTGGTTACCCATGGCAAAGTCCGAAAAGCATCATGCTTATCACCCTTTCATGTTAAAACTCCTTCTCCTTCAATAGTGAAACACATAGCCTGATATCGACTTACACCGATCCTCATTCGATTAGAAATCTAAGAGAATGTAATCCAAAGGAAATGTTCGTCTGCTTCGTAGTCTAGAACAGTACTTCGAAAGTACTTTTACAGCAGTCGAATATTCCTTTCCAGGATTACCTTGATATCCTCCCACTATGCTAACCGCATAGCCGATATCAGGTTCTTGTTTTCAACAATGCATTTATTAAGCTTTCCACACTCAAAGTGTAGGAAACTGCTTTCATTGCTTCTATCTCCTTTTGTGTTCCAAAACACATATCCTTAGATAGATGCATTCCGTCTCTGAAAGGTAAAGAACCTTTCTCGAAATCTTGCATGTTAAAACGAACCATAATCATATATATGTAAGATGTCCAGGAGAAGTACAATGTTCTTTTCTTGAGATCCTTGATCTTAAGAACATGCTCTAACTTCTTCTTCATCTCATATATCGATTTTTCTAGACAACCATCATTTTATGTCTGACAACATCTTTACATTGTTACCAATGATAAAATGCCATCTACATAAAACCTCCGAGAAACACCACTTTGTTTCCATCACGTTTCCCATACACACGATTCGTCTATGCTTTAGATGAATCCATAAAATGGACTATCTCATCAATTTGCAAGTACCACGAATTCAATGCTTTGTTTCAATCCATAAATGGATCAACTAAGCTTGTACTCTAAATGATCTCGCCTCTTAGCAATAATCCTTATTGCTCTCGAAGAAGGCACATTTAGATCTAGTACGGCCTTCATGTAGATCTAGGGATCGATTTCATGTATACTAGGTCCAGAGTCCGGAGACTCTCCTAGTCTTATGAATATCTCCGGTTGTCCCACAACCTCCCACTACAATGGCATTCCGGTGTATAAACAGTGATAACAGTAGGTGCAGTTAGTGGTGTACCGCTACTCGGTTCGGCTGGTTCTAAGTCTTAATCTTTCTCTCTCATTTCAAAGTATCATGTCACTTTGGGCTTGTGGTTCATCATATAGTCTTTCTCTAAGAACCGGGCGTTAGAACTTATAACGTCCTTCTGGTTCATAGTACTATTGAACACACATCTTTTATTCTTCTAGGATATACTACAACCGCATTTGAATGCACCGTTGTTTCCAGACATATCCATAGAACATAGGTAGTTCCGTATAACTCATGCTTTTACTATTTCTATAAGAGTTCCATTTCTTGTTTACGACACACCATTTCTGCACAACAGTGCATGGTGTAGCCATTTGGGATCAAATCCCAATCTCTGATTAGTATGCCATGCATTTCTGAGACAGGTACTTGCCTCCGCGATCAAATCGTAGGCTACAAATGGATATACATTGATGGCTCTCCACAATTGCTTAGTGTCCATTGACTTGTCAAAACACTTGCTTTTGTGGCACATCAGGTATTCTAATCCATTTCTCGAGTAATCATTAAATGAAGTACTCGTACCTTATTGTCTGAGTAGACATAGGTCTGCATACATCAGAGTCAATCAATTCTTATACTTGTCCGGATCTTACATCTTATATCCATAAAGGATTGCTTAGTCATATTATCTTCCAAATTAGATTCTTAGGTCGGAAGGTCCACTCCTTCAACTTAATTGATCAAATATCAATTTTCGACCTTTGAACTTCTTATTTGAATAAACATGACTCAGCATAAGAATCCACAAGTATAATTGATAAAGAAATCTCTTATTAGTAAAACGAGTTTCATACTACGGTTTGTTGCATCGTGGTGGACTCAGGATTCATCATTTATATATTGCTAGCCAATGTACCAAAATAGATAATATCATTATTTCTTCTTATAACCATCAAATGATTAAAAGAAATAAAATATCCATTTATTAGAAATCCAGAACAAAGTTCTTTCTAATATGAAAGGTACATAAAAGCAATAACTCAAAATGAAATCCTATAAAATGTCCTCCACTGCAACTGCTGCCTCCTCTACAGCATTGCCCATGTAGACTACGATTTCTTCTCTTCCAAGTCGTCGGGTTTCTTGGAACCCTTGCATTTACCATGCACATACCGTCAGTGGTTCCATATCTACACACCAGGTTCCGGTAGATAATACCACTGACTATGTTTTACGACTAAAGAAAATTTCGTACTTTCTTTGAGAGGATAATCAGACTTCCAGTACCCAGACTGTTTGCATCGAGAACTCTTACCTCATGGCTTTCTCGTCCCATCTCGTGGTCCAAGAAACCTAGGACCACTGGGTTTCTTTGCTTGCTCTTCCTTTCCCCGATTTTACCCTTAGGTTCGAAACCTTCGGCATTGGCTACAAGAGCTTGCGATTTCCGTCTCAACTCGTCCAAAAGGTCAATCATCTCAAAAACGTTTTTAAGCGTTTCCTCGAATCGACTGGCCTTTATGAGTATCCTCATCGCCTCTTGTCTAGCCTCTACATCATGTCTAAACATCTCCTTGAGTTTGAACACGATATCAAATCAGTTCTTTCCTCAAATGTTAAGACATTAGTAGGTTCGGGAGGACAAAGCTTACTGAGTACAAACTTGTACTCTTTAACAGTTTGGGTAATGTCTAGATCTCTATTCCAATCATTACATTCAGGGACCAGTGAGTTTAAAATCCTTACGTATCACATAAAGTGGGTTCAAAGCCATATCCTAATCTATGAGCACATATAACAACAAACAATCGATTTAATTTCCGATATTATCTCCCTCAAATAATATCATTAAACCACTAATCACATCTAAAATCCCATCAGGTAAGGCAAGCCACGTGGTGTGGACGTTTACCCACCCAAATGATTTAGCAATTAGATTTCCTTCGGTCATACATCACTTATAGCGTAACCTCGTGGGGAGGAATACTACAAGGCGTATCTAAGTGTAAACCATTACTCAGCACCAAAGTAAATCGCTTGGAATTGCTACATCACCGCAAGCCACGTGGTGTGGACGTTTACGACAACTTCACAACTCTTCACAATTTCTTACAACTGTCTACATCAATTAATCCAAAATCCGTCAGCATAGCAAGCCACGTGGTGTGGACGTTTACTACACTAAGAGATCTTTATAATTGACTCCCAATTACTTGATTCATTTAATCTTGTAAATCAAGACGCGGAGAATCATAAGTGAAACTCGAAGTTTCTTACCAGTGATTCACTATGCGAACGACCCTATCTCTCATAAAATGAGGGAGCCGAGCAGACAATCGATCCACCTTTAAAAGGATGGTACGAAGGTCTCTAATTTGTGTCCTCGACATGACCAAGTGGCTTTGGCTCCATTCCACTCCCCGGGGTGAGAATGAGTCGACTTGAAATCAGTTTTGGAAAGACAAATTAGGCATTGTTTGATAAACTTAATCAATGTTTCTCGTAAAAGGAATTACAAGAATTCTCCTCCAATGACTTGTCTATACGAACTTCAAAAGTCCATAAAAGTCACCAAGAGAACAACAATGGAGACCATGGATATGTTTCCATACCCTCTCCCACTTAGCTTTTTACAATAAAGGGATACGCTATCTAATGCATAATTAAATACACATAAGCATGCATACATGAAATAAAGCACATAGAATATTATCACATAATCAAAATAATTACTAGAATATTATTTTCCGACTATTATGGCTTTATCGCATCCCCGTACGCATCTTCTTGTCTTCAGTCTTCGTTCTTGAATGCTCCATGTGACGGGAATATTAATTCCAATGTTTAAATCTATTTATTTTTAATAAATCCAAAAGATACTTAATTCGAAAATCAAGTCAATCGAATAAATCAAAAATAAAATTAAATATTATTAATATTTTTATTTATTTTATTTTCCCTTTCTACTTCATTAAATCTCTAGAATAATCTATCCAAGACCCACTTGGAATATTCTAGATGATTTCCATAATGAAATAAGAAAATAAAATAATTTAGGACTCCTAGTCCTTCCAAATTAATTCCTTTCCTAATCCATTAAAAATTCCATAAAGAAATAATTAAATAAGGAAAAATTAATTTAGGACTCCTAAACTTTCCAAATTAATTATTTTCCTAATCCATTAAAAATTCCATAAAGGAATAATTAAATAGGAAAAATAAATTAATTATAAATTTATTCCTTTTCCTAATCTATGAAAATTCCCAAGAATAGGAATAATCAATAAGGAAAAATAAATTTATTTAGGAAAAATAATTCTTTTCCTAGTCCATTAAAAATTCCCAAAAATAGGAATAATTAAATTAGGAAAACCGAATTAAATTAGGAATAGGATCTTTACCGGGATTAACACGGAATGGGGATTTCCGGTCTATCCCCGAGCTCGGCCGAGGAGCACGCCACCACCGCTACCACCCAACCGGCGCGCCACCACCGCCGGTGACATCGCACAGCCGAGGGTGCGGTCGAGTGTGATAGAGTAGTATACTTAATGTCTAGATTTGAGTATTCTGAACTCTGTATGCACTTTCATTTACCTATTTATTACAGACATTCATTTGCTTTTAATTATTGTTAATTAAATACATGCAAATTATAGTCCTTGATTTTATACGTTGTAGTTAGTATGGTGTTGCATGGGCACACAGAAGATCATACTATCGGTTACTCGTATTTAATCGAACAGTTGCTCACGACCTAGATGGACCCGGACCAATCCATCGGTATAGTCGTTGTGTGAGAGAGAAAATAATTTATCTTAATTATTTTATCACACTTGTGCACTTGGTGTATTGAGCGGATCGCTTGAGACTTATCAATTAGGATTGCTCTGTGATAATTGATTTAAGTCTCGGAGTATTTTATTCTTAACCCCTGAAACAATTGCGGGTGTGTATATTTAATATAAGTGACTTTGATTTACCAAAGGAATTAACCGATTTAATTATTGGGTTAATTACCGGTTAAGTTGGGTCACTATATTTTATATATGGCATGCCGTGAATTCTTGAAGGGGCAGTGTATCCCGGAAGGGTTGATAATATCCCCGAGATGAGCTCATAAGGATTTATTATGTAAACCTCGCGAGTGGATTTGTTCCGCATAATAAATAAGGTTGAGTGGTACTATTCTCGGATATAAGAGATGAATAAATTTATTAAGCAATAAATAAATTTTATTCATGGATATTTAAATCTTAAATACACGGAATAAATAATACTAAGTTGGAGAAATATTATTTGATATAATATGGAATAATATTGGGAGTGCAATTTTATTTATATAGTGGAAAATAAATAAAATTAATATTGATAAGAATTAATAGATTTGGGTTGGACCCAATTTAATTTTCAATATTTAAGCCCAATATTTATTCTCCTTTTGATCCCCCTCGTAGCCTATAAAAGCACTACATGGTCTTCATTTTTTTCATAACCTACGTATTACACAATAAAGTTTTCTGAGAGTGAAGAGGATCCATAAGAGTTCGATAGCTCGTCGCCCACCCGACGTTCGGACAAGGTGCAAGGAATACGCGGGAAGGTCACGAGGTCATCATCGATTTCGTTTCTCCGAACAACGAATCATAGGTACAATTCTCAACGCACTTGTTAATTGTTTGATTTGGTTTTATCGAGAATACCGTAGGACGAAGATCCAAGATAAGAAACCATGAACGGGGGACGATCGCGTGGTGGTGGCGAAGCCACCGGACCACGGGCGATCGCCCGGGCTAGGGTTTCGCGGGCATGGGGGCGAACCCTCGGCTGGGCCGAGGGTGTTCGATCGATCCGAGGGATCGATCGATGGGCACGGGCTGGTGCCGTGCCCTACCCCGCCGTGAAGGCGGGGTCCTCCTGGTGGTGGCGGGTCGCCGGACCCGCCGCGGCAGGGCTGCTCCGTGCAGCCCTCCCCGATCGATCGCCGGGTGCGATCAATCTCATCGATTGGGCGAATCCCGGCTCGCGGGGGTTCGGGTGGGGGCGGATCACGTGCCTTCGGGTGCGTGGTCTCCAAAGCCCGGACTCCGGCGGATGAGTCGGTGTACGTACGATCTCCGGCGAAGGGTTCGTTCGGGTTATCGGTTCCGCAATTTTGATAACCCGGGATAGCGAATTCCAACAATTGGTATCAGAGCGTGGTTTACGTTCGCGGTATTTTCGATAAAATTGTTCTACCTTGCAGGGTTCCGACTATTATGGCTTGATGATTATTCGTTTAATTATTTTGTCATGTGATTGTTGGTTTTATTAAACTCTCGGACATGTCGAGATTCGTTTTTGGTGGTGAATGCTTGTAATAGTAAAAATTCGGGGGTTGACCGAATTTAGGATTTATTATTATGTTCATTGTTTTTCCGGAAATTGTATAGGGTCGATTTCGTGTATAGAATCGATACCGGAATTGTAATTTAGATTTTGTAAATTTATTTTGCGATTGGATCGACGTATCGAAGACCGCCGGAGAAGACGAAGTGACGAGATGGACAAGGGCTAGGGATCGATTGGATCGATCCCATGGAGCTGCCCGGACCGATCGACCCACGGCCCTAGGAGGGGCTGTTGCCCTAGCCGCGGCTGCCGCCGGTTGGTGGTGGCTTGTCGGCGTGCTGGGTGGCGGCGGCCCTCCCCGTGGCTGACGATCGACGATGGTGGGGGTGGTTCGGGGTTCCCCAACCCGGGCTACTCCTACCGGAAATATACTTTCCTAATTAATTCATTATTTCCTATTTTGATTATTTCTTTATGGAATAGTCTAGAAAAATAGAGAAGAATTAATTTAGTACTAAATTTATTTTCCTATTTGATTATTCCTTCTCATGGGAATATTCATGGATTAGGAATAAAATAAATTTGGAAAAGTATAATAGTTCTAATTATTTTATTTCCTTATTTCATTATGGAAATCATCTAGAATATTCCAAGTGGGTCTTGGATAGATTATTCTAGAGATTTAATGAAGTAGAAAGGGGAGAAAAAAAAATAAATAAAAATATTAATAATATTTAATTTTATTTTTGATTTATTCGATTGACTTAATTATTATTAATTGAGTATCTTTTGGATTTATTAAAAATAAATAGATTTAAATATTGGAGATTAATATTCTCGTCACATGGAGCATTCAAGAAACGAAGACTGAAGACTAGAAGATGCGTACGGGGATGTGATGAAGCCATAATAGTCGGAAAATAATATTCTAGTATTATTTTGACTATGTGATAATACTATGTGCTTTATTACATGTATGCATGCTATATGTGTTTTTTTTATGCACTAGATAGCGTATCCCTTTATTGTAAAAAGCTAAGTGGGAGAGGGTATGGAAACATACCCATGGTCTCCATTGCTGCTCTCTTGGTGACTTTTATAAACTTTTGAAGTTTATATAGATAGGTCATTGGAGGAGAGTTCTTGTAATTCCTCTTACAAGAAACATTGATTAAGTAGATCAAACAATGCCTAATTTGTCTTTCCAAAACTGACTTCAAGTCGACTCATTCTTACCCCGGGGAGTGGAATGGAGCCAGAGCCACTTGGTCATGTAGAGGACACAAATTAGAGACTTTCGTGCCATACTTTTATAGATGGGTCGTTTGTCTGCTCGGCTCCCTCATTTATGAGAGATAGGGTCGTTCGCATGGTGAATCACTGGTTAGAAACTTCGAGTTTCACTTATGATTCTCCACGTCTTGATTTACGAGATTAAATGGATCAAGTAATTGGGAGTCAATTATAAAAGTCTCTTAGTGTAGTAAACGTCCACACAACGTGGCTTGCTGTGCTGACGGACTTTGGATTAATTGATGTAGACAGTTGTAAGTAATTATGAAGAGTTGTGAAGTTATCGTAAACGTCCACACAACGTGGCTTGCGGTAATGTAGCGATTCCAATTAATTTACTTTGGTACTGAGTAATGGTTTACACTTAGATACGCCTTGTAGTATTCCTCCCAACGAGGTTCCGCTATAAGCGATGTATGACCAAAGAAAATCTAATTGCTAAATCATTTGGGTGGGTAAACGTCCACGCAACGTGGCTTGCCTTACCTGATGGGATTTTAGATGTGATTAGTGATTTAATGATATTATTTGAGGGAGATAATATCGGATATTAAATTGTTTGTTTGTTTTATGTGCTTATAGGTTAAGAATGACTGTGACCCCACTTTGTGATATACTTAAGGGTGAAAGCTCACCGGTTCCATATGGTGATGATTTGGAACGAAATCTGGACATTGTGCAAACTGTCGAGCCTTCTATATCTGCTATTGTCCCAACTGATGAGGACATTAGGAATGGCCTCAATATGATATTGAGACATAGTGTGGATACTGCTGAAGAGGTGATTGACATACTGATTGTATTTCGTCCACTAGAGGAATCGCTTAAAAACGATGACTTGAGGATGAAAATCATAAGTGTGATCAGAAAATCACAAGCTCTTATGGCTAAGGAAGAAGTGCAAGCAAAGAATCCCAGTGGTTCCAAGCCACGGACTGGGAAGAGCAAGCCGCGAGGCAAGTGCTATCGATGCAAGCAGTTTGGGCACTGGAGGTCTGATTGTCCTCTCATCAAAGGTACGAAATTTTCCTTAGTCACTGAAACATTGTCAGCGGTGATATCTACCAGCACCTGGTGTGTAGATACGGGTGCCACTGACCATGTCTGCAATTCATTGCAGGGGTTCCAGGAAACCCGGAGACTTAGAGAGGGAGAGATCGTGGTATACATGGGCAATGCCGCGAAGGTGGCGGCTGTTGCAGTGGGAGACGTTCACTTACGCTTTAGTAGTGATAGGGTTTTAGTTTTACGTAATTGTCTTTATGTACCCAACTTTAGAAAGAATTTAATTTCGGTTTCTAAACTTATTACGAATGGATATTCTGTTTCTTTTGACCACTCTGTGATCATAAGAAGAAATAGTGAAATTATCTGTTCTGGTGCATTGATAGACGATTTGTATGTGCTAAATCCTGAGTCTAACACGATGCAACTAACCGAGAGTAATAACACATCTACGAACACCAATAAGAGAAAGGAACCTTCTAAGATGAATCAATTATACTTGTGGCATCTAAGGCTAGGTCATATAAACTCGAATAGGCTTCAAAGGTTGAAAGCTGATGATTTAATCACTGGCGTTGAAGGAGAGGACCTTCCAACCTGCGAATCCTGTTTAGAGGGAAAAATGACTAAGCGTCCTTTTTCTGGTAAAGGACGAAGAGCTGAACAAGTATTGGATTTGATTCACTCTGATGTATGCGGACCTATGTCTACTCAGGCAAGAGGAGGGTACGAGTATTTCATCACTTTCACTGATGATTACTCAAGATATGGATATGTATACCTGATGAGCCGCAAGAGCGAATCCTTTGGCAAGTTCAAAGAGTTCAAGGCTCTTGTGGAGAACCTTCATGGTAAATCCATAAAATGCCTGCGATCTGATCGCGGAGGCGAGTACCTGTCTGGAGAATTCAAGGCATACTTGGCAGAGAGTGGGATTGAATCCCAGCTGACCTCACCATATACTCCTCAGCAGAATGGTGTGTCAGAAAGAAGGAATAGGACTCTTATGGAGATGGTGCGATCAATGATGAGTTACTCGGATTTACCTATTATGTTCTGGGGACTTGCCTTGGAAGCAGCGGCGTACATTCTGAATAGGGTTCCGACCAAAACGGTACCAACCACACCCATGGAATTGTGGAGTGGGCGTAAGCCTAGCTTGAAACACATTCGGATCTGGGGATGTCCATCACATGTGTTGCGACATGGCGCCGATAAGTTAGAACCTAGATCAGAAATACGGCTGTTTGTAGGATACCCGAAAGGAACTAAGGGTGGCATGTTCTATAGTCCTAAGGACCAGAAGATCGTTATAAGTACTAACGCTCGGTTCCTAGAAGAAGACTATGTCATGGACCACAAGCCCAAAAGTGACATAATACTTGATGAGTTGAGAGGTAACGAGGAAGACCTGGATACAGCCGAACCGAGTATAGATACACCACTAGAACCTGCACCTAATACTGTCACTGTTAAGACACCGGAACGCCGTCGTAGTGGGAGGGTTGTTAAACAACCAGATAGATGGATTGGACTGGGTGAGTCTTCGGACTCTGGACCTGGAGTTCATGAAATCGATCCCTGGACCTATGACGATGCGGTACAAGATATAGATGCGCTTTCTTGGAAGAAAGCAATGAAATCCGAAATAGAATCTATGGATTCTAATAAAGTCTGGGATCTTGTAGAACCACCAAGCTGTTGGAAATCGACTACCCGGGATGCGTTCGTTCGATCACTCGAACATCCGAACGATCCCAGTCGACATCCGGTGTCGCTACTTCGTTCGCTTTTCCAGCCCGTGCCCCGATTCACGCCCAGCCATTGCCCCGAAGGACAACCGCGCGAACCGAGCGGGCTGCCAGAAAAAGACCAAAACGGCGGTCGCCGTTTCTCCGCGAACAGCAGCGCGTTCTGCTGTTCCGGGCTCGTTTCCGGTCCGTTTTTCCTCTTCCGACTACCGATCCGAAGGTCCTTGAACCCCTAGTAGTCGAGGAACACGTACCACGACTCCCGGAACCCGATCGTTCGTTCGATGTATTTTTAACGAATTTAGAGATCGATAATTGCGGAATTAGGGATCGATCTCATACCTTTGTCGCGTGATTCGGAGAAGCCGAATTGACAGATACCTCGAGTCTTCTAGCGTGTATCCTAGCCCTCTTGCTCCAGCCGATGTGTGGGCATCGATCCGCTTGGAGTTTCTCTTCTTCTTCTCTCTCAAACTCTCCTTTTCACGTTTTTATTATTCTGTCTCCAGAAATATATTTGCGCTAGCAAATTAATTTCTACAGAAAAGAAAAACTATTCTGTATCCAGAAATATATTTGCGCTAGCAAATTAATTTCTACAGAAAAGAAAAACTATTCTGTATCCAGAAATATATTTGCTAGCATATTAATTTCTACAGAAAAGAAAAACACTGCGCTAATCTAAATTAATTAAGCGGAGAAAAGAATAATTGCGCTAATAAAATAATTTCTCCACAGAATTAATTATAGCGGCGTTCTGTAGGTTTAGAGAAGAGAGACGAGGGTTTTATATAGGCCACACTAGGGACCCATAGGCAATTAATTAATTAGGCTTAAATTGCAATTTAATTAACTTGGTGTCCCAAAAGGAAAACCTTAATTAAATTCCACAATTTTATTTATAATTAATTCCACTATTTAATTATAAATGATTTCCCAATTAATTAATTCAAATTATTCCGTCAATAATTTTCCCGCCGTATTACATATATGATTTTCCCCGTGTTTAAGATATCGCATGTCCATGAATTAATTAATTACTAATAATTAAATTAATTCATTTCTTATTATCCGAGACTAGTACCACTCATCCTTATTATCATGTGGAACGAATCCACCTGCAGGGTTTACATGATAAACTTTATGAGCTCATCTCGGGGACATCATCAACCCAATAAATGGGACACGGTTTCCTGTCTATAATCTATAGCATGCCGTGTGTACAATACCGATTCCCAATCTACCGAGAATATTGACTAATCAATTAATCTCACTCATTGGCACATCAAAGAATCGAGCATTGGACACACGCACCTATAATTATATAGGGATTAAGAACTCACATATCCGTAATATCTGAGGTCTAGTTCGATTACATCGATTAGTATAAATCGAACGCCCTCCCGTGGTCCTGCTCAATACACCAAGTGTACGAGTGTAACATGATAGTCAAGACCGACTATCTGCCAGTCACACTACGACGTACCGATGGATTGTCCCTGTCCATCTAAGTCGTGAGCTACTGTTCGATAGTATACGAGTAACCGACAGTATGATCTTCCGCGTGTCTCCTCACGCCATACTGTCTACAACGTATACATCAAGGACTATTGCATTAAATGCAATCATGCTTGAATCATATCTTGAATTAAGGTATAGAGATAAGGAGTTCCGTAATTGCACTAAACTAGACATTTAGAATACAACTCCATCAATCTCCCACTTATACTAAAAGTCTAGTCGCCCTCTCCCAAACATCAGATTCCCATAACCTCATCACGCCTACCCAACGCTTTCGCTGGAAGTGCCTCTGTGAACGGGTTTACCAGGCAATCCTCTTGATGCTATCTAGGTGACAACTGCATCGTCTTACTAGACGATCTCTCGAATCAGGTGGTACTTGCGCTCTACGTGTTATCTCCCACTGTGGACTCGTGGCATTTCAAGTTTGCCAATACCGCTATTCAAAATAGCTTTGGGTAAACTAGAAACCACATCTAAGTCTCTTAGGAAGTTCTGGAGCCACACTGACCTTTTAACTGCCTCAGAGGCCGTTATCCTTTCAGTTTCCATGGTAGAGTCCGTAATGCATTGCTGCTTTACATTCTTCCATGTGACTGCTCCACTTCACAGTGAGAACACATAGCCTGACTTCGACTTTCAACTGTCCCTGTTTGATTGGAAATTCAATTCTATGTAATCCAAAGGAAACAACTTGACTGCTTTGTAACTCAGAACATAATTCCTGGTCCTCTGCAGGAGCCTAAACATGTTCTTTACATCAGTCGAGTGATCCTTTCTAGGATTACTATGATATCTCACCACCATGCCCACGGCATAGCAGATATCAGTCTCGTGCATAGCATTACATACATTAAGCTTCCCACCATTAAGGTGCAGGGAACTGCTTACTCTTCATCTATCTCCTTTATTGTGTCGGACACAAAACTTTAGATAGATGAATTCCACATCTAAAAGGTGAAGACCTTTCTTGGAATTCTGTATGCTGCAACGAGTAAGAATTGTATTTAAGTATGATACTCGAGATAAGTTCTATGTTCTTTTCTGGCGATCATTTATTGCTTTGATCCCAAGAACATTCCCGACTTCTCCTAAGTCTCTTACATTGAATTACTCGGACAACCATCCCTTTATGTCCGATAACATCTTTCATATTGTTGCCAATTCAGAAGGATGTCGTCTACATAAAGAATGAGAAAACACCACATCTTTTCTGTCACTTCTTTATTACACACAGGACCTAAACATGCCTTAAATGATTCCATGAAATGGATTTTCTCATAGGTCCGCATGTGTCCAAGATCTTGAAGCTTCCTTCAATCCTAAGATTGATTAAGCTTGCTTACCGAATGCTCTTGGCTCTTTTCGATGAATCTCTCTGGCTGTCCCACACAGATGGCCCCGTCAAGACTTCGATTTAGAAAATCTGTCTTGACTTCCATCTTCCATGTGAAGACAAAAGAATCATGATCGACTTTTGCCAAGACTGAGCACCTTGATCTTTCAGCGTCTCGTCATAGATCCAGGGTTCGGCTTCATGTTCTCCAGGTAACAAGTCCGAAGACTCACCTATAAACATGAACCTGTTGGGTTGTCTAACAACCCTCCCACTACGGCAACGCTCCGGTGTATCTTTAGTGACTAAAGATTATAGTAGTGAACTACTCAGTTAGGCTGGTTCTAAGTCTTAATCAGTCCCTCTAAGCACATTTAAGTATTACTCTACTCTTGGGCTTGCGATATTGCATATACATATATTCCATGTCTAAGAACCGAATCGTTGATTCAATCAACGAACATCTGGTCCTTTGGACTATATTACATATCTCAATTCATTTTCTTAGGGTATCTTATAAACAGCCGAATATCTGTACAAGTTTCCAAAGGAATCAAGTTCAGGATAAACGCCGCTGTTTCCAAGCCATATCCCAAAAACGAATTAGGTAACTCCGAATAACTTATTGTTTACTTTCCCATATCTATAAGAGTCCTATTCCTTCTTTACAACACATTATTTTGCCGAGGCATAAATGGTGTAGTCTGTTGGGAGTTAATCCCATTTTCTGATAAGCATGCCTTACTCCTCAAAGAGGTCTGCATATATCAGAGCGAATCAACTCTAGTACTTTCTTGGATCTTTTCCCTTTATCCGTAAAGGGTTGCTTGGTCATTAAAACTTCCAAGTATGATTCGAAGGTTGGAAAGTCCTTTCCTTCAACCTAGCTGAGTAGTCCATCAGCTTTCACCCTTTGAATCGTACTCAAGTTAAAATGATCTAGCCTTAGATTCCATAAGTACATTTGATTCATCTTAGAAGGATCTTTACTCTTATTGGGGTTCGACAATGTGTTATTAGCTCCGGTGTGTTGCATCGTGGAAGAACAAGGATTCAGTATTAAATTGTCTATAAATGTACCAGAATAGATAATATCCCCGTTTCCTACTCTGATAGGTATAAAACTATCAGAAGAAACGGAATATCCATTCTAAGCCAATTTAGAAATCCGAAATGAAAATTCTTTCTAAATACCGGCACATAAAGACAATTTATTAGAACTAAAATCCTACCGTTAAAACATTTAACATCTCCCACTGCAATGGCTGTTACCTTAACAGTATTGCCCATGTAGATTATAATTTCTTCCTTTATAAGTCTCCGGGTTTCCTGGAACCCCCGCATTTAGGTGCAGACATGATTAGTGGTTTCCGTATCCACACACCAGGTACTGGTAGATAACACCACTAAACATGTTTCGGTGACTAAGGAGGAGTTAACTTCTAGTTGCTTTGAGAGGACAATCAAAACTCCCAGTATCCAAACTGCTTACAACGGAAGCACTTGCCCCTTGGGCTTGCTTGTCCCATTCCGTGGTCCAGATATATTAGGCCCACTGGGTTTCCGTATTTGCTTCTTCTTCCTTTTGCCGCCCGAAGGCTTAGGAAGAGCCAATTTATCAGCCACAAGTGTTTGGAGAGCCCTTAAAGATTCCCTCAGCCGCTTTGAAGTTCAACCAGGAGCTCCGCCAATGAATAAGACCCCTTATTCATATTATAGTTCAGGCGGAACTGCTCAAAACTTCTCGGCAGAGACTGGAGCATAATATCAACTTGGGTTACCCTATTGATAATTTCTCCCTGAATCTCTATCTCATTAAGATAGCCCATCATTCTAAGAACGTGATCCCTCACGGACGTTCTTTCCGACATGATGGCCGTCATGAGTTGCCTCATTTCACTTTGTCCGGCTGTCCTGTCCTGATAACCAAAACTTCTTGAGGTTAAGCATCATATCATAGGTAATGGTCATAGCATGATACCGATAGCCCTGATCCATTTCCAATGAGCTTCCTTTCCTCAGTAGTGGAAGCATCATTTGGTTCAGCAGGTCAATTGACTTGGAGTACATATTTGTACTCCTCTGCAGTTAGGACAATGTCCAAGTTTCTTTTCCAATCCATACAAACAGGTTCAGTGAGTTTGTTGACTTTTAATGGGAATAATACCATATAAAACAAACAATGAGTTTAATTCGATATCATTTCCCTCAAGTGATATCATTAAACTACCAATCATTTCCAAAATCCCATCAGACATAGCAAGCCACGTTCTTGTGGACGTTTACCAGTCCAAATGATTTTATGATTGGATTTCACTTCGGTCGTACATCATTATAGCAGTGACTCCGATGGGGAGGATACTATAAAGCGTACCTAAGTGTGTACCATTTCTCAGTACTAAGTCCACCGCTCGGGAACCACATGTCCACCGCAAGCCACGTTCTTGTGGACGTTTACGTTGACATGCGGTCCTCCACGACTTTCTATAACTGTCGAGCCTCAATTAATCCCAAAGTTCCGTTTCCATTTAGCAAGCCACGTTCTTGTGGACGTTTACTAAAACAAACAACTTTATTAATTGAATCTCACTTATTTAAATGTCATAGAATCTTAATTAACCCAAAGTACCGTTTCCATTTAGCAAGCCACGTTCTTGTGGACGTTTACTAAAACAAACAACTTTGTTAATTGAATCTTACATTTATTAAATTTCACAATTTTATTAATCAAAGCTTGATATCTCGTAAGTGAAACTCGAAGTTTCTAACCAGCGATCAATCATGCAATTGAGCCCTATCTCTCACTAAGTGAGGGAGCCAACCAGACAATCGATCTAGTCATCGAATGACTCGAATGTCTCTAATCTGTGTCATCGACATAACCAAGCGCTTTGGCTCCATTCCACTCCCCGGGGTGAGAATGAGTCGAGTTGAAATTAGTCTTTGAATGACAGATTAGGCATTGCTTTTGAGAAATATAATTGTTCAATTTTATAAGTGGATTTTAAATTCGAATTTTGATCCAGTGATATCCGTGTGTCGACTTTATCCGATAGGGAGGATGACACTAAAGCCAACTCGTAAGTGACACACATCACTATCAAAACAGAGAATGGAGACCGCGGGATTGTTTCCAATCCCTCTCCCACTTAGTATTTTACGAAAGGGAAAACATGCATAAAATAAATTAAGCATAATAACAAGCACGTAAACACACAAAAAGCATTTAACGTGGCCCCGATTATTATGGCCTTTAAATATCTTCCATGCACGTCTTCTCGGATCTTCGTCTCGTTGCTCGTCTCGGTCTCGATCCACCACCGACTCGTCTGAGTGCCAAGAGACGAACCCCTCCCACTGGAGTATCATCCCAGGCCTCGACGAGCGACCCGTGGTGTCCGTCGAACCCCCACGCCGCTGCTGCCAAGTATCCAGCGAAACGGCGACCGCCGTTTAAGAAACGGCGACCGCCGTTTGCCCTTCAGCAGCTCGCGGGTTCGACTTCTCGACCCTCGTTCGTCCGGCTTCCGATCTTCTCTCGATCCACCAAGTAGCAGCAACATTACAAAGGTAAAACATACTACTTCCGGCATCGATCCTATACAGGTTGATCGATCCTATACATCCGGATAAAACGAAAAACGTAATAAAACCTAAACGACTCAACCCGCCGTTTTAACTATTACAAACATGCAACGATTTCAAAACCAAAGATCTCGACAAGCCCGAGAGTTTAACAAACCACAAACATACAGCACAATCACATGGCCATAATAATCGGGTTCGAACCTGCAAAACAAATCTCGCAAAAATACAACGAATCGACAAAAACCGGCTCTGATACCAATTGTTGGAAATCGACTACCCGGGATGCGTTCGTTCGATCACTCGAACATCCGAACGATCCCAGTCGACATCCGGTGTCGCTACTTCGTTCGCTTTTCCAGCCCGTGCCCCGATTCACGCCCAGCCATTGCCCCGAAGGACAACCGCGCGAACCGAGCGGGCTGCCAGAAAAAGACCAAAACGGCGGTCGCCGTTTCTCCGCGAACAGCAGCGCGTTCTGCTGTTCCGGGCTCGTTTCCGGTCCGTTTTTCCTCTTCCGACTACCGATCCGAAGGTCCTTGAACCCCTAGTAGTCGAGGAACACGTACCACGACTCCCGGAACCCGATCGTTCGTTCGATGTATTTTTAACGAATTTAGAGATCGATAATTGCGGAATTAGGGATCGATCTCATACCTTTGTCGCGTGATTCGGAGAAGCCGAATTGACAGATACCTCGAGTCTTCTAGCGTGTATCCTAGCCCTCTTGCTCCAGCCGATGTGTGGGCATCGATCCGCTTGGAGTTTCTCTTCTTCTTCTCTCTCAAACTCTCCTTTTCACGTTTTTATTATTCTGTCTCCAGAAATATATTTGCGCTAGCAAATTAATTTCTACAGAAAAGAAAAACTATTCTGTATCCAGAAATATATTTGCGCTAGCAAATTAATTTCTACAGAAAAGAAAAACTATTCTGTATCCAGAAATATATTTGCTAGCATATTAATTTCTACAGAAAAGAAAAACACTGCGCTAATCTAAATTAATTAAGCGGAGAAAAGAATAATTGCGCTAATAAAATAATTTCTCCACAGAATTAATTATAGCGGCGTTCTGTAGGTTTAGAGAAGAGAGACGAGGGTTTTATATAGGCCACACTAGGGACCCATAGGCAATTAATTAATTAGGCTTAAATTGCAATTTAATTAACTTGGTGTCCCAAAAGGAAAACCTTAATTAAATTCCACAATTTTATTTATAATTAATTCCACTATTTAATTATAAATGATTTCCCAATTAATTAATTCAAATTATTCCGTCAATAATTTTCCCGCCGTATTACATATATGATTTTCCCCGTGTTTAAGATATCGCATGTCCATGAATTAATTAATTACTAATAATTAAATTAATTCATTTCTTATTATCCGAGACTAGTACCACTCATCCTTATTATCATGTGGAACGAATCCACCTGCAGGGTTTACATGATAAACTTTATGAGCTCATCTCGGGGACATCATCAACCCAATAAATGGGACACGGTTTCCTGTCTATAATCTATAGCATGCCGTGTGTACAATACCGATTCCCAATCTACCGAGAATATTGACTAATCAATTAATCTCACTCATTGGCACATCAAAGAATCGAGCATTGGACACACGCACCTATAATTATATAGGGATTAAGAACTCACATATCCGTAATATCTGAGGTCTAGTTCGATTACATCGATTAGTATAAATCGAACGCCCTCCCGTGGTCCTGCTCAATACACCAAGTGTACGAGTGTAACATGATAGTCAAGACCGACTATCTGCCAGTCACACTACGACGTACCGATGGATTGTC
This sequence comes from Euphrasia confusa, assembly GCA_954870475.1. NCBI lineage: Eukaryota > Viridiplantae > Streptophyta > Magnoliopsida > Lamiales > Orobanchaceae > Euphrasia > Euphrasia confusa. The sequence continues at coordinate 12,383,886 of OX940949.1, read as the reverse complement.
CCTGTCCATCTAAGTCGTGAGCTACTGTTCGATAGTATACGAGTAACCGACAGTATGATCTTCCGCGTGTCTCCTCACGCCATACTGTCTACAACGTATACATCAAGGACTATTGCATTAAATGCAATCATGCTTGAATCATATCTTGAATTAAGGTATAGAGATAAGGAGTTCCGTAATTGCACTAAACTAGACATTTAGAATACAACTCCATCACAAGCGGCGTAAAGCCAATTGGGTGTAAATGGGTCTACAAGAGAAAGAGAGGATCTGACGGAAAGGTTGAAACCTTTAAAGCTCGGCTTGTTGCAAAAGGATATACTCAGAAAGAGGGAATCGATTATGAGGAGACCTTCTCGCCGGTAGCTAAGATAAAGTCGATCCGGATTCTCTTATCCATAGCAGCTCATATGGATTATGAGGTGTGGCAAATGGATGTCAAGACAGCTTTCCTTAATGGAAGTCTTGACGAGACGATTTATATGAAACAACCAGAAGGATTCATTGCTAAGGGGCGAGATCATCTAGTGTGCAAGCTTAATCGATCCATTTATGGATTGAAACAAGCCTCGAGATCGTGGAACCTGCGGTTTGACGAAGTAGTCCAATCTTATGGATTCAGTCAAAGCATGGACGAATCGTGTGTGTATTGGAAACGTGATGGAAAGAAGGTGGTGTTTCTCGTGCTTTATGTAGACGACATTCTTCTCATTGGGAACAGTGTGAAAATGTTATCAGACATAAAGGGATGGTTGTCTAGACAATTCGATATGAAAGATTTGGGAGAAGTCGGACATGTTCTAGGGATCAAGGTTATAAGGGATCGCCGGAATAGAACATTGTACCTATCCCAGCAATCTTACATAGATACGATTCTGGCTCGGTTTAACATGCAAGATTCCAAGAAGGGTGAACTACCCTTCAGTAAAGGAACTTATCTTTCTAAGGAGATGTGTCCTCGAACACAAAAGGAGAAAGATGAAATGAAAGCAGTTCCCTACGCTTCGGCTGTGGGAAGCTTGATGTATGCAATGTTATGTACGAGGCCTGATATCTGCTATGCCGTTGGCGTAGTTGCGAGATATCAGAGTAACCCTGGAAAGGCTCATTGGACTGCCGTAAAGAGCATTTTCAAGTATTTGCGAAATACTAGGGATTATGTTCTGAGTTACGGAGCAGACAATCTGATTCCTTTGGGTTATACAGATTCGGATTTCCAAGCTGATAAGGACCGGCGAAAGTCGACATCAGGCTATGTGTACACTTTGGGAGGTGGAGCCGTTTCATGGAGGAGTGTTAAGCAAAAGTGCATTTCAGACTCTACCATGGAAGCTGAATATGTTGCAGCCTCAGAGGCAGCGAAAGAGTCAGTTTGGTTCCTTAATTTCCTCCAGGACTTAGATGTGATTCCGAGTTTGCCTAGAGCTATGACAATTTATTGTGACAATAGCGGTGCAGTGGCAAACAGTAAGGAACCACGGTCCCATAGTGCTACGAAACACATAGAGCGCAAGTACCACCTGATTCGAGTCATCGTCAAGAGGGGCGATGCGATAGTCACCAAGATAGCTTCGGAAGACAACCTAGCGGACCCTTTCACCAAGATACTTCCTAAGGAAGTATATAACAAGCACTTGGAGGGTTTGGGAGTCAGAAGTTTGGAGGATAAGACTAGACCTTAGTATAAGTAGGAGATTGATAGAGTAGTATACTTAATGTCTAGATTTGAGTATTCTGAACTCTGTATGCACTTTCATTTACCTATTTATTACAGACATTCATTTGCTTTTAATTATTGTTAATTAAATACATGCAAATTATAGTCCTTGATTTTATACGTTGTAGTTAGTATGGTGTTGCATGGGCACACAGAAGATCATACTATCGGTTACTCGTATTTAATCGAACAGTTGCTCACGACCTAGATGGACCCGGACCAATCCATCGGTATAGTCGTTGTGTGAGAGAGAAAATAATTTATCTTAATTATTTTATCACACTTGTGCACTTGGTGTATTGAGCGGATCGCTTGAGACTTATCAATTAGGATTGCTCTGTGATAATTGATTTAAGTCTCGGAGTATTTTATTCTTAACCCCTGAAACAATTGCGGGTGTGTATATTTAATATAAGTGACTTTGATTTACCAAAGGAATTAACCGATTTAATTATTGGGTTAATTACCGGTTAAGTTGGGTCACTATATTTTATATATGGCATGCCGTGAATTCTTGAAGGGGCAGTGTATCCCGGAAGGGTTGATAATATCCCCGAGATGAGCTCATAAGGATTTATTATGTAAACCTCGCGAGTGGATTTGTTCCGCATAATAAATAAGGTTGAGTGGTACTATTCTCGGATATAAGAGATGAATAAATTTATTAAGCAATAAATAAATTTTATTCATGGATATTTAAATCTTAAATACACGGAATAAATAATACTAAGTTGGAGAAATATTATTTGATATAATATGGAATAATATTGGGAGTGCAATTTTATTTATATAGTGGAAAATAAATAAAATTAATATTGATAAGAATTAATAGATTTGGGTTGGACCCAATTTAATTTTCAATATTTAAGCCCAATATTTATTCTCCTTTTGATCCCCCTCGTAGCCTATAAAAGCACTACATGGTCTTCATTTTTTTCATAACCTACGTATTACACAATAAAGTTTTCTGAGAGTGAAGAGGATCCATAAGAGTTCGATAGCTCGTCGCCCACCCGACGTTCGGACAAGGTGCAAGGAATACGCGGGAAGGTCACGAGGTCATCATCGATTTCGTTTCTCCGAACAACGAATCATAGGTACAATTCTCAACGCACTTGTTAATTGTTTGATTTGGTTTTATCGAGAATACCGTAGGACGAAGATCCAAGATAAGAAACCATGAACGGGGGACGATCGCGTGGTGGTGGCGAAGCCACCGGACCACGGGCGATCGCCCGGGCTAGGGTTTCGCGGGCATGGGGGCGAACCCTCGGCTGGGCCGAGGGTGTTCGATCGATCCGAGGGATCGATCGATGGGCACGGGCTGGTGCCGTGCCCTACCCCGCCGTGAAGGCGGGGTCCTCCTGGTGGTGGCGGGTCGCCGGACCCGCCGCGGCAGGGCTGCTCCGTGCAGCCCTCCCCGATCGATCGCCGGGTGCGATCGATCTCATCGATTGGGCGAATCCCGGCTCGCGGGGGTTCGGGTGGGGGCGGATCACGTGCCTTCGGGTGCGTGGTCTCCAAAGCCCGGACTCCGGCGGATGAGTCGGTGTACGTACGATCTCCGGCGAAGGGTTCGTTCGGGTTATCGGTTCCGCAATTTTGATAACCCGGGATAGCGAATTCCAACAGAGTGCCCCCCACGCGCTCGATCCATGGTTCGGCTACGGGGCTAATTAATTCCTTTCCTCCGTCACAATTTTCCGGCGGTCGTTTCGGAATCGATCCAACGTAAATAATTTTACAAAATTAATTTACAATTATCCGGTATCAATTCTCTACATGAAATCGACCTCACAATTTCCGGAAAAATTAAGAACAAACATTCACCACACAAGAACAAATAACATCACCGAGAGTTTAATAATCAAGAGCAATATTATGACATTAATTAATAAAAATTAAATCTAGCCATAATAATCGGAAACCCTGCAAGGTAGAACAATTTATCGAAAAATACCATGAACTAAAACCAACGCTCTGATACCAATTGTTGGAAATCGATATCCCAGAATTAATAAATTAATTAAAATTAATTATCTAATTAATTCCGACCGAAATCCTTTGGAGATCGAATATCCGGAATTGTCAAATTGCGGAACGACAATTCCAATCGACTCCCGGTTGCCGGAACCCCACCACGAACCTCCACGGGAATAGAACCCAACAGAAACCCTAACCGCGGGGATAGCCCGCGGCTGTCCGGTCGAGCCCCCCGTGTGGGGCTCGCGGCTGTGTTGGAGATTGACTATCCGGGACACACCGTTCGAACCCTCGAACATCCGGATGTGCCCAATCGACTCCAGGAGTTCACCTCCGAACAGCCATGGCCACCCGCCAAGCAGATCGCGCATCCGCCGCAGCCAAAGCCGCGGCTCGCAATCTGCCCGGAGCAAGCGGCCGCCTGCCCACCAGGCGAGCGCTCGCGCAGCACCGCAAGCGAGCGCTTGCTGCCCAGGCGAGCGCCTGCTGCCTGACGCGAGCGGGCGCTTGCCCCTCAAGCGGGCGCTTGCCTGCTTCGAACAGCAGCGCGATGCTGCTGTTCCGGGCCGTTTCCGATCCGTTTTTCTCCGTCCAGCCACCGATCCGGCGGTTCTTAACCGCCCAGAGACTGGAGAAAAACTATCCTTAACCCCGATTACCAATCGATGGTCCGTTGTATTATTACGTACAATAAGAATCGAAAAAGATGCGGAATAGGGTTTTCGATTCTTTACCTTTGATGCGTGATTCGGAGAAGCCGAATAGGCGAACACCTTTGATCTTCTAGTGTGTATCCTAGCCCTCGACTCCAGACGTTGTGTGGGCAACGATCCACCGGAAGTCTCCTCTTCTTCTTCTCTCTTAAACTCTCTCTCACGTTTTATTTTCTCAAGTGAAGAAAAATAAAAGCTGCGTAAGTTAGGTTTAGAGAAGAGAGGGGAAGGGGTTTAAATAGGCCACACTAGGGACCTTAGGTTAATTAATTAATTAGGCTAAATTGCAATTTAATTAAACCGGCGTCCTTAAAAGAAAACCTTTAATTAAATCCAATTTTAATTATAATTAATTCCACTATAAAATTATAATTGAATTCCCAATTAATTAATTCATATTATTTTACCAATAATATTTTCCGCCGAAATTACATATACGACTTTCCCCGTGTTTAAGATATCGAACGTCCACGAATTTATTTAATTACTAATAATTAAATTAATTCGTCTCTTATTATCCGAGACTAGTACCACTCAACCTTATTATCATGTGGAACAAATCCACCTGCAGGGTTTACATGATAAACTTTATGAGCTCATCTCGGGGACGTTATCAACCCGATAAACGGGACACGGTTTCCTGTCTATAATCTATAGCATGCCGTGTGTACAATTACGATTCCCAATTTACCGAGTATCTCGACTAATCAATTAGTCTCACTCATTGGCAAGTTAAAGAACCGAGAATTGGACACACGCACCTATAATTATATAGGGATTAAGAATTCGTATATCCGTAACTCTGAGGTCTAGTTCGATTACGTCGATTAGTATAAATCGAACTCCCTCCCGTGGTCCTGCTCAATACACCAAGTGTACGAGTGTAACATAATAGTCAAGACCAACTATTTCCCAGTCACACTACGACGTACCGATGGATTGTCCCTGTCCATCTGAGTCGTGAGCTTCTGTTTGATAGTATACGAGTAACCGACAGTATGATCTTCCGCGTGTCTCCTCACGCCATACTGTCTACAACGTATATATCTAGGACTATTGCATTCAAGTACAAGATAGACAAAAATGCCGACAGTTTGATTAATAGATAATGTAAAAACACAGATAAGGAGTTCCATATTGTCACTAAACTAGACATTTAGAATATAACTCCATCAATCTCCCACTTATACTAAATCTCTAGTTGCCCTCTACCATACATCCGATACCCATCCCCTTCACGTGTCTCTTGAACGCTTCCGCTGGAAGTGCCTTCGTAAAGGGGTCAGCCAGGTTATCCGCTGATGCAATCTTGGTGACAACCGCATCGCCTCTCCTGACGATGTCTCTAATCAGGTGGTACTTGCGATCTATGTGTTTACTCGCATTGTGGGCTCGTGGTTCCTTTGCATTTGCCACTGCACCGCTATTGTCACAATAAATTGTGATAGCTCTAGGCATCTTAGGAACCACATCCAAGTCCATAAGAAAGCTCCGGAGCCACACCGATTCTTTAGCTGCCTCAGAGGCTGCTACATATTCGGCTTCCATGGTAGAGTCCGAAATGCATTTCTGCTTAACACTCTTCCATGAAATTGCTCCACCTCCCAATGTGAACACATAGCCTGATGTAGACTTTCGCTGATCCTTATCAGATTGGAAATCCGAGTCTGTGTAACCAATAGGAATCAACTCGGACGCTTTGTAACTCAGAACATAATTCCTAGTCCTTCGCAGGTACTTAAGTATGTTCTTTACAGCGGTCCAGTGACCCTTTCCAGGGTTACTCTGATATCTAGCTACCATGCCTACGGCATAGCAGATATCAGGCCTCGTGCACAACATCGCATACATTAGACTTCCTACTGCCGAAGCATAAGGAACTGTCTTCATGTAATCTATCTCCTTCTGTGTTTTGGGACACATGTCTTTAGATAGATGAATTCCATGGCAGAAAGGTTGAGCACCTCTCTTGGAATTCTGCATGTTGAAACGAGCTAGAATCGTATCAATATATGAAGCCTGGGACAAGCTCAATGTTCTTTTCTGGCGATCCCGTATTACCTTGATCCCAAGAACATGCCCAACTTGTCCTAAGTCTTTCATATCGAATTGCTTGGACAACCATCCCTTTATGTCTGACAACATCTTCACATTGTTGCCAATTAGAAGAATGTCGTCTACATAAAGTACGAGAAACGCCACGCTGTTTCCGTTACTTCTCCGGTACACACACGACTGGTCCATGCTTTGAATGAATCCATAAGACTGGATAACCTCATCAAACCGCATGTTCCAAGATCTAGAAGCTTGCTTCAATCCATAAATGGATCGGTTTAGCTTACACACTAGATGCTCTTGGCCTTTCTTGATGAAACCTTCTGGCTGTCTCATGTAAATGGTCTCGTCAAGATTCCCATTCAAGAATGCTGTCTTGACGTCCATTTGCCACACCTCATAATCCATATGAGCTGCTATAGACAAAAGAATCCGGATCGACTTTAGCATAGCTACCGGCGAAAAGGTTTCCTCATAATCGATCCCTTCTTTCTAAGTATACCCTTTCGCAACAAGCCTAGCCTTGAAGGTTTCAACCTTCCCGTCAGACCCTCTTTTTCTCTTGTACACCCACTTGCAACCAATGGCTTTTACACCTTTGGGCGGTGCTACAAGATTCCAGACCTGATTTGAATCCATAGATTCAATCTCAGATTTCATCGCTTTTTGCCAAGACTGAGCATCTTGATCTTTAAGCGTCTCGCCGTAGGTCCAGGGATCGGCTTCATGTTCTCCAGGTAACAAGTCCGAAGACTCACCTATAAACATGAACCTATCGGGTTGTCGAACAACCCTCCCACTACGACGACGCTCCGGTGTAACCTCAGTAACTACAGGTGCAGACTGTGGTGGCGTATCACTCGGTTCGGTTGGATCTAAGCCTTGATCGTCCCCTCTCAGTTCGTTTAGTATTATCTCACTCTTGGGCTTGTGGTCCATTATATAATCCTCTTCCAAGAACCGAGCGTTGGTGCTAACAACGATCTTCTGGTCCTGAGGACTATAAAATAGACCACCTTTCGTTCCTCTAGGATATCCTATAAACAACCTAATATCTGAACGAGATTCCAACTTATCAGCCCCATGCTTCAGCACATGTGCTGGACAACCCCAGATCCGAATGTGTTTCAAGTTCGGCTTACGCCCGGTCCACAATTCCGAGGGCGTCTTAGGTACTGATTTAGAAGGAACTAAGTTCAGGATATACGCCGCTGTTTCCAAGGCATATCCCCAGAACGAAACTGGTAGGTCTGAGTAACTCATCATAGATCTTACCATTTCCATAAGAGTCCTATTCCTTCTTTCTGCTACACCATTCTGCTGCGGCGTGTATGGTGCAGTCATCTGGGAGTCAATCCCATTCTCTAATAAGTACGCCTTAAACTCTCCCGAGAGGTACTCCCCTCCACGATCAGATCGTAGAGTCTTTATGGTTTTACCATGAAGGTTCTCCACAAGAGCTTTGTACTCCTTGAACTTGTCAAAGCACTCGCTCTTGCGGCGCATCAGGTATATAAAACCATACCTTGAGTAATCATCAGTGAAGGTTACGAAATATTCATAACCTCCTCTCGCTTGGACAGATAAAGGCCCGCACAAATCAGAGTGAATCAACTCTAGTACTTCCTTGGATCTATACCCTTTATCACTAAAGGGTCGCTTGGTCATTTTTCCTTCCAGGCATGATTCGCAGGTCGGAAAGTCCTCATCTTTCACATCACTGAGTATTCCATCAGTTATCAACCTTTGAATCCTACCCAAGTTAATATGACCTAGCCTAAGATGCCATAAGTACTTTTGATTCATCCTAGAAGGCTCCTTTCTCTTATTGGTACTAGATGTGTTATAAGACTCTACACTTTGCATCGTGGGATTCAGTATATATAAGTTGTCTATCAATGTACCAGAACAGATATAATCACCATTCTTCTTGACAATAACAGAATTATCAAAAGAAACTGAATATCCATTCAAAACCAACTTAGAAACCGAAACAAGGTTCTTTCTAAAATTCGGTACATAAAGACAATTATTCAATACTAAAACTTTATTATTAAAAGATAAATGAATATCTCCCACTGCAACCGCCGCCACTCTCGTAGCGTTGCCCATGTAGATAGTGATCTCTCCCTCTCTAAGTCGCCGGGTTTCCTGGAACCCCTGCAAAGAATTGCAGACATGATCAGTGGCTCCCGTATCCACACACCAGGTACCGGTGGATAACACCGCTAAACATGTTTCAGTGACTAAGGAAAAGTTCATACCTCCTTGTCTGAGAGGACAATTAGACTTCCAATGTCCAGACTGCTTGCAACGGAAACACTTGCCCTTGGGCTTGTTCACTCCGTTCCGTGGTGCACCATTTCTGGGTCCACTGGGTTTCCGTCCTTGATTCTTCTTCCTCTTAGTCCCCGGAGGGCCAGGAAGTTTCACAGCCACAAGAGCCTGAGGCTGAGGCTTCTTAAAGATTCCCTCTGCCGCCTGGAGTTCAGTCAGGAGTTCCGCCAACGAATATAACCTCTTGTTCATGTTATAGTTCAGGCGGAACTGCTCAAAACTCCTAGGCAGAGACTGGAGCACTATATCGATCTGGGTTTCCCCATCGATAGCTCCTCCCATAATCTCTATCTCATTCAGATAGCCAATCATCCTAAGAACGTGATCCCTTACGGGCGTTCCTTCGGTCATGGTGGCTGTCATGAGTTGCCTCATAGCATCTTGCCTGGCTGCCCTATCCTGACTACCAAACATCTCCTTGAGGTTAAGCATCATATCATAGGCAGTGAGCATGGCTTCATGCTGATGTTGCAGCACATTTGACATAGAAGCCAAAATGTAGCACCGCGCCATCTGATCAGCCTTGACCCACTTCCGATGAGCTTCCTTTTCCTCAGGAGTGGAGGTGTCAATAGGTTCATCAGGACAAACCTCATGGAGTACAAATTTGTACTCCTCAGCAGTTAGGACAATGTCCAAGTTTCGCCTCCAATCAACATAATTCGGACCAGTGAGTTTGTTTTCTTTTAGTATAATGGACAGCGGGTTGAGTGCCATATCTATAAAAGAGACAAATCAAACTGTCAAATTTAATTCGATATTAACTCCCTTAATTAATATCATTAAATTTACCAATCAATCCTAAAATCCCATCAGACTAGCATGCCACGTTCATGTGGACGTATACTAGTCCAAACGATTTTATAACTGGACTTTTACTTCGGTCGTACATCATTACAGCAGTGACTCCGATGGGGAGGATACTGTAAAGCGTACCTAAGTGTATACCATTTCTCAGTACTAAGTTAACCGCTCGGAAACTACACGCCCACCGCAAGCCACGTTAGTGTGGACGTTTACGTTGACATGCGGTCCCTTTACGATTTCCTATAACTGTCGAGCCTCAATTAACCCAAAGTTCCGTTTCCGTCTAGCAAGCCACGATAGTGTGGACGTTTACTAAACAAACAACTTTGTTAATTGAATTCCATTTAATAAATTTTACAATTTCGTTAATCAAAGCTTGATATCTCGTAAGTGAAACTCGAAGTTTCTAACCAGCGATCAATCATGCAATTGAGCCCTATCTCTCACTCGGTGAGGGAGCCAACCAGACAATCGATCCAGTTATCGAATGACTCGAATGTCTCTAATCTGTGTCATCGACATAACCAAGCGCTTTGGCTCCATTCCACTCCCCGGGGTGAGAATGAGTCGAGTTGAAATTAGTCTTTGAAAGACAGATTAGGCATTGCTTTGAAAAACTTAATTGTTCAATTTTAAAATTGGAATTTCATTCGAATTTCGATCAAAGTGATTTCCGTGTATCGACTTTATCCGATAGGGAGGATGACACTAAAGCCAACTCGTAAGTCAATACACATCACTCTCGAAACAGAGAATGGAGACCGCGGGATTGTTTCCAATCCCTCTCCCACTTAGTATTTTACGATTTAGGGATATACATGCATAAAATAATAAGCATAATAAAACACGTAAATCACACAAAAAGCAATTAACGTGGCCCGATTATTATGGCCTTAAAATCTTGAATGCACGTCTCTTGGAACTCGAACTCGTTGCTCGTCTCGACTTCGATTCTCGTTCCTCCGGGCATCGATCTCGTCTCGATCCAATAGTAGAAATTAATTACAAAATTATTCTACTAAGTCCGGTATCGATCCTATACATTTTGATCGACCCTATACAAGTCCCGGATGCAACGAAAAAATAAATAAACCTAACGACTCAACCCGTCGTTTTTATCTATTACAAACAAGCAACTTTCCAAAAATAAAACGATCTCGACAAGCCCGAGAGTTTAATCAAAACCACATACATACAGCACAAAATACCAAAAATAAATTGGCCATAATAATCGGGTTCAACCTGCATCAAAAACGTACGAACAATACAACAAACCGATAAACCTCGCTCTGATACCAATTGTTGGAGATTGACTATCCGGGACACACCGTTCGAACCCTCGAACATCCGGATGTGCCCAATCGACTCCAGGAGTTCACCTCCGAACAGCCATGGCCACCCGCCAAGCAGATCGCGCATCCGCCGCAGCCAAAGCCGCGGCTCGCAATCTGCCCGGAGCAAGCGGCCGCCTGCCCACCAGGCGAGCGCTCGCGCAGCACCGCAAGCGAGCGCTTGCTGCCCAGGCGAGCGCCTGCTGCCTGACGCGAGCGGGCGCTTGCCCCTCAAGCGGGCGCTTGCCTGCTTCGAACAGCAGCGCGATGCTGCTGTTCCGGGCCGTTTCCGATCCGTTTTTCTCCGTCCAGCCACCGATCCGGCGGTTCTTAACCGCCCAGAGACTGGAGAAAAACTATCCTTAACCCCGATTACCAATCGATGGTCCGTTGTATTATTACGTACAATAAGAATCGAAAAAGATGCGGAATAGGGTTTTCGATTCTTTACCTTTGATGCGTGATTCGGAGAAGCCGAATAGGCGAACACCTTTGATCTTCTAGTGTGTATCCTAGCCCTCGACTCCAGACGTTGTGTGGGCAACGATCCACCGGAAGTCTCCTCTTCTTCTTCTCTCTTAAACTCTCTCTCACGTTTTATTTTCTCAAGTGAAGAAAAATAAAAGCTGCGTAAGTTAGGTTTAGAGAAGAGAGGGGAAGGGGTTTAAATAGGCCACACTAGGGACCTTAGGTTAATTAATTAATTAGGCTAAATTGCAATTTAATTAAACCGGCGTCCTTAAAAGAAAACCTTTAATTAAATCCAATTTTAATTATAATTAATTCCACTATAAAATTATAATTGAATTCCCAATTAATTAATTCATATTATTTTACCAATAATATTTTCCGCCGAAATTACATATACGACTTTCCCCGTGTTTAAGATATCGAACGTCCACGAATTTATTTAATTACTAATAATTAAATTAATTCGTCTCTTATTATCCGAGACTAGTACCACTCAACCTTATTATCATGTGGAACAAATCCACCTGCAGGGTTTACATGATAAACTTTATGAGCTCATCTCGGGGACGTTATCAACCCGATAAACGGGACACGGTTTCCTGTCTATAATCTATAGCATGCCGTGTGTACAATTACGATTCCCAATTTACCGAGTATCTCGACTAATCAATTAGTCTCACTCATTGGCAAGTTAAAGAACCGAGAATTGGACACACGCACCTATAATTATATAGGGATTAAGAATTCGTATATCCGTAACTCTGAGGTCTAGTTCGATTACGTCGATTAGTATAAATCGAACTCCCTCCCGTGGTCCTGCTCAATACACCAAGTGTACGAGTGTAACATAATAGTCAAGACCAACTATTTCCCAGTCACACTACGACGTACCGATGGATTGTCCCTGTCCATCTGAGTCGTGAGCTTCTGTTTGATAGTATACGAGTAACCGACAGTATGATCTTCCGCGTGTCTCCTCACGCCATACTGTCTACAACGTATATATCTAGGACTATTGCATTCAAGTACAAGATAGACAAAAATGCCGACAGTTTGATTAATAGATAATGTAAAAACACAGATAAGGAGTTCCATATTGTCACTAAACTAGACATTTAGAATATAACTCCATCAGGCTGTTCGTAGCAGCCGTACGGGGCTGCCCAACCATGCCTCGGGTGATCGCACATCCGCCACGATCAAAATCGTGGCGTGTGATCACCACAGCCCGCCGCCGCGCGAGCGGCGGTCCAGCCGCGCAGGCGGCGATCGCTCCGCGCGAGCAGCGAGGTGCCGCGCGAGCGGGACTGGGCGGGGCTGCTAGTAGCAGCCCGTAGCGCGTCCGGACGGGACTCGTGTCCAGCGAGTCCGCTGCGGGAACTCCCGCAGCTCGCTACGGGTCCGTCCGGGAAGATCGAGCACACGCTCGATCGAGTCTCGGCGTCCAGCCGAGGCTCGCCCCCTTCGACCATCTCATGCCGAGCCGACGATCCGCCGGCGGTCCGGTGGTCTTCGACCACCACCGCCCGGTTCGTCCTCGTCATGGGTCGCGTCTTTCGGATCTTGGTTCACGATAATTTTACGATAATTAAACGATAAAATCATAAAGAGGGTTTTACGATTTACCTCGTTCTCGTTGTTCGGAAAAACGTAGAACTCAATTTGACGACCTTGAGATCTTCCCACGTATTCCTTGCACTAGCCCGGACGTCCTGTGGGCGACGATCTACCGAACTCCATGGATCCTCCTCTCTACTTTCTCTCTCTCTCTAGAATTGTGATCTTCAAGTTATGAGAATAGAGAAGACCATGTAGTGCTTTTATAGGCTACGTAGGGGATCTAAAGGAGGTGGAATATTGGGCTTCCAATAATAGTGATTAAATTGAGCCCACCAAGCCCAAATCTATTAATCCTTACTATTATTAATTATATGATTAACTCCACTATATAAATATAATTGCACTCCCAATATTCACCATATTATATCAAATAATATTTCTCCGATAGTATTATTTATTCCGTGTATTTAAGATATAAATATCCATGAATAAAATTAATTTATTGCTAATTAATTTATTCATCTCTTATATCCGAGACTAGTACCATTCAACCTTAATTATTATGCGGAACGAATCCACCTGCAGGGTTTACATAATAATTCCTTATGAACTCATCTCGGGGATATTATCAACCCTTCCGGGATACACTTTCCCGTCAAGTATTCACGGCATGCCATATATAAAATATAGTGACCCAACTTAACCGGTAATTAACCCAATAATTAAATCGGTTAATTCCTTTGGTAAATCAAAGTCACTTATATTAAATATACACACCCGCAATAATATCGGGGATTAAGAATAAAATACACTGAGACTCGAATCGATTATCGCCGGCAATCCTAATCGATGAATCTCAACGATCCGCTCAATACACCAAGTGTACAAGTGTGATAAAATAATTAAGATAAATTATTTTCTCTCTCACACAACGACTATACCGATGGATTGGTCTGTGTCCATCTAGGTCGTGAGCAACTGTTTGATTAAATACGAGTAACCGATAGTATGATCTTCTGTGTGCCCATGCAACACCATACTAACTACAACGTATAAAATCCAGGACTATGATTTGCATATATTTAATTATAAATAATTAAACACAAATAATTGTTTATTTAGTTAAATAGATTAATGGCAATGGATCGTGAGTTTCCGTTACTTAAATCTAGACATTAAGTACACAACTCCAACAAATATTTCTATAAAATAGAAATAATCAATTAGGAATCCTAATCAATTCCAAATTGATTCTTTTCCTAATCCATGAGAGTTCCCAAAAATAGGAATTCTCAAATAGGAAAAACCCGAACCAATTAGGAAAGAGAATCACCGGACCGGGATAGCACGGGGTGGGGATCCCCGTGCCACCATCGACCGCCGCCTATGCCGCCGCCGCCCAGCCCACGCGCCACCACCACTGGTGGCCGGCGTGGCCGGAACTCCCACGGTCGGCCTCCTTTGGCCGAGGGTCGATCGTCCTCGTGGATCGACCATGGGGATGGTCGATCCTTGTCCTCACCCTCTTGATCATCTCCTTCGTCACGCGTCTTCTCCGGCGGTCGTTTCGGCATCGATCCAACGCAAAATAAATTACAAAATAAATTTTACACTATCCGGTATCGATTCTATACATGAAATCGACCCTATACAATTTCCGGAAAAACGTAGAACGTAATAATAAATCCTAAATTCGGGCAACCCCCGAATTTTTACTATTACAAGCATTCACCACCAAAAACGAATCTCGACATGTCCGAGAGTTTAATCAAACCAACATTCATGACAAAATAAATTAAACGAATAATAAATTAAGCCATAATAGTCGGAAACCCTGCAAGGTAGAACAATTTTATCGAAAATACCGCGAACGTAAACCACGCTCTGATACCAATTGTTGGAATTCGATATCCCGGGCTATTAAAATTGCGGAAACAATAACCCGAACGAAAACCTTCGCCGGAGATCACATGAACACCGACTCATCCGCCGGAGTCCGACCATCGTAGACCATGCGCCCGAAGACACACAGCCCGCCCCCGGCCGAACCCCCGCGAGCCGGGTTCACGCGATCGAACATCGCGTTCGATGGGGCTGCATCCGGCAGCCCCCGGCAGCAGGTCCGGCGACCTGCTGCCCGCCGTGGAGGAGCCCCCACCGTCGAGGTGGGGAGGTGACGGCACCAGCCCGCCACCATCGGCGATCGCACGCAGCGATCGCCCCCTCGGCCGAAGCCGAGGGTTCCTCTTCGCGCGCCCGCCGAACCCTAGGCGGGTCGATCCACGCGGTCCGGTGGCTTCGCCACCACCGCGTGATCGTCCGTCTACTCCGGGTCCGAACTTCGGATCTTGCGTTCTACGGTATTCTCGATAAATCCAAAATCGAACAATTATCAAGGGCGTTTAGATATTGTACCTTTCGATTCGTTGTTCGGAGAAACGAAATCAAGATGACCTTTGAATCTTCCCACGTATTCCTTGCACTCCGTTCGAACGTCGGGTGGGCGACGATCTATCGAACTCCTATGGATCTCCTTCAACTCTCTAGAATATCAAGTGTGATAATCTTGTCTTATGATTTATGAAGGCCATGTAGTGCTTTTATAGGCTACGTAGGGGATCTAAAGGAGGTGGAATATTGGGCTTCCAATATTGATGATTAAATTGAGCCCACTGCCCAAGTCCATTAATCCTTATCAATATTAATTAATTTATTTTTCACTATATAAATTAATTGCACTCCCAATATTAAACCATATTATATCCAAATAATATTTCTCCGGTAGTATTATTTATTCCGTGTATTTAAGATATAAATATCCATGAATAAAATTTATTTATTGCTTAAGAAATTTATTCATCTCTTTTATCCGAGACTAGTACCACTCAACCTTATTTATTATGCGGAATTAAATCCACTCGCGAGGTTTACATAATAAATCCTTATGAGCTCATCTCGGGGATATTATCAACCCTTCCGGGATACACTGTCCGGTCAATTATTCACGGCATGCCATATATAAAATATAGTGACCCAACTTAACCGGTAATTAACCCAATAATTAAATCGGTTAATTCCTTTGGTAAATCAAAGTCACTTATATTAAATATACACACCCGCAATAATATCGGGGATTAAGAATATAATACACTGAGTCTCAAATCAATTATCGCCGAGCAAACCTAATTGATGAGTCTCAATCGATCCGCTCAATACACCAAGTGTACAAGTGTGATAAAATAATTAAGATAAATTATTTTCTCCCTCACACAACGACTATACCGATGGATTGGTCCGTGTCCATCTAGGTCGTGAGCAACTGTTCGATTAAATACGAGTGACCGATAGTATGATCTTCTGTGTGCCCATGCAACACCATACTAACTACAACGTATAAAATCGAGGACTATAATTTGCATATATTTAATTAACTATAATTAAAAGCAAATGAATGTTTGTATTTAATAGGTAAATGAAAGTGTACAAGGAGTTCATAATACTCAAATCTAGACATTAAGTATACTACTCCATCACAATATTCCACCTCCTTTAGATTCCCTACGTAGCCTATAAAAGCACTACATGGCCTTCATAAATCATAAGAAAAGATTATCATACTTGATATTCTAGAGAGTTGAATGAGATCAATAGGAGTTCGATAGATCGTCGCCCACCCGACGTTCGAACGGAGTGCAAGGAATACGTAGGAAGATTCAAAGGTCTTCAATTGATTTTGTTTCTCCGCACAACGAATCAAAGGTACGATCATAAAACTCCTTGTGTGATTTTATGTGATATTAATTGTGATACATACATGAACACACGATCCGGGTAAACGATGAACCTCGGGGACGGGGATTCGAGATCCCCGGCGAGGATCGATGGTGGCGGTCGAACCCTAGGGTTCGGACCGCCGGAACCGCGGCCAAAGAGAAGCCCCGGCTGGACGCCGGGGCACGGGATCGACCAAGGGTCGATCGCCGGGGAGTCGCCGTGGGCTGGCGCCACGGCAGACGACCTCCCCGGTCCTCCCTGGCCGGCGGTGGCGCACGAGGAGAAGCCGCGGCTGGACGCCGCGGCTGGGGCGATCGAGCCCTAGCTCGATCGCCGGGGGGGAAACCGCCGCGGGCTGGCGCCGCGGCTGGTGGTTCTCCCCACCTCCGACGATGGCGGTGAGTCGCCGGACTCACCGCCCAGGGCTGCTGGAGCATCCCGGCGATCGCATGTGCATGCGATCGCGAACCCCGCGACGGGGTTCGGCTAGAGTTTAGCCGCGGGTTCATCCTGCGGCGATACTCTTGTCGAGCCCGGTTCTTCGTGGCGTTCGTGATCGGTTTCCGGCGATGGGATTTCGGTCGGGGTTATCGGTTCCGCATTTTTTGATACCCCGGGATATCGATTTCCAGCAAGTGGTATCAGAGCGTTTGGTTTCGTGTTCATGTATGTGTTCAACTGTGTTCTACCTTGCAGGGATTCCGACTATCATGGTTTAATTAATTGTTAATTATTCGTTTAATTAATTGCTATTTAATTTACCATGATTGTTCGTTTATTAAACTCTCGGACATGTCGAGATTCGTTTTGTGTGGATGAATGCTTGTAATAGTAAAAATTCGGGGGTTGACCGAATTTAGATTTATTATTATTGTTCTATGTTTTCCGGAAAATGTATAGGGTCGATTTCATGTATAGAATCGATACCGGAATTGTAAATTTATTTCTTGTAATTTATTTACGTTGGATCGATGCCGAGACGACCGCCGGAGAACTCATGTGACGAAGAAGACGAAGAGGACGAAAAACGGGGAGGGATTCGATCATCCCCATGATCGATCCCCATGAGGATCGATCGACCCCACGCCAAGGGGCTGCCCGCTAGGGCTTCCGGCCACGCCGGCCACCGGTGGTGGTGGCGCGTGGCTAGGGGCGGCGGCGGTGGTGCCCGGGGATGGTGGTGGTCGGCGGTGGGGGTGGTGCGAGAATCCCCATCTCGTGCTACTCCTACCAAAGATTCACTTTCCTAATTGATTTGGTTTTCCTAATTGAGTTTTCCTATTTTTGGGAATCCTCATGGATTAGGAAAAGAATTAATTGGAATTAATTTTATTCCTTATTCTATTATGGAAGTCTTCTAGAGTATTCCGAGTTCTACTTGGAATAGGATCCTAGAGATTTAATAGAATTGGAAAGGAATAAAAGTTAATTTAGGATTAATTTATTTCCTAATTGATTATTCCTATTTTATGGGAATTTTCATAGTAATGGAAATTAATTTATCTTGGAAAGTAGAAGAGTCCTAATTTATTTTATTTCCTTATTCTATTATGGAAGTCTTCTAGAATATTCCAAGTTTGACTTGGATAGATTATTCTAGAGATTTAATAGAATTAGATAGGAAAATAAATAAATAAAAATATTAATAATATTTAATTTTATTTTTGATTTATTCGATTGACTTAATTTTCGAATTAAGTAACTTTTGGATTTATTAAAAATAAATAGATTTAAATATTGGGATTAATATTCTCGTCACATGGAGCATTCAAGAACGAAGACTGAAGACTAGAAGACGCATACGGAGATGGAATAAAGCCATGATAGTCGGAAAAAATAATTTTTCTAGCATTATTTTGACTATGTGCTATATGTGCTTTATTGCTTGTATGCATGCTATGTGTGTTTACTTTTATGCACTAGATAGCGTATCCCTTTATTGTAAAAGGCTAAGTGGGAGAGGGTATGGAAACATACCCATGGTCTCCATTGCTGCTCTCTTGGTGACTTTTATAAACTTTTGAAGTTTATATAGATAGGTCATTGGAGGAGAGTTCTTGTAATTCCTCTTACGAGAAACATTGATTAAGTTCATCAAACAATGCCTAATTTGTCTTTCCAAAACTGATTTCAAGTCGACTCATTCTTACCCCGGGGAGTGGAATGGAGCCAGAGCCACTTGGTCATGTCGAGGACACAAATTAGAGACCTTCGTACCATTCTTTTGAAGATGGATCGATTGTCTGCTCGGCTCCCTCATTTATGAGAGATAGGGCTGTTCGCATGGTGAATCACTGGTTAGAAACTTCGAGTTTCACTTATGATTCTCCACGTCTTGATTTACAAGATTAAATGGATCAAGTAATTGAGAGTCAATTATAAAGATCTCTTGGTATAGTAAACGTCCACACCACGTGAATTGCTATGCCGACGGATCTTGGATTAATTGATGTAGACAGTTGTAAGAAATTGTGAAGAGTTGTGAAGTTATCGTAAACGTCCACACCACGTGGCTTGCGGTGATGTAGCAATTCCAAGCGATTTACTTTGGTGCTGAGTAATAGTTTACACTTAGATACGCCTTATTGTATTCCTCCCCACGAGGTTCCGCTACAAGTGATGTATGACCAAAGAAAATCTAATTGCTAAATCATTTGGGAAGGTAAACGTCCACACCACGTGGCTTGCCTTACCTGATGGGATTTTAGATGTGATTAGTGATTTAATGATATTATTATAGGGAGATAATATCGGATATTAAATTAATTGTTTGTTTAAATGTGCTTATAGGTTTAGAGAATAGCTATGAACCCACTTTATGTGATACTCAAGGAGCATAAACTCACTGGCCCCAATTATATCGATTGGAGGAGAAATTTAGACATTGTCCTAACTTCTGAGGAGTACAAGTTTGTACTTCATGAAGTATGCCCTGCTGAACCCACGGCTGCCTCAACTAATGAGGAAAAAGAGGCATATCGGAAGTGGAAAAAGGCTGATGAAATGGCTAGGTGTTACATTTTGGCTTCAATGTCAAGTGTACTCCAAACCCAACATGAGTCGATGGACACTGCCTATGATATGTTGTTCAACCTCAAGGATATGTTTGGGCAGCAAGATCGTGCGGGAAGGCAAGAAGCCATGAGAGTCCTCATGACAACTACTCAGTCTGAAGGAACGCCCGTAGAGGAGCACGTTCTTAAGATGATGAGTCTGTTGAATGAGCTTGAGATCCTAGGAGCTCAAATTGATGGGGAGACGCAAGTCGACATCATACTCCAGTCTTTGACCCCTAGTTTTGAGCAGTTTCGCATGAGTTATAATATGGGTAAACTATCTTATTCTCTTGCGCAACTCCTGACTGAACTGAAGGCGGCAGAGGGGATCTACAAGAAGGGCAAGTCTCAAGCGCTTGTAGCTACCAAGTCCAAAGGCTTTAAGCCTGGTGGAGGTAGGGGCAAGAGAAGGAAGCAAGCCGGAAAACCCAGTGGTGTCAAGAAGACTGTACCACGAGTGGGGGCTGCAAAGCCAAGGGGCAAGTGCTTCCGATGCAATAAGCCTGGACACTGGAAGTCTGAATGTCTTCTCAAAGGTACGAATTTTTCTTTAGTCGTAAAAACATAGTCAGCGGTATTATCTACCAGAAATCTGGTGTGTAGATATGGAACCACTGACGGTATGTGCATTTTAAATGCAGGGGTTCCAGAAAACCCGGCGACTTAGAGAAGAAAAGTTTGAGTCTACACGGGCAAAAGCTGTAGAGGAGGCAGCGGTTGCGGTGGAAGACATTTATCTGCTTTAGTAGTTAAATAGGATTTCATTTCAAGATTATTGCATTATGTACCCTTTATTTTAGAAAGAACGTTTTGTTCTGGATTTCTATTATTTATGAATGGATATTTTATTTCTTTAATCATTGGATGATTTTGAAATAATGGGTATTATCTATTCTGGTACATTAGACAGCAATATATGAATGATAGATCCTAAGTCTACCACGGTGCAACGAACCATTCTATAACTTGTTTTACTTGTTAGATATATTTCTTTATTAAATCATTATACTTGTGAATTCTTATACTTGGTAGTATTTTCAAGTAAGATTCAAATGGTCGAAATTGATTTGATCAATTATAGTTGAAGGAATGGACCTTCCGACCTGAGAATTGAATTTGGAGGATAATACATCTGAGCGAACCTTTCTGGATAAAGAATAGAATTCGGACAAGTATTGGAAATGATTAGATATGCAGACGTATGTGTAAATTAGAAAGGTACGAGTAATTCTTTCAAAGAATACTCGGTGATGGATTAGAATACTTAATGTGCCATAAAAGCAAAAGTGTTTTGACTAGTCAATGGACACAAAGCTGTTATGGGGAACCATCAAAGTATATCCATCAGAGGCCTGCGACTTAGTCGCGGAGGCCATCACCTATCTAAATAACACATAGCATAATCAAAGATTGGGATTCAATCCCAAAGTGCCGCGCCATACACTTATGTGTAGAGATGGTGCATAAGAAATAAGAAATGGAAATCTAAAAGTAAAAGAGAACATGTTGTTCAAAACTACCTATGTTCTATGGATATTTCTGGAGACAATAGCACATTATGTGTGATTGTAGGATGTCCTAGATGAACGAAATATTGTGTGTTCTATAGTACTGTGAACCAGAAGAACTGTAGTTCGGTTCATAGAGGAAGACTATTAGATGAACCACAAAGCCTGAACTGAATTAATACCTTGGAATGAGAAGAAGGACAAAAGACTGGGAACCAGCCAAACCGAGTAGAATTACACCACACACTGCACCTATTTTTATTACTGTTATACACCGGGACGCCATTGCAGTGGGAGGTTGTTGAGCAACCAGAGATGTTCATAAGACTGGAGGAGTTCGGACTCTGGATCTAGTATAGATGAAATCGATCCCTGGCTCTACATAAGGGCGGTACTGGATCTAAATGTGCCTGCTTAGAACAATAAGGTTTATTGTTAAGAGGCTAGATCATTTAGATTATAAGCTTAGTAAATCCATTTATGGATTGTGACAAAGCTACAAATCGTGGAACTTGCAAATTGATGAGATAGTCCATTATGGATTCATCAAAAAGGCAAAGACGATGGGTGTATTGACGTAATAGAAACAAGGTGGTGTTTCTCGGAGATTTTGTGTGAACAACATTTTATCATTGGCAACAATGTAAAGATGTTGTCAGACATAAAATGATGGTTGTCTAAATTAATCGGGATATAAGATTGAGTAGAAGTTAGAGCATGTTCTTAAGATCTTTCGATCTAGGGATAAGAACACTGTACTTCTCCTAGATATCTTATACGATTATGGTCTGTTTTAACATGCATAATTCTGAGAAAGGTTGTTACCTTTCAGAGACAGAATAAGTATATCTATCTAAGGACATGTGTTTCGAACACATAAAGGAGATAGATGATACGAAACAGTTTCCTACACCTAGTGTAGAAAGCTTAAATGCAATGTTAGAAAACAAGAACCTGATATCAACTATGCGGTTTGCGTAGTGGGAGGATATCAAAGTAATCTGTTCAAGAGATTCTCGGATGCTGTAATAGTACTTGCGAAAGTACTGGATATTAAGCAAGACGAAATCTTCTTGGATTACATGTTCTCAGATCTCAAATCAAGAGAAGGACCAGTGAAAGTCGATATCAGGCTGTGTGTTCACTTTTGGAAGAGGTGGAACCTTTAATATGTAAGAGTGATAAGCATGACGCTTCTCAGACTCTATCATAACCGAATAGCAGCCTCAGAGGCAGCGGATGTTTTGGTTAGGCTCCGGGATAACCTCTAAGACTTGGATATGACTCTTGGTTTACCAAAGGCTATTACATAGCGGTGCATGGTAAACCGGAAGAAGTCATAAGTCTAAAAGTAATGATAACACATAGTGCAAGTACCACCTGATACGAGTCATTGTCAAGGGAGACGACTTAGTAGTCACCAAGATAACTTCAGAGCGGCAACCTAGAGTGCTCATTCACATAGTACTTCTCGGAAGTACACTTTAAGCACGTGATGAGTATGGGAACCGGGAGTTTGGAGGAAATGACTAGACCTTAGTACAAGTGGGAGATTGTTGGAGTTGTGTACTTAATGTCTAGATTTAAGTAACAGTAAACTCCCGATCATAGCATTTAATCTATTAAATTAATAAACAATTGTTTGCGTTTAATTATTGTTAATTAAATATATGCAAATTATAGTCCTGGATTTTATACGTTGTAGTTAGTATGGTGCAAGCATGGGCGCACAGAAGATCATACTATCGGTTACTCGTATTTAATCAAACAGTAGCTCACGACCTAGATGGACACGGACCAATCCATCGGTATAGTCGTTGTGTGAGAGAGAAAATAATTTGTCTTAATTATTTTATCACACTTGTACACTTGGTGTATTGAGCGGATCGTTGAGAATCTCTATTTGGATTGCCGGTGATAATCGATTCGAGTCTCAGTGTATTTTATTCTTAATCCCCGATATTATTGCGGGTGTGTATATTTAATATATGTGACTTTGATTTACCAAAGGAATTAACCGATTTAATTATTAGGTTGATTACCGGTTAAGTTGGGTCACTATATTTTATATATGGCATGCCGTGAATAATTGACCGGACAGTGTATCCCGTAAGGGTTGATAATATCCCCGAGATGAGTTCATAAGGAATTATTGTGTAAACCTCATGAGTGGATTCGTTCCGCACAATAATTAAGGTTGAATGGTACTAGTCTCGGATTCAAGAGATGAATAAATTAATTAGCAATAAATTAATTTTATTCATGGATATTTAAATCTTAAATACACGGAATAAATAATACTACCGGAGAAATATTATTTGATATAATATGGTTTAATATTGGGAGTGAAATTAATTTATATAGTGGAAAATAAATTAATTAATATTGATAAGGATTAATGGACTTGAGCATTGGGCTCAATTTAATCTTCAATATTGGAAGCCCAATATTCCACCTCCTTTAGATCCCCTACGTAGCCTATAAAAGCACTACATGGCCTTCATAAATCATAAGAAAAGATTATCATACTTGATATTATAGAGAGTTGAAGGAGATCCATAGGAGTTCGATAGATCGTCGCCCACCCGACGTTCGAACGGAGTGCAAGGAATACGTAGGAAGATTCAAAGGTCTTCAATTGATTTCGTTTCTCCGCACAACGAATCAAAGGTACGATCATAAAACTCCTTGTGTGATTTTATGTGATATTAATTGTGATACATACATGAACACACGATCCGGGTAAACGACGAACCTCGGGGACGGGGATTCGAGATCCCCGGCGAGGATCGAAGGTGGCGGTCGAACCCTAGGGTTCGGACCGCCGGAACCGCGGCCAAAGAGAAGCCCCGGCTGGACGCCGGGGCACGGGATCGACCAAGGGTCGATCGCCGGGGAGTCGCCGTGGGCTGGCGCCACGGCAGACGACCTCCCCGGTCCTCCCTGGCCGGGGGTGGCGCACGAGGAGAAGCCTCGGCTGGATGCCGCGGCTGGGGCGATCGAGCCCTAGCTCGATCGCCGGGGGGGGAAACCGCCGCGGGCTGGCGCCGCGGCTGGTGGTTCTCCCCACCTCCGACAATGGCGGTGAGTCGCCGGACTCACCGCCCAGGGCTGCCGGAGCAGCCCGGCGATCGCATGTGCATGCGATCGCGAACCCCGCGACGGGGTTCGGCTAGGGTTTAGCTGCGGGTTCATCCCGCGGCGATACTCTTGTCGAGCCCGGTTCTTCGTGGCGTTCGTGATCGGTTTCCGGCGATGGGATTTCGGTCGGGGTTATCGGTTCCGCATTTTTTGATACCCCGGGATATCGATTTCCAGCATGATTTGCATATATTTAATTAAAACAATTAAATGCAAACAATTGTTTATTAATTTAATAGATTAAATGCTATGATCGGAAGTTTACCGTTACTTAAATCTAGACATTAAGTACACAACTCCAACAATCTCCCACTTGTACTAAGGTCTAGTCATTTCCTCCAAACTCCCGGTTCCCATACTCATCACGTGCTTAAGGTGTACTTCCGAGAAGTACTATGTGAATGAGCACTCTAGGTTGCCGCTCTGAAGTTATCTTGGTGACTACTACGTCGTCTCCCTTGACGATGACTCGTATCAGGTGGTACTTGCTCTATGTGTTATCATCACCTTTTGACTAATGACTTCTTTCAGTTTATCGTGCACCGCTATCCAAATAGCCTTCGGTAAACTAAGAGTCATATCCAAGTCAAGAGGTTATCCTGGAACCTAACCAGAACTTCCGCTGCCTCTGAGGCTGCTATTCGGTTATGATAGAGTCTGGGAAGCGTCCCGCTTATCACTCTTACATATTAAAGGTTCCACCTCTTTCTAAAAGTGAACACATAGCCTGATATCGACTTACACTGGTCCTTCTCTGATTTTGAGATCTGAGAATTTGTAATCAAAGAGGACTTCGTCTTGCTCAGTAATCCAGTACTTCACAAGTACTTATTACAGCATTCGAATGTCTCTTATCTAGATTAATTTTTTTTTGATATCCTCCCACTACGCAAACCGCATAGTTGATATCAGGTTCTCGTTTTTCAACATTGCATTCACCAAGCATTTCCGCACTTACAGTGTAGGAAATTGCTTCGTATCATCTATCTCCTTTATGTGCTTGAAACACATGACCTTAGATAGATATACATATTTTGTCTCTGAAGGGTAATAACCTTTCTCAGAATTATGCATGTTTTAAAACAAACCATAATCGTATAAGATATCTAGGAGAAGTACAATGATTTTATCCTTAGATCATAAGATCTCAAGAACATGTTCCAACTTCTACTCAATCTTATATCTCGATTCATTTAGACAACCATCATTTTATGTCTGATGACATTCTCTCATCGTTGCCAATGATAAAATGCTATCTACATAAAATTCCGAGAAAACACCACCTTGTTTCCATCACGTTTCCAATATACCATTCGTCTTTGCCTTTTTGATGAATCCATTAAATGGACTATCTCATCAATTCGCAAGTACCACGATTCATAGCTTTGTTTCAATCCATAAATGGATTTACTAAGCTTGTACTCTAAATGATCTAGCCTCTTCTCAATAAACAAGCAGGCACATTTAGATCTAGTACCACCCTTATGCAGAGCTAGGGATCGATTTCATCTTTACTAGATCCAGAGTCCGAACTCCTCTAGTCTTATGAACATCTCCGGTTGTCCAACAACCTCCCACTGCAATGGCATTCCAGTGTATAAACTGTGACAACAGTAGGTGCAGTGTGTGGTGTATTTCCACTCGGTTTGGCTGGTTCCTAGTCTCTTGTCCTTTTTCTCATTTCAGGGTATTATGTCAGTTCGGGTTCTGTGGTTCGTCTAATAGTCTTCTTCTAAGAACCGGGCGATCCACGTCCTTCTGGTTCATAGTACTATAGAACACACAGTGTTTTGTTCATTTAGGATATCCTACAACCACATGTAATGTGCCTCGTTGTCTCTAGGAATATCCACAGAACATAGGTAGTCCCGAACAACTTGTTCTTTTACTTATTAGTTTCCTATTTCTTTTCCTTGCCACACCATCTCTACACGTAAGTGTATGGTGAAGTCATCTATTAGGATTTAATCCCAATCTTCGATTTATGCTTTGTGTTATTCAGATAGGTGATGGCCTCAGCGACCCAGTCGCAGGCCTTTAATGGATATACTTTGATGGCTCCCCATAATAGCTTTTGTGTCCATTGACTAGTCAAAACACTTTGCTTTTATGGCACATTAAGTATTCTAATCCATCAGCGAGTATTCTTGGAAGAACTACTCGTACCTTTCTTATAAACACATATGTCTGCATATCTAATCATTCTCAGTACTTGTCCGAATTCTATCCTTTATCCAGAAAGGTTTACTTAGATGTATTATCCTCCAAATTCAATCCTTAGGTCGGAAGGTCCATTCCTTCAACTTTAATTGATCAAATCAATTTCGACCTTATGAATCTTATTTGAATAAATACTACTAAGTACAGGAATTCACAAGTATAATGTTTTAATAAAGAAATATCTAATCAAGTAATAACAAGTTATAGAACGGTTCGTTGCATTTGTGGTAGACTTAGGATCTATCATTCATATATTGCTATACAATATACCAGAATAGATAATGCCATTATTTCTTATCAAAATCATCCAATGATTAAAGAAATAAAATATCCATTCATAAATAATAAAAATCCAGAACAAAACGTTCTTTCTAAAATAAAGGGTACATAATGCAATAATCTTGAAATGAAATCCTATTTAACTACTTAAAGCAGATAAATGTCTTCCACCGCAACAGCTGCCTCCTCTACAGCTTTTGCCCGTGTAGACTCGAACTCTTCTTCTCTAAGTCGCCGGGTTTTCTGGAACCTCTGCATTCATAATGCACATACCGTCAGTGGTTCCATATCTACACACCAGAATTTTGGTAGATAATACCGCTGACTATGTTTTTACGACTAAAGAAAAATTCGTACCTTTGAGAGGACATTCAGACCTCCAGTGTCCAGACTTATTGCATCGGAAGCACTTGCCCCTCGGCTTTGCAGCCCCCACTCGTGGTCCATTCCTCTTGGCACCACTGGGTTTCTTGGCTTGCTTCCTCCTCTTGCCCCTACCTCTAACAGGCTTGAAGCCTTTGGTCTTGGTAGCTACAAGCGCTTGAGACTTGCCCTTCTTGTAGATCCCCTCTGCCGCCTTCAGTTCAGTCAGGAGTTGCGCAAGAGAATAAGATAGTTTACCCATATTATAGCTCATGCGAAACTGCTCAAAACTAGGGGTCAGAGACTGGAGTATGATGTCGACTTGCGTGTCAGCATCAATTTGAGCTCCTAGGATCTCAAGCTCATTCAACAGACTCATCATCTTAAGAACGTGCTCCCCTACGGGCGTTCCTTCAGACTGAGTAGTTGTCATGAGGACTCTCATGGCTTCTTGCCTTGCCGCACGATCTTGCTCTCCAAACATCTCCTTGAGGTTAAACAACATATCATAGGCAGTGTCCATCGACTCATGTTGGGTTTGGAGTACATTTGACATTGAAGCCAAAATATAGCACCTAGCCATTTCATCAGCCTTTTTCCACATCCGATATGCCAGTTTTTCCTCATCAGTTGAGGCAGGCGTGGGCTCAGCAGGGCATACTTCATGGAGTACAAACTTGTACTCCTCAAAAGTCAGGACAATGTCTAAATTTCTCCTCCAATCAATATAATTGGGGCCAGTGAGTTTATGCTCCTTGAGTATCACAGAAAGTGGGTTCATAGCTATTCTCTAAACCTATAAGCACATTTAAATAAACAATCAATTTAATATCCGATATCATCTCCCATGAATAATATCATTAAATTACTAATTACATCTAAAATCCCATCAGGTAAGGCAAGCCACGTTGTGTGGACGTTTACCCACCCAAATGATTTAGCAATTATAGCGGAACCTCGGTGGGAGGAATACTATAAGGCGTATCTAAGTGTAAACCATTACTCAGTACCAAAGTAAATCGTTTGGAATTGCTACATCACCGCAAGCCACGTTGTGTGGACGTTTACGACGACTTCACAACTCTTCACAATTTCTTACAACTGTCTACATCAATTAATCCAAAATCCGTCAGTGTAGCAAGCCACGTTGTGTGGACGTTTACTACACTAAGAGACTTTTATAATTGACTCCCAGACACAAGATCCGTTCGATTTTCGTAAATCAAGACGCGGTGAATCATAAGTGAAACTCTAAGTTTCTAACTAGTGATTCACCATGCGAACAACCCTATCTCTCATTAGATGAGGGAGCCGAGCAGACAATCGATCCACCTTAAAAGGATGGTACGAATGTCTCTAATTTGTGTCATCCACATGACCAAGTGGCTTTGGCTCCATTCCACTCCCCGGGGTGAGAATGAGTCGACTTGAAGTCAGTTTCAGAAAGACAAATTAGGCATTGTTTGATAAACTTAATCAATGTTTCTTGTTAAAGGAATTACAAGAATTCTCCTACAATGACACATCTATACGAACTTCAAAAGTCCATAAGAGTCACCAAGAGAACAGTAATGGAGACCATGGGAATGTTTCCATCCCCTCTCCCACTTAGCTTTTTATAACAAAGGGATACGCTATCTAGTGCATAAATTAACACATATAGCATGCATAAAAGCAATAAAGCACATAGCACATAGTCAAAATAATGCTAGAAAAAATTATTTTCCGACTATCATGGCTTTATTCCATCTCCGTATGCGTCTTCTAGTCTTCAGTCTTCGTTTTTGAATGCTCCATGTGACGAGAATATTAATCCCAATATTTAAATCTATTTATTTTTAATAAATCCAAAAGATACTTAATTCGAAAATTAAGTCAATCGAATAAATAAAAAATAAAATTAAATATTATTAATATTTTTATTTATTTATTTTCCTATCTAATTCTATTAAATCTCTAGAATAATCTATCCAAGTAAAACTTGGAATATTCTAGAAGACTTCTATAATAGAATAAGGAAATAAAATAAATTAGGACTCTTCTACTTTCCAAGATTAATTAATTTCCATTACTATGAAAATTCCCATAAAATAGGAATAATCAATTAGGAAATAAATCAATCCTAAATTAACTTTTATTCCTTTCCAATTCTATTAAATCTCTAGGATCCTATTCCAAGTAGGACTCGGAATACTCTAGAAGACTTCCATAATAGAATAAGGAATAAAATTAATTCCAATTAATTCTTTACCTAATCCATGAGAATTCCCAAAAATAGGAAAACTCAAATAGGAAAACCGAATCAATTAGGAAAGTGAATCTAGGTAGGAGTAGCATGGATAGGGACCCCATGCCACCCCCACCGCCGACCACCATCACCGGAGAGGGCACCGCCGCCGCCACCCCAGCCGGCCGGCCACCACCATGCCGGCGGCAGCCCCCAGCCGAGGGGCGATCGACCCCTCCCCATGGCTTCGGTCATGGGGTCGATCATGGGGTTGATCGACCCCCCCGGTTTTGTCCTCTTTGTCTTCTTCGTCACACGTGTTCTCCGGCGGTCGTCTCGGCATCGATCCAACGTAAATAAATTACTAGAAAATAAATTTACAATTCCGGTATCGATTCTATACATGAAATCGACCCTATACACTTTCCGGAAAACATAGAACAATAATAATAAATCTAAATTCAGTCAACCCCCGAATTTTTACTATTACAAGCATTCATCCACACAAAACGAATCTCGACATGTCCGAGAGTTTAATAAACGAACAATCATGGTAAATTAAATAGCAATTAATTAAACGAATAATTAACAATTAATTAAACCATGATAGTCGGAATCCCTGCAAGGTAGAACACAATTGAACACATACATGAACACGAAACCAAACGCTCTGATACCAATTGTTGGAAATCGATATCCCGGGGTATCAAAATTTGCGGAACCGATAACCCCGACCGAAATCCCATCGCCGGAAACACGCGAACCACCAAACGGAGCCGGGCTCGACCCGAGCATCGCCGCGGGATGAACCCGCGGCCGAAACCCTAGCCGAGCCCCCGTCGGGGCTCGCGATCGTGCGCCGATCGCTGGGGCTGCTCCGGCAGCCCCGGGCGGTGAGTCCGGCGACTCACCGCCATCACCGGAGGCGGGGGGCACCACCAGTCGCGGCGCCAGCCTGCGGCAGTCCCCCGGCGATCGAGCTAGGGCTCGATCGCCCCTAGCCGCGGCGTCCAGCCGCGGCTTTCCTTCGATGCGCGCCGGCGGTCGAAGCCCTAGGGCTCGACCGCCACCCCTCGGCTCCTAGCCGAGGGTTCGTTCGATACTTCGCCGGGGATCTCAAATCCCCGTCCCCGAAGTTCGTCGTTTACCCGGATCGTGCGTTCATGTATGTATCACAATCAATTCACATAAAATCACACAAGGAGTTTTATGATCATACCTTTTGATTCGTTGTGCGGAGAAACGAAATCAATTGAAGACCTTTGAATCTTCCTACGTATTCCTTGCACTCCGTTCGAACGTCGGGTGGGCGACGATCTATCGAACTCCTATGGATCTTCTTCACGAACTCTCTAGAATATCAAGTATGATAATCTTATATGGTGTCTTGAATTGTGAAGACCATGTAGTGCTTTTATAGGCTACGTAGGGGATCTAAAGGAGGTGGAATATTGGGCTTCCAATATTGAAGATTAAATTGAGCCCAATGCTCAAGTCCATTAATCCTTATCAATATTAATTAATTTATTTTCCACTATATAAATTAATTGCACTCCCAATATTAAACCATATTATATCAAATAATATTTCTCCGGTAGTATTATTTATTCCGTGTATTTAAGATTTAAATATTCATGAATAAAATTAATTTATTGCTAATTAATTTATTCATCTCTTGAATCCGAGACTAGTACCATTCAACCTTAATTATTGCGCGGAACGAATCCACTCATGAGGTTTACACAATAATTCCTTATGAACTCATCTCGGGGATATTATCAACCCTTCCGAGATACACTGTCCCGTCAAGTATTCACGGCATGCCATATATAGAATATAGTGACCCAACTTAACCGGTAATCAACCCAATAATTAAATCGGTTAATTCCTTTGGTAAGTCAAAGTCACTTATATTAAATATACACACCCGCAATAGTTTCGGGGATTAAGATTAAAATACTCTGAGACTCGAATCGATTATCGCCGGCAATCCTAATCGATGAATCTCAACGATCCGCTCAATACACCAAGTGTACAAGTGTGATTAAATAATTAAGATAAATTATTTTCTCTCTCACACAACGACTATACCGATGGATTGGTCCGGGTCCATCTAGGTCGTGAGCAACTGTTCGATTAAATACGAGTAACCGATAGTATGATCTTCTGTGCGCCCATGAAACACCATACTAACTACAACGTATAAAATCAAGGACTATGATTTGCATATATTTAATTAAAACAATTAAATGCAAACAATTGTTTATTAATTTAATAGATTAAATGCTATGATCGGGAGTTTACCGTTACTTAAATCTAGACATTAAGTACACAACTCCAACATATATAAATTAATTGCACTCCCAATATTAAACCATATTATATCAAATAATATTTCTCCGATAGTACCATTCAACCTTAATTATTATGCGGAACGAATCTACCTGTAGGGTTTACATAATAATTCCTTATGAACTCATCTCGGGGATATTATCAACCCTTACGGGATACACTTTCCCGTCAAGTATTCACGGCATGCCATATATAAAATATAGTGACCCAACTTAACCGGTAATTAACCCAATAATTAAATCGGTTAATTCATTTGGTAAATCAAAGTCACTTATATTAAATATACACACCCACAATAGTATCGGGGATTAAGAATAAAATACACTGAGACTTAAATCGATTATCTAAGGCAATCCTAATCGATAAATCTCAAGCGATCCGCTCAATACACCAAGTGTACAAGTGTGATAAAATAATCAAGACAGATTATTTTCTCTCTCACACAACGACTATACCAATGAATTGGTCCGTGTCCATCTAGGTCGTGAGCATCTGTTCGATTAAATACGAGTAACCGATAGTATGATCTTCTGTGTGGGCCCGACACACCATACTAACTACAACGTATAGAATCCAGGACTATAATTTGCATATATTTAATTATAAATAATTAAACGCAAATAATTGTTTATTTAATTAAATAGATTAATGACAATGGATCGTGAGTTTCCGTTACTTAAATCTAGACATTAAGTACACAACTCCAACAGTACTAGGTCTCTGGTTCGTTGGAGTGCTGCGTCACTTGGGATACGACCTTTGATCATTTCGTCTACCTTTCTCTACCCGTGTAATAGTTTAGTTTCGTTGATCAATGAAATGAAAACTATTACATAACTCTGTCTTCAGCACTTTACTTTACTTTACTTACATTGAGTTTGAACTATACACACAAGCAAGCGATAGTTGCTGACTGTGAGTTCTTCGACTGAAGCTGCTGACTGTGAGTTCTTTGACTGAAGCTGCTGACTGTGAGTTCTTCGACTGAAGCTGCTGACTGTGAGTTTAAGACCTACTTCGCGAAAAGTTGGTATCATACGTCGAAGACGTAATTTCACTTCTCTTCTCCTAGTTGCCGCACGTCTTCAAAATAATCAATATGACGACTATTTTGAGTTGTGGATGCAAATCTTTGAATCGTGAACTAGGCTAATTAAAGCTTCGTCACACGCCTTATCTAGTAAGCTCGTTACGAGTTACTAAATCCCCCAAATACGAATCTAAACGATTGATCACAATCGAAGATCGATTACGATTAACGCACTACGCGCCCTCCTAAAGTGGGTATTTAGCCACACTTAGGCCCACAGTTACTAAGGATCGATACGCACAAGCGTTCGTCCGTTTAGCCGGAACAATTTATAGCCTTGTTGTCGGCTTACCGATCACACATAAGCCTTAGGCTATAAATCGCCAATAAGGAGTGTTCTTGAATCTTTTCTAAGATTTCTATTGATTCCAATTGAATGATTATTACAATGGTATTGGGGCTCCTATATAGGAGAAGTTACTTGGCTAACAAGTAAACTAAACTAATAAAATAATAGAGAATCCCAACATATGGAAACTCTATCAATGCCTATGCTAAAAGATCCTAAGATACTTTTAGACTACTATTTTCCTAAATTACATAATAAAATAAATAATACAAAAGGAAAATAAAATAAAACTAAATCTAAATTAATTAATATTAATAATAATATTAATATCAATTAATGGATAGGTCGGGTGCGATGAACATCGACCACTCGCTGCCGTCGCCGCCATCCGCCGCCGCCAGCCTCGTTCTGCCACCATTTGAGGGTGGGTTGTCGGAGCCGTCCGCTACGGGATCTACGCGAGGTGACTTTGGATTTCTCGCAGCTCTCTCGCACGGATCAGTAATTCCTCTTGCGAGGTCTCGCGCAATGCGCTCCTCATGGTATGGTGACTCGCTGATACGAGTTATGATCGAGTCCTCCTTGGATGACTCGTGATGACTCGTAGCTAGTGACTCGTGACTCATGACTTCGAGTAATTTTGCGTCCCGAACTAGGTGCCTCGAGTCACGGTTCTCATCAGTATGTCACCCGTGAGATATATCACCGTCTTAAACTCTACCGTGATAATACACGGTAATAAAGCTCACGGTTGAACTGTCGTCTACTAGAACTGACACACAACCGCATGAGAAAAAATAGCATAGAGCAATAAACCATTAACCATTTTAAAATGTCGGAAACAAAAACCCTATCTTGAAAGGATATATCGATATCAAATTAAAATCGAATGATTTAGAAACATCAAAGCTTGAATAATCGAAAGTTCGAAAGTTAGGATTCTGAACTTATCGGAGGTTGAGCGCGATTGTTTAGGTTGTCCAGGCTGTCACTGCTTGCCATGATGATGATCGTCGGAGACGGAGTTGAATAGTTGATACGATAACGGCTGGGGCTGATGTTTCACCGTGGCGGCGCTCGTCGTGGGTGTGACTTTCAAACGTTGAAAAAAGATTTTGTGGGTCAATTTTATTTTTCTTATATTATTTTCGTAATTTTGTAATATTTGATTTGTTTTTTTGTGAGAAAAGATAACTTTTGAGGTGAGTTAAGTCTTTTCGTTTAAATTGGTATACTTAACTTACATTTTTATGAATCGGACTTTAGAACTTATATACAATACTCTTATAGTTACTCTTATAGTTTGCCTTAAAATGCCTCAGCCCCTTATTATATTTTATCAGATGACATTTATTATAGACATCTTTTATTTTTGGCACCATCCGCATCTTATTATATGCGTGTTATTAATTAAGTTATTCAAAGAAAAAAACAATGGGCCAACGTTACACAGCCAGCCCAGCCCAGCCCAGCCCAGCCCAACCAATGCAAACATGCTCCTTTATAAAGATGAAACAGACACGAGATCTAGGGTCTCCTAATTTCTGAAACAAAAATTTGTTCGATTCGGATTCTGCAGCTCAAGTATGTTTCGCTCTTCTCCAATTGACGGTATGGAATTTCGAAAATTAAATTCTTCATCCAATTTATCTCGGGATTAATTACTGAAATTTTACTTTGCGATCGATATCAAAACGAACGAACTTGTATGGGATTTATTATTTATTTTTTCCTATCTTTCTCTCCCTCTCTCTCTCTCTATATATATATATATTGCTTTGATCGGATCTGATTGTTGTTGTTGTAAACATTCGGATCTGACTGTTGTTGTTGCTCCTCGGATCTGATTGTTGTTGTTGCTCATCTATGAAATTAATCTTGACGTTTTCTGCAGGCAGAAAAAAGATATCATATATATTCGGATCTGATTGTTGTTGTTGTTGTTGTTGTTGTTGTTGTTGTTGTTGTTGTTGTTGTTGTTGTTGTTGTTGTTGTTGTTGTTGTTGTTGTTGTTGTTGTTGTTGTTGTTGCTAATCTATCTATAATGGTTTTGTTTGTTAATCCTTAAAATTAATTAATTAATTATTCCGCAGTTTCTTCAGTCAGTAAAAAGAAACCAAAGTTGAGTTCCATTAACGTACATGCTGGTATGTATGTATTCATATATATTCTCTTTGTTTTTTTTTCTTCAAATGTTGTTTAATTTGGTTTGCTGGTTGTTAAGCTATGAAATTAATTACTTAATTAGTTAATATCTCGATCGATCCTTCAGTTGAAGACGCGGTTGAAGACGCGGTTGAAGAAGCAGTTGAAGAAGCAAATGCACCTGCTGATGGACAACTAACTGATATTGCCGCCACTAAAAATGCCCGACCCCAACCTCCAGCTGGTATATATATATATATATATATATATTATATGAATCATATGAATCAGTATTAACTAGCTCCATTGTCTCATGATATTTCATGTTATTTGTTGTTCATCAAAGTTAAACAAACAGGTTTAACCCACAACTCTGATTCCTACTTTAAGTACTGCACAATATTCTTACCATGGCTGCGTGACGTTCCATCCACTGAGGAACCCGACTTTTTTGATGAAGATTTCTTTCCGGAAATTCCGAGCGATAAAGAAGATATCTATTTTTAAGGTTTGAGAGATGAAGAAAAACCCCAATACATATGTCTGCCCCACGGGCAGTCTGTAGTGAAGAAATTGTTTTGGGTGACATGACTTCAGTATCCCAGTATTGTGTGCCATGTTCTTGAAAGGCTCCGTGGGTAAAAAATAAAAAAAGAAGCAAACTAAGAACAACTTTTGGTTAATTTGCTCTGTTTTATTTTATTTTATTATTACTTTGTTAGCCTAATTCTATGTGAATCAAACTGTATCAACTCAATTGGGTATTGTAGTATTCTAAGTATTTTGACTTATTTTCTGAGCCGTAAACAATACTATACACTATATCAGCTTGAATGTTTATTTTATTATTACTTTGTTAGCCTAATTCTATGTGAATCAAACTATATCAACTCAATTGGGTATTGTAGTATTCTAAGTATTTTGACTTATTTTCTGAGCCGTAAACAATACTATACACTATATCAGCTTGAATGTTTATTTATTATTCAAGATTGTTAGATTCTCTTTTGTTCTGCATTTTTATATTTCAATTGCTTATTTAAGTACTAACTCAAGTGATATTGTGATAATGTGTAAATTGTTCTAAATGCTAGTAGAGTTGGTCATAAGTTTTGAAATATGTTTGATTAAAAATGATATTTTATCAAATGATTATTTTTGTTATGAAGACATTTATGTGGGGATTATTTATCTCCTTCGCTCCTCCTTCAAAGTAGAAATTCAAAGGGTAATTACTGTTGCAGACATTTGTAAAAAAAAGTATAAGACTAAGGGATAAAGAAAGTTTTTGTGGCAGACATTGGTCGAGCTGAGCTCGGGCTCAAGCAGAGCAGTTTTTTGTCGAGCCGAGCTCGAGGGCACTAAAGTGAAGCTCGTCCAGCTCGAGCCTACTATTTTTTTTTCGAGCTCGCAAGATAAATTCTAAGCTCGACTCGGCTGCAAACAAACTCCAAGCTCGACTCGGTTGGTTTGCAGCTAGGGTGTTAATTCGGTTTAACCAAACCGAACCGGATCGAAAATTCAGTTAATCGAACCATTTAAGCTATATTTTTATAAACCAAAATCAAACCGTTTTAAAAATGGTTTGGTTCGTTTTTAACCGAATTATTTCGGTTTGATTTGGTTCGGTTTTGACTAAATTTTAATTAAATTTTTTTAAAAATAGAAAAAAAATGAAAATTTAAATAATAATTATTACTTTTAATAAAAAAATTAGATATTAAAATAAAAATCAAATTATAAAAAAAATGAAAAAAATAAAATAATAAAAATTAAAAATTATTAGTATATTATTTTTATTTAAAAATAATTATAGATGTATATATATATATAATTATTTATTTATTTATTTCTTATTCGGTTTGGTTCGGTTTTTATCGGTTTATCGGTTAAAAAACCAAACCAAACCGAAAACCGAAAAGATCAAAAAATTCAAACCGAAAACCAAACCGAATTAGTTTGGTTCGGTTTAGTTTAACCGAATAGTGTCGGTTTGGTTCGATTTGGTCGGTTTAACCAATCTTTTGACACCCCTATTTGCAGCCCTAGTCCCAAAGTAGATATTCTTTCTTATTTTAATTCATTCTCAAATTCACATGTAAAAAATCTCTCATCTTTAAATGTAACTTAAAAACACGTCCACTGAGGACCCTTAGCTGTTTGTTAAGCTCAATATTTCTCTAATCAGATTAATGCATTTTTAATACACAATGTTTAAAATTAAATCTGTATTCACCATCTGCAAAACTAAGCTATCAAAAATGTAGAAATTGTACTAAGCGAATTCCGGGAAAAGCTGTAAATGTTCGATTCTCCTTGCGCCCACTATAGATGACTACAGATCTACAAAGAAACTGTTTGAAATGCAAGAATTTTTCCCCTTGCTCGAAGTTTTTGCTTGGTCCCTGAAAAGACATCGAGTAAAAAATTAAATATTGTTCCAACACTGGACTTAAAAAGTGCATGCACATCCAAAGAATCTTACAGTACTAGATACCCTAAGACCAAAAAAGTATATCCTCCGAATTGAAATATAATTAAGCATCACTCGATTATCTCGATATATTAAGAGTTGCAGGAAAATAATAACAATGTGGAAATAAACATTTGCATAGTGCACATCATCTTTCTATCCAACCGTTGAATTGCAAAAAATAACATTTTAACATTTAAGATTTAAAAATAACAAAATAAAAATAAAAAATCAATATCCTTTAAAAAAATTGCATATATCCCCTTAATTGTCTTTCTAAATTACAAATATAGCAAACCTAAACGTGATGCTTGCCTTGTGGGTGTTTTTATGGTAATTTCTTCTATTTTTCCATGGCATTTTTCTATAAATTTAGTTTTATTTACTGGAGTAGAATTTAATTTCAGGGGGCTTGGTTTGATGTAGAATAATATGTCAAAATATTCTCAAATATTGATAATAGAGATGCTAGATATACCTTTAGACGGTTTTGGGATGGTGTCATCCACATCCATCCCATCGTCATCACTGTCTGGCTCAGCAGAATGATTTGACAAAGCATTTCCAGACTCTTGCACCAAGCCCTCCATATCCTAGCTATATTTACATAATGTTAGTGTGTTAAAACATAAATTATGTACATTTAGTTTGCTTTAAAATTACCTATAAATGGTAGAAATACATGGTAGAATTTATGTGTTTGTTTGTATGTGCGTGTGTGTATAGAAATATTGACCTTTAATGTCTGATCATGAGATATACTGCCAAGGAACTTTCTATCATGAGTAAAAGCTGCTAAACAGAATTACAGCAATAGTAAGAAATCATTAAATCAAACACAGAAGATTATCTATTTGATTAGCTTGATGCTTCCAATTATGAGCTATTTTTTTAAACGAATTATTTAAAAAAGAGTGAACAGAAGTCATACCAAGATCCTCTATTGGATAGTCAGAATGCCAAACGTCAATTTCAAAGTTGTCAAACGTCATTTCGATCGCAAGGTTCCTTGCTCGCAACGCAAAGTTGTAATCAATAGTAACTTCGTACCGTGAGCGCATCTCTGACATCATATCTTTTGGCTTCAACTCGATCCCATCATCCACTAGTTTACTAGCAAAAAATTTTGCAACTACTTTTGACAACACTTGTCATGAAGTATTTTGAGCCAATATCATCTGTTCTCTTACGGAGGTGAGCAAGCAATGCATTTTTCCTGACAGTTCAACCCATACCCCATCACCACCATTCCAAGATCTAGATCTGACAAAACATTAGTGATATTTGTGTTTTTGTGTCGATTTTCCGTGCCTTTTTGCGTGTGAGTTGTGTCGTGTTTAGTCGTTTGATGATGTTTTCCTTGTGGCTTTGGTGTGTTTGATGCATGTGTTGAGTGTGCAGGGTTTGAGCTTACATATAGGGAAAAGTTGAAGAAACGGGCGGAAACGAACCAAGACGAGGACGAGCCGCAGCTCACCACACCAGGCGATCGCCCTGCTCCCCAGGAGACCGCCAGCTGCTGCCACCAAGCGCCCGCGCGCCGGCCAAGCGCGCGCCTGCCTCGGAATTCAGAGGCTCTGATTTCAGCCCCAGGCGATCGCCCCCTTGGCAGGCGATCGCCTCCTCCATGTCGCGAGCGCCCGCTGCCTTGCCAAGCGCTCGCTTGGCCAGAACTTCAGAGAAGCAGAAATCCCCACCAGGCGACCGCCCGCCAGGCAAGCGGTCGCTTGCCCTCTGACGCGGGCGATCGCCCCCTGTCCCAGGCGGTCGCTTGCCCCTCCTTTTCAGCTTTGACTCGCGAGTTGACTTCCGATTTTCGAGACTACTTAAGGGATGTTTTAACCTAGTTTTTACAACTTCTTTTTCCAGTTTTTAATTTCGTCTTTGGAGAGAATACTAGAGACTCGTAACGTAGTTTGATGCCCGCTTTGCTTTTTCTTGAATTCGGATCTCGGCAAAAGTTGGATTAGCCACCGACGGATGCTTATTGTTGTTTTTGGATATTGATCGTAGTAAGAATTCTCTACTTTTCATCGTTTGTCTTCAATTATTTCTTTTACTTGTTCTTCAATTCTTGGTTTGATTAATTATTGCATCTTTCTTTTTATTTATCCTCCGGAAATCGTTCTTATGAATTCTTGTGTCCAAAAACTCAATTCTTTTTCAAATAAAAACATGAGTAGCTAATCTTTTTACCTAGGGCTAGGGGTGATCGATTTTTCACTAAGGTTTGAATTGAAATTTCGTGATTGAGTTAATACCAACCGGAGACGGACGTGTTAGTACCATTTTATGAAATTGCACTTTAAATCGATTAAGATAATCGTGATCCCCGAAACCCTAGATCTTTCCCATTCAATTCACAAACACTACTTCTTGCTTTTTACTTGTTTAAATTGCCTTTTAATTTCTTTAGCTTGCTTTAGAATTAATTACAAAAACCAAAAACAAACTCTTGCATTATGCTATTTCACTTCGCTTCTTAGTTGCAAACAATTAAACGCTTTTACGCCGATAGTAGTGTTCCTCGAGAGATCGACTCG
Source organism: Euphrasia confusa (assembly GCA_954870475.1). Lineage (NCBI taxonomy): Eukaryota > Viridiplantae > Streptophyta > Magnoliopsida > Lamiales > Orobanchaceae > Euphrasia > Euphrasia confusa. The sequence continues at coordinate 12,343,452 of OX940949.1, read as the reverse complement.
GGCGAGTTGCTTTAGCAATAAGTTCGATAATTTTATTTGATTTGACGCACTACAAAACGACTTAATCAAATTGGCGCCGTTGCCGGGGAACACTTTAGGCACTAGTATTAGTGTTTAGGTGTTTGCAACAATTTCTTTTTATTTTTCTTTTTATTTATCCTATTTGTTCAGGTGCGTTTGATCTTGTGTCTGTCTTTGTTGGTGCATGGTAGGTACAAGAAGAGCGAATACCGAACTTGCACCCGTGATAGAGAACATCAACAGACGCAAGAGCATCAGTCGGTGCACGAAGTCAGGCAAAGACTCCTCGTTTGACTCTACCTCAACCGACTCTGAAACCGAGACCGAAACCGTGACCATGAACGAAGAAGAAATCCGTGAAGCCGCAGCCCGTGAAGCCGCAGCCCGTGAAGCCGCACTCCGTAACAGAAACAACGGGAATAACGGAAACAACGGGAACAACGGTAACAACGGAAACCGTACCCAGCCACTCCTCTTTGGAGATCTGACGCATCCGCAAATCGACGGGGCTAGCTCATGCATTGTCCTTAGTGATGCCGCCCGGAGATACGACCTCAAGGCGCATCATCTTGCTCAGCTTCCTCAGTTCTCCGGAACCACCAACGAGGATGCACTCAACTTCATCAGGGAATTCTACACAGCCTTGCATGCCTTCCCCCTCGGAGCACTTGACGATGATCAGCTCCGGCTGAAGTGCGTCCTATATGCCTTGCGGGATAGGGCGAAGAATTGGTTGTTATCCCTGGAGCCGGACTCGATCACCACTTGGGCTGACATGTACCGGGAGTTCATCACTCGGTTCTATCCACAGCAGAAGACCTTCGACCTAAAAGGTCAGATTTGTGCCTTCGAGCAAGAGCCGGGAGAATTTTTCCATGAGGCCTGGGAACGATACAGAAGCCTACTGAGGCAGTGTCCACATCACGATCTCACTCCCAATTCCATCATTCAGTTCTTCTACAAGGGTTTGACCAGAGAGGACCAGAGAGAGGTGAAAACCGCAGCCGGCGGAAATATCAGTAGTCGGAACAGTGATGAAATGACGGAGATCTTCAAGTCATTATCAGCCGAGTCAAGGCAAACCAGTTCACGAGGAAGTGGTAGCTATGCCAGGACCGATGGGAGTGTAAATGCTCAGTTGGCAAAGCAAGTCGCCGACCTAACTAAGAAGGTTCAGATGCTCGAGACCACTGAGGAGCAGCCAAAGCGACAGATCTATAGAGTGGAGCCGTGTAGTTTGTGTGGGGAGATAGGCCATTTCTCGAGCACTTGTGGTCAGGGGATGCCATCTCCACCCCAAATGATGGACCCGAACTATGGTCCTGAGGTACAAGTGAATGCGATGCAGGGGTACAACCAGCAGGGCAACCAGAGGAACGATCCCTACTCAAACACTTACAACCCAGCCTGGAAAAATCATCCTAACTTTTCGTGGAAACAAGATCAGCCACAGACTCAGGGACAAGGGTCTCAGCAAAACTTCAACAATCAGAACCAGGGATACCAGAATGCCGGGAACCGGTCTCAGAACCAAGGGTATCAGAATTCGGGCAATCAGAATTGGCAAAATAATCAGAGTTACCAGAGGCCCCAGTACCAGCAACAACATCAGTCATACCATCCACCTCCACCTCAGCCACAACATGCACCACCGAAGACTTCAGACTTAGACGAGAAGTTTGCATCCTTCATGGCCGCGACTCAGGCCATCTTGAACAATAACCAGCAAAAGATAGAGGGGGTGGAGAGCAACATGACTAACCAGAATGCAGCGATCAAGAGGATCGAGACGCAGGTTGGGCAGATGGCTAGTCGAATGAATGAGATGGCACAGGGTAATCAGAAGGATCGGATTCCGAGCCAACCACATCAGGCAAAGGCAGTCACAGTGCTTAGGAGCGGACGTGTCATTGATAATCACGTCGAAATGCCAACCGAGGAAGTAGAAGAAGACATTCCGGCACCGGAAGAGGCCGAGCAAAGAGTCCCGATCGAGGAACCGTTAGAGAAGCCGGTGGAGAAACCGGTAGTAAGTCCGATACGAGCACCGGAGATGAGTCGGGCAGCCTTACACAAGGCCGACAATCCCTATAGACCTCCCGTGCCACCATACCCCTTCCGGTTGAGGAATGAGAAGCAAGATCAGCAGTTCTCGGAGATTTATCAACTTTTGTCTAAGGTAAACGTGAATCTCCCGCTCCTCGATATCATCCGAAACATCCCGTCCTATGTCAAGTTCTTCAAGGACCTTGCTTCAAGAAAGAGGAGGTTCGTTGACAACGAGAAGGTGGTGGTTTCAGAGGTAGCAAGTGCGATACTTCAGCACAAGCTACCCGAGAAACAAAGAGACCCCGGGAGTTTCAACATTATGATTGCCGTTGGGAATGGCAAGGAAGTGTCCGGAATGCTCGATTTGGGAGCAGGGATAAATTTGATGCCGTACGCCGTGTACGAGAAGTTAGAGTTAGGCGATCTCAAGCCTACTCGTATGTGCCTCCAGCTCGCCGACAGATCGATTCGATATCCCAAGGGGATTGTGGAAGACATTTTGGTACAAGTCGGTGGGTTGATAGTCCCCGTGGACTTCGTGGTACTCGATGTTGGAGAAGTTCCCGAGAATGGGCGTGATCACGCCATTCTACTTGGGAGACCATTCATGGCCACCACTAACACGGTGATTGATGTGAAGAATGGTGTTCTTGAGATGACCGTTCTCGGTGAAAAAGTCTCATTCTCCGTACGAACGGGGAAAGCCACTCCCGCTGCCCTTTATGTGGAGAATTGCTCCTTCGTCGACCCTGTAGATGACGAAGTGGAAGCCGCGTTCATAGAGGAAAGTAGCCCCGAAGTTCTCAAGGGTGTAGAGGAGAAGTTGACCGAACCCACCTTTGTGCTACCTAGTTCACAGGAAGCCGAGATCGAGGCTCCGAAAAGTAAGGTGGAGTTGAAGCCGTTACCGAGCCACCTCAAATATGTTTTCTTGGAGGACGGGGAACAAAAACCCGTGATCATTTCAGCCACTTTGAGAGCCGAGGATGAAGAAGCGCTCGTGGCGATACTTAAGCAAAACAAGAAAGCTTTTGGGTGGAGCTTAGGTGATATTCGAGGTATCGACCCTTCGGTGTGCATGCACCGGATAATTTTGGAGGAAGGATCGATTCCCAAGAGAGATGGGCAGAGGAGACTCAATCCGGTATTGATGGAAGTTGTGAGGACGGAGATCTACAAGCTCCTGGGTGAGGGGTTGATCTATGCCGTTGCCGATAGCCGATGGGTGAGTCCGGTTCATGTGGTCCCGAAGAAAGGAGGCATCACCGTGGTGGAGAACCAGAAAGGAGAGCTCCTCCCGACTCGCATCACTACGGGGTGGCGGATGTGCATTGACTATCGGAAGTTAAATGCCGCCACCCGAAAGGACCATTTCCCTCTTCCCTTTATTGATCAATTACTTGATAAATTGTCAGGGCATGCATTTTATTGTTTTCTTGATGGTTTGTCAGGGTACTACCAGGTGGCGATAGCACCGGAGGATCAGGAGATGACGACCTTCACATGCCCCATTGGTACCTATGCTTGGAGGAGGATGCCCTTCGGTTTGTGCAATGCACCGGGAACATTCCAGCGGTGTATGATGTCCATCTTCTCCGAGATGATAGGTAACTTCATGGAAGTCTTTATGGACGATTTCTCTGTATTTGGCTCTTCATTTAATGATTGCTTGGGTAAGCTTGATAGGGTTCTTAAGAGATGTATCGAGAGTAGTCTTACCTTGAGTTGGGAGAAGAGTCATTTCATGGTTACTAGTGGGATAGTGCTAGGACATATGGTGTCTAGTCGGGGTATAGAGGTTGATAGAGCTAAGATTGAGGTTATTGAGCGACTACCCCCTCCCATTAATGTTAAGGGCATCCGTAGCTTCCTTGGACACGCCGGGTTTTATAGGAGGTTCATTAAGGATTTTTCCAAGATTAGCCAACCTTTGTGTCATTTGCTAGGGCAAGACGTTGAGTTTAAGTTCGATGAGTCGTGTTTAGTAGCATTTAATACACTTAAGGAAAAGCTTACCTCAGCCCCGGTAGTTGTAGCACCCAATTGGGAGTTGCCCTTTGAGATCATGTGCGATGCGTCTAACTCAGCCGTAGGAGCAGTTCTTGGTCAGAAAGTGGATAAGTTGCTTAGGGTTATTTATTATGCTAGTGTGACCCTCAATAGTGCCCAAACCAACTACACCACTACCGAGAAAGAGTTGCTAGCGGTTGTGTTTTCCTTGGATAAGTTTAGGTCTTACATCATAGGGTCCAAAGTTATTGTCCATAGCGATCACCAAGCCCTACGACATTTGCTAGCTAAGGCTCAAGCTAAACCGAGGTTGATTAGATGGATCCTTTTACTACAAGAGTTTGATGTAGAGATTAAAGATAGGAAGGGGTGTGAGAACGTAGTAGCCGATCACTTATCTAGGCTAGAGCCACCCCCAGTGATTTTAGGTGATAGTATTGATGGTTCAATCCCCGACTCTTTCCCTTATGAGCTTGCTATGGCCATGACCCCGGTACCTTGGTACGCGGATATCGTGAATTTTTTGGTTGCAGGAGCTCTAAGAGAAGGAATGACTTCTCAAGAAAAGGCAAGGTTCGAACATTTGTCCCGAGAGTACTTTTGGTCGGACCCTTACCTCTACAAGTTCGGGAAGGATGAGGTGATCCGTCGTTGCCTTCCGGAAGAGGAGCAAGCTGATGTACTTAAGTGTTGCCACCACGACGAGAGTGGAGGTCACTTTGGGGGTCATAAAACCGCCCACAAGGTCCTCCAATCAGGTTTGTTTTGGCCTTCTCTTTTTAAAGACGCAATCGACTATTGCAAATCTTGTGACCGGTGCCAACGCATGGGGAATATTGGTAAGCGAGATGAAATGCCTTTGAATATCAACTTAGCGGTTGAAATTTTTGATGTTTGGGGTATTGACTTTATGGGACCTTTCCCCGTTTCTTTTGGTTTTGAGTACATATTATTAGGTGTTGATTATTTGTCCAAGTGGGTTGAAGCAATCCCCACTAGGACTTGCGATGCTAAAGTTGTTCTCAAGTTTGTGCAGGAGAACATCCTTTCTAGGTTCGGCTTCCCGAAGGCTATTATCAGCGATGGAGGGAAGCATTTTTGCAACAAGCTCTTCGAGAAGTTGATGATCAAGAATGGCATCAACCACAAAATAGCCACGGCATATCACCCACAGACGTCCGGTCAAGCTGAGACGAGCAACCGTCAAGTGAAAGAAATTCTCGAGAAGACCGTGAAAACGTCCCGCAAGGATTGGTCGGAGAGGCTTAACTCGGCTCTTTGGGCTTATCGGACCGCTTACAAGACGGTTATCGGAATGAGTCCCTACCGCCTCGTTTTTGGTAAACATTGCCACTTGCCGGTAGAAATCGAACATCGAGCTTATTGGGCAATCAAGGCTACCAACATGGATTTAATGGAGGGCGGAGGAGCCCGAGCTTTGGAGTTGTCCGAGCTTGATGAGATGCGCAATGAGGCCTACGAGAATTCTCGTATCTACAAGGAGAAAGTGAAGGCGACTCATGACAAGAGAATCAAGAATAAGGAGCTAACCGCCGGGATGAAGGTGCTTTTATTCAACTCGAGGCTTCGGTTGTTCCCCGGGAAGCTCAAGTCAAGATGGAGTGGACCGTATGAGATAATGGAGGTGTTCCCGTATGGAGTTGTTAAGCTCTACAATCCAAAGACGAAGGAGGCATTTCAAGTCAACGGCCACCGTGTAAAGCCGTATATCGAGCCCTATAGTGAGGGAGACAAAATTAAGTTTGGAGTAGAGTCGATTCTACTCGAGAACGTCGCTTATGAATAGAGCTCATTAGTCGCGCTCGAGACTCTAAACGAGCGTCGCGTGGAGACTAGTCCACGGACCGTGTCGCTCCCTCGGTTCTCAAAAGGAGCGCCACGTGGGGGCCTACCCACGAACGTCAAGCTCACGACGTAAAATGAGTTAATTTATGCTTTTATGTGACAGGAGAATGAGTTCGAGAGGATCGCACGACCATCGGGAATAGCCCGGTCCTTCAACCTTATCAGGCGCCCGCTGAAGTCCCAGGCGCCCGCCTGGCCCCTGCCGCAAGCGCTCGCCAGCTTGTGGAGCGATCGCATGGACGCGGAATCAGAGAGCTTCAAATCTGAGCAGGCGCTCGCCTGCCTGGCAAGCGATCGCTTGCCGGCGTCGCGAGCGAGCGCCTGGACCTGTAGCGGTCGCGTCGTCCCAGTTTCAGAGAGCCGAAGAATCGACCAGGCGATCGCGTGGGTATGAAGCGATCGCCTCATCCACGCCGCGGGCGGTCGCCCCTGGTGTCTAGCGGTCGCCTCGTGCAGTTTTCAGAGAGGAGAAATTCCGGGCAGGCGCGCGCCTGCCCCTGAGGCGCTCGCTTCCTTCCCTATAAAAAAAAAAAAAAAAAAAAATTTAATATAGATATATATATTTATATTTTTGAGTAAAAGAGGGAGAAGCCCTAATTTCATCCGCCCCCCCCTCAAAATTTTTTTTGCTCTCTTTTTTTTTTCTTTTACAGCTAAACCTTGAGCATCATCGACCGATCCACCATCTCTGACCAAGTCAGCCGCCCCGTGCCGTCGCCGCCTGTACCTGAAGCGCACCGCCGTACACCCGCCGCCCCGACCACAGCCGCTGCCCAGTACCGTCGCGCCGACCCACCTGCTCCGAGCTCAGCCGCCGTCTCCATCCCGCGAACCACCACCACCATCTCCGGCCGAGTTCCGTCCAGCAGCCGCCAGACCCGACTGCCGACAGCCGAGCCACCGTCGCCTCGGCCCGTCAGTCACCCAGAACCGTCGCCGTCTTCAGCCCAGCTCCACCGCGAGCTAACACCCAGTCGAACCACCCAACTCCGGTAGCCCCGTTCTCCGTCCCTCGAGTCGATTCACGGCAATCCCGTGAACGTCCGGTTAGTTCGACTCTTCCCGTTTCAATTCCGAATTTCGGCAGTCCCGTTTCGGTTTTCGACTCATCTCGACAGCCCCATTCCCGGCTCCGATTCGACTCACGGCAGTCCCGTGAGCACTTGACAGCCCCGTCTCCTTGCTCGACGTGAACTACTTCCGGAAATCCCGGTAACCTCTCAACTCTTTGAAATCATGGTGAACACACGGAGTAGGAAGACAGCCCCGGCTTCAAAGAGGGCTAGAACCGGCGCGGGCCCTTCCAACGAGTCCCCGGAGCACGACAACGAGAATAGGACCCCCACCCCTCCAAGGCAGCCGACCCCGCAACCACAGCCACCTCCGGCTAATAATCGGGTTGATCTCCGGGACGAGTACGGCGCCGATTTCCCCATTTACGCCCACAAGGAAGGCCGACGCCTCGAAGCCTTCCGTAAGCATAATTTTGAGTTTCCCCGCCCGTACGACTGGGATTTGATCCGAAAATTGGGCCTACATGATGACGTGACGAAGTACTTGAAGTTGTTGGGGATGTGGGATATGGCACAGCTGAACCTTGGTTATTCGCCATCTCTAGGCCTTGAGATGCTCTGCACCCTAGAGCGACACTCGAACGGGAGATTCTACACTTGTCGCCTCTTGGGAAATGAGATTGATTTCACTCCGAGGTTATTCGCGGACATCTTCGTATTCCCTTGGGACGGAGTTCAGAAGGACATCCCCGAAAACCATCGACAAGGACGCGACATGGGAAGCCATTACCTCGGTACCCAGTCACACCGGGAAGAGCGTACAGATAGCCGACCCGGCGCTCCTCCTAGTACACCGTTTCATGGCATACAATCTATCGGGGAAAGACGAAGGCAATAAGGTGAACAAATCGGAGCTCTTTCTCCTGGAGCGCGCATACAAGGGCCTTACCTCTTCCCCGGTCGATTATGTGTTGGATCAGCTGATGAGTACAGTTCGGCGCGGAGCCCACCATGCCTCCTTTTTCTTCTTCGCCACAGGACTCGCGAATTCTACGGACATCCTCGACATGAACGATCCGAGCACACATCCGGCGGACTATGTGGCGTATCCTCGGACTATTGATTTGCAGGAGCTTAATGGGTCCCACCTCCTTGACAAGAACGGGCAATTCCTCCCTCACTCCGTGCGCATCGGGCGACCCTCGAGGAGCACCGCGTCGACGAGCACCGCACCTCCAGCCCGGTCCTCGTCCCCGCTTACTCAGCCGGGGTATGCAGCGGGATACGATACTCCGATCTCGTACCCAGCCTACTCGTCATACACCGCCGGGTTTCACGACATGATCAACCAATTCCAGGACATGCGGACTAGTTTCGAGGACGCGGAGACTAGTAGGAGGGAGATCGAGTACGATATGCGGGAGGATTTCCGGACGACTTCGGGAGATACTCGGACCTACATTGATGAACGGTTCACCCGGATGGAGGCCCAAGCCACTCTTCAGTACGACCATTTCAATGGTCGGCTCGACCGTATCGAGGCTCGACAGGCCACTCATCATGATTACTATGTGGCCGAGAATGCCCGCCGGCAGGCCCGTGAGGACACCGAGCACGCCTACCACGTCTCCCAGTACGCTCAGATGATGGCCATGTTCCGAGGGCCACAGTACCCACCACCCGAGCCATGAGGATCGACCGTACCTTCGTACGGTCGCGGTATGTACATAGAGTCTTTTGTTTATTGTTTTGAGTCGTGTTTCCTTCTTTATTTTGGTTATCTTTGTCTGTTTTGCTTTTCGTGGTTGTTTGAGTTTTGGTGTGTAGGTTTGTTCACCCCTTCGCATTTGGACACTCACGAGGATGACTTTCTTGGGACGCGGGCTTTCCTAGGAGGGTACTACATCCACGAGGACATGGATTAGCCCAAGTGTGGGGGAGTTTGCGTTCTTTCCCCTTTCTCCGTTCTTTCTATACCTTTCTTTCTATGAGTTTTGTCGTGCTTTAGTTGTATTTCTTTCACTTGCTTTGTGTTGGTATGTGATAACTCCCCTTGTTGAGATATGATTGTCATGAAAGTATAGTAGTATGTTCCCCATGCATGTTAGTTGTGTATTTCGATTCTTGAGGTGCGATGGATTTTTGATGCTAGAGGTCGGTATGTGAATGATTGTTGAACTCGTGTTTAGATGCCGTAATGTCACATTGAGATAATTGCATGTCATCGTTTCACTTTCCAAATGACCTTGTGAGAATTTGAGCCTTCTTATCGTTCTTCTTGGTGTGATATCTCGTTGACTCTTTGAGCTTCTTATTTTGTTTGTTATACATCTTATGCACCCGTATGGACTAGAGATAGCTAAAGCATGCTTAGGTTGTTACTCGAGACTTGTACGTCATAAATTACTTGATTTTGAATATGATTGGGTATTGATCGACTAGGATAGCCATTTTTAGCCGCTTTTCGAAATATTGACCCCGAGCCCGTAGTGGGACACCCTAGTAGCCCCGTCGAGCCTACGTTTAGCCTTTCCTTGTTGTCCTATATTTCGTGAAGGAGAGAAGGGAGGTTTTGTACTTGGGGATATAAGGTGTTATTTTACGATGTTCGCCACTTTTGTAATAATGAGACGTTTTATAAGTCTCCAAAAAAAAAAAGAGAGAAAAACAAAAATGAGACAAGTTTAGTCTCCCAAAAAATAGAAAAGAGTCGAGACATGTTATAAGTCTCTAAAAAAAAAAAAAAAAAAAATAAAAAAAAAAAGAACAAAAAGAGTCGAATAATGTCACTAGTTAATTGCTCGGTTGTTTGATGTGGCTTTGATGAGTTCACTTGTTGCATTTGGTGTGGAAAGGGGAGTGTGCGTTAGACGGATATTTGATTGTGATGGAGGTACGCGCTTGTACGAGTTAGTCCACTTTTTCCCAAATATTCCCGAATACCTTTAGCCGAGCCCCGTTACACCTATTTTTGTCGATCACCCATGATTCTTAAGATAGTAGACCTTGATTAGTGGAGAGTACAATTTGAGCATGTGTTTAGTTGGTGTCCTTAGGTGCATTTGATGTTATTTGAAGCTCATCATTGATCCTTTCGTGCTTTCCTTTGTTTAATACACAAGTTCAATTCTTGTTCTTTCGCTTGTGTGTGCTATTGAGTGACCCCTTCTCGAGAGTTAAAGAAGAAAGAGTGAATCTTTGCGAGGGAATTTGATATTGTGACATGTGATGATGCTTATGGTGATTGTTATTGTGTCTAATTCATTGTGGGTCGATGGTTGTTTATTTTACCTTTTCCGTACGCATCGAGGATCTATTTGTGGTTTTTAGGGATTGAGTATCCGATTGGCATGCATGTGTGTTGGGTGTACGACTTGCTTTCATGATTGTTTGCTTGAGGACAAGCAAGAAGCTAAGTGTGGGGGAGTTGATATTTGTGTTTTTGTGTCGATTTTCCGTGCCTTTTTGCGTGTGAGTTGTGTCGTGTTTAGTCGTTTGATGATGTTTTCCTTGTGGCTTTGGTGTGTTTGATGCATGTGTTGAGTGTGCAGGGTTTGAGCTTACATATAGGGAAAAGTTGAAGAAACGGGCGGAAACGAACCAAGACGAGGACGAGCCGCAGCTCACCACACCAGGCGATCGCCCTGCTCCCCAGGAGACCGCCAGCTGCTGCCACCAAGCGCCCGCGCGCCGGCCAAGCGCGCGCCTGCCTCGGAATTCAGAGGCTCTGATTTCAGCCCCAGGCGATCGCCCCCTTGGCAGGCGATCGCCTCCTCCATGTCGCGAGCGCCCGCTGCCTTGCCAAGCGCTCGCTTGGCCAGAACTTCAGAGAAGCAGAAATCCCCACCAGGCGACCGCCCGCCAGGCAAGCGGTCGCTTGCCCTCTGACGCGGGCGATCGCCCCCTGTCCCAGGCGGTCGCTTGCCCCTCCTTTTCAGCTTTGACTCGCGAGTTGACTTCCGATTTTCGAGACTACTTAAGGGATGTTTTAACCTAGTTTTTACAACTTCTTTTTCCAGTTTTTAATTTCGTCTTTGGAGAGAATACTAGAGACTCGTAACGTAGTTTGATGCCCGCTTTGCTTTTTCTTGAATTCGGATCTCGGCAAAAGTTGGATTAGCCACCGACGGATGCTTATTGTTGTTTTTGGATATTGATCGTAGTAAGAATTCTCTACTTTTCATCGTTTGTCTTCAATTATTTCTTTTACTTGTTCTTCAATTCTTGGTTTGATTAATTATTGCATCTTTCTTTTTATTTATCCTCCGGAAATCGTTCTTATGAATTCTTGTGTCCAAAAACTCAATTCTTTTTCAAATAAAAACATGAGTAGCTAATCTTTTTACCTAGGGCTAGGGGTGATCGATTTTTCACTAAGGTTTGAATTGAAATTTCGTGATTGAGTTAATACCAACCGGAGACGGACGTGTTAGTACCATTTTATGAAATTGCACTTTAAATCGATTAAGATAATCGTGATCCCCGAAACCCTAGATCTTTCCCATTCAATTCACAAACACTACTTCTTGCTTTTTACTTGTTTAAATTGCCTTTTAATTTCTTTAGCTTGCTTTAGAATTAATTACAAAAACCAAAAACAAACTCTTGCATTATGCTATTTCACTTCGCTTCTTAGTTGCAAACAATTAAACGCTTTTACGCCGATAGTAGTGTTCCTCGAGAGATCGACTCGGGCGAGTTGCTTTAGCAATAAGTTCGATAATTTTATTTGATTTGACGCACTACAAAACGACTTAATCAATTAGTAATTTTTTTTGTAAATTAGGAACAGGTGAAATAAAATTATGTAAAAATTACAAGGGGTGGGAGAAGCAGGGAGAGTTTACCTTGCTGAGAACATTTCTCGTGGGAAAAAATGCAGGCAATCCTCAAATCCTGATGTTCCTGGACTCTCGCTTTTTATCGTATCATAGATTAGCTTCAATTCACGTATATGGGGTTAGTTTCATAGCTGGAACCGAGTCATACAATTGCAAATGAAAATAAAAACTACTACTTGTTTTGTACAAATAGGGGTTGATATTAATTGAAAAAATTTAAACCTTGCCAATGTATCGGTAAACGTGATGACCTGTATGCAAAAATAGAAGTTTCATCCTGACAAAATAATCTTACTCATGATTCACAGGATGTAATAGTCAAGGACATGTGTCCTGTGAGTCCAGTATGAGATATCTAACACATATATGTATGTAAAAATGTGATGCAATCCAAAGTCCCGCAAAAGATGGTGATGTTCGTTTGTAGGCCGTAATGACGAAGAAGGCATCGGAACGAGGGTCGAGAGTGTGCCGAGGACGCGGCGAGAAGTTCAGTCGAGCTTTTGGCTTGGTGTCGGCCGACACCAAGGTCTGTCGGCCGACAGATTCAGAAAATTACGAGCTTGGCAGGGAATCGAGGCTGCGCTCGCAGGAAAATCCGCGGACGAAGATTTTTGCCTTGGTATCGGCCGACACTCATCCATGTTGGCCGACAACTTTGAGAATTCTGCGTAGCGGCGGAATTATTTAGCGTTTTTATTTGCTTAGTTTTATTTGCGTGAGTTTCTTTTTATTTAATTATTAGGTTTTGTTTTGCCTATATAAAGACTGCTAGACATTATTTGGGACAACCATGAATTGATTATTGAGATTATTATTTTGTGAGTTTATTAAAATTCTCTTGGGTTCGAATTCTACTCGACTATCCAAAGAATTCAACCGAAAAATCAACGAAGCGACCACCCTTCGTTCGTGTGTCTTCACCATCCCCAAGTTGCTGCGTCAACTTCGCGTTGGGGTTTAGGACATCAATCCTAAATCATTTTGTGTGTTAGATCCAGAGGTTTTGGGACCTTCCGCCAGTATCTTTCTCAATTCTATCTTCGTTCATCTTTTTTTCATCGATCCCCAACGAGGTTCGTATCAAAATGTGTATACTTATTCAGCTTATACACCCCTAAACTCGGAATCCTCGCAAGACAGAGAAATAGCTGACATATTTTACGTGGTCTGGGTTGTGCTGGGCATTTTATGACCCCAATAAAATCTAACCAACCCAATTAATGCCAATGGAATCTAAACCCAATAAAAGAGGTACTGATAATACATCACTTACCGAATATGATTTGATACTCTATTTTGTAAACTAAACTCCATGGTCCTCTCATTTCCATTTTTACAACAGGAAACCATTTTATCAATCTCAAAAAAATTCAGCATTGCAGATTATTCCAATTATATCCATAGCACATCAATCTAAAGATGCAACACATACTTTCCTCTCTAACTCTGTAAGACAATGAAAACTAAAGAGCAAGAACAATAGCAGAACACAGAAGAATCAATCAGACAGCAGTATACCTTTGGGTGGTTGCAGAGCTTCTTAAGAGCAGTTATATAGGCTAAGATTTTTGATTGCTTTGCTTCTTCTGAAATGACCCGTTTAACCTTTGCATTAAAATTGTGAAGGTTATTAGATGTCTTATCCTGTATTTGTCGAGAAGAAAACGCATAGGCAAACAACAAACATAAGGATATGAAAAATGAGGATTACATTTTTCGAATGTATAAAATGATTGTACAACTGGGATTGGAGTATTGTCAGCTTGCAGCACACAACTTCAACTATCTGTGGAAAAGTAAAGGATTCTTGAATTTAAACAATCTATCAAATAATGTATCCCTTGATCATAAAAAGGAAGTTCCGCTAGTTCAACAACATTGTACAAAAACCACCATATGATGCAGAGAATTATGGATGAATTTATTTCAAAGTACCTTTGGTGGTATGTGGTTGGATAGTAGTGCATTAGTCCTCCGCAATATGAACTGGAAGACATACAATGAACTTGTTAGATGTTAATTCCAATTTACATATTTGTATCATAACCCACCCAGAGCTTTATTGAACAAGACATTTACAAACACAGAAGAATCATAGACTCATAGTATCCTACTGGAAATTAGGATACTATTATGGCTTTATCGCATCCCCGTATGCGTCTTCTAGTTTTTCAGTCTTCGTTCTTGAATACTCCATGTGACGGGAATATTAATTCCTGCTGGGATTCGATGTCCCGGGCTATCAAAAAAAATTGCGGAACCGATAACCCGACCGAAAAACCTAAATCGCCGGAGATTGGATCCCCGACTCATCCGCAGGAGCCCGACCTTTGGAGACTACGCGCCCGAAGACACGCAGCCCGCCCCCAGCCGAAGTCCCCCACGAGTCGGATCCACGAACGCGAACCACCTCACGAGCCGGGGCCCGACCGAACGCCAGCGAGACCCGAAGGCCCCGTGTGCCCAGCCGAGCCCCCGCGAGGGGCTCGCGATCGTCTACGGACGATCGCTGGGATCGCTATGAGCGATCCCTGGGCTGCTCGTAGCAGCCCCGCAGCGAGTCGCGTGACTCGCTGCTCGCGAGGGCCGAACCCCGCACGCATCCGCTGCGGGCGAACCCGCAGCACGTACGAGGTCGCTGCGGGTGACCCCGCAGCTTGCCCGCGATCGATCCGAGGATCGATTGCACCCCTCGGCTCCAGCCGAGGGTCCCTCGCGCCACGCGCCTCCGACGAGGGGGCCGGCGGATCCTCCCGCCGTGGCACCAGCCCACGGCGGATCCCCGATGATCGAACCCTAGGTTCGATCATGTGCCCCGGCGACCAGCCGGGGCTCCCTCTCTCGTCGCGCGTCCGGCGGTCCGAACCCTAGGGTTCAACCGCCGCGTTCGATCCTCGCCGGGGATCTCGAATCCCCGTCCCCGAGGTTCGTCGTTTTCCCGGATCGTGCGTTCATGTATATATCACAATTAATACGCACAAATAATCATAGAAGGGGATTCTCGATTATTACCTCGATTCGTTGTACGGAGAAACGAATCCGATTGACGACCTTGCGATCTTCCTACGTATTCCTCGCACTTCCTCCGAACGTCGTGTGGGCGACGATCTATCGGATTCCTATGGATCTCCTTCACTCTCCAAGACTTTATGATTGGCGTAGGTCAATTATTTCTCTTATGAAAAGTGAAGACCATGTAGTGCTTATATAGGCTAAGTAGGGGATCATAAGGAGAATAAATATTGGGCTTCTAAATATTGAAGATTAAATTGGGTCCAACCCAAATCCATTAATCCTTATCAATATTAAATTATATTTATTTTCCACTATATAAATAAAATTGCACTCCCAATATTAATCTATATTATGTCAAATAATATTTCTCCGATTAGTATTATTTATTCCGTGTATTTAAGATTTAAATATCCATGAATAAATTTATTTATTGCTCAATAAATAATATTCATATCTTATATCCGAGACTAGTACCGTTCAACCTTTATTATTGTGCGGAACGAATCCACTCATGAGGTTTACACAATAATTCCTTATGAACTCATCTCGGGGATATTATCAACCCTTCCGGGATACACTTTCCCGTCAAGTATTCACGGCATGTCGTATATAAAATCTAGCGACCCAACTTTACCGGTAATTAACCCAATAATTAAATCGGTTAATTCCTTTGGAAAATCAAAGTCTCTAATATTAAATATACACACCCGCAATAGTATCGGGGATTAAGAATAAAATACTCCGAGATTTAAAT
The DNA here is from genome assembly GCA_954870475.1 of Euphrasia confusa. Lineage (NCBI taxonomy): Eukaryota > Viridiplantae > Streptophyta > Magnoliopsida > Lamiales > Orobanchaceae > Euphrasia > Euphrasia confusa. Next base: position 12,327,880 of record OX940949.1, on the reverse strand, counting down.
TGATTATCCAAGGCAATCCTAATCAATAAATCTCAAGCTGATCCGCCCAATACACCAAGTGTACAAGTGTGATAAAATAATTAAGATAAATTATTTTCTCTCTCACACAACGACTATACCGATGGATTGGTCCGTGTCCATCTAGGTCGTGAGCAACTGTTCGATTAAATACGAGTAACCGATAGTATGATCTTCTGTGTGCCCATGCAACACCATACTAACTACAACGTATAAAATCCAGGACTATATTTTGCATAATTAATTAATAATAATTAAATGCAAATAATTGTTTATTAATTAAATAGGTTAAATGCTATGACCGGGAAATTACCGATACTTAAATCTAGACATTAAGTACACAACTCCAACAATCTCCCACTTGTACTAAGGTCTAGTCATTTCCTCCAAACTCCCGACTCCCATACTCATCACGTGCTTAAGTTATACTTCCCAGAAGTATTATGTGAATGAGCAATCTAGGTTGCCGCTCTGAAGTTATCTTGGTGACTACTGCGTCGTCTCACTGACGATGACTCGTATCAGGTGGTACTGGCTCTATGTGTTATCATCACTTTTCGAACTTATGACTTCTTCCAGTTCTCCATGCACCGCTATGTACATAGCCTTTGGTGAACCAAGAGTCATATCCAAGTTCAGAGGTCATTCCGGAACCTAACCAAAACTTCCGCTGCCTCTGAGGCTGCTATTCGTTTATGATAGAGTCCGAGAAGCATCACGCTTATCACTCCTTCATCCTTTAGGTTCCACCTCTTAAAAGTGAACACATAGCCCGATATCGACTTACACTGGTCTTTCTCTAATTTTTGGATCTGAGAAACTGTAATCTAAGAAGATTTCGTATTGCTAGTAACCCAGTACTTCCAAGTACTTTACAGCATTCGAATATTTCTTATCCAGATTACTTTGATATCCTCCCACTACGCTAACCGCATAGTTGATATCAGGTTCTGGTTTTTCAACATTGCATCTACAAAGCTCTCCATACTTGAAGTGTAGGTAACTGCTTTGTCCATATCTATCTCCTTCATGTGTTTGAAAAACACATACCTTTAGATAGATGTATTCTGTTCCCGAAAGGCAATAACCTTTCTCAGAATAGTGCATGTTTAAAATAAACCATAGTCGCATAAGATATCTTAAGAGAAGTACAAATGTTCCTATCTAGAGATCGAAAGATTTCTAAGAACATGATCCAATCTTCATCTTAATCTTATATCTCGACTTATTTAGACAACCTCTATTTTATGTCTGACAACACTTTTACATTGTTGCCAACGATGAAGTGTTATCTACACAAAATTCCGAGAAACACCACATTTGTTTCCATTACGTCTCTAACACACTTGTCTCGCAAATCTATGCAGAACTAGGGATCGATTTCATGTCTACTAGATCCAGAGTTCAAAACTCCTCTAGTTTTATGAACATCTCTGGTTGCTTAACAACCTCCCACTGCAATGGCGTTCCGGTGTATAACAGTAATAACATTAGGTGCAGTTAGTGGTGTATTACTACTCGGTCAGGCTGGTTCTCAGTCTTTCCCTTTCCTCCCTTTTAAAGTACTTTGTCAATTAGGGCATTGTAGTTCATCTAATAGTTTTTCCTCTATGAACCGGGCGAGAACACCCTTCTGGTTCGTAGTACTATTGAACATACAATTACTTGTTCTTCTAGGATATTCTACAACCACATAGAATGTGCCGTTGTATCCAGAAATATCCATAGAACATAGGTAGTTCCGAACAAACTTGTTCCTTTGCCATTAGAATCCCATTTCTCATTCCTGACACACCATGTCTACACATCAGTGTATGGTGCAGTCACTTGAGATTTAATCTCAATCCTTGATTTATGCTATGTGTTATTTAGATAGGTGATAGCCTCCGCGAACGGGTCGCAGGCTACAAATGGATATACTTTGAAGGATTCCCATAATGGCTTTGTGTTGAAAACACTCCGCCTTTATGGCACAGCAAGTAGTCCAATCTATCTTCGAGTATTCTTGAAAGAACGACTCGTACCTTCCCTAATTACACATACGGCATTAATCACAAATCATTTTCTATGCTTGTCCGAATTCCATTCTTTATCCAGAAAGGTTAACTCAGTTGTATCATCTTTCAAGATCGATTCTTAGGTCGGGAGGTCCATTCCTCCAACTATAATTGATCAAATCAATTTCGACCTTTTGAATCCCTTTTGAATAGATACTACTAAGTTCAAGAATTCACAAGTATGATGATAAGAGAAATACATCTAATAAGTAAAACAAGTTATACATAACGGTTTGTTGCATCGTGGTAGACTAAGGATTCATCATTCATGTATTGCTATCTAATGTACCAGAATAGATATCACCATTATTTCTTATCTAAACCATCAAATGATTAAAGAAATAAAATATCCATTAATAATAAAGAAAACCAGAACAAAAGTTCTTTTTCAAAATAAGGGGTACATAAAGCAATAACTGAAATGAAAACTTAAAACAGATAAATGTCTTCCACTGCAACCGCTGCTACCCCAACAGCTTTGCCCATGTAGACTCGAACTCTTCTTCTCTAAGTCGCCGGGTTTTCTGGAACCCCTGCATTTAAAATAATGCACATACCGTCAGTGGTTCCATATCTACACACCAGAATTCTGGTAGATAATACCGCTGACTATGTTTTTACGACTAAAGAAAAATTCGTACCTCTGAGAGGACATTCAGACTTCCAGTGTCCAGACTTGTTGCATCGGAAGCATTTGCCCTTTGGCTTACTAGCCCCCACTCGTGGTCCATTCCTCTTGGCACCACTGGGTTTCATGGCTTGCTTCCTTTTCTTGCCCCTACCTCCAATAGCTTTGAAGCTTTTGGACTTGGTAGCCACAAGCGCTTGAGACTTGCCCTTCTTGTAGATCCCCTCTGCCGCCTTCAGTTCAGTCAAGAGTTGCGCAAGGCTATAAGATAGTTTACCCATATTATAGCTCATACGAAACTGCTCAAAACTAGGGGTCAGAGACTGGAGTATGATGTCGACTTGCGTCTCAGCATCAATCATAGCTCCTAGGACCTCCAATTCATTCAACAGACCCATCATCTTGAGAACGTGCTCCTCAACGGGCGTTCCTTCAGACTGAGTAGTTGACATGAGGACTCTCATGGCTTCTTGCCTCCCCGCACGGTCATGATGCCCAAACATCTCCTTGAGGTTAAATAACATATCCTCGGCAGTGTCCATCGACTGATGCTGGGTTTGGAGCACATTTAACATGGAAGCCACAATATAGCACCTAGCCATTTCATCAGCCTTTTTCCACTTCCGATATGCTTCTTTTTCCCCATCAGTTGAGGCGGCCGTGGGTTCAGCAGGGCATTGCTCATAGAGTGCAAATTTGTACTCTTCAGCAGTCAGGACAATGTCCAAATTTCTCTTCCAATCAATGTAATTGGGACCAGTGAGTTTATGTTCCTTGAGTATCATAGAAAGTGGATTCATAGCTATTCTCTAAACCTATAAGCACATGTAAACAAACAATCAATTTAATGTCCGATATTATCTCCCTCAAATAATATCATTAAATTACTAATTGCGTCTAAAATCCCATCAGGTAAAGCAAGCCACGTGGTGTGGACGTTTACCCACCCAAATGATTTAGCAATTAGTTTTTCTTTGGTCATACATCAATCATAGCGTAACTTCGTGGGGAAGAGTACTATGACGCGTATCTAAGTGTAAACCATCACTCAGCACTAAAGTACATCGCTTGGAATTGCTACGTCACCGCAAGCCACGTGGTGTGGACGTTTACGACAATTTCACAACTCTTCACAATTACTTATAACTGTCTACATCAATTAATCCAAAGTCCGTCAGTATAGCAAGCCACGTGGTGTGGACGTTTACTACACTAAGAGACTTTTATAATTGACTCCCAATTACAAGATCCATTTGATTTCGTAAATCAAGACTCGGAGAATCATAAGTGAAACTCGAAGTCTCTAACCAGTGATTCACCATGCGAGCGACCCTATCTCTCACGAATGAGGGAGCCGAGCAGACAAACGACCCATCTATCAAAGAATGGCACGAAAGTCTCTAATTTGTGTCCTCTACATGACCAAGTGGCTCTGGCTCCATTCCACTCCTCGGGGTGAGAATGAGTCGACTTGAAGTCAGTTTCAGAAAGACAAATTAGGCATTGTTTGATAAACTTGATCAATGTTTCTTGTAAGAGGAATTACAAGAATTCTCCTCCAATGACTTGTCTATATGAACTTCGAAAGTCCATAAAAGTCACCAAGAGAACAGTGATGGAGACCATGGGAATGTTTCCATCCCCTCTCCCACTTAGCTTTTTATGATAAAGGGATACGTTATCTAGTGCATAAAATAAACACATATAGCATGCATGAAAGCAATAAAGCACATAGATCACATAGTCAAAAATAATGCTAGAGAAATTATTTTTCCCGACTATCATGGCTTTATCTTCATATGCATCTTCTAGTCTTCAGTCTTCGCTTCTTGAATGCTCCATGTGACAAGAATATTAATCTCTAATATTTAAATCTATTTATTTTTAATTAATCCAAAAGTTACTTAATTCGAAAATTAAGTCAATCGAATATATCAAAAATAAAATTAAATATCATTAATATTTTTATTTATTTATTTCCCTATCTAGTTCTTATTAAATCTCTAGAATAATCTATCCAAGTAAAATTGGAATATTCTAGAAGATATCTATAATAGAACAAGGAAATAAAATAAATTTGGACTCTTCTACTTTCCAAGATTAATTAATTTCCATCACTATGAAAATTCCCATAAAATAGGAATAATCAATTAAGAAATAAATCAATCCTAAATTAACTTTTATTCCTTTCCAATTCTATTAAATCTCTAGGATCCTATTCCAAGTAGAACTCGGAATACTCTAGAAGATTTCCATAATAGAATAAGGAATAAAATTAATTCCAATTAATTCTTTTCCTAATCCATGAGAATTCCTAAAAATAGGAAAAACTCAATTAGGAAATCCGAATCAATTTAGGAAAGCGAATCTAGGTAGGAGTAGCATGAGATCGCGAGACCCCACGCCACCCCCTCCTTCGACCGGCCACCCCCGGAGGAGCACCGCCGCCCAGCCTAGCCACCAGCCGCCACCGTCGCCGGCGGCAGCCCTAGCCGAGGGCGATCGGCCCCCTCCCCTTGGGTCGATCGATTGGGGTCGATCAAGGGGTTTGATCGATCCCCGGTCCTCCCTCTCATCTTCTCCTTCGTCACATGAGTTCTCCGGCGGTCGTCTCGGCATCGAACCAACGTAAATAAATTACAATAATTTAAATTACAATTCCGGTATCGATTCTATACATGAAATCGACCCTATACATTTTCCGGAAAAATAAAGACCTTAATAATAAATCCTAAATTCGGTCAACCCCCGAATTTTTACTATTACAAACATTCAACCACACAAAACGAATCTCGACATGTCCGAGAGTTTAATAATCATGATAATTAATTAAGCAATAATTAAATCAACCATGATAGCCGGAAATCCTGCAAGGTAGAACAATAATCGAATATATACATGAACACGAAACCAAACGCTCTGATACCAATTGCTGGGATTCGATGTCCCGGGCTATCAAAAAAAATTGCGGAACCGATAACCCGATCGAAAAACCTAAATCGCTGGAGACTGGATCCCCGACTCATCCGCAGGAGTCCGACCTTTGGAGACTACGCGCCCGAAGACACGCAGCCTGCCCCCAGCCGAAGTCCCCCACGAGTCGGATCCACGAACGCGAACCACCTCACGAGCCGGGGCCCGACCGAATGCCAGCGAGACCCGAAGGCCCCGTGTGCCCAGCCGAGCCCCCGCGAGGGGCTCGCGATCGTCTACGGACGATCGCTGGGATCGCTATGAGCGATCCCTGGGCTGCTCGTAGCAGCCCCGCAGCGAGTCGCGTGACTCGCTGCTCGCGAGGGCCGAACCCCGCACGCATCCGCTGCGGGCGAACCCGCAGCACGTACGAGGTCGCTGCGGGTGACCCCGCAGCTTACCCGCGATCGATCCGAGGATCGATCGCACCCCTCGGCTCCAGCCGAGGGTCCCTCGCGCCACGCGCCTCCGACGAGGGGGCCGGCGGATCCTCCCGCCGTGGCACCAGCCCACGGCGGATCCCCGATGATCGAACCCTAGGTTCGATCATGTGCCCCGGCGACCAGCCGGGGCTCCCTCTCTCGTCGCGCGTCCGGCGGTCCGAACCCTAATCCATTTTTAAATCTATTTATTTTCAATTAATCCAAAAGTTACTTAATTCGAAAATTAAGTCAATCGAATATATCAAAAATAAAATTAAATATTATTAATATTTTTATTATTTTTATTTTCCTTTTCTACTCCATTAAATCTCTAAAATCCTATCCAAGACCCACTTGGAATATTCTAGAAGATTTCTATAATGGAATAAGGAAATAAAATAATTTAGGACTCCTAATCCTTCCAAATTAATTCATTTCCTAATCTATTAAAAATTCCATAAAGGAATAATTAAATAGGAAAAATTAATTTAAGGACTTTCAAAACTTTCCAAATTAATTATTTTCCTAATCCATTAAAAATTCCATAAAGGAATAATTAAATAGGAAAAATAAATTAATTCTAAATTTATTCATTTTCCTATTCCATAATTCCCAAGAATAGGAATAATCAATAAGGAAAAATAAATTTATTCTAAATTTATTCTTTTCCTATTCCATGAGAATTCCCAAAATAGGAATACTCAAAATAGGAAAACCGAATAATTTAGGAAAGTAAATCTCGGTTAGGAGTAGCACGGAGTGGGGATCTCCGCACCACCCCCAACCGATCGACCGCCGGTCGAGAGGGCACGCCACCGCCGCCGCCGCCCAGCCGACGCACCACCCCCAAGGTGGCATTGCGCTCGGCCGAGAGGCTCTAAGGCAGCCCCTTCTCCCTCGATCGATCCATCCCTTGGGGTCGATCATGGGGTTGATCGATCCCCGGAATCCTCCCTCTCATCGTCTCCTCCGTCACACTTTTCCGATCGTCGTTTCGTCCTCGATCCAACGTAAAATAAATTACAAATTTATTACTACGCTATCCGGCATCGATTCTCTACAAAACGACCTCAAACGATTTCCGAAAAAAATTAAGAACAAGCATTCACCACACAAGAACGAATCTCGACATCAACGAAAGTTTAATAATCAAGAGCAATATTATGGACATTAATTAACAAAAATTAAATCTAGCCATAATAATCGGAAACCCTGCAAGGTAGAACAATTTATCGAAAAATACCATGAACTAAAACCAACGCTCTGATACCAATTGTTGGAAATCGATATCCCGGAATTAATAAATTTAAATAAATAAATTATCTAATTAAATCCGACCGAAATCCTTTGTTGATCGAATATCCGGATTGTCAAAATTGCGGAACCGACAACCCAATCGAAATCACTTCGCCGGAAAACAACCACGAACCACCTCACGAGCCGGTGATGGAGTTGTATTCTAAATGTCTAGTTTAGTGCAAATACGGAACTCCTTATCTATACCTTAATTCGAGATATGATTCAAGCATGATTGCATTTAATGCAATAGTCCTTGATGTATACGTTGTAGACAGTATGGCGTGAGGAGACACGCGGAAGATCATACTGTCGGTTACTCGTATACTATCGAACAGTAGCTCACGACTTAGATGGACAGGGACAATCCATCGGTACGTCGTAGTGTGACTGGTAGATAGTCGGTCTTGACTATCATGTTACACTCGTACACTTGGTGTATTGAGCAGGACCACGGGAGGGCGTTCGATTTATACTAATCGCAGTAATTGAACTAGACCTCAGATATTACGGATATACGAATTCCTAATCCCTATATAATTATAGGTGCGTGTGTCCAGTTCTCGGTTCTTTGACTGTTGGAATTCGATCACCCGGAGTTGCCGGTATTGCGGAACATGACAACTCCGATCAAAACCCTTCGCCGGAGTTTAATCGCGAGCACGCCACGAAGCCCGGAGCACAACCGAACGCGCGGCCGTGGGCGAACCCACGCGCGTCCAGCCGAGCCCCGTACGTGGGGCTCGCGATCGCATGACGCGATCGCTGGGGCTGCTCCCGGCAGCCCCCGACAACAGGTCCGGCGACCTGCTGCCCGCCGTGGAGGTGCGGCTCGATCGACGAGCCGCTGCGGGCGCACCAGCCGCCCGCCCGACGATCACGCCCTAGGCGTTGATCGCCCCCTCGGCTGAAGCCGAGGGCTCCCATGCACGCCGAAACCCTAGGCGGCGATCGCCGTGATCCGGCGATACTAGATTGCCACCACGCGTTCGTCGTCTAATCCGGGGTTCGATCCTTGGATCTTGTTTTTCGATAATTGATTCAATAAACTTGAATTAAATTGCAGAAATTTAATTCACCTTTCGATTCGTTGTGCGGAGAAACGAGATCTTATGATGACCTTGACATCTTCCCACGTATTCCTTGCACTAGCCCGGACGTCGTGTGGGCGACGATCTACCGAACTCCATGGATCCTCCTCTCTACTTTCTCTCTCTAGAATTGTGATCTTCAAGTTATGAGAATAGAGAAGACCATGTAGTGCTTTTATAGGCTACGTAGGGGATCTTAAGGAGGTGGAATATTGGGCTTCCAATAATAGTGATTAAATTGAGCCCAAGCCCAAATCCATTAAACCTTACTATTATTAATTAATTCTATTTTCCACTATATAAAATTCATTGCACTCCCAATATTAAACCATATTATATCAAATAATATTTCTCCGGTAGTATTATTTATTCCGTGTATTTAAGATATAAATATCCATGAATAAAATTAATTTATTGCTAATTAATTTATTCATCTCTTGTATCCGAGACTAGTATCATTCAACCTTAATTATTATGCGGAACAAGTCCACCTGCAGGGTTTACATAATAATTCCTTATGAACTCATCTCGGGGACATTATCAACCCTTACGAGATACACTTTCCCGTCAAGTATTCACGGCATGCCATATATAAAATATAGTGACCCAACTTAACCGGTAATTAACCCAATAATTAAATCGGTTAATTCCTTTGGTAAATCAAAGTCACTTATATTAAATATACACACCCGCAATAGTATCGGGGATTAAGAATAAAATACTCAGAGACTTAAATCGATTATCGCCGGCAATCCTAATCGATAAATCTCAAGCAGATCCGCTCAATACACCAAGTGTACAAGTGTGATAAAATAATCAAGATAGATTATTTTCTCTCTCACACAACGACTATACCGATGGATTGGTCCGTGTCCATCTAGGTCGTGAGCAACTGTTTAATTAAATACGAGTAACCGATAGTATGATCTTCTGTGTGTCCATACAACACCATACTAACTACAACGTATAAAATCCAGGACTATAATTTGCATATATTTAATTATAATTAATTAAACGCAAATAATTGTTTATTTAATTAAATAGATTAGTGGCAATGGATCGTGAGTTTCCGTTACTTAAATCTAGACATTAAGTACACAACTCCAACAATCTCCCACTTGTACTAAGGTCTAGTCATTTCCTCCAAACTCCCGACTCCCATACTCATCACGTGCTTAAGTTGTACTTCCAAAAAGTACTATGTGAATGAGCACTCTAGGTTGCCTCTCTGAAGTTATCTTGGTGACTACAGCGTCGTCTCCCTTGACGATGACTCGTATCAGGTGGTACTTGCACTATGTGTTATCTTACACTTATGGACTTGTGATTTCTTACCATTTGCCATCGCACCGCTATTTACATAGCCTTTGGCAAATTAAGAATCACATCTAAGTCCCAGAGATTATCCCGGAGTTATACCAAAACTTCCGCTGCCTCTGAGGCCGCTATTTGGTTACCCATGGCAGAGTTCGAAAAGCATCGTGCTTATCACTCTTCCATGTTAAAACTCCTTCTCCTTCAATAGTGAAACACATAGCCTGATATCGACTTACACCGGTCCTCATTTGATTAGAAATCTAAGAGAATGTAATCCAAAGGAAATGCTCGTCTGCTTCGTAGTCTAGAATAGTACTTCGAAAGTACTTTTACAGCAATCGAATATTCCTTTCCAGGATTACCTTGATATCCTCCCACTATGCTAACCGCATAGCCGATATCAGGTTCTCGTTTTTCAACATTGCATTTATCAAGGTTTCCACACTCCAAGTGTAGGAAACTGCTTTCACTGCTTCTATCACCTTTATGTGTTCCAAACACATACCCTTAGATAGACGCATTCCGTGTTTGAAAGGTAACGAACCTTTCTCGGAATCTTGCATGTTAAAACGAACCATAATCGTACAAGATATCTAGAGAAGTACAATGTTCTTTTCTTGAGATCCTAGATCTTAAGAACATGCTCTAACTTCTTCTTTATCTCATATATCGATTTTTCTAGACAACCATCATTTTATGTCTGACAACATCTTTACATTGCTACCAATGATAAAATGTTATCTACATAAAACCTCCGAGAAACACCACCTTGTTTCCATCACGTTTCCCATACACACGATTCGTCAATGCCATTTGATGAATCCATCAAATGGACTATCTCATCAATGCGCAAGTTCCACGAACTCTAGCTTTGTTACAATCCATAAATGGATCAACTAAGCTTGTACTCTAAATGATCACGCCTCTTAACAATAATCCTTATTGTTCTCTAAGAAGGCACATTTAGATCTAGTACCGCATCTATGTAGATCTAGGGATTGATTTCATGTATACTAGGTCAAGAGTTCAAAACTCTCCTAGTCTTATGAATATCTCCGGTTGTCACACAACCTCCCACTACAATGGCATTCCGGTGTATAAACAGTAATAACAGTAGGTGCAGTTAGTGGTGTATCGCTACTCGGTTCGGCTGGTTCTAAGTCTTAATCGTTTCTCTCTCATTTCAAAGTATCATGTCACTTTGGGCTTGTGGTTCATCTAATAGTCTTCCTCTAAGAACCGGGCGTTAGAACTTGTAACGTCCTTCTGGTTCATAGTACTATCGAACACACATCTTTTGTTCTTCTAGGATATTCTACAACCACATTTGAATGTGCCGTTGTTTTCAAGACATATCCATAGAGCATAGGTAGTTCCGTTTAACTCATGCTTTTACTATTTCTATAAGAGTTCCATTTCTTATTTCCGACACACCAATCTTACAGAGGACTGTATGGTGTAGTCACTTGGGATCCAATCCCAAGCTCTGATCATAAATCAGAGTCAATCAATTCTAATACTTGTCTGGATCTTATATCTTATATCCATAAAGGATTGCTTAGTCGTATTATCTTCCAAATTAAATTCTTAGGTCGGAAGGTCCACTCCTTCAACTTAATTGATCTTACAATCAATTTTCGACCTTTGAACTTCTTATCTGAATAAATATGACTTAGCATAAGAATCCACAAGTATAAATTATTTAATAAAGAAATCTCTTATTAGTAAAACGAGTTATGTATAACGGTTCGTTGCATTGTGGTGGACTCAGGATTCATCATTTATATATTGCTAGCTAATGTACCAAAATAGATAATATCATTATTTCTTCTTATAACCATCAAATGATTAAAAGAAATAAAATATCCATTTATTAGAAATCCAGAACAAAGTTCTTTCTAATTTGAAAGGTACATAAAAGCAATAACCCAAAATGAAATCCTATAAAATGTCCTCCACTGCAACTGCTGCCTCCTCTACAGCATTGCCCATGTAGACTACGATTTCTTCTTTTCTAAGTCGTCGGGTTTCCTGGAACCCTTGCATTTAGAATGCACATACCATCAGTGGTTCTATATCTACACACCAGGTTCCGGCAGATAATACCACTGACTATGTTTTACGACTAAAGAAAAATTTCGTACTTTCTTTGAGAGGATAATTAGACTTCCAGTACCCATACTGTTTGCATCGAGAACTCTTGCCTCATGGATTTCTCGTCCCATCTCGTGGTCCAAGTAACTTAGGACCACTGGGTTTCTTTGCTTGCTTTTCCTTTCCCCTGATTTTGCCCTTAGGTTCAAAACCTTTGGCATTGGCTTACAAGAGCTTTCGATTTCCGTCTCAACTCATCCAAAAGGTCAATCATCTCAGAAACGTGGTTAAGCGTTTCCTCGAAGGACTGGCCTTTATGAGTATCCTCATCGCTTCTTGTCTAGCCGCCTATGTCAATAGGCTCGGGAGGACAAAGCTCACTGAGTACAACCTTGCACTCTTTAACAGTTTGGGTAATGTCTAGATCTCTATTCCAATCATTACATTTAGGGACCAGTGAGTTTAAAATCCTTAGGTATCACAGAAAGTGGGTTCAAAGCCATTTCCTAATCTATGAGCACATATAACAACAAACAATTGATTTAATCTCCGATATTATCTCCCTCAAATAATATCATTAAACCACTAATCACATCTAAAATCCCATCAGGTAAGGCAAGCCACGTGGTGTGAACGTTTACCCACCCAAACGACTTAGCAATTAGATTTTCTTTGGTCATACATCACTTATAGCGGAACCTCGTGGGGAGGAATACTATAATGCGTATCTAAGTGTAAACCATTACTCAGTACCAAAGTAAATCGTTTGGAATTGCTACATCACCGCAAGCCACGTGGTGTGGACGTTTACGACAACTTCACAACTCTTCACAATTTCTTACAACTGTCTACATCAATTAATCCAAAATCCGTCAGCATAGCAAGCCACGTGGTGTGGACGTTTACTACGCCAAGAGACTTTTATAATTGACTCCCAATTACTTGATCCATTCGATCTTGTAAATCAAGACGCGGAGAATCATAAGTGAAACTCGAAGTTTCTTACCAGTGATTCACCATGCGAACAACCCTATCTCTAATAGAATGAGGGAGCCGAGCAGACAATCGATCTAGTCATCAAATGACACGAAAGTCTCTAATTTGTGTCCTCGACATGACCAAGTGGCTTTGGCTCCATTCCACTCCCCGGGGTGAGAATGAGTCGACTTGAAATCAGTTTTGGAAAGACAAATTAGGCATTGTTTGATAAACTTAATCAATGTTTCTTTGTAAAAGGAATTACAAGAATTCTCCTCCAATGACTTATCTATATGAACTTCAGAAGTCCATAAAAGTCACCAAGAGAACAGTAATGGAGACCATGACAATGTTTCCATTCCCTCTCCCACTTAGCTTTTTACAATAAAGGGATACGCTATCTAATGCATAATTAAATACACATAAGCATAATAACAAACATACATTTCATGCAAGTACGTTCACAAATAATCAAATAATTACTCAAGTAAAATTATTTCTCGACTATTCGTACCTTGATGAATTCCTGCATGCTTGTCTTGAGTCTTCATTCTACGTCTTAAATACTTTGCCGAGCCACGGAAAAATTCTTTGATTCTCATATTTAATTTATTTTAAATAAAATCCAAGATTCCAATTCAAAAATAAATTTGAACAATCTAATGATTTTAAATAAAATACTCCAATTAAATAAAATCGATTCCACTGATTTCCATATTTAATTCTATTTTAAATAAAATCCAAGATTTCAATTCAAAAATAAATTTTTGAATTAATCTAATGATTTTAAATAAAATACTTAAATTAAATAAAATCAATTCCATTAAAATCCATTGATTTCCATATTTAATTCTATTCTAAATAAAATCCAAGATTTTCCAATCCAAAATAAATTTTGAATTAATCTAATGATTTTAAATAAAATACTTAAATTAAATAAAATCAATATTTTAATAATTTCTCAATCCTATTTAGATTAGATCTCAAGAATCCTAATCAAAATCGAATTTTGATTCTTTTTAAGACTTCTAATCCAAGTAGGTATAGGATATCTAGAGAAATTAGGATTTTCTTTCCTAATTTAACTCTCCATCTAATTCCATTATTTAATTCCATAATTAAGAAATCTAATCCAAATATAATTTGAATTAATTCCAAAATTAAATTAAATAAATTTAGAAATATTAAATTATTTCCGGAAAGATCGGATTTACCGGGACGAACCGAAAACAATTCCGGTCATCCCTAAATCGAACCAACACGAGCCGGCCATGCTCATGCGTATGCACCATCAATTAATCCCACGAGATTATTAATTAATTAGCACATGCATATCCAGCATGCATCAAAAAGACCATGCAATGCATGGCTCCAATTAATTAGGTCATGCATCGAAAGGGTAATTAATATGTACAGCATGCAATTCATACAGAATCGCAATCGATCGTCTTCTTCGGGAAGCTTGTGCACTTCGATCGATTTCCGGCACATGCCATCTACCTTGTCACAGCCAACGCAAGCCACGCGCCCACACAGCAATTACAGCCGTGCCCGCGACCCGCAAAGACGAATTACCGCCCCGCTGACCTGCGCGCTTGCAGCTGCGCCGCTGACCTGCGCCGCTTGCAGTAGCGGTCGCTGTTTAGGCCTAAAACGGCGGTCGCCGTTTGCCTTTCAGCGGGCGCTGTTCGTCCGCGAACAGCAGCGCGTTCTGCTGTTCCGGGCTCGTTTCCGGTCCGTTTTTCCTCTTCCGACTACCGATCCGAAGGTCCTTGAACCCCCAGTAGTCGAGGAACACGTACCACGACTCCCGGAACCCGATCGTTTGTCCGATGTATTTTTAACGAATTAAGAGATCGAATATTGCGGAAATTAGGTTCGATCTCATACCTTTGTCGCGTGATTCGGAGGAGCCGAATTGTTGAGACCTTAGACGTTTCTAGCGTATGCCTCTTCCCCGATTCCAGCCGTTGTGTGGGCAACGATCTGCTGGATTCTCCTTTTCTGCTCTCTCTTCTCAAACCAGCGTAAGAATTATTCTCTAAGAATAATTATTATTGCGTTAACTTTTATTTTTAACAGAGAAAAACTTTAATTGCGCTAACAATTATTTTTCTCTGCTGAAAATAATTATTGCGGCGTTTCTTAGGTTTAAGAGAGGCAAGGGGGGGGGGGGGGGTTATATATAGAGTTACACTAGGGACCTCTTAGGTAAATTAATTAGGGGCTAAATTGCAATTTAATTAAACCGGTGTCCTTAAAAGAAAACCTTTAATTAAATTCCACAATTTTAATTATTATTCACTCCACTAAAAAATAATAATTGAATTCCCGAAATTAATTTAATATTATATCAACAATAATATTTCCGCCGAAATTACATATACGACTTTCCCCGTGTTTAAGATATCGAATGTCCACGAATTAATTTCAATTACTAATAATTAAATTAATTCGTTTCTTGTTATCCGAGACTAGTACCACTCATCCTTATTATCATGTGGAACGAATCCACCTGCAGGGTTTACATGATAAACTTTATGAGCTCATCTCGGGGACATCATCAACCCAATAAATGGGACACGGTTTCCTGTCTATAATCTATAGCATGCCGTGTGTACAATTCCGATTCCCAATATACCGAGGATCTCGACTAATCAATTAGTCTCACTCATTGGCATATTAAAGAACCGAGAATTGGACACACGCACCTATAATTATATAGGGATTAGGAATTCGTATATCCGTAATATCTGAGGTCTAGTTCGATTACGTCGATTAGTATAAATCGAACGCCCTCCCGTGGTCCTGCTCAATACACCAAGTGTACGAGTGTAACATGATAGTCAAGACCGACTATCTACCAGTCACACTACGACGTACCGATGGATTGTCCCTGTCCATCTAAGTCGTGAGCTACTGTTCGATAGTATGCGAGTAACCGACAGTATGATCTTCCGCGTGTCTCCTCACGCCATACTGTCTACAACGTATACATCAAGGACTATTGCATTAAATGCAATCATGCTTGAATCATATCTCGAATTAAGGTATAGATAAGGAGTTCCGTATTTGCACTAAACTAGACATTTAGAATACAACTCCATCAATCTCCCACTTATACTAAAAGTCTAGTCGCCCTCTCCCAAACATCAGATTCCCATAACCTTATCACGCCTACCCAACGCTTCCGCTGGAAAGGCTTCTGTGATTGGTTTTACCAGGCAATCCTCTCGATGCTATCTAGGTGACAACTTAATCGTCTTACTAGACGATCTCTCGAATCAGGTGGTACTTGCGCTCTACGTGTTATCTGCCACTGTGGACTCGTGGCATTTCAAGTTTGCCAATACCGCTATTCAAAATAGCTTTGGGTAAACTAGAAACCACATCTAAGTCCCTTAGGAAGTTCTGGAGCCACACTGACCTTTTAACTGCCTCAGAGGCCGTTATCCTTTCAGTTTCCATGGTAGAGTCCGTAATGCATTGCTGCTTTACATTCTTCCATGTGACTGCTCCACTTCACAGTGAGAACACATAGCCTGACTTCGACTTTCGAATGTCCCTGTTTGATTGGAAATTCAATTCTATGTAATCTAAAGGAAACAACTTGACTGCTTTGTAACTCAGAACATAATTCATGGTCCTCTGCAGGAGCCTAAACATGTTCTTTACATCAGTCGAGTGATCCTTTCCAGGATTACTATGATATCTCACTACCATGCCCACGGCATAGTAGATATCAGTCTCGTGCATCGCACTACATACATTAAGCTTCCCACCATTAAGGTGCAGGGAACTGCTTAATCTTCATCTATCTCCTTTATTGTGTCGGACACAAAACTTTAGATAGATGAATTCCACATCAAAAAGGTGAAGACCTTTCTTGGAATTCTGTATGCTGCAACGAGTAAGAATTGTATTTATGTATGAGACTCGAGATAAGTTCTATGTTCTTTTCTGGCGATCATTTATTACTTTGATCCCAAGAACAATCCCGACTTCTCCTAAGTCTCTTACATTGAATTTCTCGGACAACCATCCCTTTATGTCCGATAACATCTTTCATATTGTTGCCAATTTAGAAGGATGTCGTTTACATAAAGAATGAGAAAACACCACATCTTTTCTGTCACTTCTTTATTATACACAGGACCTAAACATGCCTTGAATAAATCCATGAAATGGATTTTCTCATAGGTCCGCATGTGTCCAAGATCTTGAAGCTTCCTTCAATCCTAAGATTGATTAAGCTTGCTTACCGAATGCTCTTGGCTCTTTTCGATGAATCCCTCTGGCTGTCCCACATAGATGGTCCCGTCAAGACTTCGATTTAGAAATCCGTCTTGACTTTCATCTTCCATGTGAAGACAAAAGAATCCGGATCGACTTTAGCATAGCTACCGGCGAAAAAAGTTTACTCATAATCGATCTCTTTCTTTCTGAGTGCACCCTCTCGCAACAAGTGTTGGAGTTGTGTACTTAATGTCTAGATTTAAGTAACGCAAACTCACGATCCATTGCCATTAATCTATTTAATTAAATAAACAATTATTTGCGTTTAATTATTTATAATTAAATATATGCAAATCATAGTCCTGGATTTTATACGTTGTAGTTAGTATGGTGTTGCATGGGCACACAGAAGATCATACTATCGGTTACTCGTATTTAATCGAACAGTTGCTCACGACCTAGATGGACACGGACCAATCCATCGGTATAGTCGTTGTGTGAAAGAGAAAATAATTTGTCTTAATTATTTTATCACACTTGTACACTTGGTGTATTGGGCGGATCGTTTGAGATTTATCGATTAGGATTGCCTTGGATAATCGATTTAAATCTCAGAGTATTTTATTCTTAATCCCTGATATTATTGCGGGTGTGTATATTTAATATAAGTGACTTTGATTTACCAAAGGAATTAACCGATTTAATTATTGGGTTAATTACCGGTTAAGTTGGGTCACTATATTTTATATATGGCATGCCGTGAATTCTTGAAGGGACAGTGTATCCCGTAAGGGTTGATAATATCCCCGAGATGAGTTCATAAGGAATTATTATGTAAACCCTGCAGGTGGATTTAATCCGCATAATAATTAAAGTTGAACGGTACTATTCTCGGATACAAGAAATGAATAATATTTATTGAGCAATAAATAAATTTATTCATGGATATTTAAATCTTAAATACACGGAATATATAATACTACCGGAGAAATATTATTTGATATAATATGGTTAATATTGGGAGTGCAATTTTATTTATATAGTGGAAAATAAATAAAATTAATATTGATAAGAATTAATAGATTTGGGTTGGACCCAATTTAATTTTCAATATTAGAAGCCCAATATTTAATCTCCTTTTGATCCCCTACGTAGCCTATAAAAGCACTACATGGTCTTCACAATTCATTAACCTAAGATACGCCAATCATAAAGTTCTTGAAGAGTGGAGGAGATCCATGGAGTTCGGTAGATCGTCGCCCACACGACGTCCGGGCTAGTGCAAGGAATACGTGGGAAGATCTCAAGGTCGTCAATTGAGTTCTTCGTTTCTCCGTACAACGAGAACAAAGGTAAAATCGTTGAACCCCCTTCGATGATTTTAAAGTTTAATTATCGTAATTATATCGTGAACGTAAGATCCAAAAGACGAACCCCATGACGAGGTCGAACCGGGCGGTGGTGGCTGGACCACCGGACCGCCGGCGGATCGACGGCTCGGCTGGATGGGGATCGAGAGGGCGTGAGCCTCGGCTGGACGCCGAGAGCTCGATCGAACCCTAGCTGGACGCGCCGCTTGCGCGGGGGCTGTCTCCGCTCGCGCGGAGAGGCAGCCGCTCGCGCGGCTGGACCGCCGCTCGCGCGGTGGTGGCCGGCGGCTGCTGGGCTGATCGTGAGCCACGGGTTCGACCGTGGCTGGAGCTCGATCACCCGGGGAGCAGCTGGGGCGTGCCCAGCAGGGCTGAACCCTAAGCGCACGTCCGGCGACGTGCGCATGCCTCGGTTGAACAGCGGCGGCTCGTGCCGCTGCTAGGGCTTCGACGGGGGCTGTCCGCGAGGGTTTGAACGCGCCCAGCGGGCTGCCAAGGGCAGCCCTAGGCGGCTGCCGTGATCAGCCGTGAGTCCCACGAAGGGGCTCGACCGAACAGCCGCGGCTTTGCCGTGGTTAGGGTTTGGTTGGGCTCGGCTTCGTGGTGGTTCGTGGCGGGATTTTCCGGCAACTGGGAGTCGATTGGAATTGTCGTTCCGCATTGACAATTCCGGATATTCGATCTCCAAAGGATTTCGGTCGGAATTAATTAGATAATTAATTTTAATTAATTTATTAATTCCGGGATATCGATTTCCAACAATTGGTATCAGAGCGTTGGTTTTCGTTCACGATATTTTTCGATAAATTGTTCTACCTTGCAGGGTTTCCGACTATTATGGCTAGATATAATTGTTCGTTAATTATTGTGATAATATTGTTCTTGATTATTAAACTCTCGGACATGTCGAGATTCGTTTTATGTGTGGTGAATGCTTGTAATAGTAAAAATTCGGGGGTTGACCGAATTTAGGTTTATTATTACGTTCTATTTTTTCCGGAAAATGTATAGGGTCGATTTCATGTATAGAATCGATACCGGATAGTATAGAATTTTTTTGTAATTTATTCTATGTTGGATCGATGCCGAAACGACCGCCGGAAGAAGACGTGTGACGAAGACAAAGAACTAGGGCTCGGGGATCGATCATGGTGATCGACCCCATGAAGGTTCGAAGGGGGAGGGGGCTGTCCGCAAGGGTTCTCGGCCACGCCGGCCACCGGTGGTGGTGGCGCGTGGGCTGGGGGCGGCAGTGGTGCTCCTCTCGGCCGACGATCATGGTGGGAGGCGCGGGGTCCTCGTGATCTCGTGCATTCCGCCGAGATCCTACTTTCCTATTTTAATTCGGTTTTCCTATTTGATTATTTCTTTTATGAAATATTCATGGAATAAGAAAAGAATTAATTTAGTATTAAATTTATTTTCCTATTTGATTATTCCTACTATGGGAATTTTCATGGATTAGGAAAAGAATAAATTTAGAATTAATTTGTTTTTCCTATTTAATTATTCCTTTATGGAATTTTTAATGGATTAGGAAAATAATTAATTTGGAAAGTTTTTTTTGAAAATCCTTAATTAATTTTTCCTATTTAATTATTCCTTTATGGAATTTTTAATAGATTAGGAAAAGAATTAATTTGGAAGGATTAAGAGTCCTAATTTATTTCCTTATTCTATTATAGAGGTCTTCTAGAATATTCCAAGTTTTACTTGGATAGACTATTCTAAAGATTTAATAGAATTAGAAAGGAAAATAAATAAATAAAATATTAATAATATTTAATTTTATTTTCGATATATTCGATTGACTTAATTTTTCGAATTAAGTAACTTTTGGATTAATTGAAAATAAATGGATTTAAATATTGGAAATTAATATTCTCGTCACATGGAGCATTCAAGAAACGAAGACTGAAGACTAGAAGATGCGTACGGAGATGCGATAAAGCCATAATAGTCGGAAAATAATATTCTAGTATTATTTTGACTATGTGATAATATTTATGTGCTTTATTACATGTATGCATGCTTATGTGTATTTAATTATGCATTAGATAGCGTATCCCTTTATTGTAAAAAGCTAAGTGGGAGAGGGTATGGAAACATATCCATGGTCTCCATTGCTGTTCTCTTGGTGACTTTTATGGACTTTTGAAGTTCGTATAGACAAGTCATTGGAGGAGAATTCTTGTAATTCCTTTTACGAGAAACTTTGATTAAGTTTATCAAACAATGCCTAATTTGTCTTTCCAAAGCTGATTTCAAGTCGACTCATTCTCACCCCGGGAGGTGGAATGGAGCCAGAGCCACTTGGTCAAGTAGAGGACACAAATTAGAGACTTTCGTGCCATACTTTGATAGATGGGTCGTTTGTCTGCTCGGCTCCCTCATTTATGAGAGATAGGGTCATTCGCATGGTGAATCACTGGTAAGAAACTTCGAGTTTCACTTATGATTCTCCACGTCTTGATTTACGAGATTAAATGGATCAAGTAATTGGGAGTCAATTATAAAAGTCTCTTAGTGTAGTAAACGTCCACACCACGTGGCTTGCTATGCTGACGGATTTTGGATTAATTGATGTAGACAGTTGTAAGAAATTGTGAAGAGTTGTGAAGTTGTCGTAAACGTCCACACCACGTGGCTTGCGGTGATGTAGCAATTCCAAGCGATTTACTTTGGTGCTGAGTAATGGTTTACACTTAGATACGCCTTATAGTATTCCTCCCCACGAGGTTACGCTATAAGTGATGTATGACCGAAGGAAATCTAATTGCTAAATCATTTGGGTGGGTAAACGTCCACACCACGTGGCTTGCCTTACCTGATGGGATTTTAGATGTGATTAGTGGTTTAATGATATTATTTAAGGGAGATAATATCGGAGATTAAATCAATTGTTTGTTGTTATATGTGCTCATAGATTATGGATGGCTTTGAACCCACTTTTGTGATACTTGAGGAATTTAACTCACTGGTCCCTAAATGTATTGATTGGAATAGAGATCTAGACATTGCCTAGACTGTTAAAGAGTACAAGTTTGTACTCACTGAGCCTTGTTCTCCCGAACCTACTAATGTGTCGACTGTTGAGGAAAGAACTGATTTTATCATGTTCAAACTCAAGGAGATGTTTAGACATGACATAGGCGGCTAAACAAGAAGCGATGAGGATACTCATAAAGGCCAGTCGCTTCGAAGAAACGCTTAAACACGTTTTTGAGATGATTGACCTTTTAGACGAGTTGAGACGGAAATCGCAAGCTCTTGTAGCCAATGCCAAAGGTTTCGAACCTAAAGGCAAAATCGGGGGAAAGGAAAAGCAAGCAAAGAAACCCAGTGGTCCTAAGTTTCTTGGATCACGGGATGGGGCGAGAAAGCCGATAGGCTAGTGTTCTCGATGCAAACAGTCTAGGTACTGGAAGTCTGATTATCCTCTCAAAGAAAGTACGAAATCTTCTTTAGTCGTAAAACATAGTCAGTGGCATTATCTACCAGAACCTGGTGTGTAGATATGGAACCATTGACGGTATGCGCATTCTAAATGCGAGGGTTCCAGGAAACCCGACGACTTGGAAAAGAAGAAATCGTGGGCAATGCTGTTGAGGAGGCAGCTGTTGCAGTGGAGGACAATTATAGGATTTCATTTTGAGCTATTGCTTTTATGTACCTTTAGAAAGAACTTTGTTCTGGATTTCTAATGAATGGATATTTTATTTCTTTTAATCATCTGATGGTTATAAGAAGAAATAAAGATAGTATCTATTCTGGTACATTAGCTAGCAATATATAAATGATGAATCCTGAGTCCACCACGGTGCAACGAACCGTAGTACAAAACTCGTTTTACTAATAAGAGATTTCTTCATTAAATCGATTATACTTGTGGATTCTTATGCTAAATCATATTTATTCAAATAAAAAGTTCAAAGGTCGAAAATTGATTGTAAGATCAATTAAGTTGAAGGAGTGGACCTTCCGACCTAAGAATCTAATTTGGAAGATGATATGACTAAGCAATCCTTTATGGATATAAGATATAAGATCCGGACAAGCATAAGAATTGATTGACTCTGATGTGTGCAGACCTTTGTTTACTCAGACAATAAGGTACGAGTACTTCATTTTATGATTACTCGAAAGAATGGATTAGCATACCTGATGTGCCACAAAAGCAAAGTGTTTTGACAAGTCAATGAACACGAAGCTATTGTGGGGAACCATCATGGTATATCCATTGAAAGCCTGCGATCTAATCGCGGAGGCAAGTGCCTGTCTGAGGAATGCATGGCATACTGATCAGAGATTGGGATTTGATCCCAAATGACTACACCATACACTCTTGTGTAGAAATGTTGTGTCGGAAATAAGAAATGGAACTCTTATAGAAATAGTAAAAGCATGAGTTATGCGGAACTACCTATGTTCTATGGATATGTCTGGAAACAACGGCGCATACAGTGCGGTTGTAGAATATCCTAGAGGGACAAAAGATATGTGTTCAATAGTACTATGAACCAGAAGGACGTTATAATAAACGCCCGATTCTTAGAGGAAGACTATTAGATGAACCACAAGCCCAAAGTGACGTAATACTTTGAAATGAGAGAGAAAGATTAAGACTTAGAACCAGCCGAACCGAGTAGCGGTACACCACTAACTGCACCTAATGTTATTACTGTTATACACCGGAACGCCATTGCAGTGGGAGGTTGTTAAGCAACCAGAGATGTTCATAAGACTGGAGGAGTTTTGGACTCTGGATCTAGTAGGCATGAAATCGATCCCTAGCTCTGCATAGGAACTTGCGAATTGATGAGATAGTCCATTCTATGGATTCATCAAAAGACAAGGAGAGGTGTGTTAGAGACGTAATGGAAACAAGGGTGGTGTTTCTCGGAATTTTGTGTAGATAACACTTCATCATTGGCAACAATGTAAAAGTGTTGTCAGACATAAAATAGAGGTTGTCTAAATAAATCGAGATATAAGATTAAGATGAAGTTGGATCATGTTCTTAGAAATCTTTCGATCTCTAGATAAGAACATTTGTACTTCTCTTAAAAATATCTTATACGATTATGGTTTGTTTTAAACATGCACAATTCTGAGAAAGGTTATTGCCTTTCGGGAACAGAATACATCTATCTAAAGGTATGTGTTTCAAACGCATAAAGGAGATAGATATAGACAAAGCAGTTTCCTACACTTCGAGTGTAGAGAGCTTTGTGGATGCAATGTTGAAAAATAAGAACCTGATATCAACTATGCGGTTAGCGTAGTGGGAGGATATCAAAGTAATCTGGATAAGAGATATTCGAATGCTGTAAGAGTACTTGGAAGTACTGGATTACCAAGCAAGACGAAATCTTCTTAGATTACATTTTCTCAGATCCAAAAATCAGAGAAAGACCAGTGTAAGTCGATATCAGGCTATGTGTTCATTTTTAGAAGAGGTGGAACCTAAAGATGAAAGAGTGATAAGCGTGATGCTTCTCGGACTCTATCATAAACCGAATAGCAGCCTCAGAGGCAGCGGAAGTTTTGGTTAGGTTCCGGAATGACCTCTGAACTTGGATATGACTCTTGGTTCACCAAAGGCTATGTACATAGCGGTGCATGGAGAACTGGAAGAAGTCATAAGTTCAAAAAGGTGATGATAACACATAGAGCCAGTACCACCTGATACGAGTCATCGTCAGTGAGACGACGCAGTAGTCACCAAGATAACTTCAGAGCAGCAACCTAGATTGCTCATTCACATAATACTTCTGGAAAGTATAACTTAAGCACGTGATGAGTATGGGAGTCGGGAGTTTGGAGGAAATGACTAGACCTTAGTACAAGTGGGAGATTGTTGGAGTTGTGTACTTAATGTCTAGATTTAAGTAACGCAAACTCACGATCCATTGCCATTAATCTATTTAATTAAATAAACAATTATTTGCGTTTAATTATTTATAATTAAATATATGCAAATCATAGTCCTGGATTTTATACGTTGTAGTTAGTATGGTGTTGCATGGGCACACAGAAGATCATACTATCGGTTACTCGTATTTAATCGAACAGTTGCTCACGACCTAGATGGACACGGACCAATCCATCGGTATAGTCGTTGTGTGAAAGAGAAAATAATTTGTCTTAATTATTTTATCACACTTGTACACTTGGTGTATTGGGCGGATCGTTTGAGATTTATCGATTAGGATTGCCTTGGATAATCGATTTAAATCTCAGAGTATTTTATTCTTAATCCCCGATATTATTGCGGGTGTGTATATTTAATATAAGTGACTTTGATTTACCAAAGGAATTAACCGATTTAATTATTGGGTTAATTACCGGTTAAGTTGGGTCACTATATTTTATATATGGCATGCCGTGAATTCTTGAAGGGACAGTGTATCCCGTAAGGGTTGATAATATCCCCGAGATGAGTTCATAAGGAATTATTATGTAAACCCTGCAGGTGGATTCAATCCGCATAATAATTAAAGTTGAACGGTACTATTCTCGGATACAAGAAATGAATAATATTTATTGAGCAATAAATAAATTTATTCATGGATATTTAAATCTTAAATACAAGGAATATATAATACTACCGGAGAAATATTATTTGATATAATATGGTTAATATTGGGAGTGCAATTTTATTTATATAGTGGAAAATAAATAAAATTAATATTGATAAGAATTAATAGATTTGGGTTGGACCCAATTTAATTTTCAATATTAGAAGCCCAATATTTAATCTCCTTTTGATCCCCTACGTAGCCTATAAAAGCACTACATGGTCTTCACAATTCATTAACCTAAGATACGCCAATCATAAAGTTCTTGAAGAGTGGAGGAGATCCATGGAGTTCGGTAGATCGTCGCCCACACGACGTCCGGGCTAGTGCAAGGAATACGTGGGAAGATCTCAAGGTCGTCAATTGAGTTCTTCGTTTCTCCGTACAACGAGAACAAAGGTAAAATCGTTGAACCCCCTTCGATGATTTTAAAGTTTAATTATCGTAATTATATCGTGAACGTAAGATCCAAAAGACGAACCCCATGACGAGGTCGAACCGGGCGGTGGTGGCTGGACCACCGGACCGCCGGCGGATCGACGGCTCGGCTGGATGGGGATCGAGAGGGCGTGAGCCTCGGCTGGACGCCGAGAGCTCGATCGAACCCTAGCTGGACGCGCCGCTTGCGCGGGGGCTGTCTCCGCTCGCGCGGAGAGGCAGCCGCTCGCGCGGCTGGACCGCCGCTCGCGCGGTGGTGGCCGGCGGCTGCTGGGCTGATCGTGAGCCACGGGTTCGACCGTGGCTGGAGCTCGATCACCCGGGGAGCAGCTGGGGCGTGCCCAGCAGGGCTGAACCCTAAGCGCACGTCCGGCGACGTGCGAATGCCTCGGTTGAACAGCGGCGGCTCGTGCCGCTGCTAGGGCTTCGACGGGGGCTGTCCGCGAGGGTTTGAACGCGCCCAGCGGGCTGCCAAGGGCAGCCCTAGGCGGCTGCCGTGATCAGCCGTGAGTCCCACGAAGGGGCTCGACCGAACAGCCGCGGCTTTGCCGTGGTTAGGGTTTGGTTGGGCTCGGCTTCGTGGTGGTTCGTGGCGGATTTTCCGGCAACTGGGAGTCGATTGGAATTGTCGTTCCGCATTGACAATTCCGGATATTCGATCTCCAAAGGATTTCGGTCGGAATTAATTAGATAATTAATTTTAATTAATTTATTAATTTCGGGATATCGATTTCCAACAACAAGCCTAGCCTTGAAGGTTTGCACCTTCCCGTCAGACCCTCTTTTCCTCTTGTACACCTTTGGGCGGTGCTACAAGATTCCAGACATGATTTGAATCCAAAGATTCAATCTCATATTTCATCGTCTTTTACCAAGACTGAGCATCTTGATCTTTCAGCGTCTCATCATAGATCTAGGGGTCGGCTTCATGTTCTCCAGGTAACAAGTCCGAAGACTCTCCTATAAACATGAACCTGTCGGGTTGTCTAACAACCCTCCCACTACGAAGACGCTCCGGTGTATCTTTAGTGACTAAAGATTACAGTAGTGAACTACTCAGTTAGGCTGGTTCTAAGTCTTGATCAGTCTCTCTAAGCACATTAAGTATTACTCTACTCTTGGGCTTGTGATCTTGTATATATATAGTCCATGTCTAAGAACCGAATGTTGATTCAATCAACGAACATCTGGTCCTTTGGACTATATTACATATCTTAATTCGTTTTCTTAGGGTATCTTATAAACAGCCGAATATCTGTACAAGTTTCCAAAAGAATCAAGTTCAGGATAAACGCCGCTGTTTCCAAGCCATATCCCAAAAACGAATTAGGTAACTCCGAATAACTTATTGTCTACTTTCCCATATCTATAAGAGTCCTATTCCTTCTTTACAACACATTATTTTGCCGAGGCATAAATGGTGTAGTCTGTCGGGAGTTAATCCCATTTTCTGATAAGTATGCCTTACTCCTCAAAGAGGTCTGCATATATCAGAGCGAATCAACTCTAGTACTTTCTTGGATCTTTTCCCTTTAACCGTAAAGGGTTGCTCGATCATTAAAACTTCCAAGTATGATTCGAAGGTTGGAAGGGCCTTTCCTTCAACCTAGCTGAGTATTCCATCAGCTTTCACCCTTTGAATCGTACTCAAGTTAAAATGATCTATCCTAAGATTCCATAAGTACATTTGATTCATCCTAGAAGGATCTTTACTCTTATTGGGGTTCGACAATGTGTTGTTAGCTCCGGTCCGTTGCATCGTGGAAGAACACGGATTTAGTATTAAATTGTCTATCAATGTACCAGAATAGATAATATCCCCGTTTCCTACTCCGACAAGTCTGAAACTATCAGAAGAAACGAAAAATCCATTCTAAGCCAATTTAGAAATCCGAAATGAAATTTCTTTCTAAATGCCGGCACATAAAAACAATTTGTTAGAACTAATATCCTTCGGTTAAAACCTTTTAACATCTCCCACTGCAACGACTGTTACCTTAACAATATTGCCCATGTAGGTTATTACCTCTTACTTTCTAAGTCTCCGGGTTTCCTGGAACCCCCGCATTTAAGTGCAGACATGATTAGTGGTTCCCGTATCCACACACCAGGTACTGGTAGATAACACCACTAAACATGTTTCGGTGACTAAGTGAGAGTCAACTTCTTGTTGCTTGAGAGGACAATTAAAACTCCCAGTATCCAAACTGCTTACAACGGAAGCACTTGCCCCTTGGGCTTGCTTGTCCCATTCCGTGGTCCAGATACATTAGGCCCACTGGGTTTCTGTTGGAGTTGTGTACTTAATGTCTAGATTTAAGTAACGGTAAACTCCCGATCATAGCATTTAATCTATTTAATTAATAAACAATTATTTGCATTTAATTATTTATAATTAAATATATGCAAATCATGGTTCTGGATTTTATACGTTGTAGTTAGTATGGTGCTGCATGGGCGCACAGAAGATCATACTATCGGTTACTCGTATTTAATCGAACAGTTGCTCACGACCTAGATGGACACGAACTAATCCATCGGTATAGTCGTAGTGTGAGAGAGAAAATAATTTATCTTAATTATTTTATCACACTTGTACACTTGGTGTATTGGGCGGATCAGCTTGAGATTTATTGATTAGGATTGCCTTGGATAATCAATTTAAATCTCGGAGTATTTTATTCTTAATCCCCGATATTATTGCGGGTGTGTATATTTAATATAAGTGACTTTGATTTACCAAAGGAATTAACCGATTTAATTATTGGGTTAATTACCGGTTAAGTTGGGTCACTATATTTTATATATGACATGCCGTGAATAATTGACCGGAAAGTGTATCCCGGAAGGGTTGATAATATCCCCGAGATGAGTTCATAAGGAATTATTGTGTAAACCTCATGAGTGGATTCGTTCCGCACAATAATTAAGGTTGAACGGTACTAGTCTCGGATATAAGATATGAATATTATTTATTGAGCAATAAATAAATTTATTCATGGATATTTAAATCTTAAATACACGGAATAAATAATACTAATCGGAGAAATATTATTTGATATAATATGGAATAATATTGGGAGTGCAATTTTATTTATATAGTGGAAAATAAATAAAATTTAATATTGATAAGAATTAATAGATTTGGGTTGGACCCAATTTAATTTTCAATATTTAGGAGCCCAATATTTATTCTCCTTATGATCCCCTTCGTAGCCTATATAAGCACTACATGGTCTTCACTTTTCATAACCTACGTAATACACAATAAAGTTTCTGAGAGTGAAGAGGATCCATAGAATCCGATAGACCGTCGCCCACACGACGTTCGGAGGAGGTGCAAGGAATACGCGGGAAGGTCACGAGGTCTTCAACGATTCGTTTCTCCTTACAACGAATCTAGGTAATAATCGAGAAACCCCCTTCTATGATTATGTGCGTTGAATAATTGTGATGTATACATGAACAACGCGATCCGGGAAAACGACGAACCTCGGGGACGGGGATTCGAGATCCCCGGCGAGGATCGAAGGCCGCGATCGAACCCTAGGGTTCGGATCGCGGGGACGCGCGGCGATGGGCTGAACCGTCGACCTAGGGTCGATGGTCCGGGGATGCCGTGGGCTGGTGCCACGGCGGATCCCCAGCCGCCATCGCCGGCGGCGCGTCGGAAGCAAGCCCTCGGCCGAAGCCGAGGGGCGATCGAGCCCGTGAGCTCGATCGCGGGTCGCTGCGGGGATGACCCGCAGCTGCCTCGTGCGCGCTACGGGTGTTCCCGTAGCGGATGCGCACGGGGCTGACCCCATGCGAGCAGCGAGTCCACGACTCGCTGCGGGGTTGCTACGAGCAACCCCGGGGATCGCTACGAGCGATCCCAGCGATCGTCCGTAGACGATCGCGAACCCCTCACGGGGGTTCGGCTGGGCACACGGGGCCTTCGGGTCTCGATGGCGTTCGGTCGGGCCCCGGCTCGTGAGATGGTTCGCGTTCGTGGATCCGACTCGTGGGAGAAAATCGGCTGGGGGCGGGCTGCGTGTCTTCGGGCGCGTAGTCTCCAAAGGTCGGACTCCTGCGGATGAGTCGGGGATCCAATCTTCGGTGATCGAGGGTTTTCGGTCGGGTTATCGGTTCCGCAAATTTTTTGATAGCCCGGGACATCGAATCCCAGCAATTGGTATCAGAGCGTTTGGTTTCGTGTTCATGTATATGTTCGATTATTGTTCTACCTTGCAGGATTTCCGGCTATCATGGTTGATTTAATTATTGCTTAATTAATTATCATGATTTATTAAACTCTCGGACATGTCGAGATTCGTTTTGTGTGGTTGAATGTTTGTAATAGTAAAAATTCGGGGGTTGACCGAATTTAGGATTTATTATTACGTTCTTGTTTTTCCGGAAAATGTATAGGGTCGATTTCATGTATAGAATCGATACCGGATAATGTAATTTAAATTTTGTAATTTACTTACGTTGGTTCGATGTTGAGACGACGACCGGAGAAGACGTGTGATGAAGACGAAGAGGACCGGGGATCGATCACGAGGATCGATCCCATGAGGATCGATCGATGGGGTCGAAGGGGGCTGTCCGCGGAGCTCCTCGGCCACGCCGGCCACCGGAGGTGGTGGCGCGTGGGCTGAGGTGGCGGCGGCACTCCTCCCCGGCCGGCGATTGGATGGTGGGGGTGCGAGATCCTCGTGATCTCGTGTTCTCCTACCGAGATACTACTTTCCTAAATTAGTTCGGATTTTTCCTATTTGAGTGCTTTCCTTTTAGGAAAGTCTCATGGATTAGGAAAAGAATTAATTTAAATTAATTTTATTTCTATTGATTTATTTCCTTCATGGAATTATTCATAGACTAGAAATTTAATTAATTTAGTACTAAATTTATTTTTCCTATTTGATTATTCCTACAAGGGAATATTCATGGATTAGGAATAAAAAATAAATTTGGAAAGTAATGAGTCCTAATTTATTTTATTTTCTTGTTCTATTATAGATATCTTCTAGAATATTCCAATTTTTATTGGATAGATTATTCTAGAGATTTAATAGAACTAGATAAAAAAATAAATAAATAAAAATATTAATTATATTTAATTTTATTTTTGATATATTCGATTGACTTAATTTTCGAATTAAGTAACTTTTGGATTAATTGAAAATAAATAGATTTAAATATTAGAGATTAATATTCTCGTCACATGGAGCATTCAAGAAACGAAGACTGAAGACTAGAAGACGCATACGGGGATGGAATAAAGCCATGATAGTCGGGAAAATAATTCTCTAGTTTATTTTGACTATGTGCTATGTGCTTTATTGCTTGTATGCATGCTTATGTGTTTAATTATGCATTAGATAGCGTATCCCTTTGTTATAAAAAGCTAAGTGGGAGAAGGGATGGAAACATTCCCATGGTCTCCATTACTGTTCTCTTGGTGACTCTTATGGACTTTTGAAGTTCATATAGATGTGTCATTGGAGGAGAATTCTTGTAATTCCTCTTACAAGAAACATTGATCAAGTTTATCAAACAATGCCTAATTTGTCTTTCTGAAACTGACTTCAAGTCGACTCATTCTCACCCCGGGGAGTGGAATGGAGCCAGAGCCACTTGGTCATGTGGAGGACACAAATTAGAGACTTTCGTGCCATTCTTTTATAGATGGGTCGTTTGTCTGCTCGGCTCCCTCATCTAATGAGAGATAGGGTTGTTTGCATGGTGAATCACTGGTTAGAAACTTCGAGTTTCACTTATGATTCTCCGCGTCTTGATTTACGAAAATCGAATGGTTCTTATAATTGGGAGTCAATTATAAAAGTCTCTTAGTGTAGTAAACGTCCACACAACGTGGCTTGCTATGCTGACGGGCTTTGGATTAATTGATGTAGACAATTGTAAGTAATTATGAAGAGTTGTGAAGTTGTCGTAAACGTCCACACAACGTGGCTTGCGGTGATGTAGCAATTCCAAGTAATTTACTTTAGTACTGAGTAATGGTTTACACTTAGATACGCCTTATAGTATTCCTCCCAACGAGGTTACGCTATAAGTGATGTATGACCAAAGAAAAACTAATTGCTAAATCATTTGGGTGGGTAAACGTCCACACACCGTGGCTTGCCTTACCTGATGGGATTTTAGATGTGATTAGTAATTTAATGATATTATTTGAGGGAGATAATATCGGATATTAAATTAATTGTTTGTTTAAATGTGCTTATAGGTTTAGAGAATAGCTATGAACCCACTTTCTGTGATACTCAAGGAGCATAAGCTCACTGGTCCCAATTATATTGATTGGAGGAGAAATTTAGACATTGTCCTGACTTCTGAAGAGTACAAATTTGTACTCCATGAAGTATGCCCGGCTGAGCTCACGGCTGCCTCGACTGATGAGGAAAAACTGGCATATAGGAAGTGGAAAA
The DNA here is from genome assembly GCA_954870475.1 of Euphrasia confusa. Classification (NCBI taxonomy): domain Eukaryota; kingdom Viridiplantae; phylum Streptophyta; class Magnoliopsida; order Lamiales; family Orobanchaceae; genus Euphrasia; species Euphrasia confusa. Next base: position 12,295,944 of record OX940949.1, on the reverse strand, counting down.
AGGCTGATGAAATGGCTAGGTGCTATATTTTGGCTTCAATGTCAAATGTACTCCAAACCCAACATGAGTCGATGGACACTGCCTATGAGATGCTGTTTAACCTCAAGGAGATGTTTGGGGAGCAAGATCGTGCGGCAAGGCAAGAAGCCATGAGAGTCCTCATGACAACTACTCAGTCTGAAGGAACGCCCGTAGGGGAGCACGTTCTTAAGATGATGGGTCTGTTGAATGAGCTTGAGATCCTAGGAGCTCAGATTGATGCTGACACTCAAGTCGACATCATACTCCAGTCTCTGGCCCCTAGTTTTGAGCAGTTTCGCATGAGTTATAATATGGGTAAACTATCTTATACTCTTGCGCAACTCCTGACTGAACTGAAGGCGGCAGAGGAGATCTACAAGAAGGGCAAGTCTCAAGCGCTTGTAGCTACCAAGTCCAAAGGCTTTAAGCCTGTTGGAGGTAGGGGCAGGAAAAGGAAGCAAGCCATGAAACCCAGTGGTGCCAAGAGGACTGGACCACGAGTGGGGGCTGCAAAGCCAAAGAGCAAGTGCTTCCGATGCAACAAGTCTGGACACTGGAAGTCTGAATGTCCTCTCAAAGGTACGAATTTTTCTTTAGTCGTAAAAACATAGTCAGCGGTATTATCTACCAGAATTCTGGTGTGTAGATATGGAACCACTGACGGTATGTGCATTAAAATGCAGGGGTTCCAGAAAACCCGGCGACTTAGAGAAGAAGAGTTCGAGTCTACATGGGCAAAGCTGTTGGGGTAGCAGCGGTTGCAGTGGAAGACATTTATCTGTTTTAAGTTTTCATTTCAGTTATTGCTTTATGTACCCCTTATTTTGAGAAAGAACTTTTGTTCTGGTTTTCTTTATTATTAATGGATATTTTATTTCTTTAATCATTTGATGGTTTGGATAAGAAATAATAGTTATATCTATTCTGGTACATTAGATAGCAATACGTGAATGATGAATCCTTAAGTCTACCACGATGCAACAAACCGTTAGTTATAACTTGTTTTACTTATTAGATGTATTTCTCTTGTCAATCATTATACTTGTGAATTCTTGAACTTAGTAGTATCTATTCAAAAGGGATTCAAAAGTTCGAGATTGATTTGATCAATCATAGTTGGAGGAATGGACCTCCCGACCTAAGAATCGATCTTGAAAGATGATACAACTGAGTTAAACTTTCTGGGTAAAGGATGGAATTCAGACAAGTATAGGAAATGGTCTATGATTAATGCGGTATGTGAGAAGGTACGAGTCATTCTTTCAAGAATACTCAAAAAAAAAATGGATTAGATTACTTGCTGTGCCATAAAGGCGGATTGTTTTTCAAAACAAAGCCATTATGGGGATCCTTCAAAGTGTATCCATTTGTAGCCTGCGACCTGTTCGCGGAGGCTATCACCTATCTAAATAACACATAGCAAAAAATCAGGAACGAGAAATGGGATTCTAATGGTAAAAGAACAAGTTTATTCGGAACTACCTATGTTCTATGGATGTTTCTGGACACAACAGCACATTCTATGTGGTTGTAGAATATCCTAGAAGAACAAGTAATTGTATGTTCAATAGTGCTAAGAACCAGAAGGGTGTTCTCGCCCGGTTCATAGAGGAAAGACTATTAGATGAACCACAATGCCCTAATTGACAAAGTACTTTAAAATGAGGAAAGGGAAAGACTGAGAACCAGCCTAACCGAGTAGTAGTACACCACTAACTGCACCTAATGTTGTTACTGTTATGCACCGGAACGCCATTGCAGTGGGAGGTTGTTAAGCAACCAGAGATGTTCATAAGACTGGAGGAGTTTTGAACTCTGGATCCAGTATACATGAAATCGATCCCTAGGTCTGCATAGATTTGCGAGAAAGATGTGTTAGAGACGTAACGGAAACAAAGGTGGTGTTTCTCGGAATTTTGTGTAGATAACATTTTATCATTGGCGACAATGTAAAAATGTTGTCAGACATAAAATAGAGGTTGTCTGAATGAATCGAGGTATAAGATTAAGATGAAGTTGGATCATGTTCTTAGAAATCTTTCGATCTCTGGATAAGAACATTTGTACTTATCTTAAGATGTCTTATACGATTATGGTTTGTTTTTAAACATGCACGATTCTGAGAAAGGATGCTACCTTTCGGGAACAGAATACATCTATCTAAAGGTTTGTGTTTCGAACACATGAAGGAGATAGATATGGACAAAGCAGTTACTTCTTTAGAGAGCTTTGTAGATGCAATGTTGAAAAACCAGAACTTGATATCAACTATGCGGTTAGCGTAGTGGGAGGATATCAAAGTAATCTAGACAAAAAGATGTTCGGATGTTTTAATAGTACTTGCGAAAGTACTGGACATTAAGCAAGACGAAATCTTCTTTGATTACATGTTCTCAGATCTCAAATCAGAGAAAGGCCAGTGTAAGTCGATATCAGGCTATGTGTTCACTTTCGAAAGAGGTGGAACCTAAAGGATGAAAGAGTGATAAGCGTAATGCTTCTCGGACTCTATCATAAACCGAATAGCAGCCTCAGAGGCAGCGGAAGTTTTGGTTAGGTTCCGGAATGACCTCTGAACTTGGATATGACTCTTGGTTCACCAAAGGCTATGTACATAGCGGTGCATGGAGAACTGGAAGAAGTCATAAGTTCAAAAGGTGATGATAACACATAGAGCAAGTACCACCTGATACGAGTCATCGTCAAGGGAGACGACGTAGTAGTCACCAAGATAACTTCAGAGCGGCAACCTAGAGTGCTCACTCACATAGTACTCGGAAGTACACCTTAAGCACGTGATGAGTATGGGAACCGGGAGTTTGGAGGAAATGACTAGACCTTAGTACAAGTGGGAGATTGTTGGAGTTGTGTACTTAATGTCTAGATTTAAGTAACGGTAAACTCCCGATCATAGCATTTAATCTATTTAATTAATAAACAATTATTTGCATTTAATTATTTATAATTAAATATATGCAAATCATGGTTCTGGATTTTATACGTTGTAGTTAGTATGGTGCTGCATGGGCGCACAGAAGATCATACTATCGGTTACTCGTATTTAATCGAACAGTTGCTCACGACCTAGATGGACACGAACTAATCCATCGGTATAGTCGTAGTGTGAGAGAGAAAATAATTTATCTTAATTATTTTATCACACTTGTACACTTGGTGTATTGGGCGGATCAGCTTGAGATTTATTGATTAGGATTGCCTTGGATAATCAATTTAAATCTCGGAGTATTTTATTCTTAATCCCCGATATTATTGCGGGTGTGTATATTTAATATAAGTGACTTTGATTTACCAAAGGAATTAACCGATTTAATTATTGGGTTAATTACCGGTTAAGTTGGGTCACTATATTTTATATATGACATGCCGTGAATAATTGACCGGAAAGTGTATCCCGGAAGGGTTGATAATATCCCCGAGATGAGTTCATAAGGAATTATTGTGTAAACCTCATGAGTGGATTCGTTCCGCACAATAATTAAGGTTGAACGGTACTAGTCTCGGATATAAGATGAATATTATTTATTGAGCAATAAATAAATTTATTCATGGATATTTAAATCTTAAATACACGGAATAAATAATACTAATCGGAGAAATATTATTTGATATAATATGGAATAATATTGGGAGTGCAATTTTATTTATATAGTGGAAAATAAATAAAATTTAATATTGATAAGAATTAATAGATTTGGGTTGGACCCAATTTAATTTTCAATATTTAGGAGCCCAATATTTATTCTCCTCATGATCCCCTTCGTAGCCTATATAAGCACTACATGGTCTTCACTTTTCATAACCTACGTAATACACAATAAAGTTTCTGAGAGTGAAGAGGATCCATAGAATCCGATAGACCGTCGCCCACACGACGTTCGGAGGAGGTGCAAGGAATACGCGGGAAGGTCACGAGGTCTTCAACGATTCGTTTCTCCTTACAACGAATCTAGGTAATAATCGAGAAACCCCCTTCTATGATTATGTGCGTTGAATAATTGTGATGTATACATGAACAACGCGATCCGGGAAAACGACGAACCTCGGGGACGGGGATTCGAGATCCCCGGCGAGGATCGAAGGCCGCGATCGAACCCTAGGGTTCGGATCGCGGGGACGCGCGGCGATGGGCTGAACCGTCGACCTAGGGTCGATGGTCCGGGGATGCCGTGGGCTGGTGCCACGGCGGATCCCCAGCCGCCATCGCCGGCGGCGCGTCGGAAGCAAGCCCTCGGCCGAAGCCGAGGGGCGATCGAGCCCGTGAGCTCGATCGCGGGTCGCTGCGGGGATGACCCGCAGCTGCCTCGTGCGCGCTACGGGTGTTCCCGTAGCGGATGCGCACGGGGCTGACCCCATGCGAGCAGCGAGTCCACGACTCGCTGCGGGGTTGCTACGAGCAACCCCGGGGATCGCTACGAGCGATCCCAGCGATCGTCCGTAGACGATCGCGAACCCCTCACGGGGGTTCGGCTGGGCACACGGGGCCTTCGGGTCTCGATGGCGTTCGGTCGGGCCCCGGCTCGTGAGATGGTTCGCGTTCGTGGATCCGACTCGTGGGAGAAAATCGGCTGGGGGCGGGCTGCGTGTCTTCGGGCGCGTAGTCTCCAAAGGTCGGACTCCTGCGGATGAGTCGGGGATCCAATCTTCGGTGATCGAGGGTTTTCGGTCGGGTTATCGGTTCCGCAAATTTTTTGATAGCCCGGGACATCGAATCCCAGCAGTTTCCGTATTTGCTTCTTCTTCCTTTTGCTGCCCGAAAGCCTAGGAAGAGTCAATCTCTCAGCCATAAGTGCTTTGAGGACCCTCAATGATTCTCTCAGCCGCTAGAAGTTCAATCAGGAGCTCCGCCATTGAATAAGACCTCTTATTCATATTTTAGTTTAGGCGGAACTGCTCAAAACTTCACGGCAGAGACTAGAGCACAAAATCAACCTGGGTTACCCCATTGATAATTTCTCCCAGAACCTCTATCTCATTAACATAGCCCATCATTCTAAGAACGTGATCCCTTACGGGTGTTCTTTCCGACATGATGGCCGTCATGAGTTGCCTCATTTCACTTTGCTCGGCTGTCCTGTCCTGATAACCAAAACTTCTTGAGGTTAAGCATCATATCATAGGTAATGGTCATGGCATGATCCCGATGTCGCAGCACTTTTGACATGAAAGTCATAATGTTGCTACGCGTCATCTCATAGCCTTGATCCATTTCCAATGAGCTTCCTTTCCTCAGTAGTGGAAGCATCATTTGGCTCAGCAGGTCAATCGACTTGGAGTACATATTTGTACTCCTCTGCAGTTAGGACAATGTCCAAGTTTCTTCTCTTATCCATACAATCAGGTTCAGTGAGTTTGTTGACTTTTAATGGGAATAATACCATATAAAACAAACAATGAGTTTAATTCGATATCATTTCCCTCAAGTGATATCATTAAACTACCAATCATTTCCAAAATCCCATCAGACATAGCAAGCCACGTTCTTGTGGACGTTTACCAGTCCAAATAATTTTATGATTGGATTTCACTTTGGTCGTACATCATTATAGCAGTGACTCCGATGGGGAGGATACTATAAAGCGTACCTAAGTGTATACCATTTCTCAGTACTAAGTCCACCGCTCGGGAACTACATGTCCACCGCAAGCCACGTTCATGTGGACGTTTACGTTGACATGCGGTCCTCCACGACTTTCTATAACTGTCGAGCCTCAATTAATCCCAAAGTTCCGTTTCCATCTAGCAAGCCACGTTAGTGTGGACGTTTACTAAACAAACAACTTTATTAATTGAATCCTACTTATTTAAATGTCATAGAGTCTCAATTAACCCAAAGTACCGTTTCCATTTAGCAAGCCACGATAGTGTGGACGTTTACTAAAACAAACAACTTTGTTAATTGACTCTTACATTTATTAAATTTCACAATTTTATTAATCAAAACTTGATATCTCGTAAGTGAAACTCGAAGTTTCTAACCAGCGATCAATCATGCAATTGAGCCCTATCTCTCACTAGGTGAGGGAGCCAACCAGACAATCGTTCTAGTCATCGAATGACTCGAATGTCTCTAATCTGTGTCATCGACATAACCAAGCGCTTTGGCTCCATTCCACTCCCCGGGGTGAGAATGAGTCGAGTTGAAATTAGTCTTTGAATGACAGATTAGGCATTGCTTTTGAGAAATATAATTGTTCAATTTTATAAGTGGATTTTAAATCGAATTTTGATCCAGTGATATCCGTGTGTCGACTTTATCCGATAGGGAGGATGACACTAAAGCCAACTCGTAAGTGACACACATCACTATCAAAACAGAGAATGGAGACCGCGGGATTGTTTCCAATCCCTCTCCCACTTAGTATTTTACGAAAGGGATAAACATGCACAAAATAAATAAAGCATAATAAAACGCACGTAAGCATACAAAAAGCATTTAACGTGGCCCCGATTATTATGGCCTTTAAATATCTTCCATGCACGTCTTCTCGGATCTTCGTCTCGTTGCTCGTCTCGGTCTCGATCCACCACCAACTCGTCTAAGTGCCAAGAGACGAACCCCTCCCACTGGAGTATCGTCCCGAGCCTCGACAATCGTTCCGTGGTGTCCGTCGAACCCCCGAAGCATCGCTGCCAAGCCTAGGGCAGCGGGCGCTGCCCTATATCCAGCGCTCGCTGGAGAAGCTCCGGGCAGCGGGCGCTGCCCCAGCTCCAGCGGGCGCTGTTCGTGCACAGATTGCTGCGGGTTCGACTTCTCGACCCTCGTTCGTCCGGCCTTCGATCTTCTTTCGATTCACCAAGTAGCAGCAACATTACATAAGTAAGCTAACTACTTCCGGTATCGATCCTATACAGGTTGATCGATCCTATACAATCCGGATAAAACGAAAACGAAAAAGTAAAATCTAAACGACTCAACCCGTCGTTTTTATCTATTACAAACATGCAACGATTATAAAACAAAGATCTCGACAAGCCCGAGAGTTTAACAAACCACAAACATACAGTCCAATCACATGACCATAATAATCGGGTTCGAACCTGCAACACAATTCTCGCAAAAATACAACGAACGTACAAAAACCGTCTCTGATACCAATTGTTGGAAATCGACTGCCCGGGATGTGTTCGTTCGATCACTCGAACATCCGAACACTCCCAGTCGACCTCCGGAAGCGCTGCTCCGTTCACGTAACAGCCCGTGTGCCAAATCACGCCCAGCCATTGCCCCGGAGGACAACCGCGTGACAAGACCGCTGGTCTGTCTTGGGCAGCGGGCGCTGCCCACAAAACAGCGGTCGCTGTTTAGGCCTAAAACGGCGGTCGCCGTTTGCCTTTCAGCGGGCGCTGTTCGTCCGCGAACAGCAGCGCGTTCTGCTGTTCCGGGCTCGTTTCCGGTCCGTTTTTCCTCTTCCGACTACCGATCCGAAGGTCCTTGAATCCCCAGTAGTCGAGGAACACGTACCACGACTCCCGGAACCCGATCGTTTGTCCGATGTATTTTTAACGAATTAAGAGATCGAATATTGCGGAAATTAGGTTCGATCTCATACCTTTGTCGCGTGATTCGGAGGAGCCGAATTGTTGAGACCTTAGACGTTTCTAGCGTATGCCTCTTCCCCGATTCCAGTCGTTGTGTGGGCAACGATCTGCTGGATTCTCCTTTTCTGCTCTCTCTTCTCAAACCAGCGTAAGAATTATTCTCTGAGAATAATTATTATTGCGTTAACTTTTATTTTTAACAGAGAAAAACTTTAATTGCGCTAACAATTATTTTTCTCTGCTGAAAATAATTATTGCGGCGTTTCTTAGGTTTAAGAGAGGCAAGGGGGGGGTTATATATAGAGTTACACTAGGGACCTCTTAGGTAAATTAATTAGGGCTAAATTGCAATTTAATTAAACCGGTGTCCTTAAAAGAAAACCTTTAATTAAATTCCACAATTTTAATTATTATTCACTCCACTAAAAAATAATAATTGAATTCCCGAAATTAATTTAATATTATATCAACAATAATATTTCGGCCGAAATTACATATACGACTTTCCCCGTGTTTAAGATATCGAATGTCCACGAATTAATTTCAATTACTAATAATTAAATTAATTCGTTTCTTGTTATCCAAGACTAGTACCACTCATCCTTATTATCATGTGGAACGAATCCACCTGCAGGGTTTACATGATAAACTTTATGAGCTCATCTCGGGGACATCATCAACCCATTAAATGGGACACGGTTTCCTGTCTATAATCTATAGCATGCCGTGTGTACAATTCCGATTCCCAATATACCGAGGATCTCGACTAATCAATTAGTCTCACTCATTGGCATATTAAAGAACCGAGAATTGGACACACGCACCTATAATTATATAGGGATTAGGAATTCGTATATCCGTAATATCTGAGGTCTAGTTCGATTACGTCGATTAGTATAAATCGAACGCCCTCCCGTGGTCCTGCTCAATACACCAAGTGTACGAGTGTAACATGATAGTCAAGACCGACTATCTACCAGTCACACTACGACGTACCGATGGATTGTCCCTGTCCATCTAAGTCGTGAGCTACTGTTCGATAGTATGCGAGTAACCGACAGTATGATCTTCCGCGTGTCTCCTCACGCCATACTGTCTACAACGTATACATCAAGGACTATTGCATTAAATGCAATCATGCTTGAATCATATCTCGAATTACGGTATAGATAAGGAGTTCCGTATTTGCACTAAACTAGACATTTAGAATACAACTCCATCACCCATGCACGCCGAAACCCTAGGCGGCGATCGCCGTGGTCCGGCGATACTAGATCGCCACCACGCGTTCGTCGTCTAATCCGGGGTTCGATCCTTGGATCTTGTTTTTCGATAATTGATTCAATAAACTTGAATTAAATTGCGAAAATTTAATTCACCTTTCGATTCGTTGTGCGGAGAAACGAGATCTTATGATGACCTTGAGATCTTCCCACGTATTCCTTGCACTAGCCCGGACGTCGTGTGGGCGACGATCTACCGGACTCCATGGATCCTCCTCTCTACTTTCTCTCTCTAGAATTGTGATCTTCAAGTTATGAGAATAGAGAAGACCATGAAGTGCTTTTATAAGCTACGTAGGGGATCTTAAGGAGGTGGAATATTGGGCTTCCAATAATAGTGATTAAATTGAGCCCAAGCCCAAATCCATTAATCCTTACTATTATTAATTAATTCTATTTTCCACTATATAAAATTAATTGCACTCCCAATATTAAACCATATTATATCAAATAATATTTCTCCGGTAGTATTATTTATTCCGTGTATTTAAGATATAAATATCCATGAATAAAATTAATTTATTGCTAATTAATTTATTCATCTCTTGTATCCGAGACTAGTACCATTCAACCTTAATTATTATGCGGAACAAGTCCACATGCAGGGTTTACATAATAATTCCTTATGAACTCGTCTCGGGGACATTATCAACCCTTACGGGATACACTTTCCCGTCAAGTATTCACGGCATGCCATATATAAAATATAGTGACCCAACATAACCGGTAATTAACCCAATAATTAAATCGGTTAATTCCTTTGGTAAATCAAAGTCACTTATATTAAATATACACACCCGCAATAGTATCGGGGATTAAGAATAAAATACTCAGAGACTTAAATCGATTATCGCCGGCAATCCTAATCGATAAATCTCAAGCAGATCCGCTCAATACACCAAGTGTACAAGTGTGATAAAATAATCAAGATAGATTATTTTCTCTCTCACACAACGACTATACCGATGGATTGGTCCGTGTCCATCTAGGTGTTGGAATTCGCTATCCCGGGTTATCAAAATTGCGGAACCGATAACCCAAACGAACCCTTCGCCGGAAATCGTATGTACACCGACTCATCCGCCGGAGTTCGGGCTTTGGAGATCACGCACCTGAAGGCACGTAATCCGCCCCCACCCGAAAACCCGCGAGCCGAGGTTCATACAATTGACAACCTCAATCGCCGGAGAAATCACGAGCCCAAGCGAACCGGGACCCGACCGAACGCGTCGCGCGCACGAGGCACGCGGACGCCCAGCCGAGTCCCCGCGAGGGGACTCGCGATCGCTCGTAGCGATCGCACGGGATGCCTCGCGGCATCCCCGCAATGGATCCGGCGATCCGCTGCTCGCGGCTAGGGCTCGCGTCCAGCGAGCTGCTACGGGTAAAACCCGTAGCCCTAGCGATCAGCCCCGTAAGGCTCGATCGACCCTCGGCGTCCAGCCGAGGGTTCGCGCGTTCGATCCCCACGAGGGATCCACGAGCCGCCGGCGGTTCGGTGGTCCAACCACCACCGCCCGGCTCGACCCTCGTCTCGGGGTTCGATCCTCGGATCCTTGTTCTACGGTATTCTCAATAAAAGCAAATCGAACAATAATCAAGTTAGTTGAGAATTGTACCTACAATTCGTTGTTCGGAGAAACGAAATCGATGACCTCGAGATCTTCCCGCGTATTCCTTGCACTTCGTTCGAACGTCGGGTGGGCGACGAGCTATCGAACTTATGGATCCTCTTCACTCTCAGAACTTTATTGTTGGCGTAACGTAGGTTAGTAAAAGTGAAGACCATGTAGTGCTTTTATAGGCTACGAGGGGGATCAAAAGGAGAATAAATATTGGGCTTCAATATTGAAAATTAAATTGGGTCCAACCCAAATCCATTAATTCTTATCAATATTAATTTTATTTATTTTCCACTATATAAATAAAATTGCACTCCCAATATTATTCCATATTATACCAAATAATATTTCTCCAACGTAGTATTATTTATTCCGTGTATTTAAGATTTAAATATCCATGAATAAAATTTATTTATTGCTTAATAAATTTATTCATCTCTTATATCCGAGAATAGTACCACTCAACCTTATTTATTATGCGGAACAAATCCACTCGCGAGGTTTACATAATAAATCCTTATGAGCTCATCTCGGGGATATTATCAACCCTTCCGGGATACACTGTCCCTTCAAGAATTCACGGCATGCCATATATAAAATATAGTGACCCAACTTAACCGGTAATTAACCCAATAATTAAATCGGTTAATTCCTTTGGTAAATCAAAGTCACTTATATTAAATATACACATCCGCAATTGTTTCAGGGATTAAGAATAAAATACTCCGAGACTTAAATCAATTATCACAGAGCAATCCTAATTGATAAGTCTCAAGCGATCCGCTCAATACACAAAGTGTACAAGTGTGATAAAATAATTAAGACAAATTATTTTCTCTCTCACACAACGACTATACCGATGGACTAGTTCGTGTCCATCTAGGTCGTGAGCAACTGTTTGATTAAATACGAGTAACCGATAGTATGATCTTCTGTGTGGGCCCGACACACCATACTAACTACAACGTATAAAATCCAGAACTATGATTTGCATGTATTTAATTAACAATAATTAAAAGCAAATGAATGTCTGTAATTAATAGGTAAATGAAAGTGCATACAGAGTTCAGAATACTCAAATCTAGACATTAAGTATACTACTCTATCAATCTCCCACTTATACTAAGGTCTAGTCTTATCCTCCAAACTTCTGACTCCCAAACCCTCCAAGTGCTTGTAATATACTTCCTTAGGAAGTATCTTGGTGAAAGGGTCCGCTAGGTTGTCTTCCGAAGCTATCTTGGTGACTATCGCATCGCCCCTCTTGACGATGACTCGAATCAGGTGGTACTTGCGCTCTATGTGTTTCTTAGCACTATGGGACCGTGGTGTTGGAAATCGATATCCCGGAATTAATAAATTTAAATAAATAAATTATCTAATTAATTCCGACCGAAATCCTCTGGAGATCGAATATCCGGAATTGTCAAACTTGCGGAACCGACAACTCCAATCGACTCCCGGAACACGTACATGACCATACGAAAAAGTTACGCGGGAAAAACTAATTCAACGCGGGTCCGCTACAAGAAAACCCGTAGCACCCAGCGAATCTCCAGTAGCCACCCGCAGCAACCCGCAGCAAGTCGCCTGACTCGCTGCTACTGAGACGCTACTGGATCGCTACGGATCAGCTACTGATCGATACGGGTCCGCTACGAGAAAACCCGCAGCACCCGTCGATTCTCCCGCAGCAACCCAGCGAAACTCCCGTAGCAGCCCGCAGCAACTCGTACGAGTCACTGCTGCTGGGACGTTACTGGAACGCTGCGAGTCGCTACGGGAAAACCAGTAGCACTCAGCGAACTTCTCGCAACAACCCGTAGCAACCCGCAGCGACTCGCCTGAGTCGCTGCTACTGGGGTAATACGGATCGCTACGGATCGCTGCTGCTGATCGCTGCGGATCGCTGCGGGAAAACCCGTAGCCGATCCGCGTATCGAGCCCTAGGCTCGATTTTCCTCGCGCGATCTTCGTCCAGCCGAGCCGACGAACCGCCGGCGGTCCGGTGGTCCAGCCACCACCGCCCGGTTCGACCTCGTCATGGGGTTCGTGTTTTGGATCTTACGTTCACGATATAATTACGATAATTAAACTTTAAAATCATCGAAGGGGGTTCAACGATTTTACCTTTGTTCTCGTTGTACGGAGAAACGAAGAACTCAATTGACGACCTTGAGATCTTCCCACGTATTCCTTGCACTAGCCCGGACGTCGTGTGGGCGACGATCTACCGAACTCCATGGATCCTCCTCTCTACTTTCTCTCTCTAGAATTGTGATCTTAAAGTTATGAGAATAGAGAAGACCATGTAGTGCTTTTATAGGCTACGTAGGGGATCTAAAGGAGGTGGAATATTGGGCTTCCAATAATAGTGATTAAATTGAGCCCACCAAGCCCAAATCTATTAATCCTTACTATTATTAATTATATGATTAACTCCACTATATAAATATAATTGCACTCCCAATATTCACCATATTATATCAAATAATATTTCTCCGGTAGTATTATATATTCCGTGTATTTAAGATATAAATATCCATGAATAAATTTATTTATTGCTCAATAAATATTATTCATTTCTTATATCCGAGAATAGTACCGTTCAACTTTAATTATTATGCGGATTAAATCCACCTGCAGGGTTTACATAATAATTCCTTATGAACTCATCTCGGGGATATTATCAACCCTTACGGGATACACTTTCCCGTCAAGTATTCACGGCATGTCGTATATAAAATATAGTGACCCAACTTAACCGGTAATTAACCCAATAATTAAATCGGTTAATTCCTTTGGTAAATCAAAGTCACTTATATTGAATATACACACCCGCAATAGTTTCGGGGATTAAGAATAAAATACTCTGAGATTTAAATTGATTATCCAAGGCAATCCTAATCAATAAATCTCAAGCGATCCGCTCAATACACAAAGTGTACAAGTGTGATAAAATAATTAAGACACATTATTTTCTCTCTCACACAACGACTATACCGATGGACTAGTTCGTGTCCATCTAGGTCGTGAGTGTTGGAATTCGCTATCCCGGGTTATCAAAATTGCGGAACCGATAACCCGAACGAACCCTTCGCCGGAGATCGTGCGTACACCGACTCATCCGCCGGAGTCCGGGCTTTGGAGACCACGCACCCGAAGGCACGTGATCCGCCCCCACCCGAACCCCCGCGAGCCGGGGTTCGCCCAATCGATGAGATCGATCGCACCCGGCGATCGATCGGGGAGGGCTGCACGGAGCAGCCCTGCCGCGGCGGGTCCGGCGACCCGCCACCACCAGGAGGACCCCGCCTTCACGGCGGGGTAGGGCACGGCACCAGCCCGTGCCCATCGATCGATCCCTTGGATCGATCGAACACCCTTGGCCCAGCCGAGGGTTCGCCCCCATGCCCGCGAAACCCTAGCCCGGGCGATCGCCCGTGGTCCGGTGGCTTCGCCACCACCACGCGATCGTCCCCCGTTCATGGTTTCTTATCTTGGATCTTCGTCCTACGGTATTCTCGATAAAACCAAATCAAACAATTAACAAGTGCGTTGAGAATTGTACCTATGATTCGTTGTTCGGAGAAACGAAATCGATGATGACCTCGTGACCTTCCCGCGTATTCCTTGCACCTTGTTCGAACGTCGGGTGGGCGACGAGCTATCGAACTCTTATGGATCCTCTTCACTCTCAGAAAACTTTATTGTGTATTACGTACGTTATGAAAAAGTGAAGACCATGTAGTGCTTTTATAGGCTACGAGGGGGATCAAAAGGAGAATAAATATTGGGCTTTAATATTGAAAATTAAATTGGGTCCAACCCAAATCTATTAATTCTTATCAATATTAATTTTATTTATTTTCCACTATATAAATAAAATTGCACTCCCAATATTATTCCATATTATATCAAATAATATTTCTCCAACTTAGTATTATTTATTCCGTGTATTTAAGATTTAAATATCCATGAATAAAATTTATTTATTGCTTAATAAATTTATTCATCTCTTATATCCGAGAATAGTACCACTCAACCTTATTTATTATGCGGAACAAATCCACTCGCGAGGTTTACATAATAAATCCTTATGAGCTCATCTCGGGGATATTATCAACCCTTCCGGGATACACTGCCCCTTCAAGAATTCACGGCATGCCATATATAAAATATAGTGACCCAACTTAACCGGTAATTAACCCAATAATTAAATCGGTTAATTCCTTTGGTAAATCAAAGTCACTTATATTAAATATACACACCCGCAATTGTTTCAGGGGTTAAGAATAAAATACTCCGAGACTTAAATCAATTATCACAGAGCAATCCTAATTGATAAGTCTCAAGCGATCCGCTCAATACACCAAGTGTACAAGTGTGATAAAATAATTAAGATAAATTATTTTCTCTCTCACACAACGACTATATCGATGGATTGGTCCGGGTCCATCTAGGTCGTGAGCAACTGTTCGATTAAATACGAGTAACCGATAGTATGATCTTCTGTGTGCCCATGCAACACCATACTAACTAAAACGTATAAAATCAAGGACTATAATTTGCATGTATTTAATTAACAATAATTAAAAGCAAATGAATGTCTGTAATAAATAGGTAAATGAAAGTGCATACAGAGTTCAGAATACTCAAATCTAGACATTAAGTATACTACTCTATCAATCTCCCACTTATACTAAGGTCTAGTCTTATCCTCCAAACTTCTGACTCCCAAACCCTCCAAGTGCTTGTTATATACTTCCTTAGGAAGTATCTTGGTGAAAGGGTCCGCTAGGTTGTCTTCCGAAGCTATCTTGGTGACTATCGCATCGCCCCTCTTGACGATGACTCGAATCAGGTGGTACTTGCGCTCTATGTGTTTCGTAGCACTATGGGACCGTGGTTCCTTACTGTTTGCCACTGCACCGCTATTGTCACAATAAATTGTCATAGCTCTAGGCAAACTCGGAATCACATCTAAGTCCTGGAGGAAATTAAGGAACCAAACTGACTCTTTCGCTGCCTCTGAGGCTGCAACATATTCAGCTTCCATGGTAGAGTCTGAAATGCACTTTTGCTTAACACTCCTCCATGAAACGGCTCCACCTCCCAAAGTGTACACATAGCCTGATGTCGACTTTCGCCGGTCCTTATCAGCTTGGAAATCCGAATCTGTATAACCCAAAGGAATCAGATTGTCTGCTCCGTAACTCAGAACATAATCCCTAGTATTTCGCAAATACTTGAAAATGCTCTTTACGGCAGTCCAATGAGCCTTTCCAGGGTTACTCTGATATCTCGCAACTACGCCAACGGCATAGCAGATATCAGGCCTCGTACATAACATTGCATACATCAAGCTTCCCACAGCCGAAGCGTAGGGAACTGCTTTCATTTCATCTTTCTCCTTTTGTGTCCGAGGACACATCTCCTTAGAAAGATAAGTTCCTTTACTAAAGGGTAGTTCACCCTTCTTGGAATCTTGCATGTTAAACCGAGCCAGAATCGTATCTATGTAAGATTGCTGGGATAGGTACAATGTTCTATTCCGGCGATCCCTTATAACCTTGATCCCTAGAACATGTCCGACTTCTCCCAAATCTTTCATATCGAATTGTCTAGACAACCATCCCTTTATGTCTGATAACATTTTCACACTGTTGCCAATGAGAAGAATGTCGTCTACATAAAGCACGAGAAACACCACCTTCTTTCCATCACGTTTCCAATACACACACGATTCGTCCATGCTTTGACTGAATCCATAAGATTGGACTACTTCGTCAAACCGCAGGTTCCACGATCTCGAGGCTTGTTTCAATCCATAAATGGATCGATTAAGCTTGCACACTAGATGATCTCGCCCCTTAGCAATGAATCCTTCTGGTTGTTTCATATAAATCGTCTCGTCAAGACTTCCATTAAGGAAAGCTGTCTTGACATCCATTTGCCACACCTCATAATCCATATGAGCTGCTATGGATAAGAGAATCCGGATCGACTTTATCTTGGCTACCGGCGAGAAGGTCTCCTCATAATCGATTCCCTCTTTCTGAGTATATCCTTTCGCAACAAGCCGAGCTTTAAAGGTTTCAACCTTTCCGTCAGATCCTCTCTTTCTCTTGTAGACCCATTTACACCCAATTGGCTTTACGCCGCTTGGTGGTTCTACAAGATCCCAGACTTTATTAGAATCCATAGATTCTATTTCGGATTTCATTGCTTTCTTCCAAGAAAGCGCATCTATATCTTGTACCGCATCGTCATAGGTCCAGGGATCGATTTCATGAACTCCAGGTCCAGAGTCCGAAGACTCACCCAGTCCAATCCATCTATCTGGTTGTTTAACAACCCTCCCACTACGACGGCGTTCCGGTGTATTAACAGTGACAGTATTAGGTGCAGGTTCTAGTGGTGTATCTATACTCGGTTCGGCTGTATCCAGGTCTTCCTCGTTACCTCTCAACTCATCAAGTATTATGTCACTTTTGGGCTTGTGGTCCATGACATAGTCTTCCTCTAGGAACCGAGCGTTAGTACTTATAACGATCTTCTGGTCCTTAGGACTATAGAACATGCCACCTTTAGTTCCTTTCGGGTATCCTACAAACAGCCGTATTTCTGATCTAGGTTCTAACTTATCGGCGCCATGTCGCAACACATGTGCTGGACATCCCCAGATCCGAATGTGTTTCAAGCTAGGCTTACGCCCACTCCACAATTCCATGGGTGTGGTTGGTACCGTTTTGGTCGGAACCCTATACAGAATGTACGCCGCTGTTTCCAAGGCAAGTCCCCAGAACATAATAGGTAAATCCGAGTAACTCATCATTGATCGCACCATCTCCATAAGAGTCCTATTCCTTCTTTCTGACACACCATTCTGCTGAGGAGTATATGGTGAGGTCAGCTGGGATTCAATCCCATTCTCTGCCAAGTATGCCTTGAATTCTCCAGACAGGTACTCGCCTCCGCGATCAGATCGCAGGCATTTTATGGATTTACCATGAAGGTTCTCCACAAGAGCCTTGAACTCTTTGAACTTGCCAAAGGATTCGCTCTTGCGGCTCATCAGGTATACATATCCATATCTTGAGTAATCATCAGTGAAAGTGATGAAATACTCGTACCCTCCTCTTGCCTGAGTAGACATAGGTCCGCATACATCAGAGTGAATCAAATCCAATACTTGTTCAGCTCTTCGTCCTTTACCAGAAAAAGGACGCTTAGTCATTTTTCCCTCTAAACAGGATTCGCAGGTTGGAAGGTCCTCTCCTTCAACGCCAGTGATTAAATCATCAGCTTTCAACCTTTGAAGCCTATTCGAGTTTATATGACCTAGCCTTAGATGCCACAAGTATAATTGATTCATCTTAGAAGGTTCCTTTCTCTTATTGGTGTTCGTAGATGTGTTATTACTCTCGGTTAGTTGCATCGTGTTAGACTCAGGATTTAGCACATACAAATCGTCTATCAATGCACCAGAACAGATAATTTCACTATTTCTTCTTATGATCACAGAGTGGTCAAAAGAAACAGAATATCCATTCGTAATAAGTTTAGAAACCGAAATTAAATTCTTTCTAAAGTTGGGTACATAAAGACAATTACGTAAAACTAAAACCCTATCACTACTAAAGCGTAAGTGAACGTCTCCCACTGCAACAGCCGCCACCTTCGCGGCATTGCCCATGTAGACCACGATCTCTCCCTCTCTAAGTCTCCGGGTTTCCTGGAACCCCTGCAATGAATTGCAGACATGGTCAGTGGCACCCGTATCTACACACCAGGTGCTGGTAGATATCACCGCTGACAATGTTTCAGTGACTAAGGAAAATTTCGTACCTTTGATGAGAGGACAATCAGACCTCCAGTGCCCAAACTGCTTGCATCGATAGCACTTGCCTCGCGGCTTGCTCTTCCCAGTCCGTGGCTTGGAACCACTGGGATTCTTTGCTTGCACTTCTTCCTTAGCCATAAGAGCTTGTGATTTTCTGATCACACTTATGATTTTCATCCTCAAGTCATCGTTTTTAAGCGATTCCTCTAGTGGACGAAATACAATCAGTATGTCAATCACCTCTTCAGCAGTATCCACACTATGTCTCAATATCATATTGAGGCCATTCCTAATGTCCTCATCAGTTGGGACAATAGCAGATATAGAAGGCTCGACAGTTTGCACAATGTCCAGATTTCGTTCCAAATCATCACCATATGGAACCGGTGAGCTTTCACCCTTAAGTATATCACAAAGTGGGGTCACAGTCATTCTTAACCTATAAGCACATAAAACAAACAAACAATTTAATATCCGATATTATCTCCCTCAAATAATATCATTAAATCACTAATCACATCTAAAATCCCATCAGGTAAGGCAAGCCACGTTGCGTGGACGTTTACCCACCCAAATGATTTAGCAATTAGATTTTCTTTGGTCATACATCGCTTATAGCGGAACCTCGTTGGGAGGAATACTACAAGGCGTATCTAAGTGTAAACCATTACTCAGTACCAAAGTAAATTAATTGGAATCGCTACATTACCGCAAGCCACGTTGTGTGGACGTTTACGATAACTTCACAACTCTTCATAATTACTTACAACTGTCTACATCAATTAATCCAAAGTCCGTCAGCACAGCAAGCCACGTTGTGTGGACGTTTACTACACTAAGAGACTTTTATAATTGACTCCCAATTACTTGATCCATTTAATCTCGTAAATCAAGAGGTGGAGAATCATAAGTGAAACTCGAAGTTTCTAACCAGTGATTCACCATGCGAACGACCCTATCTCTCATAAATGAGGGAGCCGAGCAGACAAACGACCCATCTATAAAAGTATGGCACGAAAGTCTCTAATTTGTGTCCTCTACATGACCAAGTGGCTCTGGCTCCATTCCACTCCCCGGGGTAAGAATGAGTCGACTTGAAGTCAGTTTTGGAAAGACAAATTAGGGATTGTTTGATCTACTTAATCAATGTTTCTTGTAAGAGGAATTACAAGAACTCTCCTCCAATGACCTATCTATATAAACTTCAAAAGTTTATAAAAGTCACCAAGAGAGCAGCAATGGAGACCATGGGTATGTTTCCATACCCTCTCCCACTTAGCTTTTTACAATAAAGGGATACGCTATTTAGTGCATAAAAAAAACACATATAGCATGCATACATGTAATAAAGCACATAGTATTATCACATAGTCAAAATAATACTAGAATATTATTTTCCGACTATTATGGCTTCATCACATCCCCGTACGCATCTTCTAGTCTTCAGTCTTCGTTTCTTGAATGCTCCATGTGACGAGAATATTAATCTCCAATATTTAAATCTATTTATTTTTAATAAATCCAAAAAATACTCAATTAATAATAATTAAGTCAATCGAATAAATCAAAAATAAAATTAAATATTATTAATATTTTTATTTATTTTTTTTTCTCCCCTTTCTACTTCATTAAATCTCTAGAATAATCTATCCAAGACCCACTTGGAATATTCTAGATGATTTCCATAATGAAATAAGGAAATAAAATAATTAGAACTATTATACTTTTCCAAATTTATTTTATTCCTAATCCATGAATATTCCCATGAGAAGGAATAATCAAATAGGAAAATAAATTTAGTACTAAATTAATTCTTCTCTATTTTTCTAGACTATTCCATAAAGAAATAATCAAAATAGGAAATAATGAATTAATTAGGAAAGTATATTTCCGGTAGGAGTAGCCCGGGTTGGGGAACCCCGAACCACCCCCACCATCGTCGATCGTCAGCCACGGGGAGGGCCGCCGCCACCCAGCACGCCGACAAGCCACCACCAACCGGCGGCAGCCGCGGCTAGGGCAACAGCCCCTCCTAGGGCCGTGGGTCGATCGGTCCGGGCAGCTCCATGGGATCGATCCAATCGATCCCTAGCCCTTGTCCATCTCGTCACTTCGTCTTCTCCGGCGGTCTTCGATACGTCGATCCAATCGCAAAATAAATTTACAAAATCTAAATTACAATTCCGGTATCGATTCTATACACGAAATCGACCCTATACAATTTCCGGAAAAACAATGAACATAATAATAAATCCTAAATTCGGTCAACCCCCGAATTTTTACTATTACAAGCATTCACCACCAAAAACGAATCTCGACATGTCCGAGAGTTTAATAAAACCAACAATCACATGACAAAATAATTAAACGAATAATCATCAAGCCATAATAGTCGGAACCCTGCAAGGTAGAACAATTTTATCGAAAATACCGCGAACGTAAACCACGCTCTGATACCAATTGTTGGAATTCGCTATCCCGGGTTATCAAAATTGCGGAACCGATAACCCGAACGAACCCTTCGCCGGAGATCGTACGTACACCGACTCATCCGCCGGAGTCCGGGCTTTGGAGACCACGCACCCGAAGGCACGTGATCCGCCCCCACCCGAACCCCCGCGAGCCGGGATTCGCCCAATCGATGAGATCGATCGCACCCGGCGATCGATCGGGGAGGGCTGCACGGAGCAGCCCTGCCGCGGCGGGTCCGGCGACCCGCCACCACCAGGAGGACCCCGCCTTCACGGCGGGGTAGGGCACGGCACCAGCCCGTGCCCATCGATCGATCCCTCGGATCGATCGAACACCCTCGGCCCAGCCGAGGGTTCGCCCCCATGCCCGCGAAACCCTAGCCCGGGCGATCGCCCGTGGTCCGGTGGCTTCGCCACCACCACGCGATCGTCCCCCGTTCATGGTTTCTTATCTTGGATCTTCGTCCTACGGTATTCTCGATAAAACCAAATCAAACAATTAACAAGTGCGTTGAGAATTGTACCTATGATTCGTTGTTCGGAGAAACGAAATCGATGATGACCTCGTGACCTTCCCGCGTATTCCTTGCACCTTGTTCGAACGTCGGGTGGGCGACGAGCTATCGAACTCTTATGGATCCTCTTCACTCTCAGAAAACTTTATTGTGTATTACGTAGGTTATGAAAAAGTGAAGACCATGTAGTGCTTTTATAGGCTACGAGGGGGATCAAAAGGAGAATAAATATTGGGCTTTAATATTGAAAATTAAATTGGGTCCAACCCAAATCTATTAATTCTTATCAATATTAATTTTATTTATTTTCCACTATATAAATAAAATTGCACTCCCAATATTATTCCATATTATATCAAATAATATTTCTCCAACTTAGTATTATTTATTCCGTGTATTTAAGATTTAAATATCCATGAATAAAATTTATTTATTGCTTAATAAATTTATTCATCTCTTATATCCGAGAATAGTACCACTCAACCTTATTTATTATGCGGAACAAATCCACTCGCGAGGTTTACATAATAAATCCTTATGAGCTCATCTCGGGGATATTATCAACCCTTCCGGGATACACTGCCCCTTCAAGAATTCACGGCATGCCATATATAAAATATAGTGACCCAACTTAACCGGTAATTAACCCAATAATTAAATCGGTTAATTCCTTTGGTAAATCAAAGTCACTTATATTAAATATACACACCCGCAATTGTTTCAGGGGTTAAGAATAAAATACTCCGAGACTTAAATCAATTATCACAGAGCAATCCTAATTGATAAGTCTCAAGCGATCCGCTCAATACACCAAGTGTACAAGTGTGATAAAATAATTAAGATAAATTATTTTCTCTCTCACACAACGACTATACCGATGGATTGGTCCGGGTCCATCTAGGTCGTGAGCAACTGTTCGATTAAATACGAGTAACCGATAGTATGATCTTCTGTGTGCCCATGCAACACCATACTAACTAAAACGTATAAAATCAAGGACTATAATTTGCATGTATTTAATTAACAATAATTAAAAGCAAATGAATGTCTGTAATAAATAGGTAAATGAAAGTGCATACAGAGTACAGAATACTCAAATCTAGACATTAAGTATACTACTCTATCAGTGAGCAACTATTTGATTAAATACGAGTAACCGATAGTATGATCTTCTGTGTGGGCCCGACACACCATACTAACTACAACGTATAGAATCCAGGACTATAATTTGCATATATTTAATTATAAATAATTAAATGCAAATAATTGTTTATTTAATTAAATAGATTAATGGCAATGGATCGTGAGTTTGCGTTACTTAAATCTAGACATTAAGTACACAACTCCAACACGTGGTTCCTTACTGTTTGCCACTGCACCGCTATTGTCACAATAAATTGTCATAGCTCTAGGCAAACTCGGAATCACATCTAAGTCCCGGAGGAAATTAAGGAACCAAACTGACTCTTTCGCTGCCTCTGAGGCTGCAACATATTCAGCTTCCATGGTAGAGTCTGAAATGCACTTTTGCTTAACACTCCTCCATGATACGGCTCCACCTCCCAAAGTGTACACATAGCCTGATGTCGACTTTCGCCGGTCCTTATCAGCTTGGAAATCCGAATCCGTATAACCCAAAGGGATCAGATTGTCTGCTCCGTAACTCAGAACATAATTTCTAGTATTTCGCAAATACTTGAAAATGCTCTTTACAGCAGACCAATGAGCCTTTCCAGGGTTACTCTGATATCTAGCCACTACGCCAACTGCATAGCAGATATCAGGCCTCGTACATAACATTGCATACATCAAGCTTCCCACAGCCGAAGCGTAGGGAACTGCTTTCATTTCATCTTTCTCCTTTTGTGTCCGAGGACACATCTCCTTAGAAAGATAAGTTCCTTTACTGAAGGGCAGTTCGCCCTTCTTGGAATCTTGCATGTTAAAACGAGCCAGAATCATGTCTATGTAAGATTGCTGGGATAAGTACAATGTTCTATTCCGGCGATCCCTTATAACCTTGATCCCTAGAACATGTCCAACATCTCCCAAATCTTTCATATCGAATTGTCTAGACAACCATCCCTTTATGTCTGACAACATTTTCACACTGTTGCCAATGAGAAGAATGTCGTCTACATAAAGCACGAGAAACACCACCTTCTTCCCATCACGTTTCCAATACACACACGATTCGTCCATGCTTTGACTGAATCCAAAAGATTGGACTACTTCGTCAAAACGCAGGTTCCACGATCTCGAGGCTTGTTTCAATCCATAAATGGATCGATTGAGCTTGCACACTAGATGATCTCGCCCCTTAGCAATGAATCCCTCTGGTTGTTTCATATAAATCGTCTCGTCAAGACTTCCATTAAGGAAAGCTGTCTTGAAATCCATTTGCCACACCTCATAATTCATATGAGCTGCTATGGATAAAAGAATCCGGATCGACATTATCTTGGCTACCGGCGAGAAGGTCTCCTCATAATCGATTCCCTCTTTCTGAGTATATCCTTTCGCAACAAGCCGAGCTTTAAAGGTTTCAACCTTTCCGTCAGATCCTCTCTTTCTCTTGTAGACCCATTTACACCCAATTGGCTTTACGCCGTTTGGTGGTTCTACAAGATCCCAGACTTTATTAGAATCCATAGATTCTATTTCGGATTTCATCGCTTTCTTCCAAGAAGGCGCATCTATATCTTGTACCGCCTCATCATAGGTCCAGGGATCGATTTCATGAACTCCAGGTCCAGAGTCCGAAGACTGACCCAGTCCAATCCATCTATCTGGTTGTTTAACAACCCTCCCACTACGACGGCGTTCCGGTGTATTAACAGTGACAGTATTAGGTGCAGGTTCTAGTGGTGTATCTATACTCGGTTCGGCTGTATCCAGGTCTTCCTCGTTACCTCTCAACTCATCAAGTATTATGTCACTTTTGGGCTTGTGGTCCATGACATAGTCTTCCTCTAGGAACCGAGCGTTAGTACTTATAACGATCTTCTGGTCCGTAGGACTATAGAACATGCCACCCTTAGTTCCTTTCGGGTATCCTATAAACAGCCGTAATTCTGATCTAGGTTCTAACTTATCGGCACCTTGTCGCAACACATGTGCTGGACAACCCCAGATCCGAATGTGTCCCAAGTTAGGCTTACGCCCACTCCACAATTCCATGGGTGTTGTTGGTACCGTTTTGGTTGGAACCCTATTCAAGATATACGCCGCTGTTTCCAAGGCATGTCCCCAGAACATAACAGGTAAGTCCGAGTAACTCATCATAGATCGCACCATTTCCATAAGAGTCCTATTCCTTCTTTCTGACACACCATTCTGCTGAGGAGTATATGGTGAGGTCAGTTGGGATTCAATCCCATTCTCTGCCAAGTATGCCTTGAATTCTCCAGACAGGTACTCGCCTCCGCGATCAGATCGCAGGCATTTTATGGATTTACCACGAAGGTTCTCCACAAGAGCCTTGAATTCCTTGAACTTGTCAAAAGAATCACTCTTGTGGCCCATCAGGTAAATATATCCATACCTTGAGTAATCATCAGTAAAGGTGATGAAATACTCGTACCCTCCCCTTGCCTGAGTAGACATAGGTCCGCATACATCAGAGTGAATCAAATCCAATACTTGTTCAGCTCTACGTCCTTTACCAGAAAAAGAACGCTTGGTCATTTTTCCCTCCAAACAGGATTCGCAGGTTGGAAGGTCCTCTCCTTCTATGCCGCTAATGAGACCATCAGCTTTCAACCTTTGAATTCTATTCGAATTAATATGACCTAGTCTTAGATGCCACAAGTATAATTGATTCATCTTAGAAGGTTCCTTTCTCTTATTGGTGTTCGTAGATGTGTTATTACTCTCGGTTAGTTGCATCGTGTTAGACTCAGGATTCAGAATATACAAATCGTCTACCAATGTACCAGAACAGACAATCTCACTATTTCTTCTTATGACCACAGAGTGATCAAAAGAAACAGAATATCCATTCAGAATTAATTTAGAAACCGAAATCAAATTCTTTCTAAAATTCGGTACATAAAGACAATTTCGTAAAACTAAAACCCTATCACTACTAAAACGTAAGTGAACGTCTCCCACTGCAACAGCCGCCACCTTCGCGGCATTGCCCATGTAGACTACGATCTCTCCCTCTCTAAGTCTCCGGGTTTCCTGGAACCCCTGCAATGAATTGCAGACATGGTCAGTGGCACCCGTATCTACACACCAGGTGCTGGTAGATATCACCGCTGACAATGTTTCAGTGACTAAGGAAAATTTCGTACCTTTGATGAGAGGACAATCAGACCTCCAGTGCCCAGACTGCTTGCATCGATAGCACTTGCCTTGCGGCTTGCTCTTCCCAATCCGTGGTTTGGAACCACTGGGCTTCTTTGCTTGCGCTTCTTCCTTTGCCATAAGAGCTTGTGATTTTCCGATCATACTTATGATTTTCATCCTCAAGTCATCGTTTTTAAGCGATTCCTCTAGTGGACGAAATGCAATTAGTATGTCAATCACCTCTTCAGCAGTATCCACGCTATGTCTCAACATCATATTGAGGTCATTCTTAATGTCCTCATCAGTTGGGACAACAGCAGATATAGAAGGCTCGACAGTCTGAACAATGTCCAGATTTCGTTCTAAATCATCACCATATGGAACCGGTGAGTTTTCATCCTTAAGTATATCACAAAGTGGGGTCACAGTCATTCTTAACCTATAAGCACATAAAACAAACAAACAATTTAATATCCGATATTATCTCCCTCAAATAATATCATTATATCACTAATCACATCTAAAATCCCATCAGGTAAGGCAAGCCACGTGGTGTGGACGTTTACCCACCCAAATGATTTAGCAATTAGATTTTCTTTGGTCATACATCAATTATAGCGTAACCTCGTGGGGAGGAATACTATAACGCGTATCTAAGTGTAAACCATCACTCAGTACCAAAGTAAATTACTTGGAATTGCTACATCACCGCAAGCCACGTGGTGTGGACGTTTACGACAACTTCACAACTCTTCATAATTACTTACAACTGTCTACATCAATTAATCCAAAGTCCGTCAGCATAGCAAGCCACGTGGTGTGGACGTTTACTACACTAAGAGACTTTTATAATTGACTCCCAATTACTTGATCCATTCAATCTCGTAAATCAAGACGTGGAGAATCATAAGTGAAACTCGAAGTTTCTAACCAGTGATTCACCATGCGAACGACCATATCTCTCATAAATGAGGGAGTCGAGCAGACAAACGACCCATCTATCAAAGTATGGCACGAAAGTCTCTAATTTGTGTCCTCTACATGACCAAGTGGCTCTGGCTCCATTCCACTCCCCGGGGTGAGAATGAGTCGACTTGAAATCAGCTTTGGAAAGACAAATTAGGCACTGTTTGATAAACTTAATCAATGTTTCTCATAAAAGGAATTACAAGAACTCTCCTCTAATGACCTATCTATATAAACTTCAAAAGTTTATAAAAGTCACCAAGAGAGCAGCAATGGAGACCATGGGTATGTTTCCATACCCTCTCCCACTTAGCTTTTTACAATAAAGGGATACGCTATCTAGTGCATAAAAAATAAACACATATAGCATGCATACATGTAATAAAGCACATAGTATTATCACATAGTCAAAATAATACTAGAATATTATTTTCCGACTATTATGGCTTCATCACATCTCCGTACGCATCTTCTAGTCTTCAGTCTTCGTTTCTTGAATGCTCCATGTGACGAGAATATTAATCTCCAATATTTAAATCTATTTATTTTCAATTAATCCAAGAGTTACTTAATTCGAAAATTAAGTCAATTGAATATATCAAAAATAAAATTAAATATTATTAATATATATATTTATTTTATTTTCTTTTTCCACTTCATTAAATCTCTAGAATAATCTATCCAAGATACTCTTGGAATATTCTAGATGATATCCATAATGAAATAAAGAAATAAAATAATTTAGGACTATTATACTTTACTAATTTATTTTATTCCTAATCCATGAATATTCCCATTAGTAGGAATAATCAAATAGGAAAATAAATTTAGTACTAAATTAATTCTTTTCTATTTTTCTAGACTATTCCATAAAGAAATAATCAAAATAGGAAATAATGAATTAATTAGGAAAGTATATTTCCGGTAGGAGTAGCCCGGGTTGGGAGACCCCGAACCACCCCCACCTTCGATCGACCGGCCAGCCACGGGGAGGACCGCCGCCGCCCAGCCACGCCGCCAACCACCGAAACCGGTGGCAGCCGCGGCTAGGGCAACAGCCCCCCGCCCCATGCCTTCGATCGGGCATCATGGGGATCGATCCAATCGATCCCTAGCCCTTCGCCCACCTCGTCACTTCATCTTCTCCGGCGGTCTTCGATACGTCGATCCAATCGCAAAATAAATTTACAAAATCTAAATTACAATTCCGGTATCGATTCTATACACGAAATCGACCCTATACATTTTCCGGAAAAACAATGAACATAATAATAAATCCTAAATTCGGTCAACCCCCAAATTTTTACTATTACAAGCATTCACCACCAAAAACGAATCTCGACATGTCCGAGAGTTTAATAAAACCAACAATCACATGACAAAATAATTAAACGAATAATCATCAAGCCATAATAGTCGGAACCCTGCAAGGTAGAACAATTTTATCGAAAATACCGCGAACGTAAACCACGCTCTGATACCAATTGTTGGAATTCGCTATCCCGGGTTATCAAAATTGCGGAACCGATAACCCGAACGAACCCTTCGCCGAAAATCGTATGTACACCGACTCATCCGCCGGAGTTCGGGCTTTGGAGATCACGCACCCGAAGGCACGTAATCCGCCCCCACCCGAAAACCCGCGAGCCGAGGTTCATACAATTGACAACCTCAATCGCCGGAGAAATCACGAGCCCAAGCGAACCGGGACCCGACCGAACGCGTCGCGCGCACGAGGCACGCGGACGCCCAACCGAGTCCCCGCGAGGGGACTCGCGATCGCTCGTAGCGATCGCACGGGATGCCTCGCGGCATCCCCGCAGCGGATCCGGCGATCCGCTGCTCGCGGCTAGGGCTCGCGTCCAGCGAGCTGCTACGGGTAAAACCCGTAGCCCTAGCGATCAGCCCCTGGGGCTCGATCGACCCTCGGCGTCCAGCCGAGGGTTCGCGCGTTCGATCCCCACGAGGGATCCACGAGCCGCCGGCGGTTCGGTGGTCCAACCACCACCGCCCGGCTCGACCCACGTCTCGGGGTTCGATCCTCGGATCCTTGTTCTACGGTATTCTCAATAAAAGCAAATCGAACAATAATCAAGTTAGTTGAGAATTGTACCTACGATTCGTTGTTCGGAGAAACGAAATCGATGACCTCGAGATCTTCCCGCGTATTCCTTGCACTTCGTTCGAACGTCGGGTGGGCGACGAGCTATCGAACTTATGGATCCTCTTCACTCTCAGAACTTTATTGTTGGCGTAACGTAGGTTAGTAAAAGTGAAGACCATGTAGTGCTTTTATAGGCTACGAGGGGGATCAAAAGGAGAATAAATATTGGGCTTCAATATTGAAAATTAAATTGGGTCCAACCCAAATCCATTAATTCTTATCAATATTAATTTTATTTATTTTCCACTATATAAATAAAATTGCACTCCCAATATTATTCCATATTATACCAAATAATATTTCTCCAACGTAGTATTATTTATTCCGTGTATTTAAGATTTAAATATCCATGAATAAAATTTATTTATTGCTTAATAAATTTATTCATCTCTTATATCCGAGAATAGTACCACTCAACCTTATTTATTATGCGGAACAAATCCACTCGCGAGGTTTACATAATAAATCCTTATGAGCTCATCTCGGGGATATTATCAACCCTTCTGGGATACACTGTCCCTTCAAGAATTCACGGCATGCCATATATAAAATATAGTGACCCAACTTAACCGGTAATTAACCCAATAATTAAATCGGTTAATTCCTTTGGTAAATCAAAGTCACTTATATTAAATATACACACCCGCAATTGTTTCAGGGATTAAGAATAAAATACTCCGAGACTTAAATCAATTATCACAGAGCAATCCTAATTGATAAGTCTCAAGCGATCCGCTCAATACACAAAGTGTACAAGTGTGATAAAATAATTAAGACAAATTATTTTCTCTCTCACACAACGACTATACCGATGGACTAGTTCGTGTCCATCTAGGTAATGAGCAACTGTTTGATTAAATACGAGTAACCGATAGTATGATCTTCTGTGTGGGCCCGACACACCATACTAACTACAACGTATAAAATCCAGAACTATGATTTGCATGTATTTAATTAACAATAATTAAAAGCAAATGAATGTCTGTAATTAATAGGTAAATGAAAGTGCATACAGAGTTCAGAATACTCAAATCTAGACATTAAGTATACTACTCTATCACTAGGTCGTGAGCAACTGTTCGATTAAATACGAGTAACCGATAGTATGATCTTCTGTGTGTCCATACAATACCATACTAACTACAACGTATAAAATCCAGGACTATAATTTGCATATATTTAATTATAAATAATTAAACGCAAATAATTGTTTATTTAATTAAATAGATTAGTGGCAATGGATCATGAGTTTCCGTTACTTAAATCTAGACATTAAGTACACAACTCCAACAATCTCCCACTTGTACTAAGGTCTAGTCATTTCCTCCAAACTCCCGACTCCCATACTCATCACGTGCTTAAGTTGTACTTCCAAAAAGTACTATGTGAATGAGCACTCTAGGTTGCCGCTCTGAAGTTATCTTGGTGACTACAGCGTCGTCTCCCTTGACGATGACTCGTATCAGGTGGTACTTGCACTATGTGTATCTTGTTGGAGTTGTGTACTTAATGTCTAGATTTAAGTAACGGTAAACTCCTGTCATAGCATTTAATCTATTAAATTAACGAACAATTGTTTTGCTTTTAATTATTTATTAATTAGATAAATGCAAACCATGGTTCTGGATTTTATACGTTGTAGTTAGTATGGTGTGCATGGGCACACAGAAGATCATACTATCGGTCACTCGTATTTAATCGAACAGTTGCTCACGACCTAGATGGACACGAACTAATCTATCGGTATAGTCGTTGTGTGAGAGAGAAAATAATTTATCTTAATTATTTTATCACACTTGTACACTTGGTGTATTGAGCGGATCGTTGAGATTCATCGATTAGGATTGCCGGCGATACTCGATTCGAGTCTCAGAGTATTTCATTCTTAATCCCCGATATTATTGCGGGTGCGTATATTTAATATAATTGACTTTGATTTACCAAAGGAATTAACCGATTTAATTATTGGGTTAATTACCGGTTAAGTTGGGTCACTATATTTTATATATGGCATGCCGTGAATAATTGACCGGACAGTGTATCCCGTAAGGGTTGATAATATCCCCGAGATGAGTTCAAAAGGAATTATTGTGTAAACCTCATGAGTGGATTCGTTCCGCACAATAATTAAGGTTGAATGGTACTAGTCTCGGATTAAAGAGATGAATAAATTAATTAGCAATAAATTAATTTTATTCATGGATATTTCTATCTTAAATACACGGAATAAATAAATACTACCGGAGAAATATTATTTGATATAATATGGTTTAATATTGGGAGTGCAATTAATTTATATAGTGGAAAATAAATTAATTAATATTGATAAGGATTAATGGACTTGGGCAGTGGGCTCAATTTAATCATCAATATTGGAAGCCCAATATTCCACCTCCTTTAGATCCCCTGCGTAGCCTATAAAAGCACTACATGGCCTTCATAAATCATAAGACAAGATTATCATACTTGATATTCTAGAGAGTTGAAGGAGATCCATAGGAGTTCGATAGATCGTCGCCCACCCGACGTTCGAACGGAGTGCAAGGAATACGTGGGAAGATTCAAAGGTCTTCAATTTGATTTCGTTTCTCCGCACAACGAATCAAAGGTATGATCATCAAAACCCCCTCTATGATCGTATGTGATATGAATTGTAATATATACATGAACAAGACGATCCGGGAAAAACGTCGAGACCGGGATACGGGGATCCGGGATCCCCGTCGGGATCGAGAAGGGGCGGCCGAACCCTAGGGTTCGACCGCCGGCACCGCACGACGAAGGGAGCCCCGGCTGGACGCCGGGGTGAGCAATCGACTGGAGTCGATCGCTGGGGATGCCACGGGCTGGTGCCGTGGCGGATCCCCGCCCCTCGATGGCGGCGTGCAAGGAGGGAGGCCCCGGCTGGACGCCGGGGCGTGCGATCGAGCTAGGCTCGATCGCTGGGCAAGCCGCGGCTTTGCCGCGGTGGTCAGCGGGGCTGACCGCCCCTCCCGGTGGCGACGGCGGTGAAGTCGCCGGACTCACCGCCACCCGGGGGCTGCCGGAGCAGCCCCAAGCGATCGCCATGCACAGGCGATCGCGAACCCCACGTTAGGGGTTCGGCTAGGGTTTAGCCGCGGGTTCATCCCGCGGCGATGCTCTTGTCGAGCCCGGTTCTTCGTGGCGTTCGTGATCGGTTTCCGGCGACGGGTTTTCGGTCGGGGTTATCGGTTCTGCAATTTTTTGATACCCCGGGATATCGAATTCCAACAATTGGTATCAGAGCGTTTGGTTTCGTGTTCATGTATATGTTCAATTGTGTTCTACCTTGCAGGGATTCCGACTATCATGGTTAAATTGATTATTAATTATTCGTTTAATTAATTGCTATTTAATTTACCATGATTATTCGTTTATTAAACTCTCGGACATGTCGAGATTCGTTTTGTGTGGATGAATGCTTGTAATAATAAAAATTCGGGGGTTGACCGAATTTAGGATTTATTATTATTGTTCTACGTTTTCCGGAAAGTGTATAGGGTCGATTTCATGTATAGAATCGATACCGGAATTGTAAATTTATTTCTTGTAATTTAATTTACGTTGGATCGATGCCGAGACGACCGCCGGAGAACACGTTGTTGGAGTTGTGTACTTAATGTCTAGATTTAAGTATCGGTAAACTCCCAATCATAGCATTTAACCTATTTAATTAATAAACAATTATTTGCAATTAATTTTCATTAATTATTTACGCAAAATATAGTCCTGGATTCTATACGTTGTAGTTAGTATGGTGTGTCGGGCCCACACAGAAGATCATACTATCGGTTACTCGTATTTAATCAAACAGTTGCTCACGACCTAGATGTACACGAACTAGTCCATCGGTATAGTCGTTGTGTGAGAGAGAAAATAATTTGTCTTAATTATTTTATCACACTTGTACACCTTGTGTATTGAGCGGATCGTTTGAGATTTATCGATTAGGATTGCCTTGGATAATCGATTTAAATCTCAGTGTATTTTATTCTTAATCCCCGATATTATTGCGGGTGTGTATATTTAATATAAGTGACTTTGATTTGCCAAAGGAATTAACCGATTTAATTATTGGGTTAATTACCGGTTAAGTTGGGTCACTATATTTTATATATGGCATGCCGTGAATTCTTGAAGGGACAGTGTATCCCGTAAGGGTTGATAATATCCCCGAGATGAGTTCATAAGGAATTATTATGTAAACCCTGCAGGTGGATTTAATCCGCATAATAATTAAAGTTGAACGGTACTATTCTCGGATATAAGAAATGAATAATATTTATTGAGCAATAAATAAATTTATTCATGGATATTTAAATCTTAAATACACGGAATATATAATACTACCGGAGAAATATTATTTGATATAATATGGAATAATATTGGGAGTGCAATTTTATTTATATAGTGGAAAATAAATAAAATTAATATTGATAAGAATTAATAGATTTGGGTTGGACCCAATTTAATTTTCAATATTGGAAGCCCAATATTTATTCTCCTTATGATCCCCTACGTAGCCTATATAAGCACTACATGGTCTTCACTTTTCAACAACACAATTAATTGACTTACGCCAATCATAAAGTTTTGAGAGTGAGGAAGATCCATAAGAGTTCGATAGATCGTCGCCCACACGACGTTCGAACGAGGTGCAAGGAATACGTGGGAAGATCGCAAGGTCATCAAAGGTGTTTGATTTCGTTTCTCCGCACAACGAATCGAAGGTAAAATCATAAACCTTCTTTTATGATTTTGTGTGATTAATCGTAGCGTATACATGAACACACGATCCGGGTAAACGTACGAACTTCGGGGACGGGGATTCGAGATCCCCGGCGAAGATCGGGAAACCCTCGAATTGATTCGAGGGTGGCGGTCGAGCCCTAGGGCTTCGACCGCCGGCGTGCGTCGAGAAGGGAGCCCCGGCTGGACGCCGGGGCAGACGATCGACGGGGGTCGATCGTCGGGGAGGCCGCGGGCTGGTGCCGCGGCGGGTCCCCTCCGCCCATCGACGGCGGCGCGCATCCGAAGAGGCCCCAGCTGGAGCCGGGGTGAGTGATCGTACCCCGTAGGGTCGATCGCTGGGGGCGTCGTGGGCTGCTGCCGTGACGGGTGCCCCCCCGCCTCTTCCGGTGGTGGCGGTGAATCGCCGGACTCACCGCCGGGGGCTGTTCCGAACAGCCCCAGGGGTGCGACTGCGCACCCCACGCGATCAATCGATCGTGAGCCCCTTTGCGGCGGGGGCTCGGCTAGGGTTTTGCCGCGGCTTGTCCGCGGTGGAGCTCTCGTCGGGCCCGGTTCTGTCGTATGGTGGTTCGCGTTCGTGGATTCGACTTGTGGGAGAAAATCGGCTGGGGGCGGGCTGCGTGTCTTCGGGTGCGTAGTCTCCAAAGGTCGGACTCCTGCGGATGACTCGGGAATCCAATCTCCGGCGATGAAGGATTTCGGTCGGGCTATTGGTTCCGCATAAATTTTAATAGCCCGGGATATCGATTTCCAACAATTGGTATCAGAGCGTTTGGTTTCGTGTTCATGTATATGCTCGATTATTGTTCTACCTTGCAGGATTTCCGGCTATCATGGTTGGATTTAATTATTGTTTAATTAATTATCATGATTAAACTCTCGAACATGTCGAGATTCGTTTTGTGTGGTGAATGCTTGTAATAGTAAAAATTCGGGGGTTGACCGAATTTAGGATTTATTATTACGTTCTACTTTTTCCGGAAAATGTATAGGGTCGATTTCATGTATAGAATCGATACCGGATAATTGTAATTTAATTCTTGTAATTTTAATTACGTTGGTTCGATGTTGAGACGATCGCCGGAAGACGAAGATGGTGTGACGAAGAAGACGATGGACGAAGGGGCCGATCATCCCCATGATCGACCCCATGGATCGATCGCCGACATGGGGCTGTCCGCGGGAGCTTCCGGCCACGCCGGCCACCGGTGGTGGTGGCGCGTGGGCTGGAGGCGGCGGTGGTGCTCCTCCCGGGCGGCGGTCGACGGTGGGGGTGGTACGGGGACTCCCAACCCGTGCTACTCCTACCATAATCCGACTTTCCGAAATTAATTCGACTTTCCTATTTGAGTGTCTTCCTTTTAGGAAACTCTCATGGATTAGGAAAGAATTAATTGAATTGATTTTATTCCTATTTGCTTTATTTCCTTTATGGAAATATTCATGGATTAGGAATTTAATTAATTTGGTATTAATTTATTTCCTATTTGATTATTCCTATTCTTGGGAATTTTCATTAGATGGAAATAAATTGATAATGGAAAGTAGAGGAGTCCTAAATTTATTTTTGTTTCCTTATTCTATTATAGAAGTCTTCTAGAATATTCCGAGTTTTACTTGGATAGATTATTCTAAAAGATTTAATAGAATTAGATGGGAAATTAAATAAATAAAAATATTAATAATATTTAATTTTATTTTCGATATATTCGATTGACTTAATTTTCGAATTAAGTAACTTTTGGATTAATTGAAAATAAATAGATTTAAATATTAGAGATTAATATTCTCGTCACATGGAGCATTCAAGAACGAAGACTGAAGACTAGAAGATGCATACGGAGATGCGACAAAGCCATGATAGTCGGAAAATAATTTTCTAGCATTATTTTGACTATGTGCTACTATGTGCTTTATTGCTTGTATGCATGCTATATGTGTTTACTTTATGCACTAGATAGCGTATCCCTTTATTATAAAAAGCTAAGTGGGAGAGGGTATGGAAACATACCCATGGTCTCCATTACTGTTCTCTTGGTGACTCTTATGGACTTTTGAAGTTCGTATAGACGAGTCATTGGAGGAGAATTCTTGTAATTCCTTTTATGAGAAACATTGATTAAGTTTATCAAACAATGCCTAATTTGTCTTTCCAAAGCTGATTTCAAGTCGACTCATTCTCACCCCGGGGAGTGGAATGGAGCCAGAGCCACTTGGTCATGTAGAGGACACAAATTAGAGACTTTCGTGCCATACTTTTATAGATGGGTCGTTTGTCTGCTCGGCTCCCTCATTTATGAGAGATAGGGTCGTTCGCATGGTGAATCACTGGTTAGAAACTTCGAGTTTCACTTATGATTCTCCACGTATTGATCTACGAGATTAAATGGATCAAGTAATTGGAAGTCAATTATAAAAGTCTCTTAGCTGGTAAACGTCCACACCACGTGGCTTGCTATGCTGACGGACTTTGGATTAATTGATGTAGACAGTTGTAAGTAATTATGAAGAGTTGTGAAGTTATCGTAAACGTCCACACCACGTGGCTTGCGGTGATGTAGCAATTCCAAGTAGTTTACTTTGGTACTGAGTAATGGTTTACACTTAGATACGCGTTATAGTATCCCTCCCCACGAGGTTACGCTATGATTGATGTATGACCAAAGAAAATCTAATTACTAAATCATTTGGGTGGGTAAACGTCCACACCACGTGGCTTGCCTTACCTGATGGGATTTTAGATGTAATTAGTAATTTAATGATGTTATTCCAGGGAGATAACGTCGGATATTAAATTAATTGTTTGTTTAAATGTGCTTATAGGTTTAGAAAATTGCTATGAATCCACTTGAGATGATACTTGAGGAATTTAACGCACTGGTTCCACACTGTGTTGAATGGAAAGAGGAGTTAGACATTGCTCAGACTGTAAACGAGTACAAAGATGTACTCGGTGAAACTTGTCCTCCTGGACTCACCATTAACTCGATTGAGGATGAGATTTTTGACTTTGAGAAATGGGATAGTGCTCGTTCATTAACCATTAATCATGATGTCATGCTCAAACTCAAGTTGCTGTTTGGACATGATGAGGAGGCTAGAAAAGAGGCGATGAGGATACTCATAAAGATCTGTTACTTCGATGAAACACTTGATCATGTTTTTGAGATGATGGATCTTTTGGACGAGTTGAAACAATCGCAAGCTCTTATAGCCAAAGCCAAAGGTCTCGGACCTATAGGCAAGGGAAAGGAGAAGAAGACAAGGAGGTCCGGTGGTCCTAAGGGACTTGGACCAAAGGGTGGGATAAAGAAGCCTTCTGGCATATATCCCCAAGGGAAGCAGTCTGAGTAGTGGGGGTCTACATCTTGTCCTCTCAAAGGTACGAATTTTTTCTTTAGTCGTAAAAACATAGTCAGCGGTATTATCTACCAGAATTCTGGTGTGTAGATATGGAACCACTGACGGTATGTGCATTCTAAATGCAGGGGTTCCAGAAAACCCGGCGACTTAGATAAGAAGAGTTCGAGTCCTCATGGGCAGAGCTGTTGAGGAAGCAGCAGTTGCAGTGGAAGACGTTTATCTTTTGATAGATATAGGATTTCATTTCAAATTTATTGCTTTGTACCTTTTATTTTAGAAAGAACTTTTGTTCTGGATTTCTATTTTATTTCTTTAATCATTTGATGGTTTAGATAAGAAATAATGGCGATATCTATTCTGGTACATTAGATAGCAATATATGAATGATGAATCCCTAGTCTACCACGATGCAACAAACCGTTGTATAACTTGTTTTACTTATTAGATGTATTTCTATTATCAATCATTATACTTGTGAATACCTAAACTTAATAGTATCTATTCAAAAGGGATTCAAAAGGTCGAAATTGATTTGATCAATTATGGTTGGAGGAATGGACCTCCCGACCTAAGAGTCGATCTTGAAAGATGATACAACTGAGTTAACCTTTCTGGATAAAGGATGGAATTCGGACAAGTATAGAAAATGATTAATGCGGAATGTGTAATTAGAGAAGGTACGAGTCGTTCTTTCAAGAACACTCGATGATGGATTAGAATACTTGATGTACCATAAAGGCGGAGTGTTTTCAACATAAAGCTATTATGGGGGTCCTTCAAAGTATATTCATTAGAAGCCTGCGACTTGTTCGCAGAGGCTGTCACCTATCTGGGGAACACATAGCATAAATCAAGGATTGAGATTAAGTCTCAAACGACTGCACCATACACTGTTGTGTAGACATGGTGTGTCAGGAATAAGAAATGGAACTCTAATAGTAAAAGGACAAGTTTATTCGGAACCACCTATGTTCTATGGATATTTCTGGATACAATGACGCACTCGGTGTAATTGTAGAATATCCTAGAAGAACAAGTAATTGTATGTTCAATAGTACTACGAACCAGAAGGGTGTTCTCACCCGGTTCTTAGAAGAAGACTATTAGATGAACTACAATGCCCTAACGGACAAGGTACCTTATAACGAGGAAAGAGAAGGCTGAGAACCAGCCTAACCGAGTAGTATACCACTAACTGCACCTAATGCTATTACTGTTATACACCGGAACGCCATTGCAGTGGGAGGTTGTTAAGCAACCAGAGATGTTCATAAGACTGGAGGAGTTTTAACTCTGGATCTAGTAGACATGAAATCGATCCCTAGTTCTGCATAGGAGGCAGTACTAAACTAAATGTGCCTACTTGAAAAACAATAATTATTATTGTTAAGAGGCAAGATCATTTAGAAGTACAAGCTTAGTGAATCCATTTATGGATCGTCACAAAGCTAAAACTTGTGGAACTTGCAAATTGATGAGATAGTCCATTTTATGGGTTCATCAAAAAGCATAGACAAGATTGGTGTATTGGACACGTAATGGAAACAAAATGGTGTTTCTCGGAATTTTATGTAGATAATACTTTATCATTGGTAACAATGTAAAAGTGTTGTCAGACATAAAATAGAGGTTGTCTAAGTAAAATATAAGATTAAGATGAAGTTGAATCATGTTCTTAGAAGTCTTTCGATCTCTAGATAAGAACAATTGTACTTCTCTTTAGATATCTTATGCGATTATGGTTTGTTTTAAAACATGCACAATTCTGAGAAAGGTTATTGCCTTTCGAGAACAGAATGCATCTATCTAAGGTATGTGTCTTGCACACATAAAGGAGATAGATATAGACAAAGCGGTTTCCTACACTTCGAGTGTGGAGAGCTTTGTGGATGCAATGTTGAAAAACAAGGACCTGATATCAACTATGCGGTTAGCGTAGTGGGAGGATATCAAGGTAATCTGGATAAGAGATATTCGAATGCTGTAAAGTACTTGTAAGTACTGGATTACTAGAAAAAGCGAAATCTTCTTAGATTACAGTTTCTCAGATCCAAAATCAGAAAAAGGACCGGTGTAAGTCGATATCAGGCTATGTGTTCACTTTTAGAAGAGGTGGAACCTAAAGGATGAAAGAGTGATAAGCGTAATGCTTCTCGGACTCTATCATAAACCAAATAGCAGCCTCAGAGGCAGCGGAAGTTTTGGTTAGATTCCGGAATGACCTCTGAACTTGGATATGACTCTTGGTTCACCAAAGGCTATGTACATAGCGGTGCATGGTAAACTGGAAGAAGTCATAAGTTCAAAAGATGATGATAACACATAGAGCAAGTACCACCTGATACGAAGCATCGTCAGAGAGACGACGCAGTGGTCACCAAGATAACTTCGGAGCGGCAACCTAGATTGCTCACTCACATAATACTTCTGAGAAGTATAACTTAAGCACGCGATGAGTATGGGAGTCGGGAGTTTGGAGGAAATGACTAGACCTTAGTACAAGTGGGAGATTGTTGGAGTTGTGTACTTAATGTCTAGATTTAAGTATCGGTAAACTCCCAATCATAGCATTTAACCTATTTAATTAATAAACAATTATTTGCAATTAATTTTCATTAATTATTTACGCAAAATATAGTCCTGGATTCTATACGTTGTAGTTAGTATGGTGTGTCGGGCCCACACAGAAGATCATACTATCGGTTACTCGTATTTAATCAAACAGTTGCTCACGACCTAGATGGACACAAACTAGTCCATCGGTATAGTCGTTGTGTGAGAGAGAAAATAATTTGTCTTAATTATTTTATCACACTTGTACACCTTGTGTATTGAGCGGATCGTTTGAGATTTATCGATTAGGATTGCCTTGGATAATCGATTTAAATCTCAGTGTATTTTATTCTTAATCCCCGATATTATTGCGGGTGTGTATATTTAATATAAGTGACTTTGATTTGCCAAAGGAATTAACTGATTTAATTATTGGGTTAATTACCGGTTAAGTTGGGTCACTATATTTTATATATGGCATGCCGTGAATTCTTGAAGGGACAGTGTATCCCGTAAGGGTTGATAATATCCCCGAGATGAGTTCATAAGGAATTATTATGTAAACCCTGCAGGTGGATTTAATCCGCATAATAATTAAAGTTGAACGGTACTATTCTCGGATATAAGAAATGAATAATATTTATTGAGCAATAAATAAATTTATTCATGGATATTTAAATCTTAAATACACGGAATATATAATACTACCGGAGAAATATTATTTGATATAATATGGAATAATATTGGGAGTGCAATTTTATTTATATAGTGGAAAATAAATAAAATTAATATTGATAAGAATTAATAGATTTGGGTTGGACCCAATTTAATTTTCAATATTGGAAGCCCAATATTTATTCTCCTTATGATCCCCTACGTAGCCTATATAAGCACTACATGGTCTTCACTTTTCAACAACACAATTAATTGACTTACGCCAATCATAAAGTTTTGAGAGTGAGGAAGATCCATAAGAGTTCGATAGATCGTCGCCCACACGACGTTCGAACGAGGTGCAAGGAATACGTGGGAAGATCGCAAGGTCATCAAAGGTGTTTGATTTCGTTTCTCCGCACAACGAATCGAAGGTAAAATCATAAACCTTCTTTTATGATTTTGTGTGATTAATCGTAGCGTATACATGAACACACGATCCGGGTAAACGTACGAACTTCGGGGACGGGGATTCGAGATCCCCGGCGAAGATCGGGAAACCCTCGAATTGATTCGAGGGTGGCGGTCGAGCCCTAGGGCTTCGACCGCCGGCGTGCGTCGAGAAGGGAGCCCCGGCTGGACGCCGGGGCAGACGATCGACGGGGGTCGATCGTCGGGGAGGCCGCGGGCTGGTGCCGCGGCGGGTCCCCTCCGCCCATCGACGGCGGCGCGCATCCGAAGAGGCCCCAGCTGGAGCCGGGGTGAGTGATCGTACCCCGTAGGGTCGATCGCTGGGGGCGTCGCAGGCTGCTGCCGTGACGGGTGCCCCCCCGCCTCTTCCGGTGGTGGCGGTGAGTCGCCGGACTCACCGCCGGGGGCTGTTCCGAACAGCCCCAGGGGTGCGACTGCGCACCCCACGCGATCAATCGATCGTGAGCCCCTTTGCGGCGGGGGCTCGGCTAGGGTTTTGCCGCGGCTTGTCCGCGGTGGAGCTCTCGTCGGGCCCGGTTCTGTCGTATGGTGGTTCGCGTTCGTGGATTCGACTTGTGGGAGAAAATCGGCTGGGGGCGGGCTGCGTGTCTTCGGGTGCGTAGTCTCCAAAGGTCGGACTCCTGCGGATGAGTCGGGAATCCAATCTCCGGCGATGAAGGATTTCGGTCGGGCTATTGGTTCCGCATAAATTTTAATAGCCCGAGATATCGATTTCCAACACACGTGTGACGAAGAAGACGAAGAGGACGAAAAACCGGGGGGGTCGATCATCCCCATGATCGATCCCCATGAGGATCGATCGACCCCACGCCAAGGGGCTACCCGCTAGGGCTTCCGGCCACGCCGGCCACCGGTGGTGGTGGCGCGTGGCTAAGGGGCGGCGGCGGTGGTGGCCGTTGGTGGTGGTGGTCGACGGTGGGGGTGGTGTGGGGATCCCCAACCCATACTGTTGGAGTTGTGTACTTAATGTCTAGATTTAAGCATCGGTAAACTCCCAATCATAGCATTTAACCTATTTAATTAATAAACAATTATTTGCAATTAATTATCATTAATTATTTACGCAAAATATAGTCCTGGATTCTATACGTTGTAGTTAGTATGGTGTGTCGGGCCCACACAGAAGATCATACTATCGGTTACTCGTATTTAATCAAACAGTTGCTCACGACCTAGATGGACACGAACTAGTCCATCGGTATAGTCGTTGTGTGAGAGAGAAAATAATTTGTCTTAATTATTTTATCACACTTGTACACTTTGTGTATTGAGCGGATCGTTTGAGATTTATCGATTAGGATTGCCTTGGATAATCGATTTAAATCTCAGTGTATTTTATTCTTAATCCCCGATATTATTGCGGGTGTGTATATTTAATATAAGTGACTTTGATTTGCCAAAGGAATTAACCGATTTAATTATTGGGTTAATTACCGGTTAAGTTGGGTCACTATATTTTATATATGGCATGCCGTGAATTCTTGAAGGGACAGTGTATCCCGTAAGGGTTGATAATATCCCCGAGATGAGTTCATAAGGAATTATTATGTAAACCCTGCAGGTGGATTTAATCCGCATAATAATTAAAGTTGAACGGTACTATTCTCGGATATAAGAAATGAATAATATTTATTGAGCAATAAATAAATTTATTCATGGATATTTAAATCTTAAATACACGGAATATATAATACTACCGGAGAAATATTATTTGATATAATATGGAATAATATTGGGAGTGCAATTTTATTTATATAGTGGAAAATAAATAAAATTAATATTGATAAGAATTAATAGATTTGGGTTGGACCAAATTTAATTTTCAATATTGGAAGCCCAATATTTATTCTCCTTATGATCCCCTACGTAGCCTATATAAGCACTACATGGTCTTCACTTTTCATAACACAATTAATTGACCTACGCCAATCATAAAGTTTTGAGAGTGAGGAAGATCCATAAGAGTTCGATAGATCGTCGCCCACACGACGTTCGAACGAGGTGCAAGGAATACGTGGGAAGATCGCAAGGTCATCAAAGGTGTTTGATTTCGTTTCTCCGCACAACGAATCGAAGGTAAAATCATAAACCCTCTTTTATGATTTTATGTGAATCAATTGTAGTATATACATGAACACACGATCCGGATAAACGTACGAACTTCGGGGACGGGGATTCGAGATCCCCGGCGAAGATCGAGAGA
The DNA here is from genome assembly GCA_954870475.1 of Euphrasia confusa. NCBI lineage: Eukaryota > Viridiplantae > Streptophyta > Magnoliopsida > Lamiales > Orobanchaceae > Euphrasia > Euphrasia confusa. The sequence goes on along the minus strand of OX940949.1, from coordinate 12,253,165 downwards.
ACCCTCGGTTTGGAACCGAGGGGGCGATCGAACCCTAGGGTTCGATCGAGGCGCACGGACGAGGGAGCCCCGGCTGGACGCCGGGGCAAGCGATCGACCTAGGGTCGATCGCGGGGAGACCGCCGTGGGCTGGTGCCACGGCAGCTGGTTCCTCCCCAGCCCTCCACCGGCGGCCAGGCACGACGGAGGAGCCCCGGCTGGAGCCGGGGCATGCGATCGACCGCAAGGTCGATCACGGGGAAAGCCGCGGCTGGAGCCGCGGCGGGTCAGCTGGGGGCTGACCGCCCCTCCTCCGGCGATGGTGGTGAGTCGCCGGACTCACCACCGGGGGCTGCTGGACAGCCCCGGCGATCGCGGCGTGCGATCGCGAGCCCCTCGCGGCTGGGGGGGCTCGGCTAGGGTTTTCTAGCCGCGGGGTTTCATCCCGTGGCAGTGATGCTCAAGTCGAGCTCCGTCGACGTGAGATGGTTCGCGTCCATGGATCCGACTCGCGGGAGAAAATCGGCTGGGGGCGGGTTGCGTGTCTTCGGGCGCGTAGTCTCCAAAGGTCGGACTCCTGCGGATGAGTCGGGGATCCAATCTCCGGCGATGAAGGATTTCGGTCGGGCTATCGGTTCCGCATAATTTTAATAGCCCGGGATATCGATTTCCAACAATTGGTATCAGAGCGTTTGGTTTCGTGTTCATGTATATGCTCGATTGTTGTTCTATGGTTGATTTAATTATTGCTTAATTAATTATCATGATTATTAAACTCTCGGACATGTCGAGATTCGTTTTGTGTGGTTGAATGCTTGTAATAGTAAAAATTCGGGGGTTGACCGAATTTAGGATTTATTATTACGTTCTACTTTTTCCGGAAAATGTATAGGGTCGATTTCATGTATAGAATCGATACCGGATAATTGTAATTTAATTCTTGTAATTTTAATTACGTTGGTTCGATGTTGAGACGATCGCCGGAAGACGAAGAAGGTGTGACGAAGAAGACAATGGACGAAGGGGCCGATCATCCCCATGATCGACCCCATGGATCGATCGCCGGCATGGGGCTGTCCGCGGGAGCTTCCGGCCACGCCGGCCACCAGAGGTGGTGGCGCGTGGGCTGGGGGCGGCGGCGGTGCTCCTCCCGGGCGGCAGTCGACGGTGGGGATGGTACGGGGACTCCCAACCCGCGCTACTCCTACCATAATCCGACTTTCCGAAATTAATTCGACTTTCCTATTTGAGTGTCTTCCTTTTAGGAAACTCTCATGGATTAGGAAAGAATTAATTGAATTGATTTTATTCCTATTTGCTTTATTTCCTTTATGGAAATATTCATGGATTAGGAATTTAATTAATTTGGTATTAATTTATTTCCTATTTGATTATTCCTATTCTTGGGAATTTTCATTAGATGGAAATAAATTGATAATGGAAAGTAGAGGAGTCCTAAATTTATTTTTGTTTCCTTATTCTATTATAGAAGTCTTATAGAATATTCCGAGTTTTACTTGGATAGATTATTCTAAAAGATTTAATAGAATTAGATGGGAAATTAAATAAATAAAAATATTAATAATATTTAATTTTATTTTCGATATATTCGATTGACTTAATTTTCGAATTAAGTAACTTTTGGATTAATTGAAAATAAATAGATTTAAATATTAGAAATTAATATTCTCGTCACATGGAGCATTCAAGAACGAAGACTAGAAGATGCATGTCAAGATAAAGCCATGATAGTCGGGAAAAATAATTTCTCTAGCATTATTTGTGACTATGTGATCTATGTGCTTTATTGCTTTCATGCATGCTATATGTGTTTATTTTTATGCACTAGATAGCGTATCCCTTTATAATAAAAAGCTAAGTGGGAGAGGGGATGGAAACATTCCCATGGTCTCCATTACTGTTCTCTTGGTGACTCTTATGGACTTTCGAAGTTCGTATAGACGAGTCATTGGAGGAGAATTCTTGTAATTCCTTTTACGAGAAACTTTGATTAAGTTTATCAAACAATGCCTAATTTGTCTTTCCAAAGCTGATTTCAAGTCGACTCATTCTCACCCCGGGGAGTGGAATGGAGCCAGAGCCACTTGGTCATGTAGAGGACACAAATTAGAGACTTTCGTGCCATACTTTTATAGATGGGTCGTTTGTCTGCTCGGCTCCCTCATTTATGAGAGATATGGTCGTTCGCATGGTGAATCACTGGTTAGAAACTTCGAGTTTCACTTATGATTCTCCACGTATTGATCTACGAGATTAAATGGATCAAGTAATTGGGAGTCAATTATAAAAATCTCTTAACTGGTAAACGTCCACACCACGTGGCTTGCTATGCTGACGGACTTTGGATTAATTGATGTAGACAGTTGTAAGTAATTACGAAGAGTTGTGAAGTTATCGTAAACGTCCACACCACGTGGCTTGCGGTGATGTAGCAATTCCAAGTAGTTTACTTTGGTACTGAGTAATGGTTTACACTTAGATACGCGTTATAGTATCCCTCCCCACGAGGTTACGCTATGATTGATGTATGACCAAAGAAAAACTAATTGCTAAATCATTTGGGTGGGTAAACGTCCACACCACGTGGCTTGCTTTACCTGATGGGATTTTAGATGTGATTAGTAATTTAATGATGTTATTCCAGGGAGATAACGTCGGATATTAAATTAATTGTTTGTTTAAATGTGCTTATAGGTTTAGAAAATTGCTATGAATCCACTTGAGATGATACTTGAGGAATTTAACGCACTGGTTCCACACTGTGTTGAATGGAAAGAGGAGTTAGACATTGCTCAGACTGTAAAGGAGTACAAAGATGTACTCGGTGAAACTTGTCCTCCTGGACTCACCATTAACTCGACTGAGGATGAGATTTTTGACTTTGAGAAATGGGATAGTGCTCGTTCATTAACCATTAATCATGATGTCATGCTCAAACTCAAGTTGCTGTTTGGACATGATGAGGAGGCTAGAAAAGAGGCGATGAGGATACTCATAAAGATCTGTTGCTTCGATGAAACACTTGATCATGTTTTTGAGATGATGGATCTTTTGGACGAGTTGAAACAATCGCAAGCTCTTATAGCCAAAGCCAAAGGTCTCGGACCTAAAGGCAAGGGAAAGGAGAAGAAGACAAGGAGGTCCGGTGGTCCTAAGGGACTTGGACCAAAGGGTGGGATAAAGAAGCCTTCTGGCAAATATCCCCAAGGGAAGCAGTCTGAGTACTGGGGGTCTACATCTTGTCCTCTCAAAGGTACGAATTTTTTCTTTAGTCGTAAAACATAGTCAGCGGTATTATCTACCAGAATTCTGGTGTGTAGATATGGAACCACTGACGGTATGTGCATCCTAAATGCAGGGGTTCCAGAAAACCCGGCGACTTAGATAAGAAGAGTTCGAGTCCTCATGGGCAGAGCTGTTGAGGAAGCAGCAGTTGCAGTGGAAGACGTTTATCTTTTTGATAGTTATAGGATTTCATTTCAAGTTTATTGCTTTGTACCTTTCATTTTAGAAAGAACTTTTGTTCTGGATTTCTATTATTAATGGATATTTTATTTCTTTAATCATTTGATGGTTTAGATAAGAAATAATGGCGATATCTATTCTGGTACATTAGATAGCAATATATGAATGATGAATCCTTAGTCTACCACAATGCAACAAACCGTTGTATAACTTGTTTTATTAGATGTATTTCTCTTATCAATCATTATACTTGTGAATACCTAAACTTAATAGTATCTATTCAAAAGGGATTCAAAAGGTCGAAGTTGATTTGATCAATTATAGTTGGAGGAATGGACCTCCCGACCTAAGAATCGATCTTGAAAGATGATACAACTGAGTTAACCTTTCTGGATAAAGAATGGAATTCGGACAAGTATAGAAAATGATTAATGTCGTATGTGTAATTAGAAAAAGGTACGAGTCGTTCTTTCAAGAACACTCGAAGATGGATTAGAATGCTTGATGTGTCATAAAGGCGGAGTGTTTTTCAACACAAAGCCATTATGGGGATCCTTCAAAGTATATCCATTGGGAGCCTGCGACCTGTTCGCGGAGGCTGTCACCTATCTAAATAACGCATAGCATAAATCAAAGATTGAGATTAAGTCTCAAGCGACTGCACCATACACTGATGTGTAGACATGGTGTGTCAGGAATGAGAAATGGGATTCTAATGGTAGAAGAACAAGTTTGTTCGGAACTACCTATGTTCTATGGATTTTCTGGATACAACAACATATTGGATATGGTTGTAGAATATCCTAGTTGAACAAGTAATTGTATGTTCAATAGTACCACGGACCAGAAGGGTGTTTTCGCCCGGTTCTTGGAGAAGACTATTATATGAACTACAAATGCCCTAATGAACAAGATACTTTATAATGAGGAGAGAGAAGACTGAGAACCAGCCTAACCGAGTATTAGTACACCACTAACATCACCTAATGTTATTACTGTTATGCACCGGAACGCCATTGCAGTGGGAGGTTGTTAAGCAACCAGAGAAGTTCATAAGACTGGAGGAGTTTTGAACTCTGGATCTAGTATACATGAAATCAATCCCTAGTTCTGCATAGGGGCAGTACTAATCTAAATGTGCCTGCTTGGATAGCAATAAGTATTATTGTTAAGAGGCAAGATCATTTAGAAGTACAAGCTCAGTGAATCCATTTATGGATTATCACAGAGCCGAAACTTGTGGAACTTGCAAATTGATGAGATAGTCCATTTTATGGGTTTATCAAGAAGCAAAGACAAGATTGGTGTGTTGGAGACGTAATGAAAACAAAGTGATGTTTCTCGGAATTTTGTGTAGATAACACTTCATCATTGGCAACAATGTAAAAGTGTTGTCAGACATAAAATAGAGGTTGTCTAAGTAAGTCGAAATATAAGATTAAGATGAAGTTGAATCATGTTCTTAGAAGTCTTTCGATCTCTAGATAAGAACAATTGTACTTCTCTTTAGATATCTTATACGATTATGGTTTGTTTTTAAAACATGCACAATTCTGAGAAAGGTTATTACCTTTCGAGAACAGAATGCATCTATCTAAGGTATGTGTCTTGCACACATAAAAGAGATAGATATAGACAAAGCGGTTTCCTACACTTCGAGTGTGGAGAGCTTTGTGGAAGTGGTGTTATAAAACAAGGACCTGATATCAACTATGCGGTTAGCATAGTGGAAGGACATCAAAGTAATCTGGATAAGAGATATTCGAATGCTGTAAAAGTACTTGAAAATACTGGATAACTAGCAAAACGAAATTTTCTTAGATTATAGTTTCTCAGATCCAAAATCAGAGAAAGACCAGTGTAAGTCGATATCAGGCTATGTGTTCACTTTTAGAAGAGGTGGAACCTAAAGTATGAAAGAGTGATAAGCGTAATGCTTCTCGGACTCTATCATAAATCGAATAGCAGCCTCAGAGGCAGCGGAAGTTTGGTTAGGTTCCGGAATGACCTCTGAACTTGGATATGACTCTTGGTTCACCAAAGGCTATGTACATAGCGGTGCATGGTAAACTGAAAGAAGTCATAAGTTCAAAAGATGATGATAACACATAGAGCAAGTACCACCTGATACGAAGCATCGTCAGAGAGACGACGCAGTGGTCACCAAGATAACTTCGGAGCGGCAACCTAGATTGCTCACTCACATAATACTTCTGAGAAGTATAACTTAAGCACGTGATGAGTATGGGAGTCGGGAGTTTGGAGGAAATGACTAGACCTTAGTACAAGTGGGAGATTGTTGGAGTTGTGTACTTAATGTCTAGATTTAAGCATCGGTAAACTCCCAATCATAGCATTTAACCTATTTAATTAATAAACAATTATTTGCAATTAATTATCATTAATTATTTACGCAAAATATAGTCCTGGATTCTATACGTTGTAGTTAGTATGGTGTGTCGGGCCCACACAGAAGATCATACTATCGGTTACTCGTATTTAATCAAACAGTTGCTCACGACCTAGATGGACACGAACTAGTCCATCGGTATAGTCGTTGTGTGAGAGAGAAAATAATTTGTCTTAATTATTTTATCACACTTGTACACTTTGTGTATTGAGCGGATCGTTTGAGATTTATCGATTAGGATTGCCTTGGATAATCGATTTAAATCTCAGTGTATTTTATTCTTAATCCCCGATATTATTGCGGGTGTGTATATTTAATATAAGTGACTTTGATTTGCCAAAGGAATTAACCGATTTAATTATTGGGTTAATTACCGGTTAAGTTGGGTCACTATATTTTATATATGGCATGCCGTGAATTCTTGAAGGGACAGTGTATCCCGTAAGGGTTGATAATATCCCCGAGATGAGTTCATAAGGAATTATTATGTAAACCCTGCAGGTGGATTTAATCCGCATAATAATTAAAGTTGAACGGTACTATTCTCGGATATAAGAAATGAATAATATTTATTGAGCAATAAATAAATTTATTCATGGATATTTAAATCTTAAATACACGGAATATATAATACTACCGGAGAAATATTATTTGATATAATATGGAATAATATTGGGAGTGCAATTTTATTTATATAGTGGAAAATAAATAAAATTAATATTGATAAGAATTAATAGATTTGGGTTGGACCCAATTTAATTTTCAATATTGGAAGCCCAATATTTATTCTCCTTATGATCCCCTACGTAGCCTATATAAGCACTACATGGTCTTCACTTTTCATAACACAATTAATTGACCTACGCCAATCATAAAGTTTTGAGAGTGAGGAAGATCCATAAGAGTTTGATAGATCGTCGCCCACACGACGTTCGAACGAGGTGCAAGGAATACGTGGGAAGATCGCAAGGTCATCAAAGGTGTTTGATTTCGTTTCTCCGCACAACGAATCGAAGGTAAAATCATAAACCCTCTTTTATGATTTTATGTGAATCAATTGTAGTATATACATGAACACACGATCCGGATAAACGTACGAACTTCGGGGACGGGGATTCGAGATCCCCGGCGAAGATCGAGAGAACCCTCGGTTTGGAACCGAGGGGGGCGATCGAACCCTAGGGTTCGATCGAGGCGCACGGACGAGGGAGCCCCGGCTGGACGCCGGGGCAAGCGATCGACCTAGGGTCGATCGCGGGGAGACCGCCGTGGGCTGGTGCCACGGCAGCTGGTTCCTAATTTAGGATTGATTTATTTCCTAATTGATTATTCCTATTTTATGGGAATTTTCATAGTAATGGAAATTAATTAATCTTGGAAAGTAGAAGAGTCCTAATTTATTTTATTTCCTTATTCTATTATAGAAGTCTTCTAGAATATTCCAAGTTTGACTTGGACGGATTATTCTAGAGATTTAATAGAATTAGATAGGAAAAGAAATAAATAAAAATATTAATAATATTTAATTTTATTTTGATTTATTCGATTGACTTAATTTTCGAATTAAGTATCTTTTGGATTTATTGAGAATAAATAGATTTAAATATTGGGATTAATATTCTCGTCACATGGAGCATTCAAGAACGAAGACTGAAGACTAGAAGACGCATACGGAGAAGGAATAAAGCCATGATAGTCGAAAAATAATTTTCTAGCTTATTTTGACTATGTGCTATGTGCTTTCTTGCTTGTATGCATGCTATATGTGTTTACTTTATGCACTAGATAGCGTATCCCTTTGTTATAAAAAGCTAAGTGGGAGAGGGGATGGAAACATTCCCATGGTCTCCATTGCTGTTCTCTTGGTGACTCTTGTGGACTTTTGAAGTTCACATAGATGTGTCATTGTAGGAGAATTCTTGTAATTCCTTTTACAAGAGACATTGATTAAGTTTATCAAACAATGCCTAATTTGTCTTTCTGAAACTGACTTCAAGTCGACTCATTCTCACCCCGGGGAGTGGAATGGAGCCAAAGCCACTTGGTCATGTGGATGACACAAATTAGAGACATTCGTACCATCCTTTTAGGGTGGATCGATTGTCTGCTCGGCTCCCTCATCTAATGAGAGATAGGGTTGTTCGCATGGTGAATCACTGGTTAGAAACTTCGAGTTTCACTTATGATTCTCCGCGTCTTGATTTACGAAAATCGAATGGATCTTGTAACTGGGAGTCAATTATAAAAGTCTCTTAGTATAGTAAACGTCCACACAACGTGGCTTGCTATACTGACGGATTTTGGATTAATTGATGTAGACAGTTGTAAGGAATTGTGAAGATTTGTGAAGTTGTCGTAAACGTCCACACAACGTGGCTTGCGGTGATGTAGCAATTCCAAACGATTTCCTTTGGTGCTGAGTAATGGTTTACACTTAGATACGCTTTATAGTATTCCTCCCACCGAGGTTCCGCTATAAATGATGTATGACCAAAGAAAATCTAATTGCTAAATCATTTGGGTGGGTAAACGTCCACACACCGTGGCTTGCCTTACCTGATGGGATTTTAGATGTGATTAGTAATTTAATGATATTATTCCAGGGAGATAATATCGGATATTAAATTGATTGTTTGTTTAAATGTGCTTATAGGTTTAGAGAATAGCTATGAACCCACTTTCTATGATACTCAAGGAGCATAAGCTCACTGGCCCCAACTACATTGATTGGAAGAGAAATTTAGACATTGTCCTAACTTCTGAGGAGTACAAGTTCGTACTCCATGAAGTATGCCCTGCTGAGCCCACGCCTGCCTCAACTGATGAGGAAAAACTGGCATATCGGAAGTGGAAAAAGGCTGATGAAATGGCTAGGTGTTATATTTTGGCTTCTATGTCAAATGTACTCCAAACCCAACATGAGTCGATGGACACTGCCTATGATATGATGTTTAACCTCAAGGAGATGTTTGGAGAGCAAGATCGTGCGGCAAGGCAAGAAGCCATGAGAGTCCTCATGACAACTACTCAGTCTGAAGGAACGCCCGTAGGGGAGCACGTTCTTAAGATGATGGGTTTGTTGAATGAGCTTGAGATCCTAGGAGCTCAAATTGATGATGAGACGCAATTCGACATCATACTCCAGTCTCTGACCCCTAGCTTTGAGCAGTTTCGCATGAGTTATAATATGGGTAAACTATCTTACTCTCTTGCGCAACTCCTGACTGAGCTGAAGGCGGCAGAGGGGATCTACAAGAAGGGCAAGTCTCTAGCGCTTGTAGCTACCAAGTCCAAAGGCTTTAAGCCTGGTGGAGGTAGGGGCAAGAGAAGGAAGCAAGCCAGGAAACCCAGTGGTGTCAAGAAGGTTGTACCACGAGTGGGGGCTGCAAAGCCAAAGGGCAATTGCTTCCGATGCAACAAGTCTGGACACTGGAAGTCTGAATGTCCTCTCAGAGGTACGAATTTTTCTTTAGTCGTAAAAACATAGTCAGCGGTATTATCTACCAGAATTCTGGTGTGTAGATATGGAACCACTGACGGTATGTGCATTTTGAATGCAGGGGTTCCAGAAAACCCGGCGACTTAGAGAAGGAGAGTTCGAGTCTACACGGGCAAAAGCTGTAGAGGAGGCAGCTGTTGCGGTGGAAGACATTTATCTGCTTTAGTAGTTAAATAGGATTTCATTTCAAGATTATTGCATTATGTACCCTTTATTTTAGAAAGAACGTTTTGTTCTGGATTTCTATCATTAATGAATGGATAGTTTTATTTCTTTAAATCATTGGATGATTTTTGAGATAATGGGTATTATCTATTCTGGTACATTAGAAAGCAATATATGAATGATAGATCCTAAGTCTACCACGATGCAACGAACCGTTCTATAACTTGTTTTACTTGTTAGATATTTCTTTATTAAATCATTATACTTGTGAATTCTTGAACTTAGTAGTATTTTCAAATAAAATTCAAAAGGGTCGAAATTGATTTGATCAATTATAGTTGAAGGAATGGACCTTCCGACCTGAGAATTAAATTTGGAGGATAATACATCTAAGCAAACCTTTCTGGATAAAGGATAGAATTCGGAAAAGTATTAGAGATGATTAGATATGCAGACGTATGTGTAAACAAGAGAGGTGCGAGTAGTTCTTTTAAAGTATACTCGGTGATGGATTAGAATATTTAATGTGCCATAAAAGTAAAGTGTTTTGACTAGTCAATGGACACAAAGCTATTATGGGGAACCGTTAAAGTATATCCATTAGAAGGCTGCGACTTGGTCGCGGAGGCCATCACCTATCTAAATAACGCATAAGCATAATCGAAGTTTGGGATTCAAACCCAAAAGGACACGCCATGCACTTACGTGTAGAGATGGTGCGTTAGAAATAAGAAATAGAAATCTAACAGTAAAAGAACAAGTTGTTCGGAACTACCTATGTTCTATGGATATTCCTGGATACAACAAGATTGGTTGTAGGATATCCTAGATGAACGAAGTGTTGTGTGTTCTATAGTACGATGAACCAGAGGGACGTCTATCGTTCGGTTCATAGAGGAATACTATTAGATGAACCACAAAGCCTGAATTGATACCTTGGAATGAGAAGAATAGACAAAAGACTGAGAACCAGCCAAACCGAGTAGAAGTACACCACACACTGCACCTATTGTTATTACTGTTATACACCGGGACGCCATTGCAGTGGGAGGTTGTTGGACAACCAAAGATATTCATAAGACTAGAGGAGTTCGGACTCTGGATCTAGTAGACATGAAATCGATCCCTAGCTCTGCATAAGGGCGGTACTAGATCTAAATGAGCCTGCTTGGAGAACAATAAGGTTTATTGTTAAGAGGCTAAATCATTTAGAGTACAAGCTTAGTAAATCCATTTATGGATTGGAGCAAAGCTGTAAATCGTGGAACTTGCGAATTGATGAGATAGTCCATTTAATGGATTCATCAAAAGGCAAAGACGATGGGTGTACTGGAAAGGTAATGGAAACAAGGTGGTGTTTCTCGGAGATTTTATGTAGATAATGTTTTATCATTGGCAACAATGTAAAGATATTATCAGACATAAAATAATGGTTGTCTAAATAAATCGGGATATAAGATTGAGAAGAAGTTGGAACATGTTCTTAAGATCTTGTGATCTAGGGAAAAGAACATTGTACTTCTCCTAGACATCTTATACGATTATGGTTTGTTTTAACATGCTTAATTATGAGAAAGGTTATTACCCTTCAGAGACAGAATAAATAAATGCAATGTTGAAAAACTAGAACCTGATATCAACTATGCGGTTTGCGTAGTGGGAGGATATCAAATTAATCTAGATAAGAGATTCTCGAATGCTGTAATAGTACTTGTGAAAGTACTGGATATTAAGCAAGACGAAATCTTCTTGGATTACACATTCTCAGATCTAAATCAGAGAAGGACCAGTGTAAGTCGATATCAGGTTATGTGTTCATTTTTGAAAGAGGCGAAACCTTTAAATATGAAAAGAGTGATAAGCGGGATGCTTCTCAGACTCTCTCATTACCGAAAAGCAGCCTCAGAGGCAGCGGAAGTTTTGGTTAGGTTCCGGGATAACCTCTAAGACTTGGATATGACTCTTGGTTTGCCAAAGGCTATTTCATAGCGGTGCATGGTAAACCGGAGGAAGGCATAAGTCGAAAAGTGATGATAACACATAGTGCAAGTACCACCTGATACGAGTCGTCGTCGAGGGAGACGACGTAGTAGTCACCTAGATAACTTCAGAGCGACAACCTAGAGTGCTCATTCACATAGTACTTCTCGAAAGTACACCTTAAGCACGTGATGAGTATGGGAGTCGGGAGTTGGGAAGAAATGACTAGACCTTAGTACAAGTGGGAGATTGTTGGAGTTGTGTACTTAATGTCTAGATTTAAGTAACGGTAAACTCCTGTCATAGCATTTAATCTATTAAATTAACGAACAATTGTTTTGCTTTTAATTATTTATTAATTAGATAAATGCAAACCATGGTTCTGGATTTTATACGTTGTAGTTAGTATGGTGTGCATGGGCACACAGAAGATCATACTATCGGTCACTCGTATTTAATCGAACAGTTGCTCACGACCTAGATGGACACGAACTAATCTATCGGTATAGTCGTTGTGTGAGAGAGAAAATAATTTATCTTAATTATTTTATCACACTTGTACACTTGGTGTATTGAGCGGATCGTTGAGATTCATCGATTAGGATTGCCGGCGATAATCGATTCGAGTCTCAGAGTATTTCATTCTTAATCCCCGATATTATTGCGGGTGCGTATATTTAATATAAGTGACTTTGATTTACCAAAGGAATTAACCGATTTAATTATTGGGTTAATTACCGGTTAAGTTGGGTCACTATATTTTATATATGGCATGCCGTGAATAATTGACCGGACAGTGTATCCCGTAAGGGTTGATAATATCCCCGAGATGAGTTCAAAAGGAATTATTGTGTAAACCTCATGAGTGGATTCGTTCCGCACAATAATTAAGGTTGAATGGTACTAGTCTCGGATTAAAGAGATGAATAAATTAATTAGCAATAAATTAATTTTATTCATGGATATTTCTATCTTAAATACACGGAATAAATAAATACTACCGGAGAAATATTATTTGATATAATATGGTTTAATATTGGGAGTGCAATTAATTTATATAGTGGAAAATAAATTAATTAATATTGATAAGGATTAATGGACTTGGGCAGTGGGCTCAATTTAATCATCAATATTGGAAGCCCAATATTCCACCTCCTTTAGATCCCCTGCGTAGCCTATAAAAGCACTACATGGCCTTCATAAATCATAAGACAAGATTATCATACTTGATATTCTAGAGAGTTGAAGGAGATCCATAGGAGTTCGATAGATTGTCGCCCACCCGACGTTCGAACGGAGTGCAAGGAATACGTGGGAAGATTCAAAGGTCTTCAATTTGATTTCGTTTCTCCGCACAACGAATCAAAGGTATGATCATCAAAACCCCCTCTATGATCGTATGTGATATGAATTGTAATATATACATGAACAAGATGATCCGGGAAAAACGTCGAGACCGGGATACGGGGATCCGGGATCCCCGTCGGGATCGAGAAGGGGCGGCCGAACCCTAGGGTTCGACCGCCGGCACCGCACGACGAAGGGAGCCCCGGCTGGACGCCGGGCCGAGCAATCGACTGGAGTCGATCGCTGGGGATGCCACGGGCTGGTGCCGTGGCGGATCCCCGCCCCTCGATGGCGGCGTGCAAGGAGGGAGGCCCCGGCTGGACGCCGGGGCGTGCGATCGAGCTAGGCTCGATCGCTGGGCAAGCCGCGGCTTTGCCGCGGTGGTCAGCGGGGCTGACCGCCCCTCCCGGTGGCGACGGCGGTGAAGTCGCCGGACTCACCGCCACCCGGGGGCTGCCGGAGCAGCCCCAAGCGATCGCCATGCACAGGCGATCGCGAACCCCACGTTAGGGGTTCGGCTAGGGTTTAGCCGCGGGTTCATCCCGCGGCGATGCTCTTGTCGAGCCCGGTTCTTCGTGGCGTTCGTGATCGGTTTCCGGCGACGGGTTTTCGGTCGGGGTTATCGGTTCCGCAATTTTTTGATACCCCGGGATATCGAATTCCAACATATCTTACACTTATGGACTTGTGATTTCTTACCATTTGCCATCGCACCGCTATTTACATAGCCTTTGGCAAATTAAGAATCACATCTAAGTCCCAGAGATTATCCCGGAGTTATACCAAAACTTCCGCTGCCTCTGAGGCCGCTATTTAGTTACCCATGGCAGAGTCCGAAAAGCATCGTGCTTATCACTCTTCCATGTTAAAACTCCTTCTCCTTCAATAGTGAAACACATAGCCTGATATCGACTTACACCGGTCCTCATTTGATTAGAAATCTAAGAGAATGTAATCCAAAGGAAATGCTCGTCTGCTTCGTAGTCTAGAACAGTACTTCGAAAGTACTTTTACAGCAGTCGAATATTCCTTGTGCGGTTTTGCGCGGTTGTGCCTCGGGCATGATGGCTGGGCGTAAACCGGGTCTGGGGCTTCATGCTGAGTGCAGTAGGGACGCTGGAGGTCGACTGGGCATGTCCGGATGTTCGAGAGGTCGAACGGACATGTCCCGGGTAGTCGATTTCCAACAATTGGTATCAGAGCCGGTTTATCGGTTTGTTGTATTGTTCGTACGATTTACCTTGCAGGTTGAACCCGATTATTATGGCCAACATTATGGGATGTTGTATGATAATTTTTTTGTGGTTTGATTAACTTCTCGGGCTTGTCGAGATTGTTTTGTTTTGGAAAACGTTGCTTGTTTGTAATAGATAAAAACGACGGGTTGAGTCGTTAGGTTTATTTATTTATTTCCGTTGTTTTTCCGGGCATGTATAGGATCGATCACCCTGTATAGGATCGATGCCGGATTTAGTAGATTTATTCTTGTAATTTTTCTTGCTAATTTTGGTGGATCGAGACGAGATCGAAACCCGGAGAAATGAGAGTCGAGGAGACGAACCGGCAACGGGCAGCCATCGAACACACCCCGTGTTCGTGACGGGCAGCAGCGGGGCTGGGGTTCGTTCGACCCCACGGACGACTCAACGAGGCTCGAGACGAGACTCCAGTGGGAGGAGTTCGTCTCTTGACCCTCGAGCGAGTCGGCTGTAGACCGAGACGAGCAACGAGATCCAAGAGACGTGCATTGGAGAACACTTAAGGCCATAATAATCGGGACCACGTTAATTGCTTTTTGCTTGTTTTACGTGCTTTATTATTATACTTAATTGTTTATGCATGTTATCCCTTATCGTAAAATACTAAGTGGGAGAGGGATTGGAAACAATCCCGCGGTCTCCATTCTCTATTTTGAATGTGATGTGTATTGACTTACAAGTTGGCTTTAGTGTCATCCTCCCTATCCGATAAAGTCGATACACGGATATCACTAGATAAAAAAAAATCGAATTAAAATTCCACTTATAAAATTGAACAATTATATTTCTCAAAAGCAATGCCTAATCTGTCTTTTCAAAGACTAATTTCAACTCGACTCATTCTCACCCCGGGGAGTGGAATGGAGCCAAAGCGCTTGGTTATGTCGATGACACAGATTAGAGACTTTCGAGACATTCGATGACTAGATCGATTGTCTGATTGGCTCCCTCGCCTAGTGAGAGATAGGGCTCAATTGCATGATTGATCGCTGGTTAGAAACTTCGAGTTTCACTTACGAGATATCAAGCTTTGATTAATAAAATTGTGAAATTTAATAAATGTAAGAGTCAATTAACAAAGATGTTTGTTTTAGTAAACGTCCACACTATCGTGGCTTGCTAAATGGAAACGGTGCTTTGGGTTAATTAAGACTCTATGACATTTAAATAAATGGGATTCAATTAATAAAGTTGTTTGTTTTAGTAAACGTCCACACTAACGTGGCTTGCTAAATGGAAACGGAACTTTGGGATTAATTGAGGCTCGACAGTTATAGAATATCGTGGAGGACCGCATGTCAACGTAAACGTCCACATGAATGTGGCTTGCGGTGGATATGTAGTTCCCGAGCGGTTGACTTAGTACTGAGAAATGGTACACACTTAGGTACGCTTTATAGTATCCTCCCCATCGGAGTCACTGCTATAATGATGTACGACCGAAGTAAAAATCTAATTATAAAATTGTTTGGATTAGTATACGTCCACAAGAACGTGGCATGCTAGTCTGATGGGATTTTGGAAATGATTGGTAGTTTAATGATATTATTTGAGGGAAATGATATCGAATTAAACTCATTGTTTGTTTTATATGGTATTATTCCCATTAAAAGTCAACAAACTCACTGAACCTGTTTGTATGGATTAAAGAAGAAACTTGGACATTATCCTAACTGCAGAGGAGTACAAATATGTACTCCAAGTCAATTGACCTGCTGAACCAAATGATGCTTCCACTACTGAGGAAAGGAAGCTCATTTGAAATGGATCAAGGCTATGAGATGACGCGGAGCAACATTATGACTTTCATGTCAAATGTGCTGCGACATCGGGATCATGTCATGACCATTACCTATGATATGACGCTTAACCTCAAGAAGTTTTGGTTATCAGGAGAGGACAGCCGGGCAAAGTGAAATGAGGCAACTAATGACAGCCATCATTTCGGAAAGAACGCCCGTGAGGGATCACGTTCTTAGAATGATGGGCTATCTTTGTGAGATAGAGATTCTAGGATCAGTTATCGATGGGGTAACCCAAGTCGATATTGTGCTCCAGTCTCTGCCGAGAAGTTTTGAGCAGTTCCGCCTGAACTATAACATGAATAAGGGGTCTTATTCATTGGCGGAGCTCTTGATTGAACTTCTAGCGGCTTAGAGAATCTTTAAGGGTCCTCAAAGCACTTGTGGCTGAGAAATTGGCTCTTCCTAGGCCTTCGGGCGGCAAAAGGAAGAAGAAACAAATACGGAAACCCAGTGGGCCTAATGTATCTGGACCACGGAATGGGACAAGCAAGCCCTAAGGGCAAGTGCTTCCGTTGTAAGCAGTCTGGATACTGGGCGTTTTAATTGTCCTCTCAAGCAACAAGAAGTTGACTCTTCCTTAGTTAACCGAAACATGTTTAGTGGTGTTATCTGCCAGTACCTGGTGTGTGGATACGGGAACCACTAATCATGTCTGCACTTAAATGCGGGGGTTCCAGGAAACCCGGAGACTTGGAAAGGAAGAAGTTATAACCTACATGGGCTATTAAGGTAACAGTCGTTGCAGTGGGAGATGTTAAATGTTTTAACGGTAGGATTTTAGTTCTAATAAATTATCTTTATGTGCCGGCATTTAGAAAGAAATTTCATTTCGGATTTCTAAATTGGCTTAGAATAGATATTCTGTTTCTTTAAGAAACGGGGATGTTATCTATTCTGGTACATTGATAGACAATTTAATACTAAATCCGTTTTCTTCCACGATGCAACAGACTGGAGCTAATAACACACTGTCGAACCCCAATAAGAGTAAAGATCCTTCTAGATGAATCAAATGTACTTATGGCATCTTAGGCTAGATCATTTTAACTTGAGTACGATTCAAAGGGTGAAAGCTGATATACTACTCAGCTAGGTTGAAGGAAAGGACCTTCCAACCTTCGGATCATACTTGGAAGTTTAAATGACCAAGCAACCCTTTATGGTTAAAGGGCAAAAATCCAAGAAAGTACTACAGTTGATTCGATCTGATGTATGCGAACCTCTTTATGGAGTTCAAGGTATACTTATCAGAAAGATGGGATTAACTCCCAATTGACTACGCCATTTATGCCTCGGCAAAAATGATGTGTTAGTAAGAAGGAATAGGACTCTTATAGATATGGGAAAGTAGACAATGAGTTTGGAGTTACTTAATTCGTTTTTGGGATATGGCTTGGAAACAGCGGCGTTTATCCTGAACTTGATTCTTTTGGAAACTTGTACTGATATTCGGCTGTTTATAGGATACCCTAAGAAAACGAATTGAGATATGTAATATAGTCCAAAAGACCAGATGTTCATTGATTGCATCAATGTTCGGTTCTTAGACATGGACTATATATATATGCAAGATCACAAGCCCAAGAGTAGAGTAATACTTAATGTGCTTAGAGGGACTGATCAAGACTTAGAACCAGCCTAACTGAGTAGTTCACTACTGTAATCTTTAGTCACTAAAGATACACCGGAGCGTCGTCGTAGTGGGAGGGTTGTTAGACAACCCGACAGGTTCATGTTTATAGGAGAGTCTTCGGACTTGTTACCTAGAAAACATGAAGCCGACCCCTGGATTTATGACGAGACGCTGAAAGATCAAAATGCTCAGTCTTGGTAAAAGACGATGAAATATGAGATTGAATCTTTGGATTTAAATCATGTTTGGGATCTTGTAGCACCACCTAAAGGTGTAAAAGCCATTGGTTGCAAGTGGGTGTACAAGATGAAAAGAGGGTCTGACAGGAAGGTGTAAACCTTCAAGGCTAGGCTTGTTGCGAGAGGGTGCACTCAGAAAGAAAGGGATCGATTGTGAGTAAACTTTCTCGCCGGTAGCTATGCTAAAGTCGATCCGGATTCTTTTGTCTTCACATGGAAGATGGAAGTCAAGACGGATTTCTAAATCGAAGTCTTGACGAGACCATCTGTGTGGGACAGCCAGAGGGATTCATCGAAAAGAGCCAAGAGCATTCGGTAAGCAAGCTTAATCAATCTTAGGATTGAAGGAAGCTTCAAGATCTTGGACACATGCGGACCTATGAGAAAATCCATTTCATGGATTCATTCAAGGCATGTTTAAGTGTAATAAAGAAGTGACAGAAAAGATGTGGTGTTTTCTCATTCTTTATGTAGACGACATCCTTCTAAATTGGCAACAATATGAAAGATGTTATTGGACATAAAGGGATGGTTGTCCGAGTAATTCAATGTAAGAGACTTAGGAGAAGTCGGGAATGTTCTTGGGATCAAAGTAATAAATGATCGCCAGAAAAGAACATAGAACTTATCTCGAGCCTCATACATAAATACAATTCTTACTCGTTGCAGCATACAGAATTCCAAGAAAGGTCTTCACCTTTTAGATGTGGAATTCATCTATCTAAAGTTTTGTGTCTGACACAATAAAGGAGATAGATGAAGAGTAAGCAGTTCCCTGCACCTTAATGGTGGGAAGCTTAATGTATGTAATGCTATGCACGAGACTGATATCTACTATGTCGTGGCCATGGTGGTGAGATATCATAGTAATCCTGGAAAGGATCACTCGACTGATGTAAAGAACATGTTTAGGCTCCTGCAGAGGACCAGGAATTATGTTCTGAGTTACAAAGCAGTCAAGTTGTTTCCTTTGGATTACATAGAATTGGATTTCCAAATCAAATAGGGACAGTCGAAAGTCGAAGTCAGGCTATGTGTTCTCACTGTGAAGTGGAGCAGTCACATGGAAGAATGTAAAGCAGCGATGCATTACGGACTCTACCATGGAAACTGAAAGGATAACGGCCTCTGAGGCAGTTAAAAGGTCAGTGTGGCTCCAGAACTTCCTAAGGGACTTAGATGTGGTTTCTAGTTCACCCAAAGCTATTTTGAATAGCGGTATTGGAAAACTTGAAATGCCACGAGTCCACAGTGGGAGATAACACGTAGAGCGCAAGTACCACCTGATTCGAGAAATCGTCTAGTAAGACGATGCAGTTGTCACCTAGATAGCATAGAGAGGATTGCCTGGTAAAACCCGTTCACAGAGGCACTTCCAGCGAAAGCGTTGGGTAGGCGTGATGAGGTTATGGGAATCTGATGTTTGGGAGAGGGCGACTAGACTTTTAGTATAAGTGGGAGATTGATGGAGTTGTATTCTAAATGTCTAGTTTAGTGCAAATACGGAACTCCTTATCTATACCTTAATTCGAGATATGATTCAAGCATGATTGCATTTAATGCAATAGTCCTTGATGTATACGTTGTAGACAGTATGGCGTGAGGAGACACGCGTGTTGGAAATCGATATCCCGGAATTAATAAATTTAAATAAATAAATTATCTAATTAATTCCGACCGAAATCCTTTGGAGATCGAATATCAGGAATTGTCAAAATTGCGGAACCGACAATTCCAATCGACTCCCGGAACACGTACATGACCATACGAAAAAGTTACGCGGGAAAAACTGATTCGACGCGGGTCCGCTACGGGAAAACCCGTAGCACCCAGCGAATCTCCCGCAGCAACCCGCAGCGACTCGCCTGAGTCGCTGCTGCTGGGACGTTACTGGAACGCTGCGAGTCGCTACGGGAAAACCCGTAGCACTCAGCGAACTTCTCGCAGCAACCCGTAGCAACCCGCAGCGACTCGCCTGAGTCGCTGCTACTGGGGTAATACGGATCGCTACGGATCGCTGCTGCGAGGCGCTGCGAGACGCTACGGGAAAACCCGCAGCACGCTGCGGATCGCTGCGGGAAAACCCGTAGCCGATCCGCGTATCGAGCCCTAGGCTCGATTTTCCTCGCGCGATCTTCGTCCAGCCGAGCCGTCAAACCGCCGGCGGTCCGGTGGTCCAACCACCACCGCCCGGTTCGACCTCGTCTATTGGGTCCGTTCCTCGGATCTTGGTTCA
Organism: Euphrasia confusa; assembly: GCA_954870475.1. Classification (NCBI taxonomy): domain Eukaryota; kingdom Viridiplantae; phylum Streptophyta; class Magnoliopsida; order Lamiales; family Orobanchaceae; genus Euphrasia; species Euphrasia confusa. The sequence goes on along the minus strand of OX940949.1, from coordinate 12,233,127 downwards.
AGGTATTTTCACGATAATTAAACGATAAAATCATAAAGAGGGTTTTACGATTTACCTCGTTCTCGTTGTTCGGAAAAACGAAGAACTCAATTTGACGACCTTGAGATCTTCCGACGTATTCCTTGCACTAGCCCGGACGTCGTGTGGGCGACGATCTACCGAACTCCATGGATCCTCCTCTCTACTTTCTCTCTCTAGAATTGTGATCTTCAAGTTATGAGAATAGAGAAGACCATGTAGTGCTTTTATAGGCTACGTAGGGGATCTAAAGGAGGTGGAATATTGGGCTTCCAATAATAGTGATTAAATTGAGCCCACCAAGCCCAAATCTATTAATCCTTACTATTATTAATTAATTCTATTTTCCACTATATAAAATTAATTGCACTCCCAATATTAAACCATATTAAATCAAATAATATTTCTCCGGTAGTATTATTTATTCCGTGTATTTAAGATATAAATATCCATGAATAAAATTAATTTATTGCTAATTAATTAATTATTCATCTCTTATATCCGAGACTAGTACCATTCAACCTTAATTATTATGCGGAACGAATCCACCTGCAGGGTTTACATAATAATTCCTTATGAACTCATCTCGGGGATATTATCAACCCTTCCGGGATACACTGTCCGGTCAATTATTCACGGCATGTCATATATGAAATATAGTGACCCAACTTAACCGGTAATTAACCCAATAGTTAAATCGGTTAATTCCTTTGGTAAATAAAAGTCACTTATATTAAATATACACACCCGCAATAGTATCGGGGATTAAGAATAAAATACACTGAGACTTGAATCGATTATCGCCGGCAATCCTAATCGATAAATCTCAAGCAGATCCGCTCAATACACCAAGTGTACAAGTGTGATAAAATAATCAAGATAGATTATTTTCTCTCTCACACAACGACTATACCGATGGATTGGTCCGTGTCCATCTAGGTCGTGAGCAACTGTTCGATTAAATACGAGTAACCGATAGTATGATCTTCTGTGCGCCCATGCTTGCACCATACTAACTACAACGTATAAAATCCAGGACTATGATTTGCATATATTTAATTATAAATAATTAAACGCAAATAATTGTTTATTTAATTAAATAGATTAGTGGCAATGGATCGTGAGTTTCCGTTACTTAAATCTAGACATTAAGTACACAACTCCAACAATCTCCCACTTGTACTAAGGTCTAGTCATTTCCTCCAAACTCCCGACTCCCATACTCATCATGTGCTTAAGTTGTACTTCCAAGAAGTACTATGTGAATGAGCACTCTAGGTTGCCGCTCTGAAGTTATCTTGGTGACTACAGCGTCGTCTCCCTCGACGATGACTCGTATCAGGTGGTACTTGCACTATGTGTTATCTTACACTTATGGACTAGTGATTTCTTACCATTTGCCATTGCACCGCTATTTACATAGCCTTTGGCAAATTAAGAATCACATCTAAGTCCCAGAGATTATCCCGGAGTTATACCAAACTTCCGCTGCCTCTGAGGCCGCTATTTGGTTACCCATGACAGAGTCCGAAAAGCATCGTGCTTATCACTCTTCCATGTTAAAACTCCTTCTCCTTCAATAGTGAAACACATAGCCTGATATCGACTTACACTGGTCCTCATTTGATTAGAAATCTAAGAGAATGTAATCCAAAGGAAAAACTTGTCTGCTTCGTAGTCTAGAACAGTACTTCGAAAGTACTCTTACAGCAGTCGAATATTCCTTTCCAGGATTACCTTGATATCCTCCCACTATGCTCACCGCATAGCCGATATCAGGTTCTAGTTTTTCAACATTGCATTTATTAAGCTTTCCACACTCAAAGTGTAGGAAACTGCTTTAATTGCTTCTATCTCCTTTTGTGTTCCAAAACACATATCCTTAGATAGATGCATTCCGTCTCTGAAAGGTAACGAACCTTTCTCGGAATCTTGCATGTTAAAACGAACCATAATCATTTATGTAAGATGTCCAGGAGAGGTACAATGTTCTTTCTAGAGATCCAAGATCTCAAGAACATGTCCAACTTCTTCCTTTATCTTTCATAATGATTCATCTAGACAACCATCATTTTATGTCTGATAACATCTTTACATTGTTGCCAATGATAAGAGTGTAATCTACATAAAACCTCCGAGAAACACCACCTTGTTTTCCATCACGTTTCCAATACACACAATTCGTCTATGCTTTTGATGAATCCATAAAATGGACTATCTCATCAATTTGCAAGTACCACGAACTCAATGCTTTGTTTCAATCCATAAATTGATCAACTAAGCTTGTACTCTAAATGATCTCGCCTCTTAGCAATAATCCTTATTGCTCTCCAAGAAGGCACATTTAGATCTAGCACGGCCTTCATGTAGATCTAGGGATCGATTTCATGTATACTAGGTCCAGAGTCCGAAGACTCTCCTAGTCTTATGAATATCTCCGGTTGTCCCACAACCTCCCACTACAATGGCATTCCGGTGTATAAACAGTGATAACAGTAGGTGCAGTTAGTGGTGTACCGCTACTCGGTTCGGCTGGTTCTAAGTCTTAATCTTTCTCTCTCATTTCAAAGTATTACGTCACCTTGGGCTTGTGGTTCATCATATAGTCTTTCTCTAAGAACCGGGCGTTAGAACTTATAACGTCCTTCTGGTTCATAGTACTATTGAACACACATCTTTTGTTCTTCTAGGATATTCTACAACCGCATTTGAATGCGCCGTTGTTTCCAGACATATCCATAGAACATAGGTAGTTCCGTATAACTCATAATTTTACTATTTCTGTAAGAGTTCCATTTCTTGTTTACGACACACCATTTCTACACAACAGTGTATGGTGAAGTCATTTAGGATCATCCCAATTTCTGATTAGTATGCCATGCATTCCTCAGACAGGTACTTGCCTCCGCGATCAAATCGCAGGCTACAAATGGATATACCTTGATGGATCTCCACAATTGCTTAGTGTCCATTGACTTGTCAAAACACTTGCTTTTTTGGCACATCAGGTATTCTAATCCATTTTTCGAGTAATCATAAAATGAAGTACTCGTACCTTATTGTCTGAGTAGGCATAGGTCTGCATACATCAGAGTCAATCAATTCTTATACTTGTCCGGATCTTACATCTTATATCCATAAAGGATTGCTTAGTCATATTATCTTCCAAATTAGATTCTTAGGTCGGAAGGTCCACTCCTTCAACTTAATTGATCAAATATCAATTTTCGACCTTTGAACTTTTTATTTGAATAAACATGACTCAGCATAAGAATCCACAAGTATAATTGATAAAGAAATCTCTTATTAGTAAAACGAGTTTCATACTACGGTTCGTTGCATCGTGGTGGACTCAGGATTCATCATTTATATATTGCTAGCCAATGTACCAAAATAGATAATATCATTATTTCTTCTTATAACCATCAAATGATTAAAAGAAATAAAATATCCATTTATTAGAAATCCAGAACAAAGTTCTTTCTAATATGAAAGGTACATAAAAGCAATAACTCAAAATGAAATCCTATAAAATGTCCTCCAATGCAACTGCTGGCTCCTCTACAGCATTGCCCATGTAGACTACGATTTCTTCTCTTCCAAGTCGTCGGGTTTCCTGGAACCCTTGCATTTAAAATGCACATACCGTCAGTGGTTCCATATCTACACACCAGGTTCCGGTAGATAATACCACTGACTATGTTTTACGACTAAAGAAAATTTCGTACTTTCTTTGAGAGGATAATCAGACTTCCAGTACCCAGACTGTTTGCATCGAGAATACTTGCCTATTGGCTTTCTCGTCCCATCTCGTGGTCCACTTATGACCACTGGGTTTGCTTGCTTTTCCTTTCCCCCGATTTAGCCCTTAGGTTCGAAACCCTTGGCATTGGCTACAAGAGCTTGCGATTTCCGTCTCAACTCGTCTAAAAGGTCAATCATCTCAAAAACGTGTTTAAGCGTTTCCTCGAATCGACTGGCCTTTATGAGTATCCTCATCGCCTCTTGTCTAGCCTCTACATCATGTCTAAACATCTTCTTGAGTTTGAACATGATATCAAAATCAGTCCTTTCCTCATCAGTTAAGACATTTGTAGGCTCAGGAGGACAAAGCTCACTGAGTACAAACTAGTACTCGTTAACAGTCTGGACAATGTCTAGGTCTCTATTCCAATCATTACATTTAGGGACCAATGAGTTTAAAATCCTTACGTATCACATAAAGTGGGTTCAAAGCCATATCCTAATCTATGAGCACATATAACAACAAACAATCGATTTAATCTCCGATATTATCTCCCTCAAATAATATCATTAAACCACTAATCACATCTAAAATCCCATCAGATATGGCAAGCCACGATAGTGTGGACGTTTACCTATCCAAATGATTTAGCAATTAGATTTCCTTCGGTCGTACATCATCATTAGCGTTACTTCGATGGGAAGAATACTAAGAAGCGTACCTAAGTGTAAACCATTACTCAGTATCTAAGAAGATTGTTTGGGACACGCACATTCACCGCAAGCCACGATAGTGTGGACGTTTACGTTAACATACGCTCCTTCACTCCCTTCTATAACTGTCTACATCAATCGTTCCAAAATCCCATTCAATGTAGCAAGCCACGATAGTGTGGACGTTTACTACACCAAAAGACTTTTACAATTGACTCCCAATTACTTTATTCATTTAATCTTGTAAATCAAGACGTGGAGAATCATAAGTGAAACTCGAAGTTTCTAACCAGTGATTCACCATGCGAACAACCCTATCTCTCATAAAATGAGGGAGCCGAGCAGACAATCGATCCACCTTCAAAAGGATGGTACGAAGGTCTCTAATTTGTGTCCTCGACATGACCAAGTGGCTTTGGCTCCATTCCACTCCCCGGGGTGAGAATGAGTCGACTTGAAATCAGTTTTGGAAAGACAAATTAGGCATTGTTTGATAAACTTAATCAATGTTTCTCGTAAGAGGAATTACAAGAATTCTCCTCCAATGGCTTATCTATACGAACTTCAAAAAGTCCATAAAAGTCACCAAGAGAACAGCAATGGAGACCATGGATATGTTTCCATACCCTCTCCCACTTAGCTTTTTACAATAAAGGGATACGCTATCTAATGCATAATTAAATACACATAAGCATGCATACATGAAATAAAGCACATAGAATATTATCACATAATCAAAATAATACTAGAATATTATTTTCCGACTATTATGGCTTTACTCCATCTCCGTACGCATCTTCTAGTCTTTAGTCTTCGTTCTTGAATGCTCCATGTGACGAGAATATTAATTTCCAATATTTAAATCTATTTATTTTTAATAAATCCAAAAGATACTTAATTCGAAAATTAAGTCAATCGAATAAATCAAAAATAAAATTAAATATTATTAATATTTTTATTTATTTTATTTTCCCTTTCTACTTCATTAAATCTCTAGAATAATCTATCCAAGACCCACTTGGAATATTCTAGATGATTTCCATAATGAAATAAGGAAATAAAATAATTTAGGACTCTTCTACTTTCCAAGATTAATTAAATTTCATTACTATGAAAATTCCCATAAAATAGGAATAATCAATTAGGAAATAAATCAATCCTAAATTAACTTTTATTCCTTTCCAATTCTATTAAATCTCTAGGATCCTATTCCAAGTAGAACTCGGAATACTCTAGAAGACTTCCATAATAGAATAAGGAAATAAAATTAATTCCAATTAATTCTTTTCCTAATCCATGAGAATTCCTAAAAATAGGAAAACTCAAATAGGAAAAACCGGAATTAATTAGGAAAGCGAATCACCGGATCGGGATAGCACGGGGTGGGGATCCCCGCGCCACCCATCGACCACCGCCTAGGAGGTGTTCGGCCACCGTCGCCGGCGGCCACTCCATGCAAGGGTCGATCGATCCTCATGGGATCGACCATGGAGATGGTCGATCCTTGTCCCGTTCACCCTCACGATCATCTCCTTCGTCACGCTTCTTCTCCGGCGGTCGTTTCGGCATCGATCCAACGTAAATAAAATTACAAGAATTAAAATTACATTATCCGGTATCGATTCTATACATGAAATCGACCCTATACATTTTCCGGAAAAAGTAGAACATAATAATAAACCTAAATTCGGTCAACCCCCGAATTTTTACTATTACAAGCATTCACCACACATAAAACGAATCTCGACATGTCCGAGAGTTTAATAATCAAGAACAATATTATGACAATAATTAAGAACAATTATATCTAGCCATAATAGTCGGAAACCCTGCAAAGTACAACAATTTATCGAAAAATACCGTGAACGAAAACCATCGCTTTGATACCAATTGTTGGAAATCGATATCCCGTAATTAATAAATTTAAATAAATAAATTATCTAATTAATTCCGACCGAAATCCTTTGGAGATCGAATATCAGGAATTGTCAAAATTGCGGAACCGACAATTCCAATCGACTCCCGGAACACGTACATGACCATACGAAAAAGTTACGCGGGAAAAACTGATTCGACGCGGGTCCGCTACGGGAAAACCCGTAGCACCCAGCGAATCTCCCGCAGCAACCCGCAGCGACTCGCCTGAGTCGCTGCTGCTGGGACGTTACTGGAACGCTGCGAGTCGCTACGGGAAAACCCGTAGCACTCAGCGAACTTCTCGCAGCAACCCGTAGCAACCCGCAGCGACTCGCCTGAGTCGCTGCTACTGGGGTAATACGGATCGCTACGGATCGCTGCTGCGAGGCGCTGCGAGACGCTACGGGAAAACCCGCAGCACGCTGCTGATCGCTGCGGATCGCTGCGGGAAAACCCGTAGCCGATCCGCGTATCGAGCCCTAGGCTCGATTTTCCTCGCGCGATCTTCGTCCAGCCGAGCCGTCAAACCGCCGGCGGTCCGGTGGTCCAACCACCACCGCCCGGTTCGACCTCGTCTATTGGGTCCGTTCCTCGGATCTTGGTTCAAGGTATTTTCACGATAATTAAACGATAAAATCATAAAGAGGGTTTTACGATTTACCTCGTTCTCGTTGTTCGGAAAAACGAAGAACTCAATTTGACGACCTTGAGATCTTCCGACGTATTTCTTGCACTAGCCCGGACGTCGTGTGGGCGACGATCTACCGAACTCCATGGATCCTCCTCTCTACTTTCTCTCTCTAGAATTGTGATCTTCAAGTTATGAGAATAGAGAAGACCATGTAGTGCTTTTATAGGCTACGTAGGGGATCTAAAGGAGGTGGAATATTGGGCTTCCAATAATAGTGATTAAATTGAGCCCACCAAGCCCAAATCTATTAATCCTTACTATTATTAATTAATTCTATTTTCCACTATATAAAATTAATTGCACTCCCAATATTAAACCATATTATATCAAATAATATTTCTCCGGTAGTATTATTTATTCCGTGTATTTAAGATATAAATATCCATGAATAAAATTAATTTATTGCTAATTAATTAATTATTCATCTCTTATATCCGAGACTAGTACCATTCAACCTTAATTATTATGCGGAACGAATCCACCTGCAGGGTTTACATAATAATTCCTTATGAACTCATCTCGGGGATATTATCAACCCTTCCGGGATACACTGTCCGGTCAATTATTCACGGCATGTCATATATGAAATATAGTGACCCAACTTAACCGGTAATTAACCCAATAATTAAATCGGTTAATTCCTTTGGTAAATCAAAGTCACTTATATTAAATATACACACCCGCAATAATATCGGGGATTAAGAATAAAATACTCTGAGACTCTAATCGATTATCGCCGGCAATCCTAATCGATGAATCTCAACGATCCGCTCAATACACCAAGTGTACAAGTGTGATAAAATAATTAAGACAAATTATTTTCTCTCTCACACAACGACTATACCGATGGATTGGTCCGTGTCCATCTAGGTCGTGAGCAACTGTTCGATTAAATATGAGTAACCGATAGTATGATCTTCTGTGTGGGCCCGACACACCATACTAACTACAACGTATAGAATCCAGGACTATAATTTGCATATATTTAATTATAAATAATTAAACGCAAATAATTGTTTATTTAATTAAATAGATTAATGGCAATGGATCGGGAGTTACCGTTACTTAAATCTAGACATTAAGTACATAACTCCAACAACGCGGAAGATCATACTGTCAGTTACTCGTATACTATCGAGCAGTAGCTCACGACTTAGATGGACAGGGACAATCCATCGGTACGTCGTAGTGTGACTGGTAGATATTTGGTCTTGACTATCATGTTACACTCGTACACTTGGTGTATTGAGTAGGACCACGGGAGGGCGTTCGATTTATACTAATCGCAGTAATCGAACTAGACCTCAGATATTACGGATATACGAATTCCTAATCCCTATATAATTATAGGTGCGTGTGTCCAGTTCTCGGTTCTTTGACTTGCTAGTGAGTGAGACTAATTGATTAGTCAATATTCTCGGTAAATTGGGAATCAGAATTGTACACACGGCATGCTATAGATTATAGACAGGAAACCGTGTCCCATTTATTGGGTTGATGATGTCCCCGAGATGAGCTCATAAAGTTTATCATGTAAACCCTGCAGGTGGATTCGTTCCACATGATAATAAGGATGAGTGGTACTAGTCCCGGATAACAAGAAACGAATTAATTTAATTATTAGTAATTAAAGTTAATTCGTGGACATTCGATATCTTAAACACGGGGAAAGTCGTATATGTAATTCGGCGGAAATATTATTGTTGATATAATATTAAATTAATTTCGGGAATTCAATTATTATTTTATAGTGGAATGAATAATAATTAAAATTGAAATCGATTGATTAAGGAATTGCTTTTAAGTATTCCAAGTTAATTAATATTTCATTTTAGCCCCTAATTAATTTACCTAAGAGGTCCATAGTGTAACTCTATAAATATCCCCCCTTGCCCTCTCTTAAACCTAAGAAACGCCGCAAATTATTTTCAGCAGAGAAAAATAATTGTTAGCGCAATTAAAGTTTTCTCTGTTAAAAATAAAAGTTAACGCAATAATAATTATTCTCAGAGAATAATTCTTACGCTGGTTTGAGAAGAGAGAGCAGAAAAGGAGAATCCAGCAGATCGTTGCCCACACAACGGCTGGAATCGGGAAAGAGGCATACACTAGAAACGTCTAAGGTCTCAACAATTCGGCTCCTCCGAATCACGCGACAAAGGTATGAAATCGAAAACCTTATTCCGCATCGTTTCGATTTCTTTCTCGTACGTAATCATACACAGCCCTGTCGGACGACACCCTCCTGGTGTCGGGCGATAGACAGGGCAGAAGCCCTCGGTTTTGCGCGGTTGTGCCTCGGGCATGATGGCTGGGCGTAAACCGGGTCTGGGGCTTCATGTTGAGTGCAGTAGGAACGCTGGAGGTCGACTGGGCATGTCCGGATGTTCGAGAGGTCAAACGAACATGTCCCGGGTAGTCGATTTCCAACAGCCGGAGCCTGGCCAAGAACACCCGCCGCGGGATGAACCCGCGGCTGCCCTAGCCGAGCCCCCGCGAGGGGCTCGCGATCGCTCAAAGCGATCAATGGGGCTGCTCCGGCAGCCCCGCGGCGAGTCCGACGACTCGCCGCTCACGGTGGAACGGGGGGCGGCACCAGCCCGCGCCCCCAGCGATCGAGCATGCGCTCGATCGCACCCCCGGCGTCCAGCCGGGGTTCTCCCCGTTCGCGCACGGCGATCGCGCCCTAGGGCCGATCGCCACCCTCGGCGTCCAGCCGAGGGTTTGTTGCTTTCGATCCCGGCGGGGATCTCCCGACCTCCCGCGGTCCGATGATCTTCGATCATCACCGCGAGGTCGATCCCCGTCCCCGGGTTCGTCCCTCGGATCTTGGTTCATGATATTTTCACGATAATTAAACGATAAAATCATAAAGAAGGTTTTATGATTTACCTCTTTCTCGTTGTTCGGAAAAACGAAGAACTCAATTTGACGACCTTGAGATCTTCCGACGTATTCCTTGCACTAGCTCGGACGTCGTGTGGGCGACGATCTACCGAACTCCATGGATCTCCCTCTCTACTTTCTCTCTCTAGAATTGTGATCTTCAAGTTATGAACTTATGAGAATAGAGAAGACCATGTAGTGCTTTTATAGGCTACGTAGGGGATCTTAAGGAGGTGGAATATTGGGCTTCCAATATTAATGATTAAATTGAGCTCAAGCCCAAATCTATTAATCCCATTAATATTAATTAATTTATTTTTCACTATATAAATTAATTGCACTCCCAATATTAAACCATATTATATCAAATAATATTTCTCGGGTAGTATTATTTATTCCGTGTATTTAAGATATAAATATCCATGAATAAAATTAATTTATTGCTAATTAATTTATTCATCTCTTATATCCGAGAATAGTACAATTCAACCTTATTTATTATGCGGAACGAATCCACCTGCAGGGTTTACATAATAATTCCTTATGAACTCATCTCGGGGATATTATCAACCCTTACGGGATACACTTTCCCGTCAAGTATTCACGGCATGCCATATATAAAATATAGTGACCCAACTTAACCGGTAATTAACCCAATAGTTAAATCGGTTAATTCCTTTGGTAAATCAAAGTCACTTATATTAAATATACACACCCGCAATAGTATCGGGGATTAAGAATAAAATACACTGAGACTTGAATCGATTATCGCTGGCAATCCTAATCGATAAATCTCAAGCAGATCCGCTCAATACACCAAGTGTACAAGTGTGATAAAATAATCAAGATAGATTATTTTCTCTCTCACACAACGACTATACCGATGGATTGGTCCGTGTCCATCTAGGTCGTGAGCAACTGTTCGATTAAATACGAGTAACCGATAGTATGATCTTCTGTGCGCCCATGCTTGCACCATACTAACTACAACGTATAAAATCCAGGACTATGATTTGCATATATTTAATTATAAATAATTAAACGCAAATAATTGTTTATTTAATTAAATAGATTAGTGGCAATGGATCGTGAGTTTCCGTTACTTAAATCTAGACATTAAGTACACAACTCCAACAATCTCCCACTTGTACTAAGGTCTAGTCATTTCCTCCAAACTCCCGACTCCCATACTCATCACGTGCTTAAGTTGTACTTCCAAGAAGTACTATGTGAATGAGCACTCTAGGTTGCCGCTCTGAAGTTATCTTGGTGACTACAGCGTCGTCTCCCTCGACGATGACTCGTATCAGGTGGTACTTTCACTATGTGTTATCTTACACTTATGGACTAGTGATTTCTTACCATTTGCCATTGCACCGCTATTTACATAGCCTTTGGCAAATTAAGAATCACATCTAAGTCCCAGAGATTATCCCGGAGTTATACCAAAACTTCCGCTGCCTCTGAGGCCGCTATTTGGTTACCCATGGGAGAGTCCGAAAAGCATCGTGCTTATCACTCTTCCATGTTAAACTCCTTCTCCTTCAATAGTGAAACACATAGCCTGATATCGACTTACACCGGTCCTCATTCGATTAAAATCTAAGAGAATGTAATCCAAAGGAAATGCTCGTCTGTTCCGTAATCCAGAACATAGTTTCTAGTACTTCGAAAGTACTTAAAATTTTCATTACAATAGTCGAGTATTCCTTTCCAGGATTACCTTGATATCCTCCCACTATGCTAACCGCATAGCCGATATCAGGTTCTCGTTTCCAACATTGCATTTATCAAGCTTTCCACACTCGAAGTGTAGGAAACCGCTTTCATTGCTTCTATCTCCTTTTGTGTTTTAAAAAAACACATATACTTAGATAGATGCATTCCGTCTCTGAAAGGTAACGAACCTTTCTCGGAATCTTGCATGTTAAAACGAACCATAATCATTACTATGTAAGATGTCCAGGAGAAGTACAATGTTCTTTCCTAGAGATGCAAATCTCAAGAACATGTCCAACTTCTTCCTATATCTTTCATAATGATTCATCTAGACAATCATCATTTTATGTCTGATAACATCTTTACATTGTTGCCAATGATAAGAGTGTCATCTACATAAAACCTCCGAGAAACACCACCTTGTTTTCCATCACGTTTCCAATACACACGATTCGTCTATGCTTTGATGAATCCATAAAATGGACCAATTAAGCTTGTACTCTAAATGATCTTGCCGCTTAGCAATAATCCTTATTGCTTTCCAAGAAGGCACATTTAGATCTAGTACTGCCTTCATGTAGATCTAGGGATCGATTTCATGCATACTAGGTCCAGAGTCCGAAGACTCTCCTAGTCTTATGAATATCTCCGGTTGTCCCACAACCTCCCACTGCAATGGCATTCCGGTGTATAAACAGTGATAACAGTAGGTGCAGTTAGTGGTGTACCGCTACTCGGTTCGGCTGGTTCTAAGTCTTAATCTTTCTCTCTCATTTCAAAGTATCATGTCACTTTGGGCTTGTGGTTCATCACATAGTCTTCCTCTAAGAACCGGGCGTTAGAACTTATAACGTCCTTCTGGTTCATAGTACTATTGAACACACATCTTTTGTTCTTCTAGGATATTCTACAACCGCATTTGAATGCGCCGTTGTTTCCAGACATATCCATAGAACATGGGTAGTTCCGTATAACTCATGTTTTTACTATTTCTATAAGAGTTCCATTTCTTGTTTACGACACACCATTTCTACACAATTGTGTATGATGAAGTCACTTAGGATCAAATCCCAATTTCTGATCATTATGCCATGCATTCCTCAGACAGGTACTTGTCTCCGCGATCAAATCGCAGGCTACAAATGGATATACCTTGATGGCTCTCCAAAATTGCTTAGTGTCCACTGACTTGTCAAAACACTTGCTTTTGTGGCACATCAGGTATTCTAATCCATTTTTCGAGTAATCATCAAATGAAGTACTCGTACCTTATTGTCTGAGTAGGCATAGGTCTGCATACATCAGAGTCAATCAATTCTTATACTTGTCCGGATCTTACATCTTATATCCATAAAGGATTGCTTAATCATATTATCTTCCAAATTAGATTCTTAGGTCGGAAGGTCCACTCCTTCAACTTAATTGATCAAATATCAATTTTCGACCTTTGAACTTCTTATTTGAATAAACATGACTCAGCATAAGAATCCACAAGTATAATTGATAAAGAAATCTCTTATTAGTGAAACGAGTTTCATAAAACGGTTCGTTACATCGTGGTGGACTCAGGATCCATCATTTATATATTGCTAGCCAATGTACCAGAATAGATAATATCATTATTTCTTCTTATAACCATCAAATGATTAAAAGAAATAAAATATCCATTTATTAGAAATCCAGAACAAAGTTCTTTCTAATATGAAAGGTACATAAAAGCAATAACTCAAAATGAAATCCTATAAAATGTCCTCCACTGCAATTGCTGCCTCCTCTACAGCATTGCCCATGTAGACTACGATTTTTTCTTTTCTAAGTCGTCGGGTTTCCTGGAACCCTTGCATTTAAAATGCACATACCGTCAGTGGTTCCATATCTACACACCAGGTTCCGGTAGATAATACCACTGACTATGTTTTACGACTAAAGAAAATTTCGTACTTCCTTTGAGAGGATAATCAGACTTCCAGTACCCAGACTGTTTGCATCGAGAATACTTGCCTCACGGCTTTCTCGTCCCATCTCGTGGTCCACTTATGACCACTGGGTTTGCTTGCTTTTCCTTTCCCCCGATTTAGCCCTTAGGTTCGAAACCCTTGGCATTGGCTACAAGAGCTTGCGATTTCCGTCTCAACTCGTCTAAAAGGTCCATCATCTCAAAAACGTGTTTAAGCGTTTCCTCGAATGAATGGCCTTTATGAGTATCCTCATCGCCTCTTGTCTAGCCACTACGTCATGTCTAAACATCTCTTTTAGTTTGAACATGATAAAAATCAGTCCTTTCCTCATCAGTTAAGACATTTGTAGGCTCGGGAGGACAAAGTTCACTGAGTACAAACTTGTACTCTTTAACCGTCTGGACAATGTCTAGATCTCTATTCCAATACATTCAGGGACCAATGAGTTTTAAAATCCTTACGTATCACATAAAGTGGGTTCAAAGCCATATCCTAATCTATGAGCACATATAACAACAAACAATCGATTTAATCTCCGATATTATCTCCCTCAAATAATATCATTAAACCACTAATCACATCTAAAATCCCATCAGGTAAGGCAAGCCACGTTCGTGTGGACGTTTACCCACCCAAATGATTTAGCAACTAGATTTGCTTCGGTCGTACATCATTATAGCGTTACTTCGTTGGGAAGAATACTATAAAGCGTACCTAAGTGTAAACCATTACTCAGTATCTAAGAATATTGTTTGGGACACGTATATTCACCGCAAGCCACGTTCGTGTGGACGTTTACGTTAACATACGCTCCTTTACTCCCTTCTATAACTGTCTACATCAATCGTTCCAAAATCCCATTCAATGTAGCAAGCCACGTTCGTGTGGACGTTTACTACACCAAAAGACTTTTACAATTGACATCCAATTACTTGAATCATTTAATCTTGTAAATCAAGACGCGGAGAATCATAAGTGAAACTCGAAGTTTCTAACCAGTGATTCACCATGCGAACAACCCTATCTCTCATAAAATGAGGGAGCCGAGCAGACAATCGATCCACCTTCAAAAGGATGGTACGAAGGTCTCTAATTTGTGTCCTAGACATGACCAAGTGGCTTTGGCTCCATTCCACTCCCCGGGGTGAGAATGAGTCGACTTGAAATCAGTTTTGGAAAGACAAATTAGGCATTGTTTGATAAACTTAATCAATGTTTCTCGTAAAAGGAATTATAAGAATTCTCCTCCAATGACTTGTCCATACGAACTTCAAAAGTCCATAAAAGTCACCAAGAGAATAGCAATGGAGACCATGGATATGTTTCCATACCCTCTCCCACTTAGCTTTTTACAATAAAGGGATACGTTATCTAATGCATAATTAAATACACATAAGCATGTATACATGAAATAAAGCACATAGAATATTATCACATAATCAAAATAATACTAGAATATTATTTTTCCGACTATTATGGCTTTATCGCATCCCCGTATGCGTCTTCTAGTCTTCAGTCTTTGTTCTTGAATGCTCCATGTGACGGGAATATTAATTCCAATATTTAAATCTATTTATTTTTAATAAATCCAAAAGTTACTTAATTCGAAAATTAAGTCAATCGAATAAATCAAAAATAAAATTAAATATTATTAATATTTTTATTATTTTTATTTTCCTTTCCAATTCCATTAAATCTCTAGAATCCTATCCAAGACCCACTTGGAATATTCTAGAAGATATCCATAATGAAATAAGGAAATAAAATAATTTAGGACTCCTAGTCCTTCCAAATTAATTCCTTTCCTAATCCATTAAAAATTCCATAAAGGAATAATTAAATAAGGAAAAATTAATTTAGGACTCCTAAACTTTCCAAATTAATTATTTTACTAATCCATTAAAAATTCCATAAAGGAATAATTAAATAGGAAAAATAAATTAATTATAAATTTATTCCTTTTCCTAATCTATGAAAATTCCCAAGAATAGGAATAATCAATAAGGAAAAATAAATTTATTCTAAATTTATTCTTTTCCTATTCCATGAGAATTCTCAAGAACATGAATAATCAAAATAGGAAAACCGAATAATTTAGGAAAGTTGGATCTTGGCGGGAGAGCACGAGATCACGAGGACCACGCGTCCCCCCACCATCATCGTCGGCCGAGAGCATCACCACGGCAAACCCCATCCCACGCGCCACCACCATCGGTGGCCGGCGTGGCCGAGAGTCACCGCGGGGCAGCCCTTCGCGGTCGATTGATCCCCGTGGATCGGCCATGGGGATGGCCGTCCCTCATCCTCCCTCTCTTCTTCACCTCCGTCACACTTTTCCGGTCGTCGTTTCGGAATCGATCCAACGTAAAATAAATTACAAATTTATTACTACGCTATCCGGTATCGATTCTCTACATGAAATCGACCTCACAATTTCCGGAAAAATTAAGAACAAACATTCACCACACAAGAACAAATAACATCACCGAGAGTTTAATAATCAAGAACATTATTATGACATTAATTAAAAAAATTAAATCTAGCCATAATAATCGGAAACCCTGCAAGGTAGAACAATTTATCGAAAAATACCATGAACTAAAACCAACGCTCTGATACCAATTGTTGGAAATCGATATCCCGGAATTAATAAATTTAATAAATAAATTATCTAATTAATTCCGACCGAAATCCTTTGGATATCCGGATTGTCTAAATTGCGGAACCGACAATCCAATCGAATAAACCCTTCGCCGGAATCTACGCGAGCACATCACGCGGTCCGGGATACGACCGAACACACGCCGCGTCCGAAGACGCGCGCACGGCCAGCCGCACCCCCGCGAGGAGGGCTCACGATCGCATGTAGCGATCGCGGGGTGCGATCAATCGGGGCTGTTCCGGCAGCCCCCCAGCAGCAAGTCCGGCGACTTGCTGCTCTCCGTGGAGGGGCGACTCAACCGTGAGTCGCTGCGGGCGCGCCAGCCGCCCGCCCGGCGATCGTGCCCTAGGGCAGCGATCGCCCCCTTGGCTTCGGCCGAGGGCTCCTCATGCACGTCCCCGGCGTCCAGCCGGGGCGTTTTGTGGTTCAATCCCCACGGGGATCCACGAGCTGCCGCGGTCCGGTGGTTCGACCACCACCGCTCGGCTCGTTCCTCGTTTCCGGGGTTCGTCCTTGGATCTTGGTTCATGATATTCTCACGATAAATAAACGATAAAATCATAAAGAGGGTTTTACGATTTACCTCGTTCTCGTTGTTCGGAAAAACGAAGAACTCAATTTGACGACCTTGAGATCTTCCGACGTATTCCTTGCACTAGCCCGGACGTCGTGTGGGCGACGATCTACCGAACTCCATGGATCCTCCTCTCTACTTTCTCTCTCTAGAATTGTGATCTTCAAGTTATGAGATATGAGAGAATAGAGAAGACCATGTAGTGCTTTTATAGGCTACGTAGGGGATCTTAAGGAGGTGGAATATTGGGCTTCCAATAATAGTGATTAAATTGAGCCCAAGCCCAAATCTATTAATCCTTACTATTATTAATTAATTCTATTTTCCACTATATAAAATTAATTGCACTCCCAATATTAAACCATATTATATCAAATAATATTTCTCCGGTAGTATTATTTATTCCGTGTATTTAAGATATAAATATCCATGAATAAAATTAATTTATTGCTAATTAATTTATTCATCTCTTATATCCGAGACTAGTACCATTCAACCTTAATTATTATGCGGAACGAATCCACCTGCAGGGTTTACATAATAATTCCTTATGAACTCATCTCGGGGATATTATCAACCCTTACGGGATACACTTTCCCGTCAAGTATTCACGGCATGTCATATATAAAATATAGTGACCCAACTTAACCGGTAATTAACCCAATAATTAAATCGGTTAATTCCTTTGGTAAATCAAAGTCACTTATATTAAATATACACACCCGCAATAATATCGGGGATTAAGAATAAAATACACTGAGACTTGAATCGATTATCGCCGGCAATCCTAATCGATAAATCTCAAGCAGATCCGCTCAATACACCAAGTGTACAAGTGTGATAAAATAATCAAGATAGATTATTTTCTCTCTCACACAATGACTATACCGATGGATTGGTCCGTGTCCATCTAGGTCGTGAGCAACTGTTCGATTAAATACGAGTAACCGATAGTATGATCTTCTGTGCGCCCATGCTTGCACCATACTAACTACAACGTATAAAATCCAGGACTATGATTTGCATATATTTAATTATAAATAATTAAACGCAAATAATTGTTTGTTTAATTAAATAGATTAGTGGCAATGGATCGTGAGTTTCCGTTACTTAAATCTAGACATTAAGTACACAACTCCAACAGGAAGAGCATTCAAAGCCGGGAAAACTATAAGCTAAATCGCCTCCTCGTGGGATCGACCCTATACTTGCTACTAGTACTTGTGCTAGTGAATAGTTTAGGCTTTATAAATATTATTTTGCGCTACTCCACGACGGTAGCGTCAAAATTGGCGCCGTTGCCGGGGAGGCAATATTCCAAGCCAATAGTTTTCCGTGCTAACGCTTGACCTATTTTTGTATGCAGGATTCTAACTCATCGGGAAACAAGGATACAGGGCTACTATTTGATCCTGAAATCGAGCGAACCGCGAGGAATAATCGAAAAGCAGCAAAGCAGAAGCAAGCACTAGCACGTGCCGCTCAAGTAACTCAGTTGACCATAACTGAGGGAGGAGAGCCGATCTCGAACACATCAAGAGAAGGCTCACCAAACGCATCCAGGTCAGCTACGCGATCAAGGATGGGAGAAGAAGGAACCAAAACGTTAAGGGACACGATGTTCCCTGAGAACTTGAATCTGAAGCCACTGGGCATCACCTTGCCCACGGTGGAAAACAATAATTGGGAGATGAAGCATGGCTTCATCCAGATCTTGCCCAAGTTTAGTGACATGCCGTTGGAGGACCCACAGAGACACCTCCAAGACTTTGAATTGGCATGTGGCACCATTCGAGCAAGTGAAGGGCTAGGGGAATACATCAGACTCCTAGCCTTTCCTTTCTCACTAGCTGAAGGTGCCCGAGAGTGGCTCTACACTCTACCACCTGGAGAAGTGACCACTTGGAGTCAACTCCAACAAAAGTTCCTTGAGAAGTATTTCCCAGCTGCACGCATCCAGCAGATGAGGAAGAAGATCAACAACATCAAGATGGGAGGAGGAGAGAACTTCCACGACTACTGGGTCAGGTTCAAACAGATGTTGGCCAAGTGCCCACAACATCAGATCCTTGACCATGATCTGGTCCAGTACTTTGTCTCCGGGTTGAGAGAAACAGAGAGAACATGGATCAATGCAGCTTGTGGAGGATCCATATTGAACAAAAGGGCCAACGAAGCATTCAAAATTTTCAAGGAAATGGCTGAAGAGACAAGGGAGGACGGGATTGATTTGCCCAGGAACAACTTGCCCGTACCATCTGCAACTGAAGTCAAGCTGGACAAACTCTGTAACATAGTTGAGCAACTGGTACTCAACCAAAACCCAGGGCAAAAGAGAGGAGTCAAGGCATGCCAAATCTGCAAGGAAAGTAACCATGCCACTGACGAGTGCCCTGAGCTATTTGATGAAGAGGTCAAGGTGATAATGCAGAACAATGGGAACGGACAGAGACCCACGTACAACTCAAACAACTGGAAAAATCACGATAACAACCGGTATGGAAACAACAACTACCAGGGCGGAGGAAACCAAGGCCAGCAATATCACGGCCAGAGAAATAACTACCAAAATCAGGGCAACCAGCAGAACCAGAGCAATGGCCCGACTTTGGCAGACATGATGCAGACCTTGGGCATTGAAAATATCAAAGCCCAGCAGGAGAATGACCGGTACAAACAGGACAATGAGAAGTACAAGGTCGAGACTAGAGGTCAACTTCAGAATATCAATGCTCAAATGCTTGAGTCACGTGGGCAATTCCAGAACATCAATGCCCAACTGGCGCACTTGACCCAGGCTATGACCGAAATGAAGAAGAAGACCAACGGTCTACCTCCCCAAATTGAACTCAATAACGCCCAATTGAATGCAATCCACCTCAAGAGTGGAAACGTCCTGGCCGAAGTGCCCAAGAAATCCACTTCACCATCTCAAAAGGAAGGAATAGTTGAAGAAGTCAACGAGGAAGAGGAATCAGAGGAAGAACTTGAGCTGATACCACCCAAACAGAAGGAAACCTCAGTACCTGCCCAAGCAGGAACACCACCAAAAATTTACCCTCCTTTCCCAGGCAGATTGAACAAGAAGAAGGAAAAGGAGGATACGAATGAGATGTTCCAAATGTTTAAAAAGGTAGAAATCAACATGCCTCTGTTGACCATCCTAAAATCCATGCCCAGGTGCGCCAAATTCCTCAAGGAGCTGTGTACCAAGAAGGTGAAATACCAAGACGATGCCAAATTCGAAGTTGGAGAGAATGTTTCAGCGGTGCTCCAGAGGAATGTGCCAAGGAAATGTGCAGACCCTGGAATGTTCTATATTCCCTGCATAATAGGCAACATGAACATAGAAAAGGCGATGCTCGACTTGGGAGCATTGATCAATGTGATGCCTAAGTCAATGTACGAAGACTTGGGTATAGGGCCAATGAAACCAACGAGGGTAGTGATCCAGCTAGCAGATAGATCAAACGTGTACCCCGAGGGAATTCTGGAAGATGTACTGGTCAAGGTAGAGGAGCTCATCTTCCCTGCCGATTTCTATGTCTTGGACATGGGAAGGTCAAGCAAGCAGCCAGTAATGATCTTGGGCAGACCATTCTTGAAGACAGCAAGAACACACATTGACTGTGAGACTGGAAAGCTGACCTGCAAATTCGAAGGAGAAACGGTCACATTTGACTTGTTTAAATCGATGAAGCACCCAGAAGACACTGAGCAAGTGCATTATGTTGACTAGATTGATGAATTGATCGAGGAGCAAGCTCTGGGATATGGAGTCTCTGACAAAGTAGATCTGGTGGTACAAAGGGGATTGACCATAGAAGATGCAGAAGATGAGCAACTTGAAGTCCAACAGATAGTTGAGCAACTGGGAGCAATAGAGAATCATCC
Source organism: Euphrasia confusa (assembly GCA_954870475.1). Taxonomy (NCBI): domain Eukaryota; kingdom Viridiplantae; phylum Streptophyta; class Magnoliopsida; order Lamiales; family Orobanchaceae; genus Euphrasia; species Euphrasia confusa. The sequence goes on along the minus strand of OX940949.1, from coordinate 12,212,350 downwards.
TATGGGAATGAGCAAGTTACCACCCCAGGAGGTCACGATCATGGTGCCATCCCTGGAAAAACCACCAGAATTGGAACTGAAGAAACTCCCTGCACATCTCAAGTACATGTTTCTTGGGCACAATGATACGTTGCCCGTGATCATCAGTTCAAAATTGAAGAAGGAAGAAGAAAGCAGGCTGAGATACATCCTTGACCAGTACAAGCAAGCCATTGGGTGGACTCTAGCCGACATTAAGGGAATCAGCCCCACCATATGCCAACACCACATATTGCTCGAGGAAGAGTCAAGTCCAGTACGTGATCCACAGAGGAAACTGAACCTTGCCATGAAGGAGGTAGTGCTCAAGGAGATACTCAAGCTGCTTAACTTGGGCATTATCTACCCTGTTTCAGATAGCAAATGGGTCAGTCCAGTCCATGTGTTGCCCAAGAAGTCAGGGATTCAAGTGATTAAGAACGAAAAGAAGGAGCAGATAGCCACTCGACTTCAAACCGGATGGAGAGTGTGCATAGACTACAGGAAGTTGAACAAGGTGACAAAGAAAGACCACTTTCCACTACCTTTCATTGATGAGATGCTCGAGAGGCTAGCTGGGAAGACACATTTTTGCTTCCTTGACGGATACTCCGGCTACATGCAAATTTGGGTGGCCCCGGAAGACCAGGACAAGACTACTTTTACTTGCCCCTACGGTACCTTCGCATATAGACGCATGCCCTTTGGTCTATGCAACGCCCCTGGGACTTTCCAGAGATGCATGATGAGCATTTTCGCTGATCTACTTGAGCAAGGAATAGAAGTCTTCATGGATGACTTTACTGTATATGGCAGCTCGTTCGAGACATGCTTGAACAACCTGGAGTTGGCCCTCAGCAGATGTGTGGAGAAAAGTTTGGTACTTAACTACGAAAAATGTCACTTTATGGTCGAGGAAGGGATAGTCCTTGGGCACGTAGTCTCTGCCAAGGGGATTGAAGTTGATCGAGCCAAAATAGAGACCATATCAAAGCTGCCTTACCCAAGGAATGTCAAGCAAGTTAGAGGTTTCCTTGGGCACGCTGGGTTCTACAGGAGGTTCGTTAGAGATTTTGCCAAGATTGCCCAACCCCTGACCAGGCTGTTACAAAACGAGGTTGACTGGAATTTTGATGACGACTGTCAAGCTGCCTTCAATCACCTCAAAGAAAGGTTGGTCACTGCCCCCATCATCCAACCACCAGAATGGGGAATGCCATTCGAGCTTATGTGCGACGCGAGCGGATATGCCGTGGGCGCTGTACTTGGGCAGATGAAAGGAAAGGAACGACATGTAATCTACTATGCATCCAAGTCACTGAACCCTGCCCAATGCAACTACGCGACCACAGAAAAAGAACTACTAGCTGTAGTGTTTGCGTTCGAGAAGTTCAGATCTTACTTGCTCGGAAGCAAAACCATAGTCTACACTGACCATGCCGCGCTGAAGTACTTGATGGCCAAGAAGGAGACCAAGCCACGGCTGATAAGATGGATCTTGTTGCTACAAGAGTTCGACATCGAAATCAGAGACAAGTCAGGCAACCAAAACTTAGTGGCTGACCACTTGAGCAGGATAATCCAGCGAGAAGAAGGCATGCCCATCACGGAGACTTTTCCAGATGAGTACTTATATCAAATTTCAACCCACTCGGGGGAGCCATGGTATGCAGACTTGGCCAACTACATAGTCACAGGGGATATAAGGGAAGACATGACCCTCTACGGTAAGAACAAACTCAAGCGGGAGAGCAAGAAGTACATTTGGGACGATCCCTACATGTGGAAGAGGGGAGAAGACCAAGTACTGAGGCGTTGCATTCCTGAAGTTGAGCAAGCAGACATTCTAAAGCACTGCCATGAGCAAGCCTGCGGAGGACATTTCGGCCACCGACGTACAGCAAGGAAGGTACTTGACTGTGGTTTTTATTGGACAACTCTCCTGAGAGATTGTTTTGAGTGGTGCAGGAGCTGTGACAAGTGCCAGAAAGAGGGGAACGTAACCAAGAGGGATGAGATGCCCATGATGCCCATCATGCCAGTGGAAGTTTTCGACGTATGGGGCATTGACTTCATGGGACCACTGCCCAACTCCAGAGGAAAGGAGTATATACTCTTGGCAGTTGACTATGTATCTAAATGGGTCGAGGCCAAGGCTACAGCAACTAATGATTCGAGAGTGGTAGCCACCTTCCTCAAGGGCGACATATTCAGCAGATTTGGGGTACCCCGCGCATTGATCAGTGATCAAGGTACACATTTTTGCAATTATATAATTGAAAGGTTGCTCAGGAAGTATGGAGTGCACCACAGGATCTCCACAGCTTATCACCCCAGGCCAATGGGCAAGCCGAGCTATCCAATCGTATCATCAAAACCATCTTGAGGAAGACGGTCAAGCCAGAAGGAAAGGATTGGAGTGACAAGCTCGATAATGCACTTTGGGCCTACAGAACCGCCTACAAAACACCTTCGGGGATCTCTCCCTACCGCATGGTGTTTGGCAAGTCATGCCACTTGCCCGTGGAAATCGAACACAAGGCGCATTGGGCAGTGAACAAGGTTAATTTCAACTGGGATGCGGCCAGCGAAGGACGAAAACTTGACCTAACTGAGCTGGAGGAGATAAGGATTGAAGCGTATGATAACGCGGTGAGTTACAAGGAGCGTACAAAGAGAGCCCACGACAAAATCATCAAGAAAAAGAAGATCGAGCCTGGTCAACTGGTTTTGGTTTACCAAACCAAGTTTAAATTCAAGGCTAAAAAGCTATCCACCAAATGGGCAGGACCATTCATAGTCCATACTGTTTGCCCAAATGGTTCGGTTGAGCTATTTAAGCCAGGTGATGATCAGATCTTCAAAGTGAATGGCAAAGAGTCAAAGCTTACTATGGGAATGAGGACCTCAAGGGGATGATACCCCCTGAGCCAGCCGCTTGACCAAGTAAAGCCAGAATATTAAGTCAGGCCCATGACAATAAATAGAGGCAAATACCGAAGGCGAACTCGGTATGTATACTATGTTTTTCCATATATTTCATTAATAATTTCACCACGCCAAGGAGTAGCCTTGGGCAGGAAAGGGTTTTGGTCTGTCTTTGTTTTCAGGAAACAGGAAAATTGAGTGAGCAACTGCGGCAATTGAGCAACGAGTGGGGGTGGCCAGCTGTGATGATTGCGGAATTATCGGGAATCTGCAAAAGAGTCCCATCGACTCTGAATTTGCAGAGTCCTAAATAATTTCAAAATCCTAATTCACCTCTACCACTACCCCTCTACTTCAAAAACCGCACACAACTCCTCAACTTCCCCACTACCTCCACCACCCCCATAACCCTAACTCCGAAAATCATGGTATCCACCCGCCCCAAAAACACCAAGTTAAACAAAATCCCCCACGGTACCAAAATTGATCTCACAAGCCCTCAATCACAACCGTCGAAGAAGATGGCCAAAGGAAAATCGTCGAAAGCCGCCGCCGCCGCATCTGTGCCCGCGAAGGAAAAAACACCACCACCACCACCACCCACGGAGAAAGAAACCACCCCTTCGCCGGCCGAAAAGAGCCCGACGCGCGAGGCGAGCCCAGCCCCCATCAACACTATACTGGTAGACCAACTGACGGCAAAAATTGAAGCCCCGAAACTGTCCGACCTCGACACGACCCCAAAGCCATCAGAGGAGTCAAACCCGGCGAGCCACAGCGCTGACCCGAGTGAGGACGTCGTGAAGAAAAGGAAGTTTACGGCGGAAGAAAAAGGTAAGTTCAAGAAGCCCCGTGAGAACTCGCCGCCCGCCACCATGGAATCGTCATCCGACGAGAAGCCCGACGATATGTCCACTGCCGGCGGCGAGGACGATGAAAAAGACGGTGAAGAGGAGACGGAGATTAAGGAAGAATCGGAGTCGATTCCGGCCAACACGCCTGAGAAAAAGACCCCGGCGTCGACCCGAGTCACCCATGGCAAGGGCAAGCAACCATCACCCACCCCATCCAACATCCAAAAAAGGGCAGTTGTCGTGCCCAAGACGGTATGTTTCGAAACCCTTAAAGATTTGAATATTGTTGATCAAGTTAAGGGTTATTTTGCAGCTATAGGATGGGAGGACTTCTTGACCTGGCCAGGGCAAGTCTCTGAGAAGTTGGTCAAGGAGTTATATGAAGATCTGGAAGTGAGAGTGAGCAAGGATGGCGGGCCGTTGGGCATTTCTTTCAAATTGATGGGGTCGTATAATGAGGCGAGCATCTTCGAGATCAACATGGCCATTGGAGCGGCCACATTCAAGGACAAATTCTCAAAGGAGTACCAGGACAGATTGACCACGCCACCAGAGCGCACGCAGAAGGAGAGGAATGAAATCTGGAAGGCCTTGAGCAAGGAGAAAGTGTTCAAATCTCAGGAGGCCAAAAATTTCCAGTTGAAGGACGACGCCTTGCGCATCTGCCACCGCATCCTGGCCTACAACTTTTATGGGAAGAAGGACAACAGCAATACAGTCTCCCTGACCGAGCTTGATCTACTGTGGTGCATGACCAAGAAGATCAAGGTCAACTTTGGAGCTTTCCTGTGCACACAACTGAAGAACATCTTGAGCAAGCCAGCACAGAGGTTGTCCCTTGCCCACTTTCCAGGAGTCTATGCCCAGAGGATGGAATTGAAGCTTGATTTCGAGTTGATGGAGATGATGCCCGAGGAGAAGTTTGACCACGCATGTTTGAATAGGATGGCTGATATCAGAATTGAAGGAGAGGATTGGGTGTTCACAAACCCAGAGGAAGTGAAGGCCTTGACACTGGCAGCCAAGGCAAAAGTGAAGACCGAGCCTGTGAGTCGACCGAGTGTGAGGGTCGAGTCGCAGAAGGAGGAGATCCTTGAGCAATTGGATGTCCTCGAGGAAAAGCAGGATCGAATTGGAGAGAAGCAGGAAGAGATGCACGCTGCCCTACTTGCCTACTTCGTCCACGTTGGTTTCAGGTACCCACCTGAATCCAAACCCTAAATGTACCCTCCCTTTTGTTTTAGTAGTTTAGGATTTTATTTTTGTTTTTTATTTTGGTCTTGAGTCTGCCCGGCTCATGTCTGATGGGGTCGACCTCTTTATTTGCACACTTTGCCCAAGGCAAAGTGTGTATGTGGGAAGGTGCGCCAACATCGTTGGAGTCGGAGTCAGGGGGGATGCTTGCCCAACTTATTACTGTTTGCACACTTTGCCGGAGGCAAAGTGTGTGAGTGGGGGAACGGCAAGAGCAACCCCATAGTTTGATCGAGTCGCATGCTTGATAAATACCTTGATCAACTTGAACAGTTTTCAAAATTAATAGTCTATGCATGAAAAATATTAGGGACGATGGAATTGCAACTAGGTAAGCTGTGAGGATTTGAGCCTACATCTGTGTGATATATTTCTTTCTTGAGAGTAGCTGTTTAAAATGTTTGTGATGCTGAAGCTTGCCCAAGTTCTGACCATTGTGATTATTTGAAAATTGAGTTGAGTAGTAAATGATTTAGGCATTTTGTTCTGTACTGAAAATAAAAAAAGGAAGACCCTTGTTAGCCCCTTGAGCCGAGCCATTATTTCTTGATCACCTGGGGGAAAACTCCCACTGCCCTGACCAACCTGCAGATGTGCTCAATTACATAAAAAGAGCAAGTCAGGGTAAAGTCTTCTCTAAAAAAGAAAAAAAAAATAGAAAAAAAAAGAGAAAAACAAAAGAAAAAAAAAAGAAAAAAAATAGATCCATAAATAAAAGGGTGTGCTAAGGCCCGTAAGAAAGAGAAGAGACTAGGAGGAAATTTGATAAGTAAAATGCATGTCCTACCTAAGACCAATTCTGGGCATTGCCCAAGCTAGCCTATACAGTCACCCTAGAAAGCCCTAATGATATTGCCCAACTCAATTGAAAATTTCACAGGATAGAACTTGGTCAAGCCCAAAGCAGAACTTCTTTTAAAACAGCACTGAGCGAAACACTGCCCATACACTATAGAGAGAAACACTTAGTGAAAAAATCCCAAAATCTTGTTGCAAACTCTTGACCGTTTTTTATGCATTCCATTGACTATGACTTTGACTATCTGTTCACTTGATCAACTCTCTGTATTTTGATAAGCATGCTGTCCCTGAGTCTTCTATTTCCACCCCCTGTTTGTTTTCTGCTTGAGCAGGCAAGTCACCGTACACGCTTGAGGACAAGCGAAGTAAAGTGTGTGCGTGTGATGAGCCATATTTTTTGGCTCATTTTTAGGTTTTTAGAGTCAAGTAAATCGAGTCTTTAGTTTGTTTTTACTTTATTTGTGTCTGGGAGGGCACGTTTGGGTACTTGGGCAAGTTTTGCAGGTGGGCAGGTAAAGGAGGGAAAAGAGGAGCGCACTGTGTGAAAGAGGCAAGGAAATCACCTTCCATGGTCAAGAGCACTCGTTGAGCAAGCCAGACTGACGAAAAGGATCCAGCAGAGTTGAGCAAGCAACTAGGATGTCAGCAGGTGGAGCAAGACTTGAGTCCGACCAAGTACCGCACATGGTCCGCTACCTCAATCAGTCAGAGAAGGAAGTACATGGGCAAGCACTAACATTGACGGAGACGGAACGTTGGGCATGCGGTGTACCAGGAGTCCTGAATTCTGTGGAGTCTTTTAAAAAGGACCAGATTCACACTCCCGCCTAAGAAGGACTCTCGTCCGGTCTTAGAGGTATTTCCCCCTCACGTCTCTTATCCATCCAAGCCCGTCTATATAAGAAGACCGACTGATGAAGAAACCCTACGACGGATGAGCATTCAAAGCCGGGAAAACTATAAGCTAAATCGCCTCCTCGTGGGATCGACCCTATACTTGCTACTAGTACTTGTGCTAGTGAATAGTTTAGGCTTTATAAATATTATTTTGCGCTACTCCACGACGGTAGCGTCAGACCCGTTTAACCTTTGCATTAGAATTGTGAAGGTTATTAGATGTCTTATCCTGTATTTGTCGAGAAGAAAACGCATAGGCAAACAACAAACATAAGGATATGAAAAATGAGGATTACATTTTTCGAATGTATAAAATGATTGTACAACTGGGATTGGAGTGTTGTCAGCTTGCAGCACACAACTTCAACTATCTGTGGAAAAGTAAAGGATTCTTGAATTTAAACAATCTATCAAATAATGTATCCCTTGATCATAAAAAGGAAGTTCCGCTAGTTCAACAACATTGTACAAAAACCACCATATGATGCAGAGAATTATGGATGAATTTATTTCAAAGTACCTTTGGTGGTATATGGTTGGATAGTAGTGCATTAGTCCTCCGCAATATGAACTGGAAGACATACAATGAACTTGTTAGATGTTAATTCCAATTTACATATTTGTATCATAACCCACTCAGAGCTTTATTGAACAAGACATTTACAAACACAGAAGAATCATAGACTCATAGTATCCTACTGGAAATTATGATACTATTATGGCTTTATCGAATCCCCGTATGCGTCTTCTAGTTTTTCAGTCTTCGTTCTTGAATACTCCATGTGACGGGAATATTAATTCCAATATTTAAATCTATTTATTTTCAATTAATCCAAAAGTTACTTAATTCGAAAATTAAGTCAATCGAATATATCAAAAATAAAATTAAATATTATTAACATTTTTATTATTTTTATTTTCCTTTTCTACTCCATTAAATCTCTAGAATCCTATTCAAGACCCACTTGGAATATTCTAGAAGATTTCTATAATGGAATAAGGAAATAAAATAATTTAGGAGTCTTAATCCTTCCAAATTAATTCATTTCCTAATCTATTAAAAATTTCATAAAGGAATAATTAAATAGGAAAAATTAATTTAAGGACTTTCAAAACTTTCCAAATTAATTATTTTCCTAATCCATTAAAAATTCCATAAAAGAATAATTAAATAGGAAAAATAAATTAATTCTAAATTTATTCATTTTCCTATTCCATGAAAATTCCCAAGAATAGGAATAATCAATAAGGAAAAATAAATTTATTCTAAATTTATTCTTTTCCTTTTCCATGAGAATTCCCAAAATAGGAATATTCAAAATAAAAAAACCGAATAATTTAGGAAAGTAAATCTCGGTTAGGAGTAGCACGAAGTGGGGATCTCCGCACCACCCCCAACCGATCGACCGCCAGTCGAGAGGGCACGCCACCGCCGCCGCCGCCCAGCCGGTGCACCACCCCCATGGTGGCATTGCGCTCGGACGAGAGGCTCGAAGGCAGCCCCTTCTCCCTCGATCGATCCATCCCTTGGGGTCGATCATGGGGTTGATCGATCCCCGGAATCCTCCCTCTCATCGTCTCCTCCGTCACACTTTTCCGGTCGACGTTTCGTCCTCGATCCAACGTAAAATAAATTACAAATTTATTACAACGCTATCCGGCATCGATTCTCTACAAAACGACCTCAAACGATTTTCGAAAAAAATTAAGAACAAGCATTCACCACACAAGAACGAATCTCGACATCAACTAGAGTTTAATAATCAAGAGCAATATTATGGACATTAATTAACAAAAATTAAATCTAGCCATAATAATCGGAAACCCTGCAAGGTAGAACAATTTATCGAAAAATACCATGAACTAAAACCAACGCTCTGATACCAATTGTTGGAAATCGATATCCCGGAATTAATAAATTTAAATAAATAAATTATCTAATTAATTCCGACCGAAATCCTTTGTTGATCGAATATCCGGATTGTCAAAATTGCGGAACCGACAACCCAATCGAAATCACTTCGCCGGAAAACAACCACGAACCACCTCACGAGCCGGAGCCCGGCCAAGAACACCCGTCGCGGGATGAACCCGCGGCTGCCCTAGCCGAGCCCCCGCGAGGGGCTCGCGATCGCTGATCGCGATTGCTCAAAGCGATCAATGGGGCTGCTCCGGCAGCCCCGCGGCATGTCCGGCGACTCGCCACTCACGGTGGAACGGGGGGCGGCACCAGCCCGCGCCCCCAGCGATCGAGCACGCGCTCGATCGCACCCCCGGCGTCCAGCCGGGGTTCTCCCCGTTCGCGCACGGCGATCGCGCCCTAGGGCCGATCGCCACCCTCGGCGTCCAGCCGAGGGTTTGTTGCATTCGATCCCGGCGGGGATCTCCCGACCTCCCGCGGTCCGATGATCTTCGATCATCACCGCGAGGTCGATCCTCGTCCCCGGGTTCGTCCCTCGGATCTTGGTTCACGATATTTTCATGATAATTAAACGATAAAATCATAAAGAGGGTTTTACGATTTACCTCGTTCTCGTTGTTCGGAAAAACGAAGAACACAATTTGACGACCTTGAGATCTTCCGACGTATTCCTTGCACTAGCTCGGACGTCGTGTGGGCGACGATCTACCGATTTCCATGGATCTCCCTCTCTACTTTCTCTCTCTAGAATTGTGATCTTCAAGTTATGAACTTATGAGAATAGAGAAGACCATGTAGTGCTTTTATAGGCTACGTAGGGGATCTTAAGGAGGTGGAATATTGGGCTTCCAATATTAATGATTAAATTGAGCCCAAGCCCAAATCTATTAATCTCATTAATATTAATTAATTTATTTTCCACTATATAAATTAATTGCACTCCCAATATTAAACCATATTATATCAAATAATATTTCTCCGATAGTATTATTTATTCCGTGTATTTAAGATATAAATATCCATGAATAAAATTAATTTATTACTAATTAATTTATTCATCTCTTATAATCGAGAATAGTACCATTCAGCCTTAATTATTATGCGGAACGAATCCACCTGCAGGGTTTACATAATAATTCCTTATGAACTCATCTCGGGGATATTATCAACCCTTACGGGATACACTTTCCCGTCAAGTATTCACGGCATGTCATATATAAAATATAGTGACCCAACTAAACCGATAATTAACCTAATAATTAAATCGGTTAATTCCTTCGGTAAATCAAAGTCACTTATATTAAATATACACACCCGCAATAGTATCGGGGATTAAGAATAAAATACACTGAGACTTAAATCGATTATCTAAGGCAATCCTAATCGATAAATCTCAAGCGATCCGCTCAATACACCAAGTGTACAAGTGTGATAAAATAATCAAGACAGATTATTTTCTCTCTCACACAACGACTATACCGATGAATTGGTCCGTGTCCATCTAGGTCGTGAGCAACTGTTCGATTAAATACGAGTAACCGATAGTATGATCTTCTGTGTGGGCCCGACACATCATACTAACTACAACGTATAGAATCCAGGACTATAATTTGCATATATTTAATTATAAATAATTAAACGCAAATAATTGTTTATTTAATTAAATAGATTAATGGCAATGGATCGTGAGTTTCCGTTACTTAAATCTAGACATTAAGTACACAACTCCAACAGTACTAGGTCTCTGGTTCGTTGGAGTGTTGCGTCACTTGGGATACGACCTTTGATCATTCCGTCTATCTTTCTCTACCCGTGTAATAGTTTAGTTTCGTTGATCAATGAAATGAAAACTATTACATAACTTTGTCTTCAGCACTTTACTTTACTTTACTTACATTCAGTTTGAACTATACACACAAGCAAGCGATAGTTGCTGACTGTGAGTTCTTCGACTGAAGCTGCTGACTGTGAGTTCTTCGACTGAAGCTGTTGACTGTGAGTTCTTCGACTGAAGCTGCTGACTGTGAGTTCCTCGACTGAAGCTGCTGACTGTGAGTTCTTCGACTGAAGCTGCTGACTGTGAGTTCTTCGACTGAAGCTGCTGACTGTGAGTTTAAGACCAACTTCGCGAAAAGTTGGTATCATACGTCGAAGACGTAATTTCACTTCTCTTCTCCTAGTTGCCGCACGTCTTCAAAATAATCAATATGACGACTATTTTGAGTTGTGGATGCAAATCTTGGAATCGTGAACTAGGCTAATTAAAGCTTCGTCACACGCCTTATCTAGTAAGCTCGTTACGAGTTACTAAATCCCCCAAATACGAATCTAAACGATTGATCACAATCGAAGATCGATTTGGATTAACGCACTACGCGCCCTCCTAAAGTGGGTATTTAGCCACACTTAGGCCCACGGTTACTAAGGATCGATAAGCACAAGCGTTCGTCCGTTTAGCCGGAACAATTTATAGCCTTGTTGTCGGCTTACCGATCACACATAAGCCTTAGGCTATAAATCGACAATGAGGAGTGTTCCTTGAATCTTTTCCAAGATTTATATTGATTCCAATTGAATGATTATTACAATGGTATTGGGGCTCCTTATATAGAAGAAGTTACTTGGCTAACAAGTAAACTAAACTAATAAAATAATAGAGAATCCCAACATATGGAAACTCTATCAATGCCTATGCTAAAAGATCCTAAGATACTTTTAGACTACTATTTTCCTAAATTACATAATAAAATAAATAATACAAAAGGAAAATAAAATAAAACTAAATCTAAATTAATTAATATTAATAATAATATTAATATCAATTAATGGATAGGTCGGGTGCGATAAACATCGACCACCCGCTGCCGTCGCCGCCATCCGCCGCCGCCAGCCTCGTTCTGCCACCATTTGAGGGTGGGTTGTCGGAGCCGTCCTCGGGAAAATCTCCTCCGCTACGGGATCTACGCGAGGTGACTTTGGATTTCTCGCAGCTCTCTCGCACGGATCAGTAATTCCTCTTGCGAGGTCTCGCGCAATGCGCTCCTCATGGTATGGTGACTCGCTGATACGAGTTATGATCGAGTCCTCCTTGGATGACTCGTGATGACTCGTAGCTAGTGACTCGTGACTCATGACTTCGAGTAATTTTGCGTCGCGAACTAGGTGCCTCGAGTCACGGTTCTCATCAGTATGTCACCCGTGAGATATATCACCCGTCTTAAACTCTACCGTGATAATACACGGTGATAAAGCTCACGGTTGAACTGTCGTCTACTAGAACTGACACACAACCGCATGAGAAAAAATATCATAGAGCAATAAACCATTAACCATTTTAAAATGTCGGAAACAAAAACCCTATCTTGAAAGGATATATCGATATCAAATTAAAATCGAATGATTTAGAAACATCAAAGCTCGAATAATCAAAAGTTCGAAAGTTAGGATTCTGAACTTACCGGAGGTTGAGCGCGATTGTTTAGGTTGTCCAGGCTGTCACTGCTTGCCATGATGATGATCGTCGGAGACGGAGTTGAATAGTTGATACGATAACGGCCGGGGCTGGTGTTTCACCGTGGCGGCGCTCGTCGTGGGTGTGACTTTCAAACGTCGAAAAAAGATTTTGTGGGTCAATTTTATTTTTCTTATATTATTTTCATTATTTTGTAATATTCGATTTGTTTTTTTGTGAGAAAAGATAACTTTTGAGGTGAGTTAAGTCTTTTCGTTTAAATTGGTATACTTAACTTACATTTTTATGGACGAGACTTTAGAACTTATATACAATACTCTTATAGTTTGCCTTAAAATAACTCCGCCCCTTATTATATTTTATCACATGACATTTATTATAGACATCTTTTATTTTTGGAATCATCCGCATCTTATTATATGCGTGTTATTAATTAAGTTATTCAAAGAAAAAAACAATGGGCCAACGTTACACAGCCAGCCCAGCCCAGCCCAGCCCAACCAATGCAAACATGCTCCTTTATAAAGATGAAACAGACACGAGATCTATGGGTTTCCTAATTTCTGAAACAAAAATTTGTTCGATTCGGATTCTGCAGCTCAAGTATGTTTCGCTCTTCTCCAATTGACGGTGTGGAATTTCGAAAATTAAATTCTTCATCCAATTTATCTCGGGATTAATTACTGAAATTTTACTTTGCGATCGATATCAAAACGAACGAACTTGTATGGGATTTATTATTTATTTTTTCCTACCTTTTTCTCTCTCTCTCTCTCTCTCTCTCTCTCTCTATATATATATATATATATATATATATATATATATATATATATATATATATATATATATTGCTTTGATCGGATCTGATTGTGGTTGTTGTAAACATTCGGATCTGACTGTTGTTGTTGCTCCTCGGATCTGATTGTTGTTGTTGCTCATCTATGAAATTAATCTTGTCGTTTTCTGCAGGCAGAAAAAAGATATCATATATATTCGGATCTGATTGTTGTTGTTGTTGTTGTTGCTAATCTATCTATAATGGTTTTGTTTGTTAATCCTTAAAATTAATTAATTAATTATTCCGCAGTTTCTTCAGTCAGTAAAAAGAAACCAAAGTTGTGTTCCATTAACGTACATGCTGGTATGTATGTATTCATATATATTCTCTTTGTTTTTTTTTTATCCAAATGTTGTTTAATTTGGTTTGCTGGTTGTTAAGCCATGAAATTAATTACTTAATTAGTTAATATCTCGATCGATCCTTCAGTTGAAGACGCGGTTGAAGACGCTGTTGAAGAAGCAAATGCACCTGCTGATGGACAACTAACTGATCTTGCCGCCACTAAAAATATCCGACCCCAACCTCCAGCTGGTATATATATATATATATATATATATATATATATATATATATATATATATATATATATATATATATATATATATATATATATATTATATGAATCATATGAATCAGTATTAACTAGCTCCATTGTCTCATGATATTTCATGTTATTTGTTGTTCATCAAAGTTAAACAAACAGGTTTAACCCACAACTCTGATTCCTACTTTAAGTTCTGCACAATATTCTTATCATGGCTGCGTGACGTTCCATCCACTGAGGAACCCGACTTTTTTGATGAAAATTACTTTCCGGAAATTCCGAGCGATGAAGAAGATATCTATTTTTAAGGTTTGAGAGATGAAGAAAAACCCCAATACATATGTCTGCCCCACGGACAGTCTGTAGTGAAGAAATTGTTTTGGGTGACATGACTTCAGTATCCCAGTATTGTGTGCCATGTTCTTGAAAGGCTCCGTGGGTAAAAAATAAAAAAACTCAATTGGGTATTGAAGTATTCTAAGTATTTTGACTTATTTTCTGAGCCGTAAACAATACTATACACTATAACAGCTTGAATGTTTATTTTATTATTACTTTGTTAGCCTAATTCTATGTGAATCAAACTATATCAACTCAATTGGGTATTGTAGTATTCTAAGTATTTTGACTTATTTTCTGAGCCGTAAACAATACTATACACTATATCAGCTTGAATGTTTATTTATTATTCAAGATTGTTAGATTCTCTTTTGTTCTGCATTTTTATATTTCAATTGCTTATTTAAGTACTAACACAAGTGATATTGTGATAATGTGTAAATTGTTCTAAATGCTAGTAGAGTTGGTCATAAGTTTTGAAATATGTTTGATTAAAAATGATATTTTATCAAATGATTATTTTTGTTATGAAGACATTTATGTGTGGATTATTTATCTCCTTCGCTCCTCCTTCAAAGTAGAAATTCAAAGGGTAATTACTGTGGCAGACATTTGTAAAAAAAAGTAGAAGACTAAGGGATAAAGAAAGTTTTTGTGGCAGACATTGGTCGAGCTGAGCTCGGGCTCAAGCAGAGCAGTTTTTTGTCGAGCCGAGCTCGAGGGCACTAAAGTGAAGCTCGTCGAGCTCGAGCCTACTAATTTTTTTTTCGAGCTCGCTCGATAAATTCTAAGCTCGACTCGGCTGCAAACAAACTCCAAGATCGACTCGGTTGGTTTGCAGCTAGGGTGTTAATTCGGTTTAACCGGACCGAAAATTCAGTTAATCGAACCATTTAAGTTATATTTTTATAAACCAAAATCAAATCGTTTTAAAAATGGTTTGGTTCGTTTTTAACCGAAATATTTCGGTTTGGTTTTAAAAATGGTTTGGTTCGTTTTTAACCGAATTATTTCGGTTTGATTTTGTTCGGTTTTAACCAAATTTTAATTAAATTTTTTTAAAAATAGAAAAAAAATAAAAATTTAAATAATAATTATTACTTTTAATAAAAAAATTAGATATTAAAATAAAATTCAAATTATAAAAAAAATGAAAAAATAAAATAATAAAAATTAAAAATTATTAGTATATTATTTTTATTTAAAAATAATTATAGATGTATATATATATATAATTATTTATTTATTTATTTCTTATTCGGTTTGATTCGGTTTTTATCGGTTTATCGGTTAAAAAACCAAACCGAAAACCGAAAAGATCAAAAAATTCAAACCGAAAACCAAACGTAATTAGTTTGGTTCGGTTTAGTTTAACCGAATAGTGTCGGTTTGGTTCGATTTGGTCGGTTTAACCAAACTTTCGACACCCCTATTTGCAGCCCTAGTCCCAAGGTAGATGTTGACGATCGGACGATGTATAGTATGAAGAAAACAAGAATACCGAAGAAAAGAAATCAACAAGAAAATAGAGAAGACAAGAATTTACGTGGAAACCCAACTGGGAAAAACCACGGGAGGAACGACGAACAATTCACTATAGTATCGTTTCACGATTACAAGGATGATATACGCTCTAAACCCTCAAATCTCACACAATAGCTATAGAATTATAATTGATGTGTTTATGCCTATGGAGAAGCTCTCTTATATAGGGTAGAGTCCTAATTAATGTATGGAAACATTAATTCTCGCCCATGCTTTGCCTTGAAGGAGAAGGAAACCAAAACAGACCAAAATTACGTATTTTTCCAAAAATACCACGCCTGGGCCAAACGGCGACCGCCGTTTCCAACTGGCGGTCGCAGGACAGATTCGGCGGTCGCCGAATCCATTTCGGCGGTCGCCGAAACCCCGATTTCTTGGCAGACCCGACTTCGTCATTCGATGACCTTTTTCGGCGGGCGCTGGTCTTCTTCGGCGGTCGCTGGACAGAAACGGCGGGCGCCGTTTTCCTCTGGCGGGCGCCGAATCCTTCAGCGTCGATTCTCTTCTCGGTTTCGTGGCAAACTCAACAAATCTCCACCTTGGCACTAAACCGCGAACTTCCTTCGCCTTCCGTCTTCCTCCAAAAGCCCCTAAGGGCCTAATCTCTCGATCGAAGTCCAACCAAGCTAGAGCAAAGCTCAAACTTGGTTGCGGGTAAACTCTTCGTCAACATGTCCGCCGGATTGTCGTGAGTACTAATCTTACTCACCTTAATGTCGCCTCGGGCGATCACCTCACGAACAAAATGATAACGAATATCAATGTGCTTTGTTCTCTCATGGAACACTTGATCTTTTGTGAGGCAAATAGCACTTTGACTATCACAAAAGATTGACGTCGTCTTAGAACTCTTCGAGAGTTCTCTAAACCAACCTCTCAACCATAACGCCTCCTTGCAAGCCTCGGTGACTGCCATATACTCCGCCTCGGTAGTCGATAAGGCCACCGTACTTTGCAAGATAGCTTTCCAACTTATAGCACACCCACCAATGGTAAAAACATACCCGGTAAGAGATCTTCTTTTATCTAGATCACCGCCATAGTCGGAATCCACGAACCCTCGCACATCTTCTTGATTCCTCCCGAACACTAGCTTCTTGTTAGACGTACCTCTCAAGTAGCGCAACACCCACTGCACCGCCTTCCAATGCTCTCTTCCGGGATTCGCCATATACCGACTCACGGCACTCACGGCGTGGGCCAAATCCGGACGAGTACACACCATTGCATACATCAAGGACCCAACGGCATTGGAATAAGGGACTCGAGCCATATCCTCGATGTCCTTCTCCGTAGTCGGAGAGTAAGCAGAGGTAAGTCTAAATTGTGTTCCAAGGGGAGTACTAACCGGGTTCGCCTTCTCAAGGTTGAATCGACGTAGCACCTTCTCTATATACCCCTTTTGGCCAAGATACAACTTGCCATCTCTTCGATCTCTTGTGATTTCCATTCCTAGGATCTTCTTTGCCGCACCTAGATCCTTCATCTCGAACTCCTTACTAAGTTGTGCCTTGACTCTCTCCACCTCCGACTTATCCTTAGCCGCTATCAACATATCATCGACGTAGAGGAGAAGATAGACTAAAGACCCATCACGGCCTTTCCGGAAATATACACAACTATCGTAGGAGCTCCTTCGGAAACCATTCTTAATCATAAACGTGTCGAAACGTTTATACCACTGTCTAGGAGACTGTTTCAAACCGTATAAGGACTTCTTGAGAAAACACACCTTGTTTTCTTGGTTTGAACCCTCGAACCCCTCGGGTTGGACCATGTAGATATCTTCATCGAGCTCCCCATGTAGAAAGGCCGTCTTTACATCCATTTGCTCAAGCTCCAAATCTTGCATTGCCACAATGCCTAAAATTGCTCGAATCGAGCTATGCTTGACCACCGGTGAAAACACATCATTAAAGTCTACTCCGGGAATTTGACTAAAACCTTTAGCCACCAATCTCGCCTTGTATCTCTCGTCCTCAACCCCAGGGATGCCCTCCTTCTTTTTGAAGATCCATTTGCACTTGATGGCCTTCTTGCCTTTAGGGAGATCAACCAACTCCCAAGTGCCATTCTTATGAAGAGACTCCATCTCTTCTTGCATAGCCAAGACCCACTTACTTGAGTCGTCACACGTGACCGCCTCGGCATATGAGGAAGGTTCCTCATACGAATCAACTTCATCGGCCACGTTTAGAGCATAGGCAACTAACTCATACTCGGCTAACCTTTTGGGTGGTCGAGTCTCACGTCTTGGCCTATCTCGCGCTATGCATTGCGGCTCCACCTCTTTTGGATCTTCCGGAGTAGTTGAACTACTCGTCTTATTGGTCGGGGAACTTGACCCATCATCCTCCTCTTGCACCCTGTCCGGCTCCACCTCAATAGGAGTACTTGGAACCTCGAGATTCCCTTTAGACGCCCGATCACCAATCATAGAAGCCTCATCAAAGACTACATCACGGCTTAGAATGATCTTCTTCGTCTCTGGACACCAAAGCTTGTATCCTTTAACTCCTTCCTTAAAGCCAACGAATATGCACTTCTTAGAGCGTGCACTCAATTTCCCGTCGTTGACATGCATGTAGGCCGGACACCCAAACACCCTCAAGTCCTCATAGTTCGCCGGAGATCCCTTCCACAATTCTTGTGGAGTCTTCTTATTAATCGCCATGGACGGGGATCGGTTGATAAGGTAACATGCTAAAGAAGCCGCTTCAGCCCAAAAACCTTTACTCAACCCAGAAGTTGCCAACAAGCAACGTACCTTGTCCATAATCGTGCGATTCATTCTCTCGGCTACTCCGTTTTGCTGGGGCGTGTATCTCACAGTGTGGTGCCTCACAATCCCCGAACTCTTGCAGAACTGGTTGAATTCTTCGGACACAAATTCTAGGCCGTTGTCCGTACGTAGGTTCTTCACGACTTGCCCGGTTTGTTTCTCTATCATCACCTTCCAATCTTTGAAAGTAGAAAACACGTCGCTCTTATGTTTCAAGAAGAACGACCAAACCTTTCGGGAATAGTCATCGATGATGGTAAGCATGTAGTAAGAACCTCCAGTGGAGGGGACCGGGGATGGTCCCCATAGATCGGAATGGACATACCCGAGTATTTCCTTCGTTGTGTGAGCGCCAGTGGTGAACTTCACCCTCGTTTGCTTCCCAAAGACGCACTGCTCACAGAACTCTAACTTCGACAAGCCCTTATCCCCAAGAAGCCCTTGCCTACTCAACTCGGCCATTCCGGAATCACTCATATGCCCTAGACGCATATGCCAAAGTCTCGTCGTATCGACATCTTGGACTTTGGAATCGCCCACGGCTACTTCACCTTTCACCGTGGTACCTTCAAGAACGTAAAGCCTATTCGACTTACGTTCGCCTCTCATGACGACCAACGAACCGCTGGCCACCTTCACGACTCCACCTTCTCCGGTGAACGAGTAACCCTTAAGCTCCAAAGTACTAAGCGAAATCAAATTCCGCTTTAAGCCGGGGACGAATCTAACCTCGCTTAGGGTACGGATCGCGCCGTCAAACATCTTGATCCGGATGCTTCCTATCCCTTCGATCTTGCATGACGCGTTGTTGCCCATAGTCACCGCACCTTGCTCCACCTTTTCAAAGGACTCGAACCACTCACGATTCGGGCACATGTGGAACGTACATCCCGAGTCTAGAATCCACTCCTCGCTTGATTTGGAGACCTCACCCAAAGCCATCAGGAGATCACAATAATTCTCGGCTACACCAACTTCACCGGAACTCTTCCCGGAATTATTGTTGTTGTTGTTGCCGCCTTCTCTCTCCAACCTATTTTTCAAGGCGTAGCAATCGGCTTTGATGTGACCCTTCTTCTTGCAATAGTTGCAAACCTTGTTACTATGTCGTGACTTCGATCGAGACCTCTGGCTCGATTTCTGAGTTGTCCGCCCACGGACATTCAACCCTTCGCTTGGCGTCTCTCCCGAATTAGGATTCTCCATCATCATGATATTATCTCTAGATGAGAGAGCCGAAGTAACGTCTTTAAACGCGAGACTCTCTCGTGCGGAATATAGGAGAGTATCACGGAAGGTCGCCATAGAAGGGGGTAGAGAAATTAGGAGCCAAAACGCAAGATCATCATCTTCGATCTTCACGCCAATGTTGCCGAGGTCGGCAACCTTCTCCTTGAACTTCGCTACGTGCGCTTGGATCGAAGATCCCTCCGCCATCTTGAGGAAATATAAACTCCTCTTCAAATTGTGCTTACTTGACACCGTCTTGGTGATGCACATCTCTTCAAGCTTCTCCCACAATTCTTTTGCTGTCTTCGTCTCCATGATGTCCTCCGCCAAAGCGTTCGAAACATGAAGCCCTAAGGTCGCCATAGCCATCTGATCGAGCTCTTCCCACTCGTCATGCTTCATGTCCGCCGGCTTGTTGTCAATACCTTTGAGGGCGCTCTCTTGCTTCAGGGATCGTAGAACTAACCTCATCTTGTATTGCCACGTCGGGAACCTTGTGTTGAAATCCAGCATCGGTATGTCATACTTCACGCTCGTCATAGATCCTTAGCTCTGATACCACTTGTTGACGATCGGACGATGTATAGTATGAAGAAAACAAGAATACCGAAGAAAAGAAATCAACAAGAAAATAGAGAAGACAAGAATTTACGTGGAAACCCAACTGGGAAAAACCACGGGAGGAACGACGAACAATTCACTATAGTATCGTTTCACGATTACAAGGATGATATACGCTCTAAACCCTCAAATCTCACACAATAGCTATAGAATTATAATTGATGTGTTTATGCCTATGGAGAAGCTCTCTTATATAGGGTAGAGTCCTAATTAATGTATGGAAACATTAATTCTCGCCCATGCTTTGCCTTGAAGGAGAAGGAAACCAAAACAGACCAAAATTACGTATTTTTCCAAAAATACCACGCCTGGGCCAAACGGCGACCGCCGTTTCCAACTGGCGGTCGCAGGACAGATTCGGCGGTCGCCGAATCCATTTCGGCGGTCGCCGAAACCCCGATTTCTTGGCAGACCCGACTTCGTCATTCGATGACCTTTTTCGGCGGGCGCTGGTCTTCTTCGGCGGTCGCTGGACAGAAACGGCGGGCGCCGTTTTCCTCTGGCGGGCGCCGAATCCTTCAGCGTCGATTCTCTTCTCGGTTTCGTGGCAAACTCAACAGTAGATATTCTTTCTTATTTTAATTCATTCTCAAATTCACATGTAAAAAATCACTCATCTTTAAATGTAACTTAAAAACACGTCCACTGAGGACCTTTAGCTGTTTGTTAAGCTCAATATTTCTCCAATCAGATTAATGCATTTTTAATACACAATGTTTAAAATTAAATCTGTATTCACCATCTGCAAAACTAAGCTATAAAAAATGTAGAAATTGTACTAAGCGAATTCTGGGAAAAGCTGTAAATGTTCGATTCTCCTTGCGCCCACTATAGATGACTACAGATCTACAAAGAAACTGTTTGAAATGCAAGAATTTTTCCACTTGCTCGAAGTTTTTGCTTGGTCCCTGAAAAGACATCGAGTAAAAAATTAAATATTGTTCCAACACTGGACGTAAAAAGTGCATGCACATCCAAAGAATCTTACAGTACTAGATACCCTAAGACCAAAAAAGTATATCCTCCGAATTGAAATATAATTAAGCATCACTCGATCATCTCGATATATTAAGAGTTACAGGAAAATAATAACAATGTGGAAATAAACATTTGCATAGTGCACATCATCTTTCTATCCAACCGTTGAATTGCAAAAAATAACATTTTATCATTTAAGATTTAAAAATAACAAAATAAAAATAAAAAATCAATATCTTTTAAAAAATTGCATATATCCCCTTAATTTTCTTTCTAAATTACAAATAAAGCAAACCTTAACGTGATGCTTGCCTTGTGGGTGTTTTTATGGTAATTTCTTCTATTTTTCCATGGCATTTTTCTATAAATTTAGTTTTATTTACTGAAGTAGAATTTAATTTCAGGGGGCTTGGTTTGATGTAGAATAATATGTCAAAATATTCTCAAATATTGATAATAGAGATGCTAGATATACCTTTAGACGGTTTTGGGATGGTGTCATCCACATCCATCCCATCGTCATCACTGTCTGGCTAAGCAGAATGATTTGACAAAGCATTTCCAGACTCTTGCACCAAGCCCTCCATATCCTAGCTATATTTACATAATGTTAGTGTGTTAAAACATAAATTATGTACATTTAATTTGCTTTAAAATTACCTATACATGGTAGAAATACATGGTAGAATTTATGTGTTTGTTTGTATGTGCGTGTGTGTATAGAAATATTGACCTTTAATGTCTGATCATGAGATATACTGCCAAGGAACTTTCTATCATTAGTAAAAGCTGCTAAACAGAATTACAGCAATAGTAAGAAATCATTAAATCAAACACAGAAGATTATCTATTTGATTAGCTTGATGCTTCCAATTATGAGCTATTTTTTTTAAACGAATTATTTAAAAAAGAGTTAACAGAAGTCATACCAAGATCCGCTATTGGATAGTCAGAATGTCAAACGTCAATTTCAAAGTTGTCAAACGTCATTTCGATCGCAAGGTTCCTTGCCCGCAACGCAAAGTTGTAATCAATAGTAACTTCGTACCGTGAGCGCATCTCTGACATCATATCTTTTGGCTTCAACTCGATCCCATCATCCACTAGTTTACTAGCAAAAAATTTTGCAACTACTTTTGACGACACTTGTAATGAAGTATTTTGAGCCAATATCATCTGTTCTCTTACGGAGGTGAGCAAGCAATGCATTTTTCCTGACCGTTCAACCCATACCCCATCACCACCATTACAAGATCTAGATCTGACAAAACATTAGTAATTTTTTTTGTAAATTAGGAACAGGTGAAATAAAATTATGTAAAAATTACAAGGGGTGGGAGAAGCAGGGAGAGTTTACCTTGCTGAGAACATTTCTCGTGGGAAAAAATGCAAGCAATCCTCAAATCTTGATGTTCCTGGACTCTCGCTTTTTATCGTATCATAGATTAGCTTCAATTCACGTATATGGTGTTAGTTTCATAGTTGGAACCGAGTCATACAATTGCAAATGAAAATAAAAACTACTACTTGTTTTGTACAAATAGGGGTTGATATTAATTGAAAAAATTAAAACCTTGCCAATGTATCGGTAAACGTGATGACCTGTATGCAAAAATAGAAGTTTCATCCTGACAAAATAATCTTACTCATGATTCACAGGATGTAACAGTCAAGGACATGTTAACTGTGAGTCCAGTATGAGATATCTAACACATATATGTATGTAAAAATGTGATGCAATCCAAAGTCCCGCAAAAGATGGTGATGTTCGTTTGTAGGCCGTAACGACGAATAAGGCATCGGAACGAGGGTCGAGAGTGTGCCGAGGACGCGCCGAGAAGTTCGGTCGAGCTTTTGGCTTGGTGTCGGCCGACACCAAGGTCTGTTGGCCGACATATTTAGAAAATTACGAGCTTGGCAGGGAATCGGGGCTGCGCTCGCAGGAAAATCCGCGGACGAAGATTTTTGCCTTGGTATCGGCCGACACTCATCCATGTCGGCCGACAACTTTGAGAATTCTGCGTAGCGGCGGAATTATTTAGCGTTTTTATTTGCTTAGTTTTATTTGCGTGAGTTTCTTTTTATTTAATTATTAGGTTTTGTTTTGCCTATATGAAGACTGCTAGACATTATTTGGGACAACCATGATGATGATCGTCGGAGACGGAGTTGAATAGTTGATACGATAACGGCCGGGGCTGGTGTTTCACCGTGGCGACGCTCGTCGTGGGTGTGACTTTCAAACGTCGAAAAAAGATTTTGTGGGTCAATTTTATTTTTCTTATATTATTTTCGTTATTTTGTAATATTCAATTTGTTTTTTTGTGAGAAAAGATAACTTTTGAGGTGTGTTAAGTCTTTTCGTTTAAATTGGTATACTTAATTTACATTTTTATGGAACGAACTTTAGAACTTATATACAATACTCTTATAGTTACTCTTATAGTTTGCCTTCAAATGCCTCAGCCCCTTATTATATTTTATCACATGACATTTATTATAGACATCTTTTATTTTTGGCACCATCCGCATCTTATTATATGCGTGTTATTAATTAAGTTATTCAAAGAAAAAAACAATGGGCCAACGTTACACAGCCAGCCCAGCCCAGCCCAGCCCAACCAATGCAAACATGCTCCTTTATAATGATGAAACAGACACGGGATCTAGGGTTTCCTAATTTCTGAAACAAAAATTTGTTCGATTCGGATTCTGCAGCTCAAGTATGTTTCGCTCTTCTCCAATTGACGGTAGGGAATTTCGAAAATTAAATTCTTCATCCAATTTATCTCAGGATTAATTACTGAAATTTTACATTGCGATCGATATCAAAACGAACGAACTTGTATGGGATTTATTATTTATTTTTTCCTATCTTTCTCTCCCTCTCTCTCTCTCTCTATATATATTGCTTTGATCGGATCTGATTGTTGTTGTTGTAAACATTCGGATCTGACTGTTGTTCTTGCTCCTCGGATCTGATTGTTGTTGTTGCTCATCTATGAAATTAATCTTGTCGTTTTCTGCAGGCAGAAAAAAGATATCATATATATTCGGATCTGATTGTTGTTGTTGTTGTTGTTGTTGTTGTTGTTGTTGTTGTTGTTGTTGCTAATCTATCTATAATGGTTTTGTTTGTTAATCCTTAAAATTAATTAATTAATTATTCTGCAGTTTCTTCAGTCAGTAAAAAGAAACCAAAGCTGAGTTCCATTAACGTACATGCTGGTATGTATGTATTCATATATATTCTCTTTGTTTTTTTTTCTTCAAATGTTGTTTAATTTGGTTTGCTGGTTGTTAAGCCATGAAATTAATTACTTAATTAGTTAATATCTCGATCGATCCTTCAGTTGAAGACGCGGTTGAATACGCGGTTGAAGACGCTGTTGAAGAAGAAGTTGAAGAAGCAAATGCACCTGCTGATGGACAACTAACTGATCTTGCCGCCACTAAAAATACCGGACCCCAACCTCCAGCTGGTATATATATATATATATATATATATATATATATATATATATTATATGAATCATATGAATCAGTATTAACTAGCTCCATTGTCTCATGATATTTCATGTTATTTGTTGTTCATCAAAGTTAAACAAACAGGTTTAACCCACAACTCTGATTCCTACTTTAAGTATTGCACAATATTCTTACCATGGCTGCGTGACGTTCCATCCACTGAGGAACCCGACTTTTTTGATGAAGATTACTTTCCGGAAATTCCGAGCGATGAAGAAGATATCTATTTTTAAGGTTTGAGAGATGAAGAAAAACCCCAATACATATGTCTGCCCCACGGGCAGTCTGTAGTGAAGATATTGTTTTGGGTGACATGACTTCAGTATCCCAGTATTGTGTGCCATGTTCTTGAAAGGCTCCGTGGGTAAAAAATAAAAAAAGAAGCAAACTAAGAACAACTTTTGGTTAATTTGCTCTGTTTTATTTTATTTTATTATTACTTTGTTAGCCTAATTCTATGTGAATCAAACTGTATCAACTCAATTGGGTATTCTAGTATTCTATGTATTTTGACTTATTTTCTGAGCCGTAAACAATACTATACACTATATCAGCTTGAATGTTTATTTTATTATTACTTTGTTAGCCTAATTCTATGTGAATCAAACTATATCAACTCAATTGGGTATTGTAGTATTCTAAGTATTTTGAAATATGTTTGATTAAAAATGATATTTTATCAAATGATTATTTTTGTTATGAAGACATTTATGTGTGGATTATTTATCTCCTTCGCTCCTCCTTCAAAGTAGAAATTCAAAGGGTAATTACTGTTGCAGACATTTGTAAAAAAAAGTAGAAGACTAAGGGATAAAGAAAGTTTTTTTGGCAGACATTGGTCGAGCTGAGCTCGGGCTCAAGCAGAGCAGTTTTTTGTCGAGCCGAGCTCGAGGGCACTAAAGTGAAGCTCGTCTAGCTCGAGCCTACTATTTTTTTTTTCGAGCTCGCAAGATAAATTCTAAGCTCGACTCGGCTGCAAACAAACTCCAAGCTCGACTCGGTTGGTTTGCAGCTATGGTGTTAATTCGGTTTAACCGAACCGGATCGAAAATTCAGTTAATCGAACCATTTAAGCTATATTTTTATAAATCAAAATCAAACCGTTTTAAAAATGGTTTGGTTCGTTTTTAACCGAATTATTTTGGTTTGATTTGGTTCGGTTTTGACTAAATTTTAATTAAATTTTTTTAAAAATAGAAAAAAAATGAAAATTTAAATAATAATTATTACTTTTAATAAAAAAATTAGATATTAAAATAAAAATCAAATTATAAAAAAAATGAAAAAAATAAAATAATAAAAATTAAAAATTATTAGTATATTATTTTTATTTAAAAATAATTATAGATGTATATATATATAATTATTTATTTATTTATTTCTTATTCGGTTTGGTTCGGTTTTTATCGGTTTATCGGTTAAAAAACCAAACCAAACCGAAAACCGAAAAGATCAAAAAATTCAAACCGAAAACCAAACCGAATTAGTTTGGTTCGGTTTAGTTTAACCGAATAGTGTCGGTTTGGTTCGATTTGGTCGGTTTAACCAATCTTTTGACACCCCTATTTGCAGCCCTAGTCCCAAAGTAGATATTCTTTTTTATTTTAATTCATTCTCAAATTCACATGTAAAAAATCTCTCATCTTTAAATGTAACTTAAAAACACGTCCACTGAGGACCCTTAGCTGTTTGTTAAGCTCAATATTTCTCCAATCAGATTAATGCATTTTTAATACACAATGTTTAAAATTAAATCTGTATTCACCATCGGCAAAACTAAGCTATCAAAAATGTAGAAATTGTACTAAGCGAATTCCGGGAAAAGCTGTAAATGTTCGATTCTCCTTGCGCCCACTATAGATGACTACAGATCTACAAAGAAACTGTTTGAAATGCAAGAATTTTTCCCCTTGCTCGAAGTTTTTGCTTGGTCCCTAAAAAGACATCGAGTAAAAAATTAAATATTGTTCCAACACTGGACGTAAAAAGTGCATGCACATCCAAAGAATCTTACAGTACTAGATACCCTAAGACCAAAAAAGTATATCCTCCGAATTGAAATATAATTAAGCATCACTCGATCATCTCGATATATTAAGAGTTGCAGGAAAATAATAACAATGTGGAAATAAACATTTGCATAGTGCACATCATCTTTCTATCCAACCGTTGAATTGCAAAAAATAACATTTTAACATTTAAGATTTAAAAATAACAAAATAAAAATAAAAAATCAATATCTTTTAAAAAATTGCATATATCCCCTTAATTTTCTTTCTAAATTACAAATAAAGCAAACCTTAACGTGATGCTTGCCTTGTGGGTGTTTTTATGGTAATTTCTTCTATTTTTCCATGGCATTTTTCTATAAATTTAGTTTTATTTACTGGAGTAGAATTTAATTTTAGGGGGCTTGGTTTGATGTAGAATAATATGTCAAAATATTCTCAAATATTGATAATAGAGATGCTAGATATACCTTTAGACGGTTTTGGGATGGTGTCATCCACATCCATCCCATCGTCCTCACTGTCTGGCTAAGCAGAATGATTTGACAAAGCATTTCCAGACTCTTGCACCAAGCCCTCCATATCCTAGCTATATTTACATAATGTTAGTGTGTTAAAACATAAATTAAGTACATTTAGTTTGCTTTAAAATTACCTATACATGGTAGAAATACATGGTAGAATTTATGTGTTTGTTTGTATGTGCGTGTGTGTATAGAAATATTGACCTTTAATGTCTGATAATGAGATATACGGCCAAGGAACTTTCTATCATTAGTAAAAGCTGCTAAACAGAATTACAGCAATAGTAAGAAATCATTAAATCAAACACAGAAGATTATCTATTTGATTAGCTTGATGCTTCCAATTATGAGCTATTTTTTTTAAACGAATTATTTAAAAAAGAGTTAACAGAAGTCATACCAAGATCCTCTATTGGATAGTCAGAATGCCAAACGTCAATTTCAAAGTTGTCAAACGTCATTTCGATCGCAAGGTTCCTTGCCCGCAACGCAAAGTTGTAATCAATAGTAACTTCGTACCGTGAGCGCATCTCTGACATCATATCTTTTGGCTTCAACTCGATCCCATCATCCACTAGTTTAATAGCAAAAAATTTTGCAACTACTTTTGACGACACTTGTCATGAAGTATTTTGAGCCAATATCATATGTTCTCTTACGGAGGTGAGCAAGCAATACATTTTTCCTGACAGTTCAACCCATACCCCATCACCACCATTCCAAGATCTAGATCTGACAAAACATTAGTAATTTTTTTTGTAAATTAGGAACAGGTGAAATAAAATTATGTAAAAATTACAAGGGGTGGGAGAAGCAGGGAGAGTTTACCTTGCTGAGAACATTTCTCGTGGGAAAAAATGCAGGCAATCCTCAAATCCTGATGTTCCTGGACTCTCGCTTTTTATCGTATCATAGATTAGCTTCAATTCACGTATATGGTGTTAGTTTCATAGCTGGAACCGAGTCATACAATTGCAAATGAAAATAAAAACTACTACTTGTTTTGTACAAATAGGGGTTGATATTAATTGAAAAAATTAAAACCTTGCCAATGTATCGGTAAACATGATGACCTGTATGCAAAAATAGAAGTTTCATTCTGACAAAATAATCTTACTCATGATTCACAGGATGTAACAGTCAAGGACATGTGTCTTGTGAGTCCAGTATGAGATATCTAACACATATATGTATGTAAAAATGTGATGCAATCCAAAGTCCCGCAAAAGATGGTGATGTTCGTTTGTAGGCCGTAACGACGAAGAAGGCATCGGAACGAGGGTCGAGAGTGTGCCGAGGACGCGCCGAGAAGTTCGGTCGAGCTTTTGGCTTGGTGTCGGCCGACACCAAGGTCTGTCGGCCGACATATTTAGAAAATTACGAGCTTGGCAGGGAATCGAGGCTGCGCTCGCAGGAAAATCCGCGGACGAAGATTTTTGCCTTGGTATCGGCCGACACTCATCCATGTCGGCCGACAACTTTGAGAATTCTGCGTAGCGGCGGAATTATTTAGCGTTTTTATTTGCTTAGTTTTATTTGCGTGAGTTTCTTTTTATTTAATTATTAGGTTTTGTTTTACCTATATAAAGACTGCTAGACATTATTTGGGACAACCATGATGATGATCGTCGGAGACGGAGTTGAATAGTTGATACGATAACGGCCGGGGCTGGTGTTTCACCGTGGCGACGCTCGTCGTGGGTGTGACTTTCAAACGTCGAAAAAAGATTTTTTGGGTCAATTTTATTTTTCTTATATTATTTTCGTTATTTTGTAATATTCGATTTGTTTTTTTGTGAGAAAAGATAACTTTTGAAGTGAGTTAAGTCTTTTCGTTTAAATTGGTATACTTAACTTACATTTTTATGGAACGAACTTTAGAACTTATATACAATACTCTTACTCTTATAGTTACTCTTATAGTTTGCCTTAAAATGCCTCAGCCCCTTATTATATTTTATCACATGACATTTATTATAGACATCTTTTATTTTTGGCACCATCCGCCTCTTATTATATGCGTGTTATTAAGTTATTCAAAGAAAAAAACAATGGGCCAACGTTACACAGCCAGCCCAGCCCAGCCCAGCCCAACCAATGCAAACATGCTCCTTTATAATGATGAAACAGACACGAGATCTAGGGTTTCCTAATTTCTGAAACAAAAATTTGTTCGATTCGGATTCTGCAGCTCAAGTATGTTTCGCTCTTCTCCAATTGACGGTATGGAATTTCGAAAATTAAATTCTTCATCCAATTTATCTCGGGATTAATTACTGAAATTTTACTTTGCGATCGATATCAAAACGAACGAACTTGTATGGGATTTATTATTTATTTTTTCCTATCTTTCTCTCCCTCTCTCTCTCTCTATATATATATTGCTTTGATCGGATCTGATTGTTGTTGTTGTAAACATTCGGATCTGACTGTTGTTGTTGCTCCTCGGATCTGATTGTTGTTGTTGCTCATCTATGAAATTAATCTTGTCGTTTTCTGCAGGCAGAAAAAAGATATCATATATATTCGGATCTGATTGTTCTTGTTGTTGTTGTTGTTGTTGTTGCTAATCTATCTATAATGGTTTTGTTTGTTAATCCTTAAAATTAATTAATTAATTATTCCGCAGTTTCTTCAGTCAGTAAAAAGAAACCAAAGTTGAGTTCCATTAACGTACATGCTGGTATGTATGTATTCATATATATTCTCTTTGTTTTTTTTTCTTCAAATGTTGTTTAATTTGGTTTGCTGGTTGTTAAGCCATGAAATTAATTACTTAATTAGTTAATATCTCGATCGATCCTTCAGTTGAAGACGCAGTTGAAGACGCGGTTGACGACGCGGTTGAATACGCGGTTGAAGACGCTGTTGAAGAAGCAGTTGAAGAAGCAAATGCACCTGCTGATGGACAACTAACTGATCTTGCCGCCACTAAAAAGGATTAAGGGGGCATCCGGTGCCAAATTGCACCGGATGTTATGCTGTGTATTCTCCACCTTAGATTAGGTTGTAATCAAATGAATCCAACGATTAAAAATTACTCTGCCCGTTATATATAATTATGCACATTTATTTAAAAACATAATTTCTTATATTAAATATATTAAAAACATAATCATATATATATATATATATATATATATATATATATATATTTAATATCGATGCACATTTAAAAACATAATTTTTTATATTAAATATATTTTTCATAATTTTTTATATTAAATATATTTTTCAAGCTTATCGTTTCAAATTAGTTTATTTTATTTATTATTGTATATAATTTTTTTATACTATTTAACTTATAAATATTTTATAAATACGGTTATTAACATTACAATTTTTAAAATTAAGTTAATAACTTTATTTTATTCTAAATAACTTAGTATAAAATTTATTTTAAAATTTAAAAAAATAAAAAATATTATATACTTGTATAGAATTATTAACCTATATTAACTATTAAAAATTTTATAAGCTTAAAATAAGTTTTGTGAAATGCTTTAAAAAAATTAATTATTTTGTATATATTTTAATTATTTATTTGCGTTAAGTAACTTACAAATCAAAAGTAAATAATATTGTATATATTTTAATTGTTTATTTGCGTTAAGTAATTGTTGTTTATTTGCGTTAAGTATTTAATTGTTTAATTTGCGTTAATTAATAGTTTTTATTTGCGTTTATAATTAACGGGCACGGCAACGCCAATTTATAGTTTGATGGGCAGAAGACTAACCGTTAGATTGAATTAATTATAATCTAACGATGTAGAATGCACAGCATAACATCCAGTGCAATTTGGCACCGGATGCCCCCTTAATCCCACTAAAAATACCGGACCCCAACCTCCAGCTGGTATATATATATATATATATATATATATATATATATATATATATATATATATATATATATATATATATATATATATATTATATGAATCATATGAATCAGTATTAACTAGCTCCATTGTCTCATGATATTTCATGCTATTTGTTGTTCATCAAAGTTAAACAAACAGGTTTAACCCACAACTCTGATTCCTACTTTAAGTACTGCACAATATTCTTACCATGGCTGCGTGACGTTCCATCCACTGAGGAACCCGACTTTTTTGATGAAGATTACTTTCCGGAAATTCCGAGCGATGAAGAAGATATCTATTTTTAAGGTTTGAGAGATGAAGAAAAACCCCAATACATATGTCTGCCCCACGGGCAGTCTGTAGTGAAGATATTGTTTTGGGTGACATGACTTCAGTATCCCAGTATTGTGTGCCATGTTCTTGAAAGGCTCCGTGGGTAAAAAAATAAAAAAAGAAGCAAACTAAGAACAACTTTTGGTTAATTTGCTCTGTTTTATTTTATTTTATTATTACTTTGTTAGCCTAATTCTATGTGAATCAAACTGTATCAACTCAATTGGGTATTGTAGTATTCTATGTATTTTGACTTATTTTCTGAGCCGTAAACAATACTATACACTATATCAGCTTGAATGTTTATTTTATTATTACTTTGTTAGCCTAATTCTATGTGAATCAAACTATATCAACTCAATTGGGTATTGTAGTATTCTAAGTATTTTGACTTATTTTCTGAGCCGTAAACAATACTATACACTATATCACCTTGAATGTTTATTTATTATTCAAGATTGTTAGATTCTCTATTGTTCTGCATTTTTATATTTCAATTGCTTATTTAAGTACTAACACAAGTGATATTGTGATAATGTGTAAATTGTTCTAAATGCTAGTAGAGTTGGTCATAAGTTTTGAAATATGTTTGATTAAAAATGATATTTTATCAAATGATTATTTTTGTTATGAAGACATTTATGTGTGGATTATTTATCTCCTTCGCTCCTCCTTCAAAGTAGAAATTCAAAGGGTAATTACTGTTGCAGACATTTGTAAAAAAAAGTAGAAGACTAAGGGATAAAGAAAGTTTTTGTGGCAGACATTGGTCGAGCTGAGCTCGGGCTCAAGCAGAGCAGTTTTTTGTCGAGCCGAGCTCGAGGGCACTAAAGTGAAGCTCGTCTAGCTCGAGCCTACTATTTTTTTTTTCGAGCTCGCAAGATAAATTCTAAGCTCGACTCGGCTGCAAACAAACTCCAAGCTCGACTCGGTTGGTTTGCAGCTAGGGTGTTAATTCGGTTTAACCAAACCGAACCGGATCGAAAATTCAGTTAATCGAACCATTTAAGCTATATTTTTATAAACCAAAATCAAACCGTTTTAAAAATGGTTTGGTTCGTTTTTAACCGAATTATTTCGGTTTGATTTGGTTCGGTTTTGACTAAATTTTAATTAAATTTTTTTAAAAATAGAAAAAAAATGAAAATTTAAATAATAATTATTACTTTTAATAAAAAAATTAGATATTAAAATAAAAATCAAATTATAAAAAAAATGAAAAAAATAAAATAATAAAAATTAAAAATTATTAGTATATTATTTTTATTTAAAAATAATTATAGATGTATATATATATATAATTATTTATTTATTTATTTCTTATTCGGTTTGGTTCGGTTTTTATCGGTTTATCGGTTAAAAAACCAAACCAAACCGAAAACCGAAAAGATCAAAAAATTCAAACCGAAAACCAAACCGAATTAGTTTGGTTCGGTTTAGTTTAACCGAATAGTGTCGGTTTGGTTCGATTTAGTCGGTTTAACCAATCTTTTGACACCCCTATTGTTGGGATATGTCCTTCGATCCTACGTGTGCAATCGATAAAGTCATAAGGTCGTCTATGGATGTTAAATGATTATTTGATAATATTAATTGTTGGGAACAATATAATATTGATCAATTAAATCATACCTACAGGGTCACACACGGACTCAAAGATGATGTACGTTGCTTGATAAATATATTGATTTAGAATCAATATTTACGTGGAATTAATTAACATGCATGGGATGCATGGCTTGCATGGATGCATGTCACATAGTGTGATATGGCATGCCACACAAGCAAGTGGGACCACATACAATGCATAGTGGCATGTGTATGTGGCATGACCTTTCACCTCCTTTGTAACCCCTTTGCATGATTATGGTGCATTATGATGCCCATTATGTTGTAGGTTACAAAGGGGTGTAATGGGATGCATAATGATGCACTTATATGGATGAAAATCAGATTTTCATCACACAATTGCATTAGCCACGAAATTCCACTCAAATATAGAGAAAATAGGTGATCTTGGAGATTCATTCTCAAGCAAGCAAAGTGTTCGTCATTCGGGTTCGTGTGCAACACGTAGAGGCCGGGCCATTTGTGCGGCTTCAACATCCAGACGATCTAGACAAGAAGAGTGACGAGGTCATTCTCAAGGCTGATCCATGAAGGTGGTTCAATCGACTCAACACCACCTTCATCAACATCAACGAGGCACGCTACACCGGTTGTAAGTGTTCTCGTTAATCCCTATATATATATATATATATTGGATGTATATATATAAACGTGTCTATACATATAATGTGTGCCTAGATCTTCATGTTGTTCGTGTTCTATTGTTTTACACGCTTCCGCACACACGAACAAGGTAATCGAGCGATTGGATCGGCATCGAAAACCATCAATTGGTATCAGAGCCAAGTTCTCGTGCACACTTTTGTGTTGGACACAAAGGTTAAATCAACATAATTGGCTTAATTGTTTATTTGAATCTATGTGATTAGATGTAAGGCCGGCCACCGATAGTGGTTGGGTGGATAAATCGTGTTTTTTACGTGTTGAATGGCCATAGTTTTGGAGGGCTGCTCCCTTGGAATCTTTTGTAATAGATAGGTTTTTCTATTCAAAAATGTATTGTTCAATATGTAAGCAATGGATTTATCCATGTATCGGAGTTGAATTTCGAAGCCCAAGCAAAAACGAGAAGAAACGAAGCAAAACGGAGCGAAACGAACGAAGCCGGGGCTGCTGGAGACAAACAGCACCCGCTGTTGTAGCAACAGTGGTCGCTGTTAGGGGTTCAGCGGGCGCTGTTGTGGCAACAGCGACCGCTGTTCATGCAAAATCGGGTCCAGACATTCTGCCCTCTTTTGTTGCTTTCGGCGGGCGCCGAATGCAAAACGGCGACCGCTGTTTCATTTCAGCGGGCGTTGTTTGCATAACAGCGACTGCTGTTCCGGGTTTTTTGAGGGCAGATCTGAGAGGACCAAAGCAAATGTCTCTACCTTGGAGGTAGGGGTCGTGGACCTGACCAGGTGCAGCCAAGTTCAGCCGGATCAAGTCGGGATGATTTCAAGACGTTTCGATAGTTTTATATCGTTTTTCTTTTGAGTGTTGTGAGGTTCTAGGGGCCTTTTCAATACGTATTATGTGCTTTGCTAGTTATAGATGTTTTATGTTATAAATGTTCAACTTACATATAAACACCTATGCATGCAAGTTCCCAAAATAATGAGTATAATGTCTTGTCCAAAAACATCACACTCATGAAGCCCTCGATCATAAGTTGGTAGGTCCGCCTCAGCGGGGTACTATTTGTTATCTTGGGATAAGTGGGAGTAAAGGTTAGACCTTTACACGTGAGTTTGGTTTTCTCATCGATAGATCCACTGCAGGCGTGGCTATCGAGACATGAGATGAGAATTAGATTCTCATCGACCGAGAGTGACATTAGATGTCATTGACATGGGATGTCTACCTATCTTGGACTTCTTAAGTGCGGACTCAGTCAGCTTAAGAATTTGCAAGATGAGGGTCTTGGGATTTTTTTGTTCAAGGGAACAAAGATATTAGATATCGATTGAACAAAATAGAATAAATAAGTAGCTTGTTAGACAACCTTATTTGTTTACCGCTTTGTGAATGTTTACATACTTTATTTATCTTTCTTTTGTAGTTTATCATGTTAATTTCAACTCGATTCAAGTTTGGTTCAATTCTTGATTATGAAAAATTGAACAACATAAATTTTCTTGATTCACAACGTAATTCGAGGATGGTCCTCAAATACGAAGACAATGAAAATGTGTTAGATAACCACATCCTAAGATATCATTGAACAACTCAATAGCACGTTCGGGGAATATGCTAAGATTGAGCGGTTCGGTATGACCAGGGTCATCGCTTTAGCTAGGCTAGAAAAATGGAAATCTATGGGATCACATATGCAACAAATGATTGGATTATTTGTTTCAAGTGACCGCCTAGATTTTTCCTATGATGATTATTTGGCAACCGATTTCATACTTCAATCTCATGATGGTTATAATGCCTTCAGGCTAAATTTTCCATATGAATGGTTTGAAGAAATCGCTTCGTGAGCTCCACGGGATGCTCAAGGCTGCTGAGCCGGCGATAGAGAAGGACCCTAAGAGGGAAATTCTTATGATATAGGATAGGGTATTCAAAAGAGCATGGGCAAGAAGGCTACTAGGGTTCCTAGGGAATCTCAATGCGTCTACTGCAAAAGTGTTGGACACTACTTGCAAACATATAAAAGTTCATATTTTATTCAATTTCAAAACAAATGCCTAATTTGTCTTTCATTTGATGGATTATAAGGTTAGGATTATTTACACCTCGGGGAGTGATTTAATCCAAAATACTTAAGTTCATCAATGACACAAATTAGAGACTTTCGAGCCATTGGATGGCGTGAATCGATTGTCTGGTTGGCTCCCTCATATTTTATGAGAGATAGGGCTTCAATTGCATGATAATATCGCTGGTTAGAAAACTTCAATTTTTCACTTACGATTTATCGCGTTTTGACATTGAGATAATTTTGAATGGAAATTTGAATGAGATTCAATTATTGGGAATAATTGAATTTGCCCAAAGTTCAAAGAAGATGTGAAGAACGGGGTTGCTTCATCTTCAAGTATTAATGATATAGACATTAAACTTCACAAATTATACTTCTTGGGTATTGGATGCCAAATGTGGTTCTCACATTTTATGTGGAGGAACTACATAGAAGTATAAGTTTGGTGAATAGAGATGTCGATCTACGGGCAAGAAATGGAGCGAAGGTCGCTGCATTAGCCGTATGATCATATGATGTTGTTTTGCCTTAGGGCCCTGTTTTAGTATTATAACTATGTAATTTCGTACCTTCAATAAACAATGAATATTGGTTCAGTATTAGATACTGATAGATTAGTTTTTCACTATTAAATAGTTTGGTAACTATTTTAATTGTGAATTATTCTTTGTTTTGGTACGATTATTATATTGTTTATGTATACTTTAAACTTGACAAATCATATATATCATTAAGACCAAAGGTCAAATCGAATAAGTATCAATGAGACATAACTGAAACATAGTTGATTAGATCAAATCAAAATCTAAACATGTAACGAAGCTTCTTTGAGAAGGAATTTTAGAATCATTTGACTTGGAGTCATTTGATACATGTGAATGATGTGTGATTGAAAAGATAACAATGTCATCTTTCTTGGAGAAAGGAGAACATGTGAGTAATTAGGGATGATACATACTGATGTATGTGGAACCTATTAGTTCACAAGCACATGAAGGTTATGTTTCGGAAAAGAGAAAACAAACTATATTAGATATAGTTCGACCATTCGATGAGAGGTCTAAATGAACTACTCGTCTCTTTTGGGAACACACAATTCTTGACTTCAACTTATACACTGAATAGGACACCGTCAAAAGCTGTTGATAAGACACCATACGAGGTATGGAAAGGGAAGGTCCCTAACTTGTCTTGTATCAAGGTTTGGGGATGTGAAGCTTATGTGAAAAGAAATATCTCTACAAAGCTTGAACCCAAATCGGATAAATGTTTCTTTGTTGGTTATCCAAAAGAAACACGAGGGTACCACTTTTACAACCAATTCGAGAACAAAGTTTTTGTTGCTCGAGATAGTGATTTTCTTGAAAAGAGTTATCTTTCCTAGAAATTCAGTGGGAGATCGGTTGTCTTGAACGAGGTTCAAGTGAAACAACCAATGATGAATACTCAAGACTAGGTTGAGAGTATTCTTATGGTTTTGGAAGCCATACCAGCCCTCGTAGGTCCGAAAGGAATAAATCTATCTCTATTATTCAAATACTTAGATATTGTGACCAATGAGAGATATGAATTCATGCTTTTGGAAAGCGGTGAACCTTCGACCTAATTCCAAGCTATTACGAGTCCAGCTACTGAAAATTGGCATGGTGCCATGAAATCTGAGATGATATCAATATCTGATAATCAAGTTTGGAACTTGATATATTTGCATCACGGGGTTAGACCCAATGAATGCTAATAGATCTTTAAGATCTAAACAGACAGATGGAAAACCTCGGGTTTTCAAAGCAAGGTTGATGGTAAAAGTTTTATTCACGAGGTGGATTATGGAAAAACTTTCACCAATTGCTTTGATTAGATCATTCAGATTATCTTAGCCATTACTACTCATCTTGATAATGAGTTATGGTAATATTGGATGTTAAAACTAACTTCTTGAATTGGATTCTAGAAGAGGCTGTGTTTTAACACAGCCAAAGAGTTTTATCGATCATAATAAGGCTGAGAAATTATGCAAGCTTATAGTTCTATTTATGGAATAAAGAATGCATATCAGAGTAGCAATCTTCAGTTCAATGAATCCATACTGGGTTTTGGATTTCAGAGGAACTCGGAAGAATCTTGTTTTACAAGAAGATCAGTGGGAGTTACGTTGTATTAATTGTGTTGTATGTCGGTGACATACTCCTTATTGGAAACAATGTTTCTATGCTTAATTCTATTAAAGAATGGCTTGGAAATTGTTTTTCAATAAAGGATCTTGGAGAAGCACAGTACATATTGGGCATCAAGATCTGTCGGAACAGATCGAAAAGGATGTTTGGACTTAGTAAAGCGACCTATATTGATAAGGTGCTTGATAAGTTCAGAATGAAAGACGCCAGAAAGGTTCTCATTCCAATGAGTCATGGCACATCACTTAGCAAGATGCAAGGCCCTACGGTACTTGATGAGCAAAAGAGGATGTAAAACATTCCTTATGCTTCGGCAATATGGTCTATAATGTACGCCATGATATGTACACGACTGGACGTATTGTATGCTTTGAGCATGACGATTCGGTTTCAAGGAAACCCAGGTGAGACGCATTAGACTGCGGCCAAGAGTATTCTTATGTACCTTAGATGGACTAAAGAATATTTTGTTGTCTTTGGAAGACAAAAAGAGTTGATATTAACAAGCAGTTTGACTGCTAACTTCAAAACAAACTAAGATAATTTCCGATTTTAATCTGGTTATATCTTTTGTCTGGTTAGAGGTGATATTTGCTGGAATAGTTCCATGCAATGCAATATAGCTGATTAAACTACAAAAGCTGAGCACAGTATTGCATTGGATGCAGTAATGTTGGCAGTTAGGATTTGAAAGTTCTTGAATGAACTAGGTGGCGTAACTAGCTCAGCCCATCCGATAGTTCTCTATTTATAGTAGAGTTATCGCGCAAGCCAATGAGCTAGGAAGCACCACAAGTCTAAAATTGGTGCTCAGGAAGTTCCACATTATCTAGGAGATAGTTTTGTGGAGACATCGAGATAATAAAGTTGCAACTTTTGGTAAGGTTGCAAACCCGCTTTCTAAACCTCTCCAGCAGTTTAAGCTTGAGACTTTCACGACTGCAATAGAGATCAGACATCTTAGAGATGGGTTGTGATTTCTATTACTGTATTAGATACTTTTGGAGAATTGGTAAACATTCACTCATATGTATAATACATAATTCTTCATATAAATATGGTTTAATTTATATGAATTGTCCAAATGATTAAGTTATATCAATTGGGTTATGAGGTCGACTTACCGCATAATGAAGTCCCAATGGTTGAACTGATATACTTGAATCATATAGCTGTTCCTGGTTCGTATAATCGAGTGCGGACAAACCGATAATACAAAGAACTAGATTGTAATGTGTACTATAGCGCCGCTTCATGGGCTAGTGATGTGGGACATCAAGTACAATTACATAGATATTAGCTGGGAGCTAATGATCGAACAGACCCGACTGGAATAGTATTTAAGATTTCGAGTCATAATACTATTTCATTGACTGTCGAGCAATTTCCTCTGACCTGAGTAGTCCAGAGTGATTCCATTGTGAAATGGTGTACTTTGATACAAGTAAACGCCTTTCGTAAAAGTAGGTTATAAAACTTGTTATTGGGTATATCAGGAAGCAAGTGGGAGAGCTTGGATTGACAAGATGGGATTGTCCTCCATTTTATAATGGGATACATGTCTTACCGGCCACTTGGAGAGTCGAGACTGTGGAAAATACGTGGCCACGTCCAGATTCGTATCATAGTGATAAATCTGGTTTTACAGTCTGTCTCAAAGTCCAAGAAAGGTTTGAACCGATTGAGGATGACTCGAGTCTTGCCTCAAGTTCAAACTTAGACATAAAGTGACAACAAGAAATTGGCAGCACACTGGCTCTGAAGGCCAAGTGGGAGATTGTTGGGATATGTCCTTCGATCCTACGTGTGCAATCGATAAAGTCATAAGGTCGTCTATGGATGTTAAATGATTATTTGATAATATTAATTGTTGGGAACAATATAATATTGATCAATTAAATCATACCTACAGGGTCACACACGGACTCAAAGATGATGTACGTTGCTTGATAAATATATTGATTTAGAATCAATATTTACGTGGAATTAATTAACATGCATGGGATGCATGGCTTGCATGGATGCATGTCACATAGTGTGACATGGCATGCCACACAAGCAAGTGGGACCACATACAATGCATAGTGGCATGTGTATGTGGCATGACCTTTCACCTCCT
The DNA here is from genome assembly GCA_954870475.1 of Euphrasia confusa. NCBI lineage: Eukaryota > Viridiplantae > Streptophyta > Magnoliopsida > Lamiales > Orobanchaceae > Euphrasia > Euphrasia confusa. Next base: position 12,172,452 of record OX940949.1, on the reverse strand, counting down.
TTGTAACCCCTTTGCATGATTATGGTGCATTATGATGCCCATTATGTTGTAGGTTACAAAGGGGTGTAATGGGATGCATAATGATGCACTTATATGGATGAAAATCAGATTTTCATCACACAATTGCATTAGCCACGAAATTCCACTCAAATATAGAGAAAATAGGTGATCTTGGAGATTCATTCTCAAGCAAGCAAAGTGTTCGTCATCCGGGTTCGTGTGCAACACGTAGAGGCCGGGCCATTTGTGCGGCTTCAACATCCAGACGATCTAGACAAGAAGAGTGACGAGGTCATTCTCAAGGCTGATCCATGAAGGTGGTTCAATCGACTCAACACCACCTTCATCAACATCAACGAGGCACGCTACACCGGTTGTAAGTGTTCTCGTTAATCCCTATATATATATATATATATATTGGATGTATATATATAAACGTGTCTATACATATAATGTGTGCCTAGATCTTCATGTTGTTCGTGTTCTATTGTTTTACACGCTTCCGCACACACGAACAAGGTAATCGAGCGATTGGATCGGCATCGAAAACCATCACCTATTTGCAGCCCTAGTCCCAAAGTAGATATTCTTTTTTATTTTAATTCATTCTCAAATTCACATGTAAAAAATCTCTCATCTTTAAATGTAACTTAAAAACACGTCCACTGAGGACCCTTAGCTGTTTGTTAAGCTCAATATTTCTCCAATCAGATTAATGCATTTTTAATACACAATGTTTAAAATTAAATCTGTATTCACCATCGGCAAAACTAAGCTATCAAAAATGTAGAAATTGTACTAAGCGAATTCCGGGAAAAGCTGTAAATGTTCGATTCTCCTTGCGCCCACTATAGATGACTACAGATCTACAAAGAAACTGTTTGAAATGCAAGAATTTTTCCCCTTGCTCGAAGTTTTTGCTTGGTCCCTAAAAAGACATCGAGTAAAAAATTAAATATTGTTCCAACACTGGACTTAAAAAGTGCATGCACATCCAAAGAATCTTACAGTACTAGATACCCTAAGACCAAAAAAGTATATCCTCCGAATTGAAATATAATTAAGCATCACTCGATTATCTCGATATATTAAGAGTTGCAGGAAAATAATAACAATGTGGAAATAAACATTTGCATAGTGCACATCATCTTTCTATCCAACCGTTGAATTGCAAAAAATAACATTTTAACATTTAAGATTTAAAAATAACAAAATAAAAATAAAAAATCAATATCTTTTAAAAAATTGCATATATCCCCTTAATTTTCTTTCTAAATTACAAATAAAGCAAACCTTAACGTGATGCTTGCCTTGTGGGTGTTTTTATGGTAATTTCTTCTATTTTTCCATGGCATTTTTCTATAAATTTAGTTTTATTTACTGGAGTAGAATTTAATTTCAGGGGGCTTGGTTTGATGTAGAATAATATGTCAAAATATTCTCAAATATTGATAATAGAGATGTTAGATATACCTTTAGACGGTTTTGGGATGGTGTCATCCACATCCATCCCATCGTCATCACTGTCTGGCTCAGCAGAATGATTTGATAAAGCATTTCCAGACTCTTGCACCAAGCCCTCCATATCCTAGCTATATTTACATAATGTTAGTGTGTTAAAACATAAATTATGTACATTTAGTTTGCTTTAAAATTACCTATACATGGTAGAAATACATGGTAGAATTTATGTGTTTGTTTGTATGTGCGTGTGTGTATAGAAATATTGACCTTTAATGTCTGATCATGAGATATACTGCCAAGGAACTTTCTATCATGAGTAAAAGCTGCTAAACAGAATTACAGCAATAGTAAGAAATCATTAAATCAAACACAGAAGATTATCTATTTGATTAGCTTGATGCTTCCAATTATGAGCTATTTTTTTTAAACGAATTATTTAAAAAAGAGTGAACAGAAGTCATACCAAGATCCTCTATTGGATAGTCAGAATGCCAAACGTCAATTTCAAAGTTGTCAAACGTCATTTTATCGTATCATAGATTAGCTTCAATTCACGTATATGGTGTTAGTTTCATAGCTGGAACCGAGTCATACAATTGCAAATGAAAATAAAAACTGCTACTTGTTTTGTACAAATAGGGATTGATATTAATTGAAAAAATTAAAACCTTGCCAATGTATCGGTAAACGTGATGACCTGTATGCAAAAATAGAAGTTTCATCCTGACAAAATAATCTTACTCATGATTCACAGGATGTAACAGTCAAGGACATGTTAACTGTGAGTCCAGTATGAGATATCTAACACATATATGTATGTAAAAATGTGATGCAATCCAAAGTCCCGCAAAAGATGGTGATGTTCGTTTGTAGGCCGTAACGACGAAGAAGGCATCGGAACGAGGGTCGAGAGTGTGCCGAGGACGCGCCGAGAAGTTCGGTCGAGCTTTTGGCTTGGTGTCGGCCGACACCAAGGTCTGTCGGCCGACATATTTAGAAAATTACGAGCTTGGCAGGGAATCGAGGCTGCGCTCGCAGGAAAATCCGCGGACGAAGATTTTTGCCTTGGTATCGGCCGACACTCATCCATGTCGGCCGACAACTTTGAGAATTCTGCGTAGCGGCGGAATTATTTAGCGTTTTTATTTGCTTAGTTTTATTTGCGTGAGTTTCTTTTTATTTAATTATTAGGTTTTGTTTTGCCTATATGAAGACTACTAGACATTATTTGGGACAACCATGATGATGATCGTCGGAGACGGAGTTGAATAGTTGATACGATAACGGCCGGGGCTGGTGTTTCACCGTGGCGACGCTCGTCGTGGGTGTGACTTTCAAACGTCGAAAAAAGATTTTGTGGGTCAATTTTATTTTTCTTATATTATTTTCGTTATTTTGTAATATTCAATTTGTTTTTTTGTGAGAAAAGATAACTTTTGAGGTGTGTTAAGTCTTTTCGTTTAAATTGGTATACTTAACTTACATTTTCATGGAACGAACTTTAGAACTTATATACAATATTCTAGATGATTTCCATAATGAAATAAGGAAATAAAATAATTTAGGACTCCTAGTCCTTTCAAATTAATTCCTTTCCTAATCCATTAAAAATTCCATAAAGGAATAATTAAATAAGGAAAAATTAATTTAGGACTCTTAAAACTTTCCAAATTAATTATTATCCTAATCCATTAAAAATTCCATAAAGGAATAATTAAATAGGAAAAATAAATTAATTCCAAATTTATTCCTTTTCCTAATCTATGAAAATTCCCAAGAATAGGAATAATCAATAAGGAAAAAATAAATTTATTCTAAATTTATTCTTTTCCTATTCCATGAGAATTCCCAAAAAAGGAATACTCAAAATAGGAAAACCGAATAATTTAGGAAAGTGAATCTTGGCCGAGATGAACGCGGGTTGGGGATCCCCACGCTCACCATGACCGACCACCCACCTAGAGGAGTCGAACTCCTCATGGTGGTCGATCGAGCCTCATGAGATCGGCCATGGGGATGGCCGATCGAGCCCTCCCTCTCTTCGTCTCCTCCGTCACAATTTTCCGGTCGTCGTTTCGGAATCGATCCAACGTAAAATAAATTACAAATTTATTACTACGATATCAGGTATTGATTCTCTACATGAAATAGACCTCATACAATTTCCGGAAAAATAAGAACAAGCATTCACCACACAAGAACGATTAACATCACCGAGAGTTTAATAATCAAGAGCAATATTAAGACATTAATTAACAATAATTAAATCTAGCCATAATAATCGGAAACCCTGCAAGGTAGAACAATTTATCGAAAAATACCATGAACTAAAACCAACGCTATGATACCAATTGTTGGAAATCGATATCCCGGAATTAATAAATTTAAATAAATAAATTATCTAATTAATTCCGACCGAAATCCTTTGGAGATCGAATATCCGGAGTTGTAAAATTGCGGAACAACAACTCCAATCGACTCCCGGTTGCCGGAACACCTCGCCACGAACCACCACGAATCCGGTACTCAACCAAACCCTAACCGCGGGCGAACCCACGGCTGTTCGGTCGAGCCCTCGCGTGGGCTCGCGGCTTGTTCAAGGCAGCCGCCTAGGGCTGCACATGGCAGCCCGCTGGGCATGGCCGAACCCTCCCGGACAGCCCACATCAAACCCTAGCAGCGGCCCGAGCCGCCGCTGTTCGATCGGGGCATGTGCACGTCACCGGACGTGCGCTGGGGTTCGGCTCGTACAGCCCCGTGCATGGACTCGCATCGCACGCGAATCCGCTGCGAGAAAACTCGCAGCTCGCTGCGCGCGCGCACGGGGCGAGCGCCTGGTGGTCGCGCGACCGCGCGCGACATGGACCAGGCGGGCGCCTGGTCCCCAGGCGGGCGCTTGCCCTTCCAGCGAACCATGTTCGCGCGATCCTCGTCGCCGGATCGCTCCAGCCGCGGCGGTCCGGTGATCCTTGATCACCACCGCCCGGCTCGACCCCGATGAGGATCCCAAACCTCGGATCTTGGTTCACGATATTTTTACGACAATTAAACGATAAAATCATAAAGAGGGTTTTACGATTTACCTTGTTCTCGTTGTTCGGAGAAACGTAGAACTCAATTTGATGACCTTGAGATCTTCCCACGTATTCCTTGCACTAGCCCGGACGTCGTGTGGGCGACGATCTACCGAACTCCATGGATCTCCTTCACGAACTCTCTAGACTAATCAAGTATGATTATCTTGTCTTGTCTAATTGTGAAGACCATGTACTGCTTTTATAGGCTACGTAGGGGATCTTAAGGAGGTGGAATATTGGGCTTCCAATAATAGTAATTAAATTGAGCCCACCAAGCCCAAATCTATTAAAAATTGAGCCCACCAAGCCCAAATCTATTAATCCTTACTATTATTAATTATATGATTAACTCCACTATATAAATATAATTGCACTCCCAATATTCACCATATTATATCAAATAATATTTCTCCGGTAGTATTATTTATTCCGTGTATTTAAGATATAAATATCCATGAATAAAATTAATTTATTGCTAATTAATTTATTCATCTCTTATATCCGAGACTAGTACCATTCAACCTTAATTATTATGCGGAACGAATCCACCTGCAGGGTTTACATAATAATTCCTTATGAACTCATCTCGGGGATATTATCAACCCTTACGGGATACACTTTCCCGTCAAGTATTCACGGCATGTCATATATAAAATATAGTGACCCAACTTAACCGGTAATTAACCCAATAATTAAATCGGTTAATTCCTTTGGTAAATCAAAGTCACTTATATTAAATATACACACCCGCAATAATATCGGGGATTAAGAATAAAATACACTGAGACTCGAATCGATTATCGCCGGCAATCCTAATCGATGAATCTCAACGATCCGCTCAATACACCAAGTGTACAAGTGTGATAAAATAATTAAGACAAATTATTTTCTCTCTCACACAACGACTATACCGATGGATTGGTCCGTGTCCATCTAGGTCGTGAGCAACTGTTCGATTAGATACGAGTAACCGATAGTATGATCTTCTGTGTGACGTCGCACACCATACTAACTACAACGTATATAATCCAGGACTATAATTTGCATATATTTAATTATAAATAATTAAACGCAAATAATTGTTTATTTAATTAAATAGATTAATGGCAATGGATCGTGAGTTTCTGTCACTTAAATCTAGACATTAAGTACACAACTCCAACAATCTCCCACTTGTACTAAGGTCTAGTCATTTCCTCCAAACTCCCGACTCCCATACTCATCACGTGCTTAAGTTGTACTTCCAAGAAGTACTATGTGAATGAGCACTCTAGGTTGCCGGTCTGAAGTTATCTTGGTGACTACAGCGTCGTCTCCCTCGACGATGACTCGTATCAGGTGGTACTTGCACTATGTGTTATCTTACACTTATGGACTCGTGATTTCTTACCATTTGCCATCGCACCGCTATTTACATAGCCTTTGGCAAATTAAGAATCACATCTAAGTCCCAGAGATTATCCCGGAGTTATACCAAAACTTCCGCTGCCTCTGAGGCCGCTATTTGGTTACCCATGGCAGAGTCCGAAAAGCATCGTGCTTATCACTCTTCCATGTTAAAACTCCTTTTCCTTCAATAGTGAAACACATAGCCTGATATCGACTTACACCGGTCCTCATTTGATTAGAAATCTAATAGAATGTAATCCAAAGGAAAAACTCGTCTGCTTCGTAGTCTAGAACAGTACTTCGAAAGTACTCTTACAGCAGTCGAATATTCCTTTCCAGGATTACCTTGATATCCTCCCACTATGCTTACCGCATAGCCGATATCAGGTTCTCGTTTTTCAACATTGCATTTATTAAGCTTTCCACACTCAAAGTGTAGAAAACTGCTTTAATTGCTTCTATCTCCTTTTGTGTTCCAAAACACATATCCTTAGATAGATGCATTTCGTCTCTGAAAGGTAACGAACCTTTCTCGGAATCTTGCATGTTAAAACGAACCATAATCATTTATGTAAGATGTCCAGGAGAAGTACAATGTTCTTTCTAGAGATCCAAGATCTCAAGAACATGTCCAACTTCTTCCTTTATCTTTCATAATGATTCATCTAGACAACCATCATTTTATGTCTGATAACATCTTTACATTGTTGCCAATGATAAGAGTGTAATCTACATAAAACCTCCGAGAAACACCACCTTGTTTTCCATCACGTTTCCAATACACACAATTCGTCTATGCTTTTGATGAATCCATAAAATGGACTATCTCATCAATTTGCAAGTACCACGAACTCAATGCTTTGTTTCAATCCATAAATGGATCAACTAAGCTTGTACTCTAAATGATCTCGCCTCTTAGCAATAATCCTTATTGCTCTCCAAGAAGGCACATTTAGATCTAGTACGGCCTTCATGTAGATCTAGGGATCGATTTCATGTATACTAGGTCCAGAGTCCGAAGACTCTCCTAGTCTTATGAATATCTCCGGTTGTTCCACAACCTCCCACTACAATGGCATTCCGGTGTATAAACAGTGATAACAGTAGGTGCAGTTAGTGGTGTACCGCTACTCGGTTTGGCTGGTTCTAAGTCTTAATCTTTCTCTCTCATTTCAAAGCATTATGTCACGTTGGGCTTGTGGTTCATTATATAGTCTTTCTCTAAGAACCGGGCGTTAGAACTTATAACGTCCTTCTGGTTCATAGTACTATTGAACACACATCTTTTGTTCTTCTAGGATATTCTACAACCGCATTTGAATGCGCCGTTGTTTCCAGACATATCCATAGAACATAGGTAGTTCCGTATAACTCATAATTTTACTATTTCTATAAGAGTTCCATTTTTTGTTTACGACACACCATTTCTACACAACAGTGTATGGTGAAGTCATTTAGGATCAAATCCCAATTTCTGATTAGTATGCCATGCATTCCTCAGACAGGTACTTGCCTCCGCGATCAAATCGCAGGCTACAAATGGATATACCTTGATGGATCCCCACAATTGCTTAGTGTCCATTGACTTGTCAAAACACTTGCTTTTGTGGCACATCAGGTATTCTAATCCATTTTTCGAGTAATCATAAAATGAAGTACTCGTACCTTATTGTCTGAGTAGGCATAGGTCTGCATACATCAGAGTCAATCAATTCTTATACTTGTCCGGATCTTACATCTTATATCCATAAAGGATTGCTTAGTCATATTATCTTCCAAATTAGATTCTTAGGTCGGAAGGTCCACTCCTTCAACTTAATTGATCAAAAAATCAATTTTCGACCTTTGAACTTCTTATTTGAATAAACATGACTCAGCATAAGAATCCACAAGTATAATTGATAAAGAAATCTCTTATTAGTAAAACGAGTTTCATGCTACGGTTCGTTGCATCGTGGTGGACTAAGGATTCATCATATATATATTGCTAGCCAATGTACCAAAATAGATAATATCATTATTCTCAAAAATTTGTTCGATTCGGATTCTGCAACTCAAGTATGTTTCGCTCTTCTCCAATTGACGGTATGGAATTTCGAAAATTAAATTCTTCATCCAATTTATCTCAGGATTAATTACTGAAATTTTACTTTGCGATCGATATCAAAACGAACGAACTTGTATGGGATTTATTATTTATTTTTTCCTATCTTTCTCTCCCTCTCTCTATATATATATATATATTGCTTTGATCGGATCTGATTGTTGTTGTTGTAAACATTCGGATCTGACTGTTGTTGTTGCTCCTCGGATCTGATTGTTGTTGTTGCTCATCTATGAAATTAATCTTGTCGTTTTCTGCAGGCAGAAAAAAGATATCATATATATTCGGATCTGATTGTTGTTGTTGTTGTTGTTGTTGTTGTTGTTGTTGTTGTTGTTGTTGTTGTTGTTGTTGTTGTTGTTGTTGTTGTTGCTAATCTATCTATAATGGTTTTGTTTGTTAATCCTTAAAATTAATTAATTAATTATTCCGCAGTTTCTTATACTTGTCCGGATCTTACATCTTATATCCATAAAGGATTGCTTAGTCATATTATCTTCCAAATTAGATTCTTAGGTCGGAAGGTCCACTCCTTCAACTTAATTGATTAAAATATCAATTTTCGACCTTTGAACTTCTTATTTGAATAAACATGACTCAGCATAAGAATCCACAAGTATAATTGATAAAGAAATATCTTATTAGTAAAATGAGTTTCATACTACGGTTCGTTGCATCGTGGTGGACTCAGAATTCATCATTTATATATTGCTAGCTAATGTACCAAAATAGATAATATCATTATTTCTTCTTATAACCATCAAATGATTAAAAGAAATAAAATATCCATTTATTAGAAATCCAGAACAAAGTTCTTTCTAATTTGAAAGGTACATAAAAGCAATAACCCAAAATGAAATCCTATAAAATGTCCTCCACTGCAACTGCTGCCTCCTCTACAGCATTGCCCATGTAGACTACGATTTCTTCTTTTCTAAGTCGTCGGGTTTCCTGGAACCCTTGCATTTAAAATGCACATACCGTCAGTGGTTCCATATCTACACACCAGGTTCCGGTAGATAATACCACTGACTATGTTTTACGACTAAAAAAAAATTTCGTACTTTCTTTGAGAGGATAATCAGACTTCCAGTACCCAGACTGTTTGCATCGAGAACTCTTGCCTCATGGCTTTCTCGTCCCATCTCGTGGTCCAAGAAACCTAGGACCACTGGGTTTCTTTGCTTGCTTTTCCTTTCCCCCGATTTTTCCCTTAGGTTCGAAACCTTTGGCATTAGCTACAAGAGCTTGCGATTTCCGTCTCAACTCGTCTAAAAGGTCAATCATCTTAAAAACGTGTTTAAGCGTTTCCTCGAATCGACTAGCCTTTATGAGTATCCTCATCGCCTCTTGTCTAGCCACTACGTCATGTCTAAACATCTCCTTGAGTTTGAACATGATATCAAAATCAGTCATTTCCTCATCAGTTAAGACATTTGTAGGCTCGGGAGGACAAAGCTCACTGAGTACAAACTTGTACTCTTTAACAGTCTGGACAATGTCTAGATCTCTATTCCAATCATTACATCTTGGGACCAATGAGTTTAAAATCCTTACGTATCACAGAAAGTGGGTTCAAAGCCATATCCTAATCTATGAGCACATATAACAACAAACAATCGATTTAATCTCCGATATTATCTCCCTCAAATAATATCATTAAACCACTAATCACTTCTAAAATCCCATCAGATATGGCAAGCCACGATAGTGTGGACGTTTACCTATCCAAATGATTTAGCAATTAGATTTCCTTCGGTCGTACATCATCATTAGCGTTACTTCGATGGGAAGAATACTAAGAAGCGTACCTAAGTGTAAACCATTACTCAGTATCTAAGAAGATTGTTTGGGACACGCATATTCACCGCAAGCCATGATAGTGTGGACGTTTACGTTAACATACGCTCCTTTACTCCCTTCTATAACTGTCTACATCAATCGTTCCAAAATCCCATTCAATGCAGCAAGCCACGATAGTGTGGACGTTTACTACACCAAAAGACTTTTACAATTGACTCCCAATAACATGAATCATTCAATCTTGTAAATCAAGACGCGGAGAATCATAAGTGAAACTCGAAGTTTCTAACCAGTGATTCACCATGCGAACGACCCTATCTCTCATAAATGAGGGAGCCGAGCAGACAATCGATCCACCTTCAAAAGGATGGTACGAAGGTCTCTAATTTGTGTCCTCGACATGACCAAGTGGCTTTGGCTCCATTCCACTCCCCGGGGTGAGAATGAGTCGACTTGAAATCAGTTTTGGAAAGACAAATTAGGCATTGTTTGAAAAACTTAATCAATGTTTCTCGTAAGAGGAATTACAAGAATTCTCCTCCAATGACTTGTCTATACGAACTTCAAAAAGTCCATAAAAGTCACCAAGAGAACAGCAATGGAGACCATGGATATGTTTCCATACCCTCTCCCACTTAGCTTTTTACAATAAAGGGATACGCTATCTAATGCATAATTAAATACACATAAGCATGCATACATGAAATAAAGCACATAGAATATTATCACATAATCAAAATAATACTAGAATATTATTTTCCGACTATTATGGCTTTATTGCACCTCCGTACGCATCTTCTAGTCTTGAGTCTTCGTTCTTGAATGCTCCATGTGACGGGAATATTAATTCCAATATTTAAATCTATTTATTTTTAATAAATCCAAAAGTTACTTAATTCGAAAATTAAGTCAATCGAATAAATCAAAAATAAAATTAAATATTATTAATATTTTTATTATTTTTATTTTTCCTTTCTACTTCATTAAATCTCTAGAATAATCTATCCAAGACCCACTTGGAATATTCTAGAAGACTTCCATAATGAAATAAGGAAATAAAATAATTTATTTTATTTTCCTTTTCTACTTCATTAAATCTCTAGAATAATCTATCCAAGACCCACTTGGAATATTCTAGATGATTTCCATAATGAAATAAGGAAATAAAATAATTTAGGACTCCTAGTCCTTTCAAATTAATTTCTTTCCTAATCCATTAAAAATTCCATAAAGGAATAATTAAATAAGGAAAAATTAATTTAGGACTCTTAAAACTTTCCAAATTAATTATTTTCCTAATCCATTAAAAATTCCATAAAGGAATAATTAAATAGGAAAAATAAATTAATTCCAAATTTATTCCTTTTCCTAATCTATGAAAATTCCCAAGAATAGGAATAATCAATAAGGAAAAAATAAATTTATTCTAAATTTATTCTTTTCCTATTCCATGAGAATTCCCAAAAAAGGAATACTCAAAATAGGAAAACCGAATAATTTAGGAAAGTGAATCTTGGCCGAGATGAACGCGGGTTGGGGATCCCCACGCTCACCATGACCGACCACCCACCTAGAGGAGTCGAACTCCTCATGGTGGTCGATCGAGCCTCATGAGATCGGCCATGGGGATGGCCGATCGAGCCCTCCCTCTCTTCGTCTCCTCCGTCACAATTTTCCGGTCGTCGTTTCGGAATCGATCCAACGTAAAATAAATTACAAATTTATTACTACGATATCCGGTATTGATTCTCTACATGAAATAGACCTCATACAATTTCCGGAAAAATAAGAACAAGCATTCACCACACAAGAACGATTAACATCACCGAGAGTTTAATAATCAAGAGCAATATTATGACATTAATTAACAATAATTAAATCTAGCCATAATAATTGGAAACCCTGCAAGGTAGAACAATTTATCGAAAAATACCATGAACTAAAACCAACGCTCTGATACCAATTGTTGGAAATCGATATCCCGGAATTAATAAATTTAAATAAATAAATTATCTAATTAATTCCGACCGAAATCCTTTGGAGATCGAATATCCGGAGTTGTAAAATTGCGGAACAACAACTCCAATCGACTCCCGGTTGCCGGAACACCTCGCCACGAACCACCACGAATCCGGTACTCAACCAAACCCTAACCGCGGGCGAACCCACGGCTGTTCGGTCGAGCCCTCGCGTGGGCTCGCGGCTTGTTCAAGGCAGCCGCCTAGGGCTGCACATGGCAGCCCGCTGGGCATGGCCGAACCCTCCCGGACAGCCCACATCAAACCCTAGCAGCGGCCCGAGCCGCCGCTGTTCGATCGGGGCATGTGCACGTCACCGGACGTGCGCTGGGGTTCGGCTCGTACAGCCCCGTGCATGGACTCGCATCGCACGCGAATCCGCTGCGAGAAAACTCGCAGCTCGCTGCGCGCGCGCACGGGGCGAGCGCCTGGTGGTCGCGCGACCGCGCGCGACATGGACCAGGCGGGCGCCTGGTCCCCAGGCGGGCGCTTGCCCTTCCAGCGAACCATGTTCGCGCGATCCTCGTCGCCGGATCGCTCCAGCCGCGGCGGTCCGGTGATCCTTGATCACCACCTCCCGGCTCGACCCCGATGAGGATCCCAAACCTCGGATCATGGTTCACGATATTTTTACGACAATCAAACGATAAAATCATAAAGAGGGTTTTACGATTTACCTTGTTCTCGTTGTTCGGAGAAACGTAGAACTCAATTTGATGACCTTGAGATCTTCCCACGTATTCCTTGCACTAGCCCGGACGTCGTGTGGGCGACGATCTACCGAACTCCATGGATTTCCTTCACGAACTCTCTAGACTAATCAAGTATGATTATCTTGTCTTGTCTAATTGTGAAGACCATGTAGTGCTTTTATAGGCTACGTAGGGGATCTTAAGGAGGTGGAATATTGGGCTTCCAATAATAGTAATTAAATTGAGCCCACCAAGCCCAAATCTATTAATCCTTACTATTATTAATTATATAATTAACTCCACTATATAAATATAATTGCACTCCCAATATTCACCATATTATATCAAATAATATTTCTCCGGTAGTATTATTTATTCCGTGTATTTAAGATATAAATATCCATGAATAAAATTAATTTATTGCTAATTAATTTATTCATCTCTTATATCCGAGACTAGTACCATTCAACCTTAATTATTATGCGGAACGAATCCACCTGCAGGGTTTACATAATAATTCCTTATGAACTCATCTCTGGGATATTATCAACCCTTACGGGATACACTTTCCCGTCAAGTATTCACGGCATGTCATATATAAAATATAGTGACCCAACTTAACCGGTAATTAACCCAATAATTAAATCGGTTAATTCATTTGGTAAATCAAAGTCACTTATATTAAATATACACACCCGCAATAATATCGGGGATTAAGAATAAAATACACTGAGACTCGAATCGATTATCGCCGGCAATCCTAATCGATGAATCTCAACGATCCGCTCAATACACCAAGTGTACAAGTGTGATAAAATAATTAAGACAAATTATTTTCTCTCTCACACAACGACTATACCGATGGATTGGTCCGTGTCCATCTAGGTCGTGAGCAACTGTTCGATTAGATACGAGTAACCGATAGTATGATCTTCTGTGTGACGTCGCACACCATACTAACTACAACGTATATAATCCAGGACTATAATTTGCATATATTTAATTATAAATAATTAAACGCAAATAATTGTTTATTTAATTAAATAGATTAATGGCAATGGATCGTGAGTTTCTGTCACTTAAATCTAGACATTAAGTACACAACTCCAACAATCTCCCACTTGTACTAAGGTCTAGTCATTTCCTCCAAACTCCCGACTCCCATACTCATCACGTGCTTAAGTTGTACTTCCAAGAAGTACTATGTGAATGAGCACTCTAGGTTGCCGGTCTGAAGTTATCTTGGTGACTACAGCGTCGTCTCCCTCGACGATGACTCGTATCAGGTGGTACTTGCACTATGTGTTATCTTACACTTATGGACTCGTGATTTCTTACCATTTGCCATCGCACCGCTATTTACATAGCCTTTGGCAAATTAAGAATCACATCTAAGTCCCAGAGATTATCCCGGAGTTATACCAAAACTTCCGCTGCCTCTGAGGCCGCTATTTGGTTACCCATGGCAGAGTCCGAAAAGCATCGTGCTTATCACTCTTCCATGTTAAAACTCCTTTTCCTTCAATAGTGAAACACATAGCCTGATATCGACTTACACCGGTCCTCATTTGATTAGAAATCTAAGAGAATGTAATCCAAAGGAAAAACTCGTCTGCTTCGTAGTCTAGAACAGTACTTCGAAAGTACTCTTACAGCAGTCGAATATTCCTTTCCAGGATTACCTTGATATCCTCCCACTATGCTTACCGCATAGCCGATATCAGGTTCTCGTTTTTCAACATTGCATTTATTAAGCTTTCCACACTCAAAGTGTAGGAAACTGCTTTAATTGCTTCTATCTCCTTTTGTGTTCCAAAACACATATCCTTAGATAGATGCATTCCGTCTCTGAAAGGTAACGAACCTTTCTCGGAATCTTGCATGTTAAAACGAACCATAATCATTTATGTAAGATGTCCATGAGAAGTACAATGTTCTTTCTAGAGATCCAAGATCTCAAGAACATGTCCAACTTCTTCCTTTATCTTTCATAATGATTCATCTAGACAACCATCATTTTATGTCTGATAACATCTTTACATTGTTGCCAATGATAAGAGTGTAATCTACATAAAACCTCCGAGAAACACCACCTTGTTTTCCATCACGTTTCCAATACACACAATTCGTCTATGCTTTTGATGAATCCATAAAATGGACTATCTCATCAATTTGCAAGTACCACGAACTCAATGCTTTGTTTCAATCCATAAATGGATCAACTAAGCTTGTACTCTAAATGATCTCGCCTCTTAGCAATAATCCTTATTGCTCTCCAAGAAGGCACATTTAGATCTAGTACGGCCTTCATGTAGATCTAGGGATCGATTTCATGTATACTAGGTCCAGAGTCCGAAGACTCTCCTAGTCTTATGAATATCTCCGGTTGTTCCACAACCTCCCACTACAATGGCATTCCGGTGGATAAACAGTGATAACAGTAGGTGCAGTTAGTGGTGTACCGCTACTCGGTTTGGCTGGTTCTAAGTCTTAATCTTTCTCTCTCATTTCAAAGCATTATGTCACCTTGGGCTTGTGGTTCATTATATAGTCTTTCTCTAAGAACCGGGCGTTAGAACTTATAACGTCCTTCTGGTTCATAGTACTATTGAACACACATCTTTTGTTCTTCTAGGATATTCTACAACCGCATTTGAATGCGCCGTTGTTTCCAGACATATCCATAGAACATAGGTAGTTGAAGGTACCGGTATATCGATCCAATCGATATACCGTGTGTGCGGAAGCGTGTAAAGCAATAGATCTACTATGCCATGATCTTAATAGAATTAAGCATAGAAACATTGTTTCCAATAAGGAGTATGTCATCGACATACAACACAATGTATACAACGTAACTCCCACTGTTCTTCTTGTAAAACAAGACTCTTCCGAGTTCCTCTGAAATCCAAAACCCAGTATGGATTCATTGAACTGAAGATTGCTACTCCGATATGCTTTGTTTTATTCCATAAATGGAATTATAAGATTGCATAATTTCTCAGCCTTATTAGGATCGATAAAACTCTTTGGCTGTGTCAAAACACATTCTCTTCTAGAATCCAATTCAAGAAGTTAGTTTTAACATCCAATATTACCATAACTCATTATCAAGATGAGTAGCAATGGCTAAGATAATCTGAATGATTTAATCAAAGCAACTGGTGAAAGTTTTTCCACAATCCACCTCGTGAATAAAACTTTTACCATCAAACTTGCTTTGAAAACCCTAGGTTTTCCATCTGTCTTTTTAGATCTTAAAGATCTATTAGCATTCATTGGGTCTAACCCCGTGATGCAATTATATCAAGTTCCAAACTTGATTATCAGATTTATATCATCTCAGATTTCATGGCACCATGCCAATTTTCAGTAGCTGGACTCGTCATAGCTTGGAATTAGGTCGAAGGTTCACCGCTTTCCAAAAGCATGAATTCATATCTCTCATTGGTCACAATATCTAAGTATTTGAATAATAAAGAAAGATTTATGCCTTTCGGACCTACGAGGGCTGGTATGGCTTCCAAAACCGTAAGAATACTCTCAACCCAGTCTTGAGTATTCATCATTGGTTGTTTCACTTGAACCTCGTTCAAGACAACCGATCTCTCACTGAATTTCTAGGAAAGATAACTCTTTTCAAGAAAATCACTATCTCGAGCAACAAAATATTGTTCTCAGATAGATCGTAGAAGTTGTACCCTCGAGTTTCTTATGGATACCATAAAGAAACTTTTATCCCATTTGAGTTCAAGCTCTATAGAGATAAATCTCGTTAGAGAAGCTTTTAGAACCTCAAATTTCGATGAAAACAATTTAGGGACCCTCCCTTTCCATACCTAGTATGGTGTCTTATCAACAGCTTTTGACGGCGTCCTATTCAGTGTATAAGTTGAAGTCATGAATTGTGTGTTCCCAAAAGAGACCAGTAGTTCATTTAGACCTCTAATCGAATGGTCGAACTATATCTAATATAGTTTGTTTTCTCTTTTCCGAAACATAACCTTCATGTGCTTGTGAACTGATAGGTTCCACATACATCAGTATGGATCATCCCTAATTAATCACTCACATGTTCTCCTTTCTCCAAGAAAGATGACATTGTTATCTTTGTCCATCAAACATCATTCACATGTATCAAATGACTCCAAGTCAAATGATTCCAGAATGCCTTCTAAAAGAAGATTCGTTACATGTTTAGATTTTGATCTAATCAACAATGTTACAGTTATGTATCATTGAGACTTATTCGATTCGGCCTTTTGTGTTAATGTTATATATGATTTGTTGAGTTTAAAGTATACATAAATAATGTAATAATCGTACCAAAACAAAGAATAGTTCACAATTAAAATAGTTATCAAACTATTTAATTAGTGAAAAACTAATCCATCAGTATCCAATACTGAACCAATATTCATTGTTTATTGAAGGTACAAAATTACATAGTTATAATACTAAAACAAGGCCCTAAGGCAAAACAACATCATATGATCATACGGCTAATGCAGCGACCTTCGCTCCATTTCTCGCCCGTAGATCGACATCTCTACTCACCAAACTTATACTTCTATGTAGTTCCTCCACATACAAATGTGAGAACTACGCTTGGCATCCAATACCCAAGAAGTAGAATTTGTGAAGTTTAATGTCTATAACATTAATACCTGAAGATGAAGCAACCCCGCTCTTCACATCTTCTTTGAACTTTGGGCAAGTTCAATTATTCTCAATAATTGACTCTTATTCGAATTCCCCATTCAAAATTATCTCAATGTCAAAACGTGATAAATCGTAAGTGAAAAATCGAAGTTTTCTAACCAACGATATTATCATGCAATTGAAGCCCTGTCTCTCATAAAATATGAGGGAGCCAACCAGACAATCGATTCACGCCATCCAATGGCTCGAAAGTCTCTAATTTGTGTCATTGAAGAACTTAATTGTTTTGGATTAAATCACTCCCCGAGGTGTAAATAATCCTAACCTTATAATCCATCAAATGAAAGACAAATTAGGCATTTGTTTTGAAATTGAATAAAATATGAACTTTTATATGTTTGCAAGCAGTGTCCAACACTTTTGCAGTAGACGCATTGAGATTCCCTAGGAACCCTAGTAGCCTTCTTGCCCATGCTCTTTTGAATACCCTATCCCATATCATAAGAATTTCCCTCTTAGGGTCCTTCTTTATCGCCGGCTCAGCAGCCTTGAGCATCCCGCGGAGCTCACGAAGCGATTTCTTCAAACCATTCATATGGAAATTTTAGCCTAAAGGCATTATAACCATCATGAGATTGAAGTATGAAACCGGTTGCCAAATAATCATCATAGAAAAAATCTAGGCGGTCACTTAAAGCAAATAATCCAATCATTTGTTGCACATGTGATCCCATAGATTTCCATTTTTCCAGCCTAGCTGAAGCGATGACCCTGGTCACACCGAACCGCTCAATCATTGCATATTCTCCGAACATGATATTGAGTTGTTCAATGATATCTTAGGATGTGGTTATCTAACACATTTTCCTTGTCTTCGTATTTGAGGACCATCCTCAAATTACGTTGTGAATCAAAAAAATTTGTTCAATTTTTCATAATCAAGAATTGAACCAAACTTGAATTGAGTTGATATTTGACATGATAAACTATAAAAGAAAGATAACTAAAGTATGTAAACATCCACAAAGCGGTAAACAAATAAGGTTGTCTAACAATTGTACTTATTTATTTCATTTTGTTCAATTGATATCCAATATCATTGTCCCTTAGAACAAAACGATTCCGAGATCCTCATCTTGCAAATCTTTAAGCCGACTGAGTCCGCACTTAAGTATTTCAAGATAGGTAGACACACCCATGTCAATGATATCTAATATCACTCTCGGTCGATGAGAATCCCATTCTCATCTCATGTCTCGATAGCCACGCCTGCAGTGGATCTATCGATGAGAAAACCAAAGTCACGTGTAAGGGTCTAACCCTTACTCCCACTTATCCCAAGATAACAAGTAGTACCCCGCTGAGGCGGACCTACTAACTTATGATCGAGGGCTTTATGAGTGTGATGTTTTGGACAAGACATTATACTCATTATTTTGGGAACTTGCATGCATAGGTTTGTTTATATGTAAGTTGAACATTTATAACATAAAACAACCTATAACTAGCAAAGCAAATAAATACGAAATCGAAAGGCCCCTAGAACCTCACAACTCTCAAACGAAAAGATTAAAAGCAACAAAATAGGCCTTGAACATCTTCTGGACTGGTCCACGCCCGCCGTTTCAGTTCCGCGCCCGCCGATTTTGGTCAAAACAAGTCATTACCCCAAAAACCACGAACAGCGCCCGCCGTTTTACAATCAGCGGTCGCTGAACACCACCGGCGGTCGCCGTTTCCAAAACGGCACCCGCCGAAAGGGCAAAAACCCGTCTGCCCCAAAAAATGGCTTTCGGCGGTCGCCGTTTCCAAAACGGCGCCCGCCAAAACAAAACAGCGCCCGCTGGAGCACAAACGGCGCCCGCCGTTTGGCTCCAGCAGCCCGGTTTTGTCCGCTTTGCTTCGTTTTGCTTCGTTTCTTCTCGTTTTTGCCGGAGAGCCGAGATCCTCCATCGAACCATGGACCAAGTCCATCGCTTACAAGTTTGAACAATACATATTGAAATAGAAAACCTATCTATTACAAATGATTCCAAGGGACGCAGCCCTCCAAAACTATGGCCAATCGAAACGTAAAAAACGACGAAATCATTCACCCGACCACTAACGGTGGACGGCCTTACATCTAATCACATAATCACAATTAAACAAATAATCCAATTATGTTGATTTAACCTTTGTGTCCAACACAAAAGTGTGCACGAGCCCTAAGCTCTGATACCAATTGAAGGTACCGGTATATCGATCCAATCGATATACCGTGTGTGCAGAAGCGTGTAAAGCAATAGATCTACTATGCCATGATCTTAGTGCACACTTAATGTGTATAAGAACACATATAAACATATATATATACACATCCAATATATATATATATATATATATATGTATATATATATATAAGGTTCAACGATTACTTACTTATAGTGACGAAGTGATTCGTTGATGTCGTTGAGGTGGTGTTGAGTCATTTGAACCACCTCAAATGGATCAGCCTCTCGAAGCTCTCCTTGTGAATGACCTCGTCACTCCTTTTGTCTAGATCGCCCGGATGTTGAAGCCGCACAAATGGCCCGGCCTCTACGTGTTGCACACGAACCCGGATGACGAACACTTTGCTTGATTGAGTCGGTTCTCCAAGAACACTCTCTCCTTTTGTCTCTTTGGTGTGAATTTCGTGGGTAAAGATTATGTTGTGTGAAAATCTGATTTTCACCCTCTTATTCATCTCATTATGGTCACATAATTGTCCCATTATCAACCTTGTAACCCCCCACCTTAATGTGTGTCATCAACACACATAATGGGGTGGTTTATGGTGAATATGAATGGTCATACCACATCATCATGCCAACTAGCATAAGACATGGTCCCACTAGCTTGTGTGGCATGCCATGTCACACTATGTGACATGCATCCATGCAAGCCATGCATCCCATGCATGTGAATTGAATCCACGTAAATATTGATTCTAAATCAATATATTTATCAAGCAACGTACATCATCTTTGAGTCCGTGTGTGACCCTGTAGGTATGATTTATCGATCAATATTATATTGTTCCCAACAAATAATATTATCAAATAATCATTTAACATCCATAGACGACCTTATGACTTTATCGATTGCACACGTAGGATCGAAGGACATATCCCAACAATCTCCCACTTGGCCTTCAGAGCCAGTGTGCTGCCAACTTCCTGTTGTCACTTCATGTCTAAGTTTGAACTTGAGGCAAGACTCGAGTCATCCTCAATCGGTTCAAACCTTTCTTGGACTATGAGACAGACTGTAAAACCAGATTTATCACTATGATAATTATCTGGACGTGGCCACGTATTTTCCACAGTCTCGACTCTCCAAGTGGCCGGTAAGACATGTATCCCATTATAAAAAATGGAGGACAATCCCATCTTGTCAGTCCAAGCTCTCCCACTTGCTTCTTGATATACCCAATAACAAGTTTTATAACCTCCTTTTACGAAAGGCGTTTACTTGTATCAAAGTACACCATTTCACAATGGAATTACTCTGGACTACTCAGGTCAGAGGAAATTGCTCGACAGTCAATGAAATAGTATTATGACTCGAAATCTTAAATACTATTCCAGTCGGGTCTGTTCGATCATTAGCTCCCAGCTAATATCTATGTAATTGTACTTGATGTCCCACATCACTAGCCCATGAAGCGGCGCTATAGTACACATTACAAACTATTTCATTGTATTATCGGTTTGTCCGTACTCGATTATACGAACCAGGAACAACTATATGATTTAAGTATATCAGTTCAACCATTGGGACTTCATTATGCGGTAAGTCGACCTCATAACCCAATTGATATCACTTAATCATTTGGACAATTCATATAAATTAAACCATATTTATATGAAGAAACATGTATTATACATATGAGTGAATGTTTACCAAATCTCCAAAAGTATCTAATACAGTAATAGAAATCACAACCCATCTCTAAGATGTTTGATCTCTATTGCAGTTGTGAAAGCCTCAAGCTTAAACTGCTGGAGAGGTTTAGAAAGCGGGTTTGCAACCTTACCAAAAGTTGCAACTTTATTCTCTCGATGTCTCCACAAAACTATCTCCCAGTTAATGTGGAACTTCCTGAGCACCAGTTTTAGACTTGTGGTGCTTCCTAGCTCATTGGCTTGCGCGATAACTATACTATAAATAGATAATTATCGGATGGGCTAAGCTAGTTACGCCACCTAGTTCATTCAAGAACTTTCAAATCTTAACTGCCAACATTACTGCATCCAATGCAATACTGTGCTCAGCTTCTGTAGTTTAATCAGCTATATTGCATTGCATGGAACTATTCCAGCAAATTTCACCTCTAACCAGACAAAAGATATAACCAGATTAAAATCGAAAATTATCTTAGTCTGTTTTGAAGTTAGCAGTCAAACTGCTTGTTAATATCAACTCTTTTTGTCTTCCAAAGACAACAAAATTCTTTTGTCCATCTAAGGTACATAAGAATATTCTTGGTCGCAGTCTAACGCGCCTCACCTGGATTTCCTTGAAACTGACTCGTCATGCTCAAAGCATACGATACGTCCGGTCGTGTACATATCATGGCGTACATTATAGACCCTATTGCCGAAGCATAAGGAATGTTTTACATCCTCTTTTGCTCATCAAGTACCGTAGGGCCTTGCATCTTGCTAAGTGATGTGCCATGACTAATTGGAATGAGACCCTTTCTGGCGTCTTTCATTCTGAACTTATTAAGCACCTTATCAATATAGGTCGCTTTACTAAGTCCAAACATCCTTTTCGATCTGTTCCGACAGATCTTGATGCCCAATATGTACTGTGCTTCTCCAAGATCCTTTATTGAAAAACAATTTCCAAGCCATTCTTTAATAGAATTAAGCATAGAAACATTGTTTCCAATAAGGAGTATGTCATCGACATACAACACAATGTATACAACGTAACTCCCACTGTTCTTCTTGTAAAACAAGACTCTTCCGAGTTCCTCTGAAATCCAAAACCCAGTATGGATTCATTGAACTGAAGATTGCTACTCCGATATGCTTTGTTTTATTCCATAAATGGAATTATAAGATTGCATAATTTCTCAGCCTTATTAGGATCGATAAAACTCTTTGGCTGTGTCAAAACACATTCTCTTCTAGAATCCAATTCAAGAAGTTAGTTTTAACATCCAATATTACCATAACTCATTATCAAGATGAGTAGCAATGGCTAAGATAATCTGAATGATTTAATCAAAGCAACTGGTGAAAGTTTTTCCACAATCCACCTCGTGAATAAAACTTTTACCATCAAACTTGCTTTGAAAACCCTAGGTTTTCCATCTGTCTTTTTAGATCTTAAAGATCTATTAGCATTCATTGGGTCTAACCCCGTGATGCAATTATATCAAGTTCCAAACTTGATTATCAGATTTATATCATCTCAGATTTCATGGCACCATGCCAATTTTCAGTAGCTGGACTCGTCATAGCTTGGAATTAGGTCGAAGGTTCACCGCTTTCCAAAAGCATGAATTCATATCTCTCATTGGTCACAATATCTAAGTATTTGAATAATAAAGAAAGATTTATGCCTTTCGGACCTACGAGGGCTGGTATGGCTTCCAAAACCGTAAGAATACTCTCAACCCAGTCTTGAGTATTCATCATTGGTTGTTTCACTTGAACCTCGTTCAAGACAACCGATCTCTCACTGAATTTCTAGGAAAGATAACTCTTTTCAAGAAAATCACTATCTCGAGCAACAAAATATTGTTCTCAGATAGATCGTAGAAGTTGTACCCTCGAGTTTCTTATGGATACCATAAAGAAACTTTTATCCCATTTGAGTTCAAGCTCTATAGAGATAAATCTCGTTAGAGAAGCTTTTAGAACCTCAAATTTCGATGAAAACAATTTAGGGACCCTCCCTTTCCATACCTAGTATGGTGTCTTATCAACAGCTTTTGACGGCGTCCTATTCAGTGTATAAGTTGAAGTCATGAATTGTGTGTTCCCAAAAGAGACCAGTAGTTCATTTAGACCTCTAATCGAATGGTCGAACTATATCTAATATAGTTTGTTTTCTCTTTTCCGAAACATAACCTTCATGTGCTTGTGAACTGATAGGTTCCACATACATCAGTATGGATCATCCCTAATTAATCACTCACATGTTCTCCTTTCTCCAAGAAAGATGACATTGTTATCTGTGTCCATCAAACATCATTCACATGTATCAAATGACTCCAAGTCAAATGATTCCAGAATGCCTTCTAAAAGAAGATTCGTTACATGTTTAGATTTTGATCTAATCAACAATGTTACAGTTATGTATCATTGAGACTTATTCGATTCGGCCTTTTGTGTTAATGTTATATATGATTTGTTGAGTTTAAAGTATACATAAATAATGTAATAATCGTACCAAAACAAAGAATAGTTCACAATTAAAATAGTTATCAAACTATTTAATTAGTGAAAAACTAATCCATCAGTATCCAATACTGAACCAATATTCATTGTTTATTGAAGGTACAAAATTACATAGTTATAATACTAAAACAAGGCCCTAAGGCAAAACAACATCATATGATCATACGGCTAATGCAGCGACCTTCGCTCCATTTCTCGCCCGTAGATCGACATCTCTACTCACCAAACTTATACTTCTATGTAGTTCCTCCACATACAAATGTGAGAACTACGCTTGGCATCCAATACCCAAGAAGTAGAATTTGTGAAGTTTAATGTCTATAACATTAATACCTGAAGATGAAGCAACCCCGCTCTTCACATCTTCTTTGAACTTTGGGCAAGTTCAATTATTCTCAATAATTGACTCTTATTCGAATTCCCCATTCAAAATTATCTCAATGTCAAAACGTGATAAATCGTAAGTGAAAAATCGAAGTTTTCTAACCAACGATATTATCATGCAATTGAAGCCCTGTCTCTCATAAAATATGAGGGAGCCAACCAGACAATCGATTCACGCCATCCAATGGCTCGAAAGTCTCTAATTTGTGTCATTGAAGAACTTAATTGTTTTGGATTAAATCACTCCCCGAGGTGTAAATAATCCTAACCTTATAATCCATCAAATGAAAGACAAATTAGGCATTTGTTTTGAAATTGAATAAAATATGAACTTTTATATGTTTGCAAGCAGTGTCCAACACTTTTGCAGTAGACGCATTGAGATTCCCTAGGAACCCTAGTAGCCTTCTTGCCCATGCTCTTTTGAATACCCTATCCCATATCATAAGAATTTCCCTCTTAGGGTCCTTCTTTATCGCCGGCTCAGCAGCCTTGAGCATCCCGCGGAGCTCACGAAGCGATTTCTTCAAACCATTCATATGGAAATTTTAGCCTAAAGGCATTATAACCATCATGAGATTGAAGTATGAAACCGGTTGCCAAATAATCATCATAGAAAAAATCTAGGCGGTCACTTGAAGCAAATAATCCAATCATTTGTTGCACATGTGATCCCATAGATTTCCATTTTTCCAGCCTAGCTGAAGCGATGACCCTGGTCACACCGAACCGCTCAATCATTGCATATTCTCCGAACATGATATTGAGTTGTTCAATGATATCTTAGGATGTGGTTATCTAACACATTTTCCTTGTCTTCGTATTTGAGGACCATCCTCAAATTACGTTGTGAATCAAAAAAATTTGTTCAATTTTTCATAATCAAGAATTGAACCAAACTTGAATTGAGTTGATATTTGACATGATAAACTATAAAAGAAAGATAACTAAAGTATGTAAACATCCACAAAGCGGTAAACAAATAAGGTTGTCTAACAATTGTACTTATTTATTTCATTTTGTTCAATTGATATCCAATATCATTGTCCCTTAGAACAAAACGATTCCGAGATCCTCATCTTGCAAATCTTTAAGCCGACTGAGTCCGCACTTAAGTATTTCAAGATAGGTAGACACACCCATGTCAATGATATCTAATATCACTCTCGGTCGATGAGAATCCCATTCTCATCTCATGTCTCGATAGCCACGCCTGCAGTGGATCTATCGATGAGAAAACCAAAGTCACGTGTAAGGGTCTAACCCTTACTCCCACTTATCCCAAGATAACAAGTAGTACCCCGCTGAGGCGGACCTACTAACTTATGATCGAGGGCTTTATGAGTGTGATGTTTTGGACAAGACATTATACTCATTATTTTGGGAACTTGCATGCATAGGTTTGTTTATATGTAAGTTGAACATTTATAACATAAAACAACCTATAACTAGCAAAGCAAATAAATACGAAATCGAAAGGCCCCTAGAACCTCACAACTCTCAAACGAAAAGATTAAAAGCAACAAAATAGGCCTTGAACATCTTCTGGACTGGTCCACGCCCGCCGTTTCAGTTCCGCGCCCGCCGATTTCGGTCAAAACAAGTCATTACCCCAAAAACCACGAACAGCGCCCGCCGTTTTACAATCAGCGGTCGCTGAACACCACCGGCGGTCGCCGTTTCCAAAACGGCACCCGCCGAAAGGGCAAAAACCCGTCTGCCCCAAAAAATGGCTTTCGGCGGTCGCCGTTTCCAAAACGGCGCCCGCCAAAACAAAACAGCGCCCGCTGGAGCACAAACGGCGCCCGCCGTTTGGCTCCAGCAGCCCGGTTTTGTCCGCTTTGCTTCGTTTTGCTTCGTTTCTTCTCGTTTTTGCCGGAGAGCCGAGATCCTCCATCGAACCATGGACCAAGTCCATCGCTTACAAGTTTGAACAATACATATTGAAATAGAAAACCTATCTATTACAAATGATTCCAAGGGACGCAGCCCTCCAAAACTATGGCCAATCGAAACGTAAAAAACGACGAAATCATTCACCCGACCACTAACGGTGGCCGGCCTTACATCTAATCACATAATCACAATTAAACAAATAATCCAATTATGTTGATTTAACCTTTGTGTCCAACACAAAAGTGTGCACGAGCCCTAAGCTCTGATACCAATTGAAGGTACCGGTATATCGATCCAATCGATATACCGTGTGTGCGGAAGCGTGTAAAGCAATAGATCTACTATGCCATGATCTTAGTGCACACTTAATGTGTATAAGAACACATATAAACATATATATATACACATCCAATATATATATATATATATATATATATATGTATATATATATATATAAGGTTCAACGATTACTTACTTATAGTGACGAAGTGATTCGTTGATGTCGTTGAGGTGGTGTTGAGTCATTTGAACCACCTCAAATGGATCAGCCTCTCGAAGCTCTCCTTGTGAATGACCTCGTCACTCCTTTTGTCTAGATCGCCCGGATGTTGAAGCCGCACAAATGGCCCGGCCTCTACGTGTTGCACACGAACCCGGATGACGAACACTTTGCTTGATTGAGTCGGTTCTCCAAGAACACTCTCTCCTTTTGTCTCTTTG
The DNA here is from genome assembly GCA_954870475.1 of Euphrasia confusa. Classification (NCBI taxonomy): domain Eukaryota; kingdom Viridiplantae; phylum Streptophyta; class Magnoliopsida; order Lamiales; family Orobanchaceae; genus Euphrasia; species Euphrasia confusa. The sequence goes on along the minus strand of OX940949.1, from coordinate 12,145,803 downwards.
GTGTGAATTTCGTGGGTAAAGATTATGTTGTGTGAAAATCTGATTTTCACCCTCTTATTCATCTCATTATGGTCACATAATTGTCCCATTATCAACCTTGTAACCCCCCACCTTAATGTGTGTCATCAACACACATAATGGGGTGGTTTATGGTGAATATGAATGGTCATACCACATCATCATGCCAACTAGCATAAGACATGGTCCCACTAGCTTGTGTGGCATGCCATGTCACACTATGTGACATGCATCCATGCAAGCCATGCATCCCATGCATGTGAATTGAATCCACGTAAATATTGATTCTAAATCAATATATTTATCAAGCAACGTACATCATCTTTGAGTCCGTGTGTGACCCTGTAGGTATGATTTATCGATCAATATTATATTGTTCCCAACAAATAATATTATCAAATAATCATTTAACATCCATAGACGACCTTATGACTTTATCGATTGCACACGTAGGATCGAAGGACATATCCCAACAATCTCCCACTTGGCCTTCAGAGCCAGTGTGCTGCCAACTTCCTGTTGTCACTTCATGTCTAAGTTTGAACTTGAGGCAAGACTCGAGTCATCCTCAATCGGTTCAAACCTTTCTTGGACTATGAGACAGACTGTAAAACCAGATTTATCACTATGATAATTATCTGGACGTGGCCACGTATTTTCCACAGTCTCGACTCTCCAAGTGGCCGGTAAGACATGTATCCCATTATAAAAAATGGAGGACAATCCCATCTTGTCAGTCCAAGCTCTCCCACTTGCTTCTTGATATACCCAATAACAAGTTTTATAACCTCCTTTTACGAAAGGCGTTTACTTGTATCAAAGTACACCATTTCACAATGGAATTACTCTGGACTACTCAGGTCAGAGGAAATTGCTCGACAGTCAATGAAATAGTATTATGACTCGAAATCTTAAATACTATTCCAGTCGGGTCTGTTCGATCATTAGCTCCCAGCTAATATCTATGTAATTGTACTTGATGTCCCACATCACTAGCCCATGAAGCGGCGCTATAGTACACATTACAAACTATTTCATTGTATTATCGGTTTGTCCGTACTCGATTATACGAACCAGGAACAACTATATGATTTAAGTATATCAGTTCAACCATTGGGACTTCATTATGCGGTAAGTCGACCTCATAACCCAATTGATATCACTTAATCATTTGGACAATTCATATAAATTAAACCATATTTATATGAAGAAACATGTATTATACATATGAGTGAATGTTTACCAAATCTCCAAAAGTATCTAATACAGTAATAGAAATCACAACCCATCTCTAAGATGTTTGATCTCTATTGCAGTTGTGAAAGCCTCAAGCTTAAACTGCTGGAGAGGTTTAGAAAGCGGGTTTGCAACCTTACCAAAAGTTGCAACTTTATTCTCTCGATGTCTCCACAAAACTATCTCCCAGTTAATGTGGAACTTCCTGAGCACCAGTTTTAGACTTGTGGTGCTTCCTAGCTCATTGGCTTGCGCGATAACTATACTATAAATAGATAATTATCGGATGGGCTAAGCTAGTTACGCCACCTAGTTCATTCAAGAACTTTCAAATCTTAACTGCCAACATTACTGCATCCAATGCAATACTGTGCTCAGCTTCTGTAGTTTAATCAGCTATATTGCATTGCATGGAACTATTCCAGCAAATTTCACCTCTAACCAGACAAAAGATATAACCAGATTAAAATCGAAAATTATCTTAGTCTGTTTTGAAGTTAGCAGTCAAACTGCTTGTTAATATCAACTCTTTTTGTCTTCCAAAGACAACAAAATTCTTTTGTCCATCTAAGGTACATAAGAATATTCTTGGTCGCAGTCTAACGCGCCTCACCTGGATTTCCTTGAAACTGACTCGTCATGCTCAAAGCATACGATACGTCCGGTCGTGTACATATCATGGCGTACATTATAGACCCTATTGCCGAAGCATAAGGAATGTTTTACATCCTCTTTTGCTCATCAAGTACCGTAGGGCCTTGCATCTTGCTAAGTGATGTGCCATGACTAATTGGAATGAGACCCTTTCTGGCGTCTTTCATTCTGAACTTATTAAGCACCTTATCAATATAGGTCGCTTTACTAAGTCCAAACATCCTTTTCGATCTGTTCCGACAGATCTTGATGCCCAATATGTACTGTGCTTCTCCAAGATCCTTTATTGAAAAACAATTTCCAAGCCATTCTTTAATAGAATTAAGCATAGAAACATTGTTTCCAATAAGGAGTATGTCATCGACATACAACACAATGTATACAACGTAACTCCCACTGTTCTTCTTGTAAAACAAGACTCTTCCGAGTTCCTCTGAAATCCAAAACCCAGTATGGATTCATTGAACTGAAGATTGCTACTCCGATATGCTTTGTTTTATTCCATAAATGGAATTATAAGATTGCATAATTTCTCAGCCTTATTAGGATCGATAAAACTCTTTGGCTGTGTCAAAACACATTCTCTTCTAGAATCCAATTCAAGAAGTTAGTTTTAACATCCAATATTACCATAACTCATTATCAAGATGAGTAGCAATGGCTAAGATAATCTGAATGATTTAATCAAAGCAACTGGTGAAAGTTTTTCCACAATCCACCTCGTGAATAAAACTTTTACCATCAAACTTGCTTTGAAAACCCTAGGTTTTCCATCTGTCTTTTTAGATCTTAAAGATCTATTAGCATTCATTGGGTCTAACCCCGTGATGCAATTATATCAAGTTCCAAACTTGATTATCAGATTTATATCATCTCAGATTTCATGGCACCATGCCAATTTTCAGTAGCTGGACTCGTCATAGCTTGGAATTAGGTCGAAGGTTCACCGCTTTCCAAAAGCATGAATTCATATCTCTCATTGGTCACAATATCTAAGTATTTGAATAATAAAGAAAGATTTATGCCTTTCGGACCTACGAGGGCTGGTATGGCTTCCAAAACCGTAAGAATACTCTCAACCCAGTCTTGAGTATTCATCATTGGTTGTTTCACTTGAACCTCGTTCAAGACAACCGATCTCTCACTGAATTTCTAGGAAAGATAACTCTTTTCAAGAAAATCACTATCTCGAGCAACAAAATATTGTTCTCAGATAGATCGTAGAAGTTGTACCCTCGAGTTTCTTATGGATACCATAAAGAAACTTTTATCCCATTTGAGTTCAAGCTCTATAGAGATAAATCTCGTTAGAGAAGCTTTTAGAACCTCAAATTTCGATGAAAACAATTTAGGGACCCTCCCTTTCCATACCTAGTATGGTGTCTTATCAACAGCTTTTGACGGCGTCCTATTCAGTGTATAAGTTGAAGTCATGAATTGTGTGTTCCCAAAAGAGACCAGTAGTTCATTTAGACCTCTAATCGAATGGTCGAACTATATCTAATATAGTTTGTTTTCTCTTTTCCGAAACATAACCTTCATGTGCTTGTGAACTGATAGGTTCCACATACATCAGTATGGATCATCCCTAATTAATCACTCACATGTTCTCCTTTCTCCAAGAAAGATGACATTGTTATCTGTGTCCATCAAACATCATTCACATGTATCAAATGACTCCAAGTCAAATGATTCCAGAATGCCTTCTAAAAGAAGATTCGTTACATGTTTAGATTTTGATCTAATCAACAATGTTACAGTTATGTATCATTGAGACTTATTCGATTCGGCCTTTTGTGTTAATGTTATATATGATTTGTTGAGTTTAAAGTATACATAAATAATGTAATAATCGTACCAAAACAAAGAATAGTTCACAATTAAAATAGTTATCAAACTATTTAATTAGTGAAAAACTAATCCATCAGTATCCAATACTGAACCAATATTCATTGTTTATTGAAGGTACAAAATTACATAGTTATAATACTAAAACAAGGCCCTAAGGCAAAACAACATCATATGATCATACGGCTAATGCAGCGACCTTCGCTCCATTTCTCGCCCGTAGATCGACATCTCTACTCACCAAACTTATACTTCTATGTAGTTCCTCCACATACAAATGTGAGAACTACGCTTGGCATCCAATACCCAAGAAGTAGAATTTGTGAAGTTTAATGTCTATAACATTAATACCTGAAGATGAAGCAACCCCGCTCTTCACATCTTCTTTGAACTTTGGGCAAGTTCAATTATTCTCAATAATTGACTCTTATTCGAATTCCCCATTCAAAATTATCTCAATGTCAAAACGTGATAAATCGTAAGTGAAAAATCGAAGTTTTCTAACCAACGATATTATCATGCAATTGAAGCCCTGTCTCTCATAAAATATGAGGGAGCCAACCAGACAATCGATTCACGCCATCCAATGGCTCGAAAGTCTCTAATTTGTGTCATTGAAGAACTTAATTGTTTTGGATTAAATCACTCCCCGAGGTGTAAATAATCCTAACCTTATAATCCATCAAATGAAAGACAAATTAGGCATTTGTTTTGAAATTGAATAAAATATGAACTTTTATATGTTTGCAAGCAGTGTCCAACACTTTTGCAGTAGACGCATTGAGATTCCCTAGGAACCCTAGTAGCCTTCTTGCCCATGCTCTTTTGAATACCCTATCCCATATCATAAGAATTTCCCTCTTAGGGTCCTTCTTTATCGCCGGCTCAGCAGCCTTGAGCATCCCGCGGAGCTCACGAAGCGATTTCTTCAAACCATTCATATGGAAATTTTAGCCTAAAGGCATTATAACCATCATGAGATTGAAGTATGAAACCGGTTGCCAAATAATCATCATAGAAAAAATCTAGGCGGTCACTTGAAGCAAATAATCCAATCATTTGTTGCACATGTGATCCCATAGATTTCCATTTTTCCAGCCTAGCTGAAGCGATGACCCTGGTCACACCGAACCGCTCAATCATTGCATATTCTCCGAACATGATATTGAGTTGTTCAATGATATCTTAGGATGTGGTTATCTAACACATTTTCCTTGTCTTCGTATTTGAGGACCATCCTCAAATTACGTTGTGAATCAAAAAAATTTGTTCAATTTTTCATAATCAAGAATTGAACCAAACTTGAATTGAGTTGATATTTGACATGATAAACTATAAAAGAAAGATAACTAAAGTATGTAAACATCCACAAAGCGGTAAACAAATAAGGTTGTCTAACAATTGTACTTATTTATTTCATTTTGTTCAATTGATATCCAATATCATTGTCCCTTAGAACAAAACGATTCCGAGATCCTCATCTTGCAAATCTTTAAGCCGACTGAGTCCGCACTTAAGTATTTCAAGATAGGTAGACACACCCATGTCAATGATATCTAATATCACTCTCGGTCGATGAGAATCCCATTCTCATCTCATGTCTCGATAGCCACGCCTGCAGTGGATCTATCGATGAGAAAACCAAAGTCACGTGTAAGGGTCTAACCCTTACTCCCACTTATCCCAAGATAACAAGTAGTACCCCGCTGAGGCGGACCTACTAACTTATGATCGAGGGCTTTATGAGTGTGATGTTTTGGACAAGACATTATACTCATTATTTTGGGAACTTGCATGCATAGGTTTGTTTATATGTAAGTTGAACATTTATAACATAAAACAACCTATAACTAGCAAAGCAAATAAATACGAAATCGAAAGGCCCCTAGAACCTCACAACTCTCAAACGAAAAGATTAAAAGCAACAAAATAGGCCTTGAACATCTTCTGGACTGGTCCACGCCCGCCGTTTCAGTTCCGCGCCCGCCGATTTTGGTCAAAACAAGTCATTACCCCAAAAACCACGAACAGCGCCCGCCGTTTTACAATCAGCGGTCGCTGAACACCACCGGCGGTCGCCGTTTCCAAAACGGCACCCGCCGAAAGGGCAAAAACCCGTCTGCCCCAAAAAATGGCTTTCGGCGGTCGCCGTTTCCAAAACGGCGCCCGCCAAAACAAAACAGCGCCCGCTGGAGCACAAACGGCGCCCGCCGTTTGGCTCCAGCAGCCCGGTTTTGTCCGCTTTGCTTCGTTTTGCTTCGTTTCTTCTCGTTTTTGCCGGAGAGCCGAGATCCTCCATCGAACCATGGACCAAGTCCATCGCTTACAAGTTTGAACAATACATATTGAAATAGAAAACCTATCTATTACAAATGATTCCAAGGGACGCAGCCCTCCAAAACTATGGCCAATCGAAACGTAAAAAACGACGAAATCATTCACCCGACCACTAACGGTGGCCGGCCTTACATCTAATCACATAATCACAATTAAACAAATAATCCAATTATGTTGATTTAACCTTTGTGTCCAACACAAAAGTGTGCACGAGCCCTAAGCTCTGATACCAATTGAAGGTACCGGTATATCGATCCAATCGATATACCGTGTGTGCAGAAGCGTGTAAAGCAATAGATCTACTATGCCATGATCTTAGTGCACACTTAATGTGTATAAGAACACATATAAACATATATATATACACATCCAATATATATATATATATATATATATATGTATATATATATATAAGGTTCAACGATTACTTACTTATAGTGACGAAGTGATTCGTTGATGTCGTTGAGGTGGTGTTGAGTCATTTGAACCACCTCAAATGGATCAGCCTCTCGAAGCTCTCCTTGTGAATGACCTCGTCACTCCTTTTGTCTAGATCGCCCGGATGTTGAAGCCGCACAAATGGCCCGGCCTCTACGTGTTGCACACGAACCCGGATGACGAACACTTTGCTTGATTGAGTCGGTTCTCCAAGAACACTCTCTCCTTTTGTCTCTTTGGTGTGAATTTCGTGGGTAAAGATTATGTTGTGTGAAAATCTGATTTTCACCCTCTTATTCATCTCATTATGGTCACATAATTGTCCCATTATCAACCTTGTAACCCCCCACCTTAATGTGTGTCATCAACACACATAATGGGGTGGTTTATGGTGAATATGAATGGTCATACCACATCATCATGCCAACTAGCATAAGACATGGTCCCACTAGCTTGTGTGGCATGCCATGTCACACTATGTGACATGCATCCATGCAAGCCATGCATCCCATGCATGTGAATTGAATCCACGTAAATATTGATTCTAAATCAATATATTTATCAAGCAACGTACATCATCTTTGAGTCCGTGTGTGACCCTGTAGGTATGATTTATCGATCAATATTATATTGTTCCCAACAAATAATATTATCAAATAATCATTTAACATCCATAGACGACCTTATGACTTTATCGATTGCACACGTAGGATCGAAGGACATATCCCAACAATCTCCCACTTGGCCTTCAGAGCCAGTGTGCTGCCAACTTCCTGTTGTCACTTCATGTCTAAGTTTGAACTTGAGGCAAGACTCGAGTCATCCTCAATCGGTTCAAACCTTTCTTGGACTATGAGACAGACTGTAAAACCAGATTTATCACTATGATAATTATCTGGACGTGGCCACGTATTTTCCACAGTCTCGACTCTCCAAGTGGCCGGTAAGACATGTATCCCATTATAAAAAATGGAGGACAATCCCATCTTGTCAGTCCAAGCTCTCCCACTTGCTTCTTGATATACCCAATAACAAGTTTTATAACCTCCTTTTACGAAAGGCGTTTACTTGTATCAAAGTACACCATTTCACAATGGAATTACTCTGGACTACTCAGGTCAGAGGAAATTGCTCGACAGTCAATGAAATAGTATTATGACTCGAAATCTTAAATACTATTCCAGTCGGGTTTGTTCGATCATTAGCTCCCAGCTAATATCTATGTAATTGTACTTGATGTCCCACATCACTAGCCCATGAAGCGGCGCTATAGTACACATTACAAACTATTTCATTGTATTATCGGTTTGTCCGTACTCGATTATACGAACCAGGAACAACTATATGATTTAAGTATATCAGTTCAACCATTGGGACTTCATTATGCGGTAAGTCGACCTCATAACCCAATTGATATCACTTAATCATTTGGACAATTCATATAAATTAAACCATATTTATATGAAGAAACATGTATTATACATATGAGTGAATGTTTACCAAATCTCCAAAAGTATCTAATACAGTAATAGAAATCACAACCCATCTCTAAGATGTTTGATCTCTATTGCAGTTGTGAAAGCCTCAAGCTTAAACTGCTGGAGAGGTTTAGAAAGCGGGTTTGCAACCTTACCAAAAGTTGCAACTTTATTCTCTCGATGTCTCCACAAAACTATCTCCCAGTTAATGTGGAACTTCCTGAGCACCAGTTTTAGACTTGTGGTGCTTCCTAGCTCATTGGCTTGCGCGATAACTATACTATAAATAGATAATTATCGGATGGGCTAAGCTAGTTACGCCACCTAGTTCATTCAAGAACTTTCAAATCTTAACTGCCAACATTACTGCATCCAATGCAATACTGTGCTCAGCTTCTGTAGTTTAATCAGCTATATTGCATTGCATGGAACTATTCCAGCAAATTTCACCTCTAACCAGACAAAAGATATAACCAGATTAAAATCGAAAATTATCTTAGTCTGTTTTGAAGTTAGCAGTCAAACTGCTTGTTAATATCAACTCTTTTTGTCTTCCAAAGACAACAAAATTCTTTTGTCCATCTAAGGTACATAAGAATATTCTTGGTCGCAGTCTAACGCGCCTCACCTGGATTTCCTTGAAACTGACTCGTCATGCTCAAAGCATACGATACGTCCGGTCGTGTACATATCATGGCGTACATTATAGACCCTATTGCCGAAGCATAAGGAATGTTTTACATCCTCTTTTGCTCATCAAGTACCGTAGGGCCTTGCATCTTGCTAAGTGATGTGCCATGACTAATTGGAATGAGACCCTTTCTGGCGTCTTTCATTCTGAACTTATTAAGCACCTTATCAATATAGGTCGCTTTACTAAGTCCAAACATCCTTTTCGATCTGTTCCGACAGATCTTGATGCCCAATATGTACTGTGCTTCTCCAAGATCCTTTATTGAAAAACAATTTCCAAGCCATTCTTTAATAGAATTAAGCATAGAAACATTGTTTCCAATAAGGAGTATGTCATCGACATACAACACAATGTATACAACGTAACTCCCACTGTTCTTCTTGTAAAACAAGACTCTTCCGAGTTCCTCTGAAATCCAAAACCCAGTATGGATTCATTGAACTGAAGATTGCTACTCCGATATGCTTTGTTTTATTCCATAAATGGAATTATAAGATTGCATAATTTCTCAGCCTTATTAGGATCGATAAAACTCTTTGGCTGTGTCAAAACACATTCTCTTCTAGAATCCAATTCAAGAAGTTAGTTTTAACATCCAATATTACCATAACTCATTATCAAGATGAGTAGCAATGGCTAAGATAATCTGAATGATTTAATCAAAGCAACTGGTGAAAGTTTTTCCACAATCCACCTCGTGAATAAAACTTTTACCATCAAACTTGCTTTGAAAACCCTAGGTTTTCCATCTGTCTTTTTAGATCTTAAAGATCTATTAGCATTCATTGGGTCTAACCCCGTGATGCAATTATATCAAGTTCCAAACTTGATTATCAGATTTATATCATCTCAGATTTCATGGCACCATGCCAATTTTCAGTAGCTGGACTCGTCATAGCTTGGAATTAGGTCGAAGGTTCACCGCTTTCCAAAAGCATGAATTCATATCTCTCATTGGTCACAATATCTAAGTATTTGAATAATAAAGAAAGATTTATGCCTTTCGGACCTACGAGGGCTGGTATGGCTTCCAAAACCGTAAGAATACTCTCAACCCAGTCTTGAGTATTCATCATTGGTTGTTTCACTTGAACCTCGTTCAAGACAACCGATCTCTCACTGAATTTCTAGGAAAGATAACTCTTTTCAAGAAAATCACTATCTCGAGCAACAAAATATTGTTCTCAGATAGATCGTAGAAGTTGTACCCTCGAGTTTCTTATGGATACCATAAAGAAACTTTTATCCCATTTGAGTTCAAGCTCTATAGAGATAAATCTCGTTAGAGAAGCTTTTAGAACCTCAAATTTCGATGAAAACAATTTAGGGACCCTCCCTTTCCATACCTAGTATGGTGTCTTATCAACAGCTTTTGACGGCGTCCTAAGCAAATGCACCTGCTGATGGACAACTAACTGATCTTGCCGCCACTAAAAATACCCAACCCCAACCTCCAGCTGGTATATATATATATATATATATATATATATATATATATATATATATATATTATATGAATCATATGAATCAGTATTAACTAGCTCCATTGTCTCATGATATTTCATGTTATTTGTTGTTCATCAAAGTTAAACAAACAGGTTTAACCCACAACTCTGATTCCTACTTTAAGTACTGCACAATATTCTTACCATGGCTGCGTGACGTTCCATCCACTGAGGAACCCGACTTTTTTGATGAAGATTACTTTCCGGAAATTCCGAGCGATGAAGAAGATATCTATTTTTAAGGTTTGAGAGATGCAGAAAAACCCCAATACATATGTCTGCCCCACGGGCAGTCTGTAGTGAAGAAATTGTTTTGGGTGACATGACTTCAGTATCCCAGTATTGTGTGCCATGTTCTTGAAAGGCTCCGTGGGTAAAAAATAAAAAAAGAAGCAAACTAAGAACAACTTTTGGTTAATTTGCTCTGTTTTATTTTATTTTATTATTACTTTGTTAGCCTAATTCTTTGTGAATCAAACTGTATCAACTCAATTGGGTATTGTAGTATTCTAAGTATTTTGACTTATTTTCTGAGCCGTAAACAATACTATACACTATATCAGCTTGAATGTTTATTTTATTATTACTTTGTTAGCCTAATTCTATGTGAATCAGACTATATCAACTCAATTGGGTATTGTAGTATTCTAAGTATTTTGACTTATTTTCTGAGCCGTAAACAATACTATACACTATATCAGCTTGAATGTTTATTTATTATTCAAGATTGTTAGATTCTCTTTTGTTCTGCATTTTTATATTTCAAATGCTTATTTAAGTACTAACTCAAGTGATATTGTGATAATGTGTAAATTGTTCTAAATGCTAGTAGAGTTGGTCATAAGCTTTGAAATATGTTTGATTAAAAATGATATTTTATCAAATGATTATTTTTGTTATGAAGACATTTATGTGTGGATTATTTATCTCCTTCGCTCCTCCTTCAAAGTAGAAATTCAAAGGGTAATTACTGTTGCAGACATTTGTAAAAAAAAGTAGAAGACTAAGGGATAAAGAAAGTTTTTGTGGCAGACATTGGTCGTGTTGGGATAATTCGCGTCCGAATTCCCCTCCTGAAAAGCACACGAACAACACAAGAACGAAAAATACGGAATAATAAAGAACACGATGATTTATAGTGGTTCACCCGTTAACGAGGGCTACGTCCACTCTTGCCGCTGCAATAATTCACTAGAACAATTATAGGACTTGATTACAAGGCTTTGTAATGGTATAATTCGGTTCTAGGCTTTCTGGAGGTGTTAACCCTATTTTACACGCACATATAGGGTTTATATAGGGGAGGGAAAACAATTGGGGTGAAAAATCCCGCTTCTGCGTAAAAGCCCCCCAAATGTCGGCCGACGCCGAAAACAGTGCAATCCAATGTCGGCCGACATTGGACTCTCACTTCGGGATGATATGCGGATTGATCCTCGTGCTACGCAGAATAGCTTGGGCAGCTCTTTTGTCGTCCGACGGGCCCTGGTGTCGGCCGACACCAGGCCAAACTTGCTGCTCCGACCCACCTCGTCTCCTCCGGTCACCTTCGATCGTCTCCGGCGACGATCGTCTTCTCCGGCGACTCCGGCGATTGTTTCTCGGCGTGAATTCACTTCACCCTCAACAATCTCCCACTTGAAGTTAATTCATAGCCCCCCCTATCGTCTCTTCCCATTGCAGCGGCGTTCCCGGTCCTCATCCCAGAAGACCAACCGAGGTTGAACACAACCTCAACTTCTCGCACGGCACCACCTTCGTAAACATGTCGGCCGGATTCTTACTCCCAAGAATCTTCTCCAACACCAAGACGCCTTCCTCCAAGGCCGATCGAATGAAGTGATATCTCAGCTGGATATGCTTCGTTCGAGCATGGTACACCGGATTCTTCGCCAAGTGAATGGCGCTCTGACTGTCGCAATACAAGACACTCCCCGAGTGGTCTTGTCTCAACTCTAGCAAGAAAGCCTGTAGCCACATCATCTCCTTCGCGGCTTCCGTCACGGCAACGTACTCCGCCTCACAACTCGATAGTGCTACTATCTTCTGCAACCTCGACACCCAGCTAATCGCGGTACCCCCGAAAGTGTACACGTACCCAGTAGTACTCTTCCTACTATCCACATCACCTCCGTTATCCGCGTCCACGAACCCGAGTAACCCCACATCTGATTTTCGAAACCTCAAAGCAAAATTGGAAGTCCCTCTCAAGTATCGGAAGATCCACTTGACGGCTTCCCAATGTTGCTTCCCCGGATTACTCATGAACCGACTGACAACTCCCACTGCATGGGCAATGTCAGGTCTCGTGCACACCATGGCATACATAAGGCTCCCAATCGCAGAGGCGTAAGGGACCTTATCCATATGCTCCATCTCCTCCTCGCTCATCGGCGAGTCCTCCTTTGACAAACGGAAGTGACTAGCCAAAGGAGTTCCAACCGGTTTTGCATTCTCCATGCTAAACCTCGCCAATACCTTCTTCAGATATTCCTCTTGAGACAACTCAAGACCATCCTTGCTCCTCGTGATTCTCATCCCCAGGATTTGTTTGGCAGCACCCAAATCCTTCATAGAGAACTCCCTCGATAGACTCTTCTTGAGCTTGTCTATCTCCGCCAAACTCGCCCCGACTATCAGCATATCATCTACATAAAGGAGCAATATTATGTAGGTACCTCTTCCAAGACTCTTGAAGTAGCAGCAGTGGTCCGCCTCGCACCGCGTGAACTCGACTCGCTTCATGAACATGTCGAACTTCTTGTACCACTGCCTAGGAGCTTGCTTCAACCCATACAAGCTCTTTTGAAGCTTACACACCAGCTTCTCCTTGCCTCGGACTTCGAACCCCTCCGGTTGCTTCATGTAGATTTCTTCATCTAGATCCCCGTGAAGAAATGCGGTCTTTACATCCATTTGCTGAAGATGTAAGTTCTCCTTTGCCACCAAGCTAAGCACCACCCGGATGGTTACCATCTTGACTACCGGAGCAAATATCTCCGTGTAGTCGATCCCTTCCTTCTGCTGGAATCCTTTCACCACTAATCTTGCCTTGTACCGAACGCTTCCATCGTGTTCTTCCTTTGCCCGGAAGACCCATTTATTGTGCAAGGCTTTCTTCTCCTTCGGAAGCTCGGCTAGTTCCCAAGTTTGATTCGTCATTAATGAGCTCATCTCTTCTTTCATGGCAGACTCCCACTTGATCGAATCCCTCGCTTGTATAGCCTCGGTGTAGCTCTCCGGCTCACCCCTATCAGTCAGCAAGATATAGTTAAGGGAAGGTGAAAATTTATGAGGAGGTCTTCTTACCCTAGTCGACCTCCACGGCTTCGGTGTGACTGGATCGATGTTGGGATGAGCATTCTCATCTTGCTCGTCCTCGCTGCTCGTGTTTCCCTCCTCGATCTCCTCAGTCTCCACGACCTTCACCGGAACCTCCTCCGTTTCTCCCACGGGATCAACGCCTTCTTCAACAACCTCGTCTTTACCCTTGTACAAGACTGCCTCGTTGAAGATCACATTTCTGCTTCGGATCACCTTATGATTTTCGGCATCCCAAAATCGGTATCCGAACTCCGTGCCGCCATATCCAAGAAAGAAGCACTTCTTGGATTTAGGATCAAGCTTGCTACGAGCAGCTTCGTCGATATGGACATACGCCAGACACCCGAACACCCTTAAGTAGGACAGATTCAGCTTCTTCCCACTCCAAACCTCCTCAGGAATCCGATATTCCAAAGGAACCGACGGTGCTCTGTTGATTAAATGAGCTGCCATGTCAATGGCATATGCCCAAAACATCTTAGGCATCCCCGAATGTAACCGCATACTCCGGGCCTTCTCATTTAGCGTCCTGTTCATTCGCTCCGCTATTCCGTTCTGCTGTGGGGTCCCCGGAATAGTCTTCAACATCTTGATCCCACTCTCGACACAATATTGTTTGAAGTCGGCGTCAACGTACTCACCACCGTTGTCGGACCTCAAACACTTCACCTTGAGATTTGTTTCATTCTCAACCTCGGCTTTCCATTTCCTGAAAACAGAGAACACGTCACTCTTATTTTTCATGAAGTACACCCATACCTTCCTTGTGGAGTCATCGATGAAGGTAACATAGTAGAGTGATCCTCCGAGTGAGGCGACGGGAGCTGGACCCCAAACATCCGTGTGTACTAGTTCCAGCTTCTCCGCCTTGGGCTCCCTTCCGTCTTTGGAAAAACTCACTCGTTTCTGCTTTCCAAGAATGCAGCTCTCGCACACGTGAGACTCAATCGCCTTGAGTTCGGGCAGCAGCCCGTTCTTTGCCATGATCTTCATCCCTTTCTCACTCATGTGCCCCAGCCTGCAATGCCATAGCTCGGTCTTCTTGGTGTTATCAACAACACCAGCCGAGTCCCTTACGCTCGTCGTCATGTAAAGTGTGCCCGTCTTATGACCTCGAGCTATGGTCATGGCGTTCCTTGAAACTTTCCACGACCCATCTCCAAATGACACCCGGTGACCGTCACTATCAAGCTGGCCCACCGAAATTAGGTTCCTCTTCAACCCCGGCACATGTCTGACCTTGGAAATCTTCCAAGTCTGCCCATTTGACATCTTTAGGTTGATATCTCCCATCCCGACTACATCGAGTGACTCGTCATCTGCAAGAAAGACCTTTCCATAATCACCCGAGACGTAGTTCAGCATTACCTCTCGCTGTGCAGTAGTATGGAAAGAAGCCCCTGAGTCAAGCACCCAGGAATCGATCGGTGAGTCGACCGATAAGAGAAGGACGTCCCCATCGTCGTCATCCTCTTGTGTTACCGCATTGGCGGTTCCCTTCTTCTTGTTGTCGTTCTTCCCCCGAGAGCGACAATCCCTCTTGAAGTGCCCCGTCTTCCCACAATTCCAACATTCATTATCCTCGGACCTCGAGCTATCTCTCCCATTCTTGGACTTGGATCTCCCTCTGTTCCTGTTAGCATTCCTGCCCGAGTTTCTCCCCCGGTTCTCCACACTCAAGGCTGAACTGGAAGGCTTTCCCTTGAAATCCTTTCTTCGGATTTCCTCGGCTAGGATTTTGTCTCTAACTTCGGAGAACTGCAGATTCTCCTTCCCCATAGAGTTGCTAACAGCTGCCCGCATGGGCTCCCAACTATCCGGCAGAGACGCAAGTAGGATCAAAGCGTAAATTTCATCATCGAAATTCACCCCGACTCCCTTCAACTTGTCCAAGATGGAATTCAGCTCGTTTATGTGGTTGGCTGCGTTGGCATTGTCCGACATCTTCAGATTGAACAACTGCTTCATGAGATACACCTTGTTGTTCGCTGAAGGTTGCTCGTACATGTTTGATAGGGCAGCCATCAAATCCTTGGTTGTGGTAATTGAGCGCACGTTGAATGACACGTTTGAAGCCAAGGACAAACGTATCAATCCCAACACCTGCCTGTCGAGGCTTTCCCATTCCTCGTCATCCTTGATCTTCTCCGGTCTACCCTTCAAAGGAATTCCGAGCTTCTTCCCGTAAAGGTAGTCCTCGATCTGCATCTTCCAGTGCCCATAGTTATTCCCGTCAAATTTCGTAACCCCGAACGAGGTGGTGGTGTCCGTCATCGCTTTTCCCCGATCGCTAAAACCCTAGCGCTCTGATACCAGTTGTTGGGATAATTCGCGTCCGAATTCCCCTCCTGAAAAGCACACGAACAACACAAGAACGAAAAATACGGAATAATAAAGAACACGAAGATTTATAGTGGTTCACCCGTTAACGAGGGCTACGTCCACTCTTGCCGCTGCAATAATTCACTAGAACAATTATAGGACTTGATTACAAGGCTTTGTAATGGTATAATTCGGTTCTAGGCTTTCTGGAGGTGTTAACCCTATTTTACACGCACATATAGGGTTTATATAGGGGAGGGAAAACAATTGGGGTGAAAAATCCCGCTTCTGCGTAAAAGCCCCCCAAATGTCGGCCGACGCCGAAAACAGTGCAATCCAATGTCGGCCGACATTGGACTCTCACTTCGGGATGATATGCGGATTGATCCTCGTGCTACGCAGAATAGCTTGGGCAGCTCTTTTGTCGTCCGACGGGCCCTGGTGTCACCTTCGATCGTCTCCGGCGACGATCGTCTTCTCCGGCGACTCCGGCGATTGTTTCTCGGCGTGAATTCACTTCACCCTCAACAGGTCGAGCTGAGCTCGGGCTCAAGCAGAGCAGTTTTTTGTCGAGCCGAGCTCGAGGGCACTAAAGTGAAGCTCGTCCAGCTCGAGCCTACTATTTTTTTTTTCGAGCTCGCAAGATAAATTCTAAGCTCGACTCGGCTGCAAACAAACTCCAAGCTCGACTCGGTTGGTTTGCAGCTAGAGTGTTAATTCGGTTTAATCAAACCGAACCGGATCGAAAATTCAGTTAATCGAACTATTTAAGCTATATTTTTATAAACCAAAATCAAACCGTTTTAAAAATGGTTTGGTTCGTTTTTAACCGAATTATTTCGGTTTGATTTGGTTCGGTTTTGACTAAATTTTAATTAAATTTTTTTAAAAATAGAAAAAAAATGAAAATTTAAATAATAATTATTACTTTTAATAAAAAAATTAGATATTAAAATAAAAATCAAATTATAAAAAAAATGAAAAAAATAAAATAATAAAAATTAAAAATTATTAGTATATTATTTTTATTTAAAAATAATTATAGATGTATATATATATAATTATTTATTTATTTATTTCTTATTCGGTTTGGTTCGGTTTTTATCGGTTTATCGGTTAAAAAACCAAACCAAACCGAAAACCGAAAACCGAAAAGATCAAAAAATTCAAACCGAAAACCAAACCGAATTAGTTTGGTTCGGTTTAGTTTAACCGAATAGTGTCGGTTTGGTTCGATTTGGTCGGTTTAACCAATCTTTTGACACCCCTATTTGCAGCCCTAGTCCCTAAGTAGATATTCTTTCTTATTTTAATTCATTCTCAAATTCACATGTAAAAAATCTCTCATCTTTAAATGTAACTTAAAAACACGTCCACTGAGGACCCTTAGCTGTTTGTTAAGCTCAATATTTCTCCAATCAGATTAATGCATTTTTAATACACAATGTTTAAAATTAAATCTGTATTCACCATCTGCAAAACTAAGCTATCAAAAATGTAGAAATTGTACTAAGCGAATTCCGGGAAAAGCTGTAAATGTTCGATTCTCCTTGCGCCCACTATAGATGACTACAGATCTACAAAGAAACTGTTTGAAATGCAAGAATTTTTCCCCTTGCTCGAAGTTTTTGCTTGGTCCCTGAAAAGACATCGAGTAAAAAATTAAATATTGTTCCAACACTGGACGTAAAAAGTGCATGCACATCCAAAGAATCTTACAGTACTAGATACCCTAAGACCAAAAAAGTATATCCTCCGAATTGAAATATAATTAAGCATCACTCGATTATCTCGATATATTAAGAGTTGCAGGAAAATAATAACAATGTGGAAATAAACATTTGCATAGTGCACATCATCTTTCTATCCAACCGTTGAATTGCAAAAAATAACATTTTAACATTTAAGATTTAAAAATAACAAAATAAAAATAAAAAATCAATATCCTTTAAAAAATTGCATATATCCCCTTAATTGTCTTTCTAAATTACAAATATAGCAAACCTAAACGTGATGCTTGCCTTGTGGGTGTTTTTATGGTAATTTCTTCTATTTTTCCATGGCATTTTTCTATAAATTTAATTTTATTTACTGGAGTAGAATTTAATTTCAGGGGGCTTGGTTTGATGTAGAATAATATGTCAAAATATTCTCAAATATTGATAATAGAGATGCTAGATATACCTTTAGACGGTTTTGGGATGGTGTCATCCACATCCATCCCATCGTCATCACTGTCTGGCTCAGCAGAATTATTTGATAAAGCATTTCCAGACTCTTGCACCAAGCCCTCCATATCCTAGCTATATTTACATAATGTTAGTGTGTTAAAACATAAATTATGTACATTTAGTTTGCTTTAAAATTACCTATACATGGTAGAAATACATGGTAGAATTTATGTGTTTGTTTGTATGTGCGTGTGTGTATAGAAATATTGACCTTTAATGTCTGATCATGAGATATACTGCCAAGGAAATTTCTATCATGAGTAAAAGCTGCTAAACAGAATTACAGCAATAGTAAGAAATAATTAAATCAAACACAGAAGATTATCTATTTGATTAGCTTGATGCTACCAATTATGAGCTATTTTTTTTAAAAAAAATTATTTAAAAAAGAGTGAACAGAAGTCATACCAAGATCCTCTATTGGATAGTCAGAATGCCAAACGTCAATTTCAAAGTTGTCAAACGTCATTTCGATCGCAAGGTTCCTTGCCCGCAACGCAAAGTTGTAATCAATAGTAACTTCGTAACGTGAGCGCATCTCTGACATCATATCTTTTGGCTTCAACTCGATCCCATCATCCACTAGTTTACTAGCAAAAAGTTTTGCAACTACTTTTGACGACACTTGTCATGAAGTATTTTGAGCCAATATCATCTGTTCTCTTACGGAGGTGAGCAAGCAATGCATTTTTCCTAACAGTTCAACCCATACCCCATCACCACCATTCCAAGATCTAGATCTGACAAAACATTAGTAATTTTTTTTGTAAATTAGGAACAGGTGAAATAAAATTATGTAAAAATTACAAGGGGTGGGAGAAGAGTTTACCTTGCTGAGAACATTTCTCGTGGGAAAAAATGCAGGCAATCCTCAAATCCTGATGTTCCTGGACTCTCGCTTTTTATCGTATCATAGATTAGCTTCAATTCACGTATATGGTGTTAGTTTCATAGCTGGAACCGAGTCATACAATTGCAAATGAAAATAAAAACTACTACTTGTTTTGTACAAATAGGGGTTGATATTAATTGAAAAAATTAAAACCTTGCCAATGTATCGGTAAACGTGATGACCTGTATGCAAAAATAGAAGTTTCATCCTGACAAAATAATCTTACTCATGATTCACAGGATGTAACAGTCAAGGACATGTGTCCTGTGAGTCCAGTATGAGATATTTAACACATATATGTATGTAAAAATGTGATGCAATCCAAAGTCCCGCAAAAGATGGTGATGTTCGTTTGTAGGCCGTAACGACGAAGAAGGCATCGGAACGAGGGTCGAGAGTGTGTCGAGGACGCGCCGAGAAGTTCGGTCGAGCTTTTGGCTTGGTGTCGGCCGACACCAAGGTCTGTCGGCCGACAGATTAAGAAAATTACGAGCTTGGTAGGGAATCGAGGCTGCGCTCGCAGGAAAATCCGCGGACGAAGATTTTTGCCTTGGTATCGGCCGACACCCATCCATGTCGGCCGACAACTTTGAGAATTCTGCGTAGCGGCGAAATTATTTAGCGTTTTTATTTGCTTAGTTTTATTTGCGTGAGTTTCTTTTTATTTAATTATTAGGTTTTGTTTTGCCTATATAAAGACTGCTAGACATTATTTGGGACAACCATGATGATTATCGTCGGAGACGGAGTTGAATAGTTGATACGATAACGGCCGGGGCTGGTGTTCCACCGTGGCGACGCTCGTCGTGGGTGTGACTTTCAAACGTCGAAAAAAGATTTTTTGGGTCAATTTTATTTTTCTTATATTATTTTCGTTATTTTGTAATATTCGACTAATTTTTTTATGAGAAAAGATAACTTTTGAAGTGAGTTAAGTCTTTTCGTTTAAATTGGTATACTTAACTTACATTTGTATGGAACGAACTTTAGAACTTATATACAATACTCTTATAGTTACTCTTATAGTTTGCCTTAAAATGCCTCAGCCCCTTATTATATTTTATCACATGACATTTATTATAGACATCTTTTATTTTTGGCACCATCCGCATCTTATTATATGCGTGTTATTAATTAAGTTATTCAAAGAAAAAAACAATGGGCCAACGTTACACAGCCAGCCCAGCCCAGCCCAGCCCAGCCCAACCAATGCAAACATGCTCCTTTATAATGATGAAACAGACACGAGTTCTAGGGTTTCCTAATTTCTGAAACAAAAATTTGTTCGATTCGGATTCTGCAGCTCAAGTATGTTTCGCTCTTCTCCAATTGACGGTATGGAATTTCGAAAATTAAATTCTTCATCCAATTTATCTCAGGATTAATTACTGAAATTTTACTTTGCGATCGATATCAAAACGAACGAACTTGTATGGGATTTATTATTTATTTTTTCCTATCTTTCTCTCCCTCTCTCTCTATATATATATATATTGCTTTGATCGGATCTGATTGTTGTTGTTGTAAACATTCGGATCTGACTGTTGTTGTTGCTCCTCGGATCTGATTGTTGTTGTTGCTCATCTATGAAATTAATCTTGTCGTTTTCTGCAGGCAGAAAAAAGATATCATATATATTCGGATCTGATTGTTGTTGTTGTTGTTGTTGTTGTTGTTGTTGTTGTTGTTGTTGTTGTTGTTGTTGTTGTTGTTGATCTATCTATAATGGTTTTGTTTGTTAATCCTTAAAATTAATTAATTAATTATTCCGCAGTTTCTTCAGTCAGTAAAAAGAAACCAAAGTTGAGTTCCATTAACGTACATGCTGGTATGTATGTCTTCATATATATTCTCTTTGTTTTTTTTTCTTCAAATGTTGTTTAATTTGGTTTGCTGGCTGTTAAGCCATGAAATTAATTACTTAATTAGTTAATATCTCGATCGATCCTTCAGTTGAAGACGCAGTTGAAGACGCGGTTGAAGACGCGGTTGAAGACGCTGTTGAAGAAGCAGTTGAAGAAGCAAATGCACCTGCTGATGGACAACTAACTGATCTTGCCGCCACTAAAAATACCCAACCCCAACCTCCAGCTGGTATATATATATATATATATATATATATATTATATGAATCATATGAATCAGTATTAACTAGCTCCATTGTCTCATGATATTTCATGTTATTTGTTGTTCATCAAAGTTAAACAAACAGGTTTAACCCACAACTCTGATTCCTACTTTAAGTACTGCACAATATTCTTACCATGGCTGCGTGACGTTCCATCCACTGAGGAACCCGACTTTTTTGATGAAGATTTCTTTCCGGAAATTCCGAGCGATAAAGAAGATATCTATTTTTAAGGTTTGAGAGATGAAGAAAAACCCCAATACATATGTCTGCCCCACGGGCAGTCTGTAGTGAAGAAATTGTTTTGGGTGACATGACTTCAGTATCCCAGTATTGTGTGCCATGTTCTTGAAAGGCTCCGTGGGTAAAAAATAAAAAAAGAAGCAAACTAAGAACAACTTTTGGTTAATTTGCTCTGTTTTATTTTATTTTATTATTACTTTGTTAGCCTAATTCTATGTGAATCAAACTGTATCAACTCAATTGGGTATTGTAGTATTCTATGTATTTTGACTTATTTTCTGAGCCGTAAACAATACTATACACTATATCAGCTTGAATGTTTATTTTATTATTACTTTGTTAGCCTAATTCTATGTGAATCAAACTATATCAACTCAATTGGGTATTGTAGTATTCTAAGTATTTTGACTTATTTTCTGAGCCGTAAACAATACTATACACTATATCACCTTGAATGTTTATTTATTATTCAAGATTGTTAGATTCTCTATTGTTCTGCATTTTTATATTTCAGTTGCTTATTTAAGTACTAACACAAGTGATATTGTGATAATGTGTAAATTGTTCTAAATGCTAGTAGAGTTGGTCATAAGTTTTGAAATATGTTTGATTAAAAATGATATTTTATCAAATGATTATTTTTGTTATGAAGACATTTATGTGTGGATTATTTATCTCCTTCGCTCCTCCTTCAAAGTGGAAATTCAAAGGGTAATTACTGTTGCAGACATTTGTAAAAAAAAGTAGAAGACTAAGGGATAAAGAAAGTTTTTGTGGCAGACATTGGTCGAGCTGAGCTCGGGCTCAAGCAGAGCAGTTTTTTGTCGAGCCGAGCTCGAGGGCACTAAAGTGAAGCTCGTCTAGCTCGAGCCTACTATTTTTTTTTCGAGCTCGCAAGATAAATTCTAAGCTCGACTCGGCTGCAAACAAACTCCAAGCTCGACTCGGTTGGTTTGCAGCTAGGGTGTTAATTCGGTTTAACCAAACCGAACCGGATCGAAAATTCAGTTAATCGAACCATTTAAGCTATATTTTTATAAACCAAAATCAAACCGTTTTAAAAATGGTTTGGTTCGGTTTTGACTAAATTTTAATTAAATTTTTT
This sequence comes from Euphrasia confusa, assembly GCA_954870475.1. Lineage (NCBI taxonomy): Eukaryota > Viridiplantae > Streptophyta > Magnoliopsida > Lamiales > Orobanchaceae > Euphrasia > Euphrasia confusa. The sequence continues at coordinate 12,123,350 of OX940949.1, read as the reverse complement.
TAAAAATAGAAAAAAAATAAAAATTTAAATAATAATTATTACTTTTAATAAAAAAATTAGATATTAAAATAAAAATCAAATTATAAAAAAAATGAAAAAAATAAAATAATAAAAATTAAAAATTATTAGTATATTATTTTTATTTAAAAATAATTATAGATGTATATATATATAATTATTTATTTATTTATTTCTTATTCGGTTTGGTTCGGTTTTTATCGGTTTATCGGTTAAAAAACCAAACCAAACCGAAAACCGAAAAGATCAAAAAATTCAAACCGAAAACCAAACCGAATTAGTTTGGTTCGGTTTAGTTTAACCGAATAGTGTCGGTTTGGTTCGATTTGGTCGGTTTAACCAATCTTTTGACACCCCTATTTGCAGCCCTAGTCCCTAAGTAGATATTCTTTCTTATTTTAATTCATTCTCAAATTCACATGTAAAAAATCTCTCATCTTTAAATGTAACTTAAAAACACGTCCACTGAGGACCCTTAGCTGTTTGTTAAGCTCTATATTTCTCCAATCAGATTAATGCATTTTTAATACACAATGTTTAAAATTAAATCTGTATTCACCATCTGCAAAACTAAGCTATCAAAAATGTAGAAATTGTACTAAGCGAATTCCGGGAAAAGCTGTAAATGTTCGATTCTCCTTGCGCCCACTATAGATGACTACAGATCTACAAAGAAACTGTTTGAAATGCAAGAATTTTTCCCCTTGCTCGAAGTTTTTGCTTGGTCCCTTAAAAGACATCGAGTAAAAAATTAAATATTGTTCCAACACTGAACGTAAAAAGTGCATGCACATCCAAAGAATCTTACAGTACTAGATACCCTAAGACCAAAAAAGTATATCCTCCGAATTGAAATATAATTAAGCATCACTCGATTATCTCGATATATTAAGAGTTGCAGGAAAATAATAACAATGTGGAAATAAACATTTGCATAGTGCACATCATCTTTCTATCCAACCGTTGAATTGCAAAAAATAACATTTTAACATTTAAGATTTAAAAATAACAAAATAAAAATAAAAAATCAATATCCTTTAAAAAATTGCATATATCTCCTTAATTGTCTTTCTAAATTACAAATATAGCAAACCTTAACGTGATGCTTGCCTTGTGGGTGTTTTTATGGTAATTTCTTCTATTTTTCCATGGCATTTTTCTATAAATTTAATTTTATTTACTGGAGTAGAATTTAATTTCAGGGGGCTTGGTTTGATGTAGAATAATATGTCAAAATATTCTCAAATATTGATAATAGAGATGCTAGATATACCTTTAGACGGTTTTGGGATGGTGTCATCCACATCCATCCCATCGTCATCACTGTCTGGCTCAGCAGAATGATTTGATAAAGCATTTCCAGACTCTTGCACCAAGCCCTCCATATCCTAGCTATATTTACATAATGTTAGTGTGTTAAAACATAAATTATGTACATTTAGTTTGCTTTAAAATTACCTATACATGGTAGAAATACATGGTAGAATTTATGTGTTTGTTTGTATGTGCGTGTGTGTATAGAAATATTGACCTTTAATGTCTGATCATGAGATATACTGCCAAGGAAATTTCTATCATGAGTAAAAGCTGCTAAACAGAATTACAGCAATAGTAAGAAATAATTAAATCAAACACAGAAGATTATCTATTTGATTAGCTTGATGCTACCAATTATGAGCTCTTTTTTTTAAAACGAATTATTTAAAAAAGAGTGAACAGAAGTCATACCAAGATCCTCTATTGGATAGTTAGAATGCCAAACGTCAATTTCAAAGTTGTCAAACGTCATTTCGATCGCAAGGTTCCTTGCCCGCAACGCAAAGTTGTAATCAATAGTAACTTCGTAACGTGAGCGCATCTCTGACATCATATCTTTTGGCTTCAACTCGATCCCATCATCCACTAGTTTACTAGCAAAAAGTTTTGCAACTACTTTTGACGACACTTGTCATGAAGTATTTTGAGCCAATATCATCTGTTCTCTTACGGAGGTGAGCAAGCAATGCATTTTTCCTGACAGTTCAACCCATACCCCATCACCACCATTCCAAGATCTAGATCTGACAAAACATTAGTAATTTTTTTTGTAAATTAGGAACAGGTGAAATAAAATTATGTAAAAATTACAAGGGGTGGGAGAAGAGTTTACCTTGCTGAGAACATTTCTCGTGGGAAAAAATGCAGGCAATCCTCAAATCCTGATGTTCCTGGACTCTCGCTTTTTATCGTATCATAGATTAGCTTCAATTCACGTATATGGTGTTAGTTTCATAGCTGGAACCGAGTCATACAATTGCAAATGAAAATAAAAACTACTACTTGTTTTGTACAAATAGGGGTTGATATTAATTGAAAAAATTAAAACCTTGCCAATGTATCGGTAAACGTGATGACCTGTATGCAAAAATAGAAGTTTCATCCTGACAAAATAATCTTACTCATGATTCACAGGATGTAACAGTCAAGGACATGTGTCCTGTGAGTCCAGTATGAGATATTTAACACATATATGTATGTAAAAATGTGATGCAATCCAAAGTCCCGCAAAAGATGGTGATGTTCGTTTGTAGGCCGTAACGACGAAGAAGGCATCGGAACGAGGGTCGAGAGTGTGTCGAGGACGCGCCGAGAAGTTCGGTCGAGCTTTTGGCTTGGTGTCGGCCGACACCAAGGTCTGTCGGCCGACAGATTCAGAAAATTACGAGCTTGGTAGGGAATCGAGGCTGCGCTCACAAGAAAATCCGCGGACGAAGATCTTTGCCTTGGTATCGGCCGACACCCATCCATGTCGGCCGACAACTTTGAGAATTCTGCGTAGCGGCGGAATTATTTAGCGTTTTTATTTGCTTAGTTTTATTTGCGTGAGTTTCTTTTTATTTAATTATTAGGTTTTGTTTTGCCTATATAAAGACTGCTAGACATTATTTGGGACAACCATGATGATGATCGTCGGAGACGGAGTTGAATAGTTGATACGATAACGGCCGGGGCTGGTGTTTCACCGTGGCGACGCTCGTCGTGGGTGTGACTTTCAAACGTCGAAAAAAGATTTTTTGGGTCAATTTTATTTTTCTTATATTATTTTCGTTATTTTGTAATATTCAATTTGTTTTTTTGTGAGAAAAGATAACTTTTGAAGTGAGTTAAGTCTTTTCGTTTAAATTGGTATACTTAACTTACATTTTTATGGAAGAACTTTAGAACTTATATACAATACTTTTATAGTTACTCTTATAGTTTGCCTTAAAATGACTCAGCCCCTTATTATATTTTATCACATGACATTTATTATAGACATCTTTTATTTTTGGCACCATCCGCCTCTTATTATATGCGTGTTATTAATTAAGTTATTCAAAGAAAAAAACAATGGGCCAACGTTACACAGCCAGCCCAGCCCAGCCCAGCCCAACCAATGCAAACATGCTCCTTTATAATGATGAAACAGACACGAGATCTAGGGTTTCCTAATTTCTGAAACAAAAATTTGTTCGATTCGGATTCTGCAGCTCAAGTATGTTTCGCTCTTCTCCAATTGACGGTATGGAATTTCGAAAATTAAATTCTTCATCCAATTTATCTCGGGATTAATTACTGAAATTTTACTTTGCGATCGATATCAAAACGAACGAACTTGTATGGGATTTATTATTTATTTTTTCCTATCTTTCTCTCCCTCTCTCTCTCGATATATATATATTGCTTTGATCGGATCTGATTGTTGTTGTTGTAAACATTCGGATCTGACTGTTGTTGTTGCTCCTCGGATCTGATTGTTGTTGTTGCTCATCTATGAAATTAATCTTGTCGTTTTCTGCAGGTAGAAAAAAGATATCATATATATTCGGATCTGATTGTTGTTGTTGTTGTTGTTGTTGTTGTTGTTGTTGCTAATCTATCTATAATGGTTTTGTTTGTTAATCCTTAAAATTAATTAATTAATTATTCCGCAGTTTCTTCAGTCAGTAAAAAGAAACCAAAGTTGAGTTCCATTAACGTACATGCTGGTATATATGTATTCATATATATTCTCTTTGTTTTTTTTTCTTCAAATGTTGTTTAATTTGGTTTGCTGGTTGTTAAGCCATGAAATTAAGTTAATATCTCGATCGATCCTTCAGTTGAAGACGCAGTTGAAGACGCGGTTGAAGACGCGGTTGAAGACGCGGTTGAATACGCTGTTGAAGAAGCAGTTGAAGAAGCAAATGCACCTGCTGATGGACAACTAACTGATCTTGCCGCCACTAAAAATACCCAACCCCAACCTCCAGCTGGTATATATATATATATATATATATATATATATATATATATATATATATATATATATATATATATATATATATATATATTATATGAATCATATGAATCAGTAATAACTAGCTCCATTGTCTCATGATATTTCATGTTATTTGTTGTTCATCAAAGTTAAACAAACAGGTTTAACCCACAACTCTGATTCCTACTTTAAGTACTGCACAATATTCTTACCATGGCTGCGTGACGTTCCATCCACTGAGGAACCCGACTTTTTTGATGAAGATTACTTTCCGGAAATTCCGAGCGATGAAGAAGATATCTATTTTTAAGGTTTGAGAGATGAAGAAAAACCCCAATACATATGTCTGCCCCACGGGCAGTCTGTAGTGAAGAAATTGTTTTGGGTGACATGACTTCAGTATCCCAGTATTGTGTGCCATGTTCTTGAAAGGCTCCGTGGGTAAAAAGTGGGTAAAAAATAAAAAAAGAAGCAAACTAAGAACAACTTTTGGTTAATTTGCTCTGTTTTATTTTATTTTATTATTACTTTGTTAGCCTAATTCTATGTGAATCAAACTGTATCAACTCAATTGGGTATTGTAGTATTCTATGTATTTTGACTTATTTTCTGAGCCGTAAACAATACTATACACTATATCAGCTTGAATGTTTATTTTATTATTACTTTGTTAGCCTAATTCTATGTGAATCAGACTATATCAACTCAATTGGGTATTGTAGTATTCTAAGTATTTTGACTTATTTTCTGAGCCGTAAACAATACTATACACTATATCAGCTTGAATGTTTATTTATTATTTACACTATATCAGCTTGAATGTTTATTTATTATTCAAGATTGTTAGATTCTCTTTTGTTCTGCATTTTTATATTTCAATTGCTTATTTAAGTACTAACTCAAGTGATATTGTGATAATGTGTAAATTGTTCTAAATGCTAGTAGAGTTGGTCATAAGTTTTGAAATATGTTTGATTAAAAATGATATTTTATCAAATGATTATTTTTGTTATGAAGACATTTATGTGTGGATTATTTATCTCCTTCGCTCCTCCTTCAAAGTAGAAATTCAAAGGGTAATTACTGTTGCAGACATTTGTAAAAAAAAGTATAAGACTAAGGGATAAAGAAAGTTTTTGTGGCAGACATTGGTCGAGCTGAGCTCGGGCTCAAGCAGAGCAGTTTTTTGTCGAGCCGAGCTCGAGGGCACTAAAGTGAAGCTCGTCCAGCTCGAGCCTACTATTTTTTTTTCGAGCTCGCAAGATAAATTCTAAGCTCGACTCGGCTGCAAACAAACTCCAAGCTCGACTCGGTTGGTTTGCAGCTAGGGTGTTAATTCGGTTTAACCAAACCGAACCGGATCGAAAATTCAGTTAATCGAACTATTTAAGCTATATTTTTATAAACCAAAATCAAACCGTTTTAAAAATGGTTTGGTTCGTTTTTAACCGAATTATTTCGGTTTGATTTGGTTCGGTTTTGACTAAATTTTAATTAAATTTTTTTAAAAATAGAAAAAAAAATGAAAATTTAAATAATAATTATTACTTTTAATAAAAAAATTAGATATTAAAATAAAAATCAAATTATAAAAAAAATGAAAAAAATAAAATAATAAAAATTAAAAATTATTAGTATATTATTTTTATTTAAAAATAATTATAGATGTATATATATATAATTATTTATTTATTTATTTCTTATTCGGTTTGGTTCGGTTTTTATCGGTTTATCGGTTAAAAAACCAAACCAAACCGAAAACCGAAAAGATCAAAAAATTCAAACCGAAAACCAAACCGAATTAGTTTGGTTCGGTTTAGTTTAACCGAATAGTGTCGGTTTGGTTCGATTTGGTCGGTTTAACCAATCTTTTGACACCCCTATTTGCAGCCCTAGTCCCAAAGTAGATATTCTTTCTTATTTTAATTCATTCTCAAATTCACATGTAAAAAATCTCTCATCTTTAAATGTAACTTAAAAACACGTCCACTGAGGACCCTTAGCTGTTTGTTAAGCTCAATATTTCTCTAATCAGATTAATGCATTTTTAATACACAATGTTTAAAATTAAATCTGTATTCACCATCTGCAAAACTAAGCTATCAAAAATGTAGAAATTGTACTAAGCGAATTCCGGGAAAAGCTGTAAATGTTCGATTCTCCTTGCGCCCACTATAGATGACTACAGATCTACAAAGAAACTGTTTGAAATGCAAGAATTTTTCCCCTTGCTCGAAGTTTTTGCTTGGTCCCTGAAAAGACATCGAGTAAAAAATTAAATATTGTTCCAACACTGGACTTAAAAAGTGCATGCACATCCAAAGAATCTTACAGTACTAGATACCCTAAGACCAAAAAAGTATATCCTCCGAATTGAAATATAATTAAGCATCACTCGATTATCTCGATATATTAAGAGTTGCAGGAAAATAATAACAATGTGGAAATAAACATTTGCATAGTGCACATCATCTTTCTATCCAACCGTTGAATTGCAAAAAATAACATTTTAACATTTAAGATTTAAAAATAACAAAATAAAAATAAAAAATCAATATCCTTTAAAAAAATTGCATATATCCCCTTAATTGTCTTTCTAAATTACAAATATAGCAAACCTAAACGTGATGCTTGCCTTGTGGGTGTTTTTATGGTAATTTCTTCTATTTTTCCATGGCATTTTTCTATAAATTTAGTTTTATTTACTGGAGTAGAATTTAATTTCAGGGGGCTTGGTTTGATGTAGAATAATATGTCAAAATATTCTCAAATATTGATAATAGAGATGCTAGATATACCTTTAGACGGTTTTGGGATGGTGTCATCCACATCCATCCCATCGTCATCACTGTCTGGCTCAGCAGAATGATTTGATAAAGCATTTCCAGACTCTTGCACCAAGCCCTCCATATCCTAGCTATATTTACATAATGTTAGTGTGTTAAAACATAAATTATGTACATTTAGTTTGCTTTAAAATTACCTATACATGGTAGAAATACATGGTAGAATTTATGTGTTTGTTTGTATGTGCGTGTGTGTATAGAAATATTGACCTTTAATGTCTGATCATGAGATATACTGCCAAGGAACTTTCTATCATGAGTAAAAGCTGCTAAACAGAATTACAGCAATAGTAAGAAATCATTAAATCAAACACAGAAGATTATCTATTTGATTAGCTTGATGCTACCAATTATGAGCTATTTTTTTAAACGAATTATTTAAAAAAGAGTGAACAGAAGTCATACCAAGATCCTCTATTGGATAGTCAGAATGCCAAACGTCAATTTCAAAGTTGTCAAACGTCATTTCGATCGCAAGGTTCCTTGCCCGCAACGCAAAGTTGTAGTCAATAGTAACTTCGTACCGTGAGCGCATCTCTGACATCATATCTTTTGGCTTCAACTCGATCCCATCATCCACTAGTTTACTAGCAAAAAGTTTTGCAACTACTTTTGACGACACTTGTCATGAAGTATTTTGAGCCAATATCATCTGTTCTCTTACGGAGGTGAGCAAGCAATGCATTTTTCCTGACAGTTCAACCCATACCCCATCACCACCATTCCAAGATCTAGATCTGACAAAACATTAGTAATTTTTTTTGTAAATTAGGAACAGGTGAAATAAAATTATGTAAAAATTACAAGGGGTGGGAGAAGAGTTTACCTTGCTGAGAACATTTCTCGTGGGAAAAAATGCAGGCAATCCTCAAATCCTGATGTTCCTGGACTCTCGCTTTTTATCGTATCATAGATTAGCTTCAATTCACGTATATGGTGTTAGTTTCATAGCTGGAACCGAGTCATACAATTGCAAATGAAAATAAAAACTACTACTTGTTTTGTACAAATAGGGGTTGATATTAATTGAAAAAATTAAAACCTTGCCAATGTATCGGTAAACGTGATGACCTGTATGCAAAAATAGAAGTTTCATCCTGACAAAATAATCTTACTCATGATTCACAGGATGTAACAGTCAAGGACATGTGTCCTGTGAGTCCAGTATGAGATATTTAACACATATATGTATGTAAAAATGTGATGCAATCCAAAGTCCCGCAAAAGATGGTGATGTTCGTTTGTAGGCCGTAACGACGAAGAAGGCATCGGAACGAGGGTCGAGAGTGTGTCGAGGACGCGCCGAGAAGTTCGGTCGAGCTTTTGGCTTGGTGTCGGCCGACACCAAGGTCTGTCGGCCGACAGATTCAGAAAATTACGAGCTTGGTAGGGAATCGAGGCTGCGCTCGCAGGAAAATCCGCGGACGAAGATTTTTGCCTTGGTATCGGCCGACACCCATCCATGTCGGCCGACAACTTTGAGAATTCTGCGTAGCGGCGGAATTATTTAGCGTTTTTATTTGCTTAGTTTTATTTGCGTGAGTTTCTTTTTATTTAATTATTAGGTTTTGTTTTGCCTATATAAAGACTGCTAGACATTATTTGGGACAACCATGAATTGATTATTGAGATTATTATTTTGTGAGTTTATTAAAATTCTCTTGGGTTCGAATTTTACTCTACTATCCAAAGAATTCAACCGACAAATCAACGAAGCGACCACCCTTCTTTCGTGTGTCTTCACCATCCCCGAGTTGCTGCGTCAACTTCGCGTTGGGGTTTAGGACATCAATCCTAAATCATTTTGTGGGTTAGATCCAGAGGTTTTGGGACCTTCCGCCGGTATCTTTCTCAATTCTATCTTCGTTCATCTTTTTTTCATCGATCCCCAACGAGGTTCGTATCAAAATGTGTATACTTATTCAGCTTATACACCCCTAAACTCGGAATCCTCGCAAGATAGAGAAATAGCTGACATATTTTACGTGGTCTGGGTTGTGCTGGGCATTTTATGACCCCAATAAAATCTAACCAACCCAATTAATGCCAATGGAATCTAAACCCAATAAAAGAGGTACTGATAATACATCACTTACCGAATATGATTTGATACTCTATTTTGTAAACAAAACTCCATGGTCCTCTCATTTCCATTTTTACAACAGGAAACCATTTTATCAATCTCAAAAAAATTCAGCATTGCAGATTATCCCAATTATATCCATAGCACATCAATCTAAATATGCAACACATACTTTCCTCTTTAACTCTGTAAGACAATGAAAACTAAAGAGCAACGAACAATAGCAGAACACAGAAGAATCAATCACACAGCAGTATACCTTTGGGTGGTTGCAGAGCTTCTTAAGAGCAGTTATATAGGCTAAGATTTTTGATTGCTTTGCTTCTTCTGAAATGACCCGTTTAACCTTTGCATTAAAATTGTGAAGGTTATTAGATGTCTTATAATGTATTTGTCGAGAAGAAAACGCATAGGCAAACAACAAACATAAGGATATGAAAAATGAGGATTACATTTTTCGAATGTATAAAATGATTGTACAACTGGGATTGGAGTGTTGTCAGCTTGCAGCACACAACTTCAACTATCTGTGGAAAAGTAAAGGATTCTTGAATTTAAACAATCTATCAAATAATGTATCCCTTGATCATAAAAAGGAAGTTCTGCTAGTTCAACAACATTGTACAAAAACCACCATATGATGCAGAGAATTATGGATGAATTTATTTCAAAGTACCTTTGGTGGTATGTGGTTGGATAGTAGTGCATTAGTCCTCCGCAATATGAACTGGAAGACATACAATGAACTTGTTAGATGTTAATTCCAATTTACATATTTGTATCATAACCCACTCAGAGCTTTATTGAACAAGACATTTACAAACACAGAAGAATCATAGACTCATAGTATCCTACTGGAAATTAGGATACTATTATGGCTTTATCGCATCCCCGTATGCGTCTTCTAGTTTTTCAGTCTTCGTTCTTGAATACTCCATGTGACGGGAATATTAATTCCAATATTTAAATCTATTTATTTTCAATTAATCCAAAAGTTACTTAATTCGAAAATTAAGTCAATCGAATATATCAAAAATAAAATTAAATATTATTAATATTTTTATTATTTTTATTTTCCTTTTCTACTCAATTAAATCTCTAGAATCCTATCCTAGATCCACTTGGGATATTCTAGAAGATTTCTATAATGGAATAAGGAAATAAAATAATTTAGGACTCCTAATCCTTCCAAATTAATTCCTTTCCTAATCTATTAAAAATTTCATAAAGAAATAATTAAATAGGAAAAATTAATTTAAGGACTTTCAAAATTTTCCAAATTAATTATTTTCCTAATCCATTAAAAATTTCATAAAGAAATAATTAAATAGGAAAAATAAATTAATTCTAAATTTATTCATTTTCCTATTCTATGAAAATTTCCAAGAATAGGAATAATCAATAAGGAAAAATAAATTTATTCTAAATTTATTCTTTTCCTATTCCATGAGAATTCCCAAAATAGGAATACTCAAAATAGGAAAACCGAATAATTTAGGAAAGTAAATCTCGGTTAGGAGTAGCACGGAGTGGGGATCTCCGCACCACCCCCAACCGATCCACCGCCGCCGCCGCCCAGCCGACGCACCACCCCCATGGTGGCATTGCGCTCGGTCGAGAGGCTCTAAGGCAGCCCCTTCTCCCTCGATCGATCCATCCCTTGGGGTCGATCATGGGGTTGATCGATCCCCGGAATCCTCCCTCTCATCGTCTCCTCCGTCACACTTTTCCGGTCGTCGTTTCGTCCTCGATCCAACGTAAAATAAATTACAAATTTATTACTACGCTATCCGGCATCGATTCTCTACAAAACGACCTCAAACGATTTCCGAAAAAAATTAAGAACAAGCATTTACCACACAAGAACGAATCTCGACATCAACGAGAGTTTAATAATCAAGAGCAATATTATGGACATTAATTAACAAAAATTAAATCTAGCCATAATAATCGGAAACCCTGCAAAGTAGAACAATTTATCGAAAAATACCATGAACTAAAACCAACGCTCTGATACCAAATGTTGGAAATCGATATCCCAGAATTAATAAATTTAAATAAATAAATTATCTAATTAATTCCGACCGAAATCCTTTGTTGATCGAATATCCGGATTGTCAAAATTGCGGAACCGACAACCCAATCGAAATCACTTCGCCGGAAAACAACCACGAACCACCTCACGAGCCAGAGCCCGGCCAAGAACACCCGCCGCGGGATGAACCCGCGGCTGCCCTAGCCGAGCCCCCGCGAGGGGCTCGCGATCGCTGATCGCGATCGCTCAAAGCGATCAATGGGGCTGCTCCGGAAGCCCCGTAGCGAGTCCGGCGACTCGCCGCTCACGGTGGAACGGGGGGCGGCACCAGCCCGCGCCCCCAGCGATCGAGCACGCGCTCGATCGCACCCCCGACGTCCAGCCGGGGTTCTCCCCGTTCGCGCACGGCGATCGCGCCCTAGGGCCGATCGCCACCCTCGGCGTCCAGCCGAGAGTTTGTTGCTTTCGATCCCGGCGGGGATCTCCCGACCTCCCGCGGTCCGATGATCTTCGATCATCACCGCGAGGTCGATCCCCGTCCCCGGGTTCGTCCCTCGAATCTTGTTTCATGATATTTTCACGATAATTAAACGATAAAATCATAAAGAAGGTTTTACGATTTACCTCGTTCTCGTTGTTCGGAAAAACGAAGAACTCAATTTGACGACCTTGAGATCTTCCGACGTATTCCTTGCACTAGCTCGGACGTCGTGTGGGCGACGATCTACCGAACTCCATGGATCTCCCTCTCTACTTTCTCTCTCTAGAATTGTGATCTTCAAGTTATGAACTTATGAGAATAGAGAAGACCATGTAGTGCTTTTATAGGCTACGTTGGGGATCTTAAGGAGGTGGAATATTGGGCTTCCAATATTAATGATTAAATTGAGCCCAAGCCCAAATCTATTAATCCCATTAATATTAATTAATTTATTTTTCACTATATAAATTAATTGCACTCCCAATATTAAACTATATTATATCAAATAATATTTCTCCGGTAGTATTATTTATTCCGTGTATTTAAGATATAAATATACATGAATAAAATTAATTTATTGCTAATTAATTTATTCATCTCTTATATTCGAGTATAGTACCATTCAACCTTAATTATTATGCGAAACGAATCCACCTGCAGGGTTTACATAATAATTCCTTATGAACTCATTTCGGGGATATTATCAACCCTTACGGGATACACTTTCCCGTCAAGTATTCACGGCATGCCATATATAAAATATAGTGACCCAACTTAACCGGTAATTAACCCAATAATTAAATCGGTTAATTCCTTTGGTAAATCAAAGTCACTTATATTAAATATACACACCCGCAATAGTATCGGGGATTAAGAATAAAATACACTGAGACTTAAATCGATTATCTAAGGCAATCCTAATCGATAAATCTCAAGCGATCCGCTCAATACACCAAGTGTACAAGTGTGATAAAATAATCAAGACAGATTATTTTCTCTCTCACAAAACGACTATACCGATGAATTGGTCCGTGTCCATCTAGGTCGTGAGCAACTGTTCGATTAAATACGAGTAACCGATAGTATGATCTTCTGTGTGGGCCCGACACACCATACTAACCACAACGTATAGAATCCAGGAATATAATTTGCATATATTTAATTATAAATAATTAAACGCAAATAATTGTTTATTTAATTAAATAGATTAATGGCAATGGATCGTGAGTTTCCGTTACTTAAATCTAGACATTAAGTACACAACTCCAACAGTACTAAGTCTCTGGTTCGTTGGAGTGCTGCGTCACTTGGGATACGACCTTTGATCATTCCGTCTACCTTTCTCTACCCGTGTAATAGTTTAGTTTCGTTGATCAATGAAATGAAAACTATTACATAACTTTGTCTTCAGCACTTTACTTTACTTTACTTACATTGAGTTTGAACTATACACACAAGCAAGCGATAGTTGCTGACTGTGAGTTCTTCGACTGAAGCTGCTGACTGTGAGTTCTTCGACTGAAGCTGCTGACTGTGAGTTCTTCGACTGAAGCTGCTGACTGTGAGTTCCTCGACTGAAGCTGCTGACTGTGAGTTTTTCGACTGAAGCTGCTGACTGTGAGTTCTTCGACTGAAGCTGCTGACTGTGAGTTTAAGACCAACTTCGCGAAAAGTTGGTATCATACGTCGAAGACGTAATTTCACTTCTCTTCTCCTAGTTGCCGCACGTCTTCAAAATAATCAATATGACGACTATTTTGAGTTGTGGATGCAAATCTTGGAATCGTGAACTAGGCTAATTAAAGCTTCGTCACACGCCTAATCTAGTAAGCTCGTTACGAGTTACTAAATCCCCCAAATACGAATCTAAACGATTGATCACAATCAAAGATCGATTTGGATTAACGCACTACGTGCCCTCCTAAAGTGGGTATTTAGCCACACTTAGGCCCACGGTTACTAAGGATCGATACGCACAAGCGTTCGTCCGTTTAGCCGGAACAATTTATATATAGCCTTGTTGTCGGCTTACCGATCACACATAAGCCTTAGGCTATAAATCGCCAATAAGGAGTGTTCCTTGAATCTTTTCCAAGATTTCTATTGATTCCAATTGAATGATTATTACAATGGTATTGGGGCTCCTTATATAGGAGAAGTTACTTGGCTAACAAGTAAACTAAACTAATAAAATAATAGAGAATCCCAACATATGGAAACTCTATCAATGCCTATGCTAAAAGATCCTAAGATACTTTTAGACTACTATTTTCCTAAATTACATAATAAAATAAATAATACAAAAGGAAAATAAAATAAAACTAAATCTAAATTAATTAATATTAATAATAATATTAATATCAATTAATGGATAGGTCGGATGCGATAAACATCGACCACCCGCTGCTGTCGCCACCATCCGCCGCCGCCATTTGAGGGTGGGTTGTCGGAGCCGTCCTCGGGAAAATCTCCTCCGCTATGGGATCTACGCGAGGTGACTTTGGATTTCTCGCAGCTCTCTCGCACGGATCAGTAATTCCTCTTGCGAGGTCTCGCGCAATGCGCTCCTCATGGTATGGTGACTCGCTGATACGAGTTATGATCGAGTCCTCCTTGGATGACTCGTGATGACTCGTAGCTAGTGACTCGTGACTCATGACTTCGAGTAATTTTGCGTCGCGAACTAGGTGCCTCGAGTCACGGTTCTCATCAGTATGTCACCCGTGAGATATATCACCGTCTTAAACTCTACCGTGATAATACACGGTGATAAAGCTCACGATTGAACTGTCGTCTACTAGAACTGACACACAACCGCATGAGAAAAAATAGCATAGAGCAATAAACCATTAACCATTTTAAAATGTCGGAAACAAAAACCCTATCTTGAAAGGATATATCGATATCAAATTAAAATCGAATGATTTAGAAACATCAAAGCTCGAATAATCGAAAGTTCGAAAGTTAGGATTCTGAACTTACCGGAGGTTGAGCGCGATTGTTTAGGTTGTCCAGGCTGTCACTGCTTGCCATGATGATGATCGTCGGAGACGGAGTTGAATAGTTGATACGATAACGGCCGGGGCTGGTGTTTCACCGTGGCGGCGCTCGTCGTGAGTGTGACTTTCAAACGTCGAAAAAAGATTTTGTGGGTCAATTTTATTTTTCTTATATTATTTTCATTATTTTGTAATATTCGATTTGTTTTCTTATGAGAAAAGATAACTTTTGAGGTGAGTTAAGTCTTTTCGTTTAAATTAGTATACTTAACTTACATTTTTATGGAACGGACTTTAGAACTTATATACAATACTCTTATAGTTTGCCTTAAGAAAAAAACAATGGGCCAACGTTACACAGCCAGCCCAGCCCAGCCCAGCCCAGCCCAACCAATGCAAACATGCTCCTTTATAAAGATGAAACAGACACGAGATCTAGGGTTTCCTAATTTCTGAAACAAAAATTTGTTCGATTCGGATTCTGCAGCTCAAGTATGTTTCGCTCTTCTCCAATTGACGGTATGTAATTTCGAAAATTAAATTCTTCATCCAATTTATCTCGGGATTAATTACTGAAATTTTACTTTGCGATCGATATCAAAACGAACGAACTTGTATGGGATTTATTATTTATTTTTTCCTATCTTTCTCTCCCTCTCTCTCTCTCTCTATATATATATATTGCTTTGATCGGATCTGATTGTTGTTGTTGTAAACATTCGGATCTGACTGTTGTTGTTGCTCCTCGGATCTGATTGTTGTTGTTGCTCATCTATGAAATTAATCTTGACGTTTTCTGCAGGCAGAAAAAAGATATCATATATATTCGGATCTGATTGTTGTTGTTGTTGTTGTTGTTGTTGTTGTTGTTGTTGTTGTTGTTGTTGTTGTTGTTGTTGTTGTTGTTGTTGTTGTTGTTGTTGTTGTTGTTGTTGTTGTTGTTGCTAATCTATCTATAATGGTTTTGTTTGTTAATCCTTAAAATTAATTAATTAATTATTCCGCAGTTTCTTCAGTCAGTAAAAAGAAACCAAAGTTGAGTTCCATTAACGTACATGCTGGTATGTATGTATTCATATATATTCTCTTTGTTTTTTTTTCTTCAAATGTTGTTTAATTTGGTTTGCTGGTTGTTAAGCTATGAAATTAATTACTTAATTAGTTAATATCTCGATCGATCCTTCAGTTGAAGACGCGGTTGAAGACGCGGTTGAAGAAGCAGTTGAAGAAGCAAATGCACCTGCTGATGGACAACTAACTGATATTGCCGCCACTAAAAATGCCCGACCCCAACCTCCAGCTGGTATATATATATATATATATATATATTATATGAATCATATGAATCAGTATTAACTAGCTCCATTGTCTCATGATATTTCATGTTATTTGTTGTTCATCAAAGTTAAACAAACAGGTTTAACCCACAACTCTGATTCCTACTTTAAGTACTGCACAATATTCTTACCATGGCTGCGTGACGTTCCATCCACTGAGGAACCCGACTTTTTTGATGAAGATTTCTTTCCGGAAATTCCGAGCGATAAAGAAGATATCTATTTTTAAGGTTTGAGAGATGAAGAAAAACCCCAATACATATGTCTGCCCCACGGGCAGTCTGTAGTGAAGAAATTGTTTTGGGTGACATGACTTCAGTATCCCAGTATTGTGTGCCATGTTCTTGAAAGGCTCCGTGGGTAAAAAATAAAAAAAGAAGCAAACTAAGAACAACTTTTGGTTAATTTGCTCTGTTTTATTTTATTTTATTATTACTTTGTTAGCCTAATTCTATGTGAATCAAACTGTATCAACTCAATTGGGTATTGTAGTATTCTAAGTATTTTGACTTATTTTCTGAGCCGTAAACAATACTATACACTATATCAGCTTGAATGTTTTTTTTATTATTACTTTGTTAGCCTAATTCTATGTGAATCAAACTATATCAACTCAATTGGGTATTGTAGTATTCTAAGTATGTTGACTTATTTTCTGAGCCGTAAACAATACTATACACTATATGTTAGATTCTCTTTTGTTCTGCATTTTTATATTTCAATTGCTTATTTAAGTACCAACACAAGTGATATTGTGATAATGTGTAAATTGTTCTAAATGCTAGTAGAGTTGGTCATAAGTTTTGAAATATGTTTGATTAAAAATGATATTTTATCAAATGATTATTTTTGTTATGAAGACATTTATGTGTGGATTATTTATCTCCTTCGCTCCTCCTTCAAAGTAGAAATTCAAAGGGTAATTATTGTGGCAGACATTTGTAAAAAAAAGTAGAAGACTAAGGGATAAAGAAAGTTTTTGTGGCAGACGAGCTGAGCTCGGGCTCAAGCAGAGCAGTTTTTTGTCGAGCCGAGCTCGAAGGCACTTTAGGGCACTAAAGTGAAGCTCGTCGAGCTCGAGCCTACTATTTTTTTTTCGAGCTCGCTCGATAAATTCTAAGCTCGACTCGTCTGCAAACAAACTCCAAGCTCGACTCGGTTGGTTTGCAGCTAGGGTGTTAATTCGGTTTAACCGGACCGAAAATTCAGTTAATCGAACCATTTAAGCTATATTTTTATAAAATAAAATCAAACCATTTTAAAAATTGTTTCCTTTTCTAACCGAATTATTTCGGTTTGATTTGGTTCAGTTCGGTTTTAACCAAATTTTAATTAAATTTTTTTAAAAATAAAAAAAAATGAAAATTTAAATAATAATTATTACTTTTAATAAAAAAATTAGATATTAAAATAAAAATCAAATTATAAAAAAAATGAAAAAAATAAAATAATAAAAATTAAAAATTATTAATATATTATTTTTATTTAAAAATAATTATAGATGTATATATATATATAATTATTTATTTATTTATTTATTTCTTATTCGGTTTGGTTCGGTTTTTATCGGTTTATCGGTTAAAAAACCAAACCAAACCGAAAACCGAAAAGATCAAAAAATTCAAACCGAAAATCAAACGGAATTAGTTTGGTTCGGTTTAGTTTAACCGAATAGTGTCGGTTTGGTTCGATTTGGTCGGTTTAACCAAACTTTTGACACCCCTATTTGCAGCCCTAGTCCCAAGGTAGATATTCTTTCTTATTTTAATTTATTCTCAAATTCACATGTAAAAAATCACTCATCTTTAAATGTAACTTAAAAACACGTCCACTGAGGACCCTTAGCTGTTTGTTAAGCTCAATATTTCTCCAATCAGATTAATGCATTTTTAATACACAATGTTTAAAATTAAATCTGTATTCACCATCTGCAAAACTAAGCTATCAAAAATGTAGAAATTGTACTAAGCGAATTCCAGGAAAAGCTGTAAATGTTCGATTCTCCTTGCGCCCACTATAGATGACTACAGATCTACAAAGAAACTGTTTGAAATGCAAGAATTTTCCCCCTTGCTCGAAGTTTTTGCTTGGTCCCTGAAAAGACATCGAGTAAAAAATTAAATATTGTTCCAACACTGGACGTAAAAAGTGCATGCACATCCAAAGAATCTTACAGTACTAGATACCCTAAGACCAAAAGAGTATATCCTCCGAATTGAAATATAATTAAGCATCACTCGATTATCTCGATATATTAAGAGTTGCAGGAAAATAATAACAATGTGGAAATAAACATTTGCATAGTGCACATCATCTTTCTATCCAACCGTTGAATTGCAAAAAATAACATTTTAACATTTAAGATTTAAAAATAACAAAATAAAAATAAAAAATCAATATCTTTTAAAAAATTGCATATATCCCCTTGATTTTCTTTCTAAATTACAAATAAAGCAAACCTAAACGTGATTCTTGCCTTGTGGGTGTTTTTATGGTAATTTCTTCTATTTTTCCATGGCATTTTTCTATAAATTTAGAGCTCGTTTGGGCGAGCTTATTTAAAATAGCTTATAAGATGTTACGTCTTATAAGTTGTTTTAAGAGCTCATAAGCTGTTATGTCTTATTTAATAAATAAGTTGTTAAAACGTTTGGATATAATAGATATATAAACTTATAAGATGTTAATTTGTTTGGCTATTTAAGATCTTATATAAATAAAATTATCAAAAATAAATTGTTATATATGAAAAAAAAAATTAAAAATAATTATATAAACTAAATAATAAATTTGGAATTTTTGTATATATATAAAAAGTAATAATTTTAAGGGTATTTTGGTCTTTTATTGTTTAAGTTACAAGAGCTTATAAGCTGTTTTAAAAAAAGTACCTCCCCCCTTACTTTTTTTTAAACAGCTTATAAGCTGTTAAACAACTTATTTTTATGTTTTTTAAGACCTTTTTCTAAATGTTTACCAAACAAATTTTAGGAGCTTATAAGCTCTTAAACAGCTTATAAGTTGTTTTAAAGAGCTTATAAGCTCCGCCAAACAGGCTCTTAGTTTTATTTACTGGAGTAGAATTTAATTTCAAGGGGCTTGGTTTGATGTAGAATGATATGTCAAAATATTCCCAAATATTGATAATAGAGATGCTAGATATACCTTTAGACGGTTTTGGGATGGTGTCATCCACATCCATCCCATCGTCATCACTGTCTGGCTCAGCAGAATGATTTGACAAAGCATTTCCAGACTCTTGCACCAAGACCTCCATATCCTAGCTATATTTACATAATGTTAGTGTGTTAAAACATAAATTATGTACATTTAGTTTGCTTTAAAATTACCTATACATGGTAGAATTTATGTGTTTGTTTGTATGTGCGTGTGTGTATAGAAATATTGACCTTTAATGTCTGATCATGAGATATACTGCCAAGGAACTTTCTATCATGAGAAAAAGCTGCTAAACAGAATTACAGCAATAGTAAGAAATCATTAAATCAAACACAGAAGATTATCTATTTGATTAGCTTGCTGCTTCCAATTATGAGCTATTTTTTTAAACGAATTATTTAAAAAAGAGTGAACAGAAGTCATACCAAGATCCTCTATTGGATAGTCAGAATGCCAAACGTCAATTTCAAAGTTGTCAAACGTCATTTCGATCGCAAGGTTCCTTGCCCGCAACGCAAAGTTGTAATCAATAGTAACTTCGTACCGTGAGCGCATCTCTGACATCATATCTTTTGGCTTCAACTCGATCCCATCATCCACTAGCTTACTAGCAAAAAGTTTTGCAACTACTTTTGACGACACTTGTCATGAAGTATTTCGAGCCAATATCATCTGTTCTTTTACGGAGGTGAGCAAGCAATGCATTTTTCCTGACAGTTCAACCCATACCCCATCACCACCATTCCAAGATCCAGATCTGACAAAACATTAGTATTTTTTTTAATTAGGAACAAGTGACATAAAATTATGTAAAAATTACAAGGGGTGGGAGAAGCAGGGATAGTTTACCTTGCTGAGAACATTTCTCGTGGGAAGAAATGCAGGCAATCCTCAAATCCAGATGTTCCTGGACTTTCGCCTTTTATCGTATCATAGATTAGCTTCAATTCACGTATATGGTGTTAGTTTCATAGCTGGAACCGAGTCATACAATTGCAAATGAAAATAAAAACTACTACTTGTTTTGTACAAATAGGGGTTGATATTAATTGAAAAAATTAAAACCTTGCCAATGTATCATCGGTAAACGTGATGACCTGTATGCAAAAATAGAAGTTTCATCCTGACAAAATAATCTTACTCATGATTCACAAGATGTAATAATCAAGGACATGTGTCCAGTGAGTCCAGTATGAGATATCTAACACATATATGTATGTAAAAATGTGATGCAATCCAAGGTCCCGCAAAAGATGGTGATGTTCGTTTGTAGGCCGTAACGACGAAGAAGGCATCGGAACGAGGGTAGAGAGTGTGCCGAGGACGCGCCGAGAAGTTCGGTCGAGCTTTTGGCTTGGTGTCGGCCGACACCAAGGTCTGTCGGCATCCTATTCCATTAGAATTTCCAAAATAGGAATACTCAAAATAAAAAAACCGAATAATTTAGGAAAGTAAATCTCGGTTAGGAGTAGCACGAAGTGGGGATCTCCGCACCACCCCCAACCGATCGACCGCCGGTCGAGAGGGCACGCCACCGCCGCCGCCGCCCAGCCGGCGCACCACCCCCATGGTGGCATTGCGCTCGGCCGAGAGGCTCGAAGGAAGCCCCTTCTCCCTCGATCGATCCATCCCTTGGGGTCGATCATGGGGTTGATCGATCCCTGGAATCCTCCCTCTCATCGTCTCCTCCGTCACACTTTTCCGGTCGCCGTTTCGTCCTCGATCCAACGTAAAATAAATTACAAATTTATTACTACGCTATCCGGCATCGATTCTCTACAAAACGACCTCAAACGATTTCCGAAAAAAATAGAACAAGCATTCACCACACAAGAACGAATCTCGACATCAACGAGAGTTTAATAATCAAGAGCAATATTATGGACATTAATTAACAAAAATTAAATCTAGCCATAATAATCGGAAATCCTGCAAGGTAGAACAATTTATCGAAAAATACCATGAACTAAAACCAACGCTCTAATACCAATTGTTGGAAATCGATATCCCAGAATTAATAAATTTAAATAAATAAATTATCTAATTAATTACGACCGAAATCCTTTGTTGATCGAATATCCGGATTGTCAAAATTGCGGAACCGACAACCCAATCGAAATCACTTCGCCGGAAAACAACCACGAACCACCTCACGAGCCGGAGCCCGGCCAAGAACACCCGCCGCGGGATGAACCCGCGGCTGCCCTAGCCGAGCCCCCGCGAGGGGCTCGCGATCGCTGATCGCGATTGCTCAAAGCGATCAATGGGGCTGCTTCGGCAGCCCCGCGGCGAGTCCGGCGACTCGCCGCTCACGGTGGAACGGGGGGCGGCACCAGCCCGCGCCCCCAGCGATCGAGCACGCGCTCGATCGCACCCCCGGCGTCCAGCCGGGGTTCTCCCCGTTCGCGCACGGCGATCGCGCCCTAGGGCTGATCGCCACCCTCGGCGTCCAGCCGAAGGTTTGTTGCTTTCGATCCCGGCGGGGATCTCCCGCCCTCCCGCGGTCCGATGATCTCCGATCATCACCGCGAGGTCGATCCCCGTCCCCGGGTTCGTCCCTCGGATCTTGGTTCATGATATTTTCACGATAATTAAACGATAAAATCATAAAGAGGGTTTTACAATTTACCTCGTTCTCGTTGTTCGGAAAAACGAAGAACTCAATTTGACGACCTTGAGATCTTCCGACGTATTCCTTGCACTAGCTCAGACGTCGTGTGGGCGACGATCTACCGAACTCCATGGATCTCCCTCTCTACTTTCTCTCTCTAGAATTGTGATATTCAAGTTATGAACTTATGAGAATAGAGAAGACCATGTAGTGCTTTTATAGGCTACGTAGGGGATCTTAAGGAGGTGGAATATTGGACTTCCAATATTAATGATTAAATTGAGCTCAACCCAAATCTATTAATCCCATTAATATTAATTAATTTATTTTCCACTATATAAATTAATTGCACTCCCAATATTAAACCATATTATATCAAATAATATTTCTCCGATAGTATTATTTATTCCGTGTATTTAAGATATAATATATCCATGAATAAAATTAATTTATTGCTAATTAATTTATTCATCTCTTATATTCGAGAATAGTACCATTCAGCCTTAATTATTATGCGGAACGAATCCACCTGCAGGGTTTACATAATAATTCCTTATGAACTCATCTCCGGGATATTATCAACCCTTACGGGATACACTTTCCCGTCAAGTATTCACGGCATGCCATATATAAAATATAGTGACCCAACTTAACCGGTAATTAACCCAATAATTAAATCGGTTAATTCCTTTGGTAAATCAAAGTCACTTATATTAAATATACACACCCGCAATAGTATCGGGGATTAAGAATAAAATACACTGAGACTTAAATCGATTATCTAAGGCAATCCTAATCGACAAATCTCAAGCGATCCGCTCAATACACCAAGTGTACAAGTGTGATAAAATAATCAAGACACATTATTTTCTCTCTCACACAACGACTATACCGATGAATTGGTCCGTGTCCATCTAGGTCGTGAGCAACTGTTCGATTAAATACGAGTAACCGATAGTATGATCTTCTGTGTGGGCCCGACACACCATACTAACTACAACGTATAGAATCCAGGACTATAATTTGCATATATTTAATTATAAATAATTAAACGAAAATAATTGTTTATTTAATTAAATAGATTAATGGCAATGGATCGTGAGTTTCCGTTACTTAAATCTAGACATTAAGTACACAACTCCAACAGTACTAGGTCTCTGGTTCGTTGGAGTGCTGCGTCACTTGGGATACGACCTTTGATCATTCCGTCTACCTTTCTCTACCCGTGTAATAGTTTAGTTTCGTTGATCAATGAAATGAAAACTATTACATAACTTTGTCTTCAGCACTTTACATTACTTTACTTACATTGAGTTTGAACTATACACACAAGCAAGCGATAGTTGCTGACTGTGAGTTCTTCGACTGAAGCTGCTGACTGTGAGTTCTTCGACTGAAGCTGTTGACTGTGAGTTCTTCGACTGAAGCTGCTGACTGTGAGTTCCTCGACTGAAGCTGCTGACTGTGAGTTCTTCGACTGAAGCTGCTGACTGTGAGTTCTTCGACTGAAGCTGCTGACTGTGAGTTTAAGACCAACTTCGCGAAAAGTTGGTATCATACGTCGAAGACGTAATTTCACTTCTCTTCTCCTAGTTGCCGCACGTCTTCAAAATAATCAATATGACGACTATTTTGAGTTGTGGATGCAAATCTTGGAATCGTGAACTAGGCTAATTAAAGCTTCGTCACACGCTTTATCTAGTAAGCTCGTTACGAGTTACTAAATCCCCCAAATACGAATCTAAACGATTGATCACAATCGAAGATCGATTTGGATTAACGCACTACGCGCCCTCCTAAAGTGGGTATTTAGCCACACTTAGGCCCACGGTTACTAAGGATTAGACATGCCCAACCGGTTCCAAACCGCCGGTTCCCGGGTCCGGCGGGTCCCGGACCGGCGGGTCTCGAACCGGAGATCTCGGAACCGGACCCGGACCGGCCAAAACCGGTTCCCGGGTCACCGAACCGGCGGTTCCGGCGCCGCCGGTTCCCGGTCCGGTCCGGCGGGTACAGTTTTTTTTGCGATACAATTTTTTTTTTAATATATTTTAATTATGTATATTATTGCGGAACTGATATTTTAGTGAGATACGGAATTGATATTTGATGCGGAACTGATATTGATATTTACAAATAGATTAATAATTAAAAAAACAAGTCATTAAATATAAAATACAAATTATAAATTGCCAAATATTTAATAAATATTTTTTTTAATATATTTTAATTATTTTAGTATTGTTGCATTTAAAATTTACAAAGTAATTTAAAAAAAACATTGAAATTATATTTCAAACAAAATTAAAAATATTACAAAGACATTAATAAAAAAACAAGTCATAAAATATAAAATACAAATTATAAATTGTACGAATCTTCCTCCGGGTGTTGGTTTTGGATGTGTTTCCTTAAGCTCCCGTGCCCACCGCCACTACGAAACTTGTATTTCTTATTGCAATAGTTGCATATGGCTAGGAAATCCTTGCCCACGATAGCTTTCGGATCCAGATCATTCGTTTTTGTGTAGTGGACCGTGAAGATCGGGGATTTGAGTGGCCTCGCGGAGGTGGCTCCGATGGCATTGTCTTCCATTAGTAGTAGTATAACTATATTATAAATTGATTGAGTATTTAGAAATAATAAAAAAATTGAAATTGAAGTATGAAAAAATAAAAGAGAAGAAAGTTGTATTTATAATTGATAAAAGATGGGGCAAGTAGCCGTTGGCTAGGGGTGGGGACTGCCAACTTGGCAATTAGCCGTTGGCAACGGCTATATTTAATTTTTTTTTTTTTTATTAGACATGAAATGTCTTTCTTTGTCAAAGACATGCCCAACTATACATGTCCACTAGCGCATGCTGCCCAGCCCAGCCCACTTGCGCATGCAGCCTAGCCCAGCCCACTTGCCCAGATTTTTTTTTTTTAACAGAACCGGCGGGTGAACCGGGAGCCGCCGGTCCCCCTTCTTTCGGACCGTGACCGGACCGGTTAAACCCGGTTCTCGGTCCGGTTTTGGACCGGTTACACGGGTCCCGGTTCTGGACCCGGATGAGCCGGTCCTAAACCGCCGGTTCCCGGTCCGGTTCCCGGGCCGGTTCTGGGCATCTCTACTAAGGATCGATACGCACAAGCGTTCGTCCGTTTAGCCGGAACAATTTATAGCCTTGTTGTCGGCTTACCGATCACACATAAGCCTTAGGCTATAAATCGCCAATAAGGAGTGTTCCTTGAATCTTTTCCAAGATTTCTATTGATTCCAATTGAATGATTATTACAATGGTATTGGGGCTCCTTATATAGGAGAAGTTACTTGGCTAACAAGTAAACTAAACTAATAAAATAATAGAGAATCCCAACATATGGAAACTCTATCAATGCCTATGCTAAAAGATCCTAAGATACTTTTAGACTACTATTTTCCTAAATTACATAATAAAATAAATAATACAAAAGGAAAATAAAATAAAACTAAATCTAAATTAATTAATATTAATAATAATATTAATATCAATTAATGGATAGGTCGGGTGCGATAAACATCGACCACCCGCTGCCGTCGCCGCCATCCGCCGCCGCCAGCCTCGTTCTGCCACCATTTGAGGGTGGGTTGTCGGAGCCGTCCTCGGGAAAATCTCCTCCGCTATGGGATCTACGCGAGGTGACTTTGGATTTCTCGCAGCTCTCTCGCACGGATCAGTAATTCCTCTTGCGAGGTCTCGCGCAATGCGCTCCTCATGGTATGGTGACTCGCTGATACGAGTTATGATCGAGTCCTCCTTGGATGACTCGTGATGACTCGTAGCTAGTGACTCGTGACTCATGACTTCGAGTAATTTTGCGTCGCGAACTAGGTGCATCGAGTCACGGTTCTCATCAGTATGTCACCCGTGAGATATATCACCGTCTTAAACTCTACCGTGATAATACACGGTGATAAAGCTCACGGTTGAACTGTCGTCTACTAGAACTGACACACAACCGCATGAGAAAAAATAGCATAGAGCAATAAACCATTAACCATTTTAAAATGTCGGAAACAAAAACCCTATCTTGAAAGGATATATCGATATCAAATTAAAATCGAATGATTTAGAAACATCAAAGCTCGAATAATCGAAAGTTCGAAAGTTAGGATTCTGAACTTACCGGAGGTTGAGCGCGATTGTTTAGGTTGTCCAGGCTGTCACTGCTTGCCATGATGATGATCGTCGGAGACGGAGTTGAATAGTTGATACGATAACGGCCGGGGCTGGTGTTTCACCGTGGCGGCGCTCGTCGTGGGTGTAACTTTCAAACGTCGAAAAAAGATTTTGTGGGTCAATTTTATTTTTCTTATATTATTTTCATTATTTTGTAATATTCGATTGTTTTTTTGTGAGAAAAGATAATTTTTGAGGTGAGTTAAGTCTTTTCGTTTAAATAAGTATACTTAACTTACATTTTTATGGACGAGACTTTAGAACTTATATACAATACTCTTATAATCCTTATAATATATAATTCAGCTAGCAATTGTCCTAGGTGTCATATGTTTTAGCCGTTAGATTTTGTTGTGTTCACATCTATTAATAAACAAGGAGCGTTAGATTAAATTTGTGTTCACATTGATAATTAATTAGGTAATTATTTTAATTAATTAGCATAATTATTTTTAATTAATTATGTAATAATTTATTTCTTTATATAATATAATTTACATTTATAATCTCCTTAATTATAGTAAATATTTAATTAAAATATTCCAAATATCAACTTTATTCCTTATTTATCTCATTTATAGTACTAAAATTAAGGGATAATGAGAGAGAATTTCCATTTTTTTATTAATATATTTAACAAGTTAATTAATTAATTTATATTATATAAACAATAATATCGAAATTTAAGGTAAATCTAATCCTTATTTTAAGCAACTAAATAAATTTAATACTATCTACTATTTATATTACTATAATCATCATGAATAATTCAAATGTGTGTCTATATAAATGACATAATATTCACTCAGTACCTACCTCTCACTATTCTATTTTTTTATATGTTCACGCTCACAACTTTTTTGCATAACTCTATGTAAGTACTCACTATCTACCTCTCACTATTCTATCACTTTTTTTGCAAGAGCTCTTAAGTTTTGTTATTTTTTGTATTTTTTTTGTAACCTTCCATCTGCGAGCATTCTTTTACTAATTTAATTTTAATTTAAATATTATTGTTTGATAATTAATGTTTTTATTTTTTGTAGCTTCAAATGTAACTATCTTTTACTAATTCGAATTTTAATTTTAATTTTGTATTTTTTGTAACTTTCTGCGAGCATTCTTTTACTAATTTAATTTTAATTTAAATATTATTGTTTGATAATTAATGTTTTTATTTTTTGTAGCCTTCAAATGTAAGTATATTTTACTAATTCGAATTTTAATTTTAATATTATCATTTAATACTGTATGCATTCTTTTACTAATTCAATTTTAATTTAAATATTATTGTTTGATAATTAATGTTTTTATTTTTTTGTATCTTTTACTAATTCGAATTTTAATTTTAATATTATCGTTTAATAATTAATATTTTTATTTTTTGAAGCCTTTAATGTAAGTATTTTTTACTAATTTGAATTTTAGTTTTAATATTATTGTTTGATCAGTAATATTTTTATTTTTGTGCAGCCTTCAATATAATTATTTTTTACTAATTCGAATTTTAGTTTTAATATTATTGTTTATTGATTATAATTGTATTGTAAATAAAACTATTGATTTGGTAATGATTTTAGTATTTATTTATTTGTTAATGATTTTAGTATATCTTTTTTCAAGCTTTTTGAAATTTTTTTCTTTTTTTATTGATTCATTTTTTGCAGTCTTTTTAATTTCTTATTTTTTTGTAGGTTTATTTATAAGTAAAAAACTCTGCAAATCGAACAATTATAACTCCATGAAAAAGATCGGAACATTGGATTGCAAAAAGTTTTAAATGGAATCATGCAAAAGTTTTAGATGGAATCAAGCTTCAAGCTTTCTATTATGTTTCACAATTATTATTATAATAAAATTTATAATGTTTCTATTTAATTTTATTCTAATTTTATTTGTGTGGTAACTTATGAAAGAGTATTTATTCTAAAATTTGATTTATTTGTATTCACACTTATTAAAAAATATATTTATGTTAAGACTTATTAAAAAATAATAATAGTTAGATTAAGAAATTTGTTCACACATACTAACACATTAATAATAATATTTATATTTTTTTTATTCTTTCTTTATATAATTTACATTTATAATTAAATATTGACTTGAAAAATTCAAATTATTAAATAAAGCATTTTTTAATATCTTCTATTAATATTTCACTTTATTCCTTATTTATCTCCTATTATTTATTTATTTACTTTACAATATAAATTTTAATAAATAATAGTATTAATATAAATTTGTATTAATCAACTCTTTATTTAAAATCAATTCATAATTATAGTAATTATCTCTTTAAATCAATTTTAAATAATTATTATATCATCCTTATATTATTTTGTTAATATTAATATAAATAAACCAGTATAATCTTAATTAAGTCCACAAAATCGGATCATTATTTTTACAATCCTTCATTTTCTTTAATGGTAGAAACTTTAAATGTTCATTTCAATATTATTATGTAATACAATCAGACCATTATTTTTACAATTATTCGTTTTCTTGATAGAAACTTTAAATGTTCATTTCAATATGTATTATTATGTAATACTATTTAATTAAAATGTACGTATTGAATTAATATTTTGGATCATTTTTATTTATCATACCATATAAATATTAATAAATAATAATATTAATATAAATAAATCAATCTTTAATTATAGCAATTCAATTAACTTATATTATCTGATATTAATATTACATAAATTATGCAGAATTTAAATTAATTTATTATATCTTTACAATATATAATCCACTAATTAATACTTGGATTTATATTAATCAGAAATATAGAATATTAATTATCTATTTAAAATCCTTAATTATAGTAATTTTCTATTTTAAATGAATTCAAAAAAAATTATTATACCATTTTTATATTCTATTATTAATATAGATCACTAATTTGAAAATTAATATACCATTTTTATATTTTTATGCAATAAACAAAAAAAACTTATTAATTATGATGTAGATTACCAAAATGGAATAATTATGAAAAGTTTTTAAAATTGCTATAATTTAAAATTGATTGTGTTTATTAATATTATTAAATATAATAAATAATATAATTTAAAATTTAATTGATAAACTAAATTTTAATAAAAAATAAAAAATATTCTCAAATAGTATTTTAAAAGGTGAATAACTCAAATTCATTTAAAGAATGATATAAATCATATTTAATTTTAATAAAGATAATAATTAATTACTAAATATAATGATTAATTATGATTTATTTTAATAATGAATTATATTTAATCATATATCACGGTTATAGTTATAGAATAAATATTAATAATGTATTTTTTTAAGTGATATAAAATGTTGGTAATAATAGAAAATTTAGGATTTGGGTAATCAAATAATGTATAGGTAGAATTCTCTTTTAAATTTTTAATAGAGTAGAATTAGTAGGTTATTAGAATATTGATTTAAAATTAAATTACTTATATTTTCAATTTTATAATAAATATTATTAACCGCTGAATTTTAATTAAAAAAAATTACTGATATTTTCTATTTTACAATGAATATCAATAACAGCTGAATTGTAGTACAAAATAATAGTAAATAGAAATTTATGTAATTAAATATTGTTCTAAAATTTCAAATTAACTTATTTGTGAAAATTTTTATTTTTATTTTGTAAATCATTTAATATTTTAATTAACATTTGTTAATTATACAACTATTTACTATTAATTATTAATACGATTTATAACTACAAGTGTTACTTGAAAAGGTCGAAAATTATTCTTAGAAAACACTTCAAATGATCTTATTTTGATTTTCTATATAATTATAAATATCAATAAATTATTAAAACAATGTTATTGATAAATATAGTTGAAATAAAAATAATAAAACTCTTCATTAAGCAATGCATGTGAGCAAGCAATGCATTTTTCCTGACAGTTCAACCCATACCCCATCACCACCATTCCAAGATCCAGATCTGACAAAACATTAGTAATTTTTTTTTTTAAATTAGGAACAGGTGAAATAAAATTATGTAAAAATTACAAGGGGTGGGAGAAGCAGGGAGAGTTTACCTTGCTGAGAACATTTCTCGTGGGAAAAAATGCAGGCAATCCTCAAATCCTGATGTTCCTGGACTCTCGCTTTTTATTTTATCGTATCATAGATTAGCTTCAATTCACGTATATGGTGTTAGTTTCATAGCTGGAACCGAGTCATACAATTGAAAATGAAAATAAAAACTACTACTTGTTTTGTACAAATAGGGGTTGATATTAATTGAAAAAATTAAAACCTTGCCAATGTATCGGTAAGCGTGATGACCTGTATGCAAAAATAGAAGTTTCATCCTGACAAAATAATCTTACTCATGATTCACAGGATGTAACAGTCAAGGACATGTGTCCTGTGAGTCCAGTATGAGATATCTAACACATATATGTATGTAAAAATGTGATG
Organism: Euphrasia confusa; assembly: GCA_954870475.1. Lineage (NCBI taxonomy): Eukaryota > Viridiplantae > Streptophyta > Magnoliopsida > Lamiales > Orobanchaceae > Euphrasia > Euphrasia confusa. The sequence continues at coordinate 12,092,828 of OX940949.1, read as the reverse complement.
CAATCCAAGGTCCCACAAAAGATAGTGATGTTCGTCTGTAGGCCGTAACGACGAAGAAGGCATCGGAACGAGGGTCGAGAGTGTGCCGAGGACGCGCCGAGAAGTTCGGTCGAGCTTTTGGCTTGGTGTCGGCCGACACCAAGGTCTGTCGGCCGACAGATTCAGAAAATTACGAGCTTGGCAGGGTATCGAGGCTGCGCTCGCAGGAAAACCCGCGGACGAAGATTTATCCTTGGTATCGGCCGACACCCATCCATGTCGGCCGACAACTTTGAGAATTCTGCGTAGCGGCGGAATTATTTAGCGTTTTTATTTGCTTGGTTTTATTTGCGCGAGTTTCTTATAATTTAATTATTAGGTTTTGTTTTGCCTATATAAAGACTGCTAGACATTATTTGGGACAACCATGAATTGATTATTGTGATTATTATTTTGTGAGTTTATTAAAATTCTCTTGGGTTCGAATTCTACTCGACTATCCAAAGAATTCAACTGACAAATCAACGAAGCGACCACCCTTCGTTCGGGTGTCTTCACCATCCCCGAGTTGCTGCGTCAACTTCGCGTTGGGGTTTAGGACATCAATCCTAAATCATTTTGTGGGTTAGATCCAGAGGTTTTGGGACCTTCCGCCGGTATCTTTCTCAATTCTATCTTCGTTCATCTTTTTTTCATCGATCCCCAACGAGGTTCGTATCAAAATGTGTATACTTATTCAGCTTATACACCCCTAAACTCGGAATCCTCGCAAGACAGAGAAATAGATGACATATTTTACGTGGTCTGGGTTGTGCTGGGCATTTTATGACCCCAATAAAATCTAACTAACCCAATTAATGCCAATGGAATCTAAACCCAATAAAAGAGGTACTGATAATACATCACTTACCGAATATGATTTGATACTCTATTTTGTAAACTAAACTCCATGGTCCTCTCATTTCCATTTTTACAACAGGAAACTATTTTATCAATCTAAAAAAAATTCAGCATTGCAGATTATCCCAATTATATCCATAGCACATCAATCTAAAGATGCAACACATACTTTCCTCTCTAACTCTGTAAGACAATGAAAACTAAAGAGCAACGAACAATAGCAGAACACAAAAGAATCAATCAGACAACAGTATACCTTTGGGTGGTTGCAGAGCTTCTTAAGAGCAGTTATATAGGCTAAGATTTTTGATTGCTTTGCTTCTTCTGAAATGACCCGTTTAACCTTTGCATTAAAATTGTGAAGGTTATTAGATGTCTTATCCTGTATTTGTCGAGAAGAAAATGCATAGGCAAACAACAAACATAAGGATATGAAAAATGAGGATTACATTTTTCGAATGTATAAAATGATTGTACAACTGGGATTGGAGTGTTGTCAGCTTGCAGCACACAACTTCAACTATCTGTGGAAAAGTAAAGGATTCTTGAATTTAAACAATCTATCAAATAATGTATCCCTTGATCATAAAAAGGAAGTTCCGCTAGTTCAACAACATTGTACAAAAACCACCATATGATGCAGAGAATTATGGATGAATTTATTTCAAAGTACCTTTGGTGGTATGTGGTTGGATAGTAGTGCATTAGTCCTCCGCAATATGAACTGGAAGACATACAATGAACTTGTTAGATGTTAATTCCAATTTACATATTTGTATCATAACCCACTCAGAGCTTTATTGAACAAGACATTTACAAACACAGAAGAATCATAGACTCATAGTATCCTACTGGAAATTAGGATACTATTATGGCTTTATCGCATCCCCGTATGCGTCTTCTAGTTTTTCAGTCTTCGTTCTTGAATACTCAATGTGACGGGAATATTAATTCCAATATTTAAATCCATGGAAGATAACTAGAATTAATCAGATTCTGGCATAGAATATTTTTTAATGTACCTGGTTTACTTTTACACTTAGTTCTGAAGATCTCTCTGAACCAAGCCTCTTTTCTTCTTCACTAGTTGTTGGCTCACGACCACAAACAATTGGAATCTTCAAGAATTATAAGAAAAAAAAAATTACATGGATTATATATAGGACAAAGGATACTTAACAACAGAAGAAAGAATGGTCATCAGGCGATCCCATTTCTATCACTCTAACTCAAAAACCAAAAAGTCTGGCTCACAAGTCAGAAGTTAATTGAAAGATATAGACAGATTTAAAAGAGAGTGGTGTTTTTATCTATCAAAATTCACAATTCCAAGTCCAGGAGCTCAGATTACCTCATAATAACGGCGGAATTTTGTTGCATCACCCAAGATTCCAGGATTTGTAAAATTAACCATGGCATAGAACTCCTCAAGATCATTCTAAGTCGAATAATACAAAGAATTAATAATTTCCAATAAAAATAAAAATGGAAGTACCATAAGAGATGGTGTAGCTATAATAATGCTTAGGTTGTCTCACTTGCATTGGAGTCCCTGACAGCAGAATACGGCGTTTGCATGATAAAGCAGCTAATGCCTGATCCATAAGTTCATAAAAGTCCTTTCAAATTCAGTCATCACAATCTCATCCAAGAATAAACAAACTCAAAGGGGAAGAATTTGATGGATCTTACTCGATTGGTCAATGTTTGATCGTTCTTTAGCCTGTGAGCCTCATCACAAATAAGTAGGTCACAAGATCCGTCTTGGCTGAATTTTAAAGAATGCATCCGAAATGTCTCGTAGGAAACAATCAATACCTGGGAGAATGTCAGTTTGATTTATAAAATTATAATTTATGACCATTTGCTAAATAAACCAAAAGTAAGAAATCACCTGTAAAGGGCTCCAAGAATTAGTAAAACTATTGATGCCAGAGACAACATCCTCCCGAGTACTCTCACACAGAGCAACAAGCTTCACTCTTTCCCCAACCCATTTCTTGATTTCAGCTTCCCAGTTACTCACTAGACTAGTAGGAGTCACAATTATTGCCTTCTTAACCATTGGTTTCCCATCAAATCCCTGATGTAGAAGAGTGTAGAGTAGTGTGAATGACTGCAAGGTCTTACCCAACCTGAACAAGAACAATAAAAAACAAAAAGAACATAAAAATCAAGAAATGCAAAAAAAGAAAATATTTCAATAATATCTTCAAAGCTGATAAATAAAAACTTTATAGGTGGTACTGAACTTTTACCCCATATCATCAGCCAAAATGCACCCATGGATGTTAGCAGTACTGAGCATCCCAGAAACACAGTCAAACATGAATTGCACCCCTTCTCTGCAAGCCAAAATCAAGTTAACGTTCCAATTGAATGGTGTCTTGAAATATTAAGACTTCTAATCTTATCGATTAATACAATTTTTCGGTATAATTTTCAAAATTATAGTTGCAAAGATCAATTATTGCAAATACAAGTCAATAGATAGAAGGCCAGTAATGATTGTGTTCATAACACCTGAAGTACACATTTAAAAACCAAATTATATCTATCCTAGTAAAGACATGAAAAACAATACCCAAATGTCAGATATCTTTAAGATGATTCCAACGAAAACATAGGCCGTGATTATCATGAACTTCTCTTTTTTCATAGAATATTGTGTCTTTTAGTTTCACAATATCACAAAAAGTCCTGTGTGATGAAACTATCAGTGTATGTTGATTGTACCTCTGATGGGGCCAAAGAAATTTCACTAGCAAAGCATCTACAACTATACACGTAGAGCCACCATCTGTCTCTTTTGATTCTTCCGGCTGTCTCTTTTGATACACTCTCCTCCGTATCACCGCTCTCAACAGTATCGGGAGCACCAAACACGTTTGTAACATTGAACAGTACAGGCTTTGTGGACCCCCATGGCACAAACCTCTTACGAGCACCAAGGTGACGTGACAGCTGTTCTTTGTTCTCTGAGTAACCACTGGACGAGGGCGGCTTAAAAGGCTGCCTCAAAGTGGCTTCTGCGTCTGCTACGGAGTATACTCGAGGAAATAGCGACTGACGTCTGACTTCTAGGTTTCCCCTGATTTAGAAACAAAAGGATAATAGAAAATTGAGCTAGATTTAAGCTGCCACTCACACAGTCAGAAAATATAACCGGATAAAAACATTTTCCGAATATGAAATCAGGAACGAGTAAACCCTAGCTCGGAATGGTCCAATCAAATTGCAGCAATAGTTGGCAAAACACAATGACGCTGAGATAAGTGAACAGTTCGAATCAATGAGAAGATTAAGAAATTGAACAACAAACCTTAGTAGGGCGGCCACGTTTTGCAATTTCCTCGGCGGAGATGAACGGGTAGCGGGAACTTCGTCTACGTCGTCATCGCGTTCGGATTTGGAAAGGGATTCGGGTGAGAGGTTGTAATCGGATCCGGACTCTGTAGAACCGGTTGAAAGCGAGAGAGAATCTTCATCGTCTTCCATGTTTCAGTTCCTTCCTCCACACTCCTCTCTCCCTCCCTTTTAAATCTACTATACACAATTGGCGGCAAATTTTGTTTATTTATTTATTTGTTTCATTTCTAAAAATTGGAGTAATAATTAGTGGAAATACCACTTTTTATTTTTAGAGAGAAAATTTTAAATGGTTACAAATATAAAACACATACACATTATGAACCCAAATATAAAACTACACACATTCTACACAAATAGAAAAGGAAAAGTCTTATATACCCTTACTTTTTTTTCTCTCTTTTAATAACATAAAAAACAATAAAAATACATTAAAAAAACAAAAAGAATTTATGTAGGGTCCACTAATAAAAAAAATCAGATTTTTGTGAGGTTGGTGGGGTGTAAATGCATGCATGAATGCATATCTTCTCTACCACCTCCATAACTCAAACCCATTTAAAAAAAAAATCTCAAAAAAACACCCTCTCTACATGAAAAGCTAGGTCGGATTATGCATGGAAAGAGCTAGATTTCGACGGGAAAAAGGTACGTTGCACGGGACCATGCCTCCGTCGTTTTTTTTTTTAATTTTCGGACTGAAAAATCGGCACTCAGTCGAAGCACTCAGTCGAAAATATGACTGAGTGCTCGACCAAGTGCTGCTGGGTTCTTGGGCACTCGGTCGAAAAAAATGGCCAAGTGCACTTGGTCAACCGACCAAGTGACCGAGCAAGTGACCGACCAAGTGACTGAGCGCTCGGCCAAGTGACCGGATAGTACTCGGTCACTCGGTCACTTGGTCGACTGAGTGCACTCAGTCAAAATGACTGAGTGCAGAAACTGTTTTTTTTTTTTTTTTAATTTGTATATTAATGGCTTGTTTTATAAGATTGTTTGGATGCATATTTTTTATTTCCTAATTTAATTCAATTGTTATTTGTAATTGTATATGTCGAATCAACGAATTACGGTACGTTACGGTGGTCGTTGGGATCGAGAGGGCTACGTTGACGGAGTAAATATGTGTCTCTTTTTTCGTAGGGAATAAATTACACTCGACACTCTCGTGAGCCGGATTCGTGCGATTTTGCGCCCTCCGCCCAATGTCGAGTATTTATTTTTATTTTATAAACCAAATTAAACAAATATATGAATTTATAAATAAAAATATTTTATAAAAAATATTTAAATTATGTATATAAAAAAGATAAATAAAATATAATTAAATTAAGTATATAAAAAATATAATTAAATTAACTATATAAAAATATAATTAAATTAAGTATATAAAAAATATAATTAAATTAATTATATAATTAAATTGAGTATTTAAAAAAAATCTGCACTTGGTGGCTGGACTTGGTGGCTCCACCAAGTGCACTTGGTGGCTGGGGAAAAATAAAAATATTTTTTAATTCGGCACTTGATCGATCCACTTGGTCACTGTGACCAAGTGCACTTGGTGGTGACCAAGTGCACAGCCCACCAAGTACCCCACCAAGTGCCTCCACCAAGTGCTTTAGAACATAATTACATTTTAATTGATTTTAATGCATTTTTTTCAATTGTAAAGTTGTTATGTTACATGAAACATCAATTTCATAGTCAAAATAATTCAAAAAACATGATCAACCTTTGAAATTGGTAAATTAAGTGATTACCCATGCGGATCATGAACAATTTGGTATGTATGTAGATAACTTTGTAACAATATTACTAGTTAGTTCAAAAAATAGTCAAACTTCTACGTTTCATCTTAATAGTACTAACTCGGCTTTGTTTTAATTTTTATTCGATGTTTATAGGATAAAAAATGATCTTTAATGTCAACATAACAACATAACAACACTTTATTGACCTAAAATTAATTTAAAAAAAATATATATTCTAGTGCACTTGGTGGTGCACTTGGTGGTGCACTTGGTGGTACACTTGGTGGTCTCTGTACTCAGTCACCACCAAGTGCACTCAGTCAAAATGACCAAGTGCCGAGTAACACTCGGTTAGTTAACCGGCGACCAAGTGCACTTGGTCACTTTGACTGAGTGCACTTGGTCAATTTGACTGAGTGCAGCCACCAAGTGCAGTGACCAAGTGCATGACCAAGTGCAGTCTGTTTTTTTCGATTTTTTCACCAAAAACAATCAAAACAAACACCAAATCAACCCAAATAACACCAAATCAACATAAACACATGTACATAAACGACCATAACACCTAAATAACACCAAATCGATCCAAATAACACCAAAATAAATCTAAATAACACCGAATCAATTCAAATAACACCGAATCGATCAACCTAAATAACACCGAATCAATCCAAATAACACCAAAATAAATCCAAATAACATCGAATAAACCTAAATAACACCGAATTAATCCAAATAACGTCGAATCAACCTAAATAACACTGAATCAATCCAGATAACACCGAATCAATCAAAATAACATCGAATTAATCCAAATAACACCGAATCAACCTAAATAACACCGAATTAATCTAAATAACACTCGACATTGGGCGGAGGGCGCAAAACCGCACGAATCCGACTCACGAGAGTGTCGAGTATAATTTCTTCCCTACGAAATAAGAGACACATATCTACTCCGTCAACGTAGCCCTCTCGATCCCAACGACCACCGTAACGTACCGTAATTCGTTGATTCGACATCTACAATTACAAATAACAATTGAATTAAATTAGGAAATAAAAAATATGCATCCAAACAATCTTATAAAACAAGCCATTAATATACAATTTCTTAAATAAAAAAATAAAAAAAAATCAGTTTCTGCACTCAGTCATTTTGACTGAGTGCACTCAGTCGACCAAGTGACCGAGTGACCGAGTACTATCCGGTCACTTGGCCGAGCGCTCGGTCACTTGGTCGGTTACTTGCTCGGTCACTTGGTCGGTCACTTGCTCGGTCACTTGGTCGGTTGACCAAGTGCACTTGGCCATTTTTTTCGACCGAGTGCCCAAGAACCCAGCAGCACTTGGTCGAGCACTCAGTCATATTTTCGACTGAGTGCTTCGACTGAGTGCCGATTTTTCAGTCCAAAAATTAAAAAAAAAAAAAACGACGGAGGCATGGTCCTGTGCAACGTACCTTTTTCCCGTCGAAATCTAGCTCTTTCCACGCATAATCCGACCTAACTTTTCATGTAGAGAAGGTGTTTTTTGAGATTTTTTTTTTTTAAATGGGTTAGAGTTATGGAGGTGGTAGAGGAGATATGCATTAATGCATGCATTTACACCCCACCAACCTCACAAAAATCTGATTTTTGTTATTAGTGGGCCCCACATAATTTTTTTTTTGTTTTTCTTAATGTATTTTTATTGTTTTTTATGTTATTAAAAGAGAGGAAAGAAAAGTAAAGGTATATAGGACTTTTTCTTTTTATTTTGTGTAGAATGAGGGTAGTTTTATAGGTGGGTTAAAAAAGAATAGATGTTTTATATTTGTGTATGAAAAGTGGTATTCCTACTTAATTTAATCACACGACACGGGAAGCCGAAAACTACCGTGTATCTAGAACCTGCCATTTTTTTGGCCTTTGAGCCCTTTCCCACTCCGGCAAACGCGGTTCTGTTCTTTTACCGCTACTTTTCAAAATTTCATCAACGATCGCTTCTTCTTCCTGATCTATAACAGATCTGTTCGCTGTTCTTACTTCAAACAAGTGGCTCGTTGTTTTTGTGCGCGCGCCAGCGTCGAGCAACTGCGAAATTCCGCCATTGATTTCATTTACTATGTGAGTTTAGCGACGTTATTGATTTTGTGGGTTACCATTGGAAAGACCCATTTCGAATTTTCTGGTCTTTCTCGAATCTGGATTTGAACTTTATTAAATCATTTTCTCGAACAGTTTGTGACCAACGTTTATTTCTTGCTTCTCTTTCCGTCTGTTGAGTAGAAATATTATTTTTGTTGTTGTTCTTAGGGAGTAGGGTTCTTGGAAAATAGCTGCTTCGGTGCCTGACAATTGAAGTTACTGTGATCAAGAAAAAGAGTTGAAACATAATCTTAGTGTTTGAGGTATGCGATATTTTGAATATTGGGTAGTTGTTGGATGGAATTGATTTGCTGTTACTTCACCCAATTTCATTACATGTCGTTCTTGTAAATGGCTGATAGTATGTTTATCTTCTAGGTTCTGAGATAAGACTGCTGTGGTGTGTCTTTGTACTCTTGGTCGCAGATGGGGCCAATATACTACATACTGATAGCACTGCCATGTACGATTGGGGCAATGACATTGGCTATTCTCCACATTCACAAACATCTCTTGAATTATACCGAGCCCACATATCAGAGATACATTGTCCGTATTATTTTTATGGTCCCTGTAAGTATTTTCTTACTTTTCCTTTTGATAGTTGAAATATTCTCAATAATTTGTTTGAATGCATGCTTTTTTTACAGCTAGTACCTTTAGTGCATTAAATTAGCCGTCGCTCATTTATTGTATATCTATTGGTAGGAGGGGTTAGTTAAAGATTTCCCGATCTTTAAAATCTTATTTTCTTAAAAATTGATTGCATATGTGGGTGTGACTACGATATGGTTGCAAGCCTTCTGAGTTGCATGTTTCATATATTTGCTCCACGCTGTATTCATTAGGAAGTCTTAATTTCTAACATGATAGGAAGGCAATGGGTTATGTAGTAGGTGAAATGTTGTGGTTTGGTTGGAGCTTCTTTGGTCTATGGCTATAGCTGCACCAATTCTTCTGCAATGTTTCATTATGGTGACATGTTTACATACTTTTGATACATAGTGCTTATTCACAGAATGTAGGACAACTATGTATACTCAATCCGTCTGCCAAATGTACAGTAGAGTCACGACACCTCACTTGATTCAGTAACTGGCTATAAAGTTGGCTGATGCAAGTAATTATACGGAAACCAATCTATATAAAGTTTTCAGGGATCAGATGTGTCATTCTGATTTAGAATTAATGATATTTAAGGCTCTTTTTGGTTGCTGTACCCTAAATTGTTAAAACTGAATAATGAATAGGAGGGAAGAGAGTAGAAGTAGAAAAGGTATATGGGAGATCAACATTAGATTTGTACAATGATTGTATCTAATGTTGAAGTTGGAAAATTGCATTTGAATATTCCAATTATACCACAAAAATATGTTCAAGAACTAATGCTAGAAGCTCACATAACCAAAATTCTGCTTGTTATTTAAGATTTTTGTCAAGGACTGCTTTATGTAACTAATGAAGGCACTTCTTGTAAATTGTTACAATTGAGATTCAGAACGTAATTGGCTCCAACTCTATAACCCTAACTCATTTTATATTCACAGAATAAAATTTTCAACATCTTTAACAATTTACCATTTTGTTTTATTCATTACGAATTGCCATGGACTTGTTTCCGAATTCATTGTTTTCTGGAATTTGTTTTGATGATATTTAATTTTCAGTTTATGATATTATGTGACTGGAAGCTTCCATATTTACATTACCTCAGTCTACTTTGAAATTGTTTTCTGATCATGTTCAAATGGTAAATCTGACAGGTTTATGCATTGATGTCTTTCTTGTCCCTGGTCGTAACCAAGGATGCAATTTACTTCAATTCAATCAGAGAAATGTAATTAGTTGTTTTTTAACCACTCCAAGAAATAATGAATAAAACTTGTTGCTACTTATATGATTTTGGTAGTATGGCTATTCACCACCACGATGAGTGTCCTCTTTTTTCTTATAAAAGCAAGTATATAATACCAGTTCATTTGTGTGAGATGAACCAAAATCTTACACCTCTACATCATGTTATTTTCTTGATTGAATATCTAGCAGGAGGCTGTGTACACATTGTGTATCTTTAATCTAAACATGGAAGTAGTTTGAGCAATATTTATTTAGAGTTATTAAGAAGCCTTAAATCTGGCTTAGCCAGCATGGGTGTTGCCATCTCTTTGTGGCATCGAGTAAGAATTTAGTTGATTTGTGTTATCCACGTAATCAAACTATGTGCACTTGGAGCACTGGGTCTTCTGATAAGATAAGATTGAACCATATGAAAATATGAATTGGCATTTTGGTTTCCACATTTTCTTATTCTATTCATAATATTCATGAAAAGTTGTTTCCCTCTAAATTCTATTGTTATGTCAAGAAAGAAATTATCTACCTTCCTCCCTCCTTCCCCCCCTCGCTTTCTCTCTCCCACCACGGTATAAAATTAGCTAAATGGATCATTTATTTATTTATTTATTACTCCTTCCGTCCCACATCTATATGCATAATTTTCTTTTCGTTCTGTCCTACAACAACTCCTTACACTTTTCACCCTTACTTCATAAATTCTTTACACTCCATGCCACTACTTTTTTCCTTGTAATTTCCAACAACTCCTACAACTCTTCATTGCTGAATTACCATTTTTACCCTTCACTTTTTTCCTCTAAAAGTCAATTATACCATTTTTATTACAGCCCATAGATTGTCCACATAGTTATGGAGGACAGAGGGAGTATTTATTATTATTAATATTAATTTATCATTACTATATGCTGCCTGCCTTTGAAGGGTCAATCATGTCTTTTTTAGTGCATTTTACAATTTTTGTCTTGTTGCAATGCAGTGTTTACTGATTGACACTAAAAAGTTTAGTGTGTGACATGTGACATATCAATTGTCAAGATGTTATTTTTTGGATCCTCTGCCTTGTTCGTACTTATTTACCGTAGTGTAATTTCATTAAAGAAAGTTGAGTGCATCATGGAGAGTGACATAGTGTAGATAACTATCTTGAATCCGGAGTTTCTTACTCAAGGCACCATGATCTACAACTTTGAATCAGCTTATTTGCATAATTAATTATTACCCTTGCTATATTTCATTTATTTCCATCTTTTATTGCTTCGTGCGGGTTGTTATGTTTATATTAGTTGTTGCAGCTAATTCTTTTGCTTCTGGTATTTGATGATTTGACTTACTCTGTCTTTGCAGATATGAAGCTTGGGTCATTTATAATTTCTTATCACTGTGCTTAGCATGGGTTGGAGGGCCAGGAGCTGTTGTGTTAAGTCTATCCGGAAAAGTTATGAAGCCGAATTGGTGTTTAATGACATGTTGCTTTCCTCCAATTCCACTGGATGGGTTAGTCTTTCTTACATAACCTACCATTTGTTTGATATATTACATTCATGGCGAAAAATTTATAGGTTTCTGGATATTATATATCTGTATTTAAGTTCAAGGTAATAGTGGAATGAGCATATTTTTATACATCTTTTAATGGTTTATGGAAATATCTAAGTTGCATGGTACTCGTAATATTGAATGCCAAGATTACACGATTATGGAGATATTTAATTCCTTGTCCTCTTCTTTCATTTTTCTTGTGTTTTATGCTGGAAATTATTCTGTGGTTATGTTTATCAAATATGAACCTTTACCTAGCTAAATATGTGGTTATTGGAAAACAGATTGAGGCTTTTTTAGGTAAACATTTGATGTGAACTTTCTCATTGGTTATAAAGTCTTTTCCAACTCTTGAGTGTTTGTCTACAACCCAATTCAAAGTCTGAGAGGTTGTTATCTTTACATACTTTGGAGTGGTTTGGGGCCAGATTATTTTTACATCCTCTTGACGTTTGTGAGATTTTAAAATAGTTTAAGAGATGGGTGAGTGCAATAATTTTTGTGATTTATGTCAATATAGGTTGTTACACTAGCTGGCAGAACTGTTGGTTCACTTTGGTTTTATTCGTTGTTCCACGCTCATTTTTTAAGCAGAAGAGTAATCTTACAAGTTTGTGGACACATGGATAATAATTTTTATTTGGCTTATGCTTTTTGATGCCATGCAGGCGCTTCATACGAAGATGCAAACAGGGGTGTTTGCAATTTGTGATCCTCAAGCCCATTCTTGTCACAGTTACTTTTATACTATATGCAAAAGGGAAATACGAAGATGGAAATTTTAACCCAATGCAGTCCTATCTCTACCTCACCATTATCTATACTATCTCGTACTCTGTGGCACTTTATTCCTTGGCCCTGTTTTACGTGGCATGCAGGGATTTACTTCGGCCGTTCAATCCAGTGCCTAAGTTTGTCATAATCAAATCTGTCGTATTTCTTACGTACTGGCAGGTAAATACTTACAGATATTTCAATACCATCATAAATTAATATTGTAACTTGCTTTTATTGCAATGAAGCATTGTTGCTAATTTCTCATCTTACTTTTCATATTTCATCTTTTGAATATAGAAGATTTCATGTGTTCTGTCTTGAGGCTTCACACTCTTATATTTCTATTTGATTTGACATTACATTATTATTATAAGTCTAGTCGATATTTGAAGATAATAATTGTGCATCTTTCATTACTAATTTTACATATGCTGAGGGCTGTGGTCCACTATTGTGCTTATATTACCTTAAATTGCATGGCATCTTACGAGCATTTTGAATGAATTATCTTCTCAAAATGAAAAGGCATTCTGATGGTGAGAATGACAATTAATAATAAAAACTGCAATAAATATTATTGCATGAAGAAAAGAATTAGAACACAAGGTTCCACAGGGGATACCCCGTCCAGCTTATAGCCATCTAAATTTGCTATCTACAGATAACCCTAACTCATGCCAATAACTTACTTAAAAATAGAAATGTAAACCATAAACATAACCTTACAGTCCTAAAGCCCACAAAATACTTCATTGATTTAAAACCCTATTTATTCGTTGGGCTAATTAAAATGAACTGTTCATGTTTCACATTCTCTAATACAGTTGCATTTGATCAATAAGATTTTCTTGTGCTGTCTGCCCTCTAGTTTACTTCTCATTCTTCTCATTGTTGATGTGAATTCGACATGACAGTTAGGTATCACTAGTAACCATGTGACGTCTCTCTACTAGTTCTGTAGTATATTAGAACTTCAACAACAATTTACCAACTTTAGTAACTAATGTATTATTTGTTACAGTCTTTAATACTTTGAACATGTTGCATTTTCTGCTAGGTTAGCAGTTACTATGTTCATGAATCTTGTTATCATTGCCAAAATATCGTATGTCTGTTATCTGGTTTGATTAGTTTGGTTTACATTCTGTACTTGTTGACTAAACATACATGCTGAGAAATCATGACTGAGTTTTTAGAACATTTCTCTTGCAGGGTGTTCTGGTTTTTCTTGCTGCCAAAACTGGATTAATAAAAGACACAGAGCAAGCTGCAGAATTTCAAAACTTCATAATTTGTGTTGAGATGCTTATCGCTGCTATTGGTCATCTATTTGCTTTTCCCTACAAAGAGTATTCTGGAGCAAATATCGGGGCTAATCGTGGCTTCACCGCGAGCCTTGCACATGCCCTAAAATTAAACGACTTTTACCATGATACAGTACACCAGGTAAAAATCAAAATGTTGGAACATCTCTTGGTACAAGTATTCTCATTATCTGCGTTTATTAATCTCCCACAGTTTGCACCAACTTATCATGATTACGTGCTCTACAACCATGGGGAAGGCGAAGATGGTGTTACAAAGTATAGAGCCCGTACTTTTGTTCCTACTGGCCCGGAAATGGATACAGTCAGAAGAAACAAGCACATACTTGGGAACAAGTCAGACGAATTGCAGTTGTCCCATCTATCATCGTCTTCAGTTGCTAGCGCTCAAACTTCTGGTGGGACCCAACTGAAGTCTGAAGCACCGAACTCGTCATTGCTGAGGGATTCGTCGAACCCTGTGTCTGTGCCGTATGATCTTGGCCTCATTGACATAGACATTTCTAGCTACCCAACAAATGTGCCTGCTGCTAAAACGGCTGGGACATGATGACACGCGTGATTCTCTTGAAAATTCGAGCTTCCATTATGTGCCCCCTTTCGTACGTATCTGATATTAACTTGTTCTTGTCTCATACTCTAGGGTTGCTGACACTAGGCTGTGTACATGTGAGTAAAACACTTGTTCGAGTTTTCTCCTAGTTATAGAAGTAGAGTTGAACATAAAGATTATTACAAGCCGTGGTGTATAAAGGAGTTCAAAACGGGCTGTTTGGTAGTTTATATTGGGAATAAAACCGCATTAAAAACGGTAAGTCGAGCTCCAACGTTTGTTTCTACTAGAAAATCTAGAAAAAACCCGATATTCGTAAAGCATAAGAAGTCAATTCAAAAATACAATTTTTTGAAAAATGATACTTGTTGATTTTTGAATTATTTGTCTGAGTTTTTTTTTTATTTGATTTTGAGACTTTTAATTCTCGATACGAGACAATACTATAAATACAATGTACTTCAAGTATCTAATATTTTTACTCATATTTTTTACTTCTTTCATTTTTTAATATTATGAATATTTTAGTGTAAATAAGTCACTATACACTAATTTATTCGGTCCCGAATAAATATTCGGTCTATGATATTTTTTATAAATTGAAAAGGTATTTAAAGTATATTTGAATTTATGTGTGTAAAAAAAGTATTTTATTAAATGAGTAGGTAAAAAAAAAAAGATATAATAAGTGTATTTTTAAAATTTTCCCAATATTTTATTTGATAATTTTACTCGCAACCTACATCAAAAATATCTTTTTAACTTTTCAAATTTAATTTAATTTTCAAAACACAATTTCTTAGAAAAGTCACTAGATGAAGGTAAATT
Organism: Euphrasia confusa; assembly: GCA_954870475.1. Classification (NCBI taxonomy): domain Eukaryota; kingdom Viridiplantae; phylum Streptophyta; class Magnoliopsida; order Lamiales; family Orobanchaceae; genus Euphrasia; species Euphrasia confusa. Next base: position 12,077,818 of record OX940949.1, on the reverse strand, counting down.
ATTACTTGGACCCCTACCCCATCCTATTCTACATGGACCCCTCTTTTATTATATAAACATCACATTTTTTTACTTCCCATTTTTTCTTTTTTTTTTTTCTCCCCTTTTCTCTTTCTCCTATTTCCTCTCTACCGAAATAACAGAACAACAAACACACACAATAACTTCATACTAGAGCATATTCACAGCTTCGACGGTGCTTTCATCCTCTTCGCCGGCGATTTCATCTGCGGTTTCGACGGTGATAATTCCAACTGCGGCTTCGACGGCGATCCAGAGCTTCGACTGCGGCTTCGACGGCGATCCAGAGCTTCGACTGCGGTTCCTCGATCTCACGGCGGTTGTAGACGGCGCTTTCGACGGCGATTGGCTCCGACTATCTCGGCGATTCAGCACCGCGATTCCACGGCGATTCAACGATATCAAAATTAGGTAAATCGAAACTAAATCTTCTCTGTAATTTTGGTTCGGTATAATTCTGTTTCAAGTCCTGTTATGGTTTTAAGTCGATGGTGTTAATATTTGATGTTACCTGTTCGATTACAAAATTAGGGTTTTAATTTGGGCGGTTTGTGAGATTTGAGATTCTGCTCTGTATTCAGTGAATGGTGTTATGTTTTTTTGTGTATTCTGCTTGTACTCTTTCTGTGAATTTGCTTAAGGGGTATGTGTATGTGCATGAGGCTTGTATCTGTGTATCTGCATGAGGCTTGTTAATGCCAAATCATGATTTGGTTATTTGTTCTAGTCGTGTTGTGTTGATGCTTTTCCTAATTTTCAATTTTTGTAGTGACAGTGTGTGTTGATTGGTAGTGATGGTAGACTATGTTATGTAGAAATGAGAATCTATTTTCTGCAGGTTTTACTTCAAACTAATCTACCAGTTGAGTGTATACCCTAAAAATCAAAAAACTGGTTTTCGAGCTATGTCATTTTCTGTATTCTGCTTTTAGTTCTTCTGTTAATGTGCTTGAGGCATATGCGTATCTGCATGAGGTTTCTATAGTTATATATGCTTGAGATTCCTGTGTATGTGCTTGAGGTTTTAGGTTTCTGTGTATGTACTTGAACAGTCCCGGATTCTGTTTGTGTTTGAGGTTTGTGTGTATATGTTTGAGGCATCTGTGTATGTGCTTGAGGCTTTGGTTGAAAATGATTTAGTGCTGCACATTTATAGGTTTATAGAATTGTATAGAGCTGAAAAGAAGATTTTAATTAGTTGCGTTAATTAGTCCTGCATCAGTCTTGTTATTCTTCATTTGCATGATATTCCTATATTCGTCTCTCTAATGAATTGATGATTGATTATTCTGTGTTTGTATATGCTTGAGGCATCAGTGTATTTGAAGTATCACAAATTAATATAGTTATAATTCCTTAACTCCTTTTTATTTATCATGTTTTTCATTTGTTGATTCAGCTCCGGTTTCAGTTGTGTTGTGAGGTTTTTTGTGTATATCCTTGTGTATGTGTTTGAGGTTACAGTGAAACATATAAAACTGTATACATGTCATTCTTATTTTGTGTTCTTATATATAACTAACTTACAGATTTTGATGATCGATTTCACTTCGATGGATGCTATTGATTTGGATGAATTTACTTTTGATGGTAGGGATTTTATTTTTATCATCGATGGATGCTGTTCTTCTTTGTTTTTAACCCAAGCTTACATGCTACTGATTTGGATTATTGTCATGTTTTATGATTTTGTTCTTTGTTTGCATTTTGTCAGTTGATTTCACTGATGGAGAAATAATCCAGATTGATTCTACACAAGAAAACCTTACTGGTATGCAGTCATTTTTTTCATTCTGCTCAGTTTCATAGTGAATTCTACTCTACTGAACACTGAATTCTACTGTGTTTTATTTCAATTTGCTTGTTAGTTGAATCTGATCTTGCCACTGCTCCTGCTGATGGAGTTCCTCTTCCTCACTCTGATGTAATTATTAATAATGATGCTGAAGAAGGTACTAATTTATTCTTGCCTTATACACCCTTCTTTCTACTGTGTTTTCGCTTGATCCGTGATCTTGATTTCTATGTGTTTTTTGATTCTTTTTCTCTTACACCTGCAGGAGATAAATTAGCAAACTATGACTTGGTTGGTGTTGTTGTTAAATCTGAAGAGGAGGCTTATCAGATGTACAATGACTATGCATTTAAGCTTGGGTTTAGTGTTCGGAAGTCAAAAATGAAGCGTAGAGCAGATGGCTCTTTATCTATGAGAAGGTATCTGTGCTCTCAAGCCGGTTTGAAGGAGCAAAAGACCAAATCTGATGTATCCTTTACGAAGCTGAACGTGAGGTCTAATTGTGAAGCTCAAGCGCAGTTCAAAATCGATAAAGACGGCACCTGGATTGTTTCAAAGCATGTCAAAGAGCACACTCATGCCTTATGCCCACCATCCGCTAGCCACCTTCTGAGATCGCATAGAAGAATTAACAGAAACCACATTGCGTATTTGGAGGAGTTGAAGAAAGGTGGAGTTGGGGTTGCTGATGGTTATCGGGTTTTGAAAAACCAGTCCGGTGGATCTCCGTGCTTAGGGTTTGGCCTTAGGGATGCTTACAATGCATTGAACAACCCTAAGATTCTCGATGGGACGGACTCCAGCAGGTTATTAGATATCTTTAGGAATAGGCAGGCCACCGAGAAGGACTTTTTCTTTGATTTTCAGCTTGATAGCCAGTCCCGGTTGTGTAGTTTTTTCTGGAGGGATGGACGCATGTTGGAGGACTACAAGGTATTCGGTGACCTGGTTGTGCATGACACGACTTACCGGACTAACAAATATGACATGATCTGTGGACCGTTTGTTGGTATGAACCACCACGGACAGAATGTGATGTTTGGGTGTGGATTTCTGTTGAACGAGACTACCGAGTCTTTTGAGTGGCTGTTCAAGACATTCTTGCGAGCTATGAACGGTTATCCAGCGACTATAATGACGGATCAGTGCGCTGCTATGGCTGCTGCTATTTCAAAGGTATTTCCTCACTCTCGGCATCGTCTTTGCATTTGGCATATTGGAGAAAATTCGAAGAAGCACATCATGGCACTTCGGATTAGAGAAGGGTTCGTGGATGATTTCGACTATCTGCTGAAGTGCTGTGATTCAATTGCTGAGTTCGAAACAAAGTGGTTGGAGTAAGTTTTCATTATTTTCAATATTTCATTTTTTTTATCGTTTTGATTATTGTATATGGAATTCTACTGTGTTGTGTTAAATTCTGCTCTGTTTTTTAATCAATTCTACTCTGTTTGTTAGTTAATTCTGCTCTGATACATGTCTCATTCTGTTCTGTTTTTTTATTTGTAGGCTGACTTCCAAATATGATTGTGGAAGCAACAGCTGGTTGTTGAGGCTGTATAGGATTAAAGAGAAATGGTGTCCTGCTTTCAACAAGGGTTATTTCTCAGGAGGTGCATTGTCTTCCCAAAGAAGTGAAAGCACTAATCAAGCTCTCTCAAAGAAACTCTCAAAAACTTCCGGGCTATGTGACTTTTTCGATTGCTTCGGAGGTGTTGTTGCAGAATGGAGGAGCAATGAGAAAGCCCAAGATGTGGCTTGCCTTATCGGTAAGCGCACAATGTCTACAGATGAGCCTCAAATGCTTTTGCATGCTAGTGATGTTTATACATTGAAGGCGTATGACATGTTTGAGCATGAATACAAGAAAGGTTCTACCTGTTTTCAGCTTCTCGTTAGTGCTGATTCTTTCACTGCTACGTACCATGTGTGGCGAGAAGGCCGTGAGAACATAAAGCACACGGTGTCTTATGAGCTTATTGATAAAAGTGTGAGTTGCACATGCAAGTTATTTACGGAAGTTGGAATCCTGTGCTCGCATTCCTTGAGAATCATGAATATCCATTGTGTTTCTGTCATTCCTGAATTCTACATATTGAAGAGGTGGCGTAAAGATGCTGTTAAAGGTCGTGTAATGGATAGTGGTGTTCCTTCATTGACCTCTCAAACTGAAGATTCAATGGCAGCATCTTTGTGGAGAACCCAAGCAAGTAGGAATGCTCTGAATTTGATTTCAACTTGTGAATATAATAAGGATGCTCGGCTGAGTTGGGATGCAGGTTTTGAGAGTATTAGAAAGGATGTTCTTCGTTCTGTTGGGGCAGTTACCACTGAGGGGAGTTTGGGAGACACATCTTCAAGAAGTGACATTGTTCAAAATCCAGTAAGTACGAACTTGAAGTATACGCGAAGAAAGAGGATGAAGCCTACAATGGAGAAGATATGCAATAAAAAAAAAGGGGGAAAGAAGAAATCAAAAACTGTCGAGTTAAAAGAGAAGATGGCTGTTCGGAATTTAAAGGTAATGTAATTCTGTCTTTTGGGTTCTATTGTTTTTAATTATGATATTTACAATGTGTTACAATGAATTCGAATATATTTCTGATACCTTTCTACTGTGTTTTTTTTTAGGATGGCGATGGTGTTTATGTTGTGCACCCTGTTACTGGAGGTCAAAGTTTAGAAGTTCTTTCACCGAATACAAGTTCAAGATTTCCTGCAGTCTTATATGATTATGTCCCCTGATTGTTTTTTATATTTTGGAAATGATGTGTTGATCACATTGATTTTTTTTTTATTGTTGATGACGTTGTGTTGATGACATTCTATTGTTTTTTTTTTTTTGTCCTGTTGAACAGTAATTTTATTACATTGAGAATTATGTTTCAGTATTTTTTTATTCATTCACATGTATTAGATGTTGTGTACACATAGAGTAGAATTCATGATGAAATGGAGTAGAATATGATCATGAATAGAGTAGAATACAATACGAAATGCAGTAGAACTCATTAAATCATGATGCCGCCTCCCTCGATCGTTCACCGCCGAAGGCGGTGAGCCGCCGAAGGCGGTGAGCCGCCGAAGGCGGTGAGCCGCCGAAATCATTGTTTGTCTCCCTCGATTATTGTTGCCACTTTGATACAAGACCCTTCGATACAAGACCTTTCGATACAAGACCTTTCGATACAAGACCCCCCCTTTATCCCTTTATTAAAATTCTGAAGCCGCCGAAGGTGGCCGTAATCATTGTTTGCCTCCCTCGATTATTGTTTCCTTCCTCGATTATTGTTTGCCTCCCTCGATTATTGTTGTAAAATGCATTAATAAATGGAGTAGAATATGATACAGATTAGAGTAGAATGCACTACTAAATGAAGTAGAACTCATTAGAACAAGGTAATTTCCTCGATTATTGTTCGCCTCCCTAGATTATTGTTTGCCTCCCTCGATTATTGTTTCCTCCCTCGATTATTGTTTGTCTCCCTCGATTATTGTTGCCACTTTGATACAAGACCCTTCGATACAAGACCTTTCGATACAAGACCTTTCGATACAAGACCTTTCGATACAAGACCCCCCCTTTATCCCTTTATTAAAATTCTGAAGCCGCCGAAGGTGGCCGTAATAATTGTTTGCCTCCCTCGATTATTGTTTCCTCCCTCGATTATTGTTTGCCTCCCTCGATTATTGTTGCCACTTCGATACAAGACCTTTCGATACAAGACCTTTCGATACAAGACCTTTCGATACAAGACCCCCCCTTTATCCCTTTATTAAAATTCTGAAGCCGCCGAAGGTGGCCGTAATAATTGTTTGCCTCCCTCGATTATTGTTTCCTCCCTCGATTATTGTTTGCCTCCCTCGATTATTGTTTTAGAATGCATTAATAAATGGAGTAGAATATGATACAGATTAGAGTAGAATGCACTACTAAATGCAGTAGAACTCATTAGAACAAGGTAATTTCCTCGATTATTGTTCGCCTCCCTAGATTATTGTTTGCCTCCCTCGATTATTGTTTCCTCCCTCGATTATTGTTTGCCTCCCTCGATTATTGTTGCCACTTCGATACAAGACCTTTCGATACAAGACCTTTCGATACAAGACCTTTCGATACAAGACCTTTCGATACAAGACCTTTCGATACAAGACCCCCCCTTTATCCCTTTATTAAAATTCTGAAGCCGCCGAAGGTGGCCGTAATAATTGTTTGCCTCCCTCGATTATTGTTTCCTCCCTCGATTATTGTTTGCCTCCCTCGATTATTGTTGCCACTTCGATACAAGACCTTTCGATACAAGACCTTTCGATACAAGACCTTTCGATACAAGACCTTTCGATACAAGACCCCCCCTTTATCCCTTTATTAAAATTCTGAAGCCGCCGAAGGTGGCCGTAATAATTGTTTGCCTCCCTCGATTATTGTTTCCTCCCTCGATTATTGTTTGCCTCCCTCGATTATTGTTGCCACTTCGATACAAGACCTTTCGATACAAGACCTTTCGATACAAGACCCCCCCTTTATCCCTTTATTAAAATTCTGAAGCCGCCGAAGGTGGCCGTAATCATTGTTTGTCTCCCTCGATTATTGTTTGCCTCCCTCGATTATTGTTGCCTCCCTCGATTATTGTTGTAGAATGCATTAATAAATGGAGTAGAATATGATACAGATTAGAGTAGAATGCACTACTAAATGCAGTAGAACTCATTAGAACAAGGTAATTTCCTCGATTATTGTTCGCCTCCCTAGATTATTGTTTGCCTCCCTCGATTATTGTTTGCCTCCCTCGATTATTGTTTGCCTCCCTCTATTATTGTTGCCACTTCGATACAAGACCTTTCGATACAAGACCTTTCGATACAAGACCCCCCCTTTATCCCTTTATTAAAATTCTGAAGCCGCCGAAGGTGGCCGTAATCATTGTTTGCCTCCCTCGATTATTGTTTCCTCCCTCGATTATTGTTTGCCTCCCTCGATTATTGTTGCCACTTCGATACAAGACCTTTCGATACAAGACCTTTCGATACAAGACCTTTCGATACAAGACCCCCCCTTTATCCCTTTATTAAAATTCTGAAGCCGCCGAAGGTGGCCGTAATAATTGTTTGCCTCCCTCGATTATTGTTTGCCTCCCTCGATTATTGTTGCCTGCCTCGATTATTGTTTCCACTTCGATACAAGACCTTTCGATACAAGACCTTTCGATACAAGACCCCCCCTTTATCCCTTTATTAAAATTCTGAAGCCGCCGAAGGTGGCCGTAATCATTGTTTGCCTCCCTCGATTATTGTTTGCCTCCCTCGATTATTGTTGGCTCCCTCGATTATTGTTTTAGAATGCATTAATAAATGGAGTAGAATATGATACAGATTAGAGTAGAATGCACTACTAAATGCAGTAGAACTCATTAGAACAAGCTAATTTCCTCGATTATTGTTCGCCTCCCTAGATTATTGTTTGCCTCCCTCGATTATTGTTTCCTCTCTCGATTATTGTTTGCCTCCCTCGATTATTGTTGCCACTTCGATACAAGACCTTTCGATACAAGACCTTTCGATACAAGACCCCCCCTTTATCCCTTTATTAAAATTCTGAAGCCGCCGAAGGTGGCCGTAATAATTGTTTGCCTCCCTCGATTATTGTTTCCTCCCTCGATTATTGTTTTCCTCCCTCGATTATTGTTGCCACTTCGATACAAGACCTTTCGATACAAGACCTTTCGATACAAGACCTTTCGATATAAGACCCCCCCTTTATCCCTTTATTAAAATTCTGAAGCCGCCGAAGGTGGCCGTAATCATTGTTTGCCTCCCTCGATTATTGTTTGCCTCCATCGATTATTGTTGCCTCCCTCGATTATTGTTTGCCTCCCTCGATTATTGTTGCCTCCCTCGATTATTGTTGTAGAATGCATTAATAAATGGAGTAGAATATGATACAGATTATAGTAGAATGCACTACTAAATGCAGTAGAACTCATTAGAACAAGGTAATTTCCTCGATTATTGTTTGCCTCCCTAGATTATTGTTTGCCTCCCTCAATTATTGTTTGCCTCCCTCGATTATTGTTTGCCTCCCTCTATTATTGTTGCCACTTCGATACAAGACCTTTCGATACAAGACCCCCCCTTTATCCCTTTATTAAAATTCTGAAGCCGCCGAAGGTGGCCGTAATCATTGTTTGCCTCCCTCGATTATTGTTTCCTCCCTCGATTATTGTTTGCCTCCCTCGATTATTGTTGTAGAATGCATTAATAAATGGGGTAGAATATGACACAGATTAGAGTAGAATGCACTACTAAATGCAGTAGAACTCATTAGAACAAGGGAATTTCCTCGATTATTGTTCGCCTCCCTAGATTATTGTTGTCACTTCGATACAAGACCCCCCCCCCCCCCCACTGTGTCCCTTTATAATCGAGGGAGGTGAACGATCACGGCCGCCTTCGGCGGCCGTGATCATTCAACTCCCTCGATTATTGTTCGCCTCCCTCAATTAGGCTTTATGGGCTTCTTTTTAGGGATTAGTGTTTAGGTGTTATTTTTAGGGTTTATGGTGGATTATATTATTCACTACAGTATAATCGATTATTAAACAAAGTACAATGTAATTTATAAATAGAGTACAAGTAAAAATTGAGGAGACTGTGTTTATAAATAGTGCAGAATACATTACTAACTGGTGTAGAATGCATAAAGATAGTACAAAGAACAAATCCATTTTTCAGATTTCAATCTCACTACAGCAAATTCATATTTTAGAACATTCTCTCCTGATGAATTTCAAATACAAATTCAATACATTCTCTCCTGATGAATTTCAAATACAAATTCAATACATTCTCTCCTGATGAATTTCAAATACAAATTCAATACATTTCAAATGCTCTATCCTTGTTTCAGAACATTAAGCTCAATAGATGCATTCTCTCTTGCCCTTCTAAGAACTTCTTTTCTCACCTCGTTCATCTCTGTCATGATGATAGCAGAACAATATTTCACTCTAAGGATCTTCAACATATCAACATCCTGTTTGAAAAATAAAATAAATATTTCAGAAATAGTATTGACCATAATCAATCATATTTATTGTTTAATTACTCTTTCTCATTACATTTCTTGAATCTGCATTTTTTGAACAAAGCAAACACTGCAACTTACATGTAGATACAATTAATATTAATATACTACTTAGAAGTCCCAATTTAGGACAGAACTTGAATTTAGGAAATAACTGTGTTGAGTAAATTTTGAACAAATTAAACACTGCAGATTACATTTTGATACAATCATCACAGTAGCGACAAATCACAGTAGAATATAGGTTCCATGTTTTAGTGAACAACATTCAGAATTCACAATTCACAATTCAAACAGGATTGAAGAGGAAATAGAGGTGAATGAGATTGAAGATTACCTTGTTTTTTCTGAATCCGCATTCCCACTTCTCATCACCCTTATATGTTTCCATGTGCCTCATGCAGTACACACCACAGTCATTGTTGTTATCCTTGAAGCGCCATGCCATTTTCATATTGGTTTGCTTGAAGTTGACTACTTGCTTGTTCAGCTTCTTTTTCTTCAAGATCAGGTAGGTAGCAAACTTGAATTGCTGTACAATCAGAGCATTCATTCAGTTCTTATTAATAACAATCCACTATTCTGACATAAGAATCAGAGTAGACTACATCAAAATTCAGTGTAGAATATGTTCAAATACTGTGTAGATTCACATTTTTACATTATAATTCACTGAATGCATACTAATTAAACATTGACTAAATTCTATTGATCATAATTAAGTCAGTGTAGATTGCATTCAATAATTAAGTGTAGAATCTGTACCAGATCAATGCTGATATCCCCATAACGATCCAAGCACTTCATATTCCCCGGGAGTGGCTTGTTGTCTATAATTTCAACCATCTCCTTCTGGAAATTGAAGCACAAGGTCCAGAAATGTGCATTCTCTATCACAGCAAAGAATATCTGTACAATCAAATATTCAAAATCATTAGTATGTGGTTTCAAACTTCAGTACAAAACGTCTATTAAGGTCTACTTACCATGTCAGCATCTTCAATGTCTAGATTCCCATTGCATCTCAGCTCATCATCTATGATTTTCTCAAAACACTTTTGGTTTTCATCATCACTCTCCTTTGGACAAGCAATCATTTGCTGTTTTTGTGAATTTAATTAGATATGCGTCTAATTACAGATGCAGCTGTAGTGAAGAAAACTCGTTTAACACTGATTTGGCAAAAAAATGATTACGGTCTACTTACAGATGCAGCTGTAGTGAAGAAAACTCGTTTAACTTCCCCTGGTGCTCTTCTCATATTTTGATTGTTAAGCTTCAGGCACCATATGTCGATTATGTTGCTGACCACCCATGTTTCAGGCAGGAGGGTTTCAAAATCGTTTCGGTATGCATACCGACTCCTCCCTCTAAATAGGAGCTCCCTATGTTTATTGTTTTCAATCAAACATACTAATCAGATTACAAAATAATCATTCAAGTCAGAGACACAAAAACACAGCAGATTTAATTACTTTTTACTGTAGAATTCATAACAAATCAGAGTAGACACAAAAACACAGCAGATTTAATTACTTTTTACTGTAGAATTCATAACAAATCAGAGTAGACACAAAAACACAGCAGATTTAACAGAGTTCATGCCTTCTAATTTCAAATACAAACTCAGTTGAAGATCAAATAGACTTAGGTGATTATTTTCAGATTTTTCACAGTAGAGAATGAGATGCATACCCCTTGGTTTTGTCGTTCATTGGCAGAAATGCATAATCTGCAACGAATTGCTCTTTCTTGCTTATGCGATTGGCATCGGTCAATGTTCCCCTCCAGAACGGAGACCTCAGTTTGAGTGGGAGGTTCTTGAACATTCGAGTCTTCGTTTTTCGGACCATCACATCTGGGGAATCGTCCTCTGACTCATGCAAGCACCTGTTTTCAAGAGTAAAAACAATAAATCAGTTATTTAATGTAAATCATGTTTATATTCTAAAAACTTTTGATAAAATATATATTAGAACTTACTGAATGAATTCTGTCTCACTCATTCCCCTTTCTGTGACGACCATATATCTGTTTTCGTTGTCCTCCACAAGTAGGCCGCCATCTTGGCTTTCAGAATCAACTCCTGGAATTCCGAGGTTGAATGAAGGGCAGCTGGGATCCTTTTCCTTCCTGTTCTTCGCTTTCAGCAATAAGAAGGCCTTCTCTATTTCTTCCACAGCAGCAATGAATTCATCATCATAATACACTTCATCAGTTGTTGGCTCTATGGCAACATTGAAGGTCTTGTTCTGTGAAGACTGGATTGGATCCTTCTCTTTCTCAATCCCCTCCTCCTGTTGAACTTCCTTCTCCTGTTCAACCACCTTCTCCTTACCATCATCGTCCTCATCAACCACTGCCTGCTGCTCTTCTGCATTTTCATCATTTTTCATCATGCTCTTGACCAAGGCATTTTGAAGGATGGTTGCCATCAAGTCTGCTTTGCCCATCTCTGTCAAAACAGTTAAACATTGAGTGACTCCTTCAGCAATCTTCCTAAGACCCCCACTCAATTCTGCTGTAGGAGTTTTCGGTTGTTTCGGTTGAGCAGCAGCAACATCTGCAGGGATTTCTTGCGCAGCAGCAGCATTATCTTGTGAGGCAACTTGTTGAGGGCCATCAGAAGCATCCAATGGAGCAGCAGCAGCATTATCTTGGGGACCATCCAATGGAGCAGCAGCAGCATTTTGTTGAAGATCAGCATCAACATTAATTTCTTGTCGGGCAACTGCTGGTTGAACGACTTCTGGTTCCCCAACTGGCCTTGTCAGCCTCTCCACTACTTTCCCAACGCCAAACCTCTTTGGTCCAGTTTTAGTTTCCCGCTTGATCCTGGCAGCTATATTTTTGCCATTCCAGCTTCTGCAGACTGGGAATTGTCTTTGGACAGTCCTCGACATAAACACCATTCGGTCCAAATAGCAGAGCTGAAAAAAAAGAATGTACATTGCATTAACAAAGTAAGTAGGATTATATGTAAAAGAAAGTAGGTTTATAGTGTTCATATCTGTTTACCATCAGAAATGTCACTGGCCCAGTGAAGTAGTAATTTCTACCCTCTTTAAACAATCTTGCAGCTGTGACGAGGGATTCAATTGTGTAGCTACACCAATCCAAATTTTTGATTTCTGAAACATCTCTCACAGCACGCAAGATGTTGAAGTTTGGGTAGTTATCTTGCTTCCCTTTCAGCAAGGTGCTAACTACTAAGACAACAAAATCGCGTTTGAAGTCATCTCCATGTGCAGTAGTTCCTTTCAATCGTTCACACATCTTTGCTGCTGAAGGACCACCTGTGTTATTGACATAAAACTCAATCAGTTAATTGAATTTAGAATCATTAAATGTGTAGTGGAAGTGCAAATTATAATTCATACCAGTAGTATTTCCCCATCTTCTCCTCCAATCCTCTAAAAATGTCGTGAATCCATCATCAATATCATCACATTTCAGGCCTGCGTCATAAAAAGTATATTTTCAGTTACAATTATATCAATAATATCAATAATATGATTAAGATTATAGTGCAGTAATTTCTTACCTGTGGATTCTTCGACCAGCTTGTTTCCTTTTGGAAGATCAAAGATTGACACCACATCATCTTCTGTAATATCAATGTCTCCGTTCTGGAGAATGATACGACAGGTAAGGTAGTCAAAACTCTCCATTATAAAATGTAACAAGCTGAACTTGTTTTGACTGATGTCCAGATTCAGAAAACCTCCAAAGCCGATATCTCGCACAGCCTGTTTCTGATCTTCATTCATCACTTTAACCAAGCTTGATACGTGGTTTGGTGACATACGACAGGGGAATTTAGTTTTTACTTCATCCTCCTCATCCTCCTCAGCTTTCCCTTTTCCCTTGTCGATTTTTGCCTTTTTCCTCTTTCCCAGAAGCAACTCTGGATCATCTTTCTCAGAAGCACCTCTTTTTGTAGTATTCTGCTTCTCAGCAGCTGCTTCTTTCTCCACCATCTCAGCAGCTTCTTTCTTTTCTTTCTTGTTTAGTGCTGCTTGTTTCACAGCTAATTTCTCCTTCTCAGCAGCTGCTTCTTTCTCCACCTCCTTCTCAGCTGCTTTCTTTTTGTCTTTCTCAGCTTCCTGCTAAGTTTTTTAAACAAGAGATATTTTAGTTACATGACACAAAATAATATAAGAATCAGAGGAGAGTACATCATAATTCAGTGTAGAATATGTTCAATTACAGTGCAGATTCACATTTTTACATTATACTTCACTTAATCCATATTAATTACATGACATAAAATAATATAAGAATCAGAGCAGAGTACATCACAATTCAGTGTAGAATATGTTCAATTACAGTGTAGATTCACATTTTTACATTATACTTCACTTAATCCATATTAATTACATGACACAAAATAATATAAGAATCAGAGCAGAGTACATCACAATTCAGTGTAGAATATGTTCAATTACAGTGTAGATTCACATTTTTACATTATACTTCACTTAATCCATATTAATTACATGACACAAAATAATATAAGAATCAGAGCAGATTACATCACAATTCAGTGTAGAATATGTTCAATTACAGTGTAGATTCACATTTTTACATTATAATTCAGTAAATACATACTTATTAAACATTGATTGAATGAATTATATTGATCCTAATGAAAAAAATAACATGTATTGATCCTAAATACAAAATGCACGATGAATAATGATATATTAACATATAAGTCAAAGTATAATATTACCTTCTCTCTGTTTTCTTTCTGTTTCTGAGCAGCTTCCTCTTCCTCTTTTTTCTTTTTCAAAGCTGCTTGTTTCACAGCTTTTTTCTCAATCTCCTTTTTCTCTGCTCCTTTATCCTTCTCCTTCTCCTTCTTTTCTTTTATATCTTTGGGAGCTTCCTTCTTTTGCTGCAATTATGAACAATGAATATTTATTATTGAAATAAGCAAAAAATAATGTCAACTGAAACCATATTAATCAGAGCAGAGTACATCACAATTCAGTGTAGAATCTGTTCAATTACTGTGTACCTTCTCTTGCTTCTCAGCAGCTTCTTTTTCCATCTCCTGCTTCTCAGCAGCTTTTTTCCTCTTCTCCATGCTTTCCTTTACCACTTTGAGTGCTGCTTCTCTCTCCTTCTTCTTCTTTTCTTTTTCAACTTTCTCAGCTTCCTGCTAAGTATTTTAAAACAAGAGATATTTTAGTATTTTATGCAAAAATAGAAGAACCAACACATTTGAATTATAAATTGAAACTTTAACATATCAGTCAAAGTAGAATATTACCTTCTCTCTCTTTTCTTTCTGCTTCTCAGCAGCTTCTTTTTCCTTCTCCTTTTTTTCTTTTTTCTGTTTCTCTGCTTCTTCTTTGTCCTTCTTCTTGTTTTCTTTTTCAACAACTTTCTCCTTCTCCTTCGTAGTAGCTTCTTTATCATCTGCTCTCTTCTTTTGCTGCAATTATAAGCCAGAGATATTTTAGCATTGATTATTGAATACATAGAAAAAATAATCTCAACTCAATACATACTAATTACATGCCACAAAATAAGATAAGAATCAGAGGAGAGTACATCACAATTCAGTGTAAAATCTGTTCAATTACAGTGTAGATTCACATTTTAACATTATAATTTACTCAATCCATATTAATTAATAGACACAATATAATATAAGATTCTGAGCAGAGTACATCATAATTAAGTGTAGAATCTATTCAATTACAGTGTAGATTCACATTTTACATTCTATAATTGGATTGATTCACACTTTCATTTTAAACCCTCAATACATACTAAAAAATGTGAATCTACACTGTAATATCAGTTAAAGTAGAATGCAACAGTGCTTTCTTTTTAATTCATATCGCATCAAACAAACATTAGTATGTTATAATGAAATAATAGAGTAGAATGCATTCACTATGTATAAGATTTTACCTTTTTCCTTTTAGGTTCAGCTGCTGCAACCTCATTTACAGCTTCCCTCCTTGGGCTCCTTCTGATCTTTAAACCTTTAGGTTCTTGCGGTTGGGCTCCTTCTGTTTCCTGTTTTATTCATAACGCATAAAGCATTAGTATGTTATAATGAAATAAGAAAAAAGAATTCAATCCAAAAAGCATAAAATGTACGATGTATAATGATATATTAATAACATATTTACCATGTTAGAACTTCTTCCAGTTGTTTGGACTGGTTCAGTTTCTTTCTCTTCTTGAGGGACGAAAAGAACCATAGCCCGCTCCTCTCCAGTTTGTCGCACATCCTCTGGGGCTTGTGCTTTCTTTTTAATCCATATCGCATCAAACAAACATTAGTATCTAATAATGAAATAATAGAGGAGAAAACTTCTGGAGTAGTCGTAGTAGTATTTAGTGAATATTACAAACCTTTTCTTGTTCAGGAGTGAAATTTAGTTTCCTCCTCGGGCTTGCTGAACTAGAACTAACTGTTGTTTTCTTCTTTCCCCTTGTTTTATGAACCAACTGCTTCTTCATTTCCTAAAAAGTATAAAAACAGAATAATTATTTTTTGTACATAATTAATCCTCCCCACCCCCTTACATTCAATTAAGGGTTGACCTTTCTTTTTGTGCTCTGTATGATTTTCACCCGTTGACCATTGAGTATTGCACGAACTGATGGTATTTTCCCCATATTCTGTTTTAATTGTGGTTCTTTATTATGTTAGTATTAACATACCAAATACAACAAGTCTTTATTGTTCTACTGATTCAAATACATGTTCACAAGTCTCAAATGTTTATTTGTTTTCAACAAATCAAACTCAAGAAACAGGTTGTATTGTTTTCAATCAAACACACTAATTAGAAGTCTCAGAAAACCATAGTAGAACTAGCAGGCTTTGTATTTTTTTCAACTCAGATTTGAAAACAGTAAAAAATCATAGTACAAGTAGCTGGTTTTGTTGATTTGCAGTCAATCATACTCATTAGAAGTCCCAAAAACACAGGGGATTGATTTACTTTTCACAGTAGAGTTAATAACAAATCAGAGTACAAATAGTAATGAACACAGAGGAAGTCATACTAACAAACACTATGATTCCAAACATAACAGAAGTACACAAGTGTAAAAAGATATCAGTGTTTACTTTTTTGGTTTTCAGTCAAACATACTCTCCCAAAAACCTTTCAAACAGATACAAATAGTAATAATGTTCTGTAATACTTTGAATCACCACATTTGGATTTTAAAACCTCACTGAATTGCATGTTTCATTTACAGACAAAGCACATACAAATAGAGGAGATTGATTTACTTTTCAAATCAGTGTAAACTCTAACAACATATCAAACCTAACACACAAGTTCAGAAGTTACAGTTGATTCAGTTTCTAACTTAACTCAATGATGAACAGAGTTTGTGATTATTTGTTTAATCAACAAACACACACATACAAACAAACTTTATGATTCCAATTAATCCCAAAATATAGTAGAACTATAAGGCTTTGTAACATGCTCATTATCAGTCAAACAAACTCATTAGAAGTCTAAATAACAGAGGAGATTTTTTCCAAACTCACAGTACAATGTAGCATACAACTCAGTTCAATAATTCCCAATTAATGAAGATACAAGCATCTAGGGTTTCAAATTGTGATGAAAACATCACAGTTTTACTGAGATGAATTTCCTTATAGAATACACAGTACTTACTTTCAACATGCAACATGAAATTAGAAAAATTAGGGTTCGTAATTACCTTTTACTTGTTCAGGAATTGTTGTTGTTGCTGGTACTTCGTTTTCTCTTCTTCGCGGTGCTCCGGCGAGATTTCGAAGTTCGATGGTACCGTTGGTGTTTACGGTGGTGGTGGTGTTGATGGTTGTTGATGATTTTCTGGTTGGCGTGGGGGTGGGAAGAGCTTGTGTCGTCGACGGTCGTGGATTTACGGTGGTGCGAACGTGCGGCGGTCGTTGGTGCGGAGCAGCGGAGGTGTGCCGGTGATCAAGGGTATCGTTTTTGATTCTGCGCGCAAGGTATCAGAAGAGAGAAAGAATAGAGTTTGTCACGTGTGGTTCGTGGTGTGCGTATAGGGCCAATTTTTTTGGGCCGAAATTGCTTTTATATTTTGGGCTGGGGACCATAAAATCTGCATGGGCCCCTACCCCATGGTATAGGGTCTCTACCTAAATATCTCAGTAAATAATTGTTCTTATTTTATTTTAAATGAAATTTCAGCATATCTTTTAACACATTTCTTAACTACATATTTCTTAAAAATTACTGACAACTATTTTACTTTAAGGACAATTTGGATAAGAGAGTAAAATTTACTCCTAATTATAATTTAGGGATGCATACCAAAATTACTCTTTTTGTTTAAATAATAAAAATAAATTTTAAATTGTCAAGAATTTGGCTGATTGTATTTGTGATTAATCATTACATGTTAATGATGCAAATCCATGATGCTGGTTGAAAATTTAAAAAATAATACACATAGATTTTATGCCATGTATATAAAATGTGTAGGGTGATTGTGCTTTTAATTAATGGATAATTTTATAATAATGTTGTTTTAATTGCATAATTTAACAAAATACACAAAATGGCAACTTTACTCATATAGAAGATGGAAATCTTGGTCATGTGGGCTACTCTTGCAAAGGTTTTATCTATGCTACACCGGGTGGAGTACACTATGCATATCTTGACCGTAGATTTAATATTATTATATTAAATGCACACGCAATCACCTACACCCGACGTGTATGGTGTATGCATCTACGGTTAAAATGCCACCAGAAGTAATGCTCCTGGAGTAGCATCTAATAGACCCTCTTGCAAACTGCATGGAATGTGAAAAAATTAATGCAGCAACACTTGATGTTTGCTTTTGACAATCGAAATCGAGTCGACTGGAGTCTAGAGTTTGAAACAATGTGATCAAAACCTTTATTTAAGTGCTGTGATTTTTTCTACAAATACTTTATGTTGAAACATTGTGATCAAAACCTTTCTTTCTCCGGAACAGAAATTAGCAGCTATTTACTCAATCCTATTTATGTTCTTAGCACGTGGAGTAGGAATGAAAGTCGCGATTCCACGTAGAACTAACATTAAATAGTCGGAATTATGAAGAATTACACAGATCAGTCGGTCGTACGTACTTGCATGGCATGCCCTACACGTGGATAACGATCGTCTGCGCGCTTCAAAATCAGAAATTAATGTGGCGCAGTATACGTACAAGTGAACTTCCCTTGATGTTCAAATATTGCGCATTATCACTTCAGTACTTGGGTCTGACTAATTGACGACCCTTTTAATTAGTTCTCCATGTTTTATAACCATTCCATTCACAGCAGTAGTAATGAGTCTAATGACCATCGAATGAACGAAAGAACACAAAATTTTATTTCGCGCTAATGGGTTTTATTATTGAAAACAACAAACAAACAAACAAAGACATGAACACATTTTCATTCCATGCCTCAGAAGAACATGTGAGATGAAAGGCACTCAACAATCACAAAACACATTAGCGCGAAAAATGTTGGCCTCGCTTATCCCAAGGGCGGACTGCCTCTGGCACCGTAGAGGGTGGAGAGCTCGCTCGACTTCTTGAACACCCTGCCCCGACTCTTTGAGAACGTGACCTGGCAGTTAGTGTCGTTCTCGATCCTCTGGATCTCGATCTTCTGCCGGCCTTTTCCTTTCGCCATCAGAGGAATAATGGAACGATGATCGAATGATGGGATGGAGAAACTCAATGAGAAGGGAGGGCTACTTATAGTTCTTGGGAGGGTGCTGTGATTCAATGATTTGTTGAAATAATTTGATAATGAATTAAATTTTGATATCAAGAATTTGGTTAAATTGTGTCTGTGATTAATTATTATATGGTGATGCAATACATGATGCTGGTTGAAAACTTGAAAAATAATACATGTAGATTTTATGCATGTATATGTTGGAATTTTAAGCATGGTTTCTTTAATTAACAATTAAATTACGGGGCCCGCACGTCGACGAAATTGCTTATTCGTCGAGTGTTTAATTTTACTATTTGAGTAGGTGTTACTTGATCAATAATTACTAAAATTCATATATTGGTGAAAGAGTAATTGTTGTACAAAGTATGGTAATTGAAAGTTTAAATATAAAAGAATGAATATATGAATATTTGTTATATTCTATATTGCTAAAGTGTTAATTAAAGGAAAGTTTCTAATTAATAAAATTAATTAATTTTATTAATTAAAGATTAATTAGTGTGTGTATATATTATATAGTTTATAATATATGTGCTAAATACATACAATGTAATATTAATGTAATATTGTATAATATATTATATATGAATTATGGAGTCCCTTTCTCATGCGGACCAATTCGTACGAATTTAATAAATTTTTAATATTATATTAATTTATATTATTAATTTTTCTACGCTATATATTAATTATTAGTTTCTCTACGCTATACATTAATAAAATTTTATTTATTTATATATTAATAAAAAAAATTCATTACTTCAAAATATTTTCATTACAACATATTCTAATGTTTTTTTATATTAAATTAATTTTTTTTCTTTAATAAATAGGTGGACTGTAAGGTAATTTTTTTATTAATTGAACAAAAAACTTAGACGGAAAAAAATAATTGCTAAGACCACATGCTTGTTTTTTAAAATTTAATTTCAATTTAATTAATTTAATAATAAAATAATATAAAATTTAAAATAAATTATTTTTTCAAATACAAATTAATGGTATAATATTATATATAATTTTTTAAAAATATTTAACAATTTATAAAAATTATTATTATTTTTATAAAAAAATTAATTCAATTCTTATTAATTTTCTTAAGCGTAATATAAAATTGATGGAAAAAAACAAATTTTAATAATTTTATTATTTTAATTATATCATTTCATCAAATTTTTTTATTTTTTTGTCTAATTAATAAAATAAAATAATTCACAATTTCACTACTAAAAAAATAAAAAATAAAATCTTTTATTAATTTATATATATGGAGAGAGAAAGAAAAAGTAATAATATAAACTAATGTAATATTCAAAAAGTTATGAAATCCGTACGCACTGGTCCGTGTAGGAAACTCTCCCATGAATTATGTATGTATATATAATTGTAAATATGTGTTGCTCGTGAACATATAATTATATATAATACACCGTGGCGGAGCTAGTACAGGACCAGCGTGGGCCATCGCCCACGCTGAAAAAAAGAAAAAGAATATCTATATATATTGCGCAAAAAAAAAATCTAAATATATTAAATAAAATTTATTGTGCTGAAAAATAATACCTATATATACTAAATAAAATTACTTATATATACTAAATAAAATTTTATTGCGCTGAAAAAAATACATACATATTAAATAAATTTTTATTGTTTAAAAAACAAATCGTAAGTTAACTATTTTTTTAATTTAACCAAGTTTCAAAAGTTCAATTTTCCATTCTAACATATTTACTCCAAATAAAAAAAACTACATTAATATAAATTATATGTACAATAATTGTAAAAACTCAATTCTCAAAGTAAAAACTCAATTGGCCAAATACCATTCGCGATCAAAATCTACAAATCACCACCGCATTCACTTCAGCACTTCCCACCGGCTCTTCTAGAAGAATTCTCAAGCTGCAGCCATTAAAGAACGACAGAAAGTGCACAAGTAAGAGAACTAAACCGTTAAATTTTCGACACCAAATTAGGTTTTTACATTTGTTTTTTTTTTCTTATTGTTTTTTTCAATGTTGCTTAATTGTTTTTGTATTAATTCTTTGATTTTTTTTTTGTTTAATTGTGAAATTAATGTTCACAAATTTTCAATTTTGCTTAATTATTTTTGCATTATGTGATTTTTTTGTTTATTTGTGAAAATAATGTTCACAAATTTGTGTATAAAATTGATGGTATAAAACTTGTATATTGGACTGTTGAGGATTCGCACAACAAGGTCTAGAATAACCGAATAAATCCGATTAAACTAAACGTTCATAAACCACACGAATATGAATAATCCAAAACCGCACGAATACGACTTGACTCTCAAGCTCACGATCTCTCACGTATATATGAACTCACAAGAACAAGAAAGCAAAGAAAAACGAAAGCACAAGACAAGATTTACGAGCTTCGGTTTCGCACTGCCTAAGACAAGGCAGCCGCAACCTACGTGCTCGGGGAGAGGGTATTTCTTCTTTATTATATGAAAACGAGATTACAACTGCTGGGGTTCGATGTCCCGGGCTATCAAAATTGCGGAACCGATAACCCGATCGAAAACCTGTCGCCGGAGTTCGCACGAACACCAACTCATCCGCAGGAGTCCGACCTTTGGAGATTACGCGCCCGAAGACACGCAGCCCGCCCCCAGCCGATTTTCTCCCGCGAGTCGGAAATCACGAACGCGAACCACATGCAATGAACCGGGCTCGACAAGAGCATCGCCGCGGGATGAACCCGCGGCTAAACCCTAGCCGAACCCCATCGCGGGGTTCGCGATCGCCGTGCATGGCGATCGCCGGGGATGCGCGGCATCCCCGTGGGGCTGTTCGGAACAGCCCCCTGGCGGTAAGTCCGGCGACTCACCGCCGCCATCCGACGGGAGGAGGGGCGCCTAGTCGAGGCACCAGCCCTCGACAGCCCCGCGATCGAGCTAGGGCTCGATCGCTCCAGCCGCGGCATCCAGCCGCGGCTACCCCCCGTTGCGCACACCGCCGTCGAAGGGGCGGCTGGGGTCCGCCACGGCACCAGCCCGTGGCACCCCAGCGATCGACCTAAGTCGATTGCGTGCCCCGGCGTCCAGCCGGGGCTCCCCTTTTGGCGCGCGGTACAGCGGTCCGAACCCTAGGGTTCGGCCGCACCTTCGATCCTCGCCGGGGATCTCGAATCCCCGTCCCCGAGGTTCGTCGTTTTCCCGGATCGCGTGTTCACGTATATATCTTAATTTAATACGCACAAATAATCATAGAAGGGGGTTCTCGATTATTACCTTGATTCGTTGTACGGAGAAACGAATCGTTGATGACCTCGTGATCTTCCCGCGTATTCCTTGCACTTCTGTTCGAACGTCATGTGGGCGACGAGCTATCGAACTCTATGGATCTTCCTCACTCTCAAGACTTTATGAATTCCGTAGGTCAATTAATTCTCTCTTGAAAAGTGAAGACCATGTAGTGCTTATATAGGCTACGTAGGGGATCATAAGGAGAATAAATATTGGGCTTCTAAATATTGAAAATTAAATTGGGTCCAACCCAAATCTATTAATTCTTATCAATATTAAATTTTATTTATTTTCCACTATATAAATAAAATTGCACTCCCAATATTATTCCATATTATATCAAATAATATTTCTCCGATTAGTATTATATATTCCGTGTATTTAAGATTTAAATATCCATGAATAAATTTATTTATTGCTCAATAAATAATATTCATATCTTATATCCGAGACTAGTACCGTTCAACCTTTATTATTGTGCGGAACGAATCCACTCATGAGGTTTACACAATAATTCCTTATGAACTCATCTCGGGGATATTATCAACCCTTCCGGGATACACTTTCCCGTCAAGTATTCACGGCATGTCATATATAAAATATAGCGACCCAACTTTACCGGTAATTAACCCAATAACTAAATCGGTTAATTCCTTTGGAAAATCAAAGTCTCTAATATTAGATATACACACCCGCAATAGGATCGGGGATTAAGAATAAAATACTCCGAGATTTAAATTGATTATCCAAGGCAATCCTAATCAATAAATCTCAAGCTGATCCGCCCAATACACCAAGTGTACAAGTGTGATAAAATAATTAAGATAAATTATTTTCTCTCTCACACAACGACTATACCGATAGATTAGTTCCTATCTATCTAGGTCGTGAGCAACTGTTTGATTAAATACGAGTAACCGATAGTATGATCTTCTGTGTGCCCATGCACACCATACTAACTACAACGTATAAAATCCAGAACCATGGTTTGCATAATTAATAATGCAAATAATTGTTCATTAATTAAATAGGTTAAATGCTATGACGGGGAGTTTACCGATACTTAAATCTAGACATTAAGTACACAACTCCAACAATCTCCCACTTGTACTAAGGTCTAGTCATTTCCTCCAAACTCCCGACTCTTATACTCATCACGTGCTTAATTTATACTTCCTAGAAGTATCATGTGAATGAGCAATCTAGGTTGCCGATCTGAAGTTATCTTGGTGACTACTGCGTCGTCTCTCTGACGATGACTCGTATCAGGTGGTACTGGCTCTATGTGTTATCATCACTTTTCGAACTTATGACTTCTTTCGGTTTACCATGCACCACTATGAAATAGCCTTTGGTAAACCAAGAATCATATCCAAGTCCAGAGGTCATTCCGGAACCTAACCAAAACTTCCGCTGCCTCTGAGGCTGCTATTCGGTTTATGATAGAGTCCGAGAAGCATTACGCTCATCACTCTTTCATCCTTTAGGTTCCACCTCTTCTAAAAGTGAACACATAGCCTGATATCGACTTACACTGGTTTTTCTCCGATTTTTGATCTGAGAAACTGTAATCTAAGAAGATTTCGTTTTGCCAGTAATCCAGTACTTCAAGTACTTTACAGCATTCGAATATTTCTTATCCAGATTACTTTGATATCCTCCCACTACGCTAACCGCATAGTTGATATCAGGTTCTTGTTTTATAACACCGCATTCACAAAGCCCTTTACACTCGAGGTGTAAGAACCTGCTTTGTGTATATCTATCTCCTTCATGTGTTCAAAACACATACCTTTAGATAGATGTATTCTGTTCTAGAAAGGCAATAACCTTTCTCAGAATTGTGCATGTTAAAAAAAAAAAAACAAACCATAATCGTATAAGATATCTAAAGAGAAGTACGAATGTTCTTATCTAGAGATCGAAAGATTTCTAAGAACATGATCCAACCTCATCTTAATCTTACATCTCGATTTATTTAGACAACCTCTATTTTATGTCTGACAACACTTTTACATTGTTGCCAACGATGAAGTGTTATCTACACAAAATTCCGAGAAACACCATCTTTGTTTCCATTACGTCTCTAACACACCTTACTTGCAAATCTATGCAGACCTAGGGATTGATTTCATGTATACTGGATCCAGAGTTCAAAACTCCTCCAGTCTTATGAATATCTCTGGTTGCTTAACAACCTCCCACTGCAATGGCGTTCCGGTGTATAACAGTAACAACATTAGGTGCAGTTAGTGGTGTACTACTACTCGGTTAGGCTGGTTCTCAGTCTTCTCCTTCCTCATTTTAAAGTACTATGTCAGTTAGGGCATTGTAGTTCATCTAATAGTCTTCCTCTAAGAACCGGGTGAGGATACCCATCTGGTTCGTAGTACTATTGAACATACAATTACTTGTTCTTCTAGGATTATTCTACGATCACATAGAATGTGCCGTTGTATCAGAAATATCCATAGAACATAGGTAGTTCCGAACAAACTTGTCCTTTTACTATTAGAATCCCATTTCTTATTCCTGACACACCATGTCTACACTTCAGTGTATGGTGTAGTCGTTTGAGATTTAATCTCAATCTCTGATTTATGCTATGTGTTATCTAGATAGGTGATAGCCTCCGCGAACAAGTCGCAGGCTTTCAATGGATATACTTTGAAGGTTCCCCATAATGGCTTTTTGTTGAAAACACTCCGCTTTTATGGCACAACAAGTAGTCTAATCCATCTTCGAGTATTCTTGGAAGAACGACTCGTACCTTCTCTGATTACACATATCGCATTAATCATAAATCATTTTCTATACTTGTCCGAATTCCATCCTTTAGAATGTTTAACTCAGTTGTATCATCTTTCAAGATCGATCCTTAGGTCGGGAGGTCCATTCCTCCAACTATAATTGATCAAATCAATTTCGACCTTTTTGAATCCCTTTTGAATAGATACTACCAAGTTCAAGAATTCACAAGTATAATGATTGATAAGAGAAATATATCTAATAAGTAAAACAAGTTATACATAACGGTTTGTTGCATCGTGGTAGACTAAGGATTCATCATTCACATATTGCTTATCTAATGTACCATAATAGATATCACCATTATTTCTTATCCAAACCATCAAATGATTAAAGAAATAAAATATCCATTAATAATAAAGAAAACCAGAACGAAGTTCTTTTCCAAAATAAAGGGGTACATAAAGCAATAACTGAAATGAAAACTTAAAACAGATAAATGTCTTCCACTGCAATCGCTGCTACCCCAACAGCTTCGCCCATGTAGACTCGAACTCTTCTTCTCTAAGTCGCCGGGTTTTCTGGAACCCCTGCATTTAAAGAAATGCACATACCGTCAGTGGTTCCATATCTACACACCAGAATTCTGGTAGATAATACCGCTGACTATGTTTTTACGACTAAAGAAAAATTCGTACCTCTGAGAGGACATTCAGACTTCCAGTGTCCAGACTTCTTGCATCGGAAGCACAAGCCCTTTGGCTTACTAGCCCCCACTCGTGGTCCATTCCTCTTGGCACCACTGGGTTTTATGGCTTGCTTCCTTTTCTTGCCCCTACCTCCAATAGCTTTCAAGCTTTTGGGCTTGGTAGTTACAAGCGCTTGAGACTTGCCCTTCTTGTAGATCCCCTCTGCCGCCTTCAGTTCAGTCAGGAGTTGCGCAAGGCTATAAGACAGTTTACCCATATTATAGCTCATACGAAACTGCTCAAAACTAGGGGTCAGAGACTGGAGTATGATGTCGACTTGCGTCTCAGCATCAATCATAGCTCCTAGGACCTCCAATTCATTCAACAGACTCATCATCTTGAGAACGTGTTCCCCAACGGGCGTTCCTTCAGACTGAGTAGTCGACATAAGGACTCTCATGGCTTCTTGCCTTGCCGCACGGTCTTGATGCCCAAACATCTTCTTGAGGTTAAATAACATATCCTCGGAAGTGTCCATCGACTGATGCTGGGTTTGGAGCACACTTGACATAGAAGCCAAAATGTAGCACTTAGCCATTTCATCAGCCTTTTTCCACTTCCGATATGCCTCTTTTTCCTCATCAGTTGAGGCGGCCGTGGGCTCAGCAGGGCATTGCTCATAGAGTACAAACTTGTACTCTTCAGCAGTCAGGACAATGTCCAAATTTCTCTTCCAATCAATGTAATTGGGACCAGTGAGCTTATGCTCCTTGAGTATCATAGAAAGTGGATTCATAGCTATTCTCTAAACCTATAAGCACATGTAAACAAACAATCAATTTAATGTCCGATATTATCTCCCTTAAATAATATCATTAAATTACTAATTGCGTCTAAAATCCCATCAAGTAAAGCAAGCCACGTGGTGTGGACGTTTACCCACCCAAATGATTTAGCAATTAGTTTTTCTTTGGTCATACATCAATTATAGCGTAACTTCGTGGGGAAGAATACTATAACGCGTATCTAAGTGTAAACCATCACTCAGCACTAAAGTATATCGCTTGGAATTGCTACGTCACCGCAAGCCACGTGGTGTGGACGTTTACGACAATTTCACAACTCTTCACAATCACTTATAACTGTCTACATCAATTAATCCAAAATCCGTCAGCATAGCAAGCCACGTGGTGTGGACGTTTACTACACCAAGAGACTTTTATAATTGACTCCCAATTACAAGATCCATTTGATTTCGTAAATCAAGACTCGGAGAATCATAAGTGAAACTCGAAGTTTCTAACCAGTGATTCACCATGCGAGCGACCCTATCTCTCATAAATGAGGGAGCCGAGCAGACAAACGACCCACCTATCAAAGAATGGCACGAAAGTCTCTAATTTGTGTCATCCACATGACCAAGTGGCTCTGGCTCCATTCCACTCCCCGGGGTGAGAATGAGTCGACTTGAAGTCAGTTTCAGAAAGACAAATTAGGCATTGTTTGATAACTTGATCAATGTTTCTTGTAAGAGGAATTACAAGAATTCTCCTCCAATGACTTGTCTATATGAACTTCGAAAGTCCATAAAAGTCACCAAGAGAACAGTGATGGAGACCATGGGAATGTTTCCATCCCCTCTCCCACTTAGCTTTTTACGATAAAGGGATACGCTATCTAGTGCATAAAAATAAACACATATAGCATGCATGAAAGCAATAAAGCACATAGATCACATAGTCAAAATAATGCTAGAGAAATTATTTTTCCCGACTATCATGGCTTTATCTTCATATGCATCCTCTAGTCTTCAGTCTTCGTTTCTTGAATGCTCCATGTGACGAGAATATTAATCTCTAATATTTAAAACTATTTATTTTCAATTAATCCAAAAGTTACTTAATTCGAAAATTAAGTCAATCGAATATATCGAAAATAAAATTAAATATTATTAATATTTTTATTTATTTATTTTCCTATCTAGTTCTATTAAATCTCTAGAATAATCTATCCAATTAAAATTGGAATATTCTAGAAGATATCTATAATAGAACAAGGAAATAAAATAAATTAGGACTCTTCTACTTTCCAAGATTAATTAATTTCCATTACTATGAAAATTCCCATAAAATAGGGATAATCAATTAGGAAATAAATCAATCCTAAATTAACTCTTATTCCTTTCCAATTCTATTAAATCTCTAGGATCCTATTCCAAGTAGAACTCGGAATACTCTAGAAGATTTCCATAATAGAATTAGGAATAAAATTAATTCCAATTAATTCCTTTTCCTAATCCATAAGAATTCCAAAAAAATAGGAAAACTTAAATAAGGAAATCCGAATCAATTTAGGAAAGCGAATCTAGGTAGGAGTAGCATGAGATCGTGAGACCCCACGCCACCCCCACCTTCGACCGGCCACCCCCGGAGGAGCACCGCCGCCCAGCCTAGCCACCAGCCGCCACCGTCGCCGGCGGCAGCCCTAGCCGAGGGCGATCGGCCCCTTTCCCTTTGGTCGATCGATTTAGGTCGATCAAGGGGTTTGATCGATCCCCGGTCCTCCCTCTCATCTTCTCCTTCGTCACATGAGTTCTCCGGCGGTCGTCTCGGCATCGAACCAACGTAAATAAATTACAAAAATTTAAAATTACAATTCCGGTATCGATTCTATACATGAAATCGACCCTTACATTTTCCGGAAAAACAAGAACGTAATAATAAATCCTAAATTCGGTCAACCCCCGAATTTTTACTATTACAAACATTCAACCACATAAAACGAATCTCGACATGTCCGAGAGTTTAATAATCATGATAATTAATTAAGCAATAATTAAATCAACCATGATAGCCGGAAATCCTGCAAGGTAGAACAATAATCGAATATATACATGAACACGAAACCAAACGCTCTGATACCAATTGCTGGGCTTCGATGTCCCGGGCTATCAAAATTGCGGAACCGATAACCCGATCGAAAACCTGTCGCCGGAGTTCGCACGAACACCAACTCATCCGCAGGAGTCCGACCTTTGGAGACTACGCGCCCGAAGACACGCAGCCCGCCCCCAGCCGATTTTCTCCCGCGAGTCGGAAATCACGAACGCGAACCACATGCAATGAACCGGGCTCGACAAGAGCATCGCCGCGGGATGAACCCGCGGCTAAACCCTAGCCGAACCCCATCGCGGGGTTCGCGATCGCCGTGCATGGCGATCGCCGGGGATGCGCGGCATCCCCGTGGGGCTGTTCGGAACAGCCCCCTGGCGGTGAGTCCGGCGACTCACCGCCGCCATCCGACGGGAGGAGGGGCGCCTAGTCGAGGCACCAGCCCTCGACAGCCCCGCGATCGAGCTAGGGCTCGATCGCTCCAGCCGCGGCATCCAGCTGCGGCTACCCCCCGTTGCGCACACCGCCGTCGAAGGGGCGGCTGGGGTCCGCCACGGCACCAGCCCGTGGCACCCCAGCGATCGACCTAAGTCGATTGCGTGCCCCGGCGTCCAGCCGGGGCTCCCCTTTTGGCGCGCGGTACAGCGGTCCGAACCCTAGGGTTCGGCCGCACCTTCGATCCTCGCCGGGGATCTCGAATCCCCGTCCCCGAGGTTCGTCGTTTTCCCGGATCGCGTGTTCACGTATATATCACAATTTAATACGCACAAATAATCATAGAAGGGGGTTCTCGATTATTACCTTGATTCGTTGTATGGAGAAACGAATTTTTGATGACCTCGTGATCTTCCTGCGTATTCCTTGCACTTCCGTTCGAACGTCGTGTGGGCGACGAGCTATCGAACTCTATGGATCTTCCTCACTCTCAAGACTTTATGAATTCCGTAGGTCAATTAATTCTCTCTTGAAAAGTGAAGACCATGTAGTGCTTATATAGGCTACGTAGGGGATCATAAGGAGAATAAATATTGGGCTTCTAAATATTGAAAATTAAATTGGGTCCAACCCAAATCTATTAATTCTTATCAATATTAAATTTTATTTATTTTCCACTATATAAATAAAATTGCACTCCCAATATTATTCCATATTATATCAAATAATATTTCTCCGATTAGTATTATATATTCCGTGTATTTAAGATTTAAATATCCATGAATAAATTTATTTATTGCTCAATAAATAATATTCATATCTTATATCCGAGACTAGTACCGTTCAACCTTTATTATTGTGCGGAACGAATCCACTCATGAGGTTTACACAATAATTCCTTATGAACTCATCTCGTGGATATTATCAACCCTTCCGGGATACACTTTCCCGTCAAGTATTCACGGCATGTCATATATAAAATATAGCGACCCAACTTTACCGGTAATTAACCCAATAACTAAATCGGTTAATTCCTTTGGAAAATCAAAGTCTCTAATATTAGATATACACACCCGCAATAGGATCGGGGATTAAGAATAAAATACTCCGAGATTTAAATTGATTATCCAAGGCAATCCTAATCAATAAATCTCAAGCTGATCCGCCCAATACACCAAGTGTACAAGTGTGATAAAATAATTAAGATAAATTATTTTCTCTCTCACACAACGACTATACCGATAGATTAGTTCCTATCTATCTAGGTCGTGAGCAACTGTTTGATTAAATACGAGTAACCGATAGTATGATCTTCTGTGTGCCCATGCACACCATACTAACTACAACGTATAAAATCCAGAACCATGGTTTGCATAATTAATAATGCAAATAATTGTTCATTAATTAAATAGGTTAAATGCTATGACGGGGAGTTTACCGATACTTAAATCTAGACATTAAGTACACAACTCCAACAACAACTCTTCCTAGTAACCCTAGAACCAACAAGGTGTAAGCGATTACAAGTTTAATCTCTAAAAGAAGAACGTATTCTTTTCTCTCTTAAATCCACGCCAATGCCTCTGATCGACGTCCCTTTTATAGAAGACCTGGAGACCGACTCTTGGTAGAATTAGGTTCCTTATGCTCCAAGGATTCCGTAGCCTTTTGAATCACCTCAATCGGATAAGTATGGAAAGAGATATTCAATTTTTGGTTCGTTTCCAAAAATAAAAGATTCTGTCTGCCTCCTGCCAGGGAACTGTCTACGCCTTCGTCCTGCGGCAGGGTTAACTGCCTTCGTCCTGCGGCATAGACCTGCCTTACATAAAAATCCAGAATTTTGAACATATCTTCACAAATCTCCACCTTGTTCAAACTTCTAAACACATGTAACCTTCTTGCAGTAGTGATCAAGTACTGCTCATCCCAGACAAGCCAAACAACTCCTTTTCGACTACACCTTATTCGCCATGCCATGATCAAACTCGATCATTCGACTCCAGCCCAATATGATTTCATATCACACTGCTCCCATATGATCATACCCGATCATATTTCTCCTAGTATTGACATTAGGCTTCAGCCTGCCATGCCCAAATACTACCGCAGTCCCTGCCTTAGGCACTGCCTTCCCAAATTCTCCAACACCACCATGCGGCATCCAGAACTTGTACATGACATAAGTCATAATCCGAAAGTAGATGTTACTCCACCTTCCCGCACCTCCAGAAACCTCCAGAGACGACTTCATCAAGTTAGCAACTCACATCTCTGCCTGCCGCAGCCTGAATCTCGCTGCCTAACTTGGCCCCCTGCGGCAGCACGAAGCCTACCACAGCTCCTGCGGCAGTCCGCCTGCCGCAGCTCCTACGCAATTTCATCATTGCGAGATGTCCAACAGCGATACGAGCTGCTGGCATAGACTAAATTTCTCCCCCGGAAGCAACTTAGTGAAGCTATCGGCCGGATTGATTTCACTAGCAATCTTCTCCACCTTGACAACTCTTTTATCCACCAAGTCTCTAACAAAATGTAGCTTCACGTCAATATGCTTGGTCCGCTCATGGAACACTTGATGCTTCGCCAAGTGCACGGCACTTTGACTATCACAATTAACCGAGATTACCTCTTGTGGCACCCCAAGCTCTTGAATTATTCCCTTCAGCCACACTGCCTCCTTTATTGCCTCAGTCAAGGCAATGTATTCGCTCTCCGTAGTTGACAAAGCAACTACCGACTGTTGGTTTGCCTTCCAAACCACTGCCGAGCCAAACAAGGTAAACACATACCCCGTTATCGATTTTCTAGTATCAAGATTACTAGCAAAATCCGCATCCACATATCCAATTAGAGCATCACCCTTGACTTCCATCTTCTTGAATATGATTCCCTTGCTCACGCTGCCTTTGAGATATCGCAACATCCATTTCACTGCCTCCCAATGACTCCTACCGGGATTGCTCATAAAGCGTGATACTACGCTCATAGCATAGGCAATGTCCGGCCTACTGCATACCATTGCATACATGAGACTGCCTACCGCACTTGCATAAGGCACTGCTGCCATTGCTACTTCGGCAGGCCCTGCCGCAGGGCAGTCCGAAATAGAAAGCTTCATATGCTGCCCAAGGGGAGTTGAAAGACTCTTAGCTTCATACATGTTGAATCTTTTCAGCACCTTCATAATGTAATCTTGTTGAGATAAGACTAGGGAACCCTCCTTTCTATTCCTAACAATATCCATGCCAAGAATCCTCTTCGCTTCGCCTAAGTCCTTCATCTCAAACTCTGCCTTCAGTAATCTTTTCAATGTCTCCACCTCGACCTTTGATTTTGAAGCAATGAGCATGTCATCCACGTATAGGAGAAGGTAAGTGATCACAGCCCCTGCATTGATCTTCAAGTACACACAACAATCGTATTTGCTTCGCACAAATCCAATTACCATCATGTAACTATCAAACCTTCGGTACCACTGCCTTGGACTCTGCCTTAAGCCATATAATGACTTATTTAACAAACACACCTTGTTTTCATTTCCAGCACCATCCACGCCTTCGGGTATCTTCATGTAGATTTTCTCCTCCAATTCCCCATGAAGGAATGCGGTCTTCACGTCCATTTGTTGTAGCTCAAGGTCATATTGGGCAACAATAGCCAAAAGGATTCTAATAGTGCAATGCTTTACCACCGGAGAGAAAATCTCATTGAAATCTACTCCCTCCCTCTGAGTGAACCCCTTCGCTACTAGCCTTGCCTTGAATCTCACATTGGATCCAG
Organism: Euphrasia confusa; assembly: GCA_954870475.1. Lineage (NCBI taxonomy): Eukaryota > Viridiplantae > Streptophyta > Magnoliopsida > Lamiales > Orobanchaceae > Euphrasia > Euphrasia confusa. The sequence continues at coordinate 12,045,362 of OX940949.1, read as the reverse complement.
AAGACTCCACCTTTTTCTTGTAGATCCACTTGCACCCTACTACGCGCTGCCTTTCCGGTTTTTGGACAATGATCCATGTGTTGTTCTTTTCCAAGGACTGTATCTCTTCCTCCATAGCAACCAACCAATTCTCCTTCTCTGAGCAACTGATTGCATCCGAATAGCATGACGGTTCATAGCTATCCACTCCCTCTGCCACCATAAGGGCATAAGAAACAATATCGGCTTGTGCAAACCTCTTTGGTGGGTGAATGACTCTCCTCTCTCTATCTCTTGCCAACTGATATCCTCCCGAATTAGTTTCATGTTGATCAATATCAAAATGGAAATCGTTGCTACGATTTTCTTCATGGCAGTCACTGCCGCAGGCTGAACCGCTGTCGCTGCCTTCAGCGCTGCCTTCGTCTTCAGCGATGTTTTGATCATCGTGACGCCTTCCAAACAGTTCTAATTCAACTTGAGACTTCTCAGATTGCTCAAGTTCAGTTTGGAATGGCATTGAGCTCTCATCGAACACAACATCTCTACTAATGAAACACTTCTGCTGCCCTGGCTCAATGCACCATAGCTTGTACCCTTTGACGCCTTTTGGATAGCCTAGGAACACACATCTAAGAGCCCTAGCTTCCAACTTGTCACCTTTATGGTGGGCGAAACACAAGCTACCAAATACCCGCAAAGATTTAAAGTCTGGCGCTGCCCCTGCCCAAACCTCCTGCGGTGTTTTTGAAGAGAGTGCCGCAGCAGGACTTCTATTGATCAAGTAGGCTGCGGTAGTCACTGCCTCGCCCCAGAAACTCCTAGGCAGGCCCGAACTCAATAGCATACACCGCACTCTATCCAGCAGTGTCCTATTCATTCTTTCGGCAACCCCATTTTGCTGTGGAGTGCCTGCCACCGACTTATGCCTCGCAATGCCTTGATTCCTGCAGAAAGCATTGAACTCCTCGGATAGAAACTCCAAGCCATTATCAGTCCTTAGATTCTTCACCTTCTTGCCTGACTGCCTCTCCACTTCCAGAAGCCACTCCTTGAATTTTTCAAAGGCTTCTGACTTTGCTTTCAAAAGCATAATCCAGACTTTTCTGGAATAATCATCAATGATGGATAAGAAATACTTTCCACCACCTTTAGTCTCCGTTCTAGATGGACCCCAGAGATCGGAATGAATGTAATCAAGGCAGCCCTTGGTTGTGTGCCTCCCAGTGCCAGAGCTTGCCCTTGAAGCCTTGCCTAGAGCACAATGAGGGCAAAATTCGAGCTTGCTTATCTTATCACTTGAGAATGCCCCTTGCTTTGCTAGCTCCAGCAGCCCTTTCTCTCCAAGATGTCCAAGCCTTTTGTGCCATAGCAAGATCTTGTCACTAGATGTGACGGCAGACCCTGCCGCAGCCCCTGTCTTTCGCCCTGCCACTGGTTCTGCCTTATTTCTTGAGGCTGCCGCATCACCTGCTGCTGCCACCGCAGCGCTGCCTACAACAGCCACTGCCCTGCCTTTCAAGAAATACAAGTCATTCCTTTTCTCTCCTTCTAGCACTATCGTGCTGCCTCTCTTCACTTGAAGGCATCCTCCACTAGAACAAAAGTTATATCCCGAGCTATCAAATTGGCCAAGGGAAATAAGATTCCTTTTGAGCTCCGGGATATATCTCACCTTGGTTAGAAGCTTCACCGAGCCATCAACCAACTTCAGACGAATAGAGCCAATGCCCTCAACTTTGCAAGCTAGGTTATTTCCAAGAATGACCGAACCTCCATCAATCTCCTCAAAACCTTCAAACCACTGCCGCATGGGACTCATATGGAATGTGCAGCCCGAATCTAGAATCCACTCCGTCTCCTTTCTTGAAGTGACATTTAGGACTTCGGCATCGATAGTCGCTGTCCCTGCCTCCGCAACATCAGCATGATTGTTGCCCTGATTCTGCTGCTGCTTTAAGAGGCGACAATCCCTCTTAAAGTGACCGGTTTTGTTACAATGATAACACCTTGTGTCACCACTGGATGATGCTTTGTTCTCACTCTTTTGGCCCTTCTTCTGATTCTTCTTCCTTTTGAAATTCTTGTTCACCGTCATCAATCCTTCGGCTGCGGCAGGGTGATCCTTCTTGGAGTCTTTCTTTTGCTGCTCCTTAGTCTTTAAGGCAACTTGTACCTCATCCAAAGTAAGGGCATGCTGCCTGCCGAGAATGATGGCATCCTTAAATTGATCGAGGGATGAAGGCAGAGATCCCAACAAGAGCAATGCTTGATCTTCCTCCTTCAACTTCTCATCAATGTTCTCCAGGTCATCAAGAATCTTCACAAAGTCATCCATCTGATCCACGATGGATTTATCCGAGACCATCTTGAAGGCATACAACTTTTGCTTCAAGTACAATCGGTTTGCCAAGGATTTAGTAAGGTACAAACTCTCTAACTTCTGCCATAGGTCATAGGCAGTCGTCTCGTTTTTCACTTCCCTTAAAACCTTGTCTCCTAGATTCAGAAAAATCACAGCTCTTGCCATGTCTGATATCTCACCGATGTCGCCTGAGGCAGACTCTGCCGCAGGGCCTGCGGCACCCTTCTTGGCAGCTTCCTCTGCCTCATCCTTCTTGACCTCAGAACTCTTCCCCTTGCCTTTTCCAGCCCCTGTATGGCTGCCCGGTGGCAGTAGCGCTGCCGCCAATCCTTGTTGCGTTAGTATTGCCCTAATCTTGATCCTCCAAAGACCAAAATCGTTCTTTCCCGTGAACATCTCAACCTCATACTTCGACGATCCGGACTTCATCTTCTCCTCGTGATTTATCCTTCCCACAGACGGCGCCACTTGTTGAGGATTCGCACAACAAGGTCTAGAATAACCGAATAAATCCGATTAAACTAAACGTTCATAAACCACACGAATATGAATAATCCAAAACCGCACGAATACGACTTGACTCTCAAGCTCACGATCTCTCACGTATATATGAACTCACAAGAACAAGAAAGCAAAGAAAAATGAAAGCACAAGACAAGATTTACGAGCTTCGGTTTCGCACTGCCTAAGACAAGGCAGCCGCAACCTACGTGCTCGGAGAGAGGGTATTTCTTCTTTATTATATGAAAACGAGATTACAACTCTTCCTAGTAACCCTAGAACCAACAAGGTGTAAGCGATTACAAGTTTAATCTCTAAAAGAAGAACGTATTCTTTTCTCTCTTAAATCCACGCCAATGCCTCTGATCGACGTCCCTTTTATAGAAGACCTGGAGACCGACTCTTGGTAGAATTAGGTTCCTTATGCTCCAAGGATTCCGTAGCCTTTTGAATCACCTCAATCGGATAAGTATGGAAAGAGATATTCAATTTTTGGTTCGTTTCCAAAAATAAAAGATTCTGTCTGCCTCCTGCCAGGGAACTGTCTACGCCTTCGTCCTGCGGCAGGGTTAACTGCCTTCGTCCTGCGGCATAGACCTGCCTTACATAAAAATCCAGAATTTTGAACATATCTTCACATGGACAAAAATCACAAAACTGTATTTGGTACAAGTTTTAAATTCACATCACTGGTAGATTGTTGGACATTTGGCCCACCTTCAGTTGAATTTCTGGCTTCGCCCCTGAATTAATACATATATAAATATATGTGGATATATTATAGTAATACATGTGTGTGTGCGTGTGTGCGTGTGTGGTGTGTGCATATCTTAATTAACGTGTACATGAATATATATATGCATGTGGTCGTACGTGTATTACATGAACAACATGCATGTGTGTATGAATAGGTAGGTATCAAACATCAAAAGACACTACTCGTCGGTGAAGGTGTGACTCTTTATGAAGAGGTGTTTAAGCACCTATTCAATCGGGTGTTTGAGGCTGTATAAAGCAGAGTACTATTCACTCCAAATACACCAATAACACCGGATACAGAGCCGAGAGTTCAACACACAAAATACTCTGAGGACACAATTCGAGTTATCGATATTCCTCTCGTTTTTAATTCCTTTCTTTTAGTGCATAAGAATTTTCTCTGTTTCTTGTTCGTCAGATTCATTATCGTGTGCTTCGATACCGTCTTATTTGCTGTTTTGTCTTGAGAGACATTTGCCTGTGATTCCGTAAACTACTAATACGAGGCAAATTCGTCTTAAGGACAGAGAGTCATCTCTCTACTCAGTAGTGCAATATTCGAAATACAGAAATAACCCCAATATTGTATTGATGTATAGCAAGTATATGATATATCTACCCAGGACATGTTTTTTGGACTAAAAGTGGCTGAATTGAACTGAATCAAACTTAGGACATGTTCTTTTGAACTTAATTTCAGTTCAGTTCAAATTGTTTTAGTTCAGTTCAATTAAATTTGTTTCAAAATAAATTAAAATAAAATAAAATAAAAAATAATTCAAATTAATAATTTTAGATATACAATTTAGTTAATAATAGAATATTATTAATATTATTAAAAAAATATTTAAAAATTTATAAAATTTATTATTATTTTTATAAAAAATATCAATTCAGTTTAAGTTCAGTTCAGATATCAGTATAAAAGAACAAGTTCTTACTTCTTAGTACGTTAGATATCAATATAAAAGAATAAGTTCTTAATACGTTTGAACTAAACCGAAGATATTACGCGGAATTAATTACAAACATGGATAACATATTTTTTTAATTCATTCTATGGACTCAATAAAAAACAATTCCCTATCACCACAATTAGCAACCATCACCTAAGAGCATCTCCTTAAGCTCTCCCACCGAGAAATCAAAACTTAAACTTAAAATAAGCTTAAGTTTGCAAATTTGACTCAAACCACAAAACAATACTCAAAACATAACATAATATTTTTTAAATATTTTTCTTATACAATTATTCATACTATTTTTATAAATAACCAAAATCTTTACAAATTTACAATTTAACTTCATAATTTTTTACATTAAAAAACTAATTAATATTATTTTCAATTTAAATTTTCAAACATAATAAATAAAATTAATTCTAAATAAAATATTAATTAATTATTAAAAATATTACATTAAAACACACGAAAAACTCATCATTAATTATTTTACGAAAAACTCATCATTAATTATTTTTGTAATTGTATCGTTTCTTATTATTTTATTTTTGATGTTAATTATATAATTTAATATTTAATTATATTTCATATTGTGATATGTATTTTTATTTCATTATTAAAAATATTTTTATTAAAATTTATTTTAATTATTAATGATATGATTATTAAAAAAATTACATTACAAAAAAATATTAAATAAGAAACCAAAAAATAATTGATATGTCATTTTTATTAATTTGAAAATAAAGTATTATTTTATAAATAATAAATATTTTTTGGTTTAAGTTTAACGTAAATTTAAATATTTTTTGTGTAGGTGTCACCTCTAAACCAATAATAAATTTTTGTTTTGGTATTGGTTGAAACATATTTTCAATTACAAAATAGATTTTTGGTATCGATGAGAGATGATGCTTGCTAACTCAACAATTATTTAACTTGTATCTAAAAAATTCATACTTCATACAATGGTCCATACTTTAAAAATTCATTTTATAATTGCATAATTAAATTTTCTATATTATATTTAATTAACAATTATTATTTAATTATTAAAATAATAATAAAAGTACTGGTTACTTCATTTCTACTTTTTTCTAATTCAAACCCCTCACTCATGTCACCTCATCTTACATGATTTCTAGAAATTTTTTGGATGAAAGGTAAAAGTACACATAAGCTTCTACTTAGAGGTGTCAATAGATCGTGTTAGATCGGGTTCATGTCGTGTCAAGGCTATTCGCGAGTCACAAAACATAAACTCAACCCATTTAATAATCGTGTCGAATAAATTAAACTCAAACCCAACCTAAGTTACCCATTTATAACTCACTTCCAACTCATTTAACCCATTTAATTAATACTCCCTTCGGCCATTAATAAATGTCATACTTTGCTGGACACGGAGTTTAAGAAAATTGTTATTTTTGTATTTTTTAATTGAAAAGTAAAAGGTAAAAATATATTTTAAAAGTGAAAAGTAAAGTAGTTGTGAGTAAAGTTTAAAAAGTAGGTGGGGGTAAAGTAGAATAAAATTGTATATTAAAATGAAAAAGTTAGAATAATTATTTCCTTTTTTTGGGGAGTGTCAACTATTGTTGGACACCCCAAAAAGGAAAGGAAAGTATCACAACTGTCTTTAGACCGAGAGAGTAATTAAATTGTTTAATATTGAATAATATAGAAAAATATATTAATAAATTAATTTGAATGAAAAAAAAGAAAAAAATAATTATTTGAATTACTAAAATTAAAATTTATATTTTTTATAAACAAAAATTTAATAAAATAATTTATTTTTAAAATGCTGGCATATACTTACTATAGTATAGACGCGTTATAAAATTTTTTTTACTTGTCGTTTTACATATTATATAGTGATACTCATTTGAATATTTACTCGAGTAAATACAATAAATTAAACATAATCATAAATCACATAAATTAAAGAATTTAAAAGTTATTATAAAACTTTAATTTTAAGAAAAAAATGAGTGTTATAGTAAACATAATTGTAAGAAAGAGAAAAATAATGATTTTTTTTTATTTTTTTTATTTCAATATTTTAAAATTAAATTTTGAACATAAATTTCAATATTTTTTGGTTATTGTTGGCACGAGACATACTTCAACTAATTTTTTTGAAGTAACACAATTTTAAACTTTAATTTGAGGCTGTATATATATTTTTATAGATCGATATTTGTTGCTTGTTGCTTTGATGCCAATATTGTCTTGATTTGTGTTTGAAGAAACTATACATGAGTTCCTTTAAATGCTGTGATTTAATTTATACAAATAGTTTATGTTGAACATTAATGTCAAAACCTTTGTTTCTTGTCTGCGACGAACATAAATTTATATCTGAGGCAGCAGCTGCTAAATATTGATCACTCATGTCACATCATCTTACATGGTTTCTAGAAATTTTTTAGATGAAAGGTAAAAGTAAACATAGGCTTCTAGGGTGTCAATGGATCGTGTTGGATCGGGTTCATGTGGTGTCAAGGCTGTTCGCGGATCACAAAACATAAATCCAAAGCCAATCTATTTAATAATCGTGTCTAATAAATTAAACCCAAATCCAACCTATTTATAAACGAGTTACCCATTTATAACCCGCTTACAACTCATTTAACCCATTTAATTAATAACTAGTACCACTGCCCGTGCGATGCACGTGGTAATTTTTTGAAATTGATGCGGATAAATTTTTTATTTTATTTAATAATCGAACTCTCATTCTAATTTGTAGGGGTGGACATGAGACGATATTAGGGGAATCTCGTCTCGTCTCGTCCCGATAATTTATATTCGGGACGGAACGGGATGAGATGGGATTGAAGTTTAAAATTTTCTTCTCGCATGTCTCAATCCCGTATGAGTTCGGGTCGAGATCGAGACAGTATCAAGATATCCCTAAATTTGAAATAACATTAACAATAAAATTAAAATAAAATTAAATATTATAGATTTATAAAATAAGCAAAATACAAATAAAATAAAAAAATTTAAGTTTTTAAGAGAAATAAGTTAAATTATTCAATTTAAAAATCTTTTTACAATTTTTAAAATATAAGTATTTAAGGATTTTCAAAACAAATTATTTAAAAAAAGAATTATGAGATTTGTGAAAATAAACTAATTAAGTAATAAATTTAATTGAAAATTTGATTAATATTTGATATTTTGTTAATTTATGTGAAAAAAATAATATTTATATGTATATTAATAAATTTGGGTGACGGAACGGGATATAACGGGATCGTCCCGATCCCATCCCGTCACATGCATAATGAAAATAATAAATCGGGACGGAACGGAACGGGATTGCCATTTTTGAAATTGATCATGTTCCATCACGCTAACTTTCGAGATGAGATCGAGATTCCGAGACAAATTGTCCACCCCTGCTCATTTGTAAGCTCTTATTGAATCTCATTATCAATCGTTATCTCAAATATAAAATGTTTATTAAATCTAAAAGGTTATGCATGTTTGAAATAATATTTAAGTATATAAAGCAAATTATAAAACAAAAGGAGAATTATAAAATCAAATATTCTCATTGCAAATTGCTAGGTATCTCCTAATAAACAACATTTAGGGTTTATTACTGAGTTATCATTCTCTACCATTCTCGTAAACAACATAAGATTTTCAACAACATTCAGAGTTTTATCCATCGGAACAGTGACTTGTGAGTCTAGCTACCCATAGCGCTTAATGCTCGGGCTCCTGTATGTTAGAAGGAAATGAGTAGTTGGAAAATTTCCATCTGTCTTTATTAGAAAAATAGAGCAAGTACGCATATATATAAGTATACAGTTGTCTTTAACTTTTGACTGAGACTTGAATGGGAAAATGATTATTATTTGTGGTTAAACTATATCTCATTCGACACCATCGATCATATTCATCTAACTTCTAGTATAAAATAATTTAAATAATTAATTTTATTTTGAAGATAGTTTAATAATTTATTTTGATAATTTTTTTATTAATTAATACTACGATTAATTATTTACTATTATTAAATATAAATAAATGTAAATTAATTTATTATTATTAATACTACTACCAAATATAAATAAAAATAAATTAATTAATTAGGAATCTTTTATAATTACTAAAAATAAAAAAAATTAAAATTCAGAATTTATAGGTATTTTTATTATTTTTATTTATAATGTATAGTGTGAACATAATAATATTAAAGCTCTCCTATTGGTCCAGGTAGGATTTAGAGATTCAAGAATTATATATGTATAGATTAAATTGTTTAATATTGAATAATATAGAAAAATATATCAATAAATTATTTTGAATGAAAAAAAAAGAAAAAAAAATAATTATTTGAATTATTAAAATTAATTTTTTTATATATTTTATATTCAGAAATATAATAAAATAATTTATTTTTAAAATGCTGACATATACTTACTATAGTATAGACGCGTTATAAAACTTTGTTTACTTGTCGTTTTACATATTATATAGTAATATTTATTTGAATAGTTACTCGAGTAAATACAATAAATTAAAAATAATCATAAATCACATAAATTAAAGAATTTAAAAGTTATGATAACTTTAATTTAAAAAAAAAAGAGTGTTATAGTAAATATAATTGTAAGAAAGAGAAAAATAATGGATCTTTCTAAACAAGTAACATGTTATTATTATTATTATTATTATTATTATTATTATTATTATTATTATTATTATTATTATTATTATTATTATTAATTTAATAAATAATGTATTATTGGAATATAATAATTAAAAATAAATTTAATAAATGAGTTAAACGGTTTAATTTCGAGTTCGCAGGTCGACTCCCGGTTGACCTATTTAATAAATGGGTCATGGCGGGTTGACCCGCCGTTGACCCGCTTTTTAATCGTGCGGGTTCAACCCACTTTATTTCGTGCGGGTTTCGAATCGTATTATCGGGTCGTGTCGAAATTGACATGCTCTAAAAGCCCCCCAAAACTAGCCCTTTTGAATTTTTTGAGAGACCAAATGATAATTAATTAACATGATTTAATTTTTTTTATTTTAATATTTTAAAATTCAATTCAATTATTGAACTTAAATTTCAATATTTTTTGGTTATTGTTGGCACCAGACATACTTCAACTAATTTTTTTGAAGTAATACGATTTTAAACTTTAATTTGCGGCTGTATATATATTTTTATAGATCGATATTTGTTGCTTGTTGCTTTGATGCCAATATTGTCTTGATTTGTGTTTGAAGAAACTATACCTGAGTTCCTTTAAATGCTGTGATTTAATTTCTACAAATAGTTTATTTATGTTGAACAATATTAATGTCAAAACCTTTATTTCTTGTCGGCGAGGAACATAAATTTATATCTGAGGCAGCAGCTGCTAAATATTCATCATTCCTTTTTTATGTTCGTAGTACTGTGTAGTGATTAATGTCCTAGATCGTTAGCTACATTCGGAGGAGTAGGAGTGAATGTCGCGATTCCGCGTAGAACTAACATTTAATATTAGTATCGCCATATCTGAAATATAATGAAGAATTACACGGCTTGATCGTACGTACTTGCATGCCCTACACGTGGGATAACGATCACTGCTTTGAAATCAGAAAAATTCTTCGACGATGCCCTAGAAACGAATTTGTCAGTACGAGTGAACGTTAACTTCGATCCAAGGTACTTAATTTATCAATTAATAATTAAATCCTTGGTAAAATATGATTGGCATATATGCTCATATAATTAAGCATATTCTTTAATGTTCTAATTGGATGTAGAAATTGTGTTTTCCCTTGATGTTCAAATGTGTGTATTTTGTTTTTATACATAAAATATCTGCATTTTCACTTCTCAGTACTTGGGTCATAGATGTTCTCCATGTTTATAACCATTCGAATCGCAGCAGTAGCAGTGTTGATCGATGAATGAACACACATTTTATTTAACTGTAAAAAGGAATTTCTTATTGAAAACAATTATCGCTAAAACACAAAACACATTTAACGAGAAAACATTCCGAAAAAAAAAAAACGACTCTAAACAAAACCAACAAAATACCACAAATATAAAAAAACAACCAAAACGAAACAACCATTTATTAAAGTAGTTGAAAGAAAAAGCCACGGTCAGAGCTAATCCTTCCCAGCATCGGTTGCCACGTCATCAGGCACGAAATCAGGGGGGCACCCGTACTTGTAAGGGAACTCGAGCTTGGAATTTCCAGCCTCAGCCGGGCACGGGAACTCAAAGTTGTCCCCACCACCGACTGCTGTAGGATCCAATATCGGAGATCCGAGAAACAAAGCATCCACAATCCCGAATGAGCCCATGTCAAACAGGGAGGGCCCGCCGGGACCCGACAGGGGCCCACCTCCAAACAGAGTTTCATTGTTCTTGAACGGATCGGAATCCAAGTTTGGATCCTCCTTCTCCGCAGCAGCCGGCATTTCCTTGGCGCCATCTTGTTTCAGTTTGGTTTCAAAGGCATTCTTGAAACCGGTTATGAACTCCTTGAGATCAACGAGTTGGTCGAGGGTGAGGTCATCAAGGTTGGGCTGGTGGGCCCGCTTCAGCCGGTTGAGTTCCTTCTTCTGTTGCTTCTCCGCCTCCAGAAGCCTCCCGAGGGAGGTGAGGTCCTCGTTGCGTTGGCGCACGATTGGGTTGTTGTAGGCTGATGGGCTTCGGTTGGGCTCGGTTATCCCGAGGGCAGTCTGCCTCTGGAATCTGTTAGTGACCGACATCACGGAAGGGCTCCCGAAGGAGTGGGCCTTGCTGCTCGGGGAGAATATGACTACGGCAGCTTCGGCTCCACAGAGGGTGGAGATCTCGCTTGACTTCTTGAACACCCCGCCTCGCCTCTTCGAGAAGGTGACCTGGCGGTTGATGTCGTTCTCGATCCTCTGGATCTCGATCTTCTGCCGCCCTTTTCCTTTCGACATTGATGGTGGGAATGGAATGGATGGAGAAACTCAATGAGGAGGGAGGCCTACTTATAGTTCTTGGGAGGGGAGTGCTTTTTGATTTGATGAAATGATTTGTTGAATTAAATTTGGATATCAATAATTTGTTTTTTCTTTTTGTGTTTGTTGTTAATCATTTCATGGTGTTGGGAATCAAGGATTCATGTTCAAAATTTAGAAAATATTACATGTAGATTTCATGGGGTGATTGTGCTTTTAATTAATGGGATGGGTAATTATATAATCAGCTTGTTTTAATTGCATAATTTATCAAAGTGTGATTCTCTTGTTTACCATTGGCAAATACACACAATGGAAAGTGTACACATATAGGACATGGAAATCTTCTTCTTGCAAATTGGGGGAAATATCACAAATGGTCTTGTACGGATGTCATTTTCCGTAAGTAGTCCTGTATTTTCAAAAGTTATCACAGTTGGTCCTTTTGCCCGGGAAAGTGACGCGTTATTGTCACGCGCCGCCAAAAATCTGACATGGCAATCGGAAATTACATCCGTACAGGACCATTTGTGATAATTTTTGAAGATACAGGACTACTTTTGGCGGCGCGTGACAGTAACGCGTCACTTTCCCGGGCAAAAGGACCAACACTGATAACTTTTGAAGATACAGGACTACTTACGGAAAATGACATCCATACAGGACCATTTGTGATATTTTCCCTGCAAATTGAATGGAATGTGAAAAAAATGCAGCAACACTCTTGATGATTGCTTTTGACAATCGAAATCAATTCGACCTGAGTCGACTCGAGTCGAGAGTTTGAACTCGCCTCGTTGCCTCGATTATTCACGACTTGAGTATGAGTTTAGTTTGTAAAATGTTTTAATGGATGACAAAATTCTGTAATTTTTTCAATTATGAATAATTAGATTATGCACACCTTAAATTTATTATGAAAATAATATAATTAGAAGTTTATTTTCATTTGTAAATTAGATTGTTCTAATACTTAATAGGACATATGGAAATCTTGTTCTTGCAAACTGCATGGAATGTGGAAAAAATGCATCAACAATTGATGTTTGCTTTTCACAATCGAAATCGAGTCAACCCGAGTCAAGAGTTAATTTGAACTCGCCTTGATTATCGACGAGTTGAGTCTGAGTTTAGTTTTTAGAATGCATGGCAAAATATTACAATAGAAGCAGAAGTGATGTGGATTATTCAAGAATCGAAGTCGATTTGCTTTATAAAAAGAAGATATCAATGAACTTCTATGAAATGGTTTCTCGGGATTCAGCCAATTGTCTTGATTGTGAAATATCATTGAGAAATAGGAACCCGTGTTATCAAAGGATTTCCTGCGATTATTTCTAGTATGGAATGAGTCAATCATGCACTTTGGTGTCTTAGGTTTTCGGTACGTATCACGATTATCCAATAAGAAGGGTTTTCATTTTTTCAAATGAACAATTTGAAGACTTATTGATTCTAACAACTGATTGTAGAGTTGATCATTCGGACTTTTAATTCATAGATGTAGATCTCGGACCTATGAATAGGGATATTCCCGAAACTCACACGGAAAATAAGGAAGTGAGTTAGACAAAAAGAAAAGCAACTTGGACAAAAAAAGAAGTGACTTGGACAAAAAGAAACGAAGTGGCTTACACAAATCTTTTGTGTGGATAAACTCAGACCAATCAATTCAATTATTTATAATTAAATTGTGCGTACACCTTAAATTTATTATGAAAATGATATAATTAGAGGTTTTTTTTGTAAATTAGATTTTTCTCTAACATAACGTAAACAATATTGTATTGGAGTATATAGTATATCTTAATCTATAAACTGATTTAACCTTTTTATTTAATTGAGAACCATTAGATAATTTTATTATAACGTCAAACTCCATTTTTATGCTATAAAATTTAATAAAGATATACAAATTATAATTTAAATAATTATAATATTTATGTTCTCATCCATTAAAATAAATAATTTATAAATTTAACACATCTCGATCAAAATTAGATGAATAATCGTAGTCAAAAGCACAAAATAGTTGAATAATAGTTATCAAGACGATTTACAAATTATAATATTTACAAAATTATAACATTTAAAAAAGATGAATAATATGATTTACAAATTATAATATTTACAAAAGAGATGAATAATAGTAGTCAATAATACGATAAATTAGATGAATAATAGATGAATAATAATAGGCATTAAGACGATTTACAAATTAGAGAAATAATAGTAAATAAAATTACTCCGCGGTGTTAAAAACTATTCAATAAGAAGCGGTAGATTAATCTGATTGTTTGTTAAATTATATTGTTTGTTAAATTATATTTTACGTGTGCTCTCTTATTCATAGTTATATTGTATTTTAAAATTTTTCATGTCAAAATATCCTCTCGTATCCATAGTTATATTGTATTTTTCAATTTTTCATGTCAAAATATCCTCTCGTATCCATAGAAATGATTTGTTGAATTAAATTTGGATATCAATAATTTGTTTTTTCTTTTTGTGTTTGTTGTTAATCATTTCATGGTGTTGGGAATCAAGAATTCATGTTCAAAATTTAGAAAATATTACATGTACATTTCATGGGGTGATTGTGCTTTTAATTAATGGGCAATTATATAATCAGGTTATTTTAATTGCTAAATTAATCAAAGTGTGCATATTTCTATTGTTTACCACCGGCAAATACACACAATGACAACTGCATGTACTCATATAGGACATGGAAATCTTGTTCTTGCAAACTGCATATATGGAATGTGAAAAAAATGCAGCAACACTTGATGATTGCTTTTGACAATCGAAATCAAGTCGACCCGAGTCGAGAGTTTGAACTCGCCTCGTTGCCTCGATTATTCACGACTTGAGTATAAATTTAGTTTTTAGAATGTTTTAATGGATGAAAAAATTCTGTAATTTTTTCAATTATGAATAATTAGATTGTGCACACATTAAATTTATTATGAAAATAATATAATTACAGGTTTATTTTCATTTGTAAATTAGATTGTTCTAATACTTAATATGTAAACAATATTGTATTAGAGTATTGTTGCAGATATAAAAGAAAAGATTGTGTGTTGTTGCCCAAGCTAGTATAATTATTTTATTTATTTATTTTATTAGGGTTTTAGTACTATTTATATGTCTAAGTATTTTCATTTATTCGGTAGTTGTTTATGATGAAATAAAGTTTGTTCTTCAGTTGAGGTTTTATCAGATTTCGGTATTATTAGGAATCAATGAATCTTGATATTTTAATTAATTCTCGGTATTTTGCGGAATCAACGAGTTTAATCGTGTGTTTATTACTTCCCTGCGTCAGTTGGTATCAGAGCCGAACGATGCCTCCCCGTTCCCGGTCTGCTCGCGAATCCGCCGCTGAGGCCGCAGCCCGTCGCGACGCCGACGTCGCCGCCTTAAGCCGCCAAATCGCAGCCCTCGCCGTCGATCTCGAGGAGCTCCGCCTTGCTGTTTCCAACAAGCTATCGTCACCTCCACGCTGACCGATCCCCGCGCTTGAACGCACCCTTGGTGATGAACGCGATCCATATGATGATTCGGAAAGACGAGTCAGCCTCGATCTGGTATAAAGGACCGATCTGAGATTTCGAGTCGATTTGGGACGCCAAGCCCGTCGAGCCGATCTGGGACGTCGAGCCGATCTGGCATGCCGAGCTCGAGCCGAACTCGAATGTCGAGCCCACCGAGCCGATCTGGGATGCCGAACCCGCCGAGCCTGAGCCGAGCTGGGATGACGAGCCACTTCCTCAAGCTGCCCTTAAACCTGGGTTTTCTTTGCAAGGTCCAAAATATTGACACTGCACACATGTTGATAATTTATGTGTTCACATATACTTGAAGATACCCAATTTGGGAAAAATATTCATCAAGAAATCCAAAACATTTGGGTAAGATCACAACAAAATAAAAGATACTCTAAAAGACTATGTGGTGATGTCGAGTAGTCAGATAGAAGCTACTGTTCATGCGCCACATCGTCGTGTCGTTGCCCTTGCACTGCGCCCTCAGGGTCGTTTTGGTGTTTGATCCCGGTATTTTCGTGCTCGATTTTTAGGTTCGCGGTCGAACCTTCTCCAAGAGGGGGAGAATGATGCAAATATAAAAAGCAAAGATCGTATCTTGTTGCCCAAGCTAGTATAATTATTTTATTTATTTATTTTATTATGGTTTTAGTACTATTTATATGTCTAAGTATTTTCATTTATTCTGTAGTTGTTTATGATGAAATAAAGTTTGTTCCTTAGTTGAGGTTTTATCAGTATTCTTACATATTAAATGAATAATAGTAATAAGACAATTTACAAATTAGACGAATAATATAGATTAATAATGCTAGTCAATTACAAATTAGATAAATAATATAGATGTATAATGGTAGTGAATAACACGATTTACAAATTAGATGAATAACTCGTTTGTTAAATTATATTTTACATTATACTGTATTTTTCAATTTTTCATATCCTATAAAAAGCAAGTCGCACCCCATACAAATAAATAATTTTAGCATATTTTTTAACTCTTTCATAAATTTTACTCATAACTATTTTATTTTATTAATTTGAAATAAAGATAAAAAAAATTTGCTCCCATAAATGTAGTTTTTTTCGATTAAATTTCACATACATTCATTTTCTCAATATAGTCCCAAATATGTCGAATTTGTTTTAATTTAATCCTTTTTTGACGAAGTGCCCATAGATATTGACTCAGCGCCAGCGTCATGTGTTAGCATCTCATTGATGAACGACTTTAAAAAAAAGTCGTTGACCAATGGGATGCAGACACGTAGCGCTGAGTCAACATCCATGGGTACATTTCGGCGAAAATTGAAATTTCCGTACAAAAAGGACTAAATTGAAGCTAAAGTCGGTATATTTGAGACTAAATTGAGAAAACGGATGTATGTTTCTAATTTTCTCTAAAGAAAAATGTTTGACTATGGGACATATATATTTGAGTATTTAAAGTGAGAGATGGCTGCATTTGTAAAGTTGAGAGGTGATTTCATTGAATAAAAAATCATATGTATGTTACAAATTGGGGTTTTATAGATTTATTAGGCTATAATATGGATTAATGTATACATATACTACATAGGATAGGAGTATAACAATTGACGTTACTTGAGAGATGTGATTAAAATAAAGTGATACATTCTTAGCCTAAAAGTAAAAATATATAATAAAAACAATTGTGACAAATTAAGGCATAAATAAATGTAATTCATTCATCATCATCATAATGTGTATAAATCTTGAAAAAATATGACATTAATTATGAATCCACAATAAGAAGAAGAAGGTAGCTAGTAAGATACTAGCCCACGCATATATAATGAAGAGATCAGAAAAAGCCATGGCAATATCCAAAATTAGCATTAGCAGAAGAAGCTGCAATCATATTGTTAACTGCCTGCAGCTGGCTAGGTTTCGTCTCGTACTGATCGAAGACCCCGTTCGGCAGGTAAACCAGAGGACTCGGGTTCATCATCATCTTCGTCCCCTGCTGACTCACGTTCTTCTTCAACTCCTCCATGGCATCCTTGAGCTGCTCGAGCTCGTCCAGCCCTAATTTCTCGACTGGGGCCTCCCACCAATACTGGCTCTGGTTCGTCTTCCTCATGCCGTCGAGATTCTCCCCCCGTTTCCTCTGCATCTCGAGCTCGTTGAGGTATTGGCCCAATTGCAAGTTGAGGTCCCTCACGTTGGCGTTCCGTTGGGCCTCAACGAGGTGGAACGGGCCGTTGGCGTTGTTGTGGGCCGGGCTTCGGGCCAGGAACATGTCCACTATGGACTCGACGTTGGGGTGGCCGAAGGAGAAGACTTTCCCAGCGGGGGAGAAAACGATGATGGCGATCTCGACGCCGCAGAGGGTGCAGAGCTCGCTGGCTTTTTTGAAGAGGCCCGATCGGCGTTTGGAGAAGGTGACTTGTAGGTGGTTCTTGACTTCGATTTTCTCGATTTTGATCTTTTGTCGACCCATGCTAGGTTTTTTGGCCATGGGATCGATTAATTGGGGTGATGTGTATAGACTGAGAATGTTTTGTTTTGGTTGTACGTGTGTGTGTTTGTGTGTTGTGGATTGTAGAAATGATGGGAAGAATTTATAGGGGAGTTTTGGAGTTGGAGTTACATTATATTAAAAGTGGCAAATCATTCATGTTTGGCATTTTACACACCTGATTTGGGAGTTAGACAAATCTTTGTTAGTTAATGCATATGGATTGTTATGAGACAAAAATGTAATATTTGGTTGGCACTATTCAAAGGTGTTTTTTATACTTAAATATGGAGATAATATCATTATTAGGAGTGCTCTATTTGTACACCGACTGGACGGTGAGGTGATGTTTATTTTTATTTTTTTAATTATTTATATTATATAAATATATTAATTTTATAATAAAAATAAGTAATATTAATTAAAATTCATTTTTAAGAAACGTAAACATTTTTGCATTTTTGAAATCCATAAAATTAGCAGGTAATATAAAAATTAATTTTAAATATCAATTAAATTATGCGTTTTTACTTACTCGTACACACAATTTTACGAAAACTTAAATATTTTTACATTTTTGATATTAATTAAAATTTGTTTTTACGAACTTAAATATTTTTATATTTTTTAAACTTACAAAATGGCCACGTAATATAAATATCAATTTAGTCATGTGTTTATACTTACTCGTACACGTAATTAAATTTGTCTAATTTCAAAACATATTACGTTTTTAATTTTGAAAATTGCGCAATAAATATAAACGACTTTTATAATAAATATATACTAAAAAATATAAAAATGTTAACGATTTTTATTAAATATTTTAAAGTATAAAATGTATTTTATAATATAATTTATTTACGCATGTTTTTGAGGTTAAGGTATTTCAATATTTTTATAATTCAATTGCACATATAAATTTTAGAAGTCTTTTTGTATTTGTTTATATTTATTGCGTAGACGAATTTAATTGCGTGCACAAATAAGTAGAAACTCACGACTTAATTGATATTTAATATTGATATTTATATTACGTGCACATTTTGTAAGTTCCAAAAATATAAAAATATTTATGTTTGGTTAAAATGAATTTTAATTAATATTTTCGAAAAACGTGTTTTTATTATAAAATTAATATATTATTACATCCTACAAAAAATAAAAATAAAATTGCACATTGCCAAAAATCTTGTCAACGTGCAAATAGCATTTTTGCATTTTTCACAAGTTCGATTTCATAAATAGTCTTTTTTGTTATTTAAATATCAAAATTGGTACAAAAAATTGAAGTGGCATGTCAAAAATCTGACTCGTCAACTGGTCAAACTCTGTGGTCAATGCCACATCATCGACTTAGGGCCCTACTGCCACGTGTACCCTTGAAAATGATTTCTCAAAGTAAATGTGTAACTCCCAGGATTGTAACAACATCATTATTGTAACAAAATAAAACATTTAATAAAATAATCAAATATAAATATAATAAAAAGGCAATTTATTACTTGCACCCCTTTCCAAGATGAGCATCTTGCTCTCGGTCAACATTATATATGTGTTGATCAATTTACCTATTTTTTTTTCTTTTTTTTTCTCTCCTTTTTCCCTTTTCCCCTTTTCTCTCTATTAGGGCCGATCGCGATTTTTTTCCTTAAGCTCTACGGCCATTTCTCCTTCTCCACCGGCGGAGCGGCGACAGAGATCAATGGCGGCGAGGAGAGGATGAAGAAACGGGCCGCATTCGAGGCAGTGGAAGAGGAGGACGTCCACGCTTTCGACCCAGACGGCCCCTCCGCTGTTCAGGATTGCCGACATCCGGGCAAGGATCTGTGGTGCTCCTGGTACTACGTCGTTCGCGACATCGCCGTCGTCTTCGAATTGCTCGCCGCCGTCGTCTATTTCGACGATTGAGCTTTTTGGCCGCTCTATAGGATTTCCCACGGGACTATGTTCTGAGCATTGTTCGTCCTCGGCCATTACTAGTGTTTTGCCAAGTTGTTAGATGATGAAACCCTAAATCCTCAAATTACAGGTTATTCTCTTATTGACGGCGACCTTTATTTTTTACTCTATCAACCTTCATTTTGTTCTCTGTCAACCTTCAGTTTGGTTTATTGCTAACTAATCTATTTTTTGTTGTTTTTAAATTGTATTTGAGGGATGCTTGCGCACTATAACACCCGAATCCATCAGCGACATCAAAAGTCGATTGGTAATTCATCCCCCAGACGCGATGAACGTATCAACCTCTCGTTAGTTTAGGGTTAATGATTTAGTTTTCTCCGAAGTAAATAATATATCGTTTCTTTAATCATCATCGAGCAATAATCTTGATGCTTTTGTTTCTGAATCAAGGTTTTAGCTTTGAATTTATTTATTTATATTTACAATTCTGAAAAACTCTGTCAAAGAAGACGTGTCGAAAGTTAATGTGCATCAATGGAGGCGCGGTAAGAGGAAAACGTCACAGAAGAAGCGCCAAAAGTGTATGTACATCGATGGAGGTGCGGTGGTATGAAAAATCGTACCAAAAAAAAATTGGGGTTCCCCTGCCCCTTATTTTTCATAAAGATTCATGAAATATTAACGACATTTTGAATTTCTTCCACCTCAATCGAAAGTTTAGGCTACCTTAGAATATGAAACTAGCTATTAGTATGTTCAAAATTAGAATATGGGAGGCTGTGTTGATTGGTTTATTTTTTATACTTCTTTTTCAATATGTGTTGTGTGTTGTTTGTAGGTGATGGAGTGGAGTCTACAACTCAGTTAATGCTGTTGAGGCAATCTTCTCAAATGTGGCTTGAAAATATGGAATTAGTGGTCCTTTTTGGTATGCAAGTCGTATCACAATCCAGACATGACTTTATATAGATAGAAAATCAAGATATGAGTTTTACTTTGTTCTCGATATATCGTATTTTTTGAGAAATGATATAATAAACATGTGTTCTTATCTGGTGTGAGAGCAAAATTAAAAGGAAAACTCCTGACGCGCACTGTTTGTGAATCCGTCAAATGAACCAAATCCTTCCTCACCCCTAGTAGAAATGTTGATGCAAATTGAATTACTTCGAGTCATGTTTCTAAAATAAATAGAGTAGTTGGTGACATGCTATGATACGTTTTCTTACTAGTTAATTTGATGGATGACTGATTGTCTTGCCTTTCTTTGAAAACAATGACGTTGAAACATGTGTATAAATATTTTTGGTGTTTCATGTATAGAAAGTAAGAGAAAGAAATCCGGTAAAAGACAATACCCACCTGAGGCGCAACTTTACAAGTGGGTTTTTATATAAATTTTGTATTGAGGTTAACATGTAAATGTGATTTGATTCATATTGTGTCATACTCCCTCCGGCCATTAATAGATGTCATACTTTGCTGGACACGGAGTTTAAGAAAATTGTTATTTTTGTATTTTTTAATTGAAAAGTAAAAGGTAAAAATATATTTTAAAAGTGAAAAGTAAAGTAGTTGTGAGTAAAGTTTAAAAAGTATAGGTGGGATAAAGTAGAATAAAATTGTATATTAAAATGAAAAAGTTAGAATAAGTATTTCCTTTTTTGGGGTGTGTCAACTATTGTTGGACACCCCAAAAAGGAAAGTATGACAACTGTCTTTGGATGGAGGGAGTATTTTCTTATAAGATTCTGCATACTTCATATTTATGATTGAAAAATATGCATGATCATATTTTATACGGAGTATTTCATATCTCAAAAATGTGCAGGGAGAAAGTATGACTAAACATATTTTATACTTCATTTTTATATTGCATCATCTTTCATATTAAATTGAGTTCATCCTTCATTTTAAATAGTTATTATTATTTTTTTCAGATACAAGCTAAATTTCTTACAAAAATAGCATAAAGGAGAATGCTTCACCACCAAATAAGGTAAAATTTTGAACTTACTTGGTGGTTACGAATACGATTAGCTATTATACTTAGATCAGAACTAAACTAGTTCATTCTCTTTCTCCCGTACATCGGTGGAAATGAAGGTTTACTCGAAGAACAAGAAGTCGAAGTCTCTTCGCATGGCCCTAATGCCATCCCGGAGCTTGTTGCATGTGTACATCCAGCTCTTCAAGATCGATGGGAGGCAGGTGCTCCCAGAACAGACCCAACATTTCCTCATACTGGAGCTTCCGAGTTTCTACCTGGCGGATTTCTTGCTGAATTGTTGCTAGCCTTTCTTAGATAGTATCCATTTTTTTTACTTGAAGTTTTTCTTCTACCTCTTTCTTTGTTTGAAAATATAGACTGAACTAGCAACTCATCAAGAAAGAAGTTTGGTGTTAGTCTTGTTTTTTGTGTTATTCTTTTTTTATAAATAATAACATGTATTAGTTTTGGAAATTGTATTTGATAGTAGATTTGAAACTTCATTTTTGTGACGGACCTTCATTTTTGGAACTTCCTTTTCAAAAGTATGATCCTTCATATTCATATTTATGATCCTTCATTTTTAGCAAAAACCTCAACTAAAAAATCATCATCATCATAAACATAATAAATAATTACAAGAAAAAAGTAAAAACAATGGAAAAAACATACTGATGAACTAATAAGAATGAACAATGACTAATAGATTTTAATGAAAAATAATGAAGCATGAAACATGACAATAATGAAGCATGAAACATGACAATAATAAAGTATGAAACAAATAAAATTGAAGTTTACACATGAGTGCATACTAATTTACCGGTCATTCGCCGCCCTCGATTTTAGATCGCCGAACTCTGAAATCTTTCGCCGCCCCTCCCCTTTGATCGCCGCTTCGATACTAGACATTTTGATATAAGACCCCCTCGTTCGGACTTTAAAAATGTTGAAGGATGATGTAACCAAAACTGAAGCATTATGTTAATTAAAATGAAGATTGATGTTTTTTGAGAAATGCATAGTAATTAATTTATCATTCTGTTAATTATTAGTTTAATAAGTTTCATGTGAATTGTAGACATTTATTTAATTTGTTTAAATCATATTATTAATTTTATTGGAATTATAGATTTAAGTTTGATGTGAATTGTTTTTTTTTTCTTGTGATATTTATTTATTTATTTATTTTTTGTTTGAGGATGATCATAGTTGAATAAAATGAATGAAATGAAAATTACCCTTTAAATATAATGAAAGATGATGTTAAATAAAACTGATGAATGATGTTAATTAAAATGAAGATTGATGTTATTTAGAAATGAGTAACACACATCTATAATTATGAAGTTATCATTCTAGTGAATTATTTAATTATGTTAAAATGAACCATGATATATATTTTATATATTTGTTATAGTTTAAGATGATAATAGTTAATAATTAGTGAATGAATTGAAAATTGCAATTTAACATAAATGAAGAATGATGTTAAAAAAATGAAGAATGATACTGATTAAAATGAAGATTGATTTATCTACAAAATTTGTATAATAGAATGACGTTAATGACAATGGAGAAAGATGTTAATATAATATTATTCATAATATGTTGATAGAAAAGTCTCTCTTTCTAATTCTAATTGCTAGTAAACATTGAACAAAACAAAATTTTAAAGCAAAAATAAGAATTTAAAATACATAAGACGTCATCATTTATATAAAAAAAGGGTCTCGACTCCGTCGAATGCCAAAGACTTCGCCAACGCTTCGTAATTGTGTAGGAGGTCGATCGTCAGTAGTGTTGAGTATGGAGGCCGATTCACGCCAAGAAGACGAGAAACGACGGACGGGAGAAACGGCGGTCGCCGGAGGGGTTCCGACGATCGCGGAAGGATTCCGGCGGTCGCAGGATAGGTTTCGGCGGGCGCCGAAACCAAGGAAAACGGGTCAGACGGACTGCACGGATTTGGGCCCCATTGGCGGGCGCCATTTGAAGATCGGCGGTCGCCGAAAGCTTTCGGCGGGCGCCAAAAGCAAAACGGCGGTCGCCGTTTTGCGGATCGCTGGGAGCGCGATTTTCTTGTCCCCCAAGTTTTGTCCCCCCTTATTTAAACCCTATGTGCGTGAATAATAGGGTTAACACCTCCAGAACTAGAATTGAGATTATAGCTATTACGAGTCTTGTAATTACGTTCTATAATTGTTCTAGTAAATTATTGCAGCGGCAGAAAGTGGACGTAGCCCTCGTTAACGGGTGAACCACTATAAATCTCGTGTCTCTTTTATTCCGTATTTTTCGTTCTTGTTTTGTTCGTATTGCTTTTCAAGCGGGGACTTCAGAGCGCTAGGGTTATAGCGATCGGGGAAAAGCGATGACGGACACCACCACCTCGTTCGGGGTTACAAAATTTGACGGGAATAACTATGGGCACTGGAAGATGCAGATTGAGGACTACCTTTACGGGAAGAAGCTCGGAATTCCTTTAAAGGGTAGACTGGAGAAGATCAAGGATGACGAGGAATGGGAAAGCCTCGACAGGCAGGTGTTGGGATTGATACGTTTGTCCTTGGCTTCAAACGTGTCATTCAACGTGCGCTCAATTACCACAACCAAGGATTTGATGGCTGCCCTATCAAACATGTACGAGCAACCTTCAGCGAACAATAAGGTGTATCTCATGAAGCAGTTGTTCAACCTGAAGATGTCGGACAATGCAAACGCAGCCAACCACATCAACGAGCTGAATTCCATCTTGGATAAATTGAAAGGAGTCGGGGTGAATTTCGATGATGAAATTTACGCTTTGATCCTACTTGCGTCTCTGCCGGATAGTTGGGAGCCCATGCGGGCAGCTGTTAGCAACTCTATGGGGAAGGAGAATCTGCAGTTCTCCGAAGTTAGAGATAAGATCCTAGCCGAGGAAATTCGGAGAAAGGATTTCAAGGGAAAGTCTTCCAGTTCGGCCTTGAGTGTGGAGAACCGGGGGAGAAACTCGGGTAGGAATACTAACAGGAACAGAGGGAGATCCAAGTCTAGGAGTGGAAGAGATAGCTCGAAGTCCGAGGATAATGAGTGTTGGAATTGTGGGAAGACGGGGCACTTCCAGAGGTGACGAGCCCGGATGCTTGTCGTTGGGAGCAAACAAGCTGTCAAAATGAAATTTATAATTTAGCCAGTACCCAATTACTACAAAAGAGTAGATAATGGTAAGTACGTGGGGTCGGTCCCACAAGGAGGCAATTACAGTAGGTGATCTTGGCTTTGCCCAAGGGGTTGTCACAAAAGGATTTTAGTTTGGGGTGCTATGGGCACAGCGGTTTTGCAATCGTTTCACACTTTGACCTAACTACTGCTAACCAAACTAACATGCAATTAAAAAAAACTAAAAGTAAAGCAAGCAATCACTCAGATCTAACAGAATATTAAACAGAAAACTTAATTCAAATGGGAAACAAAGCATCCGGGCAGACAACTTCACTCAGGATCGTTAGGGCAAACTACCGTTCATTGGCACTAAGGATTTTTACCAGCGGTTTGTCAACAGTTATAGGGTGCGTAAGACAAAAGTGGTCCTATTGCGTCACGCCCAACAGTTGCCCCACCCCTCATCTATCCTTACTGTGTAAAGAGAAGGCTAGCTAACACTTTGCCTAATCCCCTGGATCTGAACAATTCGATAACCTATGCGACCAAACATGGATCTAGTTTGCCCAAACCCGCATTACCCTCTAGACAGACCCGCTCGGCCAATAGCATGCTCGAAACATACGACCGCATCTCCTGCAAGTTCTAGTGCTATGCCCGCAACAATACTACAAGGTACATCTATGCGGTTTGCCAATCACCAGTATCCCAGTTTGTAAGGGTTCACTAGTGGTCGTCCTAGTTTGCCCAAACTCCCCAGAAATAAACCTCAAACAACTTTGCCTCGGGAACAAACGCCCAACCGGTTAGTTCAGCCCCTCCAACCTCGCGGTCTAACTAAACCCTAATTTCACCCTCGATCCGCCCTGCCCAGATGCACAATAATTTAGCCAATCATACTGAAAATAAAAGACAAAATAATTAAGGGAAAACGATCTATATTATTCATAGCTTCAAATCGTAAAATCGTTTTTGAAGGAAATCGGAAAACGGAATTGAAAACTTAAAAACAAAACATAAAGAAATTGTTTCTCGACCCGAAGGTCGGATCTACTGCAAACAAATAAAGAGACTCGGACGAACAGCTCCGATCTCTTCTCCGGCGACTCCGGCGGCGACGGCGAACTGCGGGACCGGCGGCTCTTCCGATTTCTCGATGCGTAATATCGTCCTCTTTTGCTGCCCGTCGCGCCCCGCCTTTTATATACTTCAATTTTGAATTTTGAATCCGCGGCTGTTTCTCGCCCCTTAGGAATAGGAGTCCTTGGTCAATGGGCTGGGGGATAAGTCAGATCCCCCGAAATCAGGGATTCTGGTACGCTGCCAACTTGCCCGCAGCGAATCTCCTGTCTGCCGCGTCTTCTGCCCAAACTGAAATCTGCAGGTATTTCTTCTCCTCCACAGGTGGTCGGACCAGGCACGGTACTTGGTAAGATTTCTGGGTCTTCTGCTTCGTGACCTTACCCATTTGCCCGATGTGGTCAAACTGTTGCTTGTCACTACCGCTCCAGAACTTTGCCCAAAGAAGGGGATTTCCTTGCCTCTTTTGCCCAGTGCGCCACCTGTTACCTGCATCACCACACACTCTGCCCAAACACCTAATTGTGCCCTCCCAGACACGTTAACGACTCAAACTGACTCAATAAAGGGTGTAAAAGTGCTCTAAGATGAGCAAATAAAATGGCTCATCAGAACCGCACACACTTGGATACGCTTGTCCCCAAGCGTGGGCTCTGATTTGCCTGACTCAAGACCAAAGTGAAAAAATAAATGAAAGGAATAGAGAGAAATAAAACAAAGGAATTTAGCATGATCAGTACAGGGCATAGTACATACAGATAACACAAAATTCAAGTAAAGATAAAAATAAGTCAAGAGGCTGTTCAAGGTCTTTGGGTTCACTCCCTCACAGTGTTTCTCTCTTTTCAGTGTATGGGTTCAATGACACTCATTTTCTGCTGTGATTCCACTTTGCCTAAATTTGCCTTATTGCTAATCTGAGTTTGTTTTAACTAAGCAGGGGATTATCAACGGGACTTTTATTGGGTTGTAGTGTTAGGCTCATATGGGTAAATTTCTGGGAGTAGGCTCTGTTTGGGCAGAGGGCTTTTGGTGTTAGCCTTTTCTCTGCCACTTTGCTCCTTTTCTTACGGGCCTTAGCACAACAACTATTTATTTCATTTTTTCTTTGTTTTTCTATTTTTTTCTTTTTTTTTTCTTTTTTTTTTCTTCTTTTTTTTTTCCCTTTTTTTTTCTTTTTTTTTTTTCAACACTATGCCCTAACTCCCTCTTATCTCTCTGGCTGCCTATGTAATGTGGGCATAATACCAGATGGGTTCACAAAGAATATTCAATCAGGCTCAAAGGGGCTAGCAAGGGACAATGTTATTTATTTAAGCAAAAGGAAACAAGAAAATGCCCTAATCATCTAACAACCCCTACTCAGTCAAACTACTCATTTCAGCAAACAGGCAAAGACAGGCATTGTAAACATCACAGCAGACTCTCAAAGAAAGAAATCATATATCAATGTCGGCTCAATTCTCACAGTTTGCCTAGAACAGTTCCATCATCCCTATTTCATGCATCTTAACTATAAATTTTGAGTTACTGTATGTATGTTTGGCCAAAGTGATCACATAATCATGCTGACTCGATTAGAAACAGGGGTTTGCCCTTTCCCTTTCCCCCCTCACACACTTTGCCTGGGCAAAGTGTGTAAAAGTAATAAGATTGGTAGAGGCTACCCACGACCAGACTGTGACTCAAAAAGTTTGGCGCACCTGCCCCCTCACACACTTTGCCTGGGCAAAGTGTGTCAGCAGGGAGATCAACCTAGTCTCCCCCGAACCAGAGTGACTCGGGGGTGACCTTAACAAAAACAAACAAAACAAAAGGAAAATAAAACCTAAAAAACTACTAAAACAAGGGAGGGTACAAATTAGGAGGTGGAGGCAGGTGTGTACCTGAATCCACAGTAGTCAAAGTACGCGACCATCATCGCCTTCACGTCTCCGAACGCCTTCTCGATCTTGTCCAACCGCGCCTCGATAGCGCCTTGCCTTTCTGCAATCTCCTCTTTGGCCTTAGCCTCTGCAATCGGATCTCTCGCCTCTGCCTTCACCGCAACTGGTTTCTCCTCCAGGAACTTCACACTGCCATCACTCAAAGGGACTATGTCCTGCATGCGCTTGAAACACTGGATGTCAAACTTGCCTTCCATCATCATGTCCAGCTCTTTGCCTTCCTTGATCAGGTTCATCTTTGCTGCATACACCATCGGGAAGTGGGCCAATGAGAGGCGCTGGAGAGGGTGAGTATGGAGCCACTTCATCTGGGCACAGAGGCATGAACTGAAATGCAGCCTTATGTTCTGGGTCATGCACCACAGTATGCCCAACTCGATCTGGGAAACTGCACTGCTGCTGTCGATCTTGCCAAAGAAATTGATAGCCAGGATCCGGTGGCAGACTCTGAGGGCATGGCTCTTGAACTGGATGGACTTGGTGGTTTGCCCCACGAACTCGCCTCCTTTACCCAACTCTTTCCAGATCTTCTGCAGTTCCCTCTTTGTGTACTCCGGGAAAGTCCTCAGTGCTTCCTGGTAGGCCTTTGACTTCAGATCCGCAATACCTGCCATATCCAAACAAAAATCTAATTCATTACCACCAATAGAGACGCCTCGACCAAACAACTCAAACTGTATTCCTATCACTCCCTCGTCTTTGGTCTCTTTGATTCCCAGAGACCCAAAGAACTCTCTCACGACGCCTTCGTTGATTTGCCCAGACCACTCAAGAAACGGCTCCCACCCTATGGCCTGGAAGTAGCCTCGGACCTCCTTCTCCACACCCATCAGTTTGAGCGAGTCGAAGCACACTGTTTTGGGGGCCGCGATCTCGCGCGCCGATGTGTCAACCGCCTTTCTCTTCTTCGTGGATGCGCGGGTCCGGCTTTTGGGGGTTTTGTAGGTCACCTCCTCCACATCGTCCTCCTCCATCGGAGTCTTGCCGGCGGCCGTCGATTCCTCCTTCTCTTTCTCGTCAGAGGTGGATCCGGCAGTGGGGGTGGGAGAGACCTTCTTCTTGCCTTTGCCCGCCGCTTTCCTTGGCTTCTTTTTCGGGGGGCTATCAACAGCGGCTTTGCCCTCCTCCTCCTGGGCGGCGGTGGCTAGGGTTTCCAGATCTTCTTTCTCGCCGGTGGTTTTGGACTCGTCGATCTCCTTGGCGAACTCGTCGACTGGTGTGTTGTCCGTCTCCGTCGTGGCGGGGCTGGGTAGGATGGTGGTCAGGGGAACGGCGTTAAGGGCTTCTTCGGCGGTGGGGGATTTGGGCTTCGCCGGACTTGATTTCTTCGGTGACACCATCTTCTTCAACTTTGATGCAGCGGTACCTATGGTAAGATTAATTAGGGTTTTGTTAGGAATTTTTCTCAATTTGTTTTTCGCTCTAGTAGATACCATAAGGAGAGAGAGAAGGGATATATAATTATTTTTGAATTTTGAAAATAGAGGGGTTAATGGCAGTTATCGGGAATAGCGGGGAGTGGATAGAGGCGTGATGATGGTGGAGTTGCAGAGTCCCTGATGGGACGGTTTTCAGTCCTTGAAAATCGCAACTGCCTAATTGCGTATCCCTGATTATTCTCATCTTCCTGGTATGCCCAAAGTCTTAGTCTGCCCAAAGTAAACTTCCTGCAAAATCAAAAACAAACATACCCTTCCTCACGGCATAGTCAAAGTCTCTTGTTACAAGTAGATTTATTCCTAATCTAAATAAAAGGAAATAACAAAAATAAACAAACATACCAGGTTGCCTCCTGGCCAGCGCCCTAGTTATAGTCCCGGGCAGGACCCAATTGCTTGATTCGATCACTCAATCAGGGCAAGCTGCCCTTCCAGATTCTCTTGCCCAAAGTAGGGCTTCACTCTATGACCATTCACTTTGAATATGTAGTCATCGTCTTTTTTGCTTTTCAACTCCACAGATCCATTTGGGCTGACATGGTGAACAAAGTAAGGTCCTTCCCACTTAGAGGACAGTTTGCCCGAACGGAACTGATTCCTGGTTTGGTACAGTAAGACTAACTGTCCAGCCTCAATCTTTTTCTTCTTAATCAGTTTGTCATGGGCTCTTTTGGTCCGCTCTTTGTAGTGGGCAGCATGGTCATATGCCTCAATGCGAAGCTGCTCCAATTCGACCAAGTCAAGTTTTCGCTCGTTCCCAGCCAGATCCCAGTCGAAGTTGACTTTATTCACTGCCCAGTGTGCCTTGTGCTCTATCTCTACGGGCAAATGACAAGCTTTTCCAAATACCATTCGGTATGGAGAAATGCCAAATGGAGTTTTGAACGCAGTGCGGTATGCCCACAGTGCATCATCCAGTTTGCTTGCCCAATCCTTCCCCTCTGGCCTAACTGTCTTCCTTAGAATAGCTTTGATAATCCTGTTGGAGAGTTCTGCTTGGCCGTTTGCCTGGGGGTGATAGGCACAGGTGATTCGATGAGTGACTCCATATTTCCGCAGTAGCCTCTCAATGATATAGTTGCAAAAGTGGGTTCCCTGATCACTGATAAGCGCTCTGGGCACACCGAAGCGAGTGAAGATATTCCCTTTGAGGAACTCAGCCACAATGCGCGAATCATTGGTGGTGGTGGCCTTTGCCTCGACACACTTAGAGACATAATCAACTTCTAGGAGTATATATTCCTTACCTTGTGAATTCGGAAATGGCACCATGAAGTCTATGCCCCAGACATCAAAAATCTCTACTGGCAGTATGGGCACAGAGGGCATTTCATTTTGCTTGGTCAAATTGCCTTCCTTCTGACACTCATCACACTTCTTGCATAGGTCATAGCAGTCTCTGAGCAAAGTGTTCCAATAGAATCTGCAATCCAGAACCTTTCTTGCAGTTCTCCTAGGCCCAAAGTGGCCTCCACAGGGTTGCTTGTGGCAGTGATTCACTATGCCCTGCTGCTCAGACTCAGGAATGCATCTTCTAAGGACTTGGTCTTCACATCTTTTCCACAAATAGGGTTCATCCCAAACGTAGCTCCTTGCCTCACGTTTCATCTTGTTTTTCTCATAATACGTCATGCCTTCTCTGAAAATCCCTGTAACCATAAAGTTCACAAGGTTAGCAAACCATGGCTCTTCGCCCAAAGTGGTAATTGAATATAAATGCTCATCAGGGAACGTCTCGGTGATAGGCATATCCTCTTCTTTCTGGAGAATCCTACTAAGGTGATCCGCCACGAGATTCTGATTTCCAGACTTGTCCCGAATTTCGATGTCAAACTCCTGGAGTAGCAGGATCCATCGAATTAGCCTTGGTTTAGTTTCCTTCTTTACCATTAGGTACTTCAGTGCAGCGTGGTACGTGTACACTATGGTCTTACTGCCCAGCAGATATGACCTAAACTTCTCGAAGGCAAAGACTATGGCCAAAAGCTCCTTCTCAGTCGTGGCATAGTTGCTTTGGGCAGCATTAAGGGTCTTCGAGGCATAGTAGATCACATGCTTTTCTTTCCCCTTCATTTGCCCTAACACAGCTCCCACTGCATATCCACTGGCATCACACATCAGCTCAAACGGCATGCCCCACTCTGGTGGTTGAATAATGGGCGATGTGACTAATCTTTCCTTCAAGTGGTTGAAAGAA
The DNA here is from genome assembly GCA_954870475.1 of Euphrasia confusa. Taxonomy (NCBI): domain Eukaryota; kingdom Viridiplantae; phylum Streptophyta; class Magnoliopsida; order Lamiales; family Orobanchaceae; genus Euphrasia; species Euphrasia confusa. The sequence continues at coordinate 12,014,087 of OX940949.1, read as the reverse complement.
GCCTTGCAGTCCTCATCAAAGTCCCACTCAACATCGTTCTGAAGTAGTCTGGTCAAAGGGCGAGCAATTTGGGCAAAGTCCTTCACAAATCGTCTGTAGAAGCCAGCATGCCCTAAGAACCCTCTGATTTGCTTCACATTCCTTGGGTATGGCAGCTTTGAGATGACTTCGATTTTAGCTTTATCCACCTCTATGCCCTTAGCTGAAATAACATGTCCAAGGGCAATTCCCTCTTCGACCATGAAATGGCATTTCTCGTAGTTCAATACAAGGCTCTTCTCCACACATCTTTTGAGCACCATCTCTAAGTGTTCCAAGCAGGAGTCAAAGGAGTTGCCGTATACGGTGAAGTCGTCCATGAACACTTCAATTCCATTCTCGAGTAGGTCAGCGAAGATACTCATCATGCACCTTTGGAAGGTTCCTGGTGCATTGCATAGGCCAAAGGGCATTCTCCTGTAGGCAAAGGTGCCAAAGGGACAGGTGAAGGTGGTTTTGTCCTGATCCTCTTGAGCAACCCATGTTTGCATATACCCTGAGTAGCCATCTAGAAAACAGAAGTGCTTCTTCCCGGCCAATCTCTCTAACATTTCATCAATGAAGGGCAAAGGAAAATGATCCTTGCGGGTTACCTTGTTCAGTTTGCGGTAGTCAATGCAAACTCTCCACCCAGTTTGTAGTCGTGTGGCAATCTGCTCATTCCTTTCGTTCTCTATGACTTGAACTCCAGACTTCTTTGGTACCACATGCACTGGGCTAACCCACTTGCTGTCAGACACGGGGTAAATTATGCCCACACTGAGAAGCTTCTTGATCTCTTTGAGCACAACTTCCTTCATTGCGGGGTTGAGCTTCCTTTGAGGATCACGTACGGGCACAGAGTCATCTTCCAGAAGAATGTGGTGTTGGCAGATGCTTGGACTTATCCCTCTTATGTCAGCCAAAGTCCACCCTATGGCCTGTTTGTACTGCCCCAGCACATATTTCAGCTTTGCCTCTTCTGCCTCTCGCAAATAGGCACTTATGATGACGGGAAAAGTGTCATTATCTCCCAAATATAGATACTTGAGATGTTTGGGCAGTTTTTTCAATTCCAACATTGGTGGCTTTTCAAGGGAAGGCACCATGATCATTTCTTCAATCTCTATCGGTTTGCCCGGGTTGCCTTTGAAATCCTCCAGAGAGTCTAACTGCTCAACTGCCTCTTGCAGTTCTTCTGGTTCGCCCTCCATATCAAACTCCGTAAGCCCTTGCTGAATGGCTATCTCAGTATGGTCGTACTTGCCACATTGGAGTGCCTTTGCCTCCACTGCCTTCTCAATTTGGTCAATGTAGTGGATCTCTTCGGTGTCGGCTGGGTGCTTCATGGATTTGTAGAGGTCAAAGGTGACCGTTTCTCCTTCGAATTTGCACGTTAGCCTTCCGGTTTCGCAGTCGATGTGGGTCCTTGCTGTTTTGAGGAACGGTCTGCCCAATATCATCACGGGGGCTTTACTTGATCTGCCCATATCGAGCACATAGAAATCAGCAGGAAATATCAACTCTTCCACTTTGACCAGGACATCTTCCAGTATGCCCTCAGGGTAAACATTAGATCTATCAGCCAGCTGGATCACAACTCGAGTGGGCTTCAGTTGTCCAATTTCCAGGTCTTCATACATCGTTTTGGGCATAACGTTGATTGATGCTCCCAGATCGAGCATTGCCTTCTCTATCTTCATATGCCCTATGATGCACGGAATGTAGAACATGTCTGGGTCTCCACACTTTGTAGGTCCAGTCTTTTTAATCACTGCAGAGACATTCTCCCCTACCTCAAACTTCGCATCATCCTGATACTTGACCTTCTTTGTGCAAAGCTCCTTCAAAAACTTAGCACATCTGGGCATAGCGTTCAGTATGGTCAGAAGGGGCATATTGATTTCCACCTTCTTAAACATTTTGAACATTTCTTGAGTTTCTTCCTTCTCACGGTTTTTACTCAGTCTGCCCGGGTAGGGTGGTTTGATTTCTGGTGGTGGGGATTTGTCCCTCTTTGCCCTGACTGTTACCTCTTCCTGCTCAATATCTGTCCCAGTGTCTTCCTAAATTACTGGGTGATCATCTAACACGGGCTCCTTGTCTTTCACTGCAGACTTTTCCACTATGGTAAGGGGTTTGCCACTCCTGAGCTGAACGGCATTAACATGAGCATTGTTCACTTCGACTTTTGGGGGCAAAGTACCCCCTTTCTGTTCCAGCTTTTCCACCACCTGAGTAAGATGTGAGACTTGGGCTCCTAGATTTTGGAACTGCCCTCTAGTCTCTTCCTTGAATTTCTCATTCTCTTGGTGGGCTTTGGCATTCTCTTGCTGGAACTTAATATTCTCTTTGACCAAAGTTTCCATCATTTCAGATAAGGTAGGCCCTTTGGTCTGAGCGGGCTGGTGGTACATTCCTGGGCCTTGCTGTTGGTACTGCCCTTGTTGATTGTAGCGTTGGAAATTCTGATTACCATTATATCCCTCATTGTAGTTGTTGCTATTTCCATACCTATTATCATAGTATGGTTTCCCCCTTCCCTGCCCATTACCGTTGCTCTGCCCCATCGCTTTGACCTCCTCGTCATACAGTGAGGGGCATTCATCAGTGGCATGCTCTGTGCCCTGGCAGATCTGGCAAGCTTTCACTCCTCTCTTTGGCCCGGTGGCCATACTATTCATAAACTTCTCCATTGCGCTGCACAGTTTGTCGATTTTTAAATCCGCAGCAGTGGTTGTCCCCAAATTGGTCCTGGGCAACTCACTTCCATCATCTCTGAACTCCTCTGCCATCTCCTTGAAGAGTTTGAATGCCTCCTCAGCACTTTTATTCAGGATGGACCCTCCACTAGCAGCGTGCAAGAGGGTTCTTTCATGCATCCTTAGCCCAGACACAAAGTATTGGATCAAGTCGTGATCTGGGATCTGGTGCTAAGGGGGCTTTGCCAACATCTGCTTAAACCGTGCCCAATATGCGGGAAACTCTTCGCCCGCCCCCATCTTAATGCTACTGATGTTCCTTCGCATGTGTTGGATTCGGGCGGCAGGGAAGTATTTCTCCAAAAACTTTTGCTGGAGCTGTGCCCAAGTAGTGATTTGTCCTTCGGGCAGAGTGTAGAGCCACTCTCGTGCTCCATCCCCAAGTGAAAAGGGAAAAGCCAGCAACCGGATGTACTCACTCAAAGGGGGCCCTCCCCTTATAGTTCCGCAAGCTAACTCGAAGTCTTGAAGATGCCTCTGTGGGTCTTCCATGGGCATATCGCTGAACTTAGGCAGTATTTGGATGAAGTTGTGCTTCATCTCCCAGTTCTCGTTGATAGTGGGCAAAGTGATGCCTGATGGTCGGAGGTTCAGATTGGCAGGGAACATCATTTCCCTGAGAGTTTGGTTTGCCATTATGGCTGGTTCCGGTGAAGGTCTTGGTGGGGTAATTGGTTCACCTCTCCTTGCCCTTCTCGGATTTTCTGCCCTTGGTGTTCGGGCAGCTTCTTGGGCGGCACGTGCTAACGCTTTGGCTAGCCTTGTCTCTTTTCGGATTCGCTTCGCGGTCTTTTCGATCTCAGGGTCGTACCAGGGTACAATCTCTTTGCCCGAAGTAGAATCCTGCATAAACAAAACAAGTCAAACTGTTAGCACAGACGACTTACTGTTGGAAATTTGCCTCCCCGGCAACGGCGCCAATTTTGACGAGCCCGGATGCTTGTCGTTGGGAGCAAACAAGCTGTCAAAATGAAATTTATAATTTAGCCAGTACCCAATTACTACAAAAGAGTAGATAATGGTAAGTACGTGGGGTCGGTCCCACAAGGAGGCAATTACAGTAGGTGATCTCGGCTTTGCCCAAGGGGTTGTCACAAAAAGATTTTAGTTTGGGGTGCTGTGGGCACAGCGGTTTTGCAATCGTTTCACACTTTGACCTAACTACTGCTAACCAACTAACATGCAATTAAAAAAAACTAAAAGTAAAGCAAGCAATCACTCAGATCTAACAGAAAACTTAATTCAAATGGGAAACAAAGCATCCGGGTAGACAACTTCACTCAGGATCGTTAGGGCAAACTACCGTTCATTGGCACTAAGGATTTTTACCAGCGGTTTGTCAGCAGTTATAGGGTGCGTAAGACAAAAGTGGTCCTATTGCGTCACGCCCAACAGTTGCCCCACCCCTCATCTATCCTTACTGTGTAAAGAGAAGGCTAGCTAACACTTTGCCTAATCCCCTGGATCTGAACAATTCGATAACCTATGCGACCAAACATGGATCTAGTTTGCCCAAACCCGCATTACCCTCTAGACAGACCCACTCGGCCAATAGCATGCTCGAAACATACGACCGCATCTCCTGCAAGTTCTAGTGCTATGCCCGCAACAATACTACAAGGTACATCTATGCGGTTTGCCAATCACCAGTATCCCATTTTGTAAGGGTTCACTAGTGGTCGTCCTAGTTTGCCCAAACTCCCCAGAAATAAACCTCAAACAACTTTGCCTCGGGAACAAACGCCCAACCGGTTAGTTCAGCCCCTCCAACCTCGCGGTCTAACTAAACCCTAATTTCACCCTCGATCCGTCCCTGCCCAGATGCACAATAATTTAGCCAATCATACTGAAAATAAAAGACAAAATAATTAAGGGAAAACGATCTATATTATTCATAGCTTCAAATCGTAAAATCGTTTTTGAAGGAAATCGGAAAACGGAATTGAAAACTTAAAAACAAAACATAAAGAAATTGTTTCTCGACCCGAAGGTCGGATCTACTGCAAACAAATAAAGAGACTCGGACGAACAGCTCCGATCTCTTCTCCGGCGACTCCGGCGGCGACGGCGAACTGCGGGACCGGCGGCTCTTCCGATTTCTCGATGCGTAATATCGTCCTCTTTTGCTGCCCGTCGCGCCCCGCCTTTTATAGACTTCAATTTTGAATTTTGAATCCGCGGCTGTTTCTCGCCCCTTAGGAATAGGAGTCCTTGGTCAATGGGCTGGGGGATAAGTCAGATCCCCCGAAATCAGGGATTCTGGTACGCTGCCAACTTGCCCGCAGCGAATCTCCTGTCTGCCGCGTCTTCTGCCCAAACTGAAATCTGCAGGTATTTCTTCTCCTCCACAGGTGGTCGGACCAGGCACGGTACTTGGTAAGATTTCTGGGTCTTCTGCTTCGTGACCTTACCCATTTGCCCGATGTGGTCAAACTGTTGCTTGTCACTACCGCTCCAGAACTTTGCCCAAAGAAGGGGATTTCCTTGCCTCTTTTGCCCAGTGCGCCACCTGTTACCTGCATCACCACACACTCTGCCCAAACACCTAATTGTGCCCTCCCAGACACGTTAACGACTCAAACTGACTCAATAAAGGGTGTAAAATGTTGGAATTCGATATCCCGGGGTATCAAAATTGCGGAACCGATAACCCCGACCGAAAACCCTTCGCCGGAAACCGATCGCGAACACCGAACGAGCCGGAGCACGACCGAGGCGTCACCGCGGGCGAACCCTCGGCTAAACCCTAGCCGCGCCCCCGACGGGGCTCGCGATCGCCGTGCATGGCGATCGCATGGGGCTGCATGGGGCAGCCCCCGGCGGTGAGTCCGGCGACTCACCGCCACCGCCAGGAGGGGCGGTCAGCCCAGCTGACCTACCGCGGCTCCAGCCGCGGTGTTCCCCCGGCGATCGATCGCCCGATCGATCGCCCACCTCGGCCCAGCCGAGGCGCCTTTCACGCGCACGCCGCCGTGGAGGCGGCGGGGATCCGCCACGGCACCAGCCCGTGGCATCCCCAGCGATCGACCCTAGGTCGATCGCATGTCCCGGCGTCCAGCCGGGGCTTCCTTGCACGGCGCACCGGCGGTCGAACCCTAGGGTTCGGCCGCCCCTTATTCGATCCCGACGGGGATCGCGACGATCCCCGTATCCCGGTCTCGACGTTTCCCGGATCTTGTGTTCATGTACATATTACAATTCATAGAGCATACAATCATAGAGGGGGTTTTGATGATCATACCTTTGAGTCGTTGTGCGGAGAAACGAAATCAAGTTGAAGACCTTTGGGATCTTCCCACGTATTCCTTGCACTCCGTTCGAACGTCGGGTGGGCGACGATCTATCGAACTCCTATGGATCTCCTTCAACTCTCTAGAATATCAAGTATGATAATCTTTTTCTTATGATTTATGAAGGCCATGTAGTGCTTTTATAGGCTACGTAGGGGATCTAAAGGAGGTGGAATATTGGGCTTCCAATATTGATGATTAAATTGAGCCCACTGCCCAAGTCCATTAATCCTTATCAATATCAATTAATTTATTTTCCACTATATAAATTAATTGCACTCCCAATATTAAACCATATTATATCAAATAATATTTCTCCGGTAGTATTTATTTATTCCGTGTATTTAAGATAGAAATATCCATGAATAAAATTAATTTATTGCTAATTAATTTATTCATCTCTTTAATCCGAGACTAGTACCATTCAACCTTAATTATTGTGCGGAACGAATCCACTCATGAGGTTTACACAATAATTCCTTTTGAACTCATCTCGGGGATATTATCAACCCTTACGGGATACACTGTCCGGTCAATTATTCACGGCATGCCATATATAAAATATAGTGACCCAACTTAACCGGTAATTAACCCAATAATTAAATCGGTTAATTCCTTTGGTAAATCAAAGTCACTTATATTAAATATACACACCCGCAATAATATCGGGGATTAAGAATAAAATACACTGAGACTCGAATCGATTATCGCCGGCAATCCTAATCGATGAATCTCGACGATCCGCTCAATACACCAAGTGTACAAGTGTGATAAAATAATTAAGACAAATTATTTTCTCTCTCACACAACGACTATACCGATGGATTGGTCCATGTCCATCTAGGTCGTGAGCCACTGTTCGATTAAATACGAGTAACCGATAGTATGATCTTCTGTGTGGGCCCGACACACCATACTAACTACAACGTATAAAATCCAGGACTATGATTTGCATACATTTAATTATAAATAATTAAAAGCAAATAATTGTTCGTTAATTTAATAGATTAAATGCTATGACGGGGAGTTTACCGTTACTTAAATCTAGACATTAAGTACACAACTCCAACAATCTCCCACTTGTACTAAGGTCTAGTCATTTCTTCCAAACTCCCGACTCCCATACTCATCACGTGCTTTAGGTGTACTTTCGAGAAGTACTATGTGAATGAGCACTCTAGGTTGTCGCTCTGAAGTTATCTTGGTGACTACTACGTCGTCTCTCACGATGACGACTCGTATCAGGTGGTACTTGCACTATGTGTTAACATCACTTTTCGACTTATGACTTCTTCCGGTTTACCATGCACCGCTATGAAATAGCCTTTGGCAACCAAGAGTCATATCCAAGTCTTAGAAGTTATCCCGGAACCTAACCAAAACTTCCGCTTCCTCTGAGGCTGCTATTCGGTTATGAGAGAGTCTGAGAAGCATCCTGCTTATTACTCTTTTCATATTAAAGGTTCCACTTCTTTCAAAAAGTGAACACATAGCCTGATATCGACTTACACTGGCCCTTTCTCTGATTTTTGATCTGAGAATGTGTAATCCAAGAAGATTTCGTCTTGCTTAATATCCAGTACTTTCGCAAGTACTATTATAGCATCCGAGAATTTCTTGTCCAGATTACTTTGATATCCTCCCACTACGCAAACCGCATAGTTGATATCAGGTTCTTATTCTTCAACATTGCATGTTAAAACAAACCATAATCGTATAAGATATCTAGGAGAAGTACAATGTTCTTATCCCTAGATCATAAGATCTTAAAACATGTTCCAACTTCTTCTCAATCTTATATCCCGATTTATTTAGACAACCATTATTTTATGTCTGATAATATCTTTACATTGTTGCCAATGATAAAACGTTATCTACATAAAATCTCCGAGAAACACCACCTTGTTTCCATTACGTTTTCAGTACACCCATCGTCTTTGCCTTTTGATGAATCCATTAAATTGACTATCTCATCAATTCGCAAGTTCCACGATTTACAGCTTTGTCCCAATCCATAAATGGATTTACCAAGCTTGTACTCTAAATGATCTAGCCTCTTAACAATAAACCTTATTGTTCTCCAAGCAGGCTCATTTAGATCTAGTACCGCCCTTATGCAGAGCTAGGGATCGATTTCATCTCTACTAGATCCAGAGTCCGAACTCCTCTAGTCTTATGAACATCTTTGGTTGTCCAACAACCTCCCACTGCAATGGCGTCCCGGTGTATAACAGTAATAACAATAGGTGAAGTGTGTGGTGTACTTCTACTCGGTTTGGCTGGTTCCCAGTCTTTTGTCTTTTCTTCTCATTCTAAGGTATCAATTCAGGCTTTGTGGTTCATCTAATAGTATTCTTCTATGAACCGAACGATAGACGTCCCTCTGGTTCATCGTACTATAGAACACATTGACGCTACCGTCGTGGAGTAGCGCAAAATAATATTTATAAAACCTAAACTTAATAACTAGCACAAGTACTAGCAGCAAGTATAGGGTCGATCCCACGAGGAGGCGATTTAGCTTTTAGTTTTCCCGGCTTTGGTTGCTCAATTGGGTTGTCACGTTTTAAAAGTTTTATTTTGGGAGCAGTTGGGCACTGCCGAACCGTGGTCACCGTTACTACTTGACTGGAAATAAATTAATAACTTAAAAGAAAACAAATAAGCATAAAACTTGACTGACTACGACTACTGAATGTAAAGCTAACAGAATGCTCAATTAACAGAATTGACTAAACAGATAATAAACTGAATAAAGAATAAAGTATCCAGGCATTGACTCCCCTGACTACCCCCTTGACCTAGTGCTGCCGATCATTGGTACGTATATCGTTTTGCTAACAGTTTCATCTTCCAGTTATAGATCCCAAGTATTAACATCCCTATAATGTCACGCATATTAATACCCCGAACCCTCATTCGCTCTTAAGTTTAAGTCCTATTAGATCTCTCTCAATAGGTCTCCTGACATTGACCAATTCGACACTATGTGACCGCATGAGTCTAAGTTGATCAAGTCGCCTTCATCCTCCAAGCAAACCCGGAATGGCCAATAGCATGCCTGGACAGTCCCAAGTCATACGACCACATCTCCAGCAACATGTTGTACTTCGCGGACGCCCAGTCTCCCGGTCGCGTTGATCCACGTACTTCTGTGTTAGGCAAGTCGGGGTTCCCACTGGTCACTGTGGGATTGCCCAAGTCCCTAACATGCTCAATTATACTACCCTGTTGAATCGGGAACGAAACTCAGCTAGTTGCTGTCCTCACTAAGCCTCCCGGCAGATCACATCTCAGGGTTGGTCAGGTTCTGTCGTTGCCCAGACACAAACAGATTAGCTACTCATGGAAAATAAATAAACAAAAGAAATTGGACGAACTATTTTATTCATTGCAAAAGGGAAATTGTTCAAACGGAAATAAAAACTAAATACGGAAATCAAAAGCATAAAACATAAAGAAATTGTTTTTGGCCCGAAGGCTATGAATCAAACAAAACGCCGGTGAGTGGTAGCATCACGCGGCTGCTCAGTCTTCTTCGCTGGTCAGGTAGGGTTTCGCCGTCTTCGTGCGTCGGGTTGTTTTTCTGTGATTTTTGTGTCTCTATTTCGTGGTCTGATGTTCTTCAGCGTCTTCTTGTATTTATAGATGATAGGAGTCTTGGGAAGCAAGTAAAATCGCTGATCTTGATTGGATAAGGATTCTCTTGAAGACTCCTAGATTTTCAGGATTCTGGACAGCTGCCTGCCCGTGCTGACGTCTTGACAGACTCCTGTGTATATAGGACTCTGATTTGATAGAGACGTGTTGGACAATGAATCTAAGTTTGGATGAGAGTCCTTCTTTGATACTTCTCTGAATCTGGTCGCCTTTGAGGACTCCATGATTCCAAGGACTCTTAGTACACTACTTGCTCAAAGTCCGTCTCTGATCAATTATCGCTCTTGCCCAATTGCTTCATCTTCTAGAACCTTCTCCTTCTTCCAGGTCGCAGATCGTGTGCGGTACTTGGTCGTGTGTCAGTCTTGCTCCACTTTCTGACTCTGTCCTCACTTGCTCAACTCCACTTGGACGCTTCAGTCAGATCAACTTGCTCAACTTGCACTCTTGACCAGGCAGGTGATTTCCTTGCCTTTTTCACACAATTTGCTCCTCTTTCGCTGCTCACCTGCATCACTTGACCACAGACCCAAAACGTGCCCTCCCAGACACAAATAAAGTAAAAACAAACTAAGGACTCGATTTACTTGACTCTAAAAACCTAAAAATGAGCCAAAAAATATGGCTCATCACACGCACACACTTTACTTCGCTTGTCCTCAAGCGTGTACGGTGACTTGCCTGCTCAAGCAGAAAACAAATAGGGGGTAGAGATAGAAAGAAAATAGAAGACTCAAGGACAGCATGCTTATCAAAATACAGAGAGTTGATCAAGTGAACAGATAGTCAAAATCATAGTCAATGGAATGCATAAAAAACGGTCAAGAGTTTGCAACAGGATTTTGGGATTCTCACTAAGTGTTTCTCTCTATGTAGTGGATGGGTAGTGTTTCGCTCAATGCTGTTTTAAAAGAAGTTCTGCTTTGGGCTTGACCAAGTTCTATCCTGTAAAATTTTCAATTGAGTTGGGCAATATCATTAGGGCTTTCTAGGGTAACTGTATAGGCTTAGCTTGGGCAATGCCCAGAATCGATCTCAGGTAGGACATGCATTTTTACTTAGCAAATTTCCTCCTAATTTCTTCTCTTTCTTACGGGCCTTAGCACACCCTTTTATTCATTGATCTATTTTTTTTCTTTTGTTTTTCACTTTTTTTTCTTTTTTTCTTTTTTCTATTTTTTTTCTATTTTTTTTTTTTTTTTTTTTCTTTTTAGAGAAGACTTTGCCCTGACTTGCTCTTTTTATGTAATTGAGCATATCTGCAGGTTGGTCAGGGTAGTGGGAGTTTTCCCCAGGTGATCAAGAAATTTAGGTTCGGCTCAAGGGGCTAACAAGAGGTCTTCTTTTTATTTATAGTACAGAACAAAATGCCTAAATCATTTACTACCTTAACTCAATTTCAATTATCACAATGGTCAGAACTTGGGCAAGCTTCAACATCACAAACTTTTTAAATAGCTACTCTCAAGAAAGAAATATCACACACAAATGTAGGCTCAAATCCTCACAGCTTACCTATTTGCAATTCCATCGTCCCTAATATTTTTCATGCATAGACTATTAATTTTGAAAACTGTTCAACTTGGTCAGTTATTTATCAAGCATGCGACTCGATCAGACTATGGGGTTGCTCTTGCCGTTCCCCCACTCACACACTTTGCCTCCGGCAAAGTGTGCAAATAGTAATAAGTAGGGCAAGCATCTCCCCAGACTCTATACTCCGACTCCCAACGATGTTGGCGCACCTTCCCACATACACACTTTGCCTTGGGCAAAGTGTGCAAATAAGGAGGTCGACCCCATCGACTAAGGTCTTCAGACTCAAACAAAAATAAAACAAAGGGAGGTCACATTTAAAGGTTTGGTTCAGGTGGGTACCTGAAACCGATGTGGTCAAGGTATGCCATCAGGGATGTATGGGTCTCTTTCTGCTTCTCTTCGAGCAAGTCTAGCTGTTCCATGATCTCCTCCTTCTGGTACTCAACTCGAGCAGATGCTCGACTTCCAGGCTCAATCTTCAGCTTTTGCTCACTCAATTTTTCTGCTTCCTGAAAACACAAATAGACCAAAACCCTTTCCTGCCCAAGGCTACTCCTTGACGTGCAGTGATCAAATTTATTAATTGAAAATTAAATAAAGGAAAATGACATAATATACATACCGAGTTCGCCTTTCGGTATTTGCCCTATTTATTGTCATGGGCCTGACTTATTTCTTGTTCCACCTGGTCAAGCGGCAGGGTCAGGGGGTATCATCCCCTTGAGGTCCTCGTTCCCATAGTAAGCTTTGACTCTCTGCCCATTTACTTTAAAGATCTGGTTGTTACCTGACTTGTCTCTGATTTCGATGTCAAACTCTTGTAGCAGCAAGATCCATCTTATCAGGCGTGGCTTGGTCTCCTTCTTGGCCATCAGATATTTCAGAGCGGCATGGTGAGTGTAGACTATGGTTTTGCTCCCGAGCAAGTAGGATCTGAACTTCTCGAATGCAAACACCACGGCCAGTAGTTCTTTCTCAATGGTCGGGTAGTTGCGTTGGGCAGCATTTAATGTCTTGGAGGCGTAGTAGATTACATGTCGCTCATTTCCCTTCATTTGCCCAAGTACCGCTCCCACGGCATATCCGCTCGCGTCACATATAAGTTCAAATGGCATTACCCATTCTGGAGGTTGGATTATGGGGGCAGTGACTAACCTTTCTTTGAGGTGTTTGAAGGCTGCTTGACAATCCTCGTCGAAGTTCCAGTCAACTTCGTTTTGCAATAGCCTGGTCAGGGGTTGGGCAATCCTCGCAAAATCTCTCACGAACCTTCTGTAGAAGCCTGCGTGCCCAAGGAATCCTCGTACTTGCTTGACATTCTTGGGGTAAGGAAGTTTAGATATGGTATCAATTTTTGCTCGGTCAACTTCAATACCCTTGGCTGAGACAACATGCCCAAGTACTATTCCTTCCTCGACCATAAAGTGGCATTTCTCGTAGTTGAGTACCAAACTTTTCTCCACACATCTGCTGAGGGCCAACTCTAGGTTGTTCAAGCACGTTTCGAACGAGTTTCCATACACAGTGAAGTCATCCATGAAAACTTCTATTCCTTGCTCGAGCAGATCAGCGAAAATGCTCATCATGCATCTCTGGAAGGTCCCAGGGGCGTTGCATAACCCAAAGGGCATGCGTCTATATGCGAAAGTACCGTATGGGCAAGTAAAAGTGGTCTTGTCCTGGTCTTCCTGGGCAACCCAAATTTGCATGTATCCCGAATATCCGTCTAAGAAGCAGAAGTGTGTCTTCCCAGCAAGTCTCTCGAGCATTTCGTCAATGAAGGGCAAGGGGAAGTGATCTTTCTTTGTTACCTTGTTCAACTTCCTGTAGTCAATGCATACTCTCCACCCGGTTTGAAGTCGAGTGGCTATCTGCTCCTTCTTCTCGTTCTCAATCACTTGAATTCCTGACTTCTTGGGCACCACATGGACTGGACTGACCCATTTGCTATCTGAAACAGGGTAGATAATGCCCAAGTTAAGCAGCTTGAGTATCTCCTTGAGCACCACCTCCTTCATGGCAGGGTTCAGTTTCCTCTGTGGATCACGTACTGGACTTGACTCTTCCTCGAGCAATATGTGGTGTTGACATATGGTGGGGCTGATTCCCTTGATGTCGGCTAGAGTCCATCCAATGGCTTGCTTGTATTGGTCAAGGATGTCCCTTAGCCTCTTCTCTTCTTCCTTCTTTAATTTCGAATTTATGATCACGGGCAAGGTATCATTTTGCCCAAGGAATATATATTTAAGGTGTGCAGGGAGTTTCTTCAGCTCTAATTCTGGTGGTTTCTCTAGGGATGGCACCATGATCGATACTTCATGTGGTGGAAGCTTGCTCATTCCAATAGTATGATTTTCCAGGGCTCCTAGTTGCTCAACTATCTCTCTGATTTCAGGTTGCTCATCTTCAGCTTCATCTTTGGTTAGTCCCCTTTGTATCACCAGGTCAGTTTGGTCAGAAACTCCATATCCCAAAGCCTGTTCCTCGACCATTTCATCGAATTGGTCAACAACATGTACTTGCTCAATGTCTGCTGGGTGCTTCATTGATTTGAACAAGTCAAAAGTGACTGTTTCCCCTTCGAACTTACAGGTCAATTTCCCAGTCTCGCAGTCAATGTGTGTTCTTGCTGTTTTTAAGAATGGCCTGCCCAAGATCATGACAGGTTGCTTGCTTGACCTCCCCATGTCCAGGACATAGAAATCAGCTGGGAATATGAGTTCCTCTACCTTGACTAACACGTCTTCCAGTATTCCTTCAGGGTACACATTTGACCTATCTGCCAACTGGATCACTACCCTCGTGGGTTTCATTGGTCCTATGCCCAAATCTTCGTACATAGACTTGGGCATGACATTGATCGATGCCCCAAGATCGAGCATTGCTTTCTCTATTTTATTTTTGCCGATGATGCATGGAATATAGAACATTCCAGGGTCTGCACACTTCGTGGGCACGTTTCTCTGGAGCACCGCTGAAACATTTTCTCCTACTTCGAACTTGGCATCATCTTGGTACTTGACCCTCTTTGTGCACAGCTCCTTGAGAAATTTCGCACATCTGGGCATGGATTTTAATATGGTCAACAGAGGCATGTTGATCTCTACCTTTTTAAACATCTGGAACATCTCGTTTGTATCTTCCCTTTCTTTCTTCTTGCTCAATCTGCCAGGGAAGGGAGGGTAGATTTTTGGTGGTGCTCCTGCTTGGGCAGGTGCTGATGTTTTCTTCTGTTTGGGTGGTTGCTCAGGTTCATCATCTGACTCCTCATCTTCGTTGACCTCTTCTACGATTCCATCTACTCGGGGTGCTATGGTTTGCTTCTTGGGCACTTCAGATAGGGTCTTTCCACTTTTCAGCTGGATGGCGTTAAGTTGGGCATTGTTCAGTTCAACTTGGGGTGGCAGTCCACTGGTCTTTTTCTCCATCTTGGTCATTGACTGGGTGAGATGTACCAGTTGGGCATTGATGTTCTGAAATTGCCCACGTGACTCAAGTAATTGAGCATTTATATTTTGGAGTTGACCACGTGTTTCCAGTTTGTACTTCTCATTCTCTTGTTGGGCCTTGATGTTTTCAGTGACCAAGGTCTGCATCATGTCTGCCAAAGTTGGGCCATTGCTCTGGTTCTGCTGGTTGCCCAGTCCTTGATAGTCGTTTCTCTGCTGACTGCCTTGCCCATGGTATTGCTGATTTTGATTACCTTGGTTTCCTCCTCCTTGGTAATTATTGTTCCCATAGCGGAGATTTTCATGATTTTTCCATGATGAGTTGTACGTGTTGGAGTTCGGATCATACATCGGTCTCCTCTCTTGCCCATTCCCATTTGGTTGCATGATTGCCTTGACTTCTTCATCAAACAATTCTGGGCATTCGACAGTTGCGTGGTTGCTCTCCTTGCATATTCGACACGCCTTTACTGCCCTTTTTTGTCCTGGGTTACTGTTGAGTACCAGTTGCTCAACTATGTTGCATAGCTTGTCAAGTTTATCATCTGTGGGCAAGTTGCTCTTAAGTAGATCACTGCCATCCTCTCTTAATTCTTCCGCCATCTCCTTGAACAATTTGAAGGCTTCCTCAGCGCTTTTGTTCAGAATTGATCCTCCACTGGCTACGTTGATCAAGGTCCTTTCAGAAGTCCTTAATCCAGAAATGAAGTACTGGATCAAGTCTTGATCACGGATCTGATGTTGTGGGCACTTGGACAACATCTGTTTGAACCTGACCCAGTAGTCATGGAAGTTCTCTCCAGTTCCCATCTTGATGCTATTGATCTTTTTCCTCATTTGTTGGATGCGTGCGGCTGGGAAGTACTTCTCGAGGAACTTCTGCTGAAGTTGACTCCAGGTGGTCACTTCTCCAGCAGGAAGAGTGTAGAGCCATTCTCGGGCATCTTCGGCCAAGGAGAATGGGAAGGCCAGGAGCCTTATGTACTCCCCTAGTTCCTCACTTGCTCGAATGGTACCACATGCCAGTTCGAAATCTTGGAGGTGTCTCTGGGGATCCTCCAACGGCATGTCACTGAACTTGGGCAAGATCTGGATGAAGCCGTGCCTCATCTCCCAAGTATTGTTTTCTACCGTGGGCAAGGTGATGCCCAGCGGCTTCAGATTCAGATTCTCTGGGAACATCCTTTCCCTTAGCGTTTTTGGTGCGGTATCTCCCATCCTTGATCGCGGTGGTGACCTGGATGTGTTCGGTGGATCCTCTCTCGGTATTTCTGAGATTGGCTCCCTGGTCTCAGTCTTGGTCAACTGAGATGCTTGAGCGGCACGTGCTAGGGCTTGCTTTCACCTTGCGTCTGCTCTAAACTTCCTCTCGGTTCGCTCGATTTAAGTGTCGTATAACAACTCTTGACCGTTGCTCTCCGTTGAGTCAGATTCCTGCATACACAAAGTTGATCAAGATGTTAGCACGGAAAACTAATTGCTTGGAATATTGCCTCCCCGGCAACGGCGCCAATTTTGACGCTACCGTCGTGGAGTAGCGCAAAATAATATTTATAAAACCTAAACTTAATAACTAGCACAAGTACTAGCAGCAAGTATAGGGTCGATCCCACGAGGAGGCGATTTAGCTTTTAGTTTTCCCGGCTTTGGTTGCTCAATTGGGTTGTCACGTTTTAAAAGTTTTATTTTGGGAGCAGTTGGGCACTGCCGAACCGTGGTCACCGTTACTACTTGACTGGAAATAAATTAATAACTTAAAAGAAAACAAATAAGCATAAAACTTGACTGACTACGACTACTGAATGTAAAGCTAACAGAATGCTCAATTAACAGAATTGACTAAACAGATAATAAACTGAATAAAGAATAAAGTATCCAGGCATTGACTCCCCTGACTACCCCCTTGACCTAGTGCTGCCGATCATTGGTACGTATATCGTTTTGCTAACAGTTTCATCTTCCAGTTATAGATCCCAAGTATTAACATCCCTATAATGTCACGCATATTAATACCCCGAACCCTCATTCGCTCTTAAGTTTAAGTCCTATTAGATCTCTCTCAATAGGTCTCCTGACATTGACCAATTCGACACTATGTGACCGCATGAGTCTAAGTTGATCAAGTCGCCTTCATCCTCCAAGCAAACCCGGAATGGCCAATAGCATGCCTGGACAGTCCCAAGTCATACGACCACATCTCCAGCAACATGTTGTACTTCGCGGACGCCCAGTCTCCCGGTCGCGTTGATCCACGTACTTCTGTGTTAGGCAAGTCGGGGTTCCCACTGGTCACTGTGGGATTGCCCAAGTCCCTAACATGCTCAATTATACTACCCTGTTGAATCGGGAACGAAACTCAGCTAGTTGCTGTCCTCACTAAGCCTCCCGGCAGATCACATCTCAGGGTTGGTCAGGTTCTGTCGTTGCCCAGACACAAACAGATTAGCTACTCATGGAAAATAAATAAACAAAAGAAATTGGACGAACTATTTTATTCATTGCAAAAGGGAAATTGTTCAAACGGAAATAAAAACTAAATACGGAAATCAAAAGCATAAAACATAAAGAAATTGTTTTTGGCCCGAAGGCTATGAATCAAACAAAACGCCGGTGAGTGGTAGCATCACGCGGCTGCTCAGTCTTCTTCGCTGGTCAGGTAGGGTTTCGCCGTCTTCGTGCGTCGGGTTGTTTTTCTGTGATTTTTGTGTCTCTATTTCGTGGTCTGATGTTCTTCAGCGTCTTCTTGTATTTATAGATGATAGGAGTCTTGGGAAGCAAGTAAAATCGCTGATCTTGATTGGATAAGGATTCTCTTGAAGACTCCTAGATTTTCAGGATTCTGGACAGCTGCCTGCCCGTGCTGACGTCTTGACAGACTCCTGTGTATATAGGACTCTGATTTGATAGAGACGTGTTGGACAATGAATCTAAGTTTGGATGAGAGTCCTTCTTTGATACTTCTCTGAATCTGGTCGCCTTTGAGGACTCCATGATTCCAAGGACTCTTAGTACACTACTTGCTCAAAGTCCGTCTCTGATCAATTATCGCTCTTGCCCAATTGCTTCATCTTCTAGAACCTTCTCCTTCTTCCAGGTCGCAGATCGTGTGCGGTACTTGGTCGTGTGTCAGTCTTGCTCCACTTTCTGACTCTGTCCTCACTTGCTCAACTCCACTTGGACGCTTCAGTCAGATCAACTTGCTCAACTTGCACTCTTGACCAGGCAGGTGATTTCCTTGCCTTTTTCACACAATTTGCTCCTCTTTCGCTGCTCACCTGCATCACTTGACCACAGACCCAAAACGTGCCCTCCCAGACACAAATAAAGTAAAAACAAACTAAGGACTCGATTTACTTGACTCTAAAAACCTAAAAATGAGCCAAAAAATATGGCTCATCACACATAATACTTCGTTCATCTAGGATATCCTACAACCATTCTTGTTGTATCCAGGAATATCCATAGAACATAGGTAGTTCCGAACAACTTGTTCTTTTACTATTAGATTTCCATTTCTTATCACTAACGCACCATCTCTACACGTAAGTGCATGGCGTGTCCCTTTGGGTTTGAATCCCAAACTTCGATTATGCTTATGCGTTATTTAGATAGGTGATGGCTTCCGCGACCAAGTCGCAGCCTCCTAATGGATATACTTCAATGGTTCCCCATAATAGCTTTGTGTCCATTGACTAGTCAAAACACTTTGCTTTTATGGCACATCAAGTATTCTAATCCATCACCGAGTATTCTTTAAAGAACTACTCGCACCTTTCTCATTTACACATACGACTGCATATCTAATCATTTCCAATACTTGTCCGAATTCTACCTTTTACCAAAAAAGGTTTGCTTAGATGTATTATCCTCCAAATTCAAGTCTCAGGTCGGAAGGTCCATTCCTTCAACTATAATTGATCAAATCAATTTCGACCCTTTTGAATCTTATTTGAAAATACTACTAAGTAAAAGAATTCACAAGTATAATGATTTAATAAAGAAATATCTAATCAAGTAAAGCAAGTTATAGAATGGTTCGTTGCACCGTGGTAGACTTAGGATCTATCATTCATATATTGCTTTCTAATGTACCAGAATAGATAATACCCATTATTTCTTACCAAAATCATCCAATGATTAAAGAAATAAAATATCTATTCATTAATAATAGAAATCCAGAACAAAACGTTCTTTCTAAAATAAAGGGTACATAATGCAATAATCTTGAAATGAAATCCTATTTAACTACTAAAGCAGATAAATGTCTTCCACCGCAACAGCTGCCTCCTCTACAGCTTTTGCCCGTGTAGACTCGAACTCTCCTTCTCTAAGTCGCCGGGTTTTCTGGAACCCCTGCATTCAAAATGCACATACCGTCAGTGGTTCCATATCTACACACCAGAATTCTGGTAGATAATACCGCTGACTATGTTTTTACGACTAAAGAAAAATTCGTACCTCTGAGAGGACATTCAGACTTCCAGTGTCCAGACTTGTTGCATCGGAAGCAATTGCCCTTTGGCTTTGCAGCCCCCACTCGTGGTACAACCTTCTTGACACCACTGGGTTTTCTGGCTAGCTTCCTCCTCTTGCCCCTACCTCCACCAGGCTTAAAGCCTTTGGACTTGGTAGCTACAAGCGCTAGAGACTTTCCCTTCTTGTAGATCCCCTCTGCCGCCTTCAGCTCAGTCAGGAGTTGCGCAAGAGAGTAAGATAGTTTACCCATATTATAACTCATGCGAAACTGCTCAAAGCTAGGGGTCAGAGACTGGAGTATGATGTCGACTTGAGTCTCAGCATCAATTTGAGCTCCTAGGATCTCAAGCTCATTCAACAGACCCATTATCTTAAGAACGTGCTCCCCTACGGGCGTTCCTTCAGACTGAGTAGTTGTCATGAGGACTCTCATGGCTTCTTGCCTTGCCGCACGATCTTGCTCTCCAAACATCTCCTTGAGGTTAAACATCATATCATAGGCAGTGTCCATCGACTCATGTTGGGTTTGGAGTACATTTGACATAGAAGCCAAAATATAACACCTAGCCATCTCATCAGCCTTTTTCCACTTCCGATATGCCAGTTTTTCCTCATCAGTTGAGGCAGGTGTGGGCTCAGCAGGGCATACTTCATGGAGTACAAACTTGTACTCCTCTGAAGTCAGGACAATGTCTAAATTTCTCTTCCAATCAATGTAATTGGGGCCAGTGAGCTTATGCTCCTTGAGTATCATAGAAAGTGGGTTCATAGCTATTCTCTAAACCTATAAGCACATTTAAACAAACAATTAATTTAATATCCGATATTATCTCCCTAAAATAATATCATTAAATTACTAATCACATCTAAAATCCCATCAGGTAAGGCAAGCCACGATAGTGTGGACGTTTACCCACCCAAATGATTTAGCAATTAGATTTGCTTCGGTCGTACATCACTATAGCGTTACTTCGATGGGAAGAATACTATAGAGCGTACCTAAGTGTAAACCATTACTCAGTATCTAAGAAGATTGTTTGGGACTCACATATCACCGCAAGCCACGATAGTGTGGACGTTTACGCTAACACACGATCCTTCACTTTTCTTCTATAACTGTCTACATCAATCGATCCAAAATCCCATTCAATGTAGCAAGCCACGATAGTGTGGACGTTTACTACACCAAAAGACTTTTACAATTGACTCCCAATTACTTGATCCATTCGATTTTCGTAAATCAAGACGTGGAGAATCATAAGTGAAACTCGAGGTTTCTAACCAGTGATTCACCATGCGAACAACCCTATCTCTCATTAGATGAGGGAGCCGAGCAGACAATCGAACCACCTTAAAAGGATGGTACGAATGTCTCTAATTTGTGTCATTCACATGACCAAGTGGCTTTGGCTCCATTCCACTCCCCGGGGTGAGAATGAGTCGACTTGAAGTCAGTTTCAGAAAGACAAATTAGGCATTGTTTGATAAACTTAATCAATGTCTCTTGTAAAAGGAATTACAAGAATTCTCATCTAATGACACATCTATGTGAACTTCAAAAGTCCACAAGAGTCACCAAGAGAACAGTAATGGAGACCATGGGAATGTTTCCATCCCCTCTCCCACTTAGCTTTTTATAACAAAGGGATACGCTATCTAGTGCATAAAGTAAACACATATAGCATGCATACAAGCAATAAAGCACATAGCACATAGTCAAAATAAGCTAGAAAATTATTTTTCGACTATAATGGCTTTATTCCATCTCCGTATGCATCTTCTAGTCTTCAGTCTTCGTTCTTGAATGCTCCATGTGACGAGAATATTAATCCCAATACTTAAATCTATTTATTCTTAATAAATCCAAAAGATACTTAATTCGAAAATTAAGTCAATCGAATAAATCAAAAATAAAATTAAATATTATTAATATTTTTATTTATTTATTTTCCTATCTAATTCTATTAAATCTCTAGAATAATCTATCCAAGTCAAACTTGGAATATTCTAGAAGACTTCTATAATAGAATAAGGAAATAAAATAAATTAGGACTCTTCTACTTTCCAAGATTAATTAATTTCAATTACTATGAAAATTCCCATAAAATAGGAATAATCAATTAGGAAATAAATCAATCCTAAATTAACTCTTATTCCTTTCCTATTCTATTAAATCTCTAGGATCCTATTCCAAGTAGAACTCGGAATACTCTAGAAGACTTCCATAATAGAATAAGGAATAAAATTAATTCCAATTAATTCTTTTCCTAATCCATGAGAATTCCCAAAAATAGGATAACTCAAATAGGAAAACCGAATCAATTAGGAAAGTGAATCTAGGTAGGAATAGCATGGGATGGGGATCCCCACACCACCCCCACCGCCGACCACCACCATCGCCGGGCACCACCGCCGCCGCTCCCTAGCCACGCGCCACCACCTCCGGTGGCCGGCGTGGCCGGAAACCCTAGCGGGCAGCCCCTAGGCGTGGGGTCGATCGATCCTCATGGGGATCGATCACGGGGATGATCGACCCCCTCCCGGTTTTGCGTCCTCTTCGTCTTCTTCGTCACACGAGTTCTCCGGCGGTCGTCTCGGCATCGATCCAACGTAAATAAATTACAAGAAATAAATTTACAATTCCGGTATCGATTCTATACATGAAATCGACCCTATACACTTTCCGGAAAAACGTAGAACAATAATAATAAATCTAAATTCGGTCAACCCCCGAATTTTTACTATTACAAGCATTCAACCACACAAAACGAATCTCGACATGTCCGAGAGTTTAATAACGAATAATCATGGTAAATTAAATAGCAATTAATTAAACGAATAATTAACAATTAATTAAACCATGATAGTCGGAATCCCTGCAAGGTAGAACACAATTGAACACATACATGAACACGAAACCAAACGCTCTGATACCAATTGTTGGAATTCGATATCCCGGGGTATCAAAATTGCGGAACCGATAACCCCGACCGAAAACCCTTCGCCGGAAACCGATCGCGAACACCGAACGAGCCGGAGCACGACCAAGGCGTCACCGCGGGCGAACCCTCGGCTCAACCCTAGCCGCGCCCCCGAAGGGGCTCGCGATCGCCGTGCATGGCGATCGCATGGGGCTGCATGGGGCAGCCCCCGGCAGTGAGTCCGGCGACTCACCGCCACCGCCAGGAGGGGCGGTCAGCCCAGCTGACCTACCGCGGCTCCAGCCGCGGTGTTCCCCCGGCGATCGATCGCCCGCCTCGGCCCAGCCGAGGCGCCTTTCACGCGCACGCCGCCGTGGAGGCGGCGGGGATCCGCCACGGCACCAGCTCGTGGCATCCCCAGCGATTGACCCTAGGTCGATCGCATGTCCCGGCGTCCAGCCGGGGCTTCCTTGCGCGGCGCACCGGCGGTCGAACCCTAGGGTTCGGCCGCCCCTTATTCGATCCCGACGGGGATCGCGACGATCCCCGTATCCCGGTCTCGGCGTTTCCCGGATCTTGTGTTCATGTACATATTACAATTCATAGAGCATACAATCATAGAGGGGGTTTTGATGATCATACCTTTGATTCGTTGTGCGGAGAAACGAAATCAAGTTGAAGACCTTTTGGATCTTCCCACGTATTCCTTGCACTCCGTTCGAACGTCGGGTGGGCGACGATCTATCGAACTCCTATGGATCTCCTTCAACTCTCTAGAATATCAAGTATGATAATCTTTTCTTATGATTTATGAAGGCCATGTAGTGCTTTTATAGGCTACGTAGGGGATCTAAAGGAGGTGGAATATTGGGCTTCCAATATTGATGATTAAATTGAGCCCACTGCCCAAGTCCATTTATCCTTATCAATATTAATTAATTTATTTTCCACTATATAAATTAATTGCACTCCCAATATTAAACCATATTATATCAAATAATATTTCTCCAGTAGTATTTATTTATTCCGTGTATTTAAGATAGAAATATCCATGAATAAAATTAATTTATTGCTAATTAATTTATTCATCTCTTTAATCCGAGACTAGTACCATTCAACCTTAATTATTTTGCGGAACGAATCCACTCATGAGGTTTACACAATAATTCCTTTTGAACTCATCTCGGGGATATTATCAACCCTTACGGGATACACTGTCCGGTCAATTATTCACGGCATGCCATATATAAAATATAGTGACCCAACTTAACCGGTAGTTAACCCAATAATTAAATCGGTTAATTCCTTTGGTAAATCAAAGTCACTTATATTAAATATATACACCCGCAATAATATCGGGGATTAAGAATAAAATACACTGAGACTCGAATCGATTATCGCCGGCAATCCTAATCGATGAATCTCGACGATCCGCTCAATACACCAAGTGTACAAGTGTGATAAAATAATTAAGACAAATTATTTTCTCTCTCACACAACGACTATACCGATGGATTGGTCCATGTCCATCTAGGTCGTGAGCCACTGTTCGATTAAATACGAGTAACCGATAGTATGATCTTCTGTGTGGGCCCGACACACCATACTAACTACAACGTATAAAATCCAGGACTATGATTTGCATACATTTAATTATAAATAATTAAAAGCAAATAATTGTTCGTTAATTTAATAGATTAAATGCTATGACGGGGAGTTTACCGTTACTTAAATCTAGACATTAAGTACACAACTCCAACATAAAAGTGCTCTAAGATGAGCAAATAAAATGGCTCATCAAGAGGGATTGTCGTTCTCGGGGGAAGAGTGACAACAAGAAGAAGGGAACCGCCAATGCGGTAACACAAGAGGATGACGACGATGGGGACGTCCTTCTCTGTTCGGTCGACTCACCGATCGATTCCTGGGTGCTGGACTCAGGGGCTTCTTTCCATACTACTGCACAGCGAGAGGTAATGATGAATTACGTCTCGGGTGATTATGGAAAGGTATTTCTTGCAGATGACGAGCCACTCGATGTAGTCGGGATGGGAGATATCAACCTGAAGATGTCAAATGGGCAAACTTGGAAAATTTCCAAGGTCAGACATGTGCCGGGGTTGAAAAGGAACCTGATTTCGGTGGGCCAACTTGACAGTGATGGTCACCGGGTGTCATTTGGAGATGGGTCGTGGAAAGTTTCGAGGAACGCCATGACCATAGCTCGAGGTCATAAGACGGGCACACTTTACATGACGACGAGCGTGAGGGACTCGGCTGGTGTTGTTGATAACACCAAGAAGACCGAGCTATGGTATTGCAGGCTGGGGCACATGAGTGAGAAGGGGATGAAGATCATGGCAAAGAACGGGCTGCTGCCCGAACTCAAGGCGATTAAGTCTCACGTGTGCAAGAGCTGCATTCTTGGAAAGCAGAAACGAGTGAGTTTTTCCAAAGATGGAAGGGAGCCCAAAGCGGAGAAGCTGGAACTAGTACACACGGATGTTTGGGGACCAGCTCCCGTCGCCTCACTCGGAGGATCACTCTATTACGTTACCTTCATCGATGACTCCACAAGGAAGGTATGGGTGTACTTCATGAAAAATAAGAGTGACGTGTTCTCTGTTTTCAGGAAATGGAAAGCCGAGGTTGAGAATGAAACAAATCTCAAGGTGAAGTGTTTGAGGTCCGACAACGGAGGTGAGTACGTTGACGCCGACTTCAAACAATTTTGTGTCGAGAGTGGGATCAAGATGGTGAAGACTATTCCGGGGACCCCACAACAGACCGGAATAGCGGAGCGAATGAACATGACGCTAAATGAGAAGGCCCGTAGTATGCGGTTACATTCGGGGATGCCTAAAATGTTTTGGGCATATGCCATCGACATGGCGGCTCATTTGATCAACAGAGCACCGTCGGTTCCTTTGGAATATCGGATTCCTAAGGAGGTTTGGAGTGGGAAGAAGCTGAATCTGTCCTACTTGAGGGTGTTCGGGTGTCTGGCGTATGTCCATATCGACGAAGCTGCTCGTAGCAAACTTGATCCTAAATCCAAGAAGTGCTTCTTCCTTGGATATGGCGGCACGGAGTTCGGGTACCGATTTTGGGATGCTGAAAATCATAAGGTGATCTGAAGCAGAAATGTGATCTTCAACGAGGCGGTCTTGTACAAGGGTAAAGACGAGGTTGTTGAAGAAAGCATTGATCCCGTGGGAGACACGGAGGAGGTTCGGGTGAAGGTCAATGGGACCGAGGAGATCGAAGAAGGAGACACGAGCAGCGAGGATGAGCAAGATGAAAATGCTCATCCTAACATCGATCCAGTCACACCGAAGCCGTGGAGGTCGACGAGGGTAAGGAGACCTCCTCATAAATTTTCACCTTCCCTTAACTATATCTTGCTGACTGATAGGGGTGAGCCGGAGAGCTACACCGAGGCTATACAAGCGAGGGATTCGATCAAGTGGGAGTCTGCCATGAAAGAAGAGATGAGCTCATTGATGTCGAATCAGACTTGGGAACTAGCAGAGCTTCCGAAGGAGAAGAAGGCCTTACACAATAAATGGGTCTTCCGGGCAAAGGAAGAACACGATGGGAGCGTTCGGTACAAGGAAAGATTAGTGGTGAAAGGATTCCAGCAGAAGGAAGGGATCGACTACACGGAGATATTTGCTCCGGTAGTCAAGATGGTAACCATCCGGGTGGTGCTTAGCTTGGTGGCGAAGGAGAACTTACATCTTCAGCAAATGGATGTAAAGACCGCATTTCTTCACAGGGATCTAGATGAAGAAATCTACATGAAGCAACCGGAGGGTTTTGAAGTCTGAGGCAAGGAGAAGCTGGTGTGTAAGCTTCGAAAGAGCTTGTATGGGTTGAAGCAAGCTCCTAGGCAGTGGTACAAGAAGTTCGACATGTTCATGAAGCGAGTCGAGTTCACGCGGTGCGAGGCGGACCACTGCTGCTATTTCAAGAGCCTTGGAAGAGGTACCTACATAATATTGCTCCTTTATGTAGATGATATGCTGATAGTCGGGGCGAGTTTGGCGGAAATCGACAAGCTCAAGAAGAGTCTATCGAGGGAGTTCTCTATGAAGGATTTGGGTGCTGCCAAAAAAATCCTGGGCATGAGAATCACGAGGAGCAAGGATGGTCTTGAGTTGTCTCAAGAGGAGTACTTGAAGAAGGTACTGGCAAGGTTTAACATGGAGCTCAAGAAGAGTCTATCGAGGGAGTTCTCTATGAAGGATTTGGGTGCTGCCAAACAAATCCTGGGCATGAGAATCACGAGGAGCAAGGATGGTCTTGAGTTGTCTCAAGAGGAGTACTTGAAGAAGGTACTGGCAAGGTTTAACATGGAGGATGCTAAACCTGTTGGCACTCCTTTGGCTAGTCACTTCCGTTTGTCAAAGGAGGACTCGCCGACGAGCGAGAAGGAGATGGAGCATATGGATAAGGTCCCTTACGCCTCTGCGATTGGGAGCCTTATGTATGCCATGGTGTGCACGAGGCCTGACATTGCCCATGCAGTGGGAGTTGTCAGTCGTTTTATGAGTAATCCGGGGAAGCAACATTGGGAAGCTGTCAAGTGGATCTTCCGATACTTGAGAGGGACTTCCGATTTTGCTTTAAGGTTCCGAAAATC
Organism: Euphrasia confusa; assembly: GCA_954870475.1. Lineage (NCBI taxonomy): Eukaryota > Viridiplantae > Streptophyta > Magnoliopsida > Lamiales > Orobanchaceae > Euphrasia > Euphrasia confusa. Next base: position 11,987,327 of record OX940949.1, on the reverse strand, counting down.
AGATGTGGGGTTACTCGGGTTCGTGGACGCGGATAACGGAGGTGATGTGGATAGTAGGAAGAGCACTACTGGGTACGTGTACACTTTCGGGGGTACCGCGATTAGCTGGGTGTCGAGGTTGCAGAAGATAGTAGCACTATCGAGTTGCGAGGCGGAGTACGTCGCCGTGACGGAAGCCGCGAAGGAGATGATGTGGCTACAGGCTTTCTTGCTAGAGTTGAGACAAGACCACTTGGGGAGTGTCTTGTATTGCGACAGTCAGAGCGCCATTCACTTGGCGAAGAATCCGGTGTACCATGCTCGAACGAAGCATATCCAGCTGAGATATCACTTCATTCGATCGGCCTTGGAGGAAGGCGTCTTGGTGTTGGAGAAGATTCTTGGGAGTAAGAATCCGGCCGACATGTTTACGAAGGTGGTGCCGTGCGAGAAGTTGAGGTTGTGTTCAACCTCGGTTGGTCTTCTGGGATGAGGACCGGGGACGCCGCTGCAATGGGAAGAGAAGATAGGGGTCGTGAATCAGCTCCAAGTGGGAGATTGTTGAGTATGGAGGCCGATTCCCGCCAAGAAGACGAGAAACGACGGACGGGAGAAACGGCGGTCGCCGGAGGGGTTCCGGCGATCGCGGAAGGGTTCCGGCAGTCGTAGGATAGGTTTCGGCGGGTGCCGAAACCAAGGAAAACGGGTCAGACGGACTGCACGGATTTGGGCCCCTTTGGCGGGCGCCATTTGAAGATCGGTGGGCGCCAAAAGCAAAACGGCGGTCGCCGTTTTGCGGATCGCTGGGAGCGCGATTTTCTTGTCCCCTAAGTTTTGTCCCCCCTTATTTAAACCCTATGTGCGTGAATAATAGGGTTAACACCTCCAGAACTAGAATTGAGATTATAGCTATTACGAGTCTTGTAATTACGTTCTATAATTGTTCTAGTAAATTATTGCAGCGGCAGAAAGTGGACGTAGCCCTCGTTAACGGGTGAACCACTATAAATCTCGTGTCTCTTTTATTCCGTATTTTCGTTCTTGTTTTGTTCATATTGCTTTTCAAGCAGGGACTTCGGACGCGAATTACCCAACAAGTAGAGAGGCTGCCGACGAGAACTCAGCTAGTGGTGAACTGCGTCCTTCCTACGGGAGCAGCGCAAAGGTCAATCATGACAGGAACAACATCGAGTCACACAACCTTCTTCGTCACAAACCAGCCCCTTCCCTGTCGTGGACCTCCTCTAACCCCAACGTCACCCTACGCTGCCTCATCCAATCCTAGTGCACTCTCCACGCCGCTGAACACATCATATACAATTAGTGTAATAATATATCTAATCCTACAAGAAAAACAATTTATGTTTTCTAACTTCACCTCCATTGAGACAAACAATCAAACACTTTGACTACACTCATAAAATTGCATTTTCACAATATGTATCTCAAACTCTTTTATCAACAAACAAAACTCAAACATACAAGTAATCTGAGCATCAATGAAAAGTATATTGAAAACTAAAACCCATTATTTCTCCAGAAACCAATGGACAATTATCAAAAAAACCAATTGAAATTAATTTCATGATTAGGGAAAAATTGAACGGGTGTAATTGGGGGAAGATGAAATTGACCTTGAGGAAAAGGCCTTTGTCGTGGTCGGTGGCGGCGACGCGGAGGACGGACGGCGGCGCCAAGGGTGTTGGCGAGGCAAGCGAAGAGAGACATGGCGGCGTTTTGCGAGATCTGCCAGTGGAGGGGGTCGATGGGGACAGCGATTTTCATTTGACGGAAGAGAAGACCGAGGATCACTAGAGAACAGAGGAGCACGATGAAGACGACGCTGGAGAATTAGTATATATTCTACATGGAGGAAGGAGGCGGCGAGAATTGACAGTGATGAATTGATATTGTGAGTGAATTGTATATTGGATTGTGATGTATGTGATGTAATTGGGCCGAAATAATTTCTTTTATATGTTGGGCTTGCAGCAAGATGAGTATCTTGCTCCTATGGAGTAAGATATAACAACTCGTTTAACACGTATACAGAAAGTTATATGTGTACTCTCCATCGTTTAACACGTATATAATTTACTGACCCACGGTGATTGCACAGGTGACCCATGTGATTGCATACGCTTGCACACATACAGGTCGGAAAGCTCACCGAGTCTTTGACTCTCATTTAATTAAAAACAAAATGGTTTATTTAATCGTTTAATTTTCCCTTTTTAAAATATTAAAAAAATGTTTGTTTAATTTATATATAGAAAGAATGAAAACAATGTTTACTGACGAGATGAGATTCACATAATCCCGTCTCATGATCACGCTTAGAATTTAAAGTGAAAGTAAGATTATGAAATAAAATAAAATTTTCATTCGAATCAAGTTTCAAAAAAATACCACATCGCACGGGAACTCTGGTACTAGTTTAATATAATTTGTAAAAAAATAAATTTTGTAATACTATATAATAAACTAAATCAAACAAATATATGATTTTTATAAAAAAAATAATAATATATTTTATAATAAATAATTAAATTAAATATATAAAAAAATTATATAATTAAATTAAGTATATTTTTAATGATTATCGTTCTATTTTAAGCTCAATATGCTCCAAACAAATAAACAAATATACATAGCATAAAATATCTTCTTTGTTTTTTTTAAACAAATCAAACCTTATAATAGCATATGAAATATCATTTTTTTTTAACAAATCAAACCTTATAATTTTAACTTATTAACATATTTTATGCTTCACATATTATTTCTTATTTATTTTTGTGAGATATTCTTTTTTTTAATTTAATGTTTTTTATTTTAATGTGTTTCACAAAATAACAAGTATTTACTATTTTTGTAATTTATTATCTAAATATAATTATTAAATTTTAACTTATTTTATGCTTACACATATAATTTATTATTTCCAGCCAAATATAAACATTTGTTATATTTTTATCATGTAATATAATCCAAATATTATTGAAATAAAAATTACACAAATAGTATTGAAATAAAAAAATATAAGAAAATAATACCTAAGATTATAATAGATTCTCCTTGATTATAACATTCGACATAGTTTTCCTATTCTAGTAACATTCGCTATAGTTTTGCCATACTCATATTATTAAAACATATTATACACATATTTGTAATAATTTATTATTAAATTATATATTGAATATACAAATATTTATTTGATACATATTTGTTTACTAAATTATCGCACCGGGTACATGGTCTCTAATAGGCCTTGCCAAAGCCCCTATCCAGTCATAAAAAAATTACTCGATATTACTTGATAAATTCATCTGCATCCAGTTATTCGCATGTCTCACGGAATTATAGTAACTAGTTGATTCGGCCCGTGAGTTGCACTAGGAATACAACTTAAATTTTTACCCGATTTATTTTAATCTTAATATAAGTAAATATGTTTATATTTGTATACATTAGTCGAAATAAATAAAATTAAAATTTTAAGAAACTTTTAGTTTATCAAAACATTAAAAAAAATAATAAATAATATTTTAATTTACTGCAAATTTCTTAAAACCTCCTTGTACACAACATTTGTAGTCTTATTCGTCAAGTTTCCATTTTAAGAATTTCAATCCTGCTCTGTTAGTGACCCTTGAAACTGCAACATACAACTATTCGTGTGTGAAATCACACATTCTCAACAGAATCCCCACTTTTGACAATAATTGCCCTTGACTTTTGTTTATCGTTATAGCATACGAAATCATAATTGGGAATTGACGACGTTGAAAGCAAAAATGCAATTTTAAATCTGAAAGAGAAAGTGGCAATCTTGGAATGTAAACGATTTTATCTTTTTTACCTCCTAATACCTTCGCTTCAATAACGTAGTTTCCCAATTTGGTCACAACCTATCGAGTACCGTTACATAATCCGGTCGTGTGGTCGATATTTCTTAACATCATAATCGGCACCCCAACCTACAAAACATGACGTGTATTAGCTTCAACAAAAAACTTAAATTGCCGTAAATTTATCACAAAAGTAATAAGTAACATTACATATTAATTATTTAAGTATAAATTTGATTTTTTATATGATTGAAACAAATTCTAAACTAACTATTCTTTAAAAACATCATCATCGATAAAATAAAATAAAAATTCTAAACTAACTATTCTTGAAAAACATGGGTATTCCATCTTGACATCTCTTAGCAAAATTTGTCACAATAAATTAAATTCACGTTACAAAACATAAGACATTCCAAACTTTTAACAATAATTTTCAGAATAATTACACCCACTAACAAGTTTCAGAAATGGAGAAGATGAAACTTGAATAGAAAAGCTTTTTATTTCTGTATTCGATGATATTACAATACAAAAGCCAACGATTATATGCATTTGAGAATGGGCCTAAAAGGGGAAAACCTAAAGGAATACGGTATATTACCATATATACATGAAGCCCATAATAATATTTACACTTGGGCCTAAAGTAAATAAAGCCCGCTGGAGCCTGTAATGGGCTTTGTTACCCCCCCGCAAGTGGAACGTGAAGGTTCTTCAAGTTCAACTTGGATCGCAAAGATGTATAACAATTTCCTGGTAAGGATTTGGTGAAGACGTCAGCTAGTTGTTGTTCGGTAGGGAGATGATGGAGTTGAAAAGTTCCTGATTCCAGCTTGTCCCGGATTAAGTGACAATCCAACTCTATATGTTTGGTGCGTGGATGTTGGACCGGATTGTGCGCAAGGTGATAAGTAGAGAGGCTGTCCGTGTAAATCTGCACAGGAGTAGGGAAAATGTCAAAATCTGCTAAAAGATAGAGCAGCCATTGACCTTCACATATTGTGTTGGCAGCCGCCCTATATTCTGCTTCTGTAGAGGATCGACTGACGACAGGTTGTTTCTTGGATTTCCAAGAAATGAGGGAGGTGCCTAGTAAAAAGCAATATCCCGAAACGCTTCTTCTGGTGTCAATGCAACCTGCCCAATATGCATCTGTATAACCTGTCAAAGAAAAGTTAGAGGAGCTGCTATAGAGTTTGGGATCTGAAAGGGCAGTCCCATCATCTTTAGAGAGTTTAAGATTGCAGTCCATTGGACTGGTTAAGGGTTTACAATCTTGGTAGCCATTTTCAGAAAGAATATCAATGCAATATTGTTTTTGGGATAGACAAATACCTGTGGAATCTCTGATGATATCAATGCCAAGGATCTATTTAAGATCACCCAAGTCTTTAATGGTAAATTGATCGTGTAAGTAAGTTTTAATATCATTAATAGCAGTTAAATCATTTCCAGCGATAATAATATCATCTACATAGATAAGGAGGGTAGTTATGCTGGTACCAGATTTTTTGATAAATAAAGAAGTGTCGGCTGGAGATTTTTTGTAACCAAAAAGACGTAAAGAATCAGAAATTTTACAGAACCAATGCCTAGAGGCTTGCTTAAGACCATATAGACTTTTAAGAAGTTTACAAACTCTTTTATCACCAGAAACACAATAACCAGGAGGAGGAGACATATAAATAACTTCATTTAGGTCTCCATGTAAAAAGGCATTATTTACGTCAAGTTGTTTAAGAAACCAACCTTTTGAAGCAGCTATAGAAAGTAAAACCCTAACAGTTGTTATTTTGACAACAGGGGAAAAAGTTTCAAAAAAGTCGATTCCTTTTTCTTGAGTATAACCTTTAGCGACTAACCTAGCTTTGTATCGTTCTAAACTGCCGTCAGATTTTAGTTTAGTTTTATAAACCCATTTACATCCTATAGTATGTTCTCCTAAGGGTAACTCAACTAGTTCGCATGTGTTATTAGATTCAAGGGCTTGTATTTCTAAGGACATAGCATGTTGCCACTCAGTATGTTTGATAGCTTGTGAGTAGGATTTAGGTTCAGAAAGTACTGCTACAGCAGCTACATAGGGTTTATAAGAATCATGTAGGGTAGCAGAACCAACGAATAGGGAAATGGGGTATCTGGTTTTAGGATGTGGAGTGATTACCTCATGTTGTTTGATGAATTTGGAGGAGGCATCCCTCTGGAGATCATATTCTGCTAAATGGGGAGGAATCCTTTTTGTTCTTGAGGATTTTCTTACCTGTCCTTGCTCAGAGATAGCTAAAGCTTCTTCTTGGACTGGTGATGTTGAAGAGTTAGGTTGTACTGTCTGAGAAGTTGTCCCTTTTGAATTGGGAGGTACTGTGAGAGGAAATACTTCCATAGGCAGAGGGTTAGTAGTGTTGGGTAATGTAGAATTAGGAGAAGATAAATTAGTAAATAAAGAAGATTCACTCCCTGTAGAAGGTTGTGCAGTAGGGGAAATATCATCTCCTGCAGTGGTAGTGGGATGAGTGGTAGAGTAAGGGTTGGTTGATATCTTTGAAGAGATATCCTGAAAAAGAAAATCAGTATATGTGTCCAGATTGCTAGGAGATTCAGCCATATTTTGAAAATCTTTTGTGTGAAAAATATGATCATCATTATCTCTCTGGAAGGGAAATATTAGTTCATAAAATTTCACATGAGTAGAAATAAAAGTTTGATGAGTTTGAAGGTTATAAAATCTGACCCTTTTGTCCCAAACTCATATCCAATAAAAACACATTTGGAGGCCCTGCTATCAAATTTGTGTCTAGCAATACTTAATGTGGAAGCATAACATAAGCAACCAAAAGTTTTTAAATGTGAATAATCAGGTGCCTTTTTATACAGTATTTCAAAAGGTGACTTATTCTTTAAAACGACAGAGGGTATTCTGTTGATTAAGTGTGCAGCAGTTTGTATGCAATCTGCCCAAAAGTTTAAAGGTAAGCAAGATTGAAATAATAAGGCTCTAGCAACTTGAAGGAGGTGTTGATGTTTTCTTTCCACCCTTCCATTTTGTTGGGGTGTTTCAACACATGAGGTTTGGTGTAAAATACCATTAGAAAGGTAAAAATAAGTAAAAGCGAACTCTACACCATTATCAGTTCTAATAGTTTTTATTTGTTTTTCAAATTGGGTAGAAACCATTTTGTAAAAATTTTGAATGTGGTGTCTGGTTTCTGATTTTTTTTTCATCAAAAAAATCCATGTACATTTGGAATAGTCATCAACCACAGTTAAGAAATACTTGAAACCTGAGTAAGATTCAACCCTAAAGGGGCCCCATATGTCCATGTGAACTAAATCAAAGCAAGAAGAGGCATATGAAAAACTTTCAGGTAAATGCAGTTTCTTTTGTTTGGAAAAATGACAAGTGTCACAAGGTTTATTAGTATGCGCATTCTTAATATGTAAAGAATGGATAGAGGAAATTCTTTTAAAAGGGATATGTCCCAATCTAAAATGCCAAAGTAAAGGAGTATCAGTAGAAGTAGTACTAGCTGAAACAATGTGTTTCTGATGTGTAGGAGGTATTGAGGCAGCAAGCTTCAAGTGGTATAGTCCATTAATCACTTCAGCATAGCCAATAGTTTGTTTGGTTACCTGATCCTGCAAAAGGCAGTGATTGGAGACAAAACTCACAGAGATTCCCTCCTTTAGAGTTAAGTGAGACACAGAAACTAAATTGAATTTAAAGGAAGGAACACAAAGGACATCATGCAAGGTTAAGGTGTTATTTAATATAATTGTTCCTTTGTGAGTAGCATATGTATAGTGTCCAGTGGGTAATTGTACTTTTGAATGTATTTTAGTAGGGCAACCAGAAAAGAATTCTAAAGAACTAACCATATGGTCAGAGGCACCAGTGTCAATTATCCACATAGAAGTTTGAGATAAAGAGGTTAAAGCTTTAGAGATACCTGATCCTTTTTGAGAGAAGGAGGATTTATTGGGATCATATGGCTCTTTGAGTTCCATTGCTACAGCAGCAGCATGATGCCTTTCAGCCCCAATTTGTGGTTGTTCTTGAGACCTCATGAAGTGTCTGAATTGCTCATACAGTTGTGGATCACAGAACTGTAGGTCACCTCCATGTTCCTCAGTGGATGTTTGATTGGCAGAAGGTAAGGCTTGGATGCTGGGGTGCAGAGGAGATGGTGGCACATGGCCTGGTGCTATCCTAGCTGCCCTTACACCTTTCCAGTGACTGGGGTACCCTTTTGATTGAAAACACCTCTCAGTCAAGTGCCCAGTGTACCCATAGAAATTGCACTTTCCTGTGTACTTCAGTTTCTCCTTGGTTCCAGATTTAGCAATGAGAGCATTGGAGTCAGTAGTGGTATTGCTGTTGAGACCTACTGAGTTGCCATGGGGTTGGACAGTCCTCTGACTTTCTTCTTGGATCAAGACTGAGTAGACCTTGGAGAGAGGAGGTAGTGGATTGTTCATCAGGATTTGGCTGCGGATGTGCGAGAATGAATCATTTAACCCAACAAGGAATTTCAGAACTGAGTCATTTTGTTGCAGCTCTAAAAAAGCAGCTCTTATGTTGCACACACAATTTCCACAGCTACAGGTAGGAATGGATCGATAATTCGTGTACTCATCCCAAAGGCTTTTGAAGGTATTGTAGTAGGTAGTCAGATTCTGAGAGCCTTAAGAGATAGTGCTCAGATTTTTCTCTAATTGGAAAACCCTTGGGCCGTCTGATTTTGCATATCTCAGTTTGAGTTCGTCCCATACCTCTTTCGCCTTTGTGGAATAGAGTAAAGTTGACCGAATTTCTGGACTGACAGAATAAACAATCCAAGAGAGCAATAAAACATTAACTTTGTACTATGCAGAATATAGAATTTGATCACCTTGCGATGGAATTGGAATTGATCCATCGAGGAACCCTAATTTGTTCTTGAAATCGAGGGTCATGAGGACGGATTTCTTCCAGATTCCGTAATTGTCGCCTGTGAATGTTTCATTAATCGCTTTGACACCAGGATGATCAGTGGGATGGTTGTAGTAAGGAGATGTGGGATCGTCATTAGGGGTGGCTGGGTTTGATTTTGGTTTTGAGTGACCTGATTCCGAAAGTAGGGTTCGGGTGTGTCGCCCATTACAGAAAAAAAAAGGTAAGAGCGGAAAGAAAGAAGGAGCAGGATTCACAGAGAACCTTGCTCTGATACCATAACAAGTTTCAGAAATGGAGAAGATGAAACTTGAATAGAAAAGCTTTTTATTTCTGTATTCGATGATATTACAATACAAAAGCCAACGATTATATGCATTTGAGAATGGGCCTAAAAGGGGAAAACCTAAAGGAATACGGTATATTACCATATATACATGAAGCCCATAATAATATTTACACTTGGGCCTAAAGTAAATAAAGCCCGCTGGAGCCTGTAATGGGCTTTGTTACCCACATCACGGTCATCATATGGATAAGCTTCAAGATTATTTTCTGGTACATTTCAAAAGATCTTTAAAGTGTTAAAATTAAATACCAACATTGTATTATATATCTCTTGTGATCAATACAAAATAAATAAGTAACAAAATACTTTTTATTATAAAAAAATAAAAACTTACTCATAGATATGCAAAAGAAAAAGATTAAACTCTAAATTGTTAATCGAAAATTAAATAATTTAGTAGAATTATGTAACAATCGAATAGAGATCTTTTACCTTCCAGAAAACCAAGAGTCTCGGTATCGGCGGAGGGAAGATGAGCGAATAGTGAATGTCATCTAATATGATCTCCTTTTGGAGTGATTTTGGTAAACGCCTTTTACAAAACTAACTGGTTGAATACACCAAGTAGCCGTAGATACAAACCTGCGTTAGATCAAGATATTAGAAATAAAAAAGCTTAGATATCTCTGACCAAACAAAAATAAATACAAAGAGATCTTGAAAATATTTTACAGTAGATGTGCATATGTCATAGAAAAAAATAAGTAAGATCCGAAAATAGTCAGAACCTGCAAAACCAATTATTCATCATAATTGATTGTAAATTGTAATTGTTGAATACCAATATCGTCGGCATTATGAAATTACTAATCACCTTCTTGTGATCAAATTTCAAACATTGACTAACGGCAGACGCTGAGGGTGAGGGTAAAACTAAATGACTCCTGATGTTATGCGCATGGTTGTGATGTCTATTAATCGAACATAAGATATAGTTAGGCATCCGAAAAAACCTAAAGTAATTTATACTAAAGTTCTTGATACGACAAACCACTTTATTAATTTTTTAGGATGTAGAAAATCCCACAATGCAACTGATAAATAGTGAATATGTTGTTTTTGTACAGAAATAAATGGAATAAATGATGGACTCATCAAGCTGCGCCTAATCCATAATACGACGGTATGATCGTAACAACATAAATAATCTACTTATATATCTCTCATTCCTAATTTATTTTAATAATTTACTTGTATTGATAATGATAAATAAATATAATAAAAAAATATTGAAAGTATATAGATTTTTATTCATAAAGTAATATTTTATTTTATTTTAGTTTAATATGATTGATTTAAATGAGAGAGATAAAGTATAAATTTAAGAGTAGATAAAAATAGTATAAATTTAATATTCTTAATTTATTTTATTAATATTTTTAATTGGATATCAAAAATTAAATATTTTATATTTTTATAGTAAATAAAAAAAAGTATGAAGTGTAAAACTAACTATACATAGATTTGCATAAATATTATTAATTAAAGTAATGTAGATCGTTCTCATTAATTTTTAATACCTCTTAGAAAACATTGTTGTGGTATATTACACGTTTTCTTTGATTAATTTTGGAACAAAAATCATAGAGGGTGTCATTTGTTATAAGTCTCGTATAACAACATAAATGGGTAGCCTTGTGTGGCAATATGATTATCAATTGATGCACTTCAGCTATGGCTTTAGAAATCGTAAATGCACCTCCGCCGTGGGAGAAGCAGAGGCGCTGGTCGCATGCACCTCATTGTATAATTAATAAAATAAGAATTTTGAATTATTGATTTTTTTAATTTTGTAATTTAAATATCTTCAATCTCACTTTGTTTTAATTAGTCTTCTTAAACATATAATCTTGTAAATTATTATTGTGAAATAGTTAAATAATTAATAAAATTAAAATTTTGAACAATATAGAAAGTGAGGAATTTTTTTTAATTGAGATTTGTTACACTATTATTGTGAAATAGTTAAATAATTAATAAAATTAAAATTTTGAACAATATAGAAAGTGAGGAATTTTTTTTAATTGAGATTTGTTACACGGCCGTAATTATTGTGAGATTGTTAATTATTTTCTTAATTGCATAATAATATTATTAAGCTAATAGAAAATTTTCTACAACTAGTCCTCTTGCCCGTGCGATGCACGCTAATAAATTTCAAATTTTTGTTACTCGAAATAAGCTCTTTCTGTTTATATTTGATACTAACAAATAATTCGATATAGACATTGATAATCTATAAATAAACATTAAGTTTGTGATCTAATTGTAATATCTAATAAGAAATTACAATGAAATTAAAAATTTTGGAATACTTCTTTATAAACTAAATTTGTTGTTCTATTCGTAAGACGGCCACGATCATCACAAAGCAAAAGTTTCAACCCGGTGGTGTTGGTTACTCTAGACAGCGCAACGTACAATTGACCGTGCGTGGTGTTGGTTACTCTAGACAGCGCAACGTACAATTGACCGTGCGTAAATACTGGTCTCTTCAAAAATATTCTAACATTTCTCAACGACTGACCTTGACTCTTATTAATCGTCATGGCATACGATATCATAATCGGAAATTGTCTCCGTTGAAAAGAAAACGGGAATTTGGTATCTGATGGCGTCAGAGCAATTCGAGGAATAAAAACCAATTCCCCAGAATTATTTCCTCCTAATACTTTCGCCTGGATAACATAATTACCAAGGTGTGTTACAACCATCCTAGTCCCAAAGCGGCATCCATACTCCGTAGCAACATAACGGGCACACCAAACTAATAAAAAACAATTCATGTATCAAAAATATGTAACATCTCTCAAAATGGAATTAATTCATTTAATTAATTATTTAATAAATACAATACATAGAATATACATGCATAAATGGTTGCATAAAAAAACAAAGTTACAATTTGAATACATATATATACACGTAATATTGTATGAATATAAATATTAGGAATAATCAAAAGTGATTGATTATTCTTCAATAATATATATATATATATTAGTCGCACAGCTATATAATGATCATATTTGAATGTCTATATTAATTACTATTTATTTAGTACTATAAATAAATAATAGTATAATAGAATAAACATAATTAAGGTAGATAAATAAGAAATAAACGTGATATTTTGAATATTACTTATTTAAATAAATCAAAATATATTAATTTAGTTTAAAGCAGTAAATAAATAAGAAATAAAGCCGGAGATATTTTAATGCTTTAATATAAATAGAGGATAATATTATTTCTAATTGTAATTAATAAAAAAATTGAATTATTATTATTTCATTCTCAAATCAATTACGTAACTTTTGAATTTATTTAGTTGCTTAAAAAGGAATAGATTTACCATACTCATCATTAATAATATTATTGATATATAATTTTAGTTTACGAATTTATTTAGTTTCTTGAATAGATTTACACACTCATAATTAATAATATTATTGATATATAATTTTAGTTGACCATTAAATTTATTAAATGTGGTCACGGTATTTTACTTATAATGAAAACTACAAAATAAATAGTTATAAATAAACCTACAAAATAAACAAAAAATGAGTAAGAAATTCAAAAGGTCTGGAAAAAAATAACTTACTTGCAAAAGTTATTGAAATCAAATTAGTAAAAGAATACTTAGCTGCAAAAAATGCAAAAAATACAAAAAACAACAAAAAAAAAAACATACATAGAGCTCTGCAAAAAAATAAATAAACATGAGCATAAACAAATAAAAAAATAGCTAAATAAAAAGGCTACAAAAAATAAAAAAAACGAAAAAAAAAAAACAACAAAACATACATAAAACTCTGCACAAAAATACAACAAAACTTACATAGAGCTCTACAAAAATAAATAAATGTGAGAATGAACAAATAAAAAAAATAGCTGAAATGAAAATTGAATAAATAAATGTGAGCATGAACAAATAAAAAAAATAGCTGAAATGAAAAGGCTACAAAAAATACAAAAAAAAAAAAAAAAAAAACTTACATAGAGCTCTGCACAAAAATAAATAAATGTGAGAATGAACAAATAAAAAAAATAGCTGAAATGAAAATTGAATAAATAAATGTGAGCATGAACAAATAAAAAAAAATAGCTGAAATGAAAAGACTACAAAAAATACAAAAAAACAAAAAAAAAGAACAAAACTTACATAGAGCTCTGCATAAAAATAAATAAATGTGAGCATGAAAAATAAAATACATAGCTGAAATGAAAATTGAATAAATAAATGTGAGGATGAACAAATAAAAAAAATAGCTGAAATTAAAAGTGAGAGTTAGTGCAAATATAAAAAAAACAAAAAAACAACAAAACTTAAGCTCTCCACAAAAATAAATAAATGTGAGCATTAATAAAAAAATTGAAATGAAAAGTGAATAAATAAATGTGAGCAATGAACAAATAAAAAAATAGTTAAATGAAAAGTGAAAGATAGAGAGTGAGTGAAGATGACGTCTTTATATAGACACGGATTTGAAGTAGGGTTTGATAATATTTATTATTTTTAAATATTCCTAATTTGAATTCCCTTAAATTTCGTTATTATTGTTTGTATAATAAAAATTAATTAATTTATCCATTAAATATATCAAAAATAAATGCATTCTCTATTATCATAATAATTAATTTTAGTAGTATAATAGAATAAACGTAATTAAAGGAGATAAATAAGGAATAAATGTTATATTTTGAATATTTAAAAGTCAATATTTACGGAGATTATATTAAAAAGATTATAAATATAAATTATATTATATAAAAAAATAAATAATTATACTAATTAATTAAAAATAATTACGCTAATTAATTATACTAAAATAATATTTATTATATTAAGAAGATTATAAATATAAATTATATTATATAAAGAAAGAAAGAAATAATTACACTAATCAATTAAAAATAATTGCTACGCTAATTAATTACACTAAAAATAATATTATTAATGTAAATTATATTATATAAATAAAGAAATAAATAATTACGCTAATTAATTAAAAATAATAATTATCTAATTAATTACTTAAAAATAATTGAGCTAATTAATTTAAAATAATAATTATCTAATTAATTACGCTAAATTAATTAGACAATTATTTGTAATTAATTATTATTTTACCTAATTAATTAAGTTAAAAATAATAATTAATTTCAAATAATTGCTTAATTAATTAAAAATAATTACACTAATTAATTACGGTAAAAACAATATTGAATTATATTAAGGAAAATATAAATGAAAATTATATTATATAAAGAAATAAAGAAATAAATAATTACGCTAATTAATCAAGTTTTAATTAATTACGCTAAAAAATCTAATTAATTAAATTAAAAATAATAATTAATAATGACCAGTGTGAACACAAATTTAATCCAACGGTGCTCGTTTAATAATAGATGTGAACACAAAAAAATCAAACGGTGAAAACATACAACACCTAGGACAATTGCTAGCTGAATTATATATTATAAGGATATATAAGAAATATTTTACTGCAAGTTCATTAAATATTTTACTGAATAATAGTTAGATAAATATAAACATAAACCATCATCCCATATTTTTTTTTACAATTAATCATAATTCTATATTTTTTATAATAACTTTATTAGATCTTTTGGAAGTAATTATAAATTAAACAACCTGATCTTGTAAGGTTGGTGTAATTAGAAACTTAAAATTGGAGATAAATATGAGTCCTCTATTGTTGTTGATGCTGCTGCAAAATTGCAAGATTGTCGGAGCAGGAAATTTACTCACGGTGTACATGAGTATATTAAGGACATGCACAACAAAATAGTATAAGTTAAATAAAAATAAACTTAGAAATGAGGGTAATTTATTATAACTTCATTAGAAGTTTAAGGTAAATATGAATCATCTAAAGTTTTCATCACAAAGACGGACTACTGTTTTTCATCATCTAATTGACCTAAAATAAATAAATATAACAATAAAATCAACTCTTAATTTAAATTTTGGGGATAAATTCTATAAAACAATCCAATAATTCTTTAATTGCATTTATTTGATATTGTCCATATGTAATTCTAAGAATAATACAATAGTTTTTATAATTATAGTATTATATATTATTTATTATTTAATTATTTTGTTTGTAATTTTAGAATTTATGTAATAATGTAATATCTTATATATAATACTATGTATATATTTTAAGAAGTGTTTTGGAAAAATGAAATTATAGTTAAATTACATTTAATATCTCATAAAATAAACTTTAAAATTTAGTATTTATTATATTTTCATTTTTTATTAATTAGAGTATAATATTTTTATAATTATAAAAAAAAAAAAAAAAGAATTCACCATATGTTATTAACTACTCCTAATTAACATAAATTGAGTATAGCCATGAAAAGATATCCGGTTGAGTGGGTATCGATGACATGGGAGAATGCATTTTCAGTTAGTTGAGTTTTGCGTCTCTTTTTATTGAGACGAAGGATTTCCAAACTTAATTATGCAAAACAAATATGTACAAATGTAAATTGCGGACAAATGTTCAATAAAAACGAAAAATAGGAATTTGCTTTTATAAAATCGAATAAGTTAACCACATACTTAAATCGGGATAAAAAAGCTCTAGTGGTGGGATCAGATTGTCTATGGTTCAGATGATTGAAAGAGACAAATAGTTTAGGAAAAGTGATAAACAAGTAAAGGAAAATGAATATAATCCTTACAATTATTAATATTTATGTGGAAAATATCTACAAATACATATTTAAAAAAAACTAAAAAAATGTATTTATAATTTATTATAGAATATAAAAAAAATGTTGAAGTGTCTTAACGTAAAGGAATAATTTCTGGCGGCGCTTTCATTGCTCACTTAAATCATATAAGCTAATGAAGTTAAATTGTGGGTATTCAATGGTCATGTAGCTAATAAAGTTAAATGGTTGAATAATTGTTTGTATTTCAATTATCTCATCATTCAATAGCTATTTTTATTAATTTATTTTTATTTAAAATTTGATATAGAAAATAAAAAAATTGCTGAAGTATTTTAACATAATTAAGAAATTTCTAGGGCTTTCATACGGTTCGTGTGAATAATAAAGAATGAATAATTATATAATTAATAATAATAAATGGTTTTAAAAAATTTGTTTTTATTTCAATTATCCCACTTTTCAATTTTTGCTGTTAAGTTAGTTGTGTTAATAATTTTAAGGAATCTATTAATATTAAAAAGTTAGTTGTGTCAATAATTTTAAGGAATCTAGTATTATACTGTATTAAAAAGTGTATGTAAATTGTGAATTATATAATTTATTAGTTGTATATTTAATAAAATGAATAACTAGTTTGTTTCTATTTTAACTATTTCAAATAAAAGTTTAAATGGTTATATATTTTATAAATTATATTATTTGTTATATTATTCATTAATATAAATTGACATAAACAAATATATTTGTAAAATTAAATATTCACAACAATTAGCTAAGTTAAATTGTAGATATTTAATGATCCTGAAGTTAAATAATTGAATAATTAAGTTAAATTAATTAGTTCAAATTTATTAAGTTTAGTTTAGTCATTTAGATTAGTCATAATTCTATAATTTTTTACTCTTCTCATCCTCTTTTCTTTTTATTATCAAAGATACAATTAGGGTTCGCTGGCCGATATCCCAAAAAAAAATAAAAATTAGTAGAGGAAAGAAAGAGAGACGATTGACCTAAAGGTCCTAGACGACCTAGGTGGCGTGGCCAAAGCCATGGCCAGCGATATATATATATATATGTATATATAACATCTATGAAGGAACGAATAGTAAAAATAATTTATTAAACATAATTTGCAATAGTTAAAAAATATAAATAAATATTCGGTCAATTTTATTCTATAATATACTGTCTTCTAATGCTATAATCTTATTAATCCATAATAATCATTAAGGTATTTAATTATTACTTAAATGTGCTCTTTTTAAAAAAATTTCCTTAAAAATATTAAAAATATATTGTACATTTTTTTAGGTAAATAACCTAAAATATGAGAATTGAATGAAGGGAAATTGTGAATGGACAAAAAATATGAGAATTTATATATTTATTGATTAAAATTAATAAGAATAAATTATAAAGAATATATGTAATTAATGGATTTAAAAGATTTGAGATTTTTTATAACAATTTTTTAAAATCGTCAAAAATTAACAATTTATTAATAATATATAATTATAAATATACTGCAGTCTTTAGCCTTTATAATAAAATTAGTCACAATATCATTTAATAAACAAAAAAAATGCATTATCTTTAACATCACCTTAAATAAAAAAAATTGTAATTCACATTTGAAACCTCAACATCATAAGTACCTCCTGTGACCATTTCTTAAGATCAGAGGGAGTATAAACTATTAAAACATGAATATATATACGTCATACTCTCTCTCTCTCTCTCTCTCTCTCTCTCTCTCTCTCTCTCTCTCTCTCTCTCTCTCTCTCTCTCTCTCTCTCTCTCTCTCTCTCTCTCTCTCTCTCTCTCTCTCTCTCTCTCTAATGTACAAAAAAAAAACAATCGATTAAAATTGTGGTGCAATGGATACATCTTGCACAGGTTGTTAATAAGAAAGTCACTATCAGGAAACAAATTGTGGTTCCAATCAATTAGGAGAGAAGCAAATTTAATATCAAACACTTAACCCCTTATGCTTGTTCGATCTTCAAAACCATGGACCTCTAAAACTTTAATCTCATGAAAGTTCAAAATGAAGTTAATGGGAATAATATAGAGGAAGACATGTCCATTAAGGAAAACATACGGTTAATATCAGAAAATCTCAAATGCAAAATAGAAATAAAATATACCTGGACCAAAGTACTGGAGTCGCACAAAAGTTGAACCAATGGGACAGCAGTAGACTCATGAAGTGACCTGCGCTTGAATTCTAACCTATATTTTAGCAAATAATAGAACAGGACAAATGAAACGCATGTGCCAACACATTCTAATTCATGAAGAAAACCTTTAAAGAGCGAGAAACATTCCAATTGTTTGCTCCGCTCCCGAACCCGCGATCCAAGTGATAGTCAGGCACTGTTCCATCCAAACACACTGCCAAAAAAGTCGATAGATTTCGATACTCGGATTCGAAATTTCAAAATACAGACCAAGGTAAGTGGGCTATTTTATCAACGCGAATTACGAATTTTAATTAGAAATTGAAATTGGGGAAAACGAAAAAAAAACCTAGGAGAGAGGCGGGTGCGGCCGAGCTGCGATTCGGAATTACGGCTCCATGCCCATACGTGTCCCTGAGAAGTGACGGCGAGGGAATGGTAGTGACCGGCCGAAATGCTGCAAAAAACAGAGGAGGCTAAGGGCTGAAACTATTGTGTTTCGGCGGCTAAGAGCTGCAAAAAAATACACATATATGCTTATATTATTGTCTAAATAGAGAGAAAAAAACCGATGCTGGAAAAAAAAACGAAAAATGCTCATCAATCACGTAGAAAAATAAAAGTATGATACAGTGCAAACGCATAGGGAATGAAAAACTCTACCGCATCACAGAGCTAACATGCTAGCTCTCCAATCCGCCAAATTAACATATAGTACTAAACAATATACATACAATCACCAGGCTATATGCCATACTCTCTTCAGTGCCCGTGCTTGAAGAGAATCAGGGAGTCGTAACGAGTGTATCCTCTCCTGTATCATAGAAATCGCCTGAGAAGCCACCACTCCAGACGACACCGACCGTGCCTCATTTATCCTTGTGTTCCTCTCTAGCCAAATATAACATATCAGAGCAGCGAGAAGTCCACGATACGCGCAAGATATCAAATGTCTCCCACGCCATCGACTAGCAGCCCGTAATACTGCACTATGCCAACCACCACGTGGCCATAGAAATCCCACCTCCACCTGTAGTCTCTGCAAGCAATCCTGTGAAAAAGGGCACTCAAAGAAAAGGTGGGAGTGTGTCTCTGCGCTCTCCCCACCACATAACACACACGAGTCATCACCCCGACCAATCCAATGCTTATCCCAAGTCGGCAACCGACCTCGGATAGTCATCCAAAGAATGAAACAATGTCGTGGTATACGTCCTGGTCCGGCCAAAAGAGCAGCCCACGGCACCCGGGGACCCTCTGGGCAGAAAAGAGTATATGCCGAGTCGGAGGTATAGGTCCCTGATCGATGCAATTTCCACCGCACTCTACGAACTCCCATCTATACTCGGCAAGCCGTCCATAAGATCTACGAACTCCTCCGCAAAATCTACTGGCCACCTCCACACCCCATCAACGATGACCATATTTAGCGACGCAGCCCTAGGAAGCCTCGTAAACCACGGTCTCAACTGATACACCTCCTCCAATCGACCAAGGGGATGCCACGGGTCCCTCCAAAGGTAAAATTGCGAACCATCCCCGACCTGCATCTGAATAGCTGGTAACACAGCGGAGCGTAGTTTAAGAAGCTGGCGCCAAGTCCAGGAGCATGCCCTCGACATCTTGGCACTCCAGAAAGAATGCCTCCTCAGTCGATTCTCCTGAATCCAACTGACCCAAACGGATTCCGGATCCTGACTCAGAATAGCCCAGATGTGTCTGGTCATAAGGGCCCTATTTTGGGCAGTGAGATCACGGATACCCAGACCACCCTCACTGGCAGGGCGACAAATATCAACCCAGCGGACCTTGGCATGCCCCTTCACTATGGGAAAATTCTTCATAGACACCGGGCATTGACCGGTGTTAAAAAAATATTTGTCCTGTGTCTTTGTGCGTGGTGTTAAAGATCAGCTACGTTTTAACACCGGTCAATGACCGGTGTTAAAAATAATTTATAACACCGGGTTTTGTGACCTGGATCGGTGTCTATATTATCAAAGACACCGGTCAATTTCATGGAAACTAGCAAAATAAACCGGTTTAATAAGTAATAACACCGGTCTATTTCATATATGACCGGTGTCTATAATAATTTTTTAAATCGGTTTTTAACTCTAGGATCGGTGTCTATGATTGTTTTTAACATCAGTTTTAAACTCTATAACCGATGTCTTTGATAATAATTAAAATAAAAAATATATAATTTTATGAATTACCAATAATTAAAATTATATTAAATTCTTATAATCCAAATACAATATTCAAAATACCAAAATCTTCAAATTCTTACAATTGTCAAACAACAATATTCCATAAACTTGTCAATACAAAACATTGAATACAAAACATGAACCTATACAAAATTTGTGAGTAGGAGAAAGCCTTCCCTCGGTTGTTCAACTTGCCACACAAGATGACTTAGCAGAGAATACGACGGGTTATCCTCCCTAACGGGTTATCCTCCCTAATTCTGTCGACTATCATTCTATCCATTAACTTTCGTGACATTTCATTGTATCGCGGGGAAAGGCTAACCTGGATTTACCAATGTAGAAAACACACTAAATTATTTAAATAAATAAAATCAACCACCTAAAGGAAAATTATAATACACATTGCGAACGCAAAGGCCTGTAATGAAACCAAAATATCCAATAGGAGCTGCAATTTTAAGATGAGATACTGTACTAACTCTAGAAAAAACCAATGTATGAAGCTAGCACAGGAGAATTTCAAAATCTATAGGAAAATATTCTTAAATGAGGCCTTCAAGAACAATTCAGAACTTTACATCTTAATACTAACCCAGTTAGAAGGAAACACAAACGAACCCTGCATCAGATTTCTAACTATAAAGTATAAACCATTGCACGTAATCTAAATAATTTGAATTTACAAACAAAAACACAATCACAACAGAGATTGCAAGCTCACATATATACCTCCCCAGTCCCCACTAAACCCTCATGTTTTCTACTTCATTCAGAAAACATTTCGACATAATTATTAGCAGGTTAAATAGTAACAATACAAACTTAAATGTTTATGTAATAGAATACTAAGCTCGCCTTTGGGTAGTCAGCAGCGAAATCCTCTCCGAACAGATTCCTAGTTATATCAGAAGAAATAGACATGTGGAGAAAATCCCACACGCTGCGCCTCCGCAAGCACGAATGGACCAAAGAAACTGAAGCTTTATGCTTCAATTCGTGTGGGATGAACCCTCTTCGCCAAAAACTTGTTCGGGTTGTAGGGTTTAAAATCTCGCATACTTATAAAAAATTTGTTTTGTTTTTTTAACACCGCTTCTATTTAATAGTAATGATGTTAAAAAAATTATTAATTTTATTAATAAAATAAAAATATTTTTAATATCGGTCGAAATAAAAAATGGTATTATAAATAGAATTAGAAATTTAGAATGAAATATTTAACACCAGTTTTTATAAAATCCGGTGTTAAAAATAGTTTAACCTCCTTTTTTTTCTTGACCGGTGTTATAAACATTTTTAACACCGTTCACAAAGGCGCCCGATGTCTATGAACTGGTGTCTATGAGACATTTTCCCATAGTGCTTGTTTCCCAATCTAAACCAAAGAAATTTCCTCAACCTCTTCTCAATCTCCTCGATAATTCCCTGGGGGAGGATGAACACACTAGCCCAATAGATATGTAGAGTACCAAGAATCGATCGTATCAGCTGTAATCTTTCTGCATAAGATAGTGTACGAGAGGTCCAAGAACCCAATCTAGCATCAATCCTCTGAAGCAGGGGGGCACAATCCCTTAGCCTCAACTGCGTAGAGATCAAAGGAACCCCCAGATAACGCACCGGAAGGGTCCCGACCGGGAAATCAAAGACTGGTTGTAGTACCGAACATCATCCTGCGCCTGGAGGGAGTCGAGAAAAGTAGACCCGAGTAAGTCGAGAAAAGTTGTACTCCCCGTCTGATTGTCTCGATAGACACAGGATCAGCGTGACAGGCAAGCAGTAGGTCATCAGCAAAACTCAGCATGTAGGTCTGGGTCCTCTCACATCTTCAATGATACTGGAACTCTGGCTCTGCCTGAATATGCCACTCCAAGATCCCGTGTAATACCTCCATCACAAGGGCAAAAAGAAAAGGTGAAATCGGGTCCCCCTGTCTCAATCCCCGAGCACCTCTGAAATAACCCTCAGCCGACCCATTGATGTTCATCGAGTAAGCCGGAGTAGTGAGGCACTCCATAATCCACCCTATGAACACTTGATGGAATCCCATGGTCTCCAACGTCGCCCGTAGAAAGCTCCACTCAACCGTATCATCGGCCTTCATAAGTCGACTTTCAGCACACATCTAGCTGGAAGTCTCCTCTGTCTGTACCCCTGCAGTAACTCCTGAGCAAGGAGGATATTATCCCCGATGCGTCTGCCAGGGACGAAGGCCGTCTGCGATCTGTCAACCAATAACGCCATACTGGCACTCATACGATTCGAAATAATTTTCGCTATCACCTTGTACAACACATTGCAGCACGAGATGGGGCGAAAGTCCTTAGGATGCTTCGGGGCAGCAACCTTCGGTATAAGCGAAAGAATCGTCGAGTTGACCTCTCTAACAAGCTTCCCGGTACGGAAAAAATCTAAAATAACCGTGAGACTCTCAGCTTTAATCACTGGCCAAGCCTTTTTGAAAAAGGCCGAAGAATAACCATCTGGACCCGGTGCTCTATCATCATCGAACGCAAATAGAACGCTCTGAATCTCTGCCGCCGTCACCGGTCTAATCATATGGTCTGCAATCTCAGTAGTCAGCCTCCGAGTAACAAAAGGTCGTAAAAATGCCCATTTAAAACATACCTAATACGCACTTGTGTAATTCTGGATCTGTAAAAGAGATGAAACATATATGAGGAATACGATTATATGAGGAAAAATTAAACGGCATACCTAAACCTGAGGAAAAGATTCATACCTTAATTACAGAACTAAAAGAAAGAGTTAATGTACATACCTTAATTTCGGAGAAGATGACATAATTACAGAACTTAATCTGCAAAAAAATAAAAAAAGCAAGAAATCGAAATTGTAAATTTGGAATTTGGGAAAGAAAAGCGGAAGAAGATGAAAAGCATAGATTGAAAAAAGAGATTAGAAATTCGGAATACCTTCCAATCGGAAAAGATGACCCTGCAAATCTGCAAATAAATAAAAGAAAGCAAATAAATAAAAGAAAGCAAATAATCGAAATTGCAGTAAACGAAATTGATAAGGCAAAGGATAAAAAATTGAGAAATCTCTCCAAATTGAAATCCAAAAAGCCCAATATACACATAAGAAGATACAAAAAATTTGATTGGCAATATGGGATGAAAAACCTGGATGATGAAAGAAGGGAAGTATGAAGAAGGAGAAGAGCTTGAAATCTGAAAATGAAAAGCATAGTTTAAGAAGATAAAAAGGAGAAACGTAATAATCGGAAGAGTTAATACAGAATTTATGTTTCAATTAATTTTTTTTAATTTGATTAAATTAATAAATTGAGAAATCAATTTCAATCGATTGAAATTGAGCATTTCTATTGACCAATAGATTTTCAATTGAAGGGAAAAGTTTGGCTATAGGGAAAATAGAGCTCAATAGAATTCAATTTAGTCTAGCGGGTAAAATTGATTGTTTTTTTTGGCTAATTGGAATTAAGTGATTCAGGATTTACATATTAATAGATTAATAGATATATCGGTGAGGTGCATGTTTTGGGTGATAAGTATAACACATGTGCGCCAACTCGTATTTTTTCTACTTCTAAAAAAAACTTCTAACTCGTCCAACAATTCTACCCAAAACATAAATTTTAATTTCATTAGCAATATATATAATAGCGCAATATAGAAAATAAATTAAGAAAGAAAAATATATATATATAATAGCCCAATTAAAATATTTATACGGTAAAATTCATTAAAAGAGTAGAAAAATTAAAATATATAAAGCGTAGCAAAATTAAACTATATAATGAAGTAAAAAAATGCACTACACTTCGACCCTATATTGAGGAGGGCAACAACTACGTCGGCTCGAACAACTACGAATTGGTGGGAGTGGCGATCGTGTCCGACAACGAGAAAAAGGAGCCCGAAGAAGAGAACGAGAGGGACGATCGGAAACAGAAACAAGTTGTCGAGAATGTTAACAATCCACCACAAAAGAGGCAGCGCGGTGAGTTGTCCAAAGGCCCGGATCGGCCGTCTTTTCACTATCCGGGCCTTCTTTATTGGGCTAATGGCCCGGATTGCTCTGGTCTTCAACTGGTGATCAACCTCAACGGGCCTACTCAGGAGGCCGAAGCCCAGCCTGCAGGGCCGAGCTTGGAGTCGATAATCGTCCTCAATGACCCGCCTCCGAAGGACTCGGGTGATGGCTCGATGCTCGACTTAAATAGTCCGTTTCTAGAGGCTATAGAAGCTCGTGACTTGGCAAAAAGGCAAGACGCAGAAGATGGTTTTACATATAACAATTACAAGAATAAATAATACTATTACTTTATAAGAATAATTTCAAGAATAAATAATACTATTGCTTTATAAACTTTACATATAACAATTATACTACTTATAACTTTATAAGTAATATACTACTTACTTCATAACAATTATAAATAACAAAATGTAATAGTATTAGTTTGCATGTCACGTTCTCTGTTTAATTTGTTGTTGATCGTTCAGATAAGCAATGTTTTTATTTATTTTTTGAGCTGGAGATTTTATTTATTTTTTGAGCTGGAAATTGATTCCATAATCCGTACGGTTGAGTAAATTAGAATACATTTTGGTTTACATTTGTTTTGATTGTGAGCACAAGAATTCAAAAAATTCTTCCTCTTTTTATTTTTATTATATTATTTAAAAGTAATGTTCTAAGCACATTTGACTTGAAAAAAAAAAGGTTATGGAAAACTCCAGAATACAATACAGTTGATATGCCATTACACTGAAGTATATTTTAATAAAGTAAAAATGAAACTTCATAAATAGCACATGTAAAATAAATTAAGAAATAAAAATATATATAATGAAGAAAAAAAATATATAATGAAGTTAAAATAAAAATTTATTTAAAAATATATAATTATATTGTAAAATTTATTAACAACTTAGCAAAATTAAAATATATATTGAAATAAAAAAATGCACAATAATTCCACCATATCCGTAGCAAAATCAAACTATATAGAGACTTAAGAAAATGCGCTACAGTTCAACTCTATATTGAGGAGGACAACGACTACGTGGGCTCGAACAACGATGAGTTGGTGGGAGTGGCGATCGGGCCCGACAACGAGGGAAAGTAGCCCGACGAGAACGAGAGGGACCATCGGAAACAGAAACAGGTTGTCGAGGATGTTGACAATCCACCAGAAAAGAGGCAGCGCGGCCAGTCGTCCAAGGGCCCAGCGGATGTCTTTTTTACTATCTGGGCCTTCCTTATTGGGCCGATGGCCCCAATTGCTCTAATCTTCAATTGGTGAGGGGCCTAAATATGTCGCCAAATGGTTTTGAACTCCTTTACTTTTCTTTATCATAAATCAAAATAAAAATATATAATAAAGTAAAAATAAAAGTTTATTAACAATGCATGTAAAAGAAAAAAAAATTACAAAATTAAAATATATAATAGCAATATATATAATAGGTAATTAAAAGAAAAACCCATTAACAACGCATCAAAATTAATTAACAACACATAGAAAAAAAATCAATTATGCTTATAAAGTCTATAAAAAATAAATAACTGAAACAAAATTTCATTAGCAATATATATAATAGCCCAATTAATTCAGAAATAAAAATATATATAATAGCTCAATTAAAATATTTATACTGCAAAATTCATTAAAAGCGTAGAAAAAATTAAAATATATAAAGCATAGCAAAATTAAACTATATAGTGAATTAAAAAAATGCGCTATACTTCAGACCCTATATTGAGGAGGGCAACGACTACGTCAGATCGAACAACGACGAGTTGGTGGGAGTGGCGATCGTGCCCGGCAACGAGGGAAACGAGCCCGACGAGAACGAGAGGGACGACCGAAAACAGAAACAGGTTGTCGAGGATGTTGACAATCCACCACAAAAGAGGCAGAATGATGACATGGATTGCTTTGGTCTTCAATTGGTGAAGAGCAGAAATATGTTGCCAAAGGTTTTGAACCCCTTTAATTTTTCTTATTATAAATCAATATAAAAATATATAATAAAGTAAAAATAAAAGTTTATTAATAGAGCATGTAAAAGAAAAAAAAATTACAAGATAAAAATATAATATATATAATAGCGCAATTAAAAGAAAAATCCATTAACAACACATCAAAATTAACTAACCCGTAGAAAAAAAATCAATTATGCTTATGAAGTCTATAAATAAATAACTAAAATTTTTTTATTAGCAATATATATAAGAGCGCAATATATAAAATAAATTCGATAATAAAAATATATATAATAGCCCCATTAAAATATTTACACTGCAAAATTAATTAAAAATGTATAATAATTAAAATATATAAAGCTTAGCAAAATTAAACTATATAGTGAAGTAAAAAAGTTGGCTACACTTTGACCCTATATTCAGGAGGGCAATGCTGGAACAATGACGAGTTGGTGGAAGAGGCGATCGTGCCCGGCAACGAGAGAAAGGAGCCCGACGAGAACGAGAGGGACGACTGGAAACAGAAACAGGTTGTCGAGGATGTTGACAATCCACCACAAAAGAGGCAGCGCGGCGAGTCATCCAAGGGCCCGGAGCGGCAGTCTTTTCACTATCCGGGCTTTTCTTATTGGGCTGATGGCCCAGATTGCTCTGGTCTTCAATTGGTGATCAACCTCAACGGGCCTACTCAGGAGGCCGAAGACCAATCTGCCGGGTCGGGCTTGGAGTCGACGATCGACCTCAACGACCCTTCTGACCCGCCTCTGGTGGACTAAGGTGATGGCTCAATGCTCGACTTAAACATTTCGTCTCTAGAGATTATAGAAGCTGGAGACTCTGCGCTTAGAGAAAGACGCAAAAGATGGCTTTACATATAACAATTACATGAATAAATAATACAATTACTTTATAAAAATAAGGGTTTATGACATTTTGCAACCCCATGTATAGGGTTTTTTACACTTTGCAACCTTGTCGGAATTTCGTAACACTTTGCAACCCAAAGTATACGGGTTTTCATTTTGCAACCTGGATCGGAATATTCTATCGAATATTCCGAGAGATTGAGTACCACGCTCTATTGAAGTGTGTGGGAGTACATTTATATTTGAGCTGGAGGGGTATTAATGTACTTACCCATATTAATTGTTTTTGAATTAAATGTAATAACGAAAATGAAAAAGCGGGATTCATGACATTACATACTTCTTCTCCTTCCTTAGTCGCAAAATCCAAATTCTCGAAGCTGTAAAATTCCCAAATTGGGAAGAACCCTATTTCCTTAATTTCCAGAAATTCAAATCCAATTCCAAAAACCCTAACCCAGAAATCCCCAAATTCCAGTAATTTCTCAGCTCCGCCAACAACCCTAATCCAGAAATCCCCAAATCCAGAAAGAGAGATGCGCTGGCATTTGCGGCCCGATTCAGCACCCCCACCGGTGATTGAGCCCTTGAATCAAGAGAAGTTCACCCTCAGAGTGCATCACAGTGGAAAATTTCGTCAAGACAAAGGAGGTAATGTCCGTTATGTTTATGGGGAGGTGAATTACTTTGACGACTGTTCTGAAGAGTTGAGATTTGAAGATTTTAATAGGATGGCATATGCATTAGATATCTGTGGGGTTCTGGAGTATTATTTCAGTTCTAATTGTCAAGATAATTGCTCAGAGCTGGTGCATATTAAAGATGATTTCGATGTTGAGCTAATTCCTTGTTTATTTGCCATGGATAAGTGTGTGTCAGTATTTATAGATCATGAGATGATAGACCCTAATGCAATTATTCATCAAGGTGAGCCATGTGATGAATCTCTGCTCAGTATGTCATCAGTGAGATCTGGAAATAGCAGTGTGAATAGAGTAGTTGATGAAGATGGTGATGAGGTTGGAAATCATGTTCATCCTGCAAATACTGAAGAAATGATTGTTGAAGAACAACCTGTTGTTGAAGAAATGGTTTTTGAAGCTCATCCCAGAGTAGAAATCAATGATGGTGACAGTGAGATAGGGCAGTCATTTGGAGAAGATTCTGAGTTTTCTGATTTCTTTGAGGACAGTGATGGCTGTTATGATGATGATATTGAGCAGTTCAAGAAGTTTACTGATATGGAGGCTGAGAGTGAGGGTTGCAATGAATCTGATGTGGGTGGATCCAAGAGGCCAGTCACTAGGAGCAGAACAAAAGTAGAAAGGCAGATGAAAAAAGAGGAAGTTGAGATGAAATCCAAGGCTGTGAGGGGGAAGGGAAAGAAAAGGGGGTTCAGAGAGTTCAACCAAGTTCCTATTGGAGAGAAAATTGACCTTGAAGTAGGACACAAGTATTCTGACATGTCACTCTTCAGGGAAGCAGTTAGACAGTATGCTGTGGAGAGTGGAAGGGACTTGAAGTTCACAATCAACCATGCTACTAAAGTGCAAGTTAAGTGCAAGACACCTAAATGCCCATTTGTCATTTTCTGTTCTAAAATGTCTGGTGAAGACACAATGCAAGTGAAGACACTGGAAGATGTACATACTTGTGTGAGACAGGAGAAAGTCACACAAGTTGACACAAGGTTTTTGTTCAAGCACTACAAAGATAGGTTGATTAGTAATCCTACATGGCCTATTGATTCCATGGTTGAGACAATGCAAAAGGAGCTTGGTTGTATAGTTCATAGGGCTCAATGTTATAGAGTGAGGAACAAGGTACTGAAGCTGGGCAATGGTGATGAAGCTGAGCAGTATTCTCTACTGTATAAGTATGCTGAAGAGATTTTCAGAAGCAACCCTGGGAGCAGTGTTGTGATAAAGTCCAGTGTAGTGGGCAATAATGCTGTCTTTAGGAGATTCTACATATGCTGGGATGCCTTGAAGAGAGGTTTACTAGAGGGCTGCAGGAGAGTGATTTGTTTTGATGGATGCCATTTGAAGTCAGCTTCTGGAGGTATGCTACTCACAGCTGTGGGTATAGATGGGAACAATGGGATTTTCCCATTTGCTTATGCAGTGGTTGAGAAGGAAACTTCCAGTACTTGGCATTGGTTCATCAACCTTGTGTGCACTGACCTAGGAATATCTCAAAGTGGTAGTCACATGTGGACAGTAATGAGTGATAAGCAGAAAGGCTTGGTTGATGCTGTGAGAGATGTGATGCCTGGTTCTGAACACAGGTTCTGTGTAAGGCATCTTTATGCCAATTTCAAGTTAACTCACAAGGGGATGGGATTGGCAAGTGTTGTGTGGAGGGCTGCTAGGGCAACAAGACTTGTTGATTTGCAGTTTAGACTTTGTTGAATACAGTACTGTTTTTGTGAACAAAAAAGGCAGGTGACATGTTTAGACATGGTTTTTGTGTACTGGGTATCAGTAGTGTTAGTTTGAAAAAAATGCGCGCATTTGAATAAAATGCGCGCATTTTTTTCAAATGCGCGCATTTTTTTTCAAACTCACACTATTAATATTTTTACTGTTTTGTTGTTAGTCCAATAAAGAAAAGATTTCACAGAGCCAAGGGCATGAACAGTCCAGCACTCCAGTGCCAAATCAAGCCACAAATCCAGCTCCAAGTCAACCTGCACAACCAGTGTCTACTCAACCTCAAGTTCCATTGAGGAGGAGTCCAAGGAAGAAGGAAGTTGCCCCTGCTCCAATTCCAGTTATTCCATTGAGGAGGAGTCCAAGGAAGAAGGAAGCTGCCCCTGCTCCAGATGCTCCTAAAGCCAATCCAAGTAAAAAGTTGCCTGTTATTTCAAGGAAGAAAGTGGCTGCAAAAACAGTGAAGAAAGTGACTGCTTCTCAACCTTCTATTCCACAGGCTGCCCCTCTTGTTGATGCTGCTAGACCCTCATCATCTCAACCCGTTGAAGCTCGTGCACCATTATCACAGCCTGAACTTCTGAAGAGGCTAGGTGGATCATTGATGACACTTAGGAATTCAGCTGATATCACACCTATGTTTTCAAGTGTTCCAAAAAAGAATTTCAAGTGAACCAGTTGTTTTCAAGTACTTTGTGATGTAGTTAACTTCTTTGATCTTAAGTAATATCAGTTGTAATGAACAAGTCATCTGATGTTGTGTAAGTCTAAACTCATGTACTTTCTGATGTACTTTAGTCCTATTTCAGTGCTTTTAGTTGTTACATATTTCAGTGCTTTAAGTTGTTAAGAAGTTCAGTGCTTTTAGTTGTTACCTAGTTCAGTGCTTTTAGTTGATTTTAGTTTATTCAATCCCAGTCATTCACAAAACCATATCAACTTAACACAAAATCACTTGCATTGCATTGCATAAAACATAATCTAGTACATTGCACAAACACATTACAGTACACAATCATAACACTAAATCCATTACACATACACAACACTTAAATAGTCATAAACTTAGTTAAAGAAACAGAAGAGAAGGGCAATGACAGCTACAAGAACAATAGTCAGCCTCAAATTCCTTTTTTTCTTCAACTGCTCCAACTCCTCAAATTTTTTCTTCTGCATCTCCAATTCTTTCATCAACTACTCCAATTGTTCAACCTTCGAATTGATGTTTCTCAAAAGGCCAGGAATAATTTGATGGCATCTTTCACATGCAGGAGGGTCAATCCAAACAAAGTATTCACAACCTCCATTCTGCAATTTCATGAAATTTCAAAAATTAGGGTTTTCCAGAAATTAGGGTTCATCCATGAAATTAGGGTTTTCCATGAAATTTCTAAATTAGGGTTTTCCAGAAATTAGGGTTCATCAGAAATTGGGGATTTTTACAAAAAATTGGGTTTATCAGAAATTAGGGTTTATCAGAAATTGGGGCTTTTTTCAAAAAATTGGGTTTATCAGAAATTGGGGATTTTTACACCTACTGCATGGGTTCAAATCAGTAGAAGATAAAGAAATTACTAGTAGAAAAGAAGAACTTAAATCACTTACCCGAAACTCATTGCATGCTTTATACCTCCTGCCTGGGTTCAAATCACTCCAAGATGTGCGACTTACCACTTCCTTCCCGCACCGGCAAAATCCCACCATGTCTTTTCTTCGTCGACTGGATGAGGAGCGATGTGTGCTGAAATTAGGGTTCATGGAATGAATGGGGTGAAAGCCCTCCCCTGCCATTTATAAAAACGCGATTCTTAACATTTCATTTCATTTCATTTTTAATTTTATTTTATTGAAAATAAAAACAGTTGACCAAAATTGACTGAGGGGTTAAACATGTAATTAACCATTCAAAACTGTTTTTATTAATAAAAAATCCACTAAAACGGAATATTCGATAGAATATTCCGATCCAGGTTGCAAAATGAAAACCCGTATACTTTGGGTTGCAAAGTGTTACGAAATTCCGACAAGGTTGCAAAGTGTAAAAAACCCTATACATGGGGTTGCAAAATGTCATAAACCCTAAAAATAATTACAAGAATAAATATTACTAGTACTTTATAAACTTAAATATAACAATTATTTACTTACTTTATAACTATAATAAATAACAAAATGTAATATTATTAGTTTTGGTGTCACATTCTCTGTTTAATTTGTTGTTCATATAAACAATGTTTTTAATTGTTTTTTTAGGTTGAAATTGATTCCATAATCCGTGGAGTAATTAGACTACAAATTGGCTTATTTTTGTTTTAATTATTAGCACAAGAACTCAAAATATTCTTCTTATTCTTATTTTTATTATTATTTACAAGTAATGTTCTGAGCACAATTGACTTGAAAAAGAAAAGGTTATGGGAAACTCCAATACAATACAGTTGATATGCCATTACACTGAAGTGTATTTTAATGAAGTAAAAACGAAACTTCATTAATAGCATGCATGTAAAAAAATTACAAAATAAAATATATAATAGAAAAATAAATTTAGAAATAAAAATATATATAATTAAAAAATAAGATTATAATGAATTTAAAATAAAAGTTTATTTAAAAATATATAATCATACGGTAAAAAATATATATTGAAATAAAAAAATGCCAAAAATTCCACAATATTCATAGCAAAACTAAACTATATAGAGAAGTAAAAAAATGCGCTACACTTTGGCCCTATATTTAGGAGGACAACGACTACGTGGGCTCGAACGAATAGTTGGTGGGAGTGACAATCGTGTCCGACAACGAGGAAAAGGAGCCCGACGAGAACGAGAGGGACGACCGAAAACAAAAACAGGTTGTCAAGGATGTTGACAATCCACCACAAAAGAGGCAGCGCATCGAGTCGTCCAAGGGCTCAGAGCGGCCGTCTTTTTACTATCCGGGCCTTCCTTATTGGGCTGATACTCCGGACTCCTCTAGTCTTCAATTGGTGAGGGGCTGAAATATGTCGTCAAAGGGTTTTGAACCCTTTTACTTTTCCTTATCATAAATCAAAATAAAAATATATAATAAAGTAAAAATAAAAGTTTATTAAACGGAGCATGTAAAAGAAAAAAAATTACGAAATAAAAATATATAATAGTGCAATATATATAGTATTGCAATTAAAAGAAAAAATCCATTAACAACGCATCAAAATTAATGAACAACCCATAAAAAAAATCAATTATGCTTATGAATTCTATAAATAAATAAGTAACTAAAACAAATTTTCATTAGCAATATATATAATAGCGCAATATAGAAAATAAATTCCGAAATAAAAATATATATAATAGCTCAATTAAAATATTTATACTGCAAAATTAACTAAAAGCCTAGAAAAATTAAAATATATAAAGCATAGCAAAATTAAACTATATAGTGAAGTAAAAAATTTGGCTACACTTCGACCCTATATTGAGGAGGGCAATGACTACCTCGGCGGAACAATGACGAGTTGGTGGAAGAGGTGATTGTGCCCGACAACGAGGGAAAGGAGCCCGACGAGAACGAGAGGGACGACCGAAAACAGAAATAGGTTGTCGAGGATGTTGACAATCCACCACAAAATAGACAGCGCGGCGAGTCATCCAGGGTCCCGGAGCGGCTGTCTTTCCACTATCCGGGCTTTTCTTATTGGGCTGATGGCCCGGATTGCTCTGGTCTTCAATTGGTGATCAACCTCAACGGGCTACTCAAGAGGCCGAAGCCCAGTCTGCCGGGTCGGGCTTGGAGTCGACGATCGACCTCAACGACCCGCCTCTGGGGGACTCGGGTGATGACTCGATGCTCGACTTAAACTGTTTTTCTCTAGAGATTATAGAAGCTCGTGCCTCTGCGCGGAGACAAGACGCAGAAGATGGCTTTAAATATAACAATTACAAAAATAAATAATACTATTACTTTATAAGAATAATTACAAGAAATAAATAATACTATTACTTTATAAACTTTACACGCAGAAGATGGCTTTAAATATAACAATTACAAAAATAAATAATACTATTACTTTATAAGAATAATTACAAGAAATAAATAATACTATTACTTTATAAACTTTACAGATAACAATTATACTACTTACTTTATAACTATAATAATTAACAAAATGTAATATTATTAGTTTGCGTGTCACATTCTCTGTTTAATTTATCGTTGATATAAACAATGTTTTTAATTATTTTTTGAGATGGAAATTGATTCCATAATCCGTGGAGTAAATTAGACTAAATTTTGGCTTACTTTTGTTTTAATTGTTAGTACAAGAACTCAAAAAATCCTTTTTCTTCTTATTTTTATTATTATTTACAAGTAATTTTCTGAGCACAATTGACTTGAAAAAAAAAGGTTATGGGAAACTCCATAATACAATACAGTTGATATGCCATTACACAATAGCGCGCATGTAAAAAATTTACAAAATAAAAATATATAATAGAAAAATAAATTCAGAAATAAAAATATATATAATGAAAAAAAAAGATTATAATGAAGTTAAAATAAAAGTTTATTTAAAAATATATAATCATACGGTAAAAAATATATATTGAAATAAAAAAATGCCAAGAATTCCACAATATCCATAGCAAAATTAAACTATATAGAGAAGTAAAAATTGCGCTACACTTTGGCCCTATATTGAGGAGGGCAAAGACTACGTGGGCTCGAACGAATAGTTGGTGGGAGTGACGATCGTGCCCGACAACGAGGAAAAGGAGCCCGACGAGAACGAGAGGGACGACCGGAAACAAAAACAAGTTGTGATAAAAGAGATTTGATCACCGATGAAAGGTGAGTTTTGGTTTTCTGTAATATATAAAAAATAGTACAAGGAGACGCAAGGAGACGCAGAGCTTGGAACGCAAGAACTCAAATGTGGGTCGCGGGAGACTCTTCGTAAAAATGTCTGCAAGCTGTAGGTGAGTAGGGACATATTGAGTACGCAGCTTGCCGGTGGAGACGAGTTCCCGAACAAAGTGACAATCAAGATCAGTGTTTGGCGCGTTTGTGAGCAACTGGGTTTTGACTAAGAAAAATTGCGCTTTTGTTGTAATCACAATAGGAGAGGGCGAGACGACGGTAGTTGATGGAGTTCCTGTAACAAATTGGTTAGCCAAACAGTCTCCGAGGCAGTATTGGCTAAAGCGCGATATTCAAATTCACAACTGGATCGAGCAACAGTTGGTTGTTTCT
Source organism: Euphrasia confusa (assembly GCA_954870475.1). Lineage (NCBI taxonomy): Eukaryota > Viridiplantae > Streptophyta > Magnoliopsida > Lamiales > Orobanchaceae > Euphrasia > Euphrasia confusa. The sequence goes on along the minus strand of OX940949.1, from coordinate 11,952,578 downwards.
TAGCACTCCAAGAGACAAGATTACCGCCCAAGAAAATAGAATACCCATACGTCGAGCGACGAGTTTCAATACAACGAGCCCAATCAGCATCAGAGTAACTGACGATGGAGTTATCAGAACGGTGGGTGAAAGAAAGACCATAGTGAACAGTACCTTTCACATAACAGAGAATTCGTTTTACGGCGGAAAAGTGGTCGTCGGTGGGCGAGTGAAGGAACTGACTGACAATGTTGACTGCATATGATAAGTCCGGTCGAGTGATAGTCAAATACTGTAGAGCACCAACTAACGAGCGATATAGTGTCGGATCGGAGAAGGCAGCGCCACTGCTAACAAATGAAATGCCTGGAGCAAGAGGTGTAGCAGTTGGTTTACAATCCAATAATTTTGCTCGGTCGAGAATGTCATGGGCATACTTGGCCTGACCAATAAAAATACCTGTAGGCGTATAAGAAATCTCAAGGCCTAAGAAATAGGTCAGCTTGCCTAGGTCTTTGATTGCAAAATTCGGAGTGAGTGCGGTTTATGAAGCGGCGAAGCAGCGAAGGGTCATTCCCGGTTAGGATAATGTCATCGACGTAAAGAAGAAGGTAGAGAATAGACGAGCTCCGAAAGAAATAAAAGAGAGAGGAGTCAGACTGAGATTGTCGGAAACCCAAGGACTGCAGATACGAGCTAAATCGTTGGTACCAAGCTAATGGAGCTTGTCGAAGGCCATATATTTCCTTCTTGAGACGACAAACATGGTTGGGGCGGGAAGGATCGACGAAGCCCGGTGGTTGAGCCATGAAGACAGGCTTGGTGAGCACACCATTTAAGAAGGCGTTCTTTACGTCTAACTGATGTAGAGGCCATTGATGATGAACCGAAAGCGCCAAGATAGTACGAACTGTAGTAGCTTTAACCACGGGGCTGAAGGTATGATGAAAGTCAGAGCCGGGAACTTGAGTAAATCCCTGGGCAACTAGACGAGCCTTATGCCGCTCAATAGAACCATCCGAGAGGAATTTAGTACGAAAAACCCACTTGGAGCCAACAATGTTCGTTTTTGGAGGGCGAGGGACAAGGTCCCATGTAGCATTCATTTTGAGAGCATCAATCTCCTCTTGCATGGCACGAACCCAATGAGGAAAACGAGAGGCGGACTTGAAACCTTTAGGTACTGATGATGTAGCAAGAGAGGTGAGTAGAGCATTGGACGCAAGGTTGACTGGGTACTTTGGTTTGTAGATGCCAGCTCGGGCTCTGGTTATCATCGAGTGGGTCGACATGGAGGATGCGGTAGCTGGAGCAGAGGATGTCGCGGGCGAAGTTGATGGAGGCGTAGGGGCGAGAGGCGTAGGTGCTGGCGCGGATGGCTCGATCGATGTGGTAGCAGGAACCGTGGGTAGTGTACTATCAACTTCCGAGTCGGGATGAAGATGACATGAAGAGGACCGAGGTGGTGAAGTCGATGGAACATGAGAAATCGACGAGGTGGACGTCAAACTAATATCCAAAAAAGTTGAGATCGCCAGTGTAGTAGGCGAGGTGGTGACGCCATCGGTGAAGGGAAATACCTGCTCATCAAATTGCGCATGACGCGTGACATATATTTTGGCGGAAGAAGGATCGAGACACCGAAAACCCTTGTGGATACTACTGTATCCAAGAAAAATACACGCACGACTGCGAGGTGATAGTTTGTGTGGTGCGTAATCCCGAAGATAAGGAAATACTCGACAACCGAAAGGCTTGAAGATGGCGTAGTTCGGGATCGAGTGAAAAAGCAACTCGTACGGAGAGTTGTTCTCCAAAATGGTCGAAGGGAGACGATTAATCACGAAGACGGCCGTAGCAAAGGCTTCGAACTAATATGAAGCTGGTGCAGAGGCTTGGAAAAGCATAGAAAGACCCGTTTCTGTGATATGGCAATGTTTACGCTCGGCCCGACCATTATGCTGTGGGGTGTTTGGACACGAGATACGATGAAGTACCCCATTACCAAGCATGAACTCATTAACACGTCTGTTGACAAATTCTGTACCGCCGTCGGACTGAAATATTTTTAGTTTTCTTGAAAATTGAGTGCATGCAAAAGTGTAAAATTGCACAAATATATCATAGAAATCCGATTTTGCATGCATGGGATAAATCCAAGAGAACCGAGAATAATCATCGACAAAAATAACATAGTAACGATATCCAGCAGATGATGTAATAGGGGCCGGTCCCCATAGGTCACAATGCACCATATCAAGAACAGAAGAGGCACGTTTATCATTTAAAGAAAATAATAATTTTTTGCTTTTAGCCAACTGACAAGGCGAGCAAATCGTAGGATTCGGTAATAAAGACGTCACAAATAAATGACCCAATTTATTGAGTAAAGAGAGAACATTATGAGAGACATGTCCAAGACGTAAATGCCATAAAGAATAACTAGCTCTTAATTCCTTTGGTTGGAGAGCAGCAACAAGAGCCGCACTGCAGCGATCCAACACGTAGAGGCCGTTCTCACACTTGCCGTCATATGAAGTGCATGCCCATTACCAATAATAACCGAGCCATTACCAGTATAAGGAGTGAAAGAATCCAGATGATTGGGCTGAGACGTCATATGAGCGGAGGCACCCGAATCAACATACCAATCGGGAGTGGTGTTAGTGTTGGATATATTGCACGCGGCCTGGAAAGCTTGTGCGAGGTTAGCCGAGGGAGCAGCGGTTGAGGCTTGAGAAGACCCTCCTGCACGAGTTTGGAGTTGTAAAAATGTAGGGCACTTGTCAGCATAATGCTCACCGCGGCAAAGTTGACATCGAGGGACAAAGGGTCGACGAGCTCCAGTCCCAGAACTGTGGTTGCGACTGTTGTTGGTAGCAGCACGTCCAGGTCCGGAATTAGTGTGTTGTGTGGCAGCCTGGGCCTGTGTGCGTTGTCCGCGAGGATGCGAGGAATGGCCGGCGGAGGAGGCGATGAAGGCAGCCTGTGTTGCAGCGGGTCCGTCCATGGCAGCGGTAATTAATTCAAATTGAATAGCTTGGTGAAGGAGATCCCGAAGCGGAGGAACCGGTGTCATGGCCATTTGAGTGTCGGCAAAATTTGCGAACTTATGACCGAGGCCGCGTAAGAACCAGTGGCTCTTATCGCCCTCGTCGACGGGCTTTCCGATGGCGGAAAGTTGAGCACATAAAGATTTAAAATTCTTACCATACTCCGCAACCGGTAGAGAATCTCGTCGAAGGGATAACAGTGATTCCCGAAGTTGATTGACGCGGGATGTGGATGTGTTGGAAAAGATGGACTCAAGCGTGAGACATGCCGATCGAGAAGACGTACAATCAAGCACCTCAGCCATGGCTTCAGGTTCAAGAGTTGCGAAGAGAACGCCAAGAAGTTTCTGATCGCGTAAATACCAAGTACTGTATGCCGGATTTGGAGATTGCTCTCCACTATCAGTCGTGATGGTGAGCGGGGGAGCAGCAGAGGACCCATCGATTATGTCCATCATCTCGAACGTAGTAGCCATAGAGAGGAATTGTCTTTTCCACATGAGGAACGTGGCGGATGAGAGCTTGATTTGGACGAGGTTGATCATGGCCGTGGTGGATGAGGGAGCAGCAGAAGTCGAGGTCGCCATAGGAACCAGATGCAGACGCAGAAGAGATCGAGAAGATGGGAAGGGGTCCTGTTAGCAAAAAAAAATGAAAAAAGAATTAGGGTTGACGATGGGAGGCTGATACCATGTGATAAAAGAGATTTGATCACCGATGAAAGGTGAGTTTTGGTTTTCTGTAATATATAAAAAATAGTACAACAATATACCCGAACCCTACGGCTAGAGATAATTACATAAAATACATTATATTTATCTAATCTAATTATTTTCCTTAACACAGGTTGTCAAGGATGTTGACAATCCACCACAAAAGAGGCAGCACATCTAGTCGTCCAAGGGCTCGGAGCGGCCGTCTTTTTACTATCCGGGCCTTCCTTATTGGGCTGATGGTCCAGACTGCTCTGGTCTTCAATTGGTGAGGGGCCGAAATATGTGCCAAAGGGTTTTGAACCCTTTTACTTTTCCTTATCATAAATCAAAATAAAAATATATAATAAAGTAAAAATAAAAGTTTATTAACAGCGCATGTAAAAGAAAAAAAATTACGAAATAAAAATATATAATAGCGCAATATATATAGTATCGCAATTAAAAAAAAAATTCATTAACAACGCATCAAAATTAATGAACAACCCATAAAAAAAATCAATTATACTTATGAATTCTATAAATAAATAAGTAACTAAAACAAATTTTCATTAGCAATATATATAATAGCCCAATATAGAAAATAAATTCCGAAATAAAAATATATATAATAGCCCAATTAAAATATTTATACTGCAAAATTAATTAAAATCCTAGAAAAATTAAAATATATAGAGCGTAGAAAAATTAAAATATATAGTAAAGTAAAAAAATTGGCTACACTTTGACTATTGAGGAGGGCTATGACTAGCGGAACAATGATGAGTTTGTGGAAGAGGCGATTGTGCCGACAACGAGGGAAAGGAGCCCGACGAGAACGAGAGATACGACCTGAAACAGAAACAGGTTGTCGAGGATGTTGACAATCCACCACAAAAGAGACAGCGCGGCGAGTCATCAAGGGCCCGGAGCGGCCGTCTTTTCACTATATGGGCTTTTCTTATTGGGCTGATGGCCCGGATTGCTCTGGTCTTCAATTGGTGATCAACCACAACGGGCTACTCAAGAGGCCGAAGCCCAGTCTGCCGGGTCGGGCTTGGAGTCGACGATCGACCTCAACGACCCGCCTCTGGGGGACTCGGGTGATGGCTCAATGCTCGACTTAAACAGTTTGTCTCTAGAGATTATAGAAGCTCGTGACTCTGCGCCCAGGCAAGACGCAGAAGATGGCTTTACATATAACAATTACCAAAATAAATAATACTATTACTTTATAAGAATAATTACAAGAAATAAATAATACTATTACTTTATAAACTTTACATATAACAATTATACTACTTACTTTATCACTATAATAAATAACAAAATGTAATACTATTAGTTTGCGTGTCGCATTCTGTCACATTCTCTGTTAAATTTGTTGTTGATTTAAACAATGTTTTTAATTATTTTTTGAGATGGAAATTGATTCCATAAACGTGGAGTAAATTAGATTACATTTTGGATTACTTTTGTTTTAATTGTTAGTACAAGAACTCAAAAAAATCTTTTTCTTCTTATTTTTATTATTATTTACAAGTAATTTTCTACGCACAATTGACTTGAAAAAAAAGGTTATGGGAAACTCTAGAATACAATATAGTTGATATGCCATTACACATAAGTATATTTTAATGAAGTAAAAATGAAAGTTCATTAATAGCGCGCATGTAAAAAAATTACAAAATAAAAATATATAATAGAAAAATAAATTCAGAAATAAAAATATATATAATGAAAAAAAAAGATTATAATGAAGTTAAAATAAAAGTTTATTTAAAAATATATAATCATACGGTAAAAAATATATATTGAAATAAAAAAAATGCCAAGAATTCCACAATATCCATAGCAAAATTTAACTATATAGAGAAGTAAAAAATGAGCTACACTTTGGCCCTATATTGAGGAGGGCAACGACTACGTGGGCTCGAACGAATAGTTGGTGGGAGTGACGATCGTGCCTGACAACGAGGAAAATGAGCCCGACGAAAACGAGAGGGACGGCCGAAAACAAAAACATGTTGTCAAGGATGTTGACAATCCACCACAAAAGAGGCAGCGCATCGAGTCGTCCAAGGGCTCGGAGCGGCCATCTTTTTACTATCCGAGCCTTCCTTATTGGGCTGATGCTCCGGACTACTCTGGTCTTCAATTGGTGAGGGGCCGAAATATGTCGCCAAAGGGTTTTAAACCCTTTTACTTTTCCTTATCATAAATCAAAATAAAAATATATAATAAAGTAAAAAATAAGAGTTTATTAACCGCGCATGTAAAAGAAAAAAATTTAAAAAATAAAAATATATAATAGCGCAATATATATAGTATCGCAATTAAAAGAAAAAATCCATTAACAATGCATCAAAATTAATGAACAACCCATAAAAAAATCAGTTATGCTTATGAATTCTATAAATAAATAAATAAGTAACTAAAACAAATTTTCATTAGCAATATATATAATAGCGCAATATAGAAAATAAATTCCAAATAAAAATATATATAATAGCCCAATTAAAATATTTATACTGCAAAATTAAATAAAAGCCTAGAAAAATTAAAATATATAAAGCGTAGCAAAATTAAACTATATAGTGAATTAAAAAAAATTGGCTACACTTCGACCATATATTGAGGAGGGCAATGACTACGTCGGCAGAACAATGACGAGTTGGTGGAAGAGGCGATTGTGCCCGACAACAGGGAAAGGAGCCCGACGAGAACGAGAGGGACGACCGGAAACAGAAACAGGTTGTCGAGGATGTTGACAATCCACCACAAAAGAGACAGCGCGGCGAGTCATCCAAGGGCCCGGAGCGGCCGTCTTTTCACTATCCGGGCTTTTCTTATTGGGCTGATGGCTCGAATTGCTCTGGTCTTCAATTGATGATCAACCTCAACGGGCTACTCAAGAGGCCGAAGCCCAGTCTGCCGGGTCGGGCTTGGAGTCGACGATCGACCTCAACGACCCGCCTATGGGAGACTCGGGTGATGGCTCAATGCTCGACTTAAACAGTTTGTCTCTAGAGATTATAGAAGCTCGTGACTCTGCGCGGAGGCAAGACGCAGAAGATGGCTTTACATATAACAATTACAAAAATAAATAATAGTATTACTTTATAAGAATAATTACAAGAAATAAATAATACTATTACTTTATAAACTTGGGGTATTCATGTATTGAGGCACCTCTAAAATTGTAATTATAAATTCTACCTATAGTTTTAGCTAATTATATAATAGGGCCAACTACCCATTGTAGCCTTTTATTATTTATATGAATTTTAGTTAAAATATTTGTTAACGCACATTAAAACCTAGTTTATAAAACTTGCATACCTCAGCGTGAAACCGAAAAAAATCATCCAACCTTGAGCAGCGGCGATTTTTTTCTTAAAAACGACGATATATATGTATTTCAGCCAGTGAAATCACAAGAAATCTCTGAAATTCAACTACAAGAAAACCGCAATCTCCACGAACTTCGATTTCCCAAAAAAAAAATCACGACTTCATGGAGAGGGATTACAGTGGATGCTAACAAATTCATCGGCGACTACAAACCGACAACGTGAGTATAAGTTCTAAATTCAATACAAAAACCCCCAATTCTATATTAAAGCTTCGATAGTTGTTCATCACAATCTTAGATTCATACAGAATCTTGTGATTCGGTTAGGAAAATTCGGAATGTAATTTACCAGATTTTTTTACGCCGTAAACCAATTGATTTCTTTTTTAATTTGTTGCAATGATATATTTCTGGGGTGATGAAATGGCCACGAGCATCAGATATTAATTATGTGAACTACTTATTAACTATCATAGTAGATATTTAACTCTGTGAACTAGAAATTATCTATCATAATTTTATTAATTCGAATTATATATATACATCATTATCTTACATACTCCGTATATATTAATTTTCTTTGATGCCAGGATTTTGACGCTTCAATTCCTAAAAGGCTCCGGAGCTTGTGTATCTTTTGGTAGATGAGTGGAGATTGTGGAGAAGTAAGTTGCACTATTTGTTGCGATAAATTGTGCTCAAATACAATTTACCACAGCTTGATATTCAAGGCTTGCGGAAATATTTCGAATAATATGAACCGCACACACACACACTCTTGTTTGTAGCGGAGAAAAAAAAAAAAGGACACAAGATATTACGAGGTTCGACAACTAATGTCTACGTCCTCGGGCTCACAACACACTCTTTTTATTACTTGGAGAAATGATTACAAGACACACACTTGAAACCCGAACAAGCTCGACTTTGTTCTAACTCACGCTTTAGTAATAAACTCTTGTGTTTTTGATGATTTTGATCAACACCTTTGATCACCCTTTTATAGTTGCCAATCAATGGCATATTCATTGAACACATCAATGAAACCTTTGGCCCTTCAAATTCACCGGAAGCCAAAGAGTCACTTGCCTCTTCAACTTCTCCCCAAGTTCATGAATTCAAAGAAGCTAAAGAGTCTTTCAACACTTACTTCAACAATCTCCCACTTGTTGGAAGACTCACCATGTTCTTAACACTTTTCTGGACTTGCGTACATCGCTTCCTCTCCGCTTGTGTGTCAGTCGTCTCTCTTTTGACGTTTGAGAGACCAACGAGTTTTGAACCACTCTTGACTTTCTCCACCGTGACCACTTTGGTTAGCATGTCCGCCGGGTTTTCATCGGTATGAACTTTCACTAACGAGAAACTGCCTTCTTCCAACAACTCCCGGATGAAATGGTACTTGACATCAATATGCTTTGTTCTTGAATGAAAAGTAGCATTTTTGGCGAGGCAAATTGCACTTTGGCTATCACTGTAAAGCCTGCAATTCTCTTGTTCGTGACCGATTTCTTTTAGAAGACTTTTGAGCCACATCATCTCTTTACATGCTTCCGTTGCCGCCACATACTCGGCTTCGGTTGTTGACAAAGTAACCAACTTTTGAAGTTGGGAAACCCAGCTTATTGCTCCACTCTCGAGCGTGAACACAAAACCTGTCGTGCTCCTTCGGCTATCAACATCGCCGGCAAAGTCGGAATCGACATATCCTTGTAAAGCAAGATCACTACCGCCATAGCACAAGGCGTAGTTAGATGTCCCTCGTAGATAACGCATTATCCACTTCACCGCTTTCCAATGCTCCTTGCTAGCTTTGGAAGTGTATCTACTCACAACTCCCACTGCATGTGCAATATCGGGTCGGGTGCACACCATTGCATACATAAGGCTACCAATAGCCGATGCGTAGGGAAACATCTTTGATTGATCTTGGTCCTTGGAGCTTACTTCCTTGGACAGTTTGAAATGGGCTCCGAGTGGAGTACTAACGGGCTTAGACTCCTCCATTTTAAACCGAGCTAATACTTTTTCAATGTATTCAGACTGCGAGAGCCATAATCGTCGTGAGGCTCTATCTCTAGAAATTCTCATGCCCAGAATTTTCTTTGCATCTTTAAGATCTTTCATAGCGAATTCCTTTGATAGGCTTGCCTTCACCTTCTCGATCTCTCTCTTATCCTTTCCGGCGATTAACATGTCGTCCACATACAACAACAAGATGATATAGGAATCACCACATGATTTGTAGTAGCAACAATGGTCTGATTGACTCCGAGAAAACCCTGTTTCATCCATGAAGTTATCAAACTTTTTGTACCACTGTCGAGGCGCTTGTTTGAGGCCGTATAAACTTTTCTTTAGACGACACACAAGACTTTCTTTGCCTTTCTCCGCATAGCCCTCCGGTTGGAACATGTAGATCTCCTCCGATAGATCTCCATGTAGGAACGCCGTTTTCACATCCAACTGTTCGAGGTGGAGATCCTCAACTGCGACTATGTTGAGCACTGATCGAATCGTCGCCATTTTCACCACCGGCGAGAAGATTTCGGTGTAGTCAACACCTTCTCTTTGTTCGAAGCCTTTTACGACCAGCCTAGCTTTATGTCGTAAACTCCCATCGGCTTCCTCTTTGATTCGATATATCCACTTATTGTGGAGTGCTCGCTTGCCCTCCGGCAAATTCACCAAATCCCAAGTTTTATTAGTTGAAAGTGACGACATCTCGTCATTCATCGCTGACTCCCACTCGCCCGAGACACCCTGCACCTCAAGGGCTTCTTTGTAGCTTTCCGGCTCCCCCGAATCAGAAAGTAGCAAATAGTGGACATAGTCGTTAAACTTGTCAGGCATCCTCCTCGATCGCTCCGATCTCCTGAGTGGGATTTGGGCAGGCTCCTCCTGCTGATTTGGGATTTCAATTTCTTGTAAAGGAGTGGGCTTGTCAGGGGATTCGTATGGCACCTCCACATACTCGTTCTCCTTGTTGTCAGAATTGGTCTCCTTGCCCCAATCCTTGTACAAAGCCTCCTCGTTGAACACCACATCAACACTCCTCCTAACTCGTTTTGCCTCGAAATCATAGAGACGAAAACCATAGGCATCACTCCCATAGCCTATGAAAGCACATTTTTTGGACTTAGCATCGAGCTTACTTCGATCTTGAGGATTTAAGTGTACATACGCCGTACACCCAAATATTCGGAGATGAGACAAATTCACCTCCTTGCCGGTCCAAACTTCTTCAGGTATTTTTCCGTTTAGGGGACTCGAGGGACCCCGATTGATAAGGTAGGCCGCCGTAGACACCGCTTCAGCCCAGAAATTTTGAGGAAGACCACTATGAATTCTCATACTTCGGGCGCGCTCCATGATCGTCCGATTAATGCGCTCGGCAACTCCGTTTTGCCTCGGCTTCATAGGCGTGGTCAAGATCCTCCGAATTCCGTTGTTTGAACAGAACCGTTCAAACTCCTCACTACAAAACTCCCCACCGTTGTCAGATTTTAACGCCTTCAACTTTAGTCCGGTTTCAGTCTCTACACAAGCTTTCCAAGTCTTAAACACACCAAAGACATCGGATTTGTGTTTCAAGAAGTACACCCATAACTTCCTTGAAGAGTCATCGACAAAGGTTACATAGTACCTCGATCCACCGATTGAGGGAACAGGAGCGGGGCCCCAAACGTCAGAATGAACAAGTTCTAGTTTCTCAGATTTCAACTCCCGGGGAACCTTCGAGAAACTTACTTGAGTTTGCTTTGCAAAGACACAATCCTCACAAAAATCGAGCTTGATTTCTCCGCACCCGTCAAGCTTCCCGGAAGACTCCATGATCTTCATTCCGGTTTGACTCATGTGGCCGAGCCTTCGATGCCACGTGGATGCATCTGTTGCTTTCGCCACCATGAAGTTGGGATTATAAGTCCCGTTGGCGACATACATCGTCCCCTCCTTTTTGCCGCGCGCCAACAACCTAGCGCCCTTGGACACCTTCCAAAACTCGGCATTGAACGTACATACCATGCCTTCTTCCGATAGTTGGCCCACCGAGATGAGATTCTTCTTGAGACTTGGAACGTGACGAACGTCCTTCAATTGAATCTCAAAGCCATTAGGAAGAGATAGGCAAACATCTCCTTTGCCCACAATGTCGCACGGCTGGTTGTCGCCAAGGTAAACCCGGCCAAAGTTCCCGCTCACATAGTTCTGTAGAACATTCTTTTGCGGAGAAGCATGAAACGAGGCGCCGGAGTCGATGATCCAAGACTCGTTCTTGGTTTCCAGCGAGCAAATGAGGGCTTCATCTTCCTTCACAACATTGGCAGCGCCTTTGCCGTTGTCGTTGCTTGCCTCCGGACAATCTTTTCCGATGTGGCCAATCTTTCCACAATTGTAGCACTTGTATTTGCTATAGTCGCGACCCTTCGAGTTCGACCGCTTTGATGGTCCTCGACTTTTGGATCGACTTCGAGCATCAAAGTTGCTTTTGCCCTTGCTCTTATTTCCTCGTTCTCTCCCACGATCTTTCGAGCTAAAGTTCAGCGAAGAACTAGATCGTTCCGACTTCTTTCTCCGAACCTCCTCTCCTACAAGTAGAGTCACCACTTCCTCTTGACGGATCTGGTTCTTCCCACACGAATTGCTCACCGCAATAATAAGGGAATCCCAAGAGTCCGGTAGACTTGATAGAAGGAGAAGGGCGCGAATTTCATCATCAAACTTGATGCCCACCTGGTCGAGTTGATTGCACACGGCATTGAACTCATTCAAATGTTCCGACACGGTTGTCGTCTCTTCCATATGCATATTGAACAGAGTCTTCATGAGATGCACTTTGTTGACGGCAGATGGCTGCTCGTACATGTCTTCAAGTGCCTTCATGAGGTCTGCTGACGTCGTGTACTTGATGACATTAGAGATGACGGATGGAGCTAGAGTCGAACGAATCAACCCTAGCGCTTTGCGATCCATCCGAAGCCAATCCGCGTCTTTGATGTCGTCCGGTTGAACACCAACAACCGGTAGATCAAGATCTTTTGCAACGAGCAAGTCCTCCAGAAGGACTTTCCACATGGCGAAGTTTGTGCCATCGAACTTCTTGAAGCGATTAACCTCCTCGGCCATTATTCGAACCTTCTTGAATATCTAGAGAACGAACACCTTCGGCTCTGATACCACTTGTTGCGATAAATTGTGCTCAAATACAATTTACCACAGCTTGATATTCAAGGCTTGCGGAAATATTTCGAATAATATGAACCGCACACACACACACTCTTGTTTGTAGCGGAGGAAAAAAAAAAAGGACACAAGATATTACGAGGTTCGACAACTAATGTCTACGTCCTCGGGCTCACAACACACTCTTTTTATTACTTGGAGAAATGATTACAAGACACACACTTGAAACCCGAACAAGCTCGACTTTGTTCTAACTCACGCTTTAGTAATAAACTCTTGTGTTTTTGATGATTTTGATCAACACCTTTGATCACCCTTTTATAGTTGCCAATCAATGGCATATTCATTGAACACATCAATGAAACCTTTGGCCCTTCAAATTCACCGGAAGCCAAAGAGTCACTTGCCTCTTCAACTTCTCCCCAAGTTCATGAATTCAAAGAAGCTAAAGAGTCTTTCAACACTTACTTCAACACTATTAATTTTTATAAGTAGATTTACTCTCTTGCCTAATTGTCTTGTGCAAGTCTACTATTGATGTTCTGATCATTGATGTGTGCTATAATCATTAGTGTATCACTGTGCACATTTGTTTAGTAGCTTATAATCATTATTGATGTCATTAATTGTTTAATTAATGAATATGTATTTCTTTTGTTTTTTTTATTTTCAATTAATTTTATTTCACTTATATATGTGTTTGGTGTTGTAGATGAATCGATGAAGCTCGATTGAAACTAGGAGAAGAGATCTATTATTGTTTGAGAACTATCAAATTCGCTACATTGATAATCATTATTATTACTAACTACTCCATAATAGTTATGTTGTACTATTACTTCTTAATTTTCATTTCTACATGCTAAAACTTGCATGGTTTTGCGTCATAAATAAAAGTGATTTTGCTAATAACTATATTAGTTATGTTGTATTTATTAATTCTCAATGTCATTTCTACATAGTAAAACTAGCATAGTTATAAATTCAATCTAACTAGTATACTTACAATATATAATAAACAATTACGCAATTAACTAGAATAGTTATTAATTTTGTTATCTAAGAATTAACTAGTATAGTTATTAATACAATTAACTAGTATAGTTACTAGTTAAATAAATAATAATAATTAAATAAATATATAAATAAATAATAATGCTAAAATTATTTTAACTAATTATAATAATTAAATAAATGTATAATTAATAATGTTGAAATTATTTTAGCCGGTATTATGGACTTTCTATATTTCAAAAAATGCCCTTGAATATAATAAAAAACATATCAATCTCCTAATATATAACAAATCGTAAAATATAGAGCATTGATTATTATATTAAAAACCTTAGGTTGTTTTTTATAATTAGTAAACATAAAAGGCCCTATAGCCTATATATACCTATAAACTTTACATATAACAATTATACTACTTACTTTATAACTATAATAAATAACAAAATGTAATATTATTAGTTTGAGTGTCACATTATCTGTTTAATTTGTTGTTGATATAAACAATGTTTTTTATTATTTTTTGAGATGGAAATTGATTCCATAATACGTGGAGTAAACTAAACTACATTTTGGCTTACTTTTGTTTTAATTGTTAATACAAGAACTCAAAAAAATTCTTTTTCTTCTTATTTTTATTATTATTTACAAATAATATTCTGAGCACAATTGACTTGAAAAAAAAAGGTTACGGGAAACTCCAGAATACAATACAGTTGATATGCCATTACACATTTACACAGAAGTATATTTTAATAAAGAAAAAATGAAACTTACACATTTACACTGAAGTATATTTTAATAAAGTAAAAATGAAACTTCATAAATAGCGCATGTAAAAAAAATTACAAAAAAATATATATATAATAGAAAAATAAATTAAGAAATAAAAATATATATAATGAAGAAAAAAATATATAATGAAGTTAAAATAAAATTTTATTTAAAAATATATAATTATACTGTAAAATTTATTAACATCGTAGAAAAATTAAAATATATATTGAAATAAAAAAATGGAAAATAATTCCACCATATCCGTAGAAAAATTAAAATATATATTGAAATAAAAAATGCAAAATAATTCCACCATATCCGTAGCAAAATTAAACTATATAGAGAAGTAAAAAATGCCCTACACTTTGGCCCTATATTGAGGAGGACAACGACTACGTGGGCTCGAACGAATAGTTGGTGGGAGTGACGATCGTGCCCGACAACGAGGAATAGTTGGTGGGAGTGACGATCGTGCCCGACAACGAGGAAAAGGAGCCCGACGAGAACGAGAGGGACGACCGGAAACAAAAACAGGTTGTCAAGGATGTTGACAATCCACCAAAAAAGAGGCAGCGCATCGAGTCTTCCAAGGGCTCAGAGCGGCCGTCTTTTTATTATCCGGGCCTTCCTTATTGGGCTGATGGTCCAGACTGCTCTGGTCTTCAATTGGTGAGGGGCCGAAATATGTGCCAAAGGGTTTTGAACCCTTTTACTTTTCCTTATCATAAATCAAAATAAAAATATATAATAAAGTAAAAATAAAAGTTTATTAACCGCACATGTAAAAGAAAAAATTTACGAAATAAAAATATTTAATAGCCCAATATATATAGTATTACAATTAAAAGAAAAAATCCATTAACAACGCATCAAAATTAATGAACAACCCATAAAAAAATCAATTATGCTTATTAATTCTATAAATAAATAAGTAACTAAAACAAATTTTCATTAGCAATATATATAATAGCGCAATATAGAAAATAAATTCGGAAATAAAAATATATATAATAGCCCAATTAAAATATTTATACTGCAAAATTAATTAAAATCCTAGAAAAATTAAAATATATAGAGCGTAGCAAAATTAAACTATATAGTGAAGTAAAAAAATTGGTTACACTTCGACCCTATATTGAGGAGGGCAATGACTACGTCGGCAGAACAATGACGAGTTGGTGGAAGAGGCGATTGTGCCCGACAACGAGGGAAATGAGCCCGACGAGAACGAGAGATACGACCGGAAACAGAAACACGTTGTCGATGATGTTGACAATTCACCACAAAAGGGACAGCGCGGCGAGTCATCCAAGGTCCCGAAGCGACCGTCTTTTCACTATCTGGGCTTTTCTTATTTGGCTGATGGCCCGGATTGCTCTGGTCTTCAATTGGTGATCAACCTCAACGGGCTACTCAAGAGGCCGAAGCCCAGTCTGCCGGGTCGGGCTTGGAGTCGACGATCGACCTCAACGACCCGCCTCTGGGGGACTCGGGTAATGGCTCAATGCTCGACTTAAACAGTTTGTCTCTAGAGATTATAGAAGCTCGTGACTCTGCGCGGATGCAAGACGCAGAAGATGGCTTTACATATAACAATTACAAAAATAAATAATACTATTACTTTATAAGAATAATAACAAGAAATAAATAATATTATTACTTTATGAACTTTACATATAACAATTATACTACTTACTTTATAACTATAATAAATAACAAAATGTAATATTATTAGTTTGCATGTCACATTCTCTGTTTAATTTGTTGTTGATATAAACAATGTTTTTAATTATTTTTTGAGATGGAAATTGATTCCATAATCCGTGGAGTAAATTAGACTACATTTTGCCTTACTTTTGTTTTAATCGTTAGTAGAAGAACTCAAAAAATTCTTTTTCTTCTTATTTTTATTATTATTTACAAGTAATTTTCTAAGCACAATTGACTTGAAAAAAAAGGTTATGGGAAACTAAATAATACAATACAGTTGATATGCCATTACACAGAAGTATATTTTAATGAAGTAAAAATGAAAGTTCATTAATAGTGTGAATGTAAAAAAATTACAAAATAAAAATATATAATAGAAAAATAAATTCAGAAATAAAAATATATATAATGAAAAAAAAAGATTATAATGAAGTTAAAATAAAAGTTTATTTAAAAATATATAATCATACGGTAAAAAATATATATTGAAATAAAAAAATCCAAGAATTCCTCAATATCCATAGCAAAATTAAACTATATAGAGAAGTAAAAAATGCGCTACACTTTGGCCCTATATTGAGGAGGGCAACGACTACGTGGGCTCGAACGAATAGTTGGTGGGAGTGACGATCGTGCCCGACAACGAGGAAAAGGAGCCCGACGAGAATGAGAGGGACGTACGGAAACAAAAACAGGTTGTCAAGGATGTTGACAATCCACCACAAAAGAGGCAGCGCATCGAGTCGTCCAAGGGCTCGGAGCGGCCGTCTTTTTACTATCCGGGCCTTCCTTATTGGGCTGATGGTCCAGACTGCTCTGGTCTTCAATTGGTGAGGGGCCGAAATATGTGCCAAAGGGTTTTGAACCCTTTTACTTTTCCTTATCATAAATAAAAATAAAAATATATAATAAAGTAAAAATAAAGTTTATTAACCGCGCATGTAAAAGAAAAAAATTTACGAAATAAAAATATATATTAGTCAATGACTAGTTTACCCTTTCTTGTTGAACAAGACAGAAACCCTATTTTGTATCCTATATAAAGAGGTATCCCCATATGAATGAAATAACAATTCATAAGAATTCTATTCTCCTCTCATATTTTCTCTCTTTCTACTATATTATTCTCTCTGAATTCTCTTGAGTTTATAACACGTTATTAGCACGAAATCTCAATTGCGTTCTTCATCGAAGTTCTACTCATCCAAGATCCGAACTCCAAGGCAAGAATTTATATGTTTGTTTATATTCATTAATAATTCTATATATACTTCTCCTCCCCTCTTCTTAATATCATATGTAACGAAGAACATTATAATCTGATATTCATGAAATAATATCATCAAATTAATTATGTTTACTAAATCAATTAAAGTTTTTAATGTTCCTGAAGAACGTGTGACACGATATTCCCGAAGAAATATCAAAATTAAATGTTCCTGAAGAACATCGTGATATTGTATTCCTATAGAAATATCAATATCTTGATTATGATTATATACTAATAATCTCGAAAATATATTTAAAAATAGACCGTGAAAGATCTACTAGCTTTGTGGAAAGATTTCAAAGAAAGATACGATCATCTGAAGTTGGTCGTACTACCAAAACGTGGTATCATGAAATTATACCAAAACGTGATATAATGGAGGTATTTCCTGAATTCCAAAGTGGGTGAAACTTTAGGAAAAGTTTATCCAAACCTTGTTGAATAGTCCGATGGTTATTTGCTTGAATATTGGGATAGCCACATGAGTTCGAATCCCCATGAAAATTTGATATTCCTGAAATATTATCAAATCAATTATTTTGAATATATCAATTAAAATAAATGTTCCTGAAGAACATATACTCCGATTTAAAATATTATATTGACTGTTCTGGAAGAAATCATGATTTGATAGTATTCGATAAATATCATATTAAAATTGCTCCTGTAGTAGCAATAAGTTTGAAAATATCAAATTAAATTGCTCCCGTAGTAGCAATAAGTATTAAATGTTCTTGAAGAAAATGATATGATATTCCCTCTGAAATATCAAATCAAATTGCTTGTAGCAATTAAACATTAAATATTTTAAACGGATATTGATATTCATAAGAAATAATACAAAATATTCTTCAAAGAATATTTTTATTGATTGCTCCGGAAGAAGCAAAGTTCAAACATTAAATATTTTTTAATAAAGTTACATCGATTGTTCTCGTCGAAACAATTATTACTGTAAATGTTAGTTTTGGCAACAACATTTGTGTTTGTTGTTTTTGTTTTTGATTTCAGGAGATTGGATGAACGGATGTTTGCTATGCAACATGGAATATGGAATAAACGAAGTCCAATACATCAAGTGCCAAAATGTTAAAGAACAACATTCGTGCGACTGAAGTCGCACAATCCTATTCCCTCAAAACATGCGACTGGAGTCGCATGTTTCTGCTTGTTAAAATCTGTGCGACAGGAGTCGCATTTTTCGGCCTCTCCTTTTATGCGACTGAAGTCGCATGAAACACCATCTTCAAAATGTGCGACTGGAGTCGCACATATCGGCCCATCCATTTCATGCGACTGGAGTCTAACTTTTTGCTTACTTCATTTTGTGCGACTGGAGTCGCATGTTTCACGTGCTTCATTATGTGCGACTGGAGTCGCTATTTTCGTCAGCGTCTTTTGTGCGACTGGAGTCGCATGTTTCGTGCACTCCATATCATGCGACAGGAGTCGCATGATTTGCTACTTACTCTTTGTGCGACTGGAGTCGCATGTTCTTTATATGCGACTGGAGTCGCTTGTTTTGGCTCTTTCCACTTCATGAGTCAACTGATGCCTAATGCGCTATTTTACTACTTCGACTATCGACGACCATGAAGACGGTGAAATACCGAATGTTCCACGACGAGAGTTATTCACGATGGAGTTGATGTTAAAGTATTTAGATCGATGGAGTTAAGATATGTTGAAGTCTGAAGTTAAAGAAATCGAAGATTCAAGATTCGAAGATTCAAGAATCGAAGATTCAAGATTCCAAGATTCAAGAATCGAAGATTCCGAAAGTGATGTCATCCATGGAAAAGTGATGTATGCCAAGCATGTGGCCAATCAGATTGCTCCACACCATTGCTCCACATGTGCGAGACTACTATATATACCCATGGAGCTCCAAGACGTTTGCTGATTTTGAGAGAACGAAATCTGATATTCGAGTATCGACGATCGTTGTTTACGGCTCTCTGCCTTAGCTGAGTTTTGGTAGTTGTTTTGTGCTGTGCACCGATTGTAGAGTTATGTGATTTAGCTCTAGGTGTTATAGTACTTGATCTTTAGTTCGTTGGAGTGCTACGTCACTTGGGATACGACTCTTGATCATTCCGTCTACCTTTCTCCACAAGTGTAATAGTTAGTTTTGTTTATCAATGAAATGAAACTATTACATAACCTTGTCTTCAGTTGTTCACCTTACTTTGATTGAGTTCGAATTTACAACACTTACCTTCGTCTACTGGAGCTTGCTACAGCTGAATGTGTTAGAACCAAACTACTGAAGACTGCTTTAAGACCGACTTCACGAAAAGTTGGTATCTTACGTCGAAGACGTAATTTCAGTTGGTATCAGAGAGGGACGTCATACGTATAAGACGTGATCCGTTACTTGACTTCATATTTCCGCTACAATGGAGTCGCCAATGTTTGTTCAGAAACCGATTATCCTCACTCATCAAAATTACTCAAACTGGAAAGCTAAAGTTTCAGCTAGAATCAAGGGGTATGACTCTCGTGCTTGGATGGCTGTATTGGAAGGATGGGAATGCCCATTCGTTATTGAAAGCGATGGTGTCAAAATCTACAAACTTGAACGAGAATGGACAAGAGAGGAACATGAGCTATCCACTGCTAATAGCAAGGCTCTCCTTATCATATGTGAATGGTTGGAACTCAGCATGTACCAACTTGTAAAAAATTGCACCTCAGCTAGAGATGCATGGGAAACTCTACAACGAACATGTGAGGGAAGCCAAGCTGTTAAACGTTCAAAAATCAGAACCATCACTGCACAATTCCATCAACTCCGCATGAGAGAAGATGAAGACATAAATGAGTACTTAGACAAAATCATGAGATATGTAAATGAAGTCTATGAACTTGGAGAAATCTATCCTGCTATCATGGTCTACGAGAAAACTCTTCATAGTCTAAGCTCGAGATTTGAAAGTAAGGTTCTGACGCTTGAAGCTCGTGAAGAAATCAACCAGAAACATGACTATGCTGAACTAATGGCTGATTTGAGAAACTACGACCTTTCTCTAAAAGTGCGAAGTAACCTTGAGATGTCTCTCGTCTATGAACCGATGACCGCACTTAAAATTACTGAGAAGGGAAAGAGTTCAAGAAGTGCGAAACCACAAAAATCTTTTCTGAAAAATGAAAAATCTGAAAGTAGTTTCTCTATTGATATAAATGAATCTGATGATGATGAGGCTGAGGATATTGAACGTCTGATGAATTCTAACAACCCCGACAAACTTGCTGCTCTGACTGAAATAGTCACCTATCTTGTGAAACAAGAGTTCAAGAGGAAGAACCGAGCTCGAAATTTTCAAAAATTTCAGAAAAATTCTAACTCATTCCAGAGCAACTCAGACAACCGAAATCAAACCTCATTCTCTGCCAAGAAGTTTAAGGGGACTAAACTATCTCCATACACATCTACTAGCAAGGATGTTTCAAAAATGCAATGTTTTGAATGTAAGGGTTTTGGACACATCAAGAATGAATGTCCGAACTTGCACCGTAAGAAGAAACTTCCTGTCAGCTATGTAGTGATTGACGACGAGAACGTGATCTCTGAAAAAGACGGGTCTGAGGATGAAAGTTCTGATGAAGATGAGGACAACGCTCTTGTTGTCACTCTTGATGAAAATTTTGATTTTGCAAACTTTGAAGTTGAAAACTTTGAACTTGATGCTTTTATGAAGGATGTAGCAACAACTGACAATATCTTCTGTTTGGCCTTTGAGAATCGACCGTTTTGTGATGATGAAATTTGCTCGGATGATGAATCCGTGACTGAGTCTGTGGAAAATGAAATGACCCCAAATGTTTCTCAAACTGAGTGTGTGAGTGCTGAACTGCTTGCACTAAATGAGAGTTACTCTGAGCTCTCGAAACTTTATGACTTAGCCATCTCTGAGAATAGCACACTTGAAGTATCACTAAAGTACCTGACAGAATCAATTGATGAACTCTCGAATGAGAAACAAAAAACGCATGATGAGACTGTTATATTGAAAAACTCGGTCGAGAAGACGAAGGACGAAAAACAGAGGTTAAACAATTCTTTGACAATTCTGAAGATCAAGTTTGATTCTCTCTTCGAAGAGAAACATAAATATTACAAAGAAGTTGTTGAATTGAGAGAATTATTTGAGAAGTCGAATTCTGAAAATTCAAAACTAAAAGTTCTCTTGAAAAAGGAAAATGCTGAAGTTAAGAAACTTCAAACTCTGTTCAAAAACTCCGATGTTGAGAACGATGATCTGAAATCATCACTGTTGAAGACTCAAACTGATCTTGCTATGACAGATAATGAATGTTATGTCTTGAAAGAAAAACTTCAAATGACGGATGAACTTTTGAGGAAAATGAACACAAATTCTTCTGTGTTCGACAATGCCGCATCTTACATGAATCCTAATCGCTGTGGACTAGGATTTCAAAAAGTTTTTGAATCAATATACTCTTCACCTGAGAAGAAAGAAATAACTTTTGTTAAAGCTTCAAATGATCAACTAGAGGATGAACGTAAAGATGAGTCTGAGATATTGAAACGGAAAGAGATTGCTGAAGGAAAGAAAACTGTCTCGTCTCCTGAATCTAGAACTCAAAAGTCGATCTCAACTACGTGCTCTAAATCAGAGACTTATCAATTCCCAAGAAATATTGTGAAATATCCTCGTGGAGTCTTGCCATATGAGAAAACTTTGCTGAAAAAGTTGAACAGATCTCAGAGCGTGAAGCCAAGTGTAATACACTCTCAACCTAAACCTGTCTTTGTCAAGGAATCTACAAAAGTTGAAAATTGTCAAAGACGAGAATATGTTTGCCATTACTGCAATGTGCCTGGACATATAAGACCTTTTTGCTACAAGCTGAGAGCAGACATGAACCGTGAGTTGATGACGAAGGAGGTTAAAACACAAAATCCTCAAAAGCAGAGTGTTGAGAAAAATAAGAACTCTGTGGCTCAGACAAAGTCACGAAACCTTGATGTGAAAAAGAAATGGGTAACAAAAACCCGAAAGAGTGAAGTTAAGCTTAACTCCACCATTTCGACTACATGGAGACCAAGAGAACTTATCTTTTGCAATGTTGCACTAAATGCCTCAGATTCTGGAAAAAAAGGCATTTGGTATTTTGATAGCGGGTGTTCAAGACACATGACCGGAACTAAAAAATTCTTGAGAGAATATAAGCCGATAACTGGCTCTACAGTGGTGTTTGGAGGGGGAGCTAAAGGCATGGTCATGGTAAAATGAACACTTCATATTAAAGGGTTGCCACCAATTCGCAATGTTGTTCATGTGAAGGGTCTTGTGGCAAATCTCATCTCTATCAGCCAGCTGTGTGATGAAGGGCTGAATGTTAGTTTTGATAAGGACTCTTGCAAGGTATTTGATGGTGAAGGAAAGTGCATCATGGAAGGGCCACGTGCCAAAAACAACTACTATACAACTGAGTATAATTGTTTCTTTGTGACCATCGCTGATGAAGTTGATTTATGGCATCAACGCCTTGGACATACTAGCTCTCAAAATTTGAGTAAACTCGTTAAGGGGGAGATAGTTCGAGGAATCTCTCAACTCCCCAAAATCGAGAAAAGAGTATGTGGAGAATGTCAGAAGGGTAAGCTGACAAGAACATCTCATCCTGCACTACCAACACTGATGAGCACTACAGCTCCGTTTGATCTACTTCATATGGATCTCATGGGTCCAATGGAAGTGAAGAGTATTGCTAGGAAGGAATATGTGTTGGTTGTGGTGGATGATTATTCTCGTTACACTTGGACAAGATTCCTGGCAACTAAAGATGAGACTTTTGATGCTTTCAAAGGCATTGTGAAATGGATAAGAACGAACCATGAAGCAAAAGTGAAGAGGATCAGGAGTGATCACGGAACTGAATTTGAGAATGCTAGTGACGCTACCGTCGTGGAGTAGCGCAAAATAATATTTATAAAGCCTAAACTATTCACTAGCACAAGTACTAGCAGCAAGTATAGGGTCGATCCCACGAGGAGGTGATTTAGCTTATAGTTTTCCCAGCTTTGAATGCTCAATTGGGTTGTCACGTTTGAAAAGGTTTTGTTTTGGAGAGCAGTTGGGCACTGCCGAACCGTGGTCACCGTGTTTACTTGACTGGAAAATAACAAATAACTTAAACAGAAAGGAAACTAGCATGCAACCTAATTAATAAACTTGAGCAATTAACACACTCGACTAAGTAAATAAGATTAAACAAATGAAGACTAAAGTATCCAGGCATTGACTCCCCTAACTTCCCCCTTGACCTATTTGGTGCCGATCATTGGTACGTATGTCATTTTGCTAACAGTTTTGTCTTCCAGTTATAGACCTCAAGTATTAACATCCCTATAATGTCACGCATATTAACACCCAAAACCCTCATTCGCTCTTATGTTTAAGTCCTGCTAGATCTCTCTCAACAGGTCTCCTGACGTTGACCAATTCGACACTATGTGACCGCATGAGTCTAAGTTGGTCAAGTCGCCTTCATCCTCCAAGCAAACCCGGAATGGCTAATAGCATGCCTGGACAGACCCAAGTCATACGACCACATCTCCAGCAACATGTTGTACTTCGCGGACGCCCAGTCTCCCGGTCGCGTTGATCCACGTACTCCTGTGTTAGGCAAGTCGGGGTTCCCACTGGTCACTGTAGGATTGCCCAAGTCCCTAACATGCTTAGGTTACTACCCTGTTGAATCGGGAACAAAACTCAGCTAGTTGCTGTCCTCACTAAGCCTCCCCGCACGATCACGTCCTAGGGTTGGTCAGGTTCTGTCTTTGCCCAGATACAAACAGATTAGCTACTTGACATTATGAAAACAGAAAATAAAACGAAAGTGATTTGACGAACTATATTATGCATTGAAAACGGAAATTGTTCAAAGGGAAATAAACCAAGTACGAAATTAAAAACATAAAAACATAAAGGAAATTGTTTTCGGCCCGAAGGCTTAACAGAAAATAATCGCCGGCGAGGCTGGTTGCTCACGCGGCCGCCTTCTTCTTCGCTGGACAGGTAGGTCTTCGATCCGGTTTCTTCGCTGCTCATGTGTTGTTTTTTTTTCATCAGTCGCTCTTCTTATATAGACGGGCTTGGATGGATAAGAGACGTGAGGGGGAAATACCTCTAAGACCGGACGAGAGTCCTTCTTAGGCGGGAGTGTGAATCTGGTCCTCTTTAAAAGACTCCACAAAATTCAGGACTCCTGGTACACCGCATGCCCAACGTTCCGTCTCCGTCAATGTTAGTGCTTGCCCATGTACTTCCTTCTCTGACTGATTGAGGTAGCGGACCATGTGCGGTACTTGGTCGGACTCAAGTCTTGCTCCACCTGCTGACGGCCTGGTTGCTTGATCAACTCTGCTGGACCCTTTTTGTCAGTCTGGCTTGCTCAACGAGTGCTCTTGACCATGGAAGGTTATTTTCTTGCCTCTTTCACACAGTGCGCTCCTCTTTTCACTCCTTTACCTGCCCACCTGCAAAACTTGCCCAAGTACCCAAACGTGCCCTCCCAGACACAAACAAAGTAAAACAAACTAAAGACTCGATATACTTGACTCTAAAAACCTAAAAAATGAGCCAAAAAATATGGCTCATCACACGCACACACTTTACTTCGCTTGTCCTCAAGCGTGTACGGTGACTTGCCTGCTCAAGCAGAAAACAAACAGGGGGTAGAGATAGAAAGAAAATAGAAGACTCAAGGACAGCATGCTTATCAAAATACAGAGAGTTGATCAAGTGAACAGATAGTCAAAATCATAGTCAATGGGATGCATAAAAAAACGGTCAAGAGTTTGCAACAGGATTTTGGGATTCTCACTAAGTGTTTCTCTCTATGTAGTGGATGGGTAGTGTTTCGCTCAATGCTGTTTTAATTGAGTTGGGCAATATCATTAGGGCTTTCTAGGGTGACTGTATAGGCTAGCTTGGGCAATGCCCAGAATTGATCATAGGTAGGACATGCATTTTACTTAGCAAATTTCCTCCTAGTTTCTTCTCTTTCTTACGAGCCTTAGCACACCCTTTTATTTGTGGATCTATATTTTTTTTTTCTTTTTCTTTGTTTTTTCTCTTTTTTTTTTCTTTTTTTTTTGAGAAGACTTTGCCCTGACTTGCTCTTTTTATGAACTTGAGCATATATGCAGGTTGGGTCAGGGCAGTGGGAGTTTTCCCCCAGGTGATCAAGAAATTTTGGCTCGGCTTAAGGGGCTAACAAGGGTCTTCTTTTATTTTTAGTGCAGAAAGAAAATGCCTAAGTCATTTACTACTCAACTCAATTTTCAAATAATCACAATGGTTAGAACTTGGGCAAGCTTCAGCATCATAAACATTTTAAACAGCTACTCTCATGAAAGAAATTTTTCACACACAATGTAGGCTCAAATCCTCACAGTTTACCTAGTTGCAATTCCATCGTCCCTAATATTTTTCATGCATAGACTATTAATTTTGAAAACTGTTCAAGTTGGTCAAGGTATTTATCAAGCATGCGACTCGATCAAACTATGGGGTTGCTCTTGTCCTTCCCCGACTCACACACTTTGCCTCGGGCAAAGTGTGCAAACAGTAATAAGTTGGGCAAGCACCCCCCCTGACTCCGACTTCAACGATGTTGGCGCACCTTCCCACATACACACTTTGCCTTGGGCAAAGTGTGCAAATAAAAAGGTCGACCCCATCAGACATGAGTCGGGCAGACTCAAGACCAAATAAAAAAAACAAAAATAAAATCCTAAACTACTAAAACAAAAAGGGAGGGTACATTTAGGGTTTGGGTTCAGGTGGGTACTTGAAACCAACGTGGACGAAGTAGGCAAGTAGGGCAGCGTGCATCTCTTCCTGCTTCTCTCCAATGCGATCCTGCTTCTCTTCGAGGACATCCAATTGCTCAAGGATCTCCTCCTTCTGATACGAACCTCGTCGGGGATAGAAAGATAGAAGAAATACGAATAACAGAAAGATAAAAGATACCGGCGGAAGTCCCAAAACCTTTGAATCTGATTCGTTAAATAATCTAAGGACGGAACCCTAGACCCCAACACGCGATCGATGCAACAACTCGGGGATGAGGAAGACACACGAACGAAGGGTGGGTCGCTTCGTTGATTCGTCGGTTGAATCCTTTGGATAATTGGGTAGAATTCGGACCCAAGAGAGATTTAGTAAAACTCACAAAACATAATTGTATTCATCAAAAATAATCTGTCTTTAAAATAATGAAAAGCATAGCCTTTATATAGGCCAACTAAAAACATGAAATAAAAAGGAAATAAAACATTAATTCACGCGGAACCCTAAAATCCGCCCACTTTCGTAACCTGTCGTCCGACAGGATAGGATGTCGTCCGACAGCTCCTTGTCGTCCGACAGGAAATGCTGTCGTCCGACAAACCACCCAAAGTGCACTGAACCCCTACGTCGCTGCAGCCCTTTTACGTCGCTCGCGGCGACTTTGTCGTCCGACAGGAGTATGGTGTCGGACGACACCAAGCCATTTTCGTGGCTGAACTTCGCGGCGCGTCCTCGGCACACTCTTGACCTCCGTTCTACCGTCTTTATCGTCGTTCTAGCTTGAAACAGAACTCGGGTCGCATCATTCCCCTCCTCTTGAAGAGGATTTGTCCTCAAATCCGCGTCGATGCCAGGGTCGAACACCACCCTCAGGAACAAGCTCAGAACGATGTCAGTCTGCAGCTCACACCCTCGATGTAGTGGAAATCTAGGAGATCTTTCTTCAGGGAAGTCATCATGAAATTCCTGAAAAGCACAATGAATAAAAGGGTGTAGAGACAATAAAACGTTAGTGTGGCACTTCGCCTCCTCGCACAACACCACAGACGTCGCTTGTCCCTCTTTCGTCGCTTGTTCCACCATGGGTAGCTCCAACTGCGGAAGGTCCTCGGATTTCATCAATTCCTCCTCTTTGGACTCTACTGAATTCTCCTCCTCGGACTCTATCGAAGCCTCCACGACGTCCAAATCCACCGAAACCGACGGTGTCGGTTCGTCGTACTCGTCAACGAGCTCCACTGAAGTCGAATCCTCCTCGGAATATACCAAGACCGATTCTTCTTCGGATCCTACCAAGGCCTTCGGTTCTGGTTTCTCGCCGTCGTCATCAGTCACCACTCTCTCAGGCTTCATTGGCGATTGTACCCATTCTCCTCTCTCAGGCTTCATTGGCGATTGTACCCATTCTCCTCTCTCAGGCTTCATTGGCGATTGTATCCATTCTCCTATCAGACGACTAATATCGCTCCTACACTCGTCCCAACGCTCAGCTCTGGCCCTCCTCTCTTCGTCCAAACGCTCAGCTCTGGATCTCCTCTCTTCACGACGCTCCCGACTAAGCTCACGGGCTCGGTGATAGCCACTCTGAACTTCTCGGTATCCGCCGCCACCTCTCTGATTCCAGGCTTCATCACGACGAGCTCTCTCCTCTAAGGCGGTAAGCCGCTCATTCACCCCCTTCATCTTAGATTTAAGCATCCCTTCGAACCGTGCCATCGTCTTCTCCACGAGTAGCTTAGCTTGGGTATGATCCATTTCAGTCATCCTGCAAAAGTGTCAGAAACAAAACATAGAAAATTCCTCGCCACTCTCGTGTATCACTCGATATAGGAGGTCACTCAACACTCGTGTTTTCTCTCTAAAGGAATCGAACTTTCCCAACTCACCGATCGAATTCAACTCCAACAAAATCCACGAAATGACTTTTAATTTGCTGAACGAATCGATGAACAACAACAAAAAGAATAATCGAGCTCAAAGTTCAATATTTTTTTTTTTTTTTTTTTTTAATAAAAATTACTGTTCATATGAACAGTGATTTCGGAAATAAAATAATTTTTTTTTTTTTTTTAAACAAGAAAGAAGAAAGAAACAAAGAAGAAAGAATAAGAAACGAAAAAGAAAAACGAGGTTACGTAATCGAAAAATAAAGAACCCAAACCTGGGCTCTGATACCAAATGATACGAACCTCGTCGGGGATAGAAAGATAGAAGAAATACGAATAACAGAAAGATAAAAGATACCGGCGGAAGTCCCAAAACCTTTGAATCTGATTCGTGAAATAATCTAAGGACGGAACCCTAGACCCCAACACGCGATCGATGCAACAACTCGGGGATGAGGAAGACACACGAACGAAGGGTGGGTCGCTTCGTTGATTCGTCGGTTGAATCCTTTGGATAATTGGGTAGAATTCGGACCCAAGAGAGATTTAGTAAAACTCACAAAACATAATTGTATTCATCAAAAATAATCTGTCTTTAAAATAATGAAAAGCATAGCCTTTATATAGGCCAACTAAAAACATGAAATAAAAAGGAAATAAAACATTAATTCACGCGGAACCCTAAAATCCGCCCACTTTCGTAACCTGTCGTCCGACAGGATAGGATGTCGTCCGACAGCTCCTTGTCGTCCGACAGGAAATGCTGTCGTCCGACAAACCACCCAAAGTGCACTGAACCCCTACGTCGCTGCAGCCCTTTTACGTCGCTCGCGGCGACTTTGTCGTCCGACAGGAGTATGGTGTCGGACGACACCAAGCCATTTTCGTGGCTGAACTTCGCGGCGCGTCCTCGGCACACTCTTGACCTCCGTTCTACCGTCTTTATCGTCGTTCTAGCTTGAAACAGAACTCGGGTCGCATCACCTTCTGCGACTCGACCCTCACACTTGGTCGACTCACAGGCTCGGTCTTCACTTTCGCCTTGGCTGCTAGTGCCAAGGCCTTCACTTCCTCTGGGTTTGTGAACACCCAATCCTCTCCATCAATTCTGATATCAGCCATTCTATTCAAACATGCGTGGTCAAACTTCTCCTCGGGCATCATCTCCATCAACTCAAAATCAAGCTTCAACTCCATTCTCTGGGCATAGACTCCTGGAAAGTGGGCAAGGGACAACCTCTGTGCTGGCTTGCTCAATATGTTCTTCAGTTGTGTGCACAGGAAAGCTCCAAAGTTGACTTTGATATTCTTGGTCATGCACCACAGTAGATCAAGCTCGGTCAGGGAGACTGTATTGCTGTTTTCCTTTTTCCGATAAAAGTTGTAGGCCAGGATGCGGTGACAGATGCGCAAGGCGTCGTCCTTCAACTGGAAATTTTTGGCCTCCTGAGATTTGAACACTTTCTCCTTGCTCAAGGCCCTCCAGATCTCGTTCCTCTCCTTCTGCGTGCGCTCTGGTGGTGTGGTCAATCTGTCTTGATACTCCTTTGAAAACTTATCCTTGAAACTTGCCGCTCCCATGGCCATGTTGATCTCGAAGATGCTTGCCTCATTATACAATCCCATCAATTTGAAAGAAATGCCCAATGGCCTGTTGGAAATCGATATCCCGGGCTATTAAAATTATGCGGAACCGATAGCCCGACCGAAATCCTTCATCGCCGGAGATTGGATCCCCGACTCATCTGCAGGAGTCCGACCTTTGGAGACTACGCGCCCGAAGACACGCAGCCCGCCTCCAGCCGATTTTCTCCCGCGAGTCGGATCCATGGACGCGAACCATCTCACGTCGACGGAGCTCGACTTGAGCATCACTGCCACGGGATGAAACCCCGCGGCTAGAAAACCCTAGCCGAGCCCCCCCAGCCGCGAGGGGCTCGCGATCGCACGCCGCGATCGCCGGGGCTGTCCAGCAGCCCCCGGTGGTGAGTCCGGCGACTCACCACCATCGCCGGAGGAGGGGCGGTCAGCCCCCAGCTGACCCGCCGCGGCTCCAGCCGCGGCTTTCCCCGTGATCGACCTTGCGGTCGATCGCATGCCCCGGCTCCAGCCGGGGCTCCTCCGTCGTGCCTGGCCGCCGGTGGAGGGCTGGGGAGGAACCAGCTGCCGTGGCACCAGCCCACGGCGGTCTCCCCGCGATCGACCCTAGATCGATCGCTTGCCCCGGCGTCCAGCCGGGGCTCCCTCGTCCGTGCGCCTCGATCGAACCCTAGGGTTCGATCGCCCCCTCGGTTCCAAACCGAGGGTTCTCTCGATCTTCGCCGGGGATCTCGAATCCCCGTCCCCGAAGTTCGTACGTTTATCCGGATCGTGTGTTCATGTATATACTACAATTGATTCACATAAAATCATAAAAGAGGGTTTATGATTTTACCTTCGATTCGTTGTGCGGAGAAACGAAATCAAACACCTTTGATGACCTTGCGATCTTCCCACGTATTCCTTGCACCTCGTTCGAACGTCGTGTGGGCGACGATCTATCGAACTCTTATGGATCTTCCTCACTCTCAAAACTTTATGATTGGCGTAGGTCAATTAATTGTGTTATGAAAAGTGAAGACCATGTAGTGCTTATATAGGCTACGTAGGGGATCATAAGGAGAATAAATATTGGGCTTCCAATATTGAAAATTAAATTGGGTCCAACCCAAATCTATTAATTCTTATCAATATTAATTTTATTTATTTTCCACTATATAAATAAAATTGCACTCCCAATATTATTCCATATTATATCAAATAATATTTCTCCGGTAGTATTATATATTCCGTGTATTTAAGATTTAAATATCCATGAATAAATTTATTTATTGCTCAATAAATATTATTCATTTCTTATATCCGAGAATAGTACCGTTCAACTTTAATTATTATGCGGATTAAATCCACCTGCAGGGTTTACATAATAATTCCTTATGAACTCATCTCGGGGATATTATCAACCCTTACGGGATACACTGTCCCTTCAAGAATTCACGGCATGCCATATATAAAATATAGTGACCCAACTTAACCGGTAATTAACCCAATAATTAAATCGGTTAATTCCTTTGGCAAATCAAAGTCACTTATATTAAATATACACACCCGCAATAATATCGGGGATTAAGAATAAAATACACTGAGATTTAAATCGATTATCCAAGGCAATCCTAATCGATAAATCTCAAACGATCCGCTCAATACACAAAGTGTACAAGTGTGATAAAATAATTAAGACAAATTATTTTCTCTCTCACACAACGACTATACCGATGGACTAGTTCGTGTCCATCTTGGTCGTGAGCAACTGTTTGATTAAATACGAGTAACCGATAGTATGATCTTCTGTGTGGGCCCGACACACCATACTAACTACAACGTATAGAATCCAGGACTATATTTTGCGTAAATAATTAATGATAATTAATTGCAAATAATTGTTTATTAATTAAATAGGTTAAATGCTATGATTGGGAGTTTACCGATGCTTAAATCTAGACATTAAGTACACAACTCCAACAATCTCCCACTTGTACTAAGGTCTACTCATTTCCTCCAAACTCCCGACTCCCATACTCATCACGTGCTTAAGTTATACTTCTCAGAAGTATTATGTGAGTGAGCAATCTAGGTTGCCGCTCCGAAGTTATCTTGGTGACCACTGCGTCGTCTCTCTGACGATGCTTCGTATCAGGTGGTACTTGCTCTATGTGTTATCATCATCTTTTGAACTTATGACTTCTTTCAGTTTACCATGCACCGCTATGTACATAGCCTTTGGTGAACCAAGAGTCATATCCAAGTTCAGAGGTCATTCCGGAACCTAACCAAACTTCCGCTGCCTCTGAGGCTGCTATTCGATTTATGATAGAGTCCGAGAAGCATTACGCTTATCACTCTTTCATACTTTAGGTTCCACCTCTTCTAAAAGTGAACACATAGCCTGATATCGACTTACACTGGTCTTTCTCTGATTTTGGATCTGAGAAACTGTAATCTAAGAAAATTTCGTTTTGCTAGTTATCCAGTATTTTCAAGTACTTTTACAGCATTCGAATATCTCTTATCCAGATTACTTTGATGTCCTTCCACTATGCTAACCGCATAGTTGATATCAGGTCCTTGTTTTATAACACAACTTCCACAAAGCTCTCCACACTCGAAGTGTAGGAAACCGCTTTGTCTATATCTATCTCTTTTATGTGTGCAAGACACATACCTTAGATAGATGCATTCTGTTCTCGAAAGGTAATAACCTTTCTCAGAATTGTGCATGTTTTAAAAAACAAACCATAATCGTATAAGATATCTAAAGAGAAGTACAATTGTTCTTATCTAGAGATCGAAAGACTTCTAAGAACATGATTCAACTTCATCTTAATCTTATATTTCGACTTACTTAGACAACCTCTATTTTATGTCTGACAACACTTTTACATTGTTGCCAATGATGAAGTGTTATCTACACAAAATTCCGAGAAACATCACTTTGTTTTCATTACGTCTCCAACACACCAATCTTGTCTTTGCTTCTTGATAAACCCATAAAATGGACTATCTCATCAATTTGCAAGTTCCACAAGTTTCGGCTCTGTGATAATCCATAAATGGATTCACTGAGCTTGTACTTCTAAATGATCTTGCCTCTTAACAATAATACTTATTGCTATCCAAGCAGGCACATTTAGATTAGTACTGCCCCTATGCAGAACTAGGGATTGATTTCATGTATACTAGATCCAGAGTTCAAAACTCCTCCAGTCTTATGAACTTCTCTGGTTGCTTAACAACCTCCCACTGCAATGGCGTTCCGGTGCATAACAGTAATAACATTTAGGTGAAGTTAGTGGTGTACTAATACTCGGTTAGGCTGGTTCTCAGTCTTCTCTCTCCTCATTATAAAGTATCTTGTTCATTAGGGCATTTGTAGTTCATATAATAGTCTTCTCCAAGAACCGGGCGAAAACACCCTTCTGGTCCGTGGTACTATTGAACATACAATTACTTGTTCAACTAGGATATTCTACAACCATATCCAATATGTTGTTGTATCCAGAAAATCCATAGAACATAGGTAGTTCCGAACAAACTTGTTCTTCTACCATTAGAATCCCATTTCTCATTCCTGACACACCATGTCTACACATCAGTGTATGGTGCAGTCGCTTGAGACTTAATCTCAATCTTTGATTTATGCTATGCGTTATTTAGATAGGTGACAGCCTCCGCGAACAGGTCGCAGGCTCCCAATGGATATACTTTGAAGGATCCCCATAATGGCTTTGTGTTGAAAAACACTCCGCCTTTATGACACATCAAGCATTCTAATCCATCTTCGAGTGTTCTTGAAAGAACGACTCGTACCTTTTTCTAATTACACATACGACATTAATCATTTTCTATACTTGTCCGAATTCCATTCTTTATCCAGAAAGGTTAACTCAGTTGTATCATCTTTCAAGATCGATTCTTAGGTCGGGAGGTCCATTCCTCCAACTATAATTGATCAAATCAACTTCGACCTTTTGAATCCCTTTTGAATAGATACTATTAAGTTTAGGTATTCACAAGTATAATGATTGATAAGAGAAATACATCTAATAAAACAAGTTATACAACGGTTTGTTGCATTGTGGTAGACTAAGGATTCATCATTCATATATTGCTATCTAATGTACCAGAATAGATATCGCCATTATTTCTTATCTAAACCATCAAATGATTAAAGAAATAAAATATCCATTAATAATAGAAATCCAGAACAAAAGTTCTTTCTAAAATGAAAGGTACAAAGCAATAAACTTGAAATGAAATCATATAACTATCAAAAAGATAAACGTCTTCCACTGCAACTGCTGCTTCCTCAACAGCTCTGCCCATGAGGACTCGAACTCTTCTTATCTAAGTCGCCGGGTTTTCTGGAACCCCTGCATTTAGAATGCACATACCGTCAGTGGTTCCATATCTACACACCAGAATTCTGGTAGATAATACCGCTGACTATGTTTTACGACTAAAGAAAAAATTCGTACCTTTGAGAGGACAAGATGTAGACCCCCAGTACTCAGACTGCTTCCCTTGGGGATATTTGCCAGAAGGCTTCTTTATCCCACCCTTTGGTCCAAGTCCCTTAGGACCACCGGACCTCCTTGTCTTCTTCTCCTTTCCCTTGCCTTTAGGTCCGAGACCTTTGGCTTTGGCTATAAGAGCTTGCGATTGTTTCAACTCGTCCAAAAGATCCATCATCTCAAAAACATGATCAAGTGTTTCATCGAAGCAACAGATCTTTATGAGTATCCTCATCGCCTCTTTTCTAGCCTCCTCATCATGTCCAAACAGCAACTTGAGTTTGAGCATGACATCATGATTAATGGTTAATGAACGAGCACTATCCCATTTCTCAAAGTCAAAAATCTCATCCTCAGTCGAGTTAATGGTGAGTCCAGGAGGACAAGTTTCACCGAGTACATCTTTGTACTCCTTTACAGTCTGAGCAATGTCTAACTCCTCTTTCCATTCAACACAGTGTGGAACCAGTGCGTTAAATTCCTCAAGTATCATCTCAAGTGGATTCATAGCAATTTTCTAAACCTATAAGCACATTTAAACAAACAATTAATTTAATATCCGACGTTATCTCCCTGGAATAACATCATTAAATTACTAATCACATCTAAAATCCCATCAGGTAAAGCAAGCCACGTGGTGTGGACGTTTACCCACCCAAATGATTTAGCAATTAGTTTTTCTTTGGTCATACATCAATCATAGCGTAACCTCGTGGGGAGGGATACTATAACGCGTATCTAAGTGTAAACCATTACTCAGTACCAAAGTAAACTACTTGGAATTGCTACATCACCGCAAGCCACGTGGTGTGGACGTTTACGATAACTTCACAACTCTTCGTAATTACTTACAACTGTCTACATCAATTAATCCAAAGTCCGTCAGCATAGCAAGCCACGTGGTGTGGACGTTTACCAGTTAAGAGATTTCTATAATTGACTCCCAATTACTTGATCCATTTAATCTCGTAGATCAATACGTGGAGAATCATAAGTGAAACTCGAAGTTTCTAACCAGTGATTCACCATGCGAACGACCCTATCTCTCATAAATGAGGGAGCCGAGCAGACAAACGACCCATCTATAAAAGTATGACACGAAAGTCTCTAATTTGTGTCCTCTACATGACCAAGTGGCTCTGGCTCCATTCCACTCCCCGGGGTGAGAATGAGTCGACTTGAAATCAGCTTTGGAAAGACAAATTAGGCATTGTTTGATAAACTTAATCAAAGTTTCTCGTAAAAGGAATTACAAGAATTCTCCTCCAATGACTCGTCTATACGAACTTCGAAAGTCCATAAGAGTCACCAAGAGAACAGTAATGGAGACCATGGGAATGTTTCCATCCCCTCTCCCACATAGCTTTTTATTATAAAGGGATACGCTATCTAGTGCATAAAAATAAACACATATAGCATGCATGAAAGCAATAAAGCACATAGATCACATAGTCACAAATAATGCTAGAGAAATTATTTTTCCCGACTATCATGGCTTTATCTTCACATGCATCTTCTAGTCTTCAGTCTTCGTTCTTGAATGCTCCATGTGACGAGAATATTAATTTCTAATATTTAAATCTATTTATTTTCAATTAATCCAAAAGTTACTTAATTCGAAAATTAAGTCAATCGAATATATCGAAAATAAAATTAAATATTATTAATATTTTTATTTATTTAATTTCCCATCTAATTCTATTAAATCTTTTAGAATAATCTATCCAAGTAAAACTCGGAATATTCTAGAAGACTTCTATAATAGAATAAGGAAACAAAAATAAATTTAGGACTCCTCTACTTTCCATTATCAATTTATTTCCATCTAATGAAAATTCCCAAGAATATGAATAATCAAATAGGAAATAAATTAATACCAAATTAATTAAATTCCTAATCCATGAATATTTCCATAAAGGAAATAAAGCAAATAGGAATAAAATCAATTCAGTTAATTCTTTCCTAATCCATGAGAGTTTCCTAAAAGGAAGACACTCAAATAGGAAAGTCGAATTAATTTCGGAAAGTCGGATTATGGTAGGAGTAGCGCGGGTTGGGAGTCCCCGTACCATCCCCACCGTCGACTGCCGCCCGGGAGGAGCACCGCCGCCGCCCCCAGCCCACGCGCCACCACCTCCCGCGGACAGCCCCATGCCGGCGATCGATCCATGGGGTCGATCATGGGGATGATCGGCCCCTTCGTCCATTGTCTTCTTCGTCACACCTTCTTCGTCTTCTGGCGATCGTCTCAACATCGAACCAACGTAATTAAAATTACAAGAATTAAATTACAATTATCCGGTATCGATTCTATACATGAAATCGACCCTATACATTTTCCGGAAAAAGTAGAACGTAATAATAAATCCTAAATTCGGTCAACCCCTGAATTTTTACTATTACAAGCATTCAACCACACAAAACGAATCTCGACATGTCCGAGAGTTTAATAATCATGATAATTAATTAAGCAATAATTAAATCAACCATGATAGCCGGAAATCCTGCAAGGTAGAACAACGATCGAGCATATACATGAACACGAAACCAAACGCTCTGATACCAATTGTTGGAAATCGATATCCCGGGCTATTAAAATTATGCGGAACCGATAGCCCGACCGAAATCCTTCATCGCCGGAGATTGGATCCCCGACTCATCCGCAGGAGTCCGACCTTTGGAGACTACGCGCCCGAAGACACGCAGCCCGCCCCCAGCCGATTTTCTCCCGCGAGTCGGATCCATGGACGCGAACCATCTCACGTCGACGGAGCTCGACTTGAGCATCACTGCCACGAGATGAAACCCCGCGGCTAGAAAACCCTAGCCGAGCCCCCCCAGCCGCGAGGGGCTCGCGATCGCACGCCGCGATCGCCGGGGCTGTCCAGCAGCCCCCGGTGGTGAGTCCGGCGACTCACCACCATCGCCGGAGGAGGGGCGGTCAGCCCCCAGCTGACCCGCCGCGGCTCCAGCCGCGGCTTTCCCCGTGATCGACCTTGCGGTCGATCGCATGCCCCGGCTCCAGCCGGGGCTCCTCCGTCGTGCCTGGCCGCCGGTGGAGGGCTGGGGAGGAACCAGCTGCCGTGGCACCAGCCCACGGCGGTCTCCCCGCGATTGACCCTAGGTCGATCGCTTGCCCCGGCGTCCAGCCGGGGCTCCCTCGTCCGTGCGCCTCGATCGAACCCTAGGGTTCGATCGCCCCCTCGGTTCCAAACCGAGGGTTCTCTCGATCTTCGCCGGGGATCTCGAATCCCCGTCCCCGAAGTTCGTACGTTTATCCGGATCGTGTGTTCATGTATATACTACAATTGATTCACATAAAATCATAAAAGAGGGTTTATGATTTTACCTTCGATTCGTTGTGCGGAGAAACGAAATCAAACACCT
This sequence comes from Euphrasia confusa, assembly GCA_954870475.1. Classification (NCBI taxonomy): domain Eukaryota; kingdom Viridiplantae; phylum Streptophyta; class Magnoliopsida; order Lamiales; family Orobanchaceae; genus Euphrasia; species Euphrasia confusa. The sequence goes on along the minus strand of OX940949.1, from coordinate 11,915,336 downwards.
TTGATGACCTTGCGATCTTCCCACGTATTCCTTGCACCTCGTTCGAACGTCGTGTGGGCGACGATCTATCGAACTCTTATGGATCTTCCTCACTCTCAAAACTTTATGATTGGCGTAGGTCAATTAATTGTGTTATGAAAAGTGAAGACCATGTAGTGCTTATATAGGCTACGTAGGGGATCATAAGGAGAATAAATATTGGGCTTCCAATATTGAAAATTAAATTGGGTCCAACCCAAATCTATTAATTCTTATCAATATTAATTTTATTTATTTTCCACTATATAAATAAAATTGCACTCCCAATATTATTCCATATTATATCAAATAATATTTCTCCGGTAGTATTATATATTCCGTGTATTTAAGATTTAAATATCCATGAATAAATTTATTTATTGCTCAATAAATATTATTCATTTCTTATATCCGAGAATAGTACCGTTCAACTTTAATTATTATGCGGATTAAATCCACCTGCAGGGTTTACATAATAATTCCTTATGAACTCATCTCGGGGATATTATCAACCCTTACGGGATACACTGTCCCTTCAAGAATTCACGGCATGCCATATATAAAATATAGTGACCCAACTTAACCGGTAATTAACCCAATAATTAAATCGGTTAATTCCTTTGACAAATCAAAGTCACTTATATTAAATATACACACCCGCAATAATATCGGGGATTAAGAATAAAATACACTGAGATTTAAATCGATTATCCAAGGCAATCCTAATCGATAAATCTCAAACGATCCGCTCAATACACAAAGTGTACAAGTGTGATAAAATAATTAAGACAAATTATTTTCTCTCTCACACAACGACTATACCGATGGACTAGTTCGTGTCCATCTAGGTCGTGAGCAACTGTTTGATTAAATACGAGTAACCGATAGTATGATCTTCTGTGTGGGCCCGACACACCATACTAACTACAACGTATAGAATCCAGGACTATATTTTGCGTAAATAATTAATGATAATTAATTGCAAATAATTGTTTATTAATTAAATAGGTTAAATGCTATGATTGGGAGTTTACCGATGCTTAAATCTAGACATTAAGTACACAACTCCAACAATCTCCCACTTGTACTAAGGTCTAGTCATTTCCTCCAAACTCCCGACTCCCATACTCATCACGTGCTTAAGTTATACTTCTCAGAAGTATTATGTGAGTGAGCAATCTAGGTTGCCGCTCCGAAGTTATCTTGGTGACCACTGCGTCGTCTCTCTGACGATGCTTCGTATCAGGTGGTACTTGCTCTATGTGTTATCATCATCTTTTGAACTTATGACTTCTTTCAGTTTACCATGCACCGCTATGTACATAGCCTTTGGTGAACCAAGAGTCATATCCAAGTTCAGAGGTCATTCCGGAACCTAACCAAACTTCCGCTGCCTCTGAGGCTGCTATTCGATTTATGATAGAGTCCGAGAAGCATTACGCTTATCACTCTTTCATACTTTAGGTTCCACCTCTTCTAAAAGTGAACACATAGCCTGATATCGACTTACACTGGTCTTTCTCTGATTTTGGATCTGAGAAACTGTAATCTAAGAAAATTTCGTTTTGCTAGTTATCCAGTATTTTCAAGTACTTTTACAGCATTCGAATATCTCTTATCCAGATTACTTTGATGTCCTTCCACTATGCTAACCGCATAGTTGATATCAGGTCCTTGTTTTATAACACCACTTCCACAAAGCTCTCCACACTCGAAGTGTAGGAAACCGCTTTGTCTATATCTATCTCTTTTATGTGTGCAAGACACATACCTTAGATAGATGCATTCTGTTCTCGAAAGGTAATAACCTTTCTCAGAATTGTGCATGTTTTAAAAACAAACCATAATCGTATAAGATATCTAAAGAGAAGTACAATTGTTCTGTAGGCCCAAAGTGCATCATCGAGCTTGTCACTCCAATCCTTACCTTCTGGCTTGACTGTTTTCCTCAAGATGGTTTTGATGATGCGATTGGATAGCTCGGCTTGCCCATTGGTCTGGGGGTGATAAGCTGTGGAGATCCTGTGGTGCACTCCATACTTCCTGAGCAACCTTTCTATTATATAATTGCAAAAGTGTGTACCCTGGTCGCTGATCAATGCGCGGGGTACACCAAATCTGCTGAATATGTCACCCTTGAGGAAAGTGGCTACCACTCTTGAATCATTAGTTGCTGTTGCCTTGGCCTCGACCCATTTGGACACATAGTCTACTGCCAAGAGTATGTACTCCTTTCCTCTGGAGTTGGGCAGTGGTCCCATAAAGTCGATGCCCCATACGTCGAAAACTTCTACGGGCATGATGGCATCATGGGCATCTCATCTCTCTTGGTCACGTTCCCCTCTCTCTGGCACTTGTCACAGCTCCTGCACCACTCAAAACAATCCTTTAGTAGAGTTTTCCAATAAAAACCACAGTCAAGTACCTTCCTTGCTGTACGTCGGTGACCAAAGTGTCCTCCGCAGGCTTGCTCATGGCAGTGCTTCAAGATATCTGCTTGCTCAACTTCAGGAATGCAACGTCTCAGTACTTGGTCTTCTCCCCTCTTCCACATGTAGGGATCATCCCAAATGTATTTCTTGCTCTCCCGCTTGAGCTTGTTTTTGCCGTAGAGGGTCATGTCTTCTCTCAAATCTCCTGTGACTATGTAGTTGGCCAAGTCTGCATACCAAGGATCTTCTGATTTGGTCAAAATTTGATACAAGTACTCATCCGGGAAAGTCTCCGTGATGGGCATGCCTTCTTCTCGCTGGATTATCCTGCTCAAGTGGTCAGCCACCAAGTTTTGGTTGCCTGATTTGTCTCTGATTTCGATGTCGAACTATTGTAGCAACAAGATCCATCTTATCAGTCTTGGCTTGGTCTCCTTCTTGGCCATCAAGTACTTCAGTGCGGCATGGTCAGTGTAAACTATGGTTTTGCTCCCGAGCAAGTAAGATCTGAACTTCTCGAATGCAAACACCACAGCTAGTAGTTCTTTTTCCGTGGTCGCGTAGTTGCATTGGGCAGGGTTCAATGTCTTGGATGCATAGTAGATTACGTGTCACTCTTTTCCTTTCATCTGCCCAAGTACAGCGCCCACGGCATACCCGCTCGCGTCGCACATAAGCTCAAATGGCATTCCCCATTCTGGTGGTTGGATGATAGGGGCAGTGACTAACCTTTCCTTGAGGTGGTTGAAGGCAGCTTGACAATCATCATCAAAGTTCCAGTCAACCTCATTTTGTAGCAGCCTGGTCAAAGGTTGGGCAATTTTGGCAAAGTCTCTTACGAACCTCCTGTAGAACCCAGCGTGCCCAAGGAAGCCCCTGACTTGCTTGACATTCCTTGGATAAGGCAGCTTTGATATGGTCTCTATTTTAGCTCTGTCAACTTCAATTCCCTTGGCAGAGACTACGTGCCCAAGGACTATCCCTTCCTCAACCATAAAGTGGCATTTCTCGTAGTTAAGTACCAAACTTTTCTCCACACATCTGCTGAGGGCTAACTCCAGGTTGTTCAAGCATGTCTCGAACGAACTGCCATATACAGTAAAGTCATCCATGAAAACTTCTATCCCTTGCTCGAGTAGATCGGCAAAGTGTTGGAATTCGATATCCCGGGGTATCAAAAATTGCGGAACCGATAACCCCGACCGAAAACCCTTCGCCGGAAACCGATCATGAACACCACGAAGAACCGGGCTCGACACAAGTATCGCCGCGGGATAAACCCGCGGCTAAACCCTAGCCGAACCCCGACGTGGGGTTCGCGATCGCATGCACATGCGATCGCCGGGGCTGTCCAACAGCCCCCGGTGGTGAGTCCGGCGACTCACCACCACCGCCGGAGGAGGGCGGTCAGCTTCCAGCTGACCATCCGCGGCCCAGCCGCGGCGTCCCTTGCGATCGCGCGCCAGCCGCGATCGCTCGCCCCGGCCGAAGCCGGGGCTCCTCCCGTGCGCCGTCGCCGTCCAAGGTGGCCGGGGGTTTCGTCCCGCCGTGGCACCAGCCCACGGCTGAACCCCCAGCGATCGACTTCACGTCGATCGCTTGCCCCGGCGAGAGCCGGGGCTTCCCCTTGTCCGCGCGCCGCGGCGGTCCGAACCCTAGGGTTCGGCCGCCACCCTTCGATCCCGACGGGGATCCCGGATCCCCGTATCCCGGTCTCGACGTTTTCCCGCATCGTATTGTTCATGTATATATTACAATTCATATCACATACGATCATAGAGGGGGTTCGATGATCATACCTTTTGATTTGTTGTGCGGAGAAACAAAATCAAGTTGAAGACCTTTGAATCTTCCTACGTATTCCTTGCACTCCGTTCGAACGTCGGGTGGGCGACGATCTATCGAACTCCTATGGATCTCCTTCAACTCTCTAGAATATCAAGTATGATAATCTTGTCTTATGATTTATGAAGGCCATGTAGTGCTTTTATAGGCTACGTAGGGGATCTAAAGGAGGTGGAATATTGGGCTTCCAATATTGATGATTAAATTGAGCCCACTGCCCAAGTCCATTAATCCTTATCAATATTAATTAATTTATTTTCCACTATATAAATTAATTGCACTCCCAATATTAAACCATATTATATCAAATAATATTTCTCCGGTAGTATTTATTTATTCCGTGTATTTAAGATAGAAATATCCATGAATAAAATTAATTTATTGCTAATTAATTTATTCATCTCTTTAATCCGAGACTAGTACCATTCAACCTTAATTATTGTGCGGAACGAATCCACTCATGAGGTTTACACAATAATTCCTTTTGAACTCATCTCGGGGATATTATCAACCCTTCCGGGATACACTGTCCGGTCAATTATTCACGGCATGCCATATATAAAATATAGTGACCCAACTTAACCGGTAATTAACCCAATAATTAAATCGGTTAATTCCTTTGGTAAATCAAAGTCACTTATATTAAATATACGCACCCGCAATAATATCAGGGATTAAGAATAAAATACACTGAGACTCGAATCGATTATTGCCGGCAATCCTAATCGATGAATCTCTACGATCCGCTCAATACACCAAGTGTACAAGTGTGATAAAATAATTAAGACAAATTATTTTCTCTCTCACACTACGACTATACCGATGGATTGGTCCGCGTCCATCTAGGTCGTGAGCCACTGTTTGATTAAATACGAGTCACCGATAGTATGATCTTCTGTGTGGGCCCGACACACCATACTAACTACAACGTATAAAATCCAGGACTATGATTTGCATATATTTAATTAATAAATAATTAAAAGCAAAACTATTGTTCGTTAATTTAATAGATTAAATGCTATGACGGGGAGTTTATCGTTACTTAAATCTAGACATTAAGTACACAACTCCAACAATCTCCCACTTGTACTAAGGTCTAGTTATTTCCTCCAAACTCCCGGTTCCCATACTCATCACGTGCTTAAGTGTACTTCCAAGAAGTACTATGTGAATGAGCACTCTAGGTTGCCGCTCTGAAGTTATCTTGGTGACTACTACGTCGTCTCCCTTGACGATGACTCGTATCAGGTGGTACTTGCACTATGTGTTATCTTCACCCTTAGACTTATGACTTCTTCCGGTTTACCATGCACCGCTATAAAATAGCCTTTGATAAACCAAGAGTCATATCCAAGTCTTAGAGGTTATCCCGGAACCTAACCAAAACTTTCGCTGCCTCTGAGGCTGCTATTCGGTTATGAGAGAGTCTGAGAAGCGTCCTGCTTATCACTCTTTTCATATTAAAGGTTCCACCTCTTCCAAGAGTGAACACATAGCCTGATATCGACTTTCACTGGTCCTTTTCTGATTTGAGATCTGAGAACATGTAATCTAAGAAGATTTCGTCTTGCCAACAAAACAGTACTTTCACAAGTACTATTACAGCATCCGAGAATCTCTTGTCCAGATTACTTTGATATCCTCCCACTATGCAAACCGCATAGTTGATATCAGGTTCTTGTTTTTCAACATTGCATTTAAGTTTTCCATACAAGGTAGGAAACTGCTTTGTATCATCTATCTCCTTTATGTGTCTGAAGCACATGACCTTAGATAGATATACATATTCTGTCTCTGAAAGGCATCGACCTTTCTCAGAATTATGCATGTTAAAACAAACCATAATCGTATAAGATATCCAGGAGAAGTACAATGTTCTTATCCCTAGATCGAAAGATCATTTAAGAACACGTTCCAACTTCTTCTTAATCTTATATCCCGATTTATTTAGACAACCATTATTTTATGTCTGACAATATCTTTACATTGTTGCCAATGATAAAATGTTATCTACATAAAATCTCCGAGAAACACCACCTTGTTTCCATTACGTTTCTTATACACCCATCGTCTTTGCCATTTGATGAATCCATTAAATGGACTATCTCATCAATTCGCAAGTTCCACGACTTTATAGCTTTGTCACAATCCATGAATGGATTTACTTGGCTATGTACTCTAAATGATCTAGCCTCTTAACAATAAACTTTATTGTTCTCCAAGAAGGCTCATTTAGGTCTAGTACTGCCCTTATGCAGATCTAGGGATCGATTTCATCTCTACTAGATCCAGAGTCAGAACTCCTCTAGTCTTATGAATATCTCCGGTTGTCCAACAACCTCCCACTGCAGTGGCGTTCCGGTGTATAATAGTAATAACAATAGGTGCAGTGTGTGGTGTACTTCTACTCGGTTTGGCTGGTTCCCAGTCTTTTGTCCTTTTTCTCATTCCAAGGTATTATTTTAGTTCAGGCTTTGTGATTCATCTAATAGTCTCTCTCTATGAACCGAACGATAGACGTCCCTCTGGTTCATAGTACTATAGAATACACAATACTTCGTTCATCTAGGACTTCCTACAATCTCACTCGTTGTATCCAGGAATCCATAGAACATAGGAAGTTCCGAACAACTTGTTCTTTTACTTATTAGATTTCCATTTCTTATTTACAACGCACCACCTTTACATGTGAGTGTATGGCGCGGTCCTTTGGGATTAAATCCCAAAATTCGATTATGCTTATGTGTTATTTAGATAGGTAACGGCCTCCGCGACCAAGTCGCAGGCTCCTAATGGATATACTTTAATGATTCCCCATAATAGCTTTGTGTCCATTGACTAGTCAAAACACTTTGCTTTTATGGCACATCAAGTACTCTAATCCATTACCGAGTATTCTTTGAAAGAACTACTCGCACCTTTCTAATTTACAAATACGTCTGCATATCTAATCATTCCCAATACTTGTCCGAATTCTATCCTTTATTCATAAAGGTTTGCTTAGATGTATTATCCTCCAAATTCAATCCTTAGGTCGGAAGGTCCACTCCTTCAACTATAATTGATCAAATCAATTTCGACCTTTTGAATCTTATTTGAAAATACTACTAAGTACAAGGATTCACAAGTATAATGATTTAATAAAGAAATATCTAATCAAGTAAAACAAGTTATGGAACGGTTCGTTGCACCGTGGTAGACTTAGGATCTATCATTCATATATTGCTATCTAATGTACCAGAATAGATAATACCCATTATTTCAAAATCATCCAATGATTAAAGAAATAAAATATCCATTCATTAATAATAGAAATCCAGAACAAAACGTTCTTTCTAAAATAAAGGGTACATAAAGCAATAATCTTGAATTGAAATCCTATTTAACTACTAAAGCAGATAAATGTCTTCCACTGCAACAGCTGCCTCCTCTACAGCTTTTGCCCGTGTAGACTCGAACTCTCCTTCTCTAAGTCGCCGGGTTTTCTGGAACCCCTGCATTCAAAAATGCACATACCGTCAGTGGTTCCATATCTACACACCAGAATTCTGGTAGATAATACCGCTGACTATGTTTTTACGACTAAAGAAAAATTCGTACCTCTGAGAGGACATTCAGACTTCCAGTGTCCAGACTTGTTGCATCGGAAGCAATTGCCCTTTGGCTTTGCAGCCCCCACTCGTGGCACAACCTTCTTGACACCACTGGGTTTTCTGGCTTGCTTCCTCCTCTTGCCCCTACCTCCACCAGGCTTAAAGCCTTTGGACTTGGTAGCTACAAGCGCTTGAGACTTGCCCTTCTTGTAGATCCCCTCTGCCGCCTTCAGCTCAGTCAGGAGTTGCGCAAGAGAATAAGATAGTTTACCCATATTATAACTCAAGCGAAACTGCTCAAAGCTAGGGGTCAGAGACTGGAGTATGATGTCGACTTGCGTCTCCCCATCAATTTGAGCTCCTAGGATCTCAAGCTCATTCAACAAACCCATCATCTTAAGAACGTGCTCCCCTACGGGCGTTCCTTCAGACTGAGTAGTTGTCATGAGGACTCTCATGGCTTCTTGCCTTGCCGCACGATCTTGCTCCCCAAACATCTCCTTGAGGTTAAACATCATATCATAGGCAGTGTCCATCGACTCATGTTGGGTTTGGAGTACATTTGACATAGAAGCCAAAATATAACACCTAGCCATTTCATCAGCCTTTTTCCACTTCCGATATGCCAGTTTTCCCTCATCAGTTGAGGCAGCCGTGGGCTCAGCAGGGCACACTTCATGGAGTACAAACTTGTACTCCTCAGAAGTTAGGACAATGTCTAAATTTCTCTTCCAATCAATGTAATTGGGGCCAGTGAGCTTATGCTCCTTGAGTATCATAGAAAGTGGGTTCATAGCTATTCTCTAAACCTATAAGCACATTTAAACAAACAATCAATTTAATATCCGATATTATCTCCCTCAAATAATATCATTAAATTACTAATTACATCTAAAATCCCATCAGGTAAGGCAAGCCACGATAGTGTGGACGTTTACCCACCCAAATGATTTAGCAATTAGATTTGCTTCGGTCGTACATCACTACAGCGTTACTTCGATGGGAAGAATACTATAGAGCGTACCTAAGTGTAAACCATTACTCAGTATCTAAGAGGATTGTTTGGGACTCGAGTATCACCGCAAGCCACGATAGTGTGGACGTTTACGCTAACACACGATCCTTTACTTTCTTCTATAACTGTCTACATCAATCGATCCAAAGTCCCATTCAATGTAGCAAGCCACGATAGTGTGGACGTTTACTACACCAAAAGACTTTTACAATTGACTCCCAATTACTTGATCCATTGGATTTTCGTAAATCAAGACGCGGAGAATCATAAGTGAAACTCGAAGTTTCTAACCAGTGATTCACCATGCGAACAACCCTATCTCTCATTAAATGAGGGAGCCGAGCAGACAATCGATCCACCTTTAAAAGATGGTACGAATGTCTCTAATTTGTGTCATCCACATGACCAAGTGGCTTTGGCTCCATTCCACTCCCCGGGGTAAGAATGAGTCGACTTGAAGTCAGTTTCAGAAAGACAAATTAGGCATTGTTTGATAAACTTAATCAATGTCTCATGTAAAAGGAATTACAAGAATTCTCCTTCAATGACACATCTATATGAACTTCAAAAGTCCATAAGAGTCACCAAGAGAACAGTAATGGAGACCACGGGAATGTTTCCATCCCCTCTCCCACTTAGCTTTTTATAACAAAGGGATACGCTATCTAGTGCATAAAGTAAACACATATAGCATGCATACAAGTAATAAAGCACATAGCACATAGTCAAAATAAGCTAGAGAATTATTTTCCGACTATCATGGCTTTATTCCTTCTCCGTATGCGTCTTCTAGTCTTTAGTCTTCGTTCTTGAATGCTCCATGTGACGAGAATATTAATCCCAATATTTAAATCTATTTATTTTTAATAAATCCAAAAGATACTCAATTCGAAAATTAAGTCAATCGAATAAATCAAAAATAAAATTAAATATTATTAATATTTTTTATTTATTTATTTTCCTATCCAATTCTATTAAATCTCTAGAATAATCCATCCAAGTCAAACTTGGAATATTCTAGAAGACTTCCATAATAGAATAAGGAAATAAAATAAATTAGGACTCTTCTACTTTCCAAGATTAATTAATTTCCATTACTATGAAAATTCCCATAAAATAGGAATAATCAATTAGGAAATAAATCAATCCTAAATTAACTTTTATTCCTTTCCAATTCTATTAAATCTCTAGGATCCTATTCCAAGTAGAACTCGGAATACTCTAGAAGACTTCCATAATAGAATAAGGAATAAAATTAATTCTAATTAATTCTTTTCCTAATCCATGAGGATTCCTAAAATAGGAAAACTCAATTAGGAAAAACGAATTAATTAGGTAAGTAGAATCTAGGTAGGAGTAGCATGGGTTTGGGATCCCCACACCACCCCCACCGTCGACCACCACCACCACCGGCCACTACCGCCGCCGCCCCTTAGCCACGCGCCACCACCACCGGTGGCCGGCGTGGCCGGAAGCCCTAGCGGGCAGCCCCTTGGCGTGGGGTCGATCGATCCTCATGGGGATCGATCATGGGGTTGATCGACCCCCCCGGTTTTTCGTCCTCTTCGTCTTCTTCGTCACACGTGTTCTCCGGCGGTCGTCTCGGCATCGATCCAACGTAAATTAAATTACAAGAAATAAATTTACAATTCCGGTATCGATTCTATACATGAAATCGACCCTATACACTTTCCGGAAAAACATAGAACAATAATAATAAATCCTAAATTCGGTCAACCCCGGAATTTTTACTATTACAAGCATTCATCCACACAAAACGAATCTCGACATGTCCGAGAGTTTAATAAACGAATAATCATGGTAAATTAAATAGCAATTAATTAAACGAATAATTAATAATCAATTTAACCATGATAGTCGGAATCCCTGCAAGGTAGAACACAATTGAACATATACATGAACACGAAACCAAACTCTCTGATACCATTTGTTGGAATTCGATATCCCGGGGTATCAAAAATTGCGGAACCGATAACCCCGACCGAAAACCCTTCGCCGGAAACCGATCACGAACACCACGAAGAACCGGGCTCGACACGAGTATCGCCGCGGGATAAACCCGCGGCTAAACCCTAGCCGAACCCCGACGTGGGGTTCGCGATCGCATGCACATGCGATCGCCGGGGCTGTCCAACAGCCCCCAGTGGTGAGTCCGGCGACTCACCACCACCGCCGGAGGAGGGCGGTCAGCTTCCAGCTGACCAGCCGCGGCCCAGCCGCGGCGTCCCTTGCGATCGCGCGCCAGCCGCGATCGCTCGCCCCGGCCGAAGCCGGGGCTCCTCCCGTGCGCCGTCGCCGTCCAAGGTGGCCGGGGGTTTCGTCCCGCCGTGGCACCAGCCCACGGCTGAACCCCCAGCGATCGACTTCACGTCGATCGCTTGCCCCGGCGAGAGCCGGGGCTTCCCCTTGTCCGCGCGCCGCGGCGGTCCGAACCCTAGGGTTCGGCCGCCACCCTTCGATCCCGACGGGGATCCCGGATCCCCGTATCCCGGTCTCGACGTTTTCCCGCATCGTATTGTTCATGTATATATTACAATTCATATCACATACGATCATAGAGGGGGTTCGATGATCATACCTTTTGATTTGTTGTGCGGAGAAACAAAATCAAGTTGAAGACCTTTGAATCTTCCTACGTATTCCTTGCACTCCGTTCGAACGTCGGGTGGGCGACGATCTATCGAACTCCTATGGATCTCCTTCAACTCTCTAGAATATCAAGTATGATAATCTTGTCTTATGATTTATGAAGGCCATGTAGTGCTTTTATAGGCTACGTAGGGGATCTAAAGGAGGTGGAATATTGGGCTTCCAATATTGATGATTAAATTGAGCCCACTGCCCAAGTCCATTAATCCTTATCAATATTAATTAATTTATTTTCCACTATATAAATTAATTGCACTCCCAATATTAAACCATATTATATCAAATAATATTTCTCCGGTAGTATTTATTTATTCCGTGTATTTAAGATAGAAATATCCATGAATAAAATTAATTTATTGCTAATTAATTTATTCATCTCTTTAATCCGAGACTAGTACCATTCAACCTTAATTATTGTGCGGAACGAATCCACTCATGAGGTTTACACAATAATTCCTTTTGAACTCATCTCGGGGATATTATCAACCCTTCCGGGATACACTGTCCGGTCAATTATTCACGGCATGCCATATATAAAATATAGTGACCCAACTTAACCGGTAATTAACCCAATAATTAAATCGGTTAATTCCTTTGGTAAATCAAAGTCACTTATATTAAATATACGCACCCGCAATAATATCAGGGATTAAGAATAAAATACACTGAGACTCGAATCGATTATCGCCGGCAATCCTAATCGATGAATCTCTACGATCCGCTCAATACACCAAGTGTACAAGTGTGATAAAATAATTAAGACAAATTATTTTCTCTCTCACACTACGACTATACCGATGGATTGGTCCGCGTCCATCTAGGTCGTGAGCCACTGTTTGATTAAATACGAGTCACCGATAGTATGATCTTCTGTGTGGGCCCGACACACCATACTAACTACAACGTATAAAATCCAGGACTATGATTTGCATATATTTAATTAATAAATAATTAAAAGCAAAACTATTGTTCGGTAATTTAATAGATTAAATGCTATGACGGGGAGTTTATCGTTACTTAAATCTAGACATTAAGTACACAACTCCAACACAAAGATGCTCATCATGCATCTCTGGAAAGTGCCAGGGGCGTTGCATAGACCAAATGGCATGCGTCGATATGCAAAGGTACCGTACGGGCAAGTGAAAGTAGTCTTGTCCTGGTCTTCCGGGGCCACCCAAATTTGCATGTACCCCGAGTATCCGTCAAGAGAACAGAATTGGGTCTTCCCAGCTAGCCTCTCGAGCATCTCATCAATGAAGGGTAGGGGAAAATGGTCTTTCTTTGTTACCTTGTTCAACTTCCTGTAGTCTATGCATACTCTCCATCCGGTTTGAAGTCGAGTGGCTATCTGCTCCTTTCTCTCGTTCTCGATCACTTGAATTCCTGACTTCTTGGGCACCACATGAACTGGACTTACCCATTTGCTATCTGAAACATGGTAGATAATGCCCATGTTAAGCAGCTTGAGTATCTCCTTGAGCACCACCTCCTTCATGGCATGGTTCAGTTTCCTCTGTGGATCACGTACTGGATTTGACTCTTCCTCGAGCAATATGTGGTGTTGGCATATGGTGGGGCTGATTCCCTTGATGTCGGCTAGAGTCCATCCAATGGCTTGCTTGTACTGGTCAAGGATGTATCTCAGCCTGCTTTCTTCTTCCTTCTTCAATTTTGAACTGATGATCACGGGCAATGTATCATTTTGCCCAAGAAACATATACTTGAGATGCGCAGGGAGTTTCTTCAATTCCAATTCTGGTGGTTTCTCCAGGGATGGCACCATGATCGTGACTTCATGGGGTGGCAACTTGCTAATGCCCATAGGGTGATTCTCCAGAGCTCCCAGTTGCTCAACTATCTGTTGGACTTCAAGTTGCTCATCCTCTGCATCTTCTCTGGTCAGTCCCCTTTGTATTACCAGATCTACCTTGTCAGAAACTCCATATCCCAGAGCTTGTTCCTCGATCAATTCATCGATCTGGTCAACATAATGTACTTGCTTAGTGTCTTCCGGGTGCTTCATTGATTTGAACAAGTCAAATGTGACCGTTTCTCCTTCGAATTTGCAGGTTAGCTTTCCAGTCTCGCAGTCAATGTGTGTTCTTGCTGTCTTCAAGAATGGTCTGCCCAAGATCATCACTGGCTGCTTGCTTGACCTTCCCATGTCCAAGACATAGAAATCGGCAGGGAAGATGAGCTCCTCTACCTTGACCAGTACATCCTCCAGAATTCCCTCGGGGTACACGTTCGATCTATCTGCTAGCTGGATCACTACCCTGGTTGGCTTCATGGGTCCTATACCCAAGTCTTCGTACATTGACTTAGGCATCACATTGATCGATGCTCCCAAGTCGAGCATCGCCTTTTCTATGTTCATGTTGCCTATTATGCAGGGAATATAGAACATTCCGGGGTCAGCACATTTTCTTGGCACATTTCTTTGGAGTACCGCTGAAACGTTCTCCCCTACTTCGAACTTGGCATCATCTTGGTATTTCACCTTTTTGGTGCACAGCTCCTTGAGGAATTTGGCGCACCTGGGCATGGACTTCAGAATGGTCAACAGAGGCATGTTGATTTCCACCTTTTTAAACATTTGGAACATCTCATTGGTGTCCTCCTTTTCCTTCTTCTTGCTCAATCTGCCTGCAAAATGGGGGTAGATTTTTGGTGGTGTTCCTGCTTGGGCAGGTACTGTTGTTTCCTTCTGTTTTGGCAATGTCATTTCAAGTTCTTCCTCTGACTCTTCGTCCTCGTTGACTTCTTCAGCAATCCCTTCCATTTGTGATTGAGAGGCGGCTTTCTTGGGTGCTTCAGTTAAGACTTTTCCATTCTTGAGGGTGATTGCGTTCAGTTGGGCATTATTGAGTTCAATCTGGGGAGGTAGGCCATTGGTCTTCTTTTTCATCTCGGTCATAGCCTGGGTCAAGTGCGCTAGTTGGGCATTAATGTTCTGGAATTGCCCGCGCGACTCAAGCATTTGAGCATTGATATTCTGGAGTTGACCTCGAGTTTCTGCCTTGTATTTCTCGTTGTCCTGCTTGTACCGGTCGTTTTCCTGTTGGGCTTTGATGTTCTCAGTGACCAAGGTCTGCATCATGTCTGCCAAAGTCGGGCCATTGCTCTGGTTCTGCTGGTTGCCCTGATTTTGGTAGTTGTTTCATTGATGATTGTTCTGGCCGTGGTATTGTTGGCCTTGATTTCCTTGGTTCCCTCCGCCCTGGTAGTTGTTGTTTCCATACCGGTTGTTATCATGATTTTTCCAGTTGTTAGAGTTGTAAGCGTTCCCATTTGGCCTCTGCCCGTTTCCATTATTCTGCATTATCACCTTGACCTCCTCGTCGAATAGCTCAGGGCACTCATCAGTGGCATGGTTGCTTTCCTTGCAGATTTGGCATGCCTTGACTCCTCTCTTTTGCCTTGGATTCTGGTTAAGCACTAGTTGCTCAACTATGTTGCAGCGTTTATCCAGCTTGACCCCAGTTGCAGATGGTACGGGCAAGTTATTCCTGGGTAGGTCACTGCCATCCTCCCTTGTTTCCTCAGCCATCTCCTTGAAGATTTTGAAAGCTTCATCTGCCCTCTTGTTTAGGATGGATCCTCCACAGGCTGCGTTGACCCATGTCCTCTCCGTTTCTCTCAATCCAGATATGAAGTACTGGACCAAGTCATGGTCAAGGATCTGATGTTGTGGGCACTTGGCCAACATCTGCTTGAACCTGACCCAGTAGTCATGGAAGTTCTCTCCTCCTCCCATCTTGATGCTGTTGATTTTCTTCCTCGTCTGCTGGATGCGTGCAGCTGGGAAGTACTTCTCAAGGAACTTCTGCTGGAGCTGACTCCAGGTGGTCACTTCTCCAGCGGGTAGAGTGTAAAGCCACTCTCGGGCACCTTCGGCTAGTGAGAAAGGGAAGGCCAGGAGCCTGATGTACTCCCCTAGCCCTTCACTTGCTCGGATGGTGCCACATGCCAACTCAAAATCTTGGAGATGCCTCTGGGGGTCCTCCAATGGCATGTCACTGAACTTGGGCAAGATCTGGATGAAACCGTGCCTCATCTCCCAAGTATTGTTTTCGACCGTGGGCAAGGTGATGCCCAGCGGTTTCAGATTCAAGTTTTCTGGGAACATCGTGTCCCTCAACGTCTTAGCTCTCTCTTCTCCCATCCTTGATCGCGTAGGTGACCTGGATGTGTTCGGTGAATCTTCTCTCGATGTGTCTGAGATCGACTCTCCTGTCTCAGTTATGGTCAACTGAGTTACTTGAGCGGCGCGTGCTAATGCTTGCTTTTGCTTTGTTGCTTTTCAATTCTTCCTCGCGGTTCGCTCGATTTCAGGATCAAATAGTAGCCCTGTATCCTTGCTTCCCGATGAGTTAGAGTCCTGCATACAAAGATAGGTCAAACGTTAGCACGGAAAACTATTGGCTTGGAATATTGCCTCCCCGGCAACGACGCCAATTTTGACGCTACCGTCGTGGAGTAGTGCAAAATAATATTTATAAAGCCTAAACTATTCACTAGCACAAGTACTAGCAGCAAGTATAGGGTCGATCCCACGAGGAGGCGATTTAGCTTATAGTTTTCCCAGCTTTGAATGCTCAATTGGGTTGTCACGTTTGAAAAGGTTTTGTTTTGGAGAGCAGTTGGGCACTGCCGAACCGTGGTCACCGTGTTTACTTGACTGGAAAATAACAAATAACTTAAACAGAAAGGAAACTAGCATGCAACCTAATTAATAAACTTGAGCAATTAACAGACTCGACTAAGTAAATAAGATTAAACAAATGAAGACTAAAGTATCCAGGCATTGACTCCCCTAACTTCCCCCTTGACCTATTTGGTGCCGATCATTGGTACGTATGTCATTTTGCTAACAGTTTTGTCTTCCAGTTATAGACCCCAAGTATTAACATCCCTATAATGTCACGCATATTAACACCCAAAACCCTCATTCGCTCTTATGTTTAAGTCCTGCTAGATCTCTCTCAACAGGTCTCCTGACGTTGACCAATTCGACACTATGTGACCGCATGAGTCTAAGTTGGTCAAGTCGCCTTCATCCTCCAAGCAAACCCGGAATGGCCAATAACATGCCTGGACAGACCCAAGTCATACGACCACATCTCCAGCAACATGTTGTACTTCGCGGACGCCCAGTCTCCCGGTCGCGTTGATCCACGTACTCCTGTGTTAGGCAAGTCGGGGTTCCCACTGGTCACTGTAGGATTGCCCAAGTCCCTAACATGCTTAGGTTACTACCCTGTTGAATCGGGAACAAAACTCAGCTAGTTGCTGTCCTCACTAAGCCTCCCGGCACGATCACGACTTAGGGTTGGTCAGGTTCTGTCTTTGCCCAGATACAAACAGATTAGCTACTTGACATTATGAAAACAGAAAATAAAACGAAAGTGATTTGACGAACTATATTATGCATTGAAAACGGAAATTGTTCAAAGGGAAATAAACCAAGTACGAAATTAAAAACATAAAAACATAAAGGAAATTGTTTTCGGCCCGAAGGCTTAACAGAAAATAATCGCCGGCGCGGCTGGTTGCTCACGCGGCCGCCTTCTTCTTCGCTGGACAGGTAGGTCTTCGATCCGGTTTCTTCGCTGCTCATGTGTTGTTGTTTTTTCATCAGTCGCTCTTCTTATATAGACGGGCTTGGATGGATAAGAGACGTGAGGGGGAAATACCTCTAAGACCGGACGAGAGTCCTTCTTAGGCGGGAGTGTGAATCTGGTCCTCTTTAAAAGACTCCACAAAATTCAGGACTCCTGGTACACCGCATGCCCAACGTTCCGTCTCCGTCAATGTTAGTGCTTGCCCATGTACTTCCTTCTCTGACTGATTGAGGTAGCGGACCATGTGCGGTACTTGGTCGGACTCAAGTCTTGCTCCACCTGCTGACGGCCTGGTTGCTTGATCAACTCTGCTGGACCCTTTTTGTCAGTTTGGCTTGCTCAACGAGTGCTCTTGACCATGGAAGGTGATTTTCTTGCCTCTTTCACACAGTGCGCTCCTCTTTTCACTCCTTTACCTGCCCACCTGCAAAACTTGCCCAAGTACCCAAACGTGCCCTCCCAGACACAAACAAAGTAAAAACAAACTAAAGACTCGATATACTTGACTCTAAAAACCTAAAAAATGAGCCAAAAAATATGGCTCATCAGCTAGCTTCAATGAATTTTGTATGATGAAGGGAATTCATCATGAATACTCGGCTCCTAAAACGCCTCAACAAAATGGAATAGCCAAACGAAAGAATCGAACGTTGCAAGAGATGGCTCGCGTAATGTTGATTTCGAAAAATCTTGCACGAAATTTTTGGGCTGAAGCTGTCTCAACTGCTGGATACATTCTTAATCGCATTAGTATTCGATCTGGCACCACGGCTACTGCCTATGAACTTGTGAATGGCAAAAAGCCATCTGTTGCTCACCTCCGTGTCTTTGGGTGCACTTGCTATATCTTGAGGGATCGTGATCCACTAAAGAAATTCGAAGCCAAAGCTGATCGTGGTATCTTTGTTGGTTATAGTCAGAATAGCCATGCTTAAAGTGCTTACAACCTAAGAACTAAAAAAGTCATGGAAACTGTGAACATAAATTTTGATGAACAAGACTTCTTAGGAAGGATGTGGATGAAGACTGGGTCAAAGAAGGAATTCTAGAGTATCGAACATTTCCATCAACACCGACTAATATGGCTCCTGAAAAGTCTACTTCAAACACTTCACCCGAAGTTGGAGAAACTAGTCAAAGGAACAATGATTCTTCATCGTCTGATGATGAAGAAGATCAACAAATCGAAAATCCTGCTGACGCTCCAAGAGAAGCACCCGGTCATATCCAAAAACGACATCCTCCGGCTCAGATGATTGGTAGCTTGAATGAGCGAACTACACGCTCGAAGAAACCTACAAATTCTCCAAATAAACTCTACAACATCTGCACTTCTGCTATCTGCCATGAAATAGGAGTTTCTTGCTTCTTATCTGAAACTGAACCGAAAAATTATAAGGAAGCTATGAAGGATGACTTCTGGATTATGGCTATGCAAGAAGAACTTAATGAGTTTACGAGAAACAATGTTTGGTCCTTGGTTCCCCGAACTTCAAACATCAACGTTGTTGGAACCAAATGGATTTTTAAGAACAAAACGGATGAGCATAATCAAGTTGTTCGAAATAAAGCTCGTCTCGTTGCACAAGGCTATGCCCAAGTTGAAAGGATAGATTTTGATGAAACCTTTGCTCCAGTTGCACGCATTGAGTCTATTCGTCTCTTAATTGCTATTGCTTGCCATCTCGGCATCAAACTTAGACAAATGGATGTCAAAGCTGCATTCCTAAATGGAGTACTTGAAGAAGAGGTATACGTTGCTCAACCGAAAGGCTTCGAGGACCCTAAGAAGCCTAATCATGTTTATAAGCTTCACAAAGCTTTATATGGGTTGAAGCAAGCACCGAGAGCGTGGTATGGTTGTCTGACAGACTATCTACTAATGATTGGATTTGTTCGTGGCTCAGTTGACAAGACTCTCTTTTTGAAGCGTGATGGCAAACACATGATAGTTGCCCAGATCTACGTCGACGACATTGTTTTTGGTGCTACTTGCTCTAGGCTCGTGAAAGCATTCACGGATTCTATGTCTTCCACATTTCAGATGAGTCTTGAAGGAGAGCTACACCAATTTTTGGGTCTTCAAATATCTCAACGACCGAATGGGATCTTCGTATCTCAAAGCAAATATGCAAAGAATATGGTTGAGAAATTTGAGATGCACCATGCTAAGCCTGCCAAAACCCCCATGGCGACAACTGAACGATTATCTTTGTCGACTAAAAGTCGAAGTGTTGATCAAACTCTCTATCGATCTATGATTGGGAGCTTACTTTATTTAACCGCTACCCGCCCTGACATTATGTTTAGTGTTTGCATGTGTGCCAGGTACCAAGCTGATCCGAAGGAAGACCATCTACGAGCGGTGAAACGGATACTCCGCTACATCTCTGGAACTTCTGATCTAGGTCTTTGGTATACGTGTGACACTTCATCAAATCTTGTCAGCTTTTCGGATGCGGATTGGGCGAGCGATACAAATGAACGAAAAAGCACTTCTGGTTGCTGTTGTTTCCTTGGCAATAACATAGTATCATGGCATAGTCGGAAGCAAAATTGCATCGCCCTTCGACTGCTGAGTCTGAGTATGTTGCTGTCGGGAGTTGCTGCACTCAAATGCTTTGGCTAAAGCAAATGTTGGATGACTATCTTATCGAGAGTGCTCCCTTGGTGCTATAATGTGATAACCAAAGTGCTATCAAAATCAGCGAAAATCCTGTCCAGCATTCTCGCACTAAACACATCGACATTCGACATCATTACATTAGAGATTTGGTTGATCGTGATATAGTCAGTCTACAGCATATTTCAACAGAAAAACAACTCGCGGACATCTTTACCAAACCACTTGACTTTGAGAGATTTCAAACTCTAAGAAATTCTCTCTGCATGTGTTCTCTTTAAGAGTTCACGAAAAATTTTGAAGTCTGAAAGATTATTTTCTTTACTTCTGAATATGCACGCCGAATCGTCGTGGATTAGTCTAATAAGTTGAACATGGATTCGAGGCCGCTTTAGTCTTCGGACCCAAGTGCATTTATTCCTCTGAGTGCAAACATGTGAACTTGGCATATAACTCCCATAAGCTGTCATTTACATAGATCCATAATACCAAGTAACGGAGGACGCCAGATCATTTGTCCGCCGGCTCCCCTCTTCGAAAGGTAGCACATGGACGCTAATTTAAGATGCTCTCCCATCACACTTCGGAGATGCAGGATGATCCTTGCTCCCCTCTGACTGCTGTAATGAGCATCTGTTGCATATCATATAAAGCTAAAAATCGTCTGGAGGACGCCGGATCATTTGTCCGCCGGCTCCCCTCTGATTGTAGTAATGCTAGTCCCAAGTGGAGTGCCTTAAAAGTTCACCTTGCACTCATGAATTAAAATCTCTTGTGCGGTGCAAACTCATCAAATATGTTTCGACGAAACACGGCATGTATTCTTGTGATTGTGACGAAGGACAAGTTAAAAGTCTATCAAATACTTCGGTCCGTTTCATCGGTTTTAATTTGAGAGATTTTTTCATTATACCTCAAAGTTGCTATCACCTCGTGTGAAATTTTTGGTTTTCGGAAAATGATGAAATGTGGATTCTTTTCTGGGAAAATATTTGCTCTTCACTGCCTCGTATCACCGCTTAAATCTCCACTAAAATGTTTTTGAATGTTTTGTTGTGTGTTGAACGCTTGAATGCTAACTCGGGATGTGTTGTTTTGATTGATACTCTTGTAGTTCATGTTCAGCATCTCGTGGAGTTCAATCTTTAAGGTGAATATGAGTGTCGCAGCATCCGGTGTCAACTATTGCTCAGATCGAAGCTTGAAGTTACTTCATTTTATACGATGCTGGAAACGAAGCAAAACGTGCGACGCTGGTCGAAGATTTCGCCCACAAAACGTGCGACGCTGGTCGAAGATTTTGCCCACAGAACGTGCGATGCTGGTCGAAGATTTTGCCCACAAAACATGCGACGCTGGTCGAAGTTTTTCTGCATTCAAAAACGTGCGCCGCTGGTCGCTCGTTTCGCCATGTTTTTTCTTCGCTGCTCAACACTCAACTTCATGAAGTTCAAATCTTGGCCGTTTTTTTTTCTTACTTAGTTTTTTCATGAGTTTTTCGGATTAATATTTTATTATATTTAATTCGATTTTTATACTGATGGGCAAATTTTTGTACTGTTTATTGGGCTTTTTGCAGATCTTTTTGTTCCGAACGGGTCGGCCCAAGATTTTCCTATATATAGGACCTCCAAAACCTGTTTTAGGGTTACTTGCAAATCGAATTCTCTAAGTCTTCGTCGCTGAGCATACTTCGTGCTACATACTATCGTGTTCTGTGATCGAGACTTTACGCGTCCGGCATTGCTAGTGTTTGGGTGTGATTGTTCGATCTATAGCTTCACGCATCCGGCGTTCGACGTTTTCACTCCTCTCTACTCTAGCTTCGTGCATCAGGCACCAGTGTCTCTTACTTAGGTTCATAGAATTTCAATCTTGATACCCTCGTGCTATCTCTCTATTCTGGAAATATGTTTGAGGCTCTTGACAAGGAGGTACTTGAAGAGTTAACTAAAACTTGGCGAGAGGCCCCCTCGCCCGACTCTAAGAAGAAGGCCCTCCATGCCTTAACAAAACATATGGACAAGATGGATAACCGAGGCGGCAAATCCCCTTCTATTGATCTGACTAAACCTGCGAAACCAGCACACTCTGTGTCACGAAGTGCTGGGAAGAACACCAAGTCTGATCTACCTCCTCCGAAGAAATATCCCTCTAACTTCCTTCGTTGCTTTAAGGTTCTGGTGTCTCCTACAGAGTATAAGAAGTTGGTCGATGATGGGATCATGACCGAGGATTGAAAGAAGGTTCTCAAACTCCCTTCTACTACTACTCTAGTTGCTGATGCCAGGAAGACTACCTCTGGCCCTGGTGTCACATCAAAGAAACAAACGTTGTCTGACGTTGATGCTGAATCTAAGAAGTCTAAACCTTCTATCACTGATATCACTGCTGAACCAAAGAAGGTTATACCTTCTATCACTGCTAATCCTGCTGATGGGTCTAAGAAAAAGTCATCTGGCTCCGGTGATGGAGCAAAATCGTTGTCTCATGGCTCTGCGAAGCCACCACTTGTTCCTACCACTTCTGGCTCCACTGGAACTACAACTGAACCCTACTACTTTCAAAACGTTCAAGAATGTGGTCCGGCTTACAAACCTGACTTCTTTAAACCTGCTGCTGAACGTCGACTGGGATTGATTGAAGAATTGCCCATCCTTCAGGATCAACATATCCTTGTTGCTGATTATGAAAAGCAAGGCATTAGCAAGTTCTTGACGGACATGAAACTAATTGAGTCGGTGACTCTCACTTACCGATATTCCATTCCAATCATCCAAAAGTTCTATGCCAACCTCACAGCTGAATTCGCTGATCCCTCAAGCCCGATGTATGGTCGTGTTGTTTTTCGAAACAAACTTTATACTTTTCGACCTCTCAACATAAACATTTTTCTCAAGAGAGTGGAAGTTGATAGTCAGTGGTTGACTCCCTCTGATGACGAACGCTTGAATGCGACAAAGATAGGATCATATCTCACTCAAGGAAAGGCTAAGTCTTCCTTACCTCATCCTTCTAAGTTGTCTGCCTTCTACGGCACACTTCATCGTCTGGGAGTAACAAATTGGGCTGCTCATCCTAATGAAAACTATCTCACTGCGAAGTTGATGCATATTCTTTTCCGCTTTGGTTGCGGTGAACAAGTCGATTTGGGTGAGATTATCTTTGCTGATATTTGCAGAATTGCTAAGGCTCCAAACTCACTACTCAATCAACAATCTGAGGTTGAGAAAGTACGACGCCTGCATCTCACTCACCCTTGTCTGATTTATGGAATGATGGTTGAACAGAAATTCATTCCAATGACGGAGACTAAGAGCAAGCTGAAAAAGAACTCTCATGTCAACCTCACTCCTTTGTCCCTGAAAAATATAGTTTTTGATCTTCCTTGGACAAAGTTTGTGGAGAGGGAAGAGGTTAAGGACCCAATCACTCCACCACCATCACCGAAGTCAAAGAAACGTGGCGCTACCACTAAGATTGAATCTTCAAAGCCCAAGCGCAAGAAGTCTGAAGCTGTTGTTGAGATTGTTGAAGAGATTAAGAAGGAAGAAAAGGTTAGGAAAGTTGTACCTCAGAAGTATGGCCCTCGCTCAGGTTTACCTCCGCATGAAAATCCTCATCACCCGATGCATAACTACCGAGCTGTTGTACCCTCTGTTGCCATTCATCGTTGTTTCACAACAACCCAAAGGCTAGAACGAAAGCAGGCTGCTCATGCCATTGCTTATAATGAAATGATAGAGGCGCAGAACGACCAAAAGGAGGCTTTCAGTCACCTTCACCAGCTAACCCATCAAGGGGGAGGACTGGGTGGTGCTGGCTCATCTGGCAAAGGGTTGAGTGATACTTTCATATTTCAACTGATCAAGGATGGGATCAGAGATGCTATGAATGATCTTGCTAAGTCTAAACAGTTGGTCGTAGATACTGAAAGTGAGGGAGTCCAAGAAATGACACCTGATGAAGTACTTGAGTTGATGAGAAAAGGGAAAGGGAAGGTTGATGATTCCACACATCCAGAGGTATCGCGTGCGATGCCGTCTGACGGGTTGAAGGATACTGAAGAAGATATTGACATTGAAGTTGATGATGATGATGAAGAGAGGATCAGACTCGGAGTAGACGAGTTTGGTGAGTATGAAGTCTATGGGAATCAAGATGAAGAATTCGACACTGATGATGATGAAGTGGAAGAGGATAGAGATGATGGAACAGATCTGGGTGATGATGATGAAGTAAAGTCTGACAATGCTTCACCTCATACTACTCCTGTGCGTTCGCCGACTCCTGCTGGATCTCCAAAGACTTGATGATGATATTCTAAGTTTCTCTAAATCTTGAACAATTCTCGTTTTGTTTTTCATCTATCTCCTGCATGCATAAGACTTGATATTTACCATCATGCATGTTTTTCATATCTGTTTTGATGAACTTTGGTTTTGATCTTTTTGATGTTGAACTCGTAACTAAGTTTTTATGTTTTTCATACCTATTCTATGATAATGCTTGGTTGTTTTTTTTTACTTAGTTGTTTTGTTATGCTTCATTTGAGGGGGAGATTTGTGTATCTCCGTTACTAACCCTTGGTCACATGAGTTGTGCCAAAAAGGGGGAGATTGTAAATGTTAGTTTTGGCAACAACATTTGTGTTTGTTGTTTTTGTTTTTGATTTCAGGAGATTGGATGAACGGATGTTTGCTATGCAACATGGAATATGGAATAAACGAAGTCCAATACATCAAGTGCCAAAATGTTAAAGAACAACATTCGTGCGACTGAAGTCGCACAATCCTATTCCCTCAAAACATGCGACTGGAGTCGCATGTTTCTGCTTGTTCAAATCTGTGCGACAGGAGTCGCATTTTTCGGCCTCTCCTTTTATGCGACTGAAGTCGCATGAAACACCATCTTCAAAATGTGCGACTGGAGTCGCACATATCGGCCCATCCATTTCATGCGACTGGAGTCTAACTTTTTGCTTACTTCATTTTGTGCGACTGGAGTCGCAAGTTTCACGTGCTTCATTATGTGCGACTGGAGTTGCAATTTTCGTCAGCGTCTTTTGTGCGACTGGAGTCGCATGTTTCGTGCACTCCATATCATGCGACAGGAGTCGCATGATTTGCTACTTACTCTTTGTGCGACTGGAGTCGCATGTTCTTTATATGCGACTGGAGTCGCTTGTTTAGGCTCTTTCCACTACATGAGTCAACTGATGCCTAATGCGCTATTTTACTACTTCGACTATCGACGACCATGAAGACGATGAAATACCGAATGTTCAACGACGAGAGTTATTCACGATGGAGTTGAAGTTAAAGTATTGAGATCGATGGAGTTAAGATATGTTGAAGTCTGAAGTTAAAGAAATCGAAGATTCAAGATTCGAAGATTCGAAGATTCAAGAATCGAAGATTCCGAAAGTGATGTCATCCATGGAAAAGTGATGTATGCCAAGCATATGGCCAATCAGATTGCTCCACACCATTGCTCCACATGTGCGAGACTACTATATATACCCATGGAGCTCCAAGACGTCACTTAACGATTTTGCTGATTTTGAGAGAACGAAATCTGATATTCGAGTATCGACGATCGTTGTTTACGGCTCTTTGCCTTAGCTGAGTTTTTGTAGTTGTTTTGTGCTGTGCACCGATTGTAGATATATGTGATTTAGCTCTAGGTGTTATAGTACTAGATCTTTAGTTCGTTGGAGTGCTGCGTCACTTGGGATACGACTCTTGATTATTCCGTCTACCTTTCTCCACAAGTGTAATAGTTAGTTTTGTTTATCAATGAAATGAAACTATTACATAACCTTGTCTTCAGTTGTTCACCTTACTTTGATTGAGTTCGAATTTACAACACTTACCTTCGTCTACTGGAGCTTGCTACAGCTGAATGTGTTAGAACCAAACTACTGAAGACTGCTTTAAGATCGACTTCACGAAAAGTTGGTATCTTACGTCGAAGACGTAATTTCAATTACATATGAATTATCCCTGAAGGATATCTTTTGAAAATCGAGAAAAAATGTACTATGTGGGTACTCATGAAATATCGAAAAAGTCGATTCCAATTAAATGTAATTTATGAGAAAATTATATATTGAGATTTATTTTGATCTCCAAAAGGTTGAGTAAAAAACCTAATATTTTGATACCCGAAAGATCATTGGTAAAGATATTGTATCCTCGAAGGATGATTGGTAATGATAATGTATCCCCGAAGGATCATTGGTAAATATATACTAAGAGTGAGCTCCAGAAGAGTTTTACTAATTATCTCCACGATTACATGTACTAAAACATGAAAATGATGCATATCATGATTATAATTAAGTGCGTGGAAATGAATCAAACATTTCTCATCTGCGAATTAATTTGAAATATGCAATTTATATTCATATCACCACTAAAGTGAACGGGCATAATAGAAAATAAGGTATATCTCGAGCTCGCGATCCAGAAGATCGGTTTATAGCAATTACGTTGATTTGCATATTTAAGGAAGATCATTTCCCGGCATTAGGGGGAGATAAGAATATAAATGATATAAATGCCGAGAAATTTCATTGAGTGAAAAAGATCTTCAATTCTTGATCCACGCACCAATCAATTGAACCTGAAGTTCATGAAAATAGGTGACTTGTAATATTAAGCAAGTAATCTGCCAAATTAATGAAGGTGTGACAAAATCACATATATTTGTGATAAAATGAACTATAAGAGTTCAAATACCAAAGAGATCAACTCAAATGTTGATTCTAATATACGCCTGAAGCGTAGTAGATCGATCTCAAGATATAAAATAAATCTGCGGTAAAAACAAAGAAATTAAGTCACCCTCAAAATCTCCTGAAGAGAGTTAGATGAAAATCATATTGAAAAAGCATGTGCACATGATAATAGAAAACCATGGGATTGCGGAACAACTAAATTAAATATTTTGGGAAATGATGAAAGATTTGGTTGATAGAATGAACTGTCATCAACATGGAAAAAGTCGTCAACGCATATTTGCCTCAAGAGTTGCTCTAGAAAAATTGGATCCAAAACTTAAATCAATGATAGTGTGCCAGCAGCACTCAAAGAAATAGAAACGAGCAATTGAGGTTGAGCAAGACTCGCTAAATAAAAGAGATATTTTGACTCTATAATACACACCTCAAAATATTATCCCAGAAGGATATATGTGGGTTTTCGTACGGAAAACGAGTAATGATGTGGTGAGATATAAAAGCGAGATTAGTTGCTCAAGAGTTTTTCGCAGATGCTCGATGTTAATCAAATATTTTGAAAGATGACATTAAGTTCCGCTACTTACTATTTATGGCAGCAACAACGATAGATATATGCATCAAATGTATGATCTGACCATGTAAAATATCATATTACATATGGACAAAAATGATATTGATTATAAGGTCCCGAAGACCAGTGATTGGTCCCGAAGACCAGTGATTGCACTCTTTTTCCCTCTACTAAGTTTTTCCCACAGGGTTTTCTTAGTTAAAGGTTTTTAACGAGACAATCACCACAATATAAATGTGAATGTCATGTACTCTTTTCCTCGAGTATTTTTTCCTACAGGGTTTTATAAAGAGGTTTTTAACGAGGCATGTACATCACTCGATAATTAATGAGGACATTAGAATGTTCCATATGAGTTTGTTTTCGAGATAAACTGAGATATTGAACCTGAAGTTCAAATGATTGTGAATTGAAGTTCACATTATTCATTTGTCAAGAAATGTATATTGAACACTAGACGCATATAAAATACTCCAGAAGAGTTATCGGCCGGTTATAGCAATTGCGAATGCTCTAGTCAATATAGATGTCTGGTAAAGGCATGTCCCTGAAGGACGAAAAATATACAATAATACAAATGAATGTGAAACTCGAAAATTCGAAGGTTATGTCCTGAAGACCAAAATTTATATAACTAAGTTTTTCCTATATGGTTTTATTAGTTACAGGTTTTAATGAAACTGATTGATCACAAAGTCAAAGATCATCGGTGATTACAATCAGGGGGAGCATGTTGTACTCTTTTTCCTTCGTCGAGGTTTTATCCCACTGGGTTACAATCAGGAGGAGCATGTTGTACTCTTTTTTCTTCGTCGAGGTTTTATCCCACTGGGTTACAATCAGGGGGAGCATGTTGTACTCTTTTTCCTTCGTCGAAGTTTTATCCTACTGGGTTTTCCTGACAAGGTTTTAACAAGGCAACAATCTTGTAAATAGTCATTCAAGGGGGAGTTTTATGAATATTATTAATTAGTGAATGACTAGTTTACCCTTTCTTGGTGAACAAGACAGAAACCCTATTTTGTATCCTATATAAAGGGGTCTCCCCATATGAATGAAATAACAATTCATAAGAATTCTATTCTCCTCTCATATTGTCTCTCATTCTACTATATTATTCTCTCTGAATTCTCTTGAGTTTAAAACAGTATTGCAATTAAAAGAAAAAAATCCATTAACAACGCATCAAAATTAATGAACAACCCATAAAAAAAATCAATTATGCTTATGAATTCTATAAATAAATAAGTAACTAAAACAAATTTTCATTAGCAATATATATAATAGCGCAATATAGAAAATAAATTCCGAAATAAAAATATATATAATAGCCCAATTAAAATATTTATACTGCAAAATTAATTAAAATCCTAGAAAAATTAAAATATATAGAGCGTAGCAAAATTAAACTATATAGTGAAGTAAAAAAATTGGCTACACTTCGACCCTATATTGAGGAGGGCAATGACTACGTCGGCGGAACAATGACGAGTTGGTGGAAGAGGCGATTGTGCCCGACAACGAGGGAAAGGAGCCCGACGAGAACGGGAGATACGACCGGAAACAGAAACAGGTTGTCGAGGATGTTGACAATCCACCACAAAAGAGACAGCGCGGCGAGCCATCCAAGGTCCCGGAGCGGCCGTCTTTTCACTATCCGGGCTTTTCTTATTGGGCTAATGGCCCGGATTGCTCTGGTCTTCAATTGGTGATCAACCTCAACGGGCTACTCAAGAGGCCGAAGCCCAGTCTGCCGGGTCGGGCTTGGAGTCGACGATCGACCTCAACGACCCGCCTCTAGGGGACTCGGGTGATGGCTCAATGCTCGACTTAAACAGTTTGTCTCTAGAGATTATAGAAGTTCGTGACTCTGCGCGGAGGCAAGACGCAGAAGATGGCTTTACATATAACAATTACAAAAATAAATAATATTATTACTTTATAAGAATAACTACAAGAAATAAATAATACTATTACTTTATAAACTTTACATATTGTTGTAGAACGACGATGTATAGTACGAACAATATGCGGAACCCCGAATATAACTCAACAATAAATAAAGAAGGAGACAAGAAAAGAAGACAAGGAATTTACGTGGAAACCCAAATCGGGAAAAACCACGGGAGGAACGACGAGAACTTTCACTATAATATTGCCTCACGATTACAAGGATTGATATCCACTATAAAACCCTCTAATCTCACACAATATTATCTCTCTCTATGATGGTATTAACTCGTGTTAACTCGTGTTCTACACGCTCTCTCTATAATTGTGTCCATGGAGATCCCTATTTATAGGTGTAGAAAACCCATAAATTAGGTTACCAATAGGAATAGGAATAAACCCTTTTTCCTAATATATGACTCCTAAATCCATAAGGAATAGAATTATACTATATTAAATATAATTCTAATTTTCCTAAATAAGGAAACAAAATTTCTACGGATTCGAGTCATATTTTAACAATCTCCACCTTGACGAGAAACCGCGAAATCCCATCGCACATGTGAAATCACATCACATATAACACCAAGCCGCGAAATCCCATCGCGCATGCGAAATCACATCGCACTACCACCAAGCCTCGTCCATCGTCTTCCTCCAAACGCCCCAACGGGCCTAGTTCCTAGAAGATTGGACCTTCAAAGGTCCCCATGAATCGGAACATACATACCCGAGTGTCTTCTTCGAGATGTGAGCCCAATTCGAGATATTCCCTCTCGACCGCTTTCCAAGCGCACATGGCTCACCAGGTTTAGAAACACTCCATAGATCGAGAAACACTCGATCCTCCTTGTCGACTTTCCTCACATGCCCAAGCCGCACATGGTCTAGTCGTGTAGACTCTTCATCCGAGAGCCTGGTTTTTCCCACGGTTACTTCGTTCACCGCTTCATCTTTAATCAGCTTGGTCACTCCGGCCTTACTTGGTTGCGCGCCTCTAAGCCGGATAGACTCTTCTACCAAGAGTCGGGTTTCGGCCCCGGTTACTTCCTTCACCGCGCCTTCTTGGAGGACATAAGGTCGTCTCGCCTTTTCGTCTCCTCCCAACACTACCAAAGCCTCTTCGGTAGCCTCATAAACTCCACCTTCTCCGGTGTAGCTTTTATCAACCTCGGTTACTTCCTTCGCCGAGCTTCCATCGAGGACATAAAGGCGACTCGCCTTTCTCTTTCCTCGCAATATTACCAAACCACCTTTGGTAACTCTTAAAACTCCACCTTTACAAGTGAGTTTATAGCCCTTCATATCAAGGGTACTCAAGGAAATCAAATTCCTCTTCAAGTCAGGGACATGTCTTACCTCGCCTAACGTGCGCACCGTGCCATCGAACATCTTCAAGCGGATATTCCCAATCCCTTCGACCTTGCACGAGGTGTCATTAGCCATGAACACCGCACCATGCTCCAAAGATTCATAAGTCTCGAACAACGACCGGTCCGGACACATATGAAACGAGCAACCCGAGTCTAAGATCCAATCACCACACAAGTTGGAGTTTTCGCCTAGAGCCATTAGTAGTTCTCCATAGAAATTCCCATCTACTAATCCAACGTCACCGGAATTCCGATTACCGGAATTATTGTTGTTGCTCTCCTTTTTCTTCCACGCGTAGCACTCCGACTTTATGTGTCCCTTCTTCTTGCAATAGAAACACTCCTTATTCCCGTGTCGCGACTTCGAATTCCCCGAGTCGCTCCCTTTATCACGGTACTTCTTTTGCACGCTAAGTCCTTCACCCACATCGGGCATACCATCCTTGTTGGACTCCATCCTTTGTACGTTTTCCCTTGACGAGAGAGCCGAAATTACGTCTTTAAACGTGAGACTATCTCGTCCATAGAGAAGCGTGTCCCGAAAAGCCGCCATGGAGGGGGGTAGCGAGCATAACATCCAAAACGCAAGATCATCATCTTCGATCTTCACGCCAATTTTCCCAAGGTCAGCTACACGCTCCTTGAATCTCGCTACATGGTCTTGAATCGACGACCCCTCCGCCATCTTGAGGAAGTAGAGACTTCTCTTCAAGTGATGCTTGCTGGACACCGTTTTCTCAACGCACATCGATTCCAACAACTCCCATAATTCCTTTGCGGTCTTCGCCTCCGTCGTTTCCTCAGTCAACGAATCCGAAACATGAAGCCCTATGGTCGCCATAGCCATCTGATCGAGCTCCACCCACTCGTCATGCTTCATGTCTTTCGGCTTGTTGTCAATACCAAGTAGAACAATCTCTTGCTTAAGAGATCTGAGGACTAACCTCATCTTGTATTGCCAAATAGGAAACCTCGTGTTGAGACTTAAATTCGGTAGATCGTACCTCACGCTCGCCATCGAAACCAAAGCTCTGATACCACTTGTATCCGCAACTCCCGCCTTGTATGGATTCCCCGTCCGGGATCCCCACGAAAGCTCCGAGGTCACAGGATCGTAACCTAGCTCTGATACCACTTGTTGTAGAACGACGATGTATAGTACGAACAATATGCGGAACCCCGAATATAACTCAACAATAAATAAAGAAGGAGACAAGAAAAGAAGACAAGGAATTTACGTGGAAACCCAAATCGGGAAAAACCACGGGAGGAACGACGAGAACTTTCACTATAATATTGCCTCACGATTACAAGGATTGATATCCACTATAAAACCCTCTAATCTCACACAATATTATCTCTCTCTATGATGGTATTAACTCGTGTTAACTCGTGTTCTACACGCTCTCTCTATAATTGTGTCCATGGAGATCCCTATTTATAGGTGTAGAAAACCCATAAATTAGGTTACCAATAGGAATAGGAATAAACCCTTTTTCCTAATATATGACTCCTAAATCCATAAGGAATAGAATTATACTATATTAAATATAATTCTAATTTTCCTAAATAAGGAAACAAAATTCCTACGGATTCGAGTCATATTTTAACACATATAACAATTATACTACTTACTTTATAACTATAATAAATAACAAAATGTAATATTATTAGTTTGCGTGTCACATTCGTGTCACATTCTCTGTTTAATTTGTTGTTGATATAAACAATGTTTTTAATTATTATTTGAGATGGAAATTGATTCCATAATCCGTGGAGTAAATTAGACTACATTTTGGCTTACTTTTGTTTTAATCGTTAGTACAAGAACTCAAAAAATTCTTTTTCTTCTTATTTTTATTATTATTTACAAGTAATTTTCTGAGCACAATTGACTTGAAAAAAAAAGTTATGGGAAACTCCATAATACAATACAGTTGATATTCCATTACACAAAAGTATATTATAATGAAGTAAAAATGAAAGTTCATTAATAGCGCGCATGTAAAAAAATTACAAAATAAAAATATATAATAGAAAAATAAATTCAGAAAAAAAAATATAAATAATGAAAAAAAATAGATTATAATTAAGTTAAAATAAAAGTTTATTTAAAAATATATAATCATACGGTAAAAAAATATATATTGAAATAAAAAAATGACAAGAATTCCACAATATCCATTGCAACGACTACGTGGGCTCGAACGAATAGTTGGTGGGAGTGACGATAGTGCCCGACAACGAGGAAAAGGAGCCCGACGAGAACGAGAGGGACGACCGAAAACAAAAACATGTTGTCAAGGATGTTGACAATCCACCACAAAAGAGGCATCGCATCGAGTCGTCCAAGGGCTCGGAGTGGCCGTCTTTTTACTATCCGGGCCTTCCTTATTGGGCTGATGCTCCGGACTGCTCTGGTCTTCAATTGGTGAGGGACCGAAATATGTTGCCAAAGGGTTTTGAACCCTTTTACTTTTCCTTATCATAAATCAAAATAAAAATATATAATAAAGTAAAAATAAGAGTTTATTAACCGCACATGTAAAAGAAAAAAATTTACAAAATAAAAATATATAATAGCACAATATATATAGTATTGCAATTAAAAGAAAAAATCCATTAACAACTCATCAAAATTAATGAACAACCCATAAAAAAAATCAATTATGCTTATGAATTCTATAAATAAATAAGTAACTAAAACAAATTTTCATTAGCAATATATATAATAGCGCAATATAGAAAATAAATTCCGAAATAAATATATATAATAGCCCAATTAAAATATTTATACTGCAAAATTAATTAAAATCCTAGTAAAATTAAAATATATAGAGCGTAGCAAAATTAAACTATATAGTGAAGTAAAAAAATTGGCTACACTTCGACCCTATTTTGAGGAGGGCAATGACCAAGTCGGCGGAACAATGACGAGTTGGTGGAAGAGGCGATTGTGCCCGACAACGAGGGAAAGGAGCACGATGAGAACGGGAGATACAACCGGAAACAGAAACAGGTTGTCGAAGATTTTGACAATCCACCACAAAAGAGACAGCGCGGCGAGTCATCCAAGGTCCAGGAGCGGCCGTCTTTTCACTATCCGGGCTTTTCTTATTGGGCTAATGGCCCAGATAGCTCTGATCTTCAATTGGTGATCAACCTCAACGGGCTACTCAAGAGGCCGAAGCCCAGTCTGCCGGGTCGGGCTTGGAATCGAAGATCGACCTCAACGACCCGCCTATGGGGGACTCGGGTGATGGCTCAATGGTCGACTTAAACAGTTTGTCTCTAGAGATTATAGAAGTTCGTGACTCTGCGCGGAGGCAAGACGCAGAAGATGGCTTTACATATAACAATTACAAAAATAAATAATACTATTACTTTATAAGAATAACTACAAAAAATAAATAATACTATTACTTTATAAACTTTACATATAACAATTATACTACTTACTTTATAACTATAATAAATAACAAAATGTAATATTATTAGTTTGCGTGTCACATTCTCTTTTTAATTTGTTGTTGATATAAACAATGTTTTTAATTATTATTTGTGATGGAAATTGATTCCATAATCCGTGGAGTAAATTAGACTACATTTTGGCTTACTTTTGTTTTAATCGTTAGTACAAGAACTCAAAAAATTCTTTTTCTTCTTATTTTTATTATTATTTACAAGTAATTTTCTGAGCACAATTGACTTGAAAAAAAAAGTTATGGGAAACTCCATAATACAATACAGTTGATATTCCATTACACAAAAGTATATTTTAATGAAGTAAAAATGAAAGTTCATTAATAGCGCGCATGTAAAAAAATTACAAAATAAAAATATATAATAGAAAAATAAATTCAGAAAAAAAATATAAATAATGAAAAAAAAAGATTATAATTAAGTTAAAATAAAAGTTTATTCAAAAATACATAATCATAAGGTAAAAAATATATATTGAAATAAAATAATGACAAGAATTCCACAATATCCATAGCAACGACTACGTGGGCTCGGGGCTCGAACGAATAGTTGGTGGGAGTGACGATCGTGCCCGACAACGAGGAAAAGGAGCCCGACGAGAATGAGAGGGACGACCGAAAACAAAAACATGTTGTCAAGGATGTTGACAATCAACCACAAAAGAGGCATCGCATCGAGTCGTCCAAGGGCTCGGAGCGGCCGTCTTTTTACTATCCGGGCCTTCCTTATTGGGCTGATGCTCCGGACTTCTTTTTACTATCCGGGCCTTCCTTATTGGGCTGATGCTCCGGACTGCTCTGGTCTTCGATTGGTGAGGGGCCGAAATATGTCGCCAAAGGGTTTTGATCCCTTTTACTTTTCCTTATCATAAATCAAAATAAAAATATATAATAAAGTAAAAATAAGAGTTTATTAACCGCACATGTAAAAGAACAAAATTTACAAAATAAAAATATATAATAGCACAATATATATAGTATTGCAATTAAAAGAAAAAATCCATTAACAACGCATCAAAATTAATGAACAACCCATAAAAAAAATCAATTATGCTTATGAATTCTGTAAATAAATAAGTAACTAAAACAAATTTTCATTAGCAATATATATAATAGCGCAATATAGAAAATAAATTCCGAAATAAAAATATATATAATAGCCCAATTAAAATATTTATACTGCAAAATTAATTAAAATCCTAGAAAAATTAAAATATATAGAGCGTAGCAAAATTAAACTATATAGTGAAGTAAAAAAATTGGCTACACTTCGACCCTATATTGAGGAGGGCAATGACTACGTCGGCGGAACAATGACGAGTTGGTGGAAGAGGCGATTGTGCCCGACAACGAGGGAAAGGAGCACGACGAGAACGGGAGAGATACGATCGGAAACAGAAACAGGTTGTCGAGGATGTTGACAATCCACCACAAAAGAGACAGCGCGGCGAGTCATCCAAGGTCCCGGAGCGGCCGTCTTTTCACTATCCGGGCTTTTCTTATTGGGCTAATGGCCCAGATTGCTCTGGTCTTCAATTGGTGATCAACCTCAACGGGCTACTCAAGAGGCCGAAGCCCAGTCTGCTGGGTCGGGCTTGGAATCGAAGATCGAACTCAACGACCCGCCTCTGGGGGACTCGGGTGATGACTCAATGCTCGACTTAAACAGTTTGTCTCTAGAGACTATAAAAGCTCGTGACTCTGCGCGGAGGCAAGACGCAGAAGATGGCTTTACATATAACAATTACAAAAATAAATAATAGTATTACTTTATAAGAATAATTACAAGAAATAAATAATACTATTACTTTATAAACTTTACATATAACAATTATACTACTTACTTTATAACTATAATAAATAACAAAATGTAATATTATTAGTTTGAGTTTCACATTCTCTGTTTAATTTGTTGTTGATATAAACAATGTTTTTAATTATTTTTTGAGATGGAAATTGATTCCATAATCCGTGGAGTAAATTAGACTACATTTTGCCTTACTTTTGTTTTAATCGTTAGTAGAAGAACTCAAAAAAATAATTTTCTTCTTATTTTTATTATTATTTACAAGTAATTTTCTAAGCACAATTGACTTGAAAAAAAATGGTTATGGGAAACTCAATAATACAATACAGTTGATATGCCATTACACAAAAGTATATTTTAATGAAGTAAAAATGAAAGTTCATTAAAAGCGCGCATGTAAAAAAATTACAAAAAAAAATATATAATAGAAAAATAAATTCAGAAAAAAAATATATAAATAATGAAAAAAAAAAAAGATTATAATTAAGTTAAAATAAAAGTTTATTTAAAAATATATAATCATATGGTAAAAAATATATATTGAAATAAAAAAATGACAAGAATTCCACAATATCCATAGCAACGACTACGTGGGCTAGAACGAATAGTTGGTGGGAGTGACGATCGTGCCCGACAACGAGGAAAAGGAGCCCGACGAGAACGAGAGGGACGACCGAAAACAAAAACATGTTGTCAAGGATGTTGACAATCCACCACAAAAGAGGCAGCGCATCGAGTCGTCCAAGGGCTCGGAGCGGCCTTCTTTTTACTATCCGGGCCTTCCTTATTGGGCCGATGCTGCGGGCTGCTCTGGTCTTCAAAAATATATAATAGAAAAATAAATTCAGAAATAAAAATATATATAATGAAAAAAAAGATTATAATGAAGTTAAAATAAAAGTTTATTTAAAAATATATAATCATACCGTAAAAAATATATATTGTAATAAAAAAATGCCAAGAATTCCACAATATCCATAGCAAAATTAAACTATATAGAGAAGTAAAAAATGCGCTACACTTTGGCCCTATATTGAGGAGGGCAACGACTATGTGGGCTCGAACGAATAGTTGGTGGGAGTGACGATCGTGCCCAACAACGAGGAAAAGGAGCCCGACGAGAACGAGAGGGACGACCGGAAACAAAAACAGGTCGTCAAGGATGTTAACAATCCACCACTAAAGAGGCAGCGCATCGAGTAAGGGCTCGGAGCGGCTGTCTATTTACTATCCGGGCCTTCCTTATTGGGCTGATGGTCCAGACTGCTTTGGTCTTCAATTGGCGAGGGGCCTAAATATGTGCCAAAGGGTTTTGAACCCTTTTACTTTTCCTTATCATAAATCAAAATAAAAATATATAATAAAGTAAAAATAAAAGTTTATTAACCGCGCATGTAAAAGAAAAAAAATTACGAAATAAAAATATATAATAGCCCAATATATATAGTATTGCAATTAAAAGAAAAAATCCATTAACAACGCATCAAAATTAATGAACAACCCATAAAAAAATCAATTATGCTTATGAATTCTATAAATAAATAAGTAACTAAAACAAATTTTCATTAGCAATATATATAATAGCGCAATATAGAAAATAATTTCCTCGAAATAAAAATATATATAATAGCCCAATTAAAATATTTATACTGCAAAATTAATTAAAATCCTAGAAAAATTAAAATATGTAGAGCCTAGCAAAATTAAAATATATAGTAAAGTAAAAAAATTGGCTACACTTCGACCCTATATTGAGGAGGGCAATGACTACGTCGGCTGAACAATAAAAATATATATAATAGCCCAATTAAAATATTTATACTGCAAAATTAATTAAAATCCTAGAAAAATTAAAATATGTAGAGCCTAGCAAAATTAAAATATATAGTAAAGTAAAAAAATTGGCTACACTTCGACCCTATATTGAGGAGGGCAATGACTACGTCGGCTGAACAATGACGAGTTGGTGGAAGAGGCGATTGTGCCTGACAACGAGGGAAAGGAGCCGGACGAGAACGAGAGATACGACCTGAAACAGAAACAGGTTGTCGAGGATGTTGACAATCCACCACAAAAGAGACAGCGCAGCGAGTCATCCAAGGGCCCGGAGCTGCCGTCTTTTCACTATCTGGGCTTTTCTTATTGGGCTGATGGCCCGGATTGCTCTGGTCTTCAATTGGTGATCAACCACAACGAGATACTCAAGAGGCCGAAGCCCAGTCTGCCGGGTCGGGCTTGGAGTCGACGATCGACCTCAACGACCCGCCTCTGGGGGACTCGGGTGATGGCTCAATGCTCGACTTAAACAGTTTGTCTCTAGAGATTATAGAAGCTCGTGACTATGCGCAGAGGCAAGAGGCAGAAGATGGCTTTACATATAACAATTACAAAAATAAATAATACTATTACTTTATAAGAATAATTACAAGAAATAAATAATACTATTACTTTATAAACTTTACATATAACAATTATACTACTTACTTTATAACTATAGTAAATAACAAAATGTAATATTATTAGTTTGCGTGTCACATTCTCTGTTTAATTTGTTGTTGATATAAACAATGTTTTTAATTATTTTTTGAGATGGAAATTGATTCCATAAACCGTGGAGTAAATTAGACTACATTTTGGCTTACTTTTGTTTTAATTGTTAGTAAAAGAACTCAAAAAATTCTTTTTCTTCTTATTTTTATTATTATTTACAAGTAATTTTCTGAGCACAATTGACTTGAAAAAAAAAGTTATGGGAAAGTCCATAATACAATACAGTTGATATTCCATTATACAGAAGTATATTTTAATGAAGTAAAAATGAAAGTTCATTAATAGCGCGCATGTAAAAAACTTACAAAATAAAAATATATAATAGAAACATAAATTAGAAATAAAAATATATATAATGAAAAAAGAAGATTATAATTAAGTTAAAATAAAAGTTTATTTAAAAATATATAATCATACGGTAAAAAATATATATTGAAATAAAAAAATGCCAAGAATTCCACAATATCCATAGCAAAATTAAACTATATAGAGAAGTAAAAAATGCGCTACACTTTGGCCCTATATTGAGGAGGGCAACGACTATGTGGGCTCGAACGAATAGTTGGTGGAAGTGACGAATGTGCCCGACAACGAGGAAAAGGAGCCCGACGAGAACGAGAGGGACGACCGGAAACAAAAACAGGTTGTCAAGGATGTTGAAAATCCACCACTAAAGAGGCAGCGCATCGAGTAAGAGCTCGGAGCGGCTATCTATTTACTATCCGGGTCTTTCTTATTGGGCTGATGGTCCAGACTGCTTTGGTCTTCAATTGGCGAGGGGCCGAAATATGTGCCAAAGGGTTTTGAACCCTTTTACTTTTCCTTATCATAAATCAAAATAAAAATATATAATAAAGTAAAAATAAAAGTTTATTAACCGCGCATGTAAAAGAAAAAAAATTACGAAATAAAAATATATAATAGCCCAATATATATAGTATTGCAATTAAAAGAAAAAATCCATTAACAACGTATCAAAATTAATGAACAACCCATAAAAAAATCAATTATGCTTATGAATTCTATAAATAAATAAGTAACTAAAACAAATTTTCATTAGCAATATATATAATAGCGCAATATAGAAAATAAATTCCTCGAAATAAAAATATATATAATAGCCCAATTAAAATATTTATACTGCAAAATTAATTAAAATCCTAGAAAAATTAAAATATGTAGAGCCTAGCAAAATTAAAATATATAGTAAAGTAAAAAAATTGGCTACACTTCGACCCTATATTGAGGAGGGCAATGACTACGTCGGCTGAACAATGACGAGTTGGTGGAAGAGGCGATTGTGCCTGACAATCAAGGGAAAGGAGCCCGACGAGAACGAGAGATACGACCTGAAACAGAAACAGGTTGTCGAGGATGTTGACAATCCACCACAAAAGAGACAGCGCAGCGAGTCATCCAAGGGCCCGGAGCTGCCGTCTTTTCACTATCTGGGCTTTTCTTATTGGGCTGATGGCCCGGATTGCTCTGGTCTTCAATTGGTGATCAACCACAACGAGATACTCAAGAGGCCGAAGCCCAGTCTGCCGGGTCGGGCTTGGAGTCGACGATCGACCTCAACGACCCGCCTCTGGGGGACTCGGGTGATGGCTCAATGCTCGACTTAAACAGTTTGTCTCTAGAGATTATAGAAGCTCGTGACTATGCGCGGAGGCAAGAGGCAGAAGATGGCTTTACATATAACAATTACAAAAATAAATAATACTATTACTTTATAAGAATAATTACAAGAAATAAATAATACTATTACTTTATAAACTTTACATATAACAATTATACTACTTACTTTATAACTATAATAAATAACAAAATGTAATATTATTAGTTTGCGTGTCACATTCTCTGTTTAATTTGTTGTTGATATAAACAATGTTTTTAATTATTTTTTGAGATGGAAATTGATTCCATAAACCGTGGAGTAAATTAGACTACATTTTGGCTTACTTTTGTTTTAATTGTTAGTAAAAGAACTCAAAAAATTCTTTTTCTTCTTATTTTTATTATTATTTACAAGTAATTTTCTGAGCACAATTGACTTGAAAAAAAAAGTTATGGGAAAGTCCATAATACAATACAGTTGATATTCCACTATACAGAAGTATATTTTAATGAAGTAAAAATGAAAGTTCATTAATAGCGCGCATGTAAAAAAATTACAAAATAAAAATATATAATAGAAAAATAAATTAGAAATAAAAATATATATAATGAAAAAAAAGATTATAATTAAGTTAAAATAAAAGTTTATTTAAAAATATATAATCATACGGTAAAAAAATATATATTGAAATAAAAAAATGCCAAGAATTCCACAATATCCATAGCAAAATTAAACTATATAGAGAAGTAAAAAATGCGCTACACTTTGGCCCTATATTGAGGAGGGCAACGACTATGTGGGCTCGAAGGAATAGTTGGTGGGAGTGACGAATGTGCCCGACAACGAGGAAAAGGAGCCCGACGAGAACGAGAGGGACGACCGGAAACAAAAACAGGTTGTCAAGGATGTTGAAAATCCACCACTAAAGAGGCAGCGCATCGAGTAAGAGCTCGGAGCGGCTGTCTATTCACTATCCGGGTCTTTCTTATTGGGCTGATGGTCCAGACTGCTTTGGTCTTCAATTGGCGAGGGGCCGAAATATGTGCCAAAGGGTTTTGAACCCTTTTACTTTTCCTTATCATAAATCAAAATAAAAATATATAATAAAGTAAAAATAAAAGTTTATTAACCGCGCATGTAAAAGAAAAAAAATTACTAAATAAAAATATATAATAGCCCAATATATATAGTATTGCAATTAAAAGAAAAAATCCATTAACAACGCATCAAAATTAATGAACAACCCATAAAAAAAATCAATTATGCTTATGAATTCTATAAATAAATAAGTAACTAAAACAAATTTTCATTAGCAATATATATAATAGCACAATATAGAAAATAAATTCCTCGAAATAAAAATATATATAATAGCCCAATTAAAATATTTATACTGCAAAATTAATTAAAATCCTAGAAAAATTAAAATATGTAGAGCCTAGCAAAATTAAAATATATAGTAAAGTAAAAAAATTGGCTACACTTCGACCCTATATTGAGGAGGGCAATGATTACGTCGGCTGAACAATGACGAGTTGGTGGAAGAGGCGATTGTGCCTGACAACGAGGGAAAGGAGCCCGACGAGAACGAGAGATACGACCTGAAACAGAAACAGGTTGTCGAGGATGTTGACAATCCACCACAAAAGAGACAGCGCAACGAGTCATTCAAGGGCCCGGAGCAGCCGTCTTTTCACTATCTGGGCTTTTCTTATTGGGCTGATGGCCCGGATTGCTCTGGTCTTCAATTGGTGATCAACCACAACGAGATACTCAAGAGGCCGAAGCCCAGTCTGCCGGGTCGGGCTTGGAGTCGACGATCGACCTCAACGACCCGCCTCTGGGGGACTCGGGTGATGGCTCAATGCTCGACTTAAACATTTTGTCTCTAGAGATTATAGAAGCTCGTAACTCTGCGCGGATGCAAGACGCAAAATATGGCTTTACATATAACAATTACAAAAATAAATAATACTATTACTTTATAAGAATAATTACAAGAAATAAATAATACTATTACTTTATAAACTTTATATATAACAATTATACTACTTACTTTATAACTATAATAAATAACAAAATGTAATATTATTAGTTTGCGTGTCACATTCTCTGTTTAATTTGTTGTTGATATAAACAATGTTTTTAATTATTTTTTGAGATGGAAATTGATTCCATAAACCATGGAGTAAATTAGACTACATTTTGGCTTACTTTTGTTTTAATTGTTAGTAAAAGAACTCAAAAAAATCTTTTTCTTCTTATTTTTATTATTATTTACAAGTAATTTTCTGAGCACAATCGACTAGAAAAAAAAAGTTATGGGAAAGTCCATAATATAATACAGTTGATATTCCATTACACAGAAGTATATTTTAATAAAGTAAAAATGAAAGTTCATTAATAGCGCGCATGTAAAAAAGTTACAAAATAAAAATATATAATAGAAAAATAAATTCAGA
The DNA here is from genome assembly GCA_954870475.1 of Euphrasia confusa. Classification (NCBI taxonomy): domain Eukaryota; kingdom Viridiplantae; phylum Streptophyta; class Magnoliopsida; order Lamiales; family Orobanchaceae; genus Euphrasia; species Euphrasia confusa. The sequence goes on along the minus strand of OX940949.1, from coordinate 11,872,955 downwards.
AAAAAAAATATAAATAATGAAAAAAAAAAGATTATAATTAAGTTAAAATAAAAGTTTATTTAAAAATTTATAATCATATGGTAAAAAATATATATTGAAATAAAAAAATGACAAGAATTCCACAATATCCATAGCAACGACTACGTGGGCTCGAACGACTAGTTGGTGGGAGTGACGATCGTGCCCGACTACGAGGAAAAGGAGCCCGACGAGAAAGAGAGGGACGACCGGAAACAAAAACATGTTGTCAAGGATGTTGACAATCCACCACAAAAGAGGCAGCGCATCGAGTCGTCCAAGGGCTCGGAGCGGCCGTCTTTTTACTATCCGGGCCTTCCTTATTGGGCTGATTGTCACGCCCTACTTTCCTCGGGTCTCGAGGAACCTTGAACGCGCGGCAAACACTCGAAATATCCTTGTGGATTGCGAGTGTCTTCAGCCAAAACCAATAAAACGTGCCTAAGAGCAACTCGAATTTCTGGAAGGAAAAAGAGTTGAGAATTATGCGGAAAATAAGAGAAAGGTATTTTTGGGAGAGAACTTTTATTACTCACGAAAATTCTCAAAGAAAAGCTGAATAAAAATCATAAGGGTGAAGCCCTTTATATAGTACTCCAATACTAGTCCTAATCGAAAAAGGAAAAAGGAAAATCCTAATAGAAAAAGGAAACAAAAATAGGAGAAGGATTCTAGAAGGATCCTACTCCAAAAGGAAACAAAATCCGCTGTCCACATCATATACGTGCTTGGGCCTGTTCGCGGGCTTGTGGGCTGCGCGACCCAACTAACTGCTACGGCCTGCTACGGGCTTGCTACGGGCTCTCCAGCATCGCTGCGAGATGCTACGGGTTCGCTACGGGTTTCCCCAGCATCGCTGCGAGACGACCCAGTAACCTCTTTTACTTGACTCTCTGTGGAACCTCCACTAGTAACGCTGCCTTTCGGGCAGGGCGTTACATTCTCCCCCACTTGAATCGGAGACGCCCTCGTCGCCGTGTACTCTTGAAGTGTCTTGGAGAACTGCCAGAGATCATCCTCATATTCCCATGATGATTCTGAAGTGGGGAACCCTTTCCATCGAACAAGGAACATCGTGCGTCTGGGAACACCACGACGTTTGTCAACTTTAGAATCGAGCACCTCTTCGACTTCCCTCTCAAAAGACGCTACTGCAATAGGGGGTGCTCTACTAGACTCACCGCGCTCTAAGTATTCCGTGTCTCCGTGATATGGTTTAAGCATACTTACATGGAATACTGGATGAATCTTCATAGTTGGAGGCAGAGTAATGCGGTAAGCAACCTTACCAACCTTCGCCTCGACGCGAAATGGCCCTTCGTATCTACGTATCAGGCCCTTATGTAACTGCCGAAAAGCCTTGTATTGTTGTGGTAACAACTTTACAAGTACTTGGTCTCCTACGGCGAACTCTAACTCACGCCTCTTTGTATCTGCCCATTTTCGCATCCTCGATTGCGCCTTTGCTAAACATGCCTTAGCAGCATCAGCCCCTTCTCGAAGTGCCTTAGCCATGTTGACCGCACCAGGGCTCTTCTCCATCGGTATTGAGGCCGCGATTGGTGATTCGGGTTGCTGCCCAGTAGCTAATTCAAAGGCACTCTTGCCTGTAGACTCGTTGCGTTGCAGATTGTACGAAAATCGTGCCCCATCTAACAATTTCGCCCAATCTCTCTGGTTAGCACTTACGAAGTGCCGTAAATAGCACTCGAACAGTGCATTAGCGCGCTCCGTCTGCCCATCGGTTTGTGGATGGAAACTTGTAGAAAAGTTAAGTTGAGTTCCTAACAACTTAAATAATCCAGTCCACAACTTTCCGGTAAATCGCGAGTCTCGATCACTAACAATACTCCGTGGTAGACCCCAATATTTGACGACACCTTTGAAAAAGTCCTGTGCCGTCTCTTCTACTGTACAGTCCTTTGAACAAGGTATAAATGTACCATACTTCGAAAATCGATCCACAACCACAAGGATCGAGCCGAATCCGGCGGACTTTGGAAGAGCGCTGATAAAGTCCAAAGAAACTGATTCCCACGGCTTTGAGGGAACTGGTAAGGGTTCTAATAAACCAGCAGGAAGTTGGTTTAAGTGTTTGTCCTATTGACACACAAGGCACGTCCTCACGTACGCCTCAACCTCGTCGCGCATCCCTGGCCAAAAACATGAGTTCGAGAAGTGCTAGAGTACGACGCTGACCTGGATGCCCGGCCCACACCGTGTCGTGGCACTCCTTGATAAAATCGCGTCGTAAGTCCACTACCTTTGGCACATATACTCGTCTTCCTTCATGAACAGCAAGCCGTCTTCTAACCAGAAGCGTCTTGTTTTCCCTTGGGACACTAGGTTCATCATAGTTATGGCGAAGGGATCAGATGTTAAGCTATCCCGAACTTGACCCATGAGAGCTCCTTGGGCCTTACTGATTGCAGCCAACTCACTTTGACGGATTAAGGCATCCGCGACCACGTTGACTTTACCTGGTTTGTACTCCAAGTCGTAGTTGAACTCTGCTAGAAAATCCTGCCATCGCGCTTGCTTCGCTGATAATTTTGGTTGAGTTTGGAAGTAGGTTGTCGCGATGTTATCCGTCTTGATCACGAAGTGAGAACCTAATAAGTAGTGTCTCCAAGTCCGAAGACAATGAATCACCGCTGTCATCTCTTTCTCTTGGACAGTATATCGTCGTTCGGCATCGTTCAATTTCCGTGACTCAAAGGCCACGGGATGATGCCCTTGCATCAGCACTGCACCAATGGCAAAGTCCGAAGCAATCGTTTGTACTTCGAAGGGCTCAGCAAAGTTGGGTAACGCCAACACTGGTTCTCGACAAATTGCGTCTTTCAACCCTTGGAAGGCATGCTCGCACCTTTCCGACCAGTCCCAGGGGCGCCCTTTCTTCAATGTATCTGTTAGGGGTGCGGCTATCTTCGAGTAACCTTCAATGAACCTTCGATATTAGTTTACTAATCCAAGAAAAGAACGAACGTCACCTACTTTTCTGGGAGTTGCCCACTCTTTGATGGCACGAATCTTCGAATCGTCCATCATGATCTTTCCTTGACCAATGACATGTCCCAGAAAATGCACCGAGTTTCGGGCAAACTCGCACTTTGACTCTTTGACGTACAGCTTGGCCTCTCGTAAGGCTGAGAACACCATGTTGAGATGAACGGCGTGTTCTTCCAACGTTTTACTGTAAATTACTATGTCGTCGAGGTATACTACCACGAATTGGTCGAGAAAAGGCTGTAACACTCGGTTCATCAGGGTGCAGAAAGTTGTTGGTGCGTTGGTTAACCCGAAGGGCATAACCAACCAATCATAGGAACCGTACCTAGTGATGCACGTTGTCTTGACTTCGTCGCCCTTTGCGACTCGGACTTGATAGTAGCCTTTTTGTAAGTCCATCTTGGTGTATATCCTCGCCTCGCCCAACCGGTCAAACAAGTCAGCTATCAAAGGTATCGGGTATCGATTCTTGATAGTGATCTTGTTAAGGGCTCGATAGTCCACGCACATCCGCAGCGTCCCGTCGCTCTTCTTCTGGAACAAGACTGGTGCCCCAAAAGGCGATTTGGATGGCTGAATACGTCCAGTCTCCAGCAACTCGGTGAGTTGTTTACGTAGCTCTTCTAACTCTGGGGGGGCCATACGATACGGCGCTTTGGCTGGTGGCTTTGCCCCAGGTTCTAACTCGATAACGTGATCTACCTCTCTTCGGGGTGGTAGTTCTAGGGGTAGCTGGGCAGGCATCATGTCTCGATTCATATTAAGGACATTCACGATTACCTTGGGAATTAAATGAGTCGAGTCGATGTGACTATCGTCTTCTAGAACTGCGATGTATGTCTCGTCTCCCCTTCTCGCGCCTTTGGCAATTTGAATAGCCGAAAGTTGGTTGGCCTTGATGTTGCCCTCGGTTTGCCCGACTCCAGTAACTACGCATGGGGACCCCTTTTCCATGATGCACACCGCATTGTTTGCGGGTAAAACTACTGCGGACACGAGTTTTAGAAAATCCATGCCCAGTACCACCTTGAAGTCATCCATGGGAGCTACGGAGAAATCAACTAGGCCTGTCCACGTCCCTAAAGTAACTCGAACCCCTCGAGCTACTCCTGTTAGGGACTGCGCCTTGGAATTTACGGTTTTAATAGTGCCTCCTCCTTGAGTCCACTTTAAACCGAGCCTAGTACCTTCGTCTACTGTGATGAAGTTATGGGTTGCTCCCGTATCGACTAGCGCCAGTGTCGGACCTCCATGTATGATAGCTTCGACAAACATCAGTCCCTTTCTAGGCGTCGTTGGTTTGGGAACCACTTTAAGGGCGTTGAGCAATTGCATCGTCCCTACGTTGCGTTGCTCCGAGGAATCCTCTTCCTCGTCGTTCAGCATTGCCGTTAGTTTCCCGAACTTCGGACAATCGCGCATCCAATGAGGTCCTTTGCACAGATGACAGCCATCACGAGGGGGTCCAGTGCGGGTGGCTTGCCTCTCTTGATAAGTCTTCACCCCAAAAGACTTCTGTAGTGTCGACGTCTTATCGTTAATAGATGGCTGCGGTTTCGCCTGGGTTGTTTTGTTCGGAGTCGCCTTCTTTGTGTTGTCTGACTTTGGTTGGTACTCAATCAGTGATTCGGCAATGGCTATGGCCTAGTCCAGCGTCTTGATGTTGTGTCGTTTCACTTCTTGTTGTGGCCACCTCTGTAGTCCATCTATAAAAGTGAAGAGGATGTACTCCGCTGGAAGTTCGGGAATCATCAACAATATATTAGAAAAATTCGTGACATAGTCTCGAATAGACCCGGTTTGTCGAATTTCTCAGAACTGTTTTTGAGCTTCGAAAACCACGTTTTCTGGATAGAATTGTCGCTTTAATAGTCGTACGAACTCCTCGTAGGTATCTATAACGCACTCCTTGCGTTCGATGTCTCCCAGTTTACGCCTCCACCAAATACTGGCCGTCTCCACTAGTTGATCCGAGGCCACGCGGATCTTGGTTGCCTCGTTGGTAATTTGAGCTCCTTCAAAGTACCGTGTCATCCTCCAGAGATATTCATCAAGTACCTTGGCATCCCTTTGCCCATGGAACTCGATCGGCTTTGGTCCCTCAAACCGCATCCTAGGATGAGGGTGGCTAGTCTCCATGTCGAGATTCGCCTTCTTCAGCAGTGCTACGTCCTCCCGTAGGGTGCGCACTTGTTTCTCAAGTATGTCGGCACGTCTAGAGACAAGCCCTGCGTCTCCAGATCGTTCCTCAAGCTGAAACAATCTTTCTTCGATCAGCCCTGGATCAGAGAAAGACTCCTTGACGAGTTGCTTGGTTGCAGCAACTTCGTCTTTCGCGTAACCCTCCAAATCGGTAAACGCGGTCTCCAGCTTTTCGAGACGCTCGAGAATCTGACCAAGTACCAGGTCCATCCTTGGATCTTTACTCGAACCTCGTTTGGTCTTCTTCTTGATCCCGATCTCCTGAGCGCGACTCCTTACGGTTTCCGTTGAGTGATCGTCGCCTTCCTTATCGTCGATAAACTCCTCCGCTGTTCCTTTACCCATCGTTGAGTTGCAGAATTAGAGAAAGAACAGAAATCTCGGCTCTGATACCACTTGTCAGGCCCTACTTTCCTCGGGTCTCGAGGAACCTTGAACGCGCGGCAAACACTCGAAATATCCTTGTGGATTGCGAGTGTCTTCAGCCAAAACCAATAAAACGTGCCTAAGAGCAACTCGAATTTCTGGAAGGAAAAAGAGTTGAGAATTATGCGGAAAATAAGAGAAAGGTATTTTTGGGAGAGAACTTTTATTACTCACGAAAATTCTCAAAGAAAAGCTGAATACAAATCATAAGGGTGAAGCCCTTTATATAGTACTCCAATACTAGTCCTAATCGAAAAAGGAAAAAGGAAAATCCTAATAGAAAAAGGAAACAAAAATAGGAAAAGGATTCTAGAAGGATCCTACTCCAAAAGGAAACAAAATCCGCTGTCCACATCATATACGTGCTTGGGCCTGTTCGCGGGCTTGTGGGCTGCGCGACCCAACTAACTGCTACGGCCTGCTACGGGCTTGCTACGGGCTCTCCAGCATCGCTGCGAGATGCTACGGGTCCGCTACGGGTTTCCCCAGCATCGCTGCGAGACGACCCAGTAACCTCCTTTACTTGACTCTTTGTGGAACCTCCACTAGTAACGCTGTCTTTCGGGCAGGGCGTTACATGATGCTCAGGACTGCTCTGGTCTTCAATTGGTGAGGGCCGGAAATATGTCGCCAAAGGGTTTTGAACCCTTTTACTTTTCCTTATCATAAATCAAAATAAAAATATATAATAAAGTAAAAATAAGAGTTTATTAACCGCGCATGTTAAAGAAAAAAATTTACAAAATAAAAATATATAATAGCACAATATATATAGTATTGCAATTAAAAGAAAAAATCCATTAACAACGCATCAAAATTAATGAACAACCCATAAAAAAATCAATTATGCTTAGGAATTCTATAAATAAATAAGTAACTAAAACAAATTTTCATTAGCAATATATATAATAGTGCAATATAGAAAATAAATTCCGAAATAAAAATATATATAATAGCCCAATTAAAATATTTATACTGCAAAATTAATTAAAATCCTAGAAAAATTAAAATATATAAAGCGTAGCAAAATTAAACTATATAGTGAAGTAAAATATTTGGCTACACTTCGACCATATATTGAGGAGGGCAATGACTACGTCGGCCCGAACAATAACGAGTTGGTGGAAGAGGCGATTGTGCCCGACAACGAGGGAAAGGAGCCCGACGAGAACGAGAGGGACGACCGGTAACAGAAACAGGTTGTCGAGAATGTTGACAATCCACCACAAAAGAAACAGCGCGGCGAGTCATTCAAGGGCCCGGAGCAGTCGTCTTTTCAGTATCCGGGCTTTTCTTATTGGGCTGATGGCCCGGATTGCTCTGGTCTTCAATTGGTGATCAACCTCAACGGGCTACTCAAGAGGCCGAAGCCCAGTCTGCCGGGTCGGGCTTGGAGTCGACGATCGACCTCAACGACCCGCCTCTGGGGGACTCGGGTGATGGCTCAATGCTCGACTTAAACAGTTTGTCTCTAGAGATTATAGAAGTTCGTGACTCTGCGCGTAGGCAAGACGCAGAAGATGGCTTTACATATAACAATTACAAAAATAAATAATAGTATTACTTTATAAGAATAATTACAAGAAATAAATAATACTATTACTTTATAAACTTTACATATAACAGTTATACTACTTACTTTATAACTATAACAAATAACAAAATGTAATATTATTAGTTTGAGTGTCACATTCTCTGTTTAATTTGTTGTTGATATAAACAATGTTTTTTATTATTTTTTGAGATGGAAATTGATTCCATAATACGTGGAGTAAATTAGACTACATTTTGGCCTACTTTTGTTTTAATTGTTAGTACAAGACCTCAAAAAATTCTTTTTCTTCTTATTTTTATTATTAGTTACAAATAATATCCTGAGCACAATTGACTTGAAAAAAAAAGGTTACAGGAAACTCTAGAATACAATACAGTTGATATGACATTACACATTTACACTGAAGTATATTTTAATAAAGTAAAATGAAACTTCATAAATAGCCATGTAAAAAAAAATTACAAAATATATATATATATATATAATAGAAAAATAAATTAAGAAATAAAAATATATATAATGAAGAAAAAAAATATATAATTAAGTTAAAATAAAATTTTATTTAAAAATATATAATTATACTGTAAAATTTATTAACATCGTAGCAAAATTAAAATATATATTGAAATAAAAAAATGCACAATAATTCCACCATATCCGTAGCAAAATTAAAATATATATTGAAATAAAAAAATGCGCTACAGTTCAACCCTATATCGAGGAGGGCAACTACTACGTGGGCTCGAACAACGATGAGTTGGTGGGAGTGGCGATCGTGCCCGACAACGAGGGAAAGTAGCCCGACGAGAACGAGAGGGACTATCGGAAACAGAAACAGGTTGTCGAGGATGTTGACAATCCACCACAAAAGAGGCAGCGCGGCCAGTCATCCAAGGGCCCGGAGCGGATGTCTTTTTACTATCCGGGCCTTCCTTATTGGGCTGATGGCCCGAATTGCTCTGATCTTCAATTGGTGAGCTGTAAGGATAAATATGTTTGGGCATAACAATGCCTTAAAGATCTCGGCAGAAGTTGTTGCTATGCTAACATATTTATTTGTTTTCTTCTTTTTTCACAATTTAAAGTGTTGTAATCACTTGTTTTGGTGATTTGATTTTGCACGATTTGTTAGTTGGAACGTGCTTGGAAAAACAATCAACATAGAAGCTTTCTGCCGCAGCACAACAAAGCAGAGTTATGCCGCAGCGCTGCAAGGCATGGACCAAGTCGTTGAGTCAAGAGATCGAGCGAAGCATGAGCGTAGGGCAAAGGATTGCTGAAGTCCAGAGAGTATGGAAGTCAGTGCAGTACGGCAGAGCATTCTAGAAGAACTTCATAAGGCATTCCTCAGCAGTGGTCAAAACAGCCTGCCTTAGAATATCTCAACCGACTTGTTGACCTAGCATTTCAAGGAAATCAGTTGGGACTCTCCTCCTATAAATAGTGGACGATTCCAGCTGCATTCCTCAACAATCCAGAATACAATACAACAACTTAGAAACACTTTTCCATTACAAGATCGATCATCAAGCTTTTAGTGTCGCGACTTCATTTGTGAAGCTCGTCGTGCCTTGTGTTCTCTCGTCTCAAAGAGAGTTCTTTTGTTAGGTTGATGATTCGATAGCTTAGAATAGGTGTTCATTTCAGTAGCTAGGTTTTGTTGTTGATTGTTCATACTCTTCGGATACAATTAATACGATGTTGATTGTTCATACTCTTCGGATACGATTAATACGAAGGCATACATAAGACCGTTTCTTTAATAAGACCGTTTCGTATGTGTATAATTTAAATACACATACAAAGATTAAATTCGTGTTCTTTACATTTGTGTGTGTGTTCGTTGTTTTAAAGTGATTTATTTTTATTAATTCCGCTGCACTCTATATACATATATCACATACATATTTATGATATTAACAAACTGATCAATCTGAGTAAAATACTTAAATTAAGTAAATCAGTAAAAACGAATATTTTCTGTACAAGGCATAAGCTGTTCTGCCGCAGAACACTGCCTAGGCAGCTCATTTCAACACTGCCTAGGCAGCTCATTTCATTTATTTATTGTATGCGACTTTCAGGGGCCTAAATATATGTCGTTTTGAACCCCTTTACTTTTCCTTATCATAAATCAAAATAAAAATATATAACAAAGTAAAAATAAAAGTTTATTAACAACGCATGTAAAAGAAAAAAAATTAAAAATTACAAAATAAAAATATATAATAGCGCAATATATATAATAGGTAATTAAAAGAAAAATCCATTAACAACTGAAAGTGCGTGGCAGGGGTATTTACGAATAAAATACAAATAAAATACGCTGCCAAGCTTAAGGCAGGGCGATGCGCTACCGCATCACGAAGCCTTATAATAGAATTCGTTCGTTTATTTGTGATTTAGTTATTTAGTTGATTTACGTATTTTAATATGTGTATTAAAATATCAGATTAATATATAGGTGGTATATGTATATATTATGCAGCGGAAGAATTAACGTTAAGCACAACACTTATAATAGAAATTCGTTCGTTTATTCGTGATTTAGTTGATTTACGTATTTTAATATGTGTATTAAAATATCAGATTAATATATAGGTGATATATGTATAATAGACGATATACATAGATCAGGAATATCGTCAACATGTATATATTATGCAGCGGACAACAAACAAACAAACTCACACACACACAAACGAAACGAGAAATAAATAAAACAATGAATTAATCTTTGTATGGGTATTTAAATTAAATTTAAATTACCCATACAAATGTGCCGGCAAAAATATATTATTAAAGAAACGAGTCTTTACAATGAGTAATCTCGGATTTACAATCGATTAAACTCAAGGCAGTGCGAAGGCATTCCTTAACGTTTATCAAATTCGGAGATTAATGAACAATCAACACGAAAACAAAGCTACTGTAATAAACCTATTCTAAGCTCTTGATAATCAGCGTAGCTACAAAATCACTCTCACAGGCGAGAGGATGAACGGCACGAATAACTTCACAAGCGAAGTCTTCGGCACAACAAGCTAGATGATCGATCTAGGTGAAAATATGTTTTTGGATGTGTTAAAAGTGTTGAATAATGAGCTGAGGACTTCTGGTACTTATAGGTGAAGTCTCTCAACCGAATTCTCTAGTAAAACTAGGTTTGAAGTGGTTGAGAGAAAGTAGCAACCGCCTTTGACCAGCTCCTAGTTCTGCCGCGAAGCGAGCTGTTCTGCAGGCAGGGTGAACCTTCTTCATTAGATTGAAATGCTTTGCCTTCTGCCAATGCCTTCCATTCTTCTTCGTTTTCAGGTTCTCTATGCTTAACGTTCGTACTTAAGTCCTCTGCCCTTGTTCTTCGTGCGGCATGCTTAAGCTCTTCGTCGTGCGGCATGCCGAAGCTTCGTCCTGCCGCAAGGTTTTGTTCAGTATTCAAAGTCTCTATCTCCAGCTTGCCTTTTTGAGTCCTCTGCTCTTGTTCGTCCTGCGGCATGACGAAGCTTCGTCCTGCCGCAAGGTCTGGTTCAGTCATCCAAAGTATTGATTGTTCTTACAAGCACGAATCAGGTGATACATCATGCTAAAATACATCACACATAGAATGAGTGACAACAACAATATACAAAGAAAGGAGAAAAACATGTAAATATGTTCAGGGCATTGTTATGCCCTGCCTAACCATATTTACACTAACAACAAGGCATCAAAATTAATTAACAACACATAGAAAAAAAAATCAATTATGCTTATAAAGTCTATAAAAAATAAATAACTGAAACAAAATTTCATTAGCAATATATATAATAGACCCATTAATTCAGAAATAAAAATATATATAATAGCCAATTAAAATATTTATACTGCAAAATTCATTAAAAGCGTAGAAAAATTAAAATATATAAAGCGTAGCAAAATTAAACTATATAGTGAATTAAAATAATGCGTTATACTTCGACCCTATTTTGAGGAGAGCAACGACTACATCAGCTCGAACACCGACGAGTTGGTGGGAGTGACGATCGTGCCCGGCAACGAGGGAAACGACCCTATTTTGAGGAGGGCAACGACTACATCAGCTCGAACACCGACGAGTTGGTGGGAAAGACGATCGTTCCCGGCAACGAGGGAAACGAGTCTGACGAGAACGAGAGGGACGACCGAAAACAGAAACAGGTTGTCGAGGATGTTGACAATCCACCACAAAAGAGGCAGAATGATGACATGGATTGCTTTGGTCTTCAATTGGTGAAGGGCAGAAATATGTCGTCAAAGGTTTTGAACCCCTTTAATTTTCCTTATCATAAATCAATATAAAAATATATAATAAAGTAAAAATAAAAGTTTATTAATAAAGCATGTAAAAGAAAAAAATTTACAAGATAAAAATATATAATAGCGCAATATATATAATAGCGCAATTAAAAGAAAAATCCATTAACAACACATCAAAATTAACTAACCCGTAGAAAACAAATCAAGGGAAAAATGGCAATAAGGCCAATTTTCAACATTTTTTGACCAATAAGGCCAATTTCTAATTTTGGTGTCAATTAGGCCAAAATGTTCCAATTAGGCCACAAAAATGTATATGGAAGGACGAAATTACCCTTCCATATTAATTTGCAATCGAAATCGAGCTGGGGGAAAAATCGACACATTCAATTCTGCTCTCTCTCTCACCCTGCTCCGCCGCCGCTGCTGTTATTCACAATCGAGCCAAGGGAATTCATCTCCGTCGCCGCCGCGCGTTCAAGCCAAAGAGAGGGGGAAGGTCTCCACCGGTGAGCAGCTTCAATTCTCCGCCGAAGGAGAATCAGTTTCATGCAGTCCGTCTCCCTTGGCATCGATCGATCGATTTCATCTCCGTCGCCGCCGCCGCCGTTCCTGTCTCAGTTCAAATGTCAGATGCGCCGCCGCCCTCCTTGCCGGCGATTTCGAATCCAGGTACGTGATTTCGAATCCACGTGCCCGATCAGTGCTTAAAAGCTCGATTCAACATGCATGCACAGTGTGTGTGTGTGGATTGATTCAGTGTGCATTGAGCATGCATTCAGTGTTCATTGTTTATTGTTATGCATGTTCAGTGTTTTTTCGTTGCATTCAGTGTTAATTGAGCATGTGTTTCAGTGTTCAGTGTGCATGCATTCAGTGTTCCTGCACTGAGCTTGCCATTCAGTGCTTAATTGGTTTAGTCAGTGTCTAATTCACCATGCACTCAGTGTTCCTGCACTGAGCTTGCCATTCAGTGCTAAATTGGTTCAGTCAGTGTCTAATTCACCATGCGCTTTTTTCAGTCAGTGTCTAATTGCTTCATTCAGTGTGCATTGACCCGGAGTAATTGCTCTTACACACCGTACACACCTGTTGCACACTGAATCCATATTCAACCATGTGGATTCAGTGTTGATTTGATTCGTTCAGTGTTTAATGGCTTTGTTCAGTGTGCATTAGGCTTGGCTAATTGCACTTACACACTGTACACACCTTGTTGCACACTGAATCCATATCCACCTTGTTCAGTGCTGATTTCCTGCATTCAGTGTCAGAATGAATAACAGCTTGTTTCCACTAGGATACCTGTCATTCAGTGTTGGAAATGCAATGTGTTACAGGAATCAGTGTGTGTTGACTTTGTTTTCTTTGAGGCATTGACCTGTCTCCTTTTCAATAAATGCCTGCCATGTTAGTTGAGGGTTGAGGCATTTACTGCCAGTGTTATAAGTGTGAGGATGGTTATAAATACCTCGTCTTTTCTCGGGTTTCCTCATCTCATTTCTGTTCGATCGGGGGGGCAGCCAGCAACGATGCCGAGGCGCAGGGGAACACTCGATCGAGAGCCAGGACCGACACCAAGCGAGGCGGAATTTTTCAATAACAGTCCTCCCTCGTCGCCCGAACAAAGATTCAATGGCCGGCCAATCAGTCGGGGGCCACCAATGATGCCTAGGCGACCGGGCACACTTGATCGGGAGCCAGGACAGACGACAAGAAGTCGGGGGGTTGAATCTTGGAATGGTTCTCACTGGACCGAACAAAGATTCAATGGACGTTGGCATAAAGAGAAGTTTCCTCTCCCGGCTGTCTTTGTTCGTCCGATCAAGGATGAAATGGGGAATTTCATCGTTCTGACGGACTCCCTGGGCCAGAAATGGCACGTGCCTCTCACCACTCATCGGAATCAAACGGCCATCCACGGATTTCAATGGGAACGCCTCGTTCGAGAGTTTGGAGTGCAGGAAGGCTGGAACATCCGGGTTACCTGGACTGGAGGAAGAAGTTTCTCGGTTGGCGTATTCGAACAAAATGGCCAGTCGATGGTGCGCCCGGTCAGGGACCCCCCTCGTCGCGACCCAAGACTTCCTCCATCTCATTATTATTCTTGTTAATCTTTTTTGTGCTTTTTTTGGTGTTTCCTGTGATTGACGACTTTGTCTTCGTTGTACTGCTTGCTTAATAAGACTTTTAGTTTCAAAAAAAAAAAACAAAAAAACAAAAAAAAAAAAAAACACTGTCTCGTCTGAATTTAACACTGAATAGGCCTTAAAAACACTGACTGATTGACCGTGCATTTAACACTGAACATGTCTTAAAAACACTGTTTGAGGCAACACATTGAATCACACAATCAAACACTGAGCACACTTTTAAAGCACTGAACACACTTCAATAGCACTGAACACACTTTAATAGCACTGAACACCCTTTATTAGCACTGAACACACAGAGACACACATTGAATCACACTGACTGACTGTGAGTCGTTATTTTGTGTTTCTCAGCAGGGACCGCTGTTTTCGCATTTTGTGCATTCGGCGGTGAGAATTTGGTGTCCAGAATCGATTCCTCCCGTGCGGCCGCCCTTCACCAGCTGAAGGAAACAGTCGAGCTTCAGTGGCCTGAGCTCCGAGACGTCGCGTACGGCATGCATTACTCTGTACCAGATTTCCCAAACTGTGTGCTCTCAACCGATGCGGACATGTCGAACATGGTATCCCTAGCTGCGCTTCACAAGCTGCCTCGGGTGAGCATCGACATTTCCGTCGCGACAGAAGACCACACCTCTAGTTCTGTGTTCTCGACGGTGTCCAACAGTACTGCTGTCAGTGCGACTGGAACAGAAAACAACGAGGGATTCGAAGCAGCAGAAGATATGCTCCGCCTGTTTGGTCCGTCGAGTTCTAAAGTGCTGTTAACCGATGGCTGGGACAAAGAGATCTCGGGCGTCGGTCAGATGTTCAGAGGAGGTGCCCCGGACTTTCGAAACGCACTCTGTAAGATGGCAGTCGGAGTGGGATTCGATTTCGAGTACGTGAAGAACAGACCCGAAAAGGTTTCTGCCGTGTGCTCGAAGAAAAGCTGCACGGGATGCAGCTGGTCTGTGTGCGCCGTGATGGATCGAAGCAACGACTTCTTCTAGGTCAAGCAGCTGAGTAACGAGCACAGCTGCTGTTGGAATTCGATATCCCGGGGTATCAAAAATTGCGGAACCGATAACCCCGACCGAAATTCCGTCGCCGGAAACCGATCACGAACGCCACGAAGAACCGGGCTCGACAAGAGCATCGCCGCGGGATGAACCCACGGCTAAACCCTAGCCGAACCCCGACGTGGGGTTCGCGATCGCATGCACATGCGATCGCCGGGGCTGTCCAACAGCCCCCGGTGGTGAGTCCGGCGACTCACCACCACCGCCGGAGGAGGGGCGGTCAGCTCCCAGCTGACCAGCCGCGGCCCAGCCGCGGCGTCCCTCGCGATCGACCTCACGGTCGATCGCACGCCTCGGCTCCAGCCGGGGCTCCTCCCGTGCACCGTCGCCGTCCAAGGTGGCCGGGGGGTTCGTCCCGCCGTGGCACCAGCCCACGGCTGAACCCCCAGCGATCGACTTCACGTCGATCGCTTGCCCCGGCGAGAGCCGGGGCTTTCCCTTGTCCGCGCGCCGCGGCGGTCCGAACCCTAGGGTTCGGCCGCCACCCTTCGATCCCGACGGGGATCGCGGATCCCCGTATCCCGGTCTCGACGTTTTCCCGGATCTTGTGTTCATGTACATATTACAATTCATATCACATACGATCATAGAGGGGGTTTGATGATCATACCTTTTGATTTGTTGTGCGGAGAAACAAAATCAATTGAAGACCTTTGAATCTTCCCACGTATTCCTTGCACTCCGTTCGAACGTCGGGTGGGCGACGATCTATCGAACTCCTATGGATCTCCTTCAACTCTCTAGAATATCAAGTATGATAATCTTGTCTTATGATTTATGAAGGCCATGTAGTGCTTTTATAGGCTACGTAGGGGATCTAAAGGAGGTGGAATATTGGGCTTCCAATATTGATGATTAAATTGAGCCCACTGCCCAAGTCCATTAATCCTTATCAATATTAATTAATTTATTTTCCACTATATAAATTAATTGCACTCCCAATATTAAACCATATTATATCAAATAATATTTCTCCGGTAGTATTTATTTATTCCGTGTATTTAAGATAGAAATATCCATGAATAAAATTAATTTATTGCTAATTAATTTATTCATCTCTTTAATCCGAGACTAGTACTATTCAACCTTAATTATTGTGCGGAACGAATCCACTCATGAGGTTTACACAATAATTCCTTTTGAACTCATCTCGGGGATATTATCAACCCTTACGGGATACACTGTCCGGTCAATTATTCACGGCATGCCATATATAAAATATAGTGACCCAACTTAACCGGTAATTAACCCAATAATTAAATCGGTTAATTCCTTTGGTAAATCAAAGTCACTTATATTAAATATACGCACCCGCAATAATATCGGGGATTAAGAATGAAATACTCTGAGACTCGAATCGATTATCGCCGGCAATCCTAATCGATGAATCTCAACGATCCGCTCAATACATCAAGTGTACAAGTGTGATAAAATAATTAAGATAAATTATTTTCTCTCTCACACAACGACTATACCGATAGATTAGTTCGTGTCCATCTAGGTCGTGAGCAACTGTTCAATTAAATACGAGTAACCGATAGTATGATCTTCTGTGTGCCCATGCACACCATACTAACTACAACGTATAAAATCCAGAACTATGGTTTGCATTTATTTAATTAATAAATAATTAAAAGCAAAACAATTGTTCGTTAATTTAATAGATTAAATGCTATGACGGGGAGTTTACCGTTACTTAAATCTAGACATTAAGTACACAACTCCAACAATCTCCCACTTTTACTAAGGTCTAGTCATTTCCTCCAAACTCCCGACTCCCATACTCATCACGTGCTTAAGGTGTACTTCCGAGAAGTACTATGTGAATGAGCACTCTAGGTTGTCGCTCTGAAGTTATCTTGGTGACTACTACGTCGTCTCCCTCGACGACGACTCGTATCAGGTGGTACTTGCACTATGTGTTAACATCACTTTTCGACTTATGACTTCTTCCGGTTTACCATGCACCGCTATGAAATAGCCTTTTGGCAAACCAAGAGCCATATCCAAGTCTTAGAAGTTATCCCGGAACCTAACCAAAATTTCCGCTGCCTCTGAGGCTGCTATTCGGTTATGAGAGAGTCTGAGAAGCATCCTGCTTATTACTCTTTTCATATTAAAGGTTCCACCTCTCTCAAAAGTGAACACATAGCCTGATATCGACATACACTGGCCCTTCTCTGATTTTGGATCTGAGAATGTGTAATCTAAGAAGATTTCGTCTTGCTTAATAATCCAGTACTTCGCAAGTACTATTACAGCATCTGAAAATCTCTTGTCCAGATTACTTTGATATCCTCCCACTACGCTAACCGCATAGTTTATATCAGGTTCTTATTTTTCAACATTGCATCTAAGCTTTCCACACAAAGTGTAGGAACCTGCCTTTTGTGCATGTTAAAACAACCATAATCGCATAAGATGTCCAGGAGAAGTACAATGTTCTTTTCCCTAGATCATAAGATCTTAAGAACATGATCCAACTTCTACTCAATCTTATATCTTGATTCATTTAGACAACCATTATTTTATGTCTGACAACATCTTTACATTGTTGCCAATGATAAAACGTTATCTACATAAAATCCCCGAGAAACACCACCTTGTTTCCATTACGTTTCCAATACTGTTGGAAATCGATATCCCGGGCTATTAAAATTATGCGGAACCGATAGCCCGACCGAAATACTTCATCGCCGGAGATTGGATCCCCGACTCATCCGCAGGAGTCCGACCTTTGGAGACTACGCGCCCGAAGACACGCAGCCCGCCCCCAGCCGATTTTCTCCCGCGAGTCGGATCCATGGACGCGAACCATCTCACGTCGACGGAGCTCGACTTGAGCATCACTGCCACGGGATGAAACCCCGCGGCTAGAAAACCCTAGCCGAGCCCCCCCAGCCGCGAGGGGCTCGCGATTGCACGCCGCGATCGCCGGGGCTGTCCAGCAGCCCCCGGTGGTGAGTCCGGCGACTCACCACCATCGCCGGAGGAGGGGCGGTCAGCCCCCAGCTGACCCGCCGCGGCTCCAGCCGCGGCTTTCCCCGTGATCGACCTTGCGGTCGATCGCATGCCCCGGCTCCAGCCGGGGCTCCTCCGTCGTGCCTGGCCGCCGGTGGAGGGCTGGGGAGGAACCAGCTGCCGTGGCACCAGCCCACGGCGGTCTCCCCGCGATCGACCCTAGGTCGATCGCTTGCCCCGGCGTCCAGCCGGGGCTCCCTCGTCCGTGCGCCTCGATCGAACCCTAGGGTTCGATCGCCCCCTCGGTTCCAAACCGAGGGTTCTCTCGATCTTCGCCGGGGATCTCGAATCCCCGTCCCCGAAGTTCGTACGTTTATCCGGATCGTGTGTTCATGTATATACTACAATTGATTCACATAAAATCATAAAAGAGGGTTTATGATTTTACCTTCGATTCGTTGTGCGGAGAAACGAAATCAAACACCTTTGATGACCTTGCGATCTTCCCACGTATTCCTTGCACCTCGTTCGAACGTCGTGTGGGCGACGATCTATCGAACTCTTATGGATCTTCCTCACTCTCAAAACTTTATGATTGGCGTAGGTCAATTAATTGTGTTATGAAAAGTGAAGACCATGTAGTGCTTATATAGGCTACGTAGGGGATCATAAGGAGAATAAATATTGGGCTTCCAATATTGAAAATTAAATTGGGTCCAACCCAAATCTATTAATTCTTATCAATATTAATTTTATTTATTTTCCACTATATAAATAAAATTGCACTCCCAATATTATTCCATATTATATCAAATAATATTTCTCCAGTAGTATTATATATTCCGTGTATTTAAGATTTAAATATCCATGAATAAATTTATTTATTGCTCAATAAATATTATTCATTTCTTATATCCGAGAATAGTACCGTTCAACTTTAATTATTATGCGGATTAAATCCACCTGCAGGGTTTACATAATAATTCCTTATGAACTCATCTCGGGGATATTATCAACCCTTACGGGATACACTGTCCCTTCAAGAATTCACGGCATGCCATATATAAAATATAGTGACCCAACTTAACCGGTAATTAACCCAATAATTAAATCGGTTAATTCCTTTGGCAAATCAAAGTCACTTATATTAAATATACACACCCGCAATAATATCGGGGATTAAGAATAAAATACACTGAGATTTAAATCGATTATCCAAGGCAATCCTAATCGATAAATCTCAAACGATCCGCTCAATACACAAAGTGTACAAGTGTGATAAAATAATTAAGACAAATTATTTTCTCTCTCACACAACGACTATACCGATGGACTAGTTCGTGTCCATCTAGGTCGTGAGCAACTGTTTGATTAAATACGAGTAACCGATAGTATGATCTTCTGTGTGGGCCCGACACACCATACTAACTACAACGTATAGAATCCAGGACTATATTTTGCGTAAATAATTAATGATAATTAATTGCAAATAATTGTTTATTAATTAAATAGGTTAAATGCTATGATTGGGAGTTTACCGATGCTTAAATCTAGACATTAAGTACACAACTCCAACAATCTCCCACTTGTACTAAGGTCTAGTCATTTCCTCCAAACTCCCGACTCCCATACTCATCACGTGCTTAAGTTATACTTCTCAGAAGTATTATGTGAGTGAGCAATCTAGGTTGCCGCTCCGAAGTTATCTTGGTGACCACTGCGTCGTCTCTCTGACGATGCTTCGTATCAGGTGGTACTTGCTCTATGTGTTATCATCATCTTTTGAACTTATGACTTCTTTCAGTTTACCATGCACCGCTATGTACATAGCCTTTGGTGAACCAAGAGTCATATCCAAGTTCAGAGGTCATTCCGGAACCTAACCAAACTTCCGCTGCCTCTGAGGCTGCTATTCGATTTATGATAGAGTCCGAGAAGCATTACGCTTATCACTCTTTCATACTTTAGGTTCCACCTCTTCTAAAAGTGAACACATAGCCTGATATCGACTTACACTGGTCTTTCTCTGATTTTGGATCTGAGAAACTGTAATCTAAGAAAATTTCGTTTTGCTAGTTATCCAGTATTTTCAAGTACTTTTACAGCATTCGAATATCTCTTATCCAGATTACTTTGATGTCCTTCCACTATGCTAACCGCATAGTTGATATCAGGTCCTTGTTTTATAACACCACTTCCACAAAGCTCTCCACACTCGAAGTGTAGGAAACCGCTTTGTCTATATCTATCTCTTTTATGTGTGCAAGACACATACCTTAGATAGATGCATTCTGTTCTCGAAAGGTAATAACCTTTCTCAGAATTGTGCATGTTTTAAAAACAAACCATAATCGTATAAGATATCTAAAGAGAAGTACAATTGTTCTTATCTAGAGATCGAAAGACTTCTAAGAACATGATTCAACTTCATCTTAATCTTATATTTCGACTCACTTAGACAACCTCTATTTTATGTCTGACAACACTTTTACATTGTTGCCAATGATGAAGTGTTATCTACACAAAATTCCGAGAAACATCACTTTGTTTTCATTACGTCTCCAACACACCAATCTTGTCTTTGCTTCTTGATAAACCCATAAAATGGACTATCTCATCAATTTGCAAGTTCCACAAGTTTCGGCTCTGTGATAATCCATAAATGGATTCACTGAGCTTGTACTTCTAAATGATCTTGCCTCTTAACAATAATACTTATTGCTATCCAAGCAGGCACATTTAGATTAGTACTGCCCCTATGCAGAACTAGGGATTGATTTCATGTATACTAGATCCAGAGTTCAAAACTCCTCCAGTCTTATGAACTTCTCTGGTTGCTTAACAACCTCCCACTGCAATGGCGTTCCGGTGCATAACAGTAATGACATTAGGTGAAGTTAGTGGTGTACTAATACTCGGTTAGGCAGGTTCTCAGTCTTCTCTCTCCTCATTATAAAGTATCTTGTTCATTAGGGCATTTGTAGTTCATATAATAGTCTTCTCCAAGAACCGGGCGAAAACACCCTTCTGGTCCGTGGTACTATTGAACATACAATTACTTGTTCAACTAGGATATTCTACAACCATATCCAATATGTTGTTGTATCCAGAAAATCCATAGAACATAGGTAGTTCCGAACAAACTTGTTCTTCTACCATTAGAATCCCATTTCTCATTCCTGACACACCATGTCTACACATCAGTGTATGGTGCAGTCGCTTGAGACTTAATCTCAATCTTTGATTTATGCTATGCGTTATTTAGATAGGTGACAGCCTCCGCGAACAGGTCGCAGGCTCCCAATGGATATACTTTGAAGGATCCCCATAATGGCTTTGTGTTGAAAAACACTCCGCCTTTATGACACATCAAGCATTCTAATCCATCTTCGAGTGTTCTTGAAAGAACGACTCGTACCTTTTTCTAATTACACATACGACATTAATCATTTTCTATACTTGTCCGAATTCCATTCTTTAACCAGAAAGGTTAACTCAGTTGTATCATCTTTCAAGATCGATTCTTAGGTCGGGAGGTCCATTCCTCCAACTATAATTGATCAAATCAACTTCGACCTTTTGAATCCCTTTTGAATAGATACTATTAAGTTTAGGTATTCACAAGTATAATGATTGATAAGAGAAATACATCTAATAAAACAAGTTATACAACGGTTTGTTGCATTGTGGTAGACTAAGGATTCATCATTCATATATTGCTATCTAATGTACCAGAATAGATATCGCCATTATTTCTTATCTAAACCATCAAATGATTAAAGAAATAAAATATCCATTAATAATAGAAATCCAGAACAAAAGTTCTTTCTAAAATGAAAGGTACAAAGCAATAAACTTGAAATGAAATCCTATAACTATCAAAAAGATAAACGTCTTCCACTGCAACTGCTGCTTCCTCAACAGCTCTGCCCATGAGGACTCGAACTCTTCTTATCTAAGTCGCCGGGTTTTCTGGAACCCCTGCATTTAGAATGCACATACCGTCAGTGGTTCCATATCTACACACCAGAATTCTGGTAGATAATACCGCTGACTATGTTTTACGACTAAAGAAAAAATTCGTACCTTTGAGAGGACAAGATGTAGACCCCCAGTACTCAGACTGCTTCCCTTGGGGATATTTGCCAGAAGGCTTCTTTATCCCACCCTTTGGTCCAAGTCCCTTAGGACCACCGGACCTCCTTGTCTTCTTCTCCTTTCCCTTGCCTTTAGGTCCGAGACCTTTGGCTTTGGCTATAAGAGCTTGCGATTGTTTCAACTCGTCCAAAAGATCCATCATCTCAAAAACATGATCAAGTGTTTCATCAAAGCAACAGATCTTTATGAGTATCCTCATCGCCTCTTTTCTAGCCTCCTCATCATGTCCAAACAGCAACTTGAGTTTGAGCATGACATCATGATTAATGGTTAATGAACGAGCACTATCCCATTTCTCAAAGTCAAAAATCTCATCCTCAGTCGAGTTAATGGTGAGTCCAGGAGGACAAGTTTCACCGAGTACATCTTTGTACTCCTTTACAGTCTGAGCAATGTCTAACTCCTCTTTCCATTCAACACAGTGTGGAACCAGTGCGTTAAATTCCTCAAGTATCATCTCAAGTGGATTCATAGCAATTTTCTAAACCTATAAGCACATTTAAACAAACAATTAATTTAATATCCGACGTTATCTCCCTGGAATAACATCATTAAATTACTAATCACATCTAAAATCCCATCAGGTAAGGCAAGCCACGTGGTGTGGACGTTTACCCACCCAAATGATTTAGCAATTAGTTTTTCTTTGGTCATACATCAATCATAGCGTAACCTCGTGGGGAGGGATACTATAACGCGTATCTAAGTGTAAACCATTACTTAGTACCAAAGTAAACTACTTGGAATTGCTACATCACCGCAAGCCACGTGGTGTGGACGTTTACGATAACTTCACAACTCTTCGTAATTACTTACAACTGTCTACATCAATTAATCCAAAGTCCGTCAGCATAGCAAGCCACGTGGTGTGGACGTTTACCAGTTAAGAGACTTTTATAATTGACTCCCAATTACTTGATCCATTTAATCTCGTAGATCAATACGTGGAGAATCATAAGTGAAACTCGAAGTTTCTAACCAGTGATTCACCATGCGAACGACCCTATCTCTCATAAATGAGGGAGCCGAGCAGACAAACGACCCATCTATAAAAGTATGGCACGAAAGTCTCTAATTTGTGTCCTCTACATGACCAAGTGGCTCTGGCTCCATTCCACTCCCCGGGGTGAGAATGAGTCGACTTGAAATCAGCTTTGGAAAGACAAATTAGGCATTGTTTGATAAACTTAATCAATGTTTCTCATAAAAGGAATTACAAGAATTCTCCTCCAATGACTCATCTATACGAACTTCAAAAGTCCATAAGAGTCACCAAGAGAACAGTAATGGAGACCATGGGAATGTTTCCATCCCCTCTTCCACTTAGCTTTTTATTATAAAGGGATACGCTATCTAGTGCATAAAAATAAACACATATAGCATGCATGAAAGCAATAAAGCACATAGATCACATCACAAATAATGCTAGAGAAATTATTTTTCCCGACTATCATGGCTTTATCTTCACATGCATCTTCTAGTCTTCAGTCTTCGTTCTTGAATGCTCCATTTGACGAGAATATTAATTTCTAATATTTAAATCTATTTATTTTCAATTAATCCAAAAGTTACTTAATTCGAAAATTAAGTCAATCGAATATATCGAAAATAAAATTAAATATTATTAATATTTTTATTTATTTAATTTCCCATCTAATTCTATTAAATCTTTTAGAATAATCTATCCAAGTAAAACTCGGAATATTCTAGAAGACTTCCATAATAGAATAAGGAAACAAAAATAAATTTAGGACTCCTCTACTTTCCATTATCAATTTATTTCCATCTAATGAAAATTCCCAAGAATAGGAATAATCAAATAGGAAATAAATTAATACCAAATTAATTAAATTCCTAATCCATGAATATTTCCATAAAGGAAATAAAGCAAATAGGAATAAAATCAATTCAATTAATTCTTTCCTAATCCATGAGAGTTTCCTAAAAGGAAGACACTCAAATAGGAAAGTCGAATTAATTTCGGGAAGTCGGATTATGGTAGGAGTAGCGCGGGTTGGGAGTCCCCGTACCACCCCCACCGTCGACTGCCGCCCGGGAGGAGCACCGCCGCCGCCCCCAGCCCACGCGCCACCACCTCTGGTGGCCGGCGTGGCCGGAAGCTCCCGCGGACAGCCCCATGCCGGCGATCGATCCATGGGGTCGATCATGGGGATGATCGGCCCCTTCGTCCATTGTCTTCTTCGTCACACCTTCTTCGTCTTCCGGCGATCGTCTCAACATCGAACCAACGTAATTAAAATTACAAGAATTAAATTACAATTATCCGGTATCGATTCTATACATGAAATCGACCCTATACATTTTCCGGAAAAAGTAGAACGTAATAATAAATCCTAAATTCGGTCAACCCCCGAATTTTTACTATTACAAGCATTCAACCACACAAAACGAATCTCGACATGTCCGAGAGTTTAATAATCATGATAATTAATTAAGCAATAATTAAATCAACCATGATAGCCGGAAATCCTGCAAGGTAGAACAACAATCGAGCATATACATGAACACGAAACCAAACGCTCTGATACCAATTGTTGGAAATCGATATCCCGGGCTATTAAAATTATGCGGAACCGATAGCCCGACCGAAATCCTTCATCGCCGGAGATTGGATCCCCGACTCATCCGCAGGAGTCCGACCTTTGGAGACTACGCGCCCGAAGACACGCAGCCCGCCCCCAGCCGATTTTCTCCCGCGAGTCGGATCCATGGACGCGAACCATCTCACGTCGACGGAGCTCGACTTGAGCATCACTGCCACGGGATGAAACCCCGCGGCTAGAAAACCCTAGCCGAGCCCCCCCAGCCGCGAGGGGCTCGCGATTGCACGCCGCGATCGCCGGGGCTGTCCAGCAGCCCCCGGTGGTGAGTCCGGCGACTCACCACCATCGCCGGAGGAGGGGCGGTCAGCCCCCAGCTGACCCGCCGCGGCTCCAGCCGCGGCTTTCCCCGTGATCGACCTTGCGGTCGATCGCATGCCCCGGCTCCAGCCGGGGCTCCTCCGTCGTGCCTGGCCGCCGGTGGAGGGCTGGGGAGGAACCAGCTGCCGTGGCACCAGCCCACGGCGGTCTCCCCGCGATCGACCCTAGGTCGATCGCTTGCCCCGGCGTCCAGCCGGGGCTCCCTCGTCCGTGCGCCTCGATCGAACCCTAGGGTTCGATCGCCCCCTCGGTTCCAAACCGAGGGTTCTCTCGATCTTCGCCGGGGATCTCGAATCCCCGTCCCCGAAGTTCGTACGTTTATCCGGATCGTGTGTTCATGTATATACTACAATTGATTCACATAAAATCATAAAAGAGGGTTTATGATTTTACCTTCGATTCGTTGTGCGGAGAAACGAAATCAAACACCTTTGATGACCTTGCGATCTTCCCACGTATTCCTTGCACCTCGTTCGAACGTCGTGTGGGCGACGATCTATCGAACTCTTATGGATCTTCCTCACTCTCAAAACTTTATGATTGGCGTAGGTCAATTAATTGTGTTATGAAAAGTGAAGACCATGTAGTGCTTATATAGGCTACGTAGGGGATCATAAGGAGAATAAATATTGGGCTTCCAATATTGAAAATTAAATTGGGTCCAACCCAAATCTATTAATTCTTATCAATATTAATTTTATTTATTTTCCACTATATAAATAAAATTGCACTCCCAATATTATTCCATATTATATCAAATAATATTTCTCCAGTAGTATTATATATTCCGTGTATTTAAGATTTAAATATCCATGAATAAATTTATTTATTGCTCAATAAATATTATTCATTTCTTATATCCGAGAATAGTACCGTTCAACTTTAATTATTATGCGGATTAAATCCACCTGCAGGGTTTACATAATAATTCCTTATGAACTCATCTCGGGGATATTATCAACCCTTACGGGATACACTGTCCCTTCAAGAATTCACGGCATGCCATATATAAAATATAGTGACCCAACTTAACCGGTAATTAACCCAATAATTAAATCGGTTAATTCCTTTGGCAAATCAAAGTCACTTATATTAAATATACACACCCGCAATAATATCGGGGATTAAGAATAAAATACACTGAGATTTAAATCGATTATCCAAGGCAATCCTAATCGATAAATCTCAAACGATCCGCTCAATACACAAAGTGTACAAGTGTGATAAAATAATTAAGACAAATTATTTTCTCTCTCACACAACGACTATACCGATGGACTAGTTCGTGTCCATCTAGGTCGTGAGCAACTGTTTGATTAAATACGAGTAACCGATAGTATGATCTTCTGTGTGGGCCCGACACACCATACTAACTACAACGTATAGAATCCAGGACTATATTTTGCGTAAATAATTAATGATAATTAATTGCAAATAATTGTTTATTAATTAAATAGGTTAAATGCTATGATTGGGAGTTTACCGATGCTTAAATCTAGACATTAAGTACACAACTCCAACAAATACACCTATCGTCTTTGCCTTTTGATGAATCCATTAAATGGACTATCTCATCAATTCGCAAGTTCCACGATTTACAGCTTTGTCCCAATCCATAAATGGATTTACTAAGCTTGTACTTTAAACGATCTAGCCTCTTAACAATAAACCTTATTGTTCTCCAAGTAGGCTCATTTAGATCTAGTACCGCCCTTATGCAGAACTAGGGATCGATTTCATGTCTACTAGATCCAGAGTCCGAACTCCACTAGTCTTATGAACATCTCCTGGTTGTCCAACAACCTCCCACTGCAATGGCGTCCTGGTGCATAACAGTAATAACAATAGGTGCAGTGTGTGGTGTACTTCTACTCGGTTTGGCTGGTTCCCAGTCTTATGTCCTTTCTTCTCTTTCCAAGGTATTACTTTTAATTCAGGCTTTGTGGTTCATCTAATAGTATTCTTCTATGAACCGAACGATAGACGTCCCTCTGGTTCATAGCACTATAGAACACACAATACTTCGTTCATCTAGGATATCCTACAACCATTCTTGTTGTATCCAGGAATATCCATAGAACATAGGTAGTTCCGAACAACTTGTTCTTTTACTATTAGATTTCCATTTCTTATCTCTAACGCACCATCTCTACACGTAAGTGCATGGCGTGTCCCTTTGGGTTTGAATCCCAAACTTCGATTATGCTTATGCGTTATTTAGATAGGTGATGGCTTCCGCGACCAAGTTGCAGCCTCCTAATGGATATACTTTAACGGTTCCCCATAATAGCTTTGTGTTCATTGACTAGTCAAAACACTTTGCTGTTATGGCACATTTAAGTATTCTAATCCATCATCGAGTATTCTTGAAAGAACTACTCGCACCTTTCTAATTTACACATACGACTGCATATCTAATCATTTCCAATACTTGTCCGAATTCTACCTTTTACCAAAAAGGTTTGCTTAGATGTATTATCCTCCAAATTCAATTCTCAGGTCGGAAGGTCCATTCCTTCAACTATAATTGATCAAATCAATTTCGACCCTTTTGAATCTTATTTGAAAATACTACTAAGTAAAAGAATTCACAAGTATAATGATTTAATAAAGAAATATCTAATCAAGTAAAGTAAGTTATAGAATGGTTCGTTGCATCGTGGTAGACTTAGGATCTATCATTCACATATTGCTATCTAATGTACCCGAATAGATAATACCCATTATTCCAAAATCATCCAATGATTAAAGAAATAAAATATCCATTCATTAATAATAGAAATCCAGAACAAAACGTTCTTTCTAAAATAAAGGGTACATAATGCAATAATCTCGAAATGAAATCCTATTTAACTACTAAAGCAGATAAATGTCTTCCACCGCAACAGCTGCCTTCTCTACAGCTTTTGCCCGTGTAGACTCGAACTCTCCTTCTCTAAGTTGCCGGGTTTTCTGGAACCCCTGCATTCAAAATGCACATACCGTCAGTGGTTCCATATCTACACACCAGAATTCTGGTAGATAATACCGCTGACTATGTTTTTACGACTAAAGAAAAATTTGTACCTCTGAGAGGACATTCAGACTTCCAGTGTCCAGACTTGTTGCATCGGAAGCAATTGCCCTTTGGCTTTGCAGCCCCCACTCGTGGTACAACCTTCTTGACACCACTGGGTTTTCTGGCTTGCTTCCTTCTCTTGCCCCTACCTCCACCAGGCTTAAAGCCTTTGGACTTGGTAGCTACAAGCGCTAGAGACTTGCCCTTCTTGTAGATCCCCTCTGCCGCCTTCAGCTCAGTCAGGAGTTGCGCAAGAGAGTAAGATAGTTTACCCATATTATAACTCATGCGAAACTGCTCAAAGCTAGGGGTCAGAGACTGGAGTATGATGTCGACTTGCGTCTCAGCATCAATTTGAGCTCCTAGGATCTCAAGCTCATTCAACAGACCCATCATCTTAAGAACGTGCTCCCCTACGGGCGTTCCTTCAGACTGAGTAGTTGTCATGAGGACTCTCATGGCTTCTTGCCTTGCCGCACGATCTTGCTCTCCAAACATCTCCTTGAGGTTAAACATCATATCATAGGCAGTGTCCATCGACTCATGTTGGGTTTGGAGTACATTTGACATAGAAGCCAAAATATAACACCTAGCCATTTCATCAGCCTTTTTCCACTTCCGATATGCTAGTTTTTCCTCATCAGTTGAGGCAGGTGTGGGCTCAGCAGGGCATACTTCATGGAGTACGAACTTGTACTCCTCAGAAGTCAGGACAATGTCTAGATTTCTCTTCCAATCAATGTAGTTGGGGCCAGTGAGCTTATGCTCCTTGAGTATCATAGAAAGTGGGTTCATAGCTATTCTCTAAACCTATAAGCACATTTAAACAAACAATCAATTTAATATCCGATATTATCTCCCTCAAATAATATCATTAAATTACTAATCACATCTAAAATCCCATCAGGTAAGGCAAGCCACGGTGTGTGGACGTTTACCCACCCAAATGATTTAGCAATTAGATTTTCTTTGGTCATACATCATTTATAGCGGAACCTCGGTGGGAGGAATACTATAAAGCGTATCTAAGTGTAAACCATTACTCAGCACCAAAGGAAATCGTTTGGAATTGCTACATCACCGCAAGCCACGTTGTGTGGACGTTTACGACAAATTTACAAATCTTCACAATTCCTTACAACTGTCTACATCAATTAATCCAAAATCCGTCAGTATAGCAAGCCACGTTGTGTGGACGTTTACTATACTAAGAGACTTTTATAATTGACTCCCAGTTACAAGATCCATTCGATTTTCGTAGATCAAGACGTGGAGAATCATAAGTGAAACTCGAAGTTTCTAACCAGTGATTCACCATGCGAACAACCCTATCTCTCATTAGATGAGGGAGCCGAGCAGACAATCGACCCACCTTAAAAGGATGGTACGAATGTCTCTAATTTGTGTCATCCACATGACCAAGTGGCTTTGGCTCCATTCCACTCCCCGGGGTGAGAATGAGTCGACTTGAAGTCAGTTTCAGAAAGACAAATTAGGCATTGTTTGATAAACTTAATCAATGTCTCTTGTAAAAGGAATTACAAGAATTCTCCTCTAATGACACATCTATGTGAACTTCAAAAATCCACAAGAGTCACCAAGAGAACAGTAATGGAGACCATGGGAATGTTTCCATCCCCTCTCCCACTTAGCTTTTTATAACAAAGGGATACGCTATCTAGTGCATAAAGTAAACACATATAGCATGCATACAAGAAATAAAGCACATAGCACATAGTCAAAATAAGCTAGAAAATTATTTTCCGACTATCATGGCTTTATTCCATCTCCGTATGCTTCTTCTAGTCTTCAGTCTTCGTTCTTGAATGCTCCATGTGACGAGAATATTAATTTCAATATTTAAATCTATTTATTTTTAATAAATCCAAAAGATACTTAATTCGAAAATTAAGTCAATCGAATAAATCAAAAATAAAATTAAATATTATTAATATTTTTATTTATTTATTTTCCTATCTAATTCTATTAAATCTCTAGAATAATCTATCCAAGTCAAACTTGGAATATTCTAGAAGACTTCTATAATAGAATAAGGAAATAAATTAGGACTCTTCTACTTTCCAAGATTAATCAATTTCCATTACTATGAAAATTCCCATAAAATAGGAATAATCAATTAGGAAATAAATCAATCCTAAATTAACTCTTATTCCTTTCCAATTCTATTAAATCTCTAGGATCCTATTCCAAGTAGAACTCGGAATACTCTAGAAGACTTCCATAATAGAATAAGGAATAAAATTAATTCCAATTAATTCTTTTCCTAATCCATGAGAATTCCCAAAAATAGGAAAACTCAAATAGGAAAAACCGAATCAATTAGGAAAGTGAATCTAGGTAGGAGTAGCATGGGTTGGGGATCCCCACACTACCCCCACCGCCGACAACCACCATACCCGGGCACCACCGCCGCCGCCCCTTAGCCACGTGCCACCACCACCGGTGGCCGGCGTGGCCGGAAGCCCTAACGGACAGCCCCATGGTGGGGTCGATCGATCCTCATGGGGATCGATCATGGGATGATCGACCCCCCCGGTTTTTCGTCCCCTTCGTCTTCTTCGTCACACGTGTTCTCCGGCGGTCGTCTCGGCATCGAACCAACGTAAATAAATTACAAGAAATAAATTTACAATTCCGGTATCGATTCTATACATGAAATCGACCCTATACACTTTCCGGAAAAACGTAGAACAATAATAATAAATCTAAATTCGGTCAACCCCCGAATTTTTACTATTACAAGCATTCATCCACACAAAACGAATCTCGACATGTCCGAGAGTTTAATAACGAATAATCATGGTAAATTAAATAGCAATTAATTAAACGAATAATTAACAATTAATTAGACCATGATAGTCGGAATCCCTGCAAGGTAGAACACAATTGAACACATACATGAACACGAAACCAAACGCTCTGATACCATTTGTTGGAATTCGATATCCCGGGGTATCAAAAATTGCGGAACCGATAACCCCGACCGAAATCCCGTCGCCGGAAACCGATCACGAACGCCACGAAGAACCGGGCTCGACAAGAGCATCGCCGCGGGATGAACCCGCGGCTAAACCCTAGCCGAACCCCGACGTGGGGTTCGCGATCGCATGCACATGCGATCGCCGGGGCTGTCCAACAGCCCCCGGTGGTGAGTCCGGCGACTCACCACCACCGCCGGAGGAGGGGCGGTCAGCTCCCAGCTGACCAGCCGCGGCCCAGCCGCGGCGTCCCTCGCGATCGACCTCACGGTCGATCGCACGCCCCGGCTCCAGCCGGGGCTCCTCCCGTGCACCGTCGCCGTCCAAGGTGGCCGGGGGGTTCGTCCCGCCGTGGCACCAGCCCACGGCTGAACCCCCAGCGATCGACTTCACGTCGATCGCTTGCCCCGGCGAGAGCCGGGGCTTTCCCTTGTCCGCGCGCCGCGGCGGTCCAAACCCTAGGGTTCGGCCGCCACCCTTCGATCCCGACGGGGATCGCGGATCCCCGTATCCCGGTCTCGACGTTTTCCCGGATCTTGTGTTCATGTACATATTACAATTCATATCACATACGATCATAGAGGGGGTTTGATGATCATACCTTTTGATTTGTTGTGCGGAGAAACAAAATCAATTGAAGACCTTTGAATCTTCCCACGTATTCCTTGCACTCCGTTCGAACGTCGGGTGGGCGACGATCTATCGAACTCCTATGGATCTCCTTCAACTCTCTAGAATATCAAGTATGATAATCTTGTCTTATGATTTATGAAGGCCATGTAGTGCTTTTATAGGCTACGTAGGGGATCTAAAGGAGGTGGAATATTGGGCTTCCAATATTGATGATTAAATTGAGCCCACTGCCCAAGTCCATTAATCCTTATCAATATTAATTAATTTATTTTCCACTATATAAATTAATTGCACTCCCAATATTAAACCATATTATATCAAATAATATTTCTCCGGTAGTATTTATTTATTCCGTGTATTTAAGATAGAAATATCCATGAATAAAATTAATTTATTGCTAATTAATTTATTCATCTCTTTAATCCGAGACTAGTACAATTCAACCTTAATTATTGTGCGGAACGAATCCACTCATGAGGTTTACACAATAATTCCTTTTGAACTCATCTCGGGGATATTATCAACCCTTACGGGATACACTGTCCGGTCAATTATTCACGGCATGCCATATATAAAATATAGTGACCCAACTTAACCGGTAATTAACCCAATAATTAAATCGGTTAATTCCTTTGGTAAATCAAAGTCACTTATATTAAATATACGCACCCGCAATAATATCGGGGATTAAGAATGAAATACTCTGAGACTCGAATCGATTATCGCCGGCAATCCTAATCGATGAATCTCAATGTTCCGCTCAATACACCAAGTGTACAAGTGTGATAAAATAATTAAGATAAATTATTTTCTCTCTCACACAACGACTATACCGATAGATTAGTTCGTGTCCATCTAGGTCGTGAGCAAATGTTCAATTAAATATGAGTAACCGATAGTATGATCTTCTGTGTGCCCATGCACACCATACTAACTACAACGTATAAAATCCAGAACTATGGTTTGCATTTATTTAATTAATAAATAATTAAAATCAAAACAATTGTTCGTTAATTTAATAGATTAAATGCTATGACGTGGAGTTTACCGTTACTTAAATCTAGACATTAAGTACACAACTCCAACAACTGCGGCGCGTGCTTTCGATCCCTGAAGCACAGGCGCGTCTGCTCGGACTTGGTTTCCAGTTTGATAGTCGAGGAGGTACGGAAAAGCACACTGACTCGTCCGATCCAAATCGTGAGAAACTTCCAGCATCACTACGGCCTGGAGATCTCGTCTGGCCTCGCTCTGGATGCGCTCGAGAAGGCTAGGAAGATGATTCACGGCGACGATAAAGATTCCTTCGGCGCGCTGACTAAGCACCTGCAGGCAATATCGGATTCCAACCCTGGGTCGCACCTGCTGCTCGAATTCAACGAGGCGTCCAGGAAGTTTCGCAGAGTCTTCATCTCGATGAAGGCTTGTATCGACGGGATGAACCATTGTCGCCCTTTGCTGTTTCTGGACGGCACATTTCTGAAGGGAAGGTTCAAGGGCCATTTGCTCGCTGCTACGGGCAAGGACGACGACGGAGGTATTGTGCAGTACAGTTTTGAGCACGCACTAAATCCATCTTTTTAACACTGACTGGTCTGAAATGCACACTGAAACTGACCCTTGTTGCTTGCAGCACTGAATCTGTATTTTCAACACTGAATGAGTGATATTCACACTGACTGAAGTGTTTCTCACCTTTTTTTTTTTTTTTTTCGTGTCCCTCGCGAATGCAGGTTTGTACCCGCTGGCTTACGCAGTTGTCGATTCCGAGAACTATGCTAACTGGAAGTGGTTTTTGGACAACCTGAAGCACATCCTATCTCCTTCTCGCACTGTCACGTTCGTGTCGGACAGGAATCTCGGGCTGCTCGAGGTGATGAGCAGGGTGTTCCCAGGGTCCCCGCACGGCTACTGTATCCTTCACTTAAAGATGAACCTGAAAGACAAATTCAGAGGCAGATGGGTGACCAAGGTTTTACGAGACAGCTTGGTGTGGAATTTCCTGAAATGTGCCTACGCAACCACCGTCGAAGCCTACCAACTGAGCATGGACAAGCTGTTGGAAGAGGGAGGCCAGACAGCGAAAGTGTTTTTCGAGAACATGGATCCAAAGCATTGGGCCAACGTGTACTTCTCGGGGAAGAGATACGGGGAGATGTCGTCCAACGCCGCGGAGTCGTTCAATAAATGGATCTTGGAAGCCCGGCATCTTCCGATCACGGCGTTGGTCAACAACATCAGGCTGAAGATGATGACATTTTTCCACGGTATGAAAAAAAAAAAAAGTACACATCTCAAACACTGATGGATCTTTTTTAACACTGTTGGCCCTTGTTCAAACACTGACATGCCTTGTTTAACACTGTTGGCCCTTTTTTAACACTGTCGGCCCTTTCTCAAACACTGACTGGCCTTGTTTAACACTGAATCAGACAGGGGGGCCAGGAGCAGGGGATGGACTAAGGAATTCTGCCCGTCCGTTGAGAAGAAGCTGAGTGAAGCCGTCAACGAAGGCAGGAAATGGGTGGTTGTGGGGTCGTCCAAAACTGTTTTCGAAGTGCAGTGCGTTCCGTCCGTCGTGGTCAACATTGCCGATCAGACGTGCACCTGCTGTCAGTGGCAGATTACGGGGGTTCCGTGCTCCCACGCAGCTGCGTGCATTCTGCGGTCCGGGAAGCCGATGGCCTCGTTCGTGGACAAGTTTTACCGTGCAGAGAGCTACGTCAGGTCTTATGCCGATCCCCTTCAGCCGGTTTCCATGTTTGATCAACCTTCGAACGTACCAGAGCACGTCCTGATCGAGCCGCCGACAACGAAGAGGCCTCCTGGAAGACCTAAGAAGAAGAGGATTCCGTCCAGGGGTGAGCACATCCCGAGAGCCATGAAGTGTGGGAGGTGCGGACGTGTCGGCAATCACAACAAGAAAACGTGCACGGAGCCTGTACCCTAGTTAGTAGGCTTTTTTCTTATTTGGATTTTTGTTGTGTTTTTTCGACATGATTTCTGTAATCAGTGACACTGAATGGGGTGAAAAAACACTGACTGTCAGTGACAGGCACTGTTTGGCTCATAAACACACTGACTGACTGTCATCTAAAAAAACACGGGATTTTAACATTATGTGATTTGTTTCTTGTTCAGTTATGCTCTTGGAGTGTATTTAATTGTTCTTGTATTTGTAATATTTGCATATGCTTGTTTTTTAAAAAATGTTTCAATTCAATAAGTCTTAATTGGTGACACTGAGTGGACAAGATTAACACTGATAACACTGAATTGGAAGAATAAACACTGCCAACACTGAACAGACAGAATTAACACTGAATAGATATTATAAGCACTGAGTTCAACTAAAACTGCCCAGAAATATGAACAAAAAACACAATTTTTTTTACAGAAACTAAATCCAAACACAATCACATGATTCATGTTCATAGAATAACAGAAAAATACTTCTTGTTTTTTTCCAACCAAAACTAAACAAAAAACGCGCACAGCCCCACGATCGCTACTTTTCCTTCATGGTCAGGATGGTTCGTATCACGTGAGCCTTGAATACTTGGAACTCTTCCGTCCTGACCTTGTCCGGAATGGCCTCTTTCTTCAGAATCTTCTCCATGTAGTAGCATACGTACAAGGCACATTCATTCCTGAACACACACACACAGACGCAAAAGGAGTTTAAGTTAAAAAGAAACACTGACACTGAATGCATAAATATAACACTGAGTGCATAAAATGAAACACAGAAACACATAAACACTGAATGGGTTAATTAATAAGCACTGATAGATAGATACATACAGAGTTGGGGCTTGCTGTGGGAGAGGCTTCACAGCCTCGATTTCATGTATCGGGAAACCATCCTTCCCCGCTTTATCCAGCATTTGGCCCACGTTGGTTTCTACATTTTTCTTCTGAAAGCGAACAGTTTATCAGTTACCGTTAGAAAGCGAACATTTTAAAAAGAAAAAAAAAACAAATCGGCTAAAATACAGTAGACGTACCAATTCCGCTGCATTCGCCATGTAATAGTCCTTCGATTTCGCCCTCCTGGGTTGAATAGAATTGAAGAATCGCCATTTCTTTTGGACGAAGTCGCAGACGAGCAGCGTCCAATGGTTGGGTGCTGAAATTTTACTCAACCCAGGCGACACAATCGGGAAAAGTATAATCCCATTTCGCACGCACGGGATCATATCTGTGATTGTTTGGTACATTTTCTGGTTGTCATGACGTCCCATGACAATGGAACTCTGCGAGAAAATAAAATTAAATGAGCACTGAACAGGACATTATAACACTGAATGTCACTAAAAGCACTGAATGTTGATGATAAACACTGATCAACCATCAACAACACTGAACAGCACATACAAACACTGAGTATCACATTAAAACACTGAACAGCATATACAGACACTGATCAACCATCAACAACACTGAACAGCACATACAAACACTGAGTATCACATCAAAACACTGAACAGCATATACAGACACTGATCAACCATCAACAACACTGAACAGCACATACAAACACTGAGTATCACATCAAAACACTGAACAGGACATTAAAGACACTGAGCAGCACATTAAAACACTGAACAGCATAAATAAACACTGACAACCCCTAACACACTGTCTAACCAAGAAAAATACTGACTGAATTCAAAGGAGAAAAAAAAAACTCACCCAACAGTGCCCGGGGAGTATCAGAGCCTCCAACTTCTTGTTGTGGTCTCGATGCAGCGACTCGGCAAAGGCGTCGACCACATGGTTGCTGACGAAGGTGCACTTCATTATGTCGGTCATGTTAGGCACCGAAACAACTGTGGATATACGGGGAAAGTACTTCATTGTCCACCTGATTGTGAAAAAGGAAGAAGGAAAAAAAAAAATAAAAAACACACATTCTTAGCTAATAGCACAAAAAAAAAAGAAATAAAGAACGAAAGAAAGACAGTGAATGTTAAAGAAAGAAATA
This sequence comes from Euphrasia confusa, assembly GCA_954870475.1. Lineage (NCBI taxonomy): Eukaryota > Viridiplantae > Streptophyta > Magnoliopsida > Lamiales > Orobanchaceae > Euphrasia > Euphrasia confusa. Next base: position 11,836,515 of record OX940949.1, on the reverse strand, counting down.
GAAGAAACTTCACTTACATATTGGGTTTGCTGCTGTGGAGGATGATTTTGTCGAGGACTTCCGGCTCCAATTCGAATCCGCAGTTCAGGTGAAAATCCTTGTTCACGTCGACCAAGAAATTGACATGTTCGTCATTGAAATCAGCCCGTACCGGTTTCTGGCTTGCTTCCAACTTTTTACCCTTCTTGATCGCCTTTTTCTTGGCAGCAGGGGCAGGGGGATCGTACTGAAAATCATCGTCATCGTCGTTGGCTGGCTTCCTTTTCCTGCCCTTGACCAGTCGCACCATCGACCTGGTCTTTGCCTTGGTCGAAGACTCTATTTTTTCGGCTTCTGGTCTCAACGGGCTCCCTTCTTCTTCATCGTCCTTGTCGCCTTCAATCTTGTAGACGCACAACTCTGCCTGGAGACTCGAGATTTCCTCTTCCCGTTCCTTGATGATTTTCTGCAGAGCTTCGATCTGGACTCTGTGGACGGTTTCTTGCGCTTTCATGTCCCCCTCCAGATTCTCGAGCCGGACTTTGTCGTAGTCGTTCATGTACGAAGACATCTGAAAGTCAGCCAACGCATCCTTCAAATTTGTCACTTCACCCTCGAGCTCTTTGACTCTAGCCCTCAGAAGTCGCACTTCCTCCTCCTCACCAGAGCTTCGATCCTCGCCCGCCTCGGTCACCGGATGATTCTGATCACTCGCCTTGATCAATTCTTCCTCGAGCTCTTTCACTCGAGCCCTCAGAATTTTCAACTCCTCCTCCTCCTCGGAGCTTCCACCTGCCTCGCCTGCTGCTGCCCCGGGGACCTTCTCCGTCTCCGCGTCTATCTTTGCAAGCTGCTCCGAAAGCTCGCTCTTCAGACGCTGGTTATCACCTTCCAGCTCGGCGTTAGCACTTGTCAGTTTGTTCAGCTGAGAAGTCGTGCTCTCGAGCTTGGCTTGGAGATCCCTCACAGTGTCGGAGAGATCTTAATTCTCCGACAGGAGGTTGTTGAGCAACTTCTCGGATTCAGCAGAAGAAACAGCAGGGCGTTCATCATCGGGCTGCTGTTCGGAAGGCCCATCCTCCTCCTCCGGCTCCGGGACTATGCAGGCCATCTCCATCGGATGCCGCCCGGAAGAACTGTCGTCGTCGTCGTCTTCCCCATCGGACGACTGCTCGTCTTTTCCAGAAAGCCCGCCCTCAGGGCCTTTTCCTTTTCGTTCCTCTTCCTCGCTCGACAAATCAGAGCCCGGATGCTCGTCATCGTCACTGCTGTCCTCTCCAGAAGGCAGCTCCTCAGACTGCTCTTCGTCCTCGATCTCCGCCGCACGCGGAGTGTTCACGATTCCTTTATAAGAAAGGTGGCCCCTGTACGCCTGGGTCTCCGCCACCGTCTTGCCGTGTTTCAGTAGACGAGCATCCACCTGTCGGACACGGACATCACGCGTTAGAACTCAAAACAAAAAATAAAATAAAAAACATCATCCTCAAGTGAGTGACACTGAACAACATTAATAAGCACTGAACATCACAGTTATCCTAATTGACACAGAACAGCATTAATAAGCACTGAACATCACAGTCAGTTATCCTAATTTGACACAGAATGGCATAAATAAGCACTGAACACACTGAACAGCATAAAATAAAGAAGAAGACAAAGAAAGAGAGAAGATATTTACCGCCTCGTCCGCAAGGCCCGCTAGAGTCTCCTTGGTCACATTCGAAAGATCAGGGAGATGCCATTTCAGGACCCGGGGGAGGTGCTCGTTCTCTAGCCTGTTTGCAAGGTTCGTGTGCTCACAAAGCCAGAACTGCACAAAAACCCAAGGAATGAAAAATAAAAAAAAAGAAGGCAAGTAGAAGTAAACAGCAAGACGAATGTGAAGCACAGAAAGTAGAAGCACATACCAGTAGCAGTATCGTGCAGCCTTGTGTATTCTGCGGGTTGTCCCTGTTCCCAGCTGCCGAGTCGCAAAGGGCCTTGAGAATCGCCTCGCCCCAGTTGTAGCTCTGCATCGAGTCCAGATCCACCACATAATCCAACCATTTCCATTGGATTGTGACGGAGGAAGTGGAGAAGAAGACAGTGCCGATCACTATCAACGAGAGGAGACGAGCTACATCAGCAAGAGCCTGAGGCTTGCGACTCCGACGCTTCACCAAACTATCAAGCTTTTCCTTCAGCATCTTCGGGTTCAGCGTCTTCTCCCCCGGGAACATCCTCTCCCTGAATCTTTTGTTGTTAATCTTGGACCTCGAACTAATATCGAGCTTCCTGCTGCCGCCTACGATTCCAAAAATAAGATCGACATCCTCGGGAGTGATCCCGACATCTTTGCTGCCCAGCTTAATAGTACGAGCACCGACATCCATCTGCTCCAGCACGGCAGCTATCGCAGCGTTGCTCTTTCGGGTGTGGAGGATGGTCAGCCTCTGATCCTTTATGCTCTTGAAGAGATGGTAGAAGGGGGTCATCTTCAAATACTCGTCGTGCCCCGGTTTCAGCTTGTCCTTGATATCATCAATAGTCCGGATGATGGTCAGCAAGTTGGACCTCATTTGTTTATAGGACCTAGAACACCAAAAAAAAAAAAAACACACACACACCGATGTGAGTACAAAGCACTGAACAGGCATATACAACATTGAACAGGAACAATCAACACTGAGTGGCCATGTAATTGCACTGAGTGGCATGATGAGGCACTGTACAGGCATGGTGAGGCACTGAACAGGCATACACAACACTGAACAGAACATTTTAACACTGAACATACACCAACACACACAATCAACACTGAGTGGCACACACAAGGCACTGGGTGGCATGCAGAGACACTGAGCAGGCATAATTTAACACTGAACAGGACAATTTAACACTGAACAGAACATATTAACACTGAACGGCCACCAACACACACAATCAACACTGAGTGGCCATGCAATGGCACTGGGTGGCATACAAAGACACTGAGCAGGCATAAACAAACACTGAACAGGAAAATTTAACACTGAACAGAACATATTAACACTGAACGGCCACCAACACACACAATCAACACTGATGAACACATAATCACACCGAACCTCCATAAAAAACACACAAAATTCATTCATGCAATGGAAATTAACAGATTGAAATTGAAAATCGGTTGAATTAGGGTTCGAAATACTTACTTCCTCTCCTTCTTCTCGCCGGCGGCAGGCTGAGGGATAGGGCTCGCCTGCTCTTCACTCGACGGAGTGTACTGAACAAGCCTCCGTTCAGTGTTTTCAGAAGCAGCAGCAGCAGCGGCGGTTGGAGTCGATTTCTTCCCGGCGGTTTTCTTCGCGGCGGCGGTTTTCTTCGACGGAGCCATTGATAATCGAACTGAGCGATCAGAGATGAGAGGATTTCGTGTGTTTGGTTGTGTGTTCTGTGTGTTCTGTGTGTAGTCCTGTTCTTTTAGCGGGAGCCGAGAGAGAAAGAGAAAGTAACGGAGGCGTGGGTTTCGTGTGTGTGGGAGTTCGTGTGTGCGGGAAATAATGAAATTAATGCTGAAATGGTTTGTTCAAATGTGTATATATGCGAGGGCAACGACGTCTTTACACATTTTAGGCGGCCTAATCGGCACGCGTAATTTCTCGAAAGCCTTATTGCCGAAAAAATGTTGAAAATTGGCCTTATTGCCATTTTTCCCAAAAATCAATTATGCTTATGAAGTCTATAAATAAATAACTAAATTTTTTTTTATTAGCAATATATATAAAAGCGAAATATATAAAATAAATTCGAAAATAAAAATATATATAATAGCCCCATTAAAATATTTATTAAAAACGTAGAAAAATTAAAATATATAAAGCTTAGCAAAATTAAACTATATAGTGAAGTAAAAAATTGGCTACACTTCGACCTTATATTGAGGAGGGCAACGACTACATCAGCTCGAACACCGACGAGTTGATGGGAGTGACGATCGTGCCCGGCAACGAGGGAAACGAGCCTGACGAGAACGAGAGGGACGACCGAAAACAGAAACAGGTTGTCAAAGATGTTGAAAATCCACCACAAAAGAGGCAGAATGATGACATTGATTGCTCTGGTCTTCAATTGGTGAAGGGCAGAAATATTTCGCCAAAGGTTTTGAACCCCTTTAATTTTCCTTATCATAAATCAATATAAAAATATATAATAAAGTAAAAATAAAAGTTTATTAATAAAGCATGTAAAAGAAAAAAATTTACAAGATAAAAATATATAATAGCGCAATATATATAATAGCGCAATTAAAAGAAAAATCCATTAACAACACATCAAAATTAACTAACCCGTAGAAAAAAAAATCAATTATGCTTATGAAGTCTATAAATAAATAACTAAATTTTTTTTTATTAGCAATATATATAAAAGCGCAATATATAAAATAAATTCGAAAATAAAAATATATATAATAGTCCATTACAATATTTATACTGCCAAATTAATTAATAACGTAGAAAAATTAAAATATATAAAGCTTAGCAAAATTAAACTATATAGTGAAGTAAAAATTGGCTACACTTCCACCTTATATTGAGGAGGGCAACGACTACATCAGCTCGAACACCGACGAGTTGATGGGAGTGACGATCGTGCCCGGCAACGAGGGAAACGAGCCTGACGAGAACGAGAGGGACGACCAAAAACAGAAACAGATTGTCGAGGATGTTAACAATCCACCACAAAAGAGGCAGAATGATGACATTGATTGCTCTGGTCTTCAATTGGTGAATGGCAGAAATATGTCGCCAAAGGTTTTGAACCCCTTTAATTTTCCTTATCATAAATCAATATAAAAATATATAATAAAGTAAAGATAAAAATTTATTAATAAAGCATGTAAAAGAAAAAAATTTACAAGATAAAAATATATAATAGCGCAATATATATAATAGCGCAATTAAAAGAAAAATCCATTAACAACACATCAAAATTAACTAACCCGTAGAAAAAAAATCAATTATGCTTATGAAGTCTATAAATAAATAACTAATTTTTTTTTATTAGCAATATATATAAAAGCGCAATATATAAAATAAATTCGAAAATAAAAATATATATAATAGCCCCATTAAAATATTTATATGCAAAATTAATTAAAAACGTAGAAAAATTAAAATATATAAAGCTTAGCAAAATTAAACTATATAGTGAAGTAAAAAATTGGCTACACTTCGACTTTATATTGAGGAGGGCAAACCTTATATTGAGGAGGGCAATGCTGGAACAATGACGAGTTAGTGGAAGAGGCGATCGTGCCCGGCAACGAGGGAAAGGAGTCCGATGAGAACGAGAGGGAGGAAAGGAAACAGAAAAAGGTTGTCGAGGATGTTGACAATCCACCATAAAAGAGGCAGCGTTTTCACTATCCGGGCTTTTCTTATTGGGCTGATGGCACGGATTGCTCTGGTCTTCAACTGGTGATCAACCTCAACGGGCCTACCCAGGAGGCCAAAGCGCAGTCTGCCGGGTCGGGCTTGGAGTCGACGATCGACCTCAACGACCCGTCTGACCCACTTCTGGTGGACTCAAGTGATGGCTCAATGCTCGACTTAAACAGTTCGTCTCTAGAGATTATAGAAGCTCGTGACTCTGCGTAGGCAAGATGCAAAAGATGGCTTTACATATAACAATTACATGAATAAATAATACTATTACTTTATAAGAATAATTACAAGAATAAATAATACTAGTACTTTATAAACTTAAATATAACAATTATTCTACTTACTTTATAACTATAATAAATAACAAAATGTACTGTTTAATTTGTTGTTGATATAAACAATATTTTTAATTATTTTTTGAGATGGAAATTGATTCCATAATCTGTGGAGTGAATTAGACTACATATTGGCTTATTTTTGTTTTAATTGTTAGCACAAGAACTCAAAAAATTCTTCTTCTTCTTATTTTTATTATTATTTACAAGTAATGTTTTGAGCACAATTGACTTGAAAAAAAAAGGTATGGAAAACTCCATAATACAATTCAGTTGATATGTCATTACACTGAAGTATATTATAATAAAGTAAAAATGAAAGTTCATTAATAGCGCATGTAAAAAAAATTACAAAATAAAAATATATAATAGAAAAATAAATTACATAAAAATATATATACTGAAAAAAAAAAGATTATAATGAAGTTAAAATAAAAGTTTAATTAAAAATATATAATCATACGGTAAAAAATATATATTGAAATAAAAAAATGCGTAAGAATTCCACAATATCTATAGCAAAATTAAACTATATAGAGAAGTAAAAAATGCGCTACACTTTGGCCCTATATTGAGGATGGGCTCCAACAACGCATAGTTGGTGGGAGTGACGATCGTGCCCGCGACGAGGGAAAGGAGCCCGACGAGAACGAGAGGGACGACCGGAAACAAAAACAAGTTGTCAAGGATGTTGACAATCCACCACAAAAGAGGCAGCACATCGAGTTGTCCAAGGGCTCGGAGCGGCTGTCTTTTTACTATCCGGGCCTTCCTTATTGGGCTGATGGTCCGGACTGCTCTGGTCTTCAATGGCTGAGTTTATTAACACCTCTCGAATTACTAAACCCACCACCCTGATTAATTCACCACTTTTAATTTTAACTATTTGATTAGTACACCCTCATTAAAATACCGACACTACCCTTGTTTAACAAATAGTAATTGTGAATAAATCTAACTCTCATTTTCTATGTTCTTCACAGAAGTTCATCGCACAATTAAATGGTGGATTGTGTCGTTCGTGCGGTCGTGCCGATCATCACCGCCGCCGTGTGACCCACTCGCTTGAGAATCATAAACTCTATCATCTCCCGTTCCGTAGGAGTTGTTTAAAGAAACATACCAATCTGCCCTTCTCCTCCATTAACATCGCCGATCAATTGCCGATTCGATAAGCGGCAATTGCGTTATCAGTACCCGAAAATTCATGAACTGCATCCCCACACGATACGACCCCTCTTTTAAATGGGCCGATGTTCGTATTCACGAGACGAAAATTGAGAGAATTGGGAGGGGTAACCCTCCCAAAATGAGAAATCAGAATTATACCCCTCCATCCCTTTTCTCTTTTTTTTTTAATTAAAATGTAATAAAAATAAAACAAAAATCATATATACATTTTTTAAAATTACCAATTAACCTATAATGTTATCAAAATTGCAAACAAGTCCTTAAACAATTACAAACCTAACCTTACCCCAAACCCTACCCCCAAACCCGCTGCCCTCTTTCTCTCTTTCACAGAAACGACTCGAACGGAACTCCGACGAAGAAACGAACTCCGGCCGACGGGAAGAAGAAACAAACTCCGGCAAGAGCGCCCCGCCCCTCTCTGATCAGGTAAGTACTCATCCTGCCCCGCCCTTCTCTCTCTCTCTCAGTTCAATTTCAATTTCAAGCTTTGAAAAAAAAATAAAAAATGCAGAATTCCGGCTGCCTCCTCCTCCTCCTCAGTTCACGATGTCTGAAGCCGCCTCCTCATCCACTTCAAGGGCCTCCAAAAGGACTCGGACGTCCCAGCCGTTGTCCAGCGGCTACCGAGCGGAGGGTGAACTGAGATCGAAGTCGATACACGACGTTTCACCGTGCGGTGGCTTGACGGAATCAGAAGCCTATAATGCTTATCAGGTACGTACACAATGCCGTAGTTCGTTTCAATTCGCGTAGAGTGTATTAGTGTAGTTGTGTTGTTCTGGGTCGCGGTTCTGTGAACCTGTTGCAGGTAGTGGGCGTCGGGCGCTGCGCCCGACGCCCAGGGTTTTGTTATACGGTAGGCGTCGGGCGCAGCGCCCGACGCCCAGGTTTTTGATATACGTTGGGCGTCGGGCGCTGCGCCCGACGCCCATTTTCTTTTTCATGCAATGTAGGCGCTGCGCCCGGCGCCCACTACAGTCCAGAATATGAATTTTTAAGGATACAGTTTAGAATATGAATTTGTTATGACAGACAGTTCAGAATATGACTTTATTTTTGTTATTCATGTTATTTATTTTTCAGGAAGAGTATCGCGTTGTTTCGGCATCAGAAATCCAGGCTGTCCTACCTGAGCGCACATTCGGTGACGTCGTGCAGAATGGGAAGGTAACAAGTCGCCTGGGTTTCAAGGATATCCCCAAGATAGCCAAGAAACTGTTTGCAGTCTTCCCGAACTGTGCGAAGGATTACCCTCAGCCGGGCAGTTTTTTATATTTGGAGGGGAAAGGATCGTGCCCAATGCGGCCATCCATCATTTGATGGCTCGAGTGTGCCGTTGGCCGGAGAAGAAAGGGCGCTTTAAGTTGTTCGTATTGAACAATATGGTAGCTCGACTCAGCCCTGTGGAGTTCAGTTTGATCACTGGCCTGCACTTTCATGACTCCCGCACAAGACGTGAACTCGAGAAGGAGCAAGACCTGAAAGAAACAATCTTTCCCGAATATCACAAGAAGAAGCAACCGGTGCCGATAACTGAAGTGCTTAAGAAAGCCGAATATTTCTTAAGCCGCAACGATGCCGAGGATCACCCAGTTGCAATCAACCTTGTATTTGTTTGGTTGCTTACAGCTGTGTTGGACGCACCTTTCAGACAAGGACTTGTCTCTGAAAAGATTTTTCAGGTAATACGTGTTTCAAATTTACTTTATATTGTGTACTTAAATAATATTTTGTTTTGTTTTAATTTTTGCGTTTATTACAGCTTTGCAGTGACTTGGATCATTGCCAGAAGTATCCATGGGGAGTACGGGTGTGGAAGGCCGTGGTGGACGATTGCTTCGATTCTATGGGGGACATCGAAAACGTAGAATCGGGAAAGCCAAAGGCATGGAATGCTTATGGGTTCCTCCAGACTTTTGCGGTATGTTTTAAACTAGTTTTGATAATTGTTTTGATAATTAAATAGGTTTTGTAATTCTTTAATAAAATAAAAAATATTTTGTTTTTAGTTTTGGATGATGGAGGCTTTAGAGGGTGCGGTTGTACAATTGCGGGCAACCTCCAGGAGAGACTTCAGGAATGCGTACCCTAGGATGTTGCGATGGTCTTTAGGCAACAGCGCACCGATGAACCGTGACTTCAAGGCGTTCTTGGTTGGGGAAGTGAATGTAAGTGTTTGAACAAGTTTATTGTGTGAATTAAAATTATTTATACTTATAAATTTTCAAAAACAAACCTGCAGAGTGTGTATCCGCGCTTGAAGCCGGACGTTGTCGAGCTGCAGTCTGACTATTTTTACGGCACCCTGTGCTGGTTCGAGCAGAAGACTGAAGATTGCGGTTCAGACTGTTTACGATTCGAGCCAGACAGCAGCCTCTACGAGGACTATGTGCAGATCGTCCAAGCAGCTCCAGCTCCAGCTCCGACTCGCCGTCAGAGGACTCCACCTCCATCTGAGACGACAGATCTTCCTGAGACAGTCTTTCAGCATGCCGGTCCGTCGTCCTTTCAGGCTCAGCCATCCGGAGGTCCACCTTCATGGTTTGCTGATTTTCTGCAGATGCATACGGACGAGAGGGAGAGTGACAGGCTGCGAGACGAGGCTCAGAGGCTACATAACGAGGTTGTGTTAGCAGAGCTGAAGAACCAGAGGCAGTTGATAGATGGGCTAGGTTTGCAGATGACCGATTATGGTGTTAAGCTGGGTAGGCACGAAGAGCAGGTTGTTGTGGTTGGCCGTCGGATCGACTCTCTTGAAGAGACTCTTAGGCGTTGCAACCTAGGAGATAGGCCAGATGAGGTTTTGTAGTTATTTTTTAGTTATTTTGTTTTTTTGTATTTTTAAAACATGATTTTAAAAATTATATTACTATTAATATATTTTGGAAAAATACTATTAGTTCATTTATTTGTTTGTTTAACCTTAATTTTTTTTCTAACATGAATGTTAATAATTATATTACTATTTAACATGATTGTTTCTTATTGATTTGGTTTTTTGGTTCAGTTTCCTCCAATGGAGTATTACTCTGCTCCAACTTGGGGTACTCCAGAACCACAACCGCTGGCTATGATCGAATATTTTCCTTCTCCAGAGCCGATGTCGCGGGACTATGACGAGGTTCAAAGCCCACAGCCGATGTCGCCAGTTGATGTCGAGTATGTCACTCCAGTCCAACCTCCACGAGCGGGGCCCGATATCGAGAATGAAGCTTCGTCGTCGAGCGTGGACAGGACAAGAATGCGAAACGTGCGTCTTCGTCGTCCTTCACACTTTGTAAGATCACCGTACAACATGCTCCCCCAGAGGGGCAGACCAGTAAGGCCCACGGTGGATGTTTTTAGAGATTATTTGGCGGACAAGAATGACAATACGGTGTTAGTTCTCTATCATTTTAAGTTTTACAATGTTTTCTACCAGTAGTGTCAAATTAATCTACATTATGCAGGCGCGATATTGGTTTCGAATGGTCGGTGAATCGGGATTGGTTCGAGGAGATGAGTGCAGGAGAGTCCGATATGGATATTTACATAAGTATTGTCAAAAATATTATGGTGTAGAGTTACAGGCTACTTATTTATGCGATAATGTTATTTTGCAGCACATTAGTGCAGTTCTTGGAATTTATCTCAACGACTTTGAGTACATATCGAGACTAACAAGTCCGCGAATGAAGAACAATTACACTATCGTGCCCTGCTCATTCTTTGTAAGTAGTGAAAAATACAACTGTAATTACAACTGTATTCAACATTTATTAATTTTGAAAATTAATTTACAGCATAGAATGCAATGGTTGTGGGATTATGGGTTTCATCATCCTGAGAATTTCGAACCTGTTCCGCTTGAAGGATTGCAAGAATGCATTGAAACTATTGCCAACGGTGTGCATGGATGGAAACCCGTGCCGTGGGCTGGCATCAGATATGTAAGTTCATTTAGGAGTATTCAACTCTTAACTTTGACTTGAATAAGTATAACCTATTATTTGTTTTCAGGTTCTCCTCATTGTGAATGTTGGATTTCAGTGGATTACATGCACATTGGACCTTCAAAAAGAGAAGATTACTGCGTATGACACGGCTCTACATTCTTACTCTGAAACTGTGCTCAATCAGAGAATCACTGCATTACTTCCACTAAAGTATTGGATGCATGAAATGTGCGACCAAGCTGGACTGCCGACTAAGAACAAAGTCTGGGAACTTTGCTTTGTGAGGCCGGGTGATTGTTATCGTCAAGAATTTTCACGTCGATCCGGTAATTACGCGCTGATGCAGATGCTATCCATTATCACTGAGAAAATTTACATTGACGAGTGGAAGATTCAAAAGAATGTAGATGCGTTCAGATGGAGATGTGCAGCACAGGTTTATGACTTGAGTGCTATTTACGAAGGTCCGCTTCCCAGATGCGATATTTGTACGGAAGAGGGTCACGAAGCGGAGATGTGCCCGATTTTAGGCTTATAGACTTCGTATTTGAGATTTTTAGACATTGTATTTGTGTGGTACTGATTTTTTATGGTAGAAGTGCTTAAATGTGGTGTAGATGTGTTCTGGACAGGTTGGAATTACAAAAAACGGAGAAATCATGTTCAGTTCAGTTTTGTGATGGGCGCCGGGCGCAGCGCCCAGCGCCCATCACAGAAGTGAACTGAACATGATTTCCCCGTTTTTTGTAATTCCAACCTGTCTAGAACACATCTACACCACATTTAAGCACTTCTAACATGAAAAAATCAGTACCACACTAATACAAAGTCTTAAATACGAAGTATCTTACACAATCGTCTCAAAACATAAAAAAAAAGTAATAATAAAGAGTTCAATTCATGCCCTCTTCTTCGCTACACCCAGGCATCTACAACTTCCTCCTCTTGACATCACAACCTGCATAGTAAATGTTTCACAAATCAAATTACAAAAAAATATATGAAAACACACACAACTACATAAAAGTGCAACAGTGTTTTACTCTGGTGGAATCGGACAAGTCTGTGCATTGTGACCCTCTCCTTGACATTTGCCACATCGATATTTTTTCTTCGAAAATCTCTCAATTCGACTCGTGAAGCGGTCCAATCTCGGCCGTCCTGGAGTTCGTTTCACCGGTGGGGGCAACACTATCATGCTTTGGACATATTCTGGAATCTCCGTCCATTGATCTTCTGAAGGAACAGGTATAATGTTCTCCTTATATGCTTGCATCATATATTCACGGGTGAAATAAAGAGAAGTCATCTCATAAGCATATTGTCCTGCCCGACTCGGGTCCTTGGCACACGCTGCGGCTATGGCATGCTCACACGGAATCATGTCAATCTGAAACACACCACATTCACACGTCATTGCCTCCAAATCCACAACCCCACACCATCTAGTCGACTCCACAGTGTACATCCAAGTACTTATTTTCTTGGTAACCCATTTAGGAGCACGGTCATAACGCTCACGCAACGTTGTTTCCCTTCCCGGTGTCAATACACCGGTGAACGCCCGAGCTTCTTCACGATGTCTGCAAAACCATTCAACCATCTTATCCACAATGAACTTGATCAAGGAACATATGGGAAAGTCTTTAGCGTCTTTCATCACGACATTTATCACTTCAATTGCGTTAGACATCATCACCTCGTATCTATTCACACGGTGGTGGACTCTTGACCATTTCTCAAAAGTGATATCTTCTAACCACTTTGCACATTTTTCGCTCTCTGCTCTAAGCTCTGAAAAATGTCGATTGAACTCAGGTACAGTGTACGAGCACGCAGCCTTCTTAAAATGACCAACCAAGTCTTTTCTTTTGTTGTACTTGGACTTGATGTTTTGCATGATGTGCCAATAGCAGTGTCCATGTTCCGCATTAGGGTAAACAGCAGCTACAGCATTTATAATTGGCTGACCTCTGTCAGACACGATTACCAGATCAGATCTATCTGGAATCAAAAACTGCAAGCACTCAAGGAACCAAATCCAGCAACTGGTGTCCTCTGCATCCCCCACACCCCAAGCAAGTGGGTAACTGTGATGCTCACTGTCAGTAGCAGAAGCAATAAGAAGCGTTCCCTTGTATTTATTGGTCATGAACGATGCATCAATGACGATAACGTCCTTCATGTACTGAAATCCTCGAATACACGCTCCGATAGCCATGAAGAAGTACTGAAATTCATTGTTGGCGTTTGTCTGAATACGGGTGAACGTACCGGGATTCCTTTGTTCAAGCATGTAACAATACGAAGGAAGCTTCGAGAAATTATCTTCATAGGATCCGCGAACATTTTCCAGGGCTCTCTGCCGCCCTCTCCATGCTTTGTCGTAACTGACAGTAATATTTTCCTCAGTACGCATGAACTGCTGAATTGCAGCTGGTGTCATAGGTTTCTTTGCGTTCAAGAACTGGTCTTGGAGTCGATTGCCGATAAGACTGCTAGAGGCCTGCCTGTGCACACCGCTTCTATCAATCAAAGAACAAGTGTGGATGTTGGTGTAGGTTTTAATCACAAACTCATCGGTCGTCTTCTTCCTCGTTGCACGAATTTTCCATTTGCAATTTTTTTCAACACATTTCACCACCTTTCGATTGTGATCATATTTGGCCACAACAAATTCAAACTTGCCCTGCAATGCTACCCGAGCGACAACATAGTTGAAATCGTCTTTGTTCTTGAAAGTCTGACCAACTACCAAATCGGAACCATCATACCGACCACCCCCGTCTCGATCACAAAGTCTGAAAGCAGGAACAACAACATCGTCCACAACAGGATTATTATAATAAGAACTACCGCCCTCATTATAATCGTCGTCACCACCTCCACCATTGTTATTATCATCGTCATCAACAACATCATCGTCATTATCATCAACATCGACACCATCAACACCATCATCATAATCACCACCCAGACCACCATCATAATCACCAGAAAAACCACCATACGAAGTATTACATAAATCAATGCTATCCCAAATAGATACAGACTGATCATAAGTAGATGGCACTATTACTTGACTGTAATATTGTGATGTTTCACCTGAAGTTCTTCGAGTTGGAAGTTTTTCTGGGCGAATTGGACTTTGACGTGCATGAATTTGACTTTGACGTGCAGGACTTTCACGAGCAGGACTTCTCGGTACAGAAGGACTGTAGGTCACAAACAACTCCATTTCATCTTGGTTTCTATGAATCCATACAGTCGTGGACCAATCTTCTTCATCATTAAGATATATCGGAGGAGACTTTTCCTTTGGGAATCGAGAGATCGCAACTTCATTACATGATGGATTGATGCCGATTTTTCCACACACTTTCTCAATAAGTGCATTAAACGAAATGCTCCTATCAATCAATATTGTTTTCGAGTGCTTCAAATCGCTCATTATCCATCTCCAATATCCCTCCAAGAGCTACCACTCTCCACTAAAATGTATTATGATTGATATCTTATCTATGCCTGTAGTTACAATAAAACGGGAAGATTAAGAATTCAAAACTGCACTGTTAAGGGCGCCGGGCGCAGCGCCCACAATGTGTTGTCAAGATGGGCGCAGCGCCCGGTGCCCGGTCTCATGATGGTCGCAGCGCCCGGTGCCCGGTCTCATGATGGGCGCAGCGCCTGGCGCCCATCTACGACCAGAAAATAACCCAGCGATTTTTTGGGTTTCGAAAAGCTTTGAAAACGCAAAATTCAAGCTCGATATTGAAAGCAACACACACACAAGTCATGTAGAAGTGAATGCTAACCTTTTTACGTCGAATTGTTGGTGGAAAATCGACGATGTCGGACCCGTTTTTTCCGACGATTTAGGTTATGGAGAGAAAATATAGGGGAAGAAGAAGAAATGAAAGTAGGACTAGAGTGCAATTATTTAGTTGGGCTATTGTGCAAATAAGTTTTATTTTAATTTCTTTTACATTTATTTTTATAAAAGAGGGGTAAAGATCCAATAATTATTTTGTAAGGGTTATTTAACCCTTACTTACTATTTGTAAGGGTATATATCCGAAGGAATCACGAAAATTCCTCACTGGCTCCTAGCCGGTCTTCCAGAAATTCGCCGGAACATAAGCGTGGCTCTCTGTCGTAGCCCCGGTAATAGACTGCAGAGCTTCAGACGGGCGACGGCTGTATTTTATGTTCCACACTAAACCTTTCTTTCTTCAAAAAATTTTGAATCTAGAATTGGATATTTGGATGTGTTATTTAGATTCTTAAATTGAAGATTTGGAAGAGGATTTTATTGGATTCCCCGTATAGGATACTAATTTCTGTAAAGTTTTTTTTTTAATTATTGGTTTTGAAATAAAAGTTTGGAGGAGATGAATAGTAATTTGAAGAAGATGAAGAATCGTGTGAATTTTAGTATCGAGTAATATTTTATACAAAGGGCAATATAGATATTTTAAGTGTGTTTTTAAAGTAAAAACTTTTAAAGGGGGTGACTTTAGTAATATTGGAGGTGTAAATAAACTCCCCCGTCTTCAATTGGTGAGGAGCCGAAATATGTCGCAAGGGTTTTGAACCTTTTACTTTTCCTTATCATAAATCAAAATTAAAATATAAAATAAAGTAAAAATAAATGTTTATTAACTAGGCATGTAAAAGAAAAAAAGTTACGAAATAAAAATATATAATAGCGCATATATATATAGTATTGCAATTAAAAGAAAAAATCCATTAACAACGCATCAAAATTAATGAACAACCCATAAAAAAAAATCAATTATGCTTATGAATTCTATAAATAAATAAGTAACTAAAACAAATTTTCATTAGCAATATATATAATAGCGCAATATAGAAAATAAATTCTGAAATAAAAATATATACAATAGCCCAATTAAAATATTTATACGACAAAATTAAAATCCTAGAAAAATTAAAATATATAAAGCGTAGCAAAATTAAACTATATAGTGAAGTAAAATATTTGGCTACACTTCGACCCTATTTTAAGGAGGGCAATGACTACGTCGGCTGGAACAATGACGAGTTGGTGGAAGAGGCAATTGTGCCCGGCAACGAAGGAAAGGAGCCCGACGAGAACGAGAGGGACGATCGGAAACAGAAACAGGTTGTCGAGGATGTTGACAATCCACCACAAAAGAGACAGCGCGGCAAGTCATTCAAGGGCCCGGTCGTCTTTTCAGTATCCGGGCTTTTCTTATTGGGCTGATGGCCCGGATTGCTCTGGTCTTCAATTAGTGATCAACCTCAACAGGCTACCCAAGAGGCCGAAGCCTAGTCTGCCAGGTCGGGCTTGGAGTCGACGATCGACCTCAACGACCCGCCTCTGGGGGACTCGGGTGATGGCTCAATGCTCGACTTAAACAGTTTGTCTCTAGAGACTATAGAAGCTCGTGACTCTACGCGGAGGCAAGACGTAGAAGATGACTTTACATATAACAATTACAAAAATAAATAATAGTATTACTTTATAAGAATAATTACAAGAAATAAATAATACTATTACTTTATAAACTTTACATATAACAATTATACTACTTACTTTATAACTATAATAAATAACAAAATGTAATATTATTAGTTTAAGTGTCACATTCTCTGTTTAATTTGTTGTTGATATAAACAATGTTTTTTATTATTTTTTGAGATGGAAATTGATTCCATAATCCGTGGAGTAAATTAGACTACATTTTGCCTTACTTTTGTTTTAATCGTTAGTAGAAGAACTCAAAAAAATAATTTTCTTCTTATTTTTATTATTATTTACAAGTAATTTTCTAAGCACAATTGACTTGAAAAAAAAGGTTACGGGAAACTCCAGAATAGAATACAGTTGATATGCCATTACACATTTACACTGAAGTATATTTTAATAAATGAAACTTCATAAATAGCGCATGTAAAAAAAATTACAAAAAAATATATATATAATAGAAAAATAAATTAAGAAATAAAAATATATATAATGAAGAAAAAAAATATATAATGAAGTTAAAATAAAATTTTATTTAAAAATATATAATTATACTATAAAATTTATTAACATAGTAGCAAAATTAAAATATATATTGAAATAAAAAAATGCACAATAATTCCACTATATCCGTAGCAAAATTAAAATATATATTGAAATAAAAAAATGCGCTACAGTTCAACCCTATATTGAGGAGGGCAACGACTTCGTGGGCTCGAACAACGATGAGTTGGTGGGATGGCGATCGTGCCCGACAACGAGGGAAAGTAGCCCGACGAGAACGAGAGGACTATCGGAAACAGAAACAGGTTGTGGAGGATGTTGACAATCCACCACAAAAGAGGCAGCGCGGCCAGTCGTCCAAGGGCCCGGAGCGGATGTCTTTTTACTATCCGGGCCTTCCTTATTGGGTTGATGGCTCGGATTGCTCTGATCTTCAATTGGTGAGCTGTAAGGATAAATATGTTGGGCATAACCTTAAAGATCTAGGCAGAAGTTGCTATGCTAACATATTTATTTGTTTTCTTCTTTCTTCACAATTTAAAGTGTTGTAATCACTTGTCTTATTGGTGATTTTATTTAGCACGATTCGGAACGTGCTTGGAAAAAGCACAGCAAAACAGAGTTATGCCGCAGCGCTGCAAGGCATGGACCAAGTCGTTGGGTCAAGAGATCGAGCGAAGCATGAGCAGGGCAAAGGATTGCTGAAGTCCATAGAGTATGGAAGTCAGTGCAAAGGATTGCTGAAGTCCAGAGAGTATGGAAGTCATTGCAGTACGGCAGAGCATTCTAGAAGAACTTCATAAGGCATTACTGCGGCAGTGGTCAAAACAGCCTGCCTTAGAATATCTCAACCAACTTGTTGACCTAGCATTTCAAGGAAATCAGTTGGGACTCTCTTCCTATAAATAGTGGACGATTCCAGCTGCATTCCTCAACAATCCAGAATACAATACAACACCTTAGAAACACTTTTCCATTACAAAATCGATCATCAAGCTTTTAGTGTCGCGACTTCATTTGTGAAGCTCGTCGTGCCTTGTGTTCTCTCGTCTCAAAGAGAGTTCTTTTGTTAGGCTGATGATTCGATAGCTTAGAATTCATTTCAGTAGCTAGGTTTTGTTGTTGATTGTTCATACTCTTCGGATAAGATTAATACGATGTTGATTGTTCATACTCTTCGGATACGATTAATACGAAGGCATAGATGTGTATAGCTTTGTAATATCATTTGTAAATCTAAGAGTATTCTTTTGTAAAAACTCGTTTCTTTAATAAAAATTTTGTTCGTAAGACCGTTTCGTATATTTTCTTTACATTTGTGTGTGTGTTCGTTTTTTTAAAGTGATTTATTTTTTATTAATTCGCTGCACTTTATATACATATATCACATATTTATGATATTAACAAACTGATCAATCTGAGTAAAATACATAAATTAAGTAAATCAGTAAAAACGAATATTTTCTGTACAAGGCACTGTTCTGCCGCATAACACTGCAGCAGCGCATTTCATTTATTTACTGCCTACGACTTTCAGGGCCTAAATATATGTCGTTTTGAACCCCTTTACTTTTCCTTATTAAATCAAAATAAAAATATATAATAAAGTAAAAATAAAAGTTTATTAACAGCGCATGTAAAAGAAAAAAAATTAAAAATTACAAAATAAAAATATATAATAGCGCAATATATATAATAGGTAATTAAAAGAAAAATCCATTAACAACGCATCAAAATTAATTAACAACACATAGAAAAAAAATCAATTAGCAAAATTCATTAAAAGCGTAGAAAAATTAAAATATATAAAGCGTAGCAAAATTAAACTATATAGTGAATTAAAAAAAATGCGCTATACTTACTTCGACCCTATTTTGAGGAGGGCAACGACTACATCAGCTCAAACAACGACGAGTTGGTGGGAGTGACGATCGTGCCCGGCAACGAGGGAAACGAGCCCGACGAGAACGAGAGAGACGACCGAAAACAGAAACAGGTTGTTGAGAATGTTGACAATCCACCACGAAAGAGGCAGAATGATGACATGGATTGCTCTGGTCTTCAATTGGTGAAGGGCAGAAATATGTCGACAAAGGTTTTGAACCCCTTTAATTTTCCTTATCATAAATCAATATAAAAATATATAATAAAGTAAAAATAAAAGTTTATTAATAGAGCATGTAAAAGAAAAAAATTTACAAGATAAAAATATATAATAGCGCAACATATATAATAGCGCAATTAAAAGAAAAATTCATTAACAACACATCAAAATTAACTAACCCGTAGAAAAAAAAATCAATTATGTTTATGAAGTCTATAAATAAATAACTAAAAATTTTTTTTATTAGCAATATATATAAAAGCACAATATATAAAATAAATTTGAAAATAAAAATATATATAATACCCCATTAAAATATTTATACTGCAAAATTAATTAAAAACGTAGAAAAATTAAAATATATAAAGCTTAGCAAAATTAAACTATATAGTGAAGTAAAAAATTGACTACACTTTGACCTTATATTGAGGAGGGCAAACCTTATATTGAGGAGGGCAATGCTGGAACAATGACGAGTTGGTGAAAGAGGCGATCGTGCCCGGCAACGAGGGATAGGAGCCCGACGAGAACGAGAGGGAGGACTAGAAACAGAAAAAGGTTGTCGAGGATGTTGACAATCCACCATAAAAGAGGCAGCGCGGCGAGTCATCCAAGGGCCCGGAGCGGCAGTCTTTTCACTATCCGGGTTTTTCTTATTGGGCTGATGGCCCGGATTGCTCTGGTCTTCAATTGGTGATCAACCTCAACAGGCCTACTCAGGAGGCCAAAACGCAATCTGCCGGGTCGGGCTTGGAGTCGACGATCGACCTCAACGACCCGTTTGACCCGCCTCTGGTGGACTCAAGTGGTGGCTCAATGCTCGACTTAAACAGTTCGTCTCTAGATATTATAAAAGCTCGTGACTCTGCGCGTAGGCAAGAAGCAAAAGATGGCTTTACATATAACAATTACATGAATAAATAATACTATTACTTTATAAGAATAATTACAAGAATAAATAATACTAGTACTTTATAAACTTAAATATAACAATTATTCTACTTACTTTATAACTATAATAAATAACAAAATGTAATATTATTAGTTTTGGTGTCACATTAATTTGTTGTTGATATAAACAATATTTTTAATTAGTTTTTGAGATGGAAATTGATTCCATAATCCGTGAAGTGAATTAGACTACATATTGGCTTATTTTTGTTTTAATTGTTAGCACAAGAACTCAAAAAATTCTTCTTCTTCTTATTTTGATTATTATTTACAAGTAATGTTCTGAGCACATTTGACTTGAAAAAAATAGGTTATGGGAAACTCCAGAATACAATACAGTTGATATGTCATTACACTGAAGTATATATTATAATGAAGTAAAAATGAAAGTTCATTAATAGCGCATGTAAAAAAAAAATTACAAAATAAAAATATATAATACAAAAATAAATTCAGACATAAAAATATATATACTGAAAAAAAAGATTATAATGAAGTTAAAATAAAAGTTTAATTAAAAATATATAATCATAATATTGAAATAAAAAAATGCGAAAGAATTCCACAATATCCATAGCAAAATTAAACTATATAGAGAAGTAAAAAATGTGCTACACTTTGGCCCTGAGGAGGGCAACGACTACGTGGGCTCCAACAACGCATAGTTGGTGGGAGTGACGATCGTGCCCGGCAACGAGGGAAAGGAGCCCGACGAGAACGAGAGGGACGACCGGAAACAAAAACAGGTTGTCAAGGATGTTGACAATCCACTACAAAAGAGGCAGCACATCGAGTCGTCCAAAGGCTCGGAGCGGCCGTCTTTTTACTATCCGGGCCTTCCTTATTGGGCTGATGGTCAGGACTGCTCTGGTCTTCAATTGGTGAGGGGCCGAAATATGTCGCAATGGTTTTGAACCCTTTTACTTTTCCTTATCATAAATCAAAATTAAAATATATAATAAAGTAAAAATAAAAGTTTATTAACTACGCATGTAAAAGAAAAAAATTACGAAATAAAAAAATATAATAGCGCAATATATATAGTATTGCAATTAAAAGAAAAAATCCATTAACAACGCATCAAAATTAATGAACAACCCATAAAAAAAATCAATTATGCTTATGAATTCTATAAATAAATAAGTAACTAAAACAAATTTTCATTAGCAATATATATAATAGCACAATATAGAAATTAAATTCTGAAATAAAAATATATATAATAGCCCTATTAAAATATTTATACTGCAAAATTAATTAAAATCCTAGAAAAATTAAAATATATAAATCGTAGCAAAATTAAACTATATAGTGAAATAAAATATTTGGCTACACTTGGACCCTATTTTGAGGAGGGCAATGACTACGTCGTCTGGAACAATGACGAGTTGGTGGAAGAGGCGATTGTGCCCGGCAACGAGGGAAAGGAGCCCGACGAGAACGAGAGGGACGATCGGAAACAGAAACAGGTTGTCGAGGATATTGACAATCCACCACAAAAGAGACAGCGCGGCGAGTCATTCAAGGGCCCGAAACGGTCGTCTTTTCAGTATCCGGGCTTTTCTTATTGGGCTGATGGCCCGGATTGCTCTGGTCTTCAATTGGTTGTCAACCTCAACGGGCTACTCAAGAGGCCGAAGCCCAGTCCGCCGGGTCGGGCTTGGAGTCGACGATCGACCTCAACGACCCGTCTGACCCGCTTCTAGGGGACTCGGGTGATGGCTCAATGCTCGACTTAAACAGTTTGTCTCTAGAGATTATAGAAGCTCGTGACTCTGCGCGGTGGCAAGACGCAGAAGATGGCTTTACATATAACAATTACAAAAATAAATAATACTATTACTTTATAAGAATAATTACAAGAAATAAATAATACTATTACTTTATAAACTTTACATATAACAATTATACTACTTACTTTATAACTATAATAAATAACAAAATTTAATATTATTAGTTTGCGTGTCACATTTGTTAGTGTAAATATGTTAGGCAGAGCAATGCCTCAAAGTGCTGGGCATAACAATGCCTTGAGCATATTTACATGTTTTTCTCCTTTCTTCACACTTGTATATTGTTGTTTTCACTCATTCTATGTGTAATGTATTTTAGCATGATGTACACTTGATCCGTGCTTGTAAGAACAATCAATACTTTGGATGACTGAACCAGACCTTGCGGCAGGACGAAGTTTCGGCATGCCGCTGGACGAATAAGAGCAGAGGACTCAAAAGGCAAGCTGAAGATAGAGACTTTGAATACTGAACAAAACCTTGGGCAGGATGAAGCTTCGGCATGCCGCACGACGAAGGTGTTCAGCATGCCGCATGACGAACAAGAGCAGAGGACTCGAGAACGCAAGTTGAACATAGAGAACCTGAAAACCAAGAAGAATGGAAGGCATTGACAGGAGGCAATGTGGTCCAAACTGATTTTGAAGGTTCGCTCTGCCGGCAGGACAGTTCGCTCAGCGGCAAGCCCTGCAGCAGTGGTCAAAGGCGGTTCCTTGAATCTCTCAACCAATTCAAACCTAGCTTTTCTAAGGAATTCGGTTAAGAGAATTCTCCTATATATACTGGACGTCCTCAACTCACTTGCATCATCGATTAACACTTTTAACACATCAAAAAACATATTTTCACCTAGATCGACCATCTAGCTTGTTGTGCCGAAGACTTCGCTTGTGAAGTTCTTCGTGTAGTTCATCCTCTCGCATGTGAGAGTGATTTTGTAGCTACGCTGATTATCAAGAGCATATAATAGGTTTATTACAGTAGCTTTGTTTTCGTGTTGATTGTTCATTAATCTTCGGATCCGATAAACGTTAAATGCCTTTGCATTCCCTTGAGTTTAAACGATTGTAAATCCGAGATTACTCATTGTAAAGACTCGTTTCTTTAATAATATATTTTTGCCGTAAGGCACATTCGTACGGGTAATTTAAATTTAATTGAATACCCATACAAAGATTAATTCTTGTGTTATTTATTTCTCGTTTCGTTTGTGTGTGTGTGAGTTTGTTCGTTCTGCCTTCTTTATTCTTTCCGCTGCATAACTTATACATATATCACATATATATTAAACTGATATTTTAATAAATATATTAAAATACGTAAATAAATTAAATCACGAAAAACGAACAAACTAAATTATAAGGCTTCGTGGTGCGGCATACTGAAGTAGCGCATCGCACTGCCTTAAGCTTGACAGCGTATTTTCTTCATAAATACCGTTGCCAACGCACTTTCAAGTGGTATCAGAGACGACACTAGACTCACTTAGTGCTAACGGTCCCTCTGATTTTACACACTCACAATGTCAGACACCTCGTACATTATTAGAACACCGGTTGTTCTTAATGGTGATAATTATGGATTTTGGAAAACTCGTATTGAGGCAAGGATCAAATCCATTGACCGAAATGCTTGGCTTTCAGTCCTTAGAGGATGGAAACATCCCATTAAGGAGTTACCGGAAGGTAGTAAGCTTGAAAAAGCACCTAAAAAATGGTATGCTGATGAGGTTGCCATAAGTACTGCCAACGATAGGGCAAGGTGTGCCATCCTTGAGTCTATCGATTGTGATATGTAAGAAATTGTCAAGCAATGCGCATCTGCTAAAGACATATGGGATCAACTCGCTCTTCATTGTGAAGGAAATACCACAGTAAAGAAGACAAAGCTCCGCATGCTCATGTCTCGTTTTGAGAATTTGCGCATGCGTGATGATGAGTCGGCAAGGCAGTACTTTGGCAAAATCATGTCTTTCGTCAATGAATGTGCTGATCTTGGATCTCCCATAAGCAATGTGGCTGTTTGTAGCAAAGTAATGAGATCCTTGAATTGAAAATTTCAAGCAAAAGTTACGGCAATTGAAGATGGCCCTTTAGGTTCCTCTGAAGACTTCGTCTCTTTAATGGCAGTCTTCAAGACCTATGAGCTAAATATGCAAGATCGTGCAACACATGGTCAGTCACGTGAGAAAAATAATGAGGAAAATGTGACGTACTTTGTGGCAGAACCAAGCGACAAGGAGGAAGGCAGCTCGAAAGGCAACAAGCATGCTGCCTTTGCTAACCCTGCCGCAGCTAATGCCCTGACAGATGACGAAATTTATGAGTTACTTGGATACGACGATAGTGATGATAAATTTGATCTACTCAGAAGGAAGCTCAATGTTATTCTTGTACGATCTCTCAAAGGTAAGTTTGATCCACGACGAAGGAGGAATCCATCAAAGGCCGCAACGAGTCAAGAAAGAAGATTTGTGCCTCAACGATCAAACTCAAATTCCAATTCAAGCCAAGAGAAGGACTTGTCCAAAATTGAGTGTCATTCATGCCATGGAATTGGACATTATGCTACCGAATGCCCATCTAAAAATAGAAAAATTGAAAATTTTGTTAACATGATATCATTTCAGGACTTAGATCTCTTTAATCAAACTGAGGCTGAAAATTTTTGTACTAACACTGCCTTTGCAGCTCGCTTTGAAGGCAGGTGCTTATCAGATGATGAAGATGATAACTCTGCCGCACACCCTGCCACAGCATACCCAAAAGTATGCCATACAGCTGCTGCAACCAAGGCAGGGAGTTTCATGTGTCTCACTGCCTCCATTAATGACGATGAGTCTGAAGAAGTTCCAATCTCCCTTGAACTTTTCATGGAACTAAAAGACAATTTTGATGACCTTCGAATGGATTTGAAGAAGCAATCCACGATGATGAAGAGTTTGATTGCCGACAAAGCCTCAACCGAAGAACGATTCAGGAATCAATCAAAGGTGGTAGAGAGCTTGATCGCCGGCAAAGTAAATTACGAAGAACGTTTAAAGAAGCTTGATGTGGAGTTGACGAGGAAGGATATGGAAATGGGCAGACTCAAAATCTATCTCGAGCGATCAAATGGAAAGTTGGAGGCTGCCAACAATACTTTTGAGAAGCTCAACACAGGCACTTCCAAATTGGATGCCGTGATGAGCATATCAAATGTTGAAATGCAAGGCCTCGGTTATCAAAAGACTATTGATGTCGTGTTCCCTCCAAAGAAGATATCCACGGGAATTACTTTTGTGAAAGCGTTAGAAGGTGTTTCAAATGATGCTTCTAATCCTTCAAGTTCACAAGAATTCACACCAACCGAAGGCAAGGTTTCTGCCCTTGTCCCCAACAAAGGCAGAAGGCAGAGGCAAGGGCAAGCGAAATCAGGCAAGACAAGCACAAGGCAACCCCTGCCTACACTGAAGAACAAAAATAAAACGACGATATGTATGCCATTATTGCCTCGTCCCTGGTCATATTCGACCCTATTGTTGGAGACGTGAAGAAGACATCGAAAACGGTCGTTTTCTATCCTCAAATGTAGGACCTTGGAATCCCAGCAAATATCTCAACAAATCAAGGTCTCCGACTAAGCCAATGAAGAAGAAAGTGAATCAAGTTTGGATTCCAAAACAAAAATTGGTGTTTTTGCCTCAACTGATCGTGCTGCCTCAACCAATGTTGTTGCTGCCTTAACCGATGCTGCTGATGATGCCTCAACTGTTGTTGCTGCTGCATCACCTGAAGATACGAAGGCAGAAAATAGACCAATTGACATCAACAAACCATTTAGTATGTGCAGCGTGCCCTAGATGCACGACTGCAACGCGCTGCCGCATTGACATGGCAGCTTCAACTTCTCTTTTAAGTTTGCCACATTATAATGCCATAATAAAGAATGTACTAAGTGCCTAGGTTATTCAATACATTCACCTTCTAAATATTGGCATCCATGAAGAGAAGTATGCAGCTTACTTTATACGCAGCGTGTTGCAAAACAGGAGTGTGCC
Organism: Euphrasia confusa; assembly: GCA_954870475.1. Taxonomy (NCBI): domain Eukaryota; kingdom Viridiplantae; phylum Streptophyta; class Magnoliopsida; order Lamiales; family Orobanchaceae; genus Euphrasia; species Euphrasia confusa. The sequence goes on along the minus strand of OX940949.1, from coordinate 11,810,761 downwards.
TCTTTTCACACATCCCGTTTTTTTTATTGGATATTAATTGCTTAGTTTATCATAGAAGTTATCACACCTCAAAAATATGTTTTTTTTTTCTGTTTTTTTTTCTGTTAAAAAAAATCGAATATTAAAAAAAAACAACTTCTCTTACTGCCACAGAGGAAAGCGTTGGTTTTCTTGTTTTAAATGCACTTTGCTTTCAATTTGAAGCTACTACCGCAACATGATGTGCTTAGGTCGTAGTGTTTCTTTTTCGTGCCATGAGAAATCGATCAAGTATTTGATATCAAGAGGTTTTTCTTTTCATTGCCTATCTTGGATGGACCTCCATGCCTTTGACGCAAAAGCTCCTTCTAATGACTTGCATTTTTTTTCCTGGAGCACCTTTCGTCACAAAAAGGGGGAGTAGTAGTTTGGGAAGAGCAATGGCAAGGGCATGAGCAAGGGGGAGCCGGGCATGAGCAAGGGGGAGCCGTTGATAAGAGCAAGGGCAAGGGCAAGAAGAGAGGAAGAAAAATTTATTTATTTTGGTGTAGTTTAGTTTTTAATTTAGTTTATTTATTTTTGTTATATTAAATTAAAAATTGCTGTGATTCTCTTTTATAGATAAGCTTCATCTACATGTTTTTTATATTTCTTAGCTTAAAGGTAATTCACTAAGGGGGAGTTTGTTTTTCCTTAGTGATATACTAAGATTAAATTTTACACTTCTATGTTAAGAGGGTTTTCATTGAGGGGGAGTTGTTCTTATGCTCTTCCTAATATTTTGTGAAGAAAGATAAAAAGGGGGAGTTTGTTAGTGTAAATATGTTAGGCAGAGCAATGTCTTAGAGTTGCTGGGCATAACAATGCATTGAGCATATTTACATGTTTTTCTCCTTTCTTCACACTTGTATATTGTTGTTGTCACTCATTCTATGTGTGATGTATTTTTGCATGATGTATCATTTGATCCGTGCTAGAAAGAACAATCAATACTTTGGATGACTGAACCAGACCTTGCGGCCAACGAAGTTTCGGCATGCCGCACGATGAACAAGAGCAGAGGACTCAAAAAGGCAAGCTGGAGATAGAGACTTTGAATATTGAACAAAACATTGCGGCAGGATGAAGCTTCGGCATGCCGCACGACGAAGGTGTTCAGCATGCCGCATGACGAACAAGAGCAGAGGACTCGAGAACGCAAGTTGAACATAGAGAACCTGAAAACCAAGAAAAATGGAAGGCATTGGCAGGAGGCAATGTGGTCCAAACTGATGTTGAATGTTCGCTCTGCCGGCAGGACAGTTCGCTAAGCGGCAAGCCCTGCAGCAGTGGTCAAAGGCGGTTCCTTGAATCTCTCAACCAATTCAAACCTAGCTTTTCTAGGGAATTCGGTTAAGAGAATTCTCCTATATATACTGGACGTCCTCAGCTCACTAGCATCATCGATTAACACTTTTAACACATCCAAAAACATATTTTCACCTAGATCGATCATCTAGCTTGTTGTGCCGAAGACTTCGCTTGTGAAGTTCTTCGTGCCGTTCATTCTCTCGCCTGTGAGAGTGATTTTGTAGCTACGCTGATTATCAAGAGCCTAGAATAGGTTTATTACAGTAGCTTTGTTTTCGTATTGATTGTTCATTAATCTCCGGATCTGATAAACGTTAAGGAATGCCTTCGCATTGCCTTGAGTTTAATCGATTGTAAATCCGAGATTACAATATATTTTTGTTGTAAGGCACATTCGTATGGGTAATTTAAATTTAATTAAATACCTTCTTGTGTTATTTATTTCTCGTTTCGTTTGTGTGTGTGTGAGTTTGTTCGTTCTGCCTTCTTTATAGCACAATTGACTTGAAAAAAAAAGTTATGGGAAACTCCATAATACAATACAGTTGATATGCCATTACGGTGAAGTATATTTTAATAAAGTAAAAATGAAACTTCATAAATAGCGCATGTAAAAAAAATTACAAAAGAAATATAAATAATAGAAAAATAAATTAAGAAATAAAAATATATATAATGAAGAAAAAAATATATAATGAAGTTAAAATAAAAATTTATTTAAAAATATATAATTATACTGTAAAATTTATTAATAGCGTAGCAAAATTAAAATATATATTGAAATAAAAAAATGCACAATAATTCCACCATATCCGTAGCAAAATTAAAATATATATTGAAATAAAAAAATGCACAATAATTCCACCATATCCGTAGCAAAATCAAACTATATAGAGAATTAAAAAAATGCGCTACAGTTCGACGCTATATTGTGGAGGATAACGACTACGTGGGCTCAAACAACGATGAGTTGGTGGGAGTGGCGATGGTGCCCGACAACGAGGGAAAGTAGCCCGACGAGAACGAGAGGGACGATCGGAAACAGAAACAGGTTGTCGAGAATGTTGACAATCCACCACAAAAGAGGCAGCGCGACCAGTCGTCCAAGGGCCCGGAGCGGATGTCTTTTTATTATCCGGGCCTTCCTTATTGGGCTGATTGCCCGGATTGCTCTGGTCTTCAATTGGTGAGGGGCCGAAATATGTCCCCAAATGGATTTGAACCCCTTTACTTTGCCATATCATAAATCAAAATAAAAATATATAATAAAGTAAAAATAAAAGTTTATTAACAGCGCATGTAAAAAAAATTACAAAATAAAAATATATAATAGCACAATATATATAATAGGTATTTAAAAGAAAAATCCATTAACAACGCATCAAAATTAATTAACAACACATAGAAAAAAAATCAATTATGCTTATGAAGTCTATAAAAAATAAAGGGGCTGTATTCGATTAAGAGTTGTAGGATTTTAATGAACTTTTAAAATCTTGGGGTAGTCAATTCGGATTTTTAAAATTCCATTAAAATCCGAAGGTATTCAATTAGGACTTTAAGAAGTCTTAAAAAATCTACCGGTATTCAAAAATCTATGGATTTTAATATTTGTGGATTTGAATGGATTCTCCTTAAAAATTATGACTAGATTTGACTTTTCAAAATCTCTTATTATTAGGAGAGATTTCGACGGACATTTTTCTAACAAGATAACTCAAACACGAAAAATAAAAGAAACAGTAGTCATTTATCAAAAGTATTACACAAATCTACTATCTATATAAAATAATCAAAATTTTATTTGAAAAAATTGATATTATCATTTTCCGTCAAAAATAATTATTTAAATATTATATTAATAATAAATTATTTTGTATTTGTTATGTACAATAATATATTTCTTAATAAAAATCCAAATATAATAATTTAATTATTAATATTATTATTCAATTTATTTAAAAAATTATTCATAATCATTTATTTACATTTTTATATTGTTTAATATTTGATAGAATATCATCAAAAATTATCACATCTCGACACCAATGAAGATTAAAAAAAAATTGATATTTCAAAGTCAAATAACGAAATTTGATAAATGGAGAACATCGTATTTCCAGAGCATAGAGTTAAACAATAAGTTTCAAATATAAAAGTGATAAAAATAAAAAAATAAAATAATAAATTATTTATTTTATTTTTCTAAAAAGATTGATTTTTTATATATTATATATATTTGATAAATGGAGAACAAATATGTGTAAAGCAAACCAATGATTTTCAAATATAAAGGTGATAAAAATAAAAAATAAAATAATAATTTATTTATTTTATTTTTCTAAAAAAAATTGATTTTTTATATACAAACAGGTTATATTCATTTGATAAATCAAAAACAAGCATTTCTTAAGCGAGAGGGGGTAAATAATGAGTTTCAAGTATAAAAGTGATAAAAATAAAAATTACAAAAATAATTTATTTATTTTAATTTTTTTAAAAAATTGATTGTTTATATAAAATTATGTTTATATAAATTTGTATTTTAAATTCTTTAAAAGTCTATCTAAATAAATAGTAAGTATATTTTACAAAGTTTTGAAATCTATAAAAATTTATGAAAATCAATCATAAAGTCAGTGAAAAAGTCAGTCAAACTCTTTATAGAGTCTATGGATTTTATAAATCCTACAAACTCCTAAACGAATACACTCCTAAATAAAAATATATATAATAGCCCAATTAAAATATTTATACTGCAAAATTAATTAAAAGCCTAGAAAAATTAAAATATATAAAGCGTAGCAAAATTAAACTATATAGTGAAGTAAAAAATTTGGCTACACTTCGACCCTATATTGAGGAGGGCAATGACTACGTCGGCTGGAACAATGACGAGTTGGTGGAAGAGGCGATTGTGCCCGGCAACGAGGGAAAGGAGCCCGACGAGAACGAGAGGGACGGCCAAAAACAGAAACAGGTTGTCGAGGATGTTGACAATCCACCACAAAAGAGACAGCGCGACGAGAAATCCAAGGGCCCGGAGCGGCCGTCTTTTCACTATCCGGGCTTTTCTTATTGGGCTGATGGCCCGGATTGCTCTGGTCTTCAATTGGTGATCAACCTCAACGGGCTACTCAAGAGGTCGAAGCGCAGTCTGCCGGGTCGGGCTTGGAGTCGATGATCGACCTCAACGACCCTCCTGACCCGCCTCTGGGGAACTCGGGTGATGACTCGATGCTCTACTTAATCAGTTCGTCTCTACAGACTATAGAATCTCCTAATGCAGAAGATAGCTTTACATATAACAATTACATGAATAAATAATACTATTACTTTATAAGAATAATTACAAGAATAAATAATACTAGTACTTTATAAACTTAAATATAACAATTATTCTACTTACTTTATAACTAATAAAAAACAAAATGTAATATTATTAGTTTTGGTGTCACATTCTCTGTTTAATTTGTGTTGATATAAACAATGTTTTTAATTATTTTTTGAGATGGAAATTGATTCCATAATCCGTGGAATAAATTAGACTACATATTGGCTTATTTTTGTTTTAATTATTAGCACAAGAACTCAAAAAATTCTTCTTCTTCTTATTTTTATTATTATTTATAAGTAATGTTCTGAGCACAATTGACTTGAATAGTTGATATGCCATTACACTGAAGTATATTTTAATGAAGTAAAAATGAAAGTTCATTAATAGCGCATGTAAACAAAATTACAAAATAAAAATATATAATAGAAAAATAAATTCAGAAATATATATAATGAAAAAAAAAGATTATAATGAAGTTGAAATAAAAGTATATTTAAAAATATATAATCATACAGTAAAAAATATATATTGAAATAAAAAAATGCGCAATAATTCCACAATATTCGTAGCAAAATTAAACTATATAGAGAAGTAAAAGAAATGCGCTACACTTTGGCCCTATATTGAGAAGGGCAACGACTACGTGGGCTCGAACAACGAAGAGTTGGTGGGAGTGGCGATGGTGCCCAGCAACAAGGGAAAGAAGCCCGACGAGAACGAGAGGGACGATCGGAAACAGAAACAGGTTGTCAAGGATGTTGACAATCCACCACAAAAGAGGCAGCGCATCGAGTCGTCCAAGGGCTAGAAGCGGCCGTCTTTTTACTATCCGGGCCTTCCTTATTGGGATGATGGCCCGGATTGCTCTGGTCTTCAATTGGTGAGGGGCCAAAAAATGTCCCAAAGGGTTTTGAACCCTTTACTTTTCCTTATCATAAATCAAAATAAAAATATATAATAAAGTAAAAATAAAAGTTTATTAACCGCGCATGTAAAAGAAAAAAAATTACAAAATAAAAATATATAATAGTGCAATATATATAGTATCGCAATTAAAAGAAAAAATCCATTAACAACGCATCAAAATTAATAGACAAGCCATAAAAAAAATCAATTATGCTTATGAATTCTATAAATAAATAAGTAACTAAAACAAATTTTCATTAGCAATATATATATTAGCGCAATATAGAAAATAAATTCCGAAATAAAAATATATATAATAGCCCAATTAAAATATTTATACTGCAAAATTAATTAAAAGCCTAGAAAAATTAAAATATATAAAGCGTAGCAAAATTAAACTATATAGTGAAGTAAAAAATTTGGCTACACTTGGACCCTATATTGAGGAGGGCAATGACTACGTCGGCTGGAACAATGACGAGTTGGTGGAAGAGGCGATTGTGCCCGGCAACGAGGGAAAGGAGCCCGACGAGAACGAGAGGAACGGCCTAAAACAGAAACAGGTTGTCGAGGATGTTGACAATCCACGGCGAGAAATCCAAGGCCCGGAGCGGCCGTCTTTTCACTATCCGGGCTTTTCTTATTGGGCTGATGGCCCGGATTGATCTGGTCTTCAATTGATGATCAACCTCAACGGGCTACTCAAGAGGTCGAAGCGCAGTCTGCCGGGTCGGGCTTGGAGTCGATGATCGACCTCAACGACCCTCCTGACCCGCCTCTGGGGAACTCGGGTGATGACTCGATGCTCTACTTAATCAGTTCGTCTCTACAGACTATAGAAGCTCCTGACTATGCGGCAGAGACAAAATGCAGAAGATAGCTTTACATATAACAATTACATGAATAAATAATACTATTACTTTATAAGAATAATTACAAGAATAAATAATACTAGTACTTTATAAACTTAAATATAACAATTATTCTACTTACTTTATAACTATAATAAATAACAAAATGTAATATTATTAGTTTTGGTGTCACATTCTCTGTTTAATTTGTGTTGATATAAACAATGTTTTTAATTATTTTTTGAGATGGAAATTGATTCCATAATCCGTGGAATAAATTAGACTACATATTGGCTTATTTTTGTTTTAATTATTAGCACAAGAACTCAAAAAATTCTTTTTTTTCTTATTATTTTTAAGTAATGTTCTGAGCACAATTGACTTGAACAGTTGATATGCCATTATACTGAAGTATATTTTAATGAAGTAAAAATGAAAGTTCATTAATAGCCATGTAAACAAAATTACAAGTCGAGGGTTGTTAGCTCAGTTGGTTGAGCACTTGAATTGGGGACTTGAGGTCCTTGGTTCGAATTCCAAGACACTGCAATTGACATAGACAAAAAAAACAAAATTACAAAATAAAAATATATAATAGAAAAATAAATTCAGAAATATATATAATGAAAAAAAAAGATTATAATGAAGTTGAAATAAAAGTAACACTGCAATTGACATAGACAAAAAAAAAACAAAATTACAAAATAAAAATATATAATAGAAAAATAAATTCAGAAATATATATAATGAAAAAAAAAAGATTATAATGAAGTTGAAATAAAAGTATATTTAAAAATATATAATCATACAGTAAAAAATATATATTGAAATTAAAAAATGCGCTGGCCCTATATTGAGGAGGGCAACGACTACGTGGGCGCCCTATATTGAACTACGTGGGCTCGAACAACGAAGGGTTGGTGGGAGTGGCGATGGTGCCCAGCAACGAGGGAAAGAAGCCCGACGAGAACGAGAGGGACGATCGAAAACAGAAACAGGTTGTCAAGGATGTTGACAATCCACCACAAAAGAGGCAGCGCATCGAGTCGTCCAAGGGCTAGAAGCGGCCGTCTTTTTACTATCCGGGCCTTCCTTATTGGGATGATGACCCGGATTGCTCTGGTCTTCAATTGGTGAGGGGCCAAAAAATGTCCCAAAGGGTTTTGAACCATTTACTTTTCCTTATCATAAATCAAAATAAAAATATATAATAAAGTAAAAATAAAAGTTTATTAACCGCGCATATAAAAGAAAAAAATTTTTAAAATAAATATATATAATAGTGCAATATATATAGTATCGCAATTAAAAGAAAAAATCCATTAACAACGCATCAAAATTAATAGACAAGCCATAAAAAAATCAATTAGCAAAATTCATTAAAAGCGTAGAAAAATTAAAATATATAAAGCGTAGCAAAATTAAACTATATAGTGAATTAAAAAAATGCGCTATACTTACTTCGACCCTATTTTGAGGAGGGCAACGACTACATCAGCTCAAACAACGACGAGTTGGTGGGAGTGACGATCGTGCCCGGCAACGAGGGAAACGAGCCCGACGAGAACGAGAGAGACGACCGAAAACAGAAACAGGTTGTTGAGAATGTTGACAATCCACCACGAAAGAGGAGAAAATAAAACAAATTTTCATTAGCAATATATATATTAGCGCAATATAGAAAATAAATTCCGAAATAAAAATATATATAATAGTCCAATTAAAATATTTATACTGCAAAATTAATTAAAAGCCTAGAAAAATTAAAATATATAAAGATAGCAAAATTAAACTATATAGTGAAGTAAAAAATTTGGCTACACTTCGACCCTATAATGAGGAGGGCAATGACTACGTCGGATTTGGCTACACTTCGTCCCTATATTGAGGAGGGCAATGACTACGTCGGCTGGAACAATGACGAGTTGGTGGAAGAGGCGATTGTGCCCGGCAACGAGGGGAAGGAGCCCGACGAGAAAGAGAGGGATGACCGAAAACAGAAACAGGTTGTCGAGGATGTTGACAATCCACCACAAAAGAGACCGCGCGGCGAGTCATCCAAGGGCCCGGAGCGGCCGTCTTTTCACTATCCGGGATTTTCTTATTGGGTTGATGGCCCGGAATGCTCTGGTCTTCAATTGGTGATCAACCTCAACGGGCTACTCAAGAGGCCGAAGCCCAGTCTGCCGGGTCGGGCTTGGAGTCAACGATCGACCTCAACGACCCGTCTGACCCGCCTCTGGGGGACTCGTGTGATGGCTCAATGCTCGACTTAACAGTTTGTCTCTAGAGATTATAGAAGTGAAGAAGCATTTTTCGATCACAAGGAAAGAGAAAATGTGTTTAGTCTCGCTTCAAAAATCGAGAGTTCGTTGTAAAACGACCACTCGGAATATCAATCTGAGGGAGGACTAGAGTGAGAGGTTTCCAAAATCGTATTCATTTCAATATCTCAAGAGTTCAAGTAATTGCAAGTAGACAAGTGATCAAATCAAGTAACGTGCGATGTATCAAAGTGAGAAAAACGGAGACAAGGTAATAATCGACTTTCAATGTGAATTATAAAACGCAAGAGAGAAGGTCCAATTATTGTCGTCTTCCAAGTCGGATAATCTTGTATTTAAGTTCAAAGTATAGCTTGGAAAGGAAGGTTTTGTTCACCCAAACCAACCGTTTAATTCCCTAACAAAGCATCCCAAAATAGTGATTAGTGTGTTAGTTAACTATACTCGTTCCTTAAGTTTTGGTTTCCTAATTGTGTAATATCGAGCCTTGGGAAGAAAGCCCCCGTTCCCGGTGAAAGCAATCATTTTAATGTAGTTAACTCCGATCACCGGTGGCTAACCTCAATCGTGGCTTTGAAAATACACAATTAGACCAAGTAAAAGTCTCTCAAGTAATTTATCAAACACCTTGTAAGCATGATTTTTACCCCATCTCCTAATGAGAAATTAGCTACTTCTAGCCATGGAAATCAACAACTCAAACATTGAATCAATAAAGAAAAGCATGATCAACATAAATCTCAAGCAACATCTCAAGTCTCATACAAATCCAACACAATTCAATACTAGAAAATAAGAAATAAAAACAAAACAAATGAGGAAAAGGAAGAGAAATGTGTAGCCAATTGATGGAATCTCTCGTCTCCGTGGTCGTTCGAGCTTGAATCCATCGTCAATGGATGCTTAAACTTTGGGGAAGATGAACTCCAACCTCAATTTGCACTAGTCTCTCTCTCTAAAGCTCTCGATTTGTTTGAAGTGTGTAAAGTGTGTGTGGGAAGAGTGATTCTCAATCCTTTTATACTCCCTCATACGTAGTAACCGTTTCTCCTCTTTTCCCACCAAAAACGGACTTGAAATGACTCTTCTATCCTCAGACAATGCTAAAATCGGATGCTCAATGCATCAATTAGCTCGGTCAAAGCTCGGTCAACTCGTGGTCAACACATCTCCACCCGGGTCAACATTTCTTTGGTTGAATATCAGCTCATCTTCGACGGCTAATATATTCTTTTTCTAAACTGATATTGCAAAAGACCATTGATCTTTTAGTTCGACGAGTCCTCTACATCATATCCAAAATTCAGCTCGATCCAACGGTTATGGAAGTCGGAATCGCATTTCTTCCGAAGCTGCGCAGTGCAGCCGCGCCATTGGTCCTCGCCCTTCGGTCTGCGGGATTTTACCCTCGGATCACGTGGTCTGCGGGCTTGATCCGCGGGTTCCGCTGCCGAAAATGCTTTTATGCTTCACTCTCGATCGTGGTCCGCGTGTTTTGGTGCTCGGATCAAGCGATCCGCGGGTTTGGTCCGCGCCTCCCTTTCCTGTGCGCAACCTCTCGATTCTTGTCATATCTTTGTCATTCGAACTCCGATTGTCGAGATTCAAAATTCCTCGGATTCACGACTTCAAGATCTTCGCATCCATTTATGTCACAGTCTCTAGTTCTCGACGAGGAGTAACAGTTTTTGTGATGAAGTTGATGCAAATTCTGAGCTTGGATCTTCTCCTCGTTTCTCTCATTTTTCACCTACAATTCACACAAAAACTCGACTATACCACGTATAAGCTCCGTCACGTCAATAATACATAATCCCTCAATAATCATATACGTATATACATAAAATATATACAAAAATCACGTCAAAAACATAACAAAAAACGAGTAAAACTACGGCAATTCAAACTACTACAACGACAAAACAATGCTCGTCCCGAGCATAATGTTACAAAGTGATACACTAACTACTCGGAGAAGCACGTTTCAAACCAATCCCATGTTCATCTCAATCAAGCATTGTTAAAATAAAATGACACGCACTATTCGAATCACTCAACGCACGGTTAACTCATTTCTTTCCTCTCGAAATCGAATCAAAGGGTAAGTACACTCATGATGCAAGAAATAGAACAAGGAACTTGCTAGTCAAAGAAGCTCGAGGAGTAGAATGAATAACACCCATATAACATGCATTTCATACACTTCAAGCTTAAGGTGAGTTTTACTCAATTAAATCATCACAACACTTGAATCAAAACATGATCATGCAAGGTAGGATAAGGTAGAGGTAGGGCAAAAATCAAATATGAAACAAGAATTGGGCACTCACTTCTCCCTCTTTCCCTCCTACACCAAACGTTTCTCACACATCAACCTCGCCCTTATAACTCCATCTATGTGCAAGGACATAAGTAAACCTAGCTTACAAATCAATACATATATTTCAAGAAAAACCCTCGCTTTTTCAATCAATCTTCTTTTTTTCGATGGCCAAGCATTTTTTTTTTTGGCTCTTTTCTCGCACTTTTTTTTTTTACATTTTCTTTCTTTTGTGCAACAACATCATACATCATATATCAGTTCTTCTCATCATTCATTCTTTCTCTTTTTTTAGAGGGTTTGACTTTTTCCAAGAATTACTAACATGCTCAAGTTTACAAATGAACCTCATAAGCACAACCTAAGTAATGACCCCAACACAAATATCACCTTCATCACCGAATGACCCCGAAAATGCTCACACCACTCGAGAAACTCTCGACAACAATGAAAATGTATACATGTAGGCTCAAAGGGGTATCTAGAGGTGTCCCACGACGGGCTCGGTCAAATATGGGGAATATATTGAAGTAGAGCTTTCCTATTGATCAAGTTCATCATATTCAAGCACATGAGACCAACCGAGTGTTGGGAATCGACTACCCGGGATGCGTTCGTTCGATCGCTCGAACGTCCGAACGCTCCCAGTCGACCTCCGAAGTCGCTACTTCGTTCGCTTGACAGCTCTTATCCCGAATCACGCCCAGCCATCGCCCCGGAGGACAACCGCGCGAAACGGGGCTGGTCTGCACCCAATCAGCGCCCGCTGATTGCAGACCAGCGGTCGCTGGTGGAGCTGCAAACAGCGGTCGCTGTTTGCCCACCAGCGGGCGCTGTTCGTCCGCGAACAGCAACGCGACGTTGCTGTTCCGGGCTCGTTTCCGGGTCGTTTTTCCTCATCCGACTACCGATCCGGAGGTCCTAGAACCCCCAGTAGTCGAGGAATACAACCCACAGCCCCGGAACCCGATCTACGTTCAAAGTATGATCAACGATAAAATGAGATCGAATAAAAGTGCGGAATAAGAATCGATCTCATACCTTCTCGGTCGATTGTTGAGACCTTAGCGATTGCTAGTGTATGTCTCTGCCCCGATTCCAACCGTTGTGTGGGCAACGATCTGTTGGTCTCTCCTTTTCTGCTTCTCTGATAAACCACCGCAATATCCCTTTTACTTTTCTGTGTAAAATAATTACGCAAAAGCTTTATTAATTTTTACAGAAGAAATTATATTTGCGCTAACGCAATTAATTTCTGCTGCAAAAATAAATGCGGTGAATGATAGGTTTAGGAGAGGGCAAGGGGGGGGGGGGGGTTTAAATAGAGCTACACTAGGGACCCCTTAGGTAAATAAACTCCGGGCTGAATTGCAATATTAATTAACTAGGAGTCCTTAAAAGAAAACCTTTAATTAATTACAATTCTAATTATTATTAATTCCACTAAATAATAATAATTGAATTCCCGAAATAAATTTAATATTATTTCAACAATAATAATTCCGCCGAAATTACATATACGACTTTCCCCGTGTTTAAGATGTCGAACGTTCACGAATTTATTTAATTACTAATAATTAAATTAATTCGTCTCTTATTATCCGAGACTAGTACCACTCATCCTTATTATCATGTGGAACAAATCCACCTGCAGGGTTTACATGATAAACTTTATGAGCTCATCTCGGGAACGTCATCAACCCGATAAACGGGACACGGTTTCCTGTCTATAATCTATAGCATGCCGTGTGTACAATTCCGATTCCCAATTTACCGAGTATCTCGACTAATCTATTAGTCTCACTCATTGGCATATTAAAGAACCGAGAATTGGACACACGCACCTATAATTATATAGGGATTAGGAATTCGTATATCCGTAATCTCTGAGGTCTAGTTCGATTACGTCGATTAGTATAAATCGAACGCCCTCCCGTGGTCCTGCTCAATACACCAAGTGTACAAGTGTAACATAATAGTCAAGACCAACTATTACCCAGTCACACTACGACGTACCGATGGATTGTCCCTGTCCATCTAAGTCGTGAGCTTCTGTTCGATAGTATACGAGTAACCGACAGTATGATCTTCCGCGTTTCTCCTCACGCCATACTGTCTACAACGTATATATCTAGGACTATTGCATTTAAGTATATGATAGATTAAATGCCGACGGTTTGATTAATAGATAATGTAAAACACAGATAAGGAGTTCCATATTGTCACTAAACTAGACATTTAGAATATAACTCCATCAATCTCCCACTTATACTAAAAGTCTAGTTGCCCTCTACCATACATCCGATACCCATCCCCTTCACGTGTCTCTTGAACGCTTCCGCTGGAAGTGCCTTCGTAAAGGGGCCAGCCAGGTTATCCGCTGATGCAATCTTGGTGACAACCGCATCGCCCCTCCTGACGATGTCTCTAATCAGGTGGTACTTGCGATCTATGTGTTTACTCGCATTGTGGGCTCGTGGTTCCTTTGCATTTGCCACTGCACCGCTATTGTCACAATAAATTGTGATAGCTCTAGGCATCTTAGGAACCACATCCAAGTCCATAAGGAAGTTCCGGAGCCACACCGATTCTTTAGCTGCCTCGGAGGCTGCTACATATTCGGCTTCCATGGTAGAGTCCGAAATGCATTTCTGCTTAACACTCTTCCATGAAATTGCTCCACCTCCCAATGTGAACACATAGCCTGATGTAGACTTTCGCTGATCCTTATCAGATTGGAAATCCGAGTCTGTGTAACCAATAGGAATCAACTCGGACGCTTTGTAACTCAGAACATAATTCCTAGTCCTTCTCAGGTACTTAAGTATGTTCTTTACAGCAGTCCAGTGACCCTGTCCAGGGTTACTCTGATATCTAGCTACCATGCCAACAGCATAGCAGATATCAGGCCTCGTGCACAACATTGCATACATTAGACTTCCTACTGCCGAAGCATAAGGAACCTTCTTCATGTAATCTATCTCCTTTTGTGTTTTGGGACACATGTCTTTAGATAGATGAATTCCATGGCAGAAAGGTTGAGCACCTCTCTTGGAATTCTGCATGTTGAAACGAGCCAGAATCGTATCAATATATGAAGCTTGGGACAAGCTTAATGTTCTTTTCTGGCGATCCCGTATTACCTTGATCCCAAGAACATGCCCAACTTGTCCTAAGTCTTTCATATCGAATTGCTTGGACAACCACCCCTTTATGTCCGACAACATCTTCACATTGTTGCCAATTAGAAGAATGTCGTCTACATAAAGCACGAGAAACGCCACGCTGTTTCCGTCACATCTCCGGTATACACACGACTCGTCCATGCTTTGAATGAATCCATAAGACTGGATAACCTCATCAAACCGCATGTTCCAAGATCTAGAAGCTTGCTTCAATCCATAAATGGATCGGTTTAGCTTACACACTAGATGCTCTTGGCCTTTCTTGATGAAACCTTCTGGCTGTCTCATGTAAATGGTCTCGTCAAGATTCCCATTCAAGAATGCTGTCTTGACGTCCATTTGCCACACCTCATAATCCATATGAGCTGCTATAGACAAAAGAATCCGGATCGACTTTAGCATAGCTACCGGCGAAAAAGTTTCCTCATAATCGATCCCTTCTTTCTGAGTATACCCTTTCGCAACAAGCCTAGCCTTGAAGGTTTTCACCTTCCCGTCAGACCCTCTTTTTCTCTTGTACACCCACTTGCAACCAATGGCTTTTACACCTTTGGGCGGTGCTACAAGATTCCAGACTTGATTTGAATCCATTGATTCAATCTCAGATTTCATCGCTTTTTGCCAAGACTGAGCATCTTGATCTTTAAGCGCCTCGCCGTAGGTCCAGGGATCGGCTTCATGTTCTCCAGGTAACAAGTCCGAAGACTCACCTATTAACATGAACCTTTCGGGTTGTCGAACAACCCTCCCACTACGACGACGCTCCGGTGTAACCTCAGTAACTACAGGTGCAGACTGTGGTGGCGTATCACCCGGTTCGGTTGGATCTAAGCCTTGATCGTCCTCTCTCAGTTCGTTTAGTATTATCTCACTCTTGGGCTTGTGGTCCATTATATAATCCTCTTCCAAGAACCGAGCGTTGGTGCTAACAACGATCTTCTGGTCCTGAGGACTATAAAATAGACCACCTTTCGTTCCTCTAGGATATCCTATAAACAACCGAATATCTGAACGAGATTCCAATTTATCAGCCCCATGCTTCAGCACATGTGCCGGACAACCCCAGATCCGAATGTGTTTCAAGTTCGGCTTTCGCCCGGTCCACAATTCCGAGGGCGTCTTAGGGACTGATTTTGAAGGAACTAAGTTCAGGATATACGCCGCTGTTTCCAAGGCATATCCCCAGAACGAAACTGGTAGGTCTGAATAACTCATCATAGATCTTACCATTTCCATAAGAGTCCTATTCCTTCTTTCTGCTACACAATTCTGCTGGGGCGTGTATGGTGCAGTCATCTGGGAGTCAATCCCATTCTCTAATAAGTACGCCTTAAACTCTCCCGAGAGGTACTCTCCTCCACGATCAGATCGTAGAGTCTTTATGGTTTTACCATGAAGGTTCTCCACAAGAGCTTTGTACTCCTTGAACTTGTCAAAGCACTCGCTCTTGCGGCGCATCAGGTATACAAAACCATACCTTGAGTAATCATCAGTGAAGGTTACGAAATATTCATAACCTCCTCTCGCTTGGACAGATAAAGGCCCGCACAAATCAGAGTGAATCAATTCCAGTACTTCCTTGGATCTATACCCCTTATCACTAAAGGGTCGCTTGGTCATTTTTCCTTCCAGGCATGATTCGCAGGTTGGAAAGTCCTCATCTTTCACACCACTGAGTATTCCATCAGTTATCAACCTTTGAATCCTACCCAAGTTAATATGACCTAGCCTAAGATGCCATAAGTACTTTTGATTCATCCTAGAAGGCTCCTTTCTCTTATTGGTACTAGATGTGTTAAAAGACTCTACTCGTTGCATCGTGGAATAATCAGGATTCAGTATATATAAGTTGCCTATCAATGTACCAGAACAGATATACTCACCATCCTTTTTGATAATAACAGAACTATCAAAAGAAACAGAATATTTATTCAAAACCAACTTAGAAACCGAAACAAGGTTCTTTCTAAAGTTCGGTACATAAAGACAATTATTCAATACTAAAACTTTATTATTAAAAGATAAATGAACATCTCCCACTGCAACCGCCGCCACTTTCGTAGCGTTGCCCATGTAGATGGTGATCTCTCCCTCTCTAAGCCGCCGGGTTTCCTGGAACCCCTGCAAAGAATTGCAGACATGATCAGTGGCTCCCGTATCCACACACCAGGTACCGGTGGATAACACCGCTAAACATGTTTCAGTGACTAAGGAAAAGTTCATACCTCCTTGTCTGAGAGGACAATTAGACTTCCAATGTCCAGACTGCTTGCAACGGAAACACTTGCCCTTGGGCTTGTTCACTCCATTCTGTGGTCCACCATTTCTGGGTCCACTGGGTTTCCGTCCCTGCTTCTTCTTCCTCTTAGCACCCGGAGGGCCAAGAAGTTTCACAGCCACAAGTGCCTGAGATTTCTTAAAGATTCCCTCTGCCGCCTGGAGTTCAGTCAGGAGTTCCGCCAACGTATATAACCTCTTGTTCATGTTATAGTTCAGGCGGAACTGCTCAAAACTCCTAGGCAGAGACTGGAGCACTATATCGATCTGGGTTTCCCCATCGATAGTTCCTCCCATAATCTCTATCTCATTCAGATAGCCAATCATCCTAAGGATATGATCCCTTACGGGTGTTCCTTCGGACATGGTGGCCGTCATGAGTTTTCTCATAGCATCTTGCCTGGCTGCCCTATCCTGACTACCAAACATCTCCTTGAGGTTAAGCATCATATCATAGGCATGTTGGAAATCGATATCCCGGGTTATCTAAATAAGCGGAACTGACAACCCGAACGAAATCCTTCGTCGCCGGAGATTGGATCCCCGACTCATCCACAGGAGTCCGACCTTTGGAGACTACGCGCCCGAAGACACGCAGCCCGCCCCCAGTCGATTTTCTCCCGCGAGTCGGATCCACGAACGCGAACCATCGCACAACGGAACCGGGCCCGACGAGAGCTCCACCGCGGACAAGCCGCGGCAAAACCCTAGCCGAGCCCCCAGTCGTGAAGGGGGGCTCGCGATCGCACTTCGCGATTGCCGGGGCTGTCCAACAGCCCCCGGTGGTGAGTCCGGCGACTCACCACCGCCGCGGAGGAGGGCGGTCAGCTCCCAGCTGACCCGCCGCGGCTCCAGCCGCGGCTTTTCCCCGCGATCGACCTCACGGTCGATCGCATGCCCCGGCTCCAGCCGGGGCTCCTCCGTCGCGCCTGGCCGCCGGTCGAGGTGGCTGGGGGGACCAGCTGCCGTGGCACCAGCCCACGGCGGTCTCCCCGCGATCGACTCATAGTCGATCGCTCGCCCCGGCTCCAGCCGGGGCTCCCTCGTCCGCGTGCCGCGATCGAACCCTAGAGTTCGATCGCCCCCTCGGCTCCCAGCCGAGGGTTCTCTCGATCTTCGCCGGGGATCTCGAATCCCCGTCCCCGAAGTTCGTACGTTTATCCGGATCGTGTGTTCATATATATACTACAATCAATTCACATAAAATCATAAAAGAGGGTTTATGATTTTACCTTTGATTCGTTGTGCGGAGAAACGAAATCAAACACCTTTGATGACCTTGCGATCTTCCCACGTATTCCTTGCACCTCGTTCGAACGTCGTGTGGGCGACGATCTATCGAACTCCTATGGATCTTCCTCACTCTCAAAACTTTATGATTGGCGTAGGTCAATTAATTGTGTTATGAAAAGTGAAGACCATGTAGTGCTTTTATAGGCTACGTAGGGGATCATAAGGAGATTAAATATTGGGCTTCTAATATTGAAAATTAAATTGGGTCCAACCCAAATCTATTAATTCTTATCAATATTAATTTTATTTATTTTCCACTATATAAATAAAATTGCACTCCCAATATTAACCATATTATATCAAATAATATTTCTCCGGTAGTATTATATATTCCGTGTATTTAAGATTTAAATATCCATGAATAAATTTATTTATTGCTCAATAAATATTATTCATCTCTTATATCCGAGAATAGTACCGTTCAACCTTAATTATTATGCGGATTGAATCCACCTGCAGGGTTTACATAATAATTCCTCATGAACTCATCTCGGGGATATTATCAACCCTTACGGGATACACTGTCCCTTCAAGAATTCACGGCATGCCATATATAAAATATAGTGACCCAACTTAACCGGTAATTAACCCAATAATTAAATCGGTTAATTCCTTTGGTAAATCAAAGTCACTTATATTAAATATACACACCCGCAATAATATCGGGGATTAAGAATAAAATACTCTGAGATTTAAATTGATTATCCAAGGCAATCCTAATCAATAAATCTCAAGCGATCCGCCCAATACACCAAGTGTACAAGTGTGATAAAATAATTAAGATAAATTATTTTCTCTCTCACACAACGACTATACCGATGGATTAGTTCGTGTCCATCTAGGTCGTGAGCAACTGTTCGATTAAATACGAGTAACCGATAGTATGATCTTCTGTGTGCCCATGCAACACCATACTAACTACAACGTATAAAATCCAGAACCATGATTTGCTTATATTAATTAATAATAATTAACTGCAAATAATTGTTTATTAATTAAATAGGTTAAATGCTATGACCGGGAGTTTACCGATACTTAAATCTAGACATTAAGTACACAACTCCAACAATCTCCCACTTGTACTGAGGTCTAGTCATTTCCTCCAAACTCCCGACTCCCATACTCATCACGTGCTTAAGTTATACTTCCCAGAAGTATTATGTGAATGAGCAATCTAGGTTGCCGCTCTGAAGTTATCTTGGTGACTACTTCATCGTCTCTCTGACGATGATTCGTATCAGGTGGTACTTGCTCTATGTGTTATCATCATCTTTTGAACTTATGACTTCTTCCAGTTTACCATGCACCGCTATGTACATAGCCTTTGGTGAACCAAGAGTCATATCCAAGTTCAGAGGTCATTCCGGAACCTAACCAAACTTCCGCTGCCTCTGAGGCTGCTATTCGGTTTATGATAGAGTCCGAGAAGCTTTACGCTTATCACTCTTTCATCTTTAGGTTCCACCTCTTCTAAAAGTGAACACATAGCCTGATATCGACTTACACTGGTCCTTCTCTGGTTTTGAATCTGGGAAACTGTAATCTAAGAAAATTTCGTTTTGCTAGCTTGCCAGTACTTCCAAGTACTTTTACAGCATTCGAATATTTCTTATCCAGATTACTTTGATATCCTCCCACTACGCTAATCGCATAGTTGATATCAGGTTCTTGTTTTATAACACTGCATTTACAAAGCTCTTTACACTTGAAGTGTAAGAATCTGCTTTGTCTATATTTATCTCCTTCATGTGTTCAAGACACATACCTTAGATAGATGCATTCTGTTCTCGAAAGGCAATAACCCTTCTCAGATTTGTGCATGTTTAAAACAAACCATAATCGTATAAGATATCTAAATAGAAGTACAAATGTTCTTCTCTAGAGACCGAAAGATTTCTAAGAACATCATCCAACTTCATCTTAATCTTATATCTCGATTTATTTAGACAACCTCCATTTTATGTCTGACAACACTTCTACATTGTGGCCAATGATGAAGTGTTATCTACACAAAATTTCCGAGAAACACCACCCTTGTTTCTATTACGTCTCTAATACACCTTTCCTTGTCTATGCTTTTTGACGAATCCATCAAATGGACTATCTCATCAATTTGCAAGTTCCACAAGTTTCAGCTTTGTGACGCTCCAAAAATGGATTCACTAAGCTTGTACTTCTAAATGATCTTGCCTCTTAACAATAATCCTTATTGTTCTCTAAGAAGGCACATTTAGATCAGTACTGCCCTCTATGCAGATCTAGGGATCGATTTCATGTCTACTAGATCCAGAGTTTAAAACTCCTCCAGTCTTATGAACATCTCTGGTTGCTTTAACAACCTCCCACTGCAATGGCGTTCCGGTGTATAACAGTAACAACATTAGGTGCAGTCAGTGGTGTACTAATACTCGGTTAGGCTGGTTCTCAGTCTTCTCTTTCCCCATGATAAAGTATCTTGCTCGTTAGGGCATTTGTAGTTCATCTAATAGTCTTCTTCAAGAACCGGGCGAAGACACCCTTCTGGTCCGTGGTACTATTGAACATACAATTTCTTGTTCATCTAGGATATTCTACAACCATATTCAATATGCTGTTGTATCCAGAAAATCCATAGAACATAGGTAGTTCCGAACAAACTTGTCCCTTTTACTATTAGAATCCCATTTCTTATTCCTGACACACCATGTCTACACCTCAGTGTATGGTGCAGTCGTTTGAGATTCAATCTCAAACCTTGATTTATGCTATGTGCTCTTTGGATAGGTGTCGGCCTTCGCGAGCAAGTCGCAGGCTTTTAATGGATATACTTGGAAAGATCCCCATAATGACTTTGTGTTGAAAATACTCCGCTCTTATGGCACATCAAGTATTCTAATCCATCGTCGAGTATTCTTGAAAGAATGACTCGTGCCTTTCTAATTACACATCCCGCATTAATCACAAATCATTTTCTATACTTGTCCGAATTCCATCTTTTATCCAGAAAGGTTAACTTAGTTGTATCTTCTTCCAAAAATTGATTCTTAGGTCGGGAGGTCCATTCCTCCAACTATAATTGAGTAAATCAATTTCGACCTTTTGAATCCCTTTTGAATAAATACTATTAAGTTCAGGAATTCACAAGTATAATGATTGATAAAGAAATACACCTAATAAGTAAAACAAGTTTATATATAACGGTTCGTTGCATCGTGGTAGACTAAGGATTCATCATTCATATGTTGCTATCTAATGTACCAGAATAGATATCGCCATTATTTCTTATCTAAACCATCAACATGATTAAAGAAATAAAATATCCATCAATAGAAATCCAGAACAAAAGTTCTTTCTAAATTAAAAAGTACAAAGCAATAAACTGAAATGAAATCCTATAAATGTCTTCCACTGCAACCGCTGCTTCCTCAACAGCTTTGCCCATGTGGGCTCGAACTCTTCTTCTCTAAGTCGCTGGGTTTTCTGGAACCCCTGCATTTAGAATGCACATACCGTCAGTGGTTCCATATCTACACACCAGAATTCTGGTAGATAATACCGCTGACTATGTTTTACGACTAAAGAAAAATTCGTACCTTTGAGAGGACAAGATGTAGACCCCCAGTACTCAGACTGCTTCCCTTGGGGATATTTGCCAGAAGGCTTCTTTATCCCACCCTTTGGTCCAAGTCCCTTAGGACCATCGGACCCCCTTGTCTTCTTCTCCTTTCCCTTGCCTTTAGGTTCGAAACCTTTGGCTTTGGCTACAAGAGCTTGCGATCGTTTCAACTCGTCTAAAAGATCCATCATCTCAAAAACATGATCAAGTGTTTCATCGAAGTAACAGATCTTTATGAGTATCCTCATCGCCTCTTTTCTAACCTTCTCATCATGTCCAAACAGCAACTTGAGTTTGAGCATGACATCATGATTAGTGGTTAATGCACGAGCACTACCCCACCTTTCAAAAACAAAAATCTCCTCCTCAGTTGAGTTAATGGTGAGTCCAGGAGGACAAGTTTCACTGAGTACGTCCTTGTACTCTTTTGCAGTCTGAGCAATGTCTAACTTTTCTTTCCATTCAATACAGTATGGAACCAGTGCGTTAATTTCCTCAAGTATCAACAAAAGTGGATTCATAGCAATCCTCTAAACCTATAAGCACATTTAAACAAACAATTAATTTAATATCCGACGTTATCTCCCTAGAATAACATCATTAAATTACTAATCACATCTTAAATCCCATCAGGTAAGGCAAGCCACGTTGTGTGGACGTTTACCCTACCCAAATGATTTAGTAATTAGATTTTCTTTGGCCATACATCAATTATAGCGTGACCTCGTTGGGAGGAATACTATAACGCGTATCTAAGTGTAAACCATTACTCAGTACCAAAGTAAATCACTTGGAATTGCTATATCACCGCAAGCCACGTTGTGTGGACGTTTACGATAACTTCACAACTCTTCATAATTACTTACAACTGTCTACATCAATTAATCCAAAGCCCGTCAGTATAGCAAGCCACGTTGTGTGGACGTTTACTACACTAAGAGACTTTTATAATTGACTCCCAATTACAAGAATTCATTAGATTTTGTAAATCAAGACTTGGAGAATCATAAGTGAAACTCGAAGTTTCTAACCAGTGATTTACCATGCGAACGACCCTATCTCTCATAAATGAGGGAGCCGAGCAGACAAACGACCCATCTATAAAAGTATGGCACGAAAGTCTCTAATTTGTGTCCTCTACATGACCAAGTGGCTCTGGCTCCATTCCACTCCCCGGGGTGAGAATGAGTCGACTTGAAGTCAGCTTTGGAAAGACAAATTAGGCATTGTTTGATAAACTTAATCAATGTCTCTCATAAAAGGAATTACAAGAATTCTCCTCCAATGACTCGTCTATACGAACTTCAAAAGTCCATAAGAGTCACCAAGAGAACAGCAATGGAGACCGTGGGTATGTTTCCATACCCTCTCCCACTTAGCTTTTTATAATAAAGGGATACGCTATCTAGTGCATAAAGTAAACACATATAGCATGCATACAAGCAATAAAGCACATAGTAGCACATAGTCAAAATAATGCTAGAAAATTATTTTCCGACTATCATGGCTTTGTCGCATCTCCGTACGCATCTTCTAGTCTTCAGTCTTCGTTCTTGAATGCTCCATGTGACGAGAATATTAATCTCTAATATTTAAGTCTATTTATTTTCAATTAATCCAAAAGTTACTTAATTCGAAAATTAAGTCAATCGAATATATCAAAAATAAAATTAAATATTATTAATATCTTTATTTATTTATTTTCCTATCTAGTTCTATTAAATCTCTAGAATAATCTATCCAAGTATTCTTGGAATATTCTAGAAGACATCTATAATAGAACAAGGAAATAAAATAAATTAGGACTTACTACTTTCCAAATTTATCATTATTCTTAATCCATGAATATTCCAATGAATAGGAATAATCAAATAGGAAGAATAAATTTAGTACTAAATTAATTAAATTTCTAATCTATGAATATTTCCATGAAGGAAATAAATCAATAGAAATAAAATTATTTTAAATTAATTCTTTTCCTAATCCATGAGAGTTTCCTAAAAGGAAAGTACTCAAATAGGAAAAATCCTAATTAATTAGGAAAGTAATTTCTTGGTAGGAATAGCATGGGATTGGGAGACCCCACACCATCCCCACCTAGATGGATCGGCCGGCCACTCGGGGAGGAGCGCCGCCGCCGCCTAGCCACGCCGGCTAGGCCATGGGTCGATCACCATCATGTGATCGATCCCAAGCCCTTCCCTTCTCGTCACACCTTCTCCGTCTTCCGGCGATCGTCTCAACATCGAACCAACGTAATAAAATTACAAGAATTGAATTACAATTATCCGGTATCGATTCTATACATGAAATCGACCCTATACATTTTCCGGAAAAAGTAGAACGTAATAATAAATCCTAAATTCGGTCAACCCCCGAATTTTTACTATTACAAGCATTCACCACACATAAAACGAATCTCGACATGTCCGAGAGTTTAATAATCATGATAATTAATTAAGCAATAATTAAATCAACCATGATAGCCGGAAATCCTGCAAGGTAGAACAATAATCGAGCATATACATGAACACGAAACCAAACGCTCTGATACCACTTGTTGGAAATCGATATCCCGGGTTATCTAAATAAGCGGAACTGACAACCCGAACGAAATCCTTCGTCGCCGGAGATTGGATCCCCGACTCATCCACAGGAGTCCGACCTTTGGAGACTACGCGCCCGAAGACACGCAGCCCGCCCCCAGTCGATTTTCTCCCACGAGTCGGATCCACGAACGCGAACCATCGCACAACGGAACCGGGCCCGACGAGAGCTCCACCGCGGACAAGCCGCGGCAAAACCCTAGCCGAGCCCCCAGTCGTGAAGGGGGGCTCGCGATCGCACTTCGCGATTGCCGGGGCTGTCCAACAGCCCCCGGTGGTGAGTCCGGCGACTCACCACCGCCGCGGAGGAGGGCGGTCAGCTCCCAGCTGACCCGCCGCGGCTCCAGCCGCGGCTTTTCCCCGCGATCGACCTCACGGTCGATCGCATGCCCCGGCTCCAGCCGGGGCTCCTCCGTCGCGCCTGGCCGCCGGTCGAGGTGGCTGGGGGGACCAGCTGCCGTGGCACCAGCCCACGGCGGTCTCCCCGCGATCGACTCATAGTCGATCGCTCGCCCCGGCTCCAGCCGGGGCTCCCTCGTCCGCGTGCCGCGATCGAACCCTAGAGTTCGATCGCCCCCTCGGCTCCCAGCCGAGGGTTCTCTCGATCTTCGCCGGGGATCTCGAATCCCCGTCCCCGAAGTTCGTACGTTTATCCGGATCGTGTGTTCATATATATACTACAATCAATTCACATAAAATCATAAAAGAGGGTTTATGATTTTACCTTTGATTCGTTGTGCGGAGAAACGAAATCAAACACCTTTGATGACCTTGCGATCTTCCCACGTATTCCTTGCACCTCGTTCGAACGTCGTGTGGGCGACGATCTATCGAACTCCTATGGATCTTCCTCACTCTCAAAACTTTATGATTGGCGTAGGTCAATTAATTGTGTTATGAAAAGTGAAGACCATGTAGTGCTTTTATAGGCTACGTAGGGGATCATAAGGAGATTAAATATTGGGCTTCTAATATTGAAAATTAAATTGGGTCCAACCCAAATCTATTAATTCTTATCAATATTAATTTTATTTATTTTCCACTATATAAATAAAATTGCACTCCCAATATTAACCATATTATATCAAATAATATTTCTCCGGTAGTATTATATATTCCGTGTATTTAAGATTTAAATATCCATGAATAAATTTATTTATTGCTCAATAAATATTATTCATCTCTTATATCCGAGAATAGTACCGTTCAACCTTAATTATTATGCGGATTGAATCCACCTGCAGGGTTTACATAATAATTCCTCATGAACTCATCTCGGGGATATTATCAACCCTTACGGGATACACTGTCCCTTCAAGAATTCACGGCATGCCATATATAAAATATAGTGACCCAACTTAACCGGTAATTAACCCAATAATTAAATCGGTTAATTCCTTTGGTAAATCAAAGTCACTTATATTAAATATACACACCCGCAATAATATCGGGGATTAAGAATAAAATACTCTGAGATTTAAATTGATTATCCAAGGCAATCCTAATCAATAAATCTCAAGCGATCCGCCCAATACACCAAGTGTACAAGTGTGATAAAATAATTAAGATAAATTATTTTCTCTCTCACACAACGACTATACCGATGGATTAGTTCGTGTCCATCTAGGTCGTGAGCAACTGTTCGATTAAATACGAGTAACCGATAGTATGATCTTCTGTGTGCCCATGCAACACCATACTAACTACAACGTATAAAATCCAGAACCATGATTTGCTTATATTAATTAATAATAATTAACTGCAAATAATTGTTTATTAATTAAATAGGTTAAATGCTATGACCGGGAGTTTACCGATACTTAAATCTAGACATTAAGTACACAACTCCAACAAGGCAGTGGTCATGGCCTCATGCTGATGTTGCAGCACATTTGACATAGAAGCCAAAATGTAGCACCGCGCCATCTGATCAGCCTTGACCCACTTCCGATGAGCTTCCTTTTCCTCAGGAGTGGAGGTATCAATAGGTTCATCAGGACAAACCTCATGGAGTACATACTTGTACTCCTCAGCAGTCAGGACAATGTCCAAGTTTCGTTTCCAATCAACATAATTTGGACCAGTGAGTTTGTTTTCTTTTAGTATGATGGACAGTGGGTTGAGTGCCATATCTATAAAAGAGACAAATCAAACCGTCAAATTTAATTCGATATTAACTCCCTTAATCAATATCATTAAATTTACCAATCAATCCTAAAATCCCATCAGACTAGCATGCCACGTTCATGTGGACGTATACTAGTCCAAACGATTTTATAACTGGACTTTTACTTCGGTCGTACATCATTACAGCAGTGACTCCGATGGGGAGGATACTGTAAAGCGTACCTAAGTGTATACCATTTCTCAGTACTAAGTTAACTGCTCGGAAACTACACGCCCACCGCAAGCCACGTTAGTGTGGACGTTTACGTTGACATGCGGTCCCTTTACGATTTCCTATAACTGTCGAGCCTCAATTAACCCAAAGTTCCGTTTCCGTCTAGCAAGCCACGATAGTGTGGACGTTTACTAAACAAACAACTTTGTTAATTGAATTCCATTTAATAAATTTCACAATTTCGTTAATCAAAGCTTGATATCTCGTAAGTGAAACTCGAAGTTTCTAACCAGCGATCAATCATGCAATTGAGCCCTATCTCTCACAAAGTGAGGGAGCCAACCAGACATTCGATCTAGTCATCAAATGACTCAAATGTCTCTAATCTGTGTCATCGACATAACCAAGCGCTTTGGCTCCATTCCACTCCCCGGGGTGAGAATGAGTCGAGTTGAAATTAGTCTTTGAAAGACAGATTAGGCATTGCTTTGAAAAACTTAAGTGTTCAATTTTATAAATGGAATTGAATTCGAATTTTGATCCAGTGATATCCGTGTGTCAACTTTATCCGATAGGGAGGATGACACTAAAGCCAACTCGTAAGCGACACACATCACCATCAAAACAGAGAATGGAGACCGCGGGATTGTTTCCAATCCCTCTCCCACTTAGTTTTTACGAAAGGGATAACAAGCGCATGCATGTAAAATTAAAGCATAATAAAAACGCACGTAAACACACAAAAAGCATTTAACGTGGCCCGATTATTATGGCCTTTAAAATCTTCGATGCACGTCTCCTCGGATCTTCGTCTCGTTGCTCGTCTCGGTCTCGGTCCATCACCGACTCGTCTAAGGACCAAGAGACGAACCCCTCCCACTGGAGTATCGTCCCGGGCCCTCGACAAGCGATCCGTGATGTCCGTCGAACCCCCGAGCCGCTGCTGCCAAAACCCCAAACAGCGCCCGCCGTTTGTGAAACAGCGGTCGCTGGAGGAGCTGCAAACGGCGACCGCCGTTTGCCCTCCAGCGGGCGCCGTTTGGGCACAGTAGCCTCGGGTTCGACTCCTCGACCCTCGTTCGTCCGTCTTTCGATCTCGTCTCGATCCACCAAGCAGCAGCAACATTACATAAGTAAGATATACTACTTCCGGCATCGATCCTATACATTTTGATCGATCCTATACATCCGGATAAACGAAAACGAAATAGAAAACCCTAAACGACTCAACCCGTCGTTTTAATCTATTACAAGCAAGCAACGATAAAAACCAAAAGATCTCGACATTCCCGAGAGATTAACAAACCACAATAAAACAGTACATAAAACATGACCATAATAATCGGGTTATCCTGCAAAACAAACTCGCAAACAATACAAAGAACGTATAAACTCGCTCTGATACCAATTGTTGGGAATCGACTACCCGGGATGCGTTCGTTCGATCGCTCGAACGTCCGAACGCTCCCAGTCGACCTCCGAAGTCGCTACTTCGTTCGCTTGACAGCTCTTATCCCGAATCACGCCCACCCATCGCCCCGGAGGACAACCGCGCGAAACGGGGCTGGTCTGCACCCAATCAGCGCCCGCTGATTGCAGACCAGCGGTCGCTGGTGGAGCTGCAAACAGCGGTCGCTGTTTGCCCACCAGCTCCACCAGCGGGCGCTGTTCGTCCGCGAACAGCAACGCGACGTTGCTGTTCCGGGCTCGTTTCCGGGTCGTTTTTCCTCATCCGACTACCGATCCGGAGGTCCTAGAACCCCCAGTAGTCGAGGAATACAACCCACAGCCCCGGAACCCGATCTACGTTCAAAGTATGATCAACGATAAAATGAGATCGAATAAAAGTGCGGAATAAGAATCGATCTCATACCTTCTCGGTCGATTGTTGAGACCTTAGCGATTGCTAGTGTATGTCTCTGCCCCGATTCCAACCGTTGTGTGGGCAACGATCTGTTGGTCTCTCCTTTTCTGCTTCTCTGATAAACCACCGCAATATCCCTTTTACTTTTCTGTGTAAAATAATTGCGCAAAAGCTTTATTAATTTTTACAGAAGAAATTATATTTGCGCTAACGCAATTAATTTCTGCTGCAAAAATAAATGCGGCGAATGATAGGTTTAGGAGAGGGCAAGGGGGGGGGTTTAAATAGAGCTACACTAGGGACCCCTTAGGTAAATAAACTCCGGGCTGAATTGCAATATTAATTAACTAGGAGTCCTTAAAAGAAAACCTTTAATTAATTACAATTCTAATTATTATTAATTCCACTAAATAATAATAATTGAATTCCCGAAATAAATTTAATATTATTTCAACAATAATAATTCCGCCGAAATTACATATACGACTTTCCCCGTGTTTAAGATGTCGAACGTTCACGAATTTATTTAATTACTAATAATTAAATTAATTCGTCTCTTATTATCCGAGACTAGTACCACTCATCCTTATTATCATGTGGAACAAATCCACCTGCAGGGTTTACATGATAAACTTTATGAGCTCATCTCGGGAACGTCATCAACCCGATAAACGGGACACGGTTTCCTGTCTATAATCTATAGCATGCCGTGTGTACAATTCCGATTCCCAATTTACCGAGTATCTCGACTAATCTATTAGTCTCACTCATTGGCATATTAAAGAACCGAGAATTGGACACACGCACCTATAATTATATAGGGATTAGGAATTCGTATATCCGTAATCTCTGAGGTCTAGTTCGATTACGTCGATTAGTATAAATCGAACGCCCTCCCGTGGTCCTGCTCAATACACCAAGTGTACAAGTGTAACATAATAGGCAAGACCAACTATTACCCAGTCACACTACGACGTACCGATGGATTGTCCCTGTCCATCTAAGTCGTGAGCTTCTGTTCGATAGTATACGAGTAACCGACAGTATGATCTTCCGCGTGTCTCCTCACGCCATACTGTCTACAACGTATATATCTAGGACTATTGCATTTAAGTATATGATAGATTAAATGCCGACGGTTTGATTAATAGATAATGTAAAACACAGATAAGGAGTTCCATATTGTCACTAAACTAGACATTTAGAATATAACTCCATCACCGAGCTCATCACCATTCACTCATAATGCACAAACACATACATATGGACAAAGATCACAATGCATATTCATGAACCAATGTGAGAACCAAAATGAGATGATATATAATCCAACAAGAAAGATCAAGGTTCTAAATTACTGACGCTACCGTCGTTTGAGTAGCGAGCAAAATAAATTTATAAAACCTAAACCTTTCACCAACAACAAGTATTAGTGGTAAGTATTAGGTGTGAAGGTACCGGTATACCGATCCGATCGATATACCGTGTGTGCGGAAGCGTGTAAAGCGATAGATCTACTATGCCATGATCTTAGTGCACACAAATATGTATAGACACACATATATTTATATATATATACACATCCAATATATATATATATAAGGTTCAACGATTACTTACTTTTGGTGATCGTTGAAATTGGTTAAGGTGGTGTTCAGTCGATTGAACCACCTTAATGGATCAGCCACGAATTGTACACCTTTGGAATGACCCCGTCACGCCTTTGGATCGCCCGGATGTTGAAGCCGCACAAATGACCCGGCCTCTACGTGTTGCACACGAACCTAGATGACGAACACTTTGCTTGATCAAGTCGGTTCTCCAAGAACACTTTCTCCTCTCTCTCTCTTTGGTGTGAATTTCGTGGGTTAAGGTAATGTATGATGAAAATCTGATTTTCATCCATATTATAACCTCATTATTCACCACATTACTCCCCTTTGTAACCTACAACATAATGGGCATCATAATGCACCATTAACATGCAAAAGGGGTTACAAAGGAGGTGAAAGGTCATGCCACATACACATGCCACTATGCATTGTATGTGGTCCCACTTGCTTGTGTGGCATGCCATGTCACACTATGTGACATGCATCCATGCAAGCCATGCATCCCATGCATGTGTATTAAATCCACGTAAATATTGATTCTAAATCAATATATTTATCAAGCAATGTATATCAATATCGAGCTCGTGTGTGACCCTGTAGGTATGATTTAATTGATCAATATTATATTGTTCCCAACAATTAATATTATCAAATAATCATTTAACATCCATAGACGACCTTATGACTTTATCGATTGCACACGTAGGATCGAAGGACATATCCCAACAATCTCCCACTTGGCCTTCAGAGCCAGTGTGTTGCCAATTTCCTGTTGTCACTTTTATGTCTAAGTTTGAACTTGAGGCAAGACTCGAGTCATCCTCAATCGGTTCAAACCTTTCTTGGACTTTGAGACAGACTGTAAAACCAGATTTATCACTATGATACGAATCTGGACGTGGCCACGTATTTTCCACAGTCTCGACTCTCCAAGTGGCCGGTAAGACATATATCCCATTAAAATGGAGGACAATCCCATCTTGTCAATCCAAGCTCTCCCACTTGCTTCCTGATATACCTAATAACAAGTTTTATAACCTCCTTTTACGAAAGGCGTTTACTTGTATCAAAGTACACCATTTCACAATGGAATCACTCTGGACTACTCAGGTCAGAGGAAATTGCTCGACAGTCAATGAAATAGTACTATGACTCGAAATCTTAAATACTATTCCAGTCGGGTCTGTTCGATCATTAGCTCCCAGCTAATATCTATGTAATTGTACTTGATGTCCCACATCACTAGCCCATGAAGCGGCGCTATAGTACACATTACAATCTAGTTCTTTGTATTATCGGTTTGTCCGTACTCGATTATACGAACTAGGAACAAGCATACGATTCAAGTATATCAGTTCAACCATTGGGACTTCATTATGAGGTAAGTCGACCTCATAACCCAATCGATATTACTTAATCATTTGGACAATTCATATAAATTAAACCATATTTATATGAAGAAATATGTATTATACATATGAGTGAATGTTTATCAAATCTCCAAAAGTATCTAATACAGTAATAGAAATCACAACCCATCTCTAAGATGTCTGATCTCTATTGCAGTCGTGAAGCCTCAAGCTTAAACTGCCGGAGAGGTTTAGAAAGCGGGTTTGCAACCTTACCAAAAGTTGCAACTTTATTATCTCGATGTCTCCACAAAACTATCTCCCAGATAATGTGGAACTTCCTGAGCACCAGTTTTAGACTTGTGGTGCTTCCTAGCTCATTGGCTTGCGCGATAACTCTACTATAAATAGAGAACTATCGGATGGGCTGAGCTAGTTACGCCACCTAGTTCATTCAAGAACTTTCAAATCCTAACTGCCAACATTACTGCATCCAATGCAATACTATGCTCAGCTTTTGTAGTTTAATCAGCTATATTGCATTGCATGGAACTATTCCAGCAAATATCACCTCTAACCAGACAAAAGATATAACCAGATTAAAATCGGAAATTATCTTAGTTTGTTTTGAAGTTAGCATTCAAACAGCTTGTTAATATCAACTCTTTTTGTCTTCCAAAGACAACAAAATTCATTTGTCCATCTAAGGTACATAAGAATATTCTTGGTCGCAGTCTAACGCGCCTCACCTGGATTTCCTTGAAACTAACTCGTCATGCTCAAAGCATACGATACGTCCGGTCGTGTACATATCATGGCATACATTATAGACCCTATTGCCAAAGCATAAGTAATGTTTTCCATCCTCTTTTGCTCATCAAGTCCCGTATGGCCTTGCATCTTGCTAAGAGATGTGCCATGACTCATTGGAATGAGACCCTTTCTGGCGTCTTTCATTCTGAACTTATCAAGCACCTTATCAATATAGGTCGCTTTACTAAGTCCAAACATCCTTTTCGATCTGTTCCGACAGATCTTGATGCCCAATATGTACTGTGCTTCTCCAAGATCCTTTATTGAAAAACAATTTCCAAGCTATTCTTTAATAGAATTAAGCATAGAAACATTGTTTCCAATAAGGAGTATGTCATCGACATACAACACAATGTATACAACGTACCTCCCACTGTTCTTCTTGTAAAACAAGACTCTTCCGAGTTCCTCTGAAATCCAAAACCCAGTATGGATTCATTGAACTGAAGATTGCTACTCTGATATGCTTTGCTTTATTCCATAAATGGAATTATAAGATTGCATAATTTCTCAGCCTTATTAGGATCGATAAAACTCTTTGGTTGTGTCAAAACACATTCTCTTCTAGAATCCAATTCAAGAAGTTAGTTTTAACATCCAATATTACCATAACTCATTATCAAGATGAGTAGCAATGGCTAAGATAATCTGAATGATTTAATCAAAGCAACTGTTGAAAGTTTTTCCATAATCCACCTCGTGAATAAAACTTTTACCATCAACCTTGCTTTGAAAACCCTAGGTTTTCCATCTGTCTGTTTAGATCTTAAAGATCTATTAGCATTCATTGGGTCTAACCCCGTGATGCAAATATATCAAGTTCCAAACTTGATTATCAGATATTGATATCATCTCAGATTTCATGGCATCATGCCAATTTTAGTAGCTGCACTCGTCATAGCTTGGATATAGTTCGAAGGTTCATCGCTTTCCAAAAGCATGACTTCATATCTCTCATAGATCACAATACCTAAGTATCTGACTAAAAGAGATATATGCCTTCTGGACCTACAAGAGCTGGTATGGTTTCCAAAACCATAGGAATACTCTCAACCCAGTCTTGAGTATTCATCATTGGTTGTTCCACTTGAACCTCGTTCAAGATAACCGAGCTCCCACTGACTTTCTAGGAAAGATATCTCTTTTCAAGAAAATCACCATCTCGAGCAACAAAAAATTGTTCTCAGATAGATCGTAGAATTTGTACCCTCGAGTTTCATATGGACATACCATAAGGAAACTTTTATCCCATTTGAGTTCAAGCTCTATAGAGATAAATCTCGTCAGAGAAGCTTTTAGAACCTCAAATCTTGATGAAAACAATTTAGGGACCCTCCCTTTCCATACCTAGTATGGTGTCTTATCAACAGCTTTTGACAGCGTCCTATTCAGTGTATAAGTTGAAGTCTAGAATTGTGTGTTCCCAAAAGAGACCAGTAGTTCATTTAGACCTCTCATCGAATGGTCGAACTATATATAATATAGTTTGTTTTCTCTTTTCCGAAACATAACCTTCATGTGCTTGTGAACTAATAGGTTCCACATACATCCGTATGGATCATCCCTAATTACTCACATGTTCTCCTTTCTCCAAGAAAGATGACATTGTTATCTTTTCAATCACACATCATTCACATGTATCAAATGACTCCAAGTCAAATGATTCTAAAATTCCTTCTAAAAGAAGCTTCGTTACATGTTTAGATTTTGATTTGATCTTATCAACAATGTTTCAGTTATGTCTCATCGATACTTATTCGATTTGGCCTTTGGTCTTAATGATATATATGATTTGTCAAGTTTAAAGTATACATAAACAATATAATAATTGTACCAAAACAAAGAATAATTCACAATTAAAATAGTTACCAAACTATTTCATAGTGAAAAAACTAATCCATCAGTATCTAATACTGAACCAATATTCATTGTTTATTGAAGGTACGAAATTACATAGTTATAATACTAAAACAAGGCCCTAAGGCAAAACAACATCATATGATTATACGGCTAATGCAGCGACCTTCGCTCCATTTCTTGCCCGTAGATCGACATCTCTATTCACCAAACTTATACTTCTATGTAGTTCCTCCACATAAAATTGTGAGAACCACATTTGGCATCCAATACCCAAGAAGTAGAATTTGTGAAGTTTAATGTCTATATCATTAGTACTTGAAGATGAAGCAACCCCGTTCTTCAAATCTTCTTTGAACTTTGGGCAAATTCAATTATTCCCAATAATTGAGTCTCATTCAAATTTCCCATTCAAAATTATCTCAATGTCAAAACGTGATAAATCGTAAGTGAAAAATCGAAGTTTTCTAACCAGCGATATTATCATGCAATTGAAGCCCTATCTCTCATAAAATATGAGGGAGCCAACCAGACAATCGATTCACGCCATCCAATGGCTCGAAAGTCTCTAATTTGTGTCATTGATGAACTTAAGTGGTTTTGGATTAAATCACTCCCCGAGGTGTAAATAATCCTAACCTTATAATCCATCAAATGAAAGACAAATTAGGCATTTGTTTTGAAATTGAATAAAATATGAACTTTTACTTGTTTGCAATTAGTGTCCTACACTTTTGCAGTAGACGCATTCAGATTCCCTAGGAACCCTAGTAGCATTTTTGCCCATGCTCTTTTGAATACCTCATCCCTTATCATAAGAATATCTCTCTCAGGGTCCTTTTTAATTGACGACTCATCATCTTAGAAAAATTTAGGAGATCACTTAAAACAAATAATCCAATTATTTGTTGTACATGTGGTCCTTTTAGGTTTCTCTTTTCCAGCCTAGCTGAAGCGATGACCCTGGTTATTCAGAACTTTTCAATCTTAGCATATTCCCCGAACATGCTATTGAGTTGTTCAATGATATCTTAGGATGTGGTTACTTAACACATTTTCCTTGTCTTCGTATTTGAGGACCATCCTCAAATTACGTTGTTAATCAAGAAAATTTATGTTGTTCAATTTTTCACAATCAAGAATTGAACGAAACTTGAATTGAGTTGATATTTGACATGATAAACTACAAAAGTAAGATAAATAAAGTATGTAAACATCCACAAAGCGGTAAACAAATAAGGTTGTCTAACAATTGTACTTATTTATTTCATTTTGTTCAATTGATATCCAATATCATTGTCCCTTAGAACAAAACGATCCCGAGATCCTCATCTTGTAAATATTTAAGCCGACTGAGTCCGCACTTAAGTATTTCAAGATAGGTAGACATACCCATGTCAATGATATCTAATATCACTCTCGGTCGACGAGAATCTCATTATCATCTCATGTCTCCATAGCCACGCCTCCAGTGGATCTATCGATGAGAAAACCAAACTCACGTGTAAAGGTCTAACCTTTACTTCCACTTATCCCAAGATAACAAGTAGTACCCTGCTGAGGCGGACCTACCAACTTATGATCGAGGGCTTTATGGGTGTGATGTTTTGGACAAGACATTATACTCATTATTTTGGGAACTTGCATGCATAGGTTTGTTTATATGTAAGTTGAACATTTATAACATAAAACAACCTATAACTAGCAAAGCAAATAAATACGAAATCGAAAGGCCCCTAGAACCTCACAACTCTCAAATGAAAAGACTTAAAGTAATAACAAAAGCCTTGAACATCTTCTGGACTTGTCCTCGCCCGCCGTTTTAGTTCCGTGCCCTCCGATTTTGATCAAATCTATTCCGTACCCAAAAAACCACGAACGGCGCCCGTCGTTTCACAAACGGCGGTCGCCGAACACCACCGGCGGTCGCCGTTTCCAAAACGGCGCCCGCCAAAAGGGTTTGGAAAAAATCTGCCAAGAATCAGGGCTTTCGGCGGTCGCCGTTTCCAAAACGACGCCCGCCGAATCAAAATGGCGACCGCCAGAGCTACAACGGCGCCCGCCGTTTGGCTCCAGCAGCCCCGGTTTGCCCGTTTTGCTTCGTTTTGCTTCATTTCTTCTCGTTTTCGCCGGAGAGCCGATATCCAATATCGATCCATGGTTTCAATCCATTGCTTACACATTGAACAATACATTTTTGAATAGAAAAAACCTATCTATTACAAAAGATTCCAAGGGACGCAACCCTCCAAAACTATGGCCAATCGTACGTAAAAACCGACAATTTCATTCACCCGACCACTAACGGTGGCCGGCCTTATATCTAAACACATAATCACATAATCACATAAAAAAATTAAGCCAATTATGTTGATTTTAAACATATTGTGTCCAACACAAAAGTGTGCACGAGCCCTAGGCTCTGATACCAATTGAAGGTACCGGTATACCGATCCGATCGATATACCGTGTGTGCGGAAGCGTGTAAAGCGATAGATCTACTATGCCATGATCTTAGTGCACACAAATATGTATAGACACACATATATTTATATATATATACACATCCAATATATATATATATATAAGGTTCAACGATTACTTACTTTTGGTGATCGTTGAAATTGGTTAAGGTGGTGTTCAGTCGATTGAACCACCTTAATGGATCAGCCACGAATTGTACACCTTTGGAATGACCCCGTCACGCCTTTGGATCGCCCGGATGTTGAAGCCGCACAAATGACCCGGCCTCTACGTGTTGCACACGAACCTAGATGACGAACACTTTGCTTGATCAAGTCGGTTCTCCAAGAACACTTTCTCCTCTCTCTCTCTCTTTGGTGTGAATTTCGTGGGTTAAGGTAATGTATGATGAAAATCTGATTTTCATCCATATTATAACCTCATTATTCACCACATTACTCCCCTTTGTAACCTACAACATAATGGGCATCATAATGCACCATTAACATGCAAAAGGGGTTACAAAGGAGGTGAAAGGTCATGCCACATACACATGCCACTATGCATTGTATGTGGTCCCACTTGCTTGTGTGGCATGCCATGTCACACTATGTGACATGCATCCATGCAAGCCATGCATCCCATGCATGTGTATTAAATCCACGTAAATATTGATTCTAAATCAATATATTTATCAAGCAATGTATATCAATATCGAGCTCGTGTGTGACCCTGTAGGTATGATTTAATTGATCAATATTATATTGTTCCCAACAATTAATATTATCAAATAATCATTTAACATCCATAGACGACCTTATGACTTTATCGATTGCACACGTAGGATCGAAGGACATATCCCAACAAGGTGTCGATCCCACGAGGAGTTTATCGTTATTTTCTCACGGCTTTGCCCAATGTGGATTGTCACGATTTTAGAAAGAGTTTTGAGTGAATAACCGACCAGCTAAAATAACTAAAAACAAATAATAAACAAACTAAATAAAATAACAAAAAATAAAATACTCAGCTACTGAACTTGACCAATACGAAAATAAACTACTCAACTACTAAACCTGACCAAACTGTAAAATAGAGCATCTGGGCACAGTCGTCACCTTGTCTACCTGATCAAGTTTCTACTGTTCATCGGCACTTAAGATTTTGCTAACAGCTTTATCTTTCGGTTATAGGTTGTCCAATTAAATTATAAACGCCCCTATGATGTCACGCACGCAAATACCCCAACCCTTATTCACTCTTTCGGTTTAAAGTCTTACTAGATCTCTCTATGTAAAACCCCTAGTATTGATCAATTCGACACTATGTTAGCCGACATGAGTCTAAGTTGACCAAACTGCCTTAATCTCTAAGCGAACCCGAAATGGCCAATAGCATGCCCGGACAGACCCGAGTCATACGACCACATCTCCAGCAACATGTAATACTATGCGGACGCCCAGTCTCCCGGCACGTTGATCCGCGTATGTGTGTGTTAGGTAAAAAGGGTTTCCTGCTGGCTACTGTACGTTGCCCAAGTCCCTAACATGCCTGTAGATACTACCCTGTTGAATCGGGAATAAAACTCAGTTAGTTGCTATAATCAAAAGCCTCTCAGTAATTTAGACATCAGACAGACCAAGTTCGGACCTTGCCCATGCGCAGATTAACTAGCTACGCATGAACAAATAATAAATAAAAAAAATAAAAAAAAAGAAAACATGTTGGAATAAACTAAGAATTTAAAGAATTGATTGTCTACATCAAATAGAAATTAAGAGACGAACAATAAAAGCATAATTAAAACGAAATTGCCCAGCTATGCCCGAAGGCGATAGCCGGGGAGAACTCGTCTTCTTCTTCCTCCGATCTTCTTTGGTGGGCTGAATATTTTCTCTCTATGTGTTGTCGACTCTTCGCCACTCTTCTCCAATGTTAGACACGTGATTTCTAGGGTCTCATGTGTATTTATAGATGCTGGTAGTCTTGGGATCCAAGTAAAATCGCTGCCTTGATCAGCTTAATTGAGATAAGGAAAGAAAAGATTCTTTCCTTATCCTTTCCTTAAAAATAGGGATCCTGCCGCTTCCTTGACCAATTCCGTGTAGATATAGGACTTAATATGATGTAGAGACGTGTTGGACAATGACTCTAACGTTGGATGAGAGTCCAACTTTGATACTTCTATGAATCTGGTCGCCTTTTAAGATTCCATAACTCCCAGGACTCTTCGTACACTGCTTGCTCAACGTCCGTCTCTGGTCAACTCCGATCTTTGTACAACCTCTTTACTTCGTACGGTACTTGGTCAAGCTTCGATCTTGATCACTTCCTGACTTTGGCCAATATGTCAATGGTGTTCATGTCAGGCTAACTTGCTCAACCAGAATACTTGCTCAATGTGACGATTTCTTTCCAAATGTGCGTCTTTTCACGTTTCACCTGCATAACTTGACCATAGACTCCAAATGTGCCCTCCCAGACACAAACAAGGTGAAAACAACTAAAAAGACTCGATTAACTTGACTCAAAAGAACTAAAAATGAGCCAAAAAATATGGCTCATCACACGCACACACTTTAATTACGCTTGTCCTCAAGCGTGTGGTATGACTCGCGCTGCTCAAGTAGAAAACAAGGGAGGGAGGGAAAGAAATAAAAAGAAGACACTAGCATGCTTTTCAGAATATTACCTTGATCAAGTAAACAGATAGTCAAAATCATAGTCCAAGGGATGCATAAAAAATAGTCAAGACGCTACAATAGGATTTTTGGTTCTCTCCCTTAGTGTTTCTCTCATTCAGTGTATGGGTAGTGTATCGCTCAATTATGTTTTGGAATGCGCTTTGCCTTGGGCTTGACCAATTTCTGACCTATGACGATTCTTAGTTGATCTAGGCATATCATCAGGACTTTTTAGGGGTTTGTGTAGGCTGTATTGGGCATATCTCCATGTTGACTGTAGGCAGTGTTGCAGCAACTTTTTTTTTCTACCTCTAATTCACCTCCCTTCTTACGGGCCTTAGCACACCCCATTTATTCTGGATTTTTTTTTTTTTTTTAACTTGATCAACCAGTTCGCAGGATTTGCTTGCTGCCATTGACAAGGTTTTTTTTTTTGCTGAAGACATTCTTTCTGACTTGCCCCTTTTATGTACTCGGGAATGTTTTAATGTTGGTCAGAGTGTCCCCCAGGTGATCAAAGAACAGGCTAGGCTCAAGGGGCTATCAAGGGTCTTCTTTATTTATTGACAAAAATGAACAAAAATTGCCTAAATCATATAATACCTCAACTCAACTTTCAAATCACACAAGCAAAAATAAGGCAAACCTCAGCATTACGGCATTCCAAACAAACTCTCAAGAAAGAAATATATTCATAATGTTGGCTCAAATCTCACGGCTACCTAATTGCAGTTCCATCGTCCCAATTCTCATGCATAGACTAATAATCTTGAAAACTATTCAAATTGATCAAGTATATTCATCAAGCATGCAACACGACCAAGGACAGAGGTTGCTCCTACCCGTTCCCCCACTCACACACTTTGCCTCCGGCAAAGTAGGTGAAATAGTAATAAGATTGGGCAGGGACTTCCCTTCACATAAAACTCCGACTCCAAACGACGTTGGCGTACCTATCCACTCACACAGGGCAATGTGTGTCAATGAAAAGATTGACCCATGACTCAAAAGAAAGGAAAAAGAAAAGAAAGAAGAAAATAAAAACAATTGGGAGGGCAAGTGAGGAGGAGGTAAAGTTAAGGTAAAACCTGAATTGAGCAATGGGTGAACTGGACCATTATGATTTCAGCAGCTCTACGTGGTCATCTTTGCATGTTGCCCTGATGCCTTAAGACTACGCCTTCAGTCAGTAACTTGGGCATGACTACCCAGACCTTGACTTCTCTCCAGTGGTCATCCTTGCGACTTCAGGGAACTCATCCATCTTCTATCGTAAACTGTTGAAAGTTGATCAAGTAGCCTTGCGGTATGCTCAAGTAACTACCCTTATGCCTCCTTGACCTGCACAACAAAAAACAAACAAACCCTTTCTCCTTTCGGATTCAGACAAGTCAAAGTTCTCTATTTGATTTTATTCAAAATAAAAGAAAAGAAAACTAAAATATTATACAAGAAATACCAGGTTGCCTCCTGGTCTGCGCCTTAGTTATCGTCATGGCCATGACGTGATGTATGCTTACCATTCTTCACGATGAAAGGGCTTGAGCTTCTCCTCGTTATGGCCATAGGAGGCCTTCAGGTACTTGAGTAAATCTGTGAAGTTGCTCATCATCCATCCATGTAAAGTGCCAGGTGATTTGCCCAAACCAAATGGTAACTGCATGTTGGTCAAGGGCGACTTGCTCTTCTCTTCTGTATTTTGGGCGAACAACCCTTGTGTCTTCCTTTCTGAACATTCACTTAAAACATCACTGTTGATCTCATTTATTGTATCCCCTTGTCCAAAGTAGAGATATTTCATGTGCTTGGGCAATATCTTCGATTTTTGCTCGAGTGCCCATTCAAAGGCTAGCTCCAATCTCTCTTTTCGGACATCATTCTCAATTTGCCTCGTCTGGATTAAAATATCAGATGGTTGAAACATGACAATATGAAATACCTCATGTTTCTTCACTTGGAAGATATTTAGTTTCTGCTCTTGGGCAAGTTGCTCCTCTTGGGCAGGTTGCTCTTCTACTGCAATTTGCTCCTCTTGGGCAGGTTGCTCTTCTGATGCAGGTTGCTCCTCTTGGTGATTGTAATGTCCGTAACCAAAATTAGGTGTGTTGGTCAGGGCATACTGGTCGTAGCAATTCTGTTTGTCTTGCTCACAACTGTGCATTGGCCAACCTGCGTGTCTTCTCTCATAGTGTAGTGGTGGGCGCTGGTCATGATCAACTTCATATGTTTCGACTGCTTTGAGTGTCCCGCAAAGTTTATCAATTTTATCTTCGGCAGACTTGGGCATAACAGTTGTCTGCTTGGGCAAGTAGTCTTTATCTTCACGGGATTCTTCGGCCAAGTCTTTCAATATCTTGAACGCCTCACTTGCAGTTTTATCGAGAATAGAACCTCCACATGCAGCATAAATCATCATTCTTTCTTGTCCCCTTAGTCCGGATCTGAAGTATTGGATTAATACATGATCCGGAAATAAACGATATGGGCATTGTGCTTGAATCTCATTGAATCGTACCCAATAGTCGTAGAATGATTCTCCTTTGCCCATTTTGAGGTTGTAAATCGTCTTCTTGATCTGCATGATCCGAGATATGGGGAAGTGCTTCTTCAAGAATTGGTGTTGGAGCTGCTGCCATGTTGTAATTTCGCCCTTGGGCAAGGTGTATAGCCAATCTCTTGCCCCATCAGCAAGGGAGAAGGGAAAAGCTAATAGTCGGATGTATTCTGCCAGGTTGCCCATAGCAGGTATAGTCCCACATGCTAGCTCAAAATTTCGCACATGTAATTGAGGGTCCTCCCAGGGCATATCGCTGAACTTGGGCAACAACTGCAGAAAACTGGGTTTCATTGACCAATCTGTAGTGATGTTGGGCAAGGTTATGCCCACAAGTTTAAAGTCCAAAAAGTTAGGGAGCCTCAGTTCCCTCAATGTCTTCTCTACTCCTCGGCTGTTCACGTCATCCATCATATTTTTGTCCTTTGCTCAAGTACGGATCTTGGGCGAGGTGGTTCTCTGGGCTGCACGTGCTGCTTGGCCTGCTTTCCTCGTCTTGCTCCTTGTTGTCCTGTTTGGTCAACCTGGAATAAAAACAAAAAAAAATCGCAAGTCAAATAGCACAAAAAAAATAACTAGAATATAAACTCCCCGGCAACGGCGCCAATTTTGACGCTACCGTCGTTTGAGTAGCGAGAAAAATAAATTTATAAAACCTAAACCTTTCACCAACAACAAGTATTAGTGGTAAGTATTAGGTGTCGATCCCACGAGGAGTTTATCGTTATTTTCTCACGGCTTTGCCCAATGTGGATTGTCACGATTTTAGAAAGAGTTTTGAGTGAATAACCGACCAGCTAAAATAACTAAAAACAAATAATAAACAAACTAAATAAAATAAAAAAAAATAAAATACTCAGCTACTGAACTTGACCAATACGAAAATAAACTACTCAACTACTAAACCTGACCAAACTGTAAAATAGAGCATCTGGGCACAGTCGTCACCTTGTCTACCTGATCAAGTTTCTACTGTTCATCGGCACTTAAGATTTTGCTAACAGCTTTATCTTTCGGTTATAGGTTGTCCAATTAAATTATAAACGCCCCTATGATGTCACGCACGCAAATACCCCAACCCTTATTCACTCTTTCGGTTTAAAGTCTTACTAGATCTCTCTATGTAAAACCCCTAGTATTGATCAATTCGACACTATGTTAGCCGACATGAGTCTAAGTTGACCAAACTGACTTAATCTCTAAGCGAACCCGAAATGGCCAATAGCATGCCCGGACAGACCCGAGTCATACGACCACATCTCCAGCAACATGTAATACTATGCGGACGCCCAGTCTCCCAGCACGTTGATCCGCGTATGTGTGTGTTAGGTGAAAAGGGTTTCCTACTGGCTACTGTACGTTGCCCAAGTCCCTAACATGCCTGTAGATACTACCCTGTTGAATCGGGAATAAAACTCAGTTAGTTGCTATAATCAAAAGCCTCTCAGTAATTTAGACATCAGACAGACCAAGTTCGGACCTTGCCCATGCGCAGATTAACTAGCTACGCATGAACAAATAATAAATAAAAAAAATAAAAGAAAAAGAAAACATGTTGGAATAAACTAAGAATTTAAAGAATTGATTGTCTACATCAAATAGAAATTAAGAGACGAACAATAAAAGCATAATTAAAACGAAATTGCCCAGCTATGCCCGAAGGCGATAGCCGGGGAGAACTCGTCTTCTTCTTCCTCCGATCTTCTTTGGTGGGCTGAATATTTTCTCTCTATGTGTTGTCGACTCTTCGCCACTCTTCTCCCATGTTAGCCACGTGATTTCTAGGGTCTCATGTGTATTTATAGATGCTGGAAGTCTTGGGATCCAAGTAAAATCGCTGCCTTGATCAGCTTAATTGAAATAAGGAAAGAAAAGATTCTTTCCTTATCCTTTCCTTAAAAATAGGGATCCTGCCGCTTCCTTGACCAATTCTGTGTAGATATAGGACTCAATATGATGTAGAGACGTGTTGGACAATGACTCTAACGTTGGATGAGAGTCCAACTTTGATACTTCTATGAATCTGGTCGCCTTTTAAGATTCCATAACTCCCAGGACTCTTCGTACACTGCTTGCTCAACGTCCGTCTCTGGTCAACTCCGATCTTTGTCCAACCTCTTTACTTCGTACGGTACTTGGTCAAGCTTCGATCTTGATCACTTCCTGACTTTGGCCAATATGTCAATGGTGTTCATGTCAGACTAACTTGCTCAACCAGAATACTTGCTCAATGTGACGATTTCTTTCCAAATGTGCGTCTTTTCACGTTTCACCTGCATAACTTGACCATAGACTCCAAATGTGCCCTCCCAGAAACAAACAAGGTGAAAACAACTAAAAAGACTCGATTAACTTGACTCAAAAGAACTAAAAATGAGCCAAAAAATATGGCTCATCAATTACTCTCACAATTATAAGCAAGGTCTCCAAATAACAAATAGTGAATAGTCAAATATCCAACAATACCCGAGAGAAATAAACGTCATCCAAACTAACGACTCCTCCGACTTTAACCCAATTCACATGTATGACACACATCTACGGGACTCACACGTTTCATCAAAGTAGTAAAAATGCCAAAAAGCTCGAATCTAGTACATACACAAAATAAGAAAACAAAAATAAAATAAAAGAAACCAACAAAATCAACATCACACAAACACCACCAAAACTCCACCACAAATCCCAAAAGAAAAATAAAAACGATCAAAGAGGGATTAA
This sequence comes from Euphrasia confusa, assembly GCA_954870475.1. NCBI lineage: Eukaryota > Viridiplantae > Streptophyta > Magnoliopsida > Lamiales > Orobanchaceae > Euphrasia > Euphrasia confusa. The sequence goes on along the minus strand of OX940949.1, from coordinate 11,766,518 downwards.
CCATTCACATACCTCGACCCGAATGTAATTCGGGTGGCTCGACGTCACTTGTGGTGTAGAGACAATATAGAAGAATAATGTGAGATCCGGGAAATGCAATGTTGAAGGACATGGAGGAGTAGACCTTCATCTTCGTGTGTGATAAGGCTAAGGCTCTCTTTAACGTCATGAGCTTGACGGCTGTGGGAATGCCCCCACGAGGCACTCGGTTTTCGGCTCCGAGCAACACCCGACCCTCGATCACCTTTAGCCCTCTAAAAATATTGAATAAAACCGTCGTAGGAAGAGCATCTCGTATAAGATATGATGATCCTTCGAATAGAATTCATCAAGCCTAGGATTGAGAAAATATGAAACCGTAGTACTCAAAATATGATTCCCCCTCACATTCTCGGCTTGAGGTAATGAATATGTGTCTTCTATCTCGGCAAATAAAAAATAAGAACTAAACTTCCGGAGATAGATCATTTCCGGCAAGGGACCACGGTTCTCTATAGTGAAAATATCAAGTAGTCGACCTGAGTAGGAAAACGAATCCCACAAAGCATTTCTCCTTATACCATCCACATCAACCGGTAAAAATATCGAACTAAATCGTCTTAAGAACACCATCTCGGTCCATGGCTCTTGATCCTCAATGTAGAAATAATCTCTCGGCCGACCGTCTACACATCCAACCTCGTCTCTCAAATCAAATAGAACCGAGAAAGTCTTCTCTAAACCGTAAATCATGTCAATAATACGATTACTCGGACTAGACGATTTAGATAGGTCGAGATCGTCGTGCTCTTCTACATCATGAGCCTCAATAGAAAAGGGAGTTAAAGAACGGAAACTTGAATACACAATTTTTACTCCCAAGTCAACCAAGCCGTAAATACGCCTACCAAATCCCCATGACGTCCTCTTCTCATCGACAATTTCAAACTTGACATGCTCTTCTTCAACATTCTCCTCCTTTTCACTATCATCCTCAAGGAGATTCTCCATCGTCGTAGGCTCAAACTCATATTCTAATAATTCTACACCACACTCCAAAGGAAACTCAACATGTAGAGTCTCTTTAACCTCCTCAAAACCCAAAAGTGGCTCGTCCCCATCAAAGGACTCAAACCTCGGAATATTAGTCCCAAATGGAATTGGAGAAAAGAAAAGAGATTCATCTGGAACATCAAGAATAGGAAAAACCTTTGGATCTCGTTCGGCCTCGTCACTCTCATTGGACAATATAGCATACTCTTCCCAAGCAAGAGAGTTCGTGGAGGCTTGATGAGATTGGATCGAGAGCTCGTCATCTTCAATAGCTTGAAAGGACTCTCGTTTCATCTCGTCTAAGCTAGTAAATATGTTTGACACATGAGCATCTATTCTCTTGAAACACGCTTGGAGATCGTCTACAACCTCTAGGGCCGATTCGGGATGAGAACATGTTGTCTCATCCTCGGGTTGTTCAATCTCTTCATCATTGTCATACTCATATGGCACATCCACCTCCATAGTCTTGCCTTGGGGAAATGCATTGTAGGGACAAGTCCTAAACTCATGCCCTTCGTCACCACAAATAATACAAGTAACCTTCATATCGTCTTTCAACCTTTGCATCTCCTTCCTCATCTCTTCCATATCGGCCTTCCATTGATTTTCGCCATCAACTTCCTCGGTCTCCACCATAGACCTTCTCAACAGTTTCTCATCCCCTTCATCTTGTTCATAATCTTCATCATATTGGAAGTACTCTCTTGCTTTACGAGCGATCATGGCATCAATGCGATCTAGCTCACGTTGGACGGAAGCTTTCTTCGAAGATGGCTTAAACGTGAAGAATAAGTTGGAGATGGAGATTTATAATGTGGTTCGGGCCAATGATGAGTAGTAGGAGGATATGTCGGCTCCGGCTTGGATTGATAAGACCATGAAGTAGAAAGCTCGGGCCTTGATTGATACGCTCCTTGATAATTCGGTTGAGTATATGGGTAGTAAGAACTTTGATAGTTTTGTTGAGTAGGAGATGGTTGTGGCGGGTAGTAGTTGCCTTGGTAATGGTGTCCTCCATAAGGTTGTGAATATTGTGGTTGTTGTGGAGGAGAAGCATGGTAGTGGTTGTATGGTGGAGTCGCTTTTTGATAAGAACGTCAATACTCCGGTGCAAACTTTGAGTCGTAAAATGATGTCTCGTTGGATTTTGGATTTGACTCTTTGTACGCACATGACCTCGGATATTGGTGACTCCACATACCTTGCATTCAAAAACAAAAGAAAACAACTAAAGTAAGCTAACTAAAGCTAAGTTATCTAAACTAATGGGGGGCATGATCAAACACTATGGGAAAATGTCTCATAGACACCAGTTCATAGACACCGGGCGCCTTTGGGAACGGTGTTAAAAATATTTATAACACCGGTCACGAAAAAAGAGGAGGTTAAACTATTTTTAACACCGGATTTTGTACAAATAGATGTTAAATGTTCAATTTCAAATTTTAAATTTCATTTATAACATCATTTTTTCTCTTAACTGGTGTTAATAATATTTTCATTTTTTAAATAAATTTATAAATTTCTATAACACCATTCCTATTATCCTGGACCGGTGTTAAAAAAACTTACAATTTTTTTTTAGTTAAAGTCAGATTTTTGCCCCACTCCTCCTTTACATTTACATAATCCCACAACCCGAACAAGTTTTTGGCGAAAAGTGTTTCTCCCACAAGAATTGAAGCATAAATCTTCAATTTCTTCGGTCCATTCCATCTAGCGGAGGCGCAACGTGTGTGATTTTCTCCACATCTCCGCGGCGGCGGCGACTCCCATCTCGAAGATCGAGAGGAACAGCCAGATCCCACCCTCTGCAGCGCGGTGAGCCCTCGCGAACGACCGGTCCTTTCGCGGAGGAGAGGGACGGCCAACCTCTCGTAGCCGTGGACGAAGATTAGGGCATTGACGATGCTGATTGCCGGAATCGAACTCGCCGGGATTCTAAATTTGGGGGTTAGGGCTCGGTTCATCACGTGCGCCTGGGCGACGAAGAATGTCGACATCTGGATGAGGCTGACGGCGAGGGCGATGGTGGATGCCCAGATCGGGATGATCCGCAGGAACGATTTCAGCTCCTCGACCTAGGTGATTATGCACACCCTCCACGGGTCGTCCTTCTTATCTATGTGCCTGGAATGACTTTCACGCTCGCTATTCCACTGGAAAATTCTTCAAGGTCAAAATTGTTTTTTTTTTTAAATATGTTAAGGAGAAGGGAAGGTTTGCAGTCTGAGAGGGGTTGAGTCTCAGACAGGGTTGGTGAGTTCGAGAACGCCGTTAACTGTATCCTGAAGTACCTGGAGAATGGGGAAAGTAGTGAAGTAGGGGTAGTACCCGTTTTTTGTTTGTTAGTTGTGAATCTATGGAATTAATCTCTTCTTTCGTCCGCAGGCAATAAAAACAAATCATTATTCTCTTTGATTTCATTCTTTTCTGTTTCATTCTATATTTCATGTTGTTGTTTGCTTGGTTGTTAATCTTTAATATATTAATCCATCACGTGGTCGATCAGTTAGATGAAGCGTCTCCAAAGTTAATTCAAGGTATGTATTACAGTATTAGTAATATACATTTTATTCTTAATGTTGTTGTTTCTTTGCTTGTTAGTTGTTAATTTATGAAATTAATTAAGTAATATTGGTGTCAATGGGGCAGGTGAAGATGCAAAGGCACCTTTCGATGGAGCGCCTCCAAGCTTAAAAAATGGCCACAAAATAAATCAAAGTTAAGATTCAGAACCATACATGGTATGTATTGGTTTTATTCTTGATGTTATTGTTTGTTTGTTAATTTGTTGGTTGTTACTTTATGAATATAATTAAGTAATATCGTGCTAATGAGTCAGGTGAATAAGCAAAGGCGCTTTCTGATGGACTAACTATTTTTTCTAGGAATAATATTCGACCCCAACCTCCAGCTGGGGTATAATTATTTGTTCTAGTTGGATTAATCAGTATTAATTGTTGTTTGGTGTTTGTGTTTGTTGTTGATGTATAATCCATGTTCAAAATTAAATAAAACGGCTTAACCGATTTTGGTACCTGCAACAACAAATGACTTTTAGGGTTTTATTGTTTATTTTTCTTCCTCTTATATTGCTTCGGATCTGAATGTTTTTGTTATTAGCGTAACTAATCTATGAAATTAATCCTCCGTTTTCTTCAGACAGAGAAAAAGAAATCATTGTTCACATCTACAACCATTGAAGGTGCATATGAATATTCTCTTTGATTTTATACTTAGTTCTTTGTCTATTTTTGTCTGTAATTATGTTGTTTGTTTGTTGATTGTTAATCCTTGAAATTAATTAATTAATCCATCCCTTTGTCAATTGGTCAGATGAATCATCTCCAAAGTTAATAAAAGGTATGCTGTTTGTTTGTTAGTTGTGAATCTATGAAATTAATATGGTAAAGTATTCGAAATATTGTTCTGTTAATAATGTAGTACTGGTTAGTGAAAAAGATCATCATATTTGATGCACCGCTCTACCATTACTGTGGTAATCTTTTGATTTATTTCAAATACTTTTTAGAGTAATCCTAATCCATCTGGTTGGTAGTTCTGGTTACTGATAGTTAGTTACTTCAAACAATACTCTATTGCTTCCCTAACTTTGTCAGATGTTTAGTTGAAAAATATTTGCTAGTCAAGTTTAAGTTCTCTTATTCAAGGTTACAAGAGAATATATAGGAGATTGTGTATAATAGTAAATCTAATATGTTATTTATAAGTGATATTGACCATTCAGAATTTAGGAGAAATAGTACAGTATTATTGGACATTTTAGGGAAATCTTGCATTGATGTTGTCATGTCGCACGACTCAGAACCATTCATGTTTTGTATTTGTTTGTGTGGAAATCGTTGAATTTGCAGGAATGCAATGGAAAAAGGGAGGAGCGCATGAACTGTGTTTTTTTATCAGATTAGCAATATTTTGTATTGAAGTCATTGTATTTGTTTGGTTCATGTTTTGTACTCAATGTTTTGTATTGACAAGTTTATGGAATATTGTTGTTTGGCAATTGTAAGGATTTGGAGATTTTAGTATTTTGATTATTGAAGTCCATGAAAATTATAGAATTTGGAGATTTGAGTATTTTGAATATTATATTTGAATTACAAAAATTTAATATAATTCTAATATAATTATAGACACCAGTCGTAGGGTTGAAAAACGATTTCAAATATTATTATAGACATCGGTTATATAAGTACAAACCGGTGTCAAAAACAATTATAGACACCGGTCATATAAGAAAAACAACCGGTGTTATTACTTTTCACACCGGTTGTTTTTGTTAATTTCCATTGAATTGACCGGTGTCTTTAATAATATAGACACCGGTCCAAGTCATAAAACCCGGTGTTATAAATGATGTTTAACACCAGTCAATGTCTGGTGTTAAAACATTGTTGATCTTTAACACCACGCACAATAACACCGGACAATTTTTTTTTTAACACCGGTCAATGCCCGGTGTCTATGAGACATTTTCCCATAGTGAAAGCAAAGTAAATGAAACTAACACAAGTAGCAAACGGCGCCATTTTGAAGAAGCATTTTTCGATCACAAGGAAAGAGAAAATGTGTTTAGTCTTGCTTCAAAAATCGAGAGTTCGTTGTAAAACGATCAATCGGAATATCAATCCGAGGGAGGACTAGAGTGAGAGGTTTCCAAAATCGTATTCATTTCAATATCTAAAGAGTTCAAGTAATTGCAAGTAGACAAGTGATCAAAGCAAGTAACGTGCGGTGTATCAAAGTGAGAAAAACGGAGACAAGGTAATAATCGACTTTCAAAGTGAATTATAAAACGCAAGAGAGAAGTTCCAATTATCGTCGTCTTCCAAGTCGGATAATCTTGTATTTAAGTTCAAAGTATAGCTTGGAAATGAATGTTTTGTTCACCCAAACCAACCGTTTAATTCCCTAACAAAGCATCCCAAAATGGTGATGAGTGTGTTAGTTAACTATACTCGTTCCTTAAGTTTTGGTTTCCTAATTGTGTACTATCGAGCCTTGGGAAGAAAGCCCACGTTCCCGGTGAAAGCAATCATTTTAATCCCCAATTGTAGTTAACTCCGATCACCGGTGGCTAACCTCAATCGTGGCTTTGAAAATACACAATTAGACCAAGTAAAAGTCTCTCAAGTATTTTATCAAACACCTTGTAAGCATGATTTTTACCCCATCTCCTAATGAGAAATTAGCTACTTCTAGCCATGAAAATCAACAACTCAAACATGGAATCAATAAAGGAAAGCATGATCAACATAAATCTCAAGCAATATCTCAAGTCTCATACAAATCCAACACAATTCAATACTAGAAAATAAGAAATAAAAACAAAACAAATGAGGAATAGGAAGAGAAATGTGTAGCCAATTGATGGAATCTCTCGTCTCCGTGGTCGTTCGAGTTTGAATCCATCGTCAATTGATGCTTAAACTTTGGGGAAGATGAACTCCAACCTCAATTTGCATTAGTCTCTCTCTCTAAAGCTCTCGATTTGTTTGAAGTGGGTAAAGTGTGTGTGGGAAGAGTGATTCTCAATCCTTTTATACTCCCTCATACGTAGTAACCATTTCTCCTCTTTTCCCACAAAAAACGGACTTGAAATGAGTCTTCTATCCTCAGTCAATGCTAAAATCGGATGCTCAATGCCTAAATTAGCTCGGTCAAAGCTCGGTCAACTCGTGGTCAACACATCTCCACCCGGGTCAACATTTCTTTGGTTGAATATCAGCTCATCTTCGACGGCTAATATCTTCTTTTTCTGATATGATATTGCAAAAGTGACCGTTGATCTTGTATTTCGACGAGTCCTCTACATCATATCCAAAATTCAGCTCGATCCAACGGTTAACGAAGTCGGAATCGCATTTCTTCCGAAGCTGCGCAGTGCAGCCGCGCCATTGGTCCTCGCCCTTCGGTCTGCGGGATTTTACCCTCGGATCACATGGTCCGTGGGCTTGATCCGCGGGTTCCGCTGCCCAAAATGTTTTCATGCTTCACTCTCGATCGTGGTCCGTGTGTTTTGGTGCTCGGATCAAGCGATCCGCGGGTTTGGTCCGCGCCTCCCTTTCCTGTGCGCAACCTCTCGATTCTTGTCATATCTTTGTCATCCGAACTCCAATTGTCGAGATTCAATATTCCTCGGATTCACGACTTCAAGATCTTCGCGTCCATGTATGTCACAGTCTCTAGTTCTCGACGAGCAGTAACAGTTTTTGTGATGAAATTGCTGCAAATTCCGAGTTTGGATCTTCTCCTCGTTTCTCTCATTTTTCACCTACAATTCACACAAAAACTCGACTATACCAGCGTAGCAAAATTAAAATATATATTGAAATAAAAAAATGCACAATAATTCCACCATATCTGTAGCAAAATCAAATTATATAGAGAATTAAAAAAATGCGCTACAAGTCGACCCTATATTGAGGAGGACAACGACTACGTGGGCTCGAACAACGATGAGTTGGTGGGAGTGACGATCGTGCCCGACAACGAGGGAAAGTAGCCCGATCAGAACGAGAGGGACGATCGGAAACAGAAACAGGTTGTCGAGGATGTTGACAATCCACCACAAAAGAGGCAGCGCGGCCAATCGTCCAAGGGCCCGGAGCGGATGTCTTTTTACTATCCGGACTTTCTTATGGCCCGGATTGCTCTGGTCTTCAATGGGCGAGGGGCCTAAATATGTCGTCAAATGGTTTTGAATCCCTTTACTTTTCCTTATCATAAATCAAAATAAAAATATATAATAAAGTAAAAGTAAAAGTTTATTAACAGCGCAGCGCATGTAAAAGAAAAAAAATTACAAAATAAAAATATATAATAGGTAATTAAAAGAAAAATCCATTAACAACGAATCAAAATTAATTAACAACACATAGAAAAAAAAATCAATTATGCTTATGAAGTCTATAAAAAATAAATAACTGAAACAAAATTTCATTAGCAATATATATAATAACCCAATTAATTCAGAAATAAAATAAATTCAGAAATAAAAATATATATATAATAGCCCAATTAAAATATTTATACTGCAAAATTAATTAAAAGCGTAGAAAAATTAAAATATATAAAGAGTAGAAAAATTAAACTATATAGTGAATTAAAAAATGCGCTATACTATATTGAGGAGGGCAACGACTACGTCAGCTCGAACAACGACGAGTTGGTGGGAGTGGCGATTGTGCCCGGCAACGAGGGAAATGAGGACGAGAACGAGAGAGACGACCGAAAACAGAAACAGGTTGTTGAAATGTTGACAATCCACCACAAAAGAGGCATAATGATGACATGGATTGCTCTGGTCTTCAATTGGTGAAGGGCAGAAATATGTCGCTAAAGGTTTTGAAACCTTTTAATTTTCCTTAACATAAATAATTATAAATATATATATTAAAGTAAAAATAAAAGTTTATTAATAGAGCATGTAAAAGAAAAAAATTTACAATATAAAAATATATAATAGCCCAATATATATAATAGCGCAATTAAAAGAAAAATCCATTAACAACTCATCAAAATTAATTAACCCGTAGAGAAAAAAAATCAATTATGCTTATGAAGTCTATAAATAAATAACTAAAAAAATTTTTATTAGCAATATATATAAGAGCGCAATATATAAAATTAATTTGAAAATAAAAATATATATAATAGCCCCATTAAAATATATACACAGCAAAATTAATTAAAAACGTAGATAAATTAAAATATATAAAACTTAGCAAAATTAAACTATATAGTGAAGTAAAATATTTGACTACACTTCGACCCTATATTGAGGAGGGCAATGCTGGAACAATGACGAGTTGGTGGAAGAGGCGATCGTGCCCGGCAATGGTTCAACACGAGCTGACATGTGCTGATATGACTGTTGTGGTCTATGAGGCCAATCTGGTTAGCAACAACAAGCAGTGGTTCATCGATACCGGAGCCACTCGACATGTCTGCTCTGACAAGGATGCCTTTGCCTCTTATGCTCCTTGTACCGGTCGCAAGCTCCACATGGGAAACTCCGCCTCGTCTGAAGTTGCTGGAGTTGGGAACGTCGTCCTCAAACTGTCTTCTGGAAAAGAGCTGAAGCTGACTGATGTGCTGCATGTCCCGGACATCCGAAAGAACCTGGTCTCCGGTTCTGTTCTTGTGGAGCATGGCTTCAAACTTGTCTTTGATGCTAAAAAGTTTGTACTTTCTAAATTTGGACTGTTCCTAGGTAGGGGTTATCTTGATCAGGGTCTTTTCAAAATGTCTGTAATGGCTGTTCGCCCTCCTGTTGCCTCGAGCTCTAATGAAAAAGTTATTTCCTCTTACTTGATCGAGTGTTATGATTTATGGCATTTTCGTTTATGACATGTAAATAAAAATGCAATAAAAAGACTAATGAACTTGGAATTAATTCCAACTTCTAAAATAAATTCACAACATAAGTGTGAAATTTGTGTTGAAGCCAAAATGGCTAAGTTACCGTTCCGATCAGTCGATCGTTGTACCGAACCTCTTGGACTTATACATACTGATATATGTGACTTAAAGTTTGCACCGACAAGAGGCGGTAAGAAATACTTTATCACATTTATTGATGATTGTACGAGGTTCTGTTATTTGTATTTATTAACTAGTAAAGACGAAGCCTTAGAGGCATTCACTAAGTACAAAACCGAAGTTGAAAATCAACTTGATAAACGGATTAAGATAGTCCGTAGTGACCGAGGTGGAGAGTACGTAGCTCCTTTTGAACAATTATGTTCTGAAAATGGAATAATACATCAAACAACAGCCCCATACTCACCTCAATCAAATGGCGTTGCTGAACGAAAGAACCGAACATTAAAGGAAATGATGAACGCTATGTTGATCAATTCTGGGTTACCCCAGAACATGTGGGGGGAAGCCGTTCTGACGGCAAACCACCTACTGAATAAGATTCCTCTTAAAGGGAAAAATGAAACACCTCACGAACTTTGGAAAGGTCGTAAGCCATCTTACAATTACCTTAAAGTGTGGGGGTGTTTGGCTAAGGTGTCGGTTCCTGAGCCAAAACGAATGAAGATAGGACCTAAAACAGTCGACTGTATCTTCATTGGATATGCTTTGAATAGCATGGCGTATCGATTTCTAGTACACTATTCTGAGAATCCAGAAGTGACTAAAGGTACGACAATTGAGTCGAGAAATGCCTCATTTTTCGAGAACATCTTTCCGAGCAAAGATGGAGCTGGTCTAAGTTCTTTCAAAAGAACTCGTGAAGAGAATTCTGTACCACCAAGTAATGAACCTGGTGATGAAGTAGTTACAGAACAGAGACGTGGTAAAAGAGTCAAAACAGCTAAGTCGTTTGGACCCGACTTTATCACGTACATGTTGGACGATGAGCCGAACTCTTATGGTGAAGCTCTAGCTAGCCCAGATGGACCACTTTGGGAAGAAGCTATTAATAGCGAAATTGAGTCCATCATGCAAAATCACACATGGGAATTAGTTGATCTCCCTCCCGGCTGTAAGCCTTTAGGATGTCGTTGGATTCTAAAGAAAAAATATAGAGCCGATGGAACGATCGATAAGTTTAAAGCCCGGCTGGTAGCCAAAGGCTTTAGACAAAAGGAAGGTTATGATTTCTTTGATACGTACTCACCTGTGACAAGGATTTCATCCATTCGAGTGATAGTCTCGATAGCTGCATTGCATGATCTCGAAATTCACCAAATGGACGTTAAGACTGCGTTTCTGAATGGTGAATTAGAAGAAGAGATATACATGGAACAACCTGAAGGTTTTGTTGCACCTGGTGAAGAGAAAAAGGTGTGTAAACTGATAAGGTCGTTGTACGGACTTAAACAAGCTCCTAAGCAATGGCACTTAAAGTTTGACAATGTTATGTTGTCAAATGGTTTCAAAATCAACGAATGTGACAAATGCGTGTACATTAAAGGTACTCCGACAGAATTTGTGATAGTATGTCTCTATGTGGACGATATGCTAATCATGGGAAGTAGTCGTGATCAAATCACGAACACTAAGAACATGTTAAAAAGAAATTTTGACATGAAAGATTTAGGAGTAGCAGATCTAATCCTCGGGATTAAGATTAGCAAAACCGAAGAAGGAATTGTTTTGTCACAATCTCACTATGCTGAGAAAGTGCTCAAAAAGTTCAATGCCTTTGATGGTCCTGAATGTAGGACTCCGATTGACAGAAGTATCAACTTATCAGTCAATACGGGTGAACCGGTAGCTCAGTTGGATTACTCCCGAGTGATCGGAAGTCTAATGTATCTAACGAATTGTACTCGTCCTGATTTGGCTTATTCTGTTAGCAAACTGAGCCGGTACACGAGCAATCCAAGTCATGAACATTGGGATGCTCTGAAAAGAGTGTTAAAATACTTGAAACACACTCGAGATTATGGACTATACTACACAAGATATCCTAGTGTACTTGAAGGATATTGTGATGCTAGTTGGATCTCGGATTCAAAGGAATCAAATTCCACTAGCGGTTATGTCTTCTGTATAGGAGGCGGAGCAGTCTCGTGGAAATCCACGAAACAAACTTGTATAGCCCGATCCACCATGGAATCGGAGTTCATCGCTTTGGACAAAGCAGGTGAAGAAGCTGAATGGCTTCGAAACTTCTTAGAAGATATTCCATGCTGGAAAAAGCCTGTGTCTCCAGTGATGATGCACTGTGATAGCCAATCGGCTATAGCGAGAGCACAGAGCAATATGTATAACGGAAAGTCTCGACACATACGTCGAAGACATAACACCGTTAGGCAATTGATCACAAATGGAGTGATTTCCTTAGACTATGTGAAGTCGCAGGAAAACTTAGCTGGCCCTTTGACGAAAGGGATGACTAGAGATCAATTAAGTGTGTTGCTAAAGGGAATGGGTTTGAAAAACCACAACTAAAGAATGACCATGGCGGTAACACTACCATGCTGAGTGGATATCCCACGAACTTGGTTCAAAGGGAAAACTAAGTCATGCTAGTTCAGTTAAGCACTTGGAAATAAAGATTTCCGTTTCCATCCCTATGAGCAAATAAGTGCTAGAACCTGAAATGTGGTAAAGGTTAAGTCGTTGAGACTTTTAATGAATCCCACACCTCGAAAAGGTGGAGTATTTCAGGGTACTCATGCTGGGAGGTCACCTATATAAATGTGAAGTAAAGGCCGCTTCAAAAGTAAACATTTATGAATCCAAAGAGTTGTCCAGGGCCTAAACGGACACAACAGAAAAATGGAAACTGATAGGGATTTGTTGTGTGACTATCATTGACTAGTTGTACACTTCGGAGGAATAGTTCAAGGCATCACGTCCACTAGGCCGCCAGTACATCCGATGATTTTCACTAAGGGAGGTTCAAGGCCACAAGCTACCTTTCCAGAAGCAATTAATCCTTCCGAGAATCGAGCACAAGAGTCTGCATTCATGGCATTTGCATTGATTTCACTCATGTGGGGGATTGTTGGAATTATTAATTGTTGTATTTAATAATTCATGTATTTTGTCCAAAGTTTGTAATTTTAATGGCTAATAAAATGTATTCGATTTCGAGTTTAATCGTTACTATAATTATCTACGTGTTACGAGGTAATTATGAGACTTTATTTCGTCAAAATCCGTTAATCGGTGAGTGAGAAATAAATGTGTAAAGATTGCCATAAATACTACTTTGGTAATGGAAGCAATTATTATTTTATTGGGAAATATGCTATCCCACATAGAAAGAATACCAAAAGTCATTTCTCTTTAAAAGTGATAAGAGAGTATGAGTGTTCAACAAATTGACTAAGTCCATGCACCCCTAGCGGTACATGGCAAGGGCCACACGCGCGCGCCCTGCCCCGCCCCGACCCGGGCCCGGGCTCGGGCCTGGGCCTGGGCTTGGGCTTGGGCTTGGGCTTGGGCTTGGACGTGGGCTTGGTCCTGGCTCCTTGGTGATTTGGTCAATTGGACTCTGGGCTGGACCTGGGCTTCCCGGGGCCCACTGGGCCACTTGGATCACTTGGGTTGGGCTGTACCTATCTTTTTGGACACGGTCCGAATGATTGTTTGGGCTCGTTTATTCGGCCCAAGTTGAACACATTAATTTTGGCATTGGGCTCGGCCCAGTTGGTAAGACTTTTGGATATTAATTGATTTACGAAATTAATTAATCATTTAATAATTGCTGAACATGGTGCAGCAGTTGGAGGGAGAGTGGTTCCCTCCACTCGTCTGGAACTTCCCATGCACTAACCACTCATGAAAGTGGTGTAACTCCCTCTGAGTGATGTCTATATATAGAGTCGAGCATGCATCATTTCACGCACGAGAAAAAATACAGCATCTCATACCATCATTGCATAGTTGCTCTGTTCTCAACCTTTTCCATTTAAACCGAGAGGGTTCGATTCAGTGTGCAAAAGTTCGATCCCCGCTTCGCCGTTGTATCTTTGGGGTCAGAAAGCCTGTAAACCGTAGCATACACGGGGCTTTACTGATTTGCGGAAAGTGCAAACGCCTCGGCAGCCACCTCACGTTTACTTTCCGTTCTTTTATTTTATTTTTCCGGTCGTGACTAATCCTGTTTGTTACATTTTCTCCTAACAATCGCAAATCAGTAAAGATGTCTACTGCCGGAAATGATGCCCAGAACAAGGATGCCCAGAACAACAAGGAGATTCCTGTCATCAACGTTGAACAACCCATCAACAACAACGAAGTCCTCATCGGTAAGATTCCAGTGGCGCTGCCCATCCACACCCAGACCATCCCGAATGCCGAGAAACCCGAGAAGTTCACCGGTGTTGATTTCAAAAGGTGGCAGTCCAAAATGATGTTCTACCAGACCACTCTCGGCCTTCAGAAGCATTTGACTGAGGACCCTATGACCATAACTGACACTGACAATGCTGAGAAGCGCTATGCTTTCGAGGCCTGGGGGCAGAGTGACTACCTCTGTCGGCACACCGTACTGAACGGCCTGTGCAACGAGCTGTACAATGTGTACAACACGTACAAGTCTGCCAAAGCCCTCTGGGATGCTTTGGAGAAGAAGTACAAGACCGAGGACACTGGTACAAAGAAGTACGTCGTCGGCAAGTTCCTGGACTACAAGATGGTCGACTCCAAGTCTGTGATCTCTCAAGTCCAGGAGTACCAACTGATCTTGCATGACATCGCCGCTGAAGGGATGAAGATCAGTGAGTCCTTTCAGGTGGCGGCTGCCATCGAGAAGCTGCCTCCCGGGTGGAAGGACTTCAAGAACTACCTGAAGCACAAGCGAAAGGAGATGAGCCTTGAAGACCTCATTGTCAAGCTTCGGATCGAAGAAGACAACCGTGATCGAGAGGTCAAGCCTGGGAAAGTTCCTATGGAGGCTCGGGTGAACTTGACTGAGCCACATTCTGCCAAAAGGAAGAACACTTCCAAGGGCAAAGAGCCAGCCAAAGTCTGGAAGTTCACTGGGAATTGCCATAACTGTGGCAAGCCGAACCACATGGCCAGAGACTGCAACAAGCCGAAGAAAAACGGGCAGAAAAAGAAGCGACCAAGTGCCAACGTGGTTCAACACGAGCTGACATGTGCTGATATGACTGCTGTGGTCTATGAGGCCAATCTGGTTAGCAACAACAAGCAGTGGTTCATCGATACCGGAGCCACTCGACATGTCTGCTCTGACAAGGATGCCTTTGCCTCTTATGCTCCTTGTACCGGTCGCAAGCTCCACATGGGAAACTCCGCCTCGTCTGAAGTTGCTGGAGTTGGGAACGTCGTCCTCAAACTGTCTTCTGGAAAAGAGCTGAAGCTGACTGATGTGCTGCATGTCCCGGACATCCGAAAGAACCTGGTCTCCGGTTCTGTTCTTGTGGAGCATGGCTTCAAACTTGTCTTTGATGCTAAAAAGTTTGTACTTTCTAAATTTGGACTGTTCCTAGGTAGGGGTTATCTTGATCAGGGTCTTTTCAAAATGTCTGTAATGGCTGTTCGCCCTCCTGTTGCCTCGAGCTCTAATGAAAAAGTTATTTCCTCTTACTTGATCGAGTGTTATGATTTATGGCATTTTCGTTTAGGACATGTAAATAAAAATGCAATAAAAAGACTAATGAACTTGGAATTAATTCCAACTTCTAAAATAAATTCACAACATAAGTGTGAAATTTGTGTTGAAGCCAAAATGGCTAAGTTACCGTTCCGATCAGTCGATCGTTGTACCGAACCTCTTGGACTTATACATACTGATATATGTGACTTAAAGTTTGCACCGACAAGAGGCGGTAAGAAATACTTTATCACATTTATTGATGATTGTACGAGGTTCTGTTATTTGTACTTATTAACTAGTAAAGACGAAGCCTTAGAGGCATTCACTAAGTACAAAACCGAAGTTGAAAATCAACTTGATAAACGGATTAAGATAGTCCGTAGTGACCGAGGTGGAGAGTACGTAGCTCCTTTTGAACAATTATGTTCTGAAAATGGAATAATACATCAAACAACAGCCCCATACTCACCTCAATCAAATGGCGTTGCTGAACGAAAGAACCGAACATTAAAGGAAATGATGAACGCTATGTTGATCAATTCTGGGTTACCCCAGAACATGTGGGGGGAAGCCGTTCTGACGGCAAACCACCTACTGAATAAGATTCCTCTTAAAGGGAAAAATGAAACACCTCACGAACTTTGGAAAGGTCGTAAGCCATCTTACAATTACCTTAAAGTGTGGGGGTGTTTGGCTAAGGTGTCGGTTCCTGAGCCAAAACGAATGAAGATAGGACCTAAAACAGTCGACTGTATCTTCATTGGATATGCTTTGAATAGCATGGCGTATCGATTTCTAGTACACTATTCTGAGAATCCAGAAGTGACTAAAGGTACGACAATTGAGTCGAGAAATGCCTCATTTTTCGAGAACATCTTTCCGAGCAAAGATGGAGCTGGTCTAAGTTCTTTCAAAAGAACTCGTGAAGAGAATTCTGTACCACCAAGTAATGAACCTGGTGATGAAGTAGTTACAGAACAGAGACGTGGTAAAAGAGTCAAAACAGCTAAGTCGTTTGGACCCGACTTTATCACGTACATGTTGGACGATGAGCCGAACTCTTATGGTGAAGCTCTAGCTAGCCCAGATGGACCACTTTGGGAAGAAGCTATTAATAGCGAAATTGAGTCCATCATGCAAAATCACACATGGGAATTAGTTGATCTCCCTCCCGGCTGTAAGCCTTTAGGATGTCGTTGGATTCTAAAGAAAAAATATAGAGCCGATGGAACGATCGATAAGTTTAAAGCCCGGCTGGTAGCCAAAGGCTTTAGACAAAAGGAAGGTTATGATTTCTTTGATACGTACTCACCTGTGACAAGGATTTCATCCATTCGAGTGTTAGTCTCGATAGCTGCATTGCATGATCTCGAAATTCACCAAATGGACGTTAAGACTGCGTTTCTGAATGGTGAATTAGAAGAAGAGATATACATTGAACAACCTGAAGGTTTTGTTGCACCTGGTGAAGAGAAAAAGGTGTGTAAACTGATAAGGTCGTTGTACGGACTTAAACAAGCTCCTAAGCAATGGCACTTAAAGTTTGACAATGTTATGTTGTCAAATGGTTTCAAAATCAACGAATGTGACAAATGCGTGTACATTAAAGGTACTCCGACAGAATTTGTGATAGTATGTCTCTATGTGGACGATATGCTAATCATGGGAAGTAGTCGTGATCAAATCACGAACACTAAGAACATGTTAAAAAGAAATTTTGACATGAAAGATTTAGGAGTAGCAGATCTAATCCTCGGGATTAAGATTAGCAAAACCGAAGAAGGAATTGTTTTGTCACAATCTCACTATGCTGAGAAAGTGCTCAAAAAGTTCAATGCCTTTGATGGTCCTGAATGTAGGACTCCGATTGACAGAAGTATCAACTTATCAGTCAATACGGGTGAACCGGTAGCTCAGTTGGATTACTCCCGAGTGATCGGAAGTCTAATGTATCTAACGAATTGTACTCGTCCTGATTTGGCTTATTCTGTTAGCAAACTGAGCCGGTACACGAGCAATCCAAGTCATGAACATTGGGATGCTCTGAAAAGAGTGTTAAAATACTTGAAACACACTCGAGATTATGGACTATACTACACAAGATATCCTAGTGTACTTGAAGGATATTGTGATGCTAGTTGGATCTCGGATTCAAAGGAATCAAATTCCACTAGCGGTTATGTCTTCTGTATAGGAGGCGGAGCAGTCTCGTGGAAATCCACGAAACAAACTTGTATAGCCCGATCCACCATGGAATCGGAGTTCATCGCTTTGGACAAAGCAGGTGAAGAAGCTGAATGGCTTCGAAACTTCTTAGAAGATATTCCATGCTGGAAAAAGCCTGTGTCTCCAGTGATGATGCACTGTGATAGCCAATCGGCTATAGCGAGAGCACAGAGCAATATGTATAACGGAAAGTCTCGACACATACGTCGAAGACATAACACCGTTAGGCAATTGATCACAAATGGAGTGATTTCCTTAGACTATGTGAAGTCGCAGGAAAACTTAGCTGACCCTTTGACGAAAGGGATGACTAGAGATCAATTAAGTGTGTTGCTAAAGGGAATGGGTTTGAAAAACCACAACTAAAGAATGACCATGGCGGTAACACTACCATGCTGAGTGGATATCCCACGAACTTGGTTCAAAGGGAAAACTAAGTCATGCTAGTTCAGTTAAGCACTTGGAAATAAAGATTTCCGTTTCCATCCCTATGAGCAAATAAGTGCTAGAACCTGAAATGTGGTAAAGGTTAAGTCGTTGAGACTTTTAATGAATCCCACACCTCGAAAAGGTGGAGTATTTCAGGGTACTCATGCTGGGAGGTCACCTATATAAATGTGAAGTAAAGGCCGCTTCAAAAGTAAACATTTATGAATCCAAAGAGTTGTCCAGGGCCTAAACGGACACAACAGAAAAATGGAAACTGATAGGGATTTGTTGTGTGACTATCATTGACTAGTTGTACACTTCGGAGGAATAGTTCAAGGCATCACGTCCACTAGGCCGCCAGTACATCCGATGATTTTCACTAAGGGAGGTTCAAGGCCACAAGCTACCTTTCCAGAAGCAATTAATCCTTTCGAGAACCGAGCACAAGAGTCTGCATTCATGGCATTTGCATTGATTTCACTCATGTCGGGGATTGTTGGAATTATTAATTGTTGTATTTAATAATTCATGTATTTTGTCCAAAGTTTGTAATTTTAATGGCTAATAAAATGTATTCGATTTCGAGTTTAATCGTTACTATAATTATCTACGTGTTACGAGGTAATTATGAGACTTTATTTCGTCAAAATCCGTTAATCGGTGAGTGAGAAATAAATGTGTAAAGATTGCCATAAATACTACTTTGGTAATGGAAGCAATTATTATTTTATTGGGAAATATGCTATCCCACATAGAAAGAATACCAAAAGTCATTTCTCTTTAAAAGTGATAAGAGAGTATGAGTGTTCAACAAATTGACTAAGTCCATGCACCCCTAGCGGTACATGGCAAGGGCCACACGCGCGCGCCCCGCCCCGCCCCGACCCGACCCGACCCGTCCCGTCCCGACCCGTCCCGTCCCGTCCCGACCCGACCCGGGCCCGGGCTCGGGCCTGGGCCTGGGCTTGGGCTTGGGCTTGGGCTTGGGCTTGGACGTGGGCTTGGTCCTGGCTCCTTGGTGATTTGGTCAATTGGACTCTAGGCTGGACCTGGGCTTCCCGGGGCCCACTGGGCCACTTGGATCACTTGGGTTGGGCTGTACCTATCTTTTTGGACACGATCCGAATGATTGTTTGGGCTCGTTTATTCGGCCCAAGTTGAACACATTAATTTTGGCATTGGGCTCGGCCCAGTTGGTAAGACTTTTGGATATTAATTGATTTACGAAATTAATTAATCATTTAATAATTGCTGAACATGGTGCAGCAGTTGGAGGGAGAGTGGTTCCCTCCACTCGTCTGGAACTGCCCATGCACTAACCACTCACGAAAGTGGTGTAACTCCCTCTGAGTGATGTCTATATATAGAGTCGAGCATGCATCATTTCACGCACGAGAAAAAATACAGCATCTCATACCATCATTGCATAGTTGCTCTGTTCTCAACCTTTTCCATTTAAACCGAGAGGGTTCGATTCAGTGTGCAAAAGTTCGATCCCCGCTTCGCCGTTGTATCTTTGGGGTCAGAAAGCCTGTAAACCGTAGCATACACGGGGCTTTACTGATTTGCGGAAAGTGCAAACGCCTCGGCAGCAACCTCACGTTTACTTTCCGTTCTTTTATTTTATTTTTCCGGTCGTGACTAATCCTGTTTGTTACATTTTCTCCTAACACCGGATTGCTCTGGTCTTCAATTGGTGATCAACCTCAACGGGCCTACTCAGGAGGCCGAAGCCCAATCTGTCGGGTCGGGCTTGGAGTCGATGATCGACCTCAACGACCCTCTTGATCGGCCTTTGGGGGACTCGGGTGATGACTCGATGCTCTACTTAAACAGTTCGTCTCTATAGACTATAGAAGCTGCTCTACTTAAACAGTTCATCTCTAGAGACTATAGAAGCTCGTGACTATGCGGTGGAGACAAAACGCAGAAGATAGCTTTACATATAACGATTACAAGAATAAATAATACTATTATTTTATAAGAATAATTACAAGAATAAATAATTCTATTACATTATAAACATTACATATAACAATTATACTACTTACTTTATAATTATAATAAATAACAAAATGTAATAGTAGTAGTTTGCGTATCACATTCACTGTTTAATTTGTTGTTGATATAAACAATGTTTTTATTTATTTTATGAGCTGAAATTGATTACATAATCGAGGAGTAAATTAGATTACATTTTGGCTTATATTTGTTTTAATTATGAGCAAAAGAACTCAGAAAAATTCTTCTTTTTATTTTTATTATTATTTACAAGTAATTTTTTGAGCATATTTGACTTGAAAAAAAAAAGTTTATGGAAAACTCCAGTATACAACACAGTTGTATATTTTAATGAAGTAAAAATGAAAGTTTATTAATAGTGCATGTATATGCCATTACACTGAAGTATATTTTAATGAAGTAAAAATAAAAGTTCATTAATAGTGCATGTAAAAAAATTACAAAATAAAAATATATAATAGAAAAATAAATTCAGAAATAAAAATATATATAATGAAAAAAAAAGATTATAATGAAGTTGAAATAAAAGTATATTTAAAAATATATAATCATACAGTAAAAAATATATATTGAAATAAAAAATGCGCAATAATTCCACAATATCTGTAGCAAAATTAAACTATATAGAGAAGTAAAAAATGCGCTACACTTTGGCCCTATATTTAGGAGGGCAACGACTACGTGGGCTCGAACAACAAAGAGTTGGTGGGAGTGGCGATCCTGCCCAGCAACGAAGGAAAGGATGTTGGGATAATTCGCGTCCGAAATCCCCGCCTGAAAAGCACACGAACAACACAAAAACGAAAAATACGGAATAAAAGAGACACAGAGATTATAGTGGTTCACCCGTTAACGAGGGCTACGTCCACTTCTTGCCGCTGCAATAATTCACTAGAACAATTATAGGACTTGATTACACGACCTTGTAATGCTATAATTCGACTCTAGACTTTCTGGAGGTATTTACCCTATTTTACACGCACATAGGATTTATATAGGGGAGGGAAAACTTAGAGAACAAGCTAAATCCCGATTCTGGGATTTAGTACTTTTGGCGCCCGCCAAACCCATTTCGGCGCCCGCCGAAATGTTCCCGCGACCGCCAGAGGCCAAGTCGCGCCCGCCGAAAGGGCCAAAAAACATGCAGACCCGATTTCCTGGTTTCGGCGCCCGCCGAAACCCTTTCGGCGCCCGCCGAAAGTATCCAGCGCTCGCTGAACTGCTCTGGCGCCCGCTGAAGCTTGTCTGGCACCCGCTAGACCCCCTAGCGTGTGCTGAGCCAGTTTTTGCCGATTTTCCGTGTGAATTCACCCTTTACACTCAACAATCTCCCACTTGAAGTTAATTCACAACCCCTATCGTCTCTTCCCATTGCAGCGGCGTCCCCAGTC
The DNA here is from genome assembly GCA_954870475.1 of Euphrasia confusa. NCBI lineage: Eukaryota > Viridiplantae > Streptophyta > Magnoliopsida > Lamiales > Orobanchaceae > Euphrasia > Euphrasia confusa. The sequence continues at coordinate 11,745,356 of OX940949.1, read as the reverse complement.
CTCATCCCAGAAGACCAACCGAGGTTGAACACAACCTCAACTTCTCGCACGGCACCACCTTCGTAAACATGTCGGCCGGATTCTTACTCCCAAGAATCTTCTCCAACACCAAGACGCCTTCCTCTAAGGCCGATCGAATGAAGTGATATCTCAGCTGGATATGCTTCGTTCGAGCATGGTACACCGGATTCTTCGCCAAGTGAATGGCGCTCTGACTGTCGCAATACAAGACACTCCCCGAGTGGTCTTGTCTCAACTCTAGCAGGAAAGCCTGTAGCCACATCATCTCCTTCGCGGCTTCCGTCACAGCGACGTACTCCGCCTCGCAACTCGATAGTGCTACTATCTTCTGCAACCTCGACACCCAGCTAATCGCAGTACCCCCGAAAGTGTACACGTACCCAGTAGTGCTCTTCCTACTATCCACGTCACCTCCGTTATCCGCGTCCACGAACCCGAGTAACCCCAAATCTGATTTTCGGAACCTCAAAGCAAAACCGGAAGTCCCTCTCAAGTATCGAAAGATCCACTTGACTGCTTCCCTGCTGGGATTCGATGTCCCGGGCTATCAAAATTGCGGAACCGATAACCCGACCGAAAACCCGTCGCCGGAATTCGCACGAATTCCAACTCATCCGCGAGAGTCCGACCTTTGGAGACTACGCGCCCGAAGACACGCATCCCGCCCCCAGTCGGGAAATCACGAACGCGAACGCCACACGAAGATCCGGGCTCGACAAGAGTCGCCGCGGGGTGAACCCGCGGCTAAACCCTAGCCGAACCCCATCCGCGGGGTTCGCGATCGCCGTGCATGGCGATCGCCGGGGCTGTTCGGAGCAGCCCCTTGGCGGTGAGTCCGGCGACTCATCGCCGCCATCCGACGGGAGGAGGACCACCAGTCGCGGCGCGAAGCCGCGACGGTCCCCGGCGATCGAACTAGGGTTCGATCGCCCCAGCCGCGGCGTCCAGCCGCGGCTTTCTCCCTTTGCGCGCACCACCGGCGGAGGGAGGCCGGGGAGTTCGACCCGCCGTGGCACCAGCCCACGGCCGAACCCCCAGCGATCGACTTCACGTCGATCGCTCGCCCCGGCGTCCAGCCGGGGCTTCCCTCACGCCCGCGCGCCGGCGGTCGAACCCTAGGGTTCGGCCGCCCCTTGTTCGATCCCGACGGGGATCGCGAGATCCCCGTATCCCGGTCTCGACGTTCCCGGATCGTCTTGTTCATGTACATATCACGATTAAACGACACGAATAATCAAAGAGGGGGTTTCTCGATTATACCTTCGATTCGTTGTACGGAGAAACGAAATCGGTTGACGACCTCGTGACCTTCCCGCGTATTCCTTGCACTTCCTCCGAACGTCGTGTGGGCGACGATCTATCGGATTCCTATGGATCTTCCTCACTCTCAAAACTTTATTGTTGGCGTAACTTAGGTTGTTAAAAGTGAAGACCATGTAGTGCTTATATAGGCTACGAAGGGGATCATAAGGAGAATAAATATTGGGCTCCTAAATATTGAAAATTAAATTGGGTCCAACACAAATCTATTAATTCTTATCAATATTAAATTTTATTTATTTTCCACTATATAAATAAAATTGCACTCCCAATATTATTCCATATTATATCAAATAATATTTCTCCGATTAGTATTATATATTCCGTGTATTTAAGATTTAAATATCCATGAATAAATTTATTTATTGCTCAATAAATAATATTCATATCTTATATCCGAGACTAGTACCGTTCAACCTTTATTATTGTGCGGAACGAATCCACTCATGAGGTTTACACAATAATTCCTTATGAACTCATCTCGGGGATATTATCAACCCTTCCGGGATACACTTTCCCGTCAAGTATTCACGGCATGTCGTATATAAAATATAGCGACCCAACTTTACCGGTAATTAACCCAATAATTAAATCGGTTAATTCCTTTGGAAAATCAAAGTCTCTAGTATTAAATATACACACCCGCAATAGGATCGGGGATTAAGAATAAAATACTCCGAGATTTAAATTGATTATCCAAGGCAATCCTAATCAATAAATCTCAAGCTGATCCGCCCAATACACCAAGTGTACAAGTGTGATAAAATAATTAAGACAAATTATTTTCTCTCTCACACAACGACTATACCGATGGACTAGTTCGTGTCCATCTAGGTCGTGAGCAACTGTTCGATTAAATACGAGTAACTGATAGTATGATCTTCTGTGTGGGCCCGACACACCATACTAACTACAACGTATGAAATCCAGAACTATGGTTTGCATAATTAATTAATGCAAATGATTGTTTATTAATTAAATAGGTTAAATGCTATGACCGGGAGTTTACCGATACTTAAATCTAGACATTAAGTACACAACTCCAACAATCTCCCACTTGTACTAAGGTCTAGTCATTTCCTCCAAACTCCCGACTCCCATACTCATCACGTGCTTAAATTATACTTCCCAGAAGTATTATGTGAATGAGCAATCTAGGTTGCCGATCTGAAGTTATCTTGGTGACTACTACGTCGTCTCTCTGACGATGACTCGTATCAGGTGGTACTGGCTCTATGTGTTATCATCACTTTTCGAACTTATGACTTCTTCCAGTTCTTTTGGTGAACCAAGAGTCATATCCAAGTTCAGAGGTCATTCCGGAACCTAACCAAAACTTCCGCTGCCTCTGAGGCTGCTATTCGGTTTATGATAGAGTCCGAGAAGCATTACCCTTATCACTCTTTCGTCCTTTAGGTTCCACCTCTTAAAAGTGAACACATAGCCTGATATCGACTTACACTGATCTTTCTCTGATTTTTGGATCTGAGAAACTGTAATCTAAGAATGTTTTGCCAGTAATCCAGTACTTTCAAGTACTTTACAGCATTCGAATATTTCTTATCCAGATTACTTCGATATCCTCCCACTACGCTAACCGCACAGTTGATATCAGGTTCTGGTTTTTCAACATTGCATCTACAAAGCTCTCCACACAAGAAGTGTAAGTAACTGCTTTGTCCATATCTATCTCCTTCATGTGTTCGAAAACACATACCTTTAGATAGATGTATTCTGTTCCTGAAAGGCAATAACCTTTCTCAGAATTGTGCATGTTTAAAACAAACCATAGTCGTATAAGATATCTTAAGAGAAGTACAAATGTTCTTATCTAGAGATCGAAAGATTTCTAAGAACATGATCCAATCTTCATCTTAATCTTATATCTCGACTTATTTAGACAACCTCTATTTTATGTCTGACAACACTTTTACATTGTTGCCAATGATGAAGTGTTATCTACACAAAATTCCGAGAAACACCACTTTTGTTTCCATCACGTCTCTAACACACCTTTCTCGCAAATCTATGCAGATCTAGGGATCGATTTCATGTATACTGGATCCAGAGTTCAAAACTCCTCCAGTCTTATGAACATCTCTGGTTGCTTAACAACCTCCCACTGCAATGGCGTTCCGGTGTATAACAGTAATAACATTAGGTGTACAACTACTCGGTTAGGCTGGTTCTCAGTCTTCCCATTCCTCATTTTAAAGTACTATGTCAGTTAGGGCATTGTAGTTCATCTAATAGTCTTCCTCTAAGAACCGGGTGAGGACACCCTTCTGGTTCGTAGTACTATTGAACATACAATTACTTGTTCTTCTAGGATATTCTACAACCACATAGAATGTGCCGTTGTATCCAGAAATATCCATAGAACATAGGTAGTTCCAAACAAACTTGTTCTTTTACTATTAGAATCCCATTTCTCATTTCTGACACACCACGTCTACACATCAGTGTATGGTGCAGTCACTTGAGATTTAATCTCAATCTTTGATTTATGCTATGTGTTACTTAGATAGGTGATAGCCTCCGCGAACAGTTCGCAGGCTCCCAATGGATATACTTTGAAGGATCTCCATAACGGCCTTGTGTTGAAAAACACTCCACCTTTATGGCACAACAAGTAGTCTAATCCATCTTCGAGTATTCTCGAAAGAACGACTCGTACCTTCTCTAATTACACATGCCGCATTAATCATCAATCATTTTCCATAGTTGTCCGAATTCCATCCTTTATCCAGAAAGGTTAACTCAGTCGTATCATCTATCAAGACCGATTCTCAGGTCGGGAGGTCCATTCCTCCAACTATAATTGATCAAATCAATTTCGACCTTTTTGAATCCCTTTTGAATAGATACTACTAAGTTCACGAATTCACAAGTATAATGACAAGAGAAATACATTTAATAAGTAAACAAGTTATACAAAACGGTTCGTTGCATCGTGGTAAACTAAGGATTCATCACTCACATATTGCTTATCTAATGTACCATAATAGATATCACTATTATTTCTTATCCAAACCATCAAATGATTAAAGAAATAAAATATCCATTAATAATAAAGAAAACCAGAACGAAGTTCTTTTTCAAAAAATAAGGGGTACATAAAGCAATAACTGAAATGAAAACTTAAAACAGATAAACGTCTTCCACTGCAACCGCTGCTACCCCAACAGCTTCGCCCATGTAGACTCGAACTCTTCTTCTCTAAGTCGCCGGGTTTTCTGGAACCCCTGCATTTAATGAAATGCACATACCGTCAGTGGTTCCATATCTACACACCAGAATTCTGGTAGATAATACCGCTGACTATGTTTTTACGACTAAAGAAAAATTCGTACCTCTGAGAGGACATTCAGACTTCCAGTGTCCAGACTTCTTGCATCGGAAGCACAAGCCCTTTGGCTTACTAGCCCCCACTCGTGGTCCAGTCCTCTTGGCACCACTGGGTTTTATGGCTTGCTTCCTTTTCTTGCCCCTACCTCCAATGGCCTTGAAGCTTTTGGACTTGGTAGCCACAAGCGCTTGAGACTTGCCCTTCTTGTAGATCCCCTCTGCCGCCTTCAGTTCAGTCAGGAGTTGCGCAAGGCTATAAGATAGTTTACCCATGTTATAGCTCATACGAAACTGCTCAAAACTAGGGGTCAGAGACTGGAGTATGATGTCGACTTGCGTATCAGCATCAATCATAGCTCCTAGGACCTCCAATTCATTCAACAGACCCATCATCTTGAGAACGTGCTCCTCAACAGGCGTTCCCTCAGACTGAGTAGTTGACATGAGGACTCTCATGGCTTCTTGCCTCCCCGCACGGTCATGATGCCCAAACATCTCCTTGAGGTTAAATAACATATCCTCGGCAGTGTCCATCGACTGATGCTGGGTTTGGAGTACATTTGACATTGAAGCCAAAATATAGCACCTAGCCATTTCATCAGCCTTTTTCCACTTCCGATATGCTTCTTTTTCCTCATCAGTTGAGGCGGCCGTGGGTTCAGCGGGGCATTGCTCATAGAGTGCAAATTTGTACTCTTCAGCAGTCAGGACAATGTCCAAATTTCTCTTCCAGTCAATGTAATTGGGACCAGTGAGTTTATGATCCTTGAGTATCATAGAAAGTGGATTCATAGCTATTCTCTAAACCTATAAGCACATGTAAACAAACAATCAATTTAATGTCCGATATTATCTCCCTCAAATAATATCATTAAATTACTAATTGCGTCTAAAATCCCATCAGGTAAAGCAAGCCACGTGGTGTGGACGTTTACCCACCCAAATGATTTAGCAATTAGTTTTTCTTTGGTCATACATCGATCATAGCGTAACTTCGTGGGGAAGGATACTATGACGCGTATCTAAGTGTAAACCATCACTCAGCACTAAAGTACATCGCTTGGATTTGCTACGTCACCGCAAGCCACGTGGTGTGGACGTTTACGACAATTTCACAACTCTTCACAATTACTTATAACTGTCTACATCAATTAATCCAAAGTCCGTCAGTATAGCAAGCCACGTGGTGTGGACGTTTACCAACTAAGAGACTTTTATAATTAACTCCCAATTACTAGATCCAATTAATCTCATAAATCAATACGTGGAGAATCATAAGTGAAACTCGAAGTTTCTAACCAGTGATTCACCATGCGAGCGACCCTATCTCTCATAAATGAGGGAGCCGAGCAGACAAACGACCCACCTATAAAAGAATGGCACGAAAGTCTCTAATTTGTGTCGTCCACATGACCAAGTGACTCTGGCTCCATTCCACTCCCCGGGGTGAGAATGAGTCGACTTGAAGTCAGTTTCAGAAAGACAAATTAGGCATTGTTTGATAACTTGATCAATGTTTCTTGTAAGAGGAATTACAAGAATTCTCCTACAATGACTTGTCTATATGAACTTCGAAAGTCCATAAAAGTCACCAAGAGAACAGTGATGGAGACCATGGGAATGTTTCCATCCCCTCTCCCACTTAGCTTTTTACGATAAAGGGATACGCTATCTAGTGCATAAAAATAAACACATATAGCATGCATGAAAGCAATAAAGCACATAGATCACATAGTCAAAATAATGCTAGAGAATTATTTTCCCGACTATCATGGCTTTATCTTCATATGCATCCTCTAGTCTTCAGTCTTCGTTTCTTGAATGCTCCATGTGACGAGAATATTAATTTCCAATATTTAAATCTATTTATTTTCAATTAATCCAAAAGTTACTTAATTCGAAAATTAAGTCAATTGAATATATTAAAAATAAAATTAAATATTATTAATATTTTCATTTATTTATTTTCCTCTCTAGTTCTTATTAAATCATTAGAATAATCTATCCAAGTAAAACTTGGAATATTCTAGATGATATCTATAATAGAACAAGGAAATAAAATAAATTGGGACTTTCTACTTTCCAAATTTATCTTTATTCCTAATCCATGAATATTCCCATGAGTAGGAATAATCAAATAGGAAAAATAAATTTAGTACTAAATTAATTAAATTTCTAATCTATGAATAATTCCATGAAGGAATTAAATCAATAGAAATAAAATCAATTTAAATTAATTCTTTTCCTAATCCATGAGAGTCTCCAAAAGGAAAGTACTCAAATAGGAAAAATCCGAATTAATTAGGAAAGTAGTATCTCGGTAGGAGAACACGAGATCACGAGGACCCCGCGCCCCCTACCTTCGATCGCCAACCGGGAGCACCACCGCCGCCGTCCCCAGCCCACGCGCCACCACCTCCGGTGGCCGGCGTGGCCGAGGGTCATCGCGGACAGCCCCCGCGATCGATCCTCATGGGATCGATCCTCGTGATCGATCCCCGGTCCTCCCTCTCGTCTTCTCCTTCGTCACATGCGTCCTCCGGTGGTCGTCTCAACATCGAACCAACGTAAATAAATTACAATAATTTAAATTACAATTCCGGTATCGATTCTATACATGAAATCGACCCTATACATTTTCCGGAAAAACAAGAACGTAATAATAAATCCTAAATTCGGTCAACCCCCGAATTTTTACTATTACAAACATTCAACCACACAAAACGAATCTCGACATGTCCGAAAGTTTAATAATAATGATAATTAATTAAAAACAATTAATTAAATCTAACCATGATAGCCGGAAATCCTGCAAGGTAGAACAATAATCGAATATATACATGAACACGAAACCAAACTCTCTGATACCAATTGCTGGGATTCGATGTCCCGGGCTATCAATATTGCGGAACCGATAACCCGACCGAAAACCCGTCGCCGGAATTCGCACGAATTCCAACTCATCCGCGAGAGTCCGACCTTTGGAGACTACGCGCCCGAAGACACGCATCCCGCCCCCAGTCGGGAGATCACGAACGCGAACGCCACACGAAGATCCGGGCTCGACAAGAGCCGCCGCGGGGTGAACCCGCGGCTAAACCCTAGTCGAACCCCATCCGCGGGGTTCGCGATCGCCGTGCATGGCGATCGCCGGGGCTGTTCGGAGCAGCCCCTTGGCGGTGAGTCCGGCGACTCATCGCCGCCATCCGACGGGAGGAGGACCACCAGTCGCGGCGCAAAGCCGCGACGGTCCCCGGCGATCGAACTAGGGTTCGATCGCCCCAGCCGCGGCGTCCAGCCGCGGCTTTCTCCCTTTGCGCGCACCACCGGCGGAGGGAGGCCGGGGAGTTCGACCCGCCGTGGCACCAGCCCACGGCCGAACCCCCAGCGATCGACTTCACGTCGATCGCTCGCCCCGGCGTCCAGCCGGGGCTTCCCTCACGCCCGCGCGCCGGCGGTCGAACCCTAGGGTTCGGCCGCCCCTTGTTCGATCCCGACGGGGATCGCGAGATCCCCGTATCCCGGTCTCGACGTTCCCGGATCGTCTTGTTCATGTACATATCACGATTAAACGACACGAATAATCAAAGAGGGGGTTTCTCGATTATACCTTCGATTCGTTGTACGGAGAAACGAAATCGGTTGACGACCTCGTGACCTTCCCGCGTATTCCTTGCACTTCCTCCGAACGTCGTGTGGGCGACGATCTATCGGATTCCTATGGATCTTCCTCACTCTCAAAACTTTATTGTTGGCGTAACTTAGGTTGTTAAAAGTGAAGACCATGTAGTGCTTATATAGGCTACGAAGGGGATCATAAGGAGAATAAATATTGGGCTCCTAAATATTGAAAATTAAATTGGGTCCAACCCAAATCTATTAATTCTTATCAATATTAAATTTTATTTATTTTCCACTATATAAATAAAATTGCACTCCCAATATTATTCCATATTATATCAAATAATATTTCTCCGATTAGTATTATATATTCCGTGTATTTAAGATTTAAATATCCATGAATAAATTTATTTATTGCTCAATAAATAATATTCATATCTTATATCCGAGACTAGTACCGTTCAACCTTTATTATTGTGCGGAACGAATCCACTCATGAGGTTTACACAATAATTCCTTATGAACTCATCTCGGGGATATTATCAACCCTTCCGGGATACACTTTCCCGTCAAGTATTCACGGCATGTCGTATATAAAATATAGCGACCCAACTTTACCGGTAATTAACCCAATAATTAAATCGGTTAATTCCTTTGGAAAATCAAAGTCTCTAGTATTAAATATACACACCCGCAATAGGATCGGGGATTAAGAATAAAATACTCCGAGATTTAAATTGATTATCCAAGGCAATCCTAATCAATAAATCTCAAGCTGATCCGCCCAATACACCAAGTGTACAAGTGTGATAAAATAATTAAGACAAATTATTTTCTCTCTCACACAACGACTATACCGATGGACTAGTTCGTGTCCATCTAGGTCGTGAGCAACTGTTCGATTAAATACGAGTAACTGATAGTATGATCTTCTGTGTGGGCCCGACACACCATACTAACTACAACGTATGAAATCCAGAACTATGGTTTGCATAATTAATTAAATGCAAATGATTGTTTATTAATTAAATAGGTTAAATGCTATGACCGGGAGTTTACCGATACTTAAATCTAGACATTAAGTACACAACTCCAACATTCCCAATGTTGCTTCCCCGGATTACTCATAAACCGGCTGACCACTCCCACTGCATGGGCAATGTCAGGCCTCGTGCACACCATGGCATACATAAGGCTCCCAATCGCAGAGGCGTAAGGGACCTTATCCATATGCTCCATCTCCTTCTCGTTCGTCGGCGAGTCCTCCTTTGACTAACGGAAGTGACTAGACAAAGGAGTGCCAACAGGTTTAGCATCCTCCATGTTAAACCTTGCCAGTACCTTCTTCAAGTACTCCTCTTGAGACAACTCAAGACCCTCTTTACTCCTCGTGATTCTCATCCCCATAATTTGTTTGGCAGCACCCAAATCCTTCATAGAGAACTCCCTCGATAGGCTCTTCTTGAGCTTGTCGATCTCCGCCAAACTCGCCCCGACTATCAACATATCATCTACATAAAGGAGCAATATTATGTAGGTACCTCTTCCAAGGCTCTTGAAATAGCAGCAGTGGTCAGCCTCGCACCGCGTGAACTCGACCCGCTTCATGAACATGTCGAACTTCTTGTACCACTACCTCGGAGCTTGCTTCAACCCATACAAACTCTTTTGAAGCTTACACACCAGCTTCTCCTTGCCTCGGACTTCGAAACCCTCCGGTTGCTTCATATAAATTTCTTCATCTAGATCCCCGTGAAGAAATGCGGTCTTTACATCCATTTGCTGAAGATGTAAGTTCTCCTTTGCCACCAAGCTAAGCACCACCCGGATGGTTACCATCTTGACTACCGGAGCGAATATCTCCGTGTAGTCGATCCCTTCCTTCTGCTGGAATCCTTTCACCACTAATCTCGCCTTGTACCGAACGCTTCCATCGTGTTCTTCCTTTGCCCAGAAGACCCATTTATTGTGCAAGGCCTTCTTCTCCTTCGGAAGCTCGGCTAGTTCCCAAGTCTGATTCGATATCAATGAGCTAATCTCTTCTTTCATGGCAGACTCCCACTTGATCGAATCCCTCTCTTGTATATGTTGGAGTTGTGTACTTAATGTCTAGATTTAAGTAACGGTAAACTCCTCGTCATAGCATTTAATCTATTAAATTAACGAACAATTGTTTTGCTTTTAATTAATAAATGCAAACCATAGTTCTGGATTTTATACGTTGTAGTTAGTATGGTGTGCATGGGCACACAGAAGATCATACTATCGGTTACTCGTATTTAATCGAACAGTTGCTCACGACCTAGATGGACACGAACTAATCTATCGGTATAGTCGTTGTGTGAGAGAGAAAATAATTTATCTTAATTATTTTATCACACTTGTACACTTGGTGTATTGAGCGGATCGTTGAGATTCATCGATTAGGATTGCCGGCGATAATCGATTCGAGTCTCAGAGTATTTCATTCTTAATCCCCGATATTATTGCGGGTGTGTATATTTAGTATAAGTGACTTTGATTTACCAAAGGAATTAACCGATTTAATTATTGGGTTGATTACCGGTTAAGTTGGGTCACTATATTTTATATATGGCATGTCGTGAATAATTGACCGGACAGTGTATCCCGTAAGGGTTGATAATATCCCCGAGATGAGTTCAAAAGGAATTATTGTGTAAACCTCATGAGTGGATTCGTTCCGCACAATAATTAAGGTTGAATGGTACTAGTCTCGGATTAAAGAGATGAATAAATTAATTAGCAATAAATTAATTTTATTCATGGATATTTCTATCTTAAATACACGGAATAAATAAATACTACCGGAGAAATATTATTTGATATAATATGGTTTAATATTGGGAGTGCAATTAATTTATATAGTGGAAAATAAATTAATTAATATTGATAAGGATTAATGGACTTGGGCAGTGGGCTCAATTTAATCATCAATATTGGAAGCCCAATATTCCACCTCCTTTAGATCCCCTACGTAGCCTATAAAAGCACTACATGGCCTTCATAAATCATAAGACAAGATTATCATACTTGATATTCTAGAGAGTTGAAGGAGATCCATAGGAGTTCGATAGATCGTCGCCCACCCGACGTTCGAACGGAGTGCAAGGAATACGTGGGAAGATTCAAAGGTCTTCGATTGATTTTGTTTCTCCGCACAACAAATCAAAAGGTATGATCATCAAACCCCCTCTATGATCGTATGTGATATGAATTGTAATATGTACATGAACACAAGATCCGGGAAAAACGTCGAGACCGGGATACGGGGATCCGCGATCCCCGTCGGGATCGAAGGGTGGCGGCCGAACCCTAGGGTTCGGACCACCGCGGCGCGCGGACAAGGGAAAGCCCCGGCTCTCGCCGGGGCAAGCGATCGACGTGAAGTCGATCGCTGGGGGTTCAGCCGTGGGCTGGTGCCACGGCGGGACGAACCCCCCGGCCACCTTGGACGGCGACGGCGCACGGGAGGAGCCCCGGCTGGAGCCGGGGCGTGCGATCGACCGTGAGGTCGATCGCGAGGGACGCCGCGGCTGGTCAGCTGGGAGCTGACCGCCCTCCTCCGGCGGTGGTGGTGAGTCGCCGGACTCACCACCGGGGGCTGTTGGACAGCCCCGGCGATCGCATGTGTATGCGATCGCGAACCCCACGTCGGGGTTCGGCTAGGGTTTAGCCGCGGGTTCATCCCGCGGCGATGCTCTTGTCGAGCCCGGTTCTTCGTGGCGTTCGTGATCGGTTTCCAGCGACGGGATTTCGGTCGGGGTTATCGGTTCCGCAATTTTTGATACCCCGGGATATCGAATTCCAACAAATGGTATCAGAGCGTTTGGTTTCGTGTTCATGTATGTGTTCAATTGTGTTCTACCTTGCAGGGATTCCGACTATCTTGGTTTAATTAATTGTTGATTATTCGTTTAATTAATTGCTATTTAATTTACCATGATTGTTCGTTATTAAACTCTCGGACATGTCGAGATTCGTTTTGTGTGGATGAATGCTTGTAATAGTAAAAATTCGGGGGTTGACCGAATTTAGATTTATTATTATTGTTCTACGTTTTCCGGAAAGTGTATAGGGTCGATTTCATGTATAGAATCGATACCGGAATTGTAAATTTATTTCTTGTAATTTATTTACGTTGGTTCGATGCCGAGACGACCGCCGGAGAACTCGTGTGACGAAGAAGACGAAGAGGACGAAAACCGGGAGGTCGATCAACCCCATGATCGACCCCATGACCGAAGCCATGGGGAGGGGTCGATCGCCCCTCGGCTGGGGCTGCCGCCGGCAAGGTGGTGGCCGGCCGGCTGGGGTGGCGGCGGCGGTGCCCTCTCCGGTGATGGTGGTCGGCCGATGATGGTGGGATGGTGCGGGAATCCCCATCCCATGCTATTCCTACCAAGATACTACTTTCCTAATTAATTCGTTTTTCCTATTTTGAGTTTTCCTATTTTTGGGAATTCTCATGGATTAGGAAAAGAATTAATTGGAATTAATTTTATTCCTTATTCTGTTATGGAAGTCTTCTAGAGTATTCCGAGTTCTACTTGGAATAGGATCCTAGAGATTTAATAGAATTGGAAAGGAATAAGAGTTAATTTAGGATTGATTTATTTCCTAATTGATTATTCCTATTTTATGGGAATTTTCATAGTAATGGAAATTAATTAAATCTTGGAAAGTAGAAGAGTCCTAATTTATTTTATTTCCTTATTCTATTATAGAAGTCTTCTAGAATATTCCAAGTTTGACTTGGATAGATTATTCTAGAGATTTAATAGAATTAGATAGGAAAATAAATAAATAAAAAAATATTAATAATATTTAATTTTATTTTTGATTTATTCGATTGACTTAATTTTCGAATTAAGTATCTTTTGGATTTATTAAGAATAAATAAATTTAAATATTAGGATTAATATTCTCGTCACATGGAGCATTCAAGAACGAAGACTGAAGACTAGAAGAAGCATACGGAGATGGAATAAAGCCATGATAGTCGGAAAATAATTTTCTAGCTTATTTTGACTATGTGCTATGTGCTTTATTGCTTGTATGCATGCTATATGTGTTTACTTTATGCACTAGATAGCGTATCCCTTTGTTATAAAAAGCTAAGTGGGAGAGGGGATGGAAACATTCCCATGGTCTCCATTACTGTTCTCTTGGTGACTCTTATGGACTTTTGAAGTTCATATAGATGTGTCATTGTAGGAGAATTCTTGTAATTCCTTTTACAAGAGACATTGATTAAGTTTATCAAACAATGCCTAATTTGTCTTTCTGAAACTGACTTCAAGTCGACTCATTCTCGCCCCGGGGAGTGGAATGGAGCCAAAGCGACTTGGTCATGTGGATGACACAAATTAGAGACATTCGTACCATCCTTTTTTAAGGTGGGTCGATTGTCTGCTCGGCTCCCTCATCTAATGAGAGATAGAGTTGTTCGCATGGTGAATCACTGGTTAGAAACTTCGAGTTTCACTTATGATTCTCCACGTCTTGATCTACGAAAATCGAATGGATCTTGTAACTGGGAGTCAATTATAAAAGTCTCTTAGTGTAGTAAACGTCCACACCACGTGGCTTGCTATACTGACGGATTTTGGATTAATTGATGTAGACAGTTGTAAGGAATTGCGAAGAGTTGTGAAGTTGTCGTAAACGTCCACACCACGTGGCTTGCGGTGATGTAGCAATTCCAAGCAATTTACTTTGGTGCTGAGTAATGGTTTACACTTAGATACGCCTTATAGTATTCCTCCCCACGAGGTTACGCTATAAGTGATGTATGACCAAAGAAAATCTAATTGCTAAATCATTTGGGTGGGTAAACGTCCACACCACGTGGCTTGCCTTACCTGATGGGATTTTATATGTGATTAGTAATTTAATGATATTATTTAAGGGAGATAATATCGGATATTAAATTGATTGTTTGTTTAAATGTGCTTATAGGTTTAGAGAATAGCTATGAACCCACTTTCTATGATACTCAAGGAGCATAAGCTCACTGGCCCCAACTACATTGATTGGAAGAGAAATTTAGACATTGTCCTGACTTCTGAGGAGTACAAGTTCGTACTCCATGAAGTATGCCCTGCTGAGCCCACACCTGCCTCAACTGATGAGGAAAAACTGGCATATCGGAAGTGGAAAAAGGCTGATGAGATGGCTAGGTGTTATATTTTGGCTTCTATGTCAAATGTACTCCAAACCCAACATGAGTCGATGGACACTGCCTATGATATGATGTTTAACCTCAAGGAGGTGTTTGGAGAGCAAGATCGTGCGGCAAGGCAAGAAGCCATGAGAGTCCTCATGACAACTACTCAGTCTGAAGGAACGCCCGTAGGGGAGCACGTTCTTAAGATGATGGGTCTGTTGAATGAGCTTGAGATCCTAGGAGCTCAAATTGATGCTGAGACGCAAGTCGACATCATACTCCAGTCTCTGACCCCTAGCTTTGAGCAGTTTCGCATGAGTTATAATATGGGTAAACTATCTTACTCTCTTGCGCAACTCCTGACTGAGCTGAAGGCGGCAGAGGGGATCTACAAGAAGGGCAAGTCTCTAGCGCTTGTAGCTACCAAGTCCAAAGGCTTTAAGCCTGGTGGAGGTAGGGGCAAGAGAAGGAAGCAAGCCAGAAAACCCAGTGGTGTCAAGAAGGTTGTACCACGAGTGGGGGCTGCAAAGCCAAAAGGCAATTGCTTCCGATGCAACAAGTCTGGACACTGGAAGTCTGAATGTCCTCTCAGAGGTACGAATTTTTCTTTAGTCGTAAAAACATAGTCAGCGGTATTATCTACCAGAATTCTGGTGTGTAGATATGGAACCACTGACGGTATGTGCATTTTGAATGCAGGGGTTCCAGAAAACCCGGCGACTTAGAGAAGGAGAGTTCGAGTCTACACGAGCAAAAGCTGTAGAGGAGGCAGCTGTTGCGGTGGAAGACATTTATCTGCTTTAGTAGTTAAATAGGATTTCATTTCAAGATTATTGCATTATGTACCCTTTATTTTAGAAAGAACGTTTTGTTCTGGATTTCTATTATTAATGAATGGATATTTTATTTCTTTAATCATTGGCTGATTTTGAAATAATGGGTATTATCTATTCTGGTACATTAGAAAGCAATATATGAATGATAGATCCTAAGTCTACCACGATGCAACGAACCATTCTATAACTTGCTTTACTTGATTAGATATTTCTTTAATCATTATACTTGTGAATTCTTGTACTTAGTAGTATTTTCAAATAAGATTCAAAAGGTAGAAATTGATTTGATCAATTATAGTTGAAGGAATGGACCTTCCGACCTGAGAATTGAATTTGGAGGATAATACATCTAAGCAAACCTTTCTGGTAAAAGGTAGAATTCGGACAAGTATTGGAAATGAGTAGATATGCAGTCGTATGTGTAAATTAGAAAGGTACGAGTAGTTCTTTCAAAGAATACTCGGTGATGGATTAGAATACTTGATGTGCCATAAAAGCAAAGTGTTTTGACTAGTCAATGGACACAAAGCTATTATGGGGAACCATTAAAGTATATCCATTAGAAGCCTGCGACTCTGTCGCGGAGGCCATTACCTATCTAAATAACACAAAGCATAAGATTGGGATTCAATCCTAAAGAACGCGCCATTCACTTGCGTGTAGAGATGGTGCGTTAGAAATAAGAAATGGAAATCTAATAGTAAAAGAACAAGTTGTTCGGAACTACCTATGTTCTATGGATATTCCTGGATACAAACATATGTGAATGGTTGTAGGATATCCTAGATGAACGAAGTATTGTGTGTTCTATAGTACGATGAACCAGAGGGACGTCTATCGTTCGGTTCATAGAGGAATACTATTAGATGAACCACAAAGCCTGAATTGAAATTAATACCTTGGAATGAGAAGAAAAGACAAAAGACTGGGAACCAGCCAAACCGAGTAGAAGTACACCACACACTGCACCTATTGTTATTACTGTTATACACCGGGAAGCCATTGCAGTGGGAGGTTGTTGGACAACCAAATATGTTCATAAGACTAGAGGAGTTCGGACTCTGGATCTAGTAGAAATGAAATCGATCCCTAGCTCTGCATAAGGGCGGCACTACTTGCGAATTGATAAGATAGTCCATTTAATGGATTCATCAAAAGGCAAAACCGGAAGGTGTATTGGAAACGTAATGGAAACAAAGTGGTGTTTCTCGGATATTTTATGTAGATAACGTTTTATCATTGGCAACAATGTAAAGATGTTATCAGACATAAAATAATGGTTGTCTAAATAAATCGGGATATAAGATTGAGAAGAAGTTGGAACGTGTTCTTAAAGATCTTTCGATCTAGGGATAAGAACATTGTACTTCTCCTAGATATCTTATACGATTATGGTTTGTTTTAACATGCATAATTCTGAGAAAGGTCGTTGCCCTTTCAGAGACAGAATGTGTGAAAAGCTTAGATGCAATGTTGAAAAACGAGAACCTGATATCAACTATGCGGTTTGCGTAGTGGGAGGATATCAAAGTAATCCGGACAAGAGATTTTCAGATGCTGTAAGCAAAACGAAATCTTCTTGGATTACAAATTCTCAAATCTAAATCAGAGAAGGGCCAGTGTAAGTCGATATCAGGCTATGTGTTCACTTTTGGAAAAAGTGGAACCTTTAATATGAAAAGAGTGATAAGCAGGATGCTTCTCAGACTCTCTCATAACCGAATAGCAGCCTCAGAGGCAGCGGAAGTTTTGGTTAGGTTCCGGGATAACCTCTAAGACTTGGATATGACTCTTGGTTTGCCAAAAGCTATTACATAGCAGTGCATGGTAAACCGGAAGAAGTCATAAGTCGAAAAGTGATGTTAACACATAGTGCAAGTACCACCTGATACGAGTCGTCGTCGAGGGAGACGACGTAGTAGTCACCAAGATAACTTCAGAGCGACAACCTAGAGTGCTCATTCACATAGTACTTCTCGAAAGTACACCTTAAGCACGGGATGAGTATGGGAGTCGGGAGTTTGGAAGAAATGACTATACCTTAGTACAAGTGGGAGATTGTTGGAGTTGTGTACTTAATGTCTAGATTTAAGTAACGGTAAACTCCTCGTCATAGCATTTAATCTATTAAATTAACGAACAATTGTTTTGCTTTTAATTAAATAAATGCAAACCATAGTTCTGGATTTTATACGTTGTAGTTAGTATGGTGTCCATGGGCACACAGAAGATCATACTATCGGTTACTCGTATTTAATCGAACAGTTGCTCACGACCCAGATGGACACGAACTAATCTATCGGTATAGTCGTTGTGTGAGAGAGAAAATAATTTATCTTAATTATTTTATCACACTTGTACACTTGGTGTATTGAGCGGATCGTTGAGATTCATCGATTAGGATTGCCGGCGATAATCGATTCGAGTCTCAGAGTATTTCATTCTTAATCCCCGATATTATTGCGGGTGTGTATATTTAGTATAAGTGACTTTGATTTACCAAAGGAATTAACCGATTTAATTATTGGGTTGATTACCGGTTAAGTTGGGTCACTATATTTTATATATGGCATGCCGTGAATAATTGACCGGACAGTGTATCCCGTAAGGGTTGATAATATCCCCGAGATGAGTTCAAAAGGAATTATTGTGTAAACCTCATGAGTGGATTCGTTCCGCACAATAATTAAGGTTGAATGGTACTAGTCTCGGATTAAAGAGATGAATAAATTAATTAGCAATAAATTAATTTTATTCATGGATATTTCTATCTTAAATACACGGAATAAATAAATACTACAGGAGAAATATTATTTGATATAATATGGTTTAATATTGGGAGTGCAATTAATTTATATAGTGGAAAATAAATTAATTAATATTGATAAGGATTAATGGACTTGGGCAGTGGGCTCAATTTAATCATCAATATTGGAAGCCCAATATTCCACCTCCTTTAGATCCCCTACGTAGCCTATAAAAGCACTACATGGCCTTCATAAATCATAAGACAAGATTATCATACTTGATATTCTAGAGAGTTGAAGGAGATCCATAGGAGTTCGATAGATCGTCGCCCACCCGACGTTCGAACGGAGTGCAAGGAATACGTGGGAAGATTCAAAGGTCTTCGATTGATTTTGTTTCTCCGCACAACAAATCAAAAGGTATGATCATCAAACCCCCTCTATGATCGTATGTGATATGAATTGTAATATGTACATGAACACAAGATCCGGGAAAAACGTCGAGACCGGGATACGGGGATCCGCGATCCCCGTCAGGATCGAAGGGTGGCGGCCGAACCCTAGGGTTCGGACCACCGCGGCGCGCGGACAAGGGAAAGCCCCGGCTCTCGCCGGGGCAAGCGATCGACGTGAAGTCGATCGCTGGGGGTTCAGCCGTGGGCTGGTGCCACGGCGGGACGAACCCCCCGGCCACCTTGGACGGCGACGGCGCACGGGAGGAGCCCCGGATGGAGCCGGGGCGTGCGATCGACCGTGAGGTCTATCGCGAGGGACGCCGCGGCTGGGCCGCGGCTGGTCAGCTGGGAGCTGACCGCCCTCCTCCGGCGGTGGTGGTGAGTCGCCGGACTCACCACCGGGGGCTGTTGGACAGCCCCGGCGATCGCATGTGTATGCGATCGCGAACCCCACGTCGGGGTTCGGCTAGGGTTTAGCCGCGGGTTCATCCCGCGGCGATGCTCTTGTCGAGCCCGGTTCTTCGTGGCGTTCGTGATCGGTTTCCGGCGACGGGATTTCGGTCGGGGTTATCGGTTCTGCAATTTTTGATACCCCGGGATATCGAATTCCAACAGTATAGCCTCAGTGTAGCTCTCCGGCTCACCCCTATCAGTTAGCAAGATATAGTTAAGGGAAGGTGAAAATTTATGGGGAGGTCTCCTTACCCTAGTCGACCTCCACGGCTTCGGTGTGACTGGATCGATGTTGGGATGAGCATTCTCATCTTGCTCATCCTCGCTGCTCGTGTTGTCCTCTTCGATCTTCTCAGTCTCCACGACCTCCACCGGAATCTCCTCCGTGTCTCTCACGGGATTGATGCTCTCTTCAACAACCTCGTCTTTAACCTTGTACAAGACCGCCTCGTTGAAGATCACATTTCTGCTTCGGATCACCTTATGATTTTCGGCATCCCAAAATCGGTACCCGAACTCCGTGCCGCCATATCCAAGAAAGAAGCACTTCTTGGACTTAGGATCAAGATTTCTACGAGCAGCTTCGTCGATATGGACATACGCCAGACATCCGAACACCCTCAAGTAGGACAGATTCAGCTTCTTCCCACTCCAAACCTCCTCAGGAATCCGATATTCCAAAGGAACCGACGGTGCTGTGTTGATTAAATGAGCTGCCATGTCGATGGCATATGCCCAAAACATCTTAGGCATCCCCGAATGTAACCGCATACTCCGGGCCTTCTCATTTAGCGTCCTGTTCATTCGCTCTGCTATTCCGTTCTGTTGTGGGGTCCCCGGAATAGTCTTCACCATCTTGATCCCACTCTCGACACAAAACTGTTTGAAGTCGGCGTCAACGTACTCACCACCGTTGTCGGACCTCAAACACTTCACCTTGAGATTTGTTTCATTCTCAACCTCGGCTTTCCATTTCCTGAAAATAGAGAACACGTCACTCTTATTTTTCATGAAGTACACCCATACCTTCCTTGTGGAGTCATCGATGAAGGTAAAATAGTAGAGTGATCCTCCGAGTGAGGCGACGGGAGCTGGTCCCCAAACATCCGTGTGTACTAGTTCCAGCTTCTCCGCCTTGGGCTCCCTTCCATCTTTGGAAAAACTCACTCGTTTCTGCTTTCCAAGAATGCAGCTCTCGCACACGTGAGACTCAATCGCCTTGAGTTCGGGCAGCAGCCCGTTCTTTGCCATGATCTTCATTCCTTTCTCACTCATGTGCCCCAGCCTGCAATGCCACAGCTCGGTCTTCTTGGTGTTATCAACAACACCAGCCGAGTCCCTTACGCTCGTCGTCATGTAAAGTGTGCCCGTCTTATGACCTCGAGCTATGGTCATGGCGTTCCTCGAAACTTTCCACGACCCATCTCCAAATGACACCCGGTGACCATCACTATCAAGCTGGCCCACCGAAATCAGGTTCCTCTTCAACCCCGGCACATGTCTGACCTTGGAAATTTTCCAGGTTTTCCCATTTGACATCTTTAGGTTGATATCTCCCATCCCGACTACATCGAGTGGCTCGTCATCTGCAAGAAATACCTTTCCATAATCACCCGAGACGTAATTCAACATCACCTCTCGCTGTGCAGTAGTATGGAAAGAAGCCCCTGAGTCCAGCACCCAGGAATCGATCGGTGAGTTGACCGAACAGAGAAGGACGTCCCCATCGTCGTCATCCTCTTGTGTTACCGCATTGGCGGTTCCCTTCTTCTTGTTGTCACTCTTCCCCCGAGAGCGACAATCCCTCTTGAAGTGCCCCGTCTTCCCACAATTCCAACACTCATTATCCTCGGACTTTGAGCTATCTCTTCCACTCCTAGACTTGGATCTCCCTCTGTTCCTGTTAACATTCCTACCCGAGTTTCTCCCCCGGTTCTCCACACTCAAGGCCGAACTGGAAGACTTTCCCTTGAAATCCTTTCTCCAGATTTCCTCGGCAAGGATCTTATCTCTAACTTCGGAGAACTGCAGATTCTCCTTCCCCATAGAGTTGCTAACAGCTGCCCGCATGGGCTCCCAACTATCCGGCAGAGACGCAAGTAGGATCAAAGCGTAAATTTCATCATCGAAATTCACCCCGACTCCTTTCAATTTATCCAAGATGGAATTCAGCTCGTTGATGTGGTTGGCTGCGTTTGCATTGTCCGACATCTTCAGGTTGAACAACTGCTTCATGAGATACACCTTGTTGTTCGCTGAAGGTTGCTCGTACATGTTTGATAGGGCAGCCATCAAATCCTTGGTTGTGGTAATTGAGCGCACGTTGAATGACACGTTTGAAGCCAAGGACAAACGTATCAATCCCAACACCTGCCTGTCGAGGCTTTCCCATTCCTCGTCATCCTTGATCTTCTCCGGTCTACCCTTTAAAGGAATTCCGAGCTTCTTCCCGTAAAGGTAGTCCTCGATCTGCATCTTCCAGTGCCCATAGTTATTCCCGTCAAATTTCGTAACCCCGAACGAGGTGGTGGTGTCCGTCATCGCTTTTCCCCGATGCTATAACCCTAGCGCTCTGATACCAGTTGTTGGGATAATTCGCGTCCGAAATCCCCGCCTGAAAAGCACACGAACAACACAAGAACGAAAAATACGGAATAAAAGAGACACAGAGATTATAGTGGTTCACCCGTTAACGAGGGCTACGTCCACTTCTTGTGTTGGGGATCGTGCATGTATACGCAGCGGAAAACAAAAATTTTATGAAAAACCGTTTTTCATTAATGTAAACATTTTACATTATATTGTATTTATTTATTGAAAATCATATTTTCAATACTACATGCATTAATTGACTTAATTCAAATCTATTAGAATAAATAATCCACCATTTGATTTAATTATCAAATAATTAAATATTTAATTCATGTATCCCATACTACATAAATTAAATCTAGCGCAATTAAATTTATCATATAAATTAATTACTTCTAGCGCAATTATATTATCATATAAAATAATTACTTCTAGCGCAATTATATTATCATATAAAATAATTACTTCTAGCGCAATTATATTAATCATATTAATATATTACACTAAACAATTAATTACGTAAACATGCGCACATAATTAATTTGCGTCAAATTGACAATGAACATAATCATATTATTTAATTCTAATCAACTTGAATTGTGCAATTAAATTAATGAAATTAATTAATTACACATATATAATTAATTGCGTAAACACGTGCACATAATCAGTTTGCGTCAAATTGACAATTAAGATAATCATATTATTTAATTCGAATCAATTTGAATTTAATTGACATTTAAATTAATCACAATTAATTTTTCTTTATCAATTAAAAATCTCATAGCGCAAACATTAACAGTACATAGCGCAAACATTTAACGCAAACAATTAAATCTAAATTTAATCGTAAGTACCTCAGGGATTCATCGGACGAACCTCGTCGGAAGTCGCGCGGATGCGACGCGGGGACGGCACGGGTCGTGTGCGGGGAGAGCCGGGCGAGTGGCGGGGCTCTCGGCTGGACTCGTGTGTCACGGCTGGAGCGCACGGGCGCGACTCGGGCTGTGCTCGGGCGTTCCTTCGGCGTCTCTCGTCTAATCAGGTTTCACCTCGTATAGGTAATCCAACTTACGTATTGCACTAGAAACACGTAAGGTAGAATACGACGGGAAAAACGGGCCGGAAAAACGGTGCCGGAATCGGATTCCGGCGAGGGGAGGTGGCTGCCGGCGGCGGCACTAGGCGGCGGCGGGCGGCGGCTCCGGTTGTCGGCGGTCCTCCGAGGGAGGAGCCGAGGGGGCAGACGAGAGGGAGAGAGGAGAGAAAGAAAGTGAGGCTAGGGTTTTGAGCTCTTCACTTTGGTGTGTTTATTCTCATGCCTATGGAGCTCCTTTTATAGGTGAAGAAAGGAGCTTGTTGGGCTCAAACCCTAATGGATCGGATCCATTAACCCTAGCCGGCCCAATACATTAGCCGTCATTACGTTTCTCCAAAATTGACAATCAATTTCATCTCCGAAAAATATAACAATTATATTTTTGTTCTCGTTTTAATTTTCTCATCAATATGAGATAATAATAAAAATTTCCAATTTCACAAAATCGGAAAGCCCATTTCAGGGGTACTGCTAAATCGGGAAATTTCCCAAAATAGAAAGTGTACACCACCGTGTCCGTTTTCTTTAGCTCATTATTATTTCCAACTCATAATCACAATTATGAATCTCGGATTCAATCATATTGACCTCCGACTATATGTACTTAATTAACAATTAATTAATACATGATCGTATTCAAGGATCGGTTTACACGAGAATGTGACCCTCAATGGTTCAGGTGTATAACTAGCCGTGGGCTCACAACAAATTGTGATTCGAACAACATATTGTTCTTATTTCAACTACTCCCAAGAGTTTTAGATTAATAATCATATTATTTAATCTCCGAACAAGTCGGTGCCCAACGAATCAGAGACGAGCGTCTAGCAGCCACGCTTCACTAATTCCCTAGATACAAATGAAGTGCCTGCAAGAACCTTGTAATATAGTTAGCGTACAGTACGATCCCTCCGATACATATGTCCCGATCAAACTAGAGATATTGGTTAATCGAGATCTCTTGTTGAGTTTGATAACTGTGCGTACGTTCTAGGTTTCGTAAAATCCATTCGTGATTGATTCAGAGAAACACATTTCTCTAATCACCTCACCATTCAACTCTGGCCAGAGATTCCGGGACTACGAACCATCAGAACACACAGGACATCCATGATCTATATCAAGCGATCAGATCCCCTACTACAATGCACAGACTTCACATCAGATTTCGAACTGCACGAACATTGTCTCCTTTTTCGACTTACTCCCTTTCTAGGGAATCAGAGACACGTCACGATACAGCTAGTCCTCTGATGAAGTCACGGTGATGTCTGGGTCTTAAGGATTAATTGTGTACAACTATATTATGGAATTCTCTACTCGATCAGTGATAACCACTTAGAGATTCCAGGGAGAGGGAGTTCAGTGAACTCATCAACAGTGAGCACCCACTCAAGTATGTCGATGTCCCAACACCGAGGCTCGAGATTAGCCCACATACACTAAGTGCTAGTCTCAAGGGGGAAAGGCCGGGTATCCTTGTTATTGGCGTAACCCATCGACTAGGAACTGAGTTTGACCAGTTACGTTGCGTTAACAGAATTATCTCTCGGTTTCCACAAAACCGAATTCATACAACATGTGTAACTGTACAGGACTATATCTATGATTCAACATTGGGAGCAGATATAGTATTTGCCATTAATATAGGTTTCATTAATTAACGAAATAAACCATTATATAACGGAATACGGTTAACCGCTCGGCCAACCGTTGGCTCGCCGGTCACCTATTCCAACAATCTCCCACTTGACCTAGAGCCAACTATACATGAATCTTAGTCCCATCGACCCTCGATGTTTCTCGCGGACATATTCAGATAAAGGCCTAGTACAGGGATCTACAAAGTTATCTTCCGAAGTGACATTCTCGACTCAGACGTCACCTCTGTCATTGATCTCTTAGATCACATGATATTCTCTCAAGTACATGTTTGGACTTCTGATGAGATCTCGGTTCCTTAGCATTCGCTACAGGACACCGTATAATCACAGTACAAGTTACTTGATTATTTGCGTCCGGAACTATAACCAACATTTGGATAAAGTTCCGTGTCCAAAACAGTCTCTTTTACAGCTTTAGATGCTGCAACATATTCAGGTTCTCGTGGTAGAATAATTAGTCGTTGCAGGAACCATTCCAGCATACGACACCACCTCTAAGCTCGAATATGAATCCTGATATCGACTTTTAGTCATCCACATCCGGTTGAAAACTAGAGTTCGTAAGTACCTCTAAATTCAACTCGGACCTCCCATAGACTAAGAACAATTCCTTAATGCTTTTGATTGCTAGTGCTCAAGGATTTCGTCCTTCACGACTTCAAATAAGCCGGTCTTGGGTTCGACTGATATTCACTTGTGACACTCACAACATTTACAATATCACGTCTAGTACACAGCATGCCATACATAATGCTCCCTAGTGCGGAGATATATGTGTTGTCCATTTCATCTCCTCGAATTCCATCAACATTACAGTTACACGAATTACGAGAGATGAACCCCATGGGACATTGGCAAGAATCTCTTCAGGATTCTTCCATGCTAAACCATTTCAGAAACAGTTTCTAAGTACAAGGATTGAGAAGATTTTGCATTCTTCTAGATCTATATCTATAGTGACGTATCACAATACGTAGGATGCCTCTCCTCAAAACCTTTATTCGAGAAACGTGTGGATAACCGTGCTTTCGTTGACTGCAACATCACTCAATCATCCCTATGATTAGTATGTCATCAACGTACAACACTTAAATTTCACTGTGCTCCCACTAACCTTCTTGAATACAAGGTTCCTCCAAGTTTTATACCAAGTCAACGCTTTGACTATTGTATTTAAAACACATGTTCCATTTTAGGGATGCTCGTTTCAATCCATAAATGGATCGCTGGAGTATGCAAACCTTTTGCTCCTTTCCAGAAAATATGAAGCCTTCCGGCTGCGCTACAACTCTTCCATAATATCACATTTAAGGAAAGTAGACTTCATAACTATTTTCCATATCTCATAGTCATACTATGCAGAAATGGCCAGCAAAATTGTAATGGACTTAAGCACAGCGACTGATGGAAAGATTGCCTCATAAACAACACATTGTCTTTGAGTAACTTCTTTCGCCATCATCCTTGCTTTAAAGGTCACACCTTTTAATATATATACTCTCACGTCATAATTAATAGATCAATATGCAGCCTTTGGGAACGATTCCCTTTGGTGTTTCTACCAAGGTCAAACCTTGTTGGAGTATATACAGTCCATTACGAATTTCATGGCAATAAGCCAATGTCCCATATTCGTATCCAATACGAACCAGTTGAAGTTTATTGGATCATATCCATCGTCAACTTTATCTTGATCATTATCAAGTTGGAACCGTCTACCAGGTACCTTCCGAACATTTTCGGATTTACGAACCGATAGATGAAGAGGTATATTAGTGGTTTGTTGAATTGGTTCATCTCCAAGTACTTGTGTTTGAACTTCATAGTGTGGTTCATATTCTCGAACTATTTCGAGATTTACTATATTGCCTTTTCTATCGAATAGAAACTTCTTCGCTAAGAAGGCAACATTTCTTTAGACAAACATTTTGTTTTAGAAATATAGTAGAATAGGTATCCTTGTGAATGTTCAGGATACCCCACAAAATGGCATAAGCCGGATCTACTATCCAACTTATCTCCCACTAGCCGCTTCACGCAAGCAGGATACGGGAGTACCCAAGTTCATATGGTGTGGTTTTAACTGCTTTGGTGGTAACACTATTCAGCAAATGGACGACTGTCAAAAGTGCAGGACTTTTACAGTTTCGTCGACAATTTGGTGAACCCCTTTGTGGATCGAACCATGTCCAACAAAGTTTGATTCCAACATTCGGACACTCAATACAATTAAGGAGTTCCAGACGGAGTCCATTGCCAGAGAATCGTATTCTCTTTTAGATAGTCAATAAGCTTGGTGCTTAAATATTTATTACCATGATCATATCGTAATATAGCAACCAAGTTGGTTTCCTACTTTGATGTCTAAAATTATTGAACACTTCAAAATTAGAGACGTGTACTTCATAAGTACATTTGGTAGTTGAAAACCACCCCCACCAGTAACACATTAGTGGATCACACATCTCCGTTTGGATCAAATCCAATAGATCTTCAACACACTCAACTAGCGTGCTAAAGTTGTGCGGGGTTTTGACTTCTATCCATTGCTGATATTTGGGTTTAGTTCATTCTTGTTTATTTGTTTATCGTCTTTAGCAAATCATATTTGCTTTCTTTTGTATAAAGGAAATCAGATTTCCAAAACAAAATTAAAACATTTATCGTCTATATCAAATATAGAAGTAAGATCTAATAATAGAACATTTCTATTAATAGTAGGTTTCTAAAATTAGACGAAACAAATAATCAATTGTTCAAAACAATGGAATAACTATAACCCAATACGAACCTTTGTCAGAACGTTTCTGCCCAATGTATTTTAGCAGTTATGGCCCTATGGCCTTTATTCACACAACGATGGCAAGCGTCATCAACTCATTTGTTGACCTTGTTCTTAGTCGCCCTTCTAGTATCACCTTTATCCATCTTTACACTTAGACCGGAAACCATTTCCGTCATTTTCTTCAAGAAGAACACTTCTTTCATGAAGAAGCAATAATGAGAACAAATTTCTCGTATTGATGGTTGACTCTTTGATCAACATCTTGAACAACTTATCCATTGAAGGATCGAGCTTTGTTCATGTTGTAGTTCATAATGAACGATTCATAAGAACTAGAAATCCACTTCTCATAAGTGGCATTCCTCAGCAGTCAAAGGTTGAGTGAGATTATCAAATAATCTATTCTCAAGTACATAGAGGCACTCATCATTTTAAATCACAATATTGAGATTCCAATTCAAATGGTTTGGGCCAGTGAGTTTGGATTGGTCGAGTATCGATGTTACGGGATATCTTAGAGAATATTACTGAGAAATATTAAGAAGATTAACATTGAGATAATTCGTTATTAATGATTACAATTAAATGTTTGGTCTTTATCATTTAATTGCCTCCCACTAAATTTTTCGAATTCCGCTATCCTCTAGCAGACAGACGGGAAAACTTATTTTTCCTTAGTTGGGCTTTAGGTCCAATAGCGTGAATATAACCTGTAGTTAATCTAGCCCGATTACATTCACCTAAAGGTAGAAACATTTTCAATCACATCTCTATGTGACCCTAAAGATTACTTTTCCTCACCATGACAATGAACTACGTTAATCGTACCCTTCAAAGTCAACCATGTGTCAAGACCGACCTAGCGATCTGAGAAGTGAAAGTTGGACTCCAGTAAACATGTGTAAGCCCATAGTTAATCTATCCGACCACACACATTTAAAAGAATCGTAGTTAACACCTCTCCATCTTATGTCAATAAATTACAGCTTAACTCACAAGCAGTACTCCCCGCTAACACGGCATACCATACTACTTGTAAGTGGCTTTCACATAATTTATTGTCGGTAGAAGGAAAGGAGAAAGAACGACACATCGGTTCTCCTTTAAGGCTTGATATACATTCTCGGGAGAGAATGGAGGAGTATAGGTTTGTTATCTCATCAGAATAATCGTTATACATTCTCAGGAGAGAATGAAGTGAGTGATCGATTGTTGATTCTTAACAACTATGTCCTCTATAGGTCATCCTAACGAGCACATACGATCATAACATATATCATAATATATATATCTCACATAATTCACATAGCATTTAATCACAATTAAAATGAGGTATGCAAATTAAATGGTGCTCTATTAATTAACTTGATTTAACAATTAAATCAATTAATTAATCTATCACCTTGTTGATCGAATATTTAAATCTATTATTTAATTGGTCAATAAATAATTTTACTAAATTAAATATTGATACTTCCTTTCTATTTCAATTTATTAATATCTTAATAATCAAAAAGTGATGTCTCGTAAGTGAAACTCGAGGTTTCTAACCAGCGATTCATCATGCGAGCGACACTATCTCCCATAAATGGGGGAGCCGAGCAGACCATCGAATCATGCCATCAAATGGCTCGATGTCTCTAATTTGTTTTAACAAAAACAAGTCTAGATGAATCACTCCCCGAGGTGCATTCATGTTCGACATTGAATTGTTACTTGATAACAAATTAGGCATTGTTTCAATCTATTAGATAAAAATAAATATCTTAATAGAAACAACTAAGTCCCAATTAAACAACATTAAATCAATCAATTCAACAAACAACATGCTTTTGGCGATTATATTCATAGACAATTAATCAATTTCAGAACCTACGCTCTGATACCACTGTTGGTGATCGTGCATGTATACGCAGCGGAAAACAAAAATTTTATGAAAAACCGTTTTTCATTAATGTAAACATTTTACATTATATTGTATTTATTTATTGAAAATCATATTTTCAATACTACATGCATTAATTGACTTAATTCAAATCTATTAGAATAAATAATCCACCATTTGATTTAATTATCAAATAATTAAATATTTAATTCATGTATCCCATACTACATAAATTAAATCTAGCGCAATTAAATTTATCATATAAATTAATTACTTCTAGCGCAATTATATTATCATATAAAATAATTACTTCTAGCGCAATTATATTATCATATAAAATAATTACTTCTAGCGCAATTATATTAATCATATTAATATATTACACTAAACAATTAATTACGTAAACATGCGCACATAATTAATTTGCGTCAAATTGACAATGAACATAATCATATTATTTAATTCTAATCAACTTGAATTGTGCAATTAAATTAATGAAATTAATTAATTACACATATATAATTAATTACGTAAACACGTGCACATAATCAGTTTGCGTCAAATTGACAATTAAGATAATCATATTATTTAATTCGAATCAATTTGAATTTAATTGACATTTAAATTAATCACAATTAATTTTTCTTTATCAATTAAAAATCCCATAGCGCAAACATTAACAGTACATAGCGCAAACATTTAACGCAAACAATTAAATCTAAATTTAATCGTAAGTACCTCAGGGATTCATCGGACGAACCTCGTCGGAAGTCGCGCGGATGCGACGCGGGGACGGCACGGGTCGTGTGCGGGGAGAGCCGGGCGAGTGGCGGGGCTCTCGGCTGGACTCGTGTGTCACGGCTGGAGCGCACGGGCGCGACTCGGGCTGTGCTCGGGCGTTCCTTCGGCGTCTCTCGTCTAATCAGGTTTCACCTCGTATAGGTAATCCAACTTACGTATTGCACTAGAAACACGTAAGGTAGAATACGACGGGAAAAACGGGCCGAAAAAACGGTGCCGGAATCGGATTCCGGCGAGGGGAGGTGGCTGCCGGCGGCGGCACTAGGCGGCGGCGGGCGGCGGCTCCGGTTGTCGGCGGTCCTCCGAGGGAGGAGCCGAGGGGGCAGACGAGAGGGAGAGAGGAGAGAAAGAAAGTGAGGCTAGGGTTTTGAGCTCTTCACTTTGGTGTGTTTATTCTCATGCCTATGGAGCTCCTTTTATAGGTGAAGAAAGGAGCTTGTTGGGCTCAAACCCTAATGGATCGGATCCATTAACCCTAGCCGGCCCAATACATTAGCCGTCATTACGTTTCTCCAAAATTGACAATCAATTTCATCTCCGAAAAATATAACAATTATATTTTTGTTCTCGTTTTAATTTTCTCATCAATATGAGATAATAATAAAAATTTCCAATTTCACAAAATCGGAAAGCCCATTTCAGGGGTACTGCTAAATCGGGAAATTTCCCAAAATAGAAAGTGTACACCACCGTGTCCGTTTTCTTTAGCTCATTATTATTTCCAACTCATAATCACAATTATGAATCTCGGATTCAATCATATTGACCTCCGACTATATGTACTTAATTAACAATTAATTAATACATGATCGTATTCAAGGATCGGTTTACACGAGAATGTGACCCTCAATGGTTCAGGTGTATAACTAGCCGTGGGCTCACAACAAATTGTGATTCGAACAACATATTGTTCTTATTTCAACTACTCCCAAGAGTTTTAGATTAATAATCATATTATTTAATCTCCGAACAAGTCGGTGCCCAACGAATCAGAGACGAGCGTCTAGCAGCCACGCTTCACTAATTCCCTAGATACAAATGAAGTGCCTGCAAGAACCTTGTAATATAGTTAGCGTACAGTACGATCCCTCCGATACATATGTCCCGATCAAACTAGAGATATTGGTTAATCGAGATCTCTTGTTGAGTTTGATAACTGTGCGTACGTTCTAGGTTTCGTAAAATCCATTCGTGATTGATTCAGAGAAACACATTTCTCTAATCACCTCACCATTCAACTCTGGCCAGAGATTCCGGGACTACGAACCATCAGAACACACAGGACATCCATGATCTATATCAAGCGATCAGATCCCCTACTACAATGCACAGACTTCACATCAGATTTCGAACTGCACGAACATTGTCTCCTTTTTCGACTTACTCCCTTTCTAGGGAATCAGAGACACGTCACGATACAGCTAGTCCTCTGATGAAGTCACGGTGATGTCTGGGTCTTAAGGATTAATTGTGTACAACTATATTATGGAATTCTCTACTCGATCAGTGATAACCACTTAGAGATTCCAGGGAGAGGGAGTTCAGTGAACTCATCAACAGTGAGCACCCACTCAAGTATGTCGATGTCCCAACACCGAGGCTCGAGATTAGCCCACATACACTAAGTGCTAGTCTCAAGGGGGAAAGGCCGGGTATCCTTGTTATTGGCGTAACCCATCGACTAGGAACTGAGTTTGACCAGTTACGTTGCGTTAACAGAATTATCTCTCGGTTTCCACAAAACCGAATTCATACAACATGTGTAACTGTACAGGACTATATCTATGATTCAACATTGGGAGCAGATATAGTATTTGCCATTAATATAGGTTTCATTAATTAACGAAATAAACCATTATATAACGGAATACGGTTAACCGCTCGGCCAACCGTTGGCTCGCCGGTCACCTATTCCAACATCTTGCCGCTGCAATAATTCACTAGAACAATTATAGGACTTGATTACACGACCTTGTAATGCTATAATTCGAATCTAGACTTTCTGGAGGTGTTAACCCTATTTTACACGCACATAGGGTTTATATAGGGGAGGGAAAACTTAGAGAACAAGCTAAATCCTGATTCTGGGATTTAGTACTTTTGGCGCCCGCCAAACCCATTTCGGCGCCCGCCGAAATGTTCCCGCGACCGCCGGAGGCCAAGTCGCGCCCGCCGAAAGGGCCAAAAAACATGTAGACCCGATTTCTTGGTTTCGGCGCCCGCCGAAAGTATCCAGCGCCCGCTGAACTGCTCTGGCGCCCGCTGAAGCTTGTCTGGCACCCGCTAGACCCCCTAGCGGGTGCTGAGCCTGTTTTTGCCGATTTTCCGCGTGAATTCACCCTTCACACTCAACAAAGGAGCCCGACGAGAACGAGAGGGACGACCGGAAACAGAAACAGGTTGTCAAGGATGTTGACAATCCACCACAATAGAGGCCGCGCATCGAGTCGTCCAAGGGCTAGGAGCGACCGTCTTTTTACTATACAGGCCTTCCTTATTGGGATGATGACCCGGATTGCTCTGGTCTTCACTTGGTGAGGGGCCGAAAAATGTCCCAAAGGGTTTTGAACCCCTTTACTTTTCCTTATCATAAATCAAAATAAAAATATAAAATAAAGTAAAAATAAAAGTTTATTAACAGCGCATGTAAAATAAAAAAAATTACAAAATAAAAATATATAATAGTGCAATATATATAGTATCGCAATTAAAAGAAAAAATCCATTAACAACACATCAAAATTAATTAACAGCCCATAGAAAAAAAATCAATTATGCATATTAATTCTATAAATAAAAAAGTAACTACAAAAAATTTCATTAGCAATATATATAATAGCAATATAGAAAATAAATAATAGCCCAATTAAAATATTTATACTGCAAAATTAATTAAAAGCATAGGAAAATTAAAATATATAAAGAGTAGCAAAATTAAGCTATATAGTAAATTATAAAAATACACTACACTTCGACCCTATATTAAGGAGGGCAACGACTATGTAGGCTCGAAAAACGACGAGTTGGTGGGAGTGACGATCGTGCCCGGCAACGAGCGAAAGGAGTCCGACGAGAAGGAGAGAGACGACCAGAAACAGAATCAGGTTGTCGAGGATGTTGACAATCCACCACAAAAGAGGAAGCGCGGCGAGTCATCAAAGGGCTCGGAACGGCCGTCTTTTCACTTGAATTATATAATACAATAATAATTTCAACAGGGCCTTTCTTATTGGGCTGATAACCCGGATTGTTGTGGTCTTCAATTGGTGATCAACCTCAACGGGCCTACTCAGGAGGCCGAAGCCCAGTCTGGCGGGTCGGGCTTGGAGTCGATGATCGACCTCAACGACCCGCCTGACCCGGACTCGATGATCGACCTCAACGACCCTCCTGACCGGCCTCTGAGGGACTCGGGTGATGACTCGATGCTCTACTTAAATGGTTCGTCTCTAGAGACTATATAAGCTCGTGACTATGCGGCGAAGACAAAACGAGAAGATAGCTTTACATATAACAATTACAAGAATAAATAATACTATTATTTTATATGAATAATTACAAGAATAAATAATACTATTACATTATAAACTTTACATATAACAATTATACTACTTACTTTATTATTATAATAAATAACAAAATGTAATAGTAGTAGTTTGCGTATCACATTCACGGTTTAATTTGTTGTTGATAAAAACAATGTTTTTATTTATTTTATGAGCTGAAAAGACTACATTTTGGCTTATATTTGTTTTAATTCAGAGCATAAGAACTCAAAAATTTCTTCTTCTTATTTTTATTATCATTTACAAGTAATTTTCTGAGAACATTTGACTTGAAAAAAAAAAGTTTATGGAAAACTCCCGAATACAACACAGTTGATATGCCATTACACTGAAGTATATTTTAATGAAGTAAAAATGAAAGTTCATTAATAGCGCAGGGAAAAAAATTACAAAATAAAAATATATAATAGAAAAATAAATTTAGAAATATATATAATGAAAAAAAAAGATTATAATGAAGTTGAAATAAAAGTATATTTAAAAATATATAATCATACAGTAAAAAATATATATTGAAATAAAAAAATGCGCAATAATTCCATAATATCTGTAGCAAAATTAAACTATATAGAAAAGTAAAAAAATGCGCTACACTTTGGCCCTATATTGAGGAGGGCATGAGGAGGGCAACGACTACGTGGGCTGAACAACGAAGAGTTGGTGGGAGTGGCGATCGTGCCCAGCAACGAGGGAAAGGAGCCCGACGAGAACTAGAGGGACGATCGGAAACAGAAACAGGTTGTCAAGGATGTTGACAATCCACCACAAAAGAGGCAGCGCATCGAGTCGTCCAAGGGCTAGAAGCGGCCGTCTTTTTACTATCCGGGCCTTCCTTATTGGGAAGATGGCCGGATTGCTCTGGTCTTCAATTGGTGAGGGGCCAAAAAAATGTCCCAAAGGGTTTTGAACCTTTACTTTTCTTTATCATAAATCAAAATAAAAAATATATAATAAAGTAAAAATAAAAGTTTATAAACAGCGCATGTAAAAGAAAAAAAATTACAAAATAAAAATATATAATAGGCAATATATATAGTATCGCAATTAAAAGAAATAATTCATTAACAACGCATCAAAATTAATTAACAGCTCATAGAAAAAAAATCAATTATACTTATGAATTCTATAAATAAATAAGTAACTATAACAAATTTTCATTAGCAATATATATAATAGCAATATAGAAAATAAATAATAGCCCAATTAAAATATTTATACTGCAAAATTAATTAAAAGCATAGAAAAATTAAAATATATAAAGCGTAGCAAAATTAAACTATATAGTAAATTATAAAAATGCACTACACTTCGACCCTATATTGAGGAGGGCAACGACTACGTAGGCTCGAAAAACGACGAGTTGGTGGGAGTGACGATCGTGCCCGGCAACGAGCGAAAGGAGTCCGACTAGAAGGAGAGAGACGACCGAAAACAGAATCAGGTTGTCGAGGATGTTGACAATCCACCACAAAAGAGGCAGCGCGGCGAGTCATCCAAGGGCTCGGAGCGGCCGTCTTTTCACTATTCGAGTCTGTTAGAAAAAATGTAACAAACGGGTTAGTCCACAAAACCGGAAAAAACAAAGAAAGAACGGCCGTCTTTTCACTTGAATTATATAATACAATAATAATTCCAACAGGGCCTTTCTTATTGGGCTGATAACCCGGATTGTTGTGGTCTTCAATTGGTGATCAACCTCAACGGGCCTACTCAGGAGGCCGAAGCCCAGTCTGGCGGGTCGGGCTTGGAGTCGATGATCGACCTCAACGACCCGCCTGACCCGGACTCGATGATCGACCTCAACGACCCTCCTGACCGGCCTCTAAGGGACTCGGGTGATGACTCGATACTCTACTTAAATGGTTCGTCTCTAGAGACTATAGAAGCTCGTGACTATGCGGCGAAGACAAAACGCAGAAGATAGCTTTACATATAACGATTACAAGAATAAATAATACTATTATTTTATAAGAATAATTACAAGAATAAATAATACTATTACATTATAAACTTTACATATAACAATTATACTACTTACTTTATAATTATAATAAATAACAAAATGTAATAGTAGTAGTTTGCGTATCACATTCACGGTTTAATTTGTTGTTGATATAAACAATGTTTTTATTTATTTTATGAGCTGAAATTGATTCCATAATCGAGGAGTAAATTAGACTAAATTTTGGCTTATATTTGTTTTAATTCTGAGCAAAAGAACTCAACAATTTCTTCTTCTTATTTTTATTATCATTTACAAGTAATTTTCTAGAACATTTGACTTGAAAAAAAAAAGTTTATGGAAAACTCCCGAATACAACATAGTTGATATGCCATTACACTGAAGTATATTTTAATGAAGTAAAAATGAAAGTTTATTAATAGCGCACGGAAAAAAAAATTACAAAATAAAAAAATATAATAGAAAAATAAATTTAGAAATATATATAATGAAAAAAAAAGATTATAATGAAGTTGAAATAAAAGTATATTTAAAAATATATAATCATACAGTAAAAAATATATATTGAAATAAAAAATGCTCAATAATTCCACAATATCTGTAGCAAAATTAGCAAAATTAAACTATATAGAAAAGTAAAAGCAATAATTCCACAATATCTGTAGCAAAATTAGCAAAATTAAACTATATAGAAAAGTAAAAAAATGCGCTACACTTTGGCCCTATATTGAGGAGGGCAACGACTACGTGGGCTGAACAACGAAGAGTTGGTGGGAGTGGCGATCGTGCCCAGCAACGAGGGAAAGGAGCCCGACGAGAACGAGAGGGACGGCCGGAAACAGAAACAGGTTGTCAAGGATGTTGACAATCCACCACAAAAGAGACAGCGAATCGAGTCGTCCAAGGGCTAGAAGCGGCTGTCTTTTTACAATCCGGGCCTTCCTTATTGGGAAGA
This sequence comes from Euphrasia confusa, assembly GCA_954870475.1. NCBI lineage: Eukaryota > Viridiplantae > Streptophyta > Magnoliopsida > Lamiales > Orobanchaceae > Euphrasia > Euphrasia confusa. Next base: position 11,709,059 of record OX940949.1, on the reverse strand, counting down.
TGGCCCGGATTGCTCTGGTCTTCAATTGGTGTTTGGAAATATGTTCGAAATTCTAAGGCAGGGCGCTGCGCAGCAGGGCGTTGCGCATCAGGCAGTTTCCTGGCAGGATGCAGCATCTTCTATTTTTGGTAATATACCAAAAATTGAATATCTCTTTCCATACTTATCCGATTGAGGTGATTCAAAAGGCTACGGAATCCTTGAAGCACAAGGAACCTATTCCTACCATAAATCGACGTCCAGGTCCTCTATAAAAGGACGCTCGATCAGATGCATCGAGTGGGAGGAGCGGAGAGAGCAAGAGAGAAAAGGAACACGTCTTCTTTAGAGATTAAACTTGTAATCGCTTACACCGAGTTTGGTTCTAGGGTTACTAGGAACAGTTGTAATTTCATTTTTCATATAATAAAGAAGAAACACCCTCTCCCCGAGCACGTATATTTCTGCTGCTGCGCAGCACGAAATCGAAGCTCGTAAATCTTTTCTTGTGCTTTCGTTTTTATTTGCTTTCGTGTTCTTGTGAGTTCATATACGTGAGAGATCGTGAGCTTGAGATTCAAGTCGTATTTGTGCGGTTTTGGATATTCATATTCGTGTGGTTTATGAAAGTTTAGTTTAATCGGATTTATTCGGTTATTCTAGACCTTGTTGCGCGAATCCTCAACAAGTGGCGCCGTCTGTGGGAAGATAAATCACGAGGAGAAGATGAAGTCTGGATCGTTGAAGTATGAGGTTGAGAAGTTCACGGGCAAGAACGATTTTGGTCTTTGGAGGATCAAGATTAGGGCAATACTAACGCAGCAAGGATTGGCGGCAGCGCTACTGCCACCGGGCAGCACTAGAGGTGCTGGAAAAGACAAGGGAAAAGGTCCAGAGGCCAAGAAGGATGAGGCGGAGGAAGCTGCCGTGAAGGCTGCAGCAGGCGCTGCTGCAGGGGCTGCGTCAGGCGCTGCTGCAGGGGCTGCAGCAGGTGACATCGATAAGATTTCAGACATGGCTCGAGCTGTGATTTTTCTGAATCTAGGAGACAAGGTTTTAAGGGAAGTGAAAAACGAGGCTACTGCCTATGACCTATGGCAGAAGTTGGAGAGTTTGTATCTAACTAAATCCTTGGCAAATCAATTGTACTTGAAGCAGAAGTTGTATGCCTTCAAGATGGTCTCGGACAAATCCATCGTGGATCAGATGGATGACTTTGTGAAGATTCTTGATGACCTGGAGAACATTGATGAGAAATTGAAGGAGGAAGATCAAGCATTGCTCTTGTTGGGATCACTGCCTTCATCCCTCGATCAATTTAAGGATGCCATCATTCTTGGTAGGCAGCATGCCCTGACTTTGGAGGAGGTACAAGTTGCCTTAAAGACAAAGGAGCAGCAAAAGGAAGAGTCCAAAAGGGATCATCATGCAGCAGCCGAAGGATTGGTAACGGTGAACAAGAATTTTACAAAGAAGAAGAATCAGAAGAAGGGCCAAAAGAGTGAGAACAAAGCATCATCCACTGATGACGCAAGGTGTTATCATTGTAACAAAACCGGTCACTTTAAGAGGGATTGTCGCCTCTTAAAGCAGCAGCAGAATCAGGGCAACAATCATGCTGATGTTGCGGAGGCAAGGGCAGGGGCAATCGACGCCGAAGTCCTAATTGTCACTTCGAGAAAGGAGACGAAGTGGATTCTAGATTCGGGCTGCACATACCACATGAGCCACATGCGGCAGTGGTTCGAAGGTTTTGAGGAGATTGATGGAGGTTCGGTCATTCCTGGAAATAACCTAGCCTGCAAGGTTGAGGGCATTGGCTCTATTCGTCTGAAGTTGGTTGATGGCTCGGTGAAGCTTCTAACCATGGTGAGATATATCCCGGAGCTCAAGAGGAATCTTATTTCTCTTGGTCAATTTGATAGTTCGGGATATAACTTTTGTTCTAGTGGAGGATGCCTCCAAGTGAAGAGAGGAAGCACGGTAGTGCTAGAAAGAGAGAAGAGGAATGAGTTGTATTATTTGAGAGGCAGGGCAGTGGCTGTTGTAGGCAGCACTGCGGTGGCAGCAGCAGGTGATGCAGAAGCTACAGGAATTAACGCAGCACCTGCAGCAGGGTCTGCCTTCACATCTAGTGACAAGATATTGCTATGGCACAAAAGGCTTGGACATCTAGGAGAGAAAGGGCAGCTGGAGCTGGCAAAGCAAAGGGCATTCTCAGGTGATAAGATGTGCAAGCTCAAATTTTGTGATCGTTGTGCTCTAGGCAAGGCTGCAAGGGCAAGCTTTGGCACTGGGAGGCACACAACCAAGGGCTGCCTTGATTACATTCATTCCAATCTATGGGTTCCATATAGAACAAAGAAGAAATATGGTGGAAAGTATTTCTTGTCCATCATTGGCAAAGGCAGCAGCAGGCATAGTGGCTGGGGTAGCCACTGCGGCAGCAGGAACTACCAGGAAGGCAGTGACAACAGTAATGGCTTAAGGACTGCGGTAGAGACTGCGGAAGCAGAGACTACCATGATTCCAAGACCTCGGGATGATCAAAACATCGCTGAGGGTGGAGGCATCGACGAAGATTACGCTCGAGGCAGCTGCGTAGGCATTGTCAAAGGCAGCGGCAGAGGCAGTGGCATTGACTGCAGCATCAACTGCGTTGGGGTAGGTCGCATCATCGACTACCATATTACCAAACCTCAAGATGAAGGAAACATCGTTGAAGGTGGAGACAATGGCCAAGGCATCGTCGATGGCAACGGTAAGGGCAGCAGCAATGGCATTGCCATTGATTGCGGTAGCGAATGCCGTGGGGTAAATCGTAGCATCGATTACCGGACTAAAAGGCTTCAGGATGATGAAGACATCGCTGAAGGCAGAGGCAGCGCTGAAGGCAGCAGCTGCAGCAGTGGCAGTGGTTCTGAAGGCAGCAGCTGCAGCAACGACTGTCATGAAGAAAATCGTAGCAACGATTACTATGTTGATGTTGATCAACATGAAAGTGATTTTGGAGGATATCAGTTGGCAAGGAATAGAGAGAGGAGAGTCATTCACCCACCCAAGAGGTTTGCACAAGCCGATGTTGTTTGTTATGCACTTATGGTGGAAGAGGAAGTGGATAGCTATGAACCTTCATACTATTCGGACGTGGATGACATGCTCCTTGCTGCACAATCAAAGGTCGAGGTGGAGGCAGCGAAGAAGTTCTCTATTTCGGACTGCCCTGCAGCGGCAGGGCCTGCTGCAGCAGCTATGGCAGCAGTGCCTTATGCAAGTGCGGTAGGTAGTCTCATGTATGCAATGGTATGCAGCAGGCCGGACATTGCTTATGCTATGAGCGTAGTATCACGCTTTATGAGCAATCCTGGTATGAGTCATTGGGAGGCAGTGAAGTGGTTGCTGCGATATCTTAAAGGCAGCGTGAGCAAGGGAATCATATTCAAAAAGATGGAGGTCAAGGGTGATGCTCTAATTGGATATGTGGATGCGGATTTTGCTAGTAATCTTGATACTAAAAAATCGCTAACGGTGTATGTGTTTACCTTGTTTGGCTCGGCAGTAGTTTGGAAGGCAAACCAGCAGGCAGTGGTTGCGTTGTCAACTACGGAGAGCGAATATATTGCCTTGACTGAGGCAATAAAGGAGGCAGTGTGGCTGAAGGGTATAGTTCAAGAGCTTGGGGTGTCACAAGAGGTCATCTCGGTTAATTGTGATAGTCAAAGTGCCGTGCACTTGGCGAAGCATGAAGTGTTCCATGAGCGGACCAAGCATATTTACGTGAAGCTACATTTTGTTAGAGACTTGGTGGATAAAAGAGTTGTCAAGGTGGAGAAGATTGCTAGCGAAATCAATCCAGCCGATAGCTTCACTAAGTTGCTTCCGGGGAAGAAATTCAGTCTATGCCAGCAGCTTGTATCGGTGCTGGACATCTCGCAATGCTGAAATTGCGCAGGAGCTGCAGCAGGCAGACTGCTGCAGGGGCTGTGGCAGGCATCATGCTGCTGCAGGGGGGGCCAAGTTAGGCAGCGGGATTCAGACTGCTGCAGGCAGTGCTGTGAGTTGCTAACTTGATGAAGTCGTCTCTGGAGGTTTCTGGAGGTGCGGGAAGGTGGAGTAACATCTACTTTCGGATTAGGACTAATGTCATGTACAGATTCTTAATGCCGCATGGTGGTGTTGAAGAATTTGGGAAGGCAGTACCTATGGAAGGTGTTGCGGTAGTATTGGGCATGGCATGTTCAGCTTAATGTCAATACTAGGAGAAATATGATCGGGTATGATCATATGGGATCAGTGTGATTCGAAATCATACTGGACTGGAGTCGAATGATCGGGTTTGATCATGGCATGGTGAATAAGGTGTCGTAGCAAAAGGAGTTGTTTGGATTTTAGCTTGTCTGGGTTAAGCAATACTTGATCACTATTGCAAGAAGGTGGACATGGGCTTAGAAGTTTGAACAAGGTGAAGATTTGTGGAAATATGTTCGAAATTCTAAGGCAGGGCGCTGCGCAGCAGGGCGTTGCGCAGCAGGCAGTTTCCTGGCAGGATGCAGCATCTTCTATTTTTGGTAATATACCAAAAATTGAATATCTCTTTCCATACTTATCTGATTGAGGTATTTCAAAAGGCTACGGAATCCTTGAAGCACAAGGAACCTATTCCTACCATAAATCGACGTCCAGGTCCTCTATAAAAGGACGCTCGATCAGATGCATCGAGTGGGAGGAGCGGAGAGAGCAAGAGAGAAAAGGAACACGTCTTCTTTAGAGATTAAACTTGTAATCGCTTACACCGAGTTTGGTTCTAGGGTTACTAGGAACAGTTGTAATCTCATTTTTCATATAATAAAGAAGAAACACCCTCTCCCCGAGCACGTAGATTTCTGCTGCTGCGCAGCACGAAATCGAAGCTCGTAAATCTTGTCTTGTGCTTTCGTTTTTATTTGCTTTCGTGTTCTTGTGAGTTCATATACGTGAGAGATCGTGAGCTTGAGAGTCAAGTCGTATTCGTGCGGTTTTGGATATTCATATTCGTGTGGTTTATGAAAATTTAGTTTAATCGGATTTATTCGGTTATTCTAGACCTTGTTGCACGAATCTTCAACATGGTGAGGTGCCAAAAAATGTCCCAAAGGGTTTTGAACCTTTACTTTTCCTTATCATAAATCAAAATAAAAATATATAATAAAGTAAAAATAAAAGTTTATAAACAGCGCATGTAAAAGAAAAAAAATTAAAAAATAAAAATATATAATAGTGCAATATATATAGTATCGCAATTAAAAGAAAATATTCATTAACAACGTATCAAAATTAATTAACAGCCCATAGAAAAATATATAATAGAAAAATAAATTTAGAAATATATATAATGAGAAAAAAAGATTATAATGAAGTTGAAATAAAAGTATATTTAAAAATATATAATCATACAGTAAAAAATATATATTGAAATAAAAAAATGCATATCTGTAGCAAAATTAAACTATATAGAAAAGTAAAAAAATGAGCTACACTTTGGCCCTATATTGAGGAGGGCAACGACTACGTGGGCTGAACAACGAAGAGTTGGTGGGAGTGGCGATCGTGCCCAGCAACGAGGGAAAGGAGCCCGACGAGAACGAGAGGGGACGGCCGGAAACAGAAACAGGTTGTCAAGGATGTTGACAATCCACCACAAAAGAGACAGCGAATCGAGTCGTCCAAGGGCTAGAAGCGGCCGTCTTTTTACTATCCGGGCCTTCCTTATTGGGAAGATGGCCCGGATTGCTCTGGTTTTCAATTGGTGAGGTGCCAAAAAATGTCCCAAAGGGTTTTGAACCTTTACTTTTCCTTATCATAAATCAAAATAAAAATATATAATAAAGTAAAAATAAAAGTTTATAAACAGCGCATGTAAAAGAAAAAAAAAATAAAAAATAAAAATATATAATAGTGCAATATATATAGTATCGCAATTAAAAGAAAAAATCCATTAACAACGCATCAAAATTAATTAACAGCCCATAGAAAAAAAATCAATTATACTTATGAATTCTATAAATAAATAAGTAACTATAACAAATTTTCATTAGCAATATATATAATAGCAATATAGAAAATAAATAATAGCCCAATTAAAATATTTATACTGCAAAATTAATTAAAAGCATAGAAAAATTAAAATATATAAAGCGTAGCAAAATTAAACTATATAGTAAATTATAAAAATGCACTAAACTTCGACCCTATATTGAGGAGGGCAACGACGTAGGCTCGAAAAACGACGAGTTGGTGGGAGTGACGATCGTGCCCGGCAACGAGCGAAAGGAGTCCGACGAGAAGGAGAGAGACGACCGGAAACAGAATCAGGTTGTCGAGGATGTTGACAATCCACCACAAAAGAGGCAGCGCGACGAGTCATCCAAGGGCTCGGAGCGGCCGTCTTTTCACTATTCGGGCCTGTTAGAAAAAATGTAACAAACAAGTTAGTCCACAAAACCGGAAAAAACAAAGAAAGAACGGCCGTCTTTTCACTTGAATTATATAATACAATAATAATTCCAACAGGGCCTTTCTTATTGGGCTGATAACCCAGATTGGTGTGGTCTTCAATTGGTGATCAACCTCAACGGGCCTACTCAGTAGGCCGAAGCCCAGTCTCGCGGGTCGGGCTTGGAGTCGATGATCGACCTCAACGACCCGCCTGACCCGAACTCGATGATCGACCTCAACGACCCTCCTGACCGGCCTATGAGGGACTCGGGTGATGACTCGATGCTCTACTTAAACAGTTCGTCTCTAGAGACTATAGAAGCTCGTGACTATGCGGCGAAGACAAAACGCAGAAGATAGCTTTATATATAACGATTACAAGAATAAATAATACTAATATTTTATAAGAATAATTACAAGAATAAATAATACTATTACATTATAAACTTTACATATAACAATTATACTACATACTTTATAATTATAATAAATAACAAAATGTAATAGTAGTAATTTGTGTATCAAATTCACGGTTTAATTTGTTGTTGATATAAACAATGTTTTTATTTATTTTATGAGCTGAAATTGATTCCATAATATAGGAGTAAATTAGACTACATTTTGGCTTATATTTGTTTTAATTCTGAGCAAAAGAACTCAAAAATTTCTTCTTCTTATTTTTATTATTATTTACAAGTAATTTTCTGAGAACATTTGACTTGAAAAAAAAAAGTATTGAAAACTCCCAAATACAACACAGTTGATATGCCATTACACTGAAGTATATTTTAATGAAGTAAAAATGAAAGTTCATTAATAGCGCATGGAAAAAAAATTACAAAATAAAAATATATAATAGAAAAATAAATTCAAAAATATATATAATAAAAAAAAAGATTATAATGAAGTTGAAATAAAAGTATATTTAAAAATATATAATCATACAGTAAAAAAAATATATATTAAAATAAAAAAATGCGCAATAATTCCACAATATCCTTAGCAAAATTAAACTATATAGAGAAGTAAAAAAATGCGCTACACTTTGGCCCTATATTGAGGAGGGCAACAACTATATTGAGGAGGGCAACGACTACGTGGACTCGAACAACTAAGAGTTGGTGGGAGTGGCGATTGGCTCAGCAACGAGGGAAAGGAGCCCGACGAGAACGAGAGGGACGACCGGAAACAGAAACAGGTTGTCAAGGATGTTGACAATCCACTACAAAAGAGGCAGCGCATCGAGTCGTCCAAGGGCTAGAAGCGGCCGTCTTTTTACTATCCGGGCCTTCCTTATTGGGAAGATGGCCCGGATTGCTCTGGTCTTCAATTGGTGAGGGGCCAAAAAATGTCCCAAAGGGTTTTGAACCCTGTACTTTTCTTTATCATAAATCAAAATAAAAATATATAATAAAGTAAAAATAAAAGTTTATTAACAGTGCATGTAAAAGAAAAAAAAATTACAAAATAAAAATATACAATAGCGCAATATATATAGTATCGCAATTAAAAGAAAAAATCCATTAACAACGCATCAAAATTAATTAACAGCCCATAGAAAAAAAATCAATTATACTTCTGAATTCTATAAATAAATAAGTAACTAAAACAAATTTTCATTAGCAATATATATAATAGCAATATAGAAAATAAATAATAGCCCAATTAAAATATTTATACTGCAAAATTAATTAAAAGCATAGAAAAATTAAAATATATAAAGCGTAGCAAAATTAAACTATATAGTAAATTATAAAACTGCACTACACTTCGACCCTATATTGAGGAGGGCAACGTAGGCTCGAAAAACGACGAGTTGGTGGGAGTGACGATCTTGCCCGGCAACGAGGGAAAGGAGTCCGACGAGAAGGAGAGAGACGACCGGAAACAGAATTAGGTTGTCGGGGATGTTGACAATCCACCACAAAAGAGGCAGCGCGGCGAGTCATCCGAGGGCTCGGAGCGGCCGCCTTTTCACTATTCGGGCCTGTTAGAAAAAAATGTAACAAACGGGTTAGTCCACAAAACCGGAAAAAACAAAGATAGAACGGCCGTCTTTTCACTTGAATTATATAATACAATAATAATTCCAACAGGGCCTTTCTTATTGGGCTGATAACTCGGATTGCTGTGGTTTTCAATTGGTGATCAACCTCAACGGGCCTACTCAGGAGGTCGAAGCCCAGTCTGGCGGGTCGGGCTTGGAGTCGATGATCGACCTCAACGAACCGCCTGACCCGGACTCGATGATCGACCTCAACGACCCTCCTGACCGGCCTCTGGGGGACTCGGGTGATGACTCGATGCTCTACTTAAACAGTTCGTCTCTAGAGATTATAGAAGCTCGTGACTATGCGGCTAAGACAAAACGCATAAGATAGCTTTACATATAACGATTACAAGAATAAATAATACTATTATTTTATAAGAATAATTACAAGAATAAATAATACTATTACATTATAAACTTTACATATAACAATTATACTACTTACTTTATAATTACTAGTATCATCTCCCTGTGCGATGCACAGGAATATTTGATGTAAATTTTTTGTTAAAAAAAACGATGACTGAGATTATCATATTATTTCTTTTTCAGTATCACTTAATACTTATTAAAATATAATTTAAAATATTTTTAAAAAAATTTATTTCATAAGTTTATTTATAAAAATAAATTTGGAAATAATTCGTAATAGGGGCTCTTTGTAGGTCAAATGATAAAAAAATATTAAATAAAATTGGTTTTAAAGAAAAATAATTAATATTAAACTTACTAAAATTATAATGTTTTTATTTTTATTAGGTACAGTAAATAAAAAATTGATAAAAAAACATTAAAAAACATGAAAATTAAAGGAAAAGTAGAAAAATATTGAAACGTGAAAGAGAATAATAATAGTAGACGTGAAAGAGAATAATAGTAGTAGACGCTTTGCCGAAACCTATTATTATAATAATACAAAATAAAAATAATCAAAGGTTCAACCAATTAAAAAGAATCATACAGTAAAAAATAAAAAATGAAAAAATAAATATGATACTACATGAAAAATAAATATACTGTACTACAAAATTAATTATTTTTGAATTTAAAAAAAAATAATTATTTTTTAATTTAAAAAAAAAGTAGTTACTACATGAATTATATCAAAAACATATAAAACAATCAGTAAGAATATAAATTAAAATAAAAGTATGAATGATCAAATATAATAATTAATTAATAATAGGTTAGAAACATACCGTCCAAACTAAAAAAAAGATAATATTGCCGAGGGTAGTCAAAATACTAATATTTTTGCACAATAAAAAATGTGTGATGGGTAATTCTAACCTGAAATTATCACGACTTTCGTCCCTCCAAACAATGGCTGGGCTGTTGGATGGGTAGTAAATGATAATGATTAAATTAACATTAAAGAAAATTTGAGAAGGATTAAATTAACATTAAAGAAAATTGATACGGAATTTAAATATTTATAGACATAACATTAAATGTAAATGATAAGGATTAAATTAACATTAAAGAAAATTGATAAGGAATTTAAAAAATATTAAGAAATCTCACCGGGCCAAGACAAAGACGGCAATAAAAGACAAAGACTGCAGTAAGAGCTCACGCCTTGCATTCTTCTTCCATTAAGATGTTGTGTTAGAATGTTCCCTTAACTTGTCGTCGATATGAAGAAACATTCTTCTTTCATTGAGATGTTGTGTTAGAATGTTCCCTTAACTTTTTGTCTATATGAGAAGAAACTGTTAGGTTTTGTGTGGATCTCATCCATACCCCAATAGATGGATTTACGTATTTTACAAGCATGAAAAAGTGCGGAAGAAGAAATCATGCATAAACACGTAAAACCCTAATCATGGATCTAGTGCGCACGTATGTAGTAAGAACAATTAATTGAGTTAGTAAAGAATTATGTACCTTGTAATTCTTGTATGTAGAAAGCTTACGCGTACATGGATAGCCGCGAACGTACCCGGCCTCAATTCGTTGCACGAACCCTCCTTGATCAACGAACGTGGAAGCCCTTCAACAATATCGAGTCCCACTCGATTCTCTCGTCTCCCTCGTATTTTGGTGCTTGTGAAATAATATATTTCGTGTAGAATAGCAGCCAAAATCGTGGGTATAATGTCCTCTTTATATAGGAGGAGGTATGAGAGAGTTTAGGGTTTAAACCGATTAGGAAACAAGAAACCCGCGGCCGACTTTTGCTGAAAAACACATTATGTCGGCCGACACAAATGTAGAGTAAAAAGGGTGTCGGCCGACACCCTTTGTAATTTGAAACCACAATTGGTTTTCACATGTGTCGGCCGACATGCATTCACACTATGCATGTGTCGGCCGACACTCAATACAAATTAGTGCCGATTCCGAATTTCTTCTCCGTTTCTTCCGTCGTTCAACATCGATTCTCAACCAATGTTTATATACTCCAAGTATACACGATCAATAGGGCCGTGTGACTCATTTGGCTTGATCGTCGACTATTAAGTTCGAGTTCTCGACTCGACACTTAACGTCACTCGATCGATCCATCTACACAGGACGCACTACATAGCTTGTTTCGGTACAACACACGTGGGATGAAGGCCACCATTCCAACAATCTCCCACTTGGACTTTATATCCAGTGTGTATCCACGTTTCCCTTATCGCTTGATGTTTAAGTCCGAACTAGAGGTAAGACCAGTGTCACCCTCGTTCCGTTCGAACCTTTCTCGGATCTCATGAGCGGATTGCGAACCGGATGATCACCATGATACATATCCGGGCATGGCCATGCAGTTTTGCAATCCCAACTCTCCGAGTGGCCTTTAAGACATTTAATCCTACCTCGTAGGAGGGTAATCCCATCTTGTCAATCTAAGTGCTCCCACTTGCTTCTTGAGGTATCCAACGACTATCTTTATAGCTCCGTTTTACCGAAAGCGTTTGACAGCGTCAAAACACAACATTCCACAATGTAGCTACTTTAGACTACTCAGGTCTGAGGAGACGTCCGAAAGCTATAAGAATTGGTATTATGACACACTGCCTTATATACCATTCTTAGGCGAGTCACGTCCAACACCCAGCTCACAGCCGTTGTCTATACAATTGTACTCGACGTCCCACGTCTAGCCCATGAGGTGGCGCTATAGTACAACTTGCAATCTAATCTTAATATTTGATCAATTGTGTCTGTTCGTACACGATGATCTAGATTAGGGACTTAAGTTGATTTTAATTTTAGTTCAATCACTGAGCCTCATTATGTGACATTATCACATAACTCAGATAAAATTTAAAATCTACTTTTGAACAGTTCATATAATCCAAACCAAGAGAATATGAATAAAATTGATTAATTAATCAAAAATGAATGTGTACATTGTAATCTCCGAAGTAAAATAAATTACAACTTAAGAATTAGTCCTCAAGACGTTTAATTCCTATCGCATCAAATAAGGTATTATGCCTTAATTGCGGGAGAGGTTTAGTAAATGGATCAGCAACGTTCTTCTCGGTTGCTATCTTGAGTATTTCTATATCACCTCTTCCCACGAAGTCGCGGATGACGTGATATTTCCTGAGTATGTGTTTGACTTTGTGGTGATCCCTTGGCTCTTTTGCTTGAGCTATGGCTCCACTATTATCGCAATAGAGAACCATAGGTTTAGCAGCACTGGGGACGACACCAAGTTCCTCAAGGAACTTTTTCATCCATACACCTTCCTTTCCAGCCTCCGAGGATGCAATGTACTAAGACTCTGTAGTTGAGTCGGCGACAGAGGTTTGCTTGGAACTCTTCCAACTAACCGCGCCTCCGTTCAGACAGAAGACGTAACCAGACTGAGATTGCTGATCGTCATCATCAGTCTGAAAACTCGCGTCCGTATTGCCCGTCATTTCTAACTCATTTTGTCCCCCATAGACAAGATAATTCTCCTTAGTCCGATTAAGGTATCTGAGAATGTTTTTGGCCGCAGTCCAATGCGCCTCACCCGGGTTCGACTGAAAACGACTTGTCATGCTCAAAGCATACGATACGTCTGGCCTCGTACATATCATGGCATACATAATCGATCCTATTGCCGAAGCATAAGGAACATTATCCATCCTCTTTTGCTCAACAGGTCCTTGCGGGCACTGTTTAAGACTAAGTTTTGAGCCATGTGTCATGGGTAGAAGACCCTTCTTAGAGTCCTTCATCTTGAACTTTTCAAGTATCTTGTCAATATAAGACTCTTGACTTAGTCCAAGCATCCTTTTAGATCTATTCCGATAGATCTTGATGCCCAATATGTATTGTGCTTCTCCCAGATCCTTCATTGAGAAACACTTTCCTAGCCACTCCTTTACAGAGTTCAACATCGGAATGTCATTTCCAATAAGGAGTATGTCATCGACATACAGCACAAGAAAAACGATTGCGCTCCCACTGACCTTCTTGTATACACAAGAATCCTCTGGGTTACGTGCAAAGCCGAATTCCTTTACGGCTTCGTCGAAACGCAGATTCCAACTCCGAGATGCTTGCTTGAGTCCATAAATGGCTCTCTTAAGCTTGCATACCTTCTTAGCCCCTTTTGGATCGATAAAACCCTCAGGCTGTGTCATATACACATCCTCTTCAAGAATTCCATTCAAGAAGGCGGTTTTAACATCCATTTGCCATATCTCATAATCATAATGAGCGGCAATGACAAGAAGTATCCTGATGGACTTAAGCATTACGACTGGTGAATAGGTTTCGTCGTAGTCCACCCCGTGGATTTAGCGAAATCCTTTCGCTACCAATCTAGCTTTGAAAACCTCGGGTTTTCCATTCATGTCGGTCTTAATCTTATAGACCCATTTACACTCAATAGGCCTAGCCTCTTGAGGTAAATCGATCAAGTCCCAGACTTGATTCTCAGACATGGAGTCCATTTCGGATTTCATGGCTCTCAGCCATTTCTCGGAATCCGGACTTGTCACGGCTTGACTATAGGTGGATGGTTCCTCATTCCTTAAGATATTAATATATCTAGCGGGACGAGTTATTGTCCTTCCCGACCTACGAGGATCAGCTACCACCTGCGATGGTTCAGGAATCACTACGAGCTCGTCGTTTGTTTCCTCGACAACTGGTTGTTCATCATGGACCTCGTCCAAAACAACTTTACTCCCACTATCTTTCTTAGAAAGGAATTCCTTTTCCAGAAAGACACCATCACGAGCAACAAAAACTTTGTTCTCTGATTGGTTGTAGAAATGATATCCTCGGGTTTCTTTTGGGTATCCCACAAAGAAAACCTTGTCAGATTTGGGTTCAAGCTTGCCAGAGATATTTCTCTTGACATAGGCTTCGCAACCCCAAATCTTGAGATAAGACAAATTCGGGACCCTCCCACTCCATATCTCATATGGTGTCTTACTCAAAGCCTTTGACGGCGTCCTGTTCAGTATTAGAGCAGCAGTAGATAGTGCATGTCCCCAAAAGGATATAGGAAGTTTTGCTGAGCTCATCATAGATCGAACCATGTCCAACAGAGTTCGATTCCTTCTTTCAGACACTCCATTCAACTGAGGAGTTCCAGGAGGGGTGAGTTGAGATCTAATCCCACACTTCACTAGATGATCATCAAACTCATGACTCAGATATTCGCCTCCTCGATCCGATCGAAGAACTTTTATCGTCTTGCCAAGTTGATTTTCTACTTCATTTTGGAATTCTTTGAATCGCTCAAAAGATTCCGACTTATGCTTCATTAAATAGACATAACCATATCTACTTAAATCATCAGTAAAAGTTATGAAGTATACGTAACCACCTCGTGCCGGTGAACTCATTGGTCCACACACATCAGTGTGTATAAGGCCCAATAGATCACTAGCTCGCTCACCAGTTCCCAGAAATGGTGATTTCGTCATTTTGCCTAATAGACACCCATCGCATGTATCAAATGATTCCAAATCAAATGATTTGAGAACACCCTCCTTGAGGAGTCTCTCAACACGCTTAGTGTTTATATGGCCTAAACGACAGTGCCAGAGGTATGTTTCGTTACTTTCGTTTGATTTAGCTCGTTTGGTATTTATATTGTAGATTTGTTTATCTAAATCGAGCACGTATAAGCCACGCTCAAGACGTGCTAAACCATAAAATACATCACGATTAAACAACGAAAAAACTCCATTAATAATCGTAAAATTAAATCCTTCAGCATCCAATGCAGAAATAGAAATAATATTCATGGTTATACTAGGAACAAAATAAACATTATTGAGTTCTAGTACGAGCCCAGAGGGAAAAGATAAACTATAAGTCCCTACGGCTAATGCAGCGACCCTCGCTCCATTCCCCACGCGCAGATGGACTTCACCTTTTTCTAACTTCTTACTTCTTTGCAGTCCCTGCACATTTCGAACAATGTGAGTTCCACAACCGGTATCCAATACCCATGAAGTAGTGTCAGAAAAATGTATATCTACAACGAAAATACCTGAAGATGATGGGGCGACCCCATTCTTCACATCTTCCTTGTATTTAGAACAGTCCCTCTTGTAATGGCCCTCGCCATTGCAATAGAAGCATGTCGGTCCCACCGCATTTTTCTTGTCCTTGGCCTTTGGTTTAGTAACAACTTTAACCCTTGCCTTTGACATTTCACTTGTTCTTCCTTTTGGAAATTCCTCCTTCCTTTATCATAAGAACATCTCTCCTAGAGTTGCTCTTAATCGAGGGTTCTACAGTCTTCAAAAGACCATGTAGATCCATCAACGATTTCTGAACTCCGTTCACATGATAGTTCGTCCTAAAGGAGTCATAACCATCATGCAACGAGTGCAGAACGATATCTACTGCCAATGCCTCTTCATATGGGAATCCTAGGCGCTCACTCGTCGCAAAAAGACCCATCATCTTTTGCACGTGTGGCCCAACAAGTTTCCCCTTTTGAAGCTTTGTATCCATTATGTCACGAAGGACATTGAACCTCTCAATCCTCGCTTGTTCCCCGAACATGCTCTTGAGTTGTTCAATGATGCTATAGGCATCCATGTGTTCGAACTGCCTTTGAAAGGCGGGTTCCATGGCCCCTAGCATGATGCAGGTTACCTCTCGCGAGGCTTCCTCAATCCTCTTGACATTGTTCTTTTCAGAATCAGTGGAGTTTGGAGTAATTACAGGAATAGGAGTTTCCAGCACAGTCTCTCGTTTCTCGTATTTGAGAGCAATTCTCAAATTTTGATGCCAATCGAGAAAATTAGTACCGTTCAATTTTTCCTTCTCAAGGATTGAACGTATGGTACTTGGGTTGATTGAGTTAGTTGACGACATATTAACTACATAATGAAATAAACAAGTATTTAGTAAACATTCAAAGTTTGACAACAAGTCGTTCCTAGAACACTTATATAGTTGTCTATTTCGTCCTCCAATGTCCAACATTGGTGTCTCTAGAACAAAATAATTCCAAGATCCTCATCTCGCAATTTCTCGAGCCAAGGAGAGCTTGACACTCGAAAAATCCAAGATAGGTAGACAATCTCATTGTCAATGTTATTTCAATAGTCTCACTATCGACAATAACACTCTTGGTCGATAAGAATCTCATTCTTATCTCCTCGCCTCGACTACCACGCCTCCAGTGGGTTCGTCGATGAGAAACCAAAAACACGTTGTAGAGGCCTCGTTGTTCCTCTACCCTCACCTTATCTCAAGATCAAAAATACAGCACCCCGCGGAGGCGGAACCTACTAATTAATGATCGAGAGCTTTAGGGGTGTGTCTAATTGGACAAGGCGATAACTCATTTTATGAGACTATACATGCAGGTTTTGTTTTAATCGATTGAACATGATGAAAACGCATAATATAAACCTAAAGCATGCATACTACGGTAGAGCATAACATCGAGCAAACACAAGAATTCTCAATTCCTAGCAGGCAAGATGCAACAATTAACTCAAATATGCCTATTAATTTTTATTCTCAATAAAATTCAGATTTAATTGTTTCAACAACGATTATTCCCAATAATCGCCTTTTATTTGTATCCCCGTCATAATCATCCCAATAATCAAAACGCGATAAATCGTAAGTGAAAACTCGAGGTTTCTAACCAGCGATTTATCATGCAATTGCGCCCTATCTCCCATGTGACATGGGGGAGCCAACCAGACGATCGTACCACCACATGGTTCGAAAGTCTCAAATTTGCGTCATCGACTAATTTAAGCACTCTGGTCTCATTCCCACTCCCCGAGGCGTAGAATAGATCGGCTTGAAATTAATCTTTGAAAAACAAATTTGGCATTGTTTTGAAAATTTGATAAAACATGAACTTAATGAAAAATACAAGAATTCTATATTCTTTATTAATCATGATTGAGAGATAAAATTGACAAAAAATATTCCAACTAAATTTATCAATTCCGAATTTCACGTCATGGAGATTTGATTTATGCATACAAAAATAATCGAATAAATTTTAACATCAAATCAAGTACTATTTTTCCAAAAAATATTCCATGAAAAATTACATGAATAAATCACAAAAATTCATGGACACTTGATTTATGCAAAAATAATCCAATTAAATTAACATACAATCAAATACTATTTTTCCAAAAATAGTCCACGAAAAATTCACGAATAAAATAAAAACAATTTTTATAGGTACTTGTTCTACGCGCATACGCAAACGCACGACCAAGGCTCTGATACCACTGTTAGGTTTTGTGTGGATCTCATCCATACCCCAATAGATGGATTTACGTATTTTACAAGCATGAAAAAGTGCGGAAGAAGAAATCATGCATAAACACGTAAAACCCTAATCATGGATCTAGTGCGCACGTATGTAGTAAGAACAATTAATTGAGTTAGTAAAGAATTATGTACCTTGTAATTCTTGTATGTAGAAAGCTTACGCGTACATGGATAGCCGCGAACGTACCCGGCCTCAATTCGTTGCACGAACCCTCCTTGATCAACGAACGTGGAAGCCCTTCAACAATATCGAGTCCCACTCGATTCTCTCGTCTCCCTCGTATTTTGGTGCTTGTGAAATAATATATTTCGTGTAGAATAGCAGCCAAAATCGTGGGTATAATGTCCTCTTTATATAGGAGGAGGTATGAGAGAGTTTAGGGTTTAAACCGATTAGGAAACAAGAAACCCGCGGCCGACTTTTGCTGAAAAACACATTATGTCGGCCGACACAAATGTAGAGTAAAAAGGGTGTCGGCCGACACCCTTTGTAATTTGAAACCACAATTGGTTTTCACATGTGTCGGCCGACATGCATTCACACTATGCATGTGTCGGCCGACACTCAATACAAATTAGTGCCGATTCCGAATTTCTTCTCCGTTTCTTCCGTCGTTCAACATCGATTCTCAACCAATATTTATATACTCCAAGTATACACGATCAATAGGGCCGTGTGACTCATTTGGCTTGATCGTCGACTATTAAGTTCGAGTTCTCGACTCGACACTTAACGTCACTCGATCGATCCATCTACACAGGACGCACTACATAGCTTGTTTCGGTACAACACACGTGGGATGAAGGCCACCATTCCAACAGAAACGGGACCATCGAAATCATCACGGGATGTAAAAGAAATTGGAGAACAACTTAATCAGACCAACTAAATCATTAATTATATGATAAATTACCCAAATCACCTCATTCTTCAACTCATTTGTACATGTGATCAAATAATGACAAATCATATGAGCACCTCACTTGATAAAAGTCTGAAGTCATTTAGGTCCTCCAACACCACCACCATGTATCAAATAAACTAACGAACAAAGTTAAAAGAAAATTAAGTTTAATACCTGAGCTTTGAATGCTTTCATATCATGACTGTATCGGTAGTAGCCCGACACAATAGCCAAAATCCTCTTCGCCGCTGCAAGTATACCCCGACGATCCAATTCATCATATGCCGGGAAGACTTTCAAAGCAAACAATATGCATAGAAAGCGCAAGTAGTGCTTAATACAAAAATGGCCCACAAAACTTACCTGCGTCGCGCCAAAGTTACGTCAAGAAGGGTGACACATGCACGAACACCTTCAACCTTCAAAAAACAATCAAGTCATAAATTAAAAAAACACATTAAACAAATTGCTTTGAGATAAAAATAACCCAATCAAATATAACATTAATCTGCAATAGAAAAAAAACAATTTATCAATAAAAGCTTAAAAAATTGAATTGAAAAGAAAAATAAAATTAATAGCGGAATGAAAACTTAATGATGATGAAGAAGAGTTTAAGTAAATAATTAGGTCCGTGTAATATGGAAACAATAATTTATATAAGTATAAATTAATTATTTAATTTAAAATTTATCGAGAATGAAAACTTAATGATGATGAAGAAGAGTTTAAATAAAGAATTAGGTTCGTGTAATATGGAAACAATAATTTATATTAGTATAAATTAATTATTTAATTTAAAATTGATCGATTACTATGGAGAATAATAAAGAGTAACCGCGTCACAATTAATACTAAATAAATAATATATGATTTCTTTTTAATTTTTATACTATAATTAAGGAGTGTAAATAGGAAAATGAATATTAATAATATCATATTAATTTCAATTCAAATTAACGCAAATTAATTCAAATATTATTCAATATTTGCATATACGGAGTACCATTTAAGATTTATTTGTATTCCTAAAATATTGTTTGATAATTTATGCTTTAGTTGACCGGTTGATTATTTTAAATTTAAAAAATACATTTAAATTCTTAATATTTAATGTTATATTAAGAAGGGATATTATCAAGATAATTATATTGCTATAATTAAGGAAATAATTTTTGTAAATTAAATAATATATATTTCGGTTTCAAAATTTAATTAATTTAATTATTTAGTAATCAAAATAATAATAATAATTGTTAACAAAAAAAATCAATTAGTAAAAAACATATTAAAATTGAATTTAATTAATCTAAATAAATGATACAATTAATAAAAAAAAAACAAAGAATACAGAGATTTAAGAATAATTTTTTTAATAAATACGAAATGATTTTTAATATTAATATTATATTATTAAACATTAATTATTTGAGAAATTCCTATAATTTGATCGAATTTTATTTACCAATTTTAAATATATGCACATTAATAGTATACTAAATCTGCTAAAATAACTAATCTTACCATTATGGAAATAACAAATAATGGGGATTTTTAATATCAACTACATTATGGAAATAATTGTTATGGAAATAACAAATAAATAATCGGTAATATGGATTTTTAATATTAACTAACTATGGAAATAATTGTTATGGAAATACAAATAAATAATCGGTAATGATGTAAATTACCATTTTAATCATACATAATTTAATTATAATAATTAATTAAAAGACACGTAATATTAATTATTGTGCCACCTCATAAAATTGATGACATATGTTTGATGACGTAGTGTGAACTGCTCATTTTTTGTAGTGTATTTTTTTGTGTTGGGATCAGAAAAGTCTGGATTTATATATTAAATAGATAATAAATAACAAAATGTAACAGTAGTAGTTTGCTTATCACATTCACGGTTCAATTTGTTGTTGATATAAACAATGTTTTTATATTATTTTATGAGCTGAAATTGATTCCATAATGTAGGAGTAAATTAGACTACATTTTGGCTTATATTTGTTTTAATTCTGAGCAAAGAACTCAAAAATTTCTTCTTCTTATTTTTATTATTATTTACAAGTAATTTTCTGAGAACATTTGACTTGAAAAAAAAAGTTTATGGAAAACTTTCTTCTTCTTATTTTTATTATTATTTACAAGTAATTTTCTGAGAACATTTGACTTGAAAAAAAAAGTTTATGGAAAACTCCCGAATACAACACAGTTGATATGCCATTACAGTGAAGATTATTTTAATGAAGTAAAAATGAAATTTCATTAATAGCGCATGTAAAAAAATTACAAAATAAAAATATATAATAGAAAAATAAATTCAGAAATATATATAATGAAAAAAAAAGATTATAATGAAGTTGAAATAAAAGTATATTTAAAAATATATAATCATACAGTAAAAAATATATATTGAAATAAAAAAATGCGCAATAATTCTACAACATTCGTAGCAAAATTAAACTATATAAAGAAGTAAAAAAATGCGCTACACTTTGGCCTATATTGAGGAGGGAAACGACTACGTGGGCTCGAACAACGACGAGTTGGTGGGAGTGGCGATGGTGCCCAGCAACGAGGGAAAGAAGCCCGACGAGAACGAGAGGGACGATCGGAAACAGAAACAGGTTGTCAAGGATGTTGACAATCCACCACAAAAGAGGCAGCGCATCGAGTCGTCCAAGGGCTACCGTCTTTTTACTATCCGGGCCTTCCTTATTGGGATGATGGCCCGGATTGCTATGGTCTTCAATTGGTGAGGGGCCAAAAAATGTTCCAAAGGGTTTTGAACCCTTTACTTTTCCTTATCATAAATCAAAATAAAAATATATAATAAAGTAAAAATAAAAGTTTATTAACAGCGAATGTAAAAGAAAAAAAATTACAAAATAAAAATATATAATAGCAATATATATAGTATTGCAATTAAAAGAAAAAATGCATTAACAACTCATCAAAATTAATTAACAGCCCATAGAAAAAAAATCAATTATACTTATGAATTCTATAAATAAATAAGTAACTAAAACAAATTTTCATTAGCAATATATATAATAGCAATATAGAAAATAAATAATAGCCCAATTAAAATATTTATACTGCAAAATTAATTAAAAGCATAGAAAAATTAAAATATATAAAGCGTAGCAAAATTAAACTATATAGTAAATTATAAAACTGCACTACACTTCGACCCTATATTGAGGAGGGCAACGTAGGCTCGAAAAACGACGAGTTGGTGGGAGTGACGATCTTGCCCGGCAACGAGGGAAAGGAGTCCGACGAGAAGGAGAGAGACGACCGGAAACAGAATTAGGTTGTCGGGGATGTTGACAATCCACCACAAAAGAGGCAGCGCGGCGAGTCATCCGAGGGCTCGGAGCGGCCGCCTTTTCACTATTCGGGCCTGTTAGAAAAAAATGTAACAAACGGGTTAGTCCACAAAACCGGAAAAAACAAAGATAGAACGGCCGTCTTTTCACTTGAATTATATAATACAATAATAATTCCAACAGGGCCTTTCTTATTGGGCTGATAACTCGGATTGCTGTGGTTTTCAATTGGTGATCAACCTCAACGGGCCTACACAGGAGGTCGAAGCCCAGTCTGGCGGGTCGGGCTTGGAGTCGATGATCGACCTCAACGACCCTCCTGACCGGCCTCTGGGGGACTCGGGTGATGACTCGATGCTCTACTTAAACAGTTCGTCTCTAGAGATTATAGAAGCTCGTGACTATGCGGCTAAGACAAAACGCATAAGATAGCTTTACATATAACGATTACAAGAATAAATAATACTATTATTTTATAAGAATAATTACAAGAATAAATAATACTACATTATAAACTTTACATATAACAATTATACTACTTACTTTATAATTATAATAAATAACAAAATATAATAGTAGTAGTTTGCTTATCACATTCACGGTTTAATTTGTTGTTGATATAAACAATGTTTTTATTTATTTTATGAGCTGAAATTGATTCCATAATGTAGGAGTAAATTAGACTACATTTTGGCTTATATTTGTTTTAATTCTGAGCAAAGAACTCAAAAATTTCTTCTTCTTATTTTTATTATTATTTACAAGTAATTTTCTGAGAACATTTGACTTGAAAAAAAAGTTTATGGAAAACTTTCTTCTTCTTATTTTTATTATTATTTACAAGTAATTTTCTGAGAACATTTGACTTGAAAAAAAAAGTTTATGGAAAACTCCCGAATACAACACAGTTGATATGCCATTACAGTGAAGTATATTTTAATGAAGTAAAAATGAAAGTTCATTAATAGTGCATGTAAAAAAAATTACAAAATAAAAATATATAATAGAAAAATAAATTCAGAAATATATATAATGAAAAAAAAAGATTATAATGAAGTTGAAATAAAAGTATATTTAAAAATATATAATCATACAGTAAAAAATATATATTGAAGTAAAAAAATGCGCAATAATTCCACAATATCCGTAGCAAAATTATTCTATATAGAGAAGTAAAAAAATGCGCTACACTTTGGCCCTATATTGAGGCGGGCAACGACTACGTGGGCTCGAACAACGAAGAGGAAGTGGGAGTGGCGATCGTGCCCAGCAACGAGGGAAAGGAGCCCGACGAGAACGAGAGGGACGACCGGAAACAGAAACAGGTTGTCAAGGATGTTGACAATCCACCACAAAAGAGGCAGCGCATCGAGTCGTCCAAGGGCTACCGTCTTTTTACTATCCGGGCCTTCCT
Source organism: Euphrasia confusa (assembly GCA_954870475.1). NCBI lineage: Eukaryota > Viridiplantae > Streptophyta > Magnoliopsida > Lamiales > Orobanchaceae > Euphrasia > Euphrasia confusa. Next base: position 11,686,178 of record OX940949.1, on the reverse strand, counting down.
TATTGGGATGATGGCCCGGATTGCTATGGTCTTCAATTGGTGAGGGGCCAAAAAATGTTCCAAAGGGTTTTGAACCCTTTACTTTTCCTTATCATAAATCAGAATAAAAATATATAGTAAAGTAAAAATAAAAGTTTATTAACAGCGAATGTAAAAGAAAAAAAATTACAAAATAAAAATATATAATAGCAATATATATAGTATCGCAATTAAAAGAAAAAATCCATTAACAACTCATCAAAATTAATTAACAGTCCATTGAAAAAAAATCAATTATACTTATGAATTCTATAAATAAATAAGTAACTAAAACAAATTTTCATTAGCAATATATATAATAGCAATATAGAAAATAAATAATAGACCAATTAAAATATTTATACGGCAAAATTAATTAAAAGCATAGAAAAATTAAAATATATAAAGCGTAGCAAAATTAAACTATATAGTAAATTATAAAAATGCACTACACTTCGACCCTATATTGAGGAGGGCAACGACTACGTAGGCTCGAAAAACGACGAGTTGGTGGGAGTGACGATCGTGCCCGGCAACGAGCGAAAGGAGTCCGACGAGAAGGAGAGAGACGACCGGAAACAGAAACAGGTTGTCGAGGATGTTGACAATCCACCACAAAAGAGCAGCGCGGCGAGTCATCCGAGGGCTCGGAGCGGCCGCCTTTTCACTATTCGGGCCTGTTAGAAAAAAATGTAACAAACGGGTTAGTCCACAAAACCGGAAAAAACAAAGATAGAACGGCCGTCTTTTCACTTGAATTATATAATACAATAATAATTCCAACAGGGCCTTTCTTATTGGGCTGATAACCCGGATTGCTGTGGTTTTCAATTGGTGATTAACCTCAACGGGCCTACTCAGGAGGCCGAAGCCCAGTCTGGCGGGTCGGGCTTGGAGTCGATGATCGACCTCAACGGCCCGCCTGACCCGGACTCGATGATCGACCTCAACGACCCTCTTGACCGGCCTCTGGGGGACTCGGGTGATGACTCGATGCTCTACTTAAACAGTTCGTCTCTAGAGACTATAGAATCTCGTGACTATGCGGCGAAGACAAAACGCAGAAGATAACTTTACATATAACGATTACAAGAATAAATAATACTATTATTTTATAAGAATAATTACAAGAATAAATAATACTATTACATTATAAACTTTACATCAAACAATTATATTACTTACTCTATAATTATAATAAATAACAAAATGTAATAGTAGTAGTTTGTGTATCACATTCACAGTTTAATTTGTTGTTGATATAAACAATGTTTTTATTTATTTTATGAGCTGAAATTGATTCCATAATATAGGAGTAAATTAGACTACATTTTGGCTTATGTTTGTTTTAATTATGAGCAAAAGAACTCAAAAATTTCTTCTTCTTATTTTTATTATTATTTACAAGTAATTTTCTGAGAACATTTTACTTGAAACAAAAAAGTTTATTGAAAACTCTCGAATACAACACAATTGATATGTCATTACACTGAAGTATATTTTAATGAAGTAAAAATGAAAGTTCATTAATAGCACATGGAAATAAAATTACAAAATAAAAATATATATTAGAAAAATAAATTCAGAAATATATATAATGAAAAAAAAAAGATTATAATGAAGTTGATATAAAAGTATATTTAAAAATATATAATCATACAATAAAAAATATATATTGAAATAAAACAATGCGCAATAATTCCACAATATCCGTAGCAAAATTAAACTATATAGAGAAGTAAAAAAATGCGCTACACTTTGGCCCTATATTGAGGAGGGCAACGACTACTTGGGCTCGAACAACGAATAGTTGGTGGGAGTGGCGATCGTGCCCAGCAACGAGGGAAAGGAGCCCGACGAGAACGAGAGGGACGACCGGAAACAGAAACAGGTTGTCAAGGATGTTGACAATCCACCACAAAAGAGGCAGCGCATCGAGTCGTCCAAGGGCTAGAAGCGGCCGTCTTTTTACTATCCGGGCCTTCCTTATTGGGAAGATGGCCCGGATTGCTCTGGTCTTCAATTGGTGAGGGGCCAAAAAAATGTCCCAAAGGGTTTTGAACCTTTACTTTTCCTTATCATAAATCAAAATAAAAATATATAATAAAGTAAAAATAAAAGTTTATTAACAGCGCATGTAAAAGAAAAAAAATTACAAAATAAAAATATATAATAGCGCAATATATATAGTATCGCAATTAAAAGAAAAAATCCATTAACAACGCATCAAAATTAATTAACAGCCCATAGAAAAAAAATCAATTATACTTATGAATTCTATAAATAAATAAGTAACTAAAACAAATTTTCATTAGCAATATATATAATAGCAATATAGAAAATAACTAATAGCCCAATTAAAATATTTATACTGCAAAATTAATTAAAAGCATAGAAAAATTAAAATATATAAAGCGTAGCAAATTAAACTATATAGTAAATTATAAAACTGCACTACACTTCGACCCTATATTGAGGAGGGCAACGACTACGTAGGCTCGAAAAACGACGAGTTGGTGGGAGTGACGATCGTGCCCGGCATCGAGCGAAAGGAGTCCGACGAGAAGGGGAGAGACGACCGGAAACGGAAACAGAATCAGGTTGTCGGGGATGTTGACAATCCACCACAAAAGAGGCAGCGCGGCGAGTTATCCAAGGGCTCGGAGCGGCCGTCTTTTCACTATTCGGGCCTGTTAGAAAAAATGTAACAAACGGGTTAGTCCACAAAACCGGAAAAAACAAAGAAAGAACGGTCGTCTTTTCACTTGAATTATATAATACTATAATAATTCCAACAGTGCCTTTCTTATTGGGCTGATAACCCGGATTGCTGTGGTCTTCAATTGGTGATCAACCTCAACGGGCCTACTCAGGAGGCCGAAGCGCAGTCTGGCGGGTCGGGCTTGGAGTCGATGATCGACCTCAACGACCCGCCTGACCCGGACTCGATGATCGACCTCAACGACCCTCCTGACCGGCCTCTGGGGGACTCAGGTGATGACTCGATGCTCTACTTAAACAGTTCGTCTCTAGAGACTATAGAAGCTCGTGACTATGGCGAAGACAAAACGCAGAAGATAGCTTTACATATAACGATTACAAGAATAAATTATACTATTATTTTATAAGAATAATTACAAGAATAAATAATACTATTACATTATAAACTTTACATATAACAATTATACTACTTACTTTATAATTATAATAAATAACAAAATGTAATAGTAGTAGTTTGCGTATCACATTCACGGTTTAATTTGTTTTTGATATAAACAATGTTTTTATTTATTTTATGAGCTGAAATTGATTCCATAATCGAGGAGTAAATTAGACTACATTTTGGCTTATATTTGTTTTAATTCTGAGCAAAAGAACTCAAAAAATTCTTCTTCTTAGCTTTATTATTATTTACAAGTAATTTTCTGAGAACATTTGACTTGAAAAAAAAAAGTTTATGGAAAACTCCCGAATACAACACAGTTGATATGCCATTACACTGAAGTATATTTTAATGAGGTAAAAATGAAAGTTCATTAATAGTGCATGTAAAAAAAATTACAAAATAAAAATATATAATAGAAAAATAAATTCAGAAATATATATAATGAAAAAAAAAGATTATAATGAAGTTGAAATAAAAGTATATTTAAAAATATATAATCATACAGTAAAAAATATATATTGAAGTAAAAAAATGCGCAATAATTCCACAATATCCGTAGCAAAATTATTCTATATAGAGAAGTAAAAAAATGCGCTACACTTTGGCCCTATATTGAGGCGGGCAACGACTACGTGGGCTCGAACAACGAAGAGGAAGTGGGAGTGGCGATCGTGCCCAGCAACGAGGGAAAGGAGCCCGACGAGAACGAGAGGGACGACCGGAAACAGAAACAGGTTGTCAAGGATGTTGACAATCCACCACAAAAGAGGCAGCGCATCGAGTCTTCAAGGGCTAGAAGCGGCCGTCTTTTTACTATCCGGGCCTTCCTTATTGGGATGATGGCCCGGATTGCTCTGGTCTTCAATTGGTGAGGGGCCAAAAAATGTCCCAAAGGGTTTTGAACCCTTTACTTTTCCTTATCATAAATCAAAATAAAAATATATAATAAAGTAAAAATAAAAGTTTATTAACAGCGCATGTAAAAGAAAAAAAATTACAAAATAAAAATATATAATAGCGCAATATATATTGTCACGCCCCGTTTTATTTAATTAAATAAGTAAATAATAGTATTAATTTTGTAAAGAAACCGAGGGCGGAGAATTTGAAATATTAGACTTCCACGTCGACATTTGAAAACTTAACGGTAAAAAGCTTTAAATAATAGTAAATGCAGCAGAAATCATTATTAGTTTTGAGATGTCAACACGCACTAAAATAAATTAACATATTAAACGTTTGTACGAATCACGGCGCAGAAGCATCCTCGCCTACTCCGGTTAATCATAGTATCATCTGAAAATATTTATATCAACAAGGGTCAGTCCACTGACTGGCAAGTAGGCGTGCAATCTATATGCTTTAATCTTTTCCACTTGTCATCTTAGTTTGTACATTAAATGTTGAACTTTTAATGCAATGCAACTCCTTAATTTAGACGTAGGACATAAACTTTAATTTGAAACGTTTACGTAACTTTTCTTTAACATTAACATTCGTTCATAACATTTCTTTCACGTTTAGACGCGAGCTCACTTGACATCGTAAGGGCTACCCCAGTCCATTGAGGCCATTCGTTCGTTAGTTGCACACCCTGTCTAGAGGCCCTTTCGACGCTCTAGCCATTGAGGCCATTAAAGTTAGTTGCACACCCTGGTGTAGATGCCCTTTCGACGCTCTAGCCATTGAGGCCATTGAAGTTAGTGCCACCCTGCTTAAAGTAGGTCCTTACGATGCCCGACATTTCGTTTACTTTAATCATTAAGTTTCGTTCTTTAGTATTTTGACCGTGACATGAACTTATAATGCTTATGCATCCTTACATGTATGCATGAACTAATGACATGTATCAAGAAATACTCATTGAAACGAACATATATAAACATGTAACACATACTATCAACTTAGAACAATATATGGTGTAACCATCAAATTAAATAAACAATCATTTAAATCAAAACATTAACCATCCATATATTTACTTAAATGTGCTAGCTCCTTACGGTACACATACATATCTATGTTACATGTACAGTACTAGTGCTTAATGAACACTAAGATTAATGAACACCAAACTATTACAAGAACAACCTCTTATATATAGTCCTTCTGTTTGTACTTGAAGTAACAGCCGTAGCTAATCATATTAATATAGACAATTGGTAATATAGCATGAATGCTACTGCTTCTGTATCCATATGTTTATAATTATATATGCATCATGTCCTAATCATATTGTATGTACCTACTGCTAACACTATTTATAGTACATATACACATTCAATCATCATCACCATTTCATATAGTAAGAAGCATCCACTCATCATCATCACCTCGTACACACATTCATACATATACATGTACTGTACTACCTAACATATACTCCTATATCATTATGTACATATAACATACTAGTACTATACATATTAGCACTACTAATTCATAAAGCACCAAACATTCAATTCTTACATTACACACACCTACAAGCATTCACACAATTGATCAGTTATATATATATATACATATATATATATATATAAACCGACACGGACATAGACATTTATAAGACATATATATATATATATATATATATATATATATAATCGAGCACAACCAGTTCATGTATTCAAATCGCATAACTTAAGTGATAAAGACAAACCCTATATTTAGACATAACTTAACTACATGAACTTAAACCCACTTGCCTGATTAATATTTGGGACGTGATTTAAGATTTGAGTGGCCTTATGACAATCGACATCGTCAACTCCTTCTTCCTTCTCCCTCCTGATGGCCCCTTCCTCATTTTCTTCTCGGTGGCCGCGCTCCGGCTCTCGCTTCTCTCTCTCTTTTCTATTCTACCAGCATAAACTCCAAAACCTTATTTTCCATCTCAGTTCTATATTTATTTGTACTGATTTTAATTAATTAATACTTGACGAGCCCGTATGCTTGTCGTGGGAGCAAACAAGCTGTCAAAATGATATTTATATTTAGCCAGTACTTTTATTACTACAAAACGTAGATAATGGCAAGTACGTGGGGTCGGTCCCACAAGGAGGCAATTACAGTAGGTGATCTCGGCTTTGCCCAAGGGGTTGTCACGAAAATATTTTGGTTTGGGGTGCTGTGGCACAGCGGTTTTGCAATCGTTCCACACTTTGACCTAACTACGGCTAACCAAACTAACATGCAAATTAAACAGATCTAAAAAGTAAACAAACCAATCACTCAAATCTAACAAAATACTAAACAGAAAAACTGAAATCAAATAGGAAGCAAAGCATCCGGGCAGACAGCTTCACTTAGGATCATTAGGGCAAACTACCGTTCATTGGCACTAAGGATTTTTACCAGCGGTTTGTCAGCATTTATGGGGTGCAAAAACAAAAGTGGTCCTATTGCGTCACGCCCAGCAATTGCCCCACCCCTGATCTATCCTTACTGTGTAATGAAAAGGCTAGCTAACACTTTGCCTAATCCCCTGGATCTGAACAATTCGATAACCTATGCGACCAAACATGGATCTAGTTTGCCCAAACCCGCATTCCCCTCTAAACAGACCCGCTCGGCCAATAGCATGCTCGAAACATACGACCGCATCTCCTGCAAGTTCTAGTGCTATGCCCGCAACAATACTACAAGGTACATCTATGCGGTTTGCCAATCACCAGTATCCCAGTTTGTAAAGGTTCACTAGTGGTCGTCCTAGTTTACCCAAACTCCCCAGAAATAAACCTCAACCAACTTTGCCTCGGGAACAAACACCCAACCGGTTAGTTCAGCCCCTCCAACCTCGCGGCCTAACTAAACCCTAATTCACCTTCGATCCGTCCCTGCCCAGATGCAAAATAACTTAGCCAATCATACAGAAAATAAAAGACAAAGTAAATAAGGGAAATAGAACTATATTATTCATGCCTTCAAATCGAAAACGTTTTTGAAGGAAATTGCAATACGGAATTAAAAACTTAAAAACATAAAAACATGAAATTGTTTCTCAGCCCGAAGGCTGGATCTACTCAAAACAAACAAAGAGACTCGGACGAACAGCTCCGATCTCTATCTCCGGCGACTCCGGCGGCGACGGCGAACTGCGGGACCGGCGGCTCTTCCGACTTCTCGGCGCGTATTGTTGTGTCTCCTTGCCGCCCGTCGCGCCCCTTATTTATTGACTTCAATTTGAATTTGAATTCCCGGCTGTTGCTCCTTCCTAAAGAATAGGCGCCAGCAGTCAACGCGTTTGGAGGATAAGTCAGATCCCCCGAATCCAGGGATTCTGGTACGCTGACGCCTTGCCCACAGTGAATCTTCTGTCCTCAGCCGCTCTCTGCCCAAATCGAAGTCTGCAGGTATTTCCTTCTCCTCCACAGATGGTCGGACCAGGCACGGTACTTGGTAAGAATTCTGGGTCTTCTGCTTCGTGACCTTACCCATTTGCCCGATGTGGTCAAACTGTTGCTTGTCACTACCGCTCCAGAACTTTGCCCAAAGAAGGGGATTTCCTTGCCTCTTTTGCCCAGTGCGCCACCTGTTACCTGCATCACCACACACTCTGCCCAAGCACCTAATTGTGCCCTCCCAGACACGTTAACGACTCAAACTGACTCAATAAAGGGTGTAAAAGTGCTCTAAGATGAGCAAATAAAATGGCTCATCAGAACCGCACACACTTGGATACGCTTGTCCCCAAGCGTGGGCTCTGATTTGCCTGACTCAAGACCAAAGTGAAAACAGAAATGAAAGGAATAGAGAGAAATAAAGCAAAGGACTTTAGCATGATCAGTACAGGGCATAGTACATACAGACAACACAAAATTCAAGTAAAGATAAAAACAAGTCAAGAGTCTGCTCAAGGTCTTTGGGTTCACTCCCTCACAGTGTTTCTCTCTTTTCAGTGTATGGGTTCAATGACACTCATTTTCTGCTGTGACTCCACTTTGCCTAAATTTGCCTTATTGCTAATCTGAGTTTGTTTTAACTAAGTAGGGGGCTTATCAAAGGGACTTTTATTGGGTTGTAGTGTTAGGCTCATATGGGTAATTTTCTGGGAGTAGGCTCTGTTTGGGCAGAGGGCTTTTTGATGTTAGCCTTTTCTCTGCCACTTTGCCCCTTTTCTTACGGGCCTTAGCACAACAACTATTTATTCTATTTTTTTTTTCTTTTTTTTTTTCAACACTATGCCCTAACTCCCTCTTTTCTCTCTGGCTGCCTATGTAATGTGGGCATAATACCAGATGGGTTCACAAAGAATATTCAATCAGGCTCAAAGGGGCTAACAAGGGGCAGTGTTATTTATTTAAGCAAAAGGAAACAAGAAAATGCCCTAATCATCTAACAACCCCTACTCAGTCAAACTACTCATTTCAGCAAACAGGGAAATACAGGCATTGTAAATATCACAACAGACTCTCAAAGAAAGGAATCATATATCAATGTTGGCTCAATTCTCACAGTTTGCCTAGAACAGTTCCATCATCCCTATTTCATGCATCTTAACTATAAAGTTTGAGTTACTGTATGTACGTTTGCCCAAAGTGATCACATAATCATGCTGACTCGATTAGAAACAGGGGTTTGCCCTTTCCCTTTCCCCCCTCACACACTTTGCCTGGGCAAAGTGTGCAAAAGTAATAAGATTGGTAGGGGCTACCCACGACCAGACTATGACTCAAAAAGTTTGGCGCACCTGCCCCCTCACACACTTTGCCTGGGCAAAGTGTGTCAGCAGGGAGATCAACCTAGTCTCCCCCGAACCAAAGTGACTCGGGGGTGACCTTAACAAAAACAAACAAAACAAAATAGAAAAAACAAAAACTAAAAATTACTAAAAACAAGGGAGGGTACTGTTGGGGATCGTGCATGTATACGCAGCGGAAAACAAAAATTTTATTTTATTTTATTTTATTGAAAATCCTATTTTCAATATTACATGCATTAATTGATTTAATTCAAATCTATTAAATAAATAATCCACCATTTAATTTAATTATCAAATAATTAAACATTTAATTCATGCATCTCATACTACATAAATTAAATCTAGCGCAATTAAATTTATCAAATAAATTTATTACTTGTAGCGCAATTATATTTACCATATAAAATAATTACACTACTAATCGGGCGCGGGCGGGCTTGGCTCGTCGTGCTCGGGCGTTGCTCGTTCAAACCTCCGGCGTCTCTCGTCAAATCAGGTTTCACCTCGTATAGGTAATCCCACTCGCGTATTGCACTAGAAATACGAGAGGGAGAATACGACGGGAAAAACGGGCCAGAAAAACGGCGCCGGAATCGGATTCCGGCGAGGCGGGCGGCTGCCGGTGGAGGCGCTGGGCGGCGGCGGGCGGCGGCTCCGGGCGGCGGTCCTCCGAGGGAGGCGGCGCTGGGGGCGGCGGCGAGAGAGGGGAGAGGAGAGAGAAAGACTAGGGCTAGAGCTCTCTAGGTTTTTGGTGTGTTTGTGTTTATGCCTATGGAGCTCCTTTTATAGGTGAAGAAAAGAGCTTCTTGGGCTTAAACCCTAATGGATCGGATCCATTAACCCTAGTCGCCCCAATTCATTAGCCGTCATTACGTTTCTCTCAAATTGACAATCAATTCGATCTCCGAAAAATATAACGATTATATTTTCTTTCTCGTTTTAATTTTCTCATCGATATGAGATAATAATAAAAATTTCCAATTTCACAAAATCGGAAAGCCCATTTAAGGGGTACTGCTAAATCGGGAAATTTCCCAAAATAGAAAGTGTACGCCATCGTGTCCGTTTTCTTTAGCTCATTAATATTTCCAACTCATAATCACAATTATGAATCTCGGATTCAATCATATTGACCTCCGACTATATGTACTTAATTAACAGTTAATTAATACATGATCGTATTCAAGGATTGGTTTACACGAGAATGTGACCCTCAATGGTTCAGGTGTATAACTAGCCGTGGGCTCACAACACATTGTGATTCGAACAACATATTGTTCTTATATCAACTACTCCCGAGAGTTTCAGATTAATAATCATATTATTTAATCTCCGAACAATTCGGTGCCCAACGAATCAGTGACGAGCGTCTAGCAACCACGCTTCACTAATTCCCTAGATACAAATGAAGTGCCTGCAAGAACCTTGTAATATAGTTAGCGTACAGTACGATCCCTCCGATTCATATGTCCTTATCAAACTAGAGATATTGGTCAATCGAGATCTCTTGTTGTGTTTGATAACTTTGCGAACGTTCTAGGCTTCGTATAATCCAGTCGTGATTGATCTAGAGAAACACATTTCTCTGATCACCTCACTGTTCAACTCTGGCCAGAGATTCCGGGACTACGAACCACATAGGACATCAATGATCTATATCAAGCGATCAGATCCCCTACTACCATGCACAGACTTCACATCAGATTTCGAACTGCATGAACATTGCCTCCCTTTTCGACTTACTCCCTTTCCAGGGAATCAGAAACACGTTACGATACAGCTAGTCCTCTGATGAAGTCACGGTGATGTCTGGGTCTTAAGGATTAATTGTGTACAACTATATTATGGAATTCTCTACTCGATCAGTGATAACCACTTAGAGATTCCAGGGAGAGGGGGTTCAGTGAACTCATCAACAGTGAGCACCCACTCATGTATGTCGATGTCCCAACACCGAGGCTCGAGATTAGCCCACATACACTAAGTGCTAGTCTCAAGGGGGAAAGGCCGGGTATCCTTGTTATTGGCGTAACCCATCGACTAGGAACTAAGTTTGACCAATTACGTTGCTTTAACAGAATTATCTCTCGGTTTCCACAAAACCGAATTCATACAACATGTGTAACTGTACAGGACTATATCTATGATTCAACATGGGGAGTAGATATAGCATATGCCTTAATTAATCATAATTAATAATCTTTCATAATTTCGAAATAAATTGATAATATTTATTAATTAAATAATGAATTAGGTTCGACCACAGCCACAGGTTGGCTTGTTGGTCACCTACTCTATCAGGTACAAATTAGGAGGTGGAAGCAGGTGTGTACCTGAATCCACTGTAGTCAAAGTATGCGATCATCATCGCCTTCACTTCCTCGAACACCTTCTCGATCTTGTCCAAACGAGCCTCAATGGCTCCCTGTCTCTCTGCAACTTCCTCTTTGGCCTTAGCCTTAGCAACCGAATCTCTCGCTTCTGCCTTCACCGCAACTGGTTTCTCCTCCAGGAACTTCACACTGCCATCACTCAAGGGCACAATGTCCTGCATGCGCTTGAAGCACTGGATGTCAAACTTGCCCTCCATCATCATGTCCAGCTCTTTGCCCTTCTTGATCAGGTTCATCTTTGTCGCATACACCATCGGAAAATGGGCCAGTGAGAGGCGCTGGAGAGGGTGAGTGCTAAGCCACTTCATCTGGGCACAAAGGCAGGAACTGAAATGCAGCCTGGTCTTTTGAGTCATGCAATACAATATGCCTAACTCGATTTGGGAAACTGCACTGCTGGTGTCGATCTTGCCAAAGAAGTTGATCGCCAGGATTCGGTGGCAAACCCTGAGTGCATGGCTCTTCAACTGGATTGACTTGGTGCTTTGCCCCACGAACTCGCCTCCTTTGCCCAAATCCTTCCAGATCTTCTGCAGCTCCCTCTTTGTGTACTCTGGCAAAGCCCTCAGTGCCTCCTGGTACGCCTTTGACTTCAGATCTGCAATACCTGCCATATCCAAACACAAATCCAATTCATTACCACCAATAGAAACACCTCGACCAAACAGCTCAAACTGAATCCCTATAACTCCCTCGTCCTTGGTCTCTTTGATACCCAGAGACCCAAAGAACTCTCTCACGATGCCTTCATTGATTTGCCCAGACCACTCAAGGAACGACTCCCACCCAATAGCCTTGAAATAACCTCGAACCTCCTTCTCCACACCCATCAGTTTGACCGATTCAAAGCACACCGTTTTGGGGGCCGCGATTTCGCGCGCCGATGTGTCAACCGCCTTCCTCTTTTTCGTGGATGCGCGGGTCCGGCTTCTGGGGGTTTTGTAGGTCACCTCCTCCGCATCGTCTTCCTCCATCGGCTTCCCGGCGGCCGTCGATTCCTCCTTTTCCTTGTCGTCGGAGGTGGATCCGGCAGTGGGGGTGGGAGAGACCTTCTTCTTGCCTTTGCCCGCCGCCTTTTTCTGCTTCTTTTTCGGGGGGCTATCAGCGGCGGCTTTGCCCTCCTCCTCCTGGGCGGCAGTGGCTAGGGTTTCCAGATCTTTCTCGCTAGTGGTTTTGGACTCGTCGATTTCCTTGGCCAGATCGTCGATAGGAGTGTTGTCTGTCTCCGTCGTGGCGGGGCTGGGTAAGATGGTGGTCAGGGGAACGGCGTGGATGGCCTCTTCGGCGGTGGGGGATTTGGTCTTCGCTGGACTCGATTGCTTTGGTGACACCATCTTCTTCAACTTTGATGCAGCAGTACCTATAGTAAGATCAATTAGGGTTCCGTGAGGGATTTTTCTTAACTTGTTTTTTGCTCTTGTTGTTACCATATGGAGAGAGAAAGAAAAGATATATAATGTGTTTTTGAATTTTGAAAATAAGGGAGTTAATGGCAGTTATCGGGAATCGCGGATGGATAGGGGCGTGATGATGGTGGAGTTGCAGATTCCTTAGATGGGACGGTTTTCTTCCTCAAAAATCGCAACTGCCCACTTGCTGATCCCTGATTATTCTCACTACCCCTTGTATGCCCAAAGCCTCAGTCTGCCCAAAGTAAACTCCTGCAAAATAAAAAACAAACATACCCTTCCTCACGGCATAGTCAAAGTCTCTTGTTACAAGTAGGTTTATTCCTAATCTAAATAAAAAGGGAAATAACAAAATTATACAAACATACCAAGTTGCCTCCTGGCCAGCGCCCTAGTTATAGTCCCGGGCATGACCCAATTGCTTGATTCGATCACTCAATCAGGGCAAGCTGCCCTTCCAGATTCTCTTGCCCAAAGTAGGGCTTCACTCTATGACCATTCACTTTGAATATGTAGTCATCATCTTTTTTGCTTTTCAACTCCACAGATCCATTTGGGCTAACATGGTGAACAAAGTAAGGTCCTTCCCACTTAGAGGACAGTTTGCCCGAACGGAACTGATTCCTGGTTTGGTACAGTAAGACTAACTATCCAACTTCAATATTTTTCTTCTTAATCAGTTTGTCATGAGCTCTCTTGGTCCGCTCTTTGTAGTGGGCAGCATGGTCATACGCCTCAATGCGAAGCTGCTCCAATTCGACCAAGTCAAGTTTACGCTCGTTCCCAGCCAGATCCCAGTCAAAGTTGACTTTATTCACCGCCCAATGTGCCTTATGCTCTATCTCTACGGGCAAATGGCAAGCTTTTCCAAAAATCATCCGGTATGGAGAAATGCCAAATGGAGTCTTGAATGCAGTGCGGTATGCCCACAGTACATCATCCAGCTTGCCTGCCCAATCCTTCCCCTCTGGCCTAACTGTCTTCCTTAGAATAGCTTTGATAATCCTGTTGGAGAGTTCTGCTTGGCCGTTTGCCTGGGGGTGATAGGCACAGGTGATTCGATGAGTGACTCCATATTTTCGCAGTAGCCTCTCAATGATATAGTTGCAAAAGTGGGTCCCCTGATCACTGATAAGTGCTCTGGGCACACCGAATCGAGTGAAGATATTCCCTTTGAGGAATTCAGCCAAAATGCGCGAATCATTGGTGGTGGTGGCCTTTGCCTCGACCCACTTAGAGACATAATCAACTGCTAGGAGTATGTATTCCTTACCTTGTGAATTCGGAAATGGCCCCATGAAATCTATGCCCCAGACATCAAAAATCTCTACTTGCAGTATGGGCACAGAGGGCATTTCATTTCGCTTGGTCAAGTTGCCTTCCTTCTGACACTCGTCACACCTCTTGCATAGGTCATAGCAGTCTCTGAGCAAAGTGTTCCAGTAGAATCCGCAATCCAGAACCTTCCTTGCCGTTCGCCTAGGCCCAAAGTGGCCTCCACAGGGTTGCTTGTGGCAGTGATCCACTATGCCCTGCTGCTCAGACTCAGGAATGCATCTTCTAAGGACTTGGTCTTCACATCTTTTCCACAAATAGGGTTCATCCCAAACGTAGCTCCTTGCCTCACGTTTCATCTTGTTTTTCTCATAATACGTCATGCCTTCTCTGAAAATCCCTGTAACCATAAAGTTCACAAGGTTAGCAAACCATGGCTCTTCGCCCAAAGTGGTAATAGAATACAAATGCTCATCAGGGAACGTCTCGGTGATAGGCATATCCTCTTCTTTCTGGAGAATCCTACTGAGGTGATCTGCCACTAAATTCTGATTCCCAGACTTGTCTCGAATTTCAATGTCAAACTCCTGGGTAGTAGGATCCATCGAATAAGCCTTGGTTTAGTTTCCTTCTTTGCCATGAGGTACTTCAATGCAGCGTGGTCTGTGTACACTATGGTCTTACTGCCAAACAGATATGACCTAAACTTCTCAAAGGCAAAGACTATGGCCAAAAGCTCCTTCTCAGTTGTTGCATAGTTGCTTTGGGCAGCATTAAGGGTCTTCGAGGCATAGTAGATCACATGACTTTCTTTCCCTTTCATTTGCCCTAGCACAGCTCCTACTGCATATCCACTTGCATCACACATCAGCTCGAAAGGCATGCCCCACTCTGGTGGTTGAATAATAGGCGATGTGACCAATCTTTCCTTCAAGTGGTTGAAAGCAGCCTTGCAGTCCTCATCAAAGTCCCATTCTACATCATTCTGAAGCAGTCTGGTCAAAGGGCGAGCAATTTGGGCAAAGTCCTTCACAAAGCGTCTGTAGAAACCAGCATGCCCTAAGAACCCTCTGACTTGCTTCACATTCCTTGGGTATGGTAGCTTCGAGATGACTTCGATTTTTGCCTTATCCACCTCTATGCCCTTAGCTGAAATAATATGTCCAAGGACAATTCCCTCTTCGACCATGAAATGGCATTTCTCGTAGTTCAATACAAGGCTCTTCTCCACACACCTTTTGAGCACCATCTCTAAGTGTTCCAGGCAGGAGTCAAAGGAGTTGCCGTACACAGTGAAATCGTCCATGAACACTTCAATTCCATTCTCGAGCAGGTCAGCGAAGATACTCATCATGCACCTTTGGAAGGTTCCTGGTGCATTGCATAGGCCAAAGGACATCCTCCTGTAGGCAAAGGTGCCAAAGGGACAGGTGAAGGTGGTTTTGTCCTGATCCTCTTGAGCAACCCATATCTGCATATACCCTGAGTAGCCATCTAGAAAGCAAAAGTGCTTCTTCCTAGCCAATCTCTCTAACATCTCATCAATGAAAGGCAAAGGGAAGTGATCCTTGCGGGTTACCTTGTTCAGTTTGCGGTAATCTATGCAAACTCTCCACCCAGTTTGTAGTTGTTGATGATTTAAGTGAAATCATTGTCCATTTAATGTGATTGGAATCATTCAAGGCTTTGGATTAATCCTAGTCAATAGAATATGAATTTGGAGAAGTGTGGAGTACACGTTCATATAAAATTGATACGGATTAATACTTTGAATAAGCATGTTGATGCATGTTGAGTTTAATCTCGTGGTTGCATGGTTTGCATGGCTAAGTAATGATTTAATATCATTTATTGTATGCAAATTCGAAATTGCATGAATAGCCATGCAAAACAACATGAATAGGTGCTTAGTGAAAGGGTGTGTTCACTAAAAGGTACCTATTCAACTAAAGGGTGCTTATGTTCAAAGGAAGGGGTGTCTAAAACCTATATAAGGGAGTGAAATTCATTTTCTGAATACACACAATATCTCCTACGAAATTGAGAGCTTTGAAGCAACAAATATTACATAAAGTTCCATAAGTTGCTCGTGTTCTAAGCCTAAGACGCGAGTGTCGTTATTGTCTTATCCTGCGAGGGATTTCGTGATACCCAGGCTAAATAGGGTCGAAATACTCTTTAAGGAAAGCGTTGCTACGCGATTCAATATTATCCAAGCCTCTACATATTTCAGTTAACCCAAAATTACAACAATCTTAAAGAGTATTTCCATATACTGAAAGATGGAAGCGGTTCGAGAGATGACCAGCAAGTTTGGAAAGTTGGAGAAATTTGAAGGCGTAGATTTTAGAAGGTGGCAAAAGAAGATGCATTTTATGCTAACAACGTTGAAGGTGGTGTACGTGCTAAGCACTCCACAACCAGAAGCAAAGGACAACGAAACACCGGAGGAAAATCGGAAACGGTGCAAGTGGGAGAACGACGATTATATATGTCGTGGGCATATATTAAACGGTATGTCTGACTCTCTCTTTGACATCTATCAAAACGTTGAATCTGCTAAAGAACGATGGGATAGTCTTGAATCCAAGTACATTGACGAGGACGCTTCTAGTAAGAAGTTCCTGGTTGGTAATTTTATGAATTACAAAATGTGCGACGGAAGGCCGGTAATGGAGCAATATAATGAATTGCTGCGGATATTGGGTCAATTTACCCAACATAATATGAAGATGGATGAGTCCATCTCGGTGTCTAGTATTATAGACAAATTACCGCCGTCGTGGAAAGACTTCAAACACACCCTGAAGCATAAAAAGGAAGAGTTGTCTTTAGTACAACTCGGTAGTCACTTGCGCATCGAGGAATCTCTAAGGGCGCAAGAGGGTGAAAAACCCAAGGACAAGGAACCTATAAGGTCTGCAACTATTAATATGATGGAAGCATGGGAGAGTTCGTATAAGAACCGAGGGACAAAGCGTCCGTACAACAACAACAATAACAGCAATAATGCTGGGAGTAAGAAGCCTAAGGGCGCTTGCTGGATATGCGGAAAAGCGGGTCACTTTAAATGTGATTGTCGTGCAAACAAGAACAAGAAGGGAACGATGAACAATCGCTCGGGACAAAGGTCTAATGACCAGGGTCCGAACACCAATCAAGGTGAGACTAAGACTCATAATTTAGTTGTTGATATAAATTATGTGCCTATAGTTTCTGAAGCATTTTATATGCAGGATGATTCGGTGGCATGGTGGATTGACTCGGGTGCAACCAAACATGTATGCAAAGATCGTCATTGGTTTCAGAAGTATGAACCGGGTAAAGATGGATCGGTGCTTTACATGGGAAACGAGTCAACTGCCCCTATT
This sequence comes from Euphrasia confusa, assembly GCA_954870475.1. NCBI lineage: Eukaryota > Viridiplantae > Streptophyta > Magnoliopsida > Lamiales > Orobanchaceae > Euphrasia > Euphrasia confusa. Next base: position 11,668,845 of record OX940949.1, on the reverse strand, counting down.
CTTGGTCGCGGAGAAGTGTTGTTGGAATTTAGTTCCGGAAAGTCCTTAGTATTATTAGATGTATTACATGTACCCGGAATAAGGAAAAACCTTGTATCCGATAGTGTTTTATCCAAGTACGGATATAAACAAGTGTATGAATCTAATAAATATGTATTGACTAAGAACGATGTGTTTGTCGGCTTTGGATATCAATGTAATGGGATGTTCAGGCTTAATATTATAAATAAAAATTCTGATTCGGTGCTTATGATTTCTTCTAATGTTAATGATTCATTACTATGGCATGCTAGACTAGAACATGTTCATTATAAGCGTATGATTGAAATGTCTAAACTTGATCTAATTCCTGCCATGAACTTAGAAGAAGATAAGTGTAATACATGCATGCTAACTAAAATTGTTAGGCAGCCTTTTAAAGATGTTCAACGTGAATCTTGTATGCTTGAACTTGTGCATAGCGACTTATGTGATTTCCATGCTACACCTTCGTTGGGGAATAAGAAATACTTAGTAACTTTCATAGATGATTATTCTAGATTTTGCTATGTATTTCTGCTAAGTACTAAAGATGAAGCGCTAGAAAAGTTTAAAGTATTTAAAACTGAAGTTGAACTACAACAAGAGTGCATGATTAAAAAGTTGAGAACCGATAGGGGAGGTGAATATTATGATCCTGTTTTGTTTGAATCATGTGGTATTATTCATGAAATAACTGCGCCCTATACTCCTCAACAAAACGGTATATCCGAAAGGAAGAACCGTGTACTAAAGGAAATGGTGAATTCCATGTTATCCTATTCGGGTTTGAATAGTGGATTCTGGGGAGAAGCCGTGTTAACGGCTTGCTATTTATTAAATAGGGTTCCTAACAAAAGGAACAAGGTTACTCCCTATGAACTTTGGTACAAAAAGAAGCCTAACCTGAATTATCTTAAGGTTTGGGGCTGTCGGGCTGACGTAAGATTACCGGATCCCAAAAAGAAAACTTTGGGAGAAAGAGGCATTGATTGCATCTTTGTTGGATATGCGGTGCATTCCAAGGCGTATCGATTCTACGTGATTGAACCGAATGAGTCAGTGGCGATTCATTCTATCATAGAATCGAGGGACGCAATATTTGATGAAACTCGATTTACATCAATGGTTAGGCCCAAGGATCTGGTGCCTAAGGTGGCTGAAAATTTGGATTTAACCGTGCCCCAGCCTAAGTCGCTTGAACCTCGTCGAGGCACGAGGATAAGGACTAAGAAATCGTTCGGGCCTGATTTCCAGACCTTTTTGGTTGAAGGATCAAGGGACGAAGTTGGCTTCCAATACTCGTATTGTTATCATGTTGATGATGAGCCTAAAACATACGATGAAGTCATGAAATCGCAAGATGTTGCATTTTGGAAAGAAGCCATCAATGATGAGATGGATTCCATTATGGGAAACAACACTTGGGTTCTTGCTGATTTACCTAACGGTTGTAAACCATTAGGATGCAAGTGGATCTTCAAGAAGAAGATGAAAGTCGATGGTTCAATCGACAAGTATAAAGCCCGATTGGTTATTCAAGGCTTTAGGCAAAAGGAAGGCATTGATTATTTCGATACTTATGCCCCTGTTGCGAGAATAACTACAATTAGATTATTGATAGCTTTGGCTGCAATAAATAATCTAGTGATCCATCAAATGGATGTAAAAACGGCATTCCTTAACGGTGAGTTAGAGGAAGAGATTTACATGAAACAACCCGAAGGGTTTGTTATGCCTGGTAATGAGCATAAAGTATGTAAACTCGTTAAATCCTTGTATGAATTGAAACAAGCACCTAAGCAGTGGCATCAAAAATTTGATGAAGTAATCTTGTCGAATGGATTTAAATTAAATCAATCAGACAAGTGTGTGTATAGCAAATTCGATGACTTTGGTAAAGGAGTCATCATTTGTCTATATGTTGATGATATGCTTATCTTTGGTACTGACCAAAGACAAGTGGACCTTACTAAGGCATTTTTATCATCAAGCTTTGACATGAAGGACATGGGGGAGGCGGATGTGATTTTGGGAATAAAAATCAAACGTAAGAACAATGCTATTACTTTAACACAATCTCATTACATTGAGAAAGTGTTGAAGAAATTTCATTGCGATGACTACTCTCCGGTTAGTACCCCTTATGATCCAAGTGTGAAACTTATGCCTAATACGGGTGTTGCGGTGTCCCAGTTGGCATACTCCAAGGTAATCGGATGTCTTATGTATGCTATGACAAGCACAAGACCGGACATTGCATTTGCAGTGGGTAAACTAAGTAGATACACAAGTAATCCTAGCACGCATCATTGGCAGGCTGTTAGGCGTGTATTGAAATACTTAAAGGGAACCAAAGACCTTGGTTTGACATATGTCGGATATCCTTCGGTACTAGAAGGGTATTCTGATGCGAGTTGGATAACCAATATAGAGGATCATTCTTCTACTACTGGTTGGGTTTTCTTACTCGGAGGCGGTGCTATAAGTTGGGCTTCAAAGAAGCAAACTTGTATTACGAGTTCCACTATGGAATCGGAATTTATAGCACTCGCGGTAGCTGGTAAAGAAGCTGAATGGCTAAGGAATTTGGTGTATGAAATTCCTTTGTGGCTGAAGCCTATTTCGGCATTTTCTATTCATTGTGATAGTGCAGCCACTTTGGCTAAGGCGTACAGTCAAGTATACAATGGCAAGTCAAGGCACTTGGGCGTTAGACATAGCGCGATCCGTGAGCTGATCACTCATGGAGTAATCTCAATAGATTTTGTGAGATCTCAACATAATCTCGCTGATCATTTGACCAAGGGATTAGCGAGGGACTTGGTAGCAAAGTCGGTAATTGGGATGGGTCTTAAGCCTCTCTGAATCTTCAAATATGGGATACCAAATTCATTTCTAATTGTATTAGAACCAGAATTCAATTGGGAAGCTTATATTTGAGATTGAAACACATGGAAATTATCCTAAAGGTATGTGTTTGAACCTGCATGTTAAGGTTGAATTTAATTCTTAATGAGTCTTTTGACAAAGTGCATTGTGCAGGTGCACGAAGAAAAGATTCACCTATATGAGTGGGAAGTGTGGCAACTTCAAGAGTCGTGGCTAAGCTCTATATACGCTCATGAATGGATAGGGACACAAGGCCTAATTTTGTGTTGGTTTTCCTTATGGAATTGTAATAAACTTGTGTGTGTTTTGTCTTCATGTATTCAGATGGGTTGAACGGTTCAATCTTTAAGACACCGTGATTCTCGAATATTTGTTAAGTATAATTCACTAAGATGAAAATTCAATCTTCTAGACATTTTCATTTTATGCACTAGTTTGGTTTTATTTGTTGAAATTGTATGATTCAAGGATTACACTTAAATGGGGGAGGAATGTTGATGATTTAAGTGAAATCATTGTCCGTTTAATGTGATTGGAATCATTCAAGGCTTTGGATTAATCCTAGTCAATAGAATATGAATTTGGAGAAGTGTGGAGTACACGTTCATATAAAATTGATACGGATTAATACTTTGAATAAGCATGTTGATGCATGTTGAGTTTAATCTCGTGGTTGCATGGTTTGCATGGCTAAGTAATGATTTAATATCATTTATTGTATGCAAATTCGAAATTGCATGAATAGCCATGCAAAACAACATGAATAGGTGCTTAGTGAAAGGGTGCGTTCACTAAAAGGTACCTATTCAACTAAAGGGTGCTTATGTTCAAAGGAAGGGGTGTTTAAAACCTATATAAGGGAGTGAAATTCATTTTCTGAATACACACAATATCTCCTACGAAATTGAGAGCTTTGAAGCAACAAATATTACATAAAGTTCCATAAGTTGCTCGTGTTCTAAGCCTAAGACGCGAGTGTCGTTATTGTCTTATCCTGCGAGGGATTTCGTGATACCCAGGCTAAATAGGGTCAAAATACTCTTTAAGGAAAGCGTTGCTACGCGATTCAATATTATCCAAGCCTCTACATCTTTCAGTTAACCCAAAATTACAACAGTAGTCGTGTGGCAATCTGCTCATTTCTTTCGTTCTCTATGACTTGTACTCCAGACTTCTTTGGTACCACATGCACTGGGCTAACCCACTTGCTGTTAGATACTGGGTAGATTATGCCCACACTAAGAAGCTTCTTGATCTCTTTGAGCACAACTTCCTTCATTGCTGGGTTGAGCTTCCTTTGAGGATCACGTACGGGAACAGAGTCATCTTCCAGAAGAATGTGGTGTTGGCAGATGCTTGGACTTATCCCTCTGATGTCAGCCAAAGTCCACCCTATGGCCTGTTTGTACTGTCCCAGCACATATCTCAACCTTTCCTCCTCTACCTCTTGCAAATAGGCACTTATGATGACGGGCAAAGTGTCATTATCTCCCAAATATAGATACTTGAGATGCTTGGGTAGTTTTTTCAATTCCAGCATTGGTGGCTTTTCGAGGGAAGGCACCATGATCATTTCTTCAATCTCTATCGGTTTGCCCGGGTTGCCTTTGAAATCCTCCAGAGAGTCTAACTGCTCAATTGCCTCTTGTAATTCTTCTGGTTCGCCCTCCATATCAAACTCAGTAAGCCCTTGCTGAATGGCTATCTCAGTATGGTCATACTTGCCACATTGGAGTGCCTTTGCCTCCACTGCCTTCTCAATTTGGTCAATGTAGTGGATTTCTTCGGTGTCGGGTGGGTGCTTCATGGATTTGTAGAAGTCAAAGGTGACCGTCTCTCCTTCGAATTTGCACGTTAGCCTTCCGGTTTCGCAGTCGATGTGGGTCCTTGCTGTTTTGAGGAACTGTCTGCCCAATATCATCACATGGACTTTACTTGATCTGCCCATATCGAGCACATAAAAATCAGCAGGGAATATCAACTCTTCCACTTTGACCAGGACATCTTCCAGTATGCCCTCAGGATAAACATTAGATCTATCAGCCAGTTGGATCACAACTCGAGTGGGCTTCAGTTGCCCAATTTCCAGGTCTTCGTACATCGTTTTGGGCATAACGTTAATTGATGCTCCCAGATCGAGCATTTCCTTATCTATCTTCATATGCCCTATGATGCACGGAATGTAGAACATGCCTGGGTCTCCACACTTTGTAGGTCCAGTCTTTTTAATCACGGCAGAGACATTCTCCCCCACCTCAAACTTCGCATCATCCTGATATTTGACCTTCTTTGTGCAAAGCTCCTTCAGGAACTTAGCACATCTGGGCATAGCGTTCAGTATGGTCAGAAGGGACATATTGATTTCCACCTTCTTGAACATTTTGAACATCTATTGAGTTTCTTCCTTCTCACGGTTTTTACTCAGTCTGCCCGGGAAGGGTGGCTTGATTTTCGGTGGTGGAGATTTGTCCCTCTTTGCCCTGACTATCACCTCTTCCTGCTCAATATCTGTCCCAGGGTCTTCCTCAATGACTGGGGGTTCATCTAACACGGGCTCCTTACCTTTTACTGCAGACTTTTCCACTGTGGTAAGTGGTTTGCCACTCCTGAGCTGGACGGCATTAACATGAGCATTGTTCACTTCGACTTTTGGGGGCAAAGTACCTCCTTTCTGTTCCAGCTTTGCCACCACTTGAGTAAGATGTGAGACTTGGGCTCCTAGATTTTGGAACTGCCCTCTAGTCTCTTGCTTGAATTTCTCATTCTCTTGGTGGGCTTTGGCATTCTCTTGCTGAAACTTAATATTCTCTTTGACCAAAGTTTCCATCATTTCAGACAGGGTAGGCCCTTTGGTCTGAGCGGGCTGGTGGTACATCCCTGGGCCTTGCTGTTGGTACTGCCCTTGTTGATTGTAACGCTGGAAATTCTTGTTACCATTATACCCCTCATTGTAGTTGTTCCCATACCTATTATCATAGTACGGTTTCCCCCTTCCTTGCCCATTACCGTTGCTCTGCCCCATCGCTTTGACCTCCTCGTCATACAGTGAGGGGCATTCATCAGTGGCATGCTCTGTGCCCTGGCAGATCTGGAAAACTTTTACTCCTCTCTTTGGCCCGGTGGCCATACTGTTCATAAACTTCTCCATTGCGCTGCACAGTTTGTCGATTTTTAAATCCGCAGCGGTTGTTGTCCCCAAATTGGTTATGGGCAACTCACTTCCATCATCTCTGAACTCCTCTTCCATCTCCTTGAAGAGTTTAAATGCCTCCTCAGCACTTTTATTCAGGATGGACCCTCCACTGGCAGCGTGTAAGAGGGTTCTCTCGTGCATCCTTAGCCCAGACACAAAGTACTGGATCAAGTCATGATCAGGGATCTGGTGCTGAGGGCACTTTGCCAACATCTGCTTAAACCGTGCCCAATATGCGGGAAACTCTTCGCCCGCCCCCATCTTAATGCTACTGATGTTCCTTCGCATGTGTTGGATTCGGGCGGCAGGGAAGTATTTTTCCAAAAACTTCTGCTGGAGCTGTGCCCAAGTAGTGATTTGTCCTTCGGGCAGAGTGTAGAGCCACTCTCGTGCTCCATCCCCAAGTGAAAAGGGAAAAGCCAGCAGTCGGATGTATTCACTCAAAGGGGGCCCTCCCCTTATAGTTCCGCAGGCTAACTCGAAGTCTTGAAGATGCCTCTGTGGGTCTTCCATGGGCATATCGCTGAACTTAGGCAGTATTTGGATGAAATTGTGTTTCATCTCCCAGTTCTCGTTGATGGTGGGCAAAGTGATGCCTGATGGTTGGAGGTTCAGATTGGCAGGGAACATCATTTCCCTGAGGGTTGCCATTATGGCTGGTTCCGGTGAAGGTCTTGGTGGGGTAATTGGCTCACCTCTCCTTGCCCTTCTCGGATTTTCTGCCCTTGGTGTTCGGGCAGCTTCTTGGGCGGCACGTGCTAACGCTTTGGCTAGCCTTGTCTCTTTCCGGATTCGCTTCGCGGTCTTTTCGATCTCAGGGTCGTACCAGGGTACAATCTCTTTGCCCGAAGTGGAATCCTGCGTAAACAAAACAAGTCAAACTGTTAGCACAGATGACTTACTGTTGGATATTTGCCTCCCCGGCAACGGCGCCAATTTTGACGAGCCCGTATGCTTGTCGTGGGAGCAACCAAGCTGTCAAAATGATATTTATATTTAGCCAGTACTCTTATTACTACAAAACATAGATAATGGCAAGTGCGTGGGGTCGGTCCCACAAGGAGGCAATTACAGTAGGTGATCTCGGCTTTGCCCAAGGGGTTGTCACAAAAAGATTTTGGTTTGGGGTGCTGTGGCACAGCGGTTTTGCAATCGTTCCACACTTTGACCTAACTACGGCTAACCAAACTAACATGCAAATTAAACAGATCTAAAAAGTAAACAAACCAATCACTCAGATCTAACAAAATACTAAACAGAAAAACTGAAATCAAATAGGAAACAAAGCATCCGGGCAGACAGCTTCACTCAGGATCATTAGGGCAAACTACCGTTCATTGGCACTAAGGATTTTTACCAGCGGTTTGTCAGCAGTTATGGGGTGCAAAAACAAAAGTGGTCCTATTGCGTCACGCCCAGCAATTGCCCCACCCCTCATCTATCCTTACTGTGTAAAGAAAAGGCTAGCTAACACTTTGCCTAATCCCCTGGATCTGAACAATTCGATAACCTTTGCGACCAAACATGGATCTAGTTTGCCCAAACCCGCATTCCCCTCTAAACAGACCCGCTCGGCCAATAGCATGCTCGAAACATACGACCGCATCTCCTGCATGTTCTAGTGCTATGCCCGCAACAATACTACAAGGTACATCTATGCGGTTTGCCAATCACCAGTATCCCAGTTTGTAAAGGTTCACTAGTGGTCGTCCTAGTTTACCCAAACTCCCCAGAAATAAACCTCAACCAACTTTGCCTCGGGAACAAACACCCAACCGGTTAGTTCAGCCCCTCCAACCTCGCGGCCTAACTAAACCCTAATTCACCTTCGATCCGTCCTTGCCCAGATGCAAAATAACTTAGCCAATCATACAGAAAATAAAAGACAAAGTAAATAAGGGAAATAGAACTATATTATTCATGCCTTCAAATCGAAAACGTTTTTGAAGGAAATTGCAATACGGAATTAAAAACTTAAAAACATAAAAACAAGAAATTGTTTCTCAGCCCGAAGGCTGGATCTACTCAAAACAAACAAAGAGACTCGGACGAACAGCTCCGATCTCTATCTCCGGCGACTCTGGCGGCGACGGCGAACTGCGGGACCGGCGGCTCTTCCGACTTCTCGGCGCGTATTGTTGTGTCTCCTTGCTGCCCGTCGCGCCCCTTATTTATTGACTTCAATTTGAATTTGAATTCCCGGCTGTTGCTCCTTCCTAAAGAATAGGCGCCAGCAGTCAACGCGTTTGGAGGATAAGTCAGATCCCCCGAATCCAGGGATTCTGGTACGCTGACGCCTTGCCCACAGTGAATCTTCTATCCTCAGCCGCTCTCTGCCCAAATCGAAGTCTGCAGGTATTTCCTTCTCCTCCACAGATGGTCGGACCAGGCACGGTACTTGGTAAGAATTCTGGGTCTTCTGCTTCGTGACCTTACCCATTTGCCCGATGTGGTCAAACTGTTGCTTGTCACTACCGCTCCAGAACTTTGCCCAAAGAAGGGGATTTCCTTGCCTCTTTTGCCCAGTGTGCCACCTGTTACCTGCATCACCACACACTCTGCCCAAACACCTAATTGTGCCCTCCCAGACACGTTAACGACTCAAACTGACTCAATAAAAGGTGTAAAAGTGCTCTAAGATGAGCAAATAAAATGGCTCATCAATACTTTAGCCCATAACTAATATAATTTAGTTGGCCAATTAAAAGACAAGCTCAGCCCAATTATCAAACTATAATTTGATTAGCTCATAAAACATATAAAACATTAGTTCAGCCCATTAACATTAAACTCATTTTATAAAAGTAAATTAAACTAGAGGCCCAATTTATAAAATGTTTAAACCCAACTAAATTAATACCAAACCCGACTAACACGTGGATAAAAAGGTCATTTTAATTAACTAATTTTTATATTAAAAATTCGGGTTATTACATATATAGTATCGCAATTTGTTGAGGATTCGAACAAGAACAAACACACCAAACAATCACAGCTGCAGTTTGCCACAAAAGCTCGGCGCCGGAAGCTTCGAGCAACAATGGTGAAATCGGGATACGACGACTAACGCTCGATCTAAGGATCCCAAAAGTATCTCTGAACTTCCAAGAACACAACACAAAAGAAATCACACGAAATGACACACGATTTTACGAGCTTCGATCGATTGAAAACCGATCTACGTGCTCGGGGAGGGAGGTGGTTCTAGCGTGTTATTCAAGCTCTCAAGGCTATGAATATGAGTTCAGTTTCAGCTCTACATCACACACACAAGGTGAATTACATTTATACTCACGCACACAAAAAACCCCAAATCTGAAAATCATAAGAACCCTACGATCAAATCAGATTGGGCAAATCCACGCCACACATTTCTAACAGAAATTGTGAACGTCATGCTGTGCGTGAGCTGGCGAGGAACTTGGAGTACTTGGAATCTCGCATTTTCATCCACTAACACGTGAGAGAGGATCGATCCACTGCGCCGCGACATTTCTGTGAACCCAGGCAAAACGGCGTCGTTTTGCCCTGTTGGCGGCAGATTTAAATGAGATGCTGGAATGGCCACTTTGCCCAAACTCAAAGCGCGGTGAGATGGTCACTTTGCCCAGACTTCCAGAATGTATAAAAACACTTCTAGAATTTAAATCTTGTGTACATTCCAACAAATCTCCACCTTACACAATATTTGCAATCCCAGCAAACATCATGTATCAAGCAATCAAAACCTGATCACCTCCAGAATCAAGAATCAAGAAACTGACCTGTTCTTAGACTCGAAGATTCAGAATGCCAACTTTGGACCATCCTCCTGGAAGCTCAACCAAGATTCAAACTCTCACAATAGTAAATGCAGATTCCTCTCCTTCTCCTCTTTCTAGCAAGCTATAGACCATGGATTATCTCCAACCACAGCCTCCACAAACAGCAGAAAACCATAGCAAGCCAAACTGGTTTTTCCAGAAAATTTCCCAAGTAGCCAAACTGGGATATTCTGAACCAAAACCTCCAATGCCATAACCTACACACTCCAAACATGTAATGTGACTTCCCAGCACATCACCATGCCTCAAACTCCCTCAGCAACTCAGAAACACCAAGTCACTAAAACAACCAGAAATTGAATCCAAGAACTCCATGCCTCAAAATCCAATTATCTGAAGTAACCATGCAAACCTCAGTGCAAACAAGTCACTATAAACAACATGAACCTCTGGCCATGCCCAAACCACTCAGAAAACCACTGAGTCAAAAAACCATCAAGCCATCACCATGAAATGCTCAAAACTGACCTGTTTGAGTATTTTCTTGGATAACATGACAACCACAGCAGAACTATCATGCCTGCTGCCACTTCCACACTTCCATCTTCACTGAGATTGTGGAATGTCAACCAACTGGACCAGTTGTTGACACAGTTGAAACTTATCACTTGGAATACTCTTGGTCAAACTGTCTGCAGGGTTGATTTCAGTTGCAATTTTCTCCACCTTGACAACACCATTGTCAACCAGATCTCTCACAAAGTGTAATCTCACATCAATGCGCTTGGACCTGTCATGATAGACATGGTGCTTGGCCAAATGCACATCACTTTGACTATCACAATGCACTGATACCCTTTCTTGCAGAACCCCAAGTTCCTCAAGAAATCCTCTCAACCATATAGACTCCTTGATTACCTCAGTCAATGCAATATACTCTGGCTCAGTGGTACTCAAAGCAACCACAGACTGTTGGGAAGCTTTCCAGACCACAGCACTACCATACAAGGTAAACACAAACCCTGTGAGTGACTTCCTGGTATCCACATTGCTGGCATAATCAGAATCTATATATCCAGTAAGAGCATCTAGAGATCTCCTCACTCTTCTAAACATCAAACCAAACTCAGAAGTGCCCCTCAAATACCTCAATACCCATTTCACACCTTCCCAGTGTGACTTCCCTGGATTGGCCATGTATCTTGAGATACAACTTAGGGCATAGGCAAGGTCAGGTCTGCTACACACCATAGCATACATCAAACTGCCCACAGCTGAAGCATAAGGAACCTTACTCATGGCAACCTCCTCTGACTGACTCTTTGGAGACTGATCCACTGAGAATTTTAAGTGAGCCCCAAGTGGTGTAGTCACTGCCTTAGCCTCATGCATATAAAACCTTTTGAGAACCTTCTCAACATAAGAAGTCTGAGACAAGAACAAAGTCCCATTTGACCTGTTCCTGGAAATATCCATTCCCAGAATCTTCTTTGCCTCTCCAAGGTCTTTCATCTCAAACTCAGCACTAAGCAACCTCTTCAATGACTCTACCTCCACCTTGGAACAACTGGCAATCAACATATCATCCACATAAAGCAGTAGATAGGTAACAACCCTCCCTGTCTTCACTTTGAGATACACACAGCAGTCAAACTGGCTTCTCACAAAGCCTATCAACAACATATAGCTGTCAAACCGCTTATACCACAGCCTTGGACTTTGTTTGAGACCATACAGGGATTTCTTCAACAAACACACCTTGTTGACATCAGAGCACCCCTCTAGACCATCAGGAAGCCTCATATAGATCTTCTCCTCCAACTCCCCGTGGAGAAAAGCAGTCTTCACATCCATCTGTTGAAGCTCAAGGTCAAACTGAGCAACAATGGCTAACAGGACTCTAATTGTACAATGCTTCACCACTGGAGAAAAGATCTCATTGAAATCAACTCCCTCCCTTTGAGTAAAGCCCTTAGCAACCAACCTTGCTTTGTACCTTATACCAGATCCTTCCTGCTTTTTCTTAAAGATCCATTTTCAGCCAACCACTCTTTGATCCTTAGGTCTCTGCACAACATCCCAGGTATGATTCCTATCCAAAGATTGAAGCTCCTCCTGCATAGCTAGAAGCCACTTTTCCCTATCTGAGGACCTCAATGCCTCAGAATATGAATTTGGCTCATCACTAACCATGTTCTCAGCTACCAATAGGGCATAAGACATTGTATCTGCCTGTGCATACCTCTTAGGAGGTTGTATCACCCTTCTCTCCCTGTCTCTTGCAAGTTGATAACCAATACTGACTTCAGGCTCTTCATCACTGACCTCAAAGTCATCCTCATCTTCAACTTGGGCACCTCTCTGAGCTTTAATTACATCTCTACAATGTAACTCCACCTCAAACTGATCCATCTCAGTTGATTCTTTCTCAGAGAGCATGGGCATAGTGTCTTCATCAAAAGTCACATCCCTACTGACCACACACTTCTGGTTTCCCGGTTTAATGCACCACAGTCTGTAACCCTTCACTCCCTTTGGGTAACCAAGAAACACACACCTCAGTGCTCTGGCTTCAAGCTTGTCACCCCTCACATGAGCAAAGGCCAAACTGCCAAAGACCCTCAAATTCTCAAAGTTTGGAACTTCCCCTGCCCAAACTTCCTGAGGAGTCTTCATGCTCAAAGCTACAGCTGGACTCCTGTTGATCAAATAGGCTGCAGTAGTCACTGCTTCTCCCCAAAATGATTTACTTAGCCCAGAGCTCAGAATCATACACCTTACTCTCTTCAGTAAGGTCCTATTCATCCTCTCAGCAACTCCATTTTGCTGAGAAGTAGAAGCCAGAGTCCTATGCCTAGAAATCTCATTCTTAACACAGAAGGAGTTATACTCCTCAGAGAGAAACTCAAGACCATTATCAGTCCTCAAGTTTTTAACCTTCCTCTCTGACTGCCTCTCAACTTCAACTACCCAATCTCTGAAATTCTCAAAGGCATCACTCTTATTCTTCAGAATGAACACCCATACTTTCCTTGAGAAATCATCATTGATGGATAAGAAGTACCTGCCTCCACTCTTTGTATTTGTTCTAGCTGGGCCCCATAGGTCAAAGTGAACATAATCCAACACTCCCTTGGTTGTATGCCTTCCCACTCCAAAAATGGCCCTAGTAGCTTTGCCCAGAACACAATACTCACATACTTTGAGCCTGTCAAGTTGACCTCCCTTGAATGCACCCTGCTTAGACAACTCATGAAGGCCCTTCTCACTGAGATGTCCAAGTCTCCTATGCCATAACTCCACCTTCACTGAGGCAGCAGCTAAGGAGTTCTCACCAAAAACAGTAGAACCCTTCAAGAAATACAAGTCATTCCTCTTGACTCCCTCAAGTACAACAGTAGTGCCTTTCTTAACCTGAAGGCAACCACCAACTGAACTGAAGCTCATGCCCAAACTGTCAAGCATTCCAAGAGAAATCAAATTCCTCCTGAGGGATGGAATATACCTCACCTTGGTCAGTTTCTTGATTGATCCATTTGAGAGTCTCAACCTCACTGAACCAATACCCTCCACCTGACATGTAAGATTATTTCCAAGAACAACCGAACCACCATCTATGAACTCAAAGTCCTCAAACCAATGCTTCACAGGACACATATGAAATGTACACCCAGAATCAAGCACCCACTCCTCATTTCTAGAGTTATAAGTAACTGCAAGTACCTCAGCATCCTCCAAATCAGAAGTTGACTCAACCACATCCACGGATTGAGCAGGCTCTTTCCCTTTGCACTACTGATTCTTCAACTGGTAACAATTCTTCTTCAAGTGACATGGTTTCTTAGGTTGATGCAGCTGCATCACCACCCCCATGTGGTTTCTTCCTGTTGTCCTTCTTTCCCCATGACTTCTTCTTTGTGACAGTTAGACCCTCTGGACTTTGGTGCTGTTCCTTGGCCTTAGGATCCTTCTTGTTCAACTCCTTTGACCTAAGTGCTACCTGCACTTCCTCCAGAGTCAAATCATGAACCCTACCATACAACAATGCATCCTTAAACTGATCATATGATGAAGGAAAAGAACTCAACAACAACAGTGCTTGATCCTCCTCCTTCATCTGACCATCTACATTCTCCAGATCATCTAACAACCTCACAAAATCATCCAACTGGTCAACCACAGATCTATCCGACGACATCCTAAAGGTATACAACCTTTGCTTCAAATATAACCTGTTTGCCAAGGATTTAGTCATATACAAGCTCTCCAGTTTCTTCCACAAACCATAGGCAGTCGACTCCTTGCACACTTCCCTCAACACTTTGTCCTCCAGGCTCAAGATGATCACACTATGAGCACGCATGGAAATTTCCACTGGATCAGGTGTTGATTCTGCAGAGCTCGACTCTTTCGTCTCCTTCCCTTTGCCCTCTGGCGCTGGCGACTGCAATGGGGCATCTAACGCTGAGATCAAACCCTGTTGTACCAGAACCGCCTTCACTTTGATTCGCCAGAGGTTGAAGTCATTCTTCCCCTTGAATTTCTCACGATCGACCTTCGTAGATCCACCCTTCATCATCTTCGCAGCAGCTGGATTTGATTCCCACAGACGACGCCACTTGTTGAGGATTCGAACAAGAACAAACACACCAAACAATCACAACTGCAGTTTGCCACAAAAGCTCGGCGCCGGAAGCTTCGAGCAACAATGGTGAAATCGGGATACGACGACTAACGCTCGATCTAAGGATCCTAAAAGTATCTCTGAACTTCCTGGAACACAACACAAAAGAAATCACACGAAATGACACACGATTTTACGAGCTTCGATCGATTGAAAACCAATCTACGTGCTCGGGGAGGGAGGTGGTTCTAGCGTGTTATTCAGGCTCTCAAGGCTATGAATATGAGTTCAGTTTCAGCTCTACATCACACACACAAGGTGAATTACATTTATACTCACGCACACAAAAAACCCCAAATCTGAAAATCATAAGAACCCTACGATCAAATCAGATTGGGCCAATCCACGCCACACATTTCTAACAGAAATTGTGAACGTCATGCTGTGCGTGAGCTGGCGAGAAACTTGGAGTACTTGGAATCTCGCATTTTCATCCACTAACACGTGAGAGAGGATCGATCCACTGCGCCGCGACATTTCTTTGAACCCAGGCAAAACGACGTCGTTTTGCCCTGTTGGCGGCAGATTTAAATGAGATGCTGGAATGGCCACTTTGCCCAAACTCAAAGCGCGGTGAGATGGTCACTTTGCCCAGACTTCCAGAATGTATAAAAACACTTCTAGAATTCAAATCTTGTGTACATTCCAACACAATTAAAAGAAAAAATCCATTAACAACGCATCAAAATTAATTAACAGCCCATAGGAAAAAAAAATCAATTATACTTATGAATTCTATAAATAAATAAGTAACTAAAACAAATTTTCATTAGCAATATATATAATAGCAATATAGAAAATAAATAATAGCCCAATTAAAATATTTATACTGTAAAATTAATTAAAAGCAAAGAAAAATTAAAATATATAAAGCGTAGCAAAATTAAACTATATAGTAAATTATAAAAATGCACTACACTTCGACCCTATATTGAGGAGGGAAACGACTACATAGGCTCGAAAAACGACGAGTTGGTGGGAGTGACGATCGTGCCCGGCAACGAGCGAAAGGAGTCCGACGAGAAGGAGAGAGACGACCGGAAACAGCAATAGGTTGTCGAGGATGTTGACAATCCACCGTAAAAGAGGCAGCGCGGCGAGTCATCCAAGGGCTCGGAGCGGCCGTCTTTTCACCATTCGGGCCTGTTAGAAAAAATGTAACAAACGGGCTAGTCCACAAAACTGGAAAAAACAAAGAAAGAACGGCCGTCTTTTCACTTGAATTATTTAATACAATAATAATTCCAACAGGGCCTTTCTTATTGGGCTGATAACCCGGATTGCTCTTGTCTTTAATTGGTGATCAACCTCAACGGGCCTACTCAGGAGGCCGAAGCCCAGTCTGGCGGGTCGCGTTTGGAGTCGATGATCGACCTCGACCCGCCTGACCCGGAGTCGATGATCGACCTCAACGACCCTCCTGACCGGCCTCTGGGGGACTCGGGTGATGACTCGATGCTCTACTTAAACAGTTCGTCTCTAGAGACTATAGAAGCTCGTGACTATGCGGCGAAGACAAAACGTAGAAGATAACTTTACATATAACGATTACAAGAATAAATAATACTATTACATTATAAACTTTACATATAACAATTATACTACTTACTTTATAATTATAATAAATAACAAAATGTAATAGTAGTAGTTTGTGTATCACATTCACTGTTTAATTTGTTGTTGATATAAACAATGTTTTTATTTATTTTATGAGCTGAAATTGATTCCATAATTGAGGAGTAAATTAGACTACATTTTGGTTTATATTTGTTTTAATTCTTGTTAGCTTTTAGGATCGTAACCTGGCTCTAATACCACTTGTTACGGGATAAAGCTCTGAACGCCACACGATCAAGATCGGTACCACTAGATACTACTTGTTGCAGATCGACGATGTATAGTACGAATAATAATGCGGAATCCCGAAAATAACTCAACAATAAAATAGAGAAGGAGACAAGTAAAGAAGACAAGGAATTTACGTGGAAACCCAAATCGGGAAAAACCACGGGAGGAACGACGAGAACTTTCACTATAATATTGCCGATGATTACAAGGATTGATATGCACTCTAAAACCCTCTAATCTCACACAATATTATCTCTCTCTATGATGGTATTAACTCGTGTTTTCAGCTCTCTTAATTGTGTCCATGGAGATCCTAATTTATAGATGTAGAAATCCATAAATTAGGTAAACAATAGGATTATGAAAAGAATTCTTTTCCTAATATAACTCTATATCTCCTAACCAAGGAAATAAATCATTGACTTGATCTTCAAGCCCAAAAACCGCAAATAGAGTCCAAAAACGGAACAAGGACCAAAAACTGGTCGAGCACCCAAAAAAACGACGACGGGCTCGGGCGAGCCCGTTTGGGCTCAGGCGAGCCAGGCTTCAGAGAGTTTGGGCTTGGGCGAGCCGGATTGGGCTCGAGCGAGCCGAGCTTCTGAACCGTAACCTCGTTTTCTTCGTCCGTAAACCATCGACTCCCATCAAAGAGCGGTTTTGAGTCATATTTCAACAATCTCCACCTTGACACCAAACCGCGAAATCTCATCGCACATGTGACATCACATCACATATAACACCAAGCCGCGAAATCCCATCGCGCATGCGAAATCACATCGCACTCCATAGTCTCGTCCCTCGTCTTCCTCCAAACGCCCCAACGGGCCTAGTTCCTAGAAGATCGGACCTTCAAAGGTCCCCATGAATCGGAACATACATACCCGAGTGTCTTCTTCGAATTGTGAGCCCAATTCGAGATATACCCTCTCGACCGCTTTCCAAGCGCACATGGCTCACCAGGTTTAGAAACACTCCATAGATCGAGAAACACTCGATCCTCCTTGTCGACTTTCCTCACATGCCCAAGCCGCACATGGTCTAGTCGTGTAGACTCTTCATCCGAGAGCCTAGGTTTTCCCACGGTTACTTCGTTCACCGCTTCATCTTTAATCAGCTTGTTCACTCCGGCCTTCGATTGCATGCCTCTATGCCGGATAGACTCTTCTTGCAAGAGTCAAGGTTCGGCCCCGGTTACTTCCTTCACCGCGCCTTCACGGAGGACATAAGGTCGCTCTGCCTTTTCGTCTCCTCCCAACACTACCAAAGCCTCTTCAGTAGCCTTAGAAACTCCACCTTCTCCGGTGTAGCTAGTATTAACCTCGGTTACTTCTTTCGCCGAGCTTCCATCGAGGACATAAAGGCGACTCGTCTTTCTCTTTTCCCGCAATATTACCAAACCACCTTTGGTAACTCTTAAAACTCCACCTTTACAAGTGAGTTTATAGCCCTTCATATCAAGGGTACTCAAGGAAATCAAATTCCTCTTCAAGTCAGGGACATGTCTTACCTCGCCTAGCGTGCGCACCGTGCCATCGAACATCTTCAAGTGGATATTCCCAATCCCTTCGACCTTGCACGAGGTGTTATTAGCCAAAAACACCGCACCATGCTCCAAAGATTCATAAGTCTCGAACAACTTCCGGTCCGGACACATATGAAACAAGCAACCCGAGTCTAAGATCCAATCACCACACAAGTTGGAGTTCTCGCCTAGAGCCATTAGTAGTTCTCCATAAAAATTCTCATCTACTAATCCAACGTCACCGGAATTCCGATTACCAGAATTATTGTTGTTGCTCTCCCTATTCTTAAATGCGTAGCACTCCGACTCTATGTGTCCCTTCTTCTTGCAATAGAAACACACCTTATTCCCGTGTCGCGACTTCGAATTCCCCGAGTCGCTCCCTTTATCACGGTACTTCTTTTGGACGCTAAGTCCTTCACCCACATCGGGCACACCATCCTTGTTGGACTCCATCCTTTGTACGTTTTCCCTTGACGAGAGAGCCGAAATTACGTTTGTGAGACTATCTCGTCCATAGAGAAGCGTGTCCCGAAAAGCCGCCATGGAGGGGGGTAGCGAGCATAACATCCAAAACGCAAGATCATCATCTTCGATCTTCACGCCAATTTTCCCAAGGTCAGCTACACGCTCCTTGAATCTCGCTACATGGTCTTGAATCGACGACCCCTCCGCCATCTTGAGGAAGTAGAGACTTCTCTTCAAGTGATGCTTGCTGGACACCGTTTTCTCAACGCACATTGACTCCAACAACTCCCATAATTCCTTTGCGGTCTTCGCCTCCGTCGTTTCCTCAGTCAACGAATCCGAAACATGAAGCCCTATGGTCGCCATAGCCATCTGATCGAGCTCCACCCACTCGTCATGCTTCATGTCTTTCGGCTTGTTGTCAACACCAAGTAGACAAATCTCTTGCTTAAGAGATCTGAGGACTAACCTCATCTTGTGTTGACAAATAGGAAACCTTGTGTTGAGACTTAAATTCGGTAGATCGTACCTCACGCTCGCCATCGAAACCTTGCTCCGGAAGGTAGTAGGATCGTAGTCTGGAAGGTCACGAGATCGTTGCCTGGCTCTGATACCACTTGTTAGCTTTTAGGATCGTAACCTGGCTCTAATACCACTTGTTACGGGACAAAGCTCTGAACGCCACACGATCAAGATCGGTGCCACTAGATACTACTTGTTGCAGATAGACGATGTATAGTACGAATAATAATGCGGAATCCCGAAAATAACTCAACAATAAAATAGAGAAGGAGACAAGTAAAGAAGACAAGGAATTTACGTGGAAACTCAAATCGGGAAAAACCACGGGAGGAACGACGAGAACTTTCACTATAATATTGCCGATGATTACAAGGATCTCTAAAACCCTCTAATCTCACACAATATTATCTCTCTCTATGATGGTATTAACTCGTGTTTTCAGCTCTCTTAATTGTGTCCATGGAGATCCTAATTTATAGATGTATAAATCCATAAATTAGGTAAACAATAAGATTAGGAAAATAATTTTTTTCCTAATATAACTCCATATCTCCTAACCAAGGAAATAAATCATTGACTTGATCTTCAAGCCCAAAAACCGCAAATAGAGTCCAAAAACGGAACAAGGACCAAAAACTGGTCGAGCACCCAAAAAAAACGACGACGGGCTCGGGCGAGCCCGTTTGGGCTCAGGCGAGCCAGGCTTCAGAGAGTTTGGGCTCGGGCGTGCCGGATTGGGCTCGAGCGAGCCGAGCTTCTGAACCGTAACCTCGTTTTCTTCGTCCGTAAACCATCGACTCCCATCAAAGAGCGGTTTTGAGTCATATTTCAACAATTCTGAGCAATAGAACTCAAAAATTTCTTTTTCTTATTTTTATTATTATTTACAAGTAATTTTCTGAGAACATTTGACTTGAAAAAAAAAAGTTTATGGAAAACTCCCGAATACAACACAGTTGATATGCCATTACACTGAAGTATATTTTAATGAAGTAAAAATGAAAATTCATTAATTGCGCATGGAAAAAAAATTACAAAATAAAAATATATAATAGAAAATAAATTCAGAAATATATATAATGAAAAAAAAAGATTATAATGAAGTTGAAATAAAAGTATATTTAAAAATATATAATCATACAGTAAAAAAATATATATTGAAATAAAAAAAATGCGCAATAATTCCACAATATCCGTAGCAAAATTAAACTATATAGAGAAGTAAAAAAATGCGCTACACTTTGGCCCTATATTGAGGAGGGCAACGACTACGTGGGCTCGAACAACGAAGAGTTGGTGGGAGTGGCGATCGTGCCCAGCAACGAGGGAAAGGAGCCCGACGAGAACGAGAGGGACGATCGGAAACAGAAACAGGTTGTCAAGGATGTTGACAATCCACTACAAAAGAGGCAGCGCATCGAGTCGTCCAAGGGCTAGAAGCGGCCGTCTTTTTACTATACGGGCCTTCCTTATTGGGAAGATGACCAGGATTGCTCTGGTCTTCAATTGGTGAGGGGCCAAAAAATGTCCCAAAGGGTTTTGAACCCTTTAATTTTCCTTATCATAAATCAAAATAAAAATATATAATAAAGTAAAAATAAAAGTTTATTAACAGCGCATGTAAAAGAAAAAAAATTACAAAATAAAAATATATAATAGCGCAATATATATAGTATCGCAATTAAAAGAAAAAATTCATTAACAACGAATCAAAATTAATTAACAGCCCATAGAAAAAAAATCAATTATACTTATGAATTCTATAAATAAATAAGTAAATAAAACAAATTTTCATTAGCAATATATATAATAGCAATATAGAAAATAAATAATAGCCCAATTAAAATATTTATACTGCAAAATTAATTAAAAGCATAGAAAAATTAAAATATATAAAGCGTAGCAAAATTCAACTATATAGTAAATTATAAAAATGCACTACACTTCGACCCTATATTTAGGAGGGCAACGACTACGTAGGCTCGAAAAACGACGAGTTGGTGGGAGTGACGATCGTGCCCGGCAACGAGCGAAAGGAGTCCGACGAGAAGGAGAGAGACGACCGGAAACAGAAATAGGTTGTCGAGGATGTTTACAATCCACCACAAAAGAGGCAGCGCATCGAGTCGTCCAAGGGCTAGAAACGGCCGTCTTTTTACTATCCGGGCCTTCCTTATTGGGATGATGGCCCGGATTGCTCTGGTCTTCAATTGGTGAGGGGCCAAAAAATGTTCCAAAGGGTTTTGAACCCTTTACTTTTCCTTATCATAAATCAAAATAAAAATATATAATAAAGTAAAAATAAAAGTTTATTAACAGCGCATGTAAAAGAAAAAAAATTACAAAATAAAAATATATAATAGCGCAATATATATAGTATCGCAATTAAAAGAAAAAATCCATTAACAACGCATCAAAATTAATTAACAGCCCATAGAAAAAAATCAATTATACTTATGAATTCTATAAATAAATAAGTAACTAAAACAAATTTGTGTTGATATAAACAATGTTTTTAATTATTTTTTGAGATGGAAATTGATTCCATAATCCGTGGAATAAATTAGACTACATATTGGCTTATTTTTGTTTTAATTATTAGCACAAGAACTCAAAAAATTCTTCTTCTTCTTATTTTTATTATTATTTATAAATAATGTTCTGAGCACAATTGACTTGAACAGTTGATATGTCATTACACTAAAGTATATTTTAATGAAGTAAAAATGAAAGTTCATTAATAGCGCATATAAACAAAATTACAAAATAAAAATATATAATAGAAAAATAAATTCAGAAATATATATAATGAAAAAAAAAAGATTATAATGAAGTTGAAATAAAAGTATATTTAAAAATATATAATCATACAGTAAAAAAATATATATTGAAATAAAAAAATGCGCAATAATTCCACAATATTCGTAGCAAAATTAAACAAAAATGCGCTACACTTTGGCCCTATATTGAGAAGGGCAACGACTACGTGGGCTCGAACAACGAAGAGTTGGTGGGAGTGGCGATGGTGCCCAGCAACAAGGGAAAGAAGCCCGACGAGAACGAGAGGGACGATCGGAAACAGAAACAGGTTGTCAAGGATGTTGACAATCCACCACAAAAGAGGCAGCGCATCGAGTCGTCCAAGGGCTAGAAGCGGCCGTCTTTTTACTATCCGGGCCTTCCTTATTGGGATGATGGCCCGGATTGCTCTGGTCTTCAATTGGTGAGAGGCCAAAAAATGTCCCAAAGGGTTTTGAACCCTTTACTTTTCCTTATCATAAATCAAAATAAAAATATATAATAAAGTAAAAATAAAAGTTTATAAAGGGTTTTGAACCCTTTACTTTTCCTTATCATAAATCAAAATAAAAATATATAATAAAGTAAAAATAAAAGTTTATTAACAGCGCATGTAAAAGAAAAAAAATTACAAAATAAAAATATATAATAGCGCAATATATATAGTATCGCAATTAAAAGAAAAAATCCATTAACAACGCATCAAAATTAATTAACATCCCATAGAAAAAAATCAATTATACTTATGAATTCTATAAATAAATAAGTAACTAAAACAAATTTTCATTAGCAATATAAATTGCCATATATAATAGCAATATAGAAAATAAATAATAGAGCTATTAAAATATTTATACTGCAAAATTAATTAAAAGCTTAGAAAAATTAAAATATATAAAGCGTAGCAAAATTAAACTATATAGTAAATTATAAAAATGCACTACACTTCGACCCTATATTGAGGAGGGCAACGACTACGTAGGCTCGAAAAACGACGAGTTGGTGGGAGTGACGATCGTGCCCGGCAACGAGCGAAAGGAGTCCGACAAGAAGGAGAGAGACGACCGGAAACAGAAACAGGTTGTCGAGGATGTTGACAATCCACCATAAAAGAGGCAGCGCGGCGAATCATGCAAGGGCTCGGAGCGGCCGTCTTTTCACTATTCGGGCCTGTTAGAAAAAATGTAACAAACGGGCTAGTCCACAAAACCGGAAAAAACAAAGAAAGAACGGCCGTCTTTTCACTTGAATTATTTAATACAATAATAATTCCAACAGGGCCTTTCTTATTGGGCTGATAACCCGGATTGCTCTGGTCTTCAATTGGTGATCAACCTCAACGGGCCTACTTAGGAGGCCGAAGCCCAGTCTGGCGGGTCGGGCTTAGAGTCGATGATCGACCTCAACGACCCGCCTGACCTGGAGTCGATGATCGACCTCAATGACCCTCCTGACCGGCCTCTGGGGGACTCGGGTGATGACTCGATGCTCTCTCTACTTAAATAGTTCCTCTCTAGAGACTATAGAAGCTCGTGACTCTGCGGCGAAGACAAAACGCAGAAGATAGCTTTACATATAACGATTACAAGAATAAATAATACTATTACATTATAAACTTTACATATAACAATTATACTACTTACTTTATAATTATAATAAATAACAAAATGTAATAGTAGTAGTTTGCGTATCACATTCACTGTTTAATTTGTTGCTGATATAAACAATGTTTTTATTTATTTTATGAGCTGAAATTGATTCAGAGTAAATTAGACTACATTTCTGAGCAAAATAACTCAAAAAATTCTTCTTCTTATTTTGATTATTATTTACAAGTAATTTTCTGAGAACATTTGACTTGAAAAAAAAAAGTTTATGGAAAACTCCGGAATATAACAAAGTTGATATTGCCATTACACTGAAGTATATTTTAATGAAGTAAAAATGAAAGTAAAAAAAATTACAAAATAAAAATATATAATAGAAAAATAAATTCGGAAATATATATAATGAAAAAAAAAAGATTATAATGAAGTTGAAATAAAAGTATATTTAAAAATTTAATTTGTTGTTGATATAAACAATGTTTTTATTTATTTTATGAGCTTAAATTGATTCAGGAGTAAATTAAACTACATTTTGGCTTATATTTGTTTTAATTCTGAGCAAAAGAACTCAAAAAATTCTTCTTCTTATTTTGATTATTATTTACAAGTAATTTTCTGAGAACATTTGACTTGAAAAAAAAAAGTTTATGGAAAACTCCCGAATACAACACAGTTGATATTGCCATTACACTGAAGTATATTTTAATGAAGTAAAAATGAAAGTTCATTAATAGCGCATGTAAAAAAAATTACAAAATAAAAATATATAATAGAAAAATAAATTCGAAAATATATATAATGAAAAAAAAAGATTATAATGAAGTTGAAATAAAAGTATATTTAAAAATATATAATTATACAGTAAAAAATATATATTGAAATAAAAAAATATGCAATAATTCCACAATATCCGTAGCAAAATTAAACTATATAGAGAAGTAAAAAAATGCGCTACACTTTGGCCCTATATTGAGGAGGGCAACGACTACGTGGGCTCGAACAACGAAGAGTTGGTGGGAGTGGCGATCGTGCCCGCAACGAGGGAAAGGAGCCCGACGAGAACGAGAGAGACGACCGGAAACAGAAACAGGTTGTCAAGAATGGTGACAATCCACCACAAAAGAGGCAGCGCATCGAGTCGTCCAAGGGCTAGAAACGGCCGTCTTTTTACTATCCTGGCCTTCCTTATTGGGATGATGGCCCAGATTGCTCTTGTCTTCAATTGGTGAGGGGCCAAAAAATGTTCCAAAGGGTTTTGAACCCTTTACTTTTCCTTATCATAAATCAAAATAAAAATATATAATAAAGTAAAAATAAAAGTTTATTAACAGCGCATGTAAAAGAAAAAAAATTACAAAATAAAAATATATAATAGCGCAATATATATAGTATCGCAATTAAAAGAAAAAATTCATTAACAACGCATCAAAATTAATTAACAGCCCATAGAAAAAAATCAATTATACTTATGAATTCTATAAATAAATAACTAAAACAAATTTTTCATTAGCAATATATATAATAGCAATATAGAAAATAAATAATAGCCCAATTAAAATATTTATACTGCAAAATTAATTAAAAGCTTAGAAAAATTAAAATATATAAAGCGTAGCAAAATTAAACTATATAGTAAATTATAAAAATGCACTACACTTCGACCCTATATTGAGGAGGGCAACGACTACGTAGGCTCGAAAAACGACGAGTTGGTGGGAGTGGCGATCGTGCCCAGCAACGAGGGAAAGGAGCCCGACGAGAACGAGAGGGACGACCGAAAACAGAAACAGGTTGTCAAGGATGTTGACAATCCACCACAAAAGAGGCAGCGCATCGAGTCGTCCAAGGGCTAGAAACGGCCGTCTTTTTACTATCCGGGCCTTCCTTATTGGGATGATGGCCCGGATTGCTCTGGTCTTCAATTGATGAGGGGCCAAAAAATATTCCAAAGGGTTTTGAACCCTTTACTTTTCCTTATCATAAATCAAAATAAAAATATATAATAAAGTAAAAATAAAAGTTTATTAACAGAGCATGTAAAAGAAAAAAAATTACAAAATAAAAATATATAATAGCGCATATATATAGTATCGAAATTAAAAGAAAAAATCTATTAACAACGCATCAAAATTAATTAACAGCCCATAGAAAAAAAATCAATTATACTTATGAATTCTATAAATAAATAAGTAACTAAAACAAATTTTCATTAGCAATATATATAATAGCAATATAGAAAATAAATAATAGCCCAATTAAAATATTTATACTGCAAAATTAATTAAAAGCTTAGAAAAATTAAAATATATAAAGCGTAGCAAAATTAAACTATATAGTAAATTATAAAAATGCACTACACTTCGACCCTATATTGAGGAGGGCAACGACTACGTAGGCTCGAAAAACGACGAGTTGGTGGGAGTGACGATCGTGCTCGGCAACGAGCGAAAGGAGTCCGACGAGAAGGAGAGAGACGACCGGAAACAGAAACAGGTTGTCGAGGATGTTGACAATCCACCATAAAAGAGGCAGCGCGGCGAATCATGCAAGGGCTCGGAGCGGCCGTCTTTTCACTATTCGGGCCTGTTAGAAAAAATGTAACAAACGGGCTAGTCCACAAAACCGGAAAAAACAAAGAAAGAACGGTCGTCTTTTCACTTGAATTATTTAATACAATAATAATTCCAACAGGGCCTTTCTTATTGGGCTGATAACCCGGATTGCTCTGGTCTTCAATTGGTGATCAACCTCAACGGGCCTACTCAGGAGGCCGAAGCCCAGTCTGGCGGGTCGGGCTTAGAGTCGATGATCGACCTCAACGACCCGCCTGACCTGGAGTCGATGATCGACCTCAATGACCCTCCTGACCGGCCTCTGGGGGACTCGGGTGATGACTCGATGCTCTCTCTACTTAAATAGTTCCTCTCTAGAGACTATAGAAGCTCGTGACTCTGCGGCGAAGACAAAACGCAGAAGATAGCTTTACATATAACGATTACAAGAATAAATAATACTATTACATTATAAACTTTACATATAACAATTATACTACTTACTTTATAATTATAATAAATAACAAAATGTAATAGTAGTAGTTTGCGTATCACATTCACTATTTAATTTGTTGTTGATATAAACAATGTTTTTATTTATTTTATGAGCTGAAATTGATTCCATAATCGAGGAGTAAATTAGACTACACTAGTATCTTTCAGCCCGTGCAATGCACTGGGAGTAAAACTCAAAGTTTTACTCGGTTTATTTTAAACTTAATTTAAGTATAAATGTTTAAACGAGCTTGGTTCTACATCCAGAAGTATTTGAATACATTGTTTTATATTTACATTACATTAATTGGCTAATTATATTTTAAATTTTTTATTAATTTTTTGTAAAAAAATTAATATTTAATAAAATCATGTTGTTCAATATAAACAAAATTATGTATCGAAAAAAATGCATGATCTATATAAAATGATTTAATTGTTAATCGAAAATTAAATAATTTAGTATAATTATGAAACAAAACGAATAAAGATTTTTATCTTTCAGAAAATCGAGAGTCTCAGTATCGGACGGAGGGAAGATGAGCAAACAGTGAATGTCGTCTAATATGATGTCCTTTTGGAGTGATTTTACTAAGTCATGAGGTCAAACTAACTTGTTGAATACGCCGAGTAGCCGTAGATACAAATCTGCGCCAAATTAAGAAATATGAAATAAAGAAACTTAATTAGATGTCTCTTACCAAAACAAAAATAAATAAATAAACGGATACATGAAAATATTTTTGCCGTAGATGTGCATATGTCATAGACAACAATAAGTAAGATATGAAAATAGTCAGAACCTGCACAACCAATTATTTCTCATACATTGACTATAAATTGTAATTGTCGAATACCAATATCTTCTGCATTATGAAATTTCTAATCACTTTCTTGTGATTGAAATTTCAAACATAGGACCAACGACATACGCTGAAGGTGAGAGTAAAGCTGAATGACTTCTGCTTCTATGCGCATGGTTGTGATGCTTATTAATCTAACTTGAGATATAGTTAGACATCAGAAAAAATCAGTAGTAATTGGAACTAAAGTTTTTGATACAACAACCCACTTTATTACCTTTGGATGTAGAAGATCAACCTAATGCAACTTATAAATAGTGAATATGTTACTTTTGTACATAAATAAAGGGAAAGAAAACCGATCGAGGTATCACACCGAAGCTTACTACATAATCCGACGATATAATCGATATCGTAACAATATAAATAATCTACTTATCTCGCATTCTTAATTTATTTTAATAATTTACTTGTATTAATAATGATAAATAAATATAATAAAAAAATATTGAAAGTATATATATTTTTTCATAAAGTAATATTTTATTTTATTTTAGTAATTGGGAGTCAATTATAAAAGTCTCTTGGTGTAGTAAACGTCCACACAACGTGGCTTGCTATATCGACGGATTTTGGATTAATTGATGTAGACAGTTATAGGGAGTTGTGAAGGATTGTGAGTTATCATAAACGTCCACACAACGTGGCTTGCGGTGATGTTGCGGTTCCAAACGGCTCACCTTAGTACTGAGTAATGGTTTACACTTAGGTACGCTTTATAGTATTCTTCCCAACGAAGTTCCGCTATAATTGATGTACGACCGAAGGAAATCTAATTGCTAAATCATTTGGATAGGTAAACGTCCACACAACGTGGCTTGCCATATCTGATGGGATTTTAGATGTGATTAGTGGTTTAATGATATTATTTAAGGGAGATAATATCGGAGATTAAATCGATTGTTTGTTGTTATATGTGCTCATAGATTAGGATATGGCTTTGAACCCACTTTATGTAATACGTAAGGATTTAAACTCATTGGTCCCTAAATGTATTGATTGGAATAGAGATCTAGACATTGCCCGGACTGTTAAAGAGTACAAGTTGTACTCAGTGAGCTTTGTCCTCCCGAACCTACTAATGTCTTAACATTTGAGGAAAGAACTGATTTGATATCGTGTTCAAACTCAAGGAGATGTTTAGACATGATGTAGAGGCTAGACAAGAGGCAATGAGGATACTCATAAAGGCCAGTCGATTCGAGGAAACGCTTAAAAACGTTTTTGAGATGATTGACTTTTTGGACGAGTTGAAACGGAAATCGCAAGCTCTTGTAGCCAATGCCGAAGATTTCGAACCTAAGGGTAAAATCGGGGGAAAGGAAAAGCAAGCAAAGAAACCCAGTGGTCCTAAGTTGCTTAGACCACGCGATGGGACAAGAAAGCCGAGAGGCAAGTATTCTCGATGCAAACAGTTTGGGTACTGGAAGTCTGATTATCCTCTCAAAGAAAGTACGAAATTTTTCTTTAGTCGTAAAACATAGTCAGTGGTATTATCTACCGGAACCTGGTGTGTAGATATGGAACCACTGACGGTATGTGCATTTTAAATGCAAGGGTTCCAGGAAACCCGACGACTTAGAAAAGAAGAAATCGTAGTCTACATGGGCAATGCTGTAGAGGAGGCAGCAGTTGCAGTGGAGGACATCTTATAGGATTTCATTTTGGGTTATTGCTTTTATGTACCTTTTATATTAGAAAGAACTTTGTTCTGGATTTCTAATGAATGGATATTTTATTTCTTTTAATCATTTGATGGTTATAAGAAGAAATGAAGATATTATCTATTCTGGTACATTAGCTAGCAATATATAAATGATGAATCCTGAGTCCACCACGATGCAACGAACCATAGTATGAAACTCGTTTTACTAATAAGATATTTCTTTATCAATTATACTTGTGGATTCTTATGCTGAGTCATGTTTATTCAAATAAGAAGTTCAATGGTCGAAAATTGATTTTTGATCAATTAAGTTGAAGGAGTGGACCTTCCGACCTAAGAATCTAATTTGGAAGATAATATGACTAAGCAATCCTTTATGGATATAAGATGTAAGATCCGCACAAGTATGAGAATTGATTGACTCTGATGTATGCGGACCTGTGTCTACTCAGACAATAAGGTACGAGTACTTCATTTTATGATTACTCGAAAAATGGATTAGAATACCTGATGTGCCACAAAAGCAAGTGTTTTGACAAGTCAATGGACACTAAGCAATTGTGGAGAGCCATCAAGGTATATCCATTTGTAGCCTGCGATTTGATCGCGGAGGCAAGTACCTGTCTGAGGAATGCATGGCATACTAATCAGAAATTGGGATTTGATCCTAAATGACTTCACCATACACTGTTGTGTAGAAATGGTGTGTCGTAAACAAGAAATGGAACTCTTATAGAAATAGTAAAATTATGAGTTATACGGAACTACCTATGTTCTATGGATATGTCTGGAAACAATGGCGCATTCAAATGCGGTTGTAGAATATCCTAGAAGAACAAAAGATGTGTGTTCAATAGTACTATGAACCAGAAGGACGTTATAAGTTCTAACGCCCGGTTCTTAGAGAAAGACTATATAATGAACCACAAGCCCAAGGTGACATAATGCTTTGAAATGAGAGAGAAAGATTAAGACTTAGAACCAGCCAAACCGAGTAGCGGTACACCACTAACTGCACCTACTGTTATCACTGTTTATACACCGGAATGCCGTTGTAGTGGGAGGTTGTTTGACAACCAGAGATATTCATAAGACTAGGAGAGTTTCGAACTCTGGACCTAGTATACATGAAATCGATCCCTGGATCTACATGAAGGCCGTACTAGATCTAAATGTGCCTTCTTGGAGAGCAATAAGGATTATTGCTAAGAGGCAAGATCATTTAGTGTACAAGCTTAGTTGATCCATTTATGGATTGAGACAAAGCATTGAGTTCGTGGTACTTGCAAATTGATGAGATAGTCCATTTTATGGATTCATCGAAAGCATAGACGAATCGTGTGTATGGGAAACGTGATGGAAACAAGGTGGTGTTTCTCGGAGGTTTTATGTAGATGACATTTTATCATTGGTAACAATGTAAAGATGTTGTCATACATAAAATGATGGTTGTCTAGAAAAATCGATATATGAGATGAAGAAGAAGTTAGAGCATGTTCTTAAGATCTGGGATCTCAAGAAAAGAACATTGTACTTCTCCTGGACATCTTACATATATATGATTATGGTTCGTTTTAACATGCAAGATTCCGAGAAAGGTTCTTTACCTTTCAGAGACGGAATGCATCTATCTAAGGATATGTGTTTTGGAACACAAAAGGAGATAGAAGCAATGAAAGCAGTTTCCTACACTTTGAGTGTGGAAAGCTTAATAAATGCATTGTTGAAAACAAGAACCTGATATCGGCTATGCGGTTAGCATAGTGGGAGGATATCAAGGTAATCCTGGAAAGGAATATTCGACTGCCGTAAAAGTACTTTCGAAGTACTGTTCTAGACTACGAAGCAGACGAGTTTTTCCTTTGGATTACATTCTCTTAGATTTCTAATCGAACGAGGACCGGTGTAAGTCGATATCAGGCTATGTGTTTCACTATTGAAGGAGAAGGAGTTTTAACATGGAAGAGTGATAAGCACGATGCTTTTCGGACTCTGCCATGGGTAACCAAATAGCGGCCTCAGAGGCAGCGGAAGTTTTGGTATAACTCCGGGATAATCTCTGGGACTTAGATGTGATTCTTAATTTGTCAAAGGCTATGTAAATAGCGGTGCAATGGCAAATGGTAAGAAATCACTAGTCCATAAGTGTAAGATAACACATAGTGCAAGTACCACCTGATACGAATCATCGTCGAGGGAGACGACGCTGTAGTCACCAAGATAACTTCAGAGCGGCAACCTAGAGTGCTCATTCACATAGTACTTCTTGGAAGTACAACCTAAGAACGTGATGAGTATGGGAGTCGGGAGTTTGGAGGAAATGACTAGACCTTAGTACAAGTGGGAGATTGTTGGAGTTGTGTACTTAATGTCTAGATTTAAGTAACGCAAACTCACGATCCATTGCCATTAATCTATTTAATTAAATAAACAATTATTTGCATTTAATTATTTATAATTAAATATATGCAAATCATAGTCCTGGATTTTATACGTTGTAGTTAGTATGGTGTTGCATGGGCACACAGAAGATCATACTATCGGTTACTCGTATTTAATCGAACAGTTGCTCACGACCTAGATGGACACGGACCAATCCATCGGTATAGTCGTTGTGTGAGAGAGAAAATAATTTATCTTAATTATTTTATCACACTTGTACACTTGGTGTATTGAGCGGATCGTTGAGATTCATCGATTAGGATTGCCGGCGATAATCGATTCGAGTCTCAGTGTATTTTATTCTTAATCCCCGATATTATTGCGGGTGTGTATATTTAATATAAGTGACTTTGATTTACCAAAGGAATTAACCGATTTAATTATTGGGTTGATTACCGGTTAAGTTGGGTCACTATATTTCATATATGACATGCCGTGAATAATTGACCGGAAAGTGTATCCCGGAAGGGTTGATAATATCCCCGAGATGAGTTCATAAGGAATTATTATGTAAACCCTGCAGGTGGATTTAATCCGCATAATAATTAAGGTTGAATGGTACTAGTCTCGGTTACAAGAGATGAATAAATTAATTAGCAATAAATTAATTTTATACATGGATATTTATATCTTAAATACACGGAATAAATAATACTACCGGAGAAATATTATTTGACATAATATGGTTTAATATTGGGAGTGCAATTAATTTTATATAGTGGAAAATAGAATTAATTAATAATAGTAAGAATTAATAGATTTGGGCTTGGTGGGCTCAATTTAATCACTATTATTGGAAGCCCAATATTCTACCTCCTTTAGATCCCCTACGTAGCCTATAAAAGCACTACATGGTCTTCTCTATTCTCATAACTTGAAGATCACAATTCTAGAGAGAGAAAGTAGAGAGGAGGATCCATGGAGTTCGGTAGATCGTCGCCCACACGACGTCCGGGCTAGTGCAAGGTGAAAGTCGTAGGCAGTAAATAAAACGCAGTGAAATGCGCTGCCTAGACAAGGCAGTGTTCTGCGGCAGAACATCGTATGCCGCAGCCCGATGCCTTGTACAGAAAACGTTCGTTTTCTGTGATTTACTTAATTTTAATATTTTATTTAGATTAGTCAGATTGTTTATATGATAAATATGTATGTGATATATGTATATAAATTGCAGCGGAATTAATTAAAAATAAATCACTCGAACGAACTCACACACACGTACGAAAATGTAAAGAACACGAATTTAAATCTTTGTATGTGTATTTAAATTATACACATACGAAACGGCCTTACGGCCAGAAACTTTATTAAAGAACGAGTCTTTACAAAACGATACTCTTGGATTTACAAAGATATTACCAAAGGCTATACACATGTATGCCTTCGTATGAATCGTATCCAATGAGTATGAACAATCAACAACAAAAACCTAGCTACTGAAATGAACACCTATACTAAGCTATCGAATCATCAGCTGAACAAAAGAACTCTCTTAGGGACGAGAGAACGCACGGCACGACGAGCTTCACGAATGAAGTCGCGACTCTAAAAGCTCGATGATCGATTCCCGAAGGAAATGTGTTTCTGGAGGTGTTAATATGTTGTATGAGTGTTGCTGAATAGTGTTGGGGTCGTCCTCTATTTATAGGAGGAGATTCCCAACAGAATTCCTTGATTTGCTAGGTCAACAATCGGTTGAGATATTCTAGGGCAGGCTGCTTTGACCGCTGTCGCAGGAATGCCTTCTGAAGTTCTTCTGGAATGCTCTGCCACACTGCACTGCCTTCCATACTGTCTGGACTTCAGCATTCCCTTGCCCTACGCTCATGCTTCGCTCGATATCTTGACTCAACCTCTTGTCCAAGCCTTGCACTGCTTGCGGCATTGTTGGAGTTGTGTACTTAATGTCTAGATTTAAGTATCGGTAAACTCCCCGTCATAGCATTTAACCTATTTAATTAATAAACAATTATTTGCAATTAATTATCATTAATTATTTACGCAAAATATAGTCCTGGATTCTATACGTTGTAGTTAGTATGGTGTGTCGGGCCCACACAGAAGATCATACTATCGGTTACTCGTATTTAATCAAACAGTTGCTCACGACCTAGATGGACACGAACTAGTCCATCGGTATAGTCGTTGTGTGAGAGAGAAAATAATTTGTCTTAATTATTTTACCACACTTGTACACTTTGTGTATTGAGCGGATCGTTTGAGATTTATCGATTAGGATTGCCTTGGATAATCGATTTAAATCTCAGTGTATTTTATTCTTAATCCCCGATATTATTGCGGGTGTGTATATTTAATATAAGTGACTTTGATTTGCCAAAGGAATTAACCGATTTAATTATTGGGTTAAGTACCGGTTAAGTTGGGTCACTATATTTTATATATGGCATGCCGTGAATTCTTGAAGGGACAGTGTATCCCGTAAGGGTTGATAATATCCCCGAGATGAGTTCATAAGGAATTATTATGTAAACCCTGCAGGTGGATTTAATCCGCATAATAATTAAAGTTGAACGGTACTATTCTCGGATATAAGAAATGAATAATATTTATTGAGCAATAAATAAATTTATTCATGGATATTTAAATCTTAAATACACGGAATATATAATACTACCGGAGAAATATTATTTGATATAATATGGAATAATATTGGGAGTGCAATTTTATTTATATAGTAGAAAATAAATAAAATTAATATTGATAAGAATTAATAGATTTGGGTTGGACCCAATTTAATTTTCAATATTGGAAGCCCAATATTTATTCTCCTTATGATCCCCTACGTAGCCTATATAAGCACTACATGGTCTTCACTTTTCATAACACAATTAATTGACCTACGCCAATCATAAAGTTTTGAGAGTGAGGAAGATCCATAAGAGTTCGATAGATCGTCGCCCACACGACGTTCGAACGAGGTGCAAGGAATACGTGGGAAGATCGCAAGGTCATCAAAGGTGTTTGATTTCGTTTCTCCGCACAACGAATCGAAGGTAAAATCATAAACCCTCTTTTATGATTTTATGTGAATCAATTGTAGTATATACATGAACACACGATCCGGATAAACGTACGAACTTCGGGGACGGGGATTCGAGATCCCCGGCGAAGATCGAGAGAACCCTCGGTTTGGAACCGAGGGGGCGATCGAACCCTAGGGTTCGATCGAGGCGCACGGACGAGGGAGCCCCGGCTGGACGCCGGGGCAAGCGATCGACCTAGGGTCGATCGCGGGGAGACCGCCGTGGGCTGGTGCCACGGCAGCTGGTTCCTCCCCAGCCCTCCACCGGCGGCCAGGCACGACGGAGGAGCCCCGGCTGGAGCCGGGGCATGCGATCGACCGCAAGGTCGATCACGGGGAAAGCCGCGGCTGGAGCCGCGGCGGGTCAGCTGGGGGCTGACCGCCCCTCCTCCGGCGATGGTGGTGAGTCGCCGGACTCACCACCGGGGGCTGCTGGACAGCCCCGGCGATCGCGGCGTGCGATCGCGAGCCCCTCGCGGCTGGGGGGGCTCGGCTAGGGTTTTCTAGCCGCGGGGTTTCATCCCGTGGCAGTGATGCTCAAGTCGAGCTCCGTCGACGTGAGATGGTTCGCGTCCATGGATCCGACTCGCGGGAGAAAATCGGCTGGGGGCGGGCTGCGTGTCTTCGGGCGCGTAGTCTCCAATGGTCGGACTCCTGCGGATGAGTCGGGGATCCAATCTCCGGCGATGAAGGATTTCGGTCGGGCTATCGGTTCCGCATAATTTTAATAGCCTGGGATATCGATTTCCAACAATTGGTATCAGAGCGTTTGGTTTCGTGTTCATGTATATGCTCGATTATTGTTCTACCTTGCAGGATTTCCGGCTATCATGGTTGATTTAATTATTGCTTAATTAATTATCATGATTATTAAACTCTCGGACATGTCGAGATTCGTTTTATGTGTGGTGAATGCTTGTAATAGTAAAAATTCGGGGGTTGACCGAATTTAGGATTTATTATTACGTTCTACTTTTTCCGGAAAATGTATAGGGTCGATTTCATGTATAGAATCGATACCGGATAATTGTAATTTAATTCTTGTAATTTTAATTACGTTGGTTCGATGTTGAGACGATCGCCGGAAGACGAAGAGGGTGTGATGAAGAAGGCAATGGACGAAGGGGCCGATCATCCCCATGATCGACCCCATGGATCGATCGCCGGCATGGGGCTGTCCGCGGGAGCTTCCGGCCACGCCGGCCACCGGTGGTGGTGGCGCGTGGGCTGGGGGCAGCGGCGGTGCTCCTCCCGGGCGGCGGTCGACGGTGGGGGTGGTGCGGGGACTCCCAACCCGCGCTACTCCTACCATAATCCGACTTTCCGAAATTAATTCGACTTTCCTATTTGAGTGTTTTCCTTTTAGGAAACTCTCATGGATTAGGAAAGAATTAATTGAATTGATTTTATTCCTATTTGCTTTATTTCCTTTATGGAAATATTCATGGATTAGGAATTTAATTAATTTGGTATTAATTTATTTCCTATTTGATTATTCCTATTCTTGGGAATTTTCATTAGATGGAAATAAATTGATAATGGAAAGTAGAGGAGTCCTAAATTTATTTTTGTTTCCTTATTCTATTATAGAAGTCTTCTAGAATATTCCGAGTTTTACTTGGATAGATTATTCTAAAAGATTTAATAGAATTAGATGGGAAATTAAATAAATAAAAATATTAATAATATTTAATTTTATTTTCGATATATTCGATTGACTTAATTTTCGAATTAAGTAACTTTTGGATTAATTGAAAATAAATAGACTTAAATATTAGAGATTAATATTCTCGTCACATGGAGCATTCAAGAACGAAGACTGAAGACTAGAAGATGCATACGGAGATGCGACAAAGCCATGATAGTCGGAAAATAATTTTCTAGCATTATTTTGACTATGTGCTACTATGTGCTTTATTGCTTGTATGCATGCTATATGTGTTTACATTATGCACTAAATAGCGTATCCCTTTATTATAAAAAGCTAAGTGGGAGAGGGTATGGAAACATACCCATGGTCTCCATTACTGTTCTCTTGGTGACTCTTATGGACTTTTGAAGTTCGTATAGACGAGTCATTGGAGGAGAATTCTTGTAATTCCTTTTATGAGAAACGTTGATTAAGTTTATCAAACAATGCCTAATTTGTATTTCCAAAGCTGATTTCAAGTCGACTCATTCTCACCCCGGGGAGTGGAATGGAGCCAGAGCCACTTGGTCATGTAGAGGACACAAATTAGAGACTTTCGTGCCATACTTTGATAGATGGGTCGTTTGTCTGCTCGGCTCCCTCATTTATGAGAGATAGGGTCGTTCGCATGGTGAATCACTGGTTAGAAACTTCGAGTTTCACTTATGATTCTCCACGTATTGATCTACGAGATTAAATGGATCAAGTAATTGGGAGTCAATTATAAAAGTCTCTTAGCTGGTAAACGTCCACACCACGTGGCTTGCTATGCTGACGGGCTTTGGATTAATTGATGTAGACAGTTGTAAGTAATTACGAAGACTTGTGAAGTTATCGTAAACGTCCACACCACGTGGCTTGCGGTGATGTAGCAATTCCAAGTAGTTTACTTTGGTACTGAGTAATGGTTTACACTTAGATACGCGTTGTAGTATCCCTCCCCACGAGGTTACGCTATGATTGATGTATGACCAAAGAAAAACTAATTGCTAAATCATTTGGGTGGGTAAACGTCCACACCACGTGGCTTGCCTTACCTGATGGGATTTTAGATGTGATTAGTAATTTAATGATGTTATTCCAGGGAGATAACGTCGGATATTAAATTAATTGTTTGTTTAAATGTGCTTATAGGTTTAGAAAATTGCTATGAATCCACTTGAGATGATACTTGAGGAATTTAACGCACTGGTTCCACACTGTGTTGAATGGAAAGAGGAGTTAGACATTGCTCAGACTGTAAAGGAGTACAAAGATGTACTCGGTGAAACTTGTCCTCCTGGACTCACCATTAACTCGACTGAGGATGAGATTTTTGACTTTGAGAAATGGGATAGTGCTCGTTCATTAACCATTAATCATGATGTCATGCTCAAACTCAAGTTGCTGTTTGGACATGATGAGGAGGCTAGAAAAGAGGAGATGAGGATACTCATAAAGATCTGTTACTTCGATGAAACACTTGATCATGTTTTTGAGATGATGGATCTTTTGGACGAGTTGAAACAATCGCAAGCTCTTATAGCCAAAGCCAAAGGTTTCGGACCTGAAGGCAAAGGAAAGGAGAAGAAGACAAGGAGGTCCGGTGGTCCTAAGGGACTTGGACCAAAGGGTGGGATAAAGAAGCCTTCTGGCAAATATCCCCAAGGAAAGCAGTCTGAGTACTGGGGGTCTACATCTTGTCCTCTCAAAGGTACGAATTTTTCTTTAGTCGAAAAACACAGTCAGCGGTATTATCTACCAGAATTCTGGTGTGTAGATATGGAACCACTGACGGTATATGCATTCTAAATGCAGGGGTTCCAGAAAACCCGGCGACTTAGATAAGAAGAATTCGAGTCCTCATGGGCAGAACTGTTGAGGAAGCAGCAGTTGCAGTGGAAGACGTTTATTTT
Organism: Euphrasia confusa; assembly: GCA_954870475.1. Taxonomy (NCBI): domain Eukaryota; kingdom Viridiplantae; phylum Streptophyta; class Magnoliopsida; order Lamiales; family Orobanchaceae; genus Euphrasia; species Euphrasia confusa. The sequence goes on along the minus strand of OX940949.1, from coordinate 11,630,879 downwards.
TGATAGTTATAGGATTTCATTTCAAGTTTATTGCTTTGTACCTCTTATTTTAGAATGAACTTTTGTTCTGGATTTCTATTATTAATGGATATTTTATTTCTTTAATCATTTGATGGTTTGGATAAGAAATAATGGAGATATCTATTTTGGTACATTAGATAGCAATATATGAATGATGAATCCTTAGTCTACCACGATGCAACAAACCGTTGTATAACTTGTTTTACTTATTAGATGTATTTCTCTTATCAATCATTATACTTGTGAATCCTTGAACTTGGTAGTATCTATTTAAAAGGGATTCAAAAAGGTCGAAATTGATTTGATCAATTATAGTTGGAGGAATGGACCTCCCGACCTAAGAGTCGATCTTAAAAGATGATACAACTAAGTTAACCTTTCTGGATAAAGGATGGAATTCGGACAAGTATAGAGAATGATTTATGATTAATGCGGTATGTGTAATTAGAAAAGGTACGAGTCGTTCTTTCAAGAATACTCAAAGATAGGTTGGACTACTTGCTGTGCCATAAAGGCGGAGTGTTTTCAACACAAAGCCATTATGGGGATCCTTCAAAGTATATCCATTGGGAGCCTGCGACCTGTTCGCGGAGGCTGTCACCTATCTAAATAACATATAGCATAAATCAAAGGTTGAGATTAAGTCTCAAGCGACTGCACCATACACTGATGTGTAGACATGGTGTGTCAGGAATGAGAAATGGGATTCTAATGGTAAAAGAACAAGTTTGTTCGGAACTACCTATGTTCTATGGATTTTCTGGATACAACAACATATTGGATATGGTTGTAGAATATCCTAGTTGAACAAGTAATTGTATGTTCAATAGTACCACGGACCAGAAGGGTGTTCTCGCCCGGTTCTTGAAGAAGACTATTAGATGAACTACAAATGCCCTAACTGACAAAGTACTTTATAATGAGGAGAGAGAAGACTGAGAACCAGCCTAACCGAGTATTAGTACACCACTAACTTCACCTAATGTTATTACTGTTATACACCGGAACGCCATTGCAGTGGGAGGTTGTTAAGCAACCAGAGATGTTCATAAGACTGGAGGAGTTTTGAACTCTGGATCTAGTATACATGAAATCAATCCCTAGTTCTGCATAGGGGCAGTACTAATCTAAATGTGCCTGCTTGGATAGCAATAAGTATTATTGTTAAGAGGCAAGATCATTTAGAAGTACAAGCTCAGTGAATCCATTTATGGATTATCACAGAGCTGAAACTTGTGGAACTTGCAAATTGATGAGATAGTCCATTTTATGGGTTTATCAAGAAGCATAGACAAGATTGGTGTATTGGAGACGTAATGAAAACAAAGTGGTATTTATCGGAATTTTGTGTAGATAACACTTCATCATTGGCAACAATGTAAAAGTGTTGTCAGACATAAAATAGAGGTTGTCTAAGTATATCGAAATATAAGATTAAGATGAAGTTGAATCATGTTCTTAGAAGTCTTTCGATCTCTAGATAAGAACAATTGTACTTCTCTTTAGATATCTTATACGATTATGGTTTGTTTTAAACATGCACCATTCTGAGAAGGGTTGTTGCCTTTCAGGAACAGAGTGCATCCATCTAAGGTATGTGTCTTGAACACATGAAGGAGATAGATGTAAACAAAGCAGGTTCTTACACCTCGAGTGTAAAAGGCTTTGTAAGTGCGGTGTTATAAAACAAGGACCTGATATCAACTATGCGGTTAGCGTAGTGGGAGGATATCAAAGTAATCTGGATAAGAGATATTCGAATGCTGTAAAAGTACTTGAAAGTACTGGATAACTAGCAAAACGAAATTTTCTTAGATTACAGTTTCTCAGATCCAAAATCAGAGAAAGACCAGTGTAAGTCGATATCAGGCTATGTGTTCACTTTTAGAAGAGGTGGAACCTAAAGTATGAAAGAGTGATAAGCGTAATGCTTCTCGGACTCTATCATAAATCGAATAGCAGCCTCAGAGGCAGCGGAAGTTTTGGTTAGGTTCCGGAATGACCTCTGAACTTGGATATGACTCTTGGTTCACCAAAGGCTATGTACATAGCGGTGCATGGTAAACTGGAAGAAGTCATAAGTTCAAAAGATGATGATAACACATAGAGCAAGTACCACCTGATACGAAGCATCGTCAGAGAGACGACGCAGTGGTCACCAAGATAACTTCGGAGCGGCAACCTAGATTGCTCATTCACATAATACTTCTGGGAAGTATAACTTAAGCACGTGATGAGTATGGGAGTCGGGAGTTTGGAGGAAATGACTAGACCTTAGTACAAGTGGGAGATTGTTGGAGTTGTGTACTTAATGTCTAGATTTAAGTATCGGTAAACTCCCCGTCATAGCATTTTACCTATTTAATTAATAAACAATTATTTGCAATTAATTATCATTAATTATTTACGCAAAATATAGTCCTGGATTCTATACGTTGTAGTTAGTATGGTGTGTCGGGCCCACACAGAAGATCATACTATCGGTTACTCGTATTTAATCAAACAGTTGCTCACGACCTAGATGGACACGAACTAGTCCATCGGTATAGTCGTTGTGTGAGAGAGAAAATAATTTGTCTTAATTATTTTACCACACTTGTACACTTTGTGTATTGAGCGGATCGTTTGAGATTTATCGATTAGGATTGCCTTGGATAATCGATTTAAATCTCAGTGTATTTTATTCTTAATCCCCGATATTATTGCGGGTGTGTATATTTAATATAAGTGACTTTGATTTGCCAAAGGAATTAACCGATTTAATTATTGGGTTAAGTACCGGTTAAGTTGGGTCACTATATTTTATATATGGCATGCCGTGAATTCTTGAAGGGACAGTGTATCCCGTAAGGGTTGATAATATCCCCGAGATGAGTTCATAAGGAATTATTATGTAAACCCTGCAGGTGGATTTAATCCGCATAATAATTAAAGTTGAACGGTACTATTCTCGGATATAAGAAATGAATAATATTTATTGAGCAATAAATAAATTTATTCATGGATATTTAAATCTTAAATACACGGAATATATAATACTACCGGAGAAATATTATTTGATATAATATGGAATAATATTGGGAGTGCAATTTTATTTATATAGTGGAAAATAAATAAAATTAATATTGATAAGAATTAATAGATTTGGGTTGGACCCAATTTAATTTTCAATATTGGAAGCCCAATATTTATTCTCCTTATGATCCCCTACGTAGCCTATATAAGCACTACATGGTCTTCACTTTTCATAGCACAATTAATTGACCTACGCCAATCATAAAGTTTTGAGAGTGAGGAAGATCCATAAGAGTTCGATAGATCGTCGCCCACACGACGTTCGAACGAGGTGCAAGGAATACGTGGGAAGATCGCAAGGTCATCAAAGGTGTTTGATTTCGTTTCTCCGCACAACGAATCGAAGGTAAAATCATAAACCCTCTTTTATGATTTTATGTGAATCAATTGTAGTATATACATGAACACACGATCCGGATAAACGTACGAACTTCGGGGACGGGGATTCGAGATCCCCGGCGAAGATCGAGAGAACCCTCGGTTTGGAACCGAGGGGGCGATCGAACCCTAGGGTTCGATCGAGGCGCACGGACGAGGGAGCCCCGGCTGGACGCCGGGGCAAGCGATCGACCTAGGGTCGATCGCGGGGAGACCGCCGTGGGCTGGTGCCACGGCAGCTGGTTCCTCCCCAGCCCTCCACCGGCGGCCAGGCACGACGGAGGAGCCCCGGCTGGAGCCGGGGCATGCGATCGACCGCAAGGTCGATCACGGGGAAAGCCGCGGCTGGAGCCGCGGCGGGTCAGCTGGGGGCTGACCGCCCCTCCTCCGGCGATGGTGGTGAGTCGCCGGACTCACCACCGGGGGCTGCTGGACAGCCCCGGCGATCGCGGCGTGCGATCGCGAGACCCTCGCGGCTGGGGGGGGCTCGGCTAGGGTTTTCTAGCCGCGGGGTTTCATCCCGTGGCAGTGATGCTCAAGTTGAGCTCCGTCGACGTGAGATGGTTCGCGTCCATGGATCCGACTCGCGGGAGAAAATCGGCTGGGGGCGGGCTGCGTGTCTTCGGGCGCGTAGTCTCCAAAGGTCGGACTCCTGCGGATGAGTCGGGGATCCAATCTCCGGCGATGAAGGATTTCGGTCGGGCTATCGGTTCCGCATAATTTTAATAGCCCGGGATATCGATTTCCAACAGGCATGACTCTGCCTGGCTGTGCTGCGGCAGAAATCTTCTATGTTGATTGTTTTTCAAGCACGTTCCAACTAATGAACTATGCTAAATCAAATCACCAATGTGACAAGTGATTACAACAGTTTAAATTGTGAAGAAAGAATAAAATAAATAAATATGTTAGCAAGACAACTTCTGCCTAGGTACATTTAAGGCATTGTAATGCCCAAACATATTTATCCTTACAAACTCCCCCTTTTTATCTTTCTTCACAAAACCATGAGGCTGCAGCGCAATGAGCACTCCCCCTCAATGAAATACATCTTACTTGGAAGTTTATGGATCTTATCTTGACAAAACAACTAAGGCATAAAAACTCCCCCTTAGTTAATACTTCCTAAGTAGAACAAAATTTATTTAACAACTAACTAACTAATAGAACAAAAATAAGTTAAACTAAGTAAGCCTTAAAATAACACACCAATTTTTTTCAAAAAGGAAATAACTACTTGAATATAAAATTGTTCAAACCAAGACAAACTTAAAAACCAAATTGTTCAAAAAGCAAATAAACAGAAATTAAATAAATTGTTCAGAGCGAATAAAAACTTAAATAAAAAGAAGAAATAATTTTTCTTCGGGTCTTCAGAACTGCAATCCTTGAATTCTTCAATCATCGTGCTCAGGAGACGATCCACGCTCTTCACCATCAATCTCTGCTGCAGTGTCTGCGGCAGCCTTCTCTGCTGCGGCAGCTTCCTTCTCTGCGGCAGCTTCTTCTTCTTCAACTTCTCTGAGATCTTGATCGACGCGCTTCTTCAACATCCTCAACACAGTGCTCTTTGCCATTTTGGCCTCGGCTGCTGATACTCCCCCTTTTTGTGGAGGAAAGCCCTCTTCTTCAAGAAAGAAGGTAATGGCATCCATGATAGCCTTTGACATGTAGTCCTGCAAGATAACCATTTGGTTTGCAGCAACTTGGTCTGCAAATGCTTGGGCACGAGCAGAAACACCTGGCTGTGGAGCAAATGAGCTAGGGGCATCAGTCTGCGGCAGCTTGGGAGCCTTCTTTGGAGGTGGAGTGGGAGGCACTGCGGCAGTAGCATGAAAACCATTCCACGGCAAGTCATTGTACTCACGAACAGACAACTTGTAGGGATGTGGCACAGCAGTCAGTTGATCAGCACTATTGAACGAGAGCCCTTGGATTTTCAACATTTCCCAAATCAGTGAAGGGAACGCAAGGCTCTGCGTCTGGGTGATGTTCTCTGCCTGTGATGCAATCTTCTCAAAGATGAGCTCTCCCAAATTCACCTGCCTACCTGCACCAAGGTGAAACAGGACTTCCCCCATTTGGGTATGCACAAAGTGCACATTTGTTGTGGGAATCCAGTTGTGCCTGGCAACAGTAAACAAAAAGTAATAAAAGGATGAGAGTTTTGAGCAAGGTATGTTGTTGGCAGCATCCGGTGGTGATCTGGTCAGGCGATGAGACACTGCGGCAATGGTGGGATCAGCAATTGCGGCAGGGTAGTCGATGTCAGAGCGCTCCAGATAGGCATTAATGGCAGCAGGAGTGAAGTTAAAGATCTTCTCACGCAAATACACCTTGCCATAGCCTCTGGATCCATCATCACCGAAGCAGGGGCGCAGGTTGGCGTAGAAGTCGCGCACCAAGTCCTCGCTGTTGGAATTCGCTATCCCGGGTTATCAAAATCGCGGAACCGATAACCCGAACGAACCCTTCGCCGGAGATCACACGAACGTTGACTCATCCGCAGGAGTCCGGGCTTTGGAGACCACGCACCCGAAGGCACGTGATCCGCCCCCACCCGAAAACCCGCGAGCCGCCGCTCGTGCGATCGAACACGCGTTCGATGGGGCTGCATCCGGCAGCCCCCGGCAGCAGGTCCGGCGACCTGCTGCTCGCCGTGGAGGAGTCCCCACCGTCGAGGTGGGGAGGTGGCGGCACCAGCCCGCCACCATCGGCGATCGCTCCCAGCGATCGCCCCCTCGGCCGAAGCCGAGGGCTCCTTCTTGCCGCCGAACCCTAGGCGTGGGTCCACGCGGTCCGGTGGCTTCGCCACCACCGCGTGGTCCTTCGTCTAATCCGGGTTCGATCCTTCGGATCTTGCGTTCTACGGTATTTTCAATAAATCAAATCGAACAACTAACAAGTGCGTTGAGAATTGTACCTACGATTCGTTGTTCGGAGAAACGAAATCGGTGACCTCGAGATCTTCCCGCGTATTCCTTGCACCTTGTCCGAACGTCGGGTGGGCGACGATCTATCGAACTTATGGATCCTCTTCACTCTCAGAAACTTTATTGTATATTACGTAGGTTGAGAAAAGTGAAGACCATGTAGTGCTTTTATAGGCTACGAGGGGGATCAAAAGGAGAATAAATATTGGGCTTAAATATTGAAAATTAAATTGGGTCCAACCCAAGTCCATTAATTCTTATCAATATTAATTTTATTTATTTTCCACTATATAAATAAAATTGACCTCCCAATATTATTCCATATTATACCAAATAATATTTCTCCAACATAGTATTATTTATTCCGTGTATTTAAGATTTAAATATCCATGAATAAAATTTATTTATTGCTTAATAAATTTATTCATCTCTTATATCCGAGAATAGTACCACTCAACCTTATTTATTATGCGGAACGAATCCACTCGCGAGGTTTACATAATAAATCCTTATGAGCTCATCTCGGGGATATTATCAACCCTTCCGGGATACACTGCCCCTTCAAGAATTCACGGCATGCCATATATAAAATATAGTGACCCAACTTAACCGGTAATTAACCCAATAATTAAATCGGTTAATTCCTTTGGTAAATCAAAGTCACTGATATTAAATATACACACCCGCAATTGTTTCAGGGATTAAGAATAAAATACTCCGAGACTTAAATCAATTATCAGTGAGCAATCCTAATTGATAAGTCTCAAGCGATCCGCTCAATACACAAAGTGTACAAGTGTGATAAAATAATTAAGACACATTATTTTCTCCCTCACACAACGACTATACCGATGGACTAGTTCGTGTCCACCTAGGTCGTGAGCAACTGTTTGATTAAATACGAGTAACCGATAGTATGATCTTCTGTGCGGGCCCGACACACCATACTAACTACAACGTATAAAATCCAGAACTATAATTTGCATGTAATTAAAAGCAAATGAATGTTTGTAATTAATAGGTAAATGAAAGTGCATACAGAGTTCAGAATACTCAAATCTAGACATTAAGTATACTACTCTATCAATCTCCCACTTATACTAAGGTCTAGTCTTATCCTCCAAACTTCTGACTCCCAAACCCTCCAAGTGCTTGAAATATACTTCCTTAGGAAGTATCTTGGTGAAAGGGTCCGCTAGGTTGTCTTCCGAAGCTATCTTGGTGACTATCGCATCGCCTCTCTTGACGATGACTCGAATCAGGTGGTACTTGCTCTATGTGTTATCTTACACTTATGGACTTGTGACTTCTTACCATTTGCCATCGCACCGCTATTGACATAGCCTTTGGCAAATTAAGAATCACATCTAAGTCCCAGAGATTATCCCGGAGCTATACCAAAACTTCCGCTGCCTCTGAGGCCGCTTATTTGGTTACCCATGGCAGAGTCCGAAAAGCATCGTGCTTATCACTCTTCCATGTTGAAACTCCTTCTCCTTTAATAGTGAAACACATAGCCTGATATTGACTTACACCGGTCCTTATTCGATTAGAAATCTAAGAGAATGTAATCCAAAGGAAATGTTTGTCTGCTCCGTAATCCAGAATATAGTTTCCAGTACTTCGAAAGTACTTAAAATGTTCATTACAGCAGTCAAGTATTCCTTTCCAGGATTACCTTGATATCCTCCCACTATGCTAACCGCATAGCCGATATCAGGTTCTTGTTTTCAACAATGCATTCGTCGAGCTTTCCACACTTAAAGTGTAGGAAACTGCTTTCATTGCTTCTATCTCCTTTTGTGTCCCAAAACACATATCCTTAGATAGATGCATTCCGTATCTGAAAGGTAACGAACCTTTCTGGGAATTTTGCATGTTAAAACGAACCACAATCATATATATGTAAGATGTCCAGGAGAAGTACAATGTTCTCTCCTAGAGATCCAAGATCTCAAGAACAGGTCCAACTTCTTCCTATATCTTTCATAATGATTTATCCAGACAACCATCATTTCATGTCTGACCACATCTTTACATTGTTGCCAATGATAAAATGTTATCTACATAAAACTCGAGAAACACCACCTTGTTTCCATCACGTTTCCCATACACACGATTCGTCTATGCTTTGATGAATCCATAAAATGGACTATCTCATCAATTTGCAAGTACCACGAACTCGAGGCTTGTTTCAATCCATAAATGGATCGATTAAGCTTTGCACACTAGATGACCTCGCCCCTTAGCAATGAATCCTTCTGGTTGTTTGTCTCGTCAAGACTTCCATTAAGGAAAGCTGTCTTGACATCCATTTGCCACACCTCATAATCATATGAGTTGCTATGGATAAGAGAATCCGGATCAGCTCTATCTTGGCTACCGGCGAGAAGGTCTCCTCATAATCTATTCCCTCTTTCTGAGTATATCCTTTCGCAACAAGCCGAGCTTTAAAGGTTTCAACCTTTCCGTCAGATCCTCTTTTTCTCTTGTAGACCCATTTACACCCAATTGGCTTTACGCCGCTTGGTGGTTCTACAAGATCCCAGACTTTATTAGAATCCATAGATTCTATTTCGGATTTCATCGCTTTCTTCCAAGAAGGCGCATCTATATCTTGTACCGCCTCATCATAGGTCCAGGGATCGATTTCATGAACTCCAGGGCCAGAGTCCGAAGACTGACCCAATCCAATCCATCTATCTGGTTTTTTAACAACCCTCCCACTACGACGGCGTTCCGGTGTGTTAACAGTGACAGTATTAGGTGCAGGTTCTAGTGGTGTATCTATACTCGGTTCGGCTGTATCCAGGTCTTCCTCATTACCTCTCAACTCATCAAGTATTATGTCACTTTTGGGCTTGTGGTCCATGACATAGTCTTCCTATAGGAACCGAGCGTTAGTACTTATAACGATCTTCTGGTCCGTAGGACTATAGAACATACCACCCTTAGTTCCTTTCGGGTATCCTATAAACAGCCGTAATTCTGATCTAGGTTCTAACTTATCAGCACCTTGTCTCAACACATGTGCTGGACAACCCCAGATCCGAATGTGTCCCAAGTTAGGCTTACGCCCACTCCACAATTCCATGGGTGTTGTTGGTACTGTTTTGGTTGGAACCCTATTCAAGATATACGCCGCTGTTTCCAAGGCATGTCCCCAGAACATAATAGGTAAATCCGAGTAACTCATCATAGATCGCACCATTTCCATAAGAGTCCTATTCCTTCTTTCTGACACACCATTCTGCTGAGGAGTGTATGGTGAGGTCAGCTGGGATTCAATCCCATTCTCTGCCAAGTATGCCTTGAATTCTCCAGACAGGTACTCGCCTCCGCGATCAGATCGCAGGCATTTTATGGATTTACCACGAAGGTTCTCCACAAGAGCCTTGAATTCCTTGAACTTGTCAAAAGAATCACTCTTGTGGCGCATCAGGTAAATATATCCATACCTTGAGTAATCATCAGTAAAGGTGATGAAGTACTCGTACCCTCCCCTTGCCTGAGTAGACATAGGTCCGCATACATCAGAGTGAATCAAATCCAATACTTGTTCAGCTCTACGTCCTTTACCAGAAAAAGAACGCTTGGTCATTTTACCCTCCAAACAGGATTCGCAGGTTGGAAGGTCCTCTCCTTCTATGCCGCTAATGAGACCATCAGCTTTCAACCTTTGAATTCTATTCGAATTAATATGACCTAGCCTTAGATGCCACAAGTATAATTGATTCATCTTAGAAGGTTCCTTTCTCTTATTGGTGTTCGTAGATGTGTTATTACTCTCGGTTAGTTGCATCGTGTTAGACTCAGGATTCAGAATATACAAATCGTCTACCAATGTACCAGAACAGACAATCTCACTATTTCTTCTTATGACCACAGAGTGATCAAAAGAAACAGAATATCCATTCAGAATTAATTTAGAAACCGAAATCAAATTCTTTCTAAAATTCGGTACATAAAGACAATTTCGTAAAACTAAAACCCTATCACTACTAAAATGTAAGTGAACGTCTCCCACTGCAACAGCCGCCACCTTCTCGGCATTGCCCATGTAGACTACGATCTCTCCCTCTCTAAGTCTCCGGGTTTCCTGGAACCCCTGCAATGAATTGCAGACATGGTCAGTGGCGCCCGTATCTACACACCAGGTGCTGGTAGATATCACCGCTGACAATGTTTCAGTGACTAAGGAAAATTTCGTACCTTTGATGAGAGGACAATCAGACCTCCAGTGCCCAGACTGCTTGCATCGATAGCACTTGCCTTGCGGCTTGCTCTTCCCAATCCGTGGTTTGGAACCACTGGGCTTCTTTGCTTGCACTTCTTCCCTTGCTATAAGAGCTGGTGATTTTCTGATCATACTTATGATCTTCATCCTCAAGTCATCGTTTTTAAGCGACTCCTCTAGTGGACGAAAAACAATCAGTATGTCAATCACCTCTTCAGCAGTATCCACGCTATGCCTCAACATCATATTGAGGTCATTCTTGATGTCCTCATCAGTTGGGACAACAGCAGATACAGAAGGCTCGACAGTCTGAACAATGTCCAGATTTCGTTCCCAATCATCACCATATGGAACCGGTGAGTTTTCATCCTTAAGTATATTACAAAGTGGGGTCACAGTCATTCTTAACCTATAGGCACATAAAACAGACAAACAATTTAATATCCGATATTATCTCCCTCAAATAATATCATTAAATCACTAATCGCATCTAAAATCCCATCAGGTAAGGCAAGCCACGTGGTGTGGACGTTTACCCACCCAAACGATTTAGCAATTAGATTTTCTTTGGTCATACATCAATCATAGCGTAACCTCGTGGGGAGGGATACTACAACGCGTATCTAAGTGTAAACCATCACTCAGTACCAAAGTAAATTACTTGGAATTGCTACATCACCGCAAGCCACGTGGTGTGGACGTTTACGATAACTTCACAACTCTTCGTAACTACTTACAACTGTCTACATCAATTAATCCAAAGCCCGTCAGTATAGCAAGCCACGTGGTGTGGACGTTTACCAACCAAGAGACTTTTATAATTGACTCCCAATTACTTGATTCATTAATCTCGTAAATCAAGACGTGGAGAATCATAAGTGAAACTCGAAGTTTCTAACCAGTGATTCACCATGCAAACGACCCTATCTCTCATAAATGAGGGAGCCGAGCAGACAAACGACCCATCTATAAAAGTATGGCACGAAAGTCTCTAATTTGTGTCCTCTACATGACCAAGTGGCTCTGGCTCCATTCCACTCCCCGGGGTGAGAATGAGTCGACTTGAAATCAGCTTTGGAAAGACAAATTAGGCATTGTTTGATGAACTCAATCAATGTTTCTCGTAAGAGGAATTACAAGAACTCTCCTCCAATGACCTATCTATATAAACTTCAAAAGTTTATAAAAGTCACCAAGAGAGCAGCAATGGAGACCATGGGTATGTTTCCATACCCTCTCCCACTTAGCTTTTTATAATAAAGGGATACGCTATCTAGTGCTTAAAAGTAAACACATATAGCATGCATACATGTAATAAAGCACATAGTATTATCACATAGTCAAAATAATACTAGAATATTATTTTCCGACTATTATGGCTTCATCACATCCCCGTACGCATCTTCTAGTCTTCAGTCTTCGTTTCTTGAATGCTCCATGTGACGAGAATATTAATCTCCAATATTTAAATCCATTTATTTTTAATAAATCCAAAAGATACTCAATTAATAATAATTAAGTCAATCGAATAAATCAAAAATAAAATTAAATATTATTAATATTTTTATTTATTTTATCTTCCCTTTCTACTTCATTAAATCTCTAGAATAATCTATCCAAGACCCACTTGGAATATTCTAGATGATTTCCATAATGAAATAAGGAAATAAAATAATTAGGACTATTATACTTTTCCAAATTTATTTTATTCCTAATCCATGAATATTCCCATGAGAAGGAATAATCAAATAGGAAAATAAATTTAGTACTAAATTAATTCTTTTCTATTTTTCTAGACTATTCCATAAAGAAATAATCAAAATAGGAAACAATGAATTAATTAGGAAAGTATATTTCCGGTAGGAGTAGCCCGGGTTGGGGAACCCCGAACCACCCCCACCTCCGATCGACCCTCAGCCACGGGGAGGACCGCCGCCGCCCAGCCACGCCGCCAACCACCGAAACCGGTGGCAGCCGCGGCTAGGGCAACAGCCGCGCCACCCCACGCCCTCGATCGGGCGTCCATGGGGATCGATCCAATCGATCCCTTGCCCTCTCCCTCTCGTCACTTCGTCTTCTCCGGTGGTCTTCGATACGTCGATCCAATCGCAAAATAAATTTACAAAATCTAAATTACAATTCCGGTATCGATTCTATACATGAAATCGACCCTATACAATTTCCGGAAAAACAATGAACATAATAATAAATCCTAAATTCGGTCAACCCCCGAATTTTTACTATTACAAGCATTCACCACCAAAAACGAATCTCGACATGTCCGAGAGTTTAATAAAACCAACAATCACATGACAAAATAATTAAACAAATAATCATCAAGCCATAATAGTCGGAACCCTGCAAGGTAGAACAATTTTATCGAAAATACCGCGAACGTAAACCTCGCTCTGATACCAATTGTTGGAATTCGCTATCCCGGGTTATCAAAATCGCGGAACCGATAACCCAAACGAACCCTTCGCCGGAGATCATACGAACGTTGACTCATCCGCAAGATTCCGGGCTTTGGAGACCACGCACCCGAAGGCACGTGATCCGCCCCCACCCGAAAACCCGCGAGCCGCCGCTCGTGCGATCGAACACGCGTTCGATGGGGCTGCATCCGGCAGCCCCCGGCAGCAGGTCCGGCGACCTGCTGCTCGCCGTGGAGGAGTCCCCACCGTCGAGGTGGGGAGGTGGCGGCACCAGCCCGCCACCATCGGCGATCGCTCCCAGCGATCGCCCCCTCGGCCGAAGCCGAGGGCTCCTTCTTGCCGCCGAACCCTAGGCGTGGGTCCACGCGGTCCGGTGGCTTCGCCACCACCGCGTGGTCCTTCGTCTAATCCGGGTTCGATCCTTCGGATCTTGCGTTCTACGGTATTTTCAATAAATCAAATCGAACAACTAACAAGTGCGTTGAGAATTGTACCTACGATTCGTTGTTCGGAGAAACGAAATCGGTGACCTCGAGATCTTCCCGCGTATTCCTTGCACCTTGTCCGAACGTCGGGTGGGCGACGATCTATCGAACTTATGGATCCTCTTCACTCTCAGAAACTTTATTGTATATTACGTAGGTTGAGAAAAGTGAAGACCATGTAGTGCTTTTATAGGCTACGAGGGGGATCAAAAGGAGAATAAATATTGGGCTTAAATATTGAAAATTAAATTGGGTCCAACCCAAGTCCATTAATTCTTATCAATATTAATTTTATTTATTTTCCACTATATAAATAAAATTGACCTCCCAATATTATTCCATATTATACCAAATAATATTTCTCCAACATAGTATTATTTATTCCGTGTATTTAAGATTTAAATATCCATGAATAAAATTTATTTATTGCTTAATAAATTTATTCATCTCTTATATCCGAGAATAGTACCACTCAACCTTATTTATTATGCGGAACGAATCCACTCGCGAGGTTTACATAATAAATCCTTATGAGCTCATCTCGGGGATATTATCAACCCTTCCGGGATACACTGCCCCTTCAAGAATTCACGGCATGCCATATATAAAATATAGTGACCCAACTTAACCGGTAATTAACCCAATAATTAAATCGGTTAATTCCTTTGGTAAATCAAAGTCACTGATATTAAATATACACACCCGCAATTGTTTCAGGGATTAAGAATAAAATACTCCGAGACTTAAATCAATTATCAGTGAGCAATCCTAATTGATAAGTCTCAAGCGATCCGCTCAATACACAAAGTGTACAAGTGTGATAAAATAATTAAGACACATTATTTTCTCCCTCACACAACGACTATACCGATGGACTAGTTCGTGTCCACCTAGGTCGTGAGCAACTGTTTGATTAAATACGAGTAACCGATAGTATGATCTTCTGTGCGGGCCCGACACACCATACTAACTACAACGTATAAAATCCAGAACTATAATTTGCATGTAATTAAAAGCAAATGAATGTTTGTAATTAATAGGTAAATGAAAGTGCATACAGAGTTCAGAATACTCAAATCTAGACATTAAGTATACTACTCTATCACTCGCTGTAGGGTCCTGCGTAGGAGACTACCTTGACCAACTTCATCTTTTTCAGAAACTTATCAACTTTGTGTTTGGCACAGGTTGACAAGTCACCACCACGGTCCGGTTGAATTGGCTTGTTGGAGTAGAACTGGGGCCCAATCACCGAACGGCGTTCCGACCAGAATCGCCTCGAATAACCCTTGCCGGGTTTCATATCAGAATCTGAGTCCTCCTTGGGAGCATCAATTTTTGGTGCCTTACCACCCTTCTTCGCAGCAGGTTGTGCTGCGGCATCACCACTTTGCGAGCTGTCGGGTTTGGATGCGGCAGCTTTCTCCTTCCCTTTCCGGGATTTCTTAGCAGTGGTAGTTTCCAAGTCAATTGGATTCTCCCTCGAGGTTGGTGGCATGGCCGGACCTTTGCCTTTTGCATAGGCGGTGGCTGATCTGGTGGACGGCCGACGGGGAGGAATGGGCACTTGCTCTGTCTTGCGCTTCCTCGTGAGAAGTTCACTCAGTGGTGGATCAGACTCCGTCTCAGAACCTGCGGCATCATGATGTTGCTGACTGGAGTGGCCGGAGTCTTCCGCATCAGAGAGTGGATTTGCGGATGGATAAGGAGTCGGTTTGCGATCCTTGGTCTTCTTCTGAGATGGGTAGTTTTCGTATAGCTCGGAGTAATCAAAATCATCATCGTCATCCCTTCTATTGTAAGGCATCTGCTTGCCTTGCTGCTGCACTTCAGGGTCTGCCTGGGGAAAAGCAGAGGATGCGGCAGTAACAGATGGCTCAGGAGTGAAAAGACCCTTAAGATCAGAGGTGTGAAAGGATCTTTCGTTCAGGGCAGCCTCATAATCGATGACGTTTCCAACGCCCGGAATGACCACCGGCGACCGTGGAGTTTGAGACGGCTCAGTGTCGCCGGAGATGTTCACATTTTCAGGGCGAATGATGGACAGTGGAGTTGGTTCGGGAAATACTCGTCCTTCTGCGGCAGGTTCTCCCCCTGCATCATGGTCCGGGGAGATGTTCATGGGCGAAATCTTACCAGAACCATCACCGCCGTCAGCTTGCGGCGGCGAGTCTGAAGAGAGCGATGGCAGTTGCGACGCGGCGGCAGCGGCGGCGGCATCGAGAGCCTTGAGACGGGTGATGACTTGCATCGACTCAACATCTTGAAGATCATCCATCGTTGCGTTGGGTCGAATCTCCCTGACCAGCTCCAAAAATCGAGGGTCCTCGAAGTAGCGAGTGAACGGATTTGGGATTGGAGATGTTCCAGCCATTGATTTTAGGTTTCGTGAGGAGAAAAATAAATTAGGGTTCAAGGAAAAAAAACAGAGCACAAACACAATCGACGCAATAGATGGGTAATTTATACTTGTGCGTTGTGAGAAAAATTAGGGATTTAGAATTTCAGAAAATTCAAACTCTCTTTTGATCGATAAAGATGGAGAAGATAGAGTTGGAATAGGATTGAGACTTTTGAATTTCAGTAAATAAAAAAAATAAAACTTGAAAGAGTTTTATGTGGAGTGAAAAACGTATGGCAGTTGATGGGATGGGCAACGGTTACTTTTCTGAAGTTGAACCGTCGCCTGCCGCACACTCGAGTGCTGCCCAACGGTCAAGTGGGGCAAGGCTCTGCGGCAGGTCGTTGCCAAAAATCAAAATCCAAAATCCTTTTTTTTGTTTTTTTTTTGTTTTATCTATTTTTCTGTTTTTAATTTTTCTCTTTTTCTGTTTTGAATATTCCCTTTTTCTATTTTTAGAATATTTTCTTTTTCTATTTTTCATTTTTCATTTTTTTTTTTTGAATAAAAATAAGTAAAATATTTTTGTGGTGTGAAAAATCAAAGCTTACAAAGCAAAATTAGGAAAAGAATAAAAACATCTAATCCTAATGAAACATCATGCTGCATCATAAGTACTTATACTCTACTTAGGTATAATGCCATGTCAAAAACGAGATTATTAAATACTTAGGTCACCTAGTACATAGTATCTCAACCCATTGAGTATTAATTACATGTATATGGGTTTGACCATGTTGCCTAAGTGGTTTGGGTATTCTCTCTTCCTTCGGAAAATTTTAAACTCATAAGTTGACAAGGCAGAATGCTGTGGCAGAGGTTCAGTAGGCATGACAATGCGGCAGCATGATGCAGATCAGCATCTAAGGCATGGTGCACATGCACAGAGACTTTCTTAAAGCAATGAATCGATCTGAATTCAGTGGCTTGGTGAAGATATCAGCTATTTGATTTTCTGTTGGGATGTGATCAATCCTCAAGAGTCGTTTCTCCACCAAATCTCGGATGAAATGATGCCTTATGCTGATGTGTTTGGTTCTTGAGTGCTGCACTGGATTATGACTGATATTTATAGCACTCGTATTGTCGCAGTAGAGTGTAAGAACATTGCTATCCAGGTGGTAGTCATCAAGCATGTGCTTCAACCAAATCAGTTGGGTACAACAACTCCCTGCGGCAATGTATTCTGATTCGGCAGTGGATAGAGAAATGCAGTTTTGCTTGCGGCTTTGCCATGAAATGATGTTGTTTCCAAGAAAGCAACATCCTCCGCTTGTACTCTTGCGCTCCTCCGTGTCTCCTGCCCAGTCGGCATCTGAAAATCCGACTAAATCGGTGGTGGTATCTTTGGTATACCATATGCCTAACTCGACTGATGCGGCAACGTAACGTATGATGCGTTTGACTGCCTTCAAGTGTTCTTCCCGTGGATCAGCTTGAAACCTGACACACAAACAAACGCTATACATGATATCAGGTCTAGTTGCCGTAAGATAAAGTAAACTCCCTATCATGGATCGGTAGAGTGTCTGATCCACTGCGGCAGTATCAGTGCCTCGGGAGATTTTGTCCGTTGAGCCCATAGGTGTTTTCATGGGCTTGGATCCTTCAAGTTGGAATCTTTTGACGAGATTCTTAGCGTATGAAGCTTGTGAGATAAACGTCCCAGTTGATGATTGCTTGATATGAAGTCCTAAAAAATGAGTTAGTTCTCCTACCATGCTCATCTCAAATTTTGATGCCATGGCAGAGGTAAATGCCTTAAGCATATTCTCACATGTGGATCCAAAGACAATATCATCAACATAAATTTGTGCAATTAAAATATTGGAAGAATTAAATTTCACAAACAGTGTTTTGTCGGCAGTGCCTCGAGTGAATCCGAAACTGAGTAAAAAATCAGTTAGGCAGCCATACCAAGCTCTACGAGCTTGTTTTAGGCCGTACAATGCCTTGTGTAGTTGATACACATGGTCAGGATATTTCGGATCTTCGAAGCCTTTGGGTTGCGCAACATATGCCTCCTCTTCAAGTATGCCGTTGAGAAAGGCTGCCTTCACGTCCATTTGATGTAAGGTGATGTTGAGGTGGCATGCAATAGCAATAAGTAAACGTATGGACTCCATGCGGGCAACGGGAGCAAAAGTTTCATCGAAGTCGATGCCTTCAACTTGCGTATAGCCTTGCGCCACTAGTCTTGCCTTGTTGCGCACAACCTGCCCGTGCTCATTCGATTTATTCTTAAATATCCACTTTGTCCCGATGATATTTTTGTTTTGGGGACGAGGAATGAGCTTCCAAACTTTGTTTCTTTCAAACTCGTTCATCTCTTCTTGCATTGCCATAAACCAGAATTCATCGGCCAATGCTTCTTTGGCATTCTTCGGTTCGATCGTTGAGAGATACGAGGTAATGCCTATTTCAACGCATGTGGCAGACATGCTTATGTTCTTGGTCATGTTGCGGTAGTTAATATACGGATGAACTCTCATGCGTCTGGCCAACATTTGACTCGAAGGGTGGTTTCGGACAACATGCCTTGGGGGATCCCTTCGTCGTTGGTTTGAATCCTCTTCACCATCAGATGAATCTGATTGATGTGGGGTGCTATCATCGTTTGATTGCTCAGGAGATGCTGTTGAAGACTGGGCATCATCATTCGAGCCAGTAGGTGCGGCAGTAGGCTGCGTAGGTGTGATACTGCCTTCAACTTCTGCTACTGCGGCAGGCTCGAGCAAACCTTTCACATCTTCTTCTTTAGGTTTCCTGAGTCGACTAAGATCATCAAAATCAACATTCACAGATTCAATGATGGTTCTAGTTTGTATGATAAAAATACGATAGGCATGACTATTCCTAGAGTATCCAACAAATAATCCTTTAAGGGATTTTGGATCAAGTTTCGATCTAGGTTCCCTATCATTTAAAACATAACAAACAGAGCCAAAAACATGAAAATATTTTAAATTAGGCTTCCTATTGTTCAGAATTTCGTAAGCCGTCTTTGATGTTCCCGAACGTATGCTGATGCGGTTCAGGATATGGCATGCGGCATTGAATGCTTCTGCCCAAAATTGCTTGCTTAGGCCCTTGGCGATCAGCATGGTACACGCCATTTCTTTGAGGGTTCGGTTCTTCCTTTCAGCCACGCCGTTTTGTTGCGGGGTTATGGGGGCAGAAAACTCTTGGGCAATGCCATGCGTATCACAAAATTGAGAAAGCCGTTGGTTTTCAAACTCGGTGCCATGGTCACTTCTTATTCTCTTTACTGAGGCTTCATGGTTGGTCTTTATCCACCTAATTAGCTTGGACACCTCATCAAATGTATCACTCTTGTCTTGGAGAAAACGCACCCAAGTGTATCTTGAGAAATCATCTACTACGACAAGTACGTAGCGTTTTCCAGAGTGGCTCCTAGTCTCGATTGGTCCCATTAAATCCATGTGGAGGAGATCAAAGCATTTGGTTTGCTTTTGATACAGTTCTGCCTTGGAGTTGGCAGGTCCTGCGGCAGAGGCATCAGTCTGTCCTGCGGCAGGTAATGCTGGATGACTTGTACGAGTCATTTTTCCTTGTTTGCAATATCCACATGTTGTCTTCTGGATTTTTGGGAGAGCTGGGAGTCCACGAACAGCATTGAGCTTGATAAGGCGCTCTAAATTCCCAAGACTTGTGTGTCCAAGTTTTTGATGCCATAGGTCAATGTCATCTTTGACTTGTGCAGTGAGGCATGTTTCTCCAATGGAGTAGCAGTTGTTTGCCTTGGACCGCTCCCCCTGAATGAGTGGGTTCCCTGCACTATCAAACACTTCACACATTTGGTGAGTAAACTTTACATTCATGCCTTCATCGCATAGTTGACTTATGCTTATGAGATTCGTGATGAGGCCTTCAACATGAAGCACTTGTTGTAGCTTCGGCAGCCCTTTCACATTTAATGTGCCTCGACCAATTATTGAACCACTGGAACCTCCTCCAAAAGTGACCTCTCCTCCATGAAAAGATTTGTAGTTGATGAGGTGATCACTATTTCCGGTCATGTGCCGCGAGCATCCACTATCGAAGTACCACTTATCATCTTTGGTAGCTTTGAGGGCAATGAAGATAACATTGCATGTTTAAGCACTTTGGATGGCATTGGATGCGGCAGAAGACTCATTTGAGGGACCTGTAAAACAATGATTAGTGGAGGATTTAGTTTTGGGCACCCATTTGCGTATAATTGTTGCCTTCTTTTTGAAACAGTGTCGTGAAGACAGAGAATGCGCGAAGTATTTGGGATGCCGTGGTCCAGTGTTGGAGTGAAAGTAATGTCCTCTTGCTTGATCCTCTTCGCGTCTCCAACAAAAGGGTCGAATGTGACCAGGTACTAGGCAGTAGTGGCAAATATATCGTCTCTTTGATTTAAAATGTTGCTTAGGCAGGGGCTTCTTCCTTGTCTTCATCCTGCCTGATGGTGCCTGCCTTTGCTTTGACCTTCTGCGGCAGTCTCTTGCTGGAGCAGTGGCCTTCCCTTCGGTTTGTTCATCCCTTTTTGGAGTTGAGGATTGTGCGGCAGTTGTTGAATCGTCATTTGATGCCTTTACAAATGCCATGGCCGTTGGGTTTTTCTTTGGAAAAACGGCATCTACAACCTTTTGATGTCCGAGGCCTTCCCTTTCAACATGTGAAATACTCATTACAGCATCTAATTTTGTCGTTGCCGTGTTAAGTTTTACAAAAGTATTGTTAGCAACTTCAAGTTTTGCATTTACACGATTAAAGTCAATTTTCAGTTTCTCGGCCTCCATATCCTTTCTGGTGAGTTGGACATCAAGTTTCTTCAATCGTTCTTCAAAGGTGTTCTTCTCTACGAGCATTTGTTCAATTGCCATGGCCTGCTTCTTCACTTTTTCTTCATATCCGGCTTTGGTTGATGTAAGCATCTTCATCATCTTGGTCTGCCGGGCACATTTCATGCGTAGCTCATCGAAACTTTCTTTGAGCTCGATGAAAATATCAATGGGAATGGTTTCCTCTTCAGATTCGTAGCCATTGACTGAGGCAGTGAAGCACAGGCAGTTCTCTGCGGCAGAGCTTTCTGTCGTTTCTGCGGCAGAGACAAAGAATGCAACATGCCGTCGTGTATTCACATTGGATGGACTGTCATCTTCAGCGTCAGATAGGGTTGTGCCTTCGAGTTGAGCAGTAAGCGCAGTGGTTGAGTCTTCAAGGCAGTATTGTTCCATATCTTCTTGCGCAACCATGGAATTCAAAATTCCAATGCCTCGATCTTTTGAAGGGCATTCGGTTGAGAAGTGTCCAATCCCTTGACATACGTGGCACTTGATCCTCGACCAGTCCTTTGAATTTGGACTTGAACTTGAGGTGGATCCCGTGCTTGGTTGGCGGATCACAAGTCGACGATCTTGAGTTTGTGGTGACCTTGTCGGGAACTTCCTTCGTCGGGGATCGTACGGCTTCTTCAGCGAGCGAACAAGTACAACATCTATTTTCCGGGCGAGGAATGCGAACTGGTCATCTCCACCATCAGATCCAAGTAGCTCGTAGATCTCTTCATCGGTCAAGTCATTGGTAGAGGTGGGACTGCTGCCTTGAGAACTATTGCCTTGTTCTCTGCCGTCTGGCTCTGCCACGGTGTAGGCAATATTTCTCTCGTCGCTTCGTGAACGTGATTTCCCATGAGTTTCACGATCTTCATGGTTCAGTTCATAGTTCTTGAAGATCGCCATTAATGAAACATAATCTTCTTCAGACATTTCGCTGTCTTCTATGGCAGTGACCTTCGGCAGGAACTTTTTGCTCATCGATCGCATTATCTTACTACACACTGCCGGATTGCTAATGGGTGAACCAAGGTCAGCACATTCAGTAACAATGGACATTAATTCTCCAAAGTACTGAAGGCAAGTCTCGTCCTCGTTCATACGCAAGTTCTCGAAACGAGACATAAGCATACGGACCTTGGTTTTCTTCACTGCGTTGTTACCTTCACAATGAAGAGCCAGCAAATCCCACACTTGTTTGGCAGTAGTACATTGTTTGACAATTCTGTACATATTGCAATCGATGGATTCAAGGATGGCACACCTTGCCCTATCGTTGGCAGTTGCTGCGGCAGTTTCATCGATCGACCACTTCTCCGGAGATTTTTCAATCGTGCCGCCTTCAGGGATTTCCTCCTGAGGTGGTTTCCATCCTCGAAGTACGGATAGCCACGCACTGCGATCAATTGATTTGATCCTTGCTTCAATGCGGGTTTTCCAAAATCCATAATTACTACCGTCAAGAACAACCGGTGTTCGTACGATGTAAGATGGATCTGCCATTGTAAGTGTGCGTGATCAGACGGACCTTAAACACTAAGTAAGTCTAGTGCCCGCTCTGATACCACTTGAAAGTCGTAGGCAGTAAATAAAACGCAGTGAAATGCGCTGCCTAGACAAGGCAGTGTTCTGCGGCAGAACAGCGTATGCCGCAGCCCGATGCCTTGTACAGAAAACGTTCGTTTTCTGTGATTTACTTAATTTAAATATTTTATTTAGATTAGTCAGATTGTTTATATGATAAATATGTATGTGATATATGTATATAAATTGCAGCGGAATTAATTAAAAATAAATCACTCGAACGAACTCACACACACGTACGAAAATGTAAAGAACACGAATTTAAATCTTTGTATGTGTATTTAAATTATACACATACGAAACGGCCTTACGGCCAGAAACTTTATTAAAGAACGAGTCTTTACAAAACGATACTCTTGGATTTACAAAGATATTACCAAAGGCTATACACATGTATGCCTTCGTATGAATCGTATCCAATGAGTATGAACAATCAACAACAAAAACCTAGCTACTGAAATGAACACCTATACTAAGCTATCGAATCATCAGCTGAACAAAAGAACTCTCTTAGGGACGAGAGAACGCACGGCACGACGAGCTTCACGAATGAAGTCGCGGCTCTAAAAGCTCGATGATCGATTCCCGAAGGAAATGTGTTTCTGGAGGTGTTAATATGTTGTATGAGTGTTGCTGAATAGTGTTGGGGTCGTCCTCTATTTATAGGAGGAGATTCCCAACAGAATTCCTTGATTTGCTAGGTCAACAATCGGTTGAGATATTCTAGGGCAGGCTGCTTTGACCGCTGTCGCAGGAATGCCTTCTGAAGTTCTTCTGGAATGCTCTGCCACACTGCACTGCCTTCCATACTGTCTGGACTTCAGCATTCCCTTGCCCTACGCTCATGCTTCGCTCGATATCTTGACTCAACCTCTTGTCCAAGCCTTGCACTGCTTGCGGCATGACTCTGCCTGGCTGTGCTGCGGCAGAAATCTTCTATGTTGATTGTTTTTCAAGCACGTTCCAACTAATGAACTATGCTAAATCAAATCACCAATGTGACAAGTGATTACAACAGTTTAAATTGTGAAGAAAGAATAAAATAAATAAATATGTTAGCAAGACAACTTCTGCCTAGGTACATTTAAGGCATTGTAATGCCCAAACATATTTATCCTTACACAAGGAATACGCGGGAAGATCTCAAGGTCGTCAAATTGAGTTCTTCGTTTCTCCGTACAACGAGAACAAAGGTAAAATCGTTGAACCCCCTTCGATGATTTTAAAGTTTAATTATCGTGAAAATAACGTGAACGTAAGATCCAAAGTATAGGATCCTCACCGGGGTCGAGCCGAGGGGTGGTGATCGAAGATCACCGGACCACCACGGCTGGAGCGACCCGGCGGCAAGGATCGAGCGAACCGAGTTCGCTGGAAGGGGCAAGCGCCCGCCTGGGGACCAGGCGCCCGCCTGGTACATGTCGCGCGCGGTCGCGCGACTACCAGGCGACCGCTCCGTACGGCTGGGCAGCGGGCTGTGGGCTCTTCTCACGGCGGATCCGGGGGCTTCGCTGGCCATGCTCGGAGCTATACGGGCTGAACCCTAGCGCACGTCCGGTGACGTGCGCACGCCTCGTTCGAACATGCGGCGGCTCGTGTCGTGGCTAGGGTTCGATGAGGGGCTGTCCGCGAGGGTTCGGGGATGCTCGACGGGATGCTACGAGCAGCCCTAGGCGGCTGTTGTGATCAGCCGCGAGCCCATGCGAGGGCTCGACCGAACAAGCCGCGGGTTCGCCCGCGGTTAGGGTTTTGTTGGGTTCGGCTTCGTGGTGGTTCGTGGCGGGATGTTCCGGCAACCGGGAGTCGATTGGAATTGTCGTTCCGCATTGATAATTCCGGATATTCGATCTCCAAAGGATTTCGGTCGGAATTAATTAGATAATTTATTTATTTAAATTTATTAATTCCGGGATATCGATTTCCAACAGTGGGAACCCCGACTTGCCTAACACAAAAGTACGTGGATCAACGCGACCGGGAGACTGGGCGTCCGCAAAGTACAACATGTTGCTGGAGATGTGGTCGTATGACTTGGGTCTGTCCAAGCATGCTATTGGCCATTCTGGGTTTGCTTGGAGGATGAAAGCGGCTTGATCAACTTAGACTCATGCGGTCACATAGTGTCGAATTGGTCAATGTCAGGAGACCTATTGAGAGAGATCTAATAGGACTTAATCATAAGAGCGAATGAGGGTTCGGGGAATTAATATGCGTGACATCATAGGGATGTTAATACTTAGGGCCTATAACCGGAAGATGAAACTGTTAGCAAAATGATATACGTACCAATGATCGGCAGCACTAGGTCAAGGGGGTAGTCAGGGGAGTCAATGCCTGGATACTTTTATTTCTTATTTGATTTCTTATCTGTTTAGTCAATTCTGTTAATTGCTCAGTCTGTTAGCTTTTACATTCAGTAGTCAAGTTGCATGCTAGTTTATTTTCTGCTATTTAATTTGTTTATTTCCAGTCAAGTTGTTAAGGTGACCACGGTTCGGCAGTGCCCAACTGCTTCCCAAAACAAAATCTTTTTAAACGTGACAACCCAATTGAGCAAAACGCCGGGAAAACTAAAAGCTAAATCGCCTCCTCGTGGGATCGACCCTATACTTGCTACTAGTACTTGTATTAGTAAAGAGTTTAGGACTTATAAATATTATTTTGCGCTACTCCACGACGGTAGCGTCATCCCACCGACACAAATGTTGTGGGTTCTAAATGGGTTTTTCGGACCAAGTTCTTAGCTAATGGTTCGATTGATCGACATAAGGCTCGCCTTGTCGCTCAAGGATTTACTCAACTCCCAGGATTTGATTATTCTCACACTTTCAGTCCCGTGGTACGAGCTTCCACAATTCGCATTGTGTTATCCCTCGCTGTCTTGCAAAATTGGCCCCTTCACCAGTTAGACGTATAAAATGCGTTCCTTAATGGCGTTTTATCGAAACCAGTATTTATGGAACAACCACCGGGGTTTATTTATTCAAAATTTCCGAATCATGTTTGTCGTCTAAAAAAAGCCCTATACGGACTTAAACAGGCACCCCGCGCTTGGTTCCAACGTCTTAGCGACTTTCTTTTAAGTATCGGGTTTACTTGTAGTCGCTCTGATTCTTCCCTATTTATTTATATACGTGGGTCATCTATCATTTATCTTTTGGTGTATGTTGATGACTTCATATTGACAGGAAATTCTCCAGAGCAGTTAACTTCCTTCATTGCCCGTCTTCGTCAAGAATTTGCCATTAAAGATCTCGGTAAACTAAATTATTTTTTTGGTCTCGAGGTAACTTATACTTCCTCTGGCATCTTCATAAATCAAGCAAAGTATGCGCGCGATATTCTTCAACGGGCTGCTCTTGAGGACTCCAAACCAGTATCTACACCATTGGTCACAGGTTGTCAACTTCCTACTGATGGTTCTTTATTTGATGATCCAACCCTTTATCGATCGTTGGTGGGTGCCCTTCAGTATCTCACAATTACTCGACCGGACTTATCCTTTGCTGTTAATCTTGTCAGCCAACATCTACAACGTCCGACAGTTGCTCATTTTCAAGCTGTGAAGCGCATTCTTCGCTATGTAAAGCACACTCCATCGTTTGGACTCTCCTTTACTCGATGCTCTTCCCCAATAATAGTGGCATACTCTGATGCTGACTGGGCTCGTTGTGTGGAAACTCGGCGATCTACATATGGTTACTCAATATTCCTTGGAGGAAATTTAGTTTCATGGAGCGCAAAGAAACAACCTACAGTTTCTCGATCTAGTTGCGAGTCTGAATACCGTGCCTTGGCAAATGCAGCTTCAGAGTTGGTTTGTGTGCTCCATCTTCTTCGTGAGCTTCACGTACAGATCCCCTCATGTCCCACTCTCTATTCTGACAATAATAACGCCATCTCCCTTAGTCAGAATCCCAGCGCTCATAAACGAGTAAAGCATATCGACATTGATTATCACTTCGTCCGTGAGCTTGTATCGTCTGGAAAGTTAGACACACAATTTGTTGGGATATGTCCTTCGATCCTACGTGTGCAATCGATAAAGTCATAAGGTCGTCTATGGATGTTAATGTTGGAGTTGTGTACTTAATGTCTAGATTTAAGTATCGGTAAACTCCCGGTCATAGCATTTAACCTATTTAATTAATAAACAATCATTTGCATTTAATTAATTATGCAAACCATAGTTCTGGATTTCATACGTTGTAGTTAGTATGGTGTGTCGGGCCCACACAGAAGATCATACTATCAGTTACTCGTATTTAATCGAACAGTTGCTCACGACCTAGATGGACACGAACTAGTCCATCGGTATAGTCGTTGTGTGAGAGAGAAAATAATTTGTCTTAATTATTTTATCACACTTGTACACTTGGTGTATTGGGCGGATCAGCTTGAGATTTATTGATTAGGATTGCCTTGGATAATCAATTTAAATCTCGGAGTATTTTATTCTTAATCCCCGATCCTATTGCGGGTGTGTATATTTAATACTAGAGACTTTGATTTTCCAAAGGAATTAACCGATTTAATTATTGGGTTAATTACCGGTAAAGTTGGGTCGCTATATTTTATATACGACATGCCGTGAATACTTGACGGGAAAGTGTATCCCGGAAGGGTTGATAATATCCCCGAGATGAGTTCATAAGGAATTATTGTGTAAACCTCATGAGTGGATTCGTTCCGCACAATAATAAAGGTTGAACGGTACTAGTCTCGGATATAAGATATGAATATTATTTATTGAGCAATAAATAAATTTATTCATGGATATTTAAATCTTAAATACACGGAATATATAATACTAATCGGAGAAATATTATTTGATATAATATGGAATAATATTGGGAGTGCAATTTTATTTATATAGTGGAAAATAAATAAAATTTAATATTGATAAGAATTAATAGATTTGGGTTGGACCCAATTTAATTTTCAATATTTAGGAGCCCAATATTTATTCTCCTTATGATCCCCTTCGTAGCCTATATAAGCACTACATGGTCTTCACTTTTCACAACCTAAGTTACGCCAACAATAAAGTTTTGAGAGTGAGGAAGATCCATAGGAATCCGATAGATCGTCGCCCACACGACGTTCGGAGGAAGTGCAAGGAATACGCGGGAAGGTCACGAGGTCGTCAACCGATTTCGTTTCTCCGTACAACGAATCGAAGGTATAATCGAGAAACCCCCTCTTTGATTATTCGTGTCGTTTAATCGTGATATGTACATGAACAAGACGATCCGGGAACGTCGAGACCGGGATACGGGGATCTCGCGATCCCCGTCGGGATCGAACAAGGGGCGGCCGAACCCTAGGGTTCGACCGCCGGCGCGCGGGCGTGAGGGAAGCCCCGGCTGGACGCCGGGGCGAGCGATCGACGTGAAGTCGATCGCTGGGGGTTCGGCCGTGGGCTGGTGCCACGGCGGGTCGAACTCCCCGGCCTCCCTCCGCCGGTGGTGCGCGCAAAGGGAGAAAGCCGCGGCTGGACGCCGCGGCTGGGGCGATCGAACTAGGGTTCGATCGCCGGGGACCGTCGCGGCTTCGCGCCGCGACTGGTGGTCCTCCTCCCGTCGGATGGCGGCGGTGAGTCGCCGGACTCACCGCCAAGGGGCTGCTCCGAACAGCCCCGGCGATCGCCATGCACGGCGATCGCGAACCCCGCGGATGGGGTTCGGCTAGGGTTTAGCCGCGGGTTCACCCCGCGGCGACTCTTGTCGAGCCCGGATCTTCGTGTGGCGTTCGCGTTCGTGATTTCCGACTCGTGGGAGAAAATCGACTGGGGGCGGGCTGCGTGTCTTCGGGCGCGTAGTCTCCAAAGGTCGGACTCTCGCGGATGAGTTGGAATTCGTGCGAATTCCGGCGACGGGTTTTCGGTCGGGTTATCGGTTCCGCAATTTTGATAGCCCGGGACATCGAATCCCAGCAATTGGTATCAGAGCGTTTGGTTTCGTGTTCATGTATATATTCGATTATTGTTCTACCTTGCAGGATTTCCGGCTATCATGGTTGGATTTAATTAATTGTTTTTAATTAATTGTCATGATTATTAAACTCTCGGACATGTCGAGATTCGTTTTGTGTGGTTGAATGTTTGTAATAGTAAAAATTCGGGGGTTGACCGAATTTAGGATTTATTATTACGTTCTTGTTTTTCCGGAAAATGTATAGGGTCGATTTCATGTATAGAATCGATACCGGAATTGTAATTTAAATTATTGTAATTTATTTACGTTGGTTCGATGTTGAGACGACCACCGGAGGACGCATGTGACGAAGGAGAAGACGAGAGGGAGGACCGGGGATCGATCACGAGGATCGATCCCATGAGGATCGATCGCGGGGGCTGTCCGCGATGACCCTCGGCCACGCCGGCCACCGGAGGTGGTGGCGCGTGGGCTGGGGACGGCGGCGGTGGTGCTCCCGGTTGGCGATCGAAGGTAGGGGGCGCGGGGTCCTCGTGATCTCGTGTTCTCCTACCGAGATACTACTTTCCTAATTAATTCGGATTTTTCCTATTTGAGTACTTTCCTTTTGGAGACTCTCATGGATTAGGAAAAGAATTAATTTAAATTGATTTTATTTCTATTGATTTAATTCCTTCATGGAATTATTCATAGATTAGAAATTTAATTAATTTAGTACTAAATTTATTTTTCCTATTTGATTATTCCTACTCATGGGAATATTCATGGATTAGGAATAAAGATAAATTTGGAAAGTAGAAAGTCCCAATTTATTTTATTTCCTTGTTCTATTATAGATATCTTCTAGAATATTCCAAGTTTTACTTGGATAGATTATTCTAATGATTTAATAAGAACTAGAGAGGAAAATAAATAAATGAAAATATTAATAATATTTAATTTTATTTTTAATATATTCAATCATACAATATATAAAACGGCAAGCAGATGTCCTACGTGGATTTTTCTCCATCCTTAGATTAATAGTGTGTTCACACTATGAAAACTCAATCCTAATCGTCCGTTCTATTTTTTAATTACAAATTAATACATTTTAATTACTTAAACTCATTTTCGGTTTTAATTAAGCCGAATATTAAATATATATATTTAATAAATTCCATATATACTATGGGCTATAATTAAGGTATATTTACATTATATAATTAATTTAAAATCATTCATTAATTGCGCTAATTAATTAACAATTTAACAACAATTCCTTAATTATAGATCAAATTAATTTCATGGTCAAAACGTGTCCATAATTAAAGTAAAGATTTTTGTTTTTCTTAACGCAATAACATAATTACCGATTTTTTTATATTAATAAATTATTATATACTATAATAAACTCCTTAATTTAAGCAACCTATAATTTATCGTAATCTTTGATTTTTAATTCTATAATTGCCGTTTCTAATTGAATGAAAATCGGAAAGGAATTAATTTTGAATTTCAAAAATATAATACAAACTCTAATCTTCCTTTCCCCTATAAAAGGAGCGTACACCTCCAATCATTTCTCACTACCTCTCACAATTTTTTTTGCAGCTTCATTTCATCATTGATTGAATTTTATTTCTCAATTAATAGCCTAATTATTACCTCGATTTTTTTTGCAGGTATCATTGTAAGTATATTCTTGAATCTTTGACTGTATATTTTCACATTCGATTCATATATATATGCATTTCGTTTTTTACAGGGACCAATGTAAGTATTTAATTATTCCTATTTGATTATTCCTACTCATGGGAATATTCATGGATTAGGAATAAAGATAAATTTGGAAAGTAGAAAGTCCCAATTTATTTTATTTCCTTGTTCTATTATAGATATCTTCTAGAATATTCCAAGTTTTACTTGGATAGATTATTCTAATGATTTAATAAGAACTAGAGAGGAAAATAAATAAATGAAAATATTAATAATATTTAATGTTATTTTTAATATATTCAATTGACTTAATTTTCGAATTAAGTAACTTTTGGATTAATTGAAAATAAATAGATTTAAATATTGGAAATTAATATTCTCGTCACATGGAGCATTCAAGAAACGAAGACTGAAGACTAGAGGATGCATATGAAGATAAAGCCATGATAGTCGGGAAAATAATTCTCTAGCATTATTTTGACTATGTGATCTATGTGCTTTATTGCTTTCATGCATGCTATATGTGTTTATTTTTATGCACTAGATAGCGTATCCCTTTATCGTAAAAAGCTAAGTGGGAGAGGGGATGGAAACATTCCCATGGTCTCCATCACTGTTCTCTTGGTGACTTTTATGGACTTTCGAAGTTCATATAGACAAGTCATTGTAGGAGAATTCTTGTAATTCCTCTTACAAGAAACATTGATCAAGTTATCAAACAATGCCTAATTTGTCTTTCTGAAACTGACTTCAAGTCGACTCATTCTCACCCCGGGGAGTGGAATGGAGCCAGAGCCACTTGGTCATGTGGACGACACAAATTAGAGACTTTCGTGCCATTCTTTTATAGGTGGGTCGTTTGTCTGCTCGGCTCCCTCATTTATGAGAGATAGGGTCGCTCGCATGGTGAATCACTGGTTAGAAACTTCGAGTTTCACTTATGATTCTCCACGTATTGATTTACGAGATTAATTGGATCTAGTAATTGGGAGTCAATTATAAAAGTCTCTTAGTTGGTAAACGTCCACACCACGTGGCTTGCTATACTGACGGACTTTGGATTAATTGATGTAGACAGTTATAAGTAATTGTGAAGAGTTGTGAAATTGTCGTAAACGTCCACACCACGTGGCTTGCGGTGACGTAGCAATTCCAAGCGATGTACTTTAGTGCTGAGTGATGGTTTACACTTAGATACGCGTCATAGTATCCTTCCCCACGAAGTTACGCTATGATCGATGTATGACCAAAGAAAAACTAATTGCTAAATCATTTGGGTGGGTAAACGTCCACACCACGTGGCTTGCTTTACCTGATGGGATTTTAGACGCAATTAGTAATTTAATGATATTATTTGAGGGAGATAATATCGGACATTAAATTGATTGTTTGTTTACATGTTCTTATAGGTTTAGAGAATAGCTATGAATCCACTTTCTATGATACTCAAGGATCATAAATTCACTGGTCCCAATTACATTGATTGGAAGAGAAATTTGGACATTGTCCTGACTGCTGAAGAGTACAAATTTGCACTCTATGAGCAATGCCCCGCTGAACCCACGGCCGCCTCAACTGATGAGGAAAAAGAAGCATATCGGAAGTGGAAAAAGGCTGATGAAATGGCTAGGTGCTATATTTTGGCTTCAATGTCAAATGTACTCCAAACCCAGCATCAGTCGATGGACACTGCCGAGGATATGTTATTTAACCTCAAGGAGATGTTTGGGCATCATGACCGTGCGGGGAGGCAAGAAGCCATGAGAGTCCTCATGTCAACTACTCAGTCTGAGGGAACGCCTGTTGAGGAGCACGTTCTCAAGATGATGGGTCTGTTGAATGAATTGGAGGTCCTAGGAGCTATGATTGATGCTGATACGCAAGTCGACATCATACTCCAGTCTCTGACCCCTAGTTTTGAGCAGTTTCGTATGAGCTATAACATGGGTAAACTATCTTATAGCCTTGCGCAACTCCTGACTGAACTGAAGGCGGCAGAGGGGATCTACAAGAAGGGCAAGTCTCAAGCGCTTGTGGCTACCAAGTCCAAAAGCTTCAAAGCTATTGGAGGTAGGGGCAAGAAAAGGAAGCAAGCCATAAAACCCAGTGGTGCCAAGAGGACTGGACCACGAGTGGGGGCTAGTAAGCCAAAGGGCTTGTGCTTCCGATGCAAGAAGTCTGGACACTGGAAGTCTGAATGTCCTCTCAGAGGTACGAATTTTTCTTTAGTCGTAAAAACATAGTCAGCGGTATTATCTACCAGAATTCTGGTGTGTAGATATGGAACCACTGACGGTATGTGCATTTCTTTAAATGCAGGGGTTCCAGAAAACCCGGCGACTTAGAGAAGAAGAGTTCGAGTCTACATGGGCGAAGCTGTTGGGGTAGCAGCGGTTGCAGTGGAAGACGTTTATCTGTTTTAAGTTTTCATTTCAGTTATTGCTTTATGTACCCCTTATTTTTGAAAAAGAACTTCGTTCTGGTTTTCTTTATTATTAATGGATATTTTATTTCTTTAATCATTTGATGGTTTGGATAAGAAATAATAGTGATATCTATTATGGTACATTAGATAAGCAATATGTGAGTGATGAATTCTTAGTCTACCACGATGCAACGAACCGTTTTGTATAACTTGTTTACTTATTAAATGTATTTCTCTTGTCATTATACTTGTGAATTCGTGAACTTAGTAGTATCTATTCAAAAGGGATTCAAAAAGGTCGAAATTGATTTGATCAACTATAGTTGGAGGAATGGACCTCCCGACCTGAGAATCGATCTTGATAGATGATACGACTGAGTTAACCTTTCTGGATAAAGGATGGAATTCGGACAACTATGGAAAATGATTGATGATTAATGCGGCATGTGTAATTAGAGAAGGTACGAGTCGTTCTTTCGAGAATACTCGAAGATGGATTAGACTACTTGTTGTGCCATAAAGGTGGAGTGTTTTTCAACACAAGGCCGTTATGGAGATCCTTCAAAGTATATCCATTGGGAGCCTGCGAACTGTTCGCGGAGGCTATCACCTATCTAAGTAACACATAGCATAAATCAAAGATTGAGATTAAATCTCAAGTGACTGCACCATACACTGATGTGTAGACGTGGTGTGTCAGAAATGAGAAATGGGATTCTAATAGTAAAAGAACAAGTTTGTTTGGAACTACCTATGTTCTATGGATATTTCTGGATACAACGGCACATTCTATGTGGTTGTAGAATATCCTAGAAGAACAAGTAATTGTATGTTCAATAGTACTACGAACCAGAAGGGTGTCCTCACCCGGTTCTTAGAGGAAGACTATTAGATGAACTACAATGCCCTAACTGACATAGTACTTTAAAATGAGGAATGGGAAGACTGAGAACCAGCCTAACCGAGTAGTTGTACACGTAATGTTATTACTGTTATACACCGGAACGCCATTGCAGTGGGAGGTTGTTAAGCAACCAGAGATGTTCATAAGACTGGAGGAGTTTTGAACTCTGGATCCAGTATACATGAAATCGATCCCTAGATCTGCATAGATTTGCGAGAAAGGTGTGTTAGAGACGTGATGGAAACAAAAGTGGTGTTTCTCGGAATTTTGTGTAGATAACACTTCATCATTGGCAACAATGTAAAAGTGTTGTCAGACATAAAATAGAGGTTGTCTAAATAAGTCGAGATATAAGATTAAGATGAAGATTGGATCATGTTCTTAGAAATCTTTCGATCTCTAGATAAGAACATTTGTACTTCTCTTAAGATATCTTATACGACTATGGTTTGTTTTAAACATGCACAATTCTGAGAAAGGTTATTGCCTTTCAGGAACAGAATACATCTATCTAAAGGTATGTGTTTTCGAACACATGAAGGAGATAGATATGGACAAAGCAGTTACTTACACTTCTTGTGTGGAGAGCTTTGTAGATGCAATGTTGAAAAACCAGAACATGATATCAACTGTGCGGTTAGCGTAGTGGGAGGATATCGAAGTAATCTGGATAAGAAATATTCGAATGTTGTAAAGTACTTGAAAGTACTGGATTACTGGCAAAACATTCTTAGATTACAGTTTCTCAGATCCAAAAATCAGAGAAAGATCAGTGTAAGTCGATATCAGGCTATGTGTTCACTTTTAAGAGGTGGAACCTAAAGGACGAAAGAGTGATAAGCGTAATGCTTCTCGGACACTATCATAAACCGAATAGCAGCCTCAGAGGCAGCAGAAGTTTTGGTTAGGTTCCGGAATGACCTCTGAACTTGGATATGACTCTTGGTTCACCAAAAGAACTGGAAGAAGTCATAAGTTCGAAAAGTGATGATAACACATAGAGCCAGTACCACCTGATACGAATCATCGTCAGAGAGACGACGTAGTAGTCACCAAGATAACTTCAGATCGGCAACCTAGATTGCTCATTCACATAATACTTCTGGGAAGTATAATTTAAGCACGTGATGAGTATGGGAGTCGGGAGTTTGGAGGAAATGACTAGACCTTAGTACAAGTGGGAGATTGTTGGAGTTGTGTACTTAATGTCTAGATTTAAGTATCGGTAAACTCCCGGTCATAGCATTTAACCTATTTAATTAATAAACAATCATTTGCATTTAATTAATTATGCAAACCATAGTTCTGGATTTCATACGTTGTAGTTAGTATGGTGTGTCGGGCCCACACAGAAGATCATACTATCAGTTACTCGTATTTAATCGAACAGTTGCTCACGACCTAGATGGACACGAACTAGTCCATCGGTATAGTCGTTGTGTGAGAGAGAAAATAATTTGTCTTAATTATTTTATCACACTTGTACACTTGGTGTATTGGGCGGATCAGCTTGAGATTTATTGATTAGGATTGCCTTGGATAATCAATTTAAATCTCGGAGTATTTTATTCTTAATCCCCGATCCTATTGCGGGTGTGTATATTTAATACTAGAGACTTTGATTTTCCAAAGGAATTAACCGATTTAATTATTGGGTTAATTACCGGTAAAGTTGGGTCGCTATATTTTATATACGACATGCCGTGAATACTTGACGGGAAAGTGTATCCCGGAAGGGTTGATAATATCCCCGAGATGAGTTCATAAGGAATTATTGTGTAAACCTCATGAGTGGATTCGTTCCGCACAATAATAAAGGTTGAACGGTACTAGTCTCGGATATAAGATATGAATATTATTTATTGAGCAATAAATAAATTTATTCATGGATATTTAAATCTTAAATACACGGAATATATAATACTAATCGGAGAAATATTATTTGATATAATATGGAATAATATTGGGAGTGCAATTTTATTTATATAGTGGAAAATAAATAAAATTTAATATTGATAAGAATTAATAGATTTGGGTTGGACCCAATTTAATTTTCAATATTTAGGAGCCCAATATTTATTCTCCTTATGATCCCCTTCGTAGCCTATATAAGCACTACATGGTCTTCACTTTTCACAACCTAAGTTACGCCAACAATAAAGTTTTGAGAGTGAGGAAGATCCATAGGAATCCGATAGATCGTCGCCCACACGACGTTCGGAGGAAGTGCAAGGAATACGCGGGAAGGTCACGAGGTCGTCAACCGATTTCGTTTCTCCGTACAACGAATCGAAGGTATAATCGAGAAACCCCCTCTTTGATTATTCGTGTCGTTTAATCGTGATATGTACATGAACAAGACGATCCGGGAACGTCGAGACCGGGATACGGGGATCTCGCGATCCCCGTCGGGATCGAACAAGGGGCGGCCGAACCCTAGGGTTCGACCGCCGGCGCGCGGGCGTGAGGGAAGCCCCGGCTGGACGCCGGGGCGAGCGATCGACGTGAAGTCGATCGCTGGGGGTTCGGCCGTGGGCTGGTGCCACGGCGGGTCGAACTCCCCGGCCTCCCTCCGCCGGTGGTGCGCGCAAAGGGAGAAAGCCGCGGCTGGACGCCGCGGCTGGGGCGATCGAACCCTAGTTCGATCGCCGGGGACCGTCGCGGCTTCGCGCCGCGACTGGTGGTCCTCCTCCCGTCGGATGGCGGCGGTGAGTCGCCGGACTCACCGCCAAGGGGCTGCTCCGAACAGCCCCGGCGATCGCCATGCACGGCGATCGCGAACCCCGCGGATGGGGTTCGGCTAGGGTTTAGCCGCGGGTTCACCCCGCGGCGACTCTTGTCGAGCCCGGATCTTCGTGTGGCGTTCGCGTTCGTGATTTCCGACTCGTGGGAGAAAATCGACTGGGGGCGGGCTGCGTGTCTTCGGGCGCGTAGTCTCCAAAGGTCGGACTCTCGCGGATGAGTTGGAATTCGTGCGAATTCCGGCGACGGGTTTTCGGTCGGGTTATCGGTTCCGCAATTTTGATAGCCCGGGACATCGAATCCCAGCAGTTAAATGATTATTTGATAATATTAATTGTTGGGAACAATATAATATTGATCAATTAAATCATACCTACAGGGTCACACACGGACTCAAAGATGATGTACGATGCTTGATATATATATATATATTGATTTAGAATCAATATTACGTGGATTTAATTCACATGCATGGGATGCATGTCTTGCATGGATGCATGTCATATAGTGTGACATGGCATGCCACACAAGCAAGTGGGACCACATACAATGCATAGTGGCATGTGTATGTGGCATGACCTTTCACCTCCTTTGTAACTCCTTTTGCATGTTAATGGTGCATAATGATGCCCATTATGTAGGAGGTTACAATGGGGTGTTATGGCATGCATAATGAGGCTAATATATGGATAAAAATCAGATTTTCATCACATATCATCTTTACCCACGAAATTCACACCAAAGAGAGAGAGAGGAGAAAGTGTTCTTGGAGAACCGACTCGATCAAGCAAAGTGTTCGTCATCCGGGTTCGTGTGCAACACGTAGAGGCCGGGCCATTTGTGCGGCTTCAACATCCGGACGATCCAAAGGAGTGAAGAGGTCATTCACAAGGAGAGCTTCAAGTTGCTGATCCATTAAGGTGGTTCAATCGACTCAAGACCACCTTAATCAACATCAACGAATCCATTCATTATCAAATGTAAGAACTCGTTGAACCTTATATATATATATATATATTGGATGTGTATATATATGTGTGTCTATACATATATTGTGTGCACTAGATCAAGCATGATAGATTTATATGCTTTACACGCTTCCGCACACACGGTATATCGATTGGATCGGTATACCGGTACTTTCAATTGGTATCAGAGCCTAGGGCTCGTGCACACTTTTGTGTTGGACACGAAAGGTTAAATCAACATAATTGGATTATTTGTTTAATTGTGATTATGTGATTAGATGTAAGGCCGGCCACCGTTAGTGGTCGGGTGAATGATTTCTTCGTTTTTTACGTTTCGATTGGCCATAGTCTTTTGAGGGCTGCGTCCCTTGGAATCATTTGTAATAGATAGGTTTTTCTATTATATTTGTATTGTACTACTTGTAAGCGATGGAATTAGTCCATGGTTCGATGGAGGATCTCGGCTCTCTGGCGAAAACGAGAAGAAACGAAGCAAAACGAAGCAAAACGAAGCAAAACGGACGAAACCGGGCTGCTGGAGCCAAATGGCGGGCGCCGTTGTAGCTCCAGCGGGCGCTGTTTTGTTTCGGCGGGCGCCGTTTTGGAAACGGCGACCGCCGAAAGCCCTTTTTCTTGGCAGATTGTTCCCGGACCTTTCGGCGGGCGCCGTTTTGGAAACGGCGACCGCCGGTGGTGTTCAGCGACCGCTGGTTGTGAAACGGCGGGCGCTGTTCGTGGTTTTATGGGTACGGAATAGATTTGACCAAAATCGGAGGGCACGGAACTAAAACGGAGGGCGAGGACCAGTCCAGAAGATGTTCAAGGCTTTTGTTGTTATTTTAATCTTTTCGGTTGAGAGTTGTGAGGTTCTAGGGGCCTTTCGATTTCGTATTTATTTGCTTTGCTAGTTATAGGATGTTTTATGTTATAAATGTTCAACTTACATATAAACACCTATGCATGCAAGTTCCCAAAATAATGAGTATAATGTCTTGTCCAAAAACATCACACTCATGAAGCCCTCGATCATAAGTTGGTAGGTCCGCCTCAGCAGGGTACTACTTGTTATCTTGGGATAAAGTGGGAGTAAGGGTTAGACCCTTACACGTGACTTTGGTTTTCTCATCGATAGATCCACTGCAGGCGTGGCTATCGAGACATGAGATGAGAATGGGATTCTCATCGACCGAGAGTGATATTAGATATCATTGACATGGGTGTGTCTACCTATCTT
The DNA here is from genome assembly GCA_954870475.1 of Euphrasia confusa. Taxonomy (NCBI): domain Eukaryota; kingdom Viridiplantae; phylum Streptophyta; class Magnoliopsida; order Lamiales; family Orobanchaceae; genus Euphrasia; species Euphrasia confusa. Next base: position 11,592,597 of record OX940949.1, on the reverse strand, counting down.
GAAATACTTAAGTGCGGACTCAGTCGGCTTAAAGATTTGCAAGATGAGGATCTCGGAATTGTTTTGTTCTAAGGGACAATGATATTGGATATCAATTGAACAAAATGAAATAAATAAGTACAATTGTTAGACAACCTTATTTGTTTACCGCTTTGTGGATGTTTACATACTTTAGTTATCTTTCTTTTATAGTTTATCATGTCAAATATCAACTCAATTCAAGTTTGGTTCAATTCTTGATTATGAAAAATTGAACAAATTTTCTTGATTCACAACGTAATTTGAGGATGGTTCTCAAATACGAAGACAAGGAAAATGTGTTAGATAACCACATCCTAAGATATCATTGAACAACTCAATATCATGTTCGGAGAATATGCAATGATTGAGCGGTTCGGTGTGACCAGGGTCATCGCTTCAGCTAGGCTGGAAAAATGGAAATCTATGGGATCACATGTGCAACAAATGATTGGATTATTTGTCTCAAGTGACCGCCTAGATTTTTCCTATGATGATTATTTGGCAACCGATTTCATACTTCAATCTCATGATGGTTATAATGCCTTTAGGCTAAATTTTCCATATGAATGGTTTGAAGAAATCGCTTCGTGAGCTCCACGGGATGCTCAAGGCTGCTGAGCCGGCGATAGAGAAGGACCCTAAGAGGGAAATTCTTATGATATAGGATAAGGTATTCAAAAGAGCATGGGCAAGAAGGCTACTAGGGTTCCTAGGGAATCTCAATGCGTCTACTGCAAAAGTGTTGGACACTACTTGCAAACTTATAAAAGTTCATATTTTATTCAATTTCAAAACAAATGCCTAATTTGTATTTCATTTGATGGATTATAAGGTTATGATTATTTACACCTCGGGGAGTGATTTAATCCAAAACACTTAAGTTCATCAATGACACAAATTAGAGACTTTCGAGCCATTGGATGGCGTGAATCGATTGTCTGGTTGGCTCCCTCATATTTTATGAGAGATAGGGCTTCAATTGCATGATAATATCGCTGGTTAGAAAACTTCGATTTTTCACTTACGATTTATCACGTTTTGACATTGAGATAATTTTGAATGAGAAAGTCGAATATAGATCAATTATTGAGAATAATTGAACTTGCCCAAAGTTCAAAGAAGATGTGAAGAACGGGGTTGCTTCATCTTCGGGTATTAATGTTATAGACATTAAACTTCACAAATTCTACTTCTTGGGTATTGGATGCCAAACGTAGTTCTCACATTTGTATGTGGAGGAACTACATAGAAGTATAAGTTTGGTGAGTAGAGATGTCGATCTACGGGCGAGAAATGGAGCGAAGGTCGCTGCATTAGCCGTATGATCATATGATGTTGTTTTGCCTCAGGGCCTTGTTTTAGTATAATAACTATGTAATTTCGTACCTTCAATAAACAATGAATATTGGTTCAGTATTGGATACTGATGGATTAGTTTTTCACTAATTAAATAGTTTGATAACTATTTTAATTGTGAACTATTCTTTGTTTTGGTACGATTATTACATTATTTATGTATACTTTAAACTCAACAAATCATATATAACATCAACACAAAAGTCCAAATCGAATAAGTCTCAATGAGACATAACTGTAACATTGTTGATTAGATCAAAATCTAAACATGTAACGAATCTTCTTTTAGAAGGCATTCTAAAATCATTTGACTTGGAGTCATTTGATACATGTGAATGATGTTTGATGGACAAAGATAACAATGTCATCTTTCTTGGAGAAAGGAGAACATGTAAGTGATTAATTAGGGATGATCCATACTGATGTATGTGGAACCTATCAGTTCACAAGCACATGAAGGTTATGTTTCGGAAAAGATAAAACAAACTATATTAGATATAGTTCGACCATTCGATGAGAGGTCTAAATGAACTACTGGTCTTTTTTGAACACAAAATTCTTGACTTCAACTTATACACTGAATAGGACGCTGTCAAAAGCTGTTGATAAGACATCATACTAGGTATGGAAAGGGAGGGTCCCTAAATTGTTTTCATCAAAATTTGAAGTTCTAAAAGCTTCTCTGACGAGATTTATCTCTATAGAGCTTGAACTCAAATGGGATAAAAGTTTTTTATGGTATCCATAAGAAACTCGAGGGTACAACTTCTACGATCTATCTGAGAACAATATTTTGTTGCTTGAGATAGTGATTTTCTTGAAAAGAGTTATCTTTCCTAGAAATTCAGTGGGAGCTCGGTTGTCTTGAACGAGGCTCAAGTGAAACAACCAATGATGAATACTCAAGACTAGGTTGAGAGTATTATTATGGTTTTGGAAGCCATACCTGTTGGAAATCGATATCCCGGAATTAATAAATTTAAATAAATAAATTATCTAATTAATTCCGACCGAAATCCTTCGGAGATCGAATATCCGGAGTTGTCAAATGCGGAACGACAATTCCAATCGACTCCCGGTTGCCGGAAATCCGTCACGAACCTCCACGGGGATAGCCCAACCAAACAAGCCCTAACCGCGAACGAACACGGGCTGTTCGGTCGAGCCTCCGCGTGGGGCTCGCGGCTGTCCGTAACAGCCGCCTAGGGCTGCCCTTGGCAGCCCCCCTTGGGCATGGTCGAACCCTCGCGGATCAGCCCACCATCGAACCCTCGCCACGGCCAAGCCGCGGCTGCCCGATGGAGGCGTGCGCTCGCATCGTGCGAGTGCTAGGGTTCAGCCCTTTGCACAGCTCGCTGGGCACGCCCCAGCTGCCCCCCCCCCGGCTGATCGAGCTCCAGCCACGGTCGAACCCGTGGCTCACGATCAGCCCAGCTCCCGCCAGCCACCGCCGCGCGAGCGGCGGTCCAGCCGCGCGAGCGGCGCTAGGCGTCCAGCCGGCGTGCTTACGGGGATCCGCCCTTTGCCGTGGATTCCTAGCCGCGGCGGTCCGGGGATCCTCGATCCCCATCGCCCGACACATCCTCGGTTTGGATCTCCGTCCCTCGGATCTTGGTTCACGATATTTTTACGATAATTAACATGTAAAATCATCGAGGGGGTTTTCACGATTTTACCTTTGTTCTCGTTGTACGGAGAAACGAGATCTATGAAGACCTTGAGACCTTCCCACGTATTCCTTGCACTAGCTCGAACGTCGGGTGGGCGACGATCTTCCGAACTCCATGGATCTCCCTCTCTACTTTCTCTCTCTAGAATTGTGTTCTTCAAGTTATGAGAATAGAGAAGACCATGTAGTGCTTTTATAGGCTACGTAGGGGATCTTAAGGAGGTGGAATATTGGGCTTCCAATAATAGTGATTAAATTGAGCCCAAGCCCAAATCTATTAATCCTTACTATTATTAATTAATTCTATTTTCCACTATATAAAATTAATTGCACTCCCAATATTAAACCATATTATATCAAATAATATTTCTCCGGTAGTATTATTTATTCCGTGTATTTAAGATAGAAATATCCATGAATAAAATTAATTTATTGCTAATTAATTAATTATTCATCTCTTATTTCCGAGACTAGTACCATTCAACCTTAATTATTATGCGGAACGAATCCACCTGCAGGGTTTACATAATAATTCCTTATGAACTCATCTCGGGGATATTATCAACCCTTCCGGGATACACTTTCCCGTCAAGTATTCACGGCATGCCATATATAAAATATAGTGACCCAACTTAACCGGTAATTAACCCAGTAAATAGACCGGTTAATTCCTTTGGTAAATCAAAGTCACTTATATTAAATATACACACCCGCAATAGTATCGGGGATTAAGAATAAAATACTCAGAGACTTAAATCGATTATCGCCGGCAATCCTAATCGATAAATCTCAAGCAGATCCGCTCAATACACCAAGTGTACAAGTGTGATAAAATAATTAAGACAAATTATTTTCTCTCTCACACAACGACTATACCGATGGATTGGTCCGTGTCCATCTAGGTCGTGAGCAACTGTTCGATTAAATACGAGTAACCGATAGTATGATCTTCTGTGTGACGTCGCACACCATACTAACTACAACGTATAGAATCCAGGACTATAATTTGCATATATTTAATTATAAATAATTAAACGCAAACAATTGTTCATTTAGTTAAATAGATTAATGGCAATGGATCGTGAGTTTCTGTCACTTAAATCTAGACATTAAGTACACAACTCCAACAATCTCCCACTTGTACTAAGGTCTAGTCATTTCCTCCAAACTCCCGACTCCCATACTCATCACGTGCTTAAGTTGTACTTCCAAGAAGTACTATGTGAATGAGCACTCTAGGTTGCCGCTCTGAAGTTATCTTGGTGACTACAGCGTCGTCTCCCTCGACGATGACTCGTATCAGGTGGTACTTGCACTATGTGTTATCTTACACTTATGGACTAGTGATTTCTTACCATTTGCCATTGCACCGCTATTTACATAGCCTTTGGCAAACTAAGAATCACATCTAAGTCCCAGAGATTATCCCGGAGTTATACCAAAACTTCCGCTGCCTCTGAGGCCGCTATTTGGTTACCCATGGCAGAGTCCGAAAAGCATCGTGCTTATCACTCTTCCATGTTGAAACTCCTTCTCCTTCAATAGTGAAACACATAGCCTGATATCGACTTACACCGGTCCTCATTTGATTAGAAATCTAAGAGAATGTAATCCAAAGGAAAAACTCGTCTGCTTCGTAGTCTAGAACAGTACTTCGAAAGTACTTTTACGGCAGTCGAATATTCCTTTCCAGGATTACCTTGATATCCTCCCACTATGCTAACCGCATAGCCGATATCAGGTTCTTGTTTTCAACAATGCATTTATTAAGCTTTCCACACATAAAGTGTAGGAAACTGCTTTCATTGCTTCTATCTCCTTTCGTGTTTCAAAACACATATCCTTAGATAGATGCATTCCGTCTCTGAAAGGTAACGAACCTTTCTCGGAATCTTGCATGTTAAAACGAACCATAATCGTATAAGATATCTAGAGAAGTACAATGTTCTTTTCTTGAGATCCTTGATCTTAAGAACATGCTCTAACTTCTTCTTTATCTCATATATCGATTTTTCTAGACAACCATCATTTTATGTCTGACAACATCTTTACATTGTTGCCAATGATAAAATGTTATCTACATAAAACCTCCGAGAAACACCACCTTGTTTCCATCACGTTTCCCATACACACGATTCGTCAATGCCTTTTGATGAATCCATCAAATGGACTATCTCATCAATGCGCAAGTTCCACGAACTCTAGCTTTGTTACAATCCATAAATGGATCAACTAAGCTTGTACTCTAAATGATCTCGCCTCTTAGCAATAATCCTTATTGCTCTCCAAGAAGGCACATTTAGATCTAGTACGGCCTTTATGTAGATCTAGGGATCGATTTCATGTATACTAGGTCCAGAGTCCGAAGACTCTCCTAGTCTTATGAATATCTCCGGTTGTCCCACAACCTCCCACTACAATGGCGTTCCGGTGTATAAACAGTGATAACAGTAGGTGCAGTTAGTGGTGTACCGCTACTCGGTTCGGCTGGTTCTAAGTCTTAATCTTTCTCTCTCATTTCAAAGTATCATGTCACTTTGGGCTTGTGGTTCATCATATAGTCTTTCTCTAAGAACCGGGCGTTAGAACTTATAACGTCCTTCTGGTTCATAGTACTATTGAACACACATCTTTTGTTCTTCTAGGATATTCTACAACCGCATTTGAATGCGCCGTTGTTTCCAGACATATCCATAGAACATAGGTAGTTCCGTATAACTCATCTTTTACTATTTCTATAAGAGTTCCATTTCTTATTATCGACACACCATTTCTACACAACAGTGTATGGTGTAGTCATTTGGGATCAAATCCCAATCTCTGATTAGTATGCCATGCATTCCTCAGACAGGTATTTGCCTCCGCGATCAAATCGCAGGCTACAAATGGATATACCTTGATGGCTCTCCACAATTGCTTAGTGTCCATTGACTTGTCAAAACACTTGCTTTTGTGGCACATCAGGTATCCTAATCCATTTCTCGAGTAATCATTAAATGAAGTACTCGTACCTTATTGTCTGAGTAGACATAGGTCTGCATACATCAGAGTCAATCAATTCTTATACTTGTCCGGATCTTACATCTTATATCCATAAAGGATTGCTTAGTCATATTATCTTCCAAATTAGATTCTTAGGTCGGAAGGTCCATTCCTTCAACTTAATTGATCAAAAATCAATTTTCGACCTTTGAACTTCTTATTTGAATAAGCATGACTTAGCATAAGAATCCACAAGTATAACTGATTTAATAAAGAAATCTCTTATTAGTAAAACGAGTTTTATACTACGGTTCGTTGCATCGTGGTGGACTCAGGATTCATCATTTATATATTGCTAGCTAATGTACCAAAATAGATAATATCATTATTTCTTCTTATAACCATCAAATGATTAAAAGAAATAAAATATCCATTTATTAGAAATCCAGAACAAAGTTCTTTCTAATATGAAAGGTACAAAAAAAGCAATAACTCAAAATGAAATCCTATAAAATGTCCTCCACTGCAACTGCTGCCTCCTCTACAGCATTGCCCATGTAGACTACGATTTCTTCTTTTCTAAGTCGTCGGGTTTCCTGGAACCCTCGCATATAAAATGCACATACCGTCAGTGGTTCCATATCTACACACCAGGTTCCGGTAGATAATACCACTAACTATGTTTTACGACTAAAGAAAATTTCGTACTTTCTTTGAGAAGATAATCAGACTTCCAGTACCCAGACTGTTTGCATCGAGAACTCTTGCCTTATGGCTTTCTCGTCCCATCTCGTGGTCCAAGCAACTTAGGACCACTGGGATTCTTCGCTTTCTTGTCCTTTCCCCCGATTTATGCCTTTTGGTTCGAAACCTTTGGCATTGGCTAGAAGAGCTTGCGATTTCCGTTTCAACTCGTCTAAAAGGTCAATCATCTCAAAAACGTGTTTAAGCGTTTCCTCGAATCGACTGCCCTTTATGAGTATCCACATCGCCTCTTGTCTAGCCGCCTATATCAATAGGCTCGGAAGGACAAAGCTCATTGAGTACAACCTTGTACTCTTCAACAGTTTGGGTAATGTCTAGATCTCTATTCCAATCATTACATTCAGGGACCAGTGAGTTTAAAAAAAACTTAGTTATCACATAAAGTGGGTTCAAAGCCATATCCTAATCTATGAGCACATATAACAACAAACAATCGATTTAATCTCCGATATTATCTCCCTCAAATAATATCATTAAACCACTAATCGCATCTAAAATCCCATCAGATATGGCAAGCCACGATAGTGTGGACGTTTACCTATCCAAATGATTTAGCAATTAGATTACCTTCGGTCGTACATCAATTATAGCGTTACTTCGATGGGAAGAATACTATAAAGCGTACCTAAGTGTAAACCATTACTCAGTATCTAAGAAGATTGTTTGGGACACGCATATTCACCGCAAGCCACGATAGTGTGGACGTTTACGTTAACATACGCTCCTTTACTCCCTTCTATAACTGTCTACATCAATCGTTCCAAAGTCCCATTCAATGTAGCAAGCCACGATAGTGTGGACGTTTACTACACCAAAAGACTTTTACAATTGACTCCCAATTACTTGAATCATTTAATCTTGTAAATCAAGACGCGGAGAATCATAAGTGAAACTCAAAGTTTCTAACCAGTGATTCACCATGCGAACAACCCTATCTCTCATAAATGAGGGAGCCGAGCAGACAATCGATCCACCTTCAAAAGATGGTACGACTGCCTCTAATTTGTGTCCTCGACATGACCAAGTGGCTTTGGCTCCATTCCACTCCCCGGGGTGAGAATGAGTCGACTTGAAATCAGTTTTGGAAAAACAAATTAGGCATTGTTTGATAAACTTAATCAATGTTTCTCGTAAAAGGAATTACAAGAATTCTCCTCCAATGACTTGTCTAAACGAACTTCAAAAGTCCATAAAAGTCACCAAGAGAACAGCAATGGAGACCATGGATATGTTTCCATACCTTCTCCCACTTAGCTTTTTATAACAAAGGGATACACTATCTAATGCATAATTAAATACACATAAGCATGCATACATGAAATAAAGCACATAGAATATTATCACATAGTCAAAATAATTACTAGAATATTATTTTCCGACTATTATGGCTTTATCGCATCCCCGTACGCATCTTCTAGTCTTCAGTCTTCGTTCTTGAATGCTCCATGTGACGAGAATATTAATCCCAATATTTAAATCTATTTATTTTCAATTAATCCAAAAGTTACTTAATTCGAAAATTAAGTCAATCGAATATATCAAAAATAAAATTAAATATTATTAATATTTTTATTTATTTATTTTCCTATCTAATTCTATTAAATCTCTAGAATAATCTATCCAAGTAAAACTTGGAATATTCTAGAAGACTTCTATAATAGAATAAGGAAATAAAATAATTTATTTTATTTTCCCTTTCTACTTCATTAAATCTCTAGAATAATCTATCCAAGACCCACTTGAAATATTCTAGATGATTTCCATAATGAAATAAGGAAATAAAATAATTTAGGACTCTTCTACTTTCCAAGATTAATTAATTTCCATCTCTATGAAAATTCCCATAAAATAGGAATAATCAATTAGGAAATAAATCAATCCTAAATTAACTCTTATTCCTTTCCTATTCTATTAAATCTCTAGGATCCTATTCCAAGTAGAACTCGGAATACTCTAGAAGACTTCCATAATAGAATAAGGAATAAAATTAATTCCAATGAATTCTTTTCCTAATCCATGAGAATTCCCAAAAATAGGAAAACTCAAATAGGAAAAACGAATCAATTAGGAAAGTAGTATCTTGGTAGGAGTAGCATGAGATCGGGAGACCCCACGCCACCCCACCTTCGACCGACCGGCCCCCCGGGGAGGAGCACCGCCGCCCAGCCACGCCGGCCAGCCACCGAACCGGCGGCAGCCCGCGGCAGGGGCGATCGAGCCCCTCGCCCATGCCATCGATCGATCTCATCATGGGATCGATCCAATCGATCCCCGGTCCTCCCTCACGTCTTCTCCTTCGTCACATGTGTTCTCCCGCGGTCGTCTCGGCATCGATCCAACGTAAATAAATTACAAGAATTAAATTTACAATTCCGGTATCGATTCTATACATGAAATCGACCCTATACATTTTCCGGAAAAAAGTAGAACGTAATAATAAACCTAAATTCGGTCAACCCCCGAATTTTTACTATTACAAGCATTCACCACACATAAAACGAATCTCGACATGTCCGAGAGTTTAATAATCAAGAACAATATTATGACAATAATTAAGAACAATTATATCTAGCCATAATAGTCGGAAACCCTGCAAGGTAGAACAATTTATCGAAAATTAACGTGAACGAAAACCAACGCTCTGATACCAATTGTTGGAAATCGATATCCCGGAATTAATAAATTTAAATAAATAAATTATCTAATTAATTCCGACCGAAATCCTTCGGAGATCGAATATCCGGAGTTGTCAAATGCGGAACGACAATTCCAATCGACTCCCGGTTGCCGGAAATCCGTCACGAACCTCCACGGGGATAGCCCAACCAAACAAGCCCTAACCGCGAACGAACACGGGCTGTTCGGTCGAGCCTCCGCGTGGGGCTCGCGGCTGTCCGTAACAGCCGCCTAGGGCTGCCCTTGGCAGCCCCCCTTGGGCATGGTCGAACCCTCGCGGATCAGCCCACCATCGAACCCTCGCCACGGCCAAGCCGCGGCTGCCCGATGGAGGCGTGCGCTCGCATCGTGCGAGTGCTAGGGTTCAGCCCTTTGCACAGCTCGCTGGGCACGCCCCAGCTGCCCCCCCCCGGCTGATCGAGCTCCAGCCACGGTCGAACCCGTGGCTCACGATCAGCCCAGCTCCCGCCAGCCACCGCCGCGCGAGCGGCGGTCCAGCCGCGCGAGCGGCGCTAGGCGTCCAGCCGGCGTGCTTACGGGGATCCGCCCTTTGCCGTGGATTCCTAGCCGCGGCGGTCCGGGGATCCTCGATCCCCATCGCCCGACACATCCTCGGTTTGGATCTCCGTCCCTCGGATCTTGGTTCACGATATTTTTACGATAATTAACATGTAAAATCATCGAGGGGGTTTTCACGATTTTACCTTTGTTCTCGTTGTACGGAGAAACGAGATCTATGAAGACCTTGAGACCTTCCCACGTATTCCTTGCACTAGCTCGAACGTCGGGTGGGCGACGATCTTCCGAACTCCATGGATCTCCCTCTCTACTTTCTCTCTCTAGAATTGTGTTCTTCAAGTTATGAGAATAGAGAAGACCATGTAGTGCTTTTATAGGCTACGTAGGGGATCTTAAGGAGGTGGAATATTGGGCTTCCAATAATAGTGATTAAATTGAGCCCAAGCCCAAATCTATTAATCCTTACTATTATTAATTAATTCTATTTTCCACTATATAAAATTAATTGCACTCCCAATATTAAACCATATTATATCAAATAATATTTCTCCGGTAGTATTATTTATTCCGTGTATTTAAGATAGAAATATCCATGAATAAAATTAATTTATTGCTAATTAATTAATTATTCATCTCTTATTTCCGAGACTAGTACCATTCAACCTTAATTATTATGCGGAACGAATCCACCTGCAGGGTTTACATAATAATTCCTTATGAACTCATCTCGGGGATATTATCAACCCTTCCGGGATACACTTTCCCGTCAAGTATTCACGGCATGCCATATATAAAATATAGTGACCCAACTTAACCGGTAATTAACCCAGTAAATAGACCGGTTAATTCCTTTGGTAAATCAAAGTCACTTATATTAAATATACACACCCGCAATAGTATCGGGGATTAAGAATAAAATACTCAGAGACTTAAATCGATTATCGCCGGCAATCCTAATCGATAAATCTCAAGCAGATCCGCTCAATACACCAAGTGTACAAGTGTGATAAAATAATTAAGACAAATTATTTTCTCTCTCACACAACGACTATACCGATGGATTGGTCCGTGTCCATCTAGGTCGTGAGCAACTGTTCGATTAAATACGAGTAACCGATAGTATGATCTTCTGTGTGACGTCGCACACCATACTAACTACAACGTATAGAATCCAGGACTATAATTTGCATATATTTAATTATAAATAATTAAACGCAAACAATTGTTCATTTAGTTAAATAGATTAATGGCAATGGATCGTGAGTTTCTGTCACTTAAATCTAGACATTAAGTACACAACTCCAACAATCTCCCACTTGTACTAAGGTCTAGTCATTTCCTCCAAACTCCCGACTCCCATACTCATCACGTGCTTAAGTTGTACTTCCAAGAAGTACTATGTGAATGAGCACTCTAGGTTGCCGCTCTGAAGTTATCTTGGTGACTACAGCGTCGTCTCCCTCGACGATGACTCGTATCAGGTGGTACTTGCACTATGTGTTATCTTACACTTATGGACTAGTGATTTCTTACCATTTGCCATTGCACCGCTATTTACATAGCCTTTGGCAAACTAAGAATCACATCTAAGTCCCAGAGATTATCCCGGAGTTATACCAAAACTTCCGCTGCCTCTGAGGCCGCTATTTGGTTACCCATGGCAGAGTCCGAAAAGCATCGTGCTTATCACTCTTCCATGTTGAAACTCCTTCTCCTTCAATAGTGAAACACATAGCCTGATATCGACTTACACCGGTCCTCATTTGATTAGAAATCTAAGAGAATGTAATCCAAAGGAAAAACTCGTCTGCTTCGTAGTCTAGAACAGTACTTCGAAAGTACTTTTACGGCAGTCGAATATTCCTTTCCAGGATTACCTTGATATCCTCCCACTATGCTAACCGCATAGCCGATATCAGGTTCTTGTTTTCAACAATGCATTTATTAAGCTTTCCACACATAAAGTGTAGGAAACTGCTTTCATTGCTTCTATCTCCTTTCGTGTTTCAAAACACATATCCTTAGATAGATGCATTCCGTCTCTGAAAGGTAACGAACCTTTCTCGGAATCTTGCATGTTAAAACGAACCATAATCGTATAAGATATCTAGAGAAGTACAATGTTCTTTTCTTGAGATCCTTGATCTTAAGAACATGCTCTAACTTCTTCTTTATCTCATATATCGATTTTTCTAGACAACCATCATTTTATGTCTGACAACATCTTTACATTGTTGCCAATGATAAAATGTTATCTACATAAAACCTCCGAGAAACACCACCTTGTTTCCATCACGTTTCCCATACACACGATTCGTCAATGCCTTTTGATGAATCCATCAAATGGACTATCTCATCAATGCGCAAGTTCCACGAACTCTAGCTTTGTTACAATCCATAAATGGATCAACTAAGCTTGTACTCTAAATGATCTCGCCTCTTAGCAATAATCCTTATTGCTCTCCAAGAAGGCACATTTAGATCTAGTACGGCCTTTATGTAGATCTAGGGATCGATTTCATGTATACTAGGTCCAGAGTCCGAAGACTCTCCTAGTCTTATGAATATCTCCGGTTGTCCCACAACCTCCCACTACAATGGCGTTCCGGTGTATAAACAGTGATAACAGTAGGTGCAGTTAGTGGTGTACCGCTACTCGGTTCGGCTGGTTCTAAGTCTTAATCTTTCTCTCTCATTTCAAAGTATCATGTCACTTTGGGCTTGTGGTTCATCATATAGTCTTTCTCTAAGAACCGGGCGTTAGAACTTATAACGTCCTTCTGGTTCATAGTACTATTGAACACACATCTTTTGTTCTTCTAGGATATTCTACAACCGCATTTGAATGCGCCGTTGTTTCCAGACATATCCATAGAACATAGGTAGTTCCGTATAACTCATCTTTTACTATTTCTATAAGAGTTCCATTTCTTATTATCGACACACCATTTCTACACAACAGTGTATGGTGTAGTCATTTGGGATCAAATCCCAATCTCTGATTAGTATGCCATGCATTCCTCAGACAGGTATTTGCCTCCGCGATCAAATCGCAGGCTACAAATGGATATACCTTGATGGCTCTCCACAATTGCTTAGTGTCCATTGACTTGTCAAAACACTTGCTTTTGTGGCACATCAGGTATCCTAATCCATTTCTCGAGTAATCATTAAATGAAGTACTCGTACCTTATTGTCTGAGTAGACATAGGTCTGCATACATCAGAGTCAATCAATTCTTATACTTGTCCGGATCTTACATCTTATATCCATAAAGGATTGCTTAGTCATATTATCTTCCAAATTAGATTCTTAGGTCGGAAGGTCCATTCCTTCAACTTAATTGATCAAAAATCAATTTTCGACCTTTGAACTTCTTATTTGAATAAGCATGACTTAGCATAAGAATCCACAAGTATAACTGATTTAATAAAGAAATCTCTTATTAGTAAAACGAGTTTTATACTACGGTTCGTTGCATCGTGGTGGACTCAGGATTCATCATTTATATATTGCTAGCTAATGTACCAAAATAGATAATATCATTATTTCTTCTTATAACCATCAAATGATTAAAAGAAATAAAATATCCATTTATTAGAAATCCAGAACAAAGTTCTTTCTAATATGAAAGGTACAAAAAAAGCAATAACTCAAAATGAAATCCTATAAAATGTCCTCCACTGCAACTGCTGCCTCCTCTACAGCATTGCCCATGTAGACTACGATTTCTTCTTTTCTAAGTCGTCGGGTTTCCTGGAACCCTCGCATATAAAATGCACATACCGTCAGTGGTTCCATATCTACACACCAGGTTCCGGTAGATAATACCACTAACTATGTTTTACGACTAAAGAAAATTTCGTACTTTCTTTGAGAAGATAATCAGACTTCCAGTACCCAGACTGTTTGCATCGAGAACTCTTGCCTTATGGCTTTCTCGTCCCATCTCGTGGTCCAAGCAACTTAGGACCACTGGGATTCTTCGCTTTCTTGTCCTTTCCCCCGATTTATGCCTTTTGGTTCGAAACCTTTGGCATTGGCTAGAAGAGCTTGCGATTTCCGTTTCAACTCGTCTAAAAGGTCAATCATCTCAAAAACGTGTTTAAGCGTTTCCTCGAATCGACTGCCCTTTATGAGTATCCACATCGCCTCTTGTCTAGCCGCCTATATCAATAGGCTCGGAAGGACAAAGCTCATTGAGTACAACCTTGTACTCTTCAACAGTTTGGGTAATGTCTAGATCTCTATTCCAATCATTACATTCAGGGACCAGTGAGTTTAAAAAAAACTTAGTTATCACATAAAGTGGGTTCAAAGCCATATCCTAATCTATGAGCACATATAACAACAAACAATCGATTTAATCTCCGATATTATCTCCCTCAAATAATATCATTAAACCACTAATCGCATCTAAAATCCCATCAGATATGGCAAGCCACGATAGTGTGGACGTTTACCTATCCAAATGATTTAGCAATTAGATTACCTTCGGTCGTACATCAATTATAGCGTTACTTCGATGGGAAGAATACTATAAAGCGTACCTAAGTGTAAACCATTACTCAGTATCTAAGAAGATTGTTTGGGACACGCATATTCACCGCAAGCCACGATAGTGTGGACGTTTACGTTAACATACGCTCCTTTACTCCCTTCTATAACTGTCTACATCAATCGTTCCAAAGTCCCATTCAATGTAGCAAGCCACGATAGTGTGGACGTTTACTACACCAAAAGACTTTTACAATTGACTCCCAATTACTTGAATCATTTAATCTTGTAAATCAAGACGCGGAGAATCATAAGTGAAACTCAAAGTTTCTAACCAGTGATTCACCATGCGAACAACCCTATCTCTCATAAATGAGGGAGCCGAGCAGACAATCGATCCACCTTCAAAAGATGGTACGACTGCCTCTAATTTGTGTCCTCGACATGACCAAGTGGCTTTGGCTCCATTCCACTCCCCGGGGTGAGAATGAGTCGACTTGAAATCAGTTTTGGAAAAACAAATTAGGCATTGTTTGATAAACTTAATCAATGTTTCTCGTAAAAGGAATTACAAGAATTCTCCTCCAATGACTTGTCTAAACGAACTTCAAAAGTCCATAAAAGTCACCAAGAGAACAGCAATGGAGACCATGGATATGTTTCCATACCTTCTCCCACTTAGCTTTTTATAACAAAGGGATACACTATCTAATGCATAATTAAATACACATAAGCATGCATACATGAAATAAAGCACATAGAATATTATCACATAGTCAAAATAATTACTAGAATATTATTTTCCGACTATTATGGCTTTATCGCATCCCCGTACGCATCTTCTAGTCTTCAGTCTTCGTTCTTGAATGCTCCATGTGACGAGAATATTAATCCCAATATTTAAATCTATTTATTTTCAATTAATCCAAAAGTTACTTAATTCGAAAATTAAGTCAATCGAATATATCAAAAATAAAATTAAATATTATTAATATTTTTATTTATTTATTTTCCTATCTAATTCTATTAAATCTCTAGAATAATCTATCCAAGTAAAACTTGGAATATTCTAGAAGACTTCTATAATAGAATAAGGAAATAAAATAATTTATTTTATTTTCCCTTTCTACTTCATTAAATCTCTAGAATAATCTATCCAAGACCCACTTGAAATATTCTAGATGATTTCCATAATGAAATAAGGAAATAAAATAATTTAGGACTCTTCTACTTTCCAAGATTAATTAATTTCCATCTCTATGAAAATTCCCATAAAATAGGAATAATCAATTAGGAAATAAATCAATCCTAAATTAACTCTTATTCCTTTCCTATTCTATTAAATCTCTAGGATCCTATTCCAAGTAGAACTCGGAATACTCTAGAAGACTTCCATAATAGAATAAGGAATAAAATTAATTCCAATGAATTCTTTTCCTAATCCATGAGAATTCCCAAAAATAGGAAAACTCAAATAGGAAAAACGAATCAATTAGGAAAGTAGTATCTTGGTAGGAGTAGCATGAGATCGGGAGACCCCACGCCACCCCACCTTCGACCGACCGGCCCCCCGGGGAGGAGCACCGCCGCCCAGCCACGCCGGCCAGCCACCGAACCGGCGGCAGCCCGCGGCAGGGGCGATCGAGCCCCTCGCCCATGCCATCGATCGATCTCATCATGGGATCGATCCAATCGATCCCCGGTCCTCCCTCACGTCTTCTCCTTCGTCACATGTGTTCTCCCGCGGTCGTCTCGGCATCGATCCAACGTAAATAAATTACAAGAATTAAATTTACAATTCCGGTATCGATTCTATACATGAAATCGACCCTATACATTTTCCGGAAAAAAGTAGAACGTAATAATAAACCTAAATTCGGTCAACCCCCGAATTTTTACTATTACAAGCATTCACCACACATAAAACGAATCTCGACATGTCCGAGAGTTTAATAATCAAGAACAATATTATGACAATAATTAAGAACAATTATATCTAGCCATAATAGTCGGAAACCCTGCAAGGTAGAACAATTTATCGAAAATTAACGTGAACGAAAACCAACGCTCTGATACCAATTGTTGGAAATCGATATCCCGGAATTAATAAATTTAAATAAATAAATTATCTAATTAATTCCGACCGAAATCCTTCGGAGATCGAATATCCGGAGTTGTCAAATGCGGAACGACAATTCCAATCGACTCCCGGTTGCCGGAAATCCGTCACGAACCTCCACGGGGATAGCCCAACCAAACAAGCCCTAACCGCGAACGAACACGGGCTGTTCGGTCGAGCCTCCGCGTGGGGCTCGCGGCTGTCCGTAACAGCCGCCTAGGGCTGCCCTTGGCAGCCCCCCTTGGGCATGGTCGAACCCTCGCGGATCAGCCCACCATCGAACCCTCGCCACGGCCAAGCCGCGGCTGCCCGATGGAGGCGTGCGCTCGCATCGTGCGAGTGCTAGGGTTCAGCCCTTTGCACAGCTCGCTGGGCACGCCCCAGCTGCCCCCCCCCCGGCTGATCGAGCTCCAGCCACGGTCGAACCCGTGGCTCACGATCAGCCCAGCTCCCGCCAGCCACCGCCGCGCGAGCGGCGGTCCAGCCGCGCGAGCGGCGCTAGGCGTCCAGCCGGCGTGCTTACGGGGATCCGCCCTTTGCCGTGGATTCCTAGCCGCGGCGGTCCGGGGATCCTCGATCCCCATCGCCCGACACATCCTCGGTTTGGATCTCCGTCCCTCGGATCTTGGTTCACGATATTTTTACGATAATTAACATGTAAAATCATCGAGGGGGTTTTCACGATTTTACCTTTGTTCTCGTTGTACGGAGAAACGAGATCTATGAAGACCTTGAGACCTTCCCACGTATTCCTTGCACTAGCTCGAACGTCGGGTGGGCGACGATCTTCCGAACTCCATGGATCTCCCTCTCTACTTTCTCTCTCTAGAATTGTGTTCTTCAAGTTATGAGAATAGAGAAGACCATGTAGTGCTTTTATAGGCTACGTAGGGGATCTTAAGGAGGTGGAATATTGGGCTTCCAATAATAGTGATTAAATTGAGCCCAAGCCCAAATCTATTAATCCTTACTATTATTAATTAATTCTATTTTCCACTATATAAAATTAATTGCACTCCCAATATTAAACCATATTATATCAAATAATATTTCTCCGGTAGTATTATTTATTCCGTGTATTTAAGATAGAAATATCCATGAATAAAATTAATTTATTGCTAATTAATTAATTATTCATCTCTTATTTCCGAGACTAGTACCATTCAACCTTAATTATTATGCGGAACGAATCCACCTGCAGGGTTTACATAATAATTCCTTATGAACTCATCTCGGGGATATTATCAACCCTTCCGGGATACACTTTCCCGTCAAGTATTCACGGCATGCCATATATAAAATATAGTGACCCAACTTAACCGGTAATTAACCCAGTAAATAGACCGGTTAATTCCTTTGGTAAATCAAAGTCACTTATATTAAATATACACACCCGCAATAGTATCGGGGATTAAGAATAAAATACTCAGAGACTTAAATCGATTATCGCCGGCAATCCTAATCGATAAATCTCAAGCAGATCCGCTCAATACACCAAGTGTACAAGTGTGATAAAATAATTAAGACAAATTATTTTCTCTCTCACACAACGACTATACCGATGGATTGGTCCGTGTCCATCTAGGTCGTGAGCAACTGTTCGATTAAATACGAGTAACCGATAGTATGATCTTCTGTGTGACGTCGCACACCATACTAACTACAACGTATAGAATCCAGGACTATAATTTGCATATATTTAATTATAAATAATTAAACGCAAACAATTGTTCATTTAGTTAAATAGATTAATGGCAATGGATCGTGAGTTTCTGTCACTTAAATCTAGACATTAAGTACACAACTCCAACAATACCAGCCCTCGTAGGTCCGAAAGGAATAAATCTATCTCTATTATTCAAATACTTAGATATTGTGACCAATGAGAGATATGAATTCATGCTTTTGGAAAGCGGTGAACCTTCGACCTAATTCCAAGCTATGACGAGTCCAGCTACTGAAAATTGGCATGGTGCCATGAAATCTGAGATGATATCAATATCTGATAATCAAGTTTGGAACTTGATCACGGGGTTAGACCCAATGAATGCTAATAGATCTTAAAGATCTAAACAGACAGATGGAAAACCTAGGGTTTTCAAAGCAAGTTTGATGGTAAAAGTTTTATTCACGAGGTGGATTGTGGAAAAACTTTCACCAGTTGCTTTGATTAAATCATTCAGATTATCTTAGTCATTGCTACTCATCTTGATAATGAGTTATGGTAATATTGGATGTTAAAACTAACTTCTTGAATTGGATTCTAGAAGAGAATGTGTTTTGACACAGCTAAAGAGTTTTATCGATCCTAATAAGGCTGAGAAATTATGCAATCTTATAATTCCATTTATGGAATAAAGCAAAGCATATCGGAGTAGCAATCTTCAGTTCAATGAATCCATACGGGGTTTTGGATTTCAAAGGAACTCGGAAGAGTCTTGTTTTACAAGAAGAACAGTGGGAGTTACGTTGTATACATTGTGTTGTATGTCGATGACATACTCCTTATTGGAAACAATGTTTCTATGCTTAATTCTATTAAAGAATGGCTTGGAAATTGTTTTTCAATAAAGGATCTTGGAGAAGCACAGTACATATTGGGCATCAAGATCTGTCGAAACAGATCGAAAAGGATGTTTGGACTTAGTAAAGCGACCTATATTGATAAGGTGCTTGATAAGTTCAGAATGAAAGACGCCAGAAAGGGTCTCATTCCAATGAGTCATGGCACATCTCTTAGCAAGATGCAAGGCCCTACGGGACTTGATGAGCAAAAGAGGATGGAAAACATTCCTTATGCTTTGGCAATAGGGTCTATAATGTATGCCATGATATGTACACGACCGGACGTATCGTATGCTTTGAGCATGACGAGTCAGTTTCAAGGAAATCCAGGTGAGGCGCGTTAGACTGCGACCAAGAATATTCTTATGTACCTTAGATGGACAAATGAATTTTGTTGTCTTTGGAAGACAAAAAGAGTTGATATTAACAAGCTGTTTGAATGCTAACTTCAAAACAAACTAAGATAATTTCCGATTTTAATCTGGTTATATCTTTTGTCTGGTTAGAGGTGATATTTGCTGGAATAGTTCCATGCAATGCAATATAGCTGATTAAACTACTAAAGCTGAGCACAGTATTGCATTGGATGCAGTAATGTTGGCAGTTAGGATTTGAAAGTTCTTGAATGAACTAGGTGGCGTAACTAGCTCAGCCCATCCGATAGTTCTCTATTTATAGTAGAGTTATCGCGCAAGCCAATGAGCTAGGAAGCACCACAAGTCTAAAACCGGTGCTCAGGAAGTTCCACATTATCTGGGAGATAGTTTTGTGGAGACATCGAGATAATAAAGTTGCAACTTTTGGTAAGGTTGCAAACCCGCTTTCTAAACCTCTCCAGCAGTTTAAGCTTGAGGCTTTCACAACTGCAATAGAGATCAAACATCTTAGAGATGGGTTGTGATTTCTATTACTGTATTAGATACTTTTGGAGATTTGGTAAACATTCACTCATATGTATAATACATGTTTCTTCATATAAATATGGTTTAATTTATATGAATTGTCCAAATGATTAAGTGATATCAATTGGGTTATGAGGTCGACTTACCGCATAATGAAGTCTCAATGGTTGAACTGATATACTTAAATCATATAGTTGTTCGTGGTTCGTATAATCGAGTACGGACAAACCGATAATACAAAGAACTAGATTGTAATGTGTACTATAGCGCCGCTTCATGGGCTAGTGATGTGGGACATCAAGTACAATTACATAGATATTAGCTGGGAGCTAATGATCGAACAGACCCGACTGGAATAGTATTTAAGATTTCGAGTCATAATACTATTTCATTGACTGTCGAGCAATTTCCTCTGACCTGAGTAGTCCAGAGTGATTCCATTGTGAAATGGTGTACTTTGATACAAGTAAACGCCTTTCGTGAAAGGAGGTTATAAAACTTGTTATTGGGTATATGAGGAAGCAAGTGGGAGAGCTTGGACTGACAAGATGGGATTGTCCTCCATTTTTTATAATGGGATACATGTCTTACCGGCCACTTGGAGAGTCGAGACTGTGGAAAATACGTGGCCACGTCCAGATAAATATCATAGTGATAAATCTGGTTTTACAGTCTGTCTCATAGTCCAAGAAAGGTTTGAACCGATTGAGGATGACTCGAGTCTTGCCTCAAGTTCAAACTTAGACATAAAGTGACAACAGGAAGTTGGCAGCACACTGGCTCTGAAGGCCAAGTGGGAGATTGTTGGGATATGTCCTTCGATCCTACGTGTGCAATCGATAAAGTCATAAGGTCGTCTATGGATGTTAAATGATTATTTGATAATATTAATTGTTGGGAACAATATAATATTGATCAATTAAATCATACCTACAGGGTCACACACGGACTCAAAGATGATGTACGATGCTTGATATATATATATATATTGATTTAGAATCAATATTACGTGGATTTAATTCACATGCATGGGATGCATGTCTTGCATGGATGCATGTCATATAGTGTGACATGGCATGCCACACAAGCAAGTGGGACCACATACAATGCATAGTGGCATGTGTATGTGGCATGACCTTTCACCTCCTTTGTAACTCCTTTTGCATGTTAATGGTGCATAATGATGCCCATTATGTAGGAGGTTACAATGGGGTGTTATGGCATGCATAATGAGGCTAATATATGGATAAAAATCAGATTTTCATCACATATTTTCCACAGTCTCGACTCTCCAAGTGGCCGGTAAGACATGTATCCCATTATAAAAAATGGAGGACAATCCCATCTTGTCAGTCCAAGCTCTCCCACTTGCTTCCTCATATACCCAATAACAAGTTTTATAACCTCCTTTCACGAAAGGCGTTTACTTGTATCAAAGTACACCATTTCACAATGGAATTACTCTGGACTACTCAGGTCAGAGGAAATTGCTCGACAGTCAATGAAATAGTATTATGACTCGAAATCTTAAATACTATTCCAGTCGGGTCTGTTCGATCATTAGCTCCCAGCTAATATCTATGTAATTGTACTTGATGTCCCACATCACTAGCCCATGAAGCGGCGCTATAATACACATTACAATCTAGTTCTTTGTATCTTCAGTTTGTACGTACTAGATGATACGAACTAGGAACAATTTATGATTTAATTATATTAGTTCAACAATTGGGACTTCATTATGTGGTAAATCGACCTCATAACCCAATTAATATAATTTAATCATTTGGACAATTCATACAATTTAAACCACAATTATATGAAGAAATTATATCATAAAAGATACGTGAATGTTTACATAAACTCCAAAAGTAGACACTACAGTAATAGGAATCACAATCCATCTCTAAGATATCGTATCCCTATTGCAGTCGTATGAGCATCATGCTTTGACTGCTGGAGTGGTTTAGTTAACGGGTCTGCAACATTATCATCAGTTGCAACTTTATTTATCTCGATGTCTCCACGACTAACTATCTCCCTGAGAATGTGGAACTTCCTGAGCACATGTTTGGATTTGTGGTGCTCCCTAGGCTCCTTGGCTTGCGCGATAGCTCCACTATTATCACAATAGAGAGCTATCGGATGGGCCAAACTAGGTACGACACCGAGCTCATCTAAGAACTTTCTCATCCAAACGGCCTCCTTTGCTGCTTCTGATGCAGCAATGTACTCAGCCTCTGTAGTAGAATCAGCTACGGTGGGTTGCTTGGAACTCTTCCACCTCACCGCACCTCCATTCAGACAAAAGACAAAACCAGAGTGAGACCGGAAATCATCTTTGTCTGTTTGGAAGCTTGCATCTGTATATCCTGTCACAACCAACTCTTTCTGTCCTCCAAAGACAAGAAAATACTCTTTAGTCCTTCTAAGGTACTTAAGAATATTCTTGGTCGCAGTCCAATGCGCCTCACCTGGGTTTCCTTGTGTTGGAAATCGATATCCCGGAATTAATAAATTTTAAATAAATAAATTATCTAATTAATTCCGACCGAAATCCTTTGGAGATCGAATATCCGGATTGTCTAAATTGCGGAACCGACAATCCAATCGACTCCCGGTTGCCGGAAACCCGCCACGAACCTCCACGGGGATAGCCTAATCAAACAAACCCGCCACGGGGATAGCCCGTGGCTTGTTCGATCGAGCCACCACGCGTGGGCTCGCGGCTGTTCGCGACAGCCGTGCGGGGCTGCTCGTAGCAGCCCGCGTGAGTCCCGTGCGACGCGTACGGGAGGAGGGGCTGCTCGCCGTGCGAGCAGCAGCGGCACCAGCCCGCTGCCCACGCGATCGAGCACGCGCTCGATCGCATCCCCGGCGTCCAGCCGGGGTCCTTCATGCGTCGCCGGCGGTCGAAGCCCTAGGGCTCGACCGCCACCCTCGGCGTCCAGCCGAGGGTTCGTCCTCTCGATCCCGGCGAGGATCTCTCGACCTCCCGCGGTCCGGTGATCCTCGATCACCACCGCGAGGTCGATCCTCGTCCCCGGGTTCGTACGTCCCTTGGATCTTGGTTCATGATATTCTCACGATAAATAAACGATAAAATCATAAAGAGGGTTTTACGATTTACCTCGTTCTCGTTGTTCGGAAAAATGAAGAACTCAATTTGACGACCTTGAGATCTTCCCACGTATTCCTTGCACTAGCCCGGACGTCGTGTGGGCGACGATCTACCGAACTCCATGGATCCTCCTCTCTACTTTCTCTCTCTAGAATTGTGATCTTCAAGTTATGAACTTATGAGAATAGAGAAGACCATGTAGTGCTTTTATAGGCTACGTAGGGGATCTTAAGGAGGTGGAATATTGGGCTTCCAATAATAGTGATTAAATTGAGCCCAAGCCCAAATCTATTAATCCTTACTATTATTAATTAATTCTATTTTCCACTATATAAAATTAATTGCACTCCCAATATTAAACCATATTATATCAAATAATATTTCTCCGGTAGTATTATTTATTCCATGTATTTAAGATATAAATATCCATGAATAAAATTAATTTATTGCTAATTAATTTATTCATCTCTTATATCCGAGACTAGTACCATTCAACCTTAATTATTATGCGGAACGAATCCACCTGCAGGGTTTACATAATAATTCCTTATGAACTCATCTCGGGGATATTATCAACCCTTACGGGATACACTTTCCCGTCAAGTATTCACGGCATGTCATATATAAAATATAGTGACCCAACTTAACCGGTAATTAACCCAATAATTAAATCGGTTAATTCCTTTGGTAAATCAAAGTCACTTATATTAAATATACACACCCGCAATAGTATCGAGGATTAAGAATAAAATACACTGAGACTCGAATCGATTATCGCCGGCAATCCTAATCGATGAATCTCAACGATCCGCTCAATACACCAAGTGTACAAGTGTGATAAAATAATTAAGATAAACTATTTTCTCTCTCACACAACGACTATACCGATGGATTGGTCCGTGTCCATCTAGGTCGTGAGCAACTGTTCGATTAAATACGAGTAACCGATAGTATGATCTTCTGTGCGCCCATGCTTGCACCATACTAACTACAACGTATAAAATCCAGGACTATGATTTGCATATATTTAATTATAAATAATTAAACGCAAATAATTGTTTATTTAATTAAATAGATTAGTGGCAATGGATCGTGAGTTTCCGTTACTTAAATCTAGACATTAAGTACACAACTCCAACAATCTCCCACTTGTACTAAGGTCTAGTCATTTCCTCCAAACTCCCGACTCCCATACTCATCACGTGCTTAAGTTGTACTTCCAAGAAGTACTATGTGAATGAGCACTCTAGGTTGCCGCTCTGAAGTTATCTTGGTGACTACAGCGTCGTCTCCCTCGACGATGACTCGTATCAGGTGGTACTTGCACTATGTGTTATCTTACACTTATGGACTAGTGATTTCTTACCATTTGCCATTGCACCGCTATTTACATAGCCTTTGGCAAATTAAGGATCACATCTAAGTCCCAGAGATTATCCCGGAGCTATACCAAAACTTTCGCTGCCTCTGAGGCCGCTATTTGGTTACCCATGGCAGAGTCCGAAAAGCATCGTGCTTATCATTCTTCCATGTTAAAACTCCTTCTCCTTCAATAGTGAAACACATAGCCTGATATCGACTTACACCGGTCCTTATTTGATTAGAAATCTAAGAGAATGTAATCCAAAGAAATGCTCGTCTGCTTCGTAATCCAGAACATAGTTTCCAGTACTTCGAAAGTACTTAAAATGTTCATTACAACAGTCAAGTATTCCTTTCCAGGATTACCTTGATATCCTCCCACTATGCTAACCGCATAGCCGATATCAGGTTATTGTTTTCAACAATGCATTTATTAAGCTTTCCACACTCAAAGTGTAGGAAACTGCTTTCATTGCTTCTATCTCCTTTTGTGTTCCAAAACACATAGCCTTAGATAGATGCATTCCGTCTCTGAAAGGTAACGAACCTTTCACGGAATCTTGCATGTTAAAACGAACCATAATCATATATATATGTAAGATGTCCAGGAGAAGTACAATGTTCTTTTCTTGAGATCCTAGATCTTAAGAACATGCTCTAACTTCTTCTTCATCTCATATATCGATTTTTCTAGACAACCATCATTTTATGTTTGACAACATCTTTTCATTGTTGCCAATGATAAGAGTGTCATCTACATAAAACCTCCGAGAAACACCACCTTGTTTTCCATCACGTTTCCAATACACACGATTCGTCTATGCTTTTGATGAATCCATAAAATGGACTATCTCATCAATTTGCAAGTACCACGAACTTAATGCTTTGTTTCAATCCATAAATGGATCAACTAAGCTTGTACTCTAAATGATCTCGCCTCTTAGAAATAATCCTTATTGCTTTCCAAGAAGGCACATTTAGATCTAGTACGGACTTCATGTAGATCTAGGGATCGATTTCATGTATACTAGGTCCAGAGTTCGAAAACTCTCCTAGTCTTATGAATGTCTCCGGTTGTCCCACAACCTCCCACTACAATGGCATTCCGGTGTATAAACAGTGATAATAGTAGGTGCAGTTAGTGGTGTACCGCTACTCGGTTTGGCTGGTTCTAAGTCTTAATCTTTCTCTCCCATTTCAAAGTATCATGTCACTTTGGGCTTGTGGTTCATCTAATAGTCTTTCTCTAAGAACCGGGCGTTAGAACTTATAACGTCCTTCTGGTTCATAGTACTATTGAACACACATCTTTTGTTCTCCTAGGATATTCTACAACCGCATTTGAATGCGCTGTTGTTTCTAGACATATCCATAGAACATAGGTAGTTCCGTATAACTCATCTTTTACTATCTCTATAAGAGTTCTATTTCTTATTATCGACACACCATCTCTACACAACAGTGTATGGTGTAGTCATTTGGGATCAAATCCCAGTCTCCGATCAGTATGCCATGCATTCTTCAGACAGGTACTTGCCTCCGCGATCAAATCGCAGGCTACAAATGGATATACCTTGATGGCTCTCCACAATTGCTTAGTGTCCATTGACTTGTCAAAACACTTGCTTTTGTGGCACATCAGGTATTCTAATCCATTCTTCGAGTAATCATAAAATGAAGTACTCGTACCTTATTGTCTGAGTAGACATAGGTCTGCATACATCAGAGTCAATCAATTCTAATACTAGTCCGGATCTTACATCTTATATCCATAAAGGATTGCTTAGTCATATTATCTTCCAAATTAGATTCTTAGGTCGGAAGGTCCACTCCTTCAACTTAATTGATTAAAATATCAATTTTCGACCCTTGAACTTCTTATTTGAATAAATATGACTCAGCATAAGAATCCACAAGTATAATTGATAAAGAAATCTCTTATTAGTAAAACGAGTTTCATACTACGGTTCGTTGCACTGTGGTGGACTCAGGATTCATCATTTATATATTGCTAGCTAATGTACCAAAATAGATAATATCATTATTTCTTCTTATAACCATCAAATGATTAAAAGAAATAAAATATCCATTTATTAGAAGTCTAGAACAAAATTCTTTCTAATATGAAAGGTACATAAAAGCAATAACCCAAAATGAAATCCTATAAAATGTCCTCCATTGCAACAGCTGCCTCCTCCACAGCATTGCCCATGTAGACTACGATCTTTTCTTTTCCAAGTCGTTAGGTTTCCTGGAACCTCTTGCATTTAAAATGCACATACCGTCAGTGGTTCCATATCTACACACCAGGTTCCGGTAGATAATACCACTGACCATGTTTTACGACTAAAGAAAATTTCGTACTTTCTTTGAGAGGATAATCAGACTTCCAGTACCCAGACTGTTTGCATCGAGAATACTTGCCTCCGGGCTTTCTCGTCCCATCTCGTGGTCCAAGTAACTTAGGACCACTGGGTTTCTTTGCTTGCTTTTCCTTTCCCCCGATTTTGCCCTTTAGGTTCGAAACCTATGGCATTGGCTACAAGAGCTTGCGATTTCCGTCTCAACTCGTCTAAAAGGTCAATCATCTCAAAAACGTGTTTAAGCGTTTCCTCGAAGTGACTGGCCTTTATGAGTATCCTCATCGCCTCTTGTCTAGCCTCGACTTCATGTCTAAACATCTCCTTGAGTTTGAACATGATATCAAAATCAGTTCTTTCCTCAAATGTTAAGACATTAGTAGGTTCGGGAGGAAAAAGCTCACTGAGTACAAACTTGTACTCTTCAACAGTTTGGGCATTGTCTAGATCTCTATTCCAATCAATACATTCAGGGACCAATGAGTTTAAAATCCTTAAGTATCACATAAAGTGGGTTCAAAGCCATATCCTAATCTATGAGCACATATAATAACAAACAATCGATTTAATCTCCAATATTATCTCCCTCAAATAATATCATTAAACCACTAATCACATCTAAAATCCCATCAGATATGGCAAGCCACGATAGTGTGGACGTTTACCTATCCAAATGATTTAGCAATTAGATTTCCTTCGGTCGTACATCATCATTAGCGTTACTTCGATGGGA
Source organism: Euphrasia confusa (assembly GCA_954870475.1). Classification (NCBI taxonomy): domain Eukaryota; kingdom Viridiplantae; phylum Streptophyta; class Magnoliopsida; order Lamiales; family Orobanchaceae; genus Euphrasia; species Euphrasia confusa. The sequence continues at coordinate 11,564,950 of OX940949.1, read as the reverse complement.
AGAATACTAAGAAGCGTACCTAAGTGTAAACCATTACTCAGTATCTAAGAAGATTGTTTGGGATACGCATATTCACCGCAAGCCACGATAGTGTGGACGTTTACGTTAACATACGCTCCTTTACTCCCTTCTATAACTGTCTACATCAATCGTTCCAAAGTCTCATTCAGTGTAGCAAGCCACGATAGTGTGGACGTTTACTACACCAAAAGACTTTTACAATTGACTCCCAATTACTTGAATCATTTAATCTTGTAAATCAAGACGCGGAGAATCATAAGTGAAACTCGAAGTTTCTAACCAGTGATTCACCATGCGAACAACCCTATCTCTCATAAAATGAGGGAGCCGAGCAGACAATAGATCCACCTTCAAAAGGATGGTACGAAGGTCTCTGATTTGTGTCCTCGACATGACCAAGTGGCTTTGGCTCCATTCCACTCCCCGGGGTGAGAATGAGTCGACTTGAAATCAGTTTCAGAAAGACAAATTAGGCATTGTTTGATAAACTTAATCAATGTTTCTCGTAAAAGGAATTACAAGAATTCTCCTCCAATGGCTTATCTATACGAACTTCGAAAGTTCATAAAAGTCACCAAGAGAACAGCAATGGAGACCATGGATATGTTTCCATACCCTCTCCCACTTAGCTTTTTACAATAAAGGGATATGCTATCTAATGCATAATTAAATACACATAAGCATGCATACATGAAATAAAGCACATAGAATATTATCACATAATCAAAATAATTACTAGAATATTATTTTCCGACTATTATGGCTTTATCGCATCCCCGTACGCATCTTCTAGTCTTCAGTCTTCGTTCTTGAATGCTCCATGTGACGGGAATATTAATTCCAATATTTAAATCTATTTATTTTTAATAAATCCAAAAGTTACTTAATTCGAAAATTAAGTCAATCGAATAAATCAAAAATAAAATTAAATATTATTAATATTTTTATTTATTTTATTTTCCCTTTCTACTTCATTAAATCTCTAGAATAATCTATCCAAGACCCACTTGGAATATTCTAGAAGACTTCCATAATGAAATAAGGAAATAAAATAATTTATTTTATTTTCCCTTTCTACTTCATTAAATCTCTAGAATAATCTATCCAAGACCACTTGGAATATTCTAGATGATTTCCATAATGAAATAAGGAAATAAAATAATTTAGGACTCCTAGTCCTTCCAAATTAATTTCTTTCCTAATTCATTAAAAATTCCATAAAGGAATAATTAAATAAGGAAAAATTAATTTAGGACTCCTAAACTTTCCAAATTAATTATTTTCCTAATCCATTAAAAATTCCATAAAGGAATAATTAAATAGGAAAAATAAATTAATTATAAATTTATTCCTTTTCCTAATCTATGAAAATTCCCAAGAATAGGAATAATCAATAAGGAAAAATAAATTTATTTAGGAAAAATAATTCTTTTCCTAGTCCATTAAAAATTCCCAAAATAGGAATAATTAAATTAGGAAAACCAAATTAAATTAGGAATAGGATCTTTACCGGGATTAACACGGAATGGGGATTTCCGGTCTATCCCCGAGCTCGGCCGAGGAGCACGCCACCACCGCCACCACCCAACCGGCGCGCCACCACCGCCGGTGACATCGCACGGCCGAGGGTGCGGTCGAGTGCCCCCCACGCGCTCGATCCATGGTTCGGCTATGGGGATAGCCGAACCGAGCCCTAACCCTCTCTTCGTCTCCTCCGTCACAATTTTCCGGCGGTCGTTTCGGAATCGATCCAACGTAAAATAAATTACCAATTTATTACTACGTTATCCGGTATCGATTCTCTACATGAAATCGACCTCAAACAATTTCCGGAAAAATTAAGAACAAGCATTCACCACACAAGAACAAATATTGACATCACCGAGAGTTTAATAATCAAGAGAAATATTATGACATTAATTAACAAAATTAAATCTAGCCATAATAATCAGAAACCCTGCAAGGTAGAACAATTTATCGAAAAATACCATGAACTAAAACCAACGCTCTGATACCAATTGTTGGAAATCGATATCCCGGAATTAATAAATTTTAAATAAATAAATTATCTAATTAATTCCGACCGAAATCCTTTGGAGATCGAATATCCGGATTGTCTAAATTGCGGAACCGACAATCCAATCGACTCCCGGTTGCCGGAAACCCGCCACGAACCTCCACGGGGATAGCCTAATCAAACAAACCCGCCACGGGGATAGCCCGTGGCTTGTTCGATCGAGCCACCACGCGTGGGCTCGCGGCTGTTCGCGACAGCCGTGCGGGGCTGCTCGTAGCAGCCCGCGTGAGTCCCGTGCGACGCGTACGGGAGGAGGGGCTGCTCGCCGTGCGAGCAGCAGCGGCACCAGCCCGCTGCCCACGCGATCGAGCACGCGCTCGATCGCATCCCCGGCGTCCAGCCGGGGTCCTTCATGCGTCGCCGGCGGTCGAAGCCCTAGGGCTCGACCGCCACCCTCGGCGTCCAGCCGAGGGTTCGTCCTCTCGATCCCGGCGAGGATCTCTCGACCTCCCGCGGTCCGGTGATCCTCGATCACCACCGCGAGGTCGATCCTCGTCCCCGGGTTCGTACGTCCCTTAGATCTTGGTTCATGATATTCTCACGATAAATAAACGATAAAATCATAAAGAGGGTTTTACGATTTATTCTCGTTGTTCGGAAAAACGAAGAACTCAATTTGACGACCTTGAGATCTTCCCACGTATTCCTTGCACTAGCCCGGACGTCGTGTGGGCGACGATCTACCGAACTCCATGGATCCTCCTCTCTACTTTCTCTCTCTAGAATTGTGATCTTCAAGTTATGAACTTATGAGAATAGAGAAGACCATGTAGTGCTTTTATAGGCTACATAGGGGATCTTAAGGAGGTGGAATATTGGGCTTCCAATAATAGTGATTAAATTGAGCCCAAGCCCAAATCTATTAATCCTTACTATTATTAATTAATTCTATTTTCCACTATATAAAATTAATTGCACTCCCAATATTAAACCATATTATATCAAATAATATTTCTCCGGTAGTATTATTTATTCCATGTATTTAAGATATAAATATCCATGAATAAAATTAATTTATTGCTAATTAATTTATTCATCTCTTATATCCGAGACTAGTACCATTCAACCTTAATTATTATGCGGAACGAATCCACCTGCAGGGTTTACATAATAATTCCTTATGAACTCATCTCGGGGATATTATCAACCCTTACGGGATACACTTTCCCGTCAAGTATTCACGGCATGTCATATATAAAATATAGTGACCCAACTTAACCGGTAATTAACCCAATAATTAAATCGGTTAATTCCTTTGGTAAATCAAAGTCACTTATATTAAATATACACACCCGCAATAGTATCGAGGATTAAGAATAAAATACACTGAGACTCGAATCGATTATCGCCGGCAGTCCTAATCGATGAATCTCAACGATCCGCTCAATACACCAAGTGTACAAGTGTGATAAAATAATTAAGATAAATTATTTTCTCTCTCACACAACGACTATACCGATGGATTGGTCCGTGTCCATCTAGGTCGTGAGCAACTGTTCGATTAAATACGAGTAACCGATAGTATGATCTTCTGTGCGCCCATGCTTGCACCATACTAACTACAACGTATAAAATCCAGGACTATGATTTGCATATATTTAATTATAAATAATTAAACGCAAATAATTGTTTATTTAATTAAATAGATTAGTGGCAATGGATCGTGAGTTTCCGTTACTTAAATCTAGACATTAAGTACACAACTCCAACACCTTGAAACCGACTCGTCATGCTCAAAGCATACGATACATCCGGTCGTGTACATATCATGGCGTACATAATAGACCTTATTGCCGAAGCATAAGGAATATTTTCCATCCTCATTTGCTCATCAGGTCCCGAAGGGCACTGCCTCTTGCTCAAAGATGTACCATGAGTCATTGGAATGAGACCCTTCTTGGCGTCTTTCATTCTGAACCTGTCAAGCACCTTATCAATATAGATTGCTTGACTTAGTCCAAGCATCCTTTGCGATCTGTTCCGACAGATATTGATGCCCAATATGTACTGTGCTTCTCCAAGATCCTTCATTGAAAACCATCTTCCAAGCCATTCTTTAACAGAATTAAGCATAGGAATATTTTTTCCAATAAGGAGTATGTCATCGACATACAACACAATGAATACAATGTAACTCCCACTGACCTGAAATCCAAACTCTTGTATGGATTCGTCGAACCAAAGATTCCAGCTCCGAGATGCTTGCTTTAATCCATAGATGGATCTATTAAGCTTGCATACTCTCTCAGCCTGATTAGGATTGATAAAACCCTCTGGTTGTGTCATAAATACATCCTCTACTAGAATCCCATTCAAGAAGGCGGTTTTAACGTCCATTTGCCAAATCTCATAATCATAATGAGCAGCAATGGCTAAGAGAATCCGAATGGATTTAATCATAGCAACTGGTGAAAAGGTTTCATCATAATCCACCCCGTGAATTGTTTATATCCTTTTGCCACCAACCTTGCTTTGAAAACACTAGGTTTTCCATTCATGTCTGTTTTTATTTTGTAAATCCATTTGCATCCAATGTGAAGGTACCGGTATACCGATCCAATCGATATACCGTGTGTGCGAAAGCGTGTAAAGCAATAGATCTATTATGCCATGATCTTAGTGCACACTTAATGTGTATAAGAACACATATAAACATATATATATACACATCCAATATATATATATATATATATATATATATATATATATATATATATATATATATATATATATATATATATATATATATATATATATATAAGGTTCAACGATTACTTACTTATGGTGACGAAGTGATTCGTTGATGTCGTTGAGGTGGTGTTGAGTCGATTGAACCACCTCAAATGGATCAGCCTCTCGAAGCTCTCCTTGTGAATGACCTCGTCACTCCTCTTGTCTAGATCTCCCGGATGTTGAAGCCGCACAAATGGCCCGGCCTCTACGTGTTGCACACGAACCCGGATGATGACTTGCTTGCTTGATCGAGTTGATTCTCCAAGAACAACCTCTTTTCTCTCTTTCACTTGTGAATTTCGTGGGTGGTGATTAAGTGATTGTGAAAATCAGATTTTCACTACTTAACACCTTCATTTCCATCTCCATTACCTTCTTGTAACCCCCATAATGAATATGCACCATTATATCACATAATGGGTGGGTAATGGGGAGATGAAAGGTCAAGTACACATCACTATGCCACAATGGCATAAGATGTGGTCTCTCTTGCTTGTGTGGCATGCCATGTCACACTATGTGACATGCATCCATGCAAGCCACGCAATGCATCCCATGCATGCATATAAATTCACGTAAATATTGATTCTAAATCAATATAACTAACAAGCATCGTACATCATCTTTGAGTCCGTGTGTGACCCTGTAGGTATGATTTATTGATCAATATTATATTGTTCCCAACAATTTAATATTATCAAATAATCATTTAAAATCCATAGACGACCTTATGACTTTATCGATTGCACACGTAGGATCGAAGGACATATCCCAACAATCTCCCATTTGGACTTCAGAGCCAGTGTGCTGCCAACTTCCTTTTGTCACTTTATGTCTAAGTTTGAACTTGAGGCAAGACTCGAGTCATCCTCAATCGGTTCAAACCTTTCTTGGACTTTGAGACAGACTGTAAAACCAGATTTATCACTATGATACGAATCTGGACGTGGCCACGTATTTTCCACAGTCTCGACTCTCCAAGTGGCCGGTAAGACATGTATCCCATTATAAAATGGAGGACAATCCCATCTTGTCAATCCAAGCTCTCCCACTTGCTTCCTGATATACCCAATAACAAGTTTTATAACTTCCTTTTACGAAAGGCGTTTACTTGTATCAAAGTACACCATTTCACAATGGAATCACTCTGGACTACTCATATAACGACCCGTATTTTTTTTAAAACAGCGAAAGGTGTTAATTTTGAAAATAGCATTTAATAGATTGCGGGCGTCACAAAATTTTATTTGGAGAAGTAAATATTTTTACAATTCAAACAACAAAATAGGTTTATTACTTAAGAACATAAATATATTATTACAGCAAGTATGTATATTTATATGTATATATACACATATATAAATAACTATATGTTATTGCATGAATGTATATGTACATAAAGACATGTTTTGCATAATCATATGGGTATATATTAGTACGTATATATAAGTATATATATAGAATAGATAGGAAACATGCATGCAGGATAAAACTTATTTGCATATATAACTATGGGTAAGGATGAGCCCACTTCGACCACATGAAGACTTAATTGGAACAGTAGTAAAACATGAGATTCGAGAATAAGTCGATAATTAATTTGAAAAAAAATATGATATCATAATTCATATGAAAATAGGTCACGACAAATATGGCACAAAACATTTATTTATTTTAGTTTATTCCTCTATCCTTGATCACTCTACTCGCTCGGCATCCTCGTGTGTACCTAAAAATAGTTGTTGTCGATAGGGTGAGCTCAACACGCTCAATAGGGTCAATACCTCATCTATTACCGGAATCAAATACATGTATAACCAATGAACATAACATGAAAATATTGCAATTTTAATAAAAACATGAGATCTATTTAATAATCTGGACAACATGAAAATATTGTAATTTTAGTAAACATGAGATCCATTTAATAATCTGGATAACATGAAAATATTGTAATTTTAGTAAACATGAGATCCATTTAATAATCTGGATATTGCGAGTTGCGCCAACTATTGCGTTGGTCCCCTTCGACCCTTTTTCCCGGTCTCCGGTTACAACGGAAAATATATTTTTAATAAATTCACATAAATGCACACATAGAGACACACATAATGAAACAAGTAGTAAACAAGGTAAATCGACAACATAACACCTACCTCGATGAGCTGGGATGTGAACGTGAAAATCCAAAGTGCGTCTAAGACCTTAGAGGATTGAAATAGCAACTTCCAAATCTTGAGGGGCTGGATTAATAATTTTTAAGACTTAATATGGATTGAATAATATTATTTGAATTTAATATTGGAGTGGCCCATAGTTACCTTAATGTCCAAGGACTTGGTTGCAATTTCCCTTTATTAATAAATTGGCTTCGTGACCTTTTTAGTTAAGGATTGATATTCCCCTTTTCATTTTACCTCCGCTAACCACAAAGAAGTCAGAGAGGGACCGTGAGCAAATGCTGGAATTGAAATTGGGAGACCAGAATCTATTTCCACCTTCTTTTAATTCAGAGAGCTACCGAGAGTGAAGAACCGAGGGCGTGGAGAGAACGAGACTGAGATGAATCGCGCTTCTCACCGGCGGGATCGATCGGCGCGCGGCGGCAGCACTTAATTTGTGTCGTAGGAGCGGTGTCGGCACCACTTCTGAATGGATCTGGAGAGGTTAAGCGACGGTATTTCTCGATCTGGGGACAACGGCAAACTCGGCGACCAGCTGAAGCAAGGCTGAATCGAGGATGGTGTTTATTGACGAAGTGTCGGCCAAAGAGGGCAGCATCAGAAATCTTGGATTGGAGGGAGTTGTTTCTGGTGTTGGGAGACAGTATGTATATTTTACAATAGGGAAAAGAAAGATAATGGACGAGGAGAGGAAGAAAGTATAATTGGAATATAGGGTTTGTATAGTTTCTGCCGTGTAAGTAGAAGGTAAAAGATGGGTATTTATAGTTGATGATTTAAGTTATATTTAGAAGACGTTAGGAGTAGATTTCTTGGAAAACAATTTAATCGTTGGTGAGGTTAGGAGTTCTAAGTTCTATAGGAGTTAGTATGAGTTGGGCTTTGTGTTTATGGGTTATCAAAAGTAATAATCGAGTTATTATGTTTTTAATTTGTATTTAATAAATTGTAGGTTGGTAAAATTATTATAATTATCATTGTATTATTTATCAATTGTAATGATTAATTAAATTATATTCTATTTTATAATTATAATTTATTAAATTAGTTTATATTTGTATATTTATTTAAGTGAATTCAAGGTTCTAGTTAATAAAATTTTGGGTTGTTACAACTCAGGTCAGAGGAAATTGCTCGACAGTCAATGAAATAGTATTATGACTCGAAATCTTAAATACTATTCCAGTCGGGTCTGTTCGATCATTAGCTCCCAGCTAATATCTATGTAATTGTACTTGATGTCCCACATCACTAGCCCATGAAGCGGCGCTATAATACACATTACAATCTAGTTCTTTGTATCTTCAGTTTGTACGTACTAGATGATACGAACTAGGAACAATTTATGATTTAATTATATTAGTTCAACAATTGGGACTTCATTATGTGGTAAATCGACCTCATAACCCAATTAATATAATTTAATCATTTGGACAATTCATACAATTTAAACCACAATTATATGAAGAAATTATATCATAAAAGATACGTGAATGTTTACATAAACTCCAAAAGTAGACACTACAGTAATAGGAATCACAATCCATCTCTAAGATATCGTATCCCTATTGCAGTCGTATGAGCATCATGCTTTGACTGCTGGAGTGGTTTAGTTAACGGGTCTGCAACATTATCATCAGTTGCAACTTTATTTATCTCGATGTCTCCACGACTAACTATCTCCCTGAGAATGTGGAACTTCCTGAGCACATGTTTGGATTTGTGGTGCTCCCTAGGCTCCTTGGCTTGCGCGATAGCTCCACTATTATCACAATAGAGAGCTATCGGATGGGCCAAACTAGGTACGACACCGAGCTCATCTAAGAACTTTCTCATCCAAACGGCCTCCTTTGCTGCTTCTGATGCAGCAATGTACTCAGCCTCTGTAGTAGAATCAGCTACGGTGGGTTGCTTGGAACTCTTCCACCTCACCGCACCTCCATTCAGACAAAAGACAAAACCAGAGTGAGACCGGAAATCATCTTTGTCTGTTTGGAAGCTTGCATCTGTATATCCTGTCACAACCAACTCTTTTTGTCCTCCAAAGACAAGAAAATACTCTTTAGTCCTTCTAAGGTACTTAAGAATATTCTTGGTCGCAGTCCAATGCGCCTCACCTGGGTTTCCTTGTGTTGGAAATCGATATCCCGGAATTAATAAATTTTAAATAAATAAATTATCTAATTAATTCCGACCGAAATCCTTTGGAGATCGAATATCCGGATTGTCTAAATTGCGGAACCGACAATCCAATCGACTCCCGGTTGCCGGAAACCCGCCACGAACCTCCACGGGGATAGCCTAATCAAACAAACCCGCCACGGGGATAGCCCGTGGCTTGTTCGATCGAGCCACCACGCGTGGGCTCGCGGCTGTTCGCGACAGCCGTGCGGGGCTGCTCGTAGCAGCCCGCGTGAGTCCCGTGCGACGCGTACGGGAGGAGGGGCTGCTCGCCGTGCGAGCAGCAGCGGCACCAGCCCGCTGCCCACGCGATCGAGCACGCGCTCGATCGCATCCCCGGCGTCCAGCCGGGGTCCTTCATGCGTCGCCGGCGGTCGAAGCCCTAGGGCTCGACCGCCACCCTCGGCGTCCAGCCGAGGGTTCGTCCTCTCGATCCCGGCGAGGATCTCTCGACCTCCCGCGGTCCGGTGATCCTCGATCACCACCGCGAGGTCGATCCTCGTCCCCGGGTTCGTACGTCCCTTGGATCTTGGTTCATGATATTCTCACGATAAATAAACGATAAAATCATAAAGAGGGTTTTACGATTTACCTCGTTCTCGTTGTTCGGAAAAATGAAGAACTCAATTTGACGACCTTGAGATCTTCCCACGTATTCCTTGCACTAGCCCGGACGTCGTGTGGGCGACGATCTACCGAACTCCATGGATCCTCCTCTCTACTTTCTCTCTCTAGAATTGTGATCTTCAAGTTATGAACTTATGAGAATAGAGAAGACCATGTAGTGCTTTTATAGGCTACGTAGGGGATCTTAAGGAGGTGGAATATTGGGCTTCCAATAATAGTGATTAAATTGAGCCCAAGCCCAAATCTATTAATCCTTACTATTATTAATTAATTCTATTTTCCACTATATAAAATTAATTGCACTCCCAATATTAAACCATATTATATCAAATAATATTTCTCCGGTAGTATTATTTATTCCATGTATTTAAGATATAAATATCCATGAATAAAATTAATTTATTGCTAATTAATTTATTCATCTCTTATATCCGAGACTAGTACCATTCAACCTTAATTATTATGCGGAACGAATCCACCTGCAGGGTTTACATAATAATTCCTTATGAACTCATCTCGGGGATATTATCAACCCTTACGGGATACACTTTCCCGTCAAGTATTCACGGCATGTCATATATAAAATATAGTGACCCAACTTAACCGGTAATTAACCCAATAATTAAATCGGTTAATTCCTTTGGTAAATCAAAGTCACTTATATTAAATATACACACCCGCAATAGTATCGAGGATTAAGAATAAAATACACTGAGACTCGAATCGATTATCGCCGGCAATCCTAATCGATGAATCTCAACGATCCGCTCAATACACCAAGTGTACAAGTGTGATAAAATAATTAAGATAAATTATTTTCTCTCTCACACAACGACTATACCGATGGATTGGTCCGTGTCCATCTAGGTCGTGAGCAACTGTTCGATTAAATACGAGTAACCGATAGTATGATCTTCTGTGCGCCCATGCTTGCACCATACTAACTACAACGTATAAAATCCAGGACTATGATTTGCATATATTTAATTATAAATAATTAAACGCAAATAATTGTTTATTTAATTAAATAGATTAGTGGCAATGGATCGTGAGTTTCCGTTACTTAAATCTAGACATTAAGTACACAACTCCAACAATCTCCCACTTGTACTAAGGTCTAGTCATTTCCTCCAAACTCCCGACTCCCATACTCATCACGTGCTTAAGTTGTACTTCCAAGAAGTACTATGTGAATGAGCACTCTAGGTTGCCGCTCTGAAGTTATCTTGGTGACTACAGCGTCGTCTCCCTCGACGATGACTCGTATCAGGTGGTACTTGCACTATGTGTTATCTTACACTTATGGACTAGTGATTTCTTACCATTTGCCATTGCACCGCTATTTACATAGCCTTTGGCAAATTAAGGATCACATCTAAGTCCCAGAGATTATCCCGGAGCTATACCAAAACTTTCGCTGCCTCTGAGGCCGCTATTTGGTTACCCATGGCAGAGTCCGAAAAGCATCGTGCTTATCACTCTTCCATGTTAAAACTCCTTCTCCTTCAATAGTGAAACACATAGCCTGATATCGACTTACACCGGTCCTTATTTGATTAGAAATCTAAGAGAATGTAATCCAAAGAAATATTCGTCTGCTTCGTAATCCAGAACATAGTTTCCAGTACTTCGAAAGTACTTAAAATGTTCATTACAACAGTCAAGTATTCCTTTCCAGGATTACCTTGATATCCTCCCACTATGCTAACCGCATAGCCGATATCAGGTTATTGTTTTCAACAATGCATTTATTAAGCTTTCCACACTCAAAGTGTAGGAAACTGCTTTCATTGCTTCTATCTCCTTTTGTGTTCCAAAACACATAGCCTTAGATAGATGCATTCCGTCTCTGAAAGGTAACGAACCTTTCACGGAATCTTGCATGTTAAAACGAACCATAATCATATATATATGTAAGATGTCCAGGAGAAGTACAATGTTCTTTTCTTGAGATCCTAGATCTTAAGAACATGCTCTAACTTCTTCTTCATCTCATATATCGATTTTTCTAGACAACCATCATTTTATGTTTGACAACATCTTTTCATTGTTGCCAATGATAAGAGTGTCATCTACATAAAACCTCCGAGAAACACCACCTTGTTTTCCATCACGTTTCCAATACACACGATTCGTCTATGCTTTTGATGAATCCATAAAATGGACTATCTCATCAATTTGCAAGTACCACGAACTTAATGCTTTGTTTCAATCCATAAATGGATCAACTAAGCTTGTACTCTAAATGATCTCGCCTCTTAGAAATAATCCTTATTGCTTTCCAAGAAGGCACATTTAGATCTAGTACGGCCTTCATGTAGATCTAGGGATCGATTTCATGTATACTAGGTCCAGAGTTCGAAAACTCTCCTAGTCTTATGAATGTCTCCGGTTGTCCCACAACCTCCCACTACAATGGCATTCCGGTGTATAAACAGTGATAATAGTAGGTGCAGTTAGTGGTGTACCGCTACTCGGTTTGGCTGGTTCTAAGTCTTAATCTTTCTCTCCCATTTCAAAGTATCATGTCACTTTGGGCTTGTGGTTCATCTAATAGTCTTTCTCTAAGAACCGGGCGTTAGAACTTATAACGTCCTTCTGGTTCATAGTACTATTGAACACACATCTTTTGTTCTCCTAGGATATTCTACAACCGCATTTGAATGCGCTGTTGTTTCTAGACATATCCATAGAACATAGGTAGTTCCGTATAACTCATCTTTTATTATCTCTATAAGAGTTCTATTTCTTATTATCGACACACCATCTCTACACAACAGTGTATGGTGTAGTCATTTGGGATCAAATCCCAATCTCCGATCAGTATGCCATGCATTCTTCAGACAGGTACTTGCCTCCGCGATCAAATCGCAGGCTACAAATGGATATACCTTGATGGCTCTCCACAATTGCTTAGTGTCCATTGACTTGTCAAAACACTTGCTTTTGTGGCACATCAGGTATTCTAATCCATTCTTCGAGTAATCATAAAATGAAGTACTCGTACCTTATTGTCTGAGTAGACATAGGTCTGCATACATCAGAGTCAATCAATTCTTATACTAGTCCGGATCTTACATCTTATATCCATAAAGGATTGCTTAGTCATATTATCTTCCAAATTAGATTCTTAGGTCGGAAGGTCCACTCCTTCAACTTAATTGATTAAAATATCAATTTTCGACCCTTGAACTTCTTATTTGAATAAATATGACTCAGCATAAGAATCCACAAGTATAATTGATAAAGAAATCTCTTATTAGTAAAACGAGTTTCATACTACGGTTCGTTGCACTGTGGTGGACTCAGGATTCATCATTTATATATTGCTAGCTAATGTACCAAAATAGATAATATCATTATTTCTTCTTATAACCATCAAATGATTAAAAGAAATAAAATATCCATTTATTAGAAGTCTTAAACAAAGTTCTTTCTAATATGAAAGGTACATAAAAGCAATAACCCAAAATGAAATCCTATAAAATGTCCTCCATTGCAACAGCTGCCTCCTCCACAGCATTGCCCATGTAGACTACGATCTTTTCTTTTCCAAGTCGTTAGGTTTCCTGGAACCTCTTGCATTTAAAATGCACATACCGTCAGTGGTTCCATATCTACACACCAGGTTCCGGTAGATAATACCACTGACCATGTTTTACGACTAAAGAAAATTTCGTACTTTCTTTGAGAGGATAATCAGACTTCCAGTACCCAGACTGTTTGCATCGAGAATACTTGCCTCCGGGCTTTCTCGTCCCATCTCGTGGTCCAAGTAACTTAGGACCACTGGGTTTCTTTGCTTGCTTTTCCTTTCCCCCGATTTTGCCCTTTAGGTTCGAAACCTATGGCATTGGCTACAAGAGCTTGCGATTTCCGTCTCAACTCGTCTAAAAGGTCAATCATCTCAAAAACGTGTTTAAGCGTTTCCTCGAAGTGACTGGCCTTTATGAGTATCCTCATCGCCTCTTGTCTAGCCTCGACTTCATGTCTAAACATCTCCTTGAGTTTGAACATGATATCAAAATCAGTTCTTTCCTCAAATGTTAAGACATTAGTAGGTTCGGGAGGACAAAGCTCACTGAGTACAAACTTGTACTCTTCAACAGTTCGGGCATTGTCTAGATCTCTATTCCAATCAATACATTCAGGGACCAATGAGTTTAAAATCCTTAAGTATCACATAAAGTGGGTTCAAAGCCATATCCTAATCTATGAGCACATATAATAACAAACAATCGATTTAATCTCCGATATTATCTCCCTCAAATAATATCATTAAACCACTAATCACATCTAAAATCCCATCAGATATGGCAGGCCACGATAGTGTGGACGTTTACCTATCCAAATGATTTAGCAATTAGATTTCCTTCGGTCGTACATCATCATTAGCGTTACTTCGATGGGAAGAATACTAAGAAGCGTACCTAAGTGTAAACCATTACTCAGTATCTAAGAAGATTGTTTGGGATACGCATATTCACCGCAAGCCACGATAGTGTGGACGTTTACGTTAACATACGCTCCTTTACTCCCTTCTATAACTGTCTACATCAATCGTTCCAAAGTCCCATTCAATGTAGCAAGCCACGATAGTGTGGACGTTTACTACACCAAAAGACTTTTACAATTGACTCCCAATTACTTGAATCATTTAATCTTGTAAATCAAGACGCGGAGAATCATAAGTGAAACTCGAAGTTTCTAACCAGTGATTCACCATGCGAACAACCCTATCTCTCATAAAATGAGGGAGCCGAGCAGACAATCGATCCACCTTCAAAAGGATGGTACGAAGGTCTCTGATTTGTGTCCTCGACATGACCAAGTGGCTTTGGCTCCATTCCACTCCCGGGGTGAGAATGAGTCGACTTGAAATCAGTTTCAGAAAGACAAATTAGGCATTGTTTGATAAACTTAATCAATGTTTCTCGTAAAAGGAATTACAAGAATTCTCCTCCAATGGCTTATCTATACGAACTTCGAAAGTTCATAAAAGTCACCAAGAGAACAGCAATGGAGACCATGGATATGTTTCCATACCCTCTCCCACTTAGCTTTTTACAATAAAGGGATATGCTATCTAATGCATAATTAAATACACATAAGCATGCATACATGAAATAAAGCACATAGAATATTATCACATAATCAAAATAATTACTAGAATATTATTTTCCGACTATTATGGCTTTATCGCATCCCCGTACGCATCTTCTAGTCTTCAGTCTTCGTTCTTGAATGCTCCATGTGACGGGAATATTAATTCCAATATTTAAATCTATTTATTTTTAATAAATCCAAAAGTTACTTAATTCGAAAATTAAGTCAATCGAATAAATCAAAAATAAAATTAAATATTATTAATATTTTTATTTATTTTATTTTCCCTTTCTACTTCATTAAATCTCTAGAATAATCTATCCAAGACCCACTTGGAATATTCTAGAAGACTTCCATAATGAAATAAGGAAATAAAATAATTTATTTTATTTTCCCTTTCTACTTCATTAAATCTCTAGAATAATCTATCCAAGACCCACTTGGAATATTCTAGATGATTTCCATAATGAAATAAGGAAATAAAATAATTTAGGACTCCTAGTCCTTCCAAATTAATTTCTTTCCTAATTCATTAAAAATTCCATAAAGGAATATTTAAATAAGGAAAAATTAATTTAGGACTCCTAAACTTTCCAAATTAATTATTTTCCTAATCCATTAAAAATTCCATAAAGGAATAATTAAATAGGAAAAATAAATTAATTATAAATTTATTCCTTTTCCTAATCTATGAAAATTCCCAAGAATAGGAATAATCAATAAGGAAAAATAAATTTATTTAGGAAAAATAATTCTTTTCCTAGTCCATTAAAAATTCCCAAAATAGGAATAATTAAATTAGGAAAACCAAATTAAATTAGGAATAGGATCTTTACCGGGATTAACACGGAATGGGGATTTCCGGTCTATCCCCGAGCTCGGCCGAGGAGCACGCCACCACCGCCACCACCCAACCGGCGCGCCACCACCGCCGGTGACATCGCACGGCCGAGGGTGCGGTCGAGTGCCCCCCACGCGCTCGATCCATGGTTCGGCTATGGGGATAGCCGAACCGAGCCCTAACCCTCTCTTCGTCTCCTCCGTCACAATTTTCCGGCGGTCGTTTCGGAATCGATCCAACGTAAAATAAATTACCAATTTATTACTACGTTATCCGGTATCGATTCTCTACATGAAATCGACCTCAAACAATTTCCGGAAAAATTAAGAACAAGCATTCACCACACAAGAACAAATATTGACATCACCGAGAGTTTAATAATCAAGAGAAATATTATGACATTAATTAACAAAATTAAATCTAGCCATAATAATCGGAAACCCTGCAAGGTAGAACAATTTATCGAAAAATACCATGAACTAAAACCAACGCTCTGATACCAATTGTTGGAAATCGATATCCCGGAATTAATAAATTTTAAATAAATAAATTATCTAATTAATTCCGACCGAAATCCTTTGGAGATCGAATATCCGGATTGTCTAAATTGCGGAACCGACAATCCAATCGACTCCCGGTTGCCGGAAACCCGCCACGAACCTCCACGGGGATAGCCTAATCAAACAAACCCGCCACGGGGATAGCCCGTGGCTTGTTCGATCGAGCCACCACGCGTGGGCTCGCGGCTGTTCGCGACAGCCGTGCGGGGCTGCTCGTAGCAGCCCGCGTGAGTCCCGTGCGACGCGTACGGGAGGAGGGGCTGCTCGCCGTGCGAGCAGCAGCGGCACCAGCCCGCTGCCCACGCGATCGAGCACGCGCTCGATCGCATCCCCGGCGTCCAGCCGGGGTCCTTCATGCATCGCCGGCGGTCGAAGCCCTAGGGCTCGACCGCCACCCTCGGCGTCCAGCCGAGGGTTCGTCCTCTCGATCCCGGCGAGGATCTCTCGACCTCCCGCGGTCCGGTGATCCTCGATCACCACCGCGAGGTCGATCCTCGTCCCCGGGTTCGTACGTCCCTTGGATCTTGGTTCATGATATTCTCACGATAAATAAACGATAAAATCATAAAGAGGGTTTTACGATTTACCTCGTTCTCGTTGTTCGGAAAAACGAAGAACTCAATTTGACGACCTTGAGATCTTCCCACGTATTCCTTGCACTAGCCCGGACGTCGTGTGGGCGACGATCTACCGAACTCCATGGATCCTCCTCTCTACTTTCTCTCTCTAGAATTGTGATCTTCAAGTTATGAACTTATGAGAATAGAGAAGACCATGTAGTGCTTTTATAGGCTAAGTAGGGGATCTTAAGGAGGTGGAATATTGGGCTTCCAATAATAGTGATTAAATTGAGCCCAAGCCCAAATCTATTAATCCTTACTATTATTAATTAATTCTATTTTCCACTATATAAAATTAATTGCACTCCCAATATTAAACCATATTATATCAAATAATATTTCTCCGGTAGTATTATTTATTCCATGTATTTAAGATATAAATATCCATGAATAAAATTAATTTATTGCTAATTAATTTATTCATCTCTTATATCCGAGACTAGTACCATTCAACCTTAATTATTATGCGGAACGAATCCACCTGCAGGGTTTACATAATAATTCCTTATGAACTCATCTCGGGGATATTATCAACCCTTACGGGATACACTTTCCCGTCAAGTATTCACGGCATGTCATATATAAAATATAGTGACCCAACTTAACCGGTAATTAACCCAATAATTAAATCGGTTAATTCCTTTGGTAAATCAAAGTCACTTATATTAAATATACACACCCGCAATAGTATCGAGGATTAAGAATAAAATACACTGAGACTCGAATCGATTATCGCCGGCAATCCTAATCGATGAATCTCAACGATCCGCTCAATACACCAAGTGTACAAGTGTGATAAAATAATTAAGATAAATTATTTTCTCTCTCACACAACGACTATACCGATGGATTGGTCCGTGTCCATCTAGGTCGTGAGCAACTGTTCGATTAAATACGAGTAACCGATAGTATGATCTTCTGTGCGCCCATGCTTGCACCATACTAACTACAACGTATAAAATCCAGGACTATGATTTGCATATATTTAATTATAAATAATTAAACGCAAATAATTGTTTATTTAATTAAATAGATTAGTGGCAATGGATCGTGAGTTTCCGTTACTTAAATCTAGACATTAAGTACACAACTCCAACACCTTGAAACCGACTCGTCATGCTCAAAGCATACGATACATCCGGTCGTGTACATATCATGGCGTACATAATAGACCTTATTGCCGAAGCATAAGGAATATTTTCCATCCTCATTTGCTCATCAGGTCCCGAAGGGCACTGCCTCTTGCTCAAAGATGTACCATGAGTCATTGGAATGAGACCCTTCTTGGCGTCTTTCATTCTGAACCTGTCAAGCACCTTATCAATATAGATTGCTTGACTTAGTCCAACCTTCCTTTGCGATCTGTTCCGACAGATATTGATGCCCAAGATCTTTTGAGTCAAGTTAATCGAGTCTTTTTAGTTGTTTTCAGCTTGTTTGTGTCTGGGAGGGCACATTTGGAGTCTATGGTCAAGTTATGCAGGTGAAACGTGAAAAGACGCACATTTGGAAAGAAATCGTCACATTGAGCAAGTATTCTGGTTGAGCAAGTTAGCCTGACATGAACACCATTGACATATTGGCCAATGTCAGGAAGTGATCAAGATCGAAGCTTGACCAAGTACCGTACGAAGTAGAGAAGTTGGACAGAGATCGGAGTTGACCAGAGACGGACGTTGAGCAAGCAGTGTACGAAGAGTCCTGGAAATCTAAAAGACATCAAAGGGCGACCAGATTCAGAGAAGTATCAAAGTTGGACTCTCATCCAACCTTAGAGTCATTGTCCAACACGTCTCTACATCAATCAGAGTCCTATATATACACGGAATCGGTCAAGGACGCGGCAGGATCCCTATTTTTAAGGAAAGGATAAGGAAAGAATCTTTTATTTCCTTATCTCAATTAAACTGATCAAGTCAGCGATTTTACTTGGAGCCCAAGACTTCCAGCATCTAAAAATACACATCAAGACCTACAAATCACGTGGCTAACATTAGAGAACAGTGGCGAAGAGTCGACAACACATAGAGAGAAAATATTCAGCCCACCAAAGAAGATCGGAGGAAGAAGAGGACGAGTTATCCCCGGCTATCGCCTTCGGGCATAGTTGGGCAATTTCGTTTTAATTATGCTTTTATTGTTCGTCTCTTAATTTCTATTTGATGTAGACAATCAATTCTTTAAATTCTTAGTTTATTCCAACATGTTTTCTTTTTCTTTTATTTTTTTATTTATTATTTGTTCATGCGTAGCTAGTTAATCTGCGCATGGGCAAGGTCCGAACTTGGTCTGTCTGATGTCTAAATTACTGAGAGGCTTTTGATTATAGCAACTAACTGAGTTTTATTCCCGATTCAACAGGGTAGTATCTACAGGCATGTTAGGGACTTGGGCAACGTACAGTAGCCAGTAGGAAACCCTTTTCACCTAACACACACATACGCGGATCAACGTGCCGGGAGACTGGGCGTCCGCATAGTATTACATGTTGCTGGAGATGTGGTCGTATGACTCGGGTCTGTCCGGGCATGCTATTGGCCATTTCGGGTTCGCTTAGAGATTAAGGCAGTTTGGTCAACTTAGACTCATGTCGGCTAACATAGTGTCGAATTGATCAATACTAGAAGTTGTGCTTAGAGAGATCTAGTAAAACTTTAAACCGAAAGAGTGAATAAGGGTTGGGGTATTTGCGTGCGTGACATTATAGGGGCGTTTATACTTTAATTGGACAACCTATAACCGAAAGATAAAGCTGTTAGCAAAATCTTAAGTGCCGATGAACAGTAGAAACTTGATTAGGTAGACAAGGTGACGACTGTGCCCAGATGCTCTATTTTACAGTTTGGTCAGGTTTAGTAGTTGAGTAGTTTATTTTCGTATTGGTCAAGTTCAGTAGCTGAGTATTTTATTTTTTGTTATTTTATTTAGTTTGTTTATTATTTGTTTTTAGTTATTTTAGCTGGTCGGTTATTCACTCAAAACTCTTTCTAAAATCGTGACAATCCACATTGGGCAAAGCCGTGAGAAAATAACGATAAACTCCTCGTGGGATCGACACCTAATATTTACCACTAATACTTGTTGTTGGTGAAAGGTTTAGGTTTTATAAATTTATTTTGCTCGCTACTCAAACGATGGTAGCGTCAAAATTGGCGCCGTTGCCGGGGAGTTTATATTCCAGTTATTTTCTTTGTGCTATTTGACTTGCGATTTTTTTTGTTTTTGTTCCAGGTTGACCAAACAGGACAGCAAGGAGCAAGAAGAGGAAAGCAGGTCAAGCAGCACGTGCAGCCCAGAGAACCACCTTTGCTCGAGATCCAGACTTGAGCAGAAGGCAAGGAATGGAGGACCTGAACAACCGACGAGTGGAGCAGACATTGAGGGAATTGAGTTTCCCTAACTTTTTGGACTTTAAACTTGTGGGCATAACTTTGCCCAACATCATTACAGATTGGTCAATGAAACCCAGTTTTCTGCAACTGTTGCCCAAGTTCAGCGATATGCCATGGGAGGACCCTCAATTACATGTGCGAAATTTTGAGCTAGCATGTGGGACTATACCTGCTATGGGCAACCTGGCAGAGTACATCCGACTATTAGCTTTTCCCTTCTCCCTTGCCGGCGGGGCAAGAGATTGGCTATATACCTTGCCCAAAGGAGAAATTACAACATGGCAGCAGCTCCAACACCAATTCTTGAAGAAGCACTTCCCCATATCTCGGATCATGCAGATCAAGAAGATGATTTACAACCTCAAAATGGGCAAAGTAGAATCATTCTACGACTATTGGCTACGATTCAATGAGATTCAAGCACTATGTCCATATCGTTTATTTCCGGATCATGAATTGATCCAATACTTCTTATCTGGACTGAGGGGACAAGAAAGAATGATGATTTATGCTGCATGTGGAGGTTCTATTCTCGATAAAACTGCAAGTGAGGCGTTCAAGATATTGAAAGACTTGGCCGAAGGATCCCGTGAAGATGAAGACTACTTGCCCAAGCAGACAACTGTTATGCCCATGTCCGCCGAAGATAAAATTGATAAACTTTGCGGAACCATTGAGAAACTCGTGGAGATTATGGCCACAAGACCACTTAAAGCAGTCGAAACAAATGCAGTTGATCATGACCAGCGCCGACCACTACACTATGAGAGAAGACACGCAGGTTGCCCAATGCACAATTATGAGCAAGACGAACAGAATTGCTACGACCAGTATGCCCTGACCAACACACCTAATTTTGGTTATGGGCATTACAGTCACCAAGAGGAGCAACCTGCATCAGAAGATCAACCTACCCAAGAGGAGCAACCTGCAGCAAAAGATCAACCTGCCCAAGAGGAGCAACTTGCCCAAGAGCAGAAACTAAATATCGCCAAAGTAAAGAAACATGAGGTATTTCATATTGGCATGTTTCACCATCTGATATTTTAATCCAGACGAGGCAAACTGAGAATGATGTCCGAGAAGAGATATTGGAGCCAGCCTTTGAATGGGCACCCGAGCAATCGAAGATATTGCCCAAGCACACAAAATATCTCTACTTTGGACAAGGGGATACAATCAGTGAGATCAATAGTGATGTTTTAAGTGAAGGTTCAGAAAGGAAAACACAAAGGTTGTTCGCCAAAAATCCGGAAGAGAAGAGCAAATCGCCCCTGACCAACATGCAAGTACAATTTGGTTTGGGCAAAGCACCAGGCACTTTACATGGATGGATGATGAGCAACTTCACAGATTTACTCAAGTGTCTGAAGGCCTCCTATGGCCATAACGAGGAGAAGCTCAAGCCCTTTCATCGTGAAGAATGGTGAGCATACATCACGTCATGGCCATGACGATAACTAAGGCGCAGACCAGGAGGCAACCTGGTATTTCTTGTATATTATTTTAGTTTTCTTTTCTTTTATTTTGAATAAAATCGAATAGAGAACTTTGACTTGTCTGAATCCGAAAGGAGAAAGGGTTTGTTTGTTTTTTGTTGTGCAGGTCAAGGAGGCATAAGGGTAGTTACTTGAGCATAGCGCAAGGCTACTTGATCAACTTTCAACAGTTTACGATAGAAGATGTATGAGTTCCCTGAAGTCGCAAGGATGACCACTGGAGAGAAGTCAAGGTCTGGGTAGTCATGCCCAAGTTACTGACTGAAGGCGTAGTCTTAAGGCATCAGGGCAACATGCAAAGATGACCACGTAGAGCTGCTGAAATCATAATGGTCCAGTTCACCCATTGCTCAATTCAGGTTTTACCTTAACTTTACCTCCTCCTCACTTGCCCTCCCAATTGTTTTTATTTTCTTCTTTCTTTTCTTTTTCCTTTCTTTCGAGTCATGGGTCAATCTTTTCATTGACACACTTTGCCCAAGGCAAAGTGTGTGAGTGGATAAGTACGCCAACGTCGTTTGGAGTTGGAGTTTTATGTTAAGGGAAGTTCCTGCCCAATCTTATTACTATTTCACCCACTTTGCCAGAGGCAAAGTGTGTGAGTGGGGGAACGGGTAGGAGCAACCCCTGTCCTTGGTCGTGTCGCATGCTTGATGAATATACTTGGTCAATTTGAACATTTTTCAAAATTATTAGTCTATGCATCAAATTTGGGACGATGGAACTGCAATTAGGTAGCCGTGAGATTTGAGCCAACATTATGAATAAATTTCTTTCTTGAGAGTTTGTTTGGAATGCCGTAATGCTGAGGTTTGCCTTATTTCTACTTGTGTGATTTAAAGTTGAGTTAAGGTATTATATGACTTAGCCAATTTTTTTTTATTCTTGTCTATAAATAAAGAAGAACTTTGATAGCCCCTTGAGCCTAGCCTGTTCTTTGATCACCTGGGGGACACTCTGACCAACATGAAAACATGCCCGAGTACATAAAAGGGGCAAGTCAGAAAGAAGTCTTCACAAAAAAAAAAAAACTTGTCAATGGCAGCAAGCAAATCCTGCGAACTGGTTGATCAAGTTAAAAAAAAAAACGCCTGAATAAACGGGGTGTGCTAAGGCCCGTAAGAAGGGGAGTGAATTAGAGGTAGAAAAAAGTTGCTAAGTAAAATAAGCAACACTGCCTATGGTCAATATGGAGATATGCCCAATACAGCCTACACAAATACCCGAAAAAGTCCTAATGAGATGCCTAGCTCAACTAAGAATTTTCATAGGTTAGAAATTGGTCAAGCCCATGGCAGAGGGCATTCCAAAACTATATGAGAGAAACACTTAGGGAGAGAACCAAAAATCCAATTGCAGCGTCTTGACTATTTTTTATGCATTCCCTGGACTATGATTTTGACTATCTGTTTACTTGATCAATGTTGTATTCTGAAAAGCATGCTATTGTCTTCTATTTATTTCTTTCCCTCCCTCCCTTGTTTTCTACTTGAGCAGCGCGAGTCATACCACACGCTTGAGGACAAGCGTAATTAAAGTGTGTGCGTGTGATGAGCCATATTTTTTGGCTCATTTTTAGTTCTTTTGAGTCAAGTTAATCGAGTCTTTTTAGTTGTTTTCACCTTGTTTGTGTCTGTGAGGGCACATTTGGAGTCTATGGTCAAGTTATGCAGGTGAAACGTGAAAAGACGCACATTTGGAAAGAAATCGTCACATTGAGCAAGTATTCTGGTTGAGCAAGTTAGCCTGACATGAACACCATTCACATATTGGCCAAAGTCAGGAAGTGATCAAGATCGAAGCTTGACCAAGTACCGTACGAAGTAGAGAAGTTGGACAGAGATCGGAGTTGACCAGAGACGGACGTTGAGCAAGCAGTGTACGAAGAGTCCTGGAAATCTAAAAGACATCAAAGGGCGACCAGATTCAGAGAAGTATCAAAGTTGGACTCTCATCCAACCTTAGAGTCATTGTCCAACACGTCTCTACATCAATCAGAGTCCTATATATACACGGAATTGGTCAAGGACGCGGCAGGATCCCTATTTTTATGGAAAGGATAAGGAAAGAATCTTTTATTTCCTTATCTCAATTAAACTGATCAAGTCAGCGATTTTACTTGGAGCCCAAGACTTCCAGCATCTAAAAATACACATCAAGACCTACAAATCACGTGGCTAACATTAGAGAACAATGGCGAAGAGTCGACAACACATAGAGAGAAAATATTCAGCCCACCAAAGAAGATCGGAGGAAGAAGAAGACGAGTTCTCCCCGGCTATCGCCTTCGGGCATAGCTGGGCAATTTCGTTTTAATTATGCTTTTATTGTTCGTCTCTTAATTTCTATTTGATGTAGACAATCAATTCTTTAAATTCTTAGTTTATTCCAACATGTTTTCTTTTTCTTTTATTTTTTTATTTATTATTTGTTCATGCGTAGCTAGTTAATCTGCGCATGGGCAAGGTCCGAACTTGGTCTGTCTGATGTCTAAATTACTGAGAGGCTTTTGATTATAGCAACTAACTGAGTTTTATTCCCGATTCAACAGGGTAGTATCTACAGGCATGTTAGGGACTTGGGCAACGTACAGTAGCCAGTAGGAAACCCTTTTCACCTAACACACACATACGCGGATCAACGTGCCGGGAGACTGGGCGTCCGCATAGTATTACATGTTGCTGGAGATGTGGTCGTATGACTCGGGTCTGTCCGGGCATGCTATTGGCCATTTCGGGTTCGCTTAGAGATTAAGGCATTTTGGTCAACTTAGACTCATGTCGGCTAACATAGTGTTGAATTGATCAATACTAGGGGCTTTACATAGAGAGATCTAGTAAGACTTTAAACCGAAAGAGTGAATAAGGGTTGAGGTATTTGCGTGCGTGACATCATAGGGGCGTTTATAATTTAATTGGACAACCTATAACCGAAAGATAAAGCTGTTAGCAAAATCTTAAGTGCCGATGAACAGTAGAAACTTGATCAGGTAGACAAGGTGACGACTGTGCCCAGATGCTCTATTTTACAGTTTGGTCAGGTTTAGTAGTTGAGTAGTTTATTTTCGTATTGGTCAAGTTCAGTAGCTGAGTATTTTATTTTTTGTTATTTTATTTAGTTTGTTTATTATTTGTTTTTAGTTATTTTAGCTGGTCGGTTATTCACTCAAAACTCTTTCTAAAATCGTGACAATCCACATTGGGCAAAGCCGTGAGAAAATAACGATAAACTCCTCGTGGGATCGACACCTAATACTTACCACTAATACTTGTTGTTGGTGAAAGGTTTAGGTTTTATAAATTTATTTTGCTCGCTACTCAAACGACGGTAGCGTCAATGTCCCACATCACTAGCCCATGAAGCTGCGCTATAGTACACATTACAAACTAGTTCATTGTATTATCGGTTTGTCCGTACTCGATTATACGAACCAAGAACAACTATATGATTTAAGTATATCAGTTCAACCATTGGGACTTCATTATGCGGTAAGTCGACCTCATAACCCAATTGATATCACTTAATCATTTGGACAATTCATATAAATTAAACCATATTTATATGAAGAAACATGTATTATACATATGAGTGAATGTTTACCAAATCTCCAAAAGTATCTAATACAGTAATAGAAATCACAACCCATCTCTAAGATGTTTGATCTCTATTGCAGTTGTGAAAGCCTCAAGCTTAAACCGCTGGAGAGGTTTAGAAAGCGGGTTTGCAACCTTACCAAAAGTTGCAACTTTATTATCTCGATGTCTCCACAAAACAATCTCCTAGATAATGTGGAACTTCCTGAGCACCAGTTTTAGACTTGTGGTGCTTCCTAGCTCATTGGCTTGCGCAATAACTCTACTATAAATAGAGAATTATCGGATGGGCTAAGCTAGTTACGCCACCTAGTTCATTCAAGAACTTTCAAATCTTAACTGCCAACATTACTGCATCCAATGCAATACTGTGCTCAGCTTCTGTAGTTTAATCAGCTATGTTGCATTGCATGGAACTAGTCCAGCAAATTTCATCTCTAACCAGACAAAAGATATAACCAGATTAAAATCGGAAATTATCTTATTTTGTTTTGAAGTTAGCAGTCAAACTGCTTGTTAATATCAACTCTTTTTGTCTTCCAAAGACAACAAAATATTCTTTAGTCCATCTAAGGTACATAAGAATACTCTTGGCCGCAATCTAATGTGTCTCACCTGGGTTTCCTTGAAATCGAATCGTCATGCTCAAAGCATACAATACGTCCAGTCGTGTACATATCATGGCGTACATTATAGACCCTATTGCCGAAGCATAAGGAATGTTTTACATCCTCTTTTTCTCATCAAGTACCGTAGGGCCTTGCATCTTGCTGAGTGATGTTCCATGACTCATTGGAATGAGACCCTTTCTGGCATTTTTCATTCTGAACTTATCAAGCACCTTATCAATATAGGTCGCTTTACTAAGTCCAAACATCCTTTTCGATCTGTTCCGACAGATCTTGATGCCCAATATGTACTGTGCTTCTCCAAGATCCTTTATTGAAAAACAATTTCCAAACCATTCTTTAATAGAATTAAGCATAGAAACATTGTTTCCAATAAGGAGTATGTCACCGACATACAACACAATTAATACAACGTAACTCCCACTGATCTTCTTGTAAAACAAGACTCTTATGAGTTCCTCTGAAATCCAAAACCCAGTATGGATTCATTGAACTGAAGATTGCTACTCTGATATGCATTCTTTATTCCATAAATAGAACTATAAGCTTGCATAATTTCTCAGCCTTATTATGATCGATAAAACTCTTTGGCTGTGTTAAAACACAGCCTCTTCTAGAATCCAATTCAAGAAGTTAGTTTTAACATCCAATATTACCATAACTCATTATCAAGATGAGTAGTAATGGCTAAGATAATCTGAATGATCTAATCAAAGCAATTGGTGAAAGTTTTTCCATAATCCACCTCGTGAATAAAACTTTTACCATCAACCTTGCTTTGAAAACCCTAGGTTTTCCATATGTCTGTTTAGATCTTAAAGATCCATTAGCATTCATTGGGTCTAACCCTGTGATGCAAATATATCAAGTTCCAAACTTAATTATCATATATTGATATCATCTCAGATTTCATGGCACCATGCCAATTTTAAGTAGCTGGACTCGTCATAGCTTGAATATAGGTCGAAGGTTCATCGTTTTCCAAATGCATGAATTCATATCTCTCATTGATCACAATATCTAAGTATTTGAATAATAGAGATCTATGCATTTCTGGACCTACGAGGGCTGGTATGGTTTCCAAAACCATAAGAATACTCTCAACCCAGTCTTGAAATTCATCATTAGTTGTTCCACTTGAACATCGTTCAAGACAACCGAGCTCCCACTGACTTTCTAGGAAAGATAACTCTTTTCAAGAAAATCACTATCTCGAGCAACAAAATATTATTCTCAGATAGATCGTAGAAGTTGTACCCTCGAGTTTCTTATGAATACCATAAAGAAACTTTTATCCCATTTGAGTTCAAGCTCTATAGAGATAAATCTCGTCAGAGAAGCTTTTAGAACCTCAAATTTTGATGAAAACAATTTAGGGACCCTCCCTTTCCATACCTAGTATGGTGTCTTATCAACAGCTTTTGACAGCGTCCTATTCAGTGTATAAGTTGAAGTCAAGAATTGTGTGTTCCCAAAAGAGACCAGTAGTTCATTTAGACCTCTCATCGAATGGTCGAACTATATCTAATATAGTTTGTTTTCTCTTTTCCGAAACATAACCTTCATGTGCTTGTGAACTTATAGGTTCCACATGTATCATCCCTAATTACTCACATGTTCTCCTTTCTCCAAGAAAGATGATATTGTTATCTTTTCAATCACACATCATTCACATGTATCAAATGACTCCAAGTCAAATGATTCTAAAATTCCTTCTTTAAGAAGCTTCGTTACATGTTTAGATTTTGTTTTGATCTAATCAACAATGTTTCAGTTATGTCTCATTGATACTTATTCGATTTGGCCTTTGGTCTTAATGATATATATGATTTGTCAAGTTTAAAGTATACATAAACAATATAATAATCGTACCAAAACAAAGAATAATTCACAATTAAAATAGTTACCAAACTATTTAATAGTGAAAAAATAATCCATCAGTATCTAATACTGAACCAATATTCATTGTTTATTGAAGGTACGAAATTACATAGTTATAATACTAAAACAGGGCCCTAAGGCAAAACAACATCATATGATCATACGGCTAATGCAGCGACCTTCGCTCCATTTCTTGCCCGTAAATCGACATCTATATTCACCAAACTTATACTTCTATATAGTTTCTCCACATAAAATGTGAGAACCACATTTGGCATCCAATACCCAAGAAGTATAATTTGTGAAGTTTAATGTCTATATCATTAATACTTGAAGATGAAGCAACCCCGTTCTTCACATCTTCTATGAACTTTGGGCAAATTCAATTATTCCCAATAATTGAATCTCATTCAAATTTCCATTCAAAATTATCTCAATGTCAAAACGTGATAAATCGTAAGTGAAAAATTAAAGTTTTCTAACCAGCGATATTATCATGCAATTGAAGCCCTATCTCTCATAAAATATGAGGGAGCCAACCAGACAATCGATTCACGCCATCTAATGGCTCGAAAGTCTCTAATTTGTGTCATTGATGAACTTAAGTGTTTTGGATTAAATCACTCCCCGAGGTGTAAATAATCCTAACCTTATAATCCATCAAATGAAAGACAAATTAGGCATTTGTTTTGAAATTGAATAAAATATGAACTTTTATATGTTTGCAAGTAGTGTCCAACACTTTTGCAGTAGACGCATTGAGATTCCCTAGGAACCCTAGTAGCCTTCTTGCCCATGCTCTTTTGAATACCTTATCCTATATCATAAGAATTTCCCTCTAAGGGTCCTTCTCTATCGCCGGCTCAGCAGCCTTGAGCATCCCGTGGAGCTCACGAAGCGATTTCTTCAAACCATTCATATGGAAAATTTAGCCTGAAGGCATTATAACCATCATGAGATTGAAGTATGAAATCGGTTGCCAATTAATCATCATAGGGAAAATCTAGGCGGTCACTTGAAACAAATAATCCAATCATTTGTTGCATATGTGATCCCATAGATTTCCATTTTTCCAGCCTAGCTAAAGCGATGACCCTGGTCATACCGAACCGCTCAATCTTAGCATATTCCCCGAACATGCTATTGAGTTGTTCAATGATATCTTAGGGTGTGGTTATCTAACACATTTTCATTGTCTTCGTATTTGAGGACCATCCTCAAATTACGTTGTGAATCAAGAAAATTTATGTTGTTCAATTTTTCATAATCAAGAATTGAACCAAACTTGAATCGAGTTGAAATTAACATGATAAACTACAAAAGAAAGATAAATAAAGTATGTAAACATTCACAAAGCGGTAAACAAATAAGGTTGTCTAACAAGCTACTTATTTATTTCATTTTGTTCAATTGATATCCAATATCATTGTCCCTTAGAACAAAACGATCCCGAGATCCTCATCTTGTAAATATTTAAGCCGACTGTGTCCGCACTTAAGTATTTCAAGATAGGTAGACATACCCATGTCAATGATATCTAATATCACTCTCGGTCGACGAGAATCTCATTCTCATCTCATGTCTCGATTGCCACGCCTGCAGTGGATCTATCGATGAGAAAACCAAATTCACGTGTAAAGGTCTAACCCTTACTCCCACTTATCCCAAGATAACAAGTAGTACCCCGCTGAGGCGGACCTACCAACTTATGATCGAGGGCTTTAGGGGTGTGATGTTTTGGACAAGACATTATACTCATTATTTTGGGAACTTGCATGCATAAGTTTGTTTATATGTAAGTTGAACATTTATAACATAAAACAACCTATAACTAGCAAAGCAAATAATACGTATTGAAAAGGCCCCTAGAACCTCACAACACTCAAAAGAATAACGATATAAAACTATCGAAACGTCTAGAAATCATCCCGACTTGATCTGGCTGAACTTGGCTGCACCTGGTCAGGTCCACGACCCCTACCTCCAAGGTAGAGACCTTTGCTTTGGTCCTCTCAGATCTGCCCTCAAAAACCCGGAACAGCGGTCGCTGTTATGCAAACAGCGCCCGCTGAAATGAAACAGCGGTCGCCGTTTTGCATTCGGCGCCCGCCGAAAGCAACAAAAGAGGGCAGAATGTTTGGACCTGAGTTTTGCATGAACAGCGGTCGCTGTTGCCACAACAGCGCCCGCTGAACCCCTAACAGCGACCGCTGTTGCTACAACAGCGGGCGCTGTTTGTCTCCAGCAGCCCCGAATTCGTTCGTTTCGTTCTGTTTTGCTTCGTTTCTTCTCGTTTTCACTTGGGCTTCGAAATCCAACTCCGATACATGGATAAATCCATTGCTTACATATTGAACAATACATTTTTGAATAGAAAAACCTATCTATTACAAAAGATTCCAAGGGACGCAACCCTCCAAAACTATGGCCATTCAACACGTAAAAAACACGATTCATCCACCCGACCACTATCGGTGGCCGGCCTTACATCTAATCACATAGATTCAAATAAACAAATAATCCAATTATGTTGATTTAACCTTTGTGTCCAACACAAAAGTGTGCATGAGCCCTAAGCTCTAATACTAATTGAAGGTACCGGTATACCGATCCAATCGATATACCGTGTGTGCGGAAGCGTGTAAAGCAATAGATCTATTATGACATGATCTTAGTGCACACTTAATGTGTATAAGAACACATATAAACAGATATATATACACATCCAATATATATATATATATATAAGGTCCAACGATTAGTTACTTATGGTGACGAAGTGATTCGTTGATGTCGTTGAGGTGGTGTTGAGTCGATTGAACCACCTCAAATGGATCAGCCTCTCGAAGCTCTCCTTGTGAATGACCTCGTCACTCCTCTTGTCTAGATCTCTCGGATGTTGAAGCCGCACAAATGGCCCGGCCTCTACGTGTTGCACACGAACCCGGATGATGACTTGCTTGCTTGATCGAGTTGATTCTCCAAGAACAACCTCTTTTCTCTCTTTCACTTGTGAATTTCGTGGGTGGTGATTAAGTGATTGTGAAAATCAGATTTTCACTACTTAATACCTTCATTTCCATCTCCATTACCTTCTTGTAACCCCCATAATGAATATGCACCATTATATCACATAATGGGTGGGTAATGGGGAGATGAAAGGTCAAGTACACATCACTATGCCACAATGGCATAAGATGTGGTCTCTCTTGCTTGTGTGGCATGCCATGTCACACTATGTGACATGCATCCATGCAAGCCATGCAATGCATCCCATGCATGCATATAAATTCACGTAAATATTGATTCTAAATCAATATAATTAACAAGCATCGTACATCATCTTTGAGTCCGTGTGTGACCCTGTAGGTATGATTTATTGATCAATATTATATTGTTCCCAACAATTTAATATTATCAAATAATCATTTAACATCCATAAACGACCTTATGACTTTATCGATTGTACACGTAGGATCGAAGGACATATCCCAACACAATGGGCCTAGCCCCTTTAGGCAAATCGACCAAGTTCCAAACTTGATTTTCAGACATTGATTCCATTTCGGATTTCATGGAACCCTGCCATTTCTCGGAATCTGGACTCGTCATAGCTTGGATATAGGTCGAAGGTTCATTGCTTTCTAAAAGCATGACTACATAGCTCTCATTTGTCAGAATACCTAAGTATCTGTCAGGTTGAGATCTAATCCTTCCAGACCTTCGAGGGTTAGGTGTGGTTTCCAAAACCACTGGATCACTCTCAACTTGGTCTTGAGTGTCCACCTCAGTTTGATCTTCTTGAACCTCGTTCAAGTTTTCTTGAACTTCGTTCAATTCAACTGAGCTCCCACTTACTTTCTTGGAAAGATATTCCTTTTCAAGAAATACACCATCTCAAGCAACAAAGACTTTGTTCTCAGATTGGTTGTAAAAGTAGTACCCTCGTGTTTCTTTTGGATAACCCACAAAGAAACATTTATCCGATTTGGGTTCAAGCTTTGTAGAGATATTTCTCTTCACATAAGCTAGACATCCCCAAACCTTGATATAAGACAAGTTAGGGACCTTCCCTTTCCATATCTCGTATGGTGTCTTATCAACAGCTTTTGACGGTGTCCTATTCAGTGTATAGGCCGCTGTTAAAAGTGCGTGTCCCCAAAAAGATTTTGGTAGTTCACTAAGGCTCGTCATCGATCGAACCATATCCAATAAGGTTCTATTCCTCCTTTCGGAAACACCATTCATCTGGGGTGTTCCAGGTGGAGTGAGTTAATATAGAATACCACAACTCATAAGATGATCATCGAACTCTTGGCTAAGATATTCACCACCTCGATCCGATCGAATGGCTTTTATCTTCTTACCAAGTTGATTCTCAACTTCATTTTGGAATTCTTTGAACTTTTCAAAGGCTTCCGACTTATGCCTCATTAAGTAGACATAACCATATCTACTTAAGTCATCGGTAAAAATTATGAAGTATAAATAGCCTCCACGTGCTTGTGAGCTCATTGGGCCACATACATCAGTATTGATTAAACCCAATAGATCATTTGCACGTTCTACTTTTCCTAGAAAATGTGACTTTGTCATTTTGCCCATCAAACATCCTTCACATGTATCAAATGACTCCAATTCAAAAGATTTGAGAATACCTTCTTTAAGAAATTTCTCTACACGTTTAATGTTGACGTGACCTAATCGACAATGCCAAAGGTATGTTTCATTGAATTCATTCGATTTGGCCTTCTTGGTATCAATGTTATATATATGATTGTCAAGTTGAAGTATATATAAACCATGTTCTAATCGTGCCGAACCATAGAACACTCCACTTTTTGAAATAGTAAATAAACCATTTATTATAGTGAAGGAAAATCCTTCAGTATCCAATACTGAAATAGAAATGATGTTCTTGGTAATACTTGGTACGAAATAAACATTATTCAATACTAAAACAAGGCCCGAAGGCAAACACAAATCATAAGATCCTACGGCTAATGCAGCGACCCTCGCTCCATTTCCAACCCGCAGATAAACATCTCTCTTTACAAGAGTTCTACTTCTTTGCAGTCCCTGCACATGTGAAACAATGTGAGCACCACATCTGGTATCCAATACCCAAGAAGAAGAATTTGTAAAGTTTATGTCTATGACATTAATACCTGAAGATGAAGGAACGACACCGTTCTTCACATCTTCCTTGAACTTAGGGCAATCTCGCTTGTAGTGTCCAACACTCTTGCAGTAGAAACACTCAGATTTCCCAGGAACCTTAGAAGCTTTCAAGAACCTTTTTGAAGGAGCTGCCACAACTTTCCCTTTCCCTTTGCCTTTCACTTCCGGTTTCTTAATCCCCTTGAACTTTTTGGTACCTCCTTCCCGAATCATAAGAACTTCCCTCCTAGGTTCCTTCTTAATCGCCGACTCAGCAGCCTTAAGCATCCCATGGAGCTCATGAAGCAATTTCTTCAGTCCATTCATGTGGAAATTCAGCCTAAAGGCGTCATAACCATCATGAAGAGAATGGAGAATGAAATCGGTAGCCAACTCGTCATCATATGCAAAACCGAGGCGAGCACTTGAAGCAAATAATCCAATCATTTGCTGTACATGTGGTCCCACGGGTTTACCCTTTTCCAGCCTAGCTGTTGCTATAGCCCGAGTGACACCGAAGCGCTCAATCCTAGCCTGTTCCCCGAACATGCTCTTGAGCTCTTCTATAATGTCATAGGCTTCCATGAACTCGAATTGTTTTTGCAACTCGGGTACCATGGATGCCAACATCAAACATGTCACCTCATTCGAGGCTTTCTTAGCAAGGGCATATGATGCCTTTTGGGCAGCCGTGCCCCCATCATCGAGAAGTACGGGAAGGGGTTTGTCCAACACACTTTCCTTTTCTTCGTATTTGAGGACTACCCTCAAGTTACGTTGCCAATCAAGGAAATTGGTGTTGTTCAACTTTTCTCTATCCAAGATAGAGCTGAACTTGAATTGAGTTGAGACAGACATATTATACTACAGAAGAAAGATAAATAACGTAAGTAAACATCCACAAAGCGGTAAACAAATAAGGTTGTCTATCAAAATTACTTTATTTGTTCCATTTTGTTCATTTGATATCCAATATCGTCGTTCCAAATTATTTAAATGACAAAAACGTGATAAATCGTAAGTGAAAACTCGAGGTTTTCTAACCAGCGATCTTATCATGCAATTAAAGCCCTATCTCTCATTAAAACGAGGGAGCCAACCAGACAATCGATTCACGCCATCCAATGGCTCGAAAGTCTCTAATTTGTGTCATTGATAAACTTAAGTGTTTTGGATTAAATCATTCCCCGAGGTGTAAATAATCCTAACCTTATAATTCATCAAATGAAAGATAAATTAGGCATTTGGTTTTGAAATTTTAATAAATTAGAACAAAACGATCCCAAGACCCTCATCTTGCGAATCCTTAAGCCGACTGAGTCCGCACTTAAGAACTCCAAGATATGTAGACATTCCATGTCAATGACATCTAATGTCACTCTCGGTCGATGAGAGTCCCATTCTCATCTCATGTCTCGATAGCCACGCTTGCAGTGGATCTATCGATGAGAAAACCAAACTCACGTGTAAGGGTATAACCCTTACTCCCACTTATCTCAAGATAACAAGTAGTACCCCGCTGAGGCGGACCTACCAACTTATGATCGAGGGCTTTATGGGTTTGATGTTTTGGACAATACATTATACTCATTATTTTGGGAACATGCATGCATAGGTTTGTTTATATGTAAGTTGAACATTTATAACATAAAACGACCTATAACTAGCAAAGCATATAAATACGAAATCGAAAGGCCCCTAGAACCTCACAACTCTCTAAAGAAAAGAATTAAAGTAATAACAAAAGCCTTGAACATCTTCTGGACTGGTCCTCGCCTTCCATTTTAGTTCTGTGCCCTCCGATTTTGGTCAAATCTATTCCGTACCCATAAAACCACGAACGGCGCCCGCCATTTCACAATCAGCGGTCGTCGAACACCACCGGCGGTCGTCGTTTCCAAAACGGTGCTCGCCGAAAGGTCCGGGAACAATCTGCCAAGAAAAAGGCCTTTCGGCGAGATCCTCCATCGAACCATGGACCAAGTCCATCGCTTACAAGTAGTACAATACAAATATAATAGAAAACCTATCTATTACAAATGATTCCAAGGGACGTGATTTATTTGTTTTTGTGTGATTTTTCTTGTTTCTTTTTGTGTGAGTTGTGTTGTTTAGAGTCATGTTTGAGAGTTATCCTCGTTGGTTTTGGTGCATTTGACGTGTATGTGAAGTGTGCAGGTGTCGATCGTCGATAGGTGTAATTTGGTGCGAAAATAAGAAGAAACGATCAAATACCACAAAATAAAGATTGAGGGTGCTAAAGTAGTAAGCTGGCGGCTGCCAGGCCACCTAGCACCCGCTAGGTGGTGAATTCAGAACCTGCTGGATCAGTGACCCAGCGTCCGCCGACCCTCCTAGCGCCTGCCAGGAAGAGGCAACAGGAGTTCTGAAGACCCCAACCCAGCACCCGCCAAGCACCCTGGCACCCGCCAGATCGCCTCAGCAGAATGTCATTTTCACTTCAGCTCAGCAGCCGCCGAACTCCCTAGCACCTGCTGGGCGCGAAATTTTGAAACACTTTGACCGCGTTGACCACGCGTTTTGGACTTTATTAGGGCAGCGCCCCCTATTCGAAACAGGACTTTTTTTCATTATGAGATTCATTTTTTTAAGCTTTTTGGAGACAACAACTCTTGGTTCGATAGGTCGATTTCGATTCTAGTTTTTCTCTTGCTTGGATTGGTGAATTTAATCGGTATAGACTCCGATTTCAAACACGTTAATTATTAGTAAGTTTTTATTCCTTTTTTTTGTTCTTGTGTTCTTAATTATTTTGTTTGATTAATTGATCGCTTGTTAAATTATGAATTATTCGATTTTCATATGCTTGATTTCAATTATTATTATGAGTAGCTAAATTCTCTACTAGGGTTAGGGTGAGTTAATTCTCGATTAAGGAGTTAGATTTTGGTTTGCATACAAGGTGTTCGATAAAATGCTATTTTGATTTAAAGTTCAAGACACGTTAGTACCAACCGGAAACGGACGTGCTAATGTATTTGCAAATTATAATTTAATTTCGAAGTTGAGAATTAACAATCCCGATCCCTAGTCTTCTCTATATTATTTGAACCAATTTATTTTTATTGCTTTTACCATTTAATTTTATTGCTTCTATTATTTACTTGTCTTATTTTATTAGTTTAGGATTAGTTTATTTAAAACAAAAACCAACCAACAACATGCAATATGCTATTTCTTCTTCTACTCTTAGTTGCAAACAAATAAACACTTTTACACGCCGATAGTAGTGTTCCTCGAGACCGACTCGGGCGAGTTGTTTCGACAACTAGTTCGGTTATTTTTAATTGATTTTTGACGCACTACAACGTCTTGTCAATTTGGCGCCGTTGCCGGGGAACACTTTAGGCACTAGTATTAGTGTTTGTGTGTTTGCAACATTTCTTTTAATTTATTTATTTTTATTATTATTATCACACTGGTGCGTGTAATGTTTTGTCAAGTGTTGTGTACGCAGGAATGAATACACACCATAATTATACGTGGGAGTTCACGTGCCCTCAGACGGGGACATACTATGGGCCTTCCCAATATGGCACGACACCAATGTTTGGTTGTCAGTCTGAAGCATACAATCCGGAGTGTCATTCTCATCCGAGTTATTATGTTGATCCGCCTCAGCAACAACGGGCTCCACAACAATGGCCTCCTCAGAACATGATGTACCCTCCACAATATTCAATGCAACCAGAGCCGCCATACAAGCCCTCTTTGGATGAAATTTTTCAGGATTTCATGCAGACGACCCAACATATAATGAAATCAAATGAAGCTGCGATCAAAGCGAATGAAGTGGCGATGGCCAGAAATGTTGAAGCTAATTTGACATACCCCCCACCGTATTCAATGCAACAAGAGCAACCATACAAGCCATCATTGGATGAAACTTTTAGAGATTTTATGCAGACGACTCAACAGCTCATGAAAGAAAATGAAGCGAGGATGAAAACAAATGAAGTTGCATTGGCCGAAAATGTTGTAGCAGAAGCAAGGTCAATGGCTATGTGGGAGAAAACATTTGTGTTATCAAGCCCAATGTGCGAGTGGGTACACGAGGAAATAAATCATCAAAGTGGTTACAAAGAAGACGAAGTAGAACTGAATGAAGTCGAGTCCAAAGTTGAGCCTCAATACCTTAATGAATCGACATTGGAAAAGAATAACGAGGAAGATCTAGAAGAAAAAAATACCAATGTACAATATGTGTCCCTACAGGTACCACACTCGGAGGAGAATGACGAGGAAGAGAGCAAAACGCAAGACAACTCAATTTCTCAACAAGTTGAGATGTACCATTTACTTCAGATACCCGTCCCTGTTTGTGTTGTGTCAACATCGATTCCAAAATCTGTGGAGAACATGGAAGAAGAAATTCCTGAGAGGTTTGATGGAATTGCACCAATGTCAAATAAAATGGAGGAGAAGGTGGAGTGTATGCTGTTGGAGGAGATCACACCAAAAATGTTGCATCGAGCCGAGAACCCCTACCGACCTCCCATCCCAATTCTAAGTTCGAAGGTAGACCACTTTTACAAAGATTTTGCGAAGTATGATTATCTATTTTCTAAAAGTAGTGTTATCAAATCAAAGTCTTTGAGAAAGAGCTCGAACAACAATGATATTATGGTTGAAAGCAAGATGTGCAAAATGAAACGTCGCCCTTTACCCCGAAATCCTGGTGAAATGTGTGCCTTGATACCGAAAGGGAAGAAGACGAAGAAGAACTTAGTTTGCTTACTCACGGAAAACAAATTCGGTCGTGTATATGACCAAAAGGTGGAGGAGCGTTATTTGCTCACAATTAAATTCCCAAGGAAGGGGCCAGACATAGCAAGGAGACAAGGGAAGCTCGAGAGGTGCTTGTGGTGATTGATCAATCATGGGGATGAGTCGATGCTCTCGACTATAAACGAGCGCCACGTGGGGGCCTTCCCGCGAATTTGAAAGAGCTCAATCAAGAAGGCCGAAGGAGTCGACACAACTGTTTGCGCCTTCTCACCCTTCTTTATTTTTGTAGCTTGTTTGTGTATATTATGTTTTTATTATATATATATATATATATATATATATATATATTTTTTTTTTTTGGGACATGTTTTGTTTCTCTCTTGCCTGAGATTTGCTTGATTATGTGTTTTACATTGAGGACAATGTGTCTTTCAAGTGTGGGGGAGGTAGCTTTGCATGTTCTTAGGGAACCCGTTGTTTCGCGAGGTTTGTTGGGGTTATAGTAGTTTTCAAACGTCGCTTATGTTATGCCTTTTGGTTTTTCTTGTAGTGTCGATCACCCCTCCCCATTTGAGATATGATTATCATGAGAACGTGTAGTTGATGTGGTTTCCCCATGCATGCTAGTGCTTTATTTCGTTTCTTGAGGTGCGGTAGATTTTTGGTGCTAGAGGTCGGTATATGTGATTAACTTTTGACTTCGTGTTTAGATGCCATAACGTGATCTTGAGATAATTGCATGTCACCGTTTCACTTTCCAAATAACCTTGTGAGAATTTGAGCCATTTTAGCTTTCTTCTTTGTGTGGTACATCTCGTTGTTGCTTCTCGAGCTTCTTATTTTCATTGTTCTACATTATTTGTGCCCGTATGGACTAGAGATAGCTAAATCATGCTTAGATTGTTACTTGAGGCTTTTATGTCATGAATTACTTGATTTTGAAAATGATTGGGATATGATCTATTAGGATAACCATTTTAGCCGCTTACTTTTGACCCCGAGCCCGTCGTGGGACACCCTAGTAGCCCCTTTTGAGCCTACGTTTAGCCTTTTCTTTCTTGTCCTATATTCCGTGGAGGAGAGAAGTGAGGTATTGAATTTGGGGATATAAGGTGTTGATACGATGTTTGCTTTTTGTATTATTTCGAGACATGTTATGAGTCTCCAAAAAAAAAATGAGAAGAGCTAAGTCTCCAAAAAAAAGAGAAAAAAAAAGAAAGAGTCGAGACATATTATTAGTCTCCCAAAAAAAAAAAAGAGTCGAATAATGATATTTGTTGATTGCTCGGATGATCTATGTGGCTGATGAGTTCTTTGTTGTGATTGAAGTGATGGGGATTTTTGTGGAGTTAGACGGATGTTTGGTTGTGGTGGAGGTGTCTGTTTGAACGAGTTTAGTCCACTTTTCCTAAATATTCCCGAATACCATTAGCACAGCCCTGTTACACCCGATTTATCGATCGCCCATGATTCTTAAAATGGTAGACTTTGATTAGTGGAGAGTACAACTTGAGTATGTGTTTAGTTGGTGTTCTTAGGCGCATTTGATGTTATTTGAAGCTCATCTTTGTTCCTTACTTGCTTGCCTTCCTTGAGTACACGAGTTCTTTGATTGTTATCTTTCACTTGTGTATGCCTTGAGTGGAACCTAGTCTCGAGAGAAAAAGAAGAAAGAGTGAATCCTAGTGAGGGATATTAGACAGGTGACATGTAATGATTCTTGTGTGATTTTTATTGCTCTAATTCATTGTGGTTCGAAGTTTATTCATGTTACTTTTTCCGTACGCACCGAGGGTTTATTTGTAGTTTTGAGGAATTGAGTATGTGATTGGCATGTGTGTTTGATGCATTATTTGCTTTCATGATTGCTTGCTTGAGGACAAGCAAGAAGCTAAGTGTGGGGGAGTTGATTTATTTGTTTTTTTGTGATTTTTCTTGTTTCTTTTTGTGTGAGTTGTGTTGTTTAGAGTCATGTTTGAGAGTTATCCTCGTTGGTTTTGGTGCATTTGACGTGTATGTGAAGTGTGCAGGTGTCGATCGTCGATAGGTGTAATTTGGTGCGAAAATAAGAAGAAACGATCAAATACCACAAGATAAAGATTGAGGGTGCTAAAGTAGTAAGCTGGCGGCTGCTAGGCCACCTAGCACCCGCTAGGTGGTGAATTCAGAACCTGCTGGATCAGTGACCCAGCGTCCGCCGACCCTCCTAGCGCCTGCCAGGAAGAGGCAAGAGGAGTTCTGAAGACCCCAACCCAGCACCCGCCAAGCACCCTGGCACCCGCCAGATCGCCTCAGCAGAATGTCATTTTCACTTCAGCTCAGCAGCCGCCGAACTCCCTAGCACCTTCTGGGCGCAAATTTTTGAAACACTTTGACCGCGTTGACCACGCGTTTTGGACTTTATTAGGGCAGCGCCCCCTATTCGAAACATGACTTTTTTTCATTCTAAGATTCATTTTTTTACGCTTTTTGGAGACAACAACTCTTGGTTAGATAGGTCGATTTCGATTCTAGTTTTTCTCTTGCTTGGATTGGTGAATTTAATCGGTATAGACTCCGATTTCAAACACGTTAATTATTAGTAAGTTTTTATTCCTTTTTTTTGTTCTTGTGTTCTTAATTATTTTGTTTGATTAATTGATCGCTTGTTAAATTATGAATTATTCGATTTTCATATGCTTGATTTCAATTATTATTATGAGTAGCTAAATTCTCTACTAGGGTTAGGGTGAGTTAATTCTCGATTAAGGAGTTAGATTTTGGTTTGCATACAAGGTGTTCGATAAAATGCTATTTTGATTTAAAGTTCAAGACACGTTAGTACCAACCGGAAACGGACGTGCCAATGTATTTGCAAATTATAATTTAATTTTGAAGTTGAGAATTAACAATCCCGATCCCTAGTCTTCTCTATATTATTTGAACCAATTTATTTTTATTGCTTTTACCATTTACTTTTATTGCTTCTATTATTTACTTGTCTTATTTTATTAGTTTAGGATTAGTTTATTTAAAACAAAAACCAACCAACAACATGCAATATGCTATTTCTTCTTCAACTCTTAGTTGCAAACAAATAAACACTTTTACACGCCGATAGTAGTGTTCCTCGAGACCGACTCGGGCGAGTTGTTTCGACAACTAGTTCGGTTATTTTTAATTGATTTTTGACGCACTACAACGTCTTGTCAGGACGCAGCCCTCAAAAGACTATGGCCAATCGAAACGTAAAAAACGACGAAATCATTCACCCGACCACTAACGGTGGCCGGCCTTACATCTAATCACATAATCACAATTAAAAAAACAATCCAATTATGTTGATTTAACCTTCGTGTCCAACACAAAATTGTGCACGAGCCCTAGGCTCTGATACCAATTGAAGGTACCGGTATACCGATCCAATCGATATATCGTGTGTGCGGAAGCGTGTAAAGCAATAGATCTACTATGCCATGATCTTAGTGCACAATTAATGTGTATAAGAACACATATAAACATATATATATACACATCCAATATATATATATAAGGTTCAACGATTACTTACTTTTGGTGATCATTGACTTTGGTTAATGTCGATGAGGTGGTGTTGAGTCGATTGAACCACCTCAAATGGATCAGCCTCGAAATGTACACCTTAGGTATGACCTCGTCACGCCTTTGGATCGCCCGGATGTTGAAGCCGCACAAATGGCCCGGCCTCTACGTGTTGCACACGAACCGAAATATGAACGTGCTTGCTTGTTCTTGAGTGATTCTCTCACTCTTTTCTCTCTTGTCTTTTTTTTTGGAATTTCGTGGCTGATGATTAAGTGATATGAAAACCATGTTTTCATCACTTTATTCACCACAATTAACCTCTCCTTGTAAACCCCCCCCCCCCCCCCCCCCCCCCCCCCCATTATGTGCATCATAATGCACCAATAATGGTGGTTAATGAGGAGGTAAAGGGTCATTTCCACATCACCATGCCAATTGGCATGGATGTGGTCCCCTTGCTTGTGTGGCATGCCATGTCATACCATGTGACATGCATCCATGCAATCCATGCATCCCATGCATGCCATGCATCCCATGCATGTGAAATTCCATATGTATTGATTCTAAATCAATATAGCAAGCAACGTAATTCCAGCTCGTGTGTGACCCTGTAGGTATGATTTTATCGATCAATATTATATTGTTCCCAACAATTAATATTATCAAATAATAATTTAACATCCATAGACGACCTTATGACTTTATCGATTGCACACGTAGGATCGAAGGACATATCCCAACATTTTTGGGATCCAGCTGATCCCGAAGAGTGAGGCACAATTGGTGGTTTTTGCGAGCTGTGAGTTTTGGATCTTGCAATCAATCCACCACCAGAGTTTTTCGGAGTTGATGTTTTCACACCACCTCCACTGGCAGTAGGTTTCTTTCCCGCGGTACTCCCAGTTGGAGTAAGCGATTTTTCCTTGTCCGAATGTGTAGGTTTGGATTTCTTTGGGTCAGTGTCCGCTGTCACAGTCACAGTCGATGGAATTTTTACGACTTTCTTTCCATCCTCAGTTATCTCGCCAAATGCGAGTAACCGGTTGTACTCTTGTCTAGAAACTGTGCCCTTGTAGATGCGACATGAGCTATCTTT
Organism: Euphrasia confusa; assembly: GCA_954870475.1. Lineage (NCBI taxonomy): Eukaryota > Viridiplantae > Streptophyta > Magnoliopsida > Lamiales > Orobanchaceae > Euphrasia > Euphrasia confusa. Next base: position 11,522,459 of record OX940949.1, on the reverse strand, counting down.
TTCCTTTCCAGCTTTACCAGATTTTGCATCCTTGCCCGGATGACGAGCAGTTGAGTGAGCCGGAGTAGCAGTTTTGGTTAAGTCAAGTTCAGCTGACATTGTCTTGCCAGAGCGTCGCTCAACTTTGTCTAAGTGAGCTTAGAGTTCATCATAGGCAGCTTTCTTGGACTTAGGAGAGGGAGCCTTTTGGAACTGCTCATTCAGGTAAGCAGTCATGTCAGCCATCATGTCATCAAAGTTGGAAGTCGACATTTTTTGAGAGTTGGTAGCTGAGAGATTGTCGAACTAAAAACTTCAACCACGAAAACAAAGTCGAGGCGCCGGATGCGCAAAGCTAGAGTCGCCGGTTGCGACGGAAAACCAAAAAACTAAGAACCTAAGGAAATTCGAACACGGAACTTGCAGTCGACGGCTGAGAGTTTGAGAACTTGAGAATTTGAGAATTCGATGTAAGTGCTAAAGAATTAGGTTTTCATGAGGTCCTATATATAGGAAAAATTTGGGCCGCCGTCCGAATGAAAAATACCCAGTCCAAGACCTCCAAAAAGTCCATCTCAAGAAGAAAAAGTTAAGCCCAGGACTACTACTCAAAGTACATAGACCCAGGACGTTTTACACTACGGGTCTACCTAGTCCTGCAGTTCTTAACATTGTAGGGCTTCTAACACAATTTCAATATTTAATAATTAAGTTATTATTTTGATTAATGATATGTTGTAATATCATTTTAAACATTCTATTGAATAAATACGTTTTTTAATATTTAATATGTAAAATATTTATATCTTCAAAAATTTGAATACTATATAATCTATAGTTAATTGTATCAATAATTCTCTCGTATATATAAATATATATGATTTTTAATTAAAGTATAATTCAAATTATTTTTAAAAATAAATTTGATCCTTAGTTTTAGTAATAAAATATTTAATATAATCTATTAAGAAAATACTTAATATAATTTGTTAAGTTATTTTTTTTAATTACTGACAATTATTTAATTTTTATTTAATAAATATTTCTTATGCAATTATTTGTAAAATTTGTTTAATAATATTTGTATATAGTTATTTTTTTATTATTATTAATAATAATAATAAAAATAATAATAATAATAATAATAATAATTGTACCCATTTATTTAATAAAAAATTTAATATAAATTTTTATTTGAATTTTGCTAAGTTTTTAATTTATTTAATTATTGAAACATTTTTTACCCAATTTTTATTAGTAAAAAATTTTATTTTAATTTTTTGGCATTCCGCTAAGTTTTTTATTTCCTTAAATTATTGAAATTTTATTAATGAATCTTTTTGTATTCCACTAATTTTTTTATTTGTATTTTTATTTTTATTCCGCTAAGTTTTTTTGACATAATTATTTCAACCATGTTATAAACTCAAAGAGAATTGAGAGAGAATAATATAGGAGAAAGAGAGACAATATGAGAGAAGAATAGAATTCTTATGAATTGTTATATTCATTCATATGGGGAGACCCCTTTATATAGGATACAAAGTAGGGTTTCTGTCTTGTTCAACAAGAAAGGCTAAACTAGTCATTCACTAAATAATAATATTCATAACACTCCCCCTTGAATGACTATTTACAGGATTGCTGTCTCGTTAAAACCTTGTCAGGAAAACCCAATGGGACAAAACCTCGACGAAGGAAAAAGAATACAGCCTGCCCCCTGATTGTAATCACCGAAGATCTTTGACTTTGTGATCAATCAGTCTCATTAAAACCTGTAACTAATAAAACTATATAGGAAAAACTTAGTTATTCAAATATAACTTTTGGTCTTCAGGACACAACCTTTGAATTGTCGAGTTTCACATTCATTTGTAATATTGTATATTTTTCGTCCTTCTGGGACATGCATTTACCAGACATCTATTGACTAGAGCATTCGCAATTGCTATAACCGGTCGGTAACTCTTCTGGAGTATTTTAGATGCGTCTAGTGTTCAATATACGTTTCTTGACAAATGAACAATAATGTGAACTTCAATTTACAATCATTTGAACTTCAGGTTCAATATCTCACTTTATCTCGAAAACAAACTCATATAGAACATTATGATGTCCCCATTAATTATTATCGAGTGATGTACATGGCTCGTTAAAAACCTCGTTATAAAACCCTATAGGAAAAAATACTCGAGGAAAATAGTACATGACATTCACATTTATATTGTGGTGATTGTCTCGTTAAAAACCTTTAACTAGGAAAACCCTGTGGAAAAAACTTAGTAAAGGGAAAAAGAGTGCAATCACTGGTCTTCGGGACCAATCACTGGTCTTCGGGACCAATCACTGGTCTTCGGGACCTTATATTCAATATCATTTTTGTCCATATGTAATATGATACTATACATGTTTTGATTTTCATTTCATTTCATTTCAGGAATCTTAAAATCCATCCAGGATTTTCATGTATGTATCATTCGATGCATATATTTATCGTTGTTGCTGCCAGAAGTATAAGGTAGCGGAATTTAATGTCAACCTTTAAAATATCGAGTTTCTGCGAAAAACTCTTGAGCAACTAAACTCGCTTTTCCTACGAACACCCACATATATCCTTCTGGGGTAATATTCTAAGGTGTGTACTATAGAGTCAAAATATATCTTTATTCAGCAAGTCATGCTCAACCGCAATTGCTTGTTTCTATTTCTTTGAGTGCTGCCGGCACACGGGAGAATTTTTTTCTTGGTTCCACAAAGTTGGGTCATTTTCGATTTAGTCCAATGTAGTTACACATTTTCAATTTAGTCCCATATAGCTCAATTTTTTGTCCGATTTAGTCCTTTTTTGCCGGAATCTTCAATTTTGACCGGTCAATTGATGACGTGGCCGCCCGGAAGATGATCGCTGAAGCCTTGACACGCGTCTTCTCCTGATTGGCGACTGTAATCAATTTTCAAAAAATAAAAAATGCCACGCAAGTAAAACCTAATTAATAAATAAAAAAATCAAAATTCGAATATAAAAAATGAAAAACGGGCATTTACCGGTGGAGAATTACAGAATCCAAAAATATTTTCTCCTCAATTCCTATCCCTAATTCCCAAATCAGAAGAACCCTAATTCTCTAATCTACCCAATTTCTCCCTAATTATCCAAGAACCCTAATCATATATATATCGCACTGAATCAACAAAAAATCCCGTCTTCTTCGTGCTGTATTCTCAAAGTATCAATTTTTCTCCCCAATGTCTCAGTCAAGTGGAAGACACAATTCAAAGTTCTGTTATTGCTCGAAGATAGCTATGAAGGAACGAAGAAGACGGGATTTTTTGTTGATTCAGTGGGATATATGATTAGTGTTCTTGGATAATTGGGGAGAAATTGGGTAGATTAGAGAATTAGGTTCTTCTGATTTGGGAATTAGGGATAGGAATTGAGGAGAAATAATTTTTTGTTTCTGTAATTCTCCACCGGTAAATGCCCGTTTCTCAATTTTTGTTTTTCTTTTTTTATTTATTAATTAGGTTTTGCTGACGTGGCTTTTTTTTTTTGAAAATTGATTACAGTCGCCAATCAGGAGAAGACGAGTGACAAGGCAAATCGGCGATCGTCTTACGGGCTGCCATGTCATCAATTGACCGGTCAAAATTGAAGATTCCGACCAAAAAAGACTAAATCGGACAAAAATTTGAGCTATATGGGACTAAATTGAAAATGTGTAACTACATGGGACTAAATCGAAAATGACCCAACTTTATGGGACCAAGAAAATAATTCTCCCGCCGGCACACTATCATTGATTTGAGTTTTGGATCCAAATTTTCTAGAGCAACTCTTGAGGCAAATATGTCGTTGACGACTTTTTCCATGTTGATGACAATTCATTATATCAACCAAATCTTTCGTCATTTCCCAAAATATTTAATATGGTTGTTCCGCAATCCCACGATTTTCTATTATCATGTGCATGCTTTTTCAATGGGATTTCCATCTAACTCTCATCAGGAGATTTTGAGGGTGACTTAATTTCTTTGTTTTTCCGCGGATTTATTTTATATCTTAAGATCGATCTACTACGCTTCAGGCGTATATTAGAATCAACATTTGAGTTGATCTCTTTTGAACTCTTATAGTTCATTTCACAAATATATGTGATTTTGTCACACCTTCATTAATTTGGCAGATTACTTGCTGAATATTGCAAGGTACTTATTTTTATGAACTTAAGGTTCAATTGATTGGTGCGTGGATCTAGAATTAAAGATCGTTTTCGTTCCATGACATTTCTCGGCATTCATATCTTTTATATTCTTATCTCCCCCTAATGCCGGGAAATGATCTTCTAAATATGCAAATCAGCGTAATTACTATAAAACGATCTTCTGGATCGTGGGCTCGAGATATTATGCCCGTTCATAAACATTCACTTTGGTGGTGATATAAACATAAGTTGCATATTTCAAATAAATTCGCATATGGGAAATGTTTGATTCATTTTCACGCACAATCATGATATGCATCATTTTCATGTGTAAGTACATTTGTAGTACTCGTGGGGATAATTAGTAAAGCTCTTCCAGAGCTCACTCTTAATATGTCATCATTTGCGTAATAATATATTTACCAATGATCATCCGAGATCAAAATATTAGATTTAAAATTGATCCTTCGAGGATCACAATAAATCTCAATATATAATTTTCTCAGAAATTACATTTAATTGGAATAGACTTTTTCGATATTCAATGAGTACTCACATAATAAGATACGTTTGTTCTCGATTTTCAAAATATATCCATCAGGGATAATTCATATGCAATTATTGTTTCAAAGGAGAACAATGATGTTTCACTATGAGTATCATATTAAAAAAAACATTTAATGTTTGAACTTTGCTTCTTCAGGAGCAATCAATAAAAATATTCTTCAAAAATATTTTGTATTATTCCTTATGAATATCAATATTTATTCATGAATATCAAATCATAATGTTCTTCAGGAACATTTAAAACTTATCAATATTTATTCATGAATATCAAATCATAATGTTCTTCAGGAACATTTAAAACTTATTGCTACTATGTGAGTAATTTAATTTGATATTTATCGAATAATATCAAATCATGATATTCTTCCGGAACGATCAATATAATATTTGAACTAGGAGTATATGTTCTTCAGGAACATATTCAATTTAATTGATTATTTAAAAATATTTGATTTGATATTACTTCAGGAATATCAAATTATAATGCGACTCAAATATGTGAGAAGTTACTTTCTTGATAGCTTTATTATATGCCTCCACAAATTTAAAATCTTGTAATCGAATGTGGAGTCAATCATACCACGTTTTTGGTAGTACGACCAACTTCAGGTGATCGTATCTTTCTTTTAAATCTTTCCACAAAGCTAGTGGATCTTTCATGGTGAATTTTCAAAGATATTATTCGAGATTATTAGTAAATATTCATAATCAATTTGATATTGATATTTCTACAGGAATATCACATCACGATGTTCATCAGGAACATTTAATTTTGATATTTCTTCGAGAATCAATGTTCTTCAGGAACTTAAGCATAATTAATTTTATATTACTTCAAGAATATCAGAATATAATGTTATTCGGGAACATATGATATTACTTCAGGAATATCAAATTATAATGTTCTTCGGGAACATATGATATCATATCAAAAATATCAAATTATAATGTTCTTCGGGAACATGTGATATTACTTCAGGAATATCATATTATAATGTTCTTCGGAACATTTGAATTTTAAAAGAAGGGAGGAGAAGTAGATATATTTATAATTATTAATGAATATAAACAAACATATAAATTCTTGCCTTTGAATTCGGATCTTGGATGAGTAGAACTTCGATGAAGAACGCGGTTGAGCTTTCGTGCTGATAACGTGTTATAAACTCAAAGAGAATTGAGAGAGAATAATATAGGAGAAAGAGAGACAATATGAGAGAAGAATAGAATTCTTATGAATTGTTATATTCATTCATATGGGGAGACCCCTTTATATAGGATACAAAGTAGGGTTTCTGTCTTTTTCACCAAGAAAGGGTAAACTAGTCATTCACTAAATAATAATATTCATAACAAACCACATATATTTAGATTTATTTTATAATTTTTTTATTTTATTTTTTAATTTTTTTAATTTTTACATACTTATTTAAATGTAATCTCTATCAATAATATAATTTTAAAATTGGACTAATGATTTCAATCTGATCTTTAACCCTAATTTTATGATTTATCCTATTAATATTATAAAATATATTTATTATTTTTCAACACATTCATAATCTTATTTCTAAACAAAAATGTATAATTTCTATTTCTCTTTGGCCGAAATCAACCCACTTCGATTCGATTTTATGTATTCGGATATGTAAGGAAATGGTAAACTTACGGAGAAGATAAATTTGTGAAATCCTTTAAAATTCTATTGTTGGATGTAAGTTGTTATATTGTTTTTTGCTTCTTATATTTTTGTACTCTATTTTTCGGATTAAAGGTAATCGTATGCAAATTTTAGTTCAACAACCCTTCTTTGGATTTTTTGACAGCGATATTGAAGAAGGAATGTTGTGCCATATACGACATTTTGATGTTATTGAGAAACCTATATCAAATAAAATATGTGATCATAAGTTTATGATACTATTTAAAAGTAATACTTATATCGGTACATCTAATAATGTTTTCTTCTATCATAAATTATTTGATGCTTTCTTTTATCATAAATTATTTGTTTTGAAGAGTTTCTCAGAAATTAAAGATCCTTCAACTGTCATCGACACAGTCCTTTATTTGATAAATTTTATTGTTCAAAGTATTAATGTTTTTCTATGTTCAAGTATTATATATTGTCATAACATTCCTCTTGCTTTTCTATGTTCAAGTATTATATATTGTCATAACATTCCTCTTGCGTATGTCATTGGACTATGTAATTGATATCAAGCAAACAACATATGCTTAACGATTGAATATTATGCTTCAAGATTTAAAGTATGTAACTTTATATGTCTATCCCGCTGTCTTTAATATTTAAATTTAAAGTTGTAACCATTTGCTTTGCGTTTTTTCCAAACCTTTTTTCCCCATATATTTGAATTTATTCAATATTTGAAGAGAGATAAAATTTCTGAAATAGTTTTGGCGTGGTAAGATTTGCGTATTATTAAAACTTACGCATTATTTAAACAACTAATATATGTATTTGTACTGTTTTAAATGTGTTAATTCATTTGTTTGTAGGTAAATTTGTATTTCAAATCACTATATTGCAACAATCATAAAATCATAAGACTGAACCAGAATTTGCCTGATCCAATTCAACCCTAAACTCTCTCCTACTCCTTCTTATATAAAGGGACCTCTGCCCACGAAATATGGTGCTACAATATAATAGAATTCACTTTCTACAAGCTTCATATTCGCGGCGAGACGAGAGAATCGAGTGGGACTCAATACTAAAGAGGGCTTCCAACGTTCGTTGATCAAAGAGGGTTCGTGCAACGAATTGAGGTCGGGTACGTTCGCGGCTATCCATTTACGCGTCAGCTATCTACATACAAGAATTACAATGTACATAATTCTTTACTAACTCAATTAATTGTTCTTACTGTTGGAGTTGTATACTTAATGTCTAGATTTAAGTGATATTAACTCCCGATCCATTGCCACAAATCTATTTAATTAAATAAACAATTATTTGCGTTTAATTATATATAATTAAATATATGCAAATTATAGTCCTAGATTATATACGTTGTAGTTAGTATGGTGTGCGGGCACACATGGAAGATCATACTATCGGTTACTCGTATTTAATCGAACAGTTGCTCACGACCTAGATGGACACGGACCAATCCATCGGTATAGTCGTTGTGTGAGAGAGAAAATAATATGTCTTGATTATTTTATCACACTTGTACACTTGGTGTATTGAGCGGATCGCTTGAGATTTATCGATTAGGATTGCCTTAGATAATCGATTTAAGTCTCAGTGTATTTTATTCTTAATCCCTGATATTATTGCGGGTGTGTGCATTCAATATTAGTGACTTTGATTTTCCAAAGGAATTGACCGATTTGAATATTGGGTCAATTACCGGTAAAGTTGGGTCACAGTATTTTATGTATGACATGCCGTGAATTCTTGACGGGAAAGTGTGTCCCGATAAGGGTTGATAATGTCCCCGAGATGAGTTCATAAGGAATTATTATGTAAACCCTGCAGGTGGATTTATTCCGCATAATAATTAAGGTTGAATGGTACTATTCTCGGATACAAGAGATGAATAAATTAATTAACAATAAATTAATTTTATTCATGGACATTTCTATCTTAAACGCACGGAATAAATAATACTACCGGAGAAATATTATTTGATATAATATGGTTTAATATTGGGAGTGCAATTAATTTATATAGTGGAATGTAAATTAATTAATATTAATGGGATTAATAGATTTGGGCTTGGGCTCAATTTAATCATTAATATTGGAAGACCAATATTCCACCTCCTTAAGATCCCCTACGTAGCCTATAAAAGCACTACATGGTCTTCTCTATTCTCATAACTTGAAGATTACAATTCTAGAGAGAGAAAGTAGAGAGGGAGATCCATGGAGTTCGGAAGATCGTCGCCCACACGACGTTCGAACTAGTGCAAGGAATACGTGGGAAGATCTCAAGGTCTTCAAATTGAGTTCTTCGTTTTTCCGAACAACGAGAATGAGGTAAATCGTAAAACCCTCTTTATGATTTTATCGTTTAATTATCGTAAAAATATCTTGAACCAAGATCCGAGAACGCGACCTTTGTCGAGGTTGAACCGGGCGGTGGTGATCGAAGATCACCGGACCGCCGGCGGCTCAACGGCTCGAGCAAGAGAGGGTCGAGAGGGGCGAGCCTCGGCTGGACGCCGAGACTCGATCGAGCGCGTGCTCGATCTTCCGGATGGGCTCGACGCGAGCTGCGGGTTCTCCAACAGCGGGCTCGCGTGCGATGCGAGCTTTGTTCGAGGACGACCAGCGGGCTGCTGGGAGCAGCCCGTACGATTGCTCAGCGCCGCTTGCACGGCGCGATCGCCGCTTGAGCGGGCTGATCGCCGCTCACGCGGCTGGGCCGCCGCTCGCGCGGCGGCGGGCTGTGGTGATCGCATGCCACGATTTTGATCGTGGCAGATGTGCGATCACCCGAGGCATGACTGGGCAGCCCCGCACAGCTGCTACGAACAGCCGCGAGCCCCACGCGAGGGCTCGACCGGACCGCCGCGGGCTATCCCCGCGGTTAGGGTTTCGGTTGGGTTTCTCTTCGTGATGGTTCGTGGCGGGTTTCCGGCAACCGGGATTTCGATTGGAGTTGTCGTTCCGCAATTTGAAAACCCCGGATATTCGATCTCCAAAGGATATCGGTCGGAATTAATTATATAATTTATTTATTTAAATTTATTAATTCCGGGATATCGATTTCCAACAATTGGTATCAGAGCGTTGGTTTTAGTTCATGGTATTTTTCGATAAATTGTTCTAACTTGCAGGGTTTCCGATTATTATGGCTAGATTTAATTTTTATTAATTAATGTCCATAATATTACTCTTGATTATTAATCTCTCGGTGATGTCGAGATTCGTTCTTGTGTGGTGAATGCTTGTTCTTATTTTTCCGGAAATTGTTTAAGGTCGTTTTCATGTAGAGAATCGATACCGGATAGCGTAGTAATAAATTTGTAATTTATTTTACGTTGGATCGAGGACGAAACGACGACCGGAAAAGTGTGACAGAGGAGACGAAGAGAGGGAGGATTCCGGGGATCGATCAACCCCATGATCGACCCCAAGGGATGGATCGATCGCATGGAGAGGAGGCTCGATCGCCCTTGGTCGTGGCTGTCGCCGGTTGGTGGTGGCTGGGCGGCGGTGCTCCTCCCCGGGTGGCGGTCGATGGGCTGGGGGTGGTGCGGAGATCCCCACTCCGTGCTACTCCTAACCGAGATTTACTTTCCTAAATTATTCGGTTTTCCTATTTTGAGTATTCCTATTTTTGGGAATTCTCATGGAATAGGAAAAGAATAAATTTAGAATAAATTTATTTTTCTTTATTGATTATTCCTATTCTTGGGAATTTTCATGGAATAGGAAAATGAATAAATTTATAATTAATTTATTTTTTCTATTCAATTATTCCTTTATGAAATTTTTAATGGATTAGTAAAATAATTAATTTGGAAAGTTTTAAGAGTCCTTAATTAATTTTTCCTTATTTAATTATTCCTTTATGTAATTTTTAATAGAAAAGTAAAGGAATTAATTTGGAAGGATTATGAGTCCTAAATTATTTTATTTCCTTATTTCATTATGGAAATCTTCTAGAATATTCCAAGTGGGTCTTGGATAGGATTCTAGAGATTTAATGGAATTAGAAAAGGAAAATAAAAATAAATGAAAATATTAATAATATTTAATTTTATTTTTGATTTATTCGATTGACTTAATTTTCGAATTAAGTAACTTTTGGATTTATTAAAAATAAATAGATTTAAATATTGGAATTAATATTCCCGTCACATGGAGCATTCAAGAACGAAGACTGAAGACTAGAAGATGCGTACGGGGATGCGATAAAGCCATAATAGTCGGAAAATAATATTCTAGTATTTTTTTGATTATGTGATAATATAATATGTGCTTTATTTCATGTATGCATGCTTATGTGTATTTAATTATGCATTAGATAGCGTATCCCTTTATTGTAAAAAGCTAAGTGGGAGAGGGATTGGAAACAATGTCATGGTCTCCATTGTTGTTCTCTTGGTGACTTTTATGGACTTTTGAAGTTCGTATAGACAAGTCATTGGAGGAGAATTCTTGTAATTCCTTTTACGAGAAACATTGATTAAGTTTATCAAACAATGCCTAATTTGTCTTTCTGAAACTGATTTCAAGTCGACTCATTCTCACCCCGGGGAGTGGAATGGAGCCAAAGCCACTTGGTCATGTGGATGACACAAATTAGAGACCGTCGTACCATTTCTTGAAATGGATCGATTGTCTGTTCGGCTCCCTCATTTTATGAGAGATAGGGTCGTTCGCATGGTGAATCACTGGTAAGAAACTTTGAGTTTCACTTATGATTCTCCACGTCTTGATTTACAAGATCGAATGGATCAAGTAATTGAGAGTCAATTATAAAAGTCTCTTGGCGTAGGTGTGGACGTGGCTTGCTATACTAACGGATTTTGGATTAATTGATGTAGACAGTTATAAGGAATTGTGAAGAGTTGTGAAGTTGTCGTAAACGTCCACACCACGTGGCTTGTGGTGATGTAGCAATTCCAAACGATTTACTTTAGTACAGAGTAATAGTTTACACTTAGATACGCATTATAATATTCTTCCCCACGAAGTTACGCTATAAGTGATGTATGACCGAAGCAAATCTAATTGCTAAATCATTTGGGTAGGTAAACGTCCACACCACGTGGCTTGCCATATCTGATGGGATTCTAGATTTGATTAGTGATTTAATGATATTATTTGAGGAGATAATATCGGAGATTAAATCAATTGTTTGTTGTTATATGTGCTCATAGATTAGGAAATGGCTTTGAACCCACTTTCTGTGATACTTAAGGAATTTAACTCACTGGTCCCTAAATGTATTGATTGGAATAGAGATCTAGACATTGTCCAGACTATTAAAGAGTACAAGTTTGTACTCAGTGAGCTTTTTCCTCCCGAGCCTACAAATGTCTTAACTGATGAGGAAATGACTGATTTTAAGAAGTGAGAAAATGCTTATGCAATAACCACTGATTATGATATCATGTTCAAACTCAAGATGTTTAGACATGATGTAGAGGCTAGACAAGAGGCGGTGAGGATACTCATAAAGGCCAGTCGATTCGAGGAAACGCTTAAACATGTTTTTTTTAGATGATTGACCTTTTGGACGAGTTGAGACGGAAATCGCAAGCTCTTGTAGCAAATGCCAAAGGTTTTTGAACCTAAGGGCAAAATCGGGGGAAAGGAAAAGCAAGCAAAGAAACCCAGTGGTCATAAGTTACTTGGACCATAAGATGGGACGAGAAAGCCAATAGGCAAGTATTCTCGATGCAAATAGTCTGGGTACTGGAAGTCTGATTATCCTCTCAAAGAAAGTACGAAATTTTCTTTAGTCGTAAAATATAGTCAGTGGTATTATCTACCGGAACCTGGTGTGTAGGTATGGAACCACTGACGGTATGTGCATTTTAAATGCAAGGGTTCCAGGAAACCCGACGACTTAGATAAGAAGAAATCGTAGTCTACATGGGCAATGCTGTAGAGGAGGCAGCAGTTGCAGTGGAGGACATTCTATAGGATTTCATTTTGAGTTATTGCTTTTATGTACCTTTCATATTAGAAAGAACTTTGTTCTGGATTTCTAATGAATGGATATTTTATTTCTTTTAATCATTTGATGGTTATGAGAAGAAATAATGATATTATATGTTCTGGTACATTAGCTGGCAATATATAAATGATGAATCCTAAGTCCACCACGATGCAACGAACCGTAGTACATAACTCGTTTTACTAATAAGAGATTTCTTTATTAAATCATTTATACTTGTGGATTCTTATGCTAAGTCATATTCAAATAAGAAGTTCAAAGGTCGAAAATTGATAGTTTGATCAATTAAGTTGAAGGAATGGACCTTCCGACCTATGAATCTAATTTGGAAGATAACATGACTAAGCAATCCTTTATGGATATAAGATATAAGATCCGGACAAGTATAAGAATTGATTTACTCTGATGTATGCAGACCTATGTCTACTCAGACAATAAGGTACGAGTACTTCATTTGATAATTACTCAAGAAATGGATTAGAATACCTGATGTGCCACAAAAGCAAGTGTTTTGACAAGTCAATGTGATGGAGTAGTATACTTAATGACTAGATTTGAGTATTATGAACTCCTTGTACACTTTCATTTACCTATTAATAACGAACATTCATTTGCTTTTAATTATTGTTAATTAAATATATGCAAATCATAGTCCTGGATTTTATACGTTGTAGTTAGTATGGTGTGTCGGGCCCACACAGAAGATCATACTATCGGTTACTCGTTTTTAATCAAACAGATGCTCACGACCTAGATGGACACGGACCAATCTATCGGTATAGTCGTTGTGTGAGAGAGAAAATAATTTGTCTTAATTATTTTATCACACTTGTACACTTGGTGTATTGAGCGGATCGATTGAGACTCATCAATTAGGTTTGCTCGGCGATAATTGATTTGAGACTCAGTGTATTTTATTCTTAATCCCCGATACAATTGCGGGTGTGTATATTTAATATAAGTGACTTTGATTTTCCAAATGAATTGACCGGTTTAATTATTGGGTCAATTACCGGTTAAGTTGGGTCACTATATTTTATATATGGCATGCCGTGAATTCTTGACGGGACAGTGTATCCCGGAAGGGTTGATAATATCCCTGACGCTACCGTCGTGGAGTAGCGCAAAATAATATTTATAAATCCTAAACTTAATAACTAGCACAAGTACTAGCAGCAAGCATAGGGTCGATCCCACGAGGAGGCGATTTAGCTTATAGTTTTCCCGGCTTTTGATGCTCAATTGGGTTGTCACGTTTGAAAAGGTTTTGTTTTGTAAAGCAGTTGGGCACTGCCGAACCGTGGTCACCGTGTTTACTTGACTCGAAAATAACAAACAACTTAAACAGAAATAAAACTAGCATGCAACCTAATTAATATACTTGAGCAATTAACAGACTCGACTAAGCAATAAGATGTAACAGATAAAGACTAAAGTATCCAGGCATTGACTCCCCTGACTTCCCCCTTGACCTGTGTGCTGCCGATCATCGGTACGTATGTCATTTTGCTAACAGTTTTGTCTTCCAGTTATAGACCCCAAGTATTAACATCCCTATAATGTCACGCATATTAATACCCCGAACCCTTATTCGCTCTTATGTTTAAGTCCTGCTAGATCTCTCTCAACAGGTCTCCTGACGTTGACCAATTCGACACTATGTGACCGCATGAGTCTAAGTTGGTCAAGTCGCCTTCATCCTCCAAGCAAACCCGGAATGGCCAATAGCATGCCTGGACAGACCCAAGTCATACGACCACATCTCCAGCAACATGTTGTACTTCGCGGACGCCCAGTCTCCCGGTCGCGTTGATCCACGTACTCCTGTGTTAGGCAAGTCAGGGTTCCCACTGGTCACTGTAGGATTGCCCAAGTCCCTAACATGCTTAAGTTACTACCCTGTTGAATCGGGAACAAAACTCAGCTAGTTGTTGTCTTCACTAAGCCTCCCGGCATGGTCACGTCTTAGGGTTGGTCAGGTTCTGTCTTTGCCCAGATACAAACTGATTAGCTACTTGACATTATGAGAACAGAAAATAAAACGAAAGAGATTTGACGAACTATAATATGCATTGAAAATGGAAATTGTTCAAAGGGAAATAAACCAAGTACGAAATTTAAAAGCATAAAAACATAAAGGAAATTGTTTTTGGCCCGAAGGCTTAACAGAAAATAAACGCCGGCGAGTTTGGTTGCTCACGCGGCCGCCTTCTTCTTCGCTGGACAGGTAGGTCTTCGATCCGGGTTCTTCGCTGCTCATACGTCGTAGGGTTTCTTCATCAGTCGGTATTCTTATATAGACGGGCTTGGATGGATAAGAGACGTGAGGGGGAAATACCTCTAAGACCGGACGAGAGTCCTTCTTAGGCGGGAGTGTGAATCTGGTCCTCTTTAAAAGACTCCACAGAATTCAGGACTCCTGGTACACCGCATGCCCAACGTTCCGTCTCCGTCAATGTTAGCGCTTGCCCATGTACTTCCTTCTCTGACTGATTGAGGTAGCGGACCATGTGCGGTACTTGATCGAGCTCAAGTCTTGCTCCACCTGCTGACGGCCTAGTTGCTTGATCAACTCTGCTGGATCCTTTTCGTCAGTCTGGCTTGCTCAACGGATGCTCTTGACCATGGAAGGTGATTTCCTTGCCTCTTTCACACAGTGCGCTCCTCTTTTCCCTCCTTTACCTGCCCACCTGCAAAACTTGCCCAAGTACCCAAACGTGCCCTCCCAGACACAAACAAAGTAAAAACAAACTAAAGACTCGATATACTTGACTCTAAAAACCTAAAAATGAGCCAAAAAAATATGGCTCATCACACGCACACACTTTACTTCGCTTGTCCTCAAGCGTGCACGGTGACTTGCCTGCTCAAGCAGAAAACATACAGAGGGTAGAGATAGAAAGAAAATAGAAGACTCAAGGACAGCATGCTTATCAAAATACAGAGAGTTGATCAAGTGAACAGATAGTCAAAATCATAGTCAATGGAATGCATAAAAAACGGTCAAGAGTTTGCAACAGGATTTTGGGATTCTCACTAAGTGTTTCTCTCTATGTAGTGGATGGGTAGTGTTTCGCTCAATGCTGTTTTAAAAGAAGTTCTGCTTTGGGCTTGACCAAGTTCTATCCTGTGACATTTTCAATTGAGTTGGGCAATATCATTAGGGCTTTCTAGGGTGACTGTATAGGCTAGCTTGGGCAATGCCCAGAATTGATCTTAGGTAGGACATGCATTTTACTTAGCAAATTTCCTCCTAATTTCTTCTCTTTCTTACGGGCCTTAGCACACCCTTTTATTGGTGGATCTATTTTTTTCTTTTTCTTTGTTTTTTTTTTTCTTTTTTTTTTCTTTTTTTTTTTCTTTTTTTTTTTTTCTAGAGAAGACTTTGCCCTGACTTGCTCTTTTTATGTAATTGAGCATATTTGCAGGTTGGTCAGGGCAGTGGGAGTTTTCCCCCAGGTGATCAAGAAATTTTGGCTCGGCTCAAGGGGCTAACAAGGGTCTTCTTTTATTTTTAGTGCAGAAAGAAAATGCCTAAGTCATTTACTACTCAAATCAATTTTCAAATAATCACAATGGTCAGAACTTGGGCAAGCTTCAGCATCACAAACATTTTAAACAGCTACTCTCAAGAAAGAAATATATCACACAGATGTAGGCTCAAATCCTCACAGCTTACCTAGTTGCAATTCCATCGTCCCTAATATTTTTCATGCATAGACTATTAATTTTGAAAACTGTTCAAGTTGATCAAGGTATTTATCAAGCATGCGACTCGATCAAACTATGGGGTTGCTCTTGCCGTTCCCCCACTCACACACTTTGCCTCGGGCAAAGTGTGCAAACAGTAATAGGTTGGGCAAGCATCCCCCCTGACTCCGACTCCAACGATGTTGGCGCACCTTCCCACATACACACTTTGCCTTGGGCAAAGTGTGCAAATAAAGAGGTCGACCCCATCAGACATGAGTCGGGCAGACTCAAGACCAAATAAAAAAACAAAAAAAACAAAAATAAAATCCTAAACTACTAAAACAAAAAGGGAGGGTACATTTAGGGTTTGGGTTCAGGTGGGTACCTGAATCCAACGTGGACGAAGTAGGCAAGTTGGGCAGCGTGCATCTCTTCCTGCTTCTCTCCAATACGATCCTGCTTCTCTTCGAGGACATCCAATTGCTCAAGGATCTCCTCCTTCTGCGACTCGACCCTCACACTTGGTCGACTCACAGGCTCGGTCTTCACTTTCGCCTTGGCTGCCATTGCCAAGGCCATCACTTCCTATGGGTTTGTGAACACCCACTCCTCTCCATCAACTCTGATATCAGCCAACCTATTCAGACATGCGTGGTCAAACTTCTCCTCGGGCATCATCTCCATCAACTCGAAATCAAGCTTCAACTCCATTCTCTGGGCATAGACTCCTGGAAAGTGGGCAAGGGACAACCTCTGTGCTGGCTTGCTCAAGATGTTCTTCAGTTGTGCGCACAGGAAAGCTCCAAAGTTGACCTTGATCTTCTTGGTCATGCACCACAGTAGATCAAGCTCGGTTAGGGAGACTGTGTTGCTGTTGTCCTTCTTCCCGTAAAAATTGTAGGCCAGGATACGGTGACAGATGCGCAAGGCGTCGTCCTTCAGCTGGAAATTTTTGGCCTCCTGAGATTT
Organism: Euphrasia confusa; assembly: GCA_954870475.1. Taxonomy (NCBI): domain Eukaryota; kingdom Viridiplantae; phylum Streptophyta; class Magnoliopsida; order Lamiales; family Orobanchaceae; genus Euphrasia; species Euphrasia confusa. The sequence continues at coordinate 11,505,383 of OX940949.1, read as the reverse complement.
GAACATTTTCTCCTTGCTCAAGGCCCTCCAGATCTCGTTCCTCTCCTTCTGCGTGCGCTCTGGTGGTGTGGTCAATCTGTCCTGATACTCCTTTGAAAACTTGTCCTTGAAACTGGCCGCTCCCATGGCCATGTTGATCTCGAAGATGCTCGCCTCATTATACGATCCCATCAATTTGAAAGAAATGCCCAACGGCCCGCCATCCTTGCTCGTCCTCACCTCCAGATCTTCATAGAACTCCTTGACCAACTTCTCAGAGACTTGCCCTGGCCAGGTCAAGAAGTCCTCCCATCCTATAGCTGCAAAATACCCCTTAACTTGATCAAGAATATTCAAATCCTTAAGGGTTTCGAAACATACCGTCTTGGGCACGACGACTGCCCTTTTCTGGATGTTTGAAGGTGGGGGTACTGACTGCTTGCCCTTGCCACGGGTGACTCGGGTCGACGCCGGGGTCTTCTTCTCAGGCGTGTTGGCCGGAATCGACTCCGATTCTTCCTTAATCTCCGTCTCCTCTTCACCGTCTTTTTCATCCTCCTCGCCGCCGGCAGTGGACATATCGTCGGGTTTCTCGTCGGACGACGATTCCATGGTAGCGACCGGCGTGTTTTCACGGGGCTTCTTGAACTTACCTTTTTCCTCCGCCGTAAACTTCCTTTTCTTCACGACGTCCTCACTCGGCTCAGCGCTGTGGCTCGCCGGGTTTGACTCTTCTGATGGCTTTGGGGTCGTGTCGAGGTCGGACAGTTTCGGGGCTTCGATTTCAGCCGTCAGTTGGTCTACCAGTATGGTGTTGATGGGGGCTGGGCTTGCCTCGCGCGTTGGGCTTTGTTCGGCCGGCGAAGGGGTTGTCTCTTTCTCTGTGGGTGGTGGTGGTGGTGGTGTTTTTTCTTTCGCGGGTACAGAGGCGGCGGCGGCGACTTTGGATGCTTTTCCTCCGGCCATCTTCTTCGACGGTTGTGATTGAGGGCTTGTGAGATCAATTTTGGTACCGTGGGGGGTTTTGTTTAACTTGGTGTTTTTGGGGCGGGTGGATACCATTATTTTCGGAGTTAGGGTTATGGGGATGGTGGTGGTAGTGGGGAAGTTGAGGGGTTGTGTGCGGTTTTTGAAGTAGAGGGGGTAGTGGTATAGATGGATTAGGATTTGAATTTGACTTGGACTCTGCAATTTCAGCTTTGATTGGACTCTTTTGCGGATTCCCGATAATTCCGCAATCATCACAGCTGGCCACCCCCACTCGTTGCTCGATTACCGCAGTTGCCCACTCAATTTTCCTGTTTCCTGCAGACAAAAATGGACCAAAAACCTTTCCTGCCCAAGGCTACTCCTTGGCGTGGTGAATTTATTAATAAAATGAAATAATGGAAAAGCGTAGTATACATACCGAGTTCGCCTTCGGTATTTGCCTCTATTTATTGTCATGGGCCTGACTTATTTTTCTTGCTTTACTTGGTCAAGCGGCTGGCTCAGGGGGTATCATCCCCTTGAGATCCTCATTCCCATAGTAAGCCTTGACTCTCTGCCCATTCACTTTAAAGATCTGATCGTCACCTGGTTTAACTAGCTCTACCGAACCATTTGGGCAAACAGCATGGACTATGAATGGTCCTGCCCATTTGGTGGATAGCTTTTTAGCCTTGAACTTAAACTTGGTTTGGTAAACCAGAACCAGTTGACCAGGCTCGATCTTCTTTTTCTTGATGATTTTGTCGTGGGCTCTCTTTGTTCGCTCCTTGTAATTGACCGCGTTATCATATGCTTCAATTCTTATATCCTCCAGCTCAGTTAGGTCAAGCTTACGTCCTTCGCTGGCTGCATCCCAGTCGAAATTGACCTTGTTCACTGCCCAATGCGCCTTGTGTTCGATTTCCACGGGCAAGTGGCATGACTTGCCAAACACCATTCGGTAGGGAGAGATCCCTGAAGGTGTTTTGTAGGCGATTCTGTAGGCCCAAAGTGCATCATCAAGCTTGTCACTCCAATCTTTTCCTTCTGGCTTGACCGTCTTCCTTAAGATGGTTTTGATGATACGATTGGATAGCTCGGCTTGCCCATTGGCCTGGGGGTGATAAGCTGTGGAGATCATGTGGTGCACTCCATACTTCCTGAGCAACCTTTCAATTATATAATTGCAAAAATGTGTACCTTGATCACTGATCAATGCGCGGGGTACCCCAAATCTGCTGAATATGTCGCCCTTGAGGAAGGTGGCTACCACTCTAGAATCATTAGTTGCTGTAGCCTTAGCCTCGACCCATTTGGATACATAGTCAACTGCCAAGAGTATATACTCCTTTCCTCTGGAGCTGGGCAGTGGTCCCATGAAGTCAATGCCCCATACGTCGAAGACCTCCACGGGCATGATGGGCATCATGGGCATCTCATCTCTCTTGGTCACGTTCCCCTCTCTCTGGCACTTGTCACAGCTCCTGCACCACTCAAAACAATCTCTCAAGAGAGTTGTCCAATAAAACCCACAGTCAAGTACCTTTCTTGCTGTACGTCGGTGGCCGAAATGTCCTCCGCAGGCTTGCTCATGGCAGTGCTTCAGAATGTCTGCTTGCTCAACTTCAGGAATGCAGCGTCTCAGTACTTGGTCTTCTCCCCTCTTCCACATGTAGGGATCGTCCCAAATGTACTTCTTGCTCTCCCTCTTGAGCTTGTTCTTACCGTAGAGGGTCATGTCTTCCCTTATATCTCCTGTCACTATGTAGTTGGCCAAGTCTGCGTACCACGGCTCTTCTGACTTGGTTGAAATCTGATACAAGTACTCATCTGGAAAAGTCTCCGTGATGGGCATGCCTTCTTCTCGCTGGATTATCCTGCTCAAGTGGTCAGCCACTAAATTTTGGTTACCTGATTTGTCTCTGATTTCGATGTCGAACTCTTGTAGCAACAAAATCCATCTAATCAGTCGTGGCTTGGTCTCCTTTTTGGCCATTAAGTACTTCAGCGCGGCATGGTCAGTGTAGACTATGGTTTTGCTTCCGAGCAAGTAGGATCTGAACTTCTCGAATGCAAACACTACAGCTAGTAGTTATTTTTCGGTGGTCGCGTAGTTGCATTGGGCAGGGTTCAGTGTCTTAGATGCATAGTAGATTACATGTCGTTCCTTTCCTTTCATCTGCCCAAGTACAGCGCCCACCGCATATCCGCTCGCGTCGCACATAAGCTCGAATGGCATTCCCCATTCTGGTGGTTGGATGATGGGGGCAGTGACCAACCTTTCTTTGAGGTGGTTGAAGGCAGCTTGACAATCATCATCAAAGTTCCAGTCAACCTCATTTTGCAACAGTCTGGTCAGTGGTTGGGCAATCTTGGCAAAGTCTCTTACGAACCTCCTATAGAACCCAGCGTGCCCAAGGAAGCCTCTAACTTGCTTGACATTCCTTGGATAAGGCAGCTTCGATATGGTCTCTATTTTGGCTCGGTCAACTTCGATTCCCTTGGCAGAGACTACGTGCCCAAGGACTATCCCTTCCTCGACCATAAAGTGACATTTTTCGTAGTTAAGTACCAAACTTTTCTCCACACATCTGCTGAGGGCCAACTCCAGGTTGTTCAAGCATGTCTCGAATGAGCTGCCATACACAGTAAAGTCATCCATGAAGACTTCTATTCATTGCTCAAGTAGATCAGCGAAAATGCTCATCATGCATCTCTGGAAAGTCCCAGGGGCGTTGCATAGACCAAAGGGCATGCGTCTATATGCGAATGTACCGTATGGGCAAGTAAAAGTAGTCTTGTCCTGGTCTTCCGGGGCCACCCAAATTTGCATGTAGCCGGAGTATCCGTCAAGGAAGCAAAAATGTGTCTTCCCAGCTAGCCTCTCGAGCATCTCATCAATGAAAGGTAGTGGAAAGTGGTCTTTCTTTGTTACCTTGTTCAACTTCCTGTAGTCTATGCATACTCTCCATCCGGTTTGAAGTCGAGTAGCTATCTGCTCCTTCTTTTCGTTCTCAATCACTTGGATTCCTGACTTCTTGGGCACCACATGGACTGGACTGACCCATTTGCTATCTGAAACAGGGTAGATAATGCCCAAGTTAAGCAGCTTGAGTATTTCCTTGAGCACCACCTCCTTCATGGCAGGGTTCAGTTTCCTCTGTGGATCACGTACTGGACTTGACTCTTCCTCGAGCAATATGTGGTGTTGGCATATGGTGGGGCTGATCCCCTTGATGTCGGCCAGAGTCCATCCAATGGCTTGCTTGTACTGGTCAAGGATGTATCTCAGCCTGCTCTCTTCTTCCTTTTTTAATTTTGAACTAATGATCACGGGCAAAGTATCATTATGCCCGAGAAACATGTACTTGAGATGTGCAGGGAGTTTCTTCAGTTCCAATTCTGGTGGTTTTTCCAGGGATGGCACCATGATCGTGATTTCCTGGGGTGGCAGCTTGCTCATGCCCATAGGATGATTTTCCAAAGCTCCCAGTTGCTCAACTATCTGTTGGACTTCAAGTTGCTCATCAGTTGCATCTTCTATGGTCAATCCCCTTTGTATCACCAGATCTACTTTGTCAGAGACTCCATATCCCAGAGCCTGCTCCTCGATCAATTCGTCAATCTGGTTAACATAATGCACTTGCTCAGTGTCTTCTGGGTGCTTCATCGATTTAAACAAGTCAAATGTGACTGTTTCTCCTTCGAATTTGCAGGTCAGCTTTCCAGTCTCGCAGTCAATGTGTGTTCTTGCTGTCTTCAAGAATGGTCTGCCCAAGATCATTACTGGCTGCTTGCTTGACCTTCCCATGTCCAAGACATAGAAATCGGCAGGGAAGATAAGCTCCTCTACCTTGACCAGTACATCTTCCAGAATTCCCTCGGGGTACACGTTTGATCTATCTGCTAGCTGGATCACTACCCTTGTTGGTTTCATTAGCCCTATACCCAAGTCTTCGTACATTGACTTAGGCATCACATTGATCGATGCTCCCAAGTCGAGCATCGCCTTTTCTATGTTCATGTTGCCTATTATGCAGGGAATATAGAACATTCCAGGGTCTGCACATTTCCTTGGCACATTCCTCTGGAGCACCGCTGAAACATTCTCTCCTATTTCGAATTTGGCATCGTCTTGGTATTTCACCTTCTTGGTACACAGCTCCTTGAGGAATTTTGCGCACCTGGGCATGGATTTTAGGATGGTCAACAGAGGCATGTTGATTTCCACCTTTTTAAACATTTGGAACATCTCATTCGTATCCTCCTTTTCCTTCTTCTTGTTCAATCTGCCTGGGAAAGGAGGGTAAATTTTTGGTGGTGTTCCTGCTTGGGCAGGTACTGAGGTTTCCTTCTGTTTGGGTGGTATCAGCTCAAGTTCTTCCTCTGATTCCTCTTCCTCGTTGACTTCTTCCACTATTCCTTCCTTTTGAGATGGTGAGGTTGATTTCTTGGGCGCTTCGGCCAGGACCTTTCCACTCTTGAGGTGGATTGCATTCAGTTGGGCGTTATTGAGTTCAATTTGGGGAGGTAGACCGTTGGTCTTCTTCTTCATTTCGGTCATAGCCTGGGTCAAGTGTGCCAGTTGGGCATTGATGTTCTGAAATTGCCCACGTGACTCAAGCATTTGAACATTGATATTCTGAAGTTGACCTCTAGTCTCGACCTTGTACTTCTCATTGTCCTGTTTGTACCGGTCATTCTCCTGTTGGGCTTTGATATTTTCAGTGACCAAGGTCTGCATCATGTCTGCCAAAGTCGGGCCATTGCTCTGGTTCTGCTGGTTGCCTTGATTTTGATAGTTATTTCTCTGGCCGTGATATTGCTGGCCTTGGTTTCCTTGGTTTCCTCCGCCCTGGTAGTTGTTGTTTCCATACCGGTTGTTATCGTGATTTTTCCAGTTGTTTGAGTTGTACGTGGGTCTCTGTCCGTTCCCATTGTTCTGCATTATCACCTTGACCTCTTCATCAAATAGCTCAGGGCACTCGTCAGTGGCATGGTTACTTTCCTTGCAGATTTGGCATGCCTTGACTCCTCTCTTTTGCCCTGGGTTTTGGTTGAGTACCAGTTGCTCAACTATGTTACAGAGTTTGTCCAGCTTGACTTCAGTTGCAGATGGTACGGGCAAGTTGTTCCTGGGCAAGTCACTGCCGTCCTCCCTTGTCTCTTCAGCCATTTCTTTGAAAATTTTGAATGCTTCGTTGGCCCTTTTGTTCAGTATGGATCCTCCACATGCTGCATTGATCCATGTCCTCTCTGTTTCTCTCAATCCGGAGACAAAGTACTGGACCAGATCATGGTCAAGGATCTGATGTTGTGGGCACTTGGCCAACATCTGTTTGAACCTGACCCAGTAGTCGTGGAAGTTCTCTCCTCCTCCCATCTTGATGCTATTGATCTTCTTCCTCATCTGCTGGATGCGTGCAGATGGGAAATACTTCTCAAGGAACTTTTGTTGGAGTTGACTCCAAGTGGTCACTTCTCCAGGTGGTAGAGTGTAGAGCCACTCTCGGGCACCTTCAGCTAGTGAGAATGGAAAGGCTAGGAGTCTGATGTATTCCCCTAGCCCTTCACTTGCTCGAATGGTGCCACATGCCAATTCAAAGTCTTGGAGGTGTCTCTGTGGGTCCTCCAACGGCATGTCACTAAACTTGGGCAAGATCGGGATGAAGCCATGCTTCATTTCCCAATTATTATTCTCCACCGTGGGCAAGGTGATGCCCAGTGGCTTCAGATTCAAGTTCTCAGGGAACATCGTGTCCCTTAACGTTTTGGTTCCTTCTTCTCCCATCCTTGATCGCGTAGGTGACCTGGATGCTTTCGGTGAGTCTTCTCTCGATGTGTTTGAGATCGGCTCTCCTCCCTCAGTTATGGTCAACTGAGTTACTTGAGCGGCACGTGCTAGTGCTTTTTTCTGCCTTGCTGCTTTTCGATTCTTTCTTGCGGTTCGCTCGATTTCAGGATCGAATAGTAGCCCTGTATCCTTGCTTCCCGATGAGTCAGAATCCTGCATACAAAGGTAGGTCAAGCGTTAGCACGGAAAACTATTGGCTTGGAATATTGCCTCCCCGGCAACGGCGCCAATTTTGACGCTACCGTCGTGGAGTAGCGCAAAATAATATTTATAAATCCTAAACTTAATAACTAGCACAAGTACTAGCAGCAAGCATAGGGTCGATCCCACGAGGAGGCGATTTAGCTTATAGTTTTCCCGGCTTTTGATGCTCAATTGGGTTGTCACGTTTGAAAAGGTTTTGTTTTGTAAAGCAGTTGGGCACTGCCGAACCGTGGTCACCGTGTTTACTTGACTCGAAAATAACAAACAACTTAAACAGAAATAAAACTAGCATGCAACCTAATTAATATACTTGAGCAATTAACAGACTCGACTAAGCAATAAGATGTAACAGATAAAGACTAAAGTATCCAGGCATTGACTCCCCTGACTTCCCCCTTGACCTGTGTGCTGCCGATCATCGGTACGTATGTCATTTTGCTAACAGTTTTGTCTTCCAGTTATAGACCCCAAGTATTAACATCCCTATAATGTCACGCATATTAATACCCTGAACCCTTATTCGCTCTTATGTTTAAGTCCTGCTAGATCTCTCTCAACAGGTCTCCTGACGTTGACCAATTCGACACTATGTGACCGCATGAGTCTAAGTTGGTCAAGTCGCCTTCATCCTCCAAGCAAACCCGGAATGGCCAATAGCATGCCTGGACAGACCCAAGTCATACGACCACATCTCCAGCAACATGTTGTACTTCGCGGACGCCCAGTCTCCCGGTCGCGTTGATCCACGTACTCCTGTGTTAGGCAAGTCGGGGTTCCCACTGGTCACTGTAGGATTGCCCAAGTCCCTAACATGCTTAAGTTACTACCCTGTTGAATCGGGAACAAAACTCAGCTAGTTGCTGTCTTCACTAAGCCTCCCGGCATGGTCACGTCTTAGGGTTGGTCAGGTTCTGTCTTTGCCCAGATACAAACTGATTAGCTACTTGACATTATGAGAACAGAAAATAAAACGAAAGAGATTTGACGAACTATAATATGCATTGAAAATGGAAATTGTTCAAAGGGAAATAAACCAAGTACGAAATTTAAAAGCATAAAAACATAAAGGAAATTGTTTTTGGCCCGAAGGCTTAACAGAAAATAAACGCCGGCGAGTTTGGTTGCTCACGCGGCCGCCTTCTTCTTCGCTGGACAGGTAGGTCTTCGATCCGGGTTCTTCGCTGCTCATACGTCGTAGGGTTTCTTCATCAGTCGGTCTTCTTATATAGACGGGCTTGGATGGATAAGAGACGTGAGGGGGAAATGTTGGAGTTGTGTACTTAATGTCTAGATTCAAGTATAGGTAAACTCCCGGTCATAGCATTTAACCTATTTAATTAATAAACAATTATTTGCATTTAATTAATTATGCAAACCATAGTTCTGGATTTCATACGTTGTAGTTAGTATGGTGTGTCGGGCCCACACAGAAGATCATACTATCAGTTACTCGTATTTAATCGAACAGTTGCTCACGACCTAGATGGACACGAACTAGTCCATCGGTATAGTCGTTGTGTGAGAGAGAAAATAATTTGTCTTAATTATTTTATCACACTTGTACACTTGGTGTATTGGGCGGATCAGCTTGAGATTTATTGATTAGGATTGCCTTGGATAATCAATTTAAATCTCGGAGTATTTTATTCTTAATCCCCGATCCTATTGCGGGTGTGTATATTTAATATTAGAGACTTTGATTTTCCAAAGGAATTAACCGATTTAATTATTGGGTTAATTACCGGTAAAGTTGGGTCGCTATATTTTATATATGACATGCCGTGAATACTTGACGGGAAAGTGTATCCCGGAAGGGTTGATAATATCCCCGAGATGAGTTCATAAGGAATTATTGTGTAAACCTCATGAGTGGATTCGTTCCGCACAATAATAAAGGTTGAACGGTACTAGTCTCGGATATAAGATATGAATATTATTTATTGAGCAATAAATAAATTTATTCATGGATATTTAAATCTTAAATACACGGAATATATAATACTAATCGGAGAAATAATATTTGATATAATATGGAATAATATTGGGAGTGCAATTTAATTTATATAGTGGAAAATAAATAAAATTTAATATTGATAAGAATTAATAGATTTGGGTTGGACCCAATTTAATTTTCAATATTTAGAAGCCCAATATTTATTCTCCTTATGATCCCCTTCGTAGCCTATATAAGCACTACATGGTCTTCACTTTTCACAACCTAAGTTACGCAAAACAATAAAGTTTTGAGAGTGAGGAAGATCCATAGAATCCGATAGACCGTCGCCCACACGACGTTCGGAGGAGGTGCAAGGAATACGCGGGAAGGTCACGAGGTCGTCAACCGAATTCGTTTCTCCGTACAACGATTCGAAGGTATAATCGAGAAACCCCCTTCTATGATTATGTGCGTTGAATAATTGTGATATATACATGAACAAGACGATCCGGGAACGTCGAGACCGGGATACGGGGATCTCGCGATCCCCGTCGGGATCGAACAAGGGGCGGCCGAACCCTAGGGTTCGACCGCCGGCGCGCGGGCGTGAGGGGAGCCCCGGCTGGACGCCGGGGCGAGCAATCGACGTGAAGTCGATCGCTGGGGGTTCGGCCGTGGGCTGGTGCCACGGCGGGTCGAACTCCCCGGCCTCCCTCCGCCGGTGGTGCGCGCAAGGGGAGAAGGCCGCGGCTGGACGCCGCGGCTGAGGCGATCGAACCCTAGTTCGATCGCCGGGGACCGTCGCGGCTTCGCGCCGCGACTGGTAGTCCCCCCTCCCGTCGGATGGCGGCGGTGAGTCGCCGGACTCACCGCCAAGGGGCTGCTCCGAACAGCCCCGGCGATCGCCATGCACGGCGATCGCGAACCCCGCGGATGGGGTTCGGCTAGGGTTTAGCCGCGGGTTCACCCCGCGGCGACTCTTGTCGAGCCCGGATCTTCACGTGTGGTTCGCGTTCGTGATTTCCGACTCGTGGGAGAAAATCGACTGGGGGCGGGCTGCGTGTCTTCGGGCGCGTAGTCTCCAAAGGTCGGACTCTCGCGGATGAGTTAGAATTCGTGCGAATTCCGGCGACGGGTTTTCGGTCGGGTTATCGGTTCCGCAATTATGATAGCCCGGGACATCGAATCCCAGCAATTGGTATCAGAGAGTTTGGTTTCGTGTTCATGTATATATTCGATTGTTGTTCTACCTTGCAGGATTTCCGGCTATCATGGTTGTTTTAATTAATTGTTTTAATTAATTATCATGATTATTAAACTCTCGGACATGTCGAGATTCGTTTTGTGTGGTTGAATGTTTGTAATAGTAAAAATTCGGGGGTTGACCGAATTTAGGATTTATTATTGCGTTCTTGTTTTCCGGAAAATGTATAGGGTCGATTTCATGTATAGAATCGATACCGGAATTGTAATTTAAATTATTGTAATTTATTTACGTTGGTTTGTTGTTGAGACGACCGCCGGAGGACGCGTGTGACGAAGTAGAAGATGAGAGGGAGGACCGGGGATCGATCACGAGGATCGATCCCATGAGGATCGATCGCGGGGGCTGTCCGCGATGACCCTCGGCCACGCCGGCCACCGGAGGTGGTGGCGCGTGGGCTGGGGACGGCGGCGGTGGTGCTCCCGGTTGGCGATCGAAGGTAGGGGGCGCGGGGTCCTCGTGATCTCGTGTTCTCCTACCGAGATACTACTTTCCTAATTAATTCGGATTTTTCCTATTTGAGTGCTTTCCTTTTTGGAGACTCTCATGGATTAGGAAAAGAATTAATTTAAATTGATTTTATTTCTATTGATTTAATTCCTTCGTGGAATTATTCATAGATTAGAAATTTAATTAATTTAGTACTAAATTTATTTTTCCTATTTGATTATTCCTACTCATGGGAATATTCATGGATTAGGAATAAAGATAAATTTGGAAAGTAGAAAGTCCTAATTTATTTTATTTCCTTGTTCTATTATAGATATCTTCTAGAATATTCCAAGTTTTACTTGGATAGATTATTCTAATGATTTAATAAGAACTAGAGAGGAAAATAAATAAATAAAAATATTAATAATATTTAATTTTATTTTTAATATATTCAATTGACTTAATTTTCGAATTAAGTAACTTTTGGATTAATTGAAAATAAATAGATTTAAATATTGGAAATTAATATTCTCGTCACATGGAGCATTCAAGAAACGAAGACTGAAGACTAGAGGATGCAAATGAAGATAAAGCCATGATAGTCGGGAAAAATAATTCTCTAGCATTATTTTGACTATGTGATCTATGTGCTTTATTGCTTTCATGCATGCTATATGTGTTTATTTTATGCACTAGATAGCGTATCCCTTTATCGTAAAAGCTAAGTGGGAGAGGGGATGGAAACATTCCCATGGTCTCCATCACTGTTCTCTTGGTGACTTTTATGGACTTTCGAAGTTCATATAGACAAGTCATTGTAGGAGAATTCTTGTAATTCCTCTTACAAGAAACATTGATCAAGTTATCAAACAATGCCTAATTTGTCTTTCTGAAACTGACTTCAAGTCGACTCATTCTCACCCCGGGGAGTGGAATGGAGTCAGAGCCACTTGGTCATGTGGACGACACAAATTAGAGACTTTCGTGCCATTCTTTTATAGGTGGGTCGTTTGTCTGCTCGGCTCCCTCATTTATGAGAGATAGGGTCGCTCGCATGGTGAATCACTGGTTAGAAACTTCGAGTTTCACTTATGATTCTCCACGTATTGATTTACGAGATTAATTGGATCTAGTAATTGGGAGTCAATTATAAAAGTCTCTTAGTTGGTAAACGTCCACACCACGTGGCTTGCTATACTGACGGACATTGGATTAATTGATGTAGACAGTTATAAGTAATTGTGAAGAGTTGTGAAATTGTCGTAAACGTCCACACCACGTGGCTTGCGGTGACGTAGCAATTCCAAGCGATGTACTTTAGTGCTGAGTGATGGTTTACACTTAGATACGCGTCATAGTATCCTTCCCCACGAAGTTACGCTATGATCGATGTATGACCAAAGAAAAACTAATTGCTAAATCATTTGGGTGGGTAAACGTCCACACCACGTGGCTTGCTTTACCTGATGGGATTTTAGATGCAATTAGTAATTTAATGATATTATTTGAGGGAGATAATATCGGACATTAAATTGATTGTTTGTTTACATGTGCTTATAGGTTTAGAGAATAGCTATGAATCCACTTTCTATGATACTCAAGGATCATAAACTCACTGGTCCCAATTACATTGATTGGAAGAGAAATTTGGACATTGTCCTGACTGCTGAAGAGTACAAATTTGCACTCTATGAGCAATGCCCTGCTGAACCCACGGCCGCCTCAACTGATGAGGAAAAAGAAGCATATCGGAAGTGGAAAAAGGCTGATGAAATGGCTAGGTGCTATATTTTGGCTTCAATGTCAAATGTACTCCAAACCCAGCATCAGTCGATGGACACTGCCGAGGATATGTTATTTAACCTCAAGGAGATGTTTGGGCATCATGACCGTGCGGGGAGGCAAGAAGCCATGAGAGTCCTCATGTCAACTACTCAGTCTGAGGGAACGCCCGTTGAGGAGCACGTTCTCAAGATGATGGGTCTGTTGAATGAATTGGAGGTCCTAGGAGCTATGATTGATGCTGATACGCAAGTCGACATCATACTCCAGTCTCTGACCCCTAGTTTTGAGCAGTTTCGTATGAGCTATAACATGGGTAAACTATCTTATAGCCTTGCGCAACTCCTGACTGAACTTAAGGCGGCAGAGGGGATCTACAAGAAGGGCAAGTCTCAAGCGCTTGTAGCTACCAAGTCCAAAAGCTTCAAAGCTATTGGAGGTAGGGGCAAGAAAAGGAAGCAAGCCATAAAACCCAGTGGTGCCAAGAGGACTGGACCACGAGTGGGGGCTAGTAAGCCAAAGGGCTTGTGCTTCCGATGCAAGAAGTCTGGACACTGGAAGTCTGAATGTCCTCTCAGAGGTACGAATTTTTCTTTAGTCGTAAAAACATAGTCAGCGGTATTATCTACCAGAATTCTGGTGTGTAGATATGGAACCACTGACGGTATGTGCATTTCTTTAAATGCAGGGGTTCCAGAAAACCCGGCGACTTAGAGAAGAAGAGTTCGAGTCTACATGGGCGAAGCTGTTGGGGTAGCAGCGGTTGCAGTGGAAGACGTTTATCTGTTTTAAGTTTTCATTTCAGTTATTGCTTTATGTACCCCTTATTTTGAAAAAGAACTTCGTTCTGGTTTTCTTTATTATTAATGGATATTTTATTTCTTTAATCATTTGATGGTTTGGATAAGAAATAATGGTGATATCTATTATGGTACATTAGATAAGCAATATGTGAGTGATGAATCCTTAGTCTACCACGATGCAACGAACCGTTTTGTATAACTTGTTTACTTATTAGATGTATTTCTCTTGTCATTATACTTGTGAATTCGTGAACTTAGTAGTATCTATTCAAAAGGGATTCAAAAAGGTCGAAATTGATTTGATCAATTATAGTTGGAGGAATGGACCTCCCGGCCTGAGAATCGATCTTGATAGATGATACGACTGAGTTAACCTTTCTGGATAAAGGATGGAATTCGGACAACTATGGAAAATGATTGATGATTAATGCGGCATGTGTAATTAGAGAAGGTACGAGTCGTTCTTTCGAGAATACTCGAAGATGGATTAGACTACTTGTTGTGCCATAAAGGTGGAGTGTTTTCAACACAAGGCCGTTATGGAGATCCTTCAAAGTATATCCATTGGGAGCCTGCGAACTGTTCGCGGAGGCTATCACCTATCTAAGTAACACATAGCATAAATCAAAGATTGAGATTAAATCTCAAGTGACTGCACCATACACTGATGTGTAGACGTGGTGTGTCAGAAATGAGAAATGGGATTCTAATAGTAAAAGAACAAGTTTGTTTGGAACTACCTATGTTCTATGGATATTTCTGGATACAACGGCACATTCTATGTGGTTGTAGAATATCCTAGAAGAACAAGTAATTGTATGTTCAATAGTACTACGAACCAGAATGGAGTCCTCACCCGGTTCTTAGAGGAAGACTATTAGATGAACTACAATGCCCTAACTGACATAGAACTTTAAAATGAGGAAAGGGAAGACTGAGAACCAGCCTAACCGAGTAGTAGTACACCTAATGTTATTACTGTTATACACCGGAACGCCATTGCAGTGGGAGGTTGTTAAGCAACCAGAGATGTTGAAATCGATCCCTAGATCTGCATAGATTTGCGAGACAAGTGTGTTAGAGACGTAATTGAAACAAATGTGGTGTTTCTCGGAAAATAATGTGTAGATAACACTTCATCATTGGCAACAATGTAAAAGTGCTGTCAGACATAAAATAGAGGTTGTCTAAATGAGTCGAGATATAAGATTAAGATGAAGACTGGATCATGTTCTTAGAAATCTTTCGATCTCTAGATAAGAACATTTGTACTTCTCTTAAGATATCTTATACGACTATGGTTTGTTTTAAACATGCACAATTCTGAGAAAGGTTATTGCCTTTCAGGAACAGAATACATCTATCTAAAGGTATGTGTTTTCGAACACATGAAGGAGATAGATATGGACAAAGCAGTTACTTACACTTCTTGTGTGGAGAGCTTTGTAGATGCAATGTTGAAAAACCAGAACCTGATATCAACTATGCGATTAGCGTAGTGGGAGGATATCGAAGTAATCTGGATAAGAAATATTCGAATGCTGTAAAGTACTTGAAAGTACTGGATTACTGGCAAAACAAAATATTCTTAGATTACAGTTTCTCAGATCCAAAAATCAGAGAAAGATCAGTGTAAGTCGATATCAGGCTATGTGTTCACTTTTAAGAGGTGGAACCTAAAGGATGAAAGAGTGATAAGCGTAATGCTTCTCGGACTCTATCATAAACCGAATAGCAGCCTCAGAGGCAGCGGAAGTTTTGGTTAGGTTCCGGAATGACCTCTGAACTTGGATATGACTCTTGGTTCACCAAAAGAACTGGAAGAAGTCATAAGTTCGAAAAGTGATGATAACACATAGAGCCAGTACCACCTGATACGAGTCATCGTCAGAGAGACGACGTAGTAGTCACCAAGATAACTTCAGATCGGCAACCTAGATTGCTCATTCACATAATACTTCTTGGAAGTATAATTTAAGCACGTGATGAGTATGGGAGTCGGGAGTTTGGAGGAAATGACTAGACCTTAGTACAAGTGGGAGATTGTTGGAGTTGTGTACTTAATGTCTAGATTCAAGTATCGGTAAACTCCCGGTCATAGCATTTAACCTATTTAATTAATAAACAATTATTTGCATTTAATTAATTATGCAAACCATAGTTCTGGATTTCATACGTTGTAGTTAGTATGGTGTGTCGGGCCCACACAGAAGATCATACTATCAGTTACTCGTATTTAATCGAACAGTTGCTCACGACCTAGATGGACACGAACTAGTCATCGGTATAGTCGTTGTGTGAGAGAGAAAATAATTTGTCTTAATTATTTTATCACACTTGTACACTTAGTGTATTGGGCGGATCAGCTTGAGATTTATTGATTAGGATTGCCTTGGATAATCAATTTAAATCTCGGAGTATTTTATTCTTAATCCCCGATCCTATTGCGGGTGTGTATATTTAATATTAGAGACTTTGATTTTCCAAAGGAATTAACCGATTTAATTATTGGGTTAATTACCGGTAAAGTTGGGTCGCTATATTTTATATATGACATGCCGTGAATACTTGACGGGAAAGTGTATCCCGGAAGGGTTGATAATATCCCCGAGATGAGTTCATAAGGAATTATTGTGTAAACCTCATGAGTGGATTCGTTCCGCACAATAATAAAGGTTGAACGGTACTAGTCTCGGATATAAGATATGAATATTATTTATTGAGCAATAAATAAATTTATTCATGGATATTTAAATCTTAAATACACGGAATATATAATACTAATCGGAGAAATATTATTTGATATAATATGGAATAATATTGGGAGTGCAATTTTATTTATATAGTGGAAAATAAATAAAATTTAATATTGATAAGAATTAATAGATTTGGGTTGGACCCAATTTAATTTTCAATATTTAGAAGCCCAATATTTATTCTCCTTATGATCCCCTTCGTAGCCTATATAAGCACTACATGGTCTTCACTTTTCACAACCTAAGTTACGCAAAACAATAAAGTTTTGAGAGTGAGGAAGATCCATAGAATCCGATAGACCGTCGCCCACACGACGTTCGGAGGAGGTGCAAGGAATACGCGGGAAGGTCACGAGGTCGTCAACCGAATTCGTTTCTCCGTACAACGATTCGAAGGTATAATCGAGAAACCCCCTTCTATGATTATGTGCGTTGAATAATTGTGATATATACATGAACAAGACGATCCGGGAACGTCGAGACCGGGATACGGGGATCTCGCGATCCCCGTCGGGATCGAACAAGGGGCGGCCGAACCCTAGGGTTCGACCGCCGGCGCGCGGGCGTGAGGGGAGCCCCGGCTGGACGCCGGGGCGAGCGATCGACGTGAAGTCGATCGCTGGGGGTTCGGCCGTGGGCTGGTGCAACGGCGGGTCGAACTCCCCGGCCTCCCTCCGCCGGTGGTGCGCGCAAGGGGAGAAGGCCGCGGCTGGACGCCGCGGCTGAGGCGATCGAACCCTAGTTCGATCGCCGGGGACCGTCGCGGCTTCGCGCCGCGACTGGTGGTCCCCCCTCCCGTCGGATGGCGGCGGTTAGTCGCCGGACTCACCGCCAAGGGGCTGCTCCGAACAGCCCCGGCGATCGCCATGCACGGCGATCGCGAACCCCGCGGATGGGGTTCGGCTAGGGTTTAGCCGCGGGTTCACCCCGCGGCGACTCTTGTCGAGCCCGGATCTTCACGTGTGGTTCGCGTTCGTGATTTCCGACTCGTGGGAGAAAATCGACTGGGGGCGGGCTGCGTGTCTTCGGGCGCGTAGTCTCCAAAGGTCGGACTCTCGCGGATGAGTTGGAATTCGTGCGAATTCCGGCGACGGGTTTTCGGTCGGGTTATCGGTTCCGCAATTATGATAGCCCGGGACATCGAATCCCAGCAGGAAATACCTCTAAGACCGGACGAGAGTCCTTCTTAGGCGGGAGTGTGAATCTGGTCCTCTTTAAAAGACTCCACAGAATTCAGGACTCCTGGTACACCGCATGCCCAACGTTCCGTCTCCGTCAATGTTAGCGCTTGCCCATGTACTTCCTTCTCTGACTGATTGAGGTAGCGGACCATATGCGGTACTTGATCGAGCTCAAGTCTTGCTCCACCTGCTGACGGCCTAGTTGCTTGATCAACTCTGCTGGATCCTTTTCGTCAGTCTGGCTTGCTCAACGGATGCTCTTGACCATGGAAGGTGATTTCCTTGCCTCTTTCACACGGTGCGCTCCTCTTTTCCCTCCTTTACCTGCCCACCTGCAAAACTTGCCCAAGTACCCAAACGTGCCCTCCCAGACACAAACAAAGTAAAAACAAACTAAAGACTCGATATACTTGACTCTAAAAACCTAAAAATGAGCCAAAAAAATATGGCTTATCAATCCCCGAGATGAGCTCATAAGGATTTATTATGTAAACCTCGCGAGTGGATTTGTTACGCATAATAAATAAGGTTTAGTGGTACTAGTCTCGGATTAAAGAGATGAATAAATTTATTAAGCAATAAATAAATTTTATTCATGGATATTTATATCTTAAATACACGGAATAAATAATACTACCGGAGAAATATTATTTGGATATAATATGGTTTAATATTGGGAGTGCAATTAATTTATATAGTGGAAAATAAATTAATTAATATTGATAAGGATTAATGGACTTGAGCATTGGGCTCAATTTAATCTTCAATATTGGAAGCCCAATATTCCACCTCCTTTAGATCCCCTACGTAGCCTTTAAAAGCACAACATGGCCTTCATAAATCATAAGACAAGATTATCATACTTGATATTCTAGAGAGTTGAAGGAGATCCATAGGAGTTCGATAGATCGTCGCCCACCCGACGTTCGAACGGAGTGCAAGGAATACGTGGGAAGATTCAAAGGTCATCTTGATTTCGTTTCTCCGAACAACGAATCGTAGGTATGATATCTAAACGCCCTTGATATTATATGATTTGGATTTATCGTGAAATACCGTAGAACGAAGATCCAAAAGATCGAACCCGGATTAGACGAACGACCACGCGGTGGTGGCGAAGCCACCGGACCGCGTGGGGATCGCACGCCTAGGGTTCGGCGTGCATGAGGAGCCCTCGGCTTCGGCCGAGGGGGCGATCGCTGCCAAGGGCGCGATGACCGGGCGGGCGGCTGGTGCGCCCGCAGTGGCTCGTGGGTCGAGCCGCTCCTCCATGGCGGGCAGCAGGTCGCCGGACCTGTTGCCGGGGGCTGCCGGATGCAGCCCCAACGATCGCCCATGCGATCGATGCAAATCGATCGCGAGCCCCGCGTGCTGGGGCTCGGGCTGGGCGTGCGCGCGGCTTCGGCCGCGTCGTGCGTTCGGCTCGTGCTCCGGCTCGTACGTGGTGCTCGTGTGATATCCGGCGATGGGTTTTTGATCGGGCTATGGTTTCCGCAAATTTTAATAGCCCGGGATATCGAATTCCAACAATTGGTATCAGAGCGTGGTTTACGTTCGCGGTATTTTCGATAAAATTGTTCTACCTTGCAGGGTTTCCGACTATTATGGCTTAATTTATTATTCGTTTAATTTGTTTTGTCATGATTGTTGGTTTGATTAAACTCTCGGACATGTCGAGATTCGTTTTTGGTGGTGAATGCTTGTAATAGTAAAAATTCGGGGGTTGACCAAATTTAGGTTTATTATTATTGTTCTATCTTTTTCCGGAAATTGTATATGGTCGATTTCATGTATAGAATCGATACCGGATAGTGTAAAATTAATTTGTAATTTATTTTGTTTTGGATCGATGCCGAAACGACCGCCGGAGAAGACGTGTGACGAAGGAAATGATCGTGGGGGTGAACGGGACAAGGATCGACCATCCCCATGGTCGATCCCATGAGGATCGATCGATCCATGCGTGGAGGCGCCGCCGGCAATGGTGGCCGGCCACCTCCTAGGCATGGGTCGATGGTGGCGCGGGGATCCCCACCCCGCGCTATCCCGGTCCGATGATTCTACTTTCCTAATTAATTCGTTTTTCCTATTTGAGTTTTTCCTATTTTTGGGAATTCTCATGGATTAGGAAAAGAATTAATTGGAATTAATTTTATTTCCTTATTCTATTATGGAAGTCTTCTAGAGTATTCCGAGTTCTACTTGGAATAGGATCCTAGAGATTTAATAGAATTGGAAAGGAATAAAAGTTAATTTAGGATTGATTTATTTCCTAATTGATTATTCCTATTTTATGGGAATTTTCATAGTAATGGAAATTAATTAATCTTGGAATGTAGAAGAGTCCCAAATTATTTTATTTCCTTATTTCATTATGGAAATCATCTAGAATATTCCAAGTGGATCTTGGATAGATTATTCTAGAGATTTAATGAAGTAGAAAGGGAAAATAAAAAAAATTATTTTATTTCCTTATTTCATTATGGAAATCATCTAGAATATTCCAAGTGGGTCTTGGATAGATTATTCTAAGAAATTTAATGAAGTAGAAAGGGAAAATAAAATAAATAAAAATATTAATAATATTTAATTTTATTTTTGATTTATTCGATTGACTTAATTATTATTAATTAAGTATCTTTTGGATTTATTAAAAATAAATAGATTTAAATATTGGAAATTAATATTCTCGTCACATGGAGCATTCAAGAACGAAGACTGAAGACTAGAAGATGCGTACGGAGATGGAGTAAAGCCATAATAGTCGGATAATAATATTCTAGTATTATTTTGACTATGTGAATATACTATGTGTTTTATTACTTGTATGCATGCTATATGTGTTTACTTTATGCACTAGATAGCGTATCCCTTTGTTATAAAAAGCTAAGTGGGAGAGGGTATGGAAACATACCCATGGTCTCCATTGCTGCTCTCTTGGTGACTTTTATAAACTTTTGAAGTTTATATAGATAGGTCATTGGAGGAGAGTTCTTGTAATTCCTCTTACAAGAAACATTGATTAAGTTCATCAAACAATGCCTAATTTGTCTTTCCAAAACTGATTTCAAGTCGACTCATTCTTACCCCGGGGAGTGGAATGGAGCCAGAGCCACTTGGTCATGTCGAGGACAAAAATTAGAGACCTTCGTACCATTTTTTTTTGAAGATGGATCGATTGTCTGCTCGGCTCCCTCATTTATGAGAGATAGGGTTGTTCGCATGGTGAATCACTGGTTAGAAACTTCGAGTTTCACTTATGATTCTCCGCGTCTTGATTTACAAAATCTAATGGATCAAGTAATTGGATTTCAATTGTATAAGTCTTTTGGTATAGTAAACGTCCACACGAACGTGGCTTGCTATACTGAATGGGATTTTAGAACGATTGATGTAGACAATTATAGGGAGTTGTGAAGGATTGCGAGTTGTCGTAAATGTCCACACAAACGTGGCTTGCGGTGACGTAGCAATTCTAAACGATTCACCTTAGTACTGAGTAATGGTTTACACTTAGGTACGCTTTATAGTATTCTTCCCAACGAAGTAACGCTATAATGATGTATGACCGAAGCAAATCTAATTACTAAATCATTTGGGTGGGTAAACGTCCAAACAAACGTGGCTTGCTTTAACCTGATGGGATTTTAGATGTGATTAGTGATTTAATGATATTATTTAAGGGAGATAATATCGGATATTAAATTGTTTGTTTGTTTTATGTGCTTATAGGTTAAGAATGACTGTGACCCCACTTTGTGATATACTTAAAGATGAAAACTCACTGGTTCCATATAGTACTGATTGGAAAAGAAATCTGGACATTGTCCAGACTGTTGAGCCTTCCAAATCCACTGCTGTCCTAACTCATGAGGACATTTGGAATGACCTCAGAATGATGTTGAGGCATAGTGTGGAAGCCGGACAAGAAGTGATTGACATACTCTATAGATTCAGTCCTCTCGAGGAATCGCTTAAAAACGATTTCAAAAGAGCGGAACTTATAAGTATGGTCAGAAAGTCACAAGCTCTTGTGGCTAAAATGGAAGTGCAAGCAAAGAAGCCCAGTGGTTCCAAACCACGGAATGGGAAAAGCAAGCTGCGAGGCAAGTGCTATCGATGCAAGCAGTCTGGGCACTATAGGTCTGATTGTCCTCTCATGAAAGGTACGAAATTTTCCTTAGTCACTGAAACATTATTAGTGGTGTTATCTACCAGCACCTGGTGTGTAGATACGGGGGCCACTGATCATGTCTGCAATTCATTGCAGGGGTTCCAGGAAACCTGGATACTTAGAGAGGGAGAGATCGTGGTCTACATGGGCAATGCCGCGAGGGTAGCGGCTGTTGCAGTGGGAGACGTTCACTTACGCTTTAGTAGTGATAGGGTTTTAGTTTTACATAATTGTCTTTATGTACCCAACTTTAGAAAGAATTTAATTTCGGTTTCTAAACTTATTATGAATGGATATTCTGTTTCTTTTGACCACTCTGTGATCATAAGAAGAAACAGTGAGATTATCTGTTCTGGTACATTGGTGGACGATTTGTATGTGCTAAATCCTGAGTCTAACACGATGCAACTAACCGAGAGTAATAACACATCTACGAACACCAATAAGAGAAAGGAACCTTCTAGGATGAATCAATTATACTTGTGGCATCTAAGGCTAGGTCATATAAACTCGAATAGGCTTCAAAGGTTGAAAGCTGATGGTCTAATCAGCGATGTTGAAGGAGAGGACCTTCCAACCTGCGAATCCTGTTTAGAGGGTAAAATGACCAAGCGTCCTTTTTCTGGTAAAGGACGAAGAGCTGAACAAGTATTGGATTATATTCACTCTGATGTATGCAGACCTATGTCTACTCAGGCAAGGGGAGGGTACGAGTATTTCATCACCTTTACTGATGATTACTCAAGGTATGGATTTGTATACTGCTGGGATTCGATGTCCCGGGCTATCAAAATTGCGGAACCGATAACCCGATCAAAACCCTCGATCACCGAAGATTGAATTCCCGACTCATCCGCAGGAGTTCGACCTTTGGAGACTACGCGCCCGAAGACACGCAGCCCGCCCCCAGCCGATTTTCTCCCACGAGTCGGATCCCCGAACGCGAACCACCTCACGAGCCGGGGCCCGACCGAACGCCAGCGAGACCCGAAGGCCCCGTGTGCCCAGCCGAGCCCCCGCGAGGGGCTCGCGATCGTCCTCGACGATCGCTGGGATCGCTCGTAGCGATCCCCGGGGGCTGCTCGTAGCAGCCCCGCAGCGAGTCGCGGACTCGCTGCTCGTATGGGGTCAGCCCCGTGCGCATCCGCTACGGAACACCCGTAGCGCGCACGAGGCAGCTGCGGGTTATCCCCGCAGCGACCCGCGATCGAGCTCACGGGCTCGATCGCCCCTCGGCTCCAGCCGAGGGCTTCGCGTCAAGCGCCTCCGACAAGGGGGGTGGGGTCCTCCACGGCACCAGCCCGTGGCACCCCGGGGATCGACCGAAGTCGATCCCATGCCCCGGCGTCCAGCCGGGGCTCGTCCCTTGTCGCGCGTCCGGCGGTCCGAACCCTAGGGTTCGACCGCCGCGTTCGATCCTCGCCGGGGATCTCGAATCCCCGTCCCCGAGGTTCGCCGTTTACCCGGATCGCGTTGTTCATGTATATATCACAATTATTCACACGAACAAATAATCTAAGAAGGGGGTTTCTCGATTATTACCTTGATTCGTTGTGCGGAGAAACGAATCGTTGATGACCTTGTGACCTTCCCGCGTATTCCTTGCACCTCCTCCGAACGTCGTGTGGGCGACGGTCTATCGGATTCTATGGATCTTCCTCACTCTCAAGATTTTATGAATTCCGTAGGTCAATTAATTCTCTTTTGAAAGTGAAGACCATGTAGTGCTTATATAGGCTACGAAGGGGATCATAAGGAGAATAAATATTGGGCTTCTAAATATTGAAAATTAAATTGGGTCCAACCCAAATCTATTAATTCTTATCAATATTAAATTTTATTTATTTTCCACTATATAAATAAAATTGCACTCCCAATATTATTCCATATTATATCAAATAATATTTCTCCGATTAGTATTATATATTCCGTGTATTTAAGATTTAAATATCCATGAATAAATTTATTTATTGCTCAATAAATAATATTCATATCTTATATCCGAGACTAGTACCGTTCAACCTTTATTATTGTGCGGAACGAATCCACTCATGAGGTTTACACAATAATTCCTTATGAACTCATCTCGGGGATATTATCAACCCTTCCGGGATACACTTTCCCGTCAAGTATTCACGGCATGTCATACATAAAATATAGCGACCCAACTTTACCGGTAATTAACCCAATAATCAAATCGGTTAATTCCTTTGGAAAATCAAAGCCTCTAATATTAAATATACACACCCGCAATAGGATCGGGGATTAAGAATAAAATACTCCGAGATTTAAATTGATTATCAAAGGCAATCCTAATCAATAAATCTCAAGCTGATCCGCCCAATACACCAAGTGTACAAGTGTGATAAAATAATTAAGACAAATTATTTTCTCTCTCACACAACGACTATACCGATGGACTAGTTCGTGTCTATCTAGGTCGTGAGCAACTGTTCGATTGAATACGAGTAACTGATAGTATGATCTTCTGTGTGGGCCCGACACACCATACTAACTACAACGTATAAAATCCAGAACTATGGTTTGCATAATTAAATGCAAATGATTGTTTATTATTTAAATAGGTTAAATGCTATGACCGGGAGTTTACCGATACTTAAATCTAGACATTAAGTACACAACTCCAACAATCTCCCACTTGTACTAAGGTCTAGTCATTTCCTCCAAACTCCCGACTCCCATACTCATCACGTGCTTAAGTTATACTTCTCAGAAGTATTATGTGAATGAGCAATCTAGGTTGCCGATCTGAAGTTATCTTGGTGACTACTGCGTCGTCTCTCTGACGATGCCTCGTATCAGGTGGTACTGGCTCTATGTGTTATCATCACTTTTCGAACTTATGACTTCTTCCAGTTCTTTTGGTGAACCAAGAGTCATATCCAAGTTCAGAGGTCATTCCGGAACCTAACCAAAACTTCCGCTGCCTCTGAGGCTGCTATTCGGTTTATGATAGAGTCCGAGAAGCATTACGCTTATCACTCTTTCATCCTTTAGGTTCCACCTCTTAAAAGTGAACACATAGCCTGATATCGACTTACACTGATCTTTCTCTGATTTTTGGATCTGAGAAACTGTAATCTAAGAATATTTCGTTTTGCCAGTAATCCAGTACTTCCAAGTACTTTACAGCATTCGAATATTTCTTATCCAGATTACTTTGATATCCTCCCACTACGCTAACCGCATAGTTGATATCAGGTTCTGGTTTTTCAACATTGCGTCTACAAAGCTCTCCACACAAGAAGTGTAAGTAACTGCTTTGTCCATATCTATCTCCTTCATGTGTTCGAAAACACATACCTTTAGATAGATGTATTCTGTTCCCGAAAGGCAATAACCTTTCTCAGAATTGTGCATGTTTAAAACAAAACAAAGTCGTATAAGATATCTTAAGAGAAGTACAAATGTTCTTATCTAGAGATCGAAAGATTTCTAAGAACATGATCCAATCTTCATCTTAATCTTATATCTCGACTTATTTAGACAACCTCTATTTTATGTCTGACAACACTTTTACATTGTTGCCAATGATGAAGTGTTATCTACATAAAATTCCGAGAAACACCATCTTTGTTTCCATTACGTTTCTAACACACCTTTCTCGCAAATCTATGCAGACCTAGGGATCGATTTCATGTATACTGGATCCAGAGTTCAAAACTCCTCCAGTCTTATGAACATCTCTGGTTGCTTAACAACCTCCCACTGCAATGGCGTTCCGGTGTATAACAGTAATAACATTAGGCGTACTACTACTCGGTTAGGCTGGTTCTCAGTCTTCCCTTTCCTCATTTTAAAGTACTATGTCAGTTAGGGCATTGTAGTTCATCTAATAGTCTTCCTCTAAGAACCGGGTGAGGATACCCATCTGGTTCGTAGTACTATTGAACATACAATTACTTGTTCTTCTAGGATTATTCTACAACCACATATTAGTGCCGTTGTATCCAGAAACATCCATAGAACACAGGTAGTTGCGAACGAACTTGTTCTTTTACTATTAGAATCCCATTTCTCATTCCTGACACACCATGTCTACACATCAGTGTATGGTGCAGTCACTTTGAGATTTAATCTCAATCTTTGATTTATGCTATGTGTTATTTAGATAGGTGATAGCCTCCGCGAACGGGTCGCAGGCTACAAATGGATATACTTTGAAGGATCTCCATAATGGTCTTGTGTTGAAAACACTCCACCTTTATGGCACAGCAAGTAGTCCAATCCATCTTCGAGTATTCTTGAAAGAACGACTCGTACCTTCTCTAATTACACATACCGCATTAATCACAAATCATTTTCCATACTTGTCCGAATTCTATCCTTTATCCAGAAAGGTTAACTCAGTCGTATCATCTATCAAGATCGATTCTTAGGTCGGAAGGCCCATTCCTCCAACTATAATTGATCAAATCAATTTCGACCTTTTGAATCCCTTTTGAATAGATACTACTAAGTTCAAGAATTCACAAGTATGATGATAAGAGAAATACATCTAATAAGTAAAACAAGTTATACATAACGGTTCGTTGCATCGTGGTAGACTAAGGATTCATCATTCACATATTGCTTATCTAATGTACCATAATAGATATCACCATTATTTCTTATCCAAACCATCAAATGATTAAAGAAATAAAATATCCATTAATAAAGAAAACCAGAACGAAGTTCTTTTTCAAAATAAAGGGGTACATAAAGCAATAACTGAAATGAAAAACTTAAACAGATAAACGTCTTCCACTGCAACCGCTGCTACCCCAACAGCTTTGCCCATGTAGACTCGAACTCTTCTTCTCTAAGTCGCCGGGTTTTCTGGAACCCCTGCATTTAAAGAAATGCACATACCGTCAGTGGTTTCCATATCTACACACCAGAATTCTGGTAGATAATACCGCTGACTATGTTTTTACGACTAAAGAAAAATTCGTACCTCTGAGAGGACATTCAGACTTCCAGTGTCCAGACTTCTTGCATCGGAAGCACAAGCCCTTTGGCTTAACAGCCCCCACTCGTGGTCCAGTCCTCTTGGCACCACTGGGTTTTATGGCTTGCTTCCTTTTCTTGCCCCTACCTCCAATAGCTTTGAAGCTTTTGGACTTGGTAGCCACAAGCGCTTGAGACTTGCCCTTCTTGTAGATCCCCTCTGCCGCCTTAAGTTCAGTCAGGAGTTGCGCAAGGCTATAAGATAGTTTACCCATGTTATAGCTCATACGAAACTGCTCAAAACTAGGGGTCAGAGACTGGAGTATGATATCGACTTGCGTATCAGCATCAATCATAGCTCCTAGGACCTCCAATTCATTCAACAGACCCATCATCTTGAGAACGTGCTCCTCAACGGGCGTTCCCTCAGACTGAGTAGTTGACATGAGGACTCTCATGGCTTCTTGCCTCCCCGCACGGTCATGATGCCCAAACATCTCCTTGAGGTTAAATAACATATCCTCGGCAGTGTCCATCGACTGATGCTGGGTTTGGAGTACATTTGACATGGAAGCCAAAATATAGCACCTAGCCATTTCATCAGCCTTTTTCCACTTCCGATATGCTTCTTTTTCCTCATCAGTTGAGGCGGCCGTGGGTTCAGCGGGGCATTGCTCATAGAGTGCAAATTTGTACTCTTCAGCAGTCAGGACAATGTCCAAATTTCTCTTCCAATCAATGTAATTGGGACCAGTGAGTTTATGATCCTTGAGTATCATAGAAAGTGGATTCATAGCTATTCTCTAAACCTATAAGCACATGTAAACAAACAATCAATTTAATGTCCGATATTATCTCCCTCAAATAATATCATTAAATTACTAATTGCGTCTAAAATCCCATCAGGTAAAGCAAGCCACGTGGTGTTTACCCACCCAAATGATTTAGCAATTAGTTTTTCTTTGGTCATACATCGATCATAGCGTAACTTCGTGGGGAAGGATACTATGACGCGTATCTAAGTGTAAACCATCACTCAGCACTAAAGTACATCGCTTGGAATTGCTACGTCACCGCAAGCCACGTGGTGTGGACGTTTACGACAATTTCACAACTCTTCACAATTACTTATAACTGTCTACATCAATTAATCCAAAGTCCGTCAGTATAGCAAGCCACGTGGTGTGGACGTTTACCAACCAAGAGACTTTTATAATTGACTCCCAATTACTAGATCCAATTAATCTCGTAAATCAATACGTGGAGAATCATAAGTGAAACTCGAAGTTTCTAACCAGTGATTCACCATGCGAGCGACCCTATCTCTCATAAATGAGGGAGCCGAGCAGACAAACGACCCACCTATAAAAGAATGGCACGAAAGTCTCTAATTTGTGTCATCCACATGACCAAGTGGCTCTGGCTCCATTCCACTCCCCGGGGTGAGAATGAGTCGACTTGAAGTCAGTTTCAGAAAGACAAATTAGGCACTGTTTGATAACTTGATCAATGTTTCTTGTAAGTGGAATTACAAGAATTCTCCTACAATGACTTGTCTATATGAACTTCGAAAGTCCATAAAAGTCACCAAGAGAACAGTGATGGAGACCATGGGAATGTTTCCATCCCCTCTCCCACTTAGCTTTTTACAATAAAGGGATACGCTATCTAGTGCATAAAAAATAAACACATATAGCATGCATGAAAGCAATAAAGCACATAGCACATAGTCAAAATAATGCTAGAGAAATATTTTTTCCCGACTATCATGGCTTTATCTTCATATGCATCCTCTAGTCTTCAGTCTTCGTTTCTTGAATGCTTCATGTGACGAGAATATTAATTTCCAATATTTAAATCTATTTATTTTCAATTAATCCAAAAGTTACTTAATTCGAAAATTAAGTCAATTGAATATATCAAAAATAAAATTAAATATTATTAATATTTTTATTTATTTATTTTCCTCTCTAGTTCTTATTAAATCTTTAGAATAATCTATCCAAGTAAGACTTGGAATATTCTAGAAGATATCTATAATAGAACAAGGAAATAAAATAAATTAGGACTTTCTACTTTCCAAATTTATCTTTATTCCTAATCCATGAATATTCCCATGAGTAGGAATAATCAAATAGGAAAAATAAATTTAGTACTAAATTAATTAAATTTCTAATCTATGAATAATTCCATGAAGGAAATAAATCAATAGAAATAAAATTAATTTAAATTAGTTCTTTTCCTAATCCATGAGAGTTTCCTAAAAGGAAAGTACTCAAATAGGAAAAATCCGAACTAATTAGGAAAGTGGATCTTGGTAGGAGACACGAGATCACGAGGACCCCGCGCCTCCACCATCGACCCACCGCCGGGAAGCCACGCGCCGCCGCCCCCAGCCCACGCGCCACCACCTCCGGTGGCCGGCGTGGCCGAGAGCCCTACGGGCTGCCTCCCTCGGGTCGATCGATCATCATGGGATCGATCCAATCGATCCCTAGTCCTCCCGCTCATCTTCTCCTTCGTCACACGCGTCCTCCGGCGGTCGTCTCAAATCGAACCAACGTAAATAAATTACAAAATTTAAAATACAATTCCGGTATCGATTCTATACATGAAATCGACCCTATACATTTTCCGGAAAAACAAGAACGTAATAATAAATCCTAAATTCGGTCAACCCCCGAATTTTTACTATTACAAACATTCAACCACACAAAACGAATCTCGACATGTCCGAGAGTTTAATAATCATGATAATTAATTAAAAAACAATTAATTAAATCCAACCATGATAGCCGGAAATCCTGCAAGGTAGAACAATAATCGAACATATACATGAACACGAAACCAAACTCTCTGATACCAATTGCTGGGATTCGATGTCCCGGGCTATCAAAATTGCGGAACCGATAACCCGATCAAAACCCTCGATCACCGAAGATTGAATTCCCGACTCATCCGCAGGAGTTCGACCTTTGGAGACTACGCGCCCGAAGACACGCAGCCCGCCCCCAGCCGATTTTCTCCCACGAGTCGGATCCCCGAACGCGAACCACCTCACGAGTCGGGGCCCGACCGAACGCCAGCGAGACCCGAAGGCCCCGTGTGCCCAGCCGAGCCCCCGCGAGGGGCTCGCGATCGTCCTCGACGATCGCTGGGATCGCTCGTAGCGATCCCCGGGGGCTGCTCGTAGCAGCCCCGCAGCGAGTCGCGGACTCGCTGCTCGTATGGGGTCAGCCCCGTGCGCATCCGCTACGGAACACCCGTAGCGCGCACGAGGCAGCTGCGGGTTATCCCCGCAGCGACCCGCGATCGAGCTCACGGGCTCGATCGCCCCTCGGCTCCAGCCGAGGGCTTCGCGTCACGCGCCTCCGACAAGGGGGGGGGTCCGCCACGGCACCAGCCCGTGGCACCCCGGGGATCGACCGAAGTCGATCCCATGCCCCGGCGTCCAGCCGGGGCTCGTCCCTTGTCGCGCGTCCGGCGGTCCGAACCCTAGGGTTCGACCGCCGCGTTCGATCCTCGCCGGGGATCTCGAATCCCCGTCCCCGAGGTTCGCCGTTTACCCGGATCGCGTTGTTCATGTATATATCACAATTATTCACACGAACAAATAATCTAAGAAGGGGGTTTCTCGATTATTACCTTGATTCGTTGTGCGGAGAAACGAATCGTTGATGACCTTGTGACCTTCCCGCGTATTCCTTGCACCTCCTCCGAACGTCGTGTGGGCGACGGTCTATCGGATTCTATGGATCTTCCTCACTCTCAAGATTTTATGAATTCCGTAGGTTAATTAATTCTCTTTTGAAAGTGAAGACCATGTAGTGCTTATATAGGCTACGAAGGGGATCATAAGAAGAATATATATTGGGCTTCTAAATATTGAAAATTAAATTGGGTCCAACCCAAATCTATTAATTCTTATCAATATTAAATTTTATTTATTTTCCACTATATAAATAAAATTGCACTCCCAATATTATTCCATATTATATCAAATAATATTTCTCCGATTAGTATTATATATTCCGTGTATTTAAGATTTAAATATCCATGAATAAATTTATTTATTGCTCAATAAATAATATTCATATCTTATATCCGAGACTAGTACCGTTCAACCTTTATTATTGTGCGGAACGAATCCACTCATGAGGTTTACACAATAATTCCTTATGAACTCATCTCGGGGATATTATCAACCCTTCCGGGATACACTTTCCCGTCAAGTATTCACGGCATGTCATACATAAAATATAGCGACCCAACTTTACCGGTAATTAACCCAATAATCAAATCGGTTAATTCCTTTGGAAAATCAAAGCCTCTAATATTAAATATACACACCCGCAATAGGATCGGGGATTAAGAATAAAATACTCCGAGATTTAAATTGATTATCAAAGGCAATCCTAATCAATAAATCTCAAGCTGATCCGCCCAATACACCAAGTGTACAAGTGTGATAAAATAATTAAGACAAATTATTTTCTCTCTCACACAACGACTATACCGATGGACTAGTTCGTGTCTATCTAGGTCGTGAGCAACTGTTCGATTGAATACGAGTAACTGATAGTATGATCTTCTGTGTGGGCCCGACACACCATACTAACTACAACGTATAAAATCCAGAACTATGGTTTGCATAATTAAATGCAAATGATTGTTTATTATTTAAATAGGTTAAATGCTATGACCGGGAGTTTACCGATACTTAAATCTAGACATTAAGTACACAACTCCAACATATACTTGATGCGCCGCAAGAGCGAATCCTTTGACAAGTTCAAGGAGTTCAAGGCTTTTGTGGAGAACCTTCAAAATAAATCCATTAAATGCCTGCGATCTGATCGCGGAGGCGAGTACCTGTCTGGAGAATTCAAGGCATACTTAGCAGAGAATGGGATTGATTCCCAAATGACATCACCATATACTCCTCAGCAGAATGGTGTGTCGGAAAGGAGGAATAGGACTCTTATGGAGATGGTGCGTTCAATGATGAGTTACTCGGACTTACCTACTATGTTCTGGGGACATGCCTTGGAAACAGCGGCGTACATTCTCAACATGGTTCCGACGAAAACGGTACCCACCACACCCATGGAAAGGTGGAGCGGGCGCAAGCCTAGCTTAAGGCACCTTCGGATCTGGGGATGTCCAGCACATGTGTTGCGACAAGGAGCTGATAAGTTAGAACCTAGATCAGAATTACGGCTGTTTGTAGGATACCCGAAAGGAACTAAGGGTGGCATGTTCTATAGTCCTAAGGACCAGAAGATCGTTATAAGTACTAACGTTCGGTTCTTGGAGGAAGACTATGTCATGGACCACAAGCCCAAAAGTGACATAATACTAGATGAGTTGAGAGGTAACAAGGAAGACCTGGATACAGCCGAACCGAGTAATGATACACCACTAGAATCTGCACCTACTGTCACTGTTAATACACCGGAACGCCGTCGTAGTGGGAGGGTTGTTAAACAACCAGATAGATGGATTGGACTGGGTGAGTCTTCGGAGTCTGGACCTGGAGTTCATGAAATCGATCCCTGGACCTATGATGAGGCGGTACAAGATATAGATGCGCCTTCTTGGAAGAAAGCAATGAAATCCGAAATTGAATCTATGGATTCTAATAAAGTCGGGGATCTTGTAGAACCACCAAGCGGCGTAAAGCCAATTGGGTGTAAATGGGTCTACAAGAGAAAGAGAGGATCTGACGGAAAGGTTGAAACCTTTAAAGCTCGGCTTGTGGCGAAAGGATATACTCAGAAAGAGGGAATCGATTATAGGAGACCTTCTCGCCGGTAGCCAAGATAAAGTCGATCCGGATTCTCTTATCCATAGCAGCTCTTATGGATTATGAGGTGTGGCAAATGGATGTCAAGACAGCTTTCCTGAATGGAAGTCTTGACGAGACGATTTATATGAAACAACCAGAAGGATTCATTGCTAAGGGGCGAGATCATCTAGTGTGCAAGCTTAATCGATCCATTTATGGATTGAAACAAGCCTCGAGATCGTGGAACCTGCGGTTTGACGAAGTAGTCCAATCTTTTGGATTCAGTCAAAGCATGGTTGAATCGTGTGTGTATTGGAAACGTGATGGGAAGAAGGTGGTGTTTCTCGTGCTTTATGTAGACGACATTCTTCTCATTGGCAACAGTGTGAAAATGTTATCAGACATAAAGGGATGGTTGTCTAGACAATTCGATATGAAAGATTTGGGAGAAGTGGGACATGTTCTAGGGATCAAGGTTATAAGGGATCGCCGGAATAGAACATTGTATCTTTCCCAGCAATCTTACATAGACACGATTCTGGCTCGTTTTAACATGCAAGATTCCAAGAAGGGTGAATTGCCCTTCAGTAAAGGAACTTATCTTTCTAAGGAGATGTGTCCTCAGACACAGAAGGAGAAAGATGAGATAAAAGCAGTTCCCTACGCTTCGGCTGTGGGAAGCTTAATGTATGCAATGTTATGCACGAGGCCTGATATCTGCTATGCAGTTGGCGTAGTAGCGAGATATCAGAGTAACCCTGGAAAGGCTCATTGGACTGCCGTAAAGAGCATTTTCAAGTATTTGCAAAATACTAGGGATTATGTTCTAAGTTACGGGGCAGACAATCTGATTCCTTTAGGTTATACGGATTCGGATTTCCAAAGCTGATAAGGACCGGCGAAAGTTGACATCAGGCTATGTGTACACTTTGGGAGGTGGATCCGTATCATGGAGGAGTGTTAAGCAAAAGTGCATTTCAGACTCTACCATGGAAGCTGAATATGTTGCAGCCTCAGAGGCAGCGAAAGAGTCAGTTTGGTTCCTTAATTTCCTCCAGGACTTAAATGTGATTCCGAGTTTGCCCAGAGCTATGACAATTTATTGTGATAATAGCGGTGCAGTGGCAAACAGTAAGGAACCACGGTCCCATAGTGCTACGAAACACATAGAGCGCAAGTACCACCTGATTCGAGTCATCGTCAAGAGGGGCGATGCGATAGTCACCAAGATAGCTTCGGAGGACAACCTAGCGGACCCTTTCACCAAGATACTTCCTAAGGAAGTATATTTCAAGCACTTGGAGGGTTTGGGAGTCAGAAGTTTGGGAGATAAGACTAGACCTTAGTATAAGTGGGAAATTGATGGAGTAGTATACTTAATGTCTAGATTTGAGTATTATGAACTCCTTGTACACTTTCATTTACCTATTAATAACGAACA
The DNA here is from genome assembly GCA_954870475.1 of Euphrasia confusa. Classification (NCBI taxonomy): domain Eukaryota; kingdom Viridiplantae; phylum Streptophyta; class Magnoliopsida; order Lamiales; family Orobanchaceae; genus Euphrasia; species Euphrasia confusa. Next base: position 11,471,870 of record OX940949.1, on the reverse strand, counting down.
TTCATTTGCTTTTAATTATTGTTAATTAAATATATGCAAATCATAGTCCTGGATTTTATACGTTGTAGTTAGTATGGTGTGTCGGGCCCACACAGAAGATCATACTATCGGTTACTCGTTTTTAATCAAACAAATGCTCACGACCTAGATGGACACGGACCAATCCATCGGTATAGTCGTTGTGTGAGAGAGAAAATAATTTGTCTTAATTATTTTATCACACTTGTACACTTGGTGTATTGAGCGGATCGATTGAGACTCATCAATTAGGTTTGCTCGGCGATAATTGATTTGAGACTCAGTGTATTTTATTCTTAATCCCCGATACAATTGCGGATGTGTATATTTAATATAAGTGACTTTGATTTTCCAAAGGAATTGACCGGTTTAATTATTGGGTCAATTACCGGTTAAGTTGGGTCACTATATTTTATATATGGCATGTCGTGAATTCTTGACGGGACAGTGTATCCCGGAAGGGTTGATAATATCCCCGAGATGAGCTCATAAGGATTTATTATGTAAACCTCGCGAGTGGATTTGTTCCGCATAATAAATAAGGTTGAGTGGTACTAGTCTCGGATTAAAGAGATGAATAAATTTATTAAGCAATAAATAAATTTTATCCATGGATATTTATATCTTAAATACACGGAATAAATAATACTACCGGAGAAATATTATTTGGATATAATATGGTTTAATATTGGGAGTGCAATTAATTTATATAGTGGAAAATAAATTAATTAATATTGATAAGGATTAATGGACTTGAGCATTGGGCTCAATTTAATCTTCAATATTGGAAGCCCAATATTCCACCTCCTTTATATCCCCTACGTAGCATATAAAAGCACTACATGGCCTTCATAAATCATAAGACAAGATTATCATACTTGATATTCTAGAGAGTTGAAGGAGATCCATAGGAGTTCGATAGATCGTCGCCCACCCGACGTTCGAACGGAGTGCAAGGAATACGTGGGAAGATTCAAAGGTCATCTTGATTTCGTTTCTCCGAACAACGAATCGTAGGTATGATATCTAAACGCCCTTGATATTATATGATTTGGATTTATCGTGAAATACCGTAGAACGAAGATCCAAAAGATCGAACCCGGATTAGACGAACGACCACGCGGTGGTGGCGAAGCCACCGGACCGCGTGGGGATCGCACGCTTAGGGTTCTGCGTGCATGAGGAGCCCTCGGCTTCGGCCGAGGGGGCGATCGCTGCCAAGGGCGCGATCGTCGGGCGGGCGGCTGGTGCGCCCGCAGCGGCTCGTGGGTCGAGCCGCTCCTCCATGGCGTGCAGCCCCAACGATCGCCCATGCGATCGATGCAAATCGATCGCGAGCCCCGCGTGCGGGGGCTCGGGCTGGGCGTGCGCGCGGCTTCGGCCGCGTCGTGCGTTCGGCTCGTGCTCCGGCTCGTACGTGGTGCTCGTGTGATCTCCGGCGATGGGTTTTTGATCGGGCTATGGTTTCCGCAAATTTTAATAGCCCGGGATATCGAATTCCGACACAATGGACACTAAGCAATTGTGGAGAACCATCAAAGTATATCCATTTGTAGCCTGCGATTTGATCGCGGAGGCAAGTACCTGTCTGAGAAATGAAAGGCATACTAATCAAAAATTGGGATTAGATCCCAAGAGACTACACCATACAGTCCTCTGTAGAAATGGTGTGTCGGAAACAAGAAATGAAACTCTTATATAAATAGTAAAAAGATGAGTTATACGGAATTACCTGTGTTCTATGGATATGTCTGGAAACAACGGCGCATTCAAATGCGGTTGTAGAATATCCTAGAAACAAAAGATGTGTGTTTAATAGTACTATGAACCAGAAGGACGTTATAAGTTCTAACGCCCGGTTTTTAGAGAAAGACTATATGATGAACCACAAGCCCAAAGTGACATGATACTTTGAAATGAGAGAGAACGAAGAAGACTGGAAACCAGCCGAACCGAGTAGCGGTACGCCACTAACTACACCTACTGTTATTACAGTTTATACACCGGAATGCCGTTGTAGTGGGAGGTTGTGGGTCAACCAGAGATATTCATAAGACTAGGAGAGTCTTCGGACTCTGGACCTAGTATACATGAAATCGATCCCTGGATCTACACAGAGGCAATACTAGATCTAAATGTGCTCTCTTAGAAAGCAATAAGGTTTATTGCTAAGAGGCAAGATCATTTAGAGTACAAGCTTAGTTGATCCATTTATGGATTGAAACAAAGCATTGAATTCGTGGTACTTGCAAATTGATGAGATAGTCCATTCTATGGATTCATAAAAACATAGACGAATCGTGTGTATTGGAAAGGTGATGGAAACAAGGTGGTGTTTCTCGGGTTTTATGTAGATAACATTTTATCATTGGTAACAATGTAAAGATGTTGTCAAGACATAAAATGATGGTTGTCTAGATAAATCAATATGAAAGATATAGGAAGAAGTTGGACATGTTCTTGAGATCTTGGATCTCTGGGAAAGAACATTGTACTTCTCCTGGACATCTTACATATATATGATTATGGTTCGTTTTAACATGCAAGATTCCGAGAAAGGTTCGTTACCTTTCAGACATGGAATGCATCTATCTAAGGACATGTGTTTTGGGAACACAAAAGGAGATAGAAGCAATGAAAGCGGTTTCCTACACTTTGAGTGTGGAAAGCTTAATAAATGCAATGTTGAAAACGAGAACCTGCTATCGGCTATGCGGTGAGCATAGTGGGAGGATATCAAGGTAATCCTGGAAAGGAATACTCGACTGTTGTAATGAACTTTTTAAGTACTAGAAGCTATGTTCTGGATTACAGAGCAGACGAGCATTTCCTTTGGATTACATTCTCTTAGATTTCTAATCGAATGAGGACCGGTGTAAGTCGATATCAGGCTATGTGTTTCACTATTGAAGGAGAAGGAGTTTTAACATGGAAGAGTGATAAGCACGATGCTTTTCGGACTCTGCCATGGGTAACCAAATAGCGGCCTCAGAGGCAGCGGAAGTTTTGGTATAGCTCCGAGATAATCTCTGGGACTTAGATGTGATTCTTAGCTTGCCAAAGGCTATGTAAATAGCGGTGCGATGGCAAATGGTAAGAAATCACAAGTCCATAAGTGAAAGATAACACATAGAGCATGTACCACCTGATACGAGTCATCGTCAGGGGAGACGACGATATAGTCACCAAGATAATTTCAAAACGACAATCTAGATTGCTCTGTCACAAGGCACTTCTTGGAAGTGCATATTAAGCACGTGAAGAGTATGGGAGTCAGGAGTTTGGAGGATATGACTAAACCTTAGTATAAGTGGGAGATTGTTGGAGTTGTATACTTAATGTCTAGATTTAAGTGATATTAACTCCCGATCCATTGCCACTAATCTATTTAATTAAATAAACAATTATTTGCGTTTAATTATTTATAATTAAATATATGCAAATTATAGTCCTAGATTATATACGTTATAGTTAGTATGGTGTGCGGGCACACACGGAAGATCATACTATTGGTTACTCGTATTTAATCGAACAGTTGCTCACGACCTAGATGGACACGGACCAATCCATCGGTATAGTCGTTGTGTGAGAGAGAAAATAATCTGTCTTGATTATTTTATCACACTTGTACACTTGGTGTATTGAGCGGATCGCTTGAGATTTATCGATTAGGATTGCCTTAGATAATCGATTTAAGTCTCAGTGTATTTTATTCTTAATCCCTGATATTATTGTGATATTATTGCGGGTGTGTGCATTCAATATTAGTGACTTTGATTTTCCAAAGAATTGACCGATTTGAATATTGGGTCAATTACCGGTAAAGTTGGGTCACGGTATTTTATGTATGACATGCCGTGAATTCTTGACAAGAAAGTGTGTCCCGATAAGGGTTGATAATGTCCCCGAGATGAGTTCATAAGGAATTATTATGTAAACCCTGCAGGTGGATTTATTCCGCATAATAATTAAGGTTGAATGGTACTATTCTCGGATACAAGAGATGAATAAATTAATTAGCAATAAATTAATTTTATTCATGGACATTTCTATCTTAAACGCACGGAATAAATAATAGTACCGGAGAATTATTATTTGATATAATATGGTTTAATATTGGGAGTGCAATTAATTTATATAGTGAAAAATAAATTAATTAATATTAATGGGATTAATAGATTTGGGCTTGGGCTCAATTTAATCATTAATATTGGAAGCCCAATATTCCACCTCCTTAAGATCCCCTACGTAGCCTATAAAAGCACTACATGGTCTTCTCTATTCTCATAACTTGAAGATCACAATTCTAGAGAGAGAAAGTAGAGAGGGAGATCCATGGAGTTCGGAAGATCGTCGCCCACACGACGTTCGAGCTAGTGCAAGGAATACGTGGGAAGATCTCAAGGTCTTCAAATTGAGTTCTTCGTTTTTCCGAACAACGAGAACGAGGTAAATCGTAAAACCCTCTTATGATTTTATCGTTTAATTAATCGTAAAAATATCTTGAACCAAGATCCGAGAACGCGACCTTTGTCGAGGTTGAACCGGGCGGTGGTGATCGAAGATCACCGGACCGCCGGCGGCTCAACGGCTCGAGCAAGAGAGGGTCGAGAGGGGCGAGCCTCGGCTGGACGCCGAGACTCGATCGAGCGCGTGCTCGATCTTCCGGATGGGCTCGACGCGAGCTGCGGGTTCTCCCACAGCGGGCTCGCGTGCGATGCGAGCCTCGTCCGGGGACGACCAGCGGGCTGCTGGGAGCAGCCCGTACGATTGCTCAGCGCCGCTTGCACGGCGCGATCGCCGCTCACGCGGCTGGGCCGCCGCTCGCGCGGCGGCGGGCTGTGGTGATCGCATGCCACGATTTTGATCGTGGCAGATGTGCGATCACCCGAGGCATGACTGGGCAGCCCCGCACAGTTGCTACGAACAGCCGCGAGCCCCACGCGAGGGCTCGACCGGACCGCCGCGGGCTATCCCCGCGGTTAGGGTTTCGGTTGGGTTTCTCTTCGTGATGGTTCGTGGCGGGTTTCCGGCAACCGCGATTTCGATGGGAGTTGTCGTTCCGCAATTTAAAAACCCCGGATATTCGATCTCCAAAAGATATCGGTCGGAATTAATTATATAATTTATTTATTTAAATTTATTAATTCCGGGATATCGATTTCCAACACTTACTACATACGTCCGCACTAGATCCATGATTAGGGGTATGGATGAGATTCATATTAAACCCAACATCTTTATTTTAGAGCAAGATAATATTGTATTTGAATTTTATCAATTAAACAAATACTTATTTCTTAGAAAAATCACATCTTAATCATTATAATTTTTTATTTTTTTATTTTAAATTACTAATTCATTGTCCCGTACTTATACTCGATATTAAGATGCCTTATTTGAATTTTCTTAGCCGTAATGAGTGCGAAAAAGAATTGCATAACAACTCACCAAAGATCTTATTTTTATTTTGTCTTAAACTTTAAGGTATATTACTCAAATCTGAATTCCAATTTTATTTTTTCCTGAATTATAAATATATAATGTTTGAATTTTTTACTTTTATGTTTAATAAATGTTCAAAAATTTAGACAGAGTTGTTAAAGTAACTAAAATTATTTCTCACAGCGGTTGGTTTACAACATATGCCCAACTTGCAATAATTTAGTAGAGGTTACCTCTTGCAGTTTGTTGTGTTGAAATTATTTCTCACAGCGGTTGGTTTTACACCATATGCACAACTTGCAATAATTTAGTAGAGGTTACCTCTTGCAGTTTGTTGTGTTATTCGTGTCGTCAAGATCTTATTCCTCACTCAAAATATAAAATTCATCTACGAGTCGATGACGGAAATGATTCTGCAAGTTTTGTCTTGAGGAATGACCTTTCGAACTATCTAATTCGGAAATCCGCTGCTAAAAGTATTCGTTCAATTATCAAGATAATTAATTTAATCATTCACATATATATAGATTTAATTAATTTAATCATTAAAGATTAAATTAAGATAAAAATCCTAAAATTACAATTTTGAAATTACCATAGAGTATTATTTATAGTTAAAATTACGGAGGATAATGATTCAAACAAATAACCTAAACTATATATATTTTTAAATAATTATGTTAAGAAAGCCATGATTTCTTTAATTATAGTTTATTTTCAAATTTGTTTAATATTTTTTATGATAAATTAATTTACATAATATTCTTAGGAAGATTTGTAAATCCATATAATTATTCTTTTATACAATAAAAAAATAATTGATTATTTCCATATAATTATTTTTTTATGCAATAAAAAAATAAATTATTAATTATAATAGTGTGCAAATTATTATTATCAATATAATTATTATTTTAGTAATACTAATTTAACTAAATATTAATATACATTAGCGCAAAATTAAAATTAAATTATCATATATGAATCAAAATAAAATTAACTTGTAAGAATCATTATTAGGAAAATATTTTTGATTTAATAACAACATATTTGAGTAAATTTCATTGTAAATTATTATCCATATTACAAAAAATTAATAAATAAGAGAGATTTTCAAAATTTCTATAATTAACTTATTAAAATTCTTTTTTATTTACTACAAATTATTTTTTAAAATTATTATTTTATAATTGTATCCAATGTTGTCTTTCTATTCACGGTAAAATGAGCCTATTAGTTGTAAGTGTGTATTAGCTATACTTTTAATTAAATATAATATTAATGTTATTGTATATTATTATATGTAAGTATATATTATATTTATTTTTATTCAATTTATTTATACATAAATTATACATGTATATTTTTAAATTCAATAATTTATGAAAAAAATTGGATATGTATCAAAAAATTATATATACGTGATATAATTTTGTAATTTATTTTAAATATATTTTATTGATTTTTTTAGTACATGGAAAATTATTAAATACTACTATAAAAGATACTCAAATTATATCTAAAATAAATTCAGTGTTTACTTTAAATCTTTCATAAATATATCTATGACTTAAATGGTTAATTTAATTTGAATTATTAATTTTAATATTTTAAATGCACTTGAGTTTATATAGTATTGTGCTAACCAACTTTAAATATGTTTGATTAAATTTATTCGGTTGAGTTTTTAAATATGTGTTCCTATTTTCTATATTTAACTTTTTACATCATAATATATTTTAATTTTTAACTAAATATGATTTGTGATGTTATTGGATTGTAAAACTATGAATAGAAGTTGAAAGTTGGTACTCTCTCATTTATAATATAAGTTATTTTGGCTTTTATATTTATTTCCAATTTCTTTTTTAAAAAAATACTATAGCTAACGAAATTATATTTATTTTAATAATAACACATTTATATTAGTAATTTGATTTATTAAAATTAAGATAAATTATTTATTAACATTATTAATTTTGAACGGTACATCATGTTATATTTCTATTCACTGTAAATTGGGTATTAAATGTGAGAGTATATTAACTTTACTTATAAATTATTTGTCTATTTCCGTATGATTGGATTGGATATGAATAAAAAAATATATATGTTATATAATTCCATAAGTTATGTCAACTATATTTTATTGATATATATTTTAGAACATGGAAAATTACTCAATTAAATATATATTAAAAGTAAATTATGCCTAAAATACACAATTACTTAACATGTAAATATTAATCTTACTTAAATTATTAATTTAGATATATTAAATACACACGTAATAATATTTCATAAATTTCATATATTGTATAATATAATATTTTAACCGGTAATAATATTTCATAAATATCATATATTGTATAATATAATATTTTGTTTCTACCGATATAAATAAGTTATAGGTTTATGTATTATCGACAAAATTGTCAAGATTATTAATTTCATTAACTACATATACACTCATTGTCAGATTAACAATTCGGTGAAATTGGTTAATCGTATTAAAAATTATATAAAAATGATTAAGAAAATACAATTAATTATTAGTGCAATAATTATAAAGTATATATGATTATTTTGTGTAAATAAATGTAAAATGTAATTTTTTAAATAAATAATGAAAATGTGATTGGTTAAAATGTAAAAATAGGTTTTGATAAAATGCATAATAGAAAAAAAAGATTAATATTAAAATAATTGTTTTCATAGTGTAAAATAATTAAAATGAGCATTTTAATTAAACTATTTTGTTATTTGTTTGAATTTTTTTTTTTTTTTTTTTTTTGGCTCAAGTTTTTTCATCGTTTTGGAAACTCAACATTTGAAAATTGTTAGTTTTTATGCCATTAGTATAGTTTATTTTAAGTATTGATAGATTATTCATATTGTTTGAATATTTTACTTTACATAGCATATATATTACAAATAACTATATTTTATTTTAAGTTTTATAATGAATTATTTAATTGTACAGTTTGAATACTTTGCGACAAACTTTCGGAGAAGGCCTGCATATGCGTTTTGGACAAAAATTATTGCAATAATTTATTGTTGATGTTTACACAATTATTGAATTCTACAAAATTACTTACATTAATAATAATCAACAAAATTTTAGTTGTGATTTTTATAATACATTAAATAGTAAGGACATCGATGCTTCTAATACCAAGAATATCATTATTTTATCTTTTATAGAATCATTATTCAAATTTGTTTATTACTCTCATTTGCAACTCAAAATGACCTGAAGTGTTTTAGAGATTCGTTAATATGAGAGGTTTGAGAGTTAACTTCAGACCATAAAATTTAACTCGAATGTTTCATTCAAAGTTAGATAATATGTTGATAAATATTCGACATGGAAAAATATTTGGATAATCCAATGTCGGTAATACACAATGCTAAATGTTTTTTTTTTTTGTTAAAAATTAATTATTTTTATTTGTTAAATCTCTCACGAGTCCAGGATTAACTTGAAAACAATATAAGAAAATATTTTCATCGGACAATCAACCATTGTTAATATTATTATATTATTATTAATGTTGTCATTTGGATTATGTTTAATTAATCTATTTTGAATAATGTTTATTTAGCATTTATTTTTTTGGACTAAAATAAAATATAAATGACTATATATTAATCTAAGTAAAATTTTAGAGCAAATTATATTTAACATGGATTTTAAAATAAAATTCATTAAAAATCTATAAGTATTCAATAATCTATAAAAAAAATTATAAGATTTTAAAAGTCTACGAATTTTAAAAGATTTTCTTCAAAAAATATAAATGAATTCATTCTTCGAAATCTCTCGTAATTATAATTGATTTTTACGAATTTCTCTATAATTAACTAATTTAAAAAAAAACTTATGAAAATTATATAATAAATAAATAAATAAGAAAAATGTAGTGATTAGATGGTTGTCTTACATTTTGTGATCAGCGTAGTTGCCTTACAAATAAAAACACAAAAGTAATTTATAAAAAAATATTCTAAATTTGTAATATAAGTATTAATGCATAATAATAATAAATAAATATACTGACTTTTGATAGATTTCAACATTCAATAATTTTAAAAGATTACAATTAAATCACCCATTTAATGTTTATTATACATTATCAAAAGGTATATCGAACATTCTTTATGTTAAACATGAAATCTAATAAAAAAAAGCACTACACTGAGTAAAAAATATTCTTTAAGTGCACATGTATCGCATGAGCAAAAGAACTAGATTTTAATTTAAATATTATTGTTTGATAATTAATGTTTTTATTTTTTGTAGTCTTCAAATGTCTAAGTATTTTTTACTAATTTGAATTTTAATTTTAATATTATCATTTAATTATTAATATTTTTATTATATTTTTTTGAAAGTATTTTTTATTAATTTAAATTTTAGTTTTAATATTATTGTTTGATCATTAATATTTTTATTTTTTCTATTTTTTTCCAAGTTTTTTGGATATTTTTTATGCTTTTTAACGATTCATTTTTTTGCATAATTTTTGGATTTTTACTTTTGTTTTTTTGTTTATTTTGTAGATTTCTTTATAAGTAAAAGACTCTGTTTATTTTGTAGATTTCTTTATAAGTAAAAGACTCTAACAATTTAACAATTAGAAGTTAATGAAGAAAAATCAAATATTGGATTTGACAAGTTTTAAATGGAACCAAACTTTTGTTTATGTTTTCAAATAAGATTAGATTAGTATTCTTTAATTTTATTTATGATTTAATTTGCTCAATTTACTGTAATTTATAAAATTTACAATTTACAATAATTTTATTTAATTTCATTCTAATTTTGTTTATGTTGTAACTTACAGAACAATATTTGTATTTGTATTACTAAAAAATATCACTAAAATAAAATTAAAATAATTAATTGAGTTAACGAAATAAAATTGTATTTAATAATTATTGGAATAATTTAAAAGACAATAATACAATCTCATGATTATTATTTTTTACAAAAGAATTGTTTATTAAAGTAATAAATTACAAAAATAATTATTTAATTTATTAGTCAAAAATCAATAATACGTTGATTATTTGTTTTAAAAAGAATTTTTTTTTAAATTAATAAATTACAAAAATAATTTTTTACTCAATTAGTCAACACATTTTTTTCTTTTTAATCTCCTTTAAATCTGTTATATAATATTATTTATACATTTATAATCTCCTTAATTATAATCAATATTGACTTTAATAAAATTAAAATAATAAATAAATCATTTTTAATATATCTTTTTATTTTTAACTTTTCCTTATTAATCTCCCTTAAATCTGTCTATTAAAAAAATATTATTTATACCACCAAATATACCATAATAAAAGCTATAAAATCATGTCGTTTCTTTTAGAGCCCCTGGACGAGCTTATTTAAAAGAGCTTATAAGATGTTATGTCTTATAAGTTGTTTTAAGAGCTGGATGTTATGTTTTATAAGTTGTTTTAAGAGCTGATAAGTTTTAATAAATAAGTTGTTAAACCGTTTCGATAAAATAGACATATAAACTTATAAGATATTAATTTGTTTGCCAATTTAAGATCTTATATAAATTACCAAAAATAAATTGTTAATATATGAAAAAAATAATTAAAAATAATTATATTAACTAAATAACAAATTTGGAATTTTTGTATATATATTAAAAGTAATAATTTTAAGGTTATATTGGTCTTTTATTGTTTAAATTACAAGAGCTTATAAGTTGTTTAGAAAAAAATTACCTCCGCTTTACTTTTTTTTAAACAGCTTATAAGTTGTTAAACACCTAATTTGTAACTTTTTTAAGATTTTTTTTAAAAATTTACCAAACAAAATTTAAGAGCTTATAAGCTCTTAAAAAGCTTATAAGCTGTTTTAAAGAGCTTATAAGCTCAGCCAAACACCCTCTTATTATTAGCATTGTTTTTTTCTCTTTTTTCTTCTCTTCCTTTTTTTATATAAATAAATAAATGATGTTTTTATATAATAATTATTATATTCATGTACAATTAATATAATATACATTGTTGTTTGCTTAATCAAAATTTGCATTTAACTCTTGAATTTTTGTGAATATTTTGAATTTTGTATCTCAAATTATAAATTGTATATCTTTATTTAACAAATTACCTTTTATATATTAAATTATACTGAGCGTCCTAAAATTCCCTCAATTCTGTTGAATACCATTTCTAAAATTAGAATTCAACATTGGAAGAACCATAAAATGCCTCATACCTGTTGGATACTGTTTCTATAATTAGAATTAAACATTTTAAAATTTTGTGTATTACTTTTTGAGTAAATATAAGAAACTCGATAAATTAAATGGCAAGTTAAAAAAATATCAACAAACTCATATTAAATCAAAAATATTCTAAAACACAAAAAAAATTATATAGTATATAAAGAGTTTTTTACCAACATACAATATATGTGAACGTTGAAAAAGTCACATTATTATATTTACAAGCAAAAGTAAATTATTATATTATAAGCATAAATAAAACAATCATTAAAAAAAATTGATCGACAAGCAATAGTCAATGTGGCTGTCGTATTAGAATTGTCAGATTATTAATAAAGTTTCGTTTAAATTTCCGTTCATAAAGTAATTATTAGCAAAAAAGAATTAAATTTTATAAATATAACAATTATTCAATCAATATTAATTCAGGATGACATACAATTGATCGAGTAATAGCTTAAATCTTTTTTAGTTTGTCAGTTGTATTTTCGAAAAATTTATTTTGATATTTTGAATACTTTTTGGGTTATGTTTGAACAGTTTAAATGATTATTCAATTTTAAACTATAGCTGCAATTAACTTAACTATGTTTTTAGCTTTAAAACTAATTATTTACTTATTTTAGGTTCATGTTTTATTTTGATTTGAGTTACCGTCAATTTCTTTACTTATTTGTTAATATGAAATTTTAAAATGGAACTAAACTCATTAATTGTTGTTGAACCAATTGGTTTGTAAATTTGATTTATACTATGAAATGATACTTAATTATTTCAATATTAATATTAATAGACTTTTATATACGTATAATTTGAGAATGACTTTATTAACAAAACTATTTTTAATCTATTCTATTAAATATAAAATCAGACTTATTTGATAATGACTTTATTAACAAAATTATTTTTAAAGCAAAATATCTATTCGATTAAATATAAATTGAACTAAATGTAGTCTATAAAGAATTATTTGTAATATCATTGTGATTTCTTTATTATAATATTTCAATTATATAATTCTTTATTTGTCAATTATCAATGTCTACATCTAACCTGAGTTTATGTTAAACATTAAATTTAAGTAGAAAGAGCACTATTCCGAGTAATAGAAAGTTGAATTAAATACACGTGCATTGCACGGAAGGAGGACTAGTTAACTCAAATTTATTTAAAATTTTGTTTGCGTAAACTTTTATGTATTATATAAAAAATTACATTCACCACTAGAACCGACGCCATAGTGGTTTTGTTTTGATACACATGGATCTGTAACATTAACATTCAATTAAAATTATTCATTGACAAAATTTGTATAATTTAATTATTTATTAAATGCAATTTAATTTTATAATACCAAATAATATTTGATATTATTTGATAAAATTTTAGTTTATATATTTCGTTGTCAGCCATAGACATAGAAGTATATGCTATGATATTAAAAATCACAGCCATCAACCATTAGATGCCATGAGAAAATGATCACGCTTCAAGTAGCCGTACAATAGCAAAATAGCATTGTTGCAGAACTCTAAAAGGTAAGGGATAAGTTTATATCCCTTTAGTGGATGGTTTTATGTGCATAGCAATGAACAACTTCTTACACAAATGTAATTTTTTAAAAAATAATTTATTGGGCTTTAATTGTTAATGTCTATATTCCTTTCATTCCAAAATAGTAGATTGTTTAATTTGAAAAAGGATGACAATCAGACTATCTTTCTCTCGTTTACACATTCACTTTATAAGTCGACCTACACCTTATTTTTGCTCTTCTCTATATGAGTAGAGTACACACATTTGCTACTTTGCGTTACTACTTGCTTTCATTCAAAACTTGGTTCTATTTTCCTTTCCTGTTAAAATATAACTCGAATCCGTAGGAATTTTGCTTCCTTATTTAGGATAATTAGACTTATATTGTATTCAATATAATTCCATTCCTTATGGATTTAGGAGTCATATATTAGGAAAAAGGTTTATTCCTATTCCTATTGGTTAACTAATTTATGGGTTTTCTACACCTATAAATAGGGATATCCATAGACACAATTATGAGTGTAGAACACGAGTTAATATCATCATAGAGAGAGATAATATTGTGTGAGATTAGAGGGTTTTAGAGTGGATATCAATCCTTGTAATCGTCGCCAATATTATAGTAAAAGTTCTCGTCGTTCCTCCCGTGATTTTTCCCGATTTGGGTTTCTACGTAAATTCCTTGTCTTCTTTACTTGTCTCCTTCTTCTTTATTTATTGTTGAGTTATTTTCGGGGTTCCGCATTATTATTCGTACTATACATTGTCGATCTGCAACAAGTAGTATCTAGTGGCACCGGTCTTGATCGTGTGGCGTTCAGAGCTTTGTCCCGTAAAAAGTGGTATTACAGCCTGGTTACGATCCTAAAAGCTAACAAGTGGTATCAGAGCAAGGCAACGATCCCGTGACCTTCCAGAGCCAGACTACTATCCTACTACCTTCAGGAGCAAGGTTTCGATGACGAGCGTGAGGTACAATCTACCGAATTTAAGTCTCAACACGAGGTTTCCTATTTTGGCAATACAAGATGAGGTTAGTCCTCAGATCTCTTAAGCAAGAGATTGTTCTACTTGGAATTGACAACAAGCCGAAAGACATGAAGCATGACGAGTGGGTGGAGCTCGATCAGATGGCTATGGCGACCATAGGGCTTCATGTTTCGGATTCTTTGACTGAGGAAATGACGGAGGCGAAGACCGCAAAGGAATTATGGGAGTTGTTGGAATCGATGTGCGTTGAGAAAACGGTGTCCAGCAAGCATCACTTGAAGAGAAGTCTCTACTTCCTCAAGATGGCGGAGGGGTCGTCGATTCAAGACCATGTAGCGAGATTCAAGGAGCGTGTAGCTGACCTTGGAAAAATTGGCGTGAAGATCGAAGATGATGATCTTGCGTTTTGGATGTTATGCTCGCTACCCCCCTCCATGGCGGCTTTTCGGGACACGCTTCTCTATGGACGAGATAGTCTCACGTTTAAAGACGTAATTTCGGCTCTCTCTTCAAGGGAAAACGTACAAAGGATGGAGTCTAACAAGGATGGTGTGCCCGATGTGGGTGAAGGACTTAACGTCCAAAAGAAGTACCGTGATAAAGGTAGCGGCTCGGGGAATTCGAAGTCGCGACACGGGAATAAGATGTGTTTCTATTGCAAGAAGAAGGGACACATAAAGTCGGAGTGCTACGCGTTGAAGAATAGGGAAAGCAACAACAATAATTCCGGTAATCGGAATCCGGTGACGTTGGATTAGTAGATGGGAATTTCTATGGAGAACTACTATTGGCTCTAGGCGAGAACTCCAACTTGAGTGATGATTGGATCTTATACTTGGGTTGCTCGTTTCATATGTGTCCAGACTGAACGTTGTTCGATACTTATGAATCTTTGGAGCATGGTGCAGTGTTTATGGATAATAACACCTCGTGCAAGGTCGAAGGAATTGGGAATATCCGCTTGAAGATGTTCGATGTCACGGTGCGCACGTTAGGCGAGGTAAGACATGTCCCTGACTTGAAGAGGAATTTGATTTCCTTGAGTACCCTTGATATGAAGGGCTAAAAACTCACTTGTAAAGGTGGAGTTTTAAGGGTTACAAAAGGTGGTTTGGTAATATTGCGGGGAAAGAGAAAGACGAGTCGTCTTTATGTCCTCGATGGAAGCTCGGCGAAGGAAGTAACCGAGGTCAATTCTAGCTACACCAGAGAAGGTGGAGTTTCTGAGGCCACCGAAGAGGCTTTGGTAGTGTTGGGAGGAGACGACAAGGCAAAGCGACTTTATGTCCTCCATGAAGGCGCGGTGAAGGAAGTAACCGGGGCCGAACCTAGACTCTTGCTAGAAGAGTCTCACCGGCTTAGAGGCATGCAACCAAGTAAGGCCGGAGTGACCAAGCTGATTAAAGATGAAGCGGTGAACGAAGTAACCGTGGGAAAAACTAGGCTCTCGGATGAAGAGTCTACACGACTAGATCATGTGCCGCTTGGGCATGTGAGGAAAGTCAATTTGAAGGATCGAGTGTTTCTCGATTTATGGAGTGTTTCTAAACCTGGTGAGCCATGTGCGCTTGGAAAGCGATCGAGAGGGTATATCACGAATTGGGCTCACAATTCGAAGAAGACACTCGGGTATGTACGTTCCGATTCATGGGGACCTTTGAAGGTCCAATCTTCTAAGAACTAGGCCCGTTGGGGCATTTGGAGGAAGACGAGGGACGAGACTATTGAGGGCCATGTGATTTCTCTTTATGGTTTGATGTGCGATGTGATTTCGCATGCGCGATGAGATTTCGCGGTTTCTCATCAAGGTGGAGATTGTTAAAATATGACTCGAATCCGTAGGAGTTTTGCTTCCTTATTTAGGATAATTAGAATTATATTGTATTCAATATAATTCTATTCCTTATGGATTTAGGAGTCATATATTAGGAAAAGGGTTTATTTCTATTCCTATTGGTTACCTAATTTATAGGTTTTCTACACCTATAAATAGGGATCTCCATAGACACAATTATGAGTGTAGAACACGAGTTAATACCATCATAGAGATAGATAATATTGTGTGAGATTAGAGGGTTTTAGAGTGGATATCAATCCTTGTAATCGTCGCCAATATTATAGTAAAAGTTCTCGTCGTTCCTCCCGTGATTTTTCCCGATTTGGGTTTCAACGTAAATTCCTTGACTTCTTTACTTGTCTCCTTCTTCTTTATTTATTGTTGAGTTATTTTCGGGGTTCCGCATTATTATTCGTACTATACATTGTCGATCTGCAACAAGTATTATCTAGTGGCACCGGTCTTGATCGTGTGGCGTTCAGAGCTTTGTCCCGTAACAAGTGGTATTACAGCCAGATTACGATCCTAAAAGCTAACAAGTGGTATCAGAGCAAGGCAACGATCCCGTGACCTTCCAGAGCCAGACTACTATCCTACTACCTTCAGGAGCAAGGTTTCGATGACGAGCGTGAGGTACAATCTACCGAATTTAAGTCTCAGCACGAGGTTTCCTATTTGGCAATACAAGATGAGGTTAGTCCTCAGATCTCTTAAGCAAGAGATTGTTCTACTTGGAATTGACAACAAGCCGAAAGACATGAAGCATGACGAGTGGGTGGAGCTCGATCAGATGGCTATGGCGACCATAGGGCTTCATGTTTCGGATTCTTTGACTGAGGAAATGACGGAGGCGAAGACCGCAAAGGAATTATGGGAGTTGTTGGAATCGATGTGCGTTGAGAAAACGGTGTCCAACAAGCATCACTTGAAGAGAAGTCTCTACTTCCTCAAGATGGCGGAGGGGTCGTCGATTCAAGACCATGTAGCGAGATTCAAGGAGCGTGTAGCTGACCTTGGAAAAATTGGCGTGAAGATCGAAGATGATGATCTTGCGTTTTGGATGTTATGCTCGCTACCCCCCTCCATGGCGGCTTTTCGGGACACGCTTCTCTATGGACGAGATAGTCTCACGTTTAAAGACGTAATTTCGGCTCTCTCTTCAAGGGAAAACGTACAAAGGATGGAGTCTAACAAGGATGGTGTGCCCGATGTGGGTGAAGGACTTAACGTCCAAAAGAAGTACCGTGATAAAGGTAGCGGCTCGGGGAATTCGAAGTCGCGACACGGGAATAAGATGTGTTTCTATTGCAAGAAGAAGGGACACATAAAGTCGGAGTGCTACGCGTTGAAGAATAGGGAGAGCAACAACAATAATTCCGGTAATCGGAATCCGGTGACGTTGGATTAGTAGATGGGAATTTCTATGGAGAACTACTATTGGCTCTAGGCGAGAACTCCAACTTGTGTGATGATTGGATCTTAGACTTGGGTTGCTCGTTTCATATGTGTCCAGACTGAACGTTGTTCGATACTTATGAATCTTTGGAGCATGGTGCAGTGTTTATGGATAATAACACCTCGTGCAAGGTCGAAGGAATAGGGAATATCCGCTTGAAGATGTTCGATGGCACGGTGCGCACGTTAGGCGAGGTAAGACATGTCCCTGACTTGAAGAGGAATTTGATTTCCTTGAGTACCCTTGATATGAAGGGCTAAAAACTCACTTGTAAAGGTGAAGTTTTAAGGGTTACAAAAGGTGGTTTGGTAATATTGCGGGGAAAGAGAAAGACGAGTCGTCTTTATGTCTGTTGGGAAATTCGCGTCCAAATTCCCCTCTTGAAAAGCAATACGAACAAGCAAGAACGAAAAATACGGAATAAAAGAACACGAAGAATTATAGTGGTTCACCCGTTAACGAGGGCTACGTCCACTCTTGCCGCTGCAATAATTCACTAGAATAATTATCAGACTCGATTACACGACTTTGTAATGCTATAATTGATTCTAGACTTTCTGGAGGTGTTAACCCTAATGTTCACGCACATAGGGTTTAAATAGGGGGGACAAAACTTGGGGGACAAGAAAATCCCGCTGGCAGAAATCCGCAAAACGGCGCCCGCCGTTTTGCCACTGGCGACCGCTGTTTAGAAACGGCGCCCGCCGTTTCCCTTTTGGCGCCCGCCGAAAGGCCAAATTCTTGGCAGATCCTCGACCCGACTTTTCTCCGAGTTCAGCGCCCGCTGAACCCATTCCAGCGCCCGCTGGAGAGATCCCGCGACCGCTGATTCCCAAACAGCGGTCGCCGTTTGGCCTGGATCATCTCCTCGTCGTTTTCTCATCTTCTCGGCGTGTATCGGCCTCCATACTCAACAATCTCCCACTTGGAGCTGATTCGCGTCCCCTATCTTCCTTTCCCATTGCAGCGGCGTCCCGGTCCTCATCCCAGAAGACCAACCGAGGTTGAACACAACCTCAACTTCTCGCACGGCACCACCTTCGTAAACATGTCGGCCGGATTCTTACTCCCAAGAATCTTCTCCAACACCAAGACGCCTTCCTCCAAGGCCGATCGAATGAAGTGATATCTCAGCTGGATATGCTTCGTTCGAGCATGGTACACCGGATTCTTCGCCAAGTGAATGGCGCTCTGACTGTCGGAATACAAGATACTCCCCGAGTGATCTTGCCTTAGCTCTAGCAGAAATGCCTGTAGCCACATCATTTCCTTCGCGGCTTCCGTCACAGCAACGTACTCCGCCTCACAACTCGATAGTGCTACTATCTTCTGCAACTTCGAGACCCAGCTAATCGCGGTACCCCCGAAAGTGTACACGTACCCAGTAGTGCTCTTCCTACTATCCACGTCACCTCCATTATCCGCGTCCACGAACCCAAGTAACCCTTTGTCTGATTTTCGGAACCTCAAAGCAAAACCGGAAGTCCCTCTCAAGTATCGAAAGATCCACTTGACTGCTTCCCAATGTTGCTTCCCCGGATTACTCATAAACCGACTGACAACTCCCACTGCATGGGCAATGTCAGGCCTCGTGCACACCATGGCATACATAAGGCTCCCAATCGCAGAGGCGTAAGGGACCTTATCCATATGCTCCATCTCCTTCTCGCTCGTCGGCGAGTCCTCCTTTGACAAACGGAAGTGACTAGCCAAAGGAGTGCCAACCGGTTTAGCATCCTCCATGTTAAACCTTGCCAGTACCTTCTTCAGATACTCCTCCTGAGACAACTCAAGACCATCCTTGCTCCTCGTGATTCTCATCCCCAGGATTTGTTTGGCAGCACCCAAATCCTTCATAGAGAACTCCCTTGATAGACTTTTCTTGAGCTTGTCGATCTCCGCCAAACTCGCCCCGACTATCAACATATCATCTACATAAAGGAGCAATATTATGTAGGTACCTCTTCCAAGGCTCTTGAAATAGCAGCAGTGGTCCGCCTCGCACCGCGTGAACTCGACTCGCTTCATGAACATGTCGAACTTCTTGTACCACTGCCTCGGAGCTTGCTTCAACCCATACAAGCTCTTTCGAAGCTTACACACTAGCTTCTCCTTGCCTCGGACTTCGAAACCCTCCGGTTGCTTCATGTAGATTTCTTCATCTAGATCCCCGTGAAGAAATGCGGTCTTTACATCCATTTGCTGAAGATGTAAGTTCTCCTTCGCCACCAAGCTAAGCACCACCCGGATGGTTACCATCTTGACTACCGGAGCGAATATCTCCGTGTAGTCGATCCCTTCCTTCTGCTGGAATCCTTTCACCACTAATCTCGCTTTATACCGAACGCTTCCATCATGTTCTTCCTTTGCCCGGAAGACCCATTTGTTGTGCAAGGCCTTCTTCTCCTTCGGAAGCTCGGCTAGTTCCCAAGTCTGATTCGACATTAATGAGCTCATCTCTTCTTTCATGGCAGACTCCCACTTGATCGAATCCCTCGCTTGTATAGCCTCGGTGTAGCTCTCCGGCTCACCCCTATCAGTCAGCAAGATATAGTTAAGGGAAGGTGAAAATTTATGGGGAGGTCTTCTTACCCTAGTCGACCTCCACGGCTTCGGTGTGACTGGATCGATGTTGGGATGAGCATTCTCATCTTGCTCATCCTCGCTGCTCGTGTTTCCCTCCTCGATCTCCTCGGTTTCCACGACCTTCACCGGAACCTCCTCCGTTTCTCCCACTGGATCAACGCCTTCTTCAACAACCTCGTCTTTACCCTTGTACAAGACCTCCTCGTTGAAGATCACATTTCTGCTTCGGATCACCTTATGATTTTCGGCATCCCAAAATCTGTATCCGAACTCCGTGCCGCCATATCCAAGAAAGAAGCACTTCTTGGATTTAGGATCAAGCTTGCTACGAGCAGCTTCGTCGATATGGACATACGCCAGACACCCGAACACCCTTAAGTAGGACAGATTCAGCTTCTTCCCACTCCAAACCTCCTCAGGAATCCGATATTCCAAAGGAACCGACGGTGCTCTGTTGATCAAATGAGCCGCCATGTCGATGGCATATGCCCAAAACATTTTAGGCATCCCCGAATGTAACCGCATACTCCGGGCCTTCTCATTTAGCGTCCTGTTCATTCGCTCCGCTATTCCGTTATGTTGTGGGGTCCCCGGAATAGTCTTCACCATCTTGATCCCACTCTCGACACAAAATTGTTTGAAGTCGGCGTCAACGTACTCACCTCCGTTGTCGGACCTCAAACACTTCACCTTGAGATTTGTTTCATTCTCAACCTCGGCTTTCCATTTCTTGAAAACAGAGAACACGTCACTCTTATTTTTCATGAAGTACACCCATACCTTCCTTGTGGAGTCATCGATGAAGGTAACGTAATAGAGTGATCCTCCGAGTGAGGCGACGGGAGCTGGACCCCAAACATCCGTGTGTACCAGTTCCAGCTTCTCCGCCTTGGGCTCCCTTCCATCTTTGGAAAAACTCACTCGTTTCTGCTTTCCAAGAATGCAGCTCTCGCACACGTGAGACTCAATCGCCTTGAGTTCGGGCAGCAGCCCGTTCTTTGCCATGATCTTCATCCCCTTCTCACTCATGTGCCCCAGCCTGCAATGCCACAATTCGGTCTTCTTGGTGCTATCAACAACACCAGCCGAGTCTCTCACGCTCGTCGTCATGTAAAGTGTGCCCGTCTTATGACCTCGAGCTATGGTCATGGCGTTCCTCGAAACTTTCCACGACCCATCTCCAAATGACACCCGGTGACCATCACTATCAAGTTGGCCCACCGAAATTAGGTTCCTCTTCAACCCCGGCACATGTCTGACCTTGGAAATCCTCCAAGTTTGCCCATTTGACATCTTTAGGTTGATATCTCCCATCCCGACTACATCGAGTGGCTCGTCATCTGCAAGAAATACCTTTCCATAATCACCCGAGACGTAATTCAACATCACCTCTCGCTGTGCAGTAGTATGGAAAGAAGCCCCTGAGTCCAGCACCCAGGAATCGATCGGTGAGTCGACCGAACAGAGAAGGACGTCCCCATCGTCGTCATCCTCTTGTGTTACCGCATTGGCGGTTCCCTTCTTCTTGTTGTCACTCTTCCCCCGAGAACGACAATCCCTCTTGAAGTGCCCCGTCTTCCCACAATTCCAACACTCATTATCCTCGGACTTCGAGCTATCTCTTCCACTCCTAGACTTGGATCTCCCTCTGTTCCTGTTAGCATTCCTACCCGAGTTTCTTCCCCGGTTCTCCACACTCAAGGCCGAACTGGAAGACTTTCCCTTGAAATCCTTTCTCCGGATTTCCTCGGCTAGGATCTTATCTCTAACTTCGGAGAACTGCAGATTCTCCTTCCCCATAGAGTTGCTAACAGCTGCCCGCATGGGCTCCCAACTATCCGGCAAAGACGCAAGTAGGATCAAAGCGTAAATTTCATCATCGAAATTCACCCCGACTCCTTTCAATTTATCCAAGATGGAATTCAGCTCGTTGATGTGGTTGGCTGCGTTTGCATTGTCCGACATCTTCAGGTTGAACAACTGCTTCATGAGATACACCTTGTTGTTCGCTGAAGGTTGCTCGTACATGTTTGATAGGGCAGCCATCAAATCCTTGGTTGTGGTAATTGAGCGCACGTTGAATGACACGTTTGAAGCCAAGGACAAACGTATCAATCCCAACACCTGCCTGTCGAGGCTTTCCCATTCCTCGTCATCCTTGATCTTCTCCGGTCTACCCTTCAAAGGAATTCCGAGCTTTTTCCCGTAAAGGTAGTCCTCGATCTGCATCTTCCAGTGCCCATAGTTATTCCCGTCAAATTTCGTAACCCCGAACGAGGTGGTGGTGTCCGTCATCGCTTTTCCCCGATCGCTATAACCCTAGCGCTCTGATACCATTTGTTGGGAAATTCGCGTCCAAATTCCCCTCTTGAAAAGCAATACGAACAAGCAAGAACGAAAAATACGGAATAAAAGAACATGAAGAATTATAATGGTTCACCCGTTAACGAGGGCTACGTCCACTCTTGCCGCTGCAATAATTCACTAGAATAATTATCAGACTTGATTACACGACTTTGTAATGCTATAATTGATTCTAGACTTTCTGGAGGTGTTAACCCTAATGTTCACGCACATAGGGTTTAAATAGGGGGGACAAAACTTGGGGGACAAGAAAATCCCGCTGGCAGAAATCCGCAAAACGGCGCCCGCCGTTTTGCCACTGGCGACCGCTGTTTAGAAACCGCGCCCGCCGTTTCCCTTTTGGCGCCCGCCGAAAGGCCAAATTATTGGCAAATCCTCGACCCGACTTTTCTCCGAGTTCAGCGCCCGCTGAACCCATTCCAGCGCCCGCTGGAGAGATCCCGCGACCGCTGATTCCCAAACAGCGGTCGCCGTTTGGCCTGGATCATCTCCTCGTCGTTTTCTCGTCTTCTCGGCGTGAATCGGCCTCCATACTCAACAATGTCCTCGATGGAAGCTCGGCGAAGGAAGTAAACGAGGTCAATTCTAGCTACACCAGAGAAGATGGAGTTTCTGAGGCCACCGAAGAGGCTTTGGTAGTGTTGGGAGGAGACGACAAGGCAAAGCGACTTTATGTCCTCCATGAAGGCGCGGTGAAGGAAGTAACCGGGGCCGAACCTCGACTCTTGCTAGAAGAGTCTCACCGGCTTAGAGGCATGCAACCAAGTAAGGCCGGAGTGACCAAGCTGATTAAAGATGAAGCGGTGAACGAAGTAACCGTGGGAAAAACTAGGGTCTCTGATGAAGAGTCTACACGACTAGACCATGTGCCGCTTGGGCATATGAGGAAAGTCAATTTGAAGGATCGAGTGTTTCTCGATTTATGGAGTGTTTCTAAACCTGGTGAGCCATGTGCGCTTGGAAAGCGATCGAGAGGGTATATCTCGAATTGGGCTCACAATTCGAAGAAGACACTCGGGTATGTACGTTCCGATTCATGGGGACCTTTGAAGATCCAATCTTCTAAGAACTAGGCCCGTTGGGGCATTTGGAGGAAGACGAGGGACGAGACTATTGAGGGCCATGTGATTTTGCTTTATGGTTTGATGTGCGATGTGATTTCGCATACGCGATGAGATTTCGCGGTTTCTCGTCAAGGTGGAGATTGTTAAAATATGACTCAAATCCGTAGGAATTTTGTTTCCTTATTTAGGATAATTAGAATTATATTGTATTCAATATAATTCTATTCCTTATGGATTTAGGAGTCATATATTAGGAAAAGGGTTTATTTCTATTCCTATTGGTTACCTAATTTATAGGTTTTCTACACCTATAAATAGGGATCTCCATAGACACAATTATGAGTGTAGAACACGATTTAATACCATCATAGAGATAGATAATATTGTGTGAGATTAGAGGGTTTTAGAGTGGATATCAATCCTTGTAATCGTCGCCAATATTATAGTAAAAGTTCTCGTCGTTCCTCCCGTGATTTTTCCCGATTTGGGTTTCCACGTAAATTCCTTGTCTTCTTTACTTGTCTCCTTCTTCTTTATTTATTGTTAAGTTATTTTCGGGGTTCCGCATTATTATTCGTACTATACATTGTCGATCTACAACAAGTAGTATCTAGTGGCACCGGTCTTGATCGTGTGGCGTTCAGAGCTTTGTCCCGTAACAAGTGGTATTACAGCCACGTTACGATCCTAAAAGCTAAAAAGTGGTATCGGAGCAAGGCAACGATCCCGTGACCTTCCAGAGCCAGACTACTATCCTACTACCTTCAGGAGCAAGGTTTCGATGACGAGCGTGAGGTACAATCTACCGAATTTAAGTCTCAACACGAGGTTTCCTATTTGGCAATACAAGATGAGGTTAGTCCTCAGATCTCTTAAGCAAGAGATTGTTCTACTTGGAATTGACAACAAGCCGAAAGACATGAAGCATGACGAGTGGGTGGAGCTCGATCAGATGGCTATGGCGACCATAGGGCTTCATGTTTCGGATTCTTTGACTGAGGAAATGACGGAGGCGAAGACCGCAAAGGAATTATGGGAGTTGTTGGAATCGATGTGCGTTGAGAAAACGGTGTCCAGCAAGCATCACTTGAAGAGAAGTCTCTACTTCCTCAAGATGGCGGAGGGGTCGTCGATTCAAGACCATGTAGCGAGATTCAAGGAGCGTGTAGCTGACCTTGGAAAAATTGGCGTGAAGATCGAAGATGATGATCTTGCGTTTTGGATGTTATGCTCGCTACCCCCCTCCATGGCGGCTTTTCGGGACACGCTTCTCTATGGACGAGATAGTCTCACGTTTAAAGACGTAATTTCGGCTCTCTCTTCAAGGGAAAACGTACAAAGGATGGAGTCTAACAAGGATGGTGTGCCCGATGTGGGTGAAGGACTTAACGTCCAAAAGAAGTACCGTGATAAAGGTAGCGGCTCGGGGAATTCGAAGTCGCGACTGTTGGTATATGTCCTTCGATCCTACGTGTGCAATCGATAAAGTCATAAGGTCGTCTATGGATGTTAAATGATTATTTGATAATATTAAATTGTTGGGAACAATATAATATTGATCGATAAATCATACCTACAGGGTCACACACGGACTCAAAGATGATGTACGTTGCTTGATAAATATATTGATTTAGAATCAATATTTACGTGGAATTAATTAACATGCATGTGATGCATGGCTTGCATGGATGCATGTCACATAGTGTGACATGGCATGCCACACAAGCAAGTGGGACCACATACAATGCATAGTGGCATGTGTATGTGGCATGACCTTTCACCTCCTTTGTAACCCCTTTGCATGATTATGGTGCATTATTATGCCCATTATGTTGTAGGTTACAAAGGGGTGTAATGGGATGCATAATGATGCACTAATAGAGATGAAAATCAGATTTTCATCACACAATTGCATTAGCCACGAAATTCCACTCAAATATAGAGAAAAGAGGTGATCTTGGAGATTCATTCTCAAGCAAGCAAAGTGTTCGTCATCCGGGTTCGTGTGCAACACGTAGAGGCCGGGCCATTTGTGCGGCTTCAACATCCAGGCGATCTAGACAAGAAGAGTGACGAGGTCATTCTCAAGGCTGATCCATGAAGGTGGTTCAATCGACTCAACACCACCTTCATCAACATCAACGAGGCACGCTACACCGGTTGTAAGTGTTCTTGTTAATCTCTCTCTATATATATATATTGGATGTATATATATATATATATAAATATGTGTCTATACATATATATGTGTGCACTAAGATCATGGCATAGTAGATCTATTGCTTTACACGCTTCCGCACACACGGTATATCGATTGGATCGGTATACCGGTACCTTCAATTGGTATCAGAGCCTAGGGCTCGTGCACACTTTTGTGTTGGACACGAAGGTTAAATCAACATAATTGGATTGTTTGTTTAATTTTGATTATGTGATTAGATGTAAGGCCGGCCACCGTTAGTGGTCGGGTGAATGATTTCGTCGTTTTTTACGTTTCGATTGGCCATAGTCTTTTGAGGGCTGCGTCCCTTGGAATCATTTGTAATAGATAGGTTTTTCTATTATATTTGTATTGTACTATTTGTAAGCGATGGACTTGGTCCATGGTTCGATGGAGGATCTTGGCTCTCCGGCGAAAACGAGAAGAAACGAAGCAAAACGAAGCAAAGCGGACAAAACCGGGCTGCTGGAGCCAAACGGCGGGCGCCGTTTGTGCTCCAGCGGGCGCTGTTTTAATTTGGCGGGCGCCGTTTTGGAAACGGCGACCGCCGAAAGCTCTTTTTTGGGGCAGACGGTTTTTTGCCCTTTCGGCGGGTGCCGTTTTGGAAACGGCGACCGCCGGTGGTGTTCAGCGACCGCTGGTTGTAAAACGGCGGGCGCTGTTCGTGGTTTTTGGGGTAATGACTTGTTTTGACCAAAATCGGTGAGCACGGAACTAAAACGGAGGGCGAGGACCAGTCCAGAAGATGTTCAAGGCCTATTTTGGTGCTTTTAATCTTTTCGTTTAAGAGTTGTGAGGTTCTAAGGGCCTTTCGATTACGTATTTAATTGCTTTGCTAGTTATAGGATGTTTTATGTTATAAATGTTCAACTTACATATAAACACCTATGCATGCAAGTTCCCAAAATAATGAGTATAATGTCTTGTCCAAAACATCACACTCATAAAGCCCTCGATCATAAGTTGGTAGGTCCGCCTTAGCGAGGTACTACTTGTTATCTTGGGATAAGTGGGAGTAAGGGTTAGACCCTTACACGTGACTTTGGTTTTCTCATCGATAGATCCACTGCAGGCGTGGCTATCGAGACATGAGATGAGAATGGGATTCTCATCGACCGAGAGTGATATTAGATATCATTGACATGGTTGTGTCTACCTATCTTGAAATACTTAAGTGCGGACTCAGTCGGCTTAAAGATTTGCAAGATGAGGATCTCGGAATCGTTTTGTTCTAAGGGACAATGATATTGGATATCAATTGAACAAAATGAAATAAATAAGTACAATTGTTAGACAACCTTATTTGTTTACCGCTTTGTGGATGTTTAAATATTTTATGTATCTTTCTTTTGTAGTTTATCATGTTAATTTCAACTCGATTCAAGTTTGGTTCAATTCTTGATTATGAAAAATTGAACAACATAAATTTTCTTGATTCACAACGTTATTTGAGGATGGTCCTCAAATACGAAGACAATGAAAATGTGTTAGATAACCACATCCTAAGATATCATTGAACAACTTAATAACATGTTCGGGGAATATGCTAAGATTGAGCGGTTCGGTATGACCAGGGTCATCGCTTCAGCTAGGCTGGAAAAATGGTAATATATGGAATCACATGTGCAACAAATGATTGGATTATTTGCTTCAATTGACCGCCTAGATTTTTCCTATGATGATTATTTGGCAACCGATTTCATACTTCAATCTCATGATGGTTATAATGCCTTTAGGCTAAATTTTCCATATGAATGGTTTGAAGAAATCGCTTCGTGAGCTCCACGGGATGCTCAAGGCTCCTGAGCCGGCGATAGAGAAGGACCCTAAGAGGGAAATTCTTATGATATGGGATAGGGTATTCAAAAGAGCATGGGCAAGAAGGCTACTAGGGTTCCTAGGGAATCTCAATGCGTCTACTGCAAAAGTGTTGGACACTACTTGCAAACTTATAAAAGTTCATATTTTATTCAATTTCAAAACAAATGCCTAATTTGCCTTTCATTTGATGGATTATAAGGTTATGATTATTTACACCTCGGGGAGTGATTTAATCCAAAACTCTTAAGTTCATCAATGACACAAATTAGAGACTTTCGAGCCATTGGATGGCGTGAATCGAATGTCTGGTTGGCTCCCTCATATTTTATGAGAGATAGGGCTTCAATTGCATGATAATATCGCTGGTTAGAAAACTTCGATTTTCACTTACGATTTATCACGTTTTGACATTGAGATAATTTTGAATGGGAAATTTGAATGAGACTCAATTATTGGGAATAATTGAATTTGCCCAAAGTTCAAAGAAGATGTGAAGAACGGGGTTGCTTCATCTTCAGGTATTAATGTTATAGACATTAAATTTCGCAAATTTTACTTCTTGGGTATTGGATGCCAAACGTAGTTCTCACATTTGTATGTGGAGGAACTACATAGAAGTATAAGTTTGGTGAGTAGAGATGTCGATCTACGGGCGAGAAATGGAGCGAAGGTCGCTGCATTAGCCGTATGATCATATGATTTTGTTTTGCCTTAGGGCCTTGTTTTAGTATTATAACTATGTAATTTCGTACCTCAATAAACAATGAATATTGGTTCAGTATTTGATACTGATGGATTAGTTTTTCACTAATTAAATAGTTTGATAACTATTTTAATTGTGAACTATTCTTTGTTTTGGTACGATTATTACATTATTTATGTATACTTTAAACTCAACAAATCATATATAACATTAACACAAAAGTCCAAATCGAATAAGTCTCAATGAGACATAACTGTAACATTGTTGATTAGATCAAAATCTAAACATGTAACGAATCTTCTTTTAGAAGGCATTCTAGATACATTTGACTTGGAGTCATTTGATACATGTGAATGATGTTTGATGGACAAAGATAACAATGACATCTTTCTTGGAGAAAGGAGAACATGTGAGTGATTAATTAGGGATGATCCATACTGATGTATGTGGAACCTATCAGTTCACAAGCACATGAAGGTTATGATTCGGAAAAGAGAAAACAAACTATATTAGATATAGTTCGACCATTCGATGAGAGGTCTAAATGAACTACTGGTCTTGTAATACCCACGACTAATTTTTCGAAACTATTTAATATAATAAAAAAAATATATATATACACACGTTAAATTTAAAATACTAAGTATTTAGTTACTTAACATGAATTTAATTGATTAAAATACTTTCATTAAATTTTATGAGATATACTAGTACATTATACTTGGAGTAGTACTACTATAATGTTTTTCTTAGAAGATGCTACATTATGATAGGTGTGTAATAGGTAAAGGGGTGATTAAACATATGTAGGGAAAATATTTTAACATGTCTTCTTCCATGCCATGTGCTCTCTCTCTCTCTCTCTCATCCCATGTGATAGTATAATGTGTTAGGGAGATACGGTAAGATTTCTTTAGATTTGATAAGATTCACATGTCGGTATAATTGAGCCTATAAATACCGTCTCATTATTTGATCATTTCACACCAAAATACATTCTCTCATCCCTCCTCTCTCATTCCTCCTCCATTTCTTATCTCTTAAGCCCACGGTAAATCCAGAAATAATGCATATTTACATGTAGAAATTTATACATACACTTCCTTTTGTTGATTTAAATAAAACACTAAGCTTACATCAAGCTCTACTTCATCCTATGTCCACCTAGAAAACCCTTTCGTTTTGGTCGTCTATGACCCGAAACCATGTTCATATGTCAATCTTCTTCCACCCTCTTCGAGAACCCGTATACTCCCCGACGAACCGAACCCATGGATCCCCTTGTTCAAGACCATCCCTGAACCCGAACCGCTGCTCGAACACCATATGAACCATGGACCCCCAAGACAAATGTCGAACTTCTCGACTAACATATAAGACCTCACAATCAGCCCGTACGTGGACCTAATCATTTCCGTAAAATCCACTGAACCACCCCATACCACCTACGGAATTATCGACACCCAGATGCTTCGGTCGAACCATCCCCACAAATCTCCTTTTAGACAATTAGACCATCCGATCAGCCCGTATATGAACCGAAACCTATCCGTAAGTCACTCGAACCTGTTGGAAATCGACTACCCGGGATGCGTTCGTTCGATCACTCGAACATCCGAACACTCCCAGTCGACCTCCTCAGTCGCTACTACATTCGCTTTCCCAGCCCGTGCCCCGATTCACGCCCAGCCGCTGCCCCGAAGGACAACCGCGCGAGCCGAGCGGGCTGCCTGGAAAACGCCAAAACGGCGGTCGCCGTTTAGGAATGGCGGTCGCCGTTCCTTCGCGAACAGCAACTCGACGTTGCTGTTCCGGGCTCGTTTCCGGGTCGTTTTTCCTCATCCGACTACCGATCCGGAGGTCCTAGAACCCCCAGTAGTCGAGGAATACAACCCACAACCCCGGAACCCGATCTACGCTCAAAGTATGATCAACGAGTAAAAGTGAGATCGAATAATTTGCGGAATTAAAGATCCGATCTCATACCTTAGCGGTCGAATTGTTGAGACCTTAGCGATTGCTAGCGTATGCCTCTTCCCCGACTCCAACCGTTGTGTGGGCAACGATCCGTTGGGTCTCCTTGTCTGCTTTCTCCTTTCTCTACCAGCGTAATATTCTTTTTCTCTCTGAGAGAAAAATATTAGCGCTATACAATTTATTTTTACAGAGAAAAATCTTAATTGCGCTAAAGCAATAATTTTTCTCAGAAAAATAAAAAGCTGAGGACTGTAGGTTTAGGATAGGCAAGGGGGGGTTTTTATAGAGTTACACTAGGGACCTCTTAGGTAAATAAATTCAAGGCTAAAATGCAATATTAATTAACTTGGAGTCCTTAAAAAGAAATCCTTAATTAATTACATTTTTAATTATTATTAATTCCACTAAATAATAATAATTGAATTCCCGAAATTTATTTAATATTATTTCAACAATAATAATTCCGCCGAAATTACATATACGACTTTCCCCGTGTTTAAGATATCGAACGTCCACGAATTTATTTAATTACTAATAATTAAATTAATTCGTCTCTTATTATCCGAGACTAGTACCACTCAACCTTATTATCATGTGGAACAAATCCACCTGCAGGGTTTACATGATAAACTTTATGAGCTCATCTTGGGGACGTTATCAACCCGATAAACGGGACACGGTTTCCTGTCTATAATCTATAGCATGCCGTGAGTACAATTACGATTCCCAATTTACCGAGTATCTCGACTAATCAATCAGTCTCACTCATTGGCAAGTTAAAGAACCGAGAATTGGACACACGCACCTATAATTATATAGGGATTAGGAATTCGTATATCCGTAATTCTGAGGTCTAGTTCGATTACGTCGATTAGTATAAATCGAACGCCCTCCCGTGGTCCTGCTCAATACACCAAGTGTACAAGTGTAACATAATAGTCAAGACCAACTATTACCCAGTTACACTACGACGTACCGATGGATTGTCCCTGTCCATCTAAGTCGTGAGCTTCTGTTCGATAGTATACGAGTAACCGACAGTATGATCTTCCGCGTGTCTCCTCACGCCATACTGTCTACAACGTATATATCTAGGACTATTGCATTCATGTACAAGATAGACAAAATGCCGACGGTTTGATTAATAGATAATGTAAAACACAGATAAGGAGTTCCATATTGTCACTAAACTAGACATTTAGAATATAACTCCATCAGAACCATCCCCACAAACTCAGCTCTGTCGGAGACCCTTCCCTCATGATCGAGAAAGTCGTTCGAGTGCATCTCATCGACCACCTTCATTTCCACCATTATTGAAGCCCCGACTCAACTGTCGACGCCACTGGACATCACTTCACCGGAGTCCCGACACGATCCTCCTCAGGCCGAAGTCGAAACCCCACTCGCTACTCCTTCACCCCGAGATGTCGTCCAGTAGTCGAACGTGTGCAAGCGTCGAGCACCGTCGTAGACCCGCCGCTGTTCTCATTGAACACACGGCTGACCACCGTGACTTCCATCATCAACCATACCTCTCCTCATCCACCGCGTCAAATCCTCTGTCCAAATCGCCAATTATCGCCGGCAATCGGAATCCGTCGGCCCTCTTCCGTAATGTCGCCGTTACCGATTTCATTCAAAGCCCTTGTCGTCAACACTCCAAAGTTACCCAAATTCTCTCTCTCACGGTCAAAGAAGGAAAATAATATTAAGACCTTGACCATTTCTTATCGTCATCGTTCAGCTCTCTTTTCCCTCTGTGCAAATCCCTTCCGAAAATGAAAGTAAAATTATGGATTAGGGTTTTTGCTCTTCCCGTTCCTTTCCCCAAATGAGTGATGACCCTTTTAGTCCAATCCCAAAACTTCTAAATATTCCAAGCCCAAATCTCCTAAATCCTCAAAGCCCATTTTGCTCCCAAAGCCCATTTTAAGCACATACGTTCCTACCCATTTATATAAACACAAACCCTTATACATTTATAGTGATATGTTGAAGTTTAATAATAATAATAATAATAATAATAATAATAAATAATAATTATAATAATAATAATAATTATAATAAAGAGACTCGCATCGGTTCACTCGGGACATAACATCTTGCACGCTAAGGATTTCAACATTTCGGCACGCGCCCACAAGGTAGGGTCTTTCTTATATCTCTTTTAATGTTGTAAATTTAAATGTGACGTACATGAACTGTTTTCGAGGCGACTGAACGATATTATGTTATAAGACCTGTGATCCCATGAGGGGTCAGTGACCGAACTAAGGGTCATCGGGGAGAGCCCGCCGTGTTTTATGTGCGCACCACATGTTTCAAGTATTTTATGTTTATCGTTAATGTCTTTCGCATTTGTGAATATGTTTATGTGTGGAATATTTGAATTATCGGCATTAGACTGGATATAGATTTTCTCTACTGAGTCGTTGAACTCACCCCTTCAACACATTGTTTTTAGGTACGACTGAGGATGTCCACGGAGGAGACGACGGGACAATGGAATAAATTTATAAAAGAATATTATGTTTAATAATTATATATATTTTCCGCTGCAATATATGAAGAATTACGATGATTCATGATAAGTATGTTGGTGTGCTGATAACACCTTGAAGTAATTATGAAGTGATTATGATTTAATCCAGTCTGTTATGACACGGATAAGTACGAAATGTTTTTCAAAGAATTAAGTTTTGTAGCGCCTCGGGTTTTATAAAAATAAAAATATTCCTTATTTTACTAATACTAAATAAATTATAGTATTTATTTTAAGTTACGAAAGGCGGGGCGTTACAGTATGGTATCAGAGCTTGAGTTTTATGATTCTGTAGACTCACTCGGTTATATATACTATCTATGATAAAAAGGTTTTCCATTTGTCCTCGTCCTTCCTCGGCGACATCCTCAAAGGTAAAGGTAATATATATTTATACGTATTTGATGGTTTTTACCTTCAAATAGAATTCATGTGTATTTTAGTTATGAATCCTCTAAGTGAGTTGAATTCCTAAATCTCAATTAGCTGACATACTATCGGTTAAGGAAAACTTAGAGTATGGAAGAACCTCTGTGGTAGAAACAATCTTGGCCATGGGCGAAGCGAGACACAAGCCTACCATAGGAACGAAAATAAAATTGAGAACCAATGCCATAATGTAAACGAGAGTTGTAGGAAACAACCTCTTAATAGCACTCCACAGCTGACAAGTATGTTGTGAATGCGAGAAGAAATATCAAGGGTCATGCATCAAAGGTCCCTTAAAGTTCCATCAGACGGGGAATCATATATGCCCACAACCCGATCAAAGTACCGGAGCACCCCAAGGACAGAACATATCAGGAATATGATAAAATTCCGGAGGAAATGCCCGCATGAATGCAATGATACGCGATGAAGCTGAAAAGAACCCTGGAGTAACGACAGGTAAGTTGAACATTTCTAGAGTTCCTGCTTTTGTACTATTTGATACTGGTGCTTCACACTCGTTCGTATCTAGTAAATTTCACGACTTAGCTGGACTCCATAGTACTATAGTAGATAACCTACTAGAGATTAGCATGCCTTCAGGAAGTACTATGGTAACGAACAAACTAACCAAGGAAATGGAGATCGAAATTGAAGGTAACAACTTACCGCTAATGCGCATACGTTATAGAGATGAAGGATTTTGGCCTCATCCTCGGGATGGATTGGCTCGACAAGTGTCAAGCTAAAATCCAATGCCGCGAACGTGAGATCAATTTCTCACTATATGAATGAGAAAATATTAAATACAATGGGACAAAATACAAGACGAAACCCCGAATAATATCCGCCATGAAGGCAATGATGTTGATGCGAAGGAAGAAGTGTGAGGGTTATCTCGTTAGCGTAGTCAATAAATTAAACCCAAAAATTTCGCCAACAGGCGTATCAAATCGAGAATTTTTAAATATCATTCCGGAAAACTTGCCGAAAGTACCACATAACCTACATAGAATTTAAAGATCGACTTGGTGCCAGGACAAACACCAATATCTAAAGTACCTTATCGGATGGCACTCGACGAGTTGCAGGATTTGAATAATCAAGTTTAGGAGCTGTTGGACCTTGAATTTATCCGACCCAGTGTCTCACTCTGGGGAGCGTCAACTCTCTTTGTGAATAAGAAGAAGAAGGAATATGGGTCACTACGCATGTGTGTCGATTTTAGGAAGCTGAATCGACTCACAGTGAATTATAAGTACTCACGTCCAAGAAATGAAGATTTGTTCGACCAGCTGCAAAGTGCAGGTCCTTAAATGAACTTAAGATTGGGATATCATCACTTAAGAATTTAAAAGAGTGATATTCTGAAATTAACATTTAGGACTCGTTATAGACACTACGAGTTCGTAGTAGTAATACCATTTGGGTTAAGTAAAGCATCAACCTTTTTATGGACTTAATGATCAGAGTGTTCATTTACATTCTTAATTACTCGGAATTCTCAACGAACACGAAGTTCAGCTACACATTATATTGAAGAAGCTTCGTACACAGAAGTTGTACACGAAAAATTAAAAGTGTGAATTTTGGATAGACAAAGTGGCATCCTTTGTTCATATACTCTCTTCGTTCAAGTTATCGAAGTAGATCCAATTAAGACCAAAGTCGTGAGCGAATGGTGTGCTCCGACAAATGCAGGCAAAGAACAAAGTTTATTGGGTTTGGCAGATTATTATCAAAAATTTATTTAGGGATTTAAAAAAAAAAAAAAAAGTTAAACCAATTACTCGATTAACAAGAAAGAATGAATTTCGTCTGGACTACAGATATAAGGAAATCTTTTTCTAAGCTGAATGAGGAAGCTCACTACAGCACAACACCGGTATTAAGAATACCTGATCCCATAG
The DNA here is from genome assembly GCA_954870475.1 of Euphrasia confusa. Lineage (NCBI taxonomy): Eukaryota > Viridiplantae > Streptophyta > Magnoliopsida > Lamiales > Orobanchaceae > Euphrasia > Euphrasia confusa. The sequence continues at coordinate 11,436,699 of OX940949.1, read as the reverse complement.
AAGATTTTGCTAACTAGAAGAGTTATGCATTTTAGTTTGGTCAAAGCTGTCTCCTGATGCAACATGGGAAGGGTGTTGCTTAGGATTCAAGACGACTTAAACCTCACGAGATAGCCTATCCAACGTACAATATAATTTTATGTAGTAGTGCATGCCTTAAAGATATGGCAACACTACTTGTACGGAAGCAAGATATATGCACCGACCATACGATATTGAAGTATTTATTTACTTGGGAACAACATAGTACGAGCCAAAGAAGATTGTTGGAACTCGTAAAAGATTATGGCTTCATCATTAGTTATCATCCAGGTAAAGCTAATGTGGTGACAAGTATCTGGATTCGAATAAGGTAAGTTGACATACTTACTTTCCTATCTAGATCGATTGATTTGCTAAAATGCATATTCTGATGGTGTAGCCATCGAAAGATCTAGTGTTAACCTCAGTAACACTACATCCGACTTTAGGAGAGAGAATCGAAGAATCTCAATTCCAAGATATATTTTTGAAGGAAATATGGGAAATAGCTATGAGAAAAGACATTAAGGTTGCATTATTACAAGCGATGACCCCTTAATTTACTAAGGAATAACTTGTGTTTTTAAAGATGATGAACTAAGGAAAACAATATTGAGTGAAGCTCATTGTGCTCCTTACACAGTACATCCTAGTGGGAACATAATGTATTAGTATTTTCGATTCATGTTCTGGTGAAGAGCTCTGACGAAGGACATTACATCTTTCATAAAAAGATGTGTAGGCTGTCAACAAGTTAATGCCGAACACCAACGACCATCAATATTTTTGGTACGACCGTTGGAAATACCCTAATAGAAGTGGGAACACAGTACAATGAACTTTTAGCAAGTTTACTGTGGTCAACCAAGAGTAATAAGGTTGTTGGGTTATCTTTAACCATTAACCGAAGTCGAAGCAAATTTTTTCAATAAAAATGACTTTCATTATGGAACCATACGCTCAGACCTACATTAGAGAGATTTTCAAGTTACACGAGGTACTGGTTTCTATAGTATCTGGCCGACATATACTTTTGACATTGAACATTTGAAAAAGTTTGCAGAACGCACTATGATCAAAGTTAAGGTTTAATACGGCCTACCTCAAACAGATGGACAATTTGAAAGGACGATTAAAATATTGGAAGATATGTTGAGAACGTGCGTCCTCGTCCTAGGTACTTAATAGGAGACACTTCTACTTGACTTCGCATATAATAGCGTTTATCAATCAACCATTGATATGGCCCCGTACCAAGATTTGTATGGGAGAAAGTGTAGGTTCCCCATACACTACAATGAGGTAAGTGAGAGGAATTGTGTTTCGTACCTGAGTTAGTCTAAACGGATTGTTTAACATATTGAGACCATTTCAAATTGGATTAAAGACAGGAGCCTTATGCCGCTCGTCGAAGGAAAGAGTTAAACTTTGAGGTTGGAGATAAAGTCTTTCTAAAGGTAACACCAATTATAAGGAATTTTAAGATTTGGTGAGAAAGAAAATTAAAATGAAGTTTTATTGGACCATTCAAAATTCCCAAAAACAGTTGAAGACTTGCGTATGAATTAGCTTTACCTCCAAATGAGTCAGTAGTACATAATGATTTTCTCGTATCCATGCTAAGAAAATGTGTGCATGACCCAAGTTATGTTACAAGGAACTAGATGTTAATAAAGACTTGATATCCGAGGAAAACTCAAGACGTCATTTTAGAACGAAAGATCCATCAGTTAAGGAATAAAGACGTTGGCTTAATCAAAGTACATTGGAAACCTCACAAAGAAGTCATGTGGAACGTGAGTAATTATTTCGCTTAACTATCCAAATCATTTCGATTGAGGTAAGTAATTTAATTTCGAGGACGAAATTATTTTTAAGGGGAGTAGTATTGTAATACCCACGACTAATTTTTCGAAACTATTTAATATAATAAAAATATATATATATATACACACGTTAAATTTAAAATACTAAGTATTTAGTTACTTAACATGAATTTAATTGATTAAAATACTTTCATTAAATTTTATGAGATATACTAGTACATTATACTTGGAGTAGTACTACTATAATGTTTTTCTTAGAAGATGCTACATTATGATAGGTGTGTAATAGGTAAAGGGGTGATTAAACATATGTAGGGAAAATATTTTAACATGTCTTCTTCCATGCCATGTGCTCTCTCTCTCTCTCTCTCTCATCCCATGTGATAGTATAATGTGTTAGGGAGATACGGTAAGATTTCTTTAGATTTGATAAGATTCACATGTCGGTATAATTGAGCCTATAAATACCGTCTCATTATTTGATCATTTCACACCAAAATACATTCTCTCATCCCTCCTCTCTCATTCCTCCTCCATTTCTTATCTCTTAAGCCCACGGTAAATCCAGAAATAATGCATATTTACATGTAGAAATTTATACATACACTTCCTTTTGTTGATTTAAATAAAACACTAAGCTTACATCAAGCTCTACTTCATCCTATGTCCACCTAGAAAACCCTTTCGTTTTGGTCGTCTATGACCCGAAACCATGTTCATATGTCAATCTTCTTCCACCCTCTTCGAGAACCCGTATACTCCCCGACGAACCGGACCCATGGATCCCCTTGTTCAAGACTATCCCTGAACCCGAACCGCTGCTCGAACACCATATGAACCATGGAACCCCAAGACAAATGTCGAACTTCTCGACTAACATATAAGACCTCACAATCAGCCCGTACGTGGACCTAATCATTTCCGTAAAATCCACTGAACCACCCCATACCACCTACGGAATTATCGACACCTAGATGCTTCGGTCGAACCATCCCCACAAATCTCCTTTTAGACAATTAGACCATCCGATCAGCCCGTATATGAACCGAAACCTATCCGTAAGTCACTCGAACCATCCCCACAAACTCAGCTCTGTCGGAGACCCTTCCCTCATGATCGAGAAAGTCGTTCGAGTGCATCTCATCGACCACCTTCATTTCCACCATTATTGAAGCCCCGACTCAACTGTCGACGCCACTGGACATCACTTCACCGGAGTCCCGACACGATCCTCCTCAGGCCGAAGTCGAAACCCCACTCGCTACTCCTTCACCCCGAGATGTCGTCCAGTAGTCGAACGTGTGCAAGCGTCGAGCACCGTCGTAGACCCGCCGCTGTTCTCATTGAACACACGGCTGACCGCCGTGACTTCCATCATCAACCATACCTCTCCTCATCCACCGCGTCAAATCCTCTGTCCAAATCGCCAATTATCGCCGGCAATCGGAATCCGTCGGCCCTCTTCCGTAATGTCGCCGTTACCGATTTCATTCAAAGCCCTTGTCGTCAACACTCCAAAGTTACCCAAATTCTCTCTCTCACGGTCAAAGAAGGAAAATAATATTAAGACCTTGACCCATTTCTTATCGTCATCGTTCAGCTCTCTTTTCCCTCTGTGCAAATCCCTTCCGAAAATGAAAGTAAAATTATGGATTAGGGTTTTTGCTCTTCCCGTTCCTTTCCCCAAATGAGTGATGACCCTTTTAGTCCAATCCCAAAACTTCTAAATATTCCAAGCCCAAATCTCCTAAATCCTCAAAGCCCATTTTGCTCCCAAAGCCCATTTTAAGCACATACGTTCCTACCCATTTATATAAACACAAACCCTTATACATTTATAGTGATATGTTGAAGTTTAATAATAATAATAATAATAATAATAATAATAATAATAATAAATAATAATTATAATAATAATAATTATAATAAAGAGACTCGCATCGGTTCACTCGGGACATAACATCTTGCACGGTAAGGATTTCAACATTTCGGCACGCGCCCACAAGGTAGGGTCTTTCTTATATCTCTTTTAATGTTGTAAATTTAAATGTGACGTACATGAACTGTTTTCGAGGCGACTGAACGATATTATGTTATAAGACCTGTGATTCCATGAGGGGTCAGTGACCGAACTAAGGGTCATCGGGGAGAGCCCGCCGTGTTTTATGTGCGCACCACATGTTTCAAGTATGTTATGTTTATCGTTAATGTCTTTCGCATTTGTGAATATGTTTATGTGTGGAATATTTGAATTATCGGCATTAGACTGGATATAGATTTTCTCTACTGAGTCGTTGAACTCACCCCTTCAACACATTGTTTTTAGGTACGACTGAGGATGTCCACGGAGGAGACGACGGGACAATGGAATAAATTTATAAAAGAATATTATGTTTAATAATTATATATATTTTCCGCTGCAATATATGAAGAATTACGATGATTCATGATAAGTATGTTGGTGTGCTGATAACACCTTGAAGTAATTATGAAGTGATTATGATTTAATCCAGTCTGTTATGACACGGATAAGTACGAAATGTTTTTCAAAGAATTAAGTTTTGTAGCGCCTCGGGTTTTATAAAAATAAAAATATTCCTTATTTTACTAATACTAAATAAATTATAGTATTTATTTTAAGTTACGAAAGGCGGGGCGTTACAGGTCTCTTTTGGGAACACACAATTCTTGACTTCAACTTATACACTGAATAGGACACCGTCAAAAGCTGTTGATAAGACACCATACGAGGTATGGAAAGGGAAGGTCCCTAACTTGTCTTGTATCAAGGTTTGGGGATGTGAAGCTTATGTGAAGAGAAATATCTCTACAAAGCTTGAACCCAAATCGGATAAATGTTTTTTTGTTGGTTATCCAAAAGAAACACGAGGGTACCACTTTTACAACCAATTCGAGAACAAAGTTTTTGTTGCTCGAGATAGTGATTTTCTTGAAAAGAGTTATCTTTCCTAGAAATTCAGTGGGAGATCGGTTGTCTTGAACGAGGTTCAAGTGAAACAACCAATGATGAATACTCAAGACTAGGTTGAGAGTATTCTTATGGTTTTGGAAGCCATACCAGCCCTCGTAGGTCCGAAAGGAATAAATCTATCTCTATTATTCAAATACTTAGATATTGTGACCAATGAGAGATATGAATTCATGCTTTTTGAAAGCGGTGAACCTTCGACCTAATTCCAAGCTATGACGAGTCCAGCTACTGAAAATTGGCATGGTGCCATGAAATCTGAGATGATATCAATATCTGATAATCAAGTTTGGAACTTGATATATTTGCATCACAGGGTTAGACCCAATGAATGCTAATAGATCTTTAAGATCTAAACAGACAGATGGAAAACCTAGGGTTTTCAAAGCAAGGTTGATGGTAAAAGTTTTATTCACGAGGTGTATTATGGAAAAACTTTCACTAATTGCTTTGATTAAATCATTCAGATTATCTTAGCCATTACTACTCATCTTGATAATGAGTTATGGTAATATTGGATGTTAAAACTAACTTCTTGAATTGGATTCTAGAAGAGGCTGTGTTTTAACACAGCCAAAGAGTTTTATCGATCTTAATAAGGCTGAGAAATTATGCAAGCTTATAGTTCTATTTATGGAATAAAGAATGCATATCGGAGTAGCAATCTTCAGTTCAATGAATCCATACTGGGATTTGGATTTCAGAGGAACTCGGAAGAGTCTTGTTTTACAAGAAGATCAGTGGGAGTTACGTTGTATTAAATGTGTTGTATGTCGGTGACATACTCCTTATTGGAAACAATGTTTCTATGCTTAATTCTATTAAAGAATGGCTTGGGAATTGTTTTTCAATGAATGATCTTGGAGAAGCACAGTACATATTGGGCATCAAGATCTGTCGGAACATATCGAAAATGGTGTTTGGACTTAGTCAAGTGACCTATTTTGATAAAGTACTTGATAAGTTCAGAATGAAAGACGCCAAAAAGGGTCTCATTCCAATGAGTCATGGCACATCTCTTAGCAAGATGCAAGGCCCTACGGGACTTGATGAGCAAAATGGGATGGAAAACATTCCTTATGCTTTGGCAATAGGGTCTATAATGTATGCCATGATATGTACACGACTGGACGTATTGTATGCTTTGAGCATGACGATTCGGTTTCAAGGAAACACAGGTGAGACGCATTAGACTGCGGCCAAGAGTATTCTTATGTACCTTAGATGGGTACTAAAGAATATTTTGTTGTCTTTGGAAGACAAAAAGAGTTGATATTAACAAGCAGTTTGACTGCTAACTTCAAAACAGACTAAGATAATTTCCGATTTTAATCTGGTTATATCTTTTGTCTGGTTGAGGTGAAATTTGCTGGAATAGTTCCATGCAATGCAATATAGCTGATTAAACTACAGAAGCTGAGCACAGTATTGCATTGGATGCAGTAATGTTGGCAGTTAAGATTTGAAAGTTCTTGAATGAACTAGGTGGCGTAACTAGCTTAGCCCATCCGATAATTCTCTATTTATAGTAGAGTTATCGCGCAAGCCAATGAGCTAGGAAGCACCACAAGTCTAAAACTGGTGCTCAGGAAGTTCCACATTATCTAGGAGATAGTTTTGTGGAGACATCGAGATAATAAAATTGCAACTTTTGGTAAGGTTGCAAACCCGCTTTCTAAACCTCTCCAGCAGTTTAAGCTTGAGGCTTTCACAACTGCAATAGAGATCAAACATCTTAGAGATGGGTTGTGATTTCTATTACTGTATTAGATACTTTTGGAGATTTGGTAAACATTCACTCATATGTATAATACATATTTCTTCATATAAATATGGTTTAATTTATATGAATTGTCCAAATGATTAAGTGATATCAATTGGGTTATGAGGTCGACTTACCGCATAATGAAGTCCCAATGGTTGAACTGATATACTTAAATCATATAGTTGTTCCTGGTTCGTATAATCGAGTACGAACAAACCGATAATACAATGAACTAGTTTGTAATGTGTACTATAGCGCCGCTTCATGGGCTAGTGATGTGGGACATCAAGTACAATTACATAGATATTAGCTGGGAGCTAATGATCGAACAGACCCGACTGGAATAGTATTTAAGATTTCGAGTCATAATACTATTTCATTGACTGTCGAGCAATTTCCTCTGACCTGAGTAGTCCAGAGTGATTCCATTGTGAAATGATGTACTTTGATACAAGTAAACGCCTTTCGTAAAAGGAGGTTATAAAACTTGTTATTGGGTATATCAGGAAGCAAGTGGGAGAGCTTGGATTGACAAGATGGGATTGTCCTCCATTTTAAAATGGGATACATGTCTTACCGGCCACTTGGAGAGTCGAGACTGTGGAAAATACGTGGCCACGTCCAGATTCGTATCATAGTGATAAATCTGGTTTTACAGTCTGTCTCAAAGTCCAAGAAAGGTTTGAACCGATTGAGGATGACTCGAGTCTTGCCTCAAGTTCAAACTTAGACATAAAGTGACAACAGGAAATTGGCAGCACACTGGCTCTGAAGGCCAAGTGGGAGATTGTTGGTATATGTCCTTCGATCCTACGTGTGCAATCGATAAAGTCATAAGGTCGTCTATGGATGTTAAATGATTATTTGATAATATTAAATTGTTGGGAACAATATAATATTGATCGATAAATCATACCTACAGGGTCACACACGGACTCAAAGATGATGTACGTTGCTTGATAAATATATTGATTTAGAATCAATATTTACGTGGAATTAATTAACATGCATGTGATGCATGGCTTGCATGGATGCATGTCACATAGTGTGACATGGCATGCCACACAAGCAAGTGGGACCACATACAATGCATAGTGGCATGTGTATGTGGCATGACCTTTCACCTCCTTTGTAACCCCTTTGCATGATTATGGTGCATTATTATGCCCATTATGTTGTAGGTTACAAAGGGGTGTAATGGGATGCATTATGATGCACTAATAGAGATGAAAATCAGATTTTCATCACACAATTGCATTAGCCACGAAATTCCACTCAAATATAGAGAAAAGAGGTGATCTTGGAGATTCATTCTCAAGCAAGCAAAGTGTTCGTCATCCGGGTTCGTGTGCAACACGTAGAGGCCGGGCCATTTGTGCGGCTTCAACATCCAGGCGATCTAGACAAGAAGAGTGACGAGGTCATTCTCAAGGCTGATCCATGAAGGTGGTTCAATCGACTCAACACCACCTTCATCAACATCAACGAGGCACGCTACACCGGTTGTAAGTGTTCTTGTTAATCTCTCTATATATATATATTGGATGTATATATATATATATAAATATGTGTCTATACATATATATGTGTGCACTAAGATCATGACATAGTAGATCTATTGCTTTACACGCTTCCGCACACACGGTATATCGATTGGATCGGTATACCGGTACCTTCAGCGACACGGGAATAAGATGTGTTTCTATTGCAAGAAGAAGGGACACATAAAGTCGGAGTGCTACGCGTTGAAGAATAGGGAGAGCAACAACAATAATTCCGGTAATCGGAATCCGGTGACGTTGGATTAGTAGATGGGAATTTCTATGGAGAACTACTATTGGCTCTAGGCGAGAACTCCAACTTGTGTGATGATTGGATCTTAGACTTGGGTTGCTCGTTTCATATGTGTCCAGACTGAACGTTGTTCGATACTTATGAATCTTTGGAGCATGGTGCAGTGTTTATGGATAATAACACCTCGTGCAAGGTCGAAGGAATTGGGAATATCCGCTTGAAGATGTTCGATGGCACGGTGCGCACGTTAGGCGAGGTAAGACATGTCCCTGACTTGAAGAGGAATTTGATTTCCTTGAGTACCCTTGATATGAAGTGCTAAAAACTCACTTGTAAAGGTGGAGTTTTAAGGGTTACAAAAGGTGGTTTGGTAATATTGCGGGGAAAGAGAAAGACGAGTCGTCTTTATGTCCTCGATGGAAGCTCGGCGAAGGAAGTAACCGAGGTCAATTCTAGCTACACCAGAGAAGGTGGAGTTTCTGAGGCCACCGAAGAGGCTTTGGTAGTGTTGGTAGGAGATGACAAGGCAAAGCGACTTTATGTCCTCCATGAAGGCGCGGTGAAGGAAGTAACCGGGGCCGAACCTCGACTCTTGCTAGAAGAGTCTCACCGGCTTAGAGGCATGCAACCAAGTATGGCCGGAGTGACCAAGCTGATTAAAGATGAAGCGGTGAACGAAGTAACCGTGGGAAAAACTAGGCTCTCGGATGAAGAGTCTACACGACTAGACCATGTGCCGCTTGGGCATGTGAGGAAAGTCAATTTGAAGGATCGAGTGTTTCTCGATTTATGCAGTGTTTCTAAACCTGGTGAGCCATGTGCGCTTGGAAAGCGATCGAGAGGGTATATCTCGAATTGGGCTCACAATTCGAAGAAGACACTCGGGTATGTACGTTCCGATTCATGGGGACCTTTGAAGGTCCAATCTTCTAAGAACTAGGCCCGTTGGGGCATTAGGAGGAAGACGAGGGACGAGACTATTGAGGGCCATGTGATTTCGCTTTATGGTTTGATGCGCGATGAGATTTCGCATGCGCGATGAAATTTCGCGGTTTCTCGTCAAGGTGGAGATTGTTAAAATATGACTCGAATCCGTAGGAATTTTGTTTCCTTATTTAGGATAATTAGAATTATATTGTATTCAATATAATTCTATTCCTTATGGATTTAGGAGTCATATATTAGGAAAATGGTTTATTTCTATTCCTATTGGTTACCTAATTTATAGGTTTTCTACACCTATAAATAGGGATCTCCATAGACACAATTATGAGTGTAGAACACGAGTTAATACCATCAAAGAGATAGATAATATTGTGTGAGATTAGAGGGTTTTAGAGTGGATATCAATCCTTGTAATCGTCGGCAATATTATAATGAAAGTTCTCGTCGTTCCTCCTGCGGTTTTTCCCGATTTGGGTTTTCACGTAAATTCCTTGTCTTCTTTACTTGTCTCCTTCTTCTTTATTTATTGTTGAGTTATTTTTGGGGTTCCGCATTATTATTCGTACTATACATCGTCGATCTGCAACAAGTAGTATCTAGTGGCATCGGTCTTGATCGTGTGGCGTTCAGAGCTTTGTCCCGTAATAAGTGATATTAGAGTCAGGCGATCATAAAAGCTAACATTACCAAACATGAGAATGAATATTTCTTTTGAACCGCTCTTTTAGAAGCAGAATAAGGGTTGTAGTGTTATGTGAAGATTGGCCTCGACCATTGCAAGGTTATCGATGTCATCGGGACGGGCTCAGACTAATTTAATTTTTGTGCATTTTGATATAATATAATGTATTTTGATATAATAAATTTATTTGTGCTTTTTACATACATTAATATAATATAATAGTTGAAAATGTTTATTCTTACAAATCTATAATATAGATAAAATATTTATTTTTAAAATTTTATAAATTAAAAAGAAAATTAATATTGAATTTGAAAAATAGATAAGATAAAATAAAATAGGAAATTTGTTTCATTTTAATCAAATTAAATGTACTCATGAGTTGCACAAAATATATCATTTTAATCGAGAGTAAAAATAATTTATAGTATGCTTAATTATATAATATTAAATTTAAATATATCAATAAATATATTTTCCATTAGTATATAGTCATTTATTTCGATTAACTTAAGACAATGACAATTTCTTGAATTATACTACTACTTGTATTTTTTTTTTTTTTGGTCTATGTCAATTGCATGTCTTGGGATTCGAACCAAGGACCTCAAGTCCCCAATTCAAGTGCTCAACCAACTGAGCTAACAACCCTCGACTACTACTTGTATTTAATCACAGTTCTTTTGTAATTTACAAAATAAATGTAACTGTAATGGGACAATATAATATAGAAATATAAAGCGCTTCTACAATACATTCACTGTACGGTATATTTCATTTCATTTCAACTTTTAGATTTAATTATTTAATATGGACGGTTAGATTTATAAAAAATATCATATCAAAGTAGACATTCAAACACTCAATTATTGTCCTATAAAGTCTTAACTTAACAATCCGTAAATACAATATAGTAAATACAATATATTTTTTCGTGCTAAATGATTTGTTTAGAAATAAAAAAAAATGGTGCGTTAAGTTTTTTGTTTTTTTACAAATTTGTGAATTATTTTAAATAAAATGAAAATATTTGAATGATTGAGAAAAAAAATAAAAAAAATTTAGGCGAATTCCAAAGAAATTTGTGTGTTTTTGTGCAAATTTAAGAAAAAAAATAAAAAAAAATCTTTGGGGTTGTTTGAAAAAAAAAAAAAAAATCTTTACTAAAGGAATTATTTTTTTAAAAACAAAAAGAAAAAAAAATGGCGCTCTAATTATTTTTATAAAAATAAGTAGAAGAAAACATTTTTTTTTTTTATAATTTTGCCTTTGTTTTTTAAATAATTATTATTTGTATTTTTCAAAGTCTTCTAAGTAATTTTACAAACTAATAAAAATATTATAAAATTAAAATTAATATTTTACTTTAAAATAATTTAAACGGGCGCTCTCCAAAAATAAAATAATACAGTTATTAATTTAACAATTTAACATGTCAAATTAATAATTAAACATGTTTAACATTTTTAAATTTATTTAATTTAAATATTATTTTCACTTAATTAAATATAATTTTTTAACTTAATTAATATTTTGATTTTGCAGGTTAAGCAATTTTATAAATTAAGAGAAAATAAAAAAAATGTTAATATTTTATTTGAAAAAATAAAATATAAAAAAATATTTTATCCTTATTAAAAATGTATATAATCCAAATAATTACAAATAAAAAATATAAAAATATTTTTATTAAAACAAAAAAACACATAATATTGCGTAAAAAATATTTTTGCTTTAAATAGTTTAATTAAATTCAATTATGCAAAAAAATAAAAAATTATATTATATTAATAAAACCTGCTTTACCTTATTTTCTTTGAATAAAAAACTAATTTAAATTATAATACTATGTAGTAAGGTGGATGATAATTAATTGAAGTGTCTTTTATTTATTGGCTAACCTATAAATGTACGATACATTTAAATATAAGAAATGTACCCTAGTATTCTCCATATATATTAATGACATGATTGACTCCAGCCGGGTTGGGCCTTTGCCCGCTCCTTAGCTTACAAAGCTAGCTTACTAAAGCGGAGGAATTTGTGGTTGATTGCACGAGTTAGCCAGCAAACCTCCAGACTCGTCCCTCTCTTTATAAAAAAAAGAAAAAGAAAAAAGCTCTTTCTCCTTTTCATAATAATAAGGGTAAATTACAGTTTCCTACGTGAGGTTTATCAATTTTTACACTTTTCTACCTGACCTGAAAAACGTTGCATGCGCCTACCTAGAGTTTACCACATTTACAAAAATCTACCTCAACTCACCAAAATGGAATATTTAGAGGAATATTCCGAGAAAGTGAATTCCACGCTCCATTAATGTGAGTATGATTTACATTTGTATGCATCTTAAAGGATATTATTGTAATTATACATTAATTAATTAATAAATTTAATAATAAAACAAAAAATAGAAATTAAAAAAAGAGGGAGTTGTGTGATTCCCAATTCTTCCCTCAATTCTTCTTACGCAGAACTCCAAAAAAAATCAAAATCAGATCCACTATACACATTTTATCGATCACGCTACCATTTTTTGTAAAACAAAAATTAATCATTTAGCAAACTTACAAAAAAAAAAAAAAATTCAAACTTATCTTCTTCCTCCAATAACCCTAATTCCAAATTTAAGATCTAGGAATTCTTGCATATCCAGATCCAGTGAGGAGAAATTTGAGAGAAGCCACGTCGTCGTGTCTCCGAGCCTCAAACCACCAAGAGCCACCGTCTCTATCTAGTTTCCGGATCATGGAGCACCTCCACCGTCGGTCGAGCTCGTCACAGTAATCGAGGCCGTTACCCCCGCCCCCCTTCTCAGCTCCTTCCCTCGCTTAAGGGACAAAGTCGATGATGTCTCTCTCCTCCTCCTGTCGAGGATCGCCGTGAGACTCACCGACTTCTGCTTTTGCGCACGGGTTCCCTAATCCCTCTGTTCTTGGGGCTGAATTTTTTTAGTTTTATTATTGAGATAATATGTAGATTGTAAATGGTGTTTTGACGATGACGATGAATTTTTTTTATTTAATTTGCAATGTACAGTTTTTTTTAAGAAAGATGATTTAGTAATTTTAAATTTTTTTAAATTTTAATCTATAATAAATAATTTTTAAAATGATTTTATTTTTATTTATTTTATGATTTTGAAAGAGAACCTCATTTATATATATGTTTTTTGTTTTTTAATTTAATTATTGTTGACTGAGGGTCTAAATGTAATTTGCTACAAATTTGAGTAGGTAATTACGTATTTACCCTTCAAATCGGAATATTATACAGAATATTCGCTTCTGGCGAGTCGCGGGTAGGAAAGTGTAAATGTGTCAAATCCTAGGTAGGCGCATGCAACGTTTTTCAGGTCAGATAGAAAAATGTAAAAATTGGTAAACCTCAGGTAAGAAAATGTAATTTACCCTAATAATAAGGTAAGCATCCAGCTCTCGATCCAGAGCTACAGCTTCAACAATCAAATGAGCTCAGGAAGTCAGCTCCAGAGTTAATTATTTTTCAATTTTTTATTTCAATTCAAAACTTTAAAATAAAACTTTATTCTTATCTTAATAAATTTGTTTTATGAATTAATCGTTTCGATAACAATAACTAGCTAATACGTACATCCAAATTCATGAAACAAAAATTGAAAAATCACATTTTAAATATAAAAAAAAACATATCAAATTTTACTCACCAATTAAACTGTTAAATCCAACAACGAAAAGACGAATTAAAACATCAAATAATAAACCCTTTCATCAAAACATAAATTCTAGTACAACATACCAATCCGACACAACGAAATGAAATTAAACAACACACTCAAAACAAAAACATTTAGAACAACCTAGGATCAAAACCCATGTTGTTGAATCCTTGAGACGAAGAGACGATGCTCGTAATATCCCCACGATCTCTATGAACCATACCATTCACGATGCAGCTCAAGGGATCACTCTCAGGCTCGTCGATCGAACCATAAACATTATTATTGGTCGTCCCTCGATCATACCCTCCTAATAATCCAACCGGCTCATGATTATAACTAGGGCTAATTAAGTCATTACACCCTAATGACAACTGCCCATTGTTACTATTATTATTATTATTGTGAAGTACCATATTGCCCCTACTAGGAGGAGGAAGATAGTAACTAGGCGGAGGTGGTGGTGGTGGGTTGGCAAGGGCATACATGTCATTTCGCACCTTGACATCTAGGTCCCTCTTGAACCCCATAATGGACTCCTTCAACACACTTAGCTGTTCATGGTTGAGACCATCAAACGAAGAAGGGAAAAACCAGCCCTCCATTTCCCCCATCTTCCTCAACACCTCCAACTCCTCCGCGCACCTTCTTTCGCCCCTCAGGAGGCCCTCGACTTGCGTGAGCTCCAAGTTGAGCTCTCGAATGTTCGAGTTCCGATGAGCCTCGAGAAGGACTAGGCTCCTCGCATTGCTATTATAAGCCGTCGTTGGTGGGCCCGCAGTCTGAGAGAAGTTCAATTGCTCGAACTTGTCGATCACCGTTTGCACGCTCGGATGGCCGAAGCAGAAAACTTTGTTGGCCGGAGAGAAGACGATGATGGAGGCCTCGGAGCCGCAAAGGGTGCAAAGCTCGCTCGCCTTCTTGAATAGGCCCGCTCGTCTCTTCGAGAACGTGACTTGCAAGTTTGCTTCGTTCGACATTTTCACCATCCTCACCTTTTGGCGGCCTCGACTCTTTCGCACGACGAGGGCTTGGCTCGATGAACTCATGTTGATGTGTTTTTTTTTTTTTTTTTGTTTGGGATGAAATTGAGGAAGTATTTGATGTTTTTATGTTTTTGAAGAAGGGTTGTTTTTATAGTGTACAATGTGTAGTGCATTTATGCATTGGGATTTTTGGTTCCTTTTTTGGTGACATTTTGAATTTGGGTGATCACATTTCATAGAATCTGGCGGTGTTTGAGATATTTTGAAGTTTTTGGTTCTGAATTGGTAATTAAATTCAAATGTACAACGACGTCTTTGTTGTACACTAATAAGTGAATCTCAATTTCAAATTTTGATTTTATGAATTGATAAAGAACACTTCTTTCGAACATTGATTAATTAATTGAAAATACTAACTGGAGATTTTAATTTAGTATGACAATTAAAATCTAAAATAATTACTTTATTCCTTCTTTTTCCAACAAGCTACATTTAAAATTTTAACAATTAATTTATACTTATAAATTATTAAAATTTAGTTTTACACCTCACAGAGTCACATATATATTTTTGATTTATTATCGGTATATCTTCACAAGTTGAAATCGGAAAAAAGAAGTTATTAATGTATAGTATTAATTTATAGAGGTTTACGGTACATATATTCTTTTTAATCATTATATTAAGTAATATTATATTTTATTAGTGTTTAATCTCATTATTTATCTATTTTTATTAGGGTGATTTTTTATAAAGGGAAAATTTTAAAGTTTAGTTAGAATTAAATAACATGGTTTGTCTTAATTATTAATAAGAGCACTTTATTATATATTATTTCAATTTTATTAATTTACACAACGGTTATGTATTATTATTAATAATATGAGGCATACGGTTATTACCCCTAACAATAATTATATTCTTAAAATACACTAATTAATAAAAAAACAAAAAAAACTAAACATTAAATTGTAAACGAATATTTATGGAGTACAAGTTAAAATTATATAAACTATTCTACCCTTAATCCTAAATTATTCTTTTTATTATATACTATTATCATATTATTTAAACAATAAAATTCAAATACTTACCTTTTTTATATTTCAAATAATGTATTTATTATACTATTTTAAATTAATTATTATTTATTATTTTCTTTACAATTACCACGTTTATTTAATTATATGTATTAAATTTATTATTATTTCTATTTTAAATTTATTATTATTTATTATTTTCTTTAACAATCACCACATTTATTTATTATACTATTTAAAATTTATTATTATTTATTATTTTGATAATTAACCTTTATTTATTATACTATTTTAAATTAATTATTATTTATTATTTTGATAATTATTAAATAGTTTTGTAACGAGAAGTTTGTTCGGAAATTACAAATACTATTTTAAATTTATTATTATTTATTATTTTCTTTAATAATGACCATCATTATAATGACCATCATTGTTAAATAGTTTTTTAACAAGATCTTTTTATTTTATATAGTTTTTTAACAAGATCTTTTTATTTTATATGGATGATTATTTATAGATTTGAAGAAGTGATCATTTACATATTTGAAGCATTCTCTTTATTTTATATGGATTATATGGATGGTATAAGATTTGAAGCATTATCTTTATTTTATATGAATTATATGAATGTTATACAAATAATATATTTAATCTAGGGGTATACATATACATGGGCACTTGCACGTCTTATATTATAATACCCTCCCATTGTTTAGCTTAATAGTATTTTAGGGCATCATACCTAAAATACCCTTTTCATCAATTATTTTACACTGACTATATTTTTGTTAAAATAAATCACGCTAACTATATTTTTGTTAAAATAATTAATTAAATAGTAACGCAAATTGAAAAAAAAAACAAAATCACTCTTACTATATTTGTTAAAATAAATAACGCTACTATATTTTTGTTAAAATAATTAATTATTAATTGAATAAATAGAAACAACAGTTATTTGATAGTTCCGGGTTATTTTAGTCATTCTATATTTTCAGTACTGCCCTATTACATAAATATAAAAATATAAAAATCCCCCTACGAAATAACACGTAAAGTTTAAAACACTAAAATATAAAGATAAAAAGAATAGGTTTATAGTCTAATAATAAAAATTAGTGAACCTGAAACTTTAAAATCACCTTTAATCTAATGGTTATAGTTTATATTCTAAAATTATGCATTTAAATACCTATAATATTTTAAATTAGAATATAAACTTATTTTCTTATTCGTAAATTTATATTATTCTTACTATACAACTTAAATATATATTATTATTTATTATAAATTTTAATTTTTATATTTAAAAAAGAAGGGGAAAAAATGAATAGTACTATTATTTAATTAATTTTAATAAACAGCGGAAGAAAATTATTTTATTTCAACCGTGCTATGAAACTTGATAATATTAGACATTTTTAACAAAGATTTTTAAAACAAAACTAAATCAACTTTATTCTAATCAAATGGTTATCCGAAAAAAAAATTAAAATCGAAACATCGTTCAATAAGTATGCTAAAATGAATTAACGGGAATTAAGTAAAACTTTTATTTAATCCTTCGTCACATTCTCGTTAGTACCTAAAAAGAGGGTCGTTGAAGGTGTGAGTTCAACACGCTCAGCAGGACAAATCACATATGAATCACTACATACACTAACTAGTGAACATGACATAAATTAAATAGACTTGCTATAACTAGAATGCAATCCACTTTTTACTTGGAACAATTTGCGTTGGAATGAACTGTGTCTCCCTATCAACCCTTTTCCTCGGTTTTCGGTTAAAACGATTGAATGAACTGTGTGTTGGTATTACGTAGCTATTACAGTGCTCGTTTCTGGATTAGAATCAGTACTACTGAAACTTTACACTTTTCCAGAAACTAAAGTAAAATTAAAGAAATGAAGAAGAATGAAATAAGAACGGGTCTTTAACTTCGATCGAACGTCGGAAATGGATTGCGGGTAGTCGAGGCGCTTTCGCTATCCGCAAGACAAATACGTGCCGTGTATGCTACGGTTTGCAGACGTAATGCCCCCAAAGATACAACGACTTTCTTCTTGTTCTTCTCTGAAGCAACCAGATCAGAACCACCTTTCGAACGGGAAAAAGTGAGGAGTATGAACTGTATGAAATGCTGGGAAATTCTTTTTCGTTTTTTTCTGTGTATGTTATGCAGCCTAAGACACTCTATTTATAGGCGTCCACATGCATGTGAAGGGTCAACAAAGGCATTCATTCGGGTGAGTAATGCAGCCTCATTACCACCTTGTAACGTTCAGCCTCATTACACCATTGTAACGTTAGGAATGAACCTGGTCATCTGACCTTTGAGGATTTTCGAAATCAGCCTCATTACACCATTGTAACGTTAGGAATGAACCTGGTCATCTGAACTTTGAGGATTTTCGAAATTCAAAATAATATTAATATAATTATATTATACAATATTATTTTCTAATCAGGCCTTAAGCCTTTTTGTGTTCCAAACCAGCCCACTTCACGTAGGCCCAATCAACAAAAATAGTTCAGCCCGTCAGCAAAACTATTACGATGGCCAGGCCCAGAAGCCCCAAGGAGCCCAAGGAAGCCCAAGTCCAGCCCAAAGTCCAATTGCCAAGATCCAAGTCCAAGTCCAAGTCCAAGGACGAGGCGAGTCGAGTCGAGTCGGGTCGGGTCGGGACGGGACGGGACGGGACGGGACGGGCCGAGCCGAGCCGAGCTGAGCCGAGCACGAGCACGGGCACGGGCACGGGCACGGGCACGAGCACGAGCCGAGCCGAGCCGAGCGGACGGACGGACGGACGCGCGTGTGGCGATTGCCATGTACCTTAACGGTCCATGGTCTTACTCACTTGTTGAACACATTAATCCTCCAATCACTTATTAAGTGTAATAACTTTATTACATCTTTCAATGTGGGATGTAATAACTATTACACATTTCAATGTAATAAAGTCTTACACTTTATTACATATTCAATTAAATGCCTTTTTAATTGGCTATCTTTAACAATTTATTTCTCACTCACCGAAAATCGGTTTTTGACGAAATAAAATTCTATAATTATCTACGAACGACGTAGAAAATTATCGTACAATTTATTTCCCAATCGGAATTAATTTTATAGCCAGTCAAATCGGTCAAACGTTGGATAAAACCAACTTTGACTTAATGATTTTCCAACAATCCCCCACATGAGTGGAAATCAATGCATGCATGTATGCAGACTCTTCGTTCAATTCCCCAAAAGAATCTATCGCTTCCGGAAAGGTAGTTTGCGGCTTTGAACCTTCCGTAGTGAACAACATCGGAAGTACAGGAGGCCTAGTGGACATGATGCCTTGAACTATTCCCCCACAACGTACAACGAGTCAATGTTATTCACGCAATAAATTCCGTTCAATTTCCCGTTCTATGTTGTGTCCGTTTTGGCCATGGACAACACTTTGGATTCATAAATGTATACATTTGAAGCGGCCCTCACTTCACATTTATATAGGTGACCTCCCATTATAAGTATCCTGACATACTTAACCTTTTCAAGGTAGGGATTCATTAAAAGTCTCCTCGAGAACTTAACCTATTACCACACGTCAGGAACCAGCACTTGAATTGCCTTTAGGGATGAGTACAAGTGCTCGATTGAACTTTCATAACTTAGTTTTCCCTTTGAACCAAGTTCATGGGATCTCCATTCATCAAGGTAGGGTTACCGTTATGATCGTTCGATGGATTGTGGTTTTTCAAACCCATTCCCTCTAGCAACACGCCCAATTGATCTCGATTCATTCCTTTTGTCAAAGGATCAGCCAGATTTTCCTTAGATTTTACATACTCTAAGGAAATTACTCCATTTGAGATCAATTGTCGAACGGTATTATGTCTCCGACGAATATGTCGAGACTTACCGTTATACATAATGCTCTGTGCTCTCCCTATAGCTGCTTGGCTATCACAGTGAATCATCACGGGAGACACAGGCTTTTTCCAACATGGAATATCTTCCAAAAAGTGACGAAGCCACTCTGCTTCTTCACCAGCTTTATCTAAAGCTATAAACTCAGATTCCATGGTGGATCTGGCTATACACGTTTGTTTCGTTGACTTCCACGAAACTGCTCCGCCCCCGATACAGAAGACGTAACCACTAGTGGAATGTGAACTTTTAGAATCAGATATCCAACTAGCATCACAATATCCATCAAGTACATTAGGATATCTCGTATAGTATAGCCCATACTCTCGGGTGTATTTCAAATACTTTAAAACCCGATTCAAAGCATTCCAGTGTTCAACACCTGGATTGCTCGTATATCTGCTCAGTTTATTCACAGGATAGGCCAAGTCTGGACGTGTACAATTTGTTAAGTACATCAGACTGCCTATAACTTGAGAATACTCTAACTGAGCTACAGGTTCAGCCTTATTGACAGTAAGATTTATACTTAAGTCAATCGGCGTCCTACTCGTAGGACCATCATGGGCATTGAATTTCTTTAACACTTTCTCAACATAATGAGATTGTGATAAGACAATTCCATTTGGGGTTCTTTCAATTTTAATCCCGAGGATTAAATCAGCAACACCCAAATCTTTCATGTCAAAATTTCTTTTTAACATTGCTTTAGTAGTCATGATCAATTCACGAGTACTACCCATGATTAACATGTCGTCTACATATAGACAGACTATGACAAACGACTCAGATGTACCTTTAATGTACACACATTTTTCACACTCGTTGATTTTATATCCATTTGATATCATTATGTTATCAAATTTCAAATGCCATTGTTTAGGAGCTTGCTTAAGTCCGTACAACGACCTTATCAATTTGCACACCTTTTTATCTTGTCCAGGTGATACAAATCCCTCGGGTTGTTCCATATAGATTTCTTCTTCCAATTCACCATTCAGAAACGCAGTTTTCACATCCATCTGATGAATATCGAGATTGTGCAAAGCAGCAATCGCAATAAGCACCCGAATAGACGATATTCTGGTTACAGGTGAATATGTATCGAAGAAATCATATCCTTCTCTCTGTTTAAACCCTTTGGCTACCAAACGAGCTTTAAACTTATCGACCGTTCCATCTGCTTTATACTTTTTCTTTAGGATCCATTTACATCCTAAAGGTTTACAACCCGGTGGAAGATCAACCAACTTCCACGTGTGATTTTGCAGAATAGACTCCATTTCGCTATTAATAGCTTCTTCCCAGAGCGGTGCATCTGGACTGGATAGAGCTTCCCCGTAGGATTTTGGCTCGTCATCCAATAAATACGTAATAAAATCAGGTCCAAACGACTTAGCTGTTTTTATCCTTTTACCACGTCTAGGTTCAATAACCTCTTCGTCTACCTGATCGTCACCAACAGGTGTTGTGTCGACATCAGGTTCATAAGTTCTTTTATTAGAACTTGATTCTTCTCTTTCTTTACAAGGAAAGATATTTTCGAAAAATGAAGCATTTCTCGATTCAATCGTGGTACCTTTATGCACGTCTGGATTATCAGACTTGTGTACCAAAAATCGATAAGCCATACTATTGTATGCATATCCGATAAAAATGCAATCGACCGTCTTTGGTCCGATTCTCATTTGCTTTGGTTCAGGAACAGACACCTTAGCCAAACACCCCCACACTTTAAGATATTTATAAGACGGCTTACGATTTTTCCACAATTCGTACGGCGTCTCGTTTTTACCTTTAAGTGGGATTTTATTCAAAATGTGGTTAGCTGTCAAAATAGCTTCCCCCCACATGTTCTGAGGTAAACCCGAATTAATCAACATGGCGTTCATCATTTCTTTTAGAGTTCTGTTTTTTCGTTCTGCAACACCATTTGATTGTGGTGAATAAGGAGCCGTCGTTTGATGAATTATTCCATTTTCAGAACATAATTTCTCAAACGGAGCTACATATTCTCCACCTCTATCACTTCGGATTATTTTAATTCGTTTACCAAGTTGATTTTCAACCTCAGTTTTATACTTGGTAAAATCCTCTAAGGCTTCGTCTTTGCTACTTAATAAATATAAGTAACAATATCTAGTACAATCATCAATAAACGTGATGAAGTACTTTTTTCCACCTCTTGTTTGTACAAATTTCAAATCGCATATATCAGTATGGATTAAACCAAGAGGTTCAGTACACCTTTCAATCGATGGAAAAGGTAACTTAGCCATTTTGGCTTCAACACAAATTTCACATTTCTTTTGTGAATCAATTTTTGAAGTTGGTAATAATTCCAAATTCATTAATCTTTTAATCGCATTTAGATTTACATGTCCTAATCTAATATGCCACAATTCAGAACACTCAAGCAAGTAAACCGAAACAGAATCAATTTTATTAATGCTCGAGGCAATAGGGGTTACACGGCGCACAGCCATTACATTCATTTTGAACAGTCCATTGTCGAGATAGCCCCGACCAAGGAAAGTTCCAAACTTAGTCAAAATAAACTTCTTAGCATCAAATACAAGTTTAAAACCATGCTCAACTAGAAGAGACCCAGAGACTAAGTTCTTGCGGATGTCCGGGACATGCAGCACATCCTTCAACAGCAGCTCCTTTCCAGAGGTGAGCTTCAGGGTCACGTTCCCAACTCCAGCAACAGCAGACGAGGAAGAGTTCCCCATGTGGAGCTTTCGGCCAGTCGAAGGAGCATAAGTAGAAAATGCATCCTTATCAGAGCAGACATGGCGAGTGGCTCCAGTGTCAATGAACCACTCCTTAGGATTACCAACCAAGTTGGCTTCAAACACCATTGCTGACATATCCATTTCAGTCAGCTCTTGCCCAGAGGTTTCAACAAGGTTAGCAGATTGCTTCCCTTTCCCCTTGTACTGTGCAATAGGCTGTTTAGGCTTCTTGCAATCTTTAGCCATGTGGCCAGTTATTCCACAGTTATGGCATTTTCCCAAGAACTTCCAGACCTTGGTGGCAGGCTCTTTCCCTTTAGAGGTATTCTGAGAAGGAGGCAGCTTCCTTTTGGGTTGCTCCATCAGATTCACACGAGGCTCCTCAGGCACACTCCCAGGATTAAACCTCTTACGGTTTTCCTCTTCGATACGAAGCTTGACAACCAGCTTGTCAATAGTCATTTCCTTGGTCTTATGCTTGAGATAGTTTTGATAAGCCCTCCAACTCGGGGGTAACTTCTCAAGATCAGCTGGAAGTGTTGGAATTGAGATACGACCGACTTAGAGTCGACCATCTTAAAATCCAAAAACTTCCCGACGACGAACTTCTTAGTTCCGGCGTCCTCAGTTTTGTACTTCTTCTCCAAAGCATCCCAGAGTGCTTTGGCCGAAGTCATGTTCCCATACACATTGTACAGGTCATTACTCAGACCGTTCAAAACGGTATTCCGGCACAGGTAATCACCCTGGCCCCATGCTTCATAAGCCGCACGCTTATTAGCATCAGTTTCATTCTCATCCATGGCCAGAGGCTCATCCTTGAGAAACTTTGCCAAACCCAACGTGGTCTGGTAAAACATCATCTTTTGTTGCCACCTTTTGAAGTTAGTCCCATTGAACTTCTCAGGTTTCTCAGCATGAACCACCGATGAAGGCATGATTGGAATGTTCATGTTCAACGGTGGAGCAGTGCTAGATTGGCCGTTTTTCTCAGCACCAGGATTGTCTCCGGTTGTCATTTTTTAGTACGGTTATTTGTCTTGCGTTGTTGGTATTACGTAGCTATTACAGTGCTCGTTTCTGGATTAGAATCAGTACTACTGAAACTTTACACTTTTCCAGAAACTAAAGTAAAATTAAAGAAATGAAGAAGAATGAAATAAGAACAGGTCTTTAACTTCGATCGAACGTCGGAAATGGATTGCGGGTAGTCGAGGCGCTTTCGCTATCCGCAAGACAAATACGTCCCGTGTATGCTACGGTTTGCAGACGTAATGCCCCCAAAGATACAACGACTTTCTTCTTGTTCTTCTCTGAAGCAACCAGATCAGAACCACCTTTCGAACGGGAAAAAGTGAGGAGTATGAACTGTATGAAATGCTGGGAAATTCTTTTTCGTTTTTTTCTGTGTATGTTATGCAGCCTAAGACACTCTATTTATAGGCGTCCACATGCATGTGAAGGGTCAACAAAGGCATTCATTCGGGTGAGTAATGCAGCCTCATTACCACCTTGTAACGTTCAGCCTCATTACACCATTGTAACGTTAGGAATGAACCTGGTCATCTGACCTTTGAGGATTTTCGAAATTCAAAATAATATTAATATAATTATATTATACAATATTATTTTCTAATCAGGCCTTAAGCCTTTTTGTGTTCCAAACCAGCCCACTTCACGTAGGCCCAATCAACAAAAATAGTTCAGCCCGTCAGCAAAACTATTACGATGGCCAGGCCCAGAAGCCCCAAGGAGCCCAAGGAAGCCCAAGTCCAGCCCAAAGTCCAATTGCCAAGATCCAAGTCCAAGTCCAAGGACGAGGCGAGTCGAGTCGGGTCGGGACGGGACGGGACGGGCCGAGCCGAGCCGAGCCGCGCCGAGCCGAGCCGAGCCGAGCACGAGCACGGGCACGGGCACGAGCACGAGCCGAGCCGAGCCGAGCCGAGCGGACAGACGGACGGACGCGCGTGTGGCGATTGCCATGTACCTTAACGGTCCATGGTCTTACTCACTTGTTGAACACATTAATCCTCCAATCACTTATTAAGTGTAATAACTTTATTACATCTTTCAATGTGGGATGTAATAACTATTACACATTTCAATGTAATAAAGTCTTACACTTTATTACATATTCAATTAAATGCCTTTTTAATTGGCTATCTTTAACAATTTATTTCTCACTCACCGAAAATCGGTTTTTGACGAAATAAAATTCTATAATTATCTACGAACGACGTAGAAAATTATCGTACAATTTATTTCTCAATCGGAATTAATTTTATAGCCAGTCAAATCGGTCAAACGTTGGATAAAACCAACTTTGACTTAATGATTTTCCAACACTGTGTCACCCCCGTAGACCATTTTTCCCCGGTCTTCGGTTATAACGATGGAATGAACTGCGTCTTCTCGTAGACCCTTTTCCCGGTCTTTGATTAACGATGGAATGAATTGTGTCTTCCCGTAGCCTCTTTTCTCCGGTCTTTGGTTATAACAATGCAATGAACTAACTGCGTTGGTCTCCTTCAACTCTTTTCCCCGGTCTTAGTTTACAACGAATATGTATTTATTAATTGCATTGTAACACGTTGGTGTTACAATAAATATTCGCATGTACACTTAATCATATAACGAACATATAGTATATGTGTTAGTGATTTAAGTGAAATCTTAAATCATTTGTCATTTAATGTGATTGGAATCATTCAAGGTTATTGTGTTGAACCTAAATCACTATAATATGACCTTGGAGGTGTGGGGTGCACAATCATATAGAAGTGATACAGAACAATGAGTTGGATAAGTAAAAATATGCATGTTAAGTTTAATCACGTGACTGCATGGATATGCATGGTATAATATATAGTTTAAGGGTGCTTTACGAATAGTTGTTTTCACCAAAAGGTACCTATCCAACGAATATGTGTGTCCCTTCTCCAAGGGGTGTGCCTCTTTCCAAAGGGGTGTGTCCCTTACCAAATGGTGCTTTATATCTATATAAAGGGATTGTATACTTCATACAATAACAAAATGAAAATCATATTCTTATGACACACAAGAACACCTTTGTCTTATCAAAGACTTGAGAAACAAAGAAATCATAAAATTTCATAAGTTGCTTGATTTCTAAGCTTAAGAAATCAAGTGTGATATTTTTTATCCTCGAAGAGATTTCGTGTAACCTGAGCAATATAGGTCGAAATACTATTTAAGGAAAATGTGTTCAACGTGATTCAATTATCTATCCAAGTCTCTAATCCAGTATCATAACTGAAGATCCAACAATCTTAAAGAGTATTTTGATCATTTCTGGAAATATAGAGATTGTTCGGGAGAAGACAAATAAGAATGGAAACCCCGAAAGATTTAATGGCGTCGATTTATGTCGCTGGCTAAAGGGAAATTAAAAATTAAATATGTCGTGAACACATATTAAACGGTATGTTTAATTTTATTTTGATATACGTATTATACATATATATATATCGAAAATAAAGAAAAGAAAGTGACTAGTAAATTATTAATTAATTTTATTAATTAAATATTAATTAGTTGTGTTATAGTATATTATATAGTTTATAATATATAAAGTGACTAGTGTTTATAATATGCATGTTGATTTCATTTTGATATACGTATTATACATATATATATCGAAAATAAAGAAAAGAAAGTGACTAGTAAATTATTAATTAATTTTATTAATTAAATATTAATTAGTTGTGTTATAGTATATTACTCTTTCCATCCAAAGACAGTTGTCATACTTTCCTTTTTGGGGTGTCCAACAATAGTTGGCACACCCCAAAAAAGAAAATAATTATTCTAACTTTTTCATTTTAATATACAATTTTATTCTACTTTACCCCACCTACTTTTTAAACTTTACTCACAACTACTTTACTTTTCACTTTTAAAATATATTTTTAACTTTTACTTTTCCATTAAAAAATATAAAAATAACAATTTTCTTAAACTCTGTGTACAGCAAAGTATGACATCTATTAATGGCCGGATGAAGTATAGTTTATAATATATAAAGTGACTAGTGTTTATATATGCATATTTTGCGTGCATGATTTCATTCAAATATTTATGAATATGTGTATATATGGATATTGACAGAATGATATATATATATATATATATATATATATATATATATATATATATATATATATATATATATATATATATATATATATATATATATTAATTTAAATGGTTTGAGTGAGTAATTGAATCCGGGTAATTGTTGTCGTGACTCTACATGATTTAGTTTTAGTGCATCATGAAGCAAAATTGATTTTTCGGTATTAAACCGTGTGTGTTAGCGTATACATGGATGGATAAATATATGTGAAGACATGCATATGTGTATTAAAAAATGGGTAAATATATATATGATGGCATGCATGTGTACGTATTGAAAAGTACGTGTATATAGTATGTGTTGAGCGTGTGCATGTCATGTATTTATATGCATGTGATTTAATTGTGTAATTCGAATAGGTACTAATTAAAAGATGTAATTCACTTCAAATGGGTATATAACTTTTCGGTGATTAATTAATTAATTTAATGAAAATAGGTACGTACCCTATTGATGATAGTTCATTATCACTATAAAGAACTTAAGGAGTTTATTACAACTTGTGGTAATTTTACGTACCTATTGATGATAGACTGATAGTTCATTATCACTATAATGAATTTAAGGAGTTGTATTTGGGCATAAAAATATCTAAAGGCGCATTACAGTGTAAAATCCAAAGACAAGAATGCTCTAAAATCCTCTTCCATGAGTACGGTGGAAGCAGGTCAGAGTTCGGTTCACAACTAAGGGAATAGATATCCCTGTAACAAACAATTGTGTTGGTACGTACGAAGGTATATTATGTCTCGTATCTGAGACATTGATGCATGCCTGGTTTTAGGGCGTACTCGAAGTAAATCAATAATATGGAAACCTTGTAAATGAAACATATATTGACTGGTTGAGACAAGTGTCTCGGATAACTCGTGAATCGCAGGGGCATTGCGACTCAAGAATGCACATAGGCATGCGACCTAGCTATGGCGATCTCATCTGTTTTATGTTTAACAGTGATTTTGACTAAAGTATATAGTCATGAAAAGTCAAAGTACTTTGACGTTATAAATAAACGTGGTTCATGAACTGATCACTCATGGAGTAATCTTTATAGATTTGATGAGATTTTAAACGGAAATTAACTAATCATTTGATGAAGTGATTAGTTAGTGACTTGGTTGAAAAGTCAGTCATTGGAATGAGTTTAAAGCCAATTTAAATCTTCAAATATGGGATACCTAATTCACTTCTAATGGTATTAGAATTTGAATTCATTAGGAAAGCCTATATTTGAGATTGAAACACAAATATATAAGTCCCAAAAGTTTGTGTTTGAACCTGCTTGTAATAGGTTGAAATTTATCTTAATAAATCTTTTGAAAAAGTGCATTTCCGGGCACGATAAAAGATTTAACTATATGAGTGCCAAGTGTAGCAACTTCAAGAGTTCTGGCTTAGCTTTATATGCACTCACGAATGGATAAGGATGTCATGATTCTCGAATTCGTAAAGTGTACTACACTATGATGAAAATTCAATCTACGGCTAATATAATAATATTAATTATTTATATACTCCATCCGGCCATTAATAGATGTCATACTTTGATGGACACGGAGTTTAAGAAAATTGTTATTTTTTTATTTTTTAATGGAAAAGTAAAAGGTAAAAATATATTTTAAAAGTGAAAAGTAAAGTAGTTGTGAGTAAAATTTAAAAAGTAGGTGGGGTAAAGTAGAATAAAATTATATATTAAAATGAAAAAGTTAGAATAATTATTTCCTTTTTTGGGGTGTGTCAACTATTGTTGGACACCCCAAAAAGAAAAGTATGACAACTGTCTTTGGATGGAGGGAGTATTTCATATTACCTTACATTTTTTACAAATATAAAATATTATAAATCCAATATAAAATATTATAAATCCAAGTTATTAAGATACAAAATATAAAAAAATTATTTGAATTTAATTATTCTGATTTTTATCAAGCAATTAATATTTTATTAAATTATTTAGTTTTAATTAAACATAATTTTAAATTTATATAAATTTAATTAATAAAATATAATATTATCTACCATAGTTGATAAAATTAAATATTTTAAATATTAATTTACCATAATTTATAGTATATATTGTATTATATTATTCAATGGATTGGGCGACTACATGTCCACATGTGCACCCAAAATTGTTACAGAACATGTTCTCGACCCAACACACATCATTGCAGGAGAATGAAGATGAGAATTTGAAGTTAGGCGAAAAACGAGATGTATTGAGGTTAAATATTTATTTAAGTTAATAAAGGTTTATTAAATTCTTAAACATATAATATAAATATAAATAATAAAATATTTGTGTACTTAAAGTTTTGTGGTGAGCTGTAAATAATACCCATAAAATGTTTTCTCAAAATTATAATTTTTCATAATTTTTTAATAAATATTATCAATTGATCATTGAAATATTAATCATAATTTATAAAAGTTTTTAAAGAAAAATGTATTTTAGTTTATTAATTTGAAAGTGCGTGGGCAGCAGTATTTACGAAGAAAATACGCTGCCTTGCTTAAGGCAGGGTGATGCGCTACTTCAGTATGCCGCACCACGAAGCCTTACAATTTAGTTTGTTCGTTTCAATTAATTTAAGTGTTTTAATATGTATCTTAAATTATCAGTTTAATATATATATGTGATATATGTATAAGTTGTGCAGCAGAAAGATAAACGTTAGGCAGGACGAACAAACTCACACACACACGAACGAAAAATAAATAACGCAAGGAATTAAATCTTTGTATGGGTATTTAAATTATACCCATACGAATGTGCCTTACGGCTAAAATATATTATTAAAGATCAATGTCTTTACAAAGGATAATCTCGGATTTACAATCGATTAAACTTAAGGCAATGCGAAGACATTCCTTCTCGTTTATTGGATCCGGAGATTAGTGAACAATCAAAACTGAAATAAAGTAAATAAATCTATCCTATACTAAATTTCAGATCATTGCTTAGTCATACGTAATTCTCTTCGACGAGAAGATAAATGGACGAAGAACTTCCAATGAAGATCTTGCCTACAAAACTGACCAGCGAATGATCTGGAGTATAATTTGTGTTTTCGGGATAGATAAAATCGTTATTGAATGAGCTGAAGTCTCCTAGTATTTATAGGAGGAGCTCTCAACCGAAATCCCTAGTAAAACTAGGTTTAGAGTGGTTGAGAGAAGATAGGAACCGCCTTTGACCCAGCTTCTGTCTCTGCCGCACAGCGAGCTGTTCTTCAGGCAGGGCGAACCTTCTTCAATTCACTGGAATGCCTTGCCTCTTGCCAATGCCTTCCAATTCTCTTTATTTTCAGGTTCTCTATGCCTATCGCTCCTACTCGAGTCTTCTGCTCTTGTTCGTCGTGCGGCATGCCGGAGGTCTTCGTCCTGCCGCATGATTCTGCTAATGTCTTGATTGTCTAAACACGCATGATTCGACTGGAAACTCATGCTTACACATTTCACAACTATAAAGAGTGAAAAACAACAATATAAACGTGTGAAGAAAGGAGAAAACATGTAAATATATCCAAGGCATTGTTATGCTCAGTAACTCTGCCGCATTACTCTGCCTAGCTATATTTACACTAACAAACTCCCCCTTTTTATCTTTCTTCACAAAACATGAGGCAGAGTATAATGGCAACTCCCCCTCAATGAAAACTCTCTTACTTAGAGGTTTATGAATAAACATTGTTTGAATTAACTTTAGGCATGAGTAAGAACTCCCCCTTAGTTAATGCCTTCTAAGTTAAAAAAAAATAACAAACAAACTTTGAAGTTAAAACACACCAATTTTTTGGGAACAAATAAAAACTATAATTTAAATTGTTCAAGCCACAATGACTTAAAATAAAGAAACAAATAAAAATTGAAAATTTAAAATTCTTGTTCTTCATCAGACTCCTCCTCTTCATCAGCTGCTTTCTCTTCCTCATGCCCTTCACTCTCTTGAGTCTGCCCTTCCTGTGCTTTACTCTGTCTCTGCGTAGCTCCTCCCCCTTTTTGTGTAGAAATCCCATGGTTGTCAAAGAAGTAGAAATACCAATAGCCATATGGGAAGTCATATCCTTGCATAATTGAGCCGCATAGTCCTGTGCAAACTTGCGAGCTTGGAGATAGATTTCAGGCAGGCCTTGGGAAGAGGCAGCACCACCAGTGGCTTCAACCTGCGGCTGACCAGTGGTAGCAGGCGCCTTGATCTCAAACATGTGATATCCTTTCCATAGCAGATCATTAGGCTCCTTGGGAGTGAATTTGATGATCGGGCTGCTACGGCATACATTGTCAGAAGCAATGGGTTGATACCCTTGATCTTGACATATCTCCCAAATCAGAGAAGGATAGGCGAGGTTATGGCTCGGATTGAAATCCTCAATTTGGTTACACATTTTTGCAAAAATAAGCTCCCTCAAATTGACTTGTTTGCTTGCACCGAGGGCATAGATGAGCTCGGCAGTGGGATGAGACTTCAGCTTGCCATATCCTTGTGACTTGGGGTTTGCAAAGCAATGACGCAAATTTGCATAAAAATCTCGAACCATCTCAGCACAAAAACCACAAAAAACTTTGGCATATGACACGGCCTTGCGAAGTTGCATTTGATCAATAAATTGATCAAGTCGTTGATCGATGCAAGTCGTGAAATCCACACGGTGGTCGGGGATGATTGGCTTTGCGGCATAGTAAGGGCCGAGGATGGCACGGCGACGGGACCAATAATGTCGGAGTATGAAATCAACAGCTGAAAAAAAAACAAACTGTTCCTTATACGGCAGGGTGGTGTCGCAGTGCACTGCCTTGCAAATTTTTTTTTTTTTTTTTTAATTTTTATTTCTATTTGTCTATTCTGTTTTTTTTTTTTTAAATATTTTTTTTTTTAATAAAACGAAAACATATTTTTTGTTGGTGTGAATTCTTCAAAGAAAAAAAAATCCTAGGAAAAAAAAACATAATCCTAGGTGATCTTCGTGCTGCATAGGTAGAGCGTGCTCTAGCGTAGCCATTGATATCAGAAATAAATATTGAGTGTATGAAATACCTAAATCGAATTGTACGTGGAATTCTTAACCCTAGTTAGTCTAATTACATGTATGTGGGTTCGTCCATGTTACCAATGTGATGTTGGTATGTTCTTTTCCTTCGGAAAATTTTTACACACAATTTTAATTTGATAAAAAAACATAGGCAGAGCGAAGCTGGCATGACAATGCGGCAGCACGAAGCAGAAATGCTTCTAGGGCATGAAGCACATGCACAAAGATCTTCTTAGTATGATGAAGCGATCTGAGCTTAGTGGTTTAGTGAAGATGTCGGCTTTTTGATTCTCCGTTGGTATGTGGTCAAGCCTTAAGAGACGTTTTTCCACTAGGTCACGTATGAAGTGATGCCTAATACTGATGTGCTTGGTTCGCGAGTGTTGAACAGGGTTATGACTTATGTTAATGGCACTAGTATTGTCACAATAGAGGGTAAGTGTGTTACTCTCCAAATGGTAGTCATCGAGCATGTGTTTGAGCCAGATAAGTTGAGTACTGCAACTCCCTGCGGCAATGTATTCAGATTCGGCAGTGGATAGAGAAATGCAGTTTTGCTTGCGGCTATGCCAAGAAATGATGTTGTTTCCAAGGAAGCAGCATCCTCCACTGGTACTCTTCCGATCATCTAAATCTCCAGCCCAGTCGGCATCGGAAAATCCAACCAAGTTGGTGTTGGTGTCTTTCGTGTACCAAATGCCTAGCTCGATGGTAGAGGCAACATAACGAATGATGCGTTTGACTGCCTTCAAGTGGTCTTCCTTTGGATCTGCCTGAAACCTAGCACATAGACAAACACTATACATAATATCTGGTCGTGTTGCCGTTAGATAAAGTAAACTCCCTATCATAGACCGATAGAGTGTCTGATCTACTGCGGCAGAGCCAGTATCTAGAGCAACTTTGTCTGTTGATCCCATAGGTGTCTTCATGGCCTTAGCTTCATCAAGATTGAATCTTTTCACAAGATTTCGAGCATAAGTTGATTGAGATATGAACGTTCCAGTAGGTAGTTGTTTGATGTGCAAACCTAAGAAATGGGTTAGTTCACCTACCATGCTCATTTCGAATTTTGATGCCATGGCAGTAGTAAATGATTTTAACATTATATCACAAGTAGAACCAAAAACAATATCATCTACATATACTTGTGCTATCAAAATTTTGGAAGAATTAAATTTAATGAACAAGGTTTTGTCGGCTGTGCCGCGGGTAAAACCAAAACTTAAGAGAAAGTCGGTTAGGCACCCATACCAAGCTCGAGGAGCTTGTTTTAGGCCATATAGTGCCTTGTGAAGTTTATACACATGGTCTGGAAATTTAGGATCTTCAAAGCCTTTAGGTTGAGCAACAAAGGCTTCTTCGTCAAGTATGCCGTTTAGGAAGGCAGCCTTAACATCCATTTGATGCAACGTGATGTTAAGGTAGCAAGCGATGGCAATCAGCAGCCTTATGGACTCCATTCGTGCAACTGGGGCAAATGTTTCATCGAAGTCGATGCCTTCGATCTGTGTATAGCCTTGTGCTACTAGTCTTGCTTTGTTGCGCACGATCTGCCCATGTTCGTTTGATTTGTTCTTGAAGATCCATTTTGTCCCGATGACATTCTTGTTTTTGGGACGAGGAACGAGTTTCCAAACTTTGTTTCTTTCGAACTCGTTCATTTCCTCTTGCATGGCCATTATCCAAAAATCATCCTTCAATGCCTCTTTGATATTTTTGGGTTCAACCGTTGAGAGATATGAGACAATGCCTATCTCAATGCATGTGGCCGACATGCTTACATTTTTTGTCATGTTCTTGTAATCAATGGGCGGATGGTTCCTTGTGCGTTTCAGCAGAATTTGGCTCGAAGGGTGATTCCTTCGAACATGCCCTGGTGGATCTCGTAGTGGTTCTTCCAATGCCTCTTCTATATCTGATGAATCATATTCTTGAGGTATTGTATCTTTGTTGAAATGATCAGAGGATGCTTCATCCGTTCGAGTATCGGCATTGGGAACAGTAGGTAAGGCAGCCGGGTTCGCAGTGCCTTCTGCAGTAGGTAAGGTAGCCGGGTTCGCAGTGCCTTCTGTTGTTCCAGCTACGGCAGGGTGTTCGAGTAGTTCTTGTACACCATCTTCTTGAGGTTTCTTGAGAATGCTTAGGTCATCGAACTGCACATTCACTGATTCAATAATAGTTTTAGTTAGTGGGATAAATATTCGATAGGCATGACTATTTCTAGAGTATCCAACAAATAATCCTTTGAATGCCTTTGGTTCAAACTTTGTTCTAGCTACTCTATCATTCAAAACATAGCATACAGAGCCAAACACATGAAAATATTTCAAATTCGGTTTCCTATTATTTAAAATTTCATAGGCTGTCTTCGATGTGCCTCGTCGTAGGCTGATGCGATTAAGAATGTGGCATGCGGTATTGGTTGCTTCTGCCCAAAGAGCTTTGTTGAGATTTTTTGAGATCAACATGACACGGGCCATCTCTTGTAGGGTTCTGTTCTTTCGCTCTGCCACACCGTTTTGTTGAGGTGTGATTGGGGCAGAGAACTCTTGGGCAATGCCTTGTGCATCACAAAACTTGGAAAGTTGTTGATTCTCGAATTCGGTGCCATGATCACTCCTTATTCTTTTGACATTTGTCTCATGGTTTGTTTTGATCCACCTAATGAGTTTAGAAACTTCTCCAAATGTCTCGCTTTTATCCTTTAAAAAGCGTACCCATGTGTATCGTGAGAAGTCGTCGACAACTACAAGTACATATCGATTCTTAGAGTGACTTTCTGTCTCAATAGGTCCCATTAGGTCCATATGAAG
Source organism: Euphrasia confusa (assembly GCA_954870475.1). NCBI lineage: Eukaryota > Viridiplantae > Streptophyta > Magnoliopsida > Lamiales > Orobanchaceae > Euphrasia > Euphrasia confusa. The sequence continues at coordinate 11,402,283 of OX940949.1, read as the reverse complement.
GAGTTCAAAGCATTGAGATTGCTTTTGGTAAAGATCTGCCTTGGATTTTGCTGATCCTGCGGCAGAAGTAGTTCGCTGCGGCAGGGAGAGCTGGATGACTTGTCCGGGTCATTTTTCCTTGTTGGCATGGTCCACATACACTTTTCTCGATCTTGGAGAGTGCTGGAAGTCCACGGACGGCATCGAGCTTGATAAGGCGCTCCAAATTCCTAAGACTCGTATGACCAAGTTTTTGGTGCCATAGGTCTACCTCATTTTGTACTTTTGCGGAGAAGCAAGTTTCTCCAATGGAGTAACAATTGTTTGATGTAGATCTCTCCCCCTTAACGAGTGGTTTTCCTTCACGGTCAAAGACTTCACATGCTTGATGTGTGAATTTGACATGCATGCCATCATCGCATAGTTGGCTTATGCTAATGAGGTTGGTGATTAGGCCTTTAACGTGGAGAACTTGTTGTAGCTTAGGCAGACCTTGTACGTTTAAGGTGCCTCGGCCTACAATTGATCCGCTAGATCCTCCTCCAAAAGTGACTTCACCACCTTGAAATGCTTTATAGTTGACGAGGTGATTACTGTTGCCGGTCATGTGTCGAGAGCACCCACTGTCAAAGTACCATTTGTCATCCTTGGTAGCCTTGAGGGCGGTGAACACAACACTGCATTTTATGTCAATTTTGTTGATGGATGATGTGGCAGGACTAGCATCAGGGAAGGCAGGAGGAACAGGACTTTTGTTATTAGCAGTGGATTTAGCTTTTGGAACCCACATATGTGATGCAACATGTTTAGACTTCTTTATGTAAGTCTCCTTTGTCTTAGTCGCATTTGATTTAGGTCGAGTGCTGTTGACCTTCTTGTTGGTATGCCATGATCCAACGTTTGAATGAAGGTGACGGCCATTCTCCCAATCCTCTTCACGTCTCCAACAATAAGGTCGAATATGACCAGGAATCAAGCAGTAGTGGCATACATATCGTCTCTTTGATTTGTTCTTCAATTTGGGCAGAGGCTGCCTTGTCTTCGTTCTGCCTGCTGCAGCTTGTCCTTGCCTCTGCTTACTGCCTTTGCCGTGAGCAGTCACTTTCTTGATTCCTCTTGTAGTGGATTCTTGTGAAGGTGTGGGAGTATCTTGTGGACCATCATTTGATTCCTTCACAAAGGAGATTCCCGTTGGACTCTTTCTTGGGGGAAAAACGGCATCTATGGTCTTTTGATAACCAAGGCCTTGTCTTTCAACATTTGAGATACTCATCACGGCATCAAATTTTGATGTGGCTGTGTTGAGTTTCTCAAACGTGTTGTTGGCAGCCTCGAGTTTGCCATTTGCTCGTTCAAGCTCATTTTTTAGTTTTTCAACTTCCATGTCTTTTCTTGTGAGCTGAACATCGAACTTCATCAAGCGTCCTTCAAGGTCATTCTTTTCAATGAGCATTTGTTCTATGGTTATGGCTTGCTTCTTTAGTTTATCTTCATATGAGGCTTTGTTGGAGGTTAATACTTCTACCATTTTGTTTTGCCGTTGAAGATCCATGCGTAGCTCATCAAATTTATCTTTTAGTTCAATAAATAGATCAAAAGAGATTGCCTCATCCTCATATTCATTGTCTGAAATGGAGGCAGTGAGACAAATGATCCGTTCTGCTTTGGCTGTGGCAGAGGTAAAGAAGGCAACATGGCTTCGGTCTGCGGCAGGAGCTAGATCGTCATCTTCTGCATCCGAGAGAGAGATGCCATTATAACGAGCAGCCAGTGCGGTTTTGGAGAACTCATGGCATAGTTGTTCCAAATCTTCTGGTTCAATCATGGAGTTAAAGGCAATGCCTCGATCTTTTGATGGGCATTCCGAAGAGTAGTGCCCAAGTCCATGGCATGTATGACAAGTGATCTTAGACCAGTCCTTCGAGGAGTTGGAACCAGAGCTTGATCCAGGGCTTGATTGACGTGTCAGGAGCCGTCTATCTTGATTTGATATGGTCTTGGGAGGAAACTTCCTTCGGCGGGGATCGTATGGTTTTCTCAACGATCGAACAAGCATGGCATCCACCTTCTTTGAGAGTAAGGCGTACGTGTCTCCTCCATCTTCTTGTCCCAGTAGCTCATAGATTTCTTCGTCAGTCAAGTCATTTGTAGAGGAATTGGTGCTGCTGCCTTGTGAGCTTCTGGAGTCCCTGCCATGCGAACTTCTGGAGTCCCTGCCATCAGGTTCTGCCACCGTATAGGCAAGGTTTTTCTCGCTTTTTCTTTCGCGTGACTGGCCATGGGACGCATGATCTTCCTCATTAAGCTCATGGTTCTTAAGAATTCCCATTAGAGTGATGTAGTCTTCAGAGGTACCTATGGGACCATCTTCGATGGCCGTTACTTTTGATTTGAACTTCGAGTTCATCGATCTAAGTAGTTTGCTACAAACAGCCTCATTGCCAATGGGAGAGCCGAGGTCAGCACATTCAATGACGATAGACATGACTTCGCCAAAGTACTGCCTTGCCGACTCATCCTCACGCATTCGTAAGTTTTCGAAGCGAGACATGAGCATTCGGACCTTGGTTTTCTTCACCGTGGTGTTACCCTCACAGTGAAGTTCCAGTTGATCCCATATACTCTTGGCTGATGCACATTGCTTGACGATTTTGTACATATCACAATCGATAGACTCAAGGATGGCACACCTTGCCCTATCGTTGGCAGTAGCTGTGGCAACCTCATCGGTAGACCATTTTTCGAGAGCTTTCTCAAGCATTTTACCGTCCGGTAACTCCTCCAAAGGAGGTTTCCATCCTTTAAGGACTGAAAGCCAAGCATTTCGGTCAATGGATTTAATCCTTGCCTCAATACGTGTCTTCCAAAATCCATAGTTGGTACCGTCAAGAACAACCGGTGTTCGTACGATAAAGGATGGATCTGACATTGTGAGTGTGTAAAATCAGAGGGACCGTTAGCACTAAGTGAGTCTAGTGTCGGCTCTGATACCACTTGAAAGTGCGTGGGCAGCAGTATTTACGAAGAAAATACGCTGCCTTGCTTAAGGCAGGGTGATGCGCTACTTCAGTATGCCGCACCACGAAGCCTTACAATTTAGTTTGTTCGTTTCAATTAATTTAAGTGTTTTAATATGTATCTTAAATTATCAGTTTAATATATATATGTGATATATGTATAAGTTGTGCAGCGGAAAGATAAACGTTAGGCAGGACGAACAAACTCACACACACACGAACGAAAAATAAATAACGCAAGGAATTAAATCTTTGTATGGGTATTTAAATCATACCCATACGAATGTGCCTTACGGCTAAAATATATTATTAAAGATCAATGTCTTTACAAAGGATAATCTCGGATTTACAATCGATTAAACTTAAGGCAATGCGAAGACATTCCTTCTCGTTTATCGGATCCGGAGATTAGTGAACAATCAAAACTGAAATAAAGTAAATAAATCTATCCTATACTAAATTTCAGATCATTGCTTAGTCATACGTAATTCTCTTCGACGAGAAGATAAATGGACGAAGAACTTCCAATGAAGATCTTGCCTACAAAACTGACCAGCGAATGATCTGGAGTATAATTTGTGTTTTCGGGATAGATAAAATCGTTATTGAATGAGCTGAAGTCTCCTAGTATTTATAGGAGGAGCTCTCAACCGAAATCCCTAGTAAAACTAGGTTTAGAGTGGTTGAGAGAAGATAGGAACCGCCTTTGACCCAGCTTCTGTCTCTGCCGCACAGCGAGCTGTTCTTCAGGCAGGGCGAACCTTCTTCAATTCACTGGAATGCCTTGCCTCTTGCCAATGCCTTCCAATTCTCTTTATTTTCAGGTTCTCTATGCCTATCGCTCCTACTCGAGTCTTCTGCTCTTGTTCGTCGTGCGGCATGCCGGAGGTCTTCGTCCTGCCGCATGATTCTGCTAATGTCTTGATTGTCTAAACACGCATGATTCGACTGGAAACTCATGCTTACACATTTCACAACTATAAAGAGTGAAAAACAACAATATAAACGTGTGAAGAAAGGAGAAAACATGTAAATATATCCAAGGCATTGTTATGCTCAGTAACTCTGCCGCATTACTCTGCCTAGCTATATTTACACTAACATAATTTATATTACAAATTCCATAAAATAAACTTTCAAATGAATGTTAATATGTTATTAATTGAAGTATTATTAATTTGTTAAAGGTTGATTGAGCACATGAATTGACGAATAAATGTCCTAAGTTCGAATCCCAAAAATTGCAATTGATTACACTTATATTTACAAGACATTGCAATTGATACACCTATATTTATATATAGGTAATTTCGAAATTATCCTAATTAATAATAAAAAAAGTATTTAATTATAAACAATTACTTTTTTGCTTCTTTTTTTAATTTCCCTAATTTGTAATAAACAATTATTTTTTTACTTTTTTTTAATTTCCCTAATTTGAAATATTATTATTCATAATTAAAAAATTTTAATCTGTAAATAATATTCATTCCTTTACTTCCAGCGGTCTAAAAACAACCCTTATGAAAATAAAAAGCGAATCGGTTTCATTGTTGGAAACTAGCCGTTACGAATCCAATCAAATCAATTTCAATTTTCCAAGATATCCTTTCAGCACCAGCTCTCTCCCTTCTTTACCATTTCTCTCTCTGAACAAATCTCTCTCTCGCTCTTTCTATGGCAAACCGATCCTCTTCCCCAATTTCACCCAACCCTAATTTGACTACTCCAGAAATTACGCGCCCAAGTTTCAACAAAAGCCCAAGAAAAATCGACCCCATAACCCCTGCTAATACCCCTGCCCCATCAGGTTCGTTTTCGAATCGTAATTTCCCGTTACTTGCGTGTGCGTGTGTGAGCGCGATTTTCTCGAATTGATTTTTTTACTGCTAAAAGTGGGTTCTTTTCGATGTTTGGTAAGTGGGCTTTGATTGTTATTTGATGCTTAATCTGGGTTTGGTATATTTGCAGACTTCGCCGGAAACCGTCGTTCGATGGGTAAAGAAGGGAAGGAGAATGATGCCGTGAAAGCCTCAAAACTCCAATCTCCGGCAAAGGGCTCCAAAAGTTTCATGGCCCCAACTATTTCCGCTGCCTCAAAATTCACCCCGCCGACCAGAAAGAAAACCTTAGTCGAGAGGAATGAACTCGTCCGGGCTTCTGTCTCGATATCCGATGGTAAATCCATGGTTTTCTCTAACCTCTCTGAAGACTTGGAGCCCAAATCTGTTCATGTTTCTAAGCCTTCTAAAAAAGTGACCTTTCTAGATGTCCCACAAGATTCTTCTCGAAATTCAAATGAATCGTTATCGGATTCGGTAATTTCCGACCCCGATGGCTCAAAGATCGAATCGAGTTTGAAAAATAGCATTTCTTGTTCGCCCGTCTTGTCCTCTGTAGCCCCTCTTGATGCTGATCCCTCTATGCCTCCTTATGATCCGAAAACCAATTACTTATCCCCAAGGCCTCAGTTTCTTTACTATAAACCAAACCCCAGGATTGAGGTCCTTCTGAACAGAGAAAAGGAGACGGGTCATGATGAGTTCAAGCCGCTGGATTATGACGACGATGACATGTCTGATAATTTTTCATCGGACTCAGAGGGCACACAAGATTCTGAGGAGAAATCAGAATCTATTGCCTCGGCTGATATGGTAATAGGATGTGAGGACAATGATCTTCGTCTATATGATGTACTCTGTGAGAAGGAGAAATCAGAATCTATTGCCTCGGCTGATATGGTAATAGGATGTGAGGACAATGATCTTCGTCTATATGATGTACTCTGTGAGAAGGAGAAATCAGAATCTATTGCCTCAGCTGATATGGTAATAGGATGTGAGGACAATGATCTTCGTCTATATGATGAACTCTGTGAGAAGGAGAATTTGGTGGCCGCGAAGTTGGCTGATATACTTGATGGACTAGAATTCTCGGAAGAAAATATCATTGTTTCCGGAGAATCTGAGAAGGAGAAATTGGAGACGGTTGCTTCAGGTGATGATATGCTAGTGATCGGATTGGAGGTAATCTCTGAGGAAGAGAGTTTGAATTCTGATCGGAAAATTGAAAAGAAAGCGTTGGGTGTCTCGAGATTATTGTGTTTCTCAATGGTTACGATGATGCTGTTAATGGCAGCATGCGTGTCGGTATCGGTTACACGATATCCTTCATTGGAGGAGTTTGGTCTTATTAAAGATATGAGCTTTTCTGATTTGGGACAGTTCTATCACCAATCAAGAGTTGTTGCTGTTACTAATGCAAAAGTGATTTGGGAAACGTGTGCGTCCTTTGTCTCTAAGGTGGCAATTGAGCTCGGAGAAGGAGAAATTAAACGAGTCCAGTTCAAATACGCGAACCTTTCTGACCTGCAAAAGGGTTCTTGGAATGATGGCCTCGAAGATGTTGATGATGATGATGAGTTGGATTCCGAGATGAGTAATTGTGAAGAGGAAGAATATGTGGATGGAGTTTATGAATCCGATGAGGATTTTGAGGATGAAGTAGAGGAGGAGCATGGGGACGAAGTGTTGGAAACCGATGAAATAGTTCTCGAGGACACTCAGAACCTGGAAAAGCAGGATGGAGTTGATGAGCAAGAAGATGAAGTGTTGGAAATCGACGAGGCAGTTATCGCGGACTCGTCTGAGTTGGATTCTGAATATCAGGTTGACACTCAGAACCCGGAAAAGATTGTTTCCAGTAGTATCTCTGCTCCACTGCATGAAGTGCTGGAAATCGAAGAAGTATCTCTCGTGGATTCATCTGAATTGGATGTTAAATATCAGAAAGACACACGGAGCTCGATAAAGATTGATCCTAGTAGTATTACCACTGCACCACAGCAGCAAGAAAGTGAATTTGTATCGGAAAATGAAGCCGTTTCATCTGGTAACGGTGACGTTAATTGTGCCGATGCTGCTTTGCTGGAGCAAGGAATCCTGTTGGATGCTGAGCCTTCACCCGGAAAAAGTGTCGAGAATTCGGTAATGATGTCCGAGGACAAATTTCTTGTGCATTATGCTGTGGGAATCTCATCTGTCCTTGCTGCTCTATCAGTGGCAGTAGCGGTTTTTATGTATCAGTACAAGAGAGTTCCAAGTTTCGGAGTCAATAAGATGGATCGTGGATTCGATAATAACCAAAAGAAGCAGCAAGAGTTTGAGAAGGCAACATTTTCTTCTCAGAATTGGCAAACAGAGGTTGATGACATTTCGTGTCCTTCGGCAACAAGCAGCTTTCTAAAGAGTGAATCTCGTAGCAAGAACACGATGATGATGAGAGGGGAAAGTGTTCATACTTCAGAGACAAAAACGAGAAAGTATTCTTCGAGAAGGGAGTCGTTGGCTTCTTCCTCGTCGGAGTTTACAATGGGCTCGGCTTCGTATGGAAGCTTCACCACATATGAGAAGATCCCAATCAAGAATGTGAGTAAATTACTAAATTTTATTTAGGCACTGCTTTAGTTCCTTTCTTTTTCCCTTTGTGATAATTATGTTTAAAAGAAACTATTGTGCTGATGATATAGACACTGACTGGTGTTGTATTTTCTTGCAGGCTAATGGAGAAGAGGAGATCATTACACCCGTGAGAAGATCGAACAGAATCAGAAGCCGGTTCACTTCTCCGTGACAGCTTGTTTGTATCGTAGGTTCTCGACTAGAGATTCTCCGTGACAGCTTGTTTGTATCGTAGGTTCTCGAATAGGGATAAAAAAGATCATCGACTCTCTGATGTAAAATAGGACAAGTTTTTTTATTTTTGTTTTTGTATGAGAAACAAACAAACAAAACAATGTTAATAAACAAGTGTTTTGGGTATTTTTTTTTCTTTTATTTTTTATTTTGGGTAAAAAATAAACTAAGTGTTAAGAATTTTCTTACAACATTAAGGAAAGGAGGGTAGTTCACTGTGGATTTGAATATATTTTGATAGTTTGTGGAATTAAGGGATATTTTAAAAAAAATTATTAGTAGATTTGACTTTTTAGAATCTCTCGGAGAGGTTTGGAGGGACTTCTTTTCGACATGAAAATTCAAACACAAAAAAAAAAAAAACAATCGTCATTTAAAAGTATTACACCAATCTATCTATATAAAATAATAAAAGCTTTATTTTAGAAAATTAATCTTATCATGTTTTCTTTAAAAATAATTATTTATATATTATATTAATAATAAATTATTTTGTATTTATTATGTACAATAATATGTTTTTCAAAAACAATTCTAAAATAATAAATTTAATTATTAATATTATTATTCAATTTATTTAAAAAATTATTTATGATCATTCATTTACTATGGTGTATTGTTTAACATTTGTTAGAATACGATCAAAATTCACCATACCAATTAATATTTTTTAAAAATTGATATTTCAAAGTTAATTAACAAAAGTTGATAAATGGAGAACAAGTATTATAAAGCGAGAGAATAAACAATGAGTTCAAGTATAAGAGTGATAAAAATAAAAATAAAAATAATAATTTATTTAATTTATTTTTCTAAAAATAAATTATTTTTTTATATATAAGTATGTTTATATATATTTGATAAATGGAGAACAAGTATTTCTAAAGTCATAGAAGTGAACAATGAATTTAAAGTATAAAAGTTATAAAAATAAAAATTAATAATTTATTTTATTTTTTTTTAAAAATTGATTTTTTTATATACAAGTATATTTATAATTAATAAAAAGTATATTTTACAATTTTTTAAAATTTATAAAAATCAATCATAAAGTCGGTCATACTCTGCATAGATTCTATGGATTTGTAAATTCATAGACTTTCTAAAGTTAATTAAAATTTTATAAACTCCCAAAATACTACGAATTTTTTGTGCGATTTTTTGTGCACAATTAAAATGTTGTTAAGCAATTTCTTACATTAATATGCGCATTCTTTGGATTTAGGGGCCGTGCAGTGCACTTTTGCACTGCACCATAACAAGTGCACTTTTTCACCGTTGGATTTAGATGAAATAATCTAATGGTCACAATTTCAAAGTCTTTCACTGCCCAAAATTTTTTAACTGCCCAAAGTTATTTTCTACTGCGTTAATATTTATTTATTACATTTTTTACTTTATTAAAAATAAATATATTTTACGTATTGCGTTACTATTTATTTATTACATTTTTTTACTTTATTAAAAATAAATATATTTTACGTATAACTGTATTATTTATATATATATTTTTTATTTAAAAAAAAAGATCAACAACTTTATAATATATATATATATATATATATATATATATATATATATATAACAAATTTTCTTTCCAACTCTATAATTATTTATTTAATAGTATGATTATGATTATGTAACATAAAATTCTAACTGTTTTGGGTCGTTTTTGTCGGGTATATTATATTATTATTTAAGCTGGGTAGGGTTTGGAGACGACACAAAAACACGTATATTTATATGTAGAAAGGGAGCTGAAACGAAATCACACCGAGACTAGGCTTGAATGCCCGAGATGATATCTCTATTTATTTACTGGTATTACACTGTGTTTAATAGTCGATCTCACCTCCTTTCACTTCGTCCCGGATCCTCCCTATTTATAGGGGAATTAAGGATAAACCACCTGTCCATTATCGACACGTAGCAACGCATGCATAAAAATAGAAACGTTTCCTATTTGTACTCTTCTACCCTGTGAAGGCTTCATCTACATTGTCACCAAGTCGGGTCTCGGAGCCCGGATGTCGTGATGGTCACCGAGCCGGGTCTCGGAACCCGGAGCTCGGGTATCGTCGTATCACCTTTTGTGACTTTGTGCTCTTTCTGCGCCGCGCGTCACTCACGCGATGGTTTTCGGTGTTCAGGGTCCGAGCTTGCCCGTGGTGAGGTCCGGGGTACGGTCTCGGGATATGGTCCCGGGTCCCGTTATTTCATGTGCTTGGCCCCGGGTATGGTAGAAGTCTTCTAAGGATAATCTCTTTCCGACGCGGGCTGCACCTGTGCTCCGTGAAGGGTGGTCATTTCGCTCGACCCGACTTCTCGTAGAAGCGAGCTGGTAGGTGGGCCCATGACACCTGTCTGTGGGAGATTTTTGTGGCTCAACACTAACAAAAATCTAAAATTTATTATATAATTTTAGTTTGAATATTTAAAAAAAAATAAAAATAGCTACAAATGAATTATTCGTATGTTCATATAATATTCAAAATTAAAATTATACAAGAAATTTTAGAATTTTTCTTAAAATTTTATGTTAAGATAATCATACTTAAATAAATAATTATAAAGTTCTAAGAAAATTTGTTTTTATATATATACTATACAGTTGTTGATTTTTTTTTAAAATGGAAAATATAAAAAATAAAACAATATAAAAATAATACAGTATTACGCTAAAATATATTTATTTGCTAAAATATATTTATTTTTAATAAAGTAAAAAAAATATATATAGAGTATAACTATGGGCAGTTAAAATTTTTCGGGCAAACAAACTTTTATAATTGTGAGCGTTAGATTATTTCATCTAAATCCAAGACAAAATGCACTTGTTATGGTGCAGTGCAAAAGTGCACTGCACGGCCCCTAAATCCGCATTGGATCTTTGCTCAATTCTGGCGCACATGGCATAAATGCGCATGCAATTTGTAAATCATTATGAAGGCTAAGCAATTTCTTACGTTAATATGCGCATTCTTTGCTCAATTCTGGCCCGTGAAACGCACATGCCATAAATGCGCATGCAATTTGTAAATCATTATGAAGGCTAAGATATGGAATGGAACACATTTATTCCAGAGTCTGTACAAACAAACATTTTACACATGTATGTATCTGTACATACAGAAAATATTTACCAAGTAATTAATGTACATCTCTGAATTCTGTAAGAAGGCTAAGATAAGAGGATTCCTGAATAATTCAATTTAGTACACTAAATTAAAAATGTCTGTATGAAGGAGATTACCAGAAAGGACACCACCTGAAACATAGAGAAGTGGTTTTTTGTCAGACGCGCTAATCAAAAACAACATTTATTTGACATTTTCGGGATATCAAAAACATACCCAACGTAACTCTGGCACAGATTCTCATGCGATTGTGCCTGGAGTATGAGCTTCTGCACTTGCAGTTTGACAGATAACCCATGTTCAGATTCATGGGTGTCCCCGGGAATCAGGGAGGTACTGTGTTCAAGGGAAGTTTGGATGGATCTCGATGCTATTGGAGAGAAATCCCTTCCCGTAAGCTTGTGGCTCATCCGCGCAGTCACCACAACTGCTCTTTCATTCAGTACCTCGTTTGCATCACCCAATTGATTGACAGCCTAAAAAGTATAAAGACGGAATTTTGATGTTTAGCCTACTTCAAAAAGAGAACACACGATATATACCATAGAAAAAAATAAAATTGATGTATAGCGCATAATTAATCCCAAGTATTGATATCCGATACCTGGAGGATCTCCATCTCCCGAATATTCCTCTGTGGCTGAAGCTGGTCATTAGTGGGATCAGCATCTGGATCTTCTCCAGTCACAGCAGGTTGGGCAGGTGTGGCCATTTGCGGAACTTCATTGAAGTTGAACAAACGCCAGTTGATCAATGGGTCGTGCACAAATGCCTGACAAAAGGCAATCAATAATTTCATCACGATTATGGAAGGCTGAATTCTATATATAGTAATATAATAAGAGGCTTGAAGTTAAAGTTACAAAATCAAACCTCCATCATTGCCATAACACTATCTTTATTTGTGCGCAAAACCTGCATGACATTTTCACATGTGGAGCGAAAGTTCCCTTCGATTCCACTGACCTCCATCGCTTTAACAAGCATTCTAGTAAGCCGAAATGGGACCTAAAACCGACCAATAATGATGTTTAGCAAACAAAAGGCATATTATGTTTCACTCTTGGAAATTATTTTTTTGATTTCAAGACATGAAGAATCATCCAAAACCTTTTCAGGAAATTTTTCTCGGTTCATTGAAGCTTCAAAGCAGTCTCCAAAGTCGATGTGCAATATTTTCCCACTGCCGCCAAAGTAAATTCCAATATAAATTCAAACTTAGAACAATCACAAATCCAAAGGTATATTTCATGTATAATATATATACCTGTAACGATGGAGCATAAGGTTGCTCGGATGTCGATCACCCAGTCCAAGTAAGTAACCAACCTGAAGACACCAATTGGAGCTTTCACAATGATAACAATTTCAACAGGCTCATAGAAACAATTTACTTGGAAGTAATGTAAAGGAATTATTTCCATGTACACACGTATTGTGGTCTTCAAACTTCATTCAATAAATGAATGCAATATATGGATTATTTAGAGGGCGAGGTTGTCTTTCTACATGAAGTAGTTACATGTTGAAAAAATTTACATTTTAAAATCGTATTTGTATTTATTTGAGCTGGTTACAAAACATTATGAGACATTTGATATAAAAACGGGTTCACATAACTAAAAATCATTTGACAGAGATAAATAAATAGATATATTCGACTTTCTTTAGGATCACTGAAAAATGCATTAACTGTCTCATACAATAATCAATATTCAAATGCGGGAAATGTATGCGTCCCTTTTATTGAATTGAAATATTAAAGCATCAAGACCACATGTGATATATCTAAAATCAAAAGATTTCAACTTCTTCAAATAAATGACACTCGTGAAAGAAAAATGCTAGAACTTATCATTTTTGCAGCAATGCTTTAAAACACAATCTTGTGCAAATTTTTGAAATGAATCAGAAAAATTATGTGCTTATTTGATTGCTGCAAACAATTGGTCAAAAATATTTTATCAATCTATGAGTCTATTTGATGTAAGAACCCATTACCATACTCATAACAGCCAAGCTTCTTGTATAGTTGGTCCTCCTGTCCAGCCAAACCTCTGAAGTTCGACTCTTCAACCACAGCACCTGGCATTTTCCAAAAGCAAATATATCAGCAGGGATGTATAACAGTATAAGCAACAAAACCCTGAATAAACCGTACCCTCGCAAGGTCACTTCCTTCAGTATTATTCAACCCGTACTCAAACACCTCAACTTTTGCTATAACAGGCAAATGATCATAATCCGGAGAAAACCCAGTCATTAACTTGTGCTCTTGGTTTAGGGAGATCTACAAATACAGAAAAAATAATCAGAAAATGCAGCAGCCTCAAAGAGTCAGTAGAGTGTGGGGTGGGGAAAAGGATAGAACAGAACATTTCTGGTATCTCTGTACTCCCGAATGAGTTGATGCAAGGTATCGCAATTTGGGACCCATCCAATGAGACCACTGTTCGGAGATAATGGGATGACCTCATATCTTTGAATAGATAGATCTTTCTCAGCAGTTTTTCTAGAGTTTGCCAATAGTGTATTTACTAAACCAAAGAGCTGGTAGAAGTAAGGTTCAGAAAATTAGTTGATAAATAATTGAAAGACAATAAAGTACGCAAACATTGACATTAGTAAAATTTTGAAAATACGGAAGATAGAGCACCAAATTCATGAACAAAAACCTGCATGACACGCTCATCTTGGCGTAAATCTTCATGTCCCTTCAACAAGAAAGCGTATTCTTCCCCATCACTTCCATGTATGGTCAACTTACGAGGCCGTTGTTTGGACGTGATGACAACAAGCTGGGGCGCAAATGATCCAATTGTCACCACGGGTGATTCTGGGAAAGAACCCGAAAAAATTCTGTTAATCCAGCATCGAATTACATATACACAACTTACATCCACGCATAAAAATGAGAATCAATTATACCAGTTTTATAGGTTCCAGGAACAGCAAGTTTCAGATCACGGCACTCCAATAATTCTGGAGACACGGACTGGTTTCACAAAAGACAAAAAATAACACTTAGTGTTCCAGACACCATAAAGACATATTTACAAGGCGAACTAATCTTACCTGCAAGTCCAGGCTGGTGAGAGTTTGAAGTTGCTTATCTATCCGCCTAAATACGTGGTAATAGAGATCCCAAGCCTAGTGGAAAAACATTCATTAGCAGTTTTATAAACGAATCAGAGGTTCGGAAACACTAAATGCAAGCTGTACACAGTGCTACACAATACAAAAGCCAAAACCTCCTTAATGCAAAATCCGAAAACAAGCACAACAAAATCTCCACGTCATTTCAAACATTTACTAGCTTGATCAAGAAATCAACATATTATCAAAGTTAACCAAATAATTGTAAAACCAGGGGAAAAGTATTGTGAATTGCACAGGTCGAGAATAATGAACTGATCTGACATTAGAGCCTAACAGAATTACATGGAGTAGAGGAACATATATCAGTAACAGCTAAAGATACTGTGGCAATCAGCCTTTATTTTTCCATCGACTTGACGCTGGGCAGAAAGGAATGCGCATATCTTGACTATTTTATTGAAAGCAGTTCCATGTGATGCAATGAACTGTTACAGGGATTGGTGAAGTTTCGGAGATACTGCAAGCAACTCTGATGTAACTTAACAATTTGATTTTCCAGGAATTTGTCTTCTCTTCATAATCTTTCAGTTTTAGTGAATTTATTTTCTAATATAATAAACTTATGAAAGATATCATTCTTTCACATGTACATCAAACTCCTGATGGGAATGGGTTGATGGAATATAAAATATTATGTCACATCAAATGAAACGGTACAGATCATTTTATATGAATGCAATGATATTTCTATTTAAAGAGACTGGTGTCAGTGGTGTGATAATTTCATGCAGACTTCCACATAGACCTTAATCTTTGTATATAACATGCAGAGAACATTCGAATCAAGGTGAAACATGATCAATTTTTCAAGTAATTGATACCTGAGTTAATTCCCCAGCTTTCCCATTTCTTTTGTATTTCTTGCAGCATTCATAGGCCTCCAAAAGTTCATGACGGTATGCCTACCAATTATTGTCCAGTTAATTGCAAAGAATCAAAATCAATATGTAATGACATAATTAATGGTCCAAAGATCAATTGTATATAGATTCCAAAATAAGTATTTGTGCCATTTGATGTAAATGGATGCATTGAAACAAAAAGGAAGATGCAACCAATATATCACAAAATTTTGAACCTGGTATACATAATCAGAAAAAGTTAAATAAGCTAAAAAAGTAGAACACCTGAATGAAGGCTTTCTCTTTTGTGGTGGTATTGTTCCCCATTGCACCTTCCTCCAGAAGTCGGTGCAATGGCTCTAAGACATTCATCATTGCCTCAACGTTATGTTCACCAAAATATAAGCGGCTTGCCTCTTCTAATGCCTCATGCCACATTTCATGCCAAAGTATTGCAACTCGGATCAACTCAGTAGATACAAGTTGGGCCTTTGAAATTCAAGCATAGAAAGGTCAGATATATGAGAAAGATAGCGCCAAAAAATATATTTATTGTGTTATATAGTCCACCTCATCCACTAGCACACCACTATGCTGTCTAACTTTATCAACCACTTCTTGAGCTGCCTCTTTCCGTAAGGTGCTTATAGACTTACATGCCACGAGAAGAGGGTACATAAGAGCCTGCATAGTATATCATAATAATATATTAGGATAAAAGATCATGTTATAATATAGTGTGCATGCTCATGAATCATGGCTGATAAAGCTGCAAGAAAGTAGACTGATATTGGAAAGTATTATAAATATCTATAAATGCATGAGTAATAATATTAGAGATGCGGCACAGCACACATGATTTTTATAGTCATATAAGAAACAAACCTGTGGGTGGCTCTGACCAATTCGTACCAATAGTGCTTGTATCAGTTCTCTGACTGCACGATTATTAGAATGTATCCTGGCAATTATTTGGGGCAAAACAACCAACCATGTGTTTATATTTACAAGTGAAAATCCTTTCTGTAATGCTGTCTGGACTTCTGGTGTAGCTCCATGGTTGAACCACAAAGTTAGGAGACGAAGGATATCCTGAATTACAGTATCACATCCATTAACGAATATTGTAATAATGTGCAACAATTAGCAATAAGAATTATATAGATATCCAACAACAGAGATAATTAAAGGAGATGTAGAGATTTATAAAAGCAGATGGTGGTACTTTTTTTTACTAAAAATGAGTAAAAATAAAAGCACTATCCCCTTAAGGGTTACCTGCAAACTGTCATCCACTCCTTTAGAGTGTGCTCCACAAGATATGGAATGAAAATATCCAGTGACAGCAGCAACGACAAAATGGCCAGCAAAGCTAGGAAAACCTTGCAATGTGTAATGAGACATAACCGCTGTATTAAACAGTGCCCAATTGTGCCAAGCTTTTGCCCACTTTGTTGCAACCTGAGTTGCACTTTGGAATGCGTTAAGGATTTCTGGAACCAATAACATCCAATCATTAATTAGATAGAAGAGCTAACAGTTGGTCTCAAAAGTTGTAGATGGCAGACGGAATTATTC